>JAUMIR010000005.1:29195000-31695000 GCA_030847615.1 Gambelia wislizenii
TCAGGTCCAAAACTCCTTATACAGTACAGATGGTCAAACATTAATTACTGATAAAGCCTCCATCCTGAATCAATGGGATGAACATTTTCAAAGTCTCTTTAGTGCCAACCAAGTAGTCCAAGACTCAGCTATCCAACATATGATACAAAAACCAGTGAAAAATGAATTGGACATAGCTCCCACTTTGGAAGAGACCCTTAAGGCCATACAGCAGCTGAAAAACAGCAAGGCAGCTGGGATTGATGGAATCCAACCTGAAGTTTGGAAACATGGAGGTCATGTACTCCACGATAAATTCCACAAACTGCTTGTGAATTGCAGGGAAAAAGGGGAGCTGCATCAGATATCCAAGATGCAGTCATCATCACCCTGTACAAGAAAAAAAGGAGCAAAATCTGATTGCTCAAACTATTGATGCATAACACTGCTCTCTATTGCTGGTAAAATCCTTGCAAGGATACTCCTGAACAGATTAGTTCCTCCTATTGCAGAAGAACTTCTTCCTGAAAGCCAATGTGGCTTCAGAGACAATAGGAGTAGAACACATATGGTATTTCCCTTAGACAACTGCAAGAGAAATGTAGAGAGCAGAACAAGGGTCTCTATGTAACATTTGTCAACCTCACCAAAGCCATTGACACTGCGAGTAGAAAAGGTCTGTGGTAGATCCTGGAAAGATTAGGATGTTCCCCCCAAATTCCTTAAAATGATTATCTTGCTACATGAGGGCCAGCACGGTCAAGTCAGTTATGGCGATGCTCTTTCAGAGCCCTTTCTAATAACCAATGGAGTGAAGCAAGATTGTGCTCTTGCTCCAATTTTATTTACAATCTTCTTCAGCATGATGCTCCAAAGGGCTATGGCAGAGCTTGAAGAAGAAGATGGCATCTATATAGGTTACCGTATTGATGGTAGCTTGTTTAACTTAAGCCGTCTGAGGCCTCACACTAAGATTCTGAACTATCTAGTTCGCAAGCTGCTCATTGCTGATCATGCTGCCCTGTTGCCCACACAGAAGCAGCTCTGCAGCGCCTAACATCCTGCTTCGCAAGAGCTGCAGAGCTATTTGGGTGGGAAGTCAACCTGGAGAAAACGGAAGTGCTTTACGTGCCTGCCCCACAGGATGAACACCATCATCCCCACATTGCCGTCGGCAATTCTGTGCTTAAGTCCGTTCAGCAGTTCACCTACCTGGGAAGCATCATCTCCTCAGATGCCAAGATTGAAAAAGAGATTGATCACAGATTAGCAAAGGCATATAGTGCATTTGGAAGACTTTACAAAAGAGTCTAGAGTAATAAACACCTGAAGCGAAGCACAAAAATCAGTGTGTATAGAGCCATTGTACTGTCTATTCTCCTTTATGGATCTGAGGAGATTTTCAGACGACTATTTCAGGCTCTTGCTGCGCAAACAGCCTCTGGAGCAGTAACGAGGCTGCTGCGTGGCAAGGGATCCATTTTTGACAATGCCTTTTCTCTCTCGGCGTCGTTTGTGAATCTTGTGGTTAGCATTGGAGGCGGCCGTGCTGTTTTTCACTCATGGAAGTTGTCCGTGGGTAAAAAACAGCACGGCCGCCTCCAATGCTAGCCACAAGAGTCACGGACGACGCTGAGAGAGAAACGGCATTGTCCAAAATGGACCCCTTGCTGTGCGGCAGCCTGTTACTGCTCCGGAGGCTGCTTGCGTGGCAAGAGCCTGAAAGAAGCATCCGAAAATCTCCTGAAACATGGGTCACCTATCGCCACCAATTACGACTCCTCGAACGCTTTCATCAGTGCTGTATATGCACAATCCTAAATATACACTGGACTGACTATGTGATGAATGTTGCTGTCCTTGAGCAAGCAGGGATCACCAGCATTGAGGCCATGATATTGAGAACACAGCTGCACTGGGCAGGGCACATTTCTAAGATGAAGGACCATCCCCTCCCAAAAATAGTACTCTATGGTGAACTCGCCACAGGTCAGTGTAAGAGGGGCACTCAAAAAAAAAAAGCGATACAAGGAATCCCTGAAACAACATCTCAGGCTCGGCCAAATTGATCACCAACAATAGTCCGCCCTAGCCTCACATCGGGATGCATGGAGACGCACTATCCACAATGCTGCAGCCTTATTTGAGAACTCACTCCGAAGAAGTCTTGAAGAGAAATGACAACGCAGAAAGAATCACAACCCAGAAACATCACCCAAGGAGACCTTCTGCTGTGCTTTCTGAAACCGGACTTGTTTATCTCAGATTGGCCTTTTTAGTCATCAGTGCGCTTGCAAAAAGCGCGGGTTGAGTCCTTCCTAAGTCTTCGTTTGCAAAGAAAAGCCAGAGAGAGAGAGAGATTATTATTATTTTTAACAAGCTAATTAACTATAGCTGTTCTAATTAATACCTTTCTATATTTATATTTAACTGGTCTAGGTTGAATAACAGCAAATATTTGGTACTGATACTTCCCTTTCCTTCAAGGCCATACCAGTTTTACACCAAACAAGTAAGAGCCAAGATTACATATGCTTACTCTGTGTGTGTGTGTGTGTGTGTGTGTGCACGCGTGCACTTTCAAGTCGCTTGTGGACTTATGGTGACTCCATGAATTTCACAGGATTTTCTTAGGCGAGGAATACTCAGAGGTGGTGCAGCCAGTTCCTCTGAAATCTAGCCTACAAAACCTGTCTCCCATCCAAGTCCTAACCAGGCTGACACTGCTTAGCTTCTAAGATCAGTTGAGATCTGGTGCTTTTAGGGTATTTAGGCCCCAGCTTACTGTTAGCAATAGCCAATACTCCATCGGCTTCTGAGAGAGAATAGCCAAAGTGGTCAGCATGAGGGAATGTCATTCTAACCCTCCTCATATAATATTCTTCTGGTGTATTGCTACTACACACCTCCATCACAGAGATACAACCTATCCAATGGTACTATTTTTATGACAAGCCCACAATTACCCTATTTTGCAATACTGAGCATTTTACAGAAATCTGCAGAAACCACCAACAAAAATATGCAAAAGTCTCTGAGACCACTACCAACAAAATTCTACTTTCACATTGGTTTACTCCAAGGGAAAAAAGTTGTCTATTTACTGAACAATGACAAAACAAGTCACAAAGAAGATTATCAGATGCTTGAAAAAAGCTCCAAAGGAGCTCATAAAAACAACATCACTGTACTGGGAACAGATTCTGGTATCACACTTGTCATCATCCTGGCGTGCTTGCTCCATCCTCCCTCCATGCTGATGTGATGAAAAAGGCATTGCTTTTCGTTAGCAGGAGTTTCCACTAATTAAAAGTGATACCATTTTTGGCACGTCAGCACAGAGGGAGGACAGAGCAAGTACTCCAGGAGAACGACGTTGTGTGATATCTGGACCTCGTTGGTGGTACAGTGACATCGTTCTCATGAGCTCCATTGGGGCTTTTTCAAGTGTCTGATAATCACCTAAATCCCCAGTTTTGACTAAAGTGTGGGTGCTCTTTTTAAAAAGTATGCTTGTTTTTAGTTGTGCTCATTTAGCAGCTTATAATTAGAAAAAAGAAAACAAAGGAGAAAAAAGCTTGACAGTTTACAGTTTTGTCCCAAGGACTGGAAACTGAAGGAGTTACATGTGGTTTCATTAATAGTTTCACTACCCTGGAAGAACAGTTAATAAGTTTTTCTTTATGACTTTTATGCTGTCCATGTGTTGTGTTTTATGCAGATTGTTAGCCATCCTGGGCTATTTGTTAAAAAGGCTGGTTTATCAAAAGGGGAGAGAGATAAGAGAGAATATATAGATTTGGATAGCCTTCTGAAAAGAGTGCAATTGCTATATTGGTGCATAGCCATCAGTTACATTACACTATATGCAATATAAATAAGTAGCCCCTAATCAGGTAAAAATGATCTTAATGAGCTGCACTGCAGGGCATACAGCTGTTGTTTCTAATGGTGTTTCCTCATTTTAAAAAGGGGAGGAAGGGAGAGCCTCTGCGATTGTTTATGATACATTTATGATACATGACACCATCACTCTTTTTCAATTCATCTCCTTCGATGCAAAAAATGAAACCTAGGCATAAATAACTTTCATGAAATATGAGCTTGGCAATGTGCGATATGGACCTGGAAAGGCTGATGAAGTGTGTGTGTTTGTGAGTCTTTGCTTTCTTTCTTTCTTTCTATGATTCTTTGCTTTCTCATGTAAAGTATACCCTCTCAACACACACAGTAAGTTATATTGAATTGCTGCATTCATATTTCAACAAACTGGCCCATCTTTTCAACAGTGCTATTGAGGAGATAAAATTGTCTTCCTTAAAATATATGAAAATAAATTTCACTCAGGTTGAAATGGATGACTGGTGCATTTGCACTTCTGGCCCTGCAAGTTAGGACAAACTGTAAAGCATCCTTTGTCATTTTCTCACCCCTGCCACACCCATGTATTCAAATTATCTTTTAGCCTGTACATGGGAGGTCATAGGTTTATATATCCAGATGAAGGATTGCCTCTAATATTGCATCAACTTTGTTCTAGACTAACAATAAATTTGCATTACCTCGTTCCATTTTGATGAGTGAGAACATTCAGCTCCCCTCATGTCTGCCCCTCATATCCACCACAAATCTTCGCCCTTCAAATCTACCCCCTCAAGTCCCCCCTCTTAAGTTTCCTCCCCCAAAATCCACCCCCTCTTACATTCTTTCTTTGCTGCCAATGTTGCCTCATCCTCTGCTTCCACTACTTTCTCACTACTGCTGCTACCACCACCAACTCAGGCACAGCCTCCGCTGCTTTGTCCTCATGCCCTTCATTGCTTCCATGCAACTGCTCAGCCTCTTCTTTCAGCTTCCCAGCTCCTGACCCTTGACTCCTGACTTCTATAAGGACAGCCTGACCCTCTGCTCTTTGCTCTTCAGTTGACTGCTCCATCTCCTCCATCATCTTCTCCATTGTCTCCCTGGCTCCCCACACCGCACTCAGTAGGGCCAGGCCTGCTCTCCTTTCTCTCCCTCCTTTCTGTGGAGGTCAGCCTCAGGCTCTGAAGGGTTCACAATGGCCTCCCAATGTGCAAGCCGGTAATCCTCTGCCCACACATGTAAGAGTCAGCCCCACTGAAGGAAGTGGGGCTTCCTTCTGAAGGAGATGCTAACACACATAAACACCACCTTTCCCCTTCACCTACATCTTAAGGGAAGGAGCAGGAGCTGAGGTAAAAGAGAGGGGGGTTGTCTTCCCTTTCCTTCTCTTTTCTCTTACATTCTTACTATTATCAACATGAGAATGCAAGTAACCATGGAGTTGTAATTCTTTTAAGGTCTCCAGTCCTTAAATGAATTACAACTGTCAGAACCCTTTAAGTGCTGAAGGCAATGGCTGGAATCATGTTGGTTAGTCCCAACTAAATAAAATGGTAAAACCAATTATCCAATTAATTCAATATGTCTACTCTAGTCAACACTAACAATAGGATTTGGGTCTACCTTTCCCAGTTTTCTGATAGCGAATGCAGTTTCAAGAAATTAGTATCAGATTGTATGCAAGTAACTTGTTTTTACAATTGAAAGTGTCAGGTGAAGGTGTCAGGTAAAATGATAATTCATACTCCCCACCCCACCCCCCGTGGAGTCTTCTAGGAAAACTTGGTGATTAAATGTTGGGAAGCTAAACTGTGCAATTGTGTACATGACTACTTAGAAATCAGTTTGATTGCATTCAGTGATGATTAATTCCTGGTCATTAGGTCACAGCTTATAAAACAGAAAACAGAGGGTAGGAATGAAAAAGTAGGATTTCCAGTTCTCATGGCCTGGCCTTGAGTCTCAGAGCTTGGCCCCTCTTCTCTGGTCCTCAGGGAGAGGGGAATGAATCTCAGGGTGGAGACACTGCCTGGAAAAGTGTGTGCATATCTTCCCCCCTCATTTGTTAGATTTGGTGCTTTATATTTGGATGGAATAGTCTGTGGGCTTGTCTATATGGTGAAAATACTCATTGAATGAGTCCCACAATAACATCCCTGTTGTTTCCCTCCCCTTTAATTTTTAAGCCAGGTGGAGAGCATCTGGATAAAAATTAAAGGGGAGGGAAACAACAGGGATGTTATTGTGGGACTCTACTACAGACCCCCAAATCAGACGGAGGAATTGGATGTTGCCTTTCTAGAACAGATGAACATACATGCAGAAAGGAGAGATGTAGTAGTGATGGGTGACTTCAACTATCCTGATATTTGCTGGCAATCTAACTCAGCCAAAACTACAAGGTCTAGCAAATTCCTTACATGCCTGGAAGACAATTTCATGGTCCAAAAGGTGGAAGAGGCAACAAGGGGGTCAGCTATTTTAGATCTGATCCTAACCAACAGAGACGACCTGGTTAATGGGGTGCAAGTGGTGGGATCCTTAGGTGAGAGTGATCATGTTCTCCTGGAGTTTGTTATACAATGGAAAGGAGAAGCCAGGCATAGTCAGACACGCATTCTTGACTTTAGGAGAGCTGATTTCAATAAACTCAGGGAAATACTGGGGATGATCCCATGGTCAAGAATACTAAAAGAGAAGGGACCTCAAGACGGATGGGACTTTCTCAAAAGGGAGATACTGAAGGCACAATTTCAAACAGTACCATTGAGGAAGAAAAATGGGAGGTGTCTCAAGAAACCAGGATGGATGACTAAAGAACTTTCAATGGAGCTACGTTTTAAACGGAACATGTATAGGAAATGGAAAAGGGGGGAAATCACCAAAGAAGAATTCAAACAGATAGCGAACACGTGTAGGAGTAAAGTCAGAAAAGCTAAAGCGCAGAATGAGCTCAGGCTTGCTAGGGAGGTTAAGAACAATAAAAAGGGTTTTTTTGGGTATGTCCGCAGCAAAAGGAGGAAGAAGGAAATGATAGGGCCGCTACGTGGAGAAGATGGCAAAATGCTAACAGGGGACAGAGAAAAGGCAGAATTACTCAACACCTTCTTTGCCTCAGTGTTTTCAGAAAAGGAAAAGGAGGACCAACCTGAGGAGAATGGAACAGAGGACACAATAGGGGAAATCCAGCTCAAAATAAGTAAAGAGGTAGTACAGGAATACCTTCTTAATCTAAATGAATTTAAATCTCCAGGACCAGATGAACTACATCCAAGAGTATTAAAAGAGCTGGCAAATATAATCTCAGAGCCATTGGCAATAATATTTGAGAACTCCTGGAGAACAGGAGAAGTCCCAGCAGACTGGAGGAGGGCAAACGTTGTTCCCATCTTCAAAAAGGGGAAAAAAGAGGATCCCAACAACTATCGTCCAGTTAGTCTGACATCAATACCAGGGAAGATTCTAGAACAGATCATTAAACAGAGAGTCTGTGAACATTTAGAAGGCAATGCCATAATCACAAAAAGTCAGCATGGGTTTCAGAGAAACAAGTCATGCCAGACTAATCTGATCTCTTTTTTTGATAAAGTTACCAGCTTGGTAGATGAAGGGAATGCTGTGGACATTGCATACCTTGATTTCAGTAAGGCCTTTGACAAGGTTCCCCATGGCATTCTTGCAAACAAGCTTGTAGAATGTGGGCTAGACAAGTTAACTGTTCAATGGATTTGTAATTGGTTGACCGGCCGAACCCAAAGGGTGCTCAGCAGTGGCTCCTCTTCGTCTTGGAAAGATGTGACCAGTGGGGTGCCACAGGGTTCTGTCCTGGGCCCAGTGCTATTCAACATCTTTATCAATGACTTAGATGAGGGAATTAGGGGCATACTTATCAAATTTGCAGATGACACCAAATTGGGAGGAGTAGCTAATACCCTAGAGGACAGGATCAAAATTCAGAATGACCTGGATAGACTGGAGAGCTGGGCCAAAGCTAACAAAATGAAATTCAATACGGAGAAATGTAAAGTACTGCATTTAGGGCGGAAAAATGAAATGCATAAATATAGGATGGGAGAGACCTGGCTGAATGAGACTACGTGCGAAAGGGATCTAGGAGTCCTAGTGGACCACAAGTTGAACATGAGCCAACAGTGTGATGCGGCAGCTAAAAAGGCCAATGCAATTTTGGGCTGTATCAATAGAAGTATAGTGTCTAGATCAAGGGAAGTAATAGTGCCACTCTATTCTGCCTTGGTCAGACCTCACTTAGAATACTGTGTCCAGTTCTGGGCACCACAATTCAGAAAGGATATTGACAAATTGGAGCGTGTCCAGAGAAGGGCAACTAAAATGGTGAAAGGTCTGGAAACAATGCCTTATGAGGAGAGACTTAGGGAGCTGGGTATGTTTAGCCTGGAAAAAAGACGGTTTAGAGGCGATATGATAGCCCTGTTTAAGTATTTGAAGGGATGTCACGCTGAGGATGGAGCAGGCTTGTTTTCTGCTGCTCCAGAGACTGGAACACGGAGCAATGGGTGCAAGCTCCAGGAACAGAGATTCCACCTCAACATGAGGAGGAACTTTTTGACAGTAAGAGCTGTTCGGCAGTGGAACACACTCCCTCGGAGCGTGGTGGGGTCTCCTTCCTTGGAGGTCTTTAAACAGAGGCTGGATGGCCATCTGTCGGGGATGCTTTGATTGTGATTTCCTGCGTGGCAGGGGGGTTGGACTGGATGGCCCTCGTGGTCTCTTCCAACTCTGCAATTCTATGATTCTATGATTCTATGATTCTATGAATTCAAGGAGAATGCATTAGGTCTAAATGTGATCCTGCATCAATCTGCCATATTTGGAAGGGGGGGAGAGAAAAACTCCAAATACTCCATGGGAAAAACCTTCACGCCTTTCCCTGTATTTTTTAAAATAATGCATGGGAATGTGCACTATTGCTCATTAGGACAATCGGTTTGCGCGCTGTGCATTCTCAGAGTGGACAACTGATTGGTCAGACATGTGCAACGGGCAGAGCTTGCCGGCAAGGCAGCACCTGGAACTGCCATGTTGAATTTTTGCCGTAGCGATCGTGCGCTGAGATGACAAAATAGCCTCCCCCCACTTTGTTTTGTTTATTTAAATGGAAGATTGCACATCTACACCTTGAATTTGCTGGGGTTTTTTTTAACTGTTTCACGGTGGCAACTGGCAACAAGAAACATGCTAGTAATTCACTCACACCCACCATCTTGATTTTCAGGCACACCCATTTGAACAATAGATGTATATGGCTTTGCATGCCTGTGGTCTTGAAAAAAATGAGGAGAAAAATGAAAGCTGCTGTGAATCGGCATTACTGCAAATCAATCCACATTTTATTGCCTCCCATAGACCAGCCCTGTGTGTATATGGCTGATGGTAATGTATCACCAGGAGCTTAATGACATCACCAGGAGCTGCCCTGTGATTTGGTCTCAGGTTTTGTCCTTGAAATCTCAGGGCCTGGAATAGTCCTGACCTGGTGACTCTAATCAATGGATGTTTTCAGAATGGAGGGAGGTAACCAGTGATATCTCCTGGTGAACAGTGTTGGGACTGGTGACATTTAATTGTAAACTGCCTTCCTATAAACATGCATTGTATTGGATTATTTTCTTTCTTGATCCTTGTAGGCATCTGGCTATACACCCAAGGGTACTATAAAAGGGATAAGAGTTGGAATCAGGATATTAATAAAGTTTGATTTGGAGCAGAGGGGGTGGTGAAAGGAGGAAACATGGGGAGAGAAATATAATAACGTTTTGAATTTGAATAACATGTTCGCTAACAGCTATGGAAAGAAACATCAATTCTGGGAGAAGGGAAGCAGCCAAAATCACATTACACATTATGAATCATAGTACAGCTGTAGGAGTCAACTGAGTGAGTAAGAAAGACTTTTAGAAAAGGATCTCTTTTTCATATTATCTTGTCCCACCTTCTTCCCTCTCTGAAGTCTCTTCCTGTTTGTGTATTGGCAATTAATATTTGTCATATGGGTATATAGACATATATGAAATATAGACATGTAAACATCAGCTGATCTGTATGGAATTGGAGTAGGCTGGCCTAGCAAATCATTTCTGTGGACAACATGAGTAAACTTTATTATGCCCCAGCTTTGTTCTATTATTTAGGCAAAAAGCCAACAAGATGAGGCAGAACAAGCTGTGATAGCAAATCTACTATTGAAATTTCACACATTCAGACAAATGCTTGATAGAATTTGGCAACAAACGTACAGAAAATTCCACAAATGAAGGCTGACTCTTACAATCCTTTCTGCCTGTGGCTGAAATGATTTTTCAGTAGGTATGTGCCAACATTTCATGTGATTATTAATTCTATATCCAGAATTCACCACAGACTGATTTTTTGCACACTTTTGAGAACAGGTGTTCAGTATTTGGAATGGGAAAATATGTGGTTCAGATTTTGCTCCAGTCACAAATGCACGTGGTGGCCTGAGGTATGGAGATAGCTGAGGGTTTCATTTGAGTTGGGTTTTTTGGGGTGGGGGAGGAATGGCAAATTTGAGTGCTTTGAGTGTTTAACTACTAAAAGTCTGGATATGAATCCCTCTGTATTCAGCCACATTTAAGGTGAAATAGGTTATCAACTCTTTTATGAGAAACTCATATTTGAAGGCCATGTTTGGAATAACTGTACCTGTTAAATCTGACTAATGCAAAGAAGGAGACTACTTTGGGCTCAGAAATGAACTGGAAGGAAATGAAGATTTTAAAAAAGTGGCATTATGGCTGGAATCCTATTGGTACTTTCAACTAGAATAGAGCCATTGAATCTATTTTTGAAAGGTGAGTTAATACATTTAAATTCCATTGATTTAATAGGTCTATAGTATATTAATTGGGGGTAACAATAGGGTTCAGTCCCATATGCTCATAGGTCCTCTTAGTTTAGTAGTTTTGCATGCACTGGCTAGCATATTGGAAGATGGAAATAGGGAAGTAAAGGATATTCACAAATGTTCTTCATCCTTGACTGGAAGGGTCGTCTTAATATGGCAAACTACCTTATTGAAGAGGCTGCCACCTAGCCCTGCACAAGAGCAATGAGACCAGTGCTTGTTCTTTTCTTTTTGTCAGCAGAAGCAATAGCAAATCAATTATAGTCT
Organism: Gambelia wislizenii; assembly: GCA_030847615.1. Classification (NCBI taxonomy): domain Eukaryota; kingdom Metazoa; phylum Chordata; class Lepidosauria; order Squamata; family Crotaphytidae; genus Gambelia; species Gambelia wislizenii. The sequence continues at coordinate 29,206,015 of JAUMIR010000005.1, forward strand.
TAGGCCAGATCCACACTACACAAATAACCCAGTTTGAAACTAGATTATTTGCCATGGTTCCTTCCTATTGAATCCTGGGATTTGTAGTTTGGTAAGGCACCAGCACTCTTTGGCAGAGAGATTAAAGTCCTTGTAAAACTACAAATCCCAGAATCCAATAGGAAGGACCCATGCCAAATAATCCAGTGGATTTAGTCACGCACACACTTTGCAAAAGAATTTCAACACAAAGTCCTGAAATTTAAAAAAAAAATCATTGAAAAATACACACTGCTTTCTCCCAGCAGGGAGAAAAAATGTTTGAATTTTTTCATTCTCATATATTGGAATGAAATAAGTGAAGATTTACATCTCCAGGTTGAAGCATGTATATTTCTTACAAAGTAAAGTATTTCTGACTGCACACTGTTCTTACATTTCCTCTTTGCCTATAGTCCCAGTAAAAGCTCTGAGACTTCCATATCCAACAGATTCTGCTCTTAGGTCAGAGGATGAATACCTTCCCTTTTATTAAAAGCAACACATGGAAATAAGGACTTCTGCCAGTAAAGTAATCTATGCAGATTTCCACATGCTCCAACACTTTCACAGGTGAAAGAGAACTAGAGGCAAAGCAGTGGATTGAACCACACATGGCAAGTATAAGAGAGAAAAAGATCCATTCCATTTTAGGCTCCTTGAAGGTATCTTGACTAAGCAACAGTTCTGGACATACTGTCTGCATCCAAAAGCACTAGATGCTTTTTAATTCTGTGCTTACCCAGTTGTCTGTATTTGAACACCATCCCTACGAAGAAATGCATGTGTATGCATTACACTTTACTGGATATTTTTGTTTGAAATGGAATCTTGTCTGGTCCAGGATAAGAAGGGTAAAACTAGTCATGTGAGGAAAATCTCCCTCCAGTCGTTAGGCCAGCTTTCAGGAAAAGTTGCAGAGATTTAACTCCTAAATAGTAGTAACTATAGGTGACCCATGTTTCAGACCCATAAAGGAGAATAGACAGTACAATGGCTCTATACACACTGATTTTTGTGCTTCGCCTCAGGTGTTTATTACTCCAGACTCTTTTGTAAAGTCTTCCAAATGCGCTATATGCCTTTGCTAATCTGTGATCGATCTCTTAGTCAATCTTGGCATCTGAGGAGATGATGCTTCCCAGGTAGGTGAGCTGCTGAACGGACTTAAGCACAGATTTGCCGACGGCAATGTGAGGATAGTGGTGTTCGTCCTGTGGTGCAGGCTGGTAAAGAATGCTTTCATCAGCGCTGTATATGCACAATCCTAAATATATACTGGACTGACTATGTGATGAATGTAGCTGTCCTTGAGCAAGCAGGGATCACCAGCATTGAGGCCATGATATTGAGAACACAGCTGCGCTGGGCAGGGCACATTTCTAAGATGGAGGACCATCACCTCCCAAAAATAGTACTCTATGATGAACTCGCCACGGGTCAGCGTAAAAGGGGTCCTCCAAAAAAAGCGATACAAGGACTCCCTGAAACAACATCTCAGGCTCGGCCAAATTGATCACCAACAATGGTCCGCCCTGGCCTCACATCGGGAGGCATGGAGACGCACTATCCACAATGCTGCAGCCTTATTTGAGAACTCACGCCAAACAAGTCTTGAAGAGAAACGACAACGCAGAAAGAATCACAACCCGGAAACATCACCCAAGGAGACCTTCTGCTGTGATTTCTGCAACCAGACTTGTTTATCTCAGATTGGCCTTTTTAGTCATCAGCATGTTTGCAGAAAGCACGGGATGAGTCCTTCCTGAATCTTCGTTTGCGAAGAAAAGCCAGAGAGTAGTAACTATTCAATGTTCAATACTCCCAGGACATGTAGAGCAATCAATCAGACATTAAGCATGTATACAACCAGGCCAAAAATTCTATCTTTCAGTGTGACATGCTGCAATTAGAGAGCAATGCCTTAACGACAGGGAGTCACATTGATAGAGAAGGTCACCTTTGGGTCAGAGTGTTCAGCTCAATGTTTTTTCTCTTTTATTATTCAAAATTCAAAAGCCAAAATTTCTGCCATCTCAACAAAGTGAGCCTCAGTCATTATTGTATTTTGTACTTGGCCTCTCATCATCAAAACATGGTAAAATCTCAAGTCAGTTCATACCTGTAAAATATGTATGCTTGAAGAGCCTGAGCAAAAGTTAATCTCCTTTCTCTAACCCAGACCACAGAAAAGACCTAACTCTAAGGGCTATTACATAAGGCTGCTAAAGCAGAATTTCAGTGGGATAGTAATGAATCTGGCCAGTACTTATCTGACGATGTTGTGACTATCCTTTTGCTGCTTCTCATTCTAGTCATTATTGTTTTTCTCCTTTCAATTGATGGGAAAATCCCATTAATACCATCCAATATCACCATTGTTCCACTGCTGCTCCTGGTGTGATAGGTCCCTTTGCTTCAGTTGTGGGATCATAGAATCAAACAGTTGGAAGAGACCATAAAGGCCATCTAGTCCAATGACTGTCCTCACGTGGCATAAGGGGGCCTGATTCTCCTCTCCCTGTCTCTCCCCCTCCCCCAATTCCAAAGCAGCACTGAGTCATCCTGCTTTGGAATAGTGAGGGATAGGGGAAGAAGAGGAGAATTAGGTCCACTCATGCCACATGACTGCAGTGATCCCGGAACTGAAGCAAAGGGGCCTATTGCACCAGGGGCTTGCCAAAGTAGCACAGCTATGGGAATGAAGGGTGGGAGGTAATAAACATTTTACAACTGGTATGTTGCCATTTCCTTTAATAATGTGATTGCTGCCAGACACAAGGCTGGTGTGATAATATCCTAAATCTAATTGCCTTCCTAGGGAGGGATCCATTTTCTGTTTCTATCCTTGATATTTAAAAAATGTTCAAATCCCCTCCCCTAAAAAAAAAAATTCTTTTCTCTGGCTGTTGGAGGTCTTTTCCTGAAATATTGCTGAAATTTCTGGCTAAGCTTTGCCTAGCTCCTTTTATGCTAAAATCATTGAAGCCTAGAACTCTAGCTTACCTGAAATCACACACTCTCTCTGACCCTTTTCCCAGTCTCAGATTTTGTTGAAGAATCCCCTTTAGTTTATTCTTTGTTAAAGGAGATTTTCAGATGCCTCTTGCCGGCCTCTTGCCGTGCAAGCAGCCTCCAGTAACGAGGCTGCTGTGCGCAAGGGGTCTATTTTGGACTACGCCGTTTCTCTCTCAGCGTCGTCTGTGACTGTTGCGGCTAGCATTGAAGGCAGCCGCGCTGTTTTTTACTCACGGACAACTTCTCAGTTTTTGGCCAGCAGACCTTGGTTAGCTCTGTTTGCTCCAGCTAGAAGTACAACACTTCCTTGCTCCTCCAAGGTGAAAAGTTATCTCTGTTATCCATAGACCTATTTTCGTAGTATACTTTGTGCATTGGCAACTCCTTCTACCTCCTCTTTATTTCATGAGAAATATCTTGACCACTTTCTCCTTTTCAATCAAGCTCTGACTTGTTCTGCCTTTTCCTTTCAGCAGTTTTTAACTTCATGTCATCAGCGCGCTTGCAGAAAGCGCGGGATGAGTCCCTCCTGAATCTTCGTTTGCGAAGAAAAGCCAGAGAGACTTACCCACAAAACCTGGCACCTCCACAAATATAAATCAAGTGTTCTTTAGAACCTTCAACAATGACATGGTTCTTAAAATCCTCTCAGCCTCATGAGTTTGCTTATTTGAATTACTTTTTCACCATGATGAATCAATTGTGTTACATTAGAGGGCTATACAGTTTGCCACTGATGACATTCTACTATAATATTTGCTATTTCCAAACCCAGGAATTGTGAACATTTTGATTGCTGTGCATTCCATAAATGTCTCACTTAGGTAGCCCTGATTTTTGTGTGGGTTTTTTTTTTTCTAATTTACTAAGATTCCCTATTGTGGAGGTTAAAAGGTCCCTTATGGGGTCCACAATGCTGCAGCCTTATTTGAGAACTCATGCCGAACAAGTCTTGAAAAGAAACGACAACGCAGAAAGAATCACAACCCAGAAACATCACCCAAGGAGTCCTTCTGCTGTGCTTTCTGCAACTGGACTTGTTTATCTCGGATTGGCCTTTTCAGTCATCAGCGCACTTGCAGAAAGTGTGGGATGAGTCCTTCCTGAATCTTTGTTTGCAAAGAAAAGCCAGAGAGAGAGAGAGAAAGAGAGAGAGAGAGATAGGGTGTATAATAAGAACATGGTTGCAAACATAACCTGATAATACCCTCCTTCCTCTGCCCTACCTACCATGGGAACTTGAAGCCATATCCTATTTGCCTGCTGCCTTAGAGTGGTTGGTTGGATCAAGACTATTAGCCTTTTGATATTTGCAAAATAATGTACATTTTGGAGTGAGCTGTTGAGCTCTATCAGAGCTGAAAAATTAAATCTGAATCAATCTCCCTGTCAGAAAGTGCCATGTATAATAACATCGATAGTACATGCCACACAATATTACTTTTCAGTTTCACACCATTACTAGTAATTAAGGGATAATAGTAGCTGCTCACTGGTTTATGAGACAATAATCCTCCTCCTGAAGAGATAAACTTCCAAGGCCAAAAAGAACAAAATTATTGACAAGGAGAACAAAGAGGGTAGTGTTCTTCCTTTTATAGTAAGAGATAATAAACAGAAATATTTGGGGAAAATAATTCCCCTGGCATTTAAAAAGCACATCTTGCCCATTACGAAGTAGGGAAAATGCTCACTTTGGGCTATTTATTTCTTGCTCACCTGCTGTGTACCTTAAAGCTAAAGAACCATTTTATGCTTCAAGCTAAAATTTGATTTGTTAAATAAATCCCTTACCTAGGAAATCAGGAATCCGCTTTATTTTAAATGTTTATTGTAGGGTCTCTTCCCCCCCCCCCCGCCACATTGAAGACTTTATCTGAGTGTGAAATGGTTATTTAGCTTCAAAAATAGTCTGTGAGATTTCAGCTAATTTTCTTCATGCTGATTCAGGCAGGACTTTTTACAGCCTGTAGATTTCCAGCTCAGATTTCAAATTGCTTCTAGTCATTTCAGTTCTTGATACCAACATCACTGAAAAATTAATGACTTACAAGTAGTTAGAAGGGAATGGGTAACGCTGCTTTTAAGTCATAATCACTCACCATTAACTAAGTCAATACTCTATCAGAGAGAGTTAGTCATAAAATTAGCCCATAGGATGCACAGTTATGTAAAAGTACACATTTGTAAAGCAACTTAAAAGAGGCACTGCTTATGTTCTGCTCCCAAGAGAGACTGAATCCGTCTTAGTGACTTTTACATTGCAGTGAGGGGAAGAAAGTGATAATCCATAATGATGGAAGATTAACTGTGATTTGTCTGTACAATGGAAAAGAATATGTCATGATCTTTCAGATGGAGTGGAAGAAGTGAAAGCAAAGGTCAGAAACATATCCATACATGCCAATGAAAGTTCTGACATTCTTATCACCTGTCTTCCCTATTCCAGCTCCTGACCTAAGCACACCAACAATCTATTTATACTACAGTGTTCTGAAAAAGTTTATTTTTCTAACCATATGCAAAGAGAATAGAAGCTGATCTCGGATGTAAGTAAGATATTCAGCTCTGGAAATACTCTTCTTTTTTTAAACAGTTTTAATGAAAAAACTGTTCATTAAAGAAACAAGCAAGAACTACCAATACAAAAATGAACACAGATATCAAGGTAAAATCAGTGACACTACATGTAGACCAAATTACAATTCTTATTTTTTTTAAAAAAACTGAGTATCATCCAAAAATATCGCTTACTTTATCCAAATGCATTGGTCCAAATTTTCCAAATTGGTTGTCCATTGGCTGCATTCCTCAACATGTTGTCCTTCAGATGTTTTAAACTACATCTCCCAGCATGCCTGACTACTTTCCATGTATATGAAACTGATGGAAGTTGTACTCCAAAACATTCTGGAACAAGCGTAATAATGAAGGCTGATCTAAACTGTGAACATCACCTCAATTATACCAAGCCACAGCCTATGTACATGAAATCTAAACGGTTTCAGGCACAAATATGAATCAGTATGGGTTGTAACTTTTCCATAAGATTTTTAAAAAACATTGCTGGTTTGTTCCTTGAAAGGGCCCATTGTTTAAGGTAACATTATACAAATACTCGCACAGCTAGTTTGCAATTGCCTGGTTACATGTCTACTCCAAATCAGTTATTCTAGCATGAAAGTGACAAGCTTTGTACATATATAGAATTAGCCAATCACCAATAGAAAATAAGCAGAGACATAGCATATTCTCTTGCCCACCATGGGCCATGGTGGGAAATAATAAGCAGGGAAAGAATTAAAACCTAATGAAAGCTAATCAAAGAAAGAACTTCCTTCAGGCTGGCCATGTATGTCTGTGGTTTGTCTGTCATTTATAATACTGCAGCCTCTGGTTCATTGTCAAGCTGTAATTCTGCCAGTTAATGTATCCAATTAACCCCACTAATGAGCTAATCAACAGTGTAAAATCTGTGTAAAATCACAGAGGGTATATGATGAATGGGAAATGCACTGAACTCTCCTGGTCTAAAAAGGGCTTTATTGCACTTGTTAAAGTGGTACTGTCTTCTCTCTTTCCAAAGGGTAATTTATCACCAGGGCCTGTAACAGTGCCATGCCCTGATAAGGGAGAGGTGGCAATAAACCCATCATAAAATGATTACTCAGGAACGTAGTGCAATTAAAATGTCTCTGTGTATTAAAGTCATAGGCAGGAGAGCACAAATGTTATTGTGTTAGTGGAGGGTGGTAATAAAAAAAATCGACAGTCATCTGAAGGTGATCCGGATTGACGGGAAGCAATGATTATCTTCTTTCATCCAAACATTTTTTTATTGTCATATAAATATTATTGCTGGGAACTTAGATGCATCCTGTATACTATTTTGTGGTATTTCGTCACATATCTGATCATTTTTCATTATTGGGTGAACAGTGATACAGACATGTGGAACTGCAGTTGACATGAAAAAATATTTTTTAAGCAAGTGACATCTAGTTCTAAATATGAATTTTAGACTAATATACTAACTGCAATCCTATTTAGGCACTGAAATTTGTTGTGGGTGTTGTTGTTGTTGGTGTTTAAGTCCATGTATTATCCATGTATCTGTTAATTCCTTTATGGATCTGAAACATGGGTCACCTATCGCCACGACCTACGACTCCTCGAACGCTTTCATCAGCGCTGTATACGCACAATCCTAAATATACACTGGACTGACTATGTGATGAATGTTGCTGTCCTTGAGCAAGCAGAGATCACTAGCATAGAGGCCATGATATTGAGAACACAGCTGCACTGGGCAGGGCACGTTTCTAGGATGGGGGACCATCGCCTCCCAAAAATAGTACTCTACGGTAAACTCGCCACGGATCAGCGTGAGAGGGGCGCTCCAAAAAAAAAAATGATACAAGGACTCCCTGAAACAACATCTCAGGCTTGGCCAAACTGATCACCAACAATGGTCCGCCCTGGCCTCACATCGGGAGGCATGGAGACGCACTATCCACAATGCTGCAGCCTTATTTGAGAACTCACGCCGAACAAGTCTTGCAGAGAAATGACAACGCATAAAGAACCACAACCCAGAAACATCACCCAAGGAGACCTTCTGCTGTGCTTTCTGCAACTGGACTTGTTTGTCTTGGATTGGCCTTTTTAGTCATCAGCGCACTTGCAAAAAACGCGGGTTGAGTCCTTCCTGAATCTTCCTATCCACACAACCCTCAGGCATCCCTAGTCACAATCTAGGGATCATCTTCTTTGCCCAGGGATCCTTTGGATCATGGATGTATGACTGGATGGATGTGTATTCATTCATTTCTGTCATTTTTTATGCAAGCCTGCTTCAGGGCAGGGTTCCATATTCATGAGGTTCCCACAGAAGATTGTTTTATCAGACTACACATACTACAGATAAATATACACGCTCTCTCACGACATGTTAACTTTTAAAAAGCAGCTTGGGATACAGCTAGTGAGAGATTATGTGGCCCATGAATGCATGCACCACATGTCACTTGGGGCTTGTCTACACTGGCAAAAAAACCTGGACTCACCCCATATTTGCAGCACAGTTACCACATGACATTTTTGACAATTTGCATATTCACCAGGGTTTCTGCAGGAAACTCTGTAGCTATAAGATTTGTGGTTTGCTCCACATTTGAGGGGGAAACCCAGATTATTGGCCATGTGATGTCCCCAGATTGGCTTTGGTGCAAAGCAGGGGCAAGGCTGCCAGTAAACAGGACTATTCTGGTGCTTTAAAAAAAGTTTGATTGTGCACATATCTGGATAAGTGTATCTTCACTTATACAGTAATACAGTACTGAGGGACAACATATGTTTGTATATTCGCATGCACCAGTAAACAGGAAAAAAAACCCAGAGCCCCATCTATATGGTGCGAAATAATACAATGTATAGGGCACATCATGAGTGTAGGCTTGCCCGTTTACTCTGAAGCAACAGTGTGGTGGCAGACTCCAATCTACAATCAGAGAAGCCTAGTGCATGTGGCATTTATAGGCCACTGCAGATCAAAAACATTCACTGTGGCTACAAGGTAGGTGTGGGGTTTCCTGCCAATGTAGTGTAGCCCCAGGTCATGGATTTAATGAAAGAAAAAGGCCACTGAGATAAAGGCTTGAAAACTGCTCATACTAACATTACAGCAATGAGAAAGAGAAAGACAGATGCATTTTCCTCATTATTTTCATTAATCTGTACAAACTGAACATGGAGAGATTGTGATATACAGAGCTAACATGTTTAGCTCCAGTATTTGATAATGGGTATAACTGTTAATACATTAGTGTTTTGGAACAAAAGATACTCAGAAATGCTGGAAAATCATTTTTAGGAGAAAGATGAATGCTAAAGCCAGCTATCAGGGATCATTTATAGATAATGAAATTTGCTTTTTACATGATGTAGAGGAATGGATTATATGACCCACTGGAGACCTCTTTTAATCCAAATTAGTCCATGGGTAAAATCGAAACCATTATTTCACCATGTACTGTACAGTCAAACTATCACAAAAATCTCCTTTCTGAACAATTTTATGTTATATAAGATGGCCTGGTGGTTGGTAAAAATGAAGGAAAAACAAAGATTTAGAGGTATGAGCAAATTTCACAATCCAAATCCCATTAAACATAATGGTGGCTAAATTGCTATTTGCAGAGCTGGGGGACAAATTATTCTTTACAGTTCATCTCCTTAGAAAGGAGAAGTAAAATGAGTCTTTTGGACTAGGGTTGTATAGCATATATAGTACTCAAGTGATAAGCAAGCAAGTTCTTGTTTGAAGGATGACTGCAAATCTTTGCCTCTCCTGCAACTAATAGACAAGGTTATTGCCTATAATCCAAAAGATAATTTCAGGAAACCATTTAGTCCTTAAGAAGCTGGGATAACTCTTATATGTCTTATATCCTAATTTGTTTCCATGTGAAGCAAACAAAACACAGTAGCCTGATTAAGTTTAAAAAGACTTCACTGTAGCATGTACCCACCTTTCCTCACAGAGTTCCTCCATAGAAGAGGAAATTCCTTTGCCAAGACATAAAAAAACATCTTGTTCCCTTCTGCCATGTGCACAGTGTGAGCATGGTCACCAAATACACTGGCATGGAGATACAGAATATTTGGAGAAAATTCTCCAAAGTGGCCCTCCTGTTTCTGGGTCAGTTGTGAGAAAACTAAAATCTCAGAAATGTTCTCAGAAACAAATGTGTTCTGAGAAGTTTTTTCCTAGCTCTAGATCAAAGTAGCTGCTTTTTCCCTATACACAAAGCATGTGTTCTACCACTGAGCTACAGCCCATACCTCCAATGAACCTGAGATTCACGAGTTACTGGCCTACCCACAGTGTGAGCTGCTCAAACAAGCAACCAATTCCAGTTTCTGGAAACTTAGGACTTTATCAGACTAGACTCTAAAAACATTCTTTTGCTGGCATAATTAAATCCATTTTTATGCTGGCAAAATAATGCCTCCCACCATACTTGCCTTTGTCTCCCAGCAAAGGCTTCCCTGGCAATGAACAGGAAGTGAACGGAGCTCTGTTCACTTCCGCATTCAAAATCCCATGGATTCTCACGAAACTTCATCATGCAGGAAATTCAAAAATAAAATAAAAAATTAAAACAAAAAAGTTTTTAAAAGGACATACACACACATAAAAACTTCCAAATAACCCAGGGAGGGTCGTAAAATGTGTGTCACTTACCTGGATGTTGTGATCTCACCTGGAAGTGTTACGCCAGACCAGCCATTCAAGCTGCATTCACGTGAGTTAAGTGGTGCAAGGTTTCACACACCCACAATGTTGGCACTAAAGTGCCATGGGGGATCAATCGATGGCTTCAGCCATCAAGAAACAGGTATGTGTTCTGGCCAGAACATAAACGCGAAAGGGCAACATTGTCTGATACGTACTCCTTTTCGCACTTATTTGGCATTGTTATGATGCCATATTTAATGCATCTCATAAAGTCCAGAAACTTCACAATGGGGTAAACCACTTCAGAGGGGGTAGAATTTTGACTGAGGAAATGGGGACATTTTCTCAGTCCCCAGTTCCTCCCTCACTGCCTCTTAATGCATATAACCCCTCATGAAGCTGCTTTTCCAGTTTCTAACATGTAACATGCAGCTTGACCTTACTATCTGAACATAATTTTTTTTCATATTTGCCTCTAAGGACTTTATCAGATGCTCTACATATGGCACCATAACGATGCCACATAAACACAAAACGGTGTGCATACCACAAAATGTGACCCCTTTGCGCTTATGACCTGGCCAAAACCCGTACTTTTTCATTGACAGCTGAAGCCCTCAGTTGATCCACCATGGCAGAAAGGCTGGTCTGCCGCGAACACTTCCAGGTAAGATTGTGACAGCCAGGTAAGTGATGTAATTTTTATGACCCCCCCTCCTGGGTTACATGGAAGTTTTTAAGTGTATGTATGTACTTTTTAAATCTTGTATGTGTTCTTTTTATTTGTTTTTTTTTAACTTCCTGAGTGAGCGTCTTCTCACAAGAATCCATGGGTTTTTGAATGAGGAAGTGAACGGAGTAAGGTTAAGTGTGGTGGGGAGTGTCCTTTTTCTGGCATAAAAATGGATTTTTTTTTTATGCCAGCAAAAGAAAGTTTTAAGGGGCTTGTCTGATAAAGCCCTTCATCTAATGAAATAACAAAAATGTGGTAATGGTCTAACTTAACAGAAGGCCATGTCTTCCAAGCCAGATCTTTAGGTATCAACCTGAATCACCCAACCCTGCAAAGAAAGGTAACTAGAATGAAATGAAATGAAAAACATCAATAATGCTCTAATAGGAGTGAAAAGCTTAAAAGAGCGAGTGAATTAACTGGCTGTAATATTCACAAAGGGATACATTACTTGGGATAATTTTAGCACACCTCTGATATTCTATAATTAGACACTTACAGTCCACTTTCAAGTCTGTGAGATGGTGAATTCTTTCCTATCAGCATTATTTCTCATTGAATTTAAATCTCTCAACTTGCTCTCATTCATGCAAGATTGCACAAATTATGTTGGTACATTAGCAATGTTAAAATATCTACAAAGAGATCTTCTGAACTGTGGTTTCTGAGGTTCCTTTCCAACTTTACTAATTCTGCAAAAGCATGTCATAAGGACTGTAATTAATGTTCTCAGGACAGCTGAAGAAATAAGGGCTAATCTCTACAAAATGGATGCAGTCAAGAGCCTGCCACACACATCTCCATGAGGTTTCTGGCCAAGTTGCTGGAAAAGATATCTATACAGAAGTTGGCAAGACTTGTTACCTTTTCAAAAAGGTAATTAAGGGTGCATGATACAGATGTATAAAAGTATACATGGTCTCGAGAAAGTGGACAAGGATTTTCTCTTTCTCATAATCTCTAATAATGGTGGAACTCCATTATTAGGACATCTACTGAAGCTCCCTGGTAGGAGATTCAGGACAAGTAAAAGTAAGTATTTCTTCACACATATGACAACATATGGTGAAAGTATGGAATTTGCTCCACTAAAGGTAGTAATGACCACCAATCTGAAAGGCTTTAAAGGGGGATTGGAATGCAACTCCATATACCAATAGCTCTTGCACAAAATTAGGAAGGTGTTACTACACTCATGTTTCTCTTGTATGTTCCCATAGGAATCTAGCTAGCTGTGTGAACAGAATGTTAAACTAAACCAGCCTTTGGAGGATCTTTTCTTTCTTTCTTTCTCTCTCTGACTTTCTGTTTTCTACTAGTCCTGTCATATCAGAAGCTGTAACAGTTCAAAGTCAGCTTTTATTTACAAATGAAACTCCCCCAACCAGACTTGGTTCCTCCCCAAGCTAAACTTGGTCATATAGTGCATGAAAAATTCAGGTAGGCCTTGTTGCATATCTTGGCTTCAGTGAAATGGGACTTTTTCCTTGAATACTTGGTCTGTATTTTTCTGGGTCAATGAAGAACCTTATACTTTTCTGACCATCAGCCATGTATTTAGCTCATGGAGAGTATAGTTTCTTAAGATCTACGTTTATTTTGTAAACATGGATACAAAAGACTAAAGACTAGTACATTGCTCAAAGCACGGGGAGTTCATGATCAGAGATCAGAACTAACACATTGGTATTACTTGGGTTATTAGCTATGTCAAATGCAAAACAAAGCTTAAATCAGAATTTAAAATACTTTTTTCTCCAACAAAATCCCCTGTCATTTAAGGACATTTTTTTGCTGGTAAAAATACAGAGAACTTCATTTTTGTTTGCTGTGTTGTCCACCTTGCTTGCTGTTCTCTTTGGAGCTTCTCACTCCTTGGCAGCAGCTGTGTAGCACAAAGCACAATGGGCACAAAAATGGAAGGGGAAAAGAGAATCAGAAAGAGGAAGCCCACAGCACTGACTTACTGCCACCTGGTACAGTGTGCACATGCAGCACAGAAGGTCTGCTGCAGAAGAAGAATGTGAGAGAGATGCAATAAATGCATTGACTATGAGAGATGAAAGGAAAGAGCTATTGTGGATGGAGGAGAAGGAGATGTGAGGAGTGGGGTGGAGTAGAGGAAGAGAGAGAAAGGAAAGAAAGAAAGAAAGGATGTGCAGGTTCACAGGAGAGAAAAAGGAGGAGGTGCTGACAATATGCAGAACAACTAAGTAGAAAAGAGAGGAGGACAACAAGAAACAGAACAGTGAAGATTGATCATGATGACATGGACATTATCTACAGTATAGGAGAAGATGTTGAAATACATCTTTAACAGTTATAAGAGTGAGAGGTAAAAAAAAAAGAGAGAGAGAGAGAGAGACTTAGGACTTTTTCAGACAAAACTTACCGTGCAAGAAGACTCCGGAATAGTTATGGCGCTGTCACGCGGCAGGGGGTCCATTTTGGACGCCACCGTCCCCCCTCTCTCGGCATCGTCCGTGTCATTTCTGTGTATGATTGGAGGTAGCCGCGCCATGTTTTACTCACAGACAACTTCTGTGAGTAAAATATGGCGCGGCTGCCTCCAATCATACACTGAAGTGACATGGACGATGCTGAGAGAGGGACGGCGTCATCCAAAACGGACCCCCTGCCGCGTGACAGCATTGTAACTATTCCGGAGTCTTCTTGCATGGTAAGTCCTGTCTGAAAAAGTCCTAGGAAGCTGATTTTAAAAAAGGAGCTGGGCTTTCAAAAGTGGTCTGGCCATAAAGTAACAGGATTTTTAAAATCTAGGATTCCCCACCCCCCTGTAATGTGGCAGATACATAACTGTTAAACCATATATTTCTCTAAAATGCTTCTGGATGAGGATAATAGAATATTACTTGTTAGCTGAGCAACTGAAGACTTGTCTGTTTTTTCCTTAAAATGTGTATCTAAGACTCTGGCTTTTATTGTAGAGTATTGATTGGAGGTGAGATGAGGATAGATTTTAGTTTATATTCATAGTTAAAACATTTGTTTCCTGCATCCTTTCTTTGTGTGTACATTAATTTTGAGAGAGGATGAGAAACAGGGTTTTCAAAAATTGATGCAGATGTTTCCTTCTCTGTTAGGCTCAAAACAGGGACAAGGGTGGGATGAAGGAGTAAAATAATATATAGAACTTTTCATCTTCATTCTTCTAAGGTTGTTACCCTAAGAGGTGGAGGGTGCTTTATAGCCCCACCCATTATGCCAAAATCTCTATTATTATTTGGGGAAATTATTAGCTCAAATGGAAGCCTGAGAGAGGAGGGTTACTTTAGTGATCTTTTCACTTATGTATACAAGTACTAACTGTAGAGAGCACTCCAGTTAAAGTGAACCAAATTATTTTTACTTGAAATAACACAGGGGATATGCTGGCATATAAAACGTACACTCTTGAGAACCATACAAGGCTACTGGGAAGAAAGATGGAAAGGCTGGATAGAGGTCTGGCAAGATAGGGTTATAGGTACCAGTCTTGAAGAGAAGAGTTCTGTGCAGTGAAGATGCTCAGAATGGCATCTGAGGGTGGCGCAGAGAATCCAGCCGAGTGTCCTTCTCCATCTGTGGCACACTTAGCTGGGGTCTAGGCTGGGATATTTATACCTTATTTCATATCCTGAAGGGATATTCTGGTTATGACAAAGCCTGCATGGCTCTCTTACTGGATAGATAAAGGGAAGGAAACTCTACTGATTGCTTTGGTTCCATCAAGACAAAACATTGATGGTGCTGCAGCAGCCTCTTAATGGTTGGTCAGGTAGGGGGTATAGAAGAGATTTCTGTAGGGTATATATTAAGGAATGGTCACTTAATTGCTTGATTGTATTATTGCTGGAAATGCCCAAGGCTGGAAGAAAGGATTAGCACATACCCCTCTAATGATTGAGTTGTTAGCATAAACCCATTACTGCAGGGGCTTTCCTGCTCAATCCTAATATGGGTTATTTTACCTTTACAGCTCTAGACACATCCCAGGTCATTGTGACCTCAATCTGACATTTGGTTTGCTTCAGCCAACCTGACCCCCCAAAGTGTCCAAAATTTCCAATTATTAGATACCATGGGAAGGGGATAGTAGGGCAAATGAACAAGGTTTTGGTGTATTAATGTAGCTGCACTGGGCAGGGCACGTTTCCAGGATGGAGGACCATTGCCTCCCAAAAATAGTACTCTGCGGTAAACTCACCACGGGTCAGTGTAAGAGGGGCATGCCAAAAAAGTGATACAAGGACTCCCTGAAACAACATCTCAGGCTCAGCCAAATTGATCACCAACAATTGTCTGCCCTGGCCTCACATCAGGAGGCATGGAGACGCACTATCCACAATGCTGCAGCCTTATTTGAGAACTCACACCAAACAAGTCTTGATGAGAAATGACAACACAGAAAGAATCACAACCCAAAAAATCACCCAAGGAGACCTTCTGCTGTGCTTTCTGCAACCGGACTTGTTTATCTCAGATTGGCCTTTTCAGTCATCAGCGCGCTTGCAGAAAGTGCAAGATAAGTCTTTCCTAAATCTTCATTTGCAAAGAAAAGCCAGAGAGAGAGAGAGAGAGAGAAATTTACATTCCAACTCAGAAGTAACATAAGTGTAATAAACATAACCTTTTCAATGTAAATGTAGTTAATGTAAATATAATGTAAAAACACTTTGTCATTAACTTTCCAATCTTCGTCATGACTCATGAGTACTTGTAAAGCTGGCTGCTGAATGCACCTACACAGAGTTAATACTGAAAAATATACAGTACAACCCCTGTATCCACAGAAGATACATTCCCAGACTTACTGTGGATACTGGAAACTGCAGCAAACAGTGAATCCTATTAAAATGAGTGACTTCTGGCCAAAGCATAACATAGAATCATGTTGGAAGACCTAGAAGATACCAAGAGAGAATACCTCTCTAGGCATCTTCTAGGTACTCCTGTGCGACTCTGTGATCAGCATCCAATGGAAGCATACCACAGAATCACACTGGAGGACCTGGAAGATGCCTAAAGAGACTATATGTGTTTGCACACAGGTAAGTGAATCTGCAGATATGGGCCTCATGTATAAGGGGGTTGTACTGTATTCCCCAGGTGCCACAAAAGGCCAGGCCACATTTTCAATGGCTATGGGAAATGTTAGCATTTCCCCCCATCTTTCATATATCTTGTACCCAATTAGTACTTGTTCCTCTAAAGTTGCAACAAAAAGAAATAAGAAAATGTGCAAAATTTGAAAGTCATAGCTATTGTGATCTATGATAGATATATTTGATACAGTCAGATAACCTCAGCCTCCAAAATTACTAAGCGGATCATTTGCAACTGCACAAGCATTAGAAGTCCATTTTTGCTCCTGATAATCTATGAACCCAATCACATTCAGGATTTTCATACCATACTAATAAAATGGGTTGCAAAGGTCTTAAAAATAAGAAATTAATTATTAAAGCTTCCTGTTCCAGTTTAAATGAGAAAGTCAGAGAATAATGGATTAGGAAATATAATTTCCCACTTTTATATTTAGAATCTCTTTCTCAAATCAATCTATGAGTCTGGTGCCTCTCTCTCTCTCTCTCTCTCTCACACACACACACACACACACCACTGAAAGTCTAATTATATTCCTTTACAGTTCTAGTGCTCAAGACTATGCAAAGCTATACTAAGCACTTTAGGGAAAAAATTCATTTTATTTCTCCCCTTCCCCATTCTTTCACCAAAATGGATCAATGACCCCTTTTAAATGTTAGTGATTGAGTAAACTAAAAACAATTTAATGGGGACAATGCATGCAGCATTTAGTTGTGTTGAAATTACTGATGGCAATTGATAATCAGACTTTATGTCACTCAAATTTGGATTTTCGATTATCAGTTTCTAAATACTAAAAGTGGTTGTATCTTATTACAGTTTTTTGTAGAAGTAGTGCTTTCATGGTAGAAAGATTCATGTTTCATTACTACTAGTTTAATAGACATTTTGTAACACTTCTTAATCAATAATTCCAGTGGAACTTTAAATATATATATATATATATATATTGCCATGGAATGGGAACATATTCAAGGGAAGCTGTGTTGGCCATGCAGTAAAATCCAAAAAAATCCAGGTTCTGTCTACTCCATTGATTTTTCCCCCAATGCAGTCTTCCCTGCACAAACATACAATCTTTAATGAGCAGTGGTTGTGATAAAGTAATGCTGACTCTCCAATGAATTTCAAACCAAAATAAAGCAATACTAAGACACACACAGACCATCTGTATATATAATTCTCTTGGGTATGTTGCTTTTCGCAGTGTGCTGATGGGCTGCTTAGGAAACACACCCAAACAACTACCATCCACATGCAAATTCCTTCTCCACCTCACAATCCACTCCTGACACTCTATCTGTGGCCCAGATTAGGACCTAGACAGTCAACTGGTGGTGGCAGCGATGATGGGCTGCCTGCAACGGGACACAGACAATCAACTGGTGGTGGTGGTGGTGGTGGCCACTGCAATGTCAGGGCAACAAAGTGAGTCACCCTCAGAAAAGTGTGAAACACTGAGAAGTGGGAGGAGGAAATTAAAAATCCACCAGCCTATTTTACAGGGTTGTCAAGAGATCTACCAGGCATGTTAGGGGAAGTTTTTTAATGGCATATGGTACTCCAGGTGCAGCTAGTATGAGTAAATATTCTAAGCCCTGCCATACAAATGGATGTTCATACAGAGCAAAAGAAGCACTCCAAGAAGAAATTTTATGGTTTTAGGGCAGTGTTGGGCAAAGTATGGACCTGAGGCCATATATGGCCTCCAATACTATTTTTGTGGCCTTAAGTCCTCCAGACTCAACAAAGCACCCTTTTTTCTTCCCGTCCCCCAGGGGTATATTGCCACCCTGAAGTGTCCCAGAGCAGCATGCATCCCAGCACTATTTAACATTAAAAAAATGCCTGTAAAAAGAGAAAGAAATGGTGTTCTGCCATAATTGGGGCAGGGATTCGGGGGGGGGGAAGTCCATGTAACCTTCAGAGGGTCACACTGCATTTGCTCACCCCTGCTCTAGGGGCTGATGAGGAAACCCAGTAGTGTGTCCAAACAAAAGGCAGAAGAAGCCACGTATATCTCACCAAGCTCTGAAAAAGCTTCCTAACCCAGGCAAAGACAAAAGCAAAGTCTCCCCACCACCATCAGTAGTAGCATTGGGAATGAATGTTAAAGATTTGAGATTCACTATTCCATTAATTCCACTCTTGAGGAAAGCAGGATCATAGTAGCATGATTACAGTAACTATTTCACATCACAGTAATTGTGCAATACTATGTATGATGTGGGCCCTGGTGGCGCAGTGGTTAAATGCCAGTACTGCAAGTCACCACATTGCAAGTTTTATTCCAGAGGGCTCCAAGGTTCACTTAGCCTTCCATCCTTCCATAGGTCGGTAAAATGAGTATCCAGCTTGTTGGGGAAAATTGGCTAAAACACATTGTAAACTGCTTAGGGAGTGCTTTGCACTGATAAGCAGTATAGAAATATAAATGCTATTGCTAAATTGCTATAGCAATAGCTATATGCAATTACATTGCAGTTACATTGCTAGACTCAATAGGTTGAGAGGTGTGTCCATGGTTTTTATTTATGGGGCCATGTATGCAAGTAATTGGCTGTTGCTAAGCGATGGCAGAATATACCATCTAGTCCCCTCTAGGAAGAAGGATGTTTTCTCTGGCTGGGAGGATGATTATAAAGTTAATTACATGGGACTGGGGACAAAAGGTAATGCATAAGATTACAAAACTTGTGGTCACTGAGAAGACAGAGAAAAGAGTGGTTATGTTGGTACAGTAGGACCCCCGTATGCATGGGAGATTGGTTCCGGGCCCCACCATGGATAACAATATTCGCAGATAATAGCAAATTGAAAACTGGGACTTCCGGTTTAAAATACCATAAAGTTGCTGTGGGGCACACATTTTATAGGAAGACTCTATGGTATCTGTGCTGAAACTAAAACCACAAATAATTGAATCAGTGGATAATGAATCAGTGGATATGGGTGTCTAGGTTGTTGCCATAAAGGGCAATCCAGAAAAAAGGAATGGCATATTCACTTTGCCCAGAGTGAAAATAAATCTTTATGGCCTTCAGCCTAACAAGAACCAGCAAAAAGTCAGGGATTCTGACCTTTTAGCTAGAGATTGGACATGTTACCTTTTCAAATAATGTTTCAAGAATCCACTAGCCAGCAAGGCTACTTCTGCAGTGCCAGAAGAAAAAAAAAGTAATGTTGCCAAGCTCTCCATTTAGCTTATACTGGGGAGAAAAATCCCCCCTTGTGATAAGAAAAAAAAAGTGTGTGTGCCACCTAGGTACTATTTCTAAGAAGATTTTTTATTACAAGAGGAGGAGATAAGCTTTCGTGGGCAACACTTCTGTTTGATCAGTTGATGGGGTAGACCTGGTGAAAGCAAAGTAGAAAAACTGGATGAAACTGGGTTAATACAGTATTTAGCAAATGTCAAGTCTCTAAAGAGAAAGTAATAGTACAATCCACAGAGAATCTTTATAATGTGCAGAGACACCATAATCCATAATTCTACACTTAATGAAGATTGTAGCCTAAATCTCCATATGGAGTTACACACTTACTGTGCTATGCTATCCTTTGTTGAATGGCAGTGTTCCACCACTGAACCAAAACACCAAATGCGCAACTGAATGTGCAACTAAATATGGATCTATGCACATTGTACATCCATATACATACACACCCATGTGCAATGGCATTACATACACAACTCCATTTGTAATGTTGAACTAAATGCAAATGTTCCACATCAGCCAGAAATGTCCAAGCATCTTCTTCCCCTGCCACATTTTTCTGTTTAACCATCCATCATGTGGGCTTAGTACTTGCATAGGACTACTGAATCCTCCAAATGTGTACCTCTCTCTGCCTCTCCACATATATGTAGTTTCCTATCCCTCTTCCATGTTGTTGGCCGTATCTAAGTGTGTGTGTGTGTACATGTGTGTGTGAGAGAGATTTTAAACAGATTCCTCATTTTTCATTCAATAGGCACATACACTTACTAGAAAGGACTTACTAAAGACTCTCTGTTTGAATCCTTACTACACTTTGATACTTTAATATTTGATGTATGTAATCACATTGGTGCATGCATTTTCAAAATGTGAACTAGGTTCAAACAGAGTTATTAGAATTCTGAACACAAATGCCACTGTATGTCCCATAATAGGCTAAATTGCCTTAATTATTAGTTTAAAATGCTATTGAGGGAAAATTGTTTCCTGAGAATGACTGTGCAATAACTGGAAACAATATTGACACAATATAATAAGTAAACAAACAAAAAAAATTGATTAAAGCATGGTTATGTAATCAAGGCAATGAATATTCATAGCTCCCCTGGTAGGTAGCTAATGTCTTTACACCAACAGAATCATCTGCATGTTTTAATGTATGAATCTGTTTTTGTACCATAAGAAGGAGGTGCTAATCAGACCTTGACATACCAGTTTGAAAGGAAGAAAGAACAGAGGCTAAGGACGAAATGAAGCCTGCTGTAATCTTCAGATAAAGTATACTAATATAATTAGTTGACGGTTGCTTTTTTAAAAGGGTTTACAAGTATTACATGAGTTTGAACATACACCGTTTATCTTTTTTCTTGTCTTAAGTTACGGGAAGTAGGTTTGGGCAAGAAATTCATTGTGCAAGGAGTCTGATGTAAAAATAACCATTTGGCATCTACTCAGCTTGTCAAAGCCGAGAAGAATGCATCTTGGCTCAGTAATCTGCACATTTGTGAGACTTGGTTCCATCCCCAGAGAAAGGTGAGGTATAAATTCAATCAACCTATCAATCAATCATAAAACTCATGACGTTCAAAGTAAAAATGCACAAAAATAACACAAAAAAATGCATAAATTCAAAAAAATGCATGCATTTTTTAAAAAAGTGCATCTAGTATGTTTAGCCAGAAGAAGAGCCCTGGTGGCACAGTAAGCTAATGCAGCCAACACTGCAGCCAAAAATACCCCCCTCATGTTAGATCTTGAGTCTATAGGTTTGATCCCAGGGCCCCCCAGGTCGACTCAGCCTTCTGTAAGTAAGTAAAATGAGGACCAGCTTATTAAGAGCTGGGGTGATGTGCTGTGGAAACTAGTATGGTAATACGGTTTCTAAAAAAAGCAGCATGTCGCTTATCATTGTACAGTGCATTCTGAAAAAATGTCACTCCTGCAGTGCCAGCAGCACCATCTACTGGCAGTTATATTGTCCGCACTGTACAGCAGTTTGTAATTGTCTGCAATGTTTGTCTGTATTGATTTCTGACTTGTATAAAAATTGTATAACCTGCTCGATTGTATTGTATTGTATTGTATTGTATAACTTACTTGAATTGTACTGAATTAATTGTATGTGATGCATTGTGATGTTGTACCCCGCCCCGATCCTGAGGGGAGAGGCGGGTAATAAATAACTCAGTATTATTATTATTATCAGAGAAGGTTAAGAGGTGACATGATAGCCATGTTGAAACATTTGAACGGATGTCATATTGAAGATGGGGCAAGCTTGTTTTCTGCTGCTCCAGAGACTAGGGCACAGAGCAATGAATTCAAACTACAGGAAAAAAGAATCCACCTAAATATTAGTAAGAACTTCCTGACTTTAAGAGCTGTTCAAGAGTGGAATACATTACCTTGGCGTGTGATGGAGTCTTCTTCTTTGGGAAGGTGTTTGAACAGACGCTGGATGGCCATCTGTTGGGAGTGCTTTGATTGTGTAGGCCTACATGGCAGGAGGCCGGACTAAGTGGCCCTATGATTCTATGAAATACATACATTTTAAAAAACACATATACATATGTTTTATCCAATGGAAAATGTGTGCAAAAACAGAATGGGAAATATGCACAAGAAAGGAATGCATTTTTAACAATACAGCATGAAAATACATGTGACGTTTCTTTGCTAAAAAGGTAGTCCTTTATGGTGGATGCAACAAGACACAAGAAAAATACTAATGCATATACAAATACTGTAGTAATAACTTCAAGCAACTCACAAATCTTCCCTCCCGTCTCTATTTTTCAAAATTTCTACCATTCTTTTTCAAATGACCAGTTAGAAGCCATGGCAATACAAATAAGCTGCTGTAAAGAGAAGGTCCTGTTGAAAGAAGGGAAGACAAGGCACTTAGACTATTATGAGATGTGGAGAAAGATAGTTTTGCATGTCAACCCGGAACACCAAGAATCAGAAGATACCTGTTAGCATTCTGGATATATAGGCAGTGATGGCCATCACTGAAAGCCTGGGGCAAAGAATGAGGAAGACAAGAAGGAAGGTCTGTCACCTTTTGGTTCAGCCAATTAACAGGATTTTGCTATGGAGCTGGGTCAGAAGGTCACCTGACTCCCGCAGGTATAAATAAATCGATGTGATGACAATGTCAAACACCAGTTGCAAATGCTATGTATTGTTCAGCCAGGGAGACTGGAAGCTGTCAGCTCCACAAAGTTAATACCTAGTAACTTTAGAGAAATTCATTCTGGTATTACCTTATATCCCTATGTAGGGGAGTACCAGGTTGCACTGAGATTATGAAACAAAAAAAAATGATCAACTATATTAAGGGTCCGACAGCAATGTCCTTTCCTTGTACATTCCCTGTAGATTCCATTGTGATAAATGCTAGGATTTCAAGTTCCTCACAAGCTATGCATATGCTTTTTATGCCTGAAGGTCTTAGCTCCATTGTCCCACATGCTCAGCCAATTTATGATCTCTGATTTATAGTAATCTGTTGGGGCTGTCAGAACATGGACCTCAGTAAATTGGGGGTGGAAGCCCCCAAAACTAGGGTCACATTTGGGAGACAAGTGGGATAATAAATAAATAAGTAAAAGAAAAACTGTTGTGTGACTTCAAGTCGTTTCTGACTTATGGTGACCTTCAGGTGACCCTATCATACAGATTTTTTGGCAAGATTTCTTCAGAGGAGGTTTGCCTTTGCTCTCCTCTGAGACTGAGAGAGTGTGATTTGCCCAAGGTGTGTTTCTATGGCCAAGTGGGGATTCAAGCCCTGGTCTCCAGAATCATAGTCCAACACTCAAACCACTTACACCACGCTGGCTCTCAAATAAATAAATTTCTCTATGTAATTGAGCCCCCTTAGGAATTATCAATCAGAAGTTTACAAGCACACATGCATGCACATGCACGCATACACAACTATTAAGACAGGTATTGTAGTTGAGTCTCCCCATGAATAACAAAGGCTGCATACATCCTATCCTATACATTTGGGAGTAAACTACACTGAACATGTAGGACTTCATCAGATGAACCCCTTTAAGAGTTCTTTTGCTGGCATAAAAAAATCAATTTTTATGCCAGCAGAAGAATGTACCCCATTGCACTTATCTTGCTTTCCTGGCAAAGGGTTCCCCAGCAATGAAAGAGGAAGTGAACAGAGCTCCGTTCACTTCCTCCTTTGAAATCCCACAGATTATCGTGAGACTTAATGGTGTGGGTAATTTTTTAAAAAAAACACTAAAAAAAGTTTACACAAGCATCTAAACACACTAAAAAAAAAAAGTACAGGTAACCTGGGGATGGTCATAAAAAGTGTGTCACTTACCTGGATGTCACGATCTCACCCAGAAGTGTTTGCGCCGGACCGGCCACTGATGGGATAAGTACAAGGGGGAGAAAAAATAAAGATTTCACACACTGGTAATGCCGGCACAAAAGCGGCATGGGGATCAATTGATGGCTTCATCCATCAATTAAAAACTCTGGGTTTTGGTGGGGACATAACCATGAAAGGGCAATGTCTGATATGCATGCCCTTTCATGGCTATGTGGCATTGTTATGCTACTGTATTTTGTGTGTCTGATAACGTCCATAGAGGCCACTTTTACATACATACTGTACTTGTAATAGTCTTTGTATGAATGATAAGGGGTGGGAAATATAATTTCCCCTCCCCCTGACTATACTCTACACCTGATTCCCTACCTGTCAAGCTTGGTAGATATACTCTCTCTCTCTCTCTCTCTCTCTCTCTCTCTCTCTCTCTATATATATATATATATATATATATCTTTTGAAAATAGTACATTTGCAGTCTTGTATCTTCTCACATACCTTCACAGCTTTTGCTTTTAAGGTTGTATAGTGGAGGAATGGATGAGATAAGATACTTTACAGGTACATTTCATTCACATAATAGGGTCCTTTCCCCCCTTCTTTTGCTTAATATTGCATCTTTATTTACTCAATTTTGTAAAATTTCATTAATTTTTTTGTCATTACTTACATGATAATCAGATTGTTTCCTGCTTCAGATGCTGGTGATGGTAGTTATTTTAATACTGTACAGTATGTTATATGTTTTTGTTGTTTTCTGAGGGAAAAATGTACCTGCAAGTAGGCAAAATTAGTAAAATTAATAAAACCCTGCCTGCCAATGTTGAGTAAATGTTGAGTAAAATTAATAAAAACCTCCCTGCCACCACACCTTAAAAAACATCCAAAATCCTTAGATGGGAATACTGTTTTCAAGCCAGTCTCCAACAGGTTCTCACAAGTTTGAAGGTGAGAGACTTACAAATTAGTAACAAAAAACACATTTAGAATAAGGTATGCTGAGTTTTTGTTGGCAAAGAGCAGTGGTTCTTAACCTGTGGTCTGCGGACACCCAGGGGGCTGTGATATCCTCACAGGGGGTCTGTGAAGGCTTGAAGGCTGCTCGACCCACTTCCTCCCCACAGTCAAGTGGCCACCTGACAGGAGGCAAGGCAAAGTCTGGCTGACTGGCTGGGCTTCTAGATTGTTGTTCAATCTAGTCCAGCCACAAACCAGCAGGAAGAAACAGGAGAAGAGTCTTCCCTCTCCCTCTGGCAACTCTAAGGGAAGGTTTAATGGATGGTGTAATTGTTAATGAGTATTGTTGTTGTTGCTGCTGCTGTTGTTATGCTTTTAAATCTTGAGTTAAGTCTTGGTGGTCTGCAGCGACAAAAGATATTTAAAGGGGGTCCCTGGTAAAGGAAAGGTTAAGAACCACTGGCATAGAGCTAATGCAGGAGGATTTTCCTATTAAAGAACCCTAAATGTTGAAATACAAAGAAAGAACACAGACCTTCTTGGTGGGTGCTCCCAAAGGGACTTTTTGTTGTTTTTTCACCAGAAGGCAAAGACTTTATGCAGGCAGTCTTTTTGCAACTGCCTGATTGCTGATGAAGAAGCTTGGGGGTGGAGGTTCCTGCACATTTTCCATTTTTCTTTGATATCCCCCCATTAAAAGCTGTTTAATTGTGTTTTAACATACAGTTTTTTGGCTGGGGTTTTATTGGTGACGTATGCAAGCATAAACTCTCATTACACCTGCATATGTTTTTAAGGTTGTTCAAGGAGTATTAAGTATCTCCTGCCACGTACAGACCACCAACCTATTTCATGCCAAAGTGCTGCCCCACAGCCAATTAGTGGCTGGAGAATGGTAGAGGCAACTTGGCAGCTCCTGGCTCTCATTCTGCAGTCAAGAGCAGAAAGAAAACATCATCCTCATCAGCTTTCCAGTTTCTCGCTGGCAATCTGTGAGGATGACATCACATCTATGCTCCCAGTTACAGAAGTACAGCTAGTTCCTGCCTGGTTGCATATGTAAGCAAGGAAAAGGATGGAACTACACTTGCATAAAGTTACACTCCACCATATTCATGTAGGAATGCATCCTTTGTATTTTAGCTTTATCTTTTTCATTTAAAAAAAATACCAGTTTGTGAGCTGATTCAAAAGAGTTGCCAAATTGCTCTGCGGATTTTGGTGGCAGAGGGTTATTCAGACCAAATGCATTATCCAGTCAGCACCATTCACAGCTAGCCTTCTTCTGGAAATGAGCAACTCCACATATTCCAACACACATACCACACATTTGAGTACAAGGGCTACTTCCAAGAACATTACTGTATGAAAACTCTGTACCTGCTGGATTGGGGCACTTAGAGGGAAACGAGGCAATGTCTATAAATACATTGTCATCTGCTTGGAACTGTAATGCTACACTGCCATGAACTATGTTGTAAAATATTGAATTCTCTTCTCTATTCAAGTCTGTAGTGCCTTTAGCATTTAATTGAAATGCTTAAATCAGATGTGTTACCGCTATAACTTGCTAAAACCAAAACCAGAGCAGTGAAAGTTAATATCTCCACTTCAAGGAACTTAGGAGTCATACAGTTACAATTTCATTATCTCTTTCATGAGGCTGACTACAGTTTTGTTTCTGTTCTGCATCACTAGTGCCTCATGGACAAAGTGTTACATTCAAAAATGGGTGAGTCATTTCATTTCTTCCTTTTATATCTGTGACTCTGCTCCCCCCTCCCCGCAGAGGCTTTATAATATCAAGAAGGGGAGAGAACTTGATGATTAAATGATTTTCTGTCTAACATTAAGAAGATGAGACTAATTATGTCTTACCCACATGATCACTGTTCCGTAACTGCACAGATATCAAGCTGTAACTGCCAATCAGATCATCTAATTTTCAGATTTCATATCATAATGAACTTCAATAGGGTTTTGAAACAAGAATATATCAGAAGCAGTTGGTAATCTGACAGCTTTATGGTATATTTTAACCTCCTAAGGCTTTGATATCTAATCCCTGCCATATTTCAAAGATCAGGGATAAAATAAGCTGGGGATGTTTTCGAGTTTATTTCCTCCCCCCCCACACCGCTACAGCCTAGGAGTTTCTATTACACAAGATAATTAAATTATTGAGAGGGTTGGGAAATTTGGGGTTCTTCTCAATAGGAAATGGACAAGAGAATGCTGTTCTCTCCTCCACAGGACTTAGGTCCTAGAGGATGATAGTACAGCAAAGTGTGGTCTGGGAAGCTCATGACTTAGAGGTCTCTGCACTGTGTCCCAGGTGTTTTTCATTCACAGCTTGCCATTTTGCCCAGTTTGCCTGCTGGAACAAGAAATTTCAGACCTATTCAAGGTCAAAGCAGATAATGTTTTTGGTGTGAAGCCAAGTGGTTTAATATTATAACTCAGTTGGGTGCCCTCACCACTGCATGCTTTGCTGCTTGGATTCTTTTCCCCATGCCCACTGCCATGCACAGAAAGCTCCAGTCCCGGATGTGAGCCAGCAGTAGAATGTTCAGATAGCTGAACATATGTAAGCAAGGTGGATAAGTTTCAGTCCTGTCCAGGGCATATTACAGGCCTATAGTCAATAAAGCTTGGGACTTTATCAGACCAGGTAAATGTGGTATTATAACAATGCCTAATGAATGTGAAAGGGCATGCATATCAAATGACATCATCCTTTCATGATCATGACATGTCCAAAACTGTTCCTTTTTATTAACAAACCAAGCCATCAATTGATCACCCATGGTGCTTTGTTGCTAGCATTGCCAGCATTTGAAACTTTGCACGATTGTGCTCACAGGAATACCCGGAAGTAAATGGAGTTCCATTCGTGCTCCATTACTGCTGTGGCTACCTTTCTGATGCTATTACAGGTATGGCTGGTGAAGGGGGTTCTTTTGCCAGCATAAACTTGTTTATCTCGAATTGGCTTTTCAGTCATCAGTGCGCTTGCAGAAAGCACGGGATGAGTCCTTCCTGAATCTTCATTTGCGAAGAAAAGCCAGAGACTGCTGTGGCTGCCTTTCTGATGCAATTATAGGTAGGGCTGGTGAAGGGGGTTCTTTTGTCAGCATAAAAATGTTTCATAATATGCCGGCAAAAGAATGTTTCAAGAGGGTGGTCTGATAAAGTCCTTCATCTTTGTATATTTGTTCACTTCTTCGGGTTCAGGGTACATATAATGTTTAGGTTAAAAAAACAACATTATTCACAGGCTTCCAGTGAATAAAAAGTGCAGGGGTGTGTCTTTGAAGGCAGAGGGTACTTAAGTCTATTCAGAAGATATGTTCGTTGGCAAATTAGCACAAAGCCATTTTAACTGAAAAGGTGAATTCCTGCTCAGCAGCTGTTTCAGATAATATTCCATGCATGTTTTACTTTTATGGACTCTGTCATCTATCTCAGGGTTTTTATTGTTTTTAATATCATAATTGTTATCAGAATGGGCACCAAAATGACTTGATAGAAACAGTCAGCAATGTATGACCTCTGCTAATGCATCCACTTTAACCTTGCTTTTAAAATAGGCTAATGGGTTCAGATATGGCATGGGCATTTTCCAATAGTGAAGGAAATAAGTACGTGTGTGAGAGAGAGAGGGGGGGGACTGCTATGTGTGTGTATGTGTATGAACTTGTATGCAGTATAGATTTGTGATAATTATAATAAAAAGTGCTTATTAGTACAATACATCAGGGCATTTGCATTGCTCTTTGAGAATTGTTTTGTTCTCACCTAGGCTTTTAATGCCATCTTGCACTATCACATTGGTCCATCATTTTGGGCCAAGCTTAATCTATCTCACAGGAGATCCCATGACTCAATGGCTCAGCAAAGTGTGAAAACAGAAACTTGCTTGACGACATTGTGTTTTGGCCTTAGAAATCAAATTGCATGCAGCGTCTCTCAGGAATGCTACAAGTCAAACACTGCATGCCAGGTATTTAGAAATACCATCATGAATTCATCTTGAGGAGGTGAAAACTGACATAGATCACTTGTAAATAAAACAAATGATATCATTTGTATGTGCTGCCAGCCCACATTAAGTATGTCAGGTACACACTGGGAGTGATTTTTGTGTTTCCTTCCCTATTGCAGGTCAAAAATGTTTTCAACAAAGAAAGCAAAATATAAAAGGTGTATGGATCTGTGACTATAGTAAAATGAGGATCATGATTATGATGATCAGAATCAGGTCTCATTGTTTTATACACATCTTTCATCCTTTTGGAGGTAATTAGTAAATATCACATCCCATTCATTCTTCATTAAAGCTTTGTTTTTGATCAAATGGTTGTGATTATATGAATAAATTTCTCATATTCATAAATGATCTAGAATTAGGGGTGATCAATGAGGTGGCCAAGCTTGCCACAGTTACTTAGTGTACAGTAATTAAAATAAAATAAACAAGCCTAATGAAAAAGTTCCAAAAAGACCATGCTCTATTGAGAGATACTGAAGGGGGCAACACAGAATTGTACTCAGTGCTTGCCCAGACTCTGTGTGATCAAAGGCACTTTGGAACTGAAACCCTGCAAAATAACATTTCATTCAATCCATGTGTGGATACCTTGTTGCTCTCCAGGTTCTCTTTCACATTATACCCGTATAGTGCTATGAGTCCTCCTTTAATTCCCATGGCAACATCCTATAGAATCCTAGAATATGGAGTTTGAGGAAAGGTATTCAGAATTCTTAGTCAGAGAGCTCTAGAGCTTTATCAAACTACAAATCTCTGAATTCCATAGGATAGTTAAAGTGGAATCATAGTAGGGAGCCCTGGTGGCACAGTGGTTAAATGCCAGTACTGCAAGCCACCACATTGCAAGTTTGATCCCAGAGAGCTTCAAGGTTCACTCAGCCTTCCATCCTTTCATAGGTCAGTCAAATGAGTACCCAGCTTGTGGGAGCAATTAGCTAACACACATTGGAAACCACTTAATGTGGTGTAGATGTGTAAATTGCTATTGTTTAAACAATTTGTAAGCCACTCTGGGAGCCTTTGTGGCTGAAGAATGGGGTATAAATACCTAAATAAATAAATAAAAATAAATCATAGTGCATTAAAACACAAACATTCAGGCTTTAAGCACTCACACAAGCCTAATGAAAGTAGCCAAAAGTATTTGGATAGAGGAATAGAGTAAGGGGATAGCAGGTTATACTGTACGGATCTTGCAGAGTGGAGATCATGAAGTAAACCAACAGTGGGGAGGTCCAGATGATGGCCTGGGTACACAGTGTGATGTGGAGTCAAAAGGAAGTGGAAATGTGCACAATTTGGTGCTGTTTTGGGATGATATTTATATGAAATAGTTCTCCTACAGAGATAGGAGTTGAAGTGAAATACAATGGTTCTCGGAGGTTCCCAGGCCAAAACAAAGGGTACACCAGAAGAGCTAATTATCGTTAACAATAGGATACTTCTGGAATTGAACAGGAAACAGGGAAGGTCTTTTGTTGGAAGGGGGCAGGAGAGGAAAATCCCATTTCACGAGCAATAAGGTATCTTGCTAACCTAACTGAGTGGGTTGACTCACTTCCAGGTGTTGAGTTCTTACTTGAGTGTTACTGTTTTGGGGAATTTCCAAAGGTCCTTCTCTTGGTCTTGTATGAATTCCACCTTGGTGTTAGGGGGTCCCTGATTTACCTGGAACCACATGTATGGCCACCTTAGCCAAATTATAAAATATAGCCAATTATTTGATATTCCAAGATGGGGGCTATCAGGGTAGGAACCTAGTCTACTTTAATGTGCTCATTGTCTCCAAACACTGTGGAAATGACTTGAGTTTCCCTTTCCTCTGTGACTCAACATTGAGGTAAACAAATTTGAGTACAATAGCTGATTCATAGCTATGCAGAACATGATGATAATCCAGTTAAATTCTCTGTGTGCTGCATTAACTATAACCCAAACACAACTACTTCTATAACTATGATCAAATTTTCTGAAGCTGTAAAATCATACAAACCCAAAAGAGTGAATCAATAGGAACTCCAAAAAGCAATTTGACTCTGGGGTGAATGGGTATTAAGCATGGATCCTATAACATCTTAAATGTCTGCTGTCTAGAATTACAACTACAGAAACAAAAATTAAAAATGGATAAACTTGTTCACCAAATATTGGATCTGTACTTATAGAAAATTAAGTTTCCATCTGTTGGGTTTTTGAGATGAACGTTTCTGCTTTGAGAATAAGAATGAGTTCACGTTTGTTTCAAAATGATTCCTTAGTTTGTTTAATTTTTATTTTCATGAGAAGACTACTACAATAGAGCAACAGTGTTCAAATTGTGAACATACAATTGTTGCACATGCAGAATAACCTGAATAATTCTCAAGGTCTTTCTACATTTATCTAGCTGAAAGTACATAATAACATTTGATAGCTAATGTCTCCAAGCAATATTGCAGATTGTTTTTTAAAGGACAATGTGTAGAAGTTGTTCCAATTTGTGGTAAAGTTACTTTCTCTTTAAAAAGTCAGTTAACAGAGCAATCCTATACAGGCCTTCTCAGAAGTAAATGCCATTCAGTTCAGTGCGGTTTAGGCTGCTAACATACTGCAGAAATAATCTAGTTTGACACCACTTTAACTGACGTGGCTTAATGCTATGGAATTCTGGTATTTGTAGTTTTGTGAAATATTTAGTCTTCTCTGCCAGAGAGCTCTGGTGCCACAACAAACAACAAATCCCAGGATTCAATAGGATGGAGCCATGATAGTTAAAGTGGTGTCATAGAATCATAGAATCATAGAATTGTAGAGTTGGAAGAGACCACGAGGGCCATCCAGTCCAACCCCCTGCCACGCAGGAAATCTTGATCAAAGCATCCCTGACAGATGGCAATCCAGCCTCTGTTTAAAGACCTCCAAGGAAGGAGACCCCACCACGCTCCAAGGGAGTGTGTTCCACTGCCGAACAGCTCTTACTGTCAAAAAGTTCCTCCTAATGTTGAGGTGTAATCTCTGTTCCTGGAGTTTGCATCCATTGCTCCATGTTCCAGTCTCTGGAGCAGCAGAAAACAAGCCTGTTCCATCCTCAGCGTGACATCCCTTCAAATACTTAAACAGGGCTATCATATCACCTCTTAACCCTCTTTTTTCCAGGCTAAACATACCCAGCTCCCTACGTCTCTCCTCATAAGGCATGGTTTCCAGACCTTTCACCATTTTAGTTGCCCTTATCTGGACATGCTCCAATTTGTCAATATCCTTTTTGAATTGTGGTGCCCAGGACAGAACCCTGTGGCACCCCACTGGTCACGTCTTTCCAAGACGAAGACTGCATTTATTTCTGCAATGGGTCAGCAACCTTAGGGCTTTATCAGACACTCCCCTTAAAAACATTCTTTTGCCAGAATTTTTTTAAAAAAAAACATTTATATGCCAACAAAAGAATGCTCCCCCCCTCGCACTTTCCTTCATCTCCTAGAAAAGGCTCCCCAGCAATAAAAAGGAAGTGAACAGCACTCTGTTCTCTTCCTTATTTGAAACCATGCAAGACTTCGCTGTGCAGGAAATTTAAAAAATAAAAACAAAAATAAAGTCTAAGAAGTTACACTAAAGAGATTAAGATACAGGAACACAAAAAGCATTCCTGTCCCACAATCTCCACTCCCACCCCTGTCCTGTCCCTATACTGCCACAATCACTGTCCCCACCACAAATACCTTATCTCACAGCAACAGGGCAGACCAGCAGTGAAATCCCACAGATTTTCGTGAGAAGATGCAAGCGTGGTAAATTCAAATATAAAAACCAAAAACCACCAAAAAAAAAAATTACAAAAAGCACATACACACACTTTAAAACTTCCAAGTAAAGCGGGGAAGTTTTTAAAAAGTGTATCACTTACCTGGATGTCCCAATCTCTCCCAGACATGTTCTGGCAGGGACCGCCCAGTGACGCTGGGATCTCGCCAGTGAAACTGGGCACCTTTTTGCAAATCTGGTTTCAAATCTTGAATGCAAATGGAATGGGGAATCTATTGACGGCTTAATAAAATATAGTGTTGGCATAATAGCAGCAGAACGGTTGCATAATGATGGGGGAATGATGTCATGTGGTAAGGGAGCCCTTTTGTGATCTCCTGGCATTCCTGTAACACCACGTTTGATGCATCTGATAATTTCCTAAGCACCAGACCGGTTGTATTCGTTTCAGTGATAAGATTTAAATGGCCAGAGGTTTCGCACACCAGCAATGCTGGCACCAAAATGGCTTGAGACGTCAATTAAAAACTACAGGATTTTGACAGGACATAAGCATGACAGGGCAATGTCACCTGATATGCGCACCCTTTTGCCATAGTTGATGCATCTGATAAAGTCCTCAGTCTTTGTTATTGATTGAATATCAAAGCAACAATTACTGTTCATCCCTCTGTATTTTTAGAAAGACAAAAAGCCACCTCAAGGGTGGTTTTGAGACCTCTAAAACCCACCAATACATGCCCCCCTTTTTGCAATAATTGTTCCCCACATTCATCCCAGTAGACAGGGGTACAATTTTACCACATTTTTTACCCTGGAGGTTTTTGGTCCAGGAGAGGCTTTATGTTTAGGGGGAGCATCATCATCTCTTTATTCCCAAGCAAACCTCAAACAGTTACACATACACCCACCACACAAACTGCTAGGCACATTCTACACCAAGGCCACAGGAAAACAAGCAAAAAGGGCAGGAAGAGGTGCCAAGGGGTCTGATACTGACAGGAATATTCATGGTTAACCAGGCAACTTGTTGTACAGAAGTGGGGACTTATGTTTCTACAGTAGTGAGAAATGGCTCATTGCTTTTACTCCTGAGGAGCCAAAGGTCTTCCACTTAGTATCCTAATGACACCCATTAGCCCAGTGTTGTTTGGCATGCTACATACAGATGTTAAAGCAATCACAAGTCATTCATTCATTTAAAAAAAATACAAAATAACCCCCAGAGATGACATTTGTTTACTGCTTTTCAGTTGCATGATCTTAAAACCAAAGAAAATAAAGCAATTAAATATTTTTAAAAACCAATAAAACAGGAAGAATCAATAATGTAATAAGTAGTTGAGCCTACATATTATATTCACTGTGCTCCACAATAATGTGGCATTTGAGTTAAAACAGCAATAAAATCATGTTGAAAACTATGCCTTTCAGAAAATCTGGATATGAAAAGCAATTATATAAACAACAGGCCAAAGACACAGCATAAGCAATACCAGATACAAAGCAAAATTTCATTTGTTCTTCATTTTTAAGAAAGCCAGATTAATATGCTGGACAAATATGCTACACTTTTAAAAAACTAGAACAAAATTATCTCTCAGAGTGTGCATTTCTGCAGATTTTGTGAAGTTGTCTCAGCTCTATTATTTCATACAGAAATATACATAATAAGGAAATCTGCATATGCTGTGTGTTAGGCAAACCTGGATATCAAAATAAATGCAATTTTCAATTTAAAAAATACAGATTGATGAAGAACTTAGATGGAACAGAATTATGATATGTGGAATTGTCATGGACTGGAAATAGTGACTGATCCATTGGTGCATCCCTTTAAATATAAACCACTCATCAATGTTTCCCTTTGGTGGATTTCTGGCAAGATTATGTTTATAACTGTATTGTTCTCTATGAAAGCTTATTCCAAGCAGGTCAGAGATTTGCTTTTTCCATTCACCAAGGAGCACGTTTCAGGGCCAGGTGTTGGTTTTAAGAATAGCCATCTTTGTTACCCAAAGAGGTGGAGGTGCTTTAGAGCCCCACTCATGATGACAAAACCATATTAAATATTTGGAGAATAATAATAATAATAATCTCAAATGGAAGGTTGCGAGAGGTGGGCAACTTCCAGATCTTTTCACCTATGGATACCAGTACTAACTGTAAAGAACTCCACATTAAAGTGTAATAAAATGTTTTTATTGGAAATAACACAAGAAGCATGAAGTTGAAGGCTTTGATGGCCAGCATCCATAGATTTTCCTTGGTTTTTTTTTTTTCCGGGCTGTGAGGCCATGTTCTGGAATAGTTTATTTCTGACATTTTGCCTGTATCTGTGGCTGGCATCTTCAGACAAAAAGCATTCACACATGCAATACATGCTCACAAGAATCACACAAGGCTATCAAAGGATTAGGCAGAAAGGTTGGATAGAGGGATAGATTTTGGAAATAGGGTGATAAGTTATCAGTCCTGAAGAGCAGAATGTCAAAGTACTCAGACTGAGGTCTAAGGGTGGCACTGGAAGTTCTGATCTGGGGGCACAACAAGAAAGAGTGGCTGGTTTCATCCACAGTGGCACACCTTTCTATTGTTAGGGACTAATATTTTCACCCTGCTTTGTATCCTGAAGGGGGTACTTTGGCTGGGAACAAAGCTTAGATGTGTTTCCCACCGAATAGACAAAGGAAACTGAAATTTAGCGGGTTGCTGTTAATGGCTGGGAGATAGCAATTGATTGGTTTATGACAACCTCGCATTGCAGGGCAGAAGGGATATTTCCTGGGGATTTGGGTTCTGTAGGTCACTTGATTGTTTAGGTGGTGTGACGTATCCCTCAGGGGCCCAAGAAGGAATTAGCACATACCTCCTTAATGGCTTTGTTTACTAAGAAGCTTCTGCTCAATCCTTGTCTGGGCTTGCTTGCTAAAATATTTCTAAGACATCTTCCCAGGTCCTTGTGACCTCCACCTGACCTCATTTTGGATCACCCCAATCTACTTGACCCCTTCACAGTGTCCAATATTTCCAATTATGGGATATTATAGGAAGAGGGTAATAGGGCATGCTAACATCTCTACAGCCCTCCTTGGAAGTAAGCTTCATTTAATACAGTGGAATCTTCAATTAAAGATGCAGAAGATTACATTGTAACTTGCTTGCTTGCTCACCTTGCTTTGATTTACATCTTGCCTTTCTCTCACGTATAGGACTTAAGGTAGACCAAAACTAAATAAAATGGATACAATTAACACATAAAACAAATAGAAGCATAAAAGTTTAAATCACATCTGAAAAATGCATGCATAAAAGTTAATGCAGTATCCAGTTAAACTCCCTGTCTGTAGCAAGTGGGATCAATTGAATTAAAAAGCTATTTCTCTGTCATCAAAAAGACAACATGGAAAGAGGCAGCATAAGCAACTTACTGAGGCAGCTAGTTCCCTCTGTAAGTACTTTCAGAGTCTGGGAGCAGCCATAAAGGAAGTGATGGACCACAGCACTACTTTTCTGTAGAAGTCTATAATTTTCCTTTGTTTCCTTGCTACTGAGTTCCACCTTTAAAATGGGAGTGGCCACTGGTCTCGTCTGTCTGACACATAGTTGTCGAGGATAAATGAAGACAAAAGATTCCCTGTGGGGTGTGTGTTGCAGCTGGCAAAATGGACTAAAATTCAAGGAATTGCTCATGATGTGAACATTTCTCACATTCTGTCTTAGACTTCAGAACAGAATTGTTCCCTGCAGGATACTGTTCCAGTGCTTCACTCAGTCTCACTATATAAATGTCTCAAGTGATGCAAACTTCCCTAGAAAGATTAGTCCTCAGCCTAATAGAGCCATCATTAAGATTTTCATCTTATATGTTCATTGTCTTAGTTTGAGGATTCATGAAGCAAGTCATTGAAATCCAAGTGCAGTAAATCACGTTGGCCAGATGGTATTCATAGGGGGTTTCAGAAATAAAGTGCAGAACAGTAAGGAGGGTGACAATAATAAATCTTCAAAAATAGCAGCTGTTTCTTTAAAACAGGAATCGCTAACCTGTGCCTTGATTTAAAAAGAGCACTGGGGGAAGAGCAGTTTTCAGAAATGATGGTTTTATGAGCCTCTTATCAGAGCCCAGTAAACTTTCAAGGAATTAGAAACACTTAGATCAAACTGAAGAGGTCATTATTTAAAAAAAATAAAAATCACATGCATGATGATTCACCTCAATAGATTTATGGCAACTCTGGGCTTATGGTATCCCATTCTTCTCTAACAACCTCTGCATTACTGGAGGGTTATTTGTTCTCCAAACTGTGGTCTGGAGATCACATCAGCTGACCTTTTCATAGATGGACAGATTCTATGTGGACCAGATTATTATATTCTTTATCTCCCTCTGTCTCTTATACTATGAACTATGACCAGGGTCATCCAGCAAAGCTGAATGGTGGGAGACAAAAGGAAGCATTTCTTCACACAAAAATTTATACCAAAAATATACCGATGGCCCCCAACTTAGATAACTGTTAGACATATTCATGGAGGATAAGGCTACCAATGACTACTACTACTATATGTTACTTTGGGGATCACAGGCAGCGTGCCTCCAAATGCCAGTTGCTAGGGAGCAACATCAGGAGTGAGTTCCTCTGAGGTGAAAAGGAAGCACAGATTGTGGAGACTGGAGACATAGTAGTAAATATCAGATTGAGAAGAAAAGAAGGACCTTACAGAAATCATAGGGCCTGAAATACCCAAAACATGAGCAGCCTGGATGCACAGGAATAAACCCCATATCTATTTTAATTTATTGCAAGAGAAAAACAAACTCTGCCCTACTGAAATATGTGTATAACCTTGTAATATATACTTGGGATAAAATTGGAATTTTGATTTTTATGGAATCTACAGTGAATTGCAATATCTCAGTGTTTGTCACCCGTACATAAGAATATTGGTAATTATGGTTTTACTCCCCAACCGCCAGAATCCTATTGAGTCATTCCTCAGGGTCTAGAGTTTTCAGTAAGTGTTGCCCATTCACATTCCAGAACATGTTTGCAGTCATAAGGACTAGAAACTTACTTTTTAAAAAATAATTCTCAGGAAGATTATTGTTGTTGTTTTACACTTCTCTGTAATCATAATCCATAAAGAAGGGATATTACATGTAAGACGGAGTGAGTGTGTTTGCTGAGGGCAGGACCCAAACAGTGAGTTCAAATTATAATAAGAGGGGGATTTTTAAATAAGCATTTGGAAGATTTTTGTGATAGTTAGACCTGTGTGATAGAGGAACATATTACTGATGAAGGTTAGGCATTTTGAAGTCGAAGGCTTTCACGGCCGGCATCCATAGATTTTCCTCGGGTTTTTTCCGGGCTGTGAGGCCATGCTCTACAATAGTTTCTTCCTGACGTTTCGCCTGCATCTGTGGCTGGCATCCTCAGAGAATGGTTGGGTAGAAGTGTATGTGGAACTTATATGCTGTGAACGGAAGAATTGGATGATGCCTTTCTAGAACAGATGAACACACATGCAGAAAGGAGAGATGTAGTAGTGATGGGTGACTTCAACTATCCTGATATTTGCTGGTAATCTAACTCAGCCAAAACTTCAAGGTCTAGCAAATTCCTTACATGCCTGGAAGACAATTTCATGGTCCAAAAGGTGGAAGAGGCAACAATAGTGTCAGCTATTTTAGATCTGATCCTAACCAACAGAGATGACCTGGTTAATGGGGTGCAAGTGGTGGGATCCTTAGGTGAGAGTTATCATGTTCTCCTGGAGTTTGTTATACAATGGAAAGGAGAAGCCAGGCATAGTCAGACACGCATTCTTGACTTTAGGAGAGCTGATTTCAATAAACTCAGGGAAATACTGGGGGTGATCCCATGGTCAGGAATACTAAAAGAGAAGAGACCTCAAGATGGATGGGACTTTCTCAAAAGGGAGATACTGAAGGCACAATTTCAAACAGTACCATTGATGAAGAAAAATGCGAGGTGTCTCAAGAAACCAGGATGGATGACTAAAGGACTTTCAGTGGAGCTAAGTTTTAAACAGAACATGTATAGGAAATGGAAAAGGGGGGAAATCACCAAAGAAGAATTCAAACAGATAGCGAACACGTGTAGAAGTAAAGTCAGAAAAGCTAAAGCGCAGAATGAGCTCAGGCTTGCTAGGGAGGTTAAGAACAATAAAAAGGGTTTTTTTGGGTATGTCCGCAGCAAAAGGAGGAAGAAGGAAATGATAGGGCCACTACGTGGAGAAGATGGCAAAATGCTAACAGGGGACAGAGAAAAGGCAGAATTACTCAACACCTTCTTTGCCTCAGTGTTTTCAGAAAAGGAAAAGGAGGACCAACCTGAGGATAATGGAACAGAGGACACAATAGGGGAAATCCAGCTCAAAATAAGTAAAGAGGTAGTACAGGAATACCTTCTTAATCTAAATGAATTTAAATCTCCAGGACCAGATGAACTACATCCAAGAGTATTAAAACAGCTGGCAAATATAATCTCAGAGCCATTGGCAATAATATTTGAGAACTCCTGGAGAACAGGAGAAGTCCCAGCAGACTGGAGGAGGGCAAACGTTGTTCCCATCTTCAAAAAGGGGAAAAAAGAGGATCCCAACAATTATCGTCCAGTTAGTCTGACATCAATACCAGGGAAGATTCTAGAGCAGATCATTAAACAGAGAGTCTGTGAACATTTAGAAGGCAATGCCATAATCACAAAAAGTCAACATGGGTTTCAGAGAAACAAGTCATGCCAGACTAATCTGATCTCTTTTTTTGATAAAGTTACCAGCTTTGTAGATGAAGGGAATGCTGTGGACATTGCATACCTTGATTTCAGTAAGGCCTTTGACAAGGTTCCCCATGACATTCTTGCAAACAAGCCTGTAAAATGTGGGCTAGACAAGTTAACTGTTCAATGGATTTGTAATTGGTTGACCGGCCGAACCCAAAGGGTGCTCAGCAGTGGCTCCTCTTCGTCTTGGAAAGATGTAACCAGTGGGGTGCCACAGGGTTCTGTCGTGGGCCCAGTGCTATTCAACATCTTTATCAATGACTTGGATGAGGGAATTAGGGGCATACTTATCAAATTTGCAGATGACACCAAATTAGGAACAGTAGCTAATACCCTAGAGGACAGGATCAAAATTCAGAATGACCTGGATAGACTGGAGAGCTGGGCCAAAGCTAACAAAATGAAATTCAATACGGAGAAATGTAAAGTACTGCATTTAGGGTGGAAAAATGAAATGCATAAATATAGGATGGGAGATACCTGGCTGAATGAGACTACGTGCGAAAGGGATCTAGGAATCCTAGTAGACCACAAGTTGAAAATGAGGCAACAGTGTGATGCGGCAGCTAAAAAGGCCAATGCGATTTTGGGCTGCATCAATAGAAGTATAGTGTCTAGATCAAGGGAAGTAATAGTGCCTCTCTATTCTGCCTTGGTCAGACCTCACTTAGAATACTGTGTCCAGTTCTGGGCACCACAATTAAAAAAGGATATTGACAAATTGGAGCGTGTCCAGAGAAGGGCAACTAAAATGGTGAAACGTCTGGAAACGATGCCTTATGAGGAGAGACTTAGGGAGCTGGGTATGTTTAGCCTGGAAAAAAGATGGTTAAGAGGCGATATGATAGCCCTGTTTAAGTATTTGAGGGGATGTCATGCTGAGGATGGAGCAGGCTTGTTTTCTGCTGCTCCAGAGACTGGAACACGGAGCAATGGATGCAAGCTCCAGGAACAGAGATTCCACTTCAACATGAGGAGGAACTTTTTGACAGTAAGAGCTGTTCGGCAGTGGAACATGCTCCCTCGGAGCGTGGTGGGGTCTCCTTCCTTGGAGGTCTTTAAACAGAGGCTGGATTGCCATCTGTCGGGGATGCTTTGATCAAGATTTCCTGCGTGGCAGGGGGGTTCGACTGGATGGCCCTCGTGGTCTCTTCCAACTCTGCAATTCTATGAACCCCTGTAGGGTAGTATATGTAAATTTGTGCAATTGAATGTTTAGTTTCTGGGTATAGAAATGCAAGGCTCTTTAGTCTTGCATTTCTTTAGTGTCTGTTTGGATGATGGTTGCCTGAAGGGCCATTATCTGCTGGGAATCCCTGTGTCCCTGGGTGGAATTCTTTTGTAAGTGTTGAGTTTTGATTTTATTGTATTTCAAAACTGGGAGCCAGATTTTGTTTACTTTTAAGGTTTCTTCTTTCCTGTTGAAGTTGTCCAGATGTTTGTGGATTTCAATAGCTTCTCTGTGCATTCTGACATGATAGTTGTTGGCCTGGTCCAGAATTTCTGTGTTTTCAAATAGCATTTTGTGTCCAGGTTGGTTTATAACATGTTCTGCTACTGCTGATTTTTTCTGGCTGGCCCAGTCTGTGGTGTCTCTCATGTTCCTTGATTCATATTTGTACACCATGTTTAGTGGTCCCTATGTAAACTTGTCCACAGCTGCATGTTTTTAGGCATTTTGTTTTTTGGAAGTTTTTATACAGTTTCCAGACTAGGTAGATCACACTTTTGTCTTTGTGTCTTATTTCAGTGTTATCATACTATTGTCCCTCCACATTTGTTGGTTAAGCATTCATGGATTTGATTATTCACAGATTACTGTATTTTCTGCTGCCTCCTCATCTACCCTATATATGACTGGGGGAAAATGTTCCCTCTAGCCATTTCTAGGTCCTCCAGTACAATTCAATAGTCAATTTCTTGCAGACGTTGACCATAGAATTGCACTAGAGGACCTAGAAATGCCTAGAGAAGTGTTTTCTCAGGTAAAAAAAATAGTGTCCTATATTTACAATGTTTCCACTTTTGCAGAAATCCTGCAACCCTAACCCCCGCAAAAGTTGTGGGTTGACTCTATGTATTTAAATCATTCAGTGTATACACCACATTTCTCCCATCATGGAACCCAAGGTGGCTAACATAATTGAAACTGGAAGTTGGCTAAAATGTTATATTACAAAAATTAAAAAAAACAATTAAACAACAGTACTATTAAAAGAAAATAGTTAAAACAATTTAAAATACAGCTAAAACATACAAGACAAAAAAACAGAACACCACACTTCACTTTCAACACTATTGTACGCAGACTCGGAGAAATAAAGAGGCCAGACACAGAATATGGGTGAATAAAAATGGAATCTTTATTTATCACCCTCCCTATTTAATTCCCTATTAATCTTCAGCAGGGGGAGGCAATCTCGTGAGGGAGCAGCTGGGGCAGATAGTCCTTCCTGGCCTTATGCCCCCAGCTTCCCCGGGTGAACACCTGAGCCCTGTTGAGTAACCCCAGAAAGTGGGGTTGCTCTCGAGCCGGCTCGTGTCTGGAAGGTCAACCCAAAAGTCCCTCTCCCAATCCCTACAGATTAAGGAGAGGGGTTTATCCTTCAGGCCAGCCTCAAGGTAAGTCTCCTTCTGTTCTCCCAGATCGTACAATCTAAGGAGACCCTTCCAGAGACCGTCCCTTCACCGAAATCGGTGCCATAGGTGAATACCATAATCAACGCCTCCCCCTTTCCCGCCATAGATAAGGGGCAAGCGTCCGCTTTGTCCCTTACTCCCCCACAATTTCAACCAACAGGTCACTCAACCCCCACTGAAGATCACCCAAGAATAATAAATTCTCCTTGTCTGAGAGGTGAACCCCATCAGCTCTGTAGAGCTCGGGCCTCTCAAACACTATTTGGGCGTGCGCCAGATAATGACCACCCACGTTAGGCAGGAACTTCACCAGCTGTCTATTAACTTTCCGTCTGGGCCTGTCGATTAAATATGGGTTGCCCTCTTCATGCCATATCTGCCTAGGTAAAATGGCAGACCACATGATGGTGACCGCCGGCCACCTGGACTTAATCAGCTCCAAATCATGTGATGCCTGTATAACCAGTACTTTGCCTTTTAAGAGGCCCAGGTTGTTCCCATCAAGGTGGAGAACCAGCACATCCGGGGGTGGCCCCCTTCGCTCTTCAAACAGCAATGGCATGAGCCCATGCCAGCCCAGTCCCCTCCTCCCCAACCACTCGATCGTCCCCCTGTTTCCCAGGCCAAGGTGAGGTCCAAAGTAACTCAGCCGGGCCTGTCGGGCCACCCAGTAGACCATACTGTGGCTGCAGACCAGCACCCGGTGTCTCACCATCTGTGGTCTAAGAACTGGAAGACAAAACAGGAAGAGAGCAAGTTAGTAAGTTAGAGGACGAATATACCTCCAGTAGGAGGCAGACCTCCAGCGCCCAATGTGCTGGATTGCCGTAGCGGACATTCCCATTGCTGCTGCCGTGGAGGCAGCACCTATCCAAAAGGAATGTGTCCCAAACTTGAATCCCTTCAGCCCAAGATATTCCAACGCCTTTGATGTAACTGTCCAAAACTGGTACCTAGTAAGTGGGGATAAGAGAGACTGAAGAGAGGGGTGGGAGGCCTTTTATAGTCTCTGGCCCCACCCCTCTCTTTGAGTCACTGGTGCTTGCCGGCAATGTCATCAGTGGGCCTGCTTCCTCCTCTGCTGCACCCAAAGGAGGCTCCCCGGCCGCAGGCTCCGCGTAGTGGCCGGTGGAGCCTGATTCTGCCATATGATTAAAAATCAGTAAAAGGCTTGCTTGAATAAAAAGGTCTTAACCTGTTGGCAGAAAGAGGGCGGAGGAGCTAATGGGACCTTGCATGGAAGGGAATTCCATAGCCTGGGAGCAGGCACCAAGAAGACTCTCTCCCATATCCTCACCAAATATGCTTGTGATGGTGGTGGGGCTGAGAGAAAGTCCTCTGTGGAAGATCTTAAAATTCAGACCAGCTCATATAGGGAGATACTACTGTGTTTTTTTGGGGGGGGGGCGTTGTTAGATAGTCTAGATTCAAGCTGTGTTGAAATATTTTAAAACATGGTTCAGAAAGTTTTGTACATGGTTAACATAACTTGAAATCATTAGGAACTTAACATTTTCTCTGTCTAAGCAAACTGTTTTCTTCAATGTGGCTCTATCTCATTTAGGTAATATGGTTATTTTCTGATGTTTTCTCTTCAGTTATGGAAGTTTCAGTGATAGATATAGACACAAACCTCTATGTCTCAGTCCTTAAAGATGTTGGGATTTGTAATAAGATATGCAGCTTTCTTGCCTCCTTTAAAGTAAAAATCCACACTAGGTAAACAACAGCCTGTGTCTCCCATAATAGTTTCCAGTACAGCTTCAAACTAGACATGTCAGTCTACCAATAGAAAATTAGGTCACACCCTGTATTATCCTTACAAGAAAGGGGTGGGGGAAAACACCATACAAACATTTCTCCTCTTTTAGTTAATCAACATCATAGTAGCAATTAATAATGCAGGAGAGCACCTTTGCAAAAGTGCAAAAACAATGCTGAACAGCTCACCTATTTTCTAAACAAGATCAAAAAGCCGCAGGTGTGGCCAGAAACATAAAAGAAAACCTCTAACTGCTAAGATTCACTTTCAAAAGAACAAAGATTCATATCCTACTCTCTACTAAGAAGTACATAGAGGCTAAAGAACTTTCTTAAGAAAATGTTCAACTGCTTGCAAAAATGTGTGCAATACCAATTCTTTTTGTGAAAACTTTTATGGAGGGAAATGCACAGAATGCAGTGTAAAATATTATCCTTACCCATAATTTTTAAAAAACAAAACACTTTTTTGCCAAATATACCCTACAATACTTGTATGTACATTTATTTTATTTTATTTTATTTTATTTCTTTTATTTTTTAAAAAAATTGCAAACAATGTCCTGAAGTATGTAAAAAAAAATCAAAATATGACGATTTCCTAGCTGGGAGGAAGCTTTTTAAAT
This sequence comes from Gambelia wislizenii, assembly GCA_030847615.1. Taxonomy (NCBI): domain Eukaryota; kingdom Metazoa; phylum Chordata; class Lepidosauria; order Squamata; family Crotaphytidae; genus Gambelia; species Gambelia wislizenii. Next base: position 29,250,302 of record JAUMIR010000005.1, read on the forward strand.
TATTTGTTCTTGCATGTGAGAACAAATTATGTGAAAATTTAAATTCTATTGTACTTTACTCAGCTTGGTTCCCCAAGGTTCAAAATCACACAGGAACTTTACATAACAAGAGGTTTTCCCCTGTAGAGCTTCACCTCATGCTTATGGAAGGGGGCTGTACAGAGGAAAGAGCTATCATGCTTGCCCCAGTCTTCCTCGTGAGTAAAGTTGCCAGGTGTCCCTTATAAGGGATGTTCCTTATCTGAGGGCCAAAAAGCTTGTCCCTTATAATTCAGAGATTTCCAACCCTCAAACAGGGGATGTCCCTTATAATAAAAGTGACACCTCTCTGAATTATAAGGGACAAGCTTTTTGGCCATCAAATAAGGCCAATCAAGTAAATTTCTACCTTTTTTTTCTAAATTGTAAAAAAAAAAAAAAAGGCTATGTATAGTGTTGATTTGTTGGCCCTTATATTGATCATGAAGACTCTGGTTTATCCTCATCCCAGTAGGTCTAGGTATGTGAAAACAATAAGTACCACCCAGAACAAATCCAATCTCTTATGATCCTAGAAGCTAAGTAGGGTTGGATCTGGTTAGTACTTGGAGCATCCCTAATGTTGCAATTTAAATAAATGGCTACTATTCAGTGGTCAACAGAAGAATTAAAGGGGAGGGGGAAGGATTCAAGTCACCATTCACTGATATAGGGGCCAGAAATAGTTACCAACCAGTTTATAAAGTTTATTTAGGATAAGAGCAATAAAAGCAAAGTTGAAGAAAATACATAAATAAATCACCAATCACACCAAGATCTTGTAAGTACTTAAAAAGCATGGACAAGCATAGGTCTTGACTGTGGGTGGAACCTTAGAATCATATTGGATGTTTCTAGCAGTTTCAAGGGCATGATGTTATGGAAATGATACCCAATGACTTCAAAAGAACAGGTATAATTCACAATCACAGTTACCAATGCATCACCTAGAGTTATATATGATTCGTATTCCATATGCCTTCATAGTCATGATTGTGGAAATAGTGTAGGCAATATGTAGAGATTATAAATGTCTCCCAAGCCTGTCTTACTGGGCATCAGCTGCTGCAAGCAATGGAAATCTGTTCTCTGTCAATCAGGATGCAGCAGACCAATATTTCCATGAGTCACTTCCATAAGTGATCTCTGGTGTGAAGAGGAATTGTGACACGGATCCTGCTTCTGATTGTCTCACCAGAGATTGCTGGAAACATTAGTCTGCTGTGTCTAAGTTGATAAGAGAATAGACCACAGGCTGGGCCAGCAGACATTACTTAGTTAAGTATTTTTAGTTATGTATACTTAACTAATTAGCTGATCTAGAATTTCAGCCAAGGGTTTAAAAACACTTATCTCCACTTCTAATTTATTTATTTATTTACAAATAACAGTATTAATGACATAATATAAATCAGTAATTTGGTCCAACTGGTGTTTTGGACTTCAGATCCCAAAAGGCCTAGTTGACTTGGCCAACAGCCAGGAATTCTGGGAGCCAAAGTCTAAGGAGATTATCAGACAGGAACGAAAAAGCATTCATGTCCCACAATCTCCACTCCCACCCCTGTCCCATCGCAGTCCCTCCACACACCCTCCCCACTGCACTTACCTTGTCTCATGTAAACAGGGCAGTCCGTGAGTAAAAAACAGCACGGCCGCCTCCAATGCTGGCCGCAACACTCACGGACGATGCCGAGAGAGAAACGGCGTTGTCCAAAATGGACCCTTTGCCGCACAGCAGCCTCATTACTGCTCCGGAGGCTGCTTGTGCAGCAAGACACTGAAAGAGGCGTCTGAAAATCTCCTGGGTGTATAATGAGGGGGGAACAACATTGCCTGATAAGGGAGCCCTTTTGCAATCTCATGGTATTGCTATAACACCACTTTTGACATGTCTGATAATCTCCTAAAACATCTGGAGGACCAACGTTTGAGAACCACTGATCTAAATCATGCTAAAATGTAAACAATTATGCTAGAACCTAAATGATTATTGCTTTGTTGAAATAAGTCCCCTAATGTGTGTCCAACTGTTTGGGAATGGACAATATTTAAGTATTGCCCTGAATGTACAAAGAAGTGCAGGACATTTTTTAAAAGCAAACCAAAAATGGTAATAGCGGTGTGCAAAACTTAGGATCTACGTGCATGAAGCCAAACATAGTCAAGCAGCTACCTGCCAGCTAAACCTATGGGCTGTACCATCTGTTCGTTAGAACTGCTCCAGGCAGACTAATCAAACACCTAATAGGTTGCAGTGCATGATCTGCATGTCTCTCATAGAACAGGGAGAAATTATCCAGGTCCAAGGAAGGTGATGTGGTTACCTGTTCTCAAATCTGAAAGAGAATATTTTAATCTACTAAATCTATGTGAACTATGTGATATGCCGGTAAAAACAGGAAAGTTTTAACTGTCCCTAAAATATATGTTAGCCCATATGAAAAAAAATAGGAAGAAGACTACAGTGTAAACTCTGTAAGCAAAGACACTAGTTATCACTGAATTTCAAGTATTTTCCTGCCCCACACAATAGATTCCTCTCACTTGTAGAATCCAATGCATCTTATGTTCCAATGACATTCTGCTGAGGACAAATTTTCAATGAAATTTAAAAGCAAACCCTTCTCTGTGTATTCATCATGAACTGTCTCCCAGATGACTGATGAATGATGCTCAAGTTGACAGGCATAACTCTATCAAGTAGAAGGAAAGGACAGCAGTTTCATGCTCTCAAAAACCCCATGTTTATACAACAAGACAGGAAATAGAGGCTTTTCTCCCGTATGGATGGAGAAATGCAATAATGTTTCTTGTTGCTGATATGATTGCATTTGAAATAGACTATGAGCTTCCTGTGATGATCCTAAAGCTTGATGCACTGGTTCTCAGCCTTCCTTCACAGATGAGTGACAGGTGGACCTGGTATAAAAGCTGAAATAAAGCAGAGGTTATGTGTTGCAAAACTAAGGGGAGGGTACTCTAGTTGACAACTCCTGGGAATTGTGTGTAATGACTGGGGGGCATAGAGGTCTACCACAAAGACAAAATAAATCATTCATCCATAAAATAAATCCTATCAACAAAAAAAATAAAAATAAAAAAAATTACAAGGCATACATGCAGGCAGGCACGCACTCACAGACCCACATACCTTATTTGATGTTCATTTCTGTCCTTCCAGGCATTGTACACTGAAGGTAAAATGTGGGAAGATCTAAGTCACGTCTTGTTCATGCTGTTTATCTGATGTTATAGGACATTTGCAACATATCTAGCAGGATCTGAAAAGGAATGTTTTTGACTTCTCGGCTTATTTGTCATCAGTCCCTTCCAAACAAAATTTAGAGGCTGTGACAGGTATCACTTGATATATACTTTCATAATGTCACATTGGTAAAAGTGCTAGTAAAGATGGAAGAAGATATACATTAAAAAGTATTCTTTCACTTTCACAAAGAAAGGCAGCCACATGTTATAGAGATTCCAGGCATGCATAGACAGGATTTTTGAATCAATCTAAGCCAATAGCATAGTGTTACTCCATATGCATTTGCAGCAATACTGACACCTGCCCTGATTAGGCTCCAAGTGCCTTAGTAAGTGAGCTATAGTTGCAGTACGTCATAGCTGGATGTTACATTTTCAAACATGGTAGAATCACATCAATCAAGCAAACACCTACTTGTATATCTTGAAGTTCTTCACTGTAGAGTTCCACATATTCCTTTCTCAGAAGACATAATCACTAAGATAAAACGATTTGCCTGAAGGCAGCCATAGACAGGGAAAACTATTTCCTATGGCAGAGCTGCATCTTCGAAATTCCTACTAGGACCTTACAATAACACACAAATATGGTGGAAACACTTACCATCTTAAAGACACTGGATTTAAAAAAAAACAACCTAAAAACTTCCAATATAGGGATTATTTCATGTGAAAAGAAAACACAGTGCTTTTTCTCCCCTGTTTGTAGATAAAACATTAGTGGATAAAATAGAGGATCATATTCTTCTTTTGAAAAACTTGCTACTTAGAGATTTGAAGAAAAATCAATGTGACATTTGAATATACTTTGAAGTTCTTTCACAGCTTGAAACTTCACAACTTTTGTCTCTCCTTTTTTTTATCAACTGTATTCATTACATTTCCATATAAAGCAGCTTGCTTGTTAAATACCATCTCTCCCTTTCTCTTCCTCTTTCCCCTCCTGCCTTCCCTTTTTCCTCGCTGTCATGGCACTCTCCATGAGAATTGAACACTTTTTTCTCTCAAAGGTAGCAACACAGCATTCAATTAAAGCCCTTCCCTTTGTCAAGATGGATAATAACTTTGATCACTGCATTTGTATAATTAAAGGACAGGCCTCTGGTTTAAAGGGGTGCCGCTTTTGCCTTTGAAACCAGGAGTGTGTGATGAGTTTTCTGTAACGCTCACGCGGTAGGAAAGAGCCAATCTCCTCTGGTGTCACATCTATCTGCGTCCCCCAGATTGCTCGTCCGCTGTCCCAATGACAATGATTAGCCCGACCACCTGCTGGTTGCAGATGGAATGAGGCAGAGCGATAAGGCAAGCAGCCTTTCTCTCATGCTTCAGATCAGTGGAAAGAGAGCGTTTCTTCACAGGAAGCCCAAGTATAAGCCGTTTATACTTATATGGCAGGAAATATTGGGGTAATTACCAAACACAGGGAGGGGGTCTCCCACTATCAATAGCATTAAGAATGGATTCAAAAATTCATTCACCAGATTAATTGATCTCCCTCCACCCTCCCCACTCCTTTTTGAAATTTATTCTCCAGGCTCAAAGTTGGAGGAGCAAAGTGTATTGAGGGATGGCATTCTCATTATATCTCTATATATTATGCCTCCCACTCCAACCCCCAGATCAATATTCCCAATCATAAGTTATGCTTGGCAAACTTGTTTTCTGAAGTAAGATCAAACCAACAGAAAGGGAAGATGAAAACACCATTCCTAGCCTTTATCTGACTGTGGCCAAGGGCTCGGATAAGGAAGAAGGAGTTTTGCATCCTTCCTTTTCCCTCTGCTTTGCTTTCCAAAACAGGGCATTTAGCATGTTAAGTTTTGCTAAAGCTAAACAAGTTGCCAGATCACTGGAGCATGACAAAGCAAACAGAAGGTCCTCATGGGAGTATGTGTTGGCTCCTTGCCGGCCTACCCAACAGGCCATTGAAGTGGAACACTAGCAAATTGACAAGTTTCTTCTGGGAGGGGGCAGAGATGTGAGCCAATATTTCATTCTTTGTAGCCTTTGCACTACTCCCACCTGCACCAGCTGGCAAAAAAAGGACAAGGGTTGTGGAGTCTGTCAAGGCTAGAACTACTTGTCAGACATGCTGCATTTGGGAGAAGTATCAGGAACTTGGAAGGACTTTGTTTTCATGCATTCATGAAAGTGCTTCTTGAGCAAATTCAGTGATTTTTAAGATGGCTTGTTCCTTGAATGCAATAATCTCATAGAATCATAGAGTTGGAAGAGACCATAAGGGCCATCCAGTCCAACCCCCCTGCCATGCAGGAATAAACAAGCAAAGTATTTCTGACAGATGGCCATCCAGCCTCAGTCTTTCTTCTATTTAAAAAAGAGCCACTGATTTTCTGTTTTATGTACAACACACAGATACTTGATACATGTTCATTAATTTTACTGTTGAGTCTTTTGCACACATGTTAGCCAGTGGCAGCACTGGGGGGGGGTGCAGAGAGGCCGAACCACATCAGGTGACACCATCAGGGAGGTGGGGTGACACCAGCTTTAGTAACACCACATGTTAGCACTGCAGTGAGATGGAGGAAGACATTTCAATCAGTGATTTAAACACAGCTGGACAGCAGGGATTCCATCTCTTGATTCTTATTTCACTAGTCCATTCTGCCTGAATCCTGGAATTATATAGGAAAATTTCTAAAAACAAGGGCCCTTTCACAGTCACAGTTATAGTGCCATGATTCTATTTTAACTGCTATGGTTCCATTCTATGGAATCCTGGGACTTGTGTTTTAAGAAGGAATGCTTAGAATTTTTGGACAGATGCTCCAGTACCTTGCTAAACTAGAAATCCCAACTCCCTAGCATGCTGAAGGGTAGTTAAAGCGGAATTATAGTGTTGAAAATTGTGCACTATGAATGGGCCCCAAGTCTATGGAGATTATCAGACACCCTAAATATAGAAGCACAGGGATACCAGGAGATCACAAAAGGGCTTCCCTTTCAGATGATGTTGTTAACAGGTCATCATGCTCCTGTGCCCCTTCCATTCCCCTTGTGCTCCTTTTTATTCACGGGCTAAGCCATGAATTGATCCATCATTTAACATGAGTCAACAGTGTGATGCAGCAGCTAAAAAGGCCAATGTGGTTTTGGGCTGCATCAATAGAAGTATAGTGTCTAGATCAAGGGAAGTAATAGTGCCACTCTCTTCTGCCTTGGTCAGGCCTCACCTAGAATACTGTGTCCAGTTCTGGGCACCACAATTCAAAAAGGATATTGACAAATTGGAGTGTGTCCAGAGGAGTGCGACTAAAATGGTGAAAGGTCTGGAAACCATGCCTTATGAGGAGAGACTTAGGGAGCTGGGTATGTTTAGCCTGGAAAAAAGACAGTTAAGGGGCAATATGATAGCCCTGTTTAAGTATTTGAAGGAGTGTCACATTGAGGATGGAGCAAACTTGTTTTCTGCTGCTCCAGAGACTAGAACACAGAGCAATGGATGAAGCTCCAGGAACAGAGATTCCACCTCAACATGAGGAGGAACTTTTTGACAGTAAGAGCTGTTCAGCAGTGGAACACACTCCCTCGGAGCATGGTGGGGTCTCCTTCCCTGGAGGTCTTTAAACAGAGGCTGGATGGCCATCTGTCGGGGATGCTTTGATCATGATTTCCTGTGTGGCAGGAGGTTGGACTGGATGGCCCTTGTGGTCTCTTCCAACTCTACAATTCTATGATTCCTTTTCTGTAATGGAACGACAGGTGAGTGAAAAGGTGCCCCGTTATGCTGGCGTGATGCCAGCATCACTGGGAGCTCTGTGCCAAACACTTCCAGTTGTAATCAGGACAAGGAGGTAAGTGACACACTTTTTTATACCATCCCCAGGTTACTTGTATTTTTGAAAGTGTGTTTTTGTGCTTGGTGTAACTTTTTGATGTTTCTTTTTCTTTTTGAATTTCCCATGCAATCGTCCTCTCATGAGAATGGCTGGGATTTCCATTCCAGGAAGTGAATGCAGCTCCGTGAGAGCTACATTCATTCTTGAGCTGCTGAGGGGAGGGAAAGAAGCAGCAAAGGAAGGTCTGAAAACTTTTAATTTTATACCGTTACAGGGATGGGAGTGGGGCGGGAGAGGAGATAGTGAGACAGAGACACCATTTTTGTCCCCATCTTATAATTGCCTATAATTGGAGCATTTGCCATTTGCCTCCGTTTGTGTGTCAGTTTATTTCCATTTGTCTCTCAGACAGGACCACCTCTACTAGTGAGGGAATCACGTCAGGTGGCAAATGCTGGGAGGCAACAATGGCAATCTCCCAGCTACTCTCATAGAGTTATAGCATCATAGTGTTGGAAGGGGCTTCATGGACCATCTAGAGCAACCCCCTGCTCAATGCAGGATCTCCAGCTAAAGCACCCACCACAAGGTTCAGCCATTTTTTGAAGATGTCCAGAGAAGGTTACCCCACCACCTTTCTAGGCAATTTATTCCATTGATGAACTATACTTACTATGAAGAAGTCCCTTTTAATGTTTAGTCAAAATATACTCTCCTGTAACTTCAAACTTCTAATGGACTTCGTCCTACCCTCTGGGGCAGCAGAGAACAGATACATCCCCTCCTCTCTGTATAGCTCTTGAGGCATTCAAAAAGTGCAATCATGTCCCTCCTCAGTCTTCTCTTCACCAATATGAACATGCTTAGCTCCTTCAATCTTTCCTCATATGTTTTCTTCTCCATACCTCTTAGTATTCTTGTTCCCCTTCTCTGAATTCGCTCCAACTTATCTATATCCTTCTTTAAATGAAGCACTCAGAACTGAACACAGTACTCCAGATACTGCCTGACCAGCACAGAATATAGTGGGAACTATTACCACCCTCAGCTCAAAAACTATACTGCTATTAATGCAGGCTAAAATAGCATTCACCTTTGACTGCCTCATGTTCAACTTATGATCAATGGCCTTTTTGCATGTAGTACTGCTGAGCCATGTATTCTCCCATTCTGAATCTGTGCATTTGGTTTTTGTGACCAAAATGGAGAATTTTGCATTTGTCTCTATTGAATTTCATTTTATTAATTTTCAATTTTCTAGTTTATCTAGATCCTTATGAATTCTGGTCTATCTTCCAATACACTAGCCACCCTTCCCAGTTTTGTGTCATCTGCAAATTTGATAATGATTCTCTTCACACTCTTATCTAAGTGATAAAAACATTGCAGAGTACCAGCCCTAGGATAGAACCCTAAGGTACTGTACTCAAGACCCCCTTCCAGTTTGAAGTGTAGCCATTGATGATGACTCTTTGAGCATGGCTTTCCAACCAGTTATGGATCAATCTGACAGCGCTCCCATCTATTTCACCTTTAGCTATTTTGCTAATCAAAATGTTGTGTCATCAAGACACTTGCAGACAGACTCCTGTATAATCCACTCTAATGTTTTTTTTTCCTGGTATTGAGGTTAGGTTGACTAGTCTGTAATTTCCTGGATCTTCTATTTTGCTTTCTTTGAAGAGAGGGACAATGTTCTCCATTCTCCAGTCTCTCTCCTGAACTTCTCAGCTATTTCCCTGTGTTCTTTTCTATCCTCTAACAGAGCTCTGCATGGCACCCAACCTGTCCTCAGCCCCCCCTAAGCTAGGCTATCGTTTGAGGTGTGATGAAGGATACCATCTCATTGAAAGTTTGAAGAAATGTACATCTGACAGTCCAGCGTGGAACCTATGTCTCTGAAAGACTGAGGTGGCACCATCTTGTCTTTGCTTTAGGCAGCAAAATGTCTTAGGCCAGCCCTGCTCTGTCTCTCACAAACATGCTAATACCAACACATATGATGCAAGCAATGCACCAAGACTCAGTTTGTGCTTTCCCCCCTCCGATGGAAATACTTTCACATTACACTAAACATCACATAAAAGTATCTCCATCTAAAACTTTCTAACCTAACCTTAAGTTTGCTTCTGTTCCTTTTTCTTTCCCCTCCATTTGGGACATGACTTATTAGTACAGAGAAGTACACGTGTTTGAACATCACATTTTTGTTGGAATATCAAACAAAAAGAAATGTGATGCAACTGCACATCCATTCACATCAGGTTTGCTCTTTCTTTTCTTTTTTAAGACTTGTTTTATTACATAATATCACAAGAAAAAAAGTCTTACATTCCTATATCATACTAAGATGGCTTGGAAAGAGAAAAACAAAGGGACTGACACAACAAGAATGAAGCTGACAAAATTGTGGTACCCTTCGGTATGGACTAACTGGCAGTGGGGAGCATTCAGTTAATTGGGCTGACACTTCCTCTTGAAATGAGCTGGGGGCAAGTAATGTGCTATTGCAATCATGATCTCTGTAGTTTTCTTTGTCCAGATACAATTACAGATCCAATCATATTACCAGGAAACAATATAGCTAGGCATGCTGAAAAGCATAGTTTCAGGCTCAGAAGGCAGGCAAGCCATTTAGCCTTTCTGTCTTTGTAAATGGTAAGGGGTGTTTTGCTTACAAAATATATTAGTTATTTATTTGTTTGTTTTATTCATTTAGATCCTGCCTTTCTCCTGTCAATGATGCCCAAGGCAGCAAACAACATAATTAAAATGATACAAGCTAAAAAAAATACAAAAATAAAAATTACACTATAAATATAAAGTTTTAAAAAGAATTTAAAAATTTATAAGTTAAAAGCACTAACAGTAAAAATATTAAAAAATAGGAGAAGCTGTCACAATTTTTAAATTTTCCAGCAATTGCAAAACTACAATGGGATTTTGGGTGAGTAAGGATGGTAAGCATGTTCTCACATTATCCATTGCAATAGAGGGAAATGACATAACATGCTATTAATAAGATTAATTGAGATCTCATCATTTGCAAACCATGCCTGCTTTGGGGAAGTTCATGCCAAAGGGGGGGAATCACAAAATGGCAGCCTCTGGCTCATTGCTGCTGTTGGTGTGCTGTACCAGTGTAACTGCACTGGTATAGGCAGTGGCAGGTAAGGGGAAAGGTTTCAGTTACAGCAGCAATGAAGAAGTATGGCACTGGAGAAATAGGCTGCTCAGAGCTGGTGGATTTGATCTGCCTTCTCTTGCCACTGTTCTGTGGCCCTGGAAAACATACAGCCATAGCATATTGCACCAACAGAATTCTGGCCTAAGATTCTTACTACCATTTTAAAGCTCTCATGCCTTCATGTATGTGTTCCATTTAAAGGGCAATACTGGGTTTCAAGGATGAGACATTCAAATTCATCTTCAAGCATTGCACTTCTGAAGAGCAGGAGCAAAACCTGACTACACTCCAAAGAACACTGTTGACACCACAGCTGCTGTGGCTAATGTCCTACTGTTTAGAGTAGTGTCATACAAGAGACCGAAAGCCCCTGGATTAGCCAGCCACATATGCCAGATCCAAAGCAGGTGGCCATCTCCTCTCCCTCAACAATTTCTGCAGCTTCTGAAAGAGGCGGGGGGGGGGGAGAGAAATGGAATTTCTCTTACAATCACATGGGAATGTCTCTGTTATTGTTTTCCACCACTGGGACATAGCCCAATTGTTTTCTCTGTTTCTGGCTGGTTAATTAAGTGCTAATCCTAAAGTACCAGAGCATGTACCAGATAATAACCATCATCATCACTCATACACACAGAGAGGCTTCATGTCTTAGATGTGGAGGGAAAGGGGATGGGAGTTCAGAAGACTTGTGTGTAATCATCCTGACATTCTTAGCATAAAAGTGAAAACAGAGGAAAAGAAAAGAAAAAACAGCAGGAGCTAAATTCATCTCTGGTTTACCCCCCACGATAGTGTAACATTGAAAATCAATTGATTTCCCAGAAGGAAATTCAGTCAGTATAAAGAGGATTCTAACCTTATGAAATGGCTTCATTAAAAATAAAAATAAGAGGATCCTTGCTAGAGTGAACCAAGAAGCTATATTTTACTGTCTCTTTCTATATGTTTATCTATCTTTGTACATATCCACAGCTGATTACATGAATCCATTACATAATTATGTAAATGCACAACGATCAGAATGGATGAGATGCTCCCCCCTGCATCCCCATGCTCACTGCCCCCTACATGTGCTGAGTGAGTTTTTGAAGAAGAGAGGTTCTTCTGCCCATGATTTGGAAGCCTGGAAATCTTCCATGATTTGGAACCCTGGAAGGCTCTGTCTGTAATTCAGATACTACAGTATCAGGATTCCAAATCATGCAGAGAAATTCCATGGATAGAAAGGTTTCTCTCCATTCAGAAAGATGCCATCCACGTGTAGAAGGCAACGGAAACTGTGGGTGGGTGGGATGGGTTAGCACGCTCATTCCCTATCCTCTTCCTCATGATTTTGGTTCTGCTCATTTTGGCAGCTCCTAAATAGGGCTTTTCTGTGTATGTCTTTCTGGCATTCTACCTCAACTTTCTGTGTAAACTTCATAGATCTAGATTAGGGATGTAAATCCTGACTTGTTTTATCTTCACATGATAAATGAGACAGCTTGAAAAAAACTCTCTTCATTATAGAATAGTTATGTTGGCTCAATGGGGAATGAACATTTTCACAAGTGCTTTTTTTCTCTCACTTTGGTAAAACAAGGAGTATTGGAAAAAGAGAAGACAGTAATGTAGCACCGGAAGGGTTACTTTTGATTTTATCTGTCCGGTTCTGCTTTCTCTATGTGTGCACCCACAGCTTCGCAAAGAAGAAACTAATTTTGCACATAGTAAGTTTTACATAAATTGCAGAAAGCATTATAAATGGAATCCAACAATCTTTACACCAGCAAAACTGTTGTAAATGTTAGATAAAATTATATGTGATTGAAAAAGTGTTTGTTCATTAGCATGATTCTTTAACAGGACAAAAGGCTGTTTCTATAACTTTGGCACAATTAGGGGTTTATATGATCAACACTAAAAAAAAAAAACCTGTGACCCTTTTGATTTATAATAAATCTTTTCTCAGATGACAGGACCTAGATGTTAAATGTCATTTTTAATTGACCACACATAGTGAATTTGAGTCCATGATGAATATATTTTTCCATGAGGAAAAACATCACCAGGGTCAATAATTCATTGATAATTAAGACCACCTACCCACTCCCAGAGTTTAAATATGATTGTTCCTTTTATTTCCTTTTCTGAATTATTTATTTGTTGATGTTTCTTTGTAGTAGAGCTTAAAGCAAGTCTAAGACTAAGTAGGACAACCATGTGTAGATCTCATAATTGTTAATACCACTATTCCAAATGTCTTATTTTTAACACATTCTCTCTGCCCGCAGCCCAAATATTCAGTAATTAACTCATATGGAATAATAGCAGAGGAACAGTATATGTGTATTAGGAGACTTGAATATGTATATTCCTCTTTGATGTTAATTCCAAATCCACTTTTGATTCATAGTGTCCCAAACACAAATTTTTGGCCAAATGTTCTCGGCTTCCACAGGAGCTCAGGTAAACAGCCAGGAGAACAATGGAGAGGTATCTTCTTCAAATTTTGGGATGGCCAGAAAGGGGGCAGGTACACCTCCTACTTACTGGCCAGAGCCCGCCCACGGACAGGGCAATTTCCGGGCATCTCCTGTGCCCGTGATATGTTGTCACGGGCTGTTTACCTTTCTGATTTTCCACATCCCCCCGTGACTTTTTTTAAAACCGGCACAACCCATGGGATTGAAAGTCCCGCGGGTTGAGAGACAAATGGTGGCCCCCCTTCCGAAAAACATGTGTCCGACCCGATGTACATGTAAACTGCCAGGGATCAACACGAATTCTTCCCGGGACATTTTCATCGTGTAAACAGCACCCAAGTGTTCCTATTTGTCAGAGACAGTCCCAATTAATTGTTTGCCATCTCACTTTCCCAACTGGTTTTAAAATTGACCCAATTTCTCACTTCTCCTTCCACTTTTCCCTTTTGTCCTCAGCTTATGTCAATTGCTACAACCTGAGCTTGAAGTGCAAAAGTAATTTGCTCTTAATTAACTTAGCAGGGAGGAAATATGGAAAGGGGGAGAATCTTGCCCTTCCCTGTAGACATAGGAGATTATCAGATGCAGCAAATATGGCATGATAACAATGACAGGATACTGCAAAAGGGTTTCCCTATTGTCCGACATCATCCTTCTCACATTCCAATTCTGTGAAAAGCCATCAATTGATTGCTAATTGTGTTTTTTTTTTCACAGTATTGCCAGCATCTGAAACCACATCCCATTATGCTTTCCTGAATACAGCATCAATTCCCTGCCAGAACACTTCTGAGAGAGAACACAAAAACGAGGTACAGGATGCTCTTTTTATGAACCTCCCCGTTTTACTAGCAAGTTATTAAGTGTGTTTTAGTGCTTGTACGTTCATCTTCTTTGTTAATTTTGATGTTTTTAGACTTTTAAGCATGCTCACATCTGTGAAGTCAAAGGCTTTCACAGATGGTATCCATAGATTTTCCTTGGGTGTTTTTCCAGGTTGTGAGGCCATGTTCTGGAATAGTTTGTTTCTGACATTTCGCCTGCATCTATGGCTGGCATCCTCAGAGAATTCTCTGAGGAGTTTCTTTCTGACATTTCTCTGAGGAGTTTCTTTCTGACATTTTGCCTGCATCTGAGGATTCCAGCCACAGATGCAGGCAAAACGTCAGAAAGAAACTATTCCAGAACACGGCCTCACAGCCCGGAAAAAAACCCAAGGAAAATCTATGCTCACATCTTCTCACAAGAACCGCTGAGATCACACACCCTGGCAAACATGGAAGTAAACAGCAGTGATGATAATGCTGGAATCTCACCAGAATTCTCCTCAGAATTCTCTGAGGATGCCAGCCACAGATGCAGGCGAAACGTCAGAAAGAAACTATTCTAGAACACGGCCTCACAGCCTGGAAAAAAACCAAGGAAAATCTATGGATGCCACCTGTGAAAGCCTTTGACTTCACAGATGTGAGCATGCTTAAAAGTCTAAAAACATGGAAGTAAACAGCAGTGGCGATCATGCTGGGATCTCACCAGCGAAACTAGACACTTTGTAGCACACTGTCAAATTCAGAACACAAACGGAATGGAGGATCTATTGATGTCTTCTCCCATCAATAAAAAGCAGCGCTGGTTGAACGGCAGCAGAACAGCAGAATAACAAGGGGGGAATGACATTGTCTGGTGAGGGAGCCCTTTTGCAATCTCCTGCCGTTGCTGTAATGCCACACGTTTTATGACACACACACCCCAGGTTACTTACACCTTTTAAAGTGTGTTTTTGTGCTTGGTGTTACTTTATTGTGTTCTTATTATTTATATTTTTTAATTTCCTGCACTCACATCTTCTCACAAGAATCCACGGGATTTCACTCCAGGAAGTGAATGGAGCTCCATTAGATATGATATGAGATAAGGTAAGTGCAGTGGGGAGAGTGATTGTGATGGGACAGGGACTGGAGTGGAGATTTTGGGACAGGAACACTTTTTGTGTTCCTGTCTGATAATCTCCAAAGACAGAGACAAGGACAGAGACAGACAGAGAGAGAATCTTCTGGTCCTTTTTAGAACCAGCCTGGAAGCCAGCATGGGTAGTGGTTTGAGTATTGGACTGTGATCCTGGAAACCAGGGGTTAAACCCCTGCTCATCACTGGTTGCCAGAGAGGCATGTAGGGTGTCCAGGGAACTGCCAGATGCAGCTGAAGGAGTGAGAACAGCCAACTCCTTCTGGATATCCAGTTTTCTTGTGATTTTTTTTTTTAATGTACAAAAGCCAGCTAAAGTTTTAGAACCAACCAAGGGAATACATCTCTTCTATTCTGCAACTAGAAGAAATGCATAATCCTGTGGGATCTCGGTTAATTTGTCTATGGTCTGGAAACTCACATATAAGCAACCTCTCAGCAAATAATGCATTAAACCAAATAATACCCTTTCTAATTCCAGCAGTTCCCAGTCCCTGTGCAAACACAGAGAGAGGAGGGGGGGGCAAGGAATTCATTTTCTCATCTAGGGAAAGGAAATTTTCTGTGTCAGATTAAATAGGATATGAGCAAGCAAGCAGAATAAACCAGTAAAATGTAATTAAGCCATTTAGCACCCCATAAAACTGAATCCCATAAAAAAGTAATGCAAACCACAGGGGTGCAGTCACTACAAGGCCTTGTGTCTCAGCTGGATTTAAAGGGACACCATCAAACTGCTATCTACTTGCGTTTCCTCAACTGAAATAGCAATGTCAGGGGAAAGGTACTCATAATCATTTTCTCCTGTTATCTAGGACACAAGAAACCCCTTGATAAATTTGCCAGGAATGTAGGAGCTTTCTGAAGCCATCATCTGGCCATCTTTCTTCTATCCCTGTTCATTCTCCCTTTCCTTATCAGCATCATCCTATACATGTCTTTCTTCCATTCCATTACTCTCCATTCCTTTACTCTATATATCAGTATAGTCCAAGAAAAAGCAGAACTAAATGTGGCAAAGGAATTCATGCACCATAAATGACTGGCCCAGTCTCTGTTGGTATTGCAGGATTCTGATTTTTAAGTCATATTGGCTATAACTCCAAGGAGAGTTTCCCCTATATATTTCTACCTGAAGACTGAGGTTCTCCACAAAGGCTATCCTTTGTGTGTCACCAGTGGAAGCAATACACAGTGGGAGAACACAAGAGAGAGCTTTCTTTGTTGTGGAATGCCCTCCCCTTTGGAGGTCTGCTTGGCACCAATGCTGATTTCATTCTGACATCAAAAACATAGCTTTCATTAAAGCCTTTGGGTGTCTAATTGCTTTATTTCCAAATGTAAATGCACATGATGCTAAACTGTTTTAACCTGTCAAAACTGTTTTAACCTGTTAATTATTTCATATGCCTTTGGTATGTTCAAATTATTTTTATTCTTTTATAAAAATAATTTGAACATACCAAAGGCATATGAAATAATTAACAGTATTTTTATTCTTTTAGCCCCATTAATGACTGGGTGGACCACCTGGCTGTCAAGCAACAAAAGATATTTAAAGAAGGGACTTCCGGTTCAGGACGCGAGCAAGGGAGACACAAGCTCACAAAGCTCTGCTGTGAGCTCGCCGCTACAACGGGTTGCTGCCTTTGACAGAGCCAGGGCAGTTCGTCTTGGCCCCCAAAGAGAGGGGGAGAAGCTAGAGAGGTTGGCGACAAATGCCCCCACTCCAGTGCTGTTGACAAGCATCGGTGAGTCCGTGGAGAGGAGTGGGCGGGCAGTCGCAGCCATAACAACCATAACAACGCACCTGCTGTAGCGAGCTGAGGAAGGGCACCGCCCAACCCCTATTCCCTGCCGCCGAACCTCTTCCGTGGTGAAAGAAGCTGAGAGCGAGAAGCTTGGAAAGAGGTGTAATGTGGAGCTTCTACTGAGAGAAACAGAGCTGGTGAGAAAGAAACTTAAAGATCAGAGGCTCCGGGGTGGAGGAGAGAGGAAGAACACCGTGAAAAGACCAGTTAACGTTCCTTGGAAGAAGTAGCATCACGGGAGGTGTTGTCCTCCATGTTAAATTGTTAAGGAAGGAATATTGAAGGTTTGATGGATTGATGGACTGATTCAATGGGAGAGATTGCCAGATGAATGAGTGAGTGAAATAAAACAAACCCTGTTAATATATTATAGACTTTACGTGGTACAGATTGAGATACGAACCCTCCCTTCTAAGATATTGTCCCCCCAATGGAATTTGTGTTAAGAGAAGACCCACGGGGCTCCTGTGTTTTCTGAGAGGCGTGGTGAAAGAGAGATTTGGAAAAGAAAGACTTGAAAAAGGGGGAGTGAAGATAAAAGAAACACGACAGAGGGAGAAAGGAGGAGAGGGAAAAGAAGATAAGGAATAAGGGATAAAGAATGAGAAAGAAAGAATAAGAAGAGTGAAAAGAGACTGTAACAACAAGGAAAACCTGAGAAAAGAGGACAGCTGCGTGGGGTTAAGGGAGGGGGGGAAAGATTGAGGTTTATTCTGGAATGGTTAATGAATTTAGAGAGAAATGAGGGGGTAGTAAAAGAATAATTTGATGGTCTTGATGAATTTGATCTGATGATATGAAATTGAATAACGTAGTGACATAACTTAGTTCAAATAAATTGGGGATAATGGGTTATAAATATTAGAAGGAGATTCAGAGTATATGAATTGGATTTTGATTAATCAATGAATTGGTATAAGAAATTAATGAATTTAAGGTCATTAATGATTTAAGGTTATTATTGCTAGGAAGGACATATATGAATTTTGCCTTTATTGTACCAATTGGAGTGTATTAATTGTGTTTACTAGTTTACTAGTCAAGAATATCCAATTCATTAAGTGATTAATATTTGTTTAAATAAGTGATAATTGATTATTTAAATTAGGTGCCTTAAGAGATTAATTGTTGGATGATTAACTGATTTGACCTGATTTGACTGGCTGACTGATCAATAGATTGGGTAATTTGATGAACTATTTGGTGATTAGGGGATAAATATTGGAATAATTAAGGAATCAATTTTGGTAGCTGATTGGGTAATTAAAGAATTAATTAATTTTGAGATATTGAATCAATTTAGAAAGGTATCCAAGAGGCGGGGCCGATAGAGGAGATATTGATCAAGATACAGATAAATAAATCTATTGTTGAGTATGTCAAAATGAAGGATGGGTAAGGTACAAGGTATGGAACCACTAATCCAACAAAGAAGAGATTCGTGGGAAGAACCCCCTGATTACCATAAGAAGTTTATGGAGGAGATGAGAATGTTCATGAGGGAAATTAAACAGGATATAACTGAGTTAAAATTACAGGTGGGAGAGGTGAAAGAATCGCTAGAACAGGTCAAGACAGATGTGGAAGCCAATAAAAAAGACATTGAGATTAATAAAAAAGAAATATTGGATTTGAAAAAAAAATCACATCAATCTTTTGAGGAAATGGATAGACAATTAGACAGAGTAGCTTTAATAGAACAGAAACAAATGGATTCTTGGTTAAGAATTAGAGGTTTGGAGGAGGACAAAGATGAGAATATTAAAGAAAAGATGATTTCTATTTTGGCTGACTTTATGGAAGCTGAAAGAGAAATTATGGAAAATGAGATAGATGTGGTGTATAGAGTACAATCAGCCTTGGCAAAACGGAATAAATTTCCCAGAGATGTGGTGGTGCAATTTTCAAAGAAAGCAGTTAAGGAGAGAGTTTTGGAAGAACATAACAAATCGCCGGTTATGGTAGAAGGGAAACAATTACTAATTATGAGGGAAATCCCAATAATAATCCTGAAGAAAAGAAAAGAATATGACTTTCTTGTTTCAAAATTAAAGGCAAATCGAATCCCCTTTAGATGGGATCGTCTAGAGGGTGTAATTCTTAATTTCCAACAAGAAAGATTCAGATTAAACTCAATTGAAAAGGCAAGGGATTTCATGACGAGATATGGGCAAGTTTTGAGAAATGAAAGCCAGTCAACTCCTAAATTAGATAAGGATACAAGAGACCAAAGAGGGGATTTGCCAGGAAAGGATTTGGATGTGTTAGGACAATTGATGAAAGAAGGGAAAGAGAAAAGGAAGTCAAGAGAACAGAAAGGGAAAAGAGCCAACCCAGATATGAGTCTGTT
The DNA here is from genome assembly GCA_030847615.1 of Gambelia wislizenii. NCBI lineage: Eukaryota > Metazoa > Chordata > Lepidosauria > Squamata > Crotaphytidae > Gambelia > Gambelia wislizenii. The sequence continues at coordinate 29,269,174 of JAUMIR010000005.1, forward strand.
AGATTTGGACATTGACGATTTGGCAAATTTAAGTAATAAAGAAAAATGATGTATACTGTAGTCTCCTGGAACGTAAATGGTATGAACTCTCCGGTAAAAAGGAAAAGGATTGAACATTGGATAAAGAAAATTAACCCAGATATTTGCTGTTTGCAAGAATTGCATATAAGAGAAAAGGATGAAAAGATATTAAAATTATCTAAATTGGGAGAAACATTTTGCGCATCAGCTAAAGAAAAAACAAGGGGGGGTTATATTCATAATTAAACCCAATCTGTCCCCCAGGATGATTTTTGGAGATAAAGAAGGCAGATTTCTAGGAATAGATATTAGTCTGAATGATCAGCACATTCTTTTGATTGGTTCTTATGTTCCATGTAACGGAAGTAAGAAATTTTATGAGGATTTTAAAAAAGAGCTTGCTGAACACTCCTATGAAAAGATATGTTTGTTAGGTGACTTCAATGAAGTGGTGGATAAGAATCTAGATAGGAAATATTAAAATGAGGAGATTAAAAAGAAGAGTTCGAACAACCTATCTAAAGAAGGCATCCAGCTGATTGAGGAATACCAATTGAAGGACGTGTGGAGAGTTCAACATCCAGGGGAAAGAGATTTTACATTCTTTTCAGAGTATCACCGTTCATGGTCAAGGTTAGACATGGTGTGGTTACCGAACTCCTTATTATACATGGTCAAGTCTTCGGAAATATTGCCCAAATCCTTCAGTGACCACAACCCAGTTAAGATCCAATTGGAAATTATTTTTATTCTTTTAAACAACTTAAAATTATTTGAGTTGTACACTCCCCTAAGATCCTGTGAAATAGTCCAGGATACAGTTGGCTTTCTATATCCACAGGTTCTGCATCCATGGATGCAAACAACTATGGTTCAAAATATTTTTTTAAAAAATCTGAAAAGCAAACCTTTGAGTTGTTTGCCATTTTATATAAGGGATACCATTTTACTATACCATTGTATATAATGGGACTTGAGCATCCACAGATCTTGGTATCGGGGTGGTGGTGGTCCTGGAACCAAATCCCAGTGGATACTGAGGGCCAAATATATAAAGGTTTTAATTAATGAAATAAAATCTATGTCTATATGCATAAGACATATTCTTGTGGGATTTCCATAGTCACAGATGACAGTTGTGAGTTTCTTGTGAAGCAACAGTTGATTACCAGTATGGGGGTCTCATTAAAAGAATGTAGTGAGCCAGAATTATGGTGGTGTTCCTTTACGGCTCAGACTTCCATGCAACAGGAACTAACTAAAGTGCACAGAGAATGCATGGAACATGGCAGCCTTTTTGGAAAATGGGATTGTTTCTCCTACCCTCCCATGACTAAGGGTAGGACTTTCAATCTGTGTGTAACTATATCAAGAGACCTCAGGTCTGAATGCTAAAACCATCTGAGACTGCAGGAGTGATTTAGGGTAGTGAATTGCTGCTGGGTTCTCACTGTATGTTCTATGCTGTTTGTTTCCACCTAGGCACTACTTGACCATGAACCCAACCTGACAATGAACCCAAATATAAAAATGCCACAAGTCTCCATGGCACTCGAAGGCTTTTCTGCCTGGCGTCCATAGGTTTTTTTGTGGGCTTTTTCCAGGCTGTGAGGCTGTGTTCTAGAAGAGTTTATTCCTAACATTTCACCTGCATCTGTGGCTGGCATCTTCAGAGAATGGTGGTGTATGGGTATGCGGGGTTTATTATACTGTGAGTCCCTGTTGAAGAGTATTGGCATATGAATTTGTGTATTCAGTTGTTGGATGTTCAGTTCTTAGGGTGGGAGGATATGCAAGGGGGATTAGTGTCTATTTAGTTCATGGTCCATTATCTGCTGGGAAGCTGAACGGACTTGAGCACAGATTTGCCGACGGCAATGTGGGGATGTTGGTGTTCATCCTGTGGTGCAGGCTGGTAAAGAACTTTTGTTTTCTTCAGGTTGACTTCCAGCCCAAATACCTCTGGAGCTGTTATGAAGCAGGATGTTAGGTGCTGCAGAGCTGCTTCTGTGCAGGCAACAAGGGCAGCAGCATCAGCGAAGAGCAGCTCAAGGACTAGATAGTTTAGAGTCTTAGTGTGAGCCCTCAGACAGCTTAAGTTAAACAAGCTACCATCAGTACGGTAATGTAAATGGATGCAATCTTCTTCTTCAAGCTCTGCCGTAGCCCTTTGGAGCATCATGCTGAAGAAGACTGTAAATAAATTTGGAGCAAGAACACAACCTTGCTTCACTCCATTAGTTATTAGAAAGGGCTCTGAAAGAGCATTGCCATATCTAACTTGACCATGGTGGCCCTCGTGTAGCAAGATAATCATTTTAAGGAATTGGGGGGGGCATCCATGTCTTTCCAGGATCTGCCACAGACCTTTTCATATACCAGTGTACTATATGTACTTCTGGGATCATTGCAAAAGGAGGTATACAGTTAAACACTGACTTCTTCTGCAATGTCTTATTTTCAGATCTACATCAGCAGGTGAGGGGTTCAATAGTACAGCTCTAACCACCACCCTAAACTCTGATCAGCTGTGGGATTGGCCTGGGCATATTCTGCTTGCCCTTCAGAGCTAAGGAAGAACGAGCAGCCTTATTCTGGGGGCAGAGACAGTTCTTTCTTCTCCAGGTGCACAAAGACAAATGGAATGTATATAGCATGTCTGTCCACTCCCCTTGGCAGCCCAGGAGTGAATGGAGCTCGAACGGAGCTGCATTCACTTCCTGGTTTGAAATCCCGGGCCATTCTCACGAGAGGATGAGCATATGGGAAATTCAAAAATAAAAAGGAAAAGAAAGATCCAAAAGTGACAGCAAGCACAAAAGCACACTTTAAAAATACAAGTAACCCAGGGAGGGTACAAAAATGTGTATCATTTACCTCGATCTCCTGATCGCACCCGTAAGTGTTTGGCATGGACCTCCCACTGATGCTGGCATCGTGCCAGCATAACAGGGCACCGTTTTACTCGCCCGTAATTCTGTTACCTAAACAGAACAGGCAGTCTATTCACAGATTAGACTGTGAATAAAAAGGAGCGCTGGTGGAACGGAAGTAGCACAGGAGCATGATGACTTGGGGATGAAGATGTCCAAAAGGAAAGTCCTTTCGTGATCTCCTGGAGTTGTTGTCATGCCATATTTAGCCCATCTGATAATCTCCTAAGTGTGCTGGTATAGGCTTTTGCTCAAACATTGGGGTTAGCAGGTCTGAAATTTACTATTTGCCATCCATTTTGCTTCTTTTCACTTCCAGGAACAGGTTCATACATGCTCATCTGTCAGTCTAGTCCTATCTAGTTATGACTTGCATGTGTGAATGAGTTATCAAAACTATCTGACACAGCAGAAAAAAGAACTTTCCTAGACAGACCTTGGGATGGGGGGCAGATTATGGGGAATGAGGCCCCCCAAAAAATGGCCAGGTAAAATTGGAGTACAAGATTGCTCTGCAGTCGAGCCCCCACATGAATTATCAATCAGAAGCATACTAAATGATCAGGCACAAAAAAGAGTAGGACAGCTACATTAACAAAGATCAGTGATATTTCATTTATTATTTTGCCTTTGGGCGTTAACATACGAGGCTGAAATTTCATGATTACAATAGGATAGTGGCAAAAATGGGTTCCTTGTTATTGCATAATATTGTCATCCTCCTGTGGTCTGTGTATGCTTCACCCATTAATTATGCATAACCTTATTGTTACCTGTCAATAGCCCTCAATATCGCTCTTTTTGTGGTATTGATGAATGTGCAAAATCACGTTCCGGTGTAATCACATAATTACAAGAGTGAATGGGCAGTCCTGTTTTCCCCCTCCCCTTTCCCAACAAGAACACATAATTAAACTTCCAGAAGAGAATGTGAAAAAGACCAACAGGGTGCTGTTTTAATCAACTATCACCTTTGCTTGATATGTTTTTATGTTTGTTTAAGTGTTTATTTGTGAAGTTCTCATGAGAATAGCTGAAATCTTGCCCATGCAAAATCACAGCAGTAAGAGAAAAAAAATTATTAAAGGCACATGCACGAGGCAGCACAAAGTGTTAATACTCTGTCATTAGAAGGCAATGTGCAGAGAAGTATTACTGTAACATGAGCTGAAATCCCATTTTTAATCTGCTAGTAGTGGTTGTGCCATAATTCCATGTTGGTAGTATGGCATGATTACAGCAATGTGTGATAATTACTGTGATCATGCCACTATGTTTCCGCTTTCCTCAATAGTGGAATTATAGCATTTTTAGGCGCTCATCTGATAAAGTCCATTGCCTTCATGATATTTACATTGTTAAATGCTTCAGATAGTATATTATTATTGTTACTGCTGTAGGAGATTATCACACGGGACCCTAGAAACTATTCCTGTCCCACTACCCCCCCCCACACACATACACTGCTACATTCCCATCCCACTCCCATCCCTGTAACAAAAGAAAAAAAATATTCAAACACTTTCCTTGCTGCTTGATCTGGAGTGCCCCCCCTCCCTTGGGCAGTCTGGGCATGAATGGAGCTGTCGCAAAGCTCCATTCCACCCTGCCCATTCTTGCGAGAGAACAATCAGTGGGAAATTTAAAAAGTAAAAGAGAAGAAAACAAGTGACAGCAAGCACGAAAACATACTAAACACTTAAAAAGGAACCTGGGGACAGGGGAGGGGAAGGGTGACATTTACCTGGATGTCCCAATCGTACCCAGAAGTGTTCTGGCACGGACCTCCCGGTGACATCATGTGATGCTGGCATCGTGCCAACAGAACGGGTCATCTTTTCACTTGCTCATGATTCCGTTTCTGTAATGGAATGGGCTTCTTATTCATGGATTTTCCCTGTAAATAAGAGGAAGAGGAGGGAGACAGGAGCAGAACAGGAGCATTACAGAACAGGGACAAGGTAAGCCTTTTAGTGGTCTCCTGGCATCCCTGTCCTGGGATGTTTTCCCCATCTGAAATCTCTGTCGTTGCTGCTGCTATTGTTCTGCAGCAGGTTTTTTATGTTTTCACTGTTTTGTAAAAACAAATCAGCAAATAGACAAAATACACAATGGCTGACATATACACACCCTGTAACCTAAAAACAGTTCTGTTTATTCCTAACACAATGCTTTTCAATGTTGTTGGTTCTATTATTCGGCTGTCTGTCAAGTGTACAGTAACACCAATGGTTTCCATATCAGTGAGGCAGTAAATATGCCCTGAATTTTGGAGAAAATGCAAAAAAACATATTCAAGCTGAATCTATTTTGGAGATAAGGCTTGGTATCTTGGATATTTCTTTTAAAATTCAGACCAAAATCCAGAGTAGAATTGTCACACGGCTGATGTGGAAACCTAAGACAACTGGCTAATCATACACATGTGAATGAAGCCCTTCTGAGATTTGCAAGGACAATTGAGAAGGAAAGATTTATCCCCAGCAAGAGGATAATGTGCTGAATTTTCTATGCATTGTGCCTTCTGTCTTTGATGCTTACAAGTTTGAAATAACAAACAGTAGCAGCAGCAACAACAGCAACAACTATGGTAATAAGAACTAGAAGAACATTTGATTATAAACCTGTCTCTGTGCATCCTCATAAGAACATAGAATAAGTGAAACATGCGTGAACAAATGGGTGCATCCATGTTGTCAGAAACTATGGAATAGAACTGTGCCATAGTAAATGACTGTTGACACTGGCAAGGGCTTGTGATAAATAATATTCTTGGGGGAAATGATAGCTGCTGGTAAAATTGCTCTTTATATTTTTATTGTAACTTCCATATAATTGCAATGTAATTACATTCACTGGACTATGAAGTGTATTTAACCCATGCAGTTAACCCTCCTGTTAAAGACTTATGAACTAGATACACATTTACTGAAGTTCTATTTTTTTTCCAATAAAAAACCCTAACTACATTATAATGCATTCCATGATGATATCAGAGACAAGCTATATGATAATGAAATGAGCCTTTCAATTATATTAACTAATTTTAATTACAATAAAAAGAGCATAACCTAGTGTAGTCGCGTGGTAATTAGAGTGCCTGTGGTTACACTGCAATTATAAGTAACTAGGAGCAAAGCAGTGCAATTACTTTTATCCAAATGGCCAAGATGTACTGATGATATTGGGACAGAATTGCATCAGCATTATTACACAGAATCCATGTTTAGATTAGGGATGGGCATATTGGGCACTTTTCAATTCATGTCACTTTTCTATCTGTTCACTTATACAATTCATTCCATCCCTGACTGCACATTAACCAACAATTTACTTTTTAAAAAATCTACACCATTTTTTTTATTCAAATGCATGTTTTGTCTAAAAATGTTTATTTGAAAATGTACATTTTTCAATTATAAAATAAGTCATATCATTAAAAGGGATATATCTAGTGGTGTGTGTAAAGTTTAAACTGTATATAATATTATTTAAGTAATATTGTCAATAATAGAATTTACCCATCTTGTCACTATTTATATTCCTTGCACGGCTTTTCTACATCTTTCCCTACATTCCTGCATTCAGCTCTCTTGATTCTAACAATGAATAAATTTGTTTCCCATTCCAGTGAGGTTTTGTTTTATGTATCCTTCCCAAATTTTATTATCCGATGATATCTTATGTGTTAATACTTTAAGCCATCCACTTCTTTCTTTGAAGGGAGTGATTGTTTTTTGTCTTCTTCTTTCTTCTTTTTTTCTCTTTCCCTCTTTTTGCCATCAGCATTCATGTAAAAACTAAGATGGTCTCTATCAGCTTTTTAATATTTAGTTGGCCACAGTAATTATATGTCATCTCAAAAGCTATGTCATAAAATGTATTTGGATACATTGGTCAGTTAAGAACTACATCAAAGTATTTGAGAAATGTGAAAGCCATCAGAAAACAAAAATCTAATTTACACATTAGCCCAGAAGGTGAGGATCAGGTCAGTTTGTATTATTATTGTTGTTTGCTTTATATGCCACCTTTCTCCCAGAATGGGACCCAAGGCAACTCACAACACATAAACAAAACACATATTAGAATTCAAAGGTAAAATTCTTCAGACATCCCTTGTTTGATTTCTAGTAGGATTACCTACGGCCTGGCTTGACCATATTGTGAAAGATATATATATTCTCTTGGGTATGTTGCTCTTCCCAGTGTGATGGTTGGCTGCTTAGGAAACATACCCAACTAATTGTAGTGCTCTGTTGCCTGGCCAATCAGCAGCTTGAGAGTGTTTTTCAGCACCACCTCTTTGGTCTACAGCCACATCTTTGCCTGTTGAGCTGCAGTAACTAAATACTCAGCCAGCTCCCCTTGCTGTCTCAATATGCATGCATAAGAAAAATAATGTTGCTTTCTATGCATCCCCCACCCTCTTTCTTCTTTTTCTTCCTGTCCTACCTTCCAGGGTAGGTTTTTTCCATTCCTCTGCTCTTCACCCCTTCTGCACCCAAAAACCTGAGCCCTTTCCCTCCTCCTTCTGTCAGGGTAATATTGCTTTAAGTGCAAAAGGAAAAATGTTGGAGCAACAGACCACAGAATAGCATAGGTGAACTGGATTTGTTCACAGCTGTGCCTAGGCAGAGAGATAACTAGCAAACACTCCTATATACCCAGTGCACACAATGCATTGTGTGTGGGTTGGTGTTGTGGAGAAAGAGGAGTGTTGCTGTTGAATTTGTTAATGAGGTTTGCTGTGTATATAGTGTGTTTGTTTATACTGAAACTGAAGATAAATACCTCCAGGTATTTTTGGATGAACCTCACTGTCTTTAAGTTTTTTTTGTGTGTGAAAGTAGGTCAAAGCTGTAGAACAGCTGCTAGCTGAAGCCTTTGTTTTTGTGCCCTTTCTGCTGACAGTTATGCTGTTTTCGCTACTCCTGTTTTCGCTGCTCCTGTTTTCGCTACTCCTGGCTGTGCCTGGTGCCTCTCAGTGAGCCTATACTGAGTGGCCGCCTTCTGCCCCAAGGAACTTACAGGCTGCCCCCCCAAAAACAAACTGGAAAGGGGTAGGAAGGAAGTGGTAGGCCGCCCTGGGGTTCCAGGCCCTCTTTTTCCTCCTTGGGGGACCCCTTGGGAACCTCTGGCTGCTCCGGCTCTGCTTCCCATGTGGAGAAAGCCTTTCTTTGCAAATGCTGCACTGGACAGGCTGCTGCCTGCTTAAAAAAAACCCTCTGGCCAGTGGGAGAAGCCAAAGCCAATGAGGGAAGGGGAATAGAATGGAACAAAGTGGACTCTCATTGGTCACCAGCCTTCCCCCAACGGGAATCCAGCATGCTGCCCTTGAAGGGCAGCTTGTGTCGGAGCAGAAGGCTGAGATTCTGCAGTCTGTGGGTGGGGAAAAGGCAAGCCCAAATACTCACAAAAAAGTTAGAGGTGACCATTCCACCCCTTGATAGAGAGACTCTTTTGCTCCCTTTTCTATTCATTTCTATTTTAACAAGTGGTAGACAAGGGTCCCTGGACCCCATCTTCTCTAAATGTGGCAGAGCTTTTGCATGCTACTTTTACAAATATCTAGACCACTGATTCTTAACCTGGGGTCTGGGGTAGACAAAGGCTTGAAGGATGCTCAGATCACGTCCTGCCTGCAGTGGAGTGGCTGTCTGAACAAGAGCCAATGCAAAGGCTGGCTGGCTGGCTTGGCCTGTGCATTGCCATTCAATTTCAATCCAGTCTAGCCACAAAACTTGCAGGAAGAAGTAGGAGAAAAGTCTTCCCTCCCACTCCAGTGCCTCGGAGGGAAGATTTCATGGATGGTGTTACCCGTATTGTTGTTGTTGTTGTTGTTGTTGTTCTTGTTGTTGTTGTTGTAAATCTAAAGTCCTGGCGGTCCATAGCAACAAAAGGTATTTAAAGGGGGTCCCTGGTAAAGAAAAAGTTAAGAGCCACTGGCATAATTATATTAGTATTAGTATTAGTATTAGTATTAGTATTAGTATTAGTATTGGTGTGCCTGGCGTAACATGCCCCATGTGCCCTGCTGGGGTTTCAAGCAGTGGTTGTAGTGCTGAGCTTGGAGTGGCAGTGTTCGTTTCACATGGTTCAGCTACATGGTATTATTTTAGGAAAAAATATTCCATTTTTTTTACATGTGGCTGGTGATTGGCTGAGGTGAATGAGAGGAGGGAGGGGCCCTGGTGAGGCTGGGGGTATAGATGCAGATTGGGTGTTAGGAGAGGATTGTAGGTGGAGAGGGAATTTGCATGTGGGTGGTGATTGGCTGAGGGAGTGAGGGGATTGCTTGGGTATGTTTCCTAAGTTGCCAATGAGCACACTGGGAAAGGAAACATATATATGGTTTATTTTGTAAGAATTGAGTCAGTGAAGATGGACCTCCCAAATAATTAATTGGATTTTTGGAATAGTAGACATTATTTACTCTGTTATAGAACTAGACCAACTTTTGATATGGGTTTTGATATCTCCTGGATGCCCTGGGGGTCAGATCATTGCTCACCACCCCTGCTGCCTCTGCGATGGGACCCAGGCAGTCAATTGGTGGTGGCAGCGGCAGCAGGGGCAGGGCGACATAGCAACTCACCCTTAATGCACCACTGACGTATGTTACATCAGGTACAGCTAGTATATATATAATTAAATTATATTGGAATAGAAACCTAAGGGATAGCATTATTCCTTTTGCCGTGAATTGTAACTGTTTTAATTCCTTTTATAGTTATAAAGTGTGTGTGCACACATGCAAATGTGCACACACATTTTCACTGCTTAAGTGTACCACAGGTCAGAGGCTCAAAGCACTCTGTTGTGTGTTTTTTAAGTAACTAATGGAATATTTTGGTTATTTTTTAGCTACAATAAAGGAAATAATTACTTTTAAAGGTTTAGCTCTGAAGATAACTATCTATTGGGGTGTAGTGTTACAACTGTAACTAATTACATTGAAAAGTAACTTTTAAAACTGCAGCCCTGACTCAGTTTTTAATCTCTTCCAGCATATATCACACTGAAGAAAGGCCAGTGTTACCTTATACCTGCTCACATATAAGGACTGCAGAGGATCTGTAGATCAGGAATGGAAATTATGCGGCTCTCCAGACGTTGTTGGGCTGCAATTCCTAGCAGGCCAGCCCTCATAATAAATGAGGAATCCTGAGGAATTGCAGTAAGGATGTCTACATGATTCTAACCTCTGCTGTAGAGGGTTATCTTAAATAATGAGTCACCAATATGGAGGCTGATTGTGCTAAATTCATACATTGGTAACATAAATTAAGCCCTGCTGAGACAAAACATAAGGTTTTCTATCTCAGTCTGAAAAAATTGGAGAAAAAATTGGAGGAGAGGGAGTGGGAAAAGAAAAGGAAGGAAAACAAATAAATATCTTTTGAAAATTAAAGATTTGTTCTTTCCATGCTTGACTTTGTTTGCTTTTTATATCAGATTTGTTATTTATTTTGTTATTTTTGTTACTGAGGATGCAAATGCTAAGCATATTTACGAGAGAGTTACCTTCATTGTGCACATAAGACTTCTTCCTAAGTAAACATGCATAAGACTGGGCTATTAACTTTTGTATTTATGCTCTCTTTTTCAGTGGCTTACAGTTCAAACAAAAGTGGAATACAGTAAATATTTCAGCATAAAGAATAAGAATACAGATTAAGTATCCCATATCCAAAATGCTTGGGTTGGAATACCAGAAGTGTTCCATATTTCAGATTTTTTTCCGGATTTTGGAATACAGTACATGTAACTATATATAAAATGGTGTAGAGCAGAAGTGGAGGTGATGGTAAGTCCCAGCCACCAGACATCCATTCTTTGGGCTGCCCTGCCTCCAGGGAGAGGAGAGGCATGGGAAGGAGATGGTGTGGGCGAGTTTGCAGCCAAGCTTTGACAAGCAGCAACGACAAGGAGAGCCCTACACCAAAAAGAAAAAAACACATCCCCCTCTCCTCTTCCTCATCCCTTTCCATTGCCAGAACCCAGATCCCAGTCAGCACCTTTCCTACCCAAGACTTCTGCAGATTGGAACCCAGTAATCGCAGCCAACTCTGATAGCAGCCACTGCCAACCACCCGCTTCCACTTTCAAGGCAGCTGTGGCACTCCTGCTTTAGGCTGTAGAGAGATGTGAGAATCTGTGAAATGACAGGAGGCATGGATTCCCCCCATTTCACAGATCCTCATCTCTCTCTCCAATGGTGTCTCCCTCCAGCCACGTCTCTCTCCAGCCTAGCAAATACAGGACAGGTACACGTACTTGTTGTAGCTCCAAAGGTTTTGGATTTTGAAGCATTTCTGATTTTGGAATTCTGGATAAGATATACTTAACCTGTATACAAGTTCACTGAAATCCAGACCAACAAAAAAAATCAATCTCAAAATTGTACAACAGAATGAAACATCCTTAAAAAGGTTGAAAAGCCTAGGGTCCTTTTACACTAGAAAATTATAGCACTGTATTCCATTTCAGAAAGCCAGTGTGATGGTTTGAGCATTGGACTACAATTTTGGAAACCAGGGTTCCAATCCTTGCTTAGCCATGGAAACCCACCTTGGGCAAATCACATTTTCTCAGCCTCAGAGGAAGTTAAAGGCAAACCCCTCTAACAAATCTTGCCAAGAAACTTCATGATAGGTTTGCCTTAGGATCAGTGTAAATCAGAAATGACTTGAAGGCACACAACAACAACAATTCCATTTTAATTGCCATGACACATCCTATGGAATGCTGAGGAGCATACTAAATACTCCTTCCTAAACTGCAAATCACAGGATTTCACAGCACATTGCCATGGCAATTAAAGTGGAACATAGCACTCTATATACTATGTACTGAGAAAGGGTCCCTGGGCATATAAAAAGGTATTTTGCACAGTCCTGAGTTGACCCCAAATGTATGTGTTAGGCAGGTCTCGCTCAAGAGGACACCTTACCATTAGGGTGCCTTGATTGTAAAGTCTTTTATTCTTTGCTAGCTGCCATCTGTCAAAAGGTAAAGGCACCTGGAGAACAGAGTCAGTGGTGTCCTCCTAAAGTATGCAGATTCATGCCCAATTAATTACAATTGCATAATCCAGTTGATAGTGTTAAATCAGGTATTCCTGTTCAAACAATACAAAGTTAACCCAAGAGTTATATAAGTTTCATTGATGTAATGGATCTACTCTAGCTGGAACTAACAACAGAATTTAGGCTATGGATGGGAATCATTTAGCTTTCCATATGTTGTTTCTCTGAATTCCCAACATTCCATGCCATTGGCTATGAAAGCTAGGGTTCCTGGGAGTTGCACTCCAAGAACATCTGGAGGACAACATAATTGCTACCCCTGATTTAAACCAGTAACTTTAATCATAATGTTGAACTGGGCCTTGTGAACTACTGAATCCAGTACACCAGTGCATTTCAGGATTTGAGAAAACATGTGGATTTGAGAGACAAGAGGGACACTAGTTTCTGTTGGCACCTGGAGTCAGCTTGATTTCAAATTAGCTGGTTGTTTTATACATAAGTGCAGATGTAGCAATTGTTTTGAGTTGGAGAACAAGAAGCCTTAGTATCTATTAGGAGTCATAGCTAAGAGATAATTGGGCCATCTGCTGTTACGGCAAAAGAGTCCGTATTTACATTGAGGAAGACAGTGGAAATTCTGAGAACTGATGCCAATTGCATCATATTCAGCCTTTGATTCATCATTTCTCTGTCTCTGATCCCACTTGCTCATCTAACTAACCTCATTGGCTTACTAACTTAGTTGGCTCTCTGATCTCCACCAGGGATGTAAATCCTAGCTTGTTTTGTCTTCATTCAGTATACAAAGCAGCTCCTTGTTTGTTTGTTTGTTTTTAAAAAAACACCAAAAACACCAAACACTCCTTTATGCAAGCTGCCATAAAGTTGAGGATATAGTTGTTGATGTTGGTTTTAGACAAAATTTGTGCATTTCTGTAAAATTTCCATGAGAGTTTCCCCACCCTTCATTTCTGTAAAATGTTCAGTATTGAGAAATGCAATAATTTTTGGGTTACTGTAAAAGCAGTAACATTGCTTGGATTGTGTGTGTCTTTGTGATCAATCAATCTGTCCAGTTGTTCTTGTTCTGTGTGCGTGCTTAGCTTCGGAGAGAGATTGCTTGTTTTGTGCACAAACAGGAGTTTTGCGCAAAGTATATTTTGTGAAAATTACAAAAACTGCAATGCAAATAATAAAGCATTTGACACCTCAGTCTTACTCTAAAGGTGAGATCTCTCAAGGTAGGGATGGGCAAAGGAGGGGGTCAATGGGGAAAACCTTCTGTGCCAGGGACCCTCTAGGGACCACAGACTGTCCACAAAAAGAGAATCTCCAAAGAAAAGGTGGCCCTCCCACCAAAGAAAGTAGCCAGAACTCCACTTCTGGTTTTGAAAAATGTTTCAAGTTAAGTAGTGCTGACACCACTGCAATGTATTTAAAAGATTAATTGCCACTCTGGGAGGATTTACTCATTTTGGCCAGAAAAAGGTGTGCAAGGATGGTGGAGGGGGGAGTCTTGCTATGGCTGCGTGCTTTACGTAAGGGAACTGGAAAGTCTTCAAGGGACTATCTACTATCTACCATGTCAATATGATAGTTGCTTTCTTCACCAGCATATTTCTACCCAACTGTCTCTGATTTTGACATCTGATTGATTCTACCCCATCTGTTGAATCTCTTTTGCTGTTAATTGTTCTCCATGCCTCTATTCATTATCTGGTTAAAGACTACCCCAAAAGTCACATACATATATACATAAATATACTACTGAACTATGGTCCCTCCTTAATGACATAAGGATGAAGGCCTTGCAGGAAAATCATAATGTTAAGTTAAAGATATTACCCAGAAGTTGCTCCCTAAGATATTAAACAACACAATATAAATGTGGAAAGCAAATAACCCAAGGATAAAACTAATGTACAAAGGGCACAGACTCAAATTTTCTTGATTTAAATGCACGAAGAATTTGTGCACCAGCCCTGAGATGACAACCTAGCATTCCTTGCCTAAAAAAGATGACAGAGATTGTTCAGTAAATAAAACTGCACCCTGTATGAAAACAAATGTGAGTACAGTAATTACACAGTGAGAATTTCTCCTTCTTTTCTTTTCTTTGTGCTAGCATATAATTTGTCTTTGACTAGTTCCAGTACAGATCAATGAACATTTGGAATGAATTAATGTTGGTATGGGTTTGCAGTTCAATACCTGCACAATTGTAAAAGACATCTTAATCATACCTTATTGAATTGGCAGAAGACTGGCAGGTTCCCTTTTCTTAATAATCATTAGTGCATCTTAACAATTTTGAATTAACGTTTGAATATGAGTGCCTCTCACATTCCTTGTCTTTTTATAAGGTGTCAACCCTGTCTATAAAATTGCTGTTTGTGTAATCCTGCCAATATAATGATGATTTTGGCAAGTTGTTCTGCTGTAAATACATATTCACAGAGTCGAGTAAGAGTGGAGGCCTTTAGACCATCCAGATGTTTTGGCCCATAGCTTCTATCAGCCTGAAACCATATAGCATATGGTAATGGATTATAAAAGTTGTTGTCCAAATATTCTGGAGGGCCAAAGTTTCCTCACCCTTATTGTAGAAGTTTAATCTTGTATCATTTCAGAATATGAAAATGCAGGATTAGTAATTTGTCATTCTAGGATTCTAAATGCAACAGAGATGGAGCTAGTTTGGCCTCTCTTGGTAAGCAATTCCAGAGCCTAGAAGCATTATTTTGTGTTCCCACCTAATGTGTATCCAGTGGTGACAGGAGAAAATGAAAAGCCTGTTCTGAGCAGCTTGTATAGGATAATACAGTTTTTCAAAGAGTCTTATTATTATGTGCCTTCAAAGAGTTTCCAATTTATGGTGACCCTAAGGCAACCCTATCATGGAGTTTTCTTGGCAAGATTTGTTCAGAAGGGATTTGCCTTTGCCTTCCTCTAAGGCTGAGAGAATGTGACTTGGCAAGTTCACCTAGTGCATTGCCATGGCCAAGTGGGGATTCAAACCCTGGACTCCAGAGTTGTAGTTCAGCGTTCAGACTGCTACACTACACTGGCTGTCCAAGGAGCTTGACTACACATTAAAAATGTTTTATAGCTCATGACTAGCACTTTGAATTGTACTAAAAATGGATTGGTATCCAGTGAAGCTATTGTTACAAGGAGTCATATGTTATCTTTAATGGGTCTGGTTGGCACCATGTTCTAGACCAACTGAAGCTCCCAAATGCTTTTAAAGGCAACCTGACATTGAGTACCCTCAAACTGGAAGCTTGAGTCAGCAAAGGGAATATAACCCCATCCAAGAAAATCTGAACCCCTTTCTCCTGATCTGCCTTTTGCGTGACCTGGGGCACCTCTGTCCTGTCTGAATTGTGCTTTTGTTTCTTCACCATCATTGACACTAGACACTGATTGAGAGCTCATCTTGATATAGCAAATATGTTGGGACATAGGGATCTTTATCACTGCACATATAATTTCTACACGATCTTCATTTCTAATCTATACCAAAAAATTCCCCAATTAATGGATGTTTTAGTTTCACTCTCCCCCCTGTTTTTATTACTAAACTTTTTATTACTAAAGTTTTTATTACAAAACTTTTCCTAAGTTTTTTCTTATAACCTCCTTTTTTATAAAAACAAATAAATAAAATAAAAATAAAATAATCTATTGATTTTGATGCCAATAAATATGGCACCTGGCTTCAACCATGACTGACAATTAGGTCTGAATCATGATATTTTTAAGGGTACTGGCATATTCCCGCAGGTATGATGCTGCCAAGCCTGCTTTGTTCCAATTAAACTATTAGTCACTTTTCTTGAGTTTTGGTTTTAGTCTGGAAACATGGGAAGAAAAAATTCCAGAAGCTTTTGTTGAATTAAATGCAACTTGTATCTGGGTTTTATATTGATTTTTTTTTTTTTTACTATATGACCCTGTGCAAGGATATTTTAAAAACTATTTTAGCATGAACTGAATTCAGAATGAATTGCCAACGTTGATGGACTTTCTTGGTATCCTTAAGTATGTGCTTATCTCTAAGCTTAAAATGAAAAAAACAAAAAGATTTGTGTCTTTGTTGAACTGTTGTAAGAAACAATATATATCACAAGCTATGCTATGGGGGTTATATGTGAAATTTCTAACCTGGAGCAGAAGGCAAAGTTACAGTCCTTTCTTACTTGATTGTTACCACTCTGGGAAGTTGTTTAGTCATGAACTCATCACTTCACAAATACCTCCTAATTATGAGGGTCACATCACCCCAAAACAGATCTAATCAAATTTTTTGTATAAGCTAACAAAGTCCCATTGACTTCCATATGCTAACTTTTTTCCCCCTCTTACCCATTGATATCAGTGGGAACTAAAAATACCTAGTTATCTCCAGGCAGGATCATAGCACAATGCTGGAGAAGATACATTCTATACAGGAAGACCTATGTTCATCCTCTGCCACTTCTAGTCGAAACAATATGGACCTTACCTTGGAACATCTTTAGTAGTGGCTAAAGGAGGGGCCACCTTTTGCCCTCCCAGAAGGAAGGACAAAAGACAGGAAGTGTTATTGTGCTAAGTGTCATGACTCTAGAGGTGGGGGAGTAGAACAAACTGGTATTTAACCTGTCTCCTCCCCTCCTTCATCCCTCGGAGCGTGGTGGGGTCTCCTTCCTTGGAGGTCTTTAAACAGAGGCTGGATGGCCATCTGTCGGGGATGCTTTGATTGTGATTTCCTGCGTGGCAGGGGGGTTGGACTGGATGGCCCTTGTGGTCTCTTCCAACTCTGCAATTTTATGATTCTATGATTCTATGATCCTCTTTCGATGATGCTTGGCAAGAAGACAGGATGCTGAAAAGGGCCAATTGGCCAGGTCCCATTCAGGCCTACTGTGGTGGTGGACCATGACCATTGTAGGACACAGCTTGATGCATTGGTGATAGCAGTGTATGCAGTATGCAGATGCAGCAGAGCTGGAGGGAGAGGGATGTGGCAGGAGCTGCAGCAGCTCCATTACAGTGCATTTGCCATGTTGTTTTGTAGCCAGTTTTGTCATGGCTGCCATTTCATCATGCAGTCATTTTAACAGGCATTTTTGAACTTGGACCCACCTAGGCTGGATGACATAGGGCAAGAATAGCCAAAAGGTGGCCTATGGGCCTCCTGTGACACTCCCATGCCATTTTTTGGACCCAAGGGCCCCCATAGGTGCAAAATAGGGGGGGGGAGAATCCCTAAATGCCCTCTAGGGAAGTGAACAGGAATTGACTTCTGGGTCATTTCCTGTTGCTAAAAAGACCTTCTTCTGGAACTAAAATGGCCTGGGGGGGGCAAAAACATGTAGGAAAATGCAGATGGCATTTGGTGCTGATTTTTTATGGTGTGTGTGTGGTGGTGGGGTCTAGAGGCTTAGAGGGCAAATAGCAATTTTTATAGATTCGCCTCCCCACTATTACACTTATTTTCTTGAATGTATAGTCCTAATATATTTAAATCCATTAGGCAGAAAGAGCCAGAAGTTTAATCTTGAAATTTTGGGTTTTGAGGGTTGTGGAGAGCTATAAATAGAATCCAGACATAATTGCCATCACTCAAATTGTGTGCCATTTACACCAAGTACAAATACACCCAGTATTTGAACAGCTTAACTGCCGACACACTGCAGAAACAATGCAGTTTGACACTGCTTTCATTTTCCATGGCTCCATTCTGTGGAATCCTGGGATTTATAGATTGTTGTGACACCAGAGTTCTCTGACAGAGAAGGCTAAATATCTCACAAAACTACAAATCCTAGAATTCCATAGCATTGAGCTGTGGCAGTTAAAAGCAGTGTCAAACTGGATTACTTCTGCAGTGTGTCAGCAGCCTAGCACATGAGCCAACAAGATTAAATGGATTCAATTTACAAGAAAACAGATTCCACCTAAATTAGGAGGCCCTTCCTGACAGCAAGATCTGTTTGGCAGTGGAATAGACTGATTCAGAGCATGGGATCTCTTCTTTATTGTTGGTCTTTAAACAAGGTTGAACTGATATCTTTGCTTTGCCTGTGTATTCCTACATGGCAGGGGGTTGGACTAGATGGCCCTTGTGGTGTCTTCCAGCTCTATGATTCCATGAAGTCTCTAAACATATCTACAAGTCTCTTCATCTTACTGCTTTTTTCTAGAAAAATGGGGACAAAGATTTTTATTTTTTTGCAGGCATACACAATTTTACTCACATGGTTGGGCTTCTTCTAGGAAGAGAAGTACTCTGGCATTTTAGGTAGGAAGCTTCTTTATTATTTGTTGTTTTGCTTCTCATTAAATTAATAACAAGAGCCTGTCCATTAAGAGCTCCACTTTGATGCTTGAAGTGGCAACATGATTTTGCTTCCACCAAGGGCACTTTGGCTGACATCCCACACTGACATCATTGTGTAAATGCAAATGAACTTACAAGGGCCATTTCTACCTTGAAAATGTATGGAAATCAAACCCTTGAAAACTGAATAAACAAAGTGCCATGTTCGCTGATGCTTGGGTGATAGGAAGATCTAAAAACAGAAGTCTCTATAGTGTTTGTTTTATAATGCTCTGGTTTTGTAAGAAGTGCAACATTAATGATATGTGTAGCATTCTATGATCTCTTCTTCTGTTTCTCCATGATTGTCTCTAGGTTGTTGCCTAGACAATAAAAAAAACTCCTCAAAGAATGCAAGGGGAATACTATTTGTCCTGATGAGATCCCATGGGGATTTGCTGTATATGAAAGGAGGGGGGCAAAAATGCCATGTCCTTCGCAATAACAGCCTTCGCTGTTTCTCATGGAGTGTTTTTTTTTTAAAGTATATGTGGAAATGCACATTTAATCAATTTAAATTGAGGCACATCACAGAAGTCAAACCATGATTAGTTGGATGTGCACAGCGGTGGGCCAGAGCCACAATTGTTCATTTTCATGGAAGCGATTGTGCATGATTTTTGAGTGTTAAAGCAAATATCACTCTTCTGCATGTCAGATATAAGGAGGGGCAAAAGGGGGAATGGCGGGAGCTTTTAGAAAACAATAACACAAGTAATTCACTCACAGCCACCATCTTTATTCGCGGCCATGCTCCATGTGAACTTGAAACCATGAACAGTTTGAATGCCAGTGATCTTGCAGGTATATTGTGGAGACAAATGAATGCTGCTGTGATGGTGAGTTAATGTGCTAGTTTCCACAATTAATTCTCCCATCTAGCTGAGCCCCTAGACTCTTCCAATACTGAAATGGACACAACTTATTCATCAGTCTCCCTTGATTATGAAAAACTGATAGTCCTCTCTCCTACATTCTTCGCACTATTTGGGGTGTGTTCCAAACAGAGTTCTGTAAGTTTAACAGAGTAGGAGAGAGTACTTGTGCAGCTGCTTTTATAGAAGTCTAAGCCCTAGCCTATGTTAGCTTATTTTTATATATTATATGTGTGCGCAGTGAGTTTATTTATCTATTATGTAATTAGTACGTCTTCCCCCTTCCCCATGCAAAGTCCTCAAAAGAAGTAATGTTCTTCATGAAGATGAGGTTATCTGGATCCTTCCCCCATTTGTCTCTTTTTTGCACCCAATTCACATCTATTCCCATTATATAAAGCACATGGGGACATCATGTGGTCTGGAGGCCATATTTTGGCTACCCAAATCCATACTTGTAGCTCCCTGTGCTGTCCTGCCACTGCTGCCAAAATAACACTCTTGAAACAGCTGTTAAAACCACACTGCATTAAGAGTAGCTCCTTGTATCTTTCCTTCAAGAGAACAGTAGGTTTGTGGAAGGCATCAGGATAGGTTCAAAGTTGCTTCTGCTTTGTACTTCCTGTGAGACCCTCTCTTCCACAGACTCACAGGACTCTATCAAAGATACCCTCACATTCTCTTGAACCATAGAGATGCCACATTTGCTGCCCAACGGGTACAGAATGTCAGATGGAAAGAGCTTGTCAACTTTAGCATGAAGTCACTAGAGATGTTATCAGACAAGGCAAATAGGACATCATAGGGATGCCTAATGATCACGCCCTTTTGTGATCATGTCCAGTTAAAAAAATATACTTTTGTATTGATGGCTCAAGCCATCAATTGATCCCTGTGGTGCTTTTGTGCCGATATTGCCAGCATTTGAAAATTTGTGCCATTGTCCTCACGTGAATGCAGCATCAATGGTCTGGCGAGAACACTTCTGGGTGAGATCATGACATCCAGGTAGGTGATGTACTTTTTAGGACCTTCCTCAGTTTACTTGAAAGTTAAGTGTGTTTCTGTGCTTTTTGAAACTTTTTAAGTGTTCTTTTTGTTTTTATTTTTGAATTTTCTGCTCTAGGTATTCTCGCGAGAATCCATGGGAATTCAAACAAGGAAGTGAACGGAGCTCCGTTCACTCCTTGGTCATTGGTAATCCTTTGCTGGGATTGCAGGTAAGTGTGGCATGGGGAGTTGTTTTGTCGGCATAAAACGGCAAAGTTATGCTGGCAAAAGAATGAGGTCTGGGGGTGGTGGTCTGATAAAGTCATAGGACACCTTTTTTAGCCCATGCTCTGAATTTTTCTGGTGCTATTTTTATTCCACAATGATAATTATTTTTAACTGAACCTTGCTTGCCCTTCAGACTCCTCCCTCATGTATTCTTTATATCTGTACTAAGAAGCTTTATTATGAGCACATTTCTGATCCTCTGATTTTATATTAGTACACAAAAGCAGTTCTCTGCCTGCTGGTGATATTACTTGAGATATAAATATATTTTACAGAAAGACCATAGTGCCAAAATTGAATGCCAAATGAAATTAAAAACTAATGGTTCTGTGTGACAAACCAAAGAAGATGAGACTAAAGCAGCATTACCTAATCATTAAAACACAAGCATTAGTTAGGGTTCAAATGTTATTAATAAACACCTTCTCATCTCATGTGGCCAGCCCAATGGATGGATTATGATACATTTAGACATAATATTATGTTATTTAACTTAGTGTGTGTGTGTGTGTGTTCTATAAATAAAATATTTGTTTCTCTGTTTTCAAAAGACACTCTTAAATCTCTGCCATCATCAAAAGTGATTTCATGAATAGGTTTATGCTAATAGAGCATAACTAGATAGAAATTCAAGACCTTCAATACAGCACAGGTTTAGATATGTATTACAACTAGATATTATATTTAAATAATCTTAACCTTAAGAGATCTCATAAAATTTCCTATTCATGTTGTCCTATTGCAACGATTATCCAATTTTCTTGATGAAAATTGGGTTGGTGCTCTCCATCACCATGTTTCCTGTTCCTTAACAACAGTTTAATCGTTTATTTTTAGTATCAACATTTAGTGTTAAAAGGGTTTCTGGCCATTAAAAGCACAGTGGACAATGTATTTTATTTCTCCACAGCAATGGGGAAAGATTACACCTGTAAGGGGAGGGGTCTAGTAACAGAGGACTCATAAAAGAAGATGAAATAGACTGAAGAATGATGAAGCAATAGCTACATCCTTGAGCAGCTAATAATCTTTATTTTCTGCTCTTGAGAGGGGGGGGAACCCATGAAATGCAAAAGCACTTTGTATTTCAAGTATCAGTAATAGTATGAACATTACTCATAATGGAAGTGTTCTATGATACTGTATACCAGTTGTGTTAATATTAAGTAGTAATGGAAGTAAAGCTTGATTTGGGGAAACTCAGAATATGAGCTTCCTTAAGATACCTAATTACTTACAAATCAGACAAGCTGAGGTGTTTCATTGTGTGGAAACATCCCTCCTCATCAAGGACAAGTCAAGTTGTGAATATTCATTATAGCTTTAGGTTTTTTGTGCATTTCTAACTGCTGCCAGTTCTGATTATAAGCATCAGTGATATATGATTCAAATAGGAAGGGTTGCCTGATTCCATGAGAAACAGCATGGTGTTGTGGTTTGAGTTTTGGACTATGGGTTAGGAGACCAGGGTTCAAATCCCTGTGCAGCCATGGCAATCCACTGGATGAGATTGAGCAAGTCACATTCTCCCAGCCTCAGAGGAAGACAAAGGCAACCCCTCTCTGAACAAATCTTGCTAAGACAACCCAGTGATAGGTTCACCTTGGGGTCGCCATATGTAAGAAACAACTTGAAGGCACACAACAACAACAAGCCTGATTCCACAGCAGTATATAAGATGCTTTCCTTGTTTGGGCCATGGGCCACTTGTTATAATAAGTAAAGTCAGAGAGTTATGAATGTGTGGTCTAGAGTTATGCATTCATTACTGGTTTGTATTCCTATTACTACTTATTAAATAGAGTAGGAAATACGTAGCAATGACGAATGTTCTCCAGTTCAGACTTATAGGGCAGCAGCTGCTGTGAGCTACAGGATCTACTCTCTTGTCAATCAGGATGCAGCACACTATTGTTTCCACCCCACTCCCATAAGCAATCTCTGCTGTGATGAAGAATTATGACAGGGATCCTGGTTCTGATCCTCACACTGGAGATCACTGGAGGGAGGAGGTAGAAACATCAGTAGAATGAGATCTTATTACCATGGGATGTAGAACCATCCTATATCTTCACTCAGTCATAATCAAAATGGAGAATGGACTAAATAAATCAGAAGAAGGCTGACTTGAAAAGGAAGTTGTGAAGGAACTAAGATCCTCATGTTACCTGAATTGCTGGGGTCTGTGGGGACCCACTCGTGACACTAAAATTATGATATTAAGTTGGGGGATGTTAATTAGCTGAAAGGTATGGCTGTTGAGAGGTCAGGTAACCTACGGGACCTTTGCACCTGTATATACCAGTACTCACTGATGATACTCCAAGCCAGAATGAAATAAAAATGGTTTTTATTGGGAAATAATCACAGATGCATTCACACATGCACTCACACTCACAAGACTCACTCACACTCAGACAAGGCTAATGAAGTGTCAGGGTGGAAATATTGAGATAGTGGAATAGATTTGGGGAGTTAAGGGTTATATTTACCAGTCCTGAAGAGCAGGGTTCGTGCAGCAAAGGAATACTCAGACTCGGATCTGAAGGTGGTACAGCAGTCCAGTTGAGTGATGGTGTCCAACTTAGCACATATGGCTATTATTTGAGGTAAATATTTATACCCAATATCATACCCTTAAGGGGTGTTTTGCATGTAAAATAATGCTTACATGGGTTTCCCATAGTTAAACAAAGGAGACGCTGGCTTTGTTGATTGTTGCTAAAAGCTGAGATATTAAGATTGATGGGTTTATGGCAGCCTGTGTATTGTGAACAGGAAAAGGTGCAAAGGAAGGCATTTTGTGTATAATGTGGGTTTGTTTTAGATTTTATCACACAACACTGTTATAGTGCTGTTATTCCACTTTAATTGCTATGGCTGCCTCCTATGGAATTCTAAGGTTTGTAGTTTACTGAGGCCTAAGAGCTCTCTAGCTGAGAGTTCTAAATGCCCCTTCCTAAACTGCAAATCCCAGGATTCAAGAGGAGGCAGCCAGAGCAGTTAAAGTGGAATAATAGTGCTGTAACAGTGTAGTGTGATGATCTCCTCAGACTCATTGCCAGGTGTGTCCAGGGAAGATTAGCACATTCCTCTTCATGACTCTGACTAAGGGGTTTCACATTAATCTTGTCCTGGGCGTGTTTGTTTTTGAATTTCTAAGACATCTTCGTAGGCCCTAGTGATCTGCACTTGACCCTATCTTTGGTTAGCCCTGGTCTACCTTAGACCTCAGGAAGTGCCCAATATGCCAAATTATGAATTACTAGAGGGAGGAGTGTAAGGCAAGGTAACATTCAAGGTTAAAGAGATCTCATTAAATATCAAAGTCAGACTCATCCACGCCATAGTAGTTTTGGTTTCATAGGCTCACAGAGTTGGAAGAGACCACAAGGGCCATCTAGTCCAACCCTCTGCCATGCAGGAATACCCAATCAAAGCATTTCCAACAGATGGCCATCCAATTTCTGTTTAAACCCTCCAAAGAAGGAGACTCCACCAGACTCCAAGGCAGTGAATTCCACTGCCAAACAGCTCTTACTATGTATGGCTGTGAAAGCTGGACAGTGAAGAAAGCTGCCAGTAAGAAAATCAACTCATTTAACATGTGGTGCTAGAGGAGAGTTCTACAGATACCATGGACTACTAAAAAGACAAATGAATGGATCTTAGAGCAAATCAAGCCTGAACTCTGACTAGAAGTGAAGATGACTAAACTGAGACGGCTGTACTTTGGACATATCATGAGACAAGACAACTCGTTGGAAAACATTATAATGCTTGGTAAAGTGGAAGGCAGTATGAAAAGAGAAAGACCACACAGCAGGTAGATTGACTCAATCAAGGAAGACAGATCAGTAGCGAGCCTTGTTTTAGCAAGGGAGATACATGATTTCTATAACCTGCCCTGTTCACCAACCTGGCTGTAGGGAGCTACATGTAAGCTTGTATAATTTATTATTTTTAAAAACCCAACAAGATCAGTAGAGCCAATATGGTGCAGTGGTTTGAGTGTTGAACTAGAACCCTCAGAGAACAGGGTTCAAATCCCTGCTCAGCCATGGAAACCCACTGAGTGATGTTGGGCAAGCATGCTCTTTCATCCTTAAAGGCAGGCAATGGCATACCTCCTCTGAATAAATCTTACCAAGTAAAACCTATGATTGGGTAGCCATAAGTAGGAGTAGATTTGAAGGCAGGTAACAGCAACAATTGAGATCAGTATAATGGCAGGCCTACGACAAGAGCTATTGTCAGAGAAGGCACAGAAGAGCAAATGACTATAATGTACGGATGTAAATAATGTTTGCTACATTTTTCACCTTTGACCAGGGCATCTTGATGTGTTCAGATACGCTTTCAAAAACAAACCAAAAAAAAATAATCACAAGCTACAGCCAACTACAGTTGTCCCTTCACATTCACTGGGGTTTGGTTCCAGGACCCCCCATGAATACCCAAATTCATGAATACTCAAGTCCCATTATATGCAATGGCATAGCAAACTGGTGTCCCTTATATAAGATGGCAAAATCAAGGTTTGCTTTTTGGATTATTATTTTTTTAAAGAATATTTTCAAGCCGTGAAAACTTAAAACCGTGAATGCCAAATCCGTGAATGTGGAGGGACAACTGTAGTTGCTGTGGGAAATTAGGTTGCTGAGGGAAATGAAGAAACTGAGTAAAATAAGTCTCTTCTTGTGTCTTTTAAGCTAAGCACACACACACACGCACAAACACACACAACAAGCAGAGGAGGCTTATTGATTTTAAAAGGCACAAAGAAAACCATTCCTTGCTTACACTTCTCAAAAATCCATGCAACAAGGCAGCAACAATCACAATTTGTTTAAAATCTAATACAGATTTTTTTGCAAAAAAATAGTTTTGCAAACACCAATACTTTGTTAAAATCTGCAGTAACCTCACATTTAAATAAAATTGTTAGTTTTTTCTTAAATTTTAAAACAATAATTATAAAAACTCCCAGAAAAAAAGTAAAGAGAATAAAAGGGGTAAAGGGAAATATATAGGATATGAGCAAAGGCTAGGCATTAATGTAACTGGACCACATTTCTAAGAAAAATATATTTTCATGAAACTGATATCTATAAAATATATGTTCATACCTAGTTCAAGCAGTTAGGTCTTCTGACAATTGAAAAATGGATGGTGAATGTTTATCTTTCCCACCTTGGAGTATAAGTCTTTTTGTAACTGTAAAAGTATGCAGGATCAAACATTGTTGACTTTGAGTTAAATTCCACACCAGAGAAACATACTGTAATTTAAAAGAATACGTGCATCTAGAAATACCAATGATTTTTCTAATACAAAATTAATACATTGTAGCACCTCCAACCTGAAAGGGTACTCATTGAACATACCCACATCATATGTTACAAGGAGCATTATCTATTTAGATAAATTTTGCTTCTTCATTCTCCTTTGCAAGGACAAGATAAGAAGGGATATACATCTGTCCCCATTTTTATTTGGGAAGTTAGTCTGTGTCTAACTGAGAATTTTTCCACTGAATCCATTTCTACAACTGAAGGTTGTCAAAGTGCTCTTTATCAGTGCATCTAATGCCTTCAAATAGTTCACTTGAGAGCTAAAATAAATTAAAAAGTCCAAGGTGTTTTTTTCCTGCTCAGATGATATGACACATAGCATCTTTGAAGGCTGACATTCAGCCAGTTCCTGTCATTTACTTGTCCTCGTGATTTGATGTTTCCCTTCTTGGAAGTGCAGCTATTGAGTGAAGGGTAGGGAGGAAAACTGCTGTCTAAGGCAACTGTCAGATTTCCATCAGTTTATCACAGTGTCCCAAATCAACATACAAACAAGCTTCCCCCTTCTAAAAGAGCCATAAATTGTCACAGTGAAAGAGTGTATATTGTCCAACACATTAGGAAGCCTGATGGTTGCAGAAAATTATTGTGAACAAACTGCTCTATTTTCCCTGAATATATTATCTACATCAGCTAGAGCTAGTAGAACATTGTAAAGGTTATCTGAGGGTAAATAAGAAACTGATTTTATGTATACATATACAAGGGATTGTCAAAACGGTTAAAAAAAACACACACCATGGAATTTTCTGGGAATCCTACCTGTCTAAATGGGATTATGCACCAATCCTTGCTATTTGGAAGGAGGGGGGCCCAAAACGGCAAAAACAATAGAGGAAAAACCTTCATGGTTTTTTAAAAAACAGTGAGGCGGGGTGCACATTCCTGCTCATTAGGACAAATGATTTGAGAGGAAATGCAAAGCTGATTGGCCAGGTGAGCATGGGAGCGGGGCTTGCTAACAGGGCAAGCATCCACTGCCACCATGTTAGATTTTTGCCTTAGCGAGCAATTGCTAAACCAATAAAACAGGGTGGCTTTTTTTGTTTTGCTTTCATGTTAAATTGAAAAATCACTATATCACTCGAGTGCACCTTAGACTATGGTATGCTTGGGTTTTTTTTATTAAAAAAAAGTTCAGCAACACTGAAGAACAAACGCAAGTAAATCACTCACAGATGTCATCTGGCATGCAAAGCTTATGGGGGCTTCTGAGACCAAAAACACTGATACTGATGTGAAATGCCATTACTATGAGGTACTCGGTCCCCCCTCCTTGTATAGATGGCCCCCTGGTTGTTGTTTTTTTCCAGGGGGGAAAAAATACAACCGAGTGTAAATGGAACAGAAGCTCTTGAAAATGTTCAGGTTATATGAAAGTGCAGCAGATGTTTGTATAGGTAGTACACTACTCATCTAGCCAGCTCTGTGGCATTTCAGAACAAAGGCACTGGATGGAAGCTGTATACATTAACTTAATTAAATGATATTATATCGAGTTAGGCCTTGGTGAGAGAAATTGTGTTATAAAGATTTTGAGCCAACATAGTCAGTGTTAAATACCTCTTTCCAGAAATACTTTTAACATGTTTGTTTTTCTGTCTCTTATGCCATATGTGATTCATTAGGATGCAGCTTCTATCATTACACCTTTCCAGCACTTTCAGTATATCTAGCACAATGCTTTCACTGTAGTCTTGGATTTCAAAAATGTTATGTGGGACTGAACAAACATGTATACCAGGCATGGGAACTGATTGTTCCTTGAAACTTTGTTGAACTGCAACTCCTACCACTATTCACCTTTGGCTATGCTGGCTAGAGCTGCTGGGAACTGCAGTTCAGTAACATCTGGAGGGCTGCATATTCCCACTCCTGAGGTATAGGATCATGCTGTTAAGAATGCATTCCATTCTTTGCAATACAATCAGGTGAAAACCTTACATATCTAAGACAATAGCTGCCATCCTGTTGAGCAGTTATGAATGTGTAAGCTAAACTTTATGCATTTATAACGACTCAGTATTCATGTTTATGATTCTGACACTATTGCTACAATTGCAAATCTCCCTCCAACCTAGCTTAATAGCCAACAGCCACACAAAGTGAAAGAAGTCTGTTCTCCTGGTGATCAGAGCACCGGAGGATGACATTTCCGGTCCTCTCCTACCAGTGAGCAGCAGTCGGAAGCAACTCCTTATTGCGCTGCAGCTCATTGGCAGGAGGATGCTAGAAACATCATCCTGCTACACTCTGATTTCCAGGAGAACAGACCTCCATCATTTGGTGTAGACATTTGGAAGCTCAGGTCAGGGGATGATGCATAGTTATGTATTGGTAACAACATCTAATACATCAGCCGTTGTGCTCTTGGATTAGCCCATCAATAACTTAACTCAGCATCTGCCATTGTAGGACAGTTACCAAGGGTCCAATAGGGGCAACTAGCAATGACCCTTGTCTTGGGACTTCCAACACCAGGTCTACAAGCCACCATTTAAATTTCCTAGAAAATCCTTTTAAAAGCAATTAATTAAGAGTTATAATATCAAGCCTAAAAAAAGTTGCTCTCATATTTATAATTTTTAAGATCATTCTTTACCTCCACATTTCTCAAAAAAACACACACCCTGAAATAGTTACTTTCATTTTTAAAAACACACACACCTGAATGGCACAGGCCACTGTCTATGGCCCAATCCACACTCTCTTTCCACACCAAAACAGATCAAGAGGCAGCAGAATGAAACACAGCATAAACCAGCACTTGAACAATATGATATTCATCCTCTAAACTATAAAAAGAACACAGCAAAAGGAATTAAATTATCCCTTTCTAAGATATGGCCATAATGTAATATGGTTCATTATTGATGAAAGATTTTAATTTCAAAGCTATGAGAGTGACACTCCATTGGGCCCTCTAGGATATTGTGAGAATATAAACTCCCAACCACACCAGAAACACAAATATGGTAAGGGAGCCAGTGTAGCATAGTGGTTTGAGTGTTTGAATATGACTATGGAGACCAGGGTTCAAATCCCCACTCAGCCATGAAAACCCACTTTGCGCAAGTCACACTCTCAGCCCACCGAAAATCCTATGATTGGTTTGCCTTAGGGTCGCCATAAGTCAGAAATTACTTGAAGGCACACCACCACCACAACCCACAACAGGGGCCCATCAGTGTAAGGGGCTCACCACAGCCCTGAGGGGATCCATCAAAGTAAGGGGCTCAGGACAGGGCACTTTGACTAGGGCCTTTTTAAAGCTGGATCCAGTCCTAATCCTATTACATTTCCAGAGAAGCTTTGATTTTTCATGCCGGTAAATAATCTACCCAACTGAAGCCAACAATACCTCAGTGCTTATTAATGTCTAATTTTCTGATCTCCTATGGCAAGTTCAGGCTAACAGGTCAGAAGGCTTTACCATATGTCAGGATTTTGGTAATACGGATTTTGGTCAAACAACAGAGGCATTTATGAGCAGGCTTGTCATATAGGACTTTTTCAGACAAGCCTCTAAAAATGTTTCTTTGTCAGTATATTTTAAACCGTTAGTGTGCTGGCAAAATAACCCCTTTTATCAAATGTCGCTGTAATCGTGTGAAAAAGGAGCCCCATACTTCCGCATTCATTAGGGCACATGATGTCAGTGGTTTTCGTGAGAAGATATGAGCACACTTAAAAGTGTAAAAACACAAAACTAAACAAAGGAAATGAATGTGAAGTTAATTATGTCATTAATTATATCTTATAGATAACATATACAATTAAATGACTACACCAACTGTCCCTGCTGTCTGACATCTGAAGGGTGTAATCCCTTCCATAGGCCTACTGTTCCTCTAGATTTCTTACAGTTCTGATGAAAAAATATATATTTGGAAGGCCTGAACCTTCAGATTTCTAAATCTCAACTTGGATTCAGGATCCAAGTCAAATCAGTCAGACTTTGAAAGCCACATTATACCATTTGCCAAAGCACCAGATTGAGATCCAAATTGAACTTTGTGGTCAGTGCCCAAATTATTTACTAGTAACTGCATGTGACTTAATATGATGAGGTGCATCAACTCAACACACTATTAGGAGTATGGGTAAGTACCTATTACTCGTTATAAATATTTAGCCTGATTAAGCTCTGCAGTTTGTTGTTGTTCTTACTGCCTGCGTTCAAGTCATATCTGACTTACAGTGACCCTAAGGCAAACCTATGGTGGGGCTTTCTTGGCAAGATTTGTTCAGATGGGGTTTGCCTTCACCTCCTCCTGAGGCTGAGATGTGACTTGCCCATGGTTACCCAGTGGGTTTCCATGGCTGAGCAGGGATTTGAACCCTGGTCTTCAGAATCCTACTCCAATGCTCAAACTACACCATGCTAGCTAAGTAAAGTAGCCTTTTTATTTACAGCAGGTGCTGTAAATAAAATGGCTACTTTAATTATCCAGCATGGTGTAAAGAAAAGATTTTTTGCACCCTCTTCTATATGATATTTACAGAACTGTTCACACACTTAGAATAATGAAAACAGAGTAGACTATGATAAAGTAAATGAAGAAGTAAATTTAGTTGTTCATAATTTTTTTAAAAGTTGCAAATTAGCATAACAATGACAACTAGAGTTGTCACTGGCTTGAGTGCCAGTGGTTAAGTGCTTACAATTAATCATTATTAATACATAATTCCCAGTGATCAATCATATTTGACTATACAGTTAGGACCAGCCACTCCAAAGGGCACTGATAACATGCAGAAGTCATTGAAGCTGCCCTTTAATTTCCTTTTCTAATATGCATCTATGAGTCACCACTGACACTTGTCTGGGTTTGTTTAAACTTGTGCCATCAGAATTAACCTTGACAGGTGAAAGGAGCTATTTAACACAGACATACAGATTGAATGCATCCCACATACATGTCTCAGACACCTGCTTGTTTGCAGATGATCACTGCTGCTTTAAATATTCAAACCTGGCAACTCCTCTGTATTTTCTGTTTCCAGTGCCAAAATAATTTGGTTAATCCACAGGAAGGGTGGGAATCATGAAGCCATCCAGATTATGCTGAGTGGCAGCATAGTCAATAGTGAAGAATTCTGGCTTTTGCAATTCAATAATACCTGGAGGGGTATGTAACTCCCATCCTGATCTAAGGTACTATATGTACCATGACTCTGGAAAGAGTGTGTGCCATTTGTTACACTGACTCAATCAGCAAGCTCTGGAGAAACTGACTAATAAAAGGAAATGTTCTCATTTGCAAAAGCTTTGTATGGTTAAATTTTTTTATCTAGCTGTAATCCTGGGATGCAGCCGACATCAGTGCAATAACAGCTATTGAAACAATGTTGTTGTTTTTACTTGAACAAAGAAAATTAAGTAGATGCTTGGAAGTAGTGTTTTGCCCCTAAATCCTTCTACTTGATGGCCATCTTTGGTATATAATTGGTTAATAATATGTACAGTATTCATATTTTGATTTGACTGAAGCTTATTTGGTGAGTGAAGTTTGTATGCCCTCATAGTTATAGCTGAGATCAGCAAGCAAATGTTCTCAGTATATTTACTTCATGTTTCATGGTCAACTCTTATAAAGCAATGATTATGGTGTATGATTATGATCATGATGATGGAGATGATGATGAGTCAATAATATGCCTCAAATTACCTGCCTCACAGTTGATAGTAGTTCAGTCTATTGTGTGCAAAGTTTTCTATGAGCCAAATGACACATTTGGAAAGACCATAAAGTACATCTTCCTTGTCATCTCCTGCAGTTCATTCAAAGGAGATGTTTCCTGCACCATACTACTTTGGCTTGCCAGCAGAGAATTTTCCTTGAAGTACAAAATGAAAAATAGGAAGATTCTCAGTGAAAAGTCTCAACCCAGTAAGTTTTGCCAGTTTTGTGATCCCTGTGTCCTTCTAAAAAGAGCAGGCAGGAGTGGATCACAAAAGTTAGGAGGGCCAGATTCTCTGGTTCCCATAATTGTAGCACTAATGGCTTTTGTTTTTCTTTAACGCTATGTAAAATGCGCTGTAACTTCATAAAGTGAAATAAATTGTCTTTCTTGGGCTAAATATTTGAAGGTATTTGGTCAAAAATTGGTTGAAAATTGGAACAATCCCTATAAATAAATAGTATCTCTATAAATACTAAATGATCTTGTTTCATGTTGTCTTCTTTGAAGAAGGAAGCAGAGCTTAACTTGAAACCCCCAAAATGATGACCAGGTTAACTTTTTTTAAAGAGGCCTTTTAGTATTTCCAAAAGATTCCATTCTTTGACAAGTTCCCAAAGGCCATTCTGTGATTGGAGAACAACTAAACGGATGCCTTTCTATGGAGATTATCAGACGCGGGGGACAAAAAAACATGTCCCCAACCATGTCAGAAGATCACTAGGAGAACAGAAAGGGTGACATTACCAGATGCCCGCATCCTTCAGCCGTTCCTGGGGCATAGCGCTGCTGCGGACAAGGCTTCCCTTTTGCATTAATGGGGACAAGCCGCCAATAAAAAGGGACACCTTACTCACTGCCATGTGATGCCCCTGGAACACTGAAGAACAGCACCCCTTCCTGTTCTCCTAGCAATCTTCTGATGTGGTTTTTGCCCTGTCTGATAATCTCAAAGTTGTGTCTTTATTTCCCAGCCTGAGTATTTGGAGGTTATAGTCAGGGAGATGCTCTTGATTTAAATATTGGAAAATAGTATAGTCTCTCCCACAACGCAATTCTTTGTCTATTCAAAAGTAGCCCCACTTCCAAGTAAATGTGTATAGGACTGAAGCTGGACTAAGATAAGTTTCAGACAATCAGGGTGGAGCAGCAACTGAGGATGAGAGGGATCAAAAGGCAGATTCTTATCTAAGGGCAGTCAGAGGTCAAGCCCACAACAGCAGTCAAAGCTATGAAACCTGGAACATAGGCAGTGTTTTAACACTAAATACAATCTGAAGAGCCATATGTGTGCCTGCACATGCAGAGAGAGAGCATATATCACCTTGCACTTAAGTAAAGGATATCCATATTATAACTAATTTGCAGCAGAAATGACAATGTTCTTCTAATGAATATCAACATGAGGAGAGTATCTGTAGGCTACAGGAACAATGAAAGATGCTGGAGGCCAGTTATCATAGGGAATTTTCCTTTATACTGGTGTCTGCCCTTGGTCGACATTCTATGAACATAGCTGAAGTAAACTCATACCCTAGAAAACAAATATAGTTCAGTCAAAGGGCATACAATGCCTTCAGCTTTCCTTTTGAATTTTTTTCAACCTTTTTCATCCTCACTCAGAGAATTTTTTTTAAAAAAAAGTCAGAATGTCAGTAGAATAATTCACAGTGTATGTATGTGAGTCATAGAGAGTTTTCCAGGCCAAGGTGTCATCTCTTTTGCTCCTGAGGATAGATAAATTATTTTTAAGTTCCTATACTATTTAAACATTATGTATTCCTCTGAGCAGGATGAATGCTGCAAGTCCATTTTGAAAGAAAGAAAAGCTTTGAAACACCATCCAAGAGTGTTTCAGCTGACATTGAATGGTATTGTGTAATTAAATATTTGGTAGAACTATAGATCAAGATGGGCCTACATACCCTAAAAGCACCAGATCCCATCTGATCTTGGAAGCTAAGCAGGGTCAGGCCTGGTTAGCACTTGGATACCAGGTGCTGTAGACTATATTTTAACATAAGGAACTGGCAAAACCACCTCTGGGCATTCCTTGCCTAAGAAAAACCTTGCCTATGAAATTCATGTGATTGACATAAGTTGACAGGTAACTTGAAAGCACAGAAACATACACACACACAGTTCAAGATAATCCAAATATGGATTTCCTTTTTTATTATTATTGGTAAAAGTTTTTTTCCAGTCATCCAAGGGTTTATTTACACTAGCCATCATATGCTGACTCCCCACCACCATATCTTGGTTCTGCATCTGGCCCGTCCTACCTCCATTACCTGAAGAAAATGGGCTGGTATCCAAACAGAACACAGTTTCAATTTCAAATTACTGTTTCAATTCATGAATTTGTGATTAATCATTGTTATTATGTGTCCTCAAGTCATTTCCAACTCAAGGTAAACTTAACACGAGGTTGTCTTGGCAAGATTTGTCCAGAAGGGGTTTGCCTTTGACATCCTCTAAGGCTGAGAGTGTGTGACTTGCCCATGGTCATCCAGTGGGTTTCCATGACTGAGCAGGGATTTGAAACCTGGTCTCCAGAGTTATAGTCCAACGTTCAAACCATGCTGGCTGTTTAATTAATCATAGTTTTGTAAAAGATTTGAAATGTCTTCCCATTTGAGATAATACCATTTGGGATGAGTTCCCCTTCTTTCATAAAGATCAAGCATTTTGGTACCCAGAGTCCTTATTCATCCCACTTGGAATTACACAATCGGGAATTCTAATGGGACCCTCTGAAACAGAGCTTTAAAAATAATGGTCAGTGGCCATTATTGGCTGAAGGATTCTGGAACTTGTAGTACAAAAAGTCACATTTCCAAGCTCTGCTTAGAAACACCTTTATAACGTTCTGGAGGGCCTGATCTTGTAACTGTAGTTACTGAGGGGCAAAATTAGGACATCCCCCCCCCAATAAGAATTCTCCCCAATCAAATTTTCATTCAAATCCTCAAATTTCTAACATTGTAGAGAGTGAGACATTGGAAGTCATTCACACCTAGAACTCTTACACTGGCTGTGTTTACATTCCCTTGGTTATTTTGTCTGCCCCTTTTCTTTGGATGCCTAAACTCTACTTCTCAATGTTGCACTGAAGTTTTAAGTTGCTGCAATTGTAGAAATTTGGTGACTGCATGAAAATTTCATGAGGGAAGGGCAGAATTCTTATTGGGGGAACAATGCCCCCTAAGTTTACTGCCCCCATAGCTATACCCCTGGATCCACTCCGATCCTGCACAAACTAAATTCAAGAGTACACTGGGGGGAACATCCTCAGTCTTCTGAAAACAATCTAGTACAACCCTCCTGATTTCTACAATGATAAACCAGATGCTGTCTTTGGGGTGGTTCACTCTCTCTGCTTCTTAGTTGAGTTTGGCCTATCCCCTATCATGAGAGGCATTTGGTCACCTGTCCTTTTTGGAGTAGGGATCATCAAACTCTTTACTCACCTGCTTGCTGTTGAGAGCCAATATAGTATTTGTTTTCCATTTGTTCAAGGCCTCCATTCTCTTTTCACCTCCTGCAGTTTTTGAATCAGAAAGATGTGTGCTGAGGAAGTAATTGGAAAGGATAGATTATTTTACCCGCTGCTTTGGGATGGGGTGTATTGATCTCCTATATTCCTTTTCTCATTCTGTACATGCAAAGCCTCCCTACCACAGTGAAGCTGCTCTTAATCCAGATCATATATTACCATGAATGTCCAAAATGGAGGGGCTATTTACCACCATAAGGTAGTAACCATGCTTTATGCATCTTCTAAATAGATAGCATTATGGTGACATTCAGCAAAGTTTGGAAAAATTACCTTTGCACTACGACTCCCAGAATTCCCCAGCCACTATAGACACTGTATTCCAAACAAGTAACTTTAGCAAGCTTTGCAATTTTCATATGTTTAGGAATGCAGCAGGAAAACTCCAAATTTTGGCATCCTTATGCATAAACATGTTTTAAACCTCAAATTCTACTATTCATAAAGATTGAGCATCCAGTTGTTTTTTAAGTTACTTCGTCTTACTGCCACAATTACCCTGTGCCCTATGCTCCAGTCAGCAAGAGACCCAGGAGTCAGATTGTTGTAAAACAAGAGCTGTTGGGTAGTTAATCCAGTCAAGGTCAGTTACATCAAAATGAAAGGAGAAACAAGAGGGAAGTCATCTGCCAGTCCCAAAGTCATTACAGCCAGTCAGTAATCCAAATAAATGAAGTCAACATGGAGAAAAACACAGAGTAATCAATAGTAGCCAGGCCAAGGTGAGGAACACATGAACACCAAGAGTGCAAGTCACCAAGGCAGAACAATTGCAAGCAACAAAGATGCCAGAGAGCTGCTGGGAGATTTTCAGGCAGCTTAGGACACCATGTCAGTGTTTCCTATTTAACAGACACCAGGATCTGTGTAGGCTCGCCTTGTCTCTTCCAGTAGGAGAGAGGCAAATCCTCAGCATCTGCCACCTCCTGCTAGGGAGTAGGCCTCCTTACTACCTCATCCCCCAGCTCCTTGGATTTGGGGAGGCCACTGTTATCTGGAGCCATAAATTCCTGGCAATCTGAACCCTCTATGTCTGAGTCTTCTGATTCCAGAGGGTGGATGATGACACCCAGAAAAAGTTCAGTAGCATTTTTAAAGCCCACTTTGATCAGATAAAAGTTCCATCTGCTCTCATGTCCTGTTCCTATATCAGCCAAGCAGATGCCTCTTTGGGAATTCCAGGAGCTGGCCATGAATGTGATAGCTCCCTCTTGCTGATGCTCACCAGTCTTATTCAGGGTCATATTACTTCTGAGCTTGGAAGTTCCAGGCTTGAATTTTCCAGATAAACATTTCCCACTTGTCACTTCAGTTCAAAAATAGGCTGGAAGAATCCTCTAATTTGTTTTTAAAATGTTGTCATCGCTCTACATCAGTATCTTGTGTTTTTTCATGCAGATAACTCATGTTTTCCCTACTCCCTGCTTATTCCAATAATAACTAGCTGTACCTGATGTAACATATGCCAGTAGTACATTGAGGGTAAGTCACTCTGTTACCCTGCTGCTGCTGCTGCTGCTGCCACCATCACCAGGGGCAGCAGGGC
This sequence comes from Gambelia wislizenii, assembly GCA_030847615.1. Classification (NCBI taxonomy): domain Eukaryota; kingdom Metazoa; phylum Chordata; class Lepidosauria; order Squamata; family Crotaphytidae; genus Gambelia; species Gambelia wislizenii. The sequence goes on from JAUMIR010000005.1 coordinate 29,305,827, forward strand.
AATGATGTGACTCCTGGGCACCTGAGCGATATCAAAGCCCATATCAAAAGTTGGTCTAGTTCTATAACACAGTAAATAATGTCTACTATTCCAAAAATCCAATTAATTAGTTGGGAGGTCCATCTTCACTAACTCAGTTCTTACAAAATAAACCATCTCTCTCTATGTATAAGGCCTGGGTATGTTTCCTTTCCCAGTGTGCTGATTGGCGGATTAGGAAAGATACCCAACCAATCCCCTCACTCCCTCAGCCAATCACCATCCACATGCAAATCCCCTCCTTACCTCACAATCTACTCCTGCCACTCAATCTGCATCTACACCCCAGCCTCACAAGGGCCCCTCCCTCCTCTCGCTCCCTCAGCCAATCACTAGCCACATGTAAAAAAATGCAATATTTTTTCCTAAAATAACACCATGTAGCTGAACCATGTGAAAGGAACACTGCCACTCCAAGCTCCATGCTGCAACCACTGCTTGAAACCCCAGCAGGGCACACAACAGTGAATGTTATGACAAGCACACTTAAACTAATACTAATACTAATACTAATACTAATACTAACACTAATAATAATTACAGTGGCACCCCCATAGCCGCTGATTCACCAACCGCTGATTCAATTATCCATGGTTGATGACGGGGGGGTAGACAGGGGAAGGAGGGGAGGAGACTTCTGGATGGCTCCAGTGGCTGCAATGGCGACGGGGGAAGGGTGAAGGGAGGGCAGGTCTCGCCTCCCTTCTCCTTTCCCCCCCCCCATAGGATGGCTCCCATTAATGGTAATGGTGATGGGGGGTGGTGAAGTGAAGGAAGGAGAGTTCTCACCTCTCTTCGCCCCCCCCCCAGGATGGCTCCCATTGACAACAATTGTGATGGGAGAGGGAAAGGAAGGGGAGGGGAGGAGAGTTCTCACCTCCCTTCTCCCTTCGCCCCCCACCCCATGGCTTCTGTTGTGGCAATGGCGACGGGGCCATTCACTGTTATCTGTGGAATTCATTATCTGTTGGGGCCCCTCGAACCAATCCCTGCGGATATGGGGGTGCTACTATAATACAATTACGCCAGTGGCTCTTAACACTTTCTTTACCAGGGACCCACTTTAAATATCTTTTGTTGCCATAGGCTCCCAAGATTTAACTCAAGATTTAAAACCCTAACAACAACAATAATAATACCTAACAACACCAATAATAATAATATAATTACAACAATGACTCTTAACCTTTTCTTTCCCAGTTACCCCTTTAAATATCTTTTGTTGCCATGGCCCCCCAAGGCTTTAGATTTACAACAACAACAACAAAATGATAATAATACAATTAGACCATCCATGAAATCTTCCCTCAGAGGCACTGGACTGGGAGGGAAGACTTTTCTCCTGCTTCTTCTTGCAAGTCTGTGGCTGGAGCAGATTGAATAGCAATGTGCAGGCCAAGCCAGCCAGCCAGTGCCTTGGTTCCTTTATTGTGGCTGCTCCACTGCAGGGAGAAGGTAGGCCAAGCAGCTTTCAAGCCTTTGCGGAACCCCTTTGAGGACACTGTGGACCTCTGGGGGTCCCTGGACCCCAGGTTTAGAACCACTGGTCTAGAAACTTGGTGAAAGTAGCATGCAAAAGCTCTGCCTCATTTAGAGAAGAGGGGGGTCCAGGGACCCTTGTCTACCACTTGTTAAAATAGACATGAATCGAAAAGGGAGTGAAGGAGTCTCTCCAGTAAGGGGTAGAATGGTAACCTCTAACTTTTTTGTGAGTCCTTGGGCTTGCCTTTGCCCCGCCCACAGACTGTGGAGCCTCACCTTTCAGTTCCAACACCAGCTGCCCTTCAAGGGAAGCATGCTGCATTCCCACTGGGGAGAGGCTGGAAGCCAATGACAGCCCACACTGCTCCATTCTATTCTCCCTCCCTCACCAGCTTTGGCTCCTCCCACTGGCCAGAAGGGTTTTTTAGCAGGTGGCAGTCTGTCCGGTGCAGCGTTTACAAGGAAAGCCTTCCTTCCCACAGGAAGCAGAGCCGGGGTGGCCAGAGGACACCAGGGGGTCCCCCAAGGAGGAAAAAGAGGTCATGGAACCCCAGGGCAGCCTCCCACCTCCTTCACTCCCTTTTCGATTCATGTCTATTTTAACAAGTGGTAGACAAGGGTCCCTGGACCCCCCTCTTCTCTAAATGAGGCAGAGCTTTTGCATGGGTTTTCTTACAGCCTATAAGTTCCTCAGGGCAGAAGGAGGGGGAAAGGGCTCAAGTTTTTGGGTGCAGAGGGGGTGAAGAATGGGGGAAGGGGGGGAATCCTACCCTGCAAGGTCAGATGGGAGGAAACGGGCAAAGATGTGGCTGTAGGCCAAGGAGGTGGTGCTGAAAAATGCCCTCAAGCTGTTGATTGGCCAGGCACTGGAGCACTACAATTGATCGGGTATGTTTCCTAAGCAGCCAAACAGCACACTGGGAATAGCAACATACCCAAGATAATTTTATATATATATATGTGTGTGTGTGTGTGTGTGTGTGTAATAATAATAATAATTTATTATTATTATTATTATTATTATTATTATTATATTCATTTATTTCTTACCTACCTCTTCCTATGGATCAAGACAGGGGACAACAAATTAACATATAAACATAATGTTTGTTTAAAAAAAATACATAATTTCATTCTCAGGCAGTAACAGCCAATACCCCACCCCCACCCTGAAATGGCAACATTGACCTATCATAGCAGAAGTTAGGTACTTTACTGTCAGCCTTAGGTCTTTGTTGCTGGTGTGGTTTTTTTTTCCTAATCAGTTTTCCAGTGAAAACAAATGTAAAGTGATAAATTAAAAATCTCACATTAAAAATCCCAGAATTCCCAAAAGGTCATCTGGCCAGGATTTGGACTTTTATAGTCTAAAAGCAAAATTTATAGTCTAAAAAACCAACTCTAATCATGGCTAGGCACATTGATAGGCTAATCTTCCATAACCTTACAGCCATAATCACATCCTGTGGCAAATGGTTCAGCAGAGCCTCACTTTACAAAGAGAAAGACACAAACACAGATACAGCCATCTCACTTCACCCCCATGCACACACACCAAAAACAATTAACTGCTAATCCAACTGTCAGCTAACTTCAACAAGACATTCCAGAGAAAACCTGTGCCAAAATGTACCTGACCCTTCCCTTGAGGACATGGAGGCTTTTTCCTTCATGGCCTGGTATACTGTTCTAATAAATCCTGTATCGGTATTAGTGGGGGAAGTGTAATTTTAGTGTAATCCACCAGCAAGGCATTTCTTATGTTCTCATGCTAATATATAGCAAAATGACATTCACATCTTTACGGTATAGTTAGCATGTGATGATAACTGAATAAGTCTTTAAGCTTATCTTGAGAACAACAAAGCTTGATTTAAGGAGGAGACAATGTAACACCTTTTGTACAGATTTGTATCCTATACATGCAAACCACTTATATAGTTGAACTCTCTCACCTATTTATCATCCTGAAGGAAGCAGAAATGACCCTGTCATAAGATGGAGAACATATACAGGACCACACAAGAAGCAGTCCCCATTGCATTTTGAAAAGTGATCTATTTTGGCATCTAATATTTATGTCCATTTCAACTTGTGGGCTCATTTTTCACCCGCAGTGCCCTTGGTGATGATGGAAATTAGTTTTATTATGGCTTTCCCTTAAAGGACAGCCAGGCTTACAGGGAAGGTGAGGGGTGGGGGTAAAAAGCATCCAGAGGCATTTACTCCAAATTGATATGTCAGGAAAGTACATCAATGAATTTCCTGTGGAAGCACAATGATCTATAATGGTCTCTTATATTATGCACTTATAAATTACCTTCCTTTGGGGATGTGTCATTTAAATATATACAGGTCTTTTGCAACAAAACTAGATGTTTCAAGCTCAAGCAGAGATGTTCAGTACTGCTGGGGTCACCCTGGGAAAATCAAATTGATAGCAACTTTGACAAGCAATGGCTTTTCTTCCATCAGTGACACATATATGCTACAAGTGTATTTTTCCACACACAAAAATCCATACAACAGAACTAGTCCAGTTCTTACATGGAATCAGAACAGGGAATAGGTCAGTGAATTATATCATAATAGAAACAGCACTGTTGTCAAAAATTGATCTCTTTTCAGGACTTGTTTGTTGCTTAACCTGAAATGTTTGTCCATGTTTCTTTGAATTTTGAATGGTATTGTGCCATCATCAATACATTACATTATTTTGCATTGCAATTTTACAGGGAGATTTACCTCTCCTATCTGATACATAAGAAAAATAGTGGTTTTCCAGTTTGTCTATTTTTCAAGATCCACCAAAACAGCAAGCTTTTCCCACATACTTTATTGGTCCATTTTTTCCATATCTACAATAATCACATGATAATACAAAAATGTTGGGCAGGAAAAGTGTTGAACAAAGTCCCCAAAGTAGCATGAATATGAATATCAAGCCTGGGGGATATTGGAGGCAGCTACATAATACAACTCAATTTGCTTCAGTTCAGACATTGTGCTGTAACAGCACAAGCAGAAGAGACCTGATATAAGTGGGTTTGAATGAGCCGATAGAGTTTTGGGGTAGATTCACACACACATAGTCATAACCTGATGACTGAAGCAATTATTTACATGCATGGACCAATATTCACCAAAGTGGGGGGAGCGTTGTATCACATCAGACCACCTAATAGGTTCATTTCAATACATTCAGCTGAGATTCATCAAGTATTTAGATAAGGAGTCAGATGATGAGGATGTCACTCCATAAATGGTCACTGCATAAATGATGTACATGCACATATGTTCTTGGAAAAGCATTGAAGGTAGTGCTGAAAAAGAACAGAGAACTGGTATGAGGCTGGACTCATCAAGACAATCCCTGTAGTTGGCCTTCTGATAAAGAAAAGCTAGGGATAGAGATACTTGAATTTATGGAGCTGTTTAATTCCAGGTTGGAATCAAATTTGTTGATAACTGCCATTAAGTTGAATTTGATGTATGGCGATCCTGTGAATGACAGACCTCCAAGTCACCCTATCATCAACAGTTCTGCTCAGGTCCTGCAGACTCAGAACTGTGGCTTCCTTCATTTATCCAACTGAAATGCTGTTTTCTTCTTTTCCTACCTTACCAAGCATTACATTAGCAAATTATTATAATTACCTTCATGGGACTGAGGAGTCATTAATTAATCCAGCTGTTCCAATCTTATTATACATATTACAGTGTCTTCTAACCAGTATTGCAGTGGTAAACCTCCTTCTGCCACTTTCCACCAGGATAGCGTCACATTGGGAAGGGCAGAACTGATGATATCTAAAGGCTTCAACTGATACTTCATGGAACACCTCACCACATGTAAGCCTGCCTAATGACTTAGTTCTGCTGAAAGGACCTGCTTCTGTAGGAGTAGATACACCTGTGGGACCAATACTGCATGTGAGGAAATGGGAGAGGGCCTTTTCTACTGTAGCACCCCAATTTTCTATTGTGGCACCTCAATGGGTACCAGTTCTGGCTTCTTTTTGAAGCCAGGTAAAAACATGCCATTTTACCAAAACATTTTGCAGTCTAATGATTTTGGCCAAATTTGTACAGTATTTAGAGTTTTCATTTGTTTCCATCACTGAAAAGTTGAATATGTTTAAGACTGTTCTGAATTTAAATTGCTCTGAATTGCTATAAATTGATTTTATCTGTATGCCACTGTTGTGAAGGCTATATCTTCCAAGGGAAAGAATACATCAAATGCCCTCACTTACATGACTTTTCAAGCACAGCCAGAGCCCCCCAGGTAGGGCAAAAGGTCTTTATTTTAAGATTAAAGAGTTATCAGCTAAGGAAAGTGGCTACAGAACAAGTTTCAGCAAATGACTTCAGGATACAGGCCTTGGTAGGATTCTGGCAAGTGGCTGCAGGGTGAAGATCCCAGGCAGGGATAGGTTGGGTGTGTTAGAAACTCATGGAGCAGGGAAAATCACAAACAAACCAATAGCGAGGATATACCTGATGAGATGCAAGGAGCACTTCACTTCAGATACTCTAGTCCACTCTTTACATGGACACCTTGTTTGGCTTTCCTATTTGTAGAAGAGCTTCTCTCCCAGCTCCAAATCTCTCTGGGCTCCCAACTCTCCAGGATGTCCTTACAAGTCAAGCAGCCAATAAAGGGCTCAGTCCAGCTGTCACTCAAGTCTTTCCCCACCACTCTTCATTTTACCAGAACTTGGGTCTAAAGGAGACACTTGCAATCCTTCTCCTGTCCTGCAGTTTCTGCCTTTCAACTTCCTCCCCTCAGAGCTATTCAGTGTTCTTTTATTGGTCTCCTTGCCACACCCCACTGCAGGGGCTTTAACTGAGGCCAGCAGTTGGTTCTCCTTGCCTCCTGAGGCCAGGGAGATGGGAATAGGCAAGGCAGTGCCTCTGGTGAGTCATGCTCTTCCACAGCCACTTTTAAATGTTTTGATATACAGGTTGCCCCCTGTATGCATGTGACCAGTACCAGTGGTTTCAATTATTCATTGTCTGAAAAATTGGCCTCTCTAGGCATTTCCTAGGTCCTCCAGTGTGACTCTATGGGAATTTCCACCAGACATTACCATAGAGGTGCACTGGAGATGCCAAGAGAGGCAGCCTTTCTAGTCATTTCCTAAGTCCTCCAGTGTGATTCTGTGGTTTTGCTATTACCCATGGTTTCCAATATTCATAGTAAGTCTGGGAACATATCCCCCATGCATACGGGGGCAACTTGTAGAACAGGATAAAAATATTTAAATCATCATCATCACTTTATTTGCAGTCATAGATCAACGCACATAATTATTGCTAAAATTAATAAAACATAGATATGCCAAATCAATGACTAATACAATTATGACTAATTCCCAGAAATTAAACAGTAAACACAATTAAAATTCCTTAAATAAGCATTTTAAGCATTCCACATCTAAAATTCCTATATTTTATTTAACCTCATAATTATTTGTCCTTGGGTAATAATGGCGGAGGCACAAAACCTTAAATAAATAAATAAATGGTCCTAAATCCTCATGTGAGCAGTTCCAGGAATTGATCCATTGGTCCAATCCTATTTTTGGTCCCAGCTAGGATGGACCAGTTGATTGACGAATGGAACTTGGTCAGACCATACTTATGGAAGTTCCATTAATCTAATGTGTCTTCTCTAGTTGGGACAAACAATAGGATTCAAGCCGGTGATATTACCACTGGCATGTGTTGGAACATCCTTTCTCATCATCTCATCAAGAAAAAATGTAGTTTTAACATCCCTATCCCCCATCAAACTGAACTTCACTACTCTAAAATTCAAAGGCATGTTGCAATTGCACTCTGAATGTAACAATTGTGAATAAACATCAGGAAAGGGGACAACAGTCATTGATACTTTTAAAAAATCTGATGATCTTCCTGCAGAAAACTCACCTGTCCAAAGGGGAAGAAAAAAAAAACTTCCCTCCTTTTTAACTTTTTGCTGCCAGTGACCTCTGCAAGCTAATTGTGCAGCACTGACTTTCTTGGGATCCTCTATTTGTCAAAATCCATGAAGTATATATGAAAGAATGGAGCAAGTTGCAGATAATAACCTTGCCCTCTGGACCTCCACTTGCAGAGATAATGATTTGGGGTTTGCTAAATATTTTTGCCTACATTCTTCAAGCTCAACAAGCAAATTGTTTTTCTTCTTAACAGGAGCACAGCAGTCTTCACTAATGTCTTAGCCGCTCATTATTGTTCACAAAGACAGCGAGTCTGCAACTAACTACCTAATGATCTAAAGCTATTTGTAACAGAGTAAGGATGCAGATACAAGTTGTCTTGGTCAATAATAATAAATCCAGACTTGCCAAACAAACAGAAACTCTAGAATTTAATCACCAGAAACAAATGTGCTTCCAAGGAACAGTATTCAAATGCCATTGCCCTCAAGCTTGTAACAATGCAAAGCCACAGTTCCTTGTCTTGGATGATTATGCTATCTATTAGACAAGGGGAGGGGCAGAAGAGATCTAAGAATGACACCAGAGAGAAAATAATACATTGGGGTGTATCAATTGTTCATACTTCTATTTCTCCTTCTCCCCGCCTTATAAAAAAAATCTGGGAACATGCCTCAAATGCATCCTGTTTGTTTTTGAATAGAGGTGTTTTATTTTGAAACCTATAGGCATTTTAGACAAATATCTGAAACATGGCATAGTATGAAGGATTTTTTAAAAAAAATGGAGAAAAGGGTGTTCAACAAATCATCCACAGATCACTGGGCAACTGTGATAGAATACATGCTATGATGACTTACAGTCTGCCTGTTTTGAGCTGCCTTTTATACCTACCCTGAGTGCTCCTCCACTGTTGGCCTGTAGCTATGGTGCAATGGCACTAATTCCTCTAGCCTGACACATGTAGGGGATGTACCAATCTATCAAGCTCATATCCATGGACTTCCTCTACCACATCTATATTCAGTTTGTCCCTGGCTACACTGTGGTTTCTTTTCTTTACTTTTTGAAATGGACATTTTGCATTAATACATCCCTCACACACTAACTGAAGTATGTGTGCAATTTTTTTAAAAAAATGCACATTGTTTCAATGTATACATTCCTGGGGAAGAATCTACGTCTACCCATTAGCATGAAGGCAGGAATCCTGCTGGAAGTCATACAAATGCATAGATTTCCTGATGGCAAAATCATACATTTTTTATCTGATGTGCAGTGTCTGCATTCTGTTCAGCCTCGTGGAAATAGAGGGGCACATTTGGGTGCACATTGTCAGCTGATGCGCATCCATCAGCCCCTCTTGAAATTAGTGGTAGCTATCCTATAGCTGTGCATTCAGTTGTACACAAAGGGCATAGAGCACAAACAATCTGTAACTCCACATGTGGAGATCTATGCTGAGTACCAGAGTGGGCAAGTGTAGAAGGCTAAGGAGACACACTAACCTAGAAGATCTTGGAGGGCCACACTTGCTCTTGCAAAAAAAAAAAAAATGTAATTCCCCTAGATGCCTCTAGGGTGTATGGGAACATTTTTGCCATGTTTGGGATTTTAGCAAAGGTCTCTCCTGGGCTTAAATTGGCCTGGGGCCCACAGAATCTGGTGGAAATGCACCCCACATTGCCTAACAAACATTTTGGAGCATTTGGGGACAAAAAAATAAAAAAAAAATTGCAAAAAAATGTGGTGCAGAGGAAAATTGGGGGCATTCTTGTGCAAAAAGAATATTTTGAAAAAATTGCAAAATAATATATTTTTGACCCCTGGGTGGGCCACCAAAACAGCCCTGGAGGGCCACATGCAGTTCATAGGCTGCACTTTGCCCATCCCTGCTGTACACCCTCAATGTATACTGTCAGCCAAAGATTCCAAAGCGCATAGACATCTGGGAAGTGCACACTGACGAGTCAGCTGAACGTGTACTGAAAAGGGATTCTTCACATTCCTAGTCAATGGTAGTTATGAGCAATTTGCTGGAATAATGCATTGTTGTAAGCCATCAAGTCAATTTCAGCTTATGGTGACCCCTATGAATGACACCTCCATGAGCCCTGTTTACCAACAGCCCGGCTCAGGTCTTGCAGACTCAGGGCTATGCCTTCCCTGATTGAACCAGGGAGTCCAAATTATAATAGCTTCAGTTTAGTTATTTTGGCTCCTAGGGAGAGTTCATGAATTGTGGGCATAGGAGTGTGCATAACCAGTTCTCCTTGGGCCTAAAGTATGGCAGGAGGTGCTACTAAATTCAGATTTTCACATTTTGGTTTTTCAAAAAAATAAATAAATGATAGATCAATGTATAAATGGAATGGAACAGAATTATATGTAAATGTCACAGACCAAATTGGAATCATTGAGCTCTCTAGCATATTTTGCCTGTGAAGAGAGATATTGAGGCCACAGAACATTCTGAAATGGTGTACTGAAGCCAGAGCTCAAGTGGTTATTAATTTGGTCACTTTTGAGCAGTTAGGAGAGTGGTATCATCTGCCACCACCACCCCGGACTTCTTCATTCCCTCTGAACCTACCTGTGATCTCCAAAGAAGATGGATGTGGATTTTCCTAGAAACAATATGTTGACATGATGCTTTAATGTAAAGTCTTTTGTGGTGGCTTGATCTTGAATAGGCAATTGAGATACATTAGCTTTAGAAAATATCAGCTTCTGATAGAAATCAATATTCTTAGAAGTGCCTGGAAAATTGAGCTGATGATCTTATGCTGTTTTCTGTCATACCCACCCTTTTTTCAGGCAGGCACACATCTCACCACATCTCAAGTCCTACATGTTAACACTGTCTATACTATGACTGTTAAATGATTTTATGAAATTGGGTATTATGTCTACTGCTCTCTCTCTGTGTGTGTGTGTGTGTGTGTGTGCATACTAGCTGCATACCTTTTTCAGCTTGATAAGTAATGCTAGTTGTTGTCTGCCTTCAAATTATTTCTGACATAAGGCATAAGGCAATCCTAAAGTGAACTTTTCAGAGGGTTTTCTCAGCAAGATTTATTCAGAGGGGATTTACCATTTCCTTTCTTTGAGGCTGAGAGTGTGTGACTTGCCAAAATCATCAAGCAGGTTTCCATAGCTGGGCAGGGATTTGAATTCTGGTCTCGTGGAGTCTTCGTCCAACACTTAAACCACTATACCACACTGATTCTCTTGATAAGTAATTCTAGAACTATGAGAATCAGACATAACTAGGAAAATGAATTAGGGATGGTAATCCAGTGGCAATACGCTTGTTCAAATTCCTGTCAACATACACTTTATGGAGAAGTTGAGGAAGATTTTCTTTCTAAAATATGTGATTTATTTATATTTTACTTATTTTTATATCCTTTCTCCCACTATGAAAGAATTTAACAAAATAAGTTTTAACAATATAAATTAAAACAGAATAGAGTTAAAAGAAGGCATCCTACAATGTTTAAAAACAGTTAAATAAACAACTGGATTAGAAACATTTACAGTATTTACAACAATTTAAACAGAAGTTAAAAAGTAATAATGAAAAAAAAAACAGTACTCTCCAGTTAAAAGACCCTCCTGAAATGGCCAGATTAACAGTCAAAGGCCTGAGTAAACAAAAAAGCTTTTGCCGGCTGGTGGAAAGAGAGAAGAGAGGGGCCAACCTAGCCTCATGATGTATATAATTTAAAAACCTGAGAGCAACCACTGAGAAGGCTCTCTGCTATCTTCTCCCCAAGCATGTCTGTGATGGTGGTGGGACAGAAAGGAACTCTCTCCCACAGATCTGAAAAGTTGACCAGACACAATGGAAAATACAGAGGCTTATCACATGAGGGAAGGGTAGCGGAACTACACCCCGATAATAGTGCCTCCCATCATGCCTTATCACACAACATTGGTGCTCAACAGCTGTTCTTCCATTCCTGTCCCATGGGAGATAGTGCTAAACACAAGTCTTTTTTTCTAACTGAAACAACCCATAAGAAAAAAATCATTCATGTTTACTGCTGTCTCCCATGGGACTGGAACGGAATAACAACTGTTGAGCACTGAATCCAGACAAGACAGAGGTACTTACTATTAAATCTCACAAACTTGGTCTGGAGGTGTGTCAGCCGGTTTTGGATGGGGTTACATTCCCCCTGAAAGACTGCATTAGCAGCTTGGGAGTACTCCTGGGTCCATCGCTCCAGATGACAGCACAGGTTGATGCGACGGCCAGGAGTGCTTACTCTCAGCTTCAGCTGATACGCCAGCTGCGCCCCTTCCTAGAATTGGAAGATTTGAAGATGGGAGAGGAGGGGTACATGTGCTGTTAACTTCAAGGCTTGACTTTGGTAATGCGCTACACATGGGGCTACCTTTATTCCTACTCGAGAAACTTCAGTTGGTTCAGAATATGGCAGCCAGAGGAGACCCTATTACACCAATATTAAAATCTCTTCACTGGCTGCCAATTAGTTTCTGGGCAAGGTATAAAGTGTTGGTTATTACCTTTAAAGCCCTTCATGGCTTCGGGTCAGGTTACCTATGGAATCACCTTCTCCTGTATAATCTGCCTCGTATTCTTAGGTCCTCTGGGAAAAATTGACTACAGATGACTAGAACTAGGTTGGCTATGGTCACCCAGAGGACCTTCTCTGCCACTGCTCCCAGACTGTGGAATGGCCTATTGGAGGAGATCTGACACCTTGAAGATTTGGGTATGTTTAAGAAGGATGTTAAGATGGATCTCTTCCGGCAGGCCTTCCCAGATTAGGCTGGATGCTCAGCTGCATCTTGCTATCCACCTTGTTGTTTACTTTGCTATTTCCATTCTGCTATTTTAATACTCCATTTTATGTCTTTTTCTATTTTAAGTTATTTTAATATGTGCATTTTATATTGAAATTCTGAATCAATTACTATTGGATAGTTATTTTAATGATCCTATTTTAATAGTTGTGGTGAATTATGGTTTAATGTTTTAAATGATGTTGACTGCCCCAATCCTGATAGAGGAGGCAGGATACAAATAAATTATTATTATTATTATTATTATTATTCAAAAAGGCAAGACGGGAGGTGTTATTATCAGGGTGCACTGCCGTTTCCCTTCCCTCATGTGATAAGCTTCACAGTCTTTCATTATACCCCCGTTAAGTGATGTAGAATGTTTCTAACCATAGGTGATGTAGAAAGATAACAACTACTTTTGCTCATGTACAAAAAGGAAAGTGGGATGAATCTAGAAGCACCTTTAAGGACTTTATCAGACGTGGCAAAAATCATGGGATTGTAATGTCATGTTAGTGCAAATGGCCATGGCCATTACATGACATCATCATCATCTCATAATTACCCTGTGCCTCAGCCGTGAATAAGGCATTCCTTTTAATTGATGGGACAAGCCATCAGTAGATCACCAATATCACTTTTTCATGGTATCAAGGTGTAGGGAGGAATGAGTCTAAAATTAAAAATGTATTTAAAAATTCCAGGGATCTAGCCCTTTTTAAAAATACAAATATAAAAATAAATATAAAAATAAAAATATCTTCTTTAAAAGTAAAAACCTTTTCTTTCAAATTCAGGCAGAGTAATGCATTGGAATGCAGACACAGCTCAATTAACATTTAAATGTGTGATCTGATCACCCAATCAATTAGACTCATTAAAAACAACAAAGAAGTCAGTTTAAAAAGCATATCAAAAGTTTACTGAAGGCATATCAATCTTAATCTACATATTAAAAACAAACTTTAAAAGGTCCCTAGCTAATGGTGTGGGCTACATGGTGACTTGAAAGGAACTCAAAAACAACAGAACAACAACATGGCTACAGCCGCGTGGAACCTTAACTTAAAAAGAACTTAAACAAAGTGTCATAATATTTAGATTAGGTCATGTGATGAATAACCCATTGCTCCAGTTGGTTGAAATTGCCTAGTGAAATGAGAAAAGGGGGTGTGGGGGAACTGAAGCATGCAGGGTAAATGCCTAAACTGAGCTCAACATGGGATACAAGATTGTATTGCATTACAATAATGATTTCCCCACATACTACACAAGGGCATGCAAAAAAAAAATCCCATTGTAATCACAAGATTACAGCATGAATGGGTGGTCCTCAGTGAGCAAACTGCTGGGTGAGAATGTGAAAATGAAGCACAGGATGCTCTTTTTATGAACTGTTCTATCTAGTTTGCATGGTTTTATGTTTGTTTCAGTGCTTGTGTGTTCATTATGTTTGTTAATTTAGAGGGGGTTAGGAGTTTTAAGCATGCTCGCATCTTTTCGCAAGAATGGCAGAAATCTTGCCCATGCCAAATTGCAGAAGTAAACTACTGTTCTACTGTGCAAGTGGTCATAATGCAATAATTCTGTGGTGTTTCTTTCACATGATTACACCTACGTTACTAAATGTTATAATGCCATGATGCTATCTTCTACCTACTATCTTCATTTCTGGAATTACAGTGTTTTTAGATGCTGGTCTGATAAAGTCCTAAGACTAACTGGTTTATTTTAGTGTGAGCTTGTGTGAATTTCAGTCCACTTCTTCAGATGCATGATATATTCCTTTTCCCCTGCTCTCTTTCACTTTTGAAAATGGCTCACATATGGCAGTATTGGTGTTTCTGGACTGGCATTGGGGATGTGCCTATGAGGAGGAGATTTTGCACTTCAAAATTTACCCATATTGCACTTCTGTTAGCCAATGTTTCATCAATACCAGCAATTCTCCATAAAACTGAACACAGTCTCTGCCTTGCAGATGAAGACAAATAAAGCCACAATTTGTTCTAGTTCTGTGCCAGAAGTCACAGAAGGCTGGAATGATTTGAGTCTTGGCAAGAGTTTCGAGAGTCCTTGCTGAGAGGCTTCAACTGTTTGCCACATCCTTCATTAGATACATGTGCAGAGAAGTCAGTCAAGGAGTCAGTGAGAAGAAACACGTTATGCTAATGATTCATTAGGGAGGGGAAATAAAAATGATAAAATAAACACAGAAACTTGGCAACAGCACTGAAAATAATGTGAACCAGTACCAGAAATCAAGGCAAGAAATGTAATAACTATGAAATAACAATAAAAACAAGCTTGGGAGAATATAGTTAATTGGGACAGAATGGTGGAAATAAGCTGTTGTGGTAGGAAACAGATAATACATGTAAATAGAATAAGAACTGGAAGTGGGAATAAATTGCCTAAACATGAAACAAACAAAACAAAATCTTGTATCCAAAACACACAAAATAAAATACAAATTGCTTTGGAAACATTTTGTTTTACTGATGTTAACTTTCCATAAGATTAGAAAATATAGGGTAAGGAAATTAAAACGTAACCAGGGGGTCAGTAACAAAAATCAGAACTGAATAGAAGGGAGAAAGGTTAAGTTTAGAGTGCCATGAAATGTTTCCTAATTTTCATATTTTGCACTGAAATGAGGAAATTCCATAAGCTAGGCATATGACCAAAAGCATAACAACTTCATCTTGCTGATCATTCATATTTTTAAAAATTGGTGTCTCCTCTCTAGGCTGTAGATTCTTTTCACTTATTGTCCTCTGTATAATTTGTCTTCCATGTCAATTTAATCTAGTTGGCTGTGGAAGTCCATGTGATTTTTTTAAATAGGGAGTCTATTCAATGGAGTACCATTTATAAAGGGAAGATTCACCAGTCAGATGAAATAAGGGCCAAGGACTGTGTCATGGCAAAGAGATTCAAGGCCAGTGAGAGACAGGAAAGGGAAATAGTGCTGGCAACACCAAACAGCATTGATATGTTAATAAAAATATTTTCCATTTCCCTCATTCTTAGCTTAACACCTCAAGGAATGTCGTTCAAGAAAATGATCAACCTCTGTGAGATTTTTTAATTTCAGGAATTATTCTTTTTTTTTTTACAAAAAAAAAATAGTTTGCACAAAAATGTGGGTTTTGCTAAAAACACACACATAACGCAATGTGCACAGAAAGCAGCAGATTTTGTAGGTAACACTATGGGTGCATCTACATTGTAGAAATAATGCAGTTGGACACTCCATCCTATAGAATCCTAGGGTTTGTAGTTTTACAAGGTCTTTAGCCTTCTCTACCAAAGCATGCTTGTGCCTCACCAAACTATATACCCCAGGGTTCTGAGCCCTGGTGGTGCAGTGGTTAAATGTCGGTACTGCAGCTACAATGTTGTGAGTTTGATCTGCGGGGCTCCAGGTTGACTCAGCCTTCCATTCTTCTGTAGGTAAAATGAGTACCCAGCTTGTTGGGGACAATTAGCTAACACATTGTAAACCACTTAGAGAATGTTTCGCACTATAAAGCGGTATAGAAATGTAAGTGCTATTGCTATTGCTATTCTGTAGGATGGAGCCATGGCAGTTAAAGTGGTGTCAAACTACATTATTTCTACAATATTATTTCTGGAACACAGAGCAATGGATGGAACACGGAGCAATGGATGGAAGCTCCAGGAACAGAGATTCCACCTCAACATTAGGAGGAACTTTTTGACAGTAAGAGCTGTTCGGCAGTGGAACACACTCCCTCGGAGCATGGTGGGGTCTCCTTCTTTGGAGGTCTTTAAAAAGAGGCTGGATGGCCATCTGTCGGGGATGCTTTGATCGTGATTTCCTGCATGGCAGGGGGTTGGACTGGATGGCCCTCGTGGTCTCTTCCAACTCTGCAATTCTATGATTCTACAATGTAGATGCACCCTGTTTTTGGTCCAAAACTGTTGTTTTTGTGCAAATGAAGTTTTCATGAAAATGCCCCAGAGTGTGAAAAATGGCCAAAATTTTGCAAAGATTCTCATAATTTCACCCAGCTGGGAGAAAACTTTGCTCATTTCATTTTCACATGCAAGGTCAAAGATTTCCATTCCTAATTGTGAATAACTTTGCAACAAGTGTTGTGACCACTGCTAATGTGAGAAACTTTTCAAAAGTCAAGAACAGACTTCCCGTTAGTTCAGCAATTCCCAAATTGATGTTCACCTTTAGAATTTTTACTTTACAATTTGGATTTCATTTTGAATGTTTTGCTGGGTGGGTGGTGACTTGTAATTTTGTGTGTCAGTTACTGAAAACTGGAGTTGCGTGAAAGGAAGATACTCCAATTGACCTTGAGAATGAGGCTGCTGCCACACTGCAGAAATAATGCAATTTGACACCACTTTAATTATCATGGCTCCATCCTATGGAATCCTGGAATTTGTAGTTTGTTTTATTCCAGAGCTCTCTGACAGAGTGGGCTAAATATTTCACAAAACTACAATTCCCAGAATTCCATAGCATTGAGCCATGGCAGTTAAAGCAGTGTCAAACTGCGTTATTTCAGCTGTGTGGCAGCAGCCTGAATGTAGAAGCAACTTTGTTATTGCTGCTGTTGCTGCCTTACATTGAGTAGGATAGCATTTCTGCTGC
Source organism: Gambelia wislizenii (assembly GCA_030847615.1). Taxonomy (NCBI): domain Eukaryota; kingdom Metazoa; phylum Chordata; class Lepidosauria; order Squamata; family Crotaphytidae; genus Gambelia; species Gambelia wislizenii. Next base: position 29,322,753 of record JAUMIR010000005.1, read on the forward strand.
ATTTCCTTGCTTCCTAATTATATAGGATTACAAATAGCTGTCTAATGTCTCAATCTCTCCACCTTCAGCAGTAGTCCCATTTTTCCAGTTGAGTAAGTGAGACGAGGGCACAGAGTGGAATTGTGGTAGACTCTATAGTCCAGAACTGTAACAGTCTGGAGCACAAGTTTACATACATGCAGAATTTATGGTGCTCTCTGGAAGCAGCTCTCCCACCATGAAGTCCCAAGCAAATCATGGATGGGTAGCTTTCTCAGTAAGCTCCCATTGTGTTTCAATACGGGACTGGATTAGAAGCACAGACACTAGTCATGGTGCCTGAGAGGATGTATCCACATCCGGCAAGCACATTGTTGGCTTTTTAAAATCCAGTGTATGGAGGCATGCAGATATCTACATATTTGAATATTTGAAGGCTTGTGGGGCTTTCTGAAATGGAGGCATCCCTTTGGATATTCAACTATGCAGATTTACATACATTCACTGAACTACCAAAAAATATATATATTGACACAACACTTGCTGGACATGGATACCAAGGTAAACTCCTTTGGGACCTGTCCCACCATGAACTTTGATCACCTCCCACCCATACATACACTGAATGTTAATTTTGAATGTTAGTTCCATTTCAGAAGCCCTACGAGCCTTCAGTTATTCTAATATGTGGATATCCACTTACAGTATATACACAGAATGTTAAAAAGAATGGAGACACCGAGTTTGCCAGACTTAGGCAACCATCCACCAACCTGTCCCACCCTCCAAAGACCCACCCACCACCCAATTCCACCCCAATCCTAATTCAGGGCACAGGGCACACATTTTAAAAAATGTGTTTTTTTCCTAGAAATTGTGGAGTAAAAAGGGTTTTTTTGAAAGAAAAATGCATTAAAACCCTCAGGCATCTAAGGAGATTATCAGATGTGACAAAAACCACACCAGAAGATCCCTACAACAACAGGAAGGGTCGACCTTGCCAGACAATGTCATCCTCCAGCATTCCAGGGGCTTAGCACTGGCATCAGTAAGGAGTCCCTTTTGATTAGCAGCTTCTCCCTGTCAATGGAAAATGAAAGCCTCATCTGTGGCAGCATTAATCCCCTGGAACAGCAGAAGAACACAGCGTCTGGTAAGGTCTCCCTTTCTGTTCTTTTAGCAATCTTCTGGCACGGCTGGGAACATGATTTTTGAGTGCATTACCCCACATCTGATAATCTCCTAAGAAGTGCTTTCAGTTCAAAACCAAAGGAATGTCATGTGTTCAAACAGGACCAAGATTCAGGTAAGGGCACATTATTTTGCAGTTGTGGATTTAGCCTAGATCTGCTGGGAATGCAATTCAACAACATCTAGAGAGCTGAACAATTTCCCTCTGTGGGCCAGAGTCATATTGCACTTTACACAAAAGGAGAGACAAAAAATCATCAGGTTGCAAGTGTCCTGACACAGGTGACTCTGGGGATAGAACTTGGGGGGTGCTTAAAAGTGCATACTGCAGCAGTAGAAGTGACACAGCAGATGCCACAGTAGCAGCTTGTGTTGTGGTGGCTGAGTGATAGGCTGGTATGCCAATCCCTTGTCTTCTATTGCAAAGCATCTTCTACTCAAGTTTTGATAGCTAGCAACCAAACAGAACAGGAGGCTGGGATGGCATTGGTCTGGTCTGCCCTGCAATCCGGAAGAGTGTGCAGAAGGGATGGTGACCCCAGTGTTTCTTTTTTAAATTAATTATTTTTCTTTAAAATTTACAATAAAATACAATTCCCATTCAAAAAGTTTGTACAACATCATACATGAATATATATGGGGGTTTTTTTTGTTATACATTGTAGATTTCTTTTCTTTTGTTATACATTGTAGACTTCTCTTTCCATGTATTGATTAAACATTCACAGATTTATAATGTTCCTATTTTCCAATATATATTTAACATGATTTCCAAAATATTTGAATTATTTTCCATCTTATCTTCTTTTGGCTTCCTATATGGTTTCTAGCTTTTTAAAGATAAGATAATTGACATCATACTTCACTTTGAGTAATTGAACAATATTTAAGATCAATAATCCACAGAGTTAGTAAAGAAAAAGTACTTAAATTGTTTGTCTGGACCCTTATTCTTTATCTACATTTATTCAGTTTTATTTTTTAAAAAAAAGTTTACCCAGGAGATAGTCTATTGACCAAAATATCTATCTATCTATCTCTTAATTGGTCTCTATTTTCTTTCCCACTCCTCTATATAAGTTGATTAAAGCCAATTTTTCTATTGTGATTATTATTATTTTATATTAGTTGATGTCATGTCTCTGGCTACTAGTTAGCCATAGCTAGGATTGCTGCTTTTAGGATAGCTATAGTTAGGCCTGCATGCATCAGGTCCGCCAGAGACTTGACATGATTGTGATGGCTGTTGGGAGAGGTTTGGCTGGCTCTGGAACATGTTTAGCCTGCTGCTTTGAATGTTCAAGGTCATTTTGGCCTGGGAAAAAAAGGGAGTTGGAGACAGTGCAGCCTAAACCCAAGGTGAAAGCGGGAGAGTGGTGTGAAAGGGGGAAAACTGAAACCTTTGAATGATACTATAGTTGGGTTCTGGTGGGAACTTGTCAGACCTGTCAATGAAGTGCTACCGTTTGCTTTGATACCTTTGCAATAAAACATTTGAACTAATGCCTGTTGTCCAAGCAATTGAAGTCTGACAGGGTTCATCACAGTTGATCATTCAATTTCCTATTTCTTTTTACACAATTCCATTACTGGTTTCCATTTCGTTTCTTAAAATTGTGAATGATTGTCCCAATCCAAAAATAAGCTTGTCCATACAGGCCATATCTATCACTTTTTCCAACCAGTCATCTACAGTAGAGTGACCCCAGTGTTTCAACAGGACTGAGAGGAAAGTTAATAAAGAATTAAAGCATGTTTTGGCTAAAGAACTGGGGTTTTCTACAGCTCATTAGGACATCATTTATAACTATTTAGAGGTTTTTTTAGAGATGGTAGGATCCGTCTTTCATATACAGAGAAAGACATGTTCTTGAGTGACTTGCAGCATAGCCTTAGGGCCATAATAAACAGCCTGGTGGAGCCAAGGATCTAAGGAAGGTCTTGTGTGTGGCAAAAGCAACCAAAGGGTAGAAACCTATTAGTGTCTTGTGCATGCAAAAGTTCTCCTATGGAGGCGTTGGACTTTTTTATCTGAAGTGAAATGTGTACATTCTCTTCAAGGTCACATACATGGAGTTTGTACATATGGTCCATGTGAGTGGTACATATGAATGTGCTTTCAGCAAAGCACTCTGCTTTCTCACATTTGGTTCTATATTCAGCTATGCATACAGTTATATATTTGGTTGCACAATTGGTTGTGCAACATTGCTGTTCAACACAAGAGGCACATAGTACAGTCAATGCATAATTCCACATGCAGTGATATTAGACTACACAGCCCTGATGAAGGATCTTAGCTGAGTCTCTATCAGTGAACACCTGGCAAGATCGTTATGGCATAGGATAAGTATCCCTTTTTTGGAATTCCAATATCTGAAATAATCCAAAATCCAAAATTGTCCACATGGGTGGCTGAAAAAGTGATACCTTTGCTTTCTGATGGTTTAATGTCAACCAACTTTGTTTCATGCACAACATTATTTTAATATTGTGTATAAAATTACCTTCAGGCTATGTGTATATGAAACATAAGTGAATTTCATGTTTAGACTTGGGTCATATATCTAAGACATATCCTTATGTACAGTGGGCCCTTGGTATCCACTGGGGTTTGGTTTCAAGACCCCCTGTGGATACCAAAATCCATGGATGCTCAGGTCCCTTTATATACAATTGCATAGTAAAATGATGCCCCTTATATAAAATGGAAAAATTAAGGTTTGCTTCTTGGATTAAAAAAAATATATATATTTTCAAGCCATGGATGGTGGAATCCATAGATGCTAAATCTGTGGATACAGAGGGCTGACTATATATGCAAGTATTCCAAAATCTTTTTTTAAATCCAAAATATGGAACGCTTCTGGTCACAAGCATTTCAGATAAGGGATACTCAACCTGTAATGGGCAAATTCTCAGACTAGAATCTGATGTTGTATAAAATTGTATAAAATTCTAGAAAGGGCCCTCCCAGGTTTTGTTCCCTTTTAAATCAGGGGGCATGAGGGGTATGGTTCTGGAAATGTCTTCCCATTGACACAGACCATCAGCAGACAGCTTGCCATCAGGGCTGAAGAGATGGACAACAGGACCCCCTGACTGATCCAGATTCTACACTAGGGAAGGCTGCAAGTTTTAAGAGGTAAACAGTTAATACATTTGGCCCTATTTATCCCCTTCACTTGCATCTCAGCTCTTTATTTCTTGTGGGTGTGCAATGAAATCTCTGGCTTGAAACATCCCCTACTGTAAGCTCACACAAACAATAAAGCCACAGCTCTTCAAATAATTAAACTGAAAAGAAACATACCCGCAAGAAAACACTAAGCACAATTACTAAAAAAACCTCAGTGTCAGTGACAATAGAGGTGATGAGTGTGAGCTGATAATTGAAGATGAGAAGTGTAAAGAGATAAATATTCTACCCCCAAGTAATCTGATAGTACATCATTTGACTCTATTAACTCACATCACAGAGATGGAATGGAAGGAACAACAGCAAGAGCTATGACTCAGAAGCCTACATATGTGATAGTTGCTTTTTCAAGAATAGCTCCCTTGTGACTAAGGAAACACTTAAAATGATCTCTCCCTAAGAGGCAGGTCTGTTCATGGCTGAGATGCAGCATTGTGAGACATAGCTATATGATGTAGCTACAATAGTCTCCCATCCAACTCCCTCCCAACCCACCTTTCCTTAGTGACAACGCCCTAATCCTAACCTTTTCCTGGTTAGTGGAGTGTACTTTAAGCACTACAACATCACACACTGGCTCAGTTCTCCTTGAGGCTGCAAACCAGTGAGAGGGACTATGAGGTTGGTTTTACATATTATATGTGTGCTTCTCTGGGAGATTTCTTTGGCTGGAGATCAGGGTAAAATGTTTAAATGCACAAGCAATAAACTATTCCAGCCATATAGAAACTTAGCATAGAAAAGCAACACCCACATAGCCAGAGTAACATGTCTAACTATCGCCACCACCCGTATAAGCAGCATGTCATTCCAGTAACACAATTCACTGGCTTATTAATTAGAACTCAATAGCTGGTGGCCAGATGGACACAAACGGATCTTTAAACTGTAACAGACTGTTGTGTTGGGCTATATGTGGGTTTAAGAAACTATTTTTAGCTGAACACAAACTCAAACTTCTGTGTAAAGTAGAGGGTTTCTTTTTATGCTGGTCTTCACTTTTCATGAGTTAAGTGTAGAAACCCCACATTTGGCTACAGTGATGGGACCACTAGAGAGGGAGCCCCCCATATTTAGTTGTAGCGTGGTGGGATAAGGTTTGGAAAACTCCACATTTGGTGGCAGTGTGGTGGGATAAGGGTAGGAAAACCCCACAGATGCCACCGCCCCCCATAAACAGGATGACCAAATAAGACATGGAGTATCTAGGACATAGGACTAGTTAAAGTAGCCATGTAAGGTCAGACCCAATACTCATTTATACATTTGAAGCAAATTGAAGCTGGTTTAGATTTTGTTTCTAAAATAATGAGAGTGTAGTTTCAAAATCTAGTATGGTGGTCCTGGTAGTAATTTGTGTGTGTGGACATATATTTTTATTAAACCCTAATGCAAGTAACTGAAGTTAACAAATATGAGGAAATTCTACAATTGCTTCCTAAGCTCTGTGCTACAATAGTGATGATATCCACATTTTGCCCCTACACTAGAGATCATTTTGTATATGAAGTCCATCTGTCCCATATCTCAACATAACATTTCATGTGTGCAGGATTAAAAAGGAACAAGAAACCTACCTGACTTCATCTATAGCTTGCACAGATTCAACTCAATAACTTGATTTGTGTTCTTAATCAAAACAGAAGTCAGCCAGCTGGAGCATCTGAATGATCTTCTAGCCCCACATAGAACCTATTAGGATAGTCCAATAAAGTATCTAGAAGCAGCCACATACTCAGCCTAGCTGGCATGACTCTCCCAATTTCAATAGAATCTCTGTGATTTATCCCAGCTAAGCAACAGCTGGCCCCAGAATGGCAGTAAATGTCAGAACATGATTGTGGATTATATAGAGGAACATAAAACATGTGAAACTATTTGAGATGAGGCTTAACAGAACATGATAATGATTGTATGTGACACAACTATGGGGTTTTATTTCTTTGAATCTTAGGGAACAAAAAGTAAACATAACTAATTAATGTTCACAACAACTCTGTAAGGCAAGCCATTAAGTATTATTGCTCCCATTTTACAGATGTCAAATTGCAACTTGCTGATCACTCTTAGGCTTTCTTTGTTTGACTGGTATATGATGAAATTTCCAGATCCTTCTGGGTAGGGGATGAGGGATGGTGTTCCCATTTGCTTTTTATGAGCAGCTAAGTGCAAAGCATTTTTCCCTGTCTTGGTGCAGCATCTCCACAGACCCTCACTTTGGGCTGATCATTTTATCAAACTCCTTAGGTAGCCTTGCAAACAAAGTGCAATACTATGTTTGTATGTGGGCTCTAAATAAAAAACTTTACGTGCCTGTCATTTTCACTCCAGTTCCTCCCTCTTTCCTTTGACAAGGCTGAGAAATGTCATTGCCTTGTAGCATATAGAAAAGCCACCCCATTTTTCAAAACACTAAGGAAGTAGCTATGTGAGATCAAATATAGGGTGATATGTATTCAGCAGTTCAGCTTGAATTTTGAAATATGTATACTTATGAGCTATCTATTTATCCCTGCTGTCACCTTTATGCCTATGCTTGTAAGACCCATAATATTTCAGACCTGTAGCAATCATAATTCAGTTAAGATCAATAGACGTTTTCATTCACATGGATCTTGCAGTCCTGTAGAAGGAGGGTTGCCAGGTGAAAGGAGGGAGATAGTACCTATACCTTTAGCAATTGTGTAGAAGAGGTAATTTCAACAGGTATTCCCTCTGCCATTAAAGGTACGGAAGCTCTATACCTTATTTCATCTGGCAACCCTGTGTAAAGGCTAGTACATGAGGTACAGATGTGTCCTATTTAATAGCAGATAGGTGTGGTAAAACCATGTCATATTTAGACCAAACAAATGTATATGTTGACCACTAGACAACAAATATCAGTTATAGAACTGGTATGACTGTCTGTCATCATACCAGCTCACTCCTCCAAACCAGGATCCCTAGAAAATTCCTCAATACAACCATTCATAACAGGAGCACTTGGGCTGTGGCTAATGCAAGTTATCACTACTGGAATTCTCAACTTTTTTGATGGGTTTTATCAGAGGGTACATTTCTATGTATGGCTATGAAAGCTGGGCAGTGAAGAAAGCTGATAAAATCAATTCATTTGAAATCTGAGTTGCTGGAAAATAACTATGGATATCATGGACTGCTAAAAAGACAAATAAATATGTCCTAGAGCAAATCAAGCCCGAACTCTCTCTAGAAGCCAAGATGACTAAACTAAGGCTGTCATACTTTGGCCATATCATGAGAAGACATGACTCACTAGAGAAGATAACAATGCTTGGTAAGTTAGAAGACAGTAGGAAAAGAGGAAGACCACTTTCCAGATGGATAGACTCAATCAGGGAAGCCATGCCCCTAAGTCTGCAAGACCTGAGCAGGGCTGTTGATGATAGGGTGATTTGGAGTTCTCTCATTCAAGGTGTTGCCATACATCAAAGTCATCTTAACAGCAGTTAACAACAGCAAACCAGATTGAGGGAGCCTGTTTTTGCAATTAATGCCGTATTTAGCAGATATAGAACAGAAAAGGAATGTCTTCTTCCATTGCTACTATATATAATCTATTTTGTAATTGGATGCCTTAACTGGTTGTCATTCTGTTGCTGAGGAATAATTCAACCTTCCCAGGCCTTTAAATCCCTAAATACAGGATTTTAATTATTGCAGTTTTGTTCAATCCAGGTTCAACCCTAATACATATACATAATCATTTCTTACTAGAAATGGCTCCTTGCATAGAATGGACATGGTAAAGTCACTCCATCACTCCAAGGGAAAGAAATGACTCACTTTCAGGGTCCCTTCACTGGAGATTATTGAATGTGAAGTCGAAGGCTTTCACGGCCAACATCCATAGATTTCCTTGGTTTTTTTCTGAGCTGTGAGGCCGTATTCTGGAATAGTTTCTTTCTGACATTTCACCTGCATCTGTGGCTGGCATCTTCAGAGAGTGGTTGGGTAGGAGTGTATGTGGAGTTTGTATGCTGTGACCCCCCTGTAGGGGAGTATATGTAAATTTGTGTAATTGAATGGTTAGTTTCTGGGTATAGAAATGCAAGGCTTGTTAGTGTCTGTTTGGCTAATGGTTAGTTGATGGGCCTTTATCGCCTGGAACTCCTCTTGTCCCTGGGTGGAATTCCTGTGTAAGTGTTGAGTTTTTTTATTCTATTGTTCTTTTTATTCTATTGTTCTATTCTTCTTCAAAGCAATATTGGATGATTTCAAGGATTTGTGTATATACAAAGCATTCTGTGTACTACCATGCTCAACACAGCTTGTCATGCTAGCCCATCTGGACATTCAGCATAATTTTTTAAATTTTTGTGCAAAATATAGGCCATGATTCTATATTACCATACTTAGCTATGTAGCAGAGGCACTATGGAATCTTCCTAGTGAATTGTCAAGATGTGTAGCATTGTACCAGCAAGAGTGTCTCAAGGTGCATTAGGCTCTTCCAATGGGCATAAGAACTCCCAAGTCAGTGTTTGGATGGGCACTGGGAGTGCCCATTATGCATTGGCACCCATTGCACATTGGCCCCAATGCACATTGGTCCCAATGTGCAATGCTCACTTCACCAGTTCTCCTATATAATGTCATGGCATCCTCTTGCTGAATATGAATGTTGCAAAACTGCTTGATTCTTTTCCCCATAGATATAAGTCCACTTGTTGTTGTTGTGTGCCTTCAAGTCATTTCTGGCACTTGGCAAACATATCACAGGGTTTTCTTGACAACATTTGTTCAGAGGTGGGTTGCCTTTGCCTTCCTCTGGGGCTGAGAAACTTGCCCAAGGTCATCCAGGGGGTTTCCATGGCCAAGCAGGGATTGGGACTCTGTTCTCCAGAGTCTTAAGACTTTGTCAGATGAGGTAAATACTGATAAAAAAACCCACATCATTTAGGATGCGACGACAACACAAAGGGTAAAATTATAAAACATATTTGTCGTTCAGCCATTCCTGCTGCATAGCTCTGCCATGGACAAGGCATCCATTTTTTATTGATGGGCTAAGCCATCAATAAAAAGTGACACCTTATTCACACCCACGTGATGCAGCAAGAACAGCTGTAATGATGTCATTGTTTGATAATTTCAGCCTTTTGTGTTATCGTTGTGTCCTTAAGGACATAGTTTTTGCCACATCTGATAACACCCTTAGTCAAATATCAAACCATTAACTACATTGGCTTTCTAATTCCACTTACAGGGATGTGAATCCCATATTGAATTCCAGTCATGGTATTTTTGTGCAAAACTAGGACTGCCATTCTGTTGCTGAATTATGATGGTGTGAGTCTAACTTATGCCATTGCAACTCCCAACCAAAAATCCCACCTAAACCAACCTTTTAGGACATGCAGCCCCTGAAAAAACATGGCCATTTATGTCTTGTAAGAGAGAAATGTAGCAATCAGTGGGGACACACCCAGCTCTTTTTCTGTAACTGAGATGCACTACAAAGATGTAATCTGCAGGGACCTCTTTAAAAAGACTGACAATCTCAAAGAGGCTGACCATTTTCCTAAGGGGGTATCTTGATGGGGGTTTTTGAATAATATTTTTTATTAGTTTAACATGCAATAAAAACATGGAATACTTTAAGACAGTAACACAGCCACTGCAGTCATCACACACACACACACACACACACACACACTATATATATATATATATATATATACACACACACACACACCTAGACACACACGTATATCTATACTTACATAAATACCTACATACACACCCACATACAAACGTGCTAAAATAGATTTCCAACATTCCCACCATATACTTTCTAACATAATAGTTTTCTATTTGTTTCTTCTACATTACTAATATGTCACTAAATATCTATAACCTATTACTATATCCTACTTCTTATTATCATCAGGCAAAAGACAAAATAATTCCTACCTGTTAATTCACATTCCTTCAGGGGGTATCTTGATGTTTTGAGACATCCTTTCTTGTGAAGAATATTTTTTAAAAATGTGCAGGTGGGTGGAGTACCACATCTGACTGTCCAGCTCCTTTGAAACAAATTCCTGATATTCAAAGCAAATCGGTTGTAAAGTAAGTGGTGGTCAAAGTATGGCCCATGGACATACACAGGGCAACCCCCAATTGGATCAAAAATCACTATTTCCACTTCTGAAGGCTTTTGAGAACCACCACTTGTGTATTTGGGAGTCAGAGAGCCCCAAAGCCCCCACCCACCAAAAACCAAACCAGAAGTGGATTGGAAGCCACTTCCTGTTTTTGTTTTTGTTTTATTTTTCAGACCTCTTGGCCTTCTGAAGTTGCCCACCCCTCTATTGTAAGTCTACACCTGTTACTTCAGGCTCTGATTTGTGATTCCCATGGGTCGTTAAAAAGCAAAAGCAAAAGCAAATGGGTCTTACATACCTGAAGTTTTCCCACCCCTAATGTGCCTTTTTTTCTCTCTCCCAAAACACATTTATTTTTCATATAGTTTGTAAGAGCTTAAACCTCTCATGTTCTTTCACTTTTCTTTTCTTGCTGGTAGTTAAACAATATTGCCTTTTCCACTCAAAGGAAACATTTTGAGCACCATACCCTGGAGGCCTGTCATGTTTTGCATCCACCTTATGTACTTGAATGCTTCCAGCTGGTTTTCTTTAGGGTCTCCTTCCTCCTGCTCCCATTACCCCAGGGCAACTGAATTTGCTGATGACAGAAGAGTGGCATTTCTCCTAGTGGCACCATCCTTAGTTCTCCCCATCTGATACAGAATGTACAGCATTGACCTTCATGCCTGGAATGATCTTTTGTTCTGTGCTGTTCTCGCCTCACTGAAGCCAAACGCCCCATTTTCTGTATCTATTTCATGTGATTAATACCCTTCAATTTCAACATTTTGTGCAATATATATGCACCTGATAAATATAAAATGCACTGTGGGGGCCAATACTATATGCAGCAGCTGCTTCAGCTCTTAATAGAATTAAACCCTTTATCTGCTTTGGGAAGCAATTTGAATGTAGCAGGCCCTGGACCAAGAGGCTTTTTGAAGTTTTTTTTAACCCTTGTATTGTCCCTTTTGTAAAAGCAAGCATGCAAAGATCTCTGTTTTATCAGCATCGGCAACAAATATACACATCTCTGTTGTCTTGTTAGAGTTGCTTTCACACATAATAACACTGGAAAATAAAACTGGAGGTAAGACACACATCTTTCTAAGAAAGACTGCTGTTTATTATACAAAGCACGTAGAAATGTACAGCACTTCTTTTTACTTAGGAAACTTGCACCTTACAAAATAGCTTGGTGGCAAATAACATGAGAGTCAGTGTGGTGTAGTGGCCTGAATATTGGACTAAGACTCTGGAGACAAGGGTTCAAAACCTTACTTAGCTATGGAGACCCACTGAGTGACCTTTGGCAAGTCACACTCTCTCAGTTCAAGACTCCTAAATAATCCATTTAAAACCTCTATCTATATATGTCAGCCACTGCTGAAGTCCTGCCATACAGAGAAGTATTTGCCTACTAGCAATATATAGAGATATAGATGCATATATCAGGTAAGACTATATTCCAGCCTCCCTCAGAAGGGAGTTTCATTGTCATGGAGTGGCCACGAAGAAGGCCATCTCTTGAATCAGACAGTGGTTGGACTGACAGAAAGGCGTTTCTTGCAGATCTCAAACCCTTGTATGGCTTCTATGGGAGATACAAACTATTCATTGGGAAACTAAAATAATAGCATGGGGAAATAGTTACTGATTGTATTCCTAGCACCTAAAGTAAATTTTGTGGTCAGAATTTCCAATGATTTCCTGGAATTCTCTTGTGTTTCTGGTAGGTCCTGTCATTGTTGGGAGGACAGATTGGGATGTGAGCAGAATAGGCCATAGAGGCATCTGTGTAGGTAAAGAAATGTGACATTGTTTGGACTGTCCACATCAGATGATTCCTTCAGGGCAGCAGCCAGCTCTATAAGCTTAAAGGCTCTGCCCTGGGCCCCCAATTTTAAAAAAAGGGAGCAGAGATAGGCATCTGCCATACTGAACTCCTGGCAATAGTCTTGACATACTATGACATAAGACATTTTGGGAAATTACAGGGTGGCTAGATTTAGCCACACAATGTTTGTTGTAACATTGCTGAAATTGTTCTTGCCTACTGCCACCCAGTGAAATTGAATGGACTCACCAACAGAAGAGGGGCTGCACCATGTCTCACCTTGGGATCCCTGAAGAAGTGACTTTGAGGAGATCCGAGGCCTTGCTGCATGTGTGCCACTGGTTGCCAGGAGTGGATGCAATAGTCATTCCTACTCTCTCTTTCAGACACACAAATATTCACACAGCATTTCTACCACCACCCATCCCAGTATTCCCCTCTCTTTCACTCATACACCATTCACACCTATCCTTTCTCACATATACACTGCTTTCTCCTCTAATATACCACTTATGCTTAATGCTCCCCACTCCCAGTTCATACTTTGTGCCCCGCTAGATAGACAAGGCAAAACACTATACTTTGATAAACCTGTGGGGTTATTTTCATAAAATCATGGAGTTGGATGGACTACATAGACCCTCTAGACTATTCCCATGCCATACAGGAACCCACAGCTCCAGTCTTCTTGAGATATTGCCATCCAACCTCCGTTTAAAAACTGCCAAAAAAAAAAAAAGAGTCTACTAAATTCTAAATTGTACTTTTGTTACTTTTTATGCATGGCTAGTTGTTGTTGCATGTCATTTTTGACTTATGGTGACCCTAAGGCAAATTTATTATGGGGTTTTCTTGGCAAGATTCATTCTGAGGAGCTTTGTGGTGCTTGACCAACACTCAAACAATACCATGCTGCCTCTCTTTGTATGTTGAGATCCTGTACTTAATCAAAACTTTCTGCTCCTTGAAGCCAGTTTCATTTGCTTAGTAATATCCCCTTGGTGTTTTGCTTCTGTTTTTAATATTATATGGCTTCTTCCATTCAAGCTTTCCCCCTCCATGTTTCTTGTTCCTAACTGGATGGTGTCATGATGACAACAGGCATCATGGATACCTTTACAACTCACAGGATCAGTATTGGAAAATTCCACTCCTTATTTGGAAATGGGAAGTAGGTGGGAGAACCTCATTAAATAAAAATGATGTCACATCACCTGACTAGATAGCCACTCTGATTGGGCACTGGCAGAGCCAATCAGAGATCAACAAAAAGGACTTTTAAAAGTTCTGATTTTCCCTTTGTTCTGAGACACACTGGTGGAGCACATGGCCTAGCTAGCATCTGGCATAGCTCTGGGCCAGATGGCCTACACTGCCGTGAAATACCCCAAAAGATACAATCTGTGATAACAAAAAGGGTTTGGGGGGAGCCAACCTTATCCAAAGGCCTCAAAGAATCCAAAAGAACTCTGAAATTCCATTTACAGAGACTGTAAGTACCTGCATGTAATAGTTAGGGAATGTGCAGTTAAAGATTGCATTAGATTTATGTTTTTATTTGTAAGTGCCCTGGATGAATGCATATGTATAAACCTTAAGCTGAACCTGGGAATGTTTTACTTTTTCAAGTAACATAGACTCCTAGAATTGAAATAAAGCTTTCTGTTATTTTCTTTTTTTTTTTATTCTTTATTCTTTATTTTCCAACATTCTCAAAACGCTTCAAACTTCATCATTTACACAAATCCTCTTATATGCTTGTTATACATCTCATAAAATCAAAGCTTTAACTTCTCATCATACATTCCCCTCAACATTTTTATATAACATAATTACATATCCGTATCTTGTATACGTATTTATGTTCAGGATGCTTAAACATGACTTCCATCATTTGTCATCCTGGCAAGGAGAGACTCATGATTATGCCTAAATACTTTATATGACTTCTGCACCTTGGTCCTTTAACACATCTATTTTTTTTGTTATTGTTGTTGTTCTTTGAGCACTAATTTATTATCCCATTTGTAGTTAGTAAATAACATTTCTTACTTATTTTATATACACTTGGCTTTAACTGTTACACAGTTGTCAAACTTCCATCTTCAGGTGATTTATCCTTTCTTATAATAAACCATCCCCTTGTAACTCACCCTTATTAGTCCAAAAATCTATCACCTGTTTCCATTCCTCTTTCCATTTGCTTTCTTTTCTATTTCTTAGTTTATTAGTTAATATATCTAGTTCCAACATCTCTATCAGTCTACTTTTCCACTCATATAAGGTCGGGCGTTCTTTCACTTTCCACTTTTTTGCTATTACCAACCTAGCGGCCGTTATCATATAAAGTATTACCCTCCAGTATTTATTTATTTTCTTTTCCTCCGAACTCTTAATGATGTTTAATAGATACATCTCTGGGTTGAATTCCAAGTTCATTTGCAAAATATCTTTAATTAACTCATGAATCTGTTGCCAAAATGTTTTAATCTTACTACAATGCCACCACATATGCATCATAGTACCTCGATATTTCCCACATTTCCAACAGTTGCTTGAAGTGGTCTTGTTCATTTTATTAATCCTCGAGGGCGTAAAATACCACCTATGAGTCATTTTAATGAAATTTTCTTTTAAATTTTGCGCTGCGGTAAATGCAAATGACCTTTTTCTAGCTTTTTCCCATTCGTCTATACTTATAGGATTACCAATGTCTTCCATCCACTTTAACATATATTCTTTTATATATTCTTTTTCGGTAAATCTCGTCAGAATTAGTCTATAAAATTTTGTAATGGCTTTCGAGTTTTTAACATCCAGTAATAATGTATCCAGGTCATTATACTCTCTTTGAAAGCCCACCTGTTTCTGATCTATGTCAAATCTTTCTTTCAGCTGTAAGTAAGAAAACCAATTCAATTTGTACCTTTCCTGCAGAATTTCCTTTTTCTCTAAATTTAGTACGTTGTCACTCTCTATCCTCAAAATGTCCTCATATTTCAGCCATAGATCCCTCCTATCCCACCTAGACATGAAGGCCTCTTGGGGGGAGATCCATAATGGAATCTTAAAGTAGAATAACTCTTTGACTTTCTCCCAAACCTTCAGCAGCCCTCTTCTAACACAATGTGTTGTAAACTCTTTGTTGGCCCTTACTTTCCCATAAAACAAATATGCATGCCAGCCGAACCTGGCGTCATGGCCTTCCAAATTCAACAATTTCCTGTTACTTAAATTAACCCACTCCTTAATCCAAACGAGTGCGGATGCCAAGTAGTATGTTCTTAAATCTGGCATATCGCAACCCCCTCTTAACTTTGTATCAGTCAGGTAAGACCATTTGAACCGCGCTTTCTTTGTACCCCATAAAAATATTCGCCAATCTTTTTTCCATTCCTCAAACACTCTATCGCTTCTTAGTATTGGCAAATTTTGACAGAGGTATAAAATTTTAGGCAATATGACCATTTTTAATGCAGATATCTTGCCTAGTAGTGTTAATCCTAAATTACTCCACCTCTTCAAATCTTGTTTAATTTCATCCCAGGTTTTTTTATAGTTATTCTCAAACAGATCAGCATTCCGTTTACTCAGCCATATGCCTAAGTATCTAGCTTTTTTACTGATCTTACAGTAACCATTCAACCATGGACTTCCGGTGGAGAGCGGGAGGCGGCGGACGCAAAGGAGTCGAACTCCGAATAGTCCGTTTTCAACTGTGGTGGCTAGAAACCTTTAATTAAACAAACAAACTTCTAAAAGGTTTCCTTCTTCCTGGGAAGGTTAGATGGAAGCAAGACCCGTAGGAGCTCTAGCTGAACCCCAAAGTGAGTAGAAACGGAGGTTTCTGCTCTCTACGGGGTTTCGCTGAGCGAAGGGAGCTGCCTCACCACAGGAGACTCGTTGCGGAGAACGGTGCCTTCCCGCCTCAACTTTAAAATAAGAACTGGCTTCGTCTCTTCGAAGGTGAGAGAGAGAGGCTGAACAATTTTGAAAATACTTAGTTGTAAGCAACGTTGGCAAGGAAAGGCTTAAGTTTGAGTTACTTTGAAGCTTATAGCTTTAACTGATAGAAGAGATACAAACCGGAATATAAGGTGTGAGACGACGGAGCAGAAAGCGAAAGTGGAAAGTGAAGCGAGGAAGCGATCTTTGGGGACAGAGAAACATACTCAGCGCTAAAGACTCTTCACAGCATTACATATAGATATAATTATACATAAACTACTCTTTTTTGCCCCTTTTCTTTCGCTCTTCTGAATTGTTAGTTAACTGAGTTGAGTATTGGAGGCTGAAGGAACTGCTAACTCCGGTAAGGGGTTTGTAAGCGGATTATGGAATCAAGAACAGCTGAGAAATAAGCGTAACCTTGAAGAGCACAGAGGAATGGGTGTGCTGTCTGTTATTCGCAGGGGCAATTGATCTTTTCAGGAGAGACGGACTAAAGACTGTGATTCAAACAAAGGGACTAAAACTGGACTGGGTTGACTGGGAAACTAACAAGTTGCAAGTGGAATAGGATCCCACCATCGGCAAAAGAAAGGAAAAAAAGTACTACAAGCACTACAAGAAGGCGTGGTGGAGAGGTGAACGAATAAAGGCGAATTAAGAGAAGAAAACTTTAAGAAGAAAGCTCTGAGGGGTGGGAACAATAACTAAAATAAGAAGGGGAAAGGAGATAGTAAGAATTATAAGACATTGCATGCCTATGGAAAAGAACTCCACTGGGGAAGATTGGTAAATTGGTATTTATGGATCCATATATTATATGTTACATTATATGTTGCACTTAGTGTACAGGATATGAATAGTATATGAATGCTAAAGTGTTTATATAATATAAAACACAAGGGCCAGTAGACTTTTAGAGGTTGCTTTCTGGTTCTCCCACTTATTACAGCTTGAAAAAGTTACCTTAGTACATTGATCTTTTAGTATATGGTTTTCTTAGTGTATTGAGGGTAAAGCATACAAAAGGCTGGACCTAAGGGTCAACCAATAAATACATAAAGAATAGAAGGGGGGATTTCTGGGGGGGAGCTTGGGAAGCACAATTGATTTGCAAGAGATAACTGTTTTGGGTAAAGCCACAACCTGAATTTGATTCTCTAAGATTAACGGGATTCTTTAAAGAAATTAATTTTTTTTTCTTCTTCTTTCCTTCTTCGTGAATACAGAAGCAAGGTATAAAGCAAATCACTGATTTTGGCAGAGAAATGCTAATTGATATTCTATTTACAGCCTTACTTAATTAAATTCAACTCATTAGCTAATTGATTTCTACTGGACATTAACATTGATTATGGGATCTCAGTTGTAATTAATTGTGATTATTGTTTGTCTCTCTGATGTTTTGAGGGTACTTTGAGTATTTAGAAAACTTGTAGTTGGCTAATCCTCAAATTGATAATTAGCAGTTTGTTTATATTTCGGGGAAAATTAATGAGAAAGCAATAAACTTGGATCGTAAGACTTGAAAAGAAATAAATAATTTAGTAGCGGAACTCTGAAAGAAGGTGGAAACAACAAATAAAAGTTAAATATAATTTATAACAATTTAGTTCTTATACAGACAGGATTATTACAAATTAAAGGGAAACTTATCCTAGAAGAAAGGATAGGATAAAATAATGGCATACAGCACTAGAAAGGCTGTCGCTCAGACACAATCCCAAACACTAACTGTGAGGAGAGGATCACAAGACCTGCCAAAGATGCCAGAAATGCATGCTCTACTATTAGAGGAGTTGAGAACAGAGTTTAGGACGTTTAAACAAGAAATAAGGAAGGAATTGAAAGACATAAGAAAAGAAATCAAACAAGACTATAAAAAAGAAACCGAGGTCTTGGGGAAAAAATTGGATAAAATAAATAGGGAAATTGAAGGAATGAAAAAAGAGATAGAAACATTGAAAGAAAAGTCACAAGAATCTGAGAAAGTCACTGTAAAAATACAAGAGAAACAAAATAGAGATGAAGTGTTAATATTGAATCAAGAACTGCGCTATAGAGAAAAATGTCTGAAATTAAGGGGATTATCAGAAAAAATGAACGAGAACTTATTTGAAAGGATAATTCCTGATTTAGCCAAGTTTACAGAATATCCGGAAGATTATCTTGATGAGGAAACAGAGAAGATATTCAGGATAAACTCGGCTATAGCAAAAGAAAAGAAATTGCCGAGAGATATTGTGATCCAATTTACTAAGACAAAAATAAAGGAAAGGATACTACAACGGAGTTATAGAGAATCACTAAAAATAGGCAACGAAGAAATTAAGATTTTTAAGGATGTGCCTACAACTATATTAAAAAAGAGACAAGACTATAGATTAATTACGCAATTATTAATGAAAAATGGTGTCAAATACAAGTGGAATAAAATAGAAGGTGTTTCATTCACATATAAGCAAAAGAGATATATAATAGACTCATCTCAAAAAGCAGCCGACTTCTGTAAAAAATTTGATAAGAGGAAACAAAATAAAGAATTTAGTGTTGACAATAAACAAGGTGGAAAGAGAGAGGACGCAAAGCAAGAAGAGGTTGAGAGACAATCAGAAGAAGAAGAAGAAGAAGGGTTAACATCTGAAATAGAAAATAAAGGAGAACTAGAAGAAGAAGGAGCTTTTGAAAGCGAAGAAGAAGGAGAGGCGGGAGAGGTATTAGATGACGATGGGAATTAAAATTTGCTCCTGGAACGTTAAGGGTTTAAACTCGGAATACAAAAGAAGACAAGTCTTCCACTATTTGGAGAAACTGAAATCAGACATTACCTGTTTACAAGAAACCAAAATAAGGCAACAAGATATTAGATTTCTAAGGAACTCAAAACTTGGTCAAGTTTTTTACGCAGCGAACCAAAAAAAGAAGAAGCGAGGAATAGCTTTATACATAAACCAGAAATACCCTGTAAAAGAGCTATTCAAAGATGAGGAAGGCGAATATATAGGTGTAGAGGTATCATTTCAAAAAATGACTGTAACATTAGTGGGGGTATATGCTCCAAATATTAAACAAGAAAAATTTTACAAGAAGCTAAATGAACAAATGGGAAAGCATGTAAAGGGAAACGTCATGATATTAGGCGACTTCAATGGCGTCCTAGATCCGGAAACAGACAGATCATCTAAAAGGAAAAATGGGGTACAAACGAAACTACCTGCTAGTTTTTTCAACATAAAAGAAGAATACGTATTAGAAGATGTGTGGTCGAATAAGTATGGTAAAACCAAAGGCTTTACCTTTTTTTCAGAAAGATTTAAATCCATGTCACGAATCGATATGTTTTTAGCTTCCAGGGGCCTAATAACACAAATTATGGACATGGAGGTTTTACCTAAAATAACCTCAGATCACCATCCGATCAAATTAGAATTAAAAACAGATAAAAAATTGTTTAGCTGGAGGCTGAATGAACACTTACTAAAGGATGAAGAATTCACTAAGAAACTCAGAAATGATATTATAACATACTTCAAAGAAAACAGTAATAAGGAATGCCGAATGAAAACAGTCTAGGACGCCGCAAAAGCAGTCTTCAGAGGCTTGCTGATTAAAAGAGGATCGGAGGTGAAAAAACAGAATTCGGCTAGATACAATTTTTTAATCAAGGAATTGAGAAAGAAAGAAGAAGAATTAAGAGAAAACCCAAACAAAGGTAAACTGTTAAGACAAATTAAACTTATACAGACACAAATAAATATAGATACCATGACTGATCTAGAAAGGAAAATGAAAAAGGCACGCCAAACAAATTTCGAATATTCAAACAAAGCAAGTAAATGGTTAGCGTATAGGTTGAGAAAAGAACTAGGGAATAAATTGATATTGGAAATAAAAACACAAGGGAAAACCCTAACCAAAGCAAGAAGACATAAAAGAAAGCTTCAAGGAATTCTATAGCACCCTGTTCTCCCAAAATAGAAGAGAAGAGGGAACTTTAAAGGAGATGATAAAATATCTGGAAAGACAAGAATTCCAGAAACTTAAGAAAGAACAAGTGGATAAGTTAAATGCAACAATTTCCATGGTAGAAATATCAAAGGCCATACAAGATTTGAAAACGAATAAAGCTCCTGGCCCTGATGGGTATACCGCCATATTCTACAAGAAATTCGAAAATGAATTAGCTTTCCCACTCTACAAAACATTCAATGAAATTGAAGTTCACGGAGTCCCGGATACGTGGAAAAATGCCAACATATCAGTAATATTAAAGGAAGGGAAAGACAGGAAAGAGATAGCAAACTACCACCCGATATCGCTTTTGAATTTAGATTATAAAATATACACTATGATATTGGCAAATAGATTGAAAGAGGTGATACCAGATATAATAAATGAAGCCCAGAATGGTTTTATCCCAGGCAGAAGGATAAGTGATAACATCCGTATAGTATTAGACATCCTAGAATACTATGAGACTCATAATGAAAAAAAATTGGGCCTGATGCTGATAGACGCTGAAAAAGCCTTTGATAGTATATGCTGGGACTTCATGTTAGAAGTGCTAAATAGATCTGGATTGGGCGATAGATTTTGCAAGAGAATAGCTAAAATATATACGGAACAATCTGCCCAGATTATCGTTAATGGAGAAAGAACATCAACCTTCATGATCCAGAAAGGAACTAGACAGGGGTGTCCAATATCCCCTCTCTTATTCATATTGGTATTAGAGGTATTGTGTAAAATTATAAGATCCAACAAGAAAATTCCCGGCATAAAGATAAAAGGTTATACTTATAAACTGAGGGCGTTTGCAGACGACATGATTATAGTTATGGAAGACCCAAAAGAACAAATCAGGGAATGCCTACATACCATGAAGCAGTTTGGAGAATTCTCAGGCTTTAAAATCAACAAGGAAAAAACAACTATTTTAACAAAAAATATGGATGAACAAGAAGAGAAAAAGATCATAGAGCTTTCTGTTATTTTCTAACCTGCCTCGAATTGCCTGCTTCTGGTCAGTTATCAAGAACCTTCTTTAGATTAGAGAAAAGGTGTATTATTATTCTCATAACCGGTCTGGCTTCCTGTTGCACCAGACAAGGAAAGAAACCCCTCACTTAACTCAATGGGTGGTGGCAAACGAAGAGGAATCCCTGGCTGGTCCAAACCATAAGACATGGGATGGTGCTCCCACTTCTAGATCCTACTTGGCCATTCTTGTTTCTTCTTGTGTCCCTCTCAAAAAGAGAAAGACATTAGGTAAGGTACAAGTTCAACCTATGTCCTATAATTTCATAACATGAACACTATGGCTATGACAAGTGAACTCCCCCTGCCCAGGTCCTTGGATGCAAGATCAAATGACGGTCATAAAGTTCACTAGATGATGTGGAGGCAGTCACATTTAATCTAATCCATTAAATACAGATGTTTCAATCCCCACCACTTCTAGGTAGGCCTCAAGAATCTGAACGCCTGAAGGGTCACTGCTAATGGGTCAACAGTACTGGATAGGATGGTGCAGTGGTCTGACTCAGTATAAAGCATCACAGATTGCTAGAACTGTCTGATGAAGCAAATACTAATCCATGAAAAGTTATGCCACAATGAAGTTAGCCACACTATTTGGGCAGGGAGGACTGTATGGGGTTGTTTCAAGGATGGGTAGGAATACTTCTATCAGCTTCTACAGCTTATTGAAGAAGTGATGAGACAAAAACAAGCAAATTAAGCAAGTTCTGGATCCCAGACCACAGGCTGAATCAGTCCTTGACAATGATTCCCTCTTTATTTCCCCTTGCCCTGGGACTTAGGGCAGGTAATAAAAGTTAAAACAGATACAATTAAAAGTTCATATTATACAAAAGTTAAAATATAATTAAACTATTGATGGGACTGAATGCAACTGAAAAGCACAGCCATTTCAAAACAAAAACAGCAAAAATAGACAACACAATATGAAAGGCCCCTGTCTCATGGGCTCTCAATCCTCAAAGTCCTACTGCAACAACAAAAATGTCTTTACCTGCCTACGGAAGGATAAGAAGGAGGTGTCACTCTAGGAAGTGAATTCTAAACCCTGGTATCAGCCACAAAAAAGGCCATCTCCCATGTTTCCACCAGTTTACTTCTTAGGATAAATCTGCAGTCTGGAACAGGGATGACCCATGTATCTGATGCCAGAGTAATAGAAAATCCTGTCTGGATTTTACCAGTGCTCCTCCTAGGCTGCTTCAGTCTGAAGGGAAACACTGTTGGTGCCAAACACTGGAATAGATGGTCTTGGAGGGTGTGTGGTGGACTCTCCATCTCTGGAGGTCTTTAGACAGAGGTTTGATGTACATCTTTCAGGAGTGTTTTAGTTGTGTACTCCTGAATGGCAAGGGGTTGACTAGATGGTCCTTGCAGCTTCTTTCAGTTCTAAGATTGTATGATTCTGTAAAACAAGGATCCAGGAGCACAAGAGCCAACTTGTATCAGCTATGGAAGGAGTGACAGTAAAATCTAGTGGTGGATTTGTAACCAGGGTGACCACTCTATTCATTTTTGATACATGTTCAATTTGATACAAGGATGTCCACAGGGATGATGGGAAAATTCAGGTCAGGGCTAGAGCCTGCTCGCTCCGCATGTACATGCAAAAGTACAGGCCATTTGAGGTTCCTCAATGTGTTTCACACCTCAGGTAAAGGTGAAGTGGAATTTCTTTGAAGTTTGCCAAAATAATGCCATGTTTTCCTGAGAGGTTGCCAGGAGGAAGCATCCTTCTGACCACTGCAAAAGTTAGCTGGAAATGTCATTGTTATATGAGGACTGGTTTCCTTTCTCTCCATCTGCATCCCAAAGTGAGAGTTGTCTGACATCCATCAGTTTTGAGAACCCTCTCTGTCCCACAGCACTAGTGCATCTGGAGTTTCCTTTGCTGTAATGTTGGAAATCTTCTGATAAACAATTGCTCTCATCTCTAAATTGCACCTTCAAAGGAGATTTTGCATATAAATATACCTCAAAATCTCCCCTCAGTGCGCTTGGACCTCACATTCTTTCTGTCTCTATGCCAGTCTATTTTCTCCTTCCCACCCACTTTTTCCTCTCTTTTCTGAATTTCTCCCTCTCCACCTGAAAAAGGCTCCTTTCTTCCTGCTTAATCTCTCTCTTGACCAGACAAAGGCTTCTTTTCTTCCACTTCTGACTTTCCCCCTCCCTTTCTCTTTAATCGTCTGCTGCCTGACTTCACAAGCAAATCAAGAATAATTCCCTCCACTGCCCTACTCATGAGGAGTTCTTTGCTTCAGAGCAGTATAGTATGTCCTTGATATGCCTTAAGCTAACGCCTTTCAGATTCTTCCTGCTTTTCTTAGATAGTTCTTGAGAGTGTGCTGGATGGATGGATGGATGGATGGATGTAGTATGAATGAAGTTTTTATTCATTTCCAATAAAGATTTCAAGGTTATTTGTTTTTCCTGGCTCGTTGTTTCTCCAGTATACATAGGGTAAAGTATACATATAGTACAAGGTACTGAAAGATTCACAACCTCTTGCATGCCAACTGAGTTAATTTAAATTTCCCAAAAAAAGATCTTTACACACGTGGATTTTCCATGAACACTAGCAATTTGTGTAACAGATTCACTGGGTGCCTCTCACCCTGAATTTACCTACATTGTCCCTTCAGTTTTGAAAGATCCCAGTGCATTTTTCCAAACATTTCTCCCCATTTGATCGGCTGTAATCTGTACCATGAGAGAGTGAAGCAATATGCAAACCAACTGATCTACCCACCCACCCCGCCGTGTTTATTTCCACTTTTGTGGCTTTTATCACTGCCACAAACAGAGTGTATTTGCCTTTTCTGGCTTCCTCTGCTAAAATAGCTCTTCATCATTTGCTTAACCTTAGGGTCTCATGTGGACTGTCTAACAAAGTCTGCCAAATCTCTGTACTGAGTACAGAGAAAAGGATAGTAAATGTTGGGGTGAAGCTGTAGGCATCAGGTCAAACCACAACAAATTTAGTTTTTACTACTAGTGTTGAAAAGCAGTAGCTGAACAGTTATTACATTGATATTTCCTTAAGGAAGACAAAACAAATGTAAAAACAATTTAAAAAGTTAACCATAAGAGCAAGGAAGCCATGAAAATAATATGAAAAACACATCCATCTGAAACTTGTCTAGACTACTTCCTTCCTCAAGCGAAATACTAGCATATAAAGCCATTTTTTTCCAATTCATCCTAGTTCTTTTGCAGTGTTGCTTCCACCTTCTTGTTTTCAGCTCAGCTTATTCTGTCCCTGGAGTTGAGCACATTATTTAGCACATTATTTTTGAAGACGTGCTCCTCAGGTGGTAAAAGATATCATCACAGCCCCTGATTTTCCTCACTACTATATCTTGCATCTAGCATGCTTTGGTATTTATTATTCAAAAGTAAGTTCAGGCTTAATTAGGAAGTCTGATTGCTGAGGCATGTAAATCTGAGGAAAACCCAATGTAGGAGGGAAAATATGGGAAATAGTCATGCATCTTAATATCTACTTTGACCATGGGTTCTCTGCAACATTCTGCTTCTGATTCCTAGTTCATGGACTGATGGGGATTGCTTGTCATCTTCACTCATAATAACAACCTCAACTTCTCCTAATCTGTCAGCCAATCAGAATCACAGTAAAGTGTTTGCTGAAATTCTAGTTCCCATAGTAACTAGAGTCCCCACTCCACATACAGTTTCCATTCCTTTGGCTGAGACACTTTTTAATATCTTTCAAACAACCTGGCAAGAACAGTGTTTAAACTCTAAATCAATGGTTTTTAACCTGTGGTCTGCCTACTCCCAGGGGGAGAGCAATGTCCTCACAGGGGATCCACAAAGGGTTGAAGAAATATTATGAGCTTTTATAGTTAAAATAGGAAGGAAGGAAGGAAGGAAGGAAGGAAGGAAGGAAGGAAGGAAGGAAGGTAGGTCATACATTGATCTCAAAGAGCAGGAATTTTTTCTTACTGGGTTTCTTACTGGAATTACTGAGAAAACCCAGTATGTTTCCATGGTCAAGCAGGAAATCAAACCCTGGTCTCCAGAGTTGTAGTCCAAAGCTCAAACCACTGCATCATATGTAGCTCAAACCAAAGCTCAAACCACTGCATCTCATATGTAGGAGTATATAACTGTAAAAATTCTCTTGTATTTAATTAGGGAAGAATACTATCTAGAGATGAGAGTGAAGGATGAATAATAATTTGATCTCTTGCTTTTAGAAAAAAGGACACTGTACAGGCTTATTAGGGTCTAATAAGAAAATGCTAACTATGTACACTTTGGCAAAAGCATTGCTAGATAAATCTGTAATTAATACTCCCTCCCATTAATATATAAATCTGAAACATGCCTGTTTAGTCAAATTACTAATGATCAACATTTTAAAAAGCATTAATAAAGCAAATGGTCTAATGACATGCTGGTGAGGAGTTTTTAGACTTGACTTTCAGAATTGCTGATTAACACCCACTCACTATAATGGGAACAGATAGATCTTCTGTCTATGTAAAAAATTACCCTGTGCATTTAGGAGACTAACTACTGTATAGCCTTAAGTTCACTCTCTCTTCTCCTAGCTCTTGGCTGTGCTGCAATGCATAAATTTGGGGAACGGAGGGGATTTGTCCATTTTTTTCCCTGGATGCAGACTTGCCTGATACCTTGCCTGATAACTTTTCCTGAAAAACCCACAGGAAAAGAAGGCAAGAAGGTTTCAGCAATTTATATGCATTGATACACAGGTAAGCTATCCACTTTGGGGTTTCTAGTGATCCTAGAAGATTAGTGAACAAAAATCCTCCTGTTTCTTCAACCCCATAGTGATAGTGGTTAGCTAGCATACTTCCTTGATGATCTGCACCTAGAGTGACAAGTCACAATTTTTGCAGGTCTGTGTTTGGTGAAGACAACACAAATAGGTGTATGAACAAATCTTCAAGGTGGAAAGAATTGGGTCAGTGCTGACCATTTAGGCATAGTGAGACAGCCTGTTGAGAACTGCCAAATCACTATAAATGTAGTTGGTTATAGCATGAGAACAAGACCCCAGACACTGTTTTTGGGGTGGTTTTTTGTGTTTGTTTAAAATTGCAGATGTTCTACAATTTGTGCAAAAGGTTTCTGAATTGAGCAAGTGACTTTTCCCTTTCTGTAGTTAACAGTTTTAAATTTTGAGCATTTCCAGAAAATGCACAAAACCTGACAATGATGACAACAATTTCATCATGACATGGTAAATTCAAGGAAATGTTGCTGTCCAAATGGTGGCTGCTGTGCTAGGAGACCTTGAATCCCTTCTTGGTTTTAATTCAAAACTTGAAAGGAGCCATCCAAGGTGTTGAACAGTATTATCATGTATTAACAAGGTCCAGAAACTTGTAGATCTCCTTTGAAAATTGGATTAAAGCCCATGGTCCCACCAACATAGGAACCAACAGATGTCATTGCATGTAAAGATGAACCAATTCAGGACTTAAATCTGTAAGTATGCAGGAGCAATATCAGTACATTTTTTAAGCATAGGCTGCCACAACCGATATGCTGTGTTCTGTAATGTTTTGAGCTTCTGCACAGGGGAAAGGAAAAGTACACTGAGTTTTCTTTCACTTGTTCTGTCATGGAAGCAATGTGTTTAATTGGAAACCTGCCACTTGCATTGAATCTGTTTGCTCTCGTGGCAAGCAAGAATGAATCTTTACCTGCCAGCTAGAAGGGTTCATAGCTTGGCTACACTTTGCTTTTATGTGATTTCACTAGCATGTTACACTTCAAACCAAGCAATACAAATAGGGGCAGGGCAGATAGACTTTTTGTCCTCTCACTCCAAAGCAATGCCATTTAAAATGAAGCAAGGTTCAGAATGCATCCATTGTGTGTGAGTCTATGCAGGGTATTAAGGTGCCAGACAGTCCAGTCCCCTGTAAGCTGTTCTTCTTTATCCTTTGGATCCTTTGCAGAGAAATACAAGATTTGATAGCACCTTTCAACACTTTTAAACCTTTCTTTGACTTCAGGATCAAAGGGGATGAAAGTTCTATCATGTAGCACAGCAGGCTGTGGCTGTACTACCTTCAGCATGCCCAGAAATCTCTCCTAGCCCCATCCTGAATGGTGTTTAGTATCTTCACTTCCCATTAACTTCAAAGGAAGTTGGACAGTAGCCTTCAAAGCAGTCAGATCAGGAAGGCAGAGTAGGAGATCACTCTTTTGTGTAAACACAAGGTCCTTATCTTCATCTGCTAAGCTTACTTTTTGAACTCATTTCAGTAGCGGATTCACATAGAGCCAAACTGACTGGGTTGCCTTGTAACATTGTGCTTCAGCCTTTACTTTATCTTCTTTCTTTTATTTTCTGAAAACAGGTTCCATCTATCAAAGTAGCTGGAGTAAACTCCCCCTCCGTCCCCCAAATTCAAAATGGAGGCACATTTCATTCTTACACCAGAAAAATCTACCCCACCTCAATTATATGGGGACTACTGGTTGAATGGAGGGATCAAATCTTATATTTTACATGCACAAAGTCTGACATGCAGTCTTTAGTGTCTTGAAACGAGGAACAGGTAAAAGCTGATGGGAAAGATCTCTGCCAAAGAGCTTGGATGAACAAATACTATCTATGTATATAATTCTCTTGGGTATGTTGCTGTTTTCAGTGTGCTGATTGGCTGCTTAGGTGTCAGGATCTGTCTCTCCTTGCAGGACCAGACCCCTGGCTGCAGCAGCCAGCACAGCCTCTTTGCAGACTCAGACCCTGGTGGTGGCAGTCTTGGAAGAACCAGGGCCAAGCTATCAGACACAGCCGGCTGCAGTTGTGCAGCACACCTGAAGCAGCCTGAGAACCTGCTTGGCATTCAGTTTTGGCCACCACAACATGGTTTTCTGTGTTTTCTGTAGCTGCTCCTTGGACTTTGAGCCTTCTGTGCTGTCTGTAGCTGCTCCTTGCTCTTGGGGTGGAAACATGTGGAAAGCTTCAAGTCCTTTCTAAACATGGCAGTGGAGGGTCTCTCACCTCCTGGTATGTGTGTAGCATGGGGGTGTGTGGTGTGTAGCATGTGGGGTGTTGTGTGTGTGTGTTGCATGGTGGTGTTATAGAGTGGTATGTGTGTGTTTGTGCATGGTGTGTGTGTGTGTAGCATGGTGTGTGTGCATATGCGCAGTTACATGGTGTTGGCGGAGGTGCTCTCATATCCTGATGCACATGGTTGTGTAGCGTGGTGTGTGTGTGTGTGTGTGTGCGCACACGTGCTGTTGCATAACAGCAGCAGAGAGGCTCTCGCATCCTGCCATGTGTGTGGTGTGTGTGTGTGTAGCATGGTGCATATGTATGCGCGGTTGCATGGTTTCAGCAGAGGGGCTCTCGCATCTTGGTGCACATGGTGTGTGTGTATGTTCAGTTGCATGGCAGCGGTGGAGGGACCCTCATGTCCTAGCATACATGGTGTGTGTGTGCTTGTGTATAGCGTGGGGTGTGTGTGTATGTGCAGTTGCATGCCAGTGGTGGAGGGGCTCTTACATCCTGCCATGTGTGGTATGTGTGTAGAATGGTGTGTGTGCGTGCGTAGTGTGGTATGGGTGTGTAGCGTGGTGCTTGTGTGTATATGTGCGATTGCATGGAAGTGGCAGAGGGGCTCTCATATCTTGGTGCATTCACTGTGTGTGTGTGTGTGTGTGTGTGTGTAGCACAGTGTGTGTGTACATGCAGTTGCATGACGGCAGCAGAGGGGTCTCATGTCCTGGCACATATGGTGTGTGTGTCTGTGTAGCATGGTATGTGTGTGTGCGTGCGTGGTTCCATGGCAGCGGAGGGGCTATTGTGTCCTGGAGTGCATGGTGTGTGTGTGTCTATGTGTCTGTGCGTATGCGCGGTTGCATGGTGGTGGTGCTCTCAGCATGAAACTAGCCATTATAGTTGATTTGAAAGGTTATATATTAATATGTCAAATGATCATACTCTTGATATGTTTCCTAAGTGGCCAATTAGCAGAGTGGGAATGGAAACATACCAAAGTGTTTTATATACAGTATGTAGAAAATGGTGTATGTTACGCCAGGTATAGCTAGTATATGCATAAAGTCCCTGGTTCAGTCCTGCTTTGTTGTTGTGTGCCTTCAAGTGATTTCTGATTTATGGCAACCCTGAGGTGAACCTATCACAGGATTTTCTTTGCAAGATTTGTTCAGAGGGGATTTGCCTTTGTCTTTCTCTGAGTCTGGAGAATGTGACTTGCCCAAGGTCACCCAGGGGGTTTCTATGGTTGAATGGGGATATGAACTGAGTCATAGTCCAACACTCAAACCACTACCTGTTCTTAAAAGAGTCAGTAGCAGGTGGTAGGAAAGGTATGAGACCTAGAGAGTCAGTGTAGACCAGAACCTGGAGAAGCATTGCCATGTTGGGAGATTCTGGGAGCTGTAGTTTTTTCTTCTTTAAAAAAAGAAGGAAAGAAACTCCCAAGATCTACATGAGATAATTACCCTCCCCTGCCACATTCACTGGAGTTTTCTACTGCATGGTAGGCAGCAGCAGCAGTGAGTGGCATGAACTGCAATGAATAATGAAGGATATGAAAGAAGGACAGAGGAAAAGACAGGTGGGAAAAGGAAGCCTGTAGATTGATGCCTTGTGGTGGAGAATATATACGACAGAAGGCAACTCCACAGTGTGTGAGAGAAGAAGAGAAGGAAGGGAGTAGGGAATGGATAGACAAGTGACAAAAGAGGGAACAGATGGGAGGACTACAGAAGAAAGAGAGAAGGGAGAAGTAGAAGAGCAGAAAAAGAGAAAATTATGTATTGTCTAAGAGAGAAGCAGTGTTCATGATCCGAAGAGTGACTAAATGGTAGGCAGAAGATGAAAATTAGACACTGGAGACTGATAGTGACAACATGAGCATTGCTGGCAAGTTGGGAGAAGATGAGGACTTTGAAAGAGAATCTTCGTTTGCGAACAAGAGTTTAGACAAGAGGATAAAAAAGACAAAGAGGAGGAGATTGGGAGACCAAGTAGCTAGAATAGGAGGCAGAGAGGAGGTTCAAAGGTGAGCTGCCCCAAAAGTAACAGGATTCATAAAATCAAGAATGATTTTATCAGTAATATCATTAACATTCAAAATCTTAGAGAGTATATTTTTGACCACAAATAGAGAGCAATATGTTGATTATTTTATTTTATTTATTTCCTGTTGCAGATAGATATGCCCAAATTGGAAGTCATAAAAAAGGATGTTTTTATTTTTTTATTTTTTGTTTGATAAGGGACAGAAATACTTTGACTACTATTAAATCAAGTTATTGTTTTGGTAGGTGTTGGGAAGGATTTCAGTTAAGTATTGAATATAAGAAACCATACATACATGTGAGTGAGTGAGTGAGTAATTTTAACAGCAGATGTTTTAATAAGAAAATGAACATTTTTTTTAATTTCAGTATAAGACCACATTACGATTTTTGGCAATAAATTGCTTTAAATGGAAAATTAACTGGTACATTAAGTTAATGCTACTGCTGCTGCCTCTACTACTGTTCTAGATATCGAGGAACAGGTAGATATCGAGGAACAGGTAGAGAGGCTGCCACCATTTCCTCTTCAATTAGATAGTGCCCTGGAAAGAGTATGAAACAGCTATCCCTATAACCAGGAAGGGGGAAAACATGCTGGTGAGGTACAGTTCTTGTTGCCACCCTATGCAAATGGCCATATGCGCAGAATAAAGCTCTTCAGCCAATGTGGAAGCAACATTTTAAGATAAGTCTTGCTCAGGGCAGTAGTTTTTTCATCTTCATCTTCTTTCCAATTAGTGTGTTTTTTTTTTTAGTGCAGTAATGCAATGTACATTTAAAGACAAAGTTAGTATTAATATAAGTGTAATAAATGCCCCGTCTTTAACATAAACATACTTAATGTGAAAGGTTTTTAAAAGCTTTTTAATGTAAAAATAATATAGTGGCACGTTTTCACTAACTTTCCATCTGTGGAAATAAGGAAACTTCCAGTATTGCTATGAGCAAGAATTTATCCACAGTATGAGCAGTCTCCTAGGTAATTCTGCATCTCTCTTTGTTTTAGGATTAGCTGAAGGCTCCAGTTACTAAAGAATTCAACTCACATGTCCCAAAGGAAGCTGGATGGAAGGAAGCAAGTTACTGAATCATATTGAGATGCAATGCAATGTCTCCATGGAGGAAACAGTACATTGGGCTCATAGGGGCCTTCTGTTTTCTTATAGAAGGGTTAGCAAGTCGTTTTGGGCACACCGACTAGAATCACTGCCTTATGTTGCTTCAGAAACTAACAATACCTTCCCTAACACCAATGGTTTTCTGTAGTGTGTTTTTTTTTTTTTTTTTTTAAGTCAGTAGCCTGGATGACCCCTGTATCCTTTGGGTCAGTTCATTTCACTAATAAGTCCTTTTAATGTAGGCTACTTCAGTGGATCCTATCCTGTTGTTTCATGACCTAAAGATTATTCTATAATTACAAGACAAGCAGCTGAAATACACGGTTTATATGAATCCTGGGGTGTTGTAGATCACATCTTAGAAAAGTTACTTTTTGGACAAACCACAGAACCCTCCAGCAAACATGGACAGGGAAATATTCTGGGATTTATAGTCCAAAGGTAACTTCCCACAGTCAATTTTATATGCTATAGCCCCAAAAGTAGCTTGTCGTTGTCCAGTTTTAGATGTATCAGCTGCTAGCAGGTTTGACATTTCTACTCAAGGAAAGACGTGATACTTAACCATGACTGTGAATATTTTCCCTTGCTTTGGAGGACTCCCCGAGGTATCCGAGTGTTCACTCTTGGGAGAAGAATGTTGGATAAGGTCTGTTGATCCTACCCATCAACAACAATACTTTCAGCTTAGATTAGGAGTCTAATCTCTTGGTTTCATTCTCTTCTTTTCTGTTATCCTGTCTTAAATCCTTCCTAGTGTATTTTTTTAATGTTCTTATTTTTGTGTGCTTTTCTCTGGATGTATACATTTTTGTAGACAAAATGTAGAATATACACATTTTCTCTACAAATTTGTGAGTATTTTTTCTCTTGCTCTAACATTTTTAATGGTTTTCCTTGGTTTTTTTCCAGGTTGTGAGACAGTGTTCTGGAAGAGTTTACCTCTAACGTTTTGCCTGCATCTGTGGCTGGCATCTTCACAGAATGGTTGGGTAGGAGTGTGTGTGGAGTTTAGATACTGTGAACACCTGTTGGGGAGTATATGTAAATTTGTGTAATTGAATGGTTAGTTTCTGGGTGGAGATATGCAAGGAGGATTAGTGTCTGATTGGCTAATGGTTGGTTGATGGGCCATTATCTGCTGGAACTCCCCTTGTCCCTGGGTGGAATTCCTTTGTAAGTGTTGAGTTTTTATTCTATTGTTCTTCAAAACTGGGAGCCAGATTTTGTTTACTTTTAGGGTTTCTTCTGTTGAAGTTATCCCGGTGTTTGTGAATTTCAATAGCTTCTCTGTGCATTCTGACATGAAAGTTGTTGGCCTGGTCTACAATTTCTGTGTTTTCAAATAGCATTTTGTGTCCAGGTTGGTTTATAACATGTTCTGCTACTGCTGATTTTTCTGGCTGGCCCAGTCTGCAGTGTCTCTCATGTTTCTTGATTCATGTTTGCACACTGCATTAGTGGTCCCTATGTAAACTTGTCCACAGCTGCATGGTACGCTGTGAACTCCTGCAGCTGTGGGAGGATCTCTTTTGTCCTTCGCTAAGCGTAGTATTTCTTGGATCTTCTTGGTTGGTCTGTAGATCATTTGGAGGTTGTGTTTCCTCATCATTTTCCCTATTCTGTCTGTGACTCCTTTGATGTATGGTAAAAATACCTTCCCTTTGGGTGACTGTGTTTCTTCATTCCTGTGATTTTTTCTGGGTCTGGCTGCTCTTGTGATGTCTGATCTGGAGTAACCATTAGCCTGTAGGGCCCAGTTTAGGTGCTTCAGTTCGTCCTCCAGGTAGAGGGGTTCGCAGATCCAAAAGATCCCAGCCTCTGTATTGCTATGCTGGATTACTTTCTTTTCCAGAACTTTTATAGCAACACTGTGGCTTAGAAAAAGTTACCTTTGATTAATACATCTGCTATGGAGGTTCTTTAGAGGCATTAGATAAGCTTTACCATTTAACTAATAATCAGAACCTTTAGAAAACAAAATAGTTACATAGCTCATTACTGTGATCACCCAGCAGCAACTGCTTGATACCTTAACCCAGGAAATAACATATTGGATAACTCATTATTGTTAGTTAGTATTGTGATATTGAAATACAGGGGGAAATGTTCACTGATTTTCCCCATCTCTGATCATCATAATTATGAGTAGATTATTGTGCACCCACCCACCCACCCATCTATTCAGGCACAGTGTAAGAGACCATGTGGTTGCCATAGGCACTGCAAACAGATGCTCTGGACAGGAATGTAGAAGCAGTCACTCATCTTTCTTCCTTTCCCATCTGTCTCTCCCCTTAGAAAGCCCTCAATATTCATGCCTGATCTAGCATTAGGTGCGCAGAGAAATACTCCACTTAATTCTTTCTCCTAGCCCACACCAATACAGCCAGTTCACATGGATATCCAGTGCCACTGTAGGGAGCAGCCAGTCTGGCAAGGCAATCCCCTGCCCTCTACTCCATCACCATGAACTCAAAACAGACACTCTCTTTCTTTTTCTGGTAGCAGAAGAAGGCAGGAAAGCTCACTTTTTAGATTTTTGAAAAAACAGCTAACATGATCCATTAGTATATCTCAGGTTTCCAATGTGTCTCCTCTTCCTCTTTTCCTCTCTCTCTTTTCCCCTTGTAGCTGGCTCCTCTGCTCCTTGCCAGCTGTAGAATGCTTGACAAAGAAGGATCACAACCATGTGACCCTTCCTCCTCCCCCTCTCATTACTCAGATTGAGTCAGAATACACCCAGTAGTGAGTAACTGGCAGAAACTCTGTTATATTACTCTGGAAAGTAGTGAATTCTACCCCTGAACTTTATAGGCAATACCATTCCACGTCACTACTGTAAAAGCTTACTTTTTACCATAGCAAGTTGTTTCAAGTAACATGCTACTTCCAAGCTCTGCTAATAATTTGACCACCTCATTGTACAGAAGATTCCTGGAAAGATTTTGGCAATTTTGATATTCAGAAAAGTTGCTGTAGGACCCTTACAGTTTCTCACAAAGGCCAGCACTTCAACCAGGCTCACAAATTCTTGAGTCCATGACAATAATCATGACATCATTCACACTAATAATTTCTCCTACTCAGGAAGAGTAGCATACCTTAGAACTGATAAATGCGATTAAAAAATTGAAGATGTTATTGTTGTTGATGCTAGTCTCCCACTAGAATTTGAAACTCAAAACTATTGCAAGGACTTTGCTTGCAAAAACTTTGTTGTGCTATCAAACAATATATTGGCCTTAGCCATTGAAAATTTGCTCCTGGATGCCTGTCGCTACCTTGTCATCATTACAGATTTTTGTGAATTTTACCAGATACAAGAGGCAGTTGACTTACTATGATTTTGTAGAGTTTCCATCACAGTCATGTAAGGAATCTAGTTTCTATATGTCATTGTATTTGGAGTGTGGTATCTGTGTTCAATGGAGCCAGCATGGTGTAGTGGTTTGAGTGTTGGACTACAGCTCTGTTGGACCAGGATTCAGATCCCCACTCAGCAATTAAAACCCACTTGGCAGGTCACACACTCCCAGTGTAAGAAAACCCTGTGATAGTTTAGCTTTAGGGTCACCATGAATCCAAACAACTTGAAGACACATAACAAAAACAATCGGTGTTCAGTTTTGAATAGTCCCCTTTATATAACCACTGGCACTCATTTCTCTCCGCATATAATTTTTTTGCTCACTTATATTGACTGTTCCCAGATTAAAATGAGAAATATTCAGGTGGGAGCTGCTACATAGATTTCAGTAAGCCTCTCTCACAAATAATATTGCAGGAGGAAGTTATTATGGTTTTCACATTATAAACTTTCTTCCCCAGTAGGTAAAAAGAGTATTTCCTTTAGTGAATGCAAGTGGGAACATGAACATAGAATGAAAATAATTGAAATAGAGGAAAGAAATCTATTTTTAATGGATATAGATTTCCTTCTCAATAGCCCTGAAGTTGTTCCCCCTTTTAAAAAATTTTAATTGTTGCTCTCAGTTTCACCTTAGCTGGATAAATGTAGCAAAGAAATTTGGGTTATATTACTAATAGCTGGAGGAATATTACAGTCTATTTGATGTTACACTCTATTTGTAGCCACCTCCATTTCCCCATCCCCAGAACACCCAAGTCTAATGCTGCATTTGAGATGAGAGGGGGGCACAGATGGTGTCCAGCAACCAGTGGCAACTCAAATATTTTACAGCCAATAGAGCAAAATGCAGTTTTCAAGGGAAAAGGAGCAGTGGCATGGAAGGGAGAGCTTAATCTTTCCTCCTCTCTTCCATTGATAAAAGACAGTAACACATGTAACATTCTTGTCACTCACTCCTTTCCCCCTGAAACTTGTTTCTAGTTCTGTGTTTATTCTGTCAAGGTGTTAAAGATTGGGGGGGGGGAGTGGCAAAGAAAAAATGGCAGATGTGGCAGGGTTAAACATGGTTATCCCTAAGATGTACCTTCAAATTGGCTCCACTGGGTTTCCATAGCAGAGTAAAGATTTGGACCCCTGCCTCCCAGAATCCCTGTTTTAGGGTGGCAAGTGCCCAGGAGAATATACCTTTAGTTCAAGAAACAAAGGCGAAACCAAGCCAGCTCACACACAGATAAAGAGCAGAAGAGTGGTCAAAGCAGTCTGGGATCTAAGCACAACATGCAGTCCAAGCAGGATCAAAAGCCAGTCAGTGAGTAACTGAAGAGAAGAGTCCAAAAAGCAAGCTGAGGTTGAGGAAACTAGAGAGCAGGGAGTGCCATGGTACCAAAGATAGTGGAACTGTTGTCCTACAGTACTGACACAGCCTTGGCTGTTCTAATTTATTGCCATCTGTAACTCAGCACAACTGGTCACACTATTCCAGCATTTTACTTTTAAAGCAGGCCAAACCCTTGTCTGTGCTTTTGGTGCTGCCATTTTAGTCTGTGACACTGCAAAGGATGAACTAGCTCAGATTCCAACTCCCTCTCTTCCAGTCAAGATGTGATGGCCTAAGGCTGTGCTTTCAGGGCAGGGCTGCTAGCCTCCTCTGGCTCTAACTGAAGCCTGTCATCTGGGCTCACCTCTTCTCCATCATCTGAGGAGGCCTCAGATGGGACATGACACAATCCAACACTCAGACCAGTAAACCACAATGGCTTTTCCCTAGCAGTCCATCCCCTCTCCTCAGTTTACAGTGAATAAGTAGTAGTTGGCACTGGAAGTGCATGCTGTTTGCTGAATGCCCTCCCCTTGGTACTACATATTCAGTGGTCATGAAGAGTGCTGAAGCCAAATCCAGGCATAATTGGGCACTTCCTTAAAGGGAGTAGGGCAAGGAATCTGCTTGAACTGACTTCAAGAGGGGGAAAAAATCACTGTAACTGCAGTGCCACGAAGAAGTTATATGAATGTGCTGCAAAATGGCTTCATAAAGGGTGGAATGACTACTGTGGACAAGGCTATTGTTTTGTCTCACATTGATAGTTATGATGGCAACAGTACCACAATTTTCAGAGCAGCTGCAGTGTAGTAGATGTTGGTGATAAAGAAAAAGCGAGGGTCATAGCTACAACACTCCACCAATAAAATTCTCTGAAGCATCTCTCTGGAAACTGGTGGCAGGCAGACTACTGATCTCAGCTAGGTGAATCACTGATACAATTCTCTCTCTCTCTCTCTCTCTCTCTCTCTGGCTTTTCTTCACAAACAAAGATTCAGGAAGGACTCATCCCGCACTTTCTGCAAGCATGCTGATGACTAAAAAGGCCAATCCGAGATAAACAAGTCCAGTTGCAGAAAGCACAGCAGAAGGTCTCCTCGGATGATGTTTCCAGGTTATGATTCTTTCTGCGTTGTCGTTTCTCTTCAAGACTTGTTTGGCGTGAGTTCTCAAATAAGGCTGCAGCATTGTGGATAGTGTGTCTCCATGTCTCCCGATGTGAGGCCAGGGTGGACCATCGTTGGTGATCAATTTGGCCGAGCCTGAGGTCTTGTTTCAGGGAGTCCTTGTATTGCTTTTCTGGAGCTCCCCTCTTATGTTGACCCATGGCGAGTTCACCGTAGAGTACTATTTTTGGGAGGCAATGATCCTCCATCCTAGAAATGTGCCCTGCCCAGCGCAGCTGTGTTCTCAATATCATGACCTCAATGATCCCTGCTTGCTCAAGGACAGCAACATTCGTCACATAGTCAGCCCAGTGTATATTTAGGATTGTGCGTATACAGCGCTGATGAAAGCGTTCGAGGAGTCGTAGGTGGTGGCGATAGGTGACCCATGTTTCAGATCCCTATCTATCTATCTATCTATCTATCTATCTATCTATCTATCAGAATTAATTAAATAAGGCCATTCGCAGCAATAGCTGCATCTCAATCTCTTTTCAAATAATCCTGATCCAATATGTTCTAATGTGGTTCATAAGAAAAATTAAAACTTTTTTCTCCTAATCACAGAATGGCAAGATTTACTGAGGGGAAGCAGGGGAAACTAAACTTTTCCTTAGAGGAAATATGAACATCTCATGGTATGTATGTCTATGCATGTGCAGCACTGACAGAAGTAATCCAGTTTGACACCACTTTAACTGCTATGGCTCAATGCTATGGAATTCTGGGTTTTGTGGTTTTGTGAGATATTTAGCTTTCTCTGTCAGAGAGCTCTGGTGCCACAACCAACTACAAATCCCAAGATTCCATAGGATGGGGCCATCATATTTCTGCAGTGTGTCAGCAGCCTGAGTTTGGGGATCATGTAATAGAAAATCCTTCTCAAGAACTTAGAAAAAGTAAAGGGAAAAGCTGGAAAGCTATCTTCTTACTTTCAATTTTCTAGAGTCTTTCTACAATTATTTTTATAATTGAGACAAATTACAAAACAAATATACATTAGGGAGAGAGAAGGGGACATTGGCATCTTAGTCTTGCTAAACTCAAGATCGTTCAAGGCAGTTGGAGACCCAACTGGTGCCAACGCTGGTTTCTTTATGATGTCAGGTCAAGACATGGCATTTTCTTAAACCCTTAAGGGCCTAATTTATCTTTAAGCATGTACATGGTTTTTAAAACTCTTGTAGCTTTTTCAACTTGTTTAATATGTTTTTATCTGCCAGAATCCTATATCACCTTTTGCGTAATGTAACTTTACATATGCTTAGCTAAGTAGCAAAGGCACTAAAAAATCCTGCTAGTGGATGGCAAAGATGCATATTTGGACACCAGCAAGAATGTCTGATGCACATTGGTCCTGTTGTGCATTGGTCCCATTGCACATCGGTCCCATTGCACAATGGTTGCTATGCCAGCCTCTGCTACATAGGGTGCATCTTCACTGTAGAAATAATGCAGTTTGACACCATTTTAACTGCCATGGCTTCATTCTACGGAATCCTGGGATTTGTAGTTTTGTGAGTCACCAGCACGCTTTGTTCAAGAAGGCCAAAGGCCTTGTAAAACTACAAATCCCAGGATTCTGTAGAATGGAGCCATGGTAATTAAAATGGTATCAAACTGCATTATTCCTGCAGCATAGATGTACCCACAGTAACGTAACAGCAGCCCTTTACAGATATGGACATTTTTTTTAATGGTCCAATTCTAATTCTAATATACATAAATCCACTTACAAAGATGTAACTTCCAGACAGGATTCTGGCCATCTTGTTTAATTTATTTATTCGTTTTATCTGTTTGCCACCCTGGGATCCCATGATTTAAAGGTGGGTTTAAAATATTTTAACAAATAAATAATAAGTGCTCAGACTACAGTCTTACCATGCTGAAATCATCACCATCACCACCATCATCATCATCTTTATTTCTATCCTGGTTTATCCCCAATTTGGGACTCAAAACGGTATATAATAAAAAGGCATTGTTAAAATCAGCAAAATACAAAAGTTAAAACACAATTAAACAACTAACAAAGTTAAAAACAGCTAAACATACACATATACCCCAGCACTGCCATTAGCAAAGATCTGCAATGGCTTGACAAAACAGGAAGGTTTTTACTTGGCTCTGGAAGGAAATGCCAGGAACAGCTCCCGAGCTTGTCCTGCCATTTAACATTCATGGACTACCTGCAGTTCAAGGCTTGCCTTACCTCCCTTTGTAATGGTAAAGATGTTAAGTGCTTGGCATTGCTGGAAATAGGCCATCTCTGTGGAGGTCAAATGGTGGGAATTCAGAATAACAAAAGTGTATGTGTGGGGGGGGGAATGGGTGACAAGAGAGTTGTAAATCTTTGAAACAGCCAATGAATGAAAGACACACCACGTTTGCCTGTTTTGCAAATACTTTTTTATCCTTGCTTTCCCTTTTTTGCTCTTCATTCTAAGCAACAATGTTGAGCTAGTTACTCTTTAGAAATCCTGTTTAGTAATATCTGAGGCTGCTGCTTACTGATGTCTGAAGAAGACTGCTCATAACAGGAAGGCAGGGAGAGTGCCAATCTGACTTATCTGGGTAGAGGGTTCCAGAGCCTGGGGGCAGCCACCGAGAAGGCCCTTTCCTGAGTTCCCACCAGATGTACTTGTGAGAGTAGTGGGACAGAGAGAAGGGCCTCCCCAGCAGATTGAAGAGCCCGGGCTGGTTCATAAGGGGGATGACAGTCTTTCAAATAACCTGGACCTAAGCTGTGTCGGGCTATAAAGGTCATAACCAGCACTTTGAATTGTGCCTGGAAAAGACTGGCAGCCAGTGGAGCTGCTGTAACAAGTGGGCTATATGATCCCTGTAGCCAGCTCCCATTAGCAACCTGGCTGCAGCTCTTTGAACCAGCTGGAGTTTGCGAACACTCTTCAAAGGCAGCCCCACATAGAGTACATTACAGTAATCCAACTGGGATGTAACGAAGGCATGTGTCACCATGGTCAGATCTGACATCTCAAGGAACAGGCACAGCTGGCACACAAGCTTTAACTGTGTGAATGCACTCCTAGCCACTGCTGAGATCTGGGCTTCCAGGGTCAGAGTTGTGTATTCCTGAATGTCAGGGGGTTGGACTGGATGGCCCTTATGGT
Organism: Gambelia wislizenii; assembly: GCA_030847615.1. NCBI lineage: Eukaryota > Metazoa > Chordata > Lepidosauria > Squamata > Crotaphytidae > Gambelia > Gambelia wislizenii. The sequence goes on from JAUMIR010000005.1 coordinate 29,363,238, forward strand.
CTCTTCCAACTCTCTGATTCTATGATTCTATGAATCTAGGAGCACCCCCAACCTGCAAACCTGTGTCTTCAGGTGCAGTGTAACGCCATCCAGCATAGTCTGAAACCCTGTCCTCTGATCTGCCTTTTGACTGACCAGGAGCACCTCTGTCTTGTCTGGATTAAGTTTGGAAATGGCCAGATTCAAGAAGAAGAAAAAAAATCTGAAAATTCTTTCATTTATCTATTTCATCTCCACCATCCAACTGGGCAATCAGTACAGATTTTGTATATCAGGAAGCACAAACCTACAAATGGACATGCCCCCCCCCCCTCCGCTCACTTCCTGGCAACAAGCATAATCTTTTATTGCCTTGCCTTCCTTGCTTGTTGTTGCAGCAGCTGCTACAGTAGTAAGAAATCTGGCATGAGTATCATGTGCATTCACTGCTGCTCATGTACATATGGCACCATTTATATTTTCTGCTGCTACATGTCTGAATGCATATTTTAGGCAATGAACCAAGAATATATGACGATGCCCCTAATTATGTGTAGCAATTTCCTGACAGTCTGAAAATCATGTCATTGGTTGATATGCTGTAATTCTATTTTGCCTGGATTTATGAAGTTAACTTGGGTTGTTTTCACTTAATCTCTGCAAGAGAGAGAAAATAAAAATGAACTGCAGATCTCAGGGGTAGAAAGAGCAATGGGGATCTGTATAATCCATTATCAGTGCATGGAAATATTCTAATCCTTATAAAAAGACTTCACAGATAGACATTATGTCCTGCAATGGCTGGTTTGTTTTGGCTGTATCATATGCATGCATGCCTAAGACTGTGCCATGCTGAGACCTCCTGGAAGGTTTTTTAAAAGGCATTTGTCCCTTTGTCCCAACAATTAGACATCTGTTCTATTTTAAAGCAACTTTGATCCAGCCTTTTTAAGCAATGGAAAACTTTAATTGAGCATCTACTCAGACTCCTCTCTCTTCCAGCACAGACAGTTTACATGGAGGGCTCTCTGTAGAAGAGGGAAGCTTTTTTAAAAAACAACAACAACAAAAGGCATAAGAAGTCTTTGATTTCTTCCTATAGGCCTGGAGCTGTAGAATTGATACTAGGCATCAGGAAATAAAAGGAGGGAGGTATGTTTTCCAGTGATAAAGACAATGTTAGCTGCTTTCACTGTTCATCTAAGTACTGATTCTGAACCTTTTAACAAATGCAGATTTATCAGTCTTAAATAAATAACATAAATATAGATCACTGCTTTTGTTGTTATTATTTGCAGTCAAGTCAACATCTACGTATGGCTACCCTATGAATGACAGACCTCCAAGAGCCCTGGTAAAAAGTTGCCCTGCTCAGATCTTCCAAATTGCACCTATAGTGCAATCTCCCTCTTTTTTTACTGCCTTCCACTTTACTAAGCATTATCATCTTTTGCAGTGATTCATGTTGTCTCATGATATACCCAGAGTACGACAGCTTCAATTTAGTCATCTTTGCTTCTAGAATAATTCAGTCTTGATTTGCTCTAATACCCATTCATTTGTCCTTTAAGCAGTGCATACTACCTGTAGAACTCTTCTCCAGCATTGCATTTCAAATGGGCTGATTCTTTTCTTGCCAGCTTTCTTCGGTGCCCAGCTTTCACAACCATACATAAAAAAAAATCAGAAATACTATGGCCTAGATGATTCTGACTTTATGATTTAATGATATGTCTTTACACTTGAGTATCTTATCTACTTCCTTTATGGCCTTCCCAAGTCTTAGCCTTCTTTGGATTTCTTGACTACACTCTCCACATTGGTTTATGACTCAGCTGAGGTACAGGAAAGCTTTTAACTATTTCAGTGTCTTCATTAACCACTTTAAAGTTATATAAATCATCTGTGGTCATTCTTTTTGTCTTCAGCTGTAACTTTGCTTCTGTGTTTCATTCCTTAATTTTCTACAGTAGTCTTTCCAAGCCTTTGCTATTTTCTGCAAGTAATATGGTGTCATCTGCCTGTCTTAAATTGTTGATGTCCCTTCCCTCGTGATTCCTCTGAGTCTAAGGAGATTATCAGACATGGTAAAAACTACATCAAAAGACTGTGATGAGAATACGAAAGGGTGAGATTATCAGATGACAATATCCTCCGCCATTCCGGGGGTGTAGCACAGCCATGAATAAGGCATCCCTTTTTATTAGCAGTTTGTCCCCATCATTAAAAAAGGGAAGGCTCATCTGGGGCAGCACTATGCCCCTGGAATGGCAGAAGGACGTGGGCCTCTGGTAAGGTCTCCCTTTCTGTTCTTGTAGCAATCTTGTGACATGGTTGGGAATGTGATTTTTTGGCATGTTCCCCCATGTCTGATAATCTGCTGAGAGGCTTACCACACACTGAAGTGGCAGGGCAGCCAGATGGTTCCATTTTCCATGTGCCTTACTGCATGACATCACTGTTCTTCCAGTGTTCTGTCATTCTAGTCCAGTGAGAGACCAAGGAAAAACCACATCTTTTTACTAATGGGTTTTTCCAATTATTAAAAAGACAAGGTTTTACCACAGTCTCCCATGGGACCAGAATGGAAGAACAATGATGTTGTGCAGTAAGGCAGCACAGAAGACGGAACCTTCCTGCTGCATTGCTGCTTTACTTTGGCATGTGGTGAGCCTCTAAGGAGATTTTCAGATGGGCTCAATATTCCGTGGCAGGCAAGGAACAGGGTTGAGAAAGGGTCTCCCTTTCAGACGACATTGACCCGTTCCGTCCTGCTCCCATCCTGCCCCCGTGTTGCTTCCAGAGTATTCTATTCATTATGAAACATCGTGAACAGATCACCCATTCCATGTCTGTCATGGAATCAGGGGTGTGGTTAAAGGAGCCCTGTTTCTGTTGCAAGATGACAGCTGTGGAGGGGGGGAGGTCCTTCCCAGCACTTCTGAGCATAATCGGGACATCCAGGGAAGTGTTACCCTTTTCCCTCCCTCCCTGGGTTACTTGTATTTTTTCCTGAGTTGTTGTTTTCTTTCAGCTTTGTTTTCAGTTTTGACGTTTGGATTTTTTTAAAAAAAAAATTAAATTTGCCACGCATCCATTCTCTTGTGAGAATGGGCGGGATTTCATTTGCTGGTCATAAATGCAACCTTATGATGGCTGCATTTACGACCGGCCAGCAAAGGGAAGGGGAGGACGCTCCTGCCGTGGAATGAAGTTAAGTGTGTGAACATTTTTCTTCTATTCTGCGGCAGAAACAGGGTATTTGGCCCCATCTAAAAATGTCCTAAGTCTAAACCTGCTTTCCATATTACTGCAAATGACAAAATTCTAAGTCTTTGTAATTTTGGGTGGGGATTGTAGATTGAACAATCACACAGGGCCTATTCTGACTATATGGATACTCTGCCCATACTATTTGCCAACTCCATGAGCCTGAGGAGAAGAACTACTCTCCAGACCTGGCCACTGCACCTAGATAAGGAAAAAAGCATCACATATTGTTGAGTAAGGAGAAGGAACTCCTGTTGGAGAGTATGAGTGTGTAACCACACTAGTTACACAGTTATGCAATGATGCCCAGCTTAACACCACCACCCCTCATTCCCACTTACTGCGAAACAGCCCTGGTGATCGAGGAGGGGTCTGTTCCCCTGTCGCTCAGGAAGCATCTGACTGATGTTCCCATTCCCTCCCATGAGCAATCCCCAACATGACAGGCAGAAGACAGACCAAAGTTGAAACAGCGGTAGAAGTGGTTTCACTTGAATTGAGCTGTTTTTAAAGGACCAAATCAGAATATGTGTCTTGTAGTCAGTGTGCACACTTACAAATTAGCCTATTTTTGAATGACTGCCCCTGTCCACGTCAAGTTTAAAGAAAAAGGATCATAAAAGGGAATATCAGGGACCTAGAAACTGCCCATCAGATATTAATAAGTGATATGGTGTAGTGGTTTGATTGTTGGACTAGGACACTGGGAGACCAGGGTTCAAATCCTTGCTCAGCTATGGAAACCCACTGGGTGACCTTGGGCAAGTCACACACTCTCAGCCTCAGAGGGAGATAAGGACAAACCCCCTCTGAAGAAATCTTGCCAAGAGAACCCAAGATAGGTTCTCCTTAGTGCTATCATAAGTGCCCAACTCTCCACTCTCCTGGGGCTTGGCTGCCCACCCCAAATGGAGCCAAGCCCCAGGAGAGCGGGCAGTTTGGCACTTTTGCCCAAACTCCCCACTCCTGGGACTTATCTCTATTTGGAGTGGAGAGCCAAGCTCCAGGAGAGCGGGGAGTTCAGGTCTAAAGCACCCAACTCCCTGCTCTCCCGGGGCTTGGCTGCCCAACCCAAATGAAGGCAAGCCCCTGCTGCATGTGACCAAAGATGGCCCCATGCAGGGGGCCTTGGTCACATGTTGCAGGTCCTCATCCTGCCCTCTGAGACAGTCAGGGAAGTGATGGGGGCAGAGGCTGCAGTGACAGGCCAGCATGCCCATCAGGACTTTCTCCCATTCTGTGAAGGGAACAGGGAAACAATGGATATGCTGGCAAGGAGCCAACATATCCTGGCTCACATATCCTGGCTCATATAGATGAGCCCTAATTTTATGAAAGCTTCTGCACACAGGATGTCTTGGGGGTCTCTCATTCATAGGTCTTTCATTGCCATATTTTGAAGCCAACTTGGCAGCACATAAGAAGAAGAAAAACTAAATTTGCTACTTTTCAATAGATTACCATATGCAGTTTTGATGCAGAACCAAGTCCTTTTCACCTTCTGTTTTGTGATGCATTTCCCCCTTTTTTGGCAACCTGTAAACAACCACCCTAACTTCACCATGTGAGTGTATTGTTGAGTATTTGCAAGGACTGTCATTTCAGGAGGGATAAATAGAAGCAAGTAACATAGTGGTCACCCCCTCTTTAAAAAAAAAAAAAGTGATGCATCTTTCAGCAAACTATGAAACTCCTCTTCACTTTATCTCATCAGCATTTTTCATTGACTTATAAAAAATACGTTCTGGGTTTGTTTTTCCCCAACAAAACAGTGCTGCTGAGGTTGTGATCCAGCTTGTTGTTAATGGAACTATTTCCTTCCTTCTTGTACAAAGTCAATCTAGATTCACACTGACATCCTTTCTCTCTAGGACCAGTTTGGATTCATAGAATCATAGAATTGTAGAGTTGGAAGAGACCACGAGGGCCATCCAGTCCAACCCCCCTGCCACGCAGGAAATCTTGATCAAAGCATCCCCGACAGATGGCAATCCAGCCTCTGTTTAAAGACCTCCAAGGAAGGAGACCCCACCATGCTCCGAGGGAGTGTGTTCCACTGCCGAACAGCTCTTACTGTCAAAAAGTTCCTCCTAATGTTGAGGTGGAATCTCTGTTCCTGGAGCTTGCATCCATTGCTCCGTGTTCCAGTCTCTGGAGCAGCAGAAAACAAGCCTGCTCCATCCTCAACGTGACACCCCTTCAAATACTTAAACAGGGCTATCATGTCACCTCAGAGGATTGTTTCCTCTGCTATTTTTACTAGGTGATCAAACATTTTACAACCATCAGAAGAACTATGAAAACAGTTGGAGCTTTGAAACCAGGGGTTTTATTTTTCTGAATAGTTCATTCTTGGGGGAAAGGCAGCTTGGAGCCTTTTGTGACCTCCTCCCTTGAATGAATAAGGCTAGACTAGGTGTGAACTAGAACCTCCTTTGTGTCTGTTTCCATCTTTGCATTTACAGTATAACAACAATCTTGACTTAAACAAAAGGAAGCCAAATGAATGACATGAGTTAGTATGCCAGAATTGTGAGTCGCTGGCTAAATGCCAATAGCCCAGAACCCTGCTGAGCTAAACTTGCAAAGACCTTGCTTGCAAAAAACCCCTGTTGAGGTTGCTTGCTGTGGGCCATCCATCCATTGGATAAACATGTCTGGAATTAATGCTTGTGAGGTGGGATGGGAGATGCCGCCCATACACACTGATACAGACCTCAAAGCAATCATATATATATATATATATATATATATATATGCATAGATTGTTTGCCTTGCCTTCACTTTATAAATTGTTTTTAGCAATACGTTTATTATATTTATACCTTTCCTTGTCTTGCCTTGAAGGAAATCAAGGAGGCATGTGTAAGAGAAATGCTCTTCACTTTATCTTCAAAGGGAAATCTCCTTCAAATGCAAAGGGGAATAGGCCTTCCTCTATGAGATAGATGGGCCTGGGAGATAGTGACCAGTCCAGTGAGTTTCATAGTTAAAAGGGTTGTTGAACCTCCATCTCTCCAGTTCTAGTTCAATGCTCTAACTAATATACCAAAATCGCTCTCCACTGTTACCCCACTTATGGCACAAGCTGTTTCTGCTTATGCTAAGTGCTTGTTTTAATTTTGCTAAAGTGAAGCAGAAAAATCAAGACCCAAGAATGCACACACACACACCCCTCACGTGCAGAGAGATAGCTAAGAAGGGGAGAAATTACCGTGAATGGTATATTCAGTGCTCCAACATATCACAGAGCTAAAAAGAGCATGAAGGAAGCCCACTCCTACCTGTTGTAATTTGCCATCAAATCAATTTTGACTTCTGGAGACCCTATGAATGAGATACCTCCAAGATCTCCAGTCATCAAACGTCCAGCTCTGGTATTGAATCAAACAGTGCTGTTCCACATGGCATTCAGTGTTTGAAGTTCCTGTTTTAATTGTTTTAAAACTGGATTCCAGGTTTGTTTATAGATTGCCTTTAGGGTTTTTTAAGAGTGTTTTAAAAATGTTTTTATCTTGGTATTGTTTTAATTGGATTTTATTTGTTCATTGCCTCAGAAGTCTTTGTGGGCTGGGAGACAATACAGGAATACTTTAGATAAATAAAATCATCCATCCGCAATATGGTCTCCCTCTTATCCTACTTCCTTCCACTTTACAAACATTATTGTGTTTTCCAGTGAGTCATCTTGTCTCATGAGCTGTCCAAAGTATGACAGTATCAGTTTGTCATCTTCACCTCTAATAAGAATTCAGGCTCGATTTGCTCTAAGATCCATTAATTTGTCTTTTTTAGCAGCCCATGGTATCCTACTTATACTCCTACCTACAACTAGCAATTAGTAACAATTATAATTAACAATAATATGAAATGACATTTCAGTGCAGCATATTAATCAGGCATTCTTACTATTTCTCACTCCCATGTGGCTTGTCATAGTGGCCTTGATTGACAGCCTGGCATGGTCTGGCAGTTTTGTTATTCCAAATATTCATAGAGACATGATGGGTTTTGTGTGTGTTTTTTCCTCTTTCTCTCTTCCCCTACCCCCCATTACCATTACAGTAAAAACTAAGACCTGAAGGAAAGCAAGCAAATGGCTCTGCAGAATGTTTATTCTTTTTCCCCTAGAGCAGAGAAGCTCATGTTAGTTGCCAGAGCTGAGCAAAAGAGACACAGTGCAATTTCATTTTTAGTACACAGTTACCTTAATATCATTTGGATAACAAATTGACCTAACTCAATTACCCTTAATGTGCTCCTGGTGACTCAAAGGCAGAGGAACAAGGGAAAATATTAAGTGGTACTCAATGGGATTTAATTATTTCTTCCTTCCAGCTGCTCCATTATCTTCTGCTTTCCCAACTTGCTATTCCTGACCATGGCAGCTGTGCTGGGAAGTACGGGAGAGCAAGATGACTAGGAAACAGTAACCTAGGACTTCCACAGACTACTTGTATGGCCTCAGGGAGAGTCATTTATACTTTCTCTCATCATTTGGGACTGCTTGGTTCATTATGAAACCACTTCATACATTCAGTAGATATAGTGGGCTGTTTTGAGTATTGGGCAAAACGTGATCTATAATTTCAGGAACTGGAGGTCATTCTTTCTCTCCTCTATCCACCATTGCAGAAGTGTCGGTTTAGGAGAAAAGCATCGACATGCATAGATGCCATCTGCAATATGCACAAGTGTTCATTTTGTTGTACACTGCAAATTTAAACTGAAGAATGTGAATTGTGATAATTATTTCTCATCATCTGTAGGGGCAGGGGAAAATATTATTAAGCTGCTTATTATTATGAATTGGTCTTAATTTTGGTTGTATTTATTTTTATACTTATATAGGCCAAAATTATTTTGGTGTCATCCACATGTGTATGTACCCTTACACATATAATTGCATTTTTTGTTTTTATTTTTTCCACTGTGCCTGTATTTTTGGTCGTGTATTGAGTTCATGGTTGCATAAGTGGAGTTCTCCAAATGTAACCATTTCACATGGGCCAAAATCTATTGTTAATCCTGACCAGGCATTGATTAAGCATTGAATCAGTGGGATTTACCTATGTGTTGACACACTGTTCAACAGTTGCCTCAATGATTCTTTCTAGTTGGGACTAACTAACAAATTTCCAACCATAAAGTTGCACATTTTTGGATGGTGTGAAAGTATTCATCAGTGCCTTCAGCATACCACTTTACTTACTGGGACTGCAGAAAAAAGCACTGTGAATTCCTCATTGCACACTGGAACAATAAGCAGAGACTTTGGCAGATACACAGTTGTATCTATGAGTGTATACTTCTACATTATACAAGGACAATATAGGCTCTCGGCCATGGTCTCTGCCTTCAGAAGGCCAACAAGAGGGCTTTAATGAAGTTCCCAATATTCTCCCATGCCTGACTGCTTACAGCTGTGTAAGCAGACCAGTAGTGGCTAGCAGTACCTCTCACATAGAGAAGAGATGACATATGTTTTAGGTTTTCTTCTGATTTTTAAATGAGCTATGCAAGGTGCTAAATCTATTTTGGGGTAGGATTCAGCAGCCTAGATACCTCCTTTAAAGTTGAGAGTAAAACCTGAAGCATATTTTTTTAAAAAATCCACTGACATGGGAGCCACATATGCTACTGGTCCAAATAATAACTCTTTTTGACAAACCTCAAGACCCCCACTCTATTGCTGTCTTTAGCCAAACTAGACTAGGACTGGAGAGTCCTTTGGAGTGAGGAATTCTTCAAATGGAGGACTTTCCTCTGACAGCTTTCCAACAGAGTACCAACCTTTGTAAAGTAAGGTACACACATTCAGTTTCATTATACAGTACATTACAATAAGAGAATAAGAATTAGAAACAGTGCCTGTCATTCTCAGCAGCAGTCCCATGCCTCCTATAGTGTTTGTTCAGTGTTAGTCTAAATAAAAGATATTACTTAGATTGGAATTGTACATGTCATAGGTCATACAGCTGCAACTCAACTGGATGCGTAAGATAAGAAGCTGATCACCATTTAAAGATCATCTTTCTCTATTGGATACAACCTGCATTGTGTAAGGGCCGCCTCCTTCATTTGATAGGAACAAAGAAGACATTTCTGGTTTGGTTTTTTTCTGCCTCATTAAGAACAGGTTTCAATTATTCTGCAGAGCAATTTGAAAAGTACTTCATTCACAGGAAAACACAGACACTGACTGAAGCTGTTCTTTCTCTCTAGCTGCCTAGGAAACCATTGTCTGCCTCTTCTGAAACCTAAAGTATATCACTAGCACATTGTCCCTTTAAATCAGCTACAGAAGACTAATGCACATCCGTGAAAGATTATTTTGGTACATCATGGGGGGGGGGCATAAAAGCAAATGTGTGAACAATAAAATGTTATGCAGGCACAATTGGGGAAAGCAGCTCATTTTAACACTTATTTCCTCCCTGATCGACACAAACAGTTCTACCAACTTTTGAAACCAGAGAAGAAAGCATATTTTAATAACTGTTGGCTTCTCTTAATTATGATAGATAAAAAGTGCTAGAATTAATAGATTTAGGTTATTTTTCTAGGTTGTGTCAAAATTTTTGAGGTTGTGTCATTTTTTGCATAATTAATGTTCATTCCAGCATTTTTTTTTATGCCACAAAGAAACACACTTATCTGGTATCTCTGTCTCCTTTGCTTTTCACAAGAAGTGCAGGGAGAGGGGTTCTGATGCTTGATTTACTGTATACATTTTACAGCTTGACATATCAAAACTGCTTTATTGCAGCATATCTTTACTACATGCTTTCCTCATGACAGATTTCTCCTAAGTATATTTTTGGTTCTAGCTAATTACAACAGAGGTCAGAGGCTTCACTTCTGTCTGAAGGTAAAAAGCATTCACAGTGTACTTCTGTGTCACTTCCACTGGGACAAAATGGATGACAACTGTTGAGGGCTTAATGTGATAGGTCAACTGTTGACCTTTCCATTTCAAAGGTGTACCACGAATTCCAATTTGATCCCTCAAAGTGCATTAGGTGTTAGGAGGCAAGATGGCACCCAAGTGAAGATAGATCTAAATAGTTTTTTTAAAAAAAACTCAGATTGATTCAGTGTGGAGAAAATGGAAAGATGGAAGAACTCAAAAACTAGTCAAAAGGACATTCTAGACAGACAAAAGAACATACTTCTTCACCCAGAATACAATTAAGTAATTGTGTTTGCTGCCACAATATATGTAGTGGCCATGAGCATAAGTGGCTTCAAAATGGGATTAGATGAATTCATGGAGGACGATATTATCATAGAAGACACATTTACTATCCTCTGAATATCAGTTGTAAAAGAAACAAGAGTTGGGGTTGGCTTATTGCCCTCTCAGTCTGTTTATGAACTTGTCAGCTGCATTTGGTTGGCTCTGATGGGGATGGAAATGCCAGATTCCTTGAACCTTTGGTCTAACTCTGATCCAGCAGTGCTCTTCTTAGAATAGTCTATAGCAGGAAAACAAGTTGTGGCCAGAGATTTGGGTTGAATCTACATGAGGGCTGTGTCCCAGTTCCACTGCATAATATCCTGCCCCAGTTTGACCTATTTGTTGCCATGCGTACCTGTTTTAATCCAAACTGAGATCAGTTTGGAAAGCCACATTGCAGTCACATTTGTGCAGGGGGGGGGGTTCTACTGTGTATGTGTGTTCCCCAAATCAGTTTATGTCTGTTCACACAACCACAGAGGTGGTGGTTTTGTTGTTGTTGTTGTTGTTCTTTCCATGCATGCACATGGTTGCATATTTTCTATCTTCCAGTCCACCCACCTGCATTTCCATTGGGTGCATATCTTACTGGTTACCTCAGCCCTCACATGTGTTACCTCTGCCCTCTCTTATATGCTTCCTCATTTTTAAAAATTTAATTCCCAGGAAAGTGGGTGCAGAATAGACAGCATATGGTGCAATCTTATACAGGTTTAGTCAGAAGGAATTCCTACTGTATTCAATAGTGCTTACTCCCAGGGAACTGTTTTATGAGACCCCTCCCCATCAACCTATTCCCAAGGATATCTAAAGGCAAGCAAATATTCAAAGATCAAAGATTCAAAGCTTCACGTATGTTTAGAAGGCAAAGAAAAAAGATGGTGCTGACCCTTCCAGCCCTTTGTAGACAAGCAAGAACCCAGGTGACACCAGACATTTCTGGTGATACTGTGATGCCCACTCACCAGTCCATTACGACCCACCGACTTGGCTCCATTCTTCCCCCATCCCCCACCCCCAATTCCACCCTGTCACAATTCAAGGGTCCAACCACACATTTTTTAAAAACAGTTCTTCTCAAAAACAGAAGGATAAACAGGAGGGCTTTTTAAAATTGCCTTAAAGCTCTTAGGAATCAAAAAGAAATGTTTTCATGTCAGAACATGAGGAATGTTGAATGTTCCAACAGGACTGAGACTGGGGAAAGGACACATTATTTTGCCTGTGTAGATTCAGCCTTATCGTCTGAGTAAAGCGTGTTTCTTTAAGAGAAGTTCCAAAGGGTGGCGTCACTAAGGCTGGTGTCACCCCTTCCCACAGCAGTGTCACCTGGTGTGGTTCAGCCTCTCCACATCCCCCATGTGCTGCCTCTGGTACCAAACAATGATACAACACACCTGTATATTTGCTGGTGATTTTATTCTTCAGATAGTGATTGGGGGCTGCAAATGTATGTAGTCTCATAAATGGAACCCTTATGACCAGGGAAGGCCTTGATTCAAGCATATGGAGATAAAGAGCACATGTGATCAAGCATAATATTACATATACATGCATGAATTCACATATTCTACACAACATCTGTTAAGAGAGATAACAGCATTAAAGTGTCAAATGTCTATCTTTCCTACAATTTGAAAACATTCATCCCACGCAGCTTCTGATGTTACCCGGTCAGCCCAGGAAGAAATGATACTGCTGACTCCACTGGCATTAAGTTGGAATGTGAAATATTTCCCAGATCCATGAAAGTGCTTGAATTTAAGCAGGTTTTATTCCCACCAAATAACTACCATGAATTTATTTTGCCACTGCAGACAGCAGACCTTTGATCTTCTTTTAAAAGATACCGAAGGATGAAGTTTAGCAGATGCTCACTCTCTACTTTTAAAAAAAAAAGTTGCTACATGCACAGTTGTGCACCTGCATATTAATGGCACAAAAGGTCTAATCAGGCCCTGTTAAAATCTATTCCTGGCCACCCCCAATATCAATTGTTTTTTGAAATTAGGCCCTTCCTGCTGAGATTGGCAAGGTTCTTTACTAGAGTGAGAAATCTCCTTTGTATGACTGTATTTGTCTCCAAGTCTTTAAATAGTGTTAGTATCCAAGTCTAATTAGTTCAGTGGTGACTGGGGAGGAGAAAAGTTCAAACTGAAGTTCAGCCAAACCACAAAGCCAGCCAAGTAGAAAACTCTATTTAGACAGTATGACTTAGATACCCTTCAGCCAGCACCATTGATCTATGTGATCAATGAAGGCAAGGCTAGAACAGGAGTCTGCTTGTGAGGTCTCCAGGTCAAAACACAAGCTGCTTTGACTGTTGCTCTACTGTCCTCACTTCTAACCAGTTTTGTCTCTTTGGGGGTTTGTTTGTGTGATATTTGGGTGGAGGGAATGGGGGGACTTGGCAGACATTTTGCTGCCAGTTGCTAGTTAACTGTGAAATGTGTTGCATAAGAGCTATCTCAGCCCCAGGTTGTACAACCATCCAGTATATGTCGTATTCAAAAGCTACTTTGAATGATGTGATGCAAAGCATCAGGCTCATATACCTACTGTATTTATTCAACACTGATACTGCTAAAAAGATCCAGAAATTTAATCCTATTGAGTAGAGTGAGTTGTGATTTACACGACTGCTCCCAGTAATAATTTTGTACTCATAGCTAATTTTTTTTCCCCTTGGCCCAGAATTGAGGCAACAATGCTTGTGTGCTATATCCACTTCTGGGCCCATGATAAACCACATAGATGACCACTTAATTGAGCTGGCAAAAAAAAAAAAAAAACCCTTTTGGGAATGGAAAACTACATAAAAATACTGCATTAAGAGAAGCATAGTCTTCAGGTCACAAAAATAGTTTCTATTTTGGATCAGCCAGGTTGCATCTGCAGTATCACACCCCATTCTGAGTACCACATTGGAAGAAGGATTTAGAGAAACCAAATCATGTTCAAAGGAGAGCAATCATGTTAAGAGTCTAGAAACCAAATCCTATGAAGAATGGTTGAAAGAATTGAATATGGCTAACCTGGAGAAGATTGCCTGTCTTCTAAAGGCTTGTCATTCAGAAGATTGAGTATGTTCATTCTCTATTGCTTCAGATGGCAGAAGTAGAATCAATGGGTGGAAATTGCAGAGAAACATATGTTAGTATCTAAATCCAATTGTTATTCTCATCTGGACTACACCAGAGAATTAACAGAACTTCCAGAAGCGTTGACTTACACATTCCCACTAATTCAATGTATTTATTCTAAATTAGGCCTAAGAGAAACTTCTTTATGATCAAAGCTATTTCAATGTGAACCTGTGAGCTTCAGTGATCCTTAGGAGACTTTAGACTTATTTTTGTTGGAGGTACAGTATTTATGCAGAAGCTGGACAGCCATCTCCCAGGAATGCAATAGCTGCGTCCTACATTGTAGATCCTGCACCAGGCAGAGAGTTTGACTAGTCAATCTCCAAGTTCACTTCCAAATTAAAAAAAAAAATCCCCTGATTGTCTCTGATTCTGTTGATTGACCCTAAATACAACCAGACACATTGCCTAGATTTCCATATTTAAAGTAAGCTATTTTCTTCCAAAAAGTTCCTAAGACATCTCTTTCTGCATAAGAGAAAACGTACTGTAAAAGGCAAGCAATTTGGTGCAATTAATAACAGAGCTGTCAGAGAGCATAGATCGTGATAATGTGAACAGACAGCGATGTTTAAGGGCTAAATGTAAAGCATCAGCTATAAGTGATGAAATGACATTTACACCAAGTATAATTTACATCTGACTGACAATCTTCTTTTATGAAACATGAATTTATTTGGTTATTTTTTTCCCCAAGACAAGTAAGCTGAAACTGCAGAGGAAGCTCACTTATAACTTTATATAATACATGTGGAAGGAAACACTAGGGAAATCAGAAAGCTGATAGCAAACAAAGACCAGCTGCTTTTGGTGCTAGCATTAGTTTATCAATACATGCAGGTATATTAACCTGCCTTATTAATTCATCTGCTGGTAACATCACACCAGAAAATGGGGTGGCCCTAGGGATTCCTAATGGGATAAAAACATCACCATTCATATTCAAGTTGTGGGGAAGGAGACACCAGATGTTTGAAGCATGTTACCATCTGATGCCAATTTTACATTCTTAGCCAAGTGGGTTTGGGGGTTGGGATGACATGTCCCATTAAAAAATAAATCCTCTCATCTCATTCTCAGATGTTTGACACACTCAGACTGCAGAATTGCAAAGCTATGATGGTCTGGAAAGCAGCCAGGTTTGATGCAAGGCTAAATAACAATTCATGTGACCGCTGGCCAAGATGGATCTTAAGGCCTGTAACAAACATTGCCAACTGAGCACCACTGCCAGCTTTGACTGCTTCTATATGTTTACTGACACCTCAGTCTTCAAAAATTAGAAAGTGAAGCTTTTCACACTATAGAGATATGTGTCATCACTGCAAACATCTGTCCATCATGCACTGTTAAAGATGTAGCTACAGGGTTTACTTATTTATCAACTACAGTTAACAGAAAGCCTTTCAACAAATGGCTGTTTATACAGCAGTCCATAAAATTAACAATCCTAGCCTGAAAATACATGCTACTGACAGAAATCACTAGCATGCTTTAGAACCATAACATATGCCCTGGACAGTCTTCAATTTTTTTGGGGGGGGGGGTTGCTCTATAGCCTGTATCAGACTCCTTATTCAGTAAGCCTAATTGAAGGTTCCATGGAAAAAGATGAGAGAATAAAATACTTGTCTCTTTAAAAATCAGATTATAGCAAGCCTTGGTTTTCATCCATAGCTAGTGGAGATTTAAATCTTTGCTTATAATGCTCTTGCACACCAGAATGAATAATTTCAAAAGTTTCCTCTGCATTGGGTGAGATTATGAGAATCTGAGGATTCAACGTAGGTATATCTTCCTTGTGGAGAAGAGTATTAATTACAAGAAGTAGCTATTTGCAACTCGGCCACTTGTAGGTTCTGGTTATATTTATATATAAAGAAATTCTTCAAAGGTGGACTTTGTTCCTATTATTGTTTGGCCTGACATTCTCTGCTTTTGTCTGCTTCTGATGGTGTGCAGAAGCATCTTTGACAAGTTAAATGTGTGTTTCTCCAGTATCTTCTCTTCTGATAACATTTGAAGGTTATTTGTACCCTACAACTCTGTTTGCAATAAATCACTCTGTAGCTCTACTAGCTATTTAGTATAATGTTAGACACACTCTTTTAATCCTTCCCCTCCTTCAAGCAAGGAAGCTTGTATACTTTGGGCTTCAACAACCATACCTTTGTTGTTATGTGTTCTCAAGTTGTCTACAACATATGGTAATTCATAGTTTTGTTGGCAGGATTTGTTCAACAACAGCCTTCCTCTAAGGCTGAGAGAATGTGACTTGTCCATGGGTATCCTATGAGTTTCCATGGCTGAGCAAGGATTCAAACCCTGGTCTCCCAGAGTTATCTCCTTCATCCAATATCCTGACTGAGGCAAGCTGCTACTAAATATGGCAGTTTCGTTTAGGTCTCTTGGCTAATAACTGTAGGTGAATCTGAGCAATATTAATTTTGCCAGCATGTTAATTTTATGGCAATATTCTACCGACTCTTATAATCAGTCCTTTTCTGGGCCCAATTTAAAATGCAGGTATTAACCTTTAAAAACCTAAGTGGCTTGGGGCTAGGTTACCTGAATGAACATCTCATCTTGTATATACAGGTTGTCCCTTCCCGTATCTGGGAACAAATATTCGTGGTTTCAGTTATCCATGGC
Source organism: Gambelia wislizenii (assembly GCA_030847615.1). Classification (NCBI taxonomy): domain Eukaryota; kingdom Metazoa; phylum Chordata; class Lepidosauria; order Squamata; family Crotaphytidae; genus Gambelia; species Gambelia wislizenii. The sequence continues at coordinate 29,379,525 of JAUMIR010000005.1, forward strand.
TAAAAAAACAGGGACACATGCCATAAAGACATGCTGAAAAAATGCCTAGAAAGGATTCAATGGGTCATCCGGTGCAATTCTATGGTATATTTGTACCAGACGTCCTTTATTTAATATGGTTTGCTATTATCCACAGTACAGGAACATACCCCGATGGATCTGGGAGTGGGGGCAACCTGTACCTGCAAAGACACTCTAGTCATCATCTGTGCCCTTCCTTTGGTGTCTTTGTCAAACTGAGTGTGGTGGTTACAAAAGAGTGCCTTTTCAATGGTGGCACCCTATGTATAGAAAGTCAATTCCATTTGCAACAGAAAAAGTAACTTCCCTTGAGATCCAGGCTGTTTCTGTCCTGGGTGAGGCTACCCACTCCTGTTTTGGGCAGAGAACATTAAATTTCTCAAGAAGCCTCTGTACTGTTGCATTTGGAAAAATCTTTTAGGTGTTGTATAGGTAAAACCCAACAAATACAGTCCCAATGGAAAAGTTTTTCCTTAGTTGGAGGTAGAAACCTCAAATAGTTAGGTTCCAGTCCCTGGGCTCCCTCTTCTTTAGTATTGCCTTGTTGCAGGTAAAATGCAATATTCTCAAGTCCAGAAAAACATATCTACAAAACAGTGATACCTTTATTATGCCAACCAAGATAAAGTACAGTGGGCCCTCCCAATCTGTGGGCTCCCAATCCATGATTTCAACTGCCCATGGATTGTCATGTCCCATACCTAAAATGGTGGCCATATGCACACCTCTTTTGCCATCCAAGGGAGGTCCCAGAACCTGGCCCACTGTATATCACTATGGCTATTGAGCAGATTTAAAATGTAATGAATAAATATTGAAATAATGAAATAGTCCCCTTCTTTTAAAGACATCTAAGCCATATTAGGTCATGTTAATTATTTGTCTGCAAATTGTATGAGTTGCCGTCATGGGGCTCAATGAGTTTGGGACTTTAGCTACAAGGGAATGATGTTGTTCTCTGAAATGGGATATATAGGGTGGGATATAAATATTTTCATAAATAAATAAATACATGAAGAACTTTGTGAATTTTGGTAGATTCTTCACAGAAAATAAAAATCACCCTGTAATTCTCATCCATCCCTAGTTCACTGTGGAAAGATTTCAAAATTAGTTCATGTCCGAGTTGTCTCCAGTTCCTAATTTGCCATAGCAGTCATGCTTTATATACAGCTGCTGAACAGGGTCCTTCTGCATACAGACCAAGGTGCAAAGGTCTTTAAAAAGTGCTCCTTGATGTAATAAACACACAATAGCTCTCTGGTAAGTACTGTCACTGTGTTTGGGGTTTCATGTGTTGCTGACCAGCAAGCATAGCTCTTTAATGTTGGGTATGCATGATGTTCTGTGTGACATCTTACTTATGATGCAGTGGTTCCTTGCAGATGTATATCAAGCCATGCTGCACCACTGTCCATGTGCAGCTTAAGGTCATGATGATCTACCAGCCTGCATGAAGCCTCCAATGTTCTAACATGCACAGAAGGAAATAATCCCCACTAAGTTAATTTTTTTCCCACTGATCAAAATTTATTTACAGGGTAGCCTGACTGCTTTCTCCTTCCATGTGTCAAGGACTTTGTCTTAGAACAGGGTAAAGAGTTCTACCAGATAGCTTTGGGATCCTTTCTAGTTATATGACAATTATTTAATTATGCAGTTCATGAGTGCAATTTCCCCCTTTTTTCCCCCAATGTATGTAAGACTTTGCAAGCACTTCAAGTATTTTGATCAACAACAAAATATCATGTCTACCTGCTGTTCTTAAATCAGCCAATTAGTTTTGAAATAAACCAATGTAGATTTTCCTTGGTTTTTTTTCTGAGCTGTGAGGCCGTGTTCTGGAACAGTTTCTTTCTGACATTTTGCCTGCATCTGTGGCCGGCATCTTCAGAGAATGGTTGGGTAGGAGTGTGTGTGGAGTTTAGATACTGTGAATCCCAGAAGCTATTGAAATCCACAAACACCTGGACAACTTCAACAGGAAAGAAGAAACCCTTAAAGTAAACAAAATTTGGCTTCTGGTTTGAAAAACAATAGAATCAAAACTCAACACTTACAAAGGAATTCCACCCAGGGACAAACGGAGTTCCAGCAGATAATGGCCCATCAACCAACCATTAGCCAAACAGACACTAACCATCCTTGCATTTCTATACCCAGAAACTAACCATTCAATTACACAAATTTACATACACTCCCCAACAGGTGTTCACAGTATATAAACTCCACACACACTCCTACCCAACCATTCTCTGAAGATGCCAGCCACAGATGCAGGCAAAATGTCAGAAAGAAACTATTCACAGCCCGGAAAAAAAACAAGGAAAATCTATGAATGCCGGCTGTGAAAGCCTTTGACTTCACAAACCAATATAGGCTTGACATTTCCCCCTCATTTAAAATAAATGTTAAACTATTATAAGAATTACTTCAATGACTCTCCTAGCATGAATTTAAGAGGGAAGGGGAAAAAGTTTCCAAACCCAACATGGAATTTGGGCCGAACAAGAATGCTGAAAAGATTTTGAAAAACACAACAGAAGTTAACCTGACAATTTTTCACATTCTTCTTTTGGGCACATCAAACTGCTGTTCAAATTAGCAGCCCTGCACCATGGCCAACCTAGAACAGATCTAGAGGCCTCGCTGAAATTAATTTCATAATATACACTCTGTCAAGGAGTCCAAAATCTAATGTAATATAGATCTTTAAAAAAAAAAAAAAAACCAAAATCCTTGAACCCACTGCTGGAATTTGGGGTGTTCTGGACATGGATAGAAATTCTAATTACCTCCGCATAGGAAGATAGTTTGTTCTTACATCTTACCTTCTCTAACAAACTACAGTTCTCTCAATACTTCCCCCACTGTAGTTCTACATGTTTCAGTCCCCTAAAGTGGAATCTCAAAGCTTTGCCCATCTGTCTCTTTTATACAATATCTCCTTGCTGTTTTCTCATCTATCATCTTGCTCAATCTGAAGCTTCACTTTCCATCACTCATTCTAAAAGACACTCTCTAGTGTCCATTTGCTATCCAGGCTGGCACGTTGCATTTAGTTGGCCACACTTATCTTCATCAAGAGTCTTTGTAAATCTTCCCTGGGACTTTCAGACATAGGACTCACTACATCCCCCCCGGGTTTTTTTTTTTTCCTTTTCTTCTTTTTTTCTCCCCTTCACGTATGGCACTGCTGTAATCTACCATTTAGGAAGTTCTAATTCTTGGAGAGAACAAAACTGCAGCTCATACTGCCCACTGTCGTGTGTATTAAAAAGGCCACCATTACTGTAAAAGCCAATTAAACATATTGGTGAAGCAGATGCAACTCCTAGCTGCAGATTCCCACCCGGGCATGAAATTCTGCTCTAATAAGCATTTGATTTTGCTGACATAAATGAGAGCTCCACACTCCGTGCATCTCTTGTCATTACCAGGACAGCAAAACAAGGTCAGGTACGTTAAAGAGTGACTAAAAACAATATATATAGTATAAGACATGCATGAGGGAAGCTGAGCACATGAAGTGAGGAAGAAATAATCGGTGGTAGTTTCCTCACTTGCTTCCTAAAGACTTGAAAACAGAGAGTTGTGTTTGTTGTTTGTTTGAATGTATGTGTACATGTGTGGTTTACCTGCTGTGTTTTTGTTGGCTTGGCTTTCTCCTTAAGGTAACTGCTGACAGCAATTTAACCAAAGATAGAACTGATACTAAAGGCAAAAATTAGGGCTGCTGAGAATATCCATGGGTTTTGGCACTCAGTTCAAAACTGCATATTTGTCATTGTAGGTAAGCATGGCAAACAAGCAACAGGTTTGCAATACGTTTCACAGTTCCATTTTTAATGGATTTTTAAATAACCTGAACTACATATTCTAACTACAAATGGATTAACTTTTCAATCTCAGGTCCTCTTAGTTTTAAGTTTCCTATTTTTGTAATCTTTATTTTGTTTTCTTTTTTTGTAAAAATATAGGATATACACAAAACTTCATATGCATTTTTGTACATATTTCTCATACATATATTTTTGTAAGTAATTTGTGCCTAGTTTACAGGAGGGGGACTGCAAGCAATTTCTCTGTATAAAATGTATTTTTGTACATTATGTTTATGAACATGTTCACTTTGTGCACCCTTTCCCATAATATATATGTGTGTGTGTGTGTGTGTGTGTGTGTGTATCAACACATCTGTGATCAAAGAACTCTATCACGTAATTCAGAGAAGTGCAAATATTGATGGATAACTATGTTTTGTTTCATATATTGGCTCGAGTGTACAAATCAGATAAATTTGCATTAAAATGTGAACTGAACACATTTATCCCCTGTCGCTAATTGCAACATGACAAAATGATTATCAGGCAAAATCAAAGTTGGCTAGGAGAGCATGTAATAAATATGAAAAGAATTATAAGGTAGATTTACAACATCAGTGCACAAGCTGTTCCTGCAATTAAGCCAATTGTGCGACAGTGATTCAGGACTCCATTAGGTCTATGCTTTTGAACAAGAAAGAAAGTGTAGTCATCTGGCTGGCACTTTTGAATGAGGAATGACTTGAAATGGACCATATGGAACTAGGGAGATACATTCTTTTATTAGTATGGCCTGCTACAAAGTGGTAAATATGGAGAGGGACATTTTCCACAGTAGTCTTTTTGAAAAGTTAGAAATATGAAACTCACAAGCTTTTACGGTCATTTGACAAATTTCGTATTTAGAGTTGTTGGTTTATATATTTAGGAACTTCCCATATTGACCTTTTAGCATCACGGCTACACCCATGCCAGTACACATGAACATATTTATTAAACCATGCTGTTAAAAAGAGAAGGGAGAATGTGAAGTTGAAGGCTTTCACAGCCGGCATCCATAGATTTTCCTTGGGTTTTTCTGGGCCTCACAGCCCAGAAAAAAACCAAGGAAAATCTAGAGGGGGCAAATCTCACTTAACAGATGGGACGACTTCCCAAAATGCTTAGCCTTCCAGAGGTACATCATCGCCACTGATTTATAGACCAAATGACTGCCCCCTGGTGATGTTGCCATGGTGATACAGGTCCAGATGGAAAACCATTGCACTGGAGATCCTAAATGAAATAGGTTTCAGTCACTTGGCAACCAGAACACATAGTCTCCATCCTGAAGCTATTGGATTGAGTAAAGGGGTACCAGAGCTATATGCTAATCATCTCAGGGATGAAATTTCTCAGAAACAATGTTTTATTTCTAGAACTGAAACAATTTGGGAGTGGGGGTTTCAATCATTTTCTGCCAGTCTTGGAAAATCACTTCATTTAATGGTGATTTGATTTTTATTTTTATTTTTTATTTTTTTACTGGCACTCTTTGACAATTGTGGGGCATTGGTTTGGCTTATTCAGTTCTAGGAGATTATCAGACACACTGTATATCCCACCACAGGGATGACAGGACATTGCTAAATGGCTTGAATATCAGACTACGATGTCCCTGTAGCGTTATGCCCCCATGCCTCTTCCATCCCCCTGCACTCTTTTTACCATCATTCCATTTCTGTAACAGAATAACGGGTGTGTGAGAAGGTGCCCCGTTATGCTGGTGCAATGCCAGCCATGGTGAGAGGTCTCTGCCAAACACTTCTGTTTGAGTTCGGGACACTGAGGTAAGTGAACAAACTTTTTTTCCCCTCCCTGGGTTACTTGTTTGTTTGTTTGTTTTATGTGTTTTTGTGCTTGGTGTACTTTTTAATCTTTTATTTTTATTTTTATTTTTAAATTTCCCACGCAATTGTTCTCTCGTGAGAATGGCTGGGATTTGTTTTCCAGGAAGTGAATGGGGCTCTGTGAGAGCTCCATTCACTCCTGGACTGCCAGAGGGGAGCAGTTTCTGTGCCACTATCAAGAAAAATGTGAAAACTTTTCTTTTTAAAGTGCTACAGGGATGGGAGTGGGGCAGGAGAGGAGATAGTGAAACGGGATGCTATTTTTATCCCCGTCCAATAATCTCCTTGATGTCTTCACATGTGCCTCACTCTCACATACCATCAGTGACACCATGAAATATCTTGCTTATGAAAGCCTTATACAATAATGAATTAGTCAGTCTGTAAAGTCTTGCAAGATTCTTTTTTATTTTGTTTGTTTTTTACTGTTGATGCAGAGACATAGAAGAATAACAGCCTTTGTAAAGTATAAAATCTTACCATGTTCAGTCAACCTGGAGAAGGTGGGAGGCGGATTTGGATTCTGGACAATAACTTTCAAAATCTGACATCCAGCATGGTCACTGATCATACTAGCTGGGGAATTCTGAGAGCTCTCATACAAATAAGTATTTTCCCCCCATTCATTGTAAAGTTTCTGATTGGCTGGGATCACCTTTGCAACTAATCAAGGGGGGGGGATGAAGAAGAGGATATGTTAAAGTATGTTTTATACATTGTGCATCACTTTTGGAACCCTAGTGGGCCAAGAGGCAAACACTTTTATTAATCAATAAACAAAATGAAGGCTAAGGCTGCCAAGTACACCATGATGGCTAAATCTTTGGGTCAGCTTGAACTCATTGGAAAAAGCACTACACAGTTACAGTGTAATGATTCCACAGTTACAGTGTTATGATTCCCATGGCAACATCCTATGGAATCCTGGGATTTGCAATTCAAGTTGAGGTATTTAAAATTCTCTGTCAGAGAGCTCTAGTGCCTTACTTGATGTAGACATGGCAGTTACAGTGGAATCATAGCACTATAATTGTATAATGTAATGTACTACACTGGAGTATGTAGTGGTGGCAGACAAGCCCAATGGGTATGAAGAACATAAAGCACTGGGGGGGAAGTCTACTTGGAGCCGGCAGACTTGTCCGCCTTGGCTTGCTACAGGGAAAAGTGCATCTCTTAGTATAGTGCACCAATAGACTCTAGTTAATGACTATATATTGCCACCAGTTGTAGAAGTATCTGCCTCCAACAGTGAGTTGCTAAGGCACCCAAGTGGAAGGATGCTATTGTATTCATGTCCTGCTTGTCAGTTTCTCATAGGCATCTGGTTGGTTACTGTGGAAGAAAATGCTGGATTAAGTACCGTTTTGGGTCTAATCCAGCACAGCTCTTAAATTATGTTCATGAACAACAGGGGAGAAACGGCGCTAAAGCAGTAGCCGATAAAGGAAACAATAAGCAGGACTTTAAATGCTAAATACCACATATTCTAAGTGTTGCGGGGACACATTTCTGCCTTGTAAAATTGCTAGTTTCTACTAAAAAAATCAAAACAGGAAACTACGTGCTGCAGTTTTGTTTCCATCCAAGAATTCTAGCATATATTTTCTACATTGACAGCAGGTTCTCGCTAAATGAAATGTAGATACTGCTTCTCAGTTTTCTGTCCTCAGATATTCTGTTTCCCCAGTGTTCTTTAAACACTTGTACTGATCCCTAGAGCAAACCAAATTTCCTTGCTAGACAGAAAGTATTTCAGTTTGACTAGATCCTCATTAATGCTTATTCTGCTTAGATTTTTATTTATTTTTTAGTTTTAGAGATTTTTGTTTTGCTTTGTCCTTCTGACCCTCTCTTTGACTGAGACTTCAGTTAAGTCTCATCAACAGAAAACATTTTTTCATTGCTGTTAGACATCATCACGTTGCAATAAAGCTGCCTAAATACACATCGACCAAATGTGTCACACAAAAACATGTACTTGCTCCTGTGTGCAATGTTAGGCATGATTACCCCCTGCTGGAATCACCCTTCCTACAATCATTTTGCTTTATGTAAGAGGAAATAAAAGATGAAATCACACTCTAGCTATTTCAGGAGCTTTGGAGATGGTAGCAGAGTTGAACTTTGATTTATTAAAACAATTCTTTTATTCTTCTCCTCAGAGACCCGTCTGGTAAGAGGTATAAGGTTTTCCATGAGCTGCTGAAATGTGTCCGAAAGACATTACAGGGATGAATGGGGGGCACTAAAAAGACTTTCTTAGGGTTTTTGTTTTTGTTTTCTTTTTTGCTATTCAATGCTTTCCTGAAAATAGGTTTCTTTGTGTTCCTAAACCCATAGGCTTTAAGGATGATAAGAACAATGGAGGGGGGGCGGACTTGGAGGGAAGAATAAATAGCTAGAATACTTGTCCAAACACATGCTCTAGAGAAGAAAGATAAACATATGAGCTGAACGGAAGCAAAAGGATGAAAAACCATGTGAAAGGAATACATTGACCAGGAAAAATACCACATTTTTTCAGCATTTCCTTGTGGCCCATAATTTATTGTTTTCGGTTATTGCAGACTGTTTCCAAGATGCCTAGCCACTTATCAAAGTGAATCATTAAGACCAGGGCCAACTGAAGATGTTTTGTCCCCTATGGAAAAGAGAGAGGTAGACACATACTTTTCATGCAAAAGGCCCCACATGCAGTCCTTGGTATTTCAAAATAGGAGAGGAATTCAGTTGCTTCTATCTGAAAAGGTTTTTTTTCTTTATTTTTTTTCTTTTTGATAGTAACTTCCAGAATCTCCCAGAGTGGCCATGCTGGAAAAGTACCTTTTCTAAGCTTTGCTTCTACCCATATTTCCTCCCTCTAAGGTGGCTTGGTTGAACTCAAGGTCAATTAAGTATGACTCTGGTACAGGTAATTTTTTACCTGTGTGAGCAAGTTAAAAACCCCAGGTGGCATGGAGTTTCTAAGGACCTGAGCCTACTTTTCTATCAAAATGATCTCACTATAACCAATCAATTTACATTCTAAAATGCACAGCATTGTTCTCCATGGCCTTCAGACCCAAGAAGAAATTGCAAAATAGCATGGCATCAGAGAAGACTGAACAATTTATTTAATATGGCTAATGACACTGATTAAATATTCATGCTTATGAAAGGTATTCATTACATTCTTCATCTAGTAAGCTGTTCACACTTAGCCCTCATTGCAGAGTTCCATCACTTACAGTACATTGGAAGACTCATAAAATATTTAAGTGCTCTCATTATATTTTGGCCACCCTCTATTGACAATGTATGCTATGCCTCATCTTTTGGCAGAAGGATCCAGCTTGAACCTATGTATGCTGTGCTACCCTCTAAGCATAGCAGCTATGGATCAGCCTGCTCAAAGGCAAGAGAAAGCCTGGCCTTCAATGCAAATAGCCTGGCATTTTGTTTTAGACTCATGCCAGACAATTACATCAAATTTCAGCCTTAGAAGGCAACATTTAGGCAAACTGCAAAGCATGCTGTTATGTGGTTCCTGTGTAATCACATTAAAAAAGAAGATTGCCATATATATTTCCACTCCTTTGTGGGGGGGGGGGGAAGCTGTCAAGAAGGAAGGCAAACACAAATGCTAGGAGGCTACAAGTAAACCATCATCAACCAGATTAGTACAGTATGTCACACATGCAAGAACAAAAAATGTTTGCAGAACCAACAACTCATGTTCCTGATCTCATCTGTTGTTTGCAAATTATGCCACAAAATATGTAACATACATATATGTAATATATTATTAAGGAATTAGGCATGTAATTGGAAACCAAACCTTATGAAAAATGATTTATGGAGTCGGAAATGTTTAGCTTGGAGAACAGATTACTGAGAGGTGACAGGATACCTGTCCTTAAATATTTGAAGGGATGTCATGTAGAAATTGGAGCAAGCTTGTTTTTCTGCTCACCAGAGATATGAACACAGATCAAATTAAAAGAAAAGAAATTCCACCTAAACTTTGGGGAGAACTTTTTCACTGTAGGAGCTATTCAACAATGGAATGTATTGCCTCGGAGGCTGATACATTTTCCAGCTTTGAAGGTTGGATGGCCATCTTTCAAGAGTGCTTTAGTTGTGTATTCCTGCATGGCAGGGTGTGGGACCAGATGGCCCTTGTAGTCCCTTCCAACTCTATGATCCTATAATTCTTTATTTAACTAAATAAGAAGGAGATGGTTTAAAAACAAACATCACTTCTGATAAGTCTGTCTCAAAAAAAAAAAAAGTTATTTCCCCTAAAAGAGTGGTGAGCCACTGATGAGGCTCCAGAGGCCTAATCTTCAACATTTTCAACTTCTCAATTTTGGTTCGACATATCTGCTCCTTTTTTCAAAGTTAAAAGTGACTACCAGAAAGACATTTCAAGTTCTTGTAAAAATGATATTTGGGACTAAACATAGAGGAGAAGTGAGGAAAATAGGCTTTAAATGGCCAGTAGCACCCCTGGGTACTTCTTGCGATTAGTGATTTTAAGCCATTTTTTTCAGTAAGGGAGGGTGCCAGGGGATCTGTAGCACAGGTGTTGCATGGGGGGGGGTTAGATTTAACAAATAATAGTTAAATACTGGGACCCCAAGGCCAATGACCATGGATAGGACCAATGAATGTGGTCCTACAATTTTCAAACTAATGTACTGTAAGACTGGTTATCTATCTATCTATCTATCCATCTATAATCATCAAAGAGAATATCTGCATGTCTGTCTGTGCTATCCATAACTCACTGACATGTTATATTAAATTCAGTAGAATATTTTAAGTTGCCATCTAAATTGCAGTGCCAAGTTTCAAGATGAAAAGTCAAAATTCCATAGAAGCAAGAAAGGGGACTCTGCCATAACTCATCAGGAAATTATGGTAAACACTTCAAAGCAAAACAGAGTAGTGTTGGTTGTTGTCCAAGTTCCACTGGCCAGTTTCAAGGCAACATTCCGAAATTCCTAGAGTCAAAAAAGCACAGTCTGCCATAGCTCACCAGGGTTATGGTAGATGTTTCAATATTTGATAGGGTGTTTTTGGTTTTAAGCAAAGTCCCAATGGCCAGTTTCAAGTCAAAATTTCAAATAGGGGACTTACAAGAAGCAAAAACATAGGTGTTCCATAAGGGCTCATGGACTCCTGAGGGAATATTAGGCACAGACCCTCGCATAGGCAGTGGCAGGTACAATCCAGCTACCAATTCTCAGTCCCTCCCTCCATGAATGACTTTTAAAACATCAAAAATGTATTCTGAAGCTCAGAAGGATGCAGTTAGTCACTTTAGTGATATAACAAAACAGGAATATGGAAGTATGAATGTTTTAGCTTTCACTTTCTTTGACTCAGAGCAGTTGAAGAAGGAGAGAGCCAAATATTTTGCTTTAGCATTTTCATATTTCTGTTTTGTTAGTCATTGGTGTCTGTGTGCTTGCGTGTAGGCACAGATGAGGATGGGAGGGAAACAAATTTGGTTTGCATTTTCATGGAAATGTATCTAAATCACAATTCCCAAATAAATGTACAAACTTGAAACACAGTTATACTTCATTATTTGTACAGTATTTCCAAAAAGTTTCTGATGCAGTTCTCCAAATAATAAAAATGTATATATTGGTGAAACAAATGATTTAGTAGTGAAAATAATGTGCAAAAATGTATTATGTTAGAGAGGTTGCTTATAAGAATGGATATATTAGATGAAATTACATACATAAATGTGTCTATTTGTACAAATGCTCATGAAAATGGGTGCTTCTGGTCAGTTGGAAGGTAGTCAGGGAATAGGAATTAGGCCTGTGCTTGATGGGTTTATACTCCCCTAAATCTCACGTCTTGTCTATACGGTCAAAATAATCCAAATGGCATGCAAACGTATGGTGATCCATTTATATGGACATGCACATAAATATGTGTCATTCAGAAGGGGGGCAACCAAATCCACCACAAAGTCCAGGTGCATCGCGTCTGGGGCTTTGTCTGGATTTTTAAGAACACTCCGTACTACATGCAAATCTGTGACCATTTGAACACTCGCATTCGCACAGATACAAACAGACAGTGTAATCTGATTGTCTGGATGAGCATGGGGGCGGGACTAGGAAATGGAAAATGTTGGATTTTCAACTAAGCTAGGGTCTGGTAAGTCAATAAAACAGTGGTCTTATACGATCTTTCTTTCTTTCTTTCTTTCTTTCTTTCTTTCTTTCTTTCATAAATATGAACTATCATTTGTGCGCACCATGTGAAACTACTTTTTAAAAAAAATTGGTGGTGGCAGATTTACAATCATGAGTAAAACACTCATGACCGCGATCTTGGCTAGGGGTCATGTGGAGTTTAGGGGGGCTCTTTTGACCGTGAAGACAGGTTACATCATTGCGAATGCCTGCTTTTTCAGATGTGTTCATATTCCACCCCCCTTATATATACAAGACCTCGATTCAGAGCTTGGGTGTACTCCTGGATTCAGATTTCAGCCTGGATGACTAGGTTTCAGCAGTTACCAGGTGTGTGTTTGCACAGTTAAAACTAGTGTGCCAGCTATGTCTGTTTCTTGAGATGTCAGATCTGGCCATGATAATGCATGTTTTGATTACATCCCAGTTTGATTTCTGTAATGGGCTATATATGGGCTGCCTTTGGAAACTATTCCAAAACCTTAGTGGGTCCAAAAGGCTGCAGGTGGGTTGCTGACTGGGGCTGGTTACAGCAAACATATACTCCCCTTCACTCGCATTGAAATAGCTTCACTGGCTACCAGTCCATTTGCAGGCAGAATTCAAAGTAACAGTTATGACCTTTAAAGCCCTATTCAGCTTGGGTTCATGCTATCTGAAACACTGTCTCTCCCTGTATGAGCCTGGCCAAGTTTTAAGATCTCCACAGGGAGGTGTTCTCTAACCCATACCACCATCACAGGCACATTTGGTAAGGACAGGGGAGAGAGCCTTCTCGGTGGTTGCTCCCAGGTTGTGGAATTCCCTCTTCAGGAAGTGCAGTTGGTGCCCTCTTTCCTTTCCCTTCACTGGCAGGAAAAGACCTTTTTATTCAGGCAGGCCTTTGGCTTATAACTTAGGTGGCGGAACAGGCTTTTAATGGGGATGTGCTTTTATCTCTTTTACTATGTTTCAATTGTGTTTTATATTGTTGTAACCTTGTGGGTTTTTAAACTGCAGTGTCATTGAGTTGTACAAATGCTTTCTTTTAACAACTATTGTTTAAATGCTTGTAAGCCACCTTGGATCTTGTACAAAGAGAGATATGTAATATAGAAAAACTAATAAAAGAAAAGAAAATATATATATATAATTTAATACAGAACTTGCAATTAAATTACTGGCTCAAAAAACATACCAAAATGTGTTTTTAAAGGTTTTTTAGGATAAAATATGTTTTGAAATGCATGCTTTGATGCAAAATATGTTTTAAAATGTGTTTCCTGTATGCAAAATACATTTAGAAATATGTATATTATGGGTGACCATGTTCAAATACATGTTTAGATAAATTTTCTATGTAGCTTTGTTGTTGTTGTTGTTGTTCAATGTGCAAAATTATTGCAGAAAAGGGATGGTGAAAGTTTTATAAGTGACAAACAGAAACAGATTGATCCATCTATCCTTACTTTAGGATAATGTGTCAAACTGACATGACACATTATCCTAAAGACAGCGTTAGAAACATGCATTGCAAACCCCAATTTGAGAGGCTGTTAAATCTTAGAGAACTTATAAAAAGTGTGTGTGTGTGTGTTTCTGAAATGTACCTCTCTAACTACTATATTTGCACAGGATCTGACTCACTGGAGCTTTGATCAACATCAGGGCCTACAATTTTGGCTCCTGCATACAAATATTAACTAATATATAATCACATAGTTTCTAGTTAAATTCTTCTTATCCCTGATAATTGCAAAGGATTGCTTAAAACACAGCCCATCAGACAAATGAAAGAACAATTTGTTTTCTTCTCTTGTTGGTGTGGTATAGTCAACAACTTCTATTTTCCAAGCAAGAATACATTCAGTTGTGTAGAAGGCGAGAATTCCCTGTAGTTGAACAACTTGCTGAAGTGGAAAATTTTATGTAGCTGTGTCTGGCTATGAGCCTTCTATGTTTTCCACAGAGTAATTAAAGTGATAGGGGGGGGGAGAGATCCTTTGTTATCCATGGGACAAATTTCTGGCCTCACTCCTACCTGAGTGCACTTGAAGACAATACTAGCAACAGCATGGAGATGTCCCAGCTTGTTTTACCTTGATAGAATTGCACAGGTGCATTCATAGTAGTTCAAGTGTGCTTTCAGAAGGATCTTCAGCAATTGCTTTTCAGGGCATGAGAAGTGATGGTCAGTCTTACAAAATCTTGACTTGCGTTGAAGATCCTGTTTCCTTGGTGGAAGAGGAGGCAAGTGTCCTCTTTATAATGCGATATATGCTATATATTCCCACACATACTGGATATGTGTATTCTGCAACTTTCCCCCTCCCTATATTTTAAGGTAGGGGTGGGAATTGTGGAGCCCACATCTAATGCACCAGTGCCATGCTTCACTATAGAGCCCTTGGCACCCTCCCTTTCTGAAAAAAAAGGGGCTAAAATAGCTAATAACAAGAATCCTCCAGGGATGATATTGGTCAGTTTAACTGCTATTTTGCCCACTTGTACTTTACATTTGGTCACAAATATTGTTTTTTAGAAAAATAAAATGAAATGGTTTTCTATTGGTCACTTCTTGCTTTGAAAAAAAGGGGCAGATGTGGCCAATGAAGGTTGAGGAGTTGAAAATGTTGAAGATGAGGGCCCTGGATCTTCATCAGTGGCTCACCACCCTTTAAAGGGAAAGAACTGTCCTCCCCCCCACCCCGACAGACTTATCAGAAGTGATGTTAGTTTGTTTTTAAGCCATCTATTTCTTAATTAGTTAAATATAGAATTATAGAATCATACAGTTGGAAGAGACTACAAGAGCTATCAGGTCCCAACCCCTGCCATGCAGGATTATACAACCAAGGCACTCCTGAAAGATGGGCAACCAAACTCTATTTAAAGACCTCCAGATTTAATTCAGAACTTATAAAGCCCTACACATCTTGGGATGAGGCTATTTAGGGGCAAAAGCATTTCCCCAGATTAGCCTACACCTCTTTAAAGTTGATGGAAGAGGTTCTTCTTTTGAACCAGCTGCCTTGATAATGAGAAATGAGGATGAGCTTCATCAGGAGCTGTTCTCAAACTTTTTGATGCCACCTGGTTGTAGGGAATGATATTGCCGTTATGAATGAAGGAATGAATTTTGGTCACAGACCAGAAAAACAAAATCAGCATCATTTTAGCAATATATCCCCAACATGCCTAAAATTTAGAATATGCTTGGTACATACAAATAAAACAGTAACTAAAATAAATAAGCAGGAATATTATTCACTAGGATCATTCACCATGTGTCTCCTTAGTTTTATAGCAGCTGCACAAAACCTAGCCACTTTTAAAGTGATCTGTGGTCACTTTAAAGTCTATTAAGTATTTTATTAGTAGTATATTAAGTATTTTAAATAGTAATCATCACAACTGCCTGGAATGCATAGCTCAACAGATTGTTGTTATGCAAAAAGACTGACTTTGAAAAGCAGTTAGAAATTCCAGCTAGTGCATAATACTGTGGCCAGACATTTCAATAGGGAATGTAGCAGGGAGCACTTGATTCCTTTTTTACAAAAGAGTCACTGGCAGGGACAACTGGCAGAGCTGTTGTTTCAGGGGCAGAAAAACTGCTCTGGTTGTACCGGAGCTCTCCAGTGCCAAACCTTGGTCACAGAGAGGGCCCAGCACTTGGATACTAAGCAAAGCAGCTGTACAAAGACTAGCCGTAAAGCCAAGAGGTGAGTCACTGCTTCCATAGCAGCAGATCCACTGGCCATCCTCAGATATTGGTACGGATCTATTTTCAGGTACAATAAAGCATTCTGGTTGTGTCATGGAAGGATAGGTATGGAAAAAAAATCATACTAACTGAGATTTTAAAAAACAAATTTATGCAGTTCATAGGACTTTATCACATGAGGTTGAAATCACGCAATTACGATGGGATGATTACATGAATGGGTTCCTGTTATTGCATGATGTTGTCATCCTCCCATGGTCCATGTGTGCTCCACCCATTAATTATGTGTAACTTTTCATTCATGGGCAAAACCCATGAAGAGTCCTCAATATTGCTTTTTTCATGATATTGACAAGCATGCAAAAAATTATGTCTTGCTGTAATCACGTGATTACAGCGTGACTGGGTGGTCCTCTTTCTCCCCTCCCCTTTCCCAATGAAAATACATAATTAAACTTCTGGAGGAGAATGTGAAGAGGACCAACAGAATGCTGTTCTAATGAACTGTCACCTTTGCTTGGTACATTTTTATGTTTGTTTAAGTGTTTATTTGAGTAGTTCTTTCATTACGTATTTGTTTTTGGTATTTTTAACTAAAGTCACATCTTCTCGTGAGAATAGCTGAAATCTCACCCATGAACAATCATGGAAGTAAGAGAATTTTTTTCTTAAAAGTGCATGTGTGGGCCAGCACTAAGTGTTAATACTCTGTCATTTGAAGGAAATGCAAAGAGAAGTGTTAATATAGCACAAGCTGCAATCCCATTTTTAAACCACTAGTGGTGGTCATTCAATAATTCCACAGCAGTAGTATTGCACAATTACAGCAACGTATGATAAGTACTGTGATTATGCCACTATGTTTCTGCTTTCCTCAATAGAGGAATTACAGCATTTTTAGAGAATCATCTGATAAAGTCCACAGTCTGTAACACTATGGCCTTTAAAATAACTTGTTAGTTTTCTGAAATAGGTCTTAACGTATGGGTACTGTTTGCTTCTTAACTGTAGTGATGTATCTTTGACTAATTTGCTTTAAGCTTTGTTATAAACCTTTAAAATTTGTTGCAACATTGTGACCTCCATCCCTTACTAAAATCTGAAGTGTCAACCTTGAAGGTATCATCATGTAAAAAGCAGCAAATGCTTTCACTTGCACCATTGTTAGGAAAGCAGCATGGTTCCTGTTTGCTCAATGACAGTTTTATCAAATTTCATTTATTTCAGTTTTCAAATATTTCCCCCCATTTTTCTAAACTGTCACACTATCTAGTAGCATTATTTCTTCAGAATACTTTCTTTACAATGTTGGAGTCTTGCTGGCAGATCTGCAGGAGAAGCAATGGTGAGAGTTATATTAGGCTATGAGAACCTGAGATCTTCAGATACGGCAGCATGGAAGACCTACAATTGCTTGTTATTGCTGAAAGATCAAAGCCCTCTCTGTTATACATGAACACAGTGGGGTTACATGCACAAAATGTAGCCAAATTAGAATTTCTTTGAGTTTCTTTGGGATCTGACTGTGCGTAAGTCACTTTGTGAGTCAAAGGAGTCACAAAAATATAACCAGGAGAGGAAAAGGAGACAGAGGAGGCTCAGTTTCGTTAATTAAAAATGTAAAGGTCTTTTTACAGTGTATTATTAACATCTCCTCCAGAGCAGCTAGTGCAAAGCAGAGATTTGATTTGCAAGATGACTCTGCTGCTAACATTTATTATATCTAAATTGAGATCCCAAGTCTGTTTAAGATATTTATATGGCTCTCACAGCCATGGTTACTGATCATCTCACAATTGCAAATGAGTTATTCTTACAAAAGCCCTGTGGAGGAGAGAAATGGTATCCTTGTTTTGACAGGTGGGAAACACCCTGTCTAGCCAAAGGTCACAGAAGGTACCAGCAACACGGAAAGCAAATGAACTTAGATCTTTATGTAGCAAGACCACATACAATGGACTATCCATCCTTACTCTCAGTAATGGGTACCCAAATAACTCAAAACTATAGCTCCTTTTCTGATACATGTTTTCTTTCTTCCCTGGATTCTTTTATAGTCAGGAGGGTACTTTCTTCCCCTGCAGATTCCAGAACAGTTCTGCTAGTTGGTGTGTTCAAAGAGAAAACGTTTCCTACAATGTTCAGCTCATCTCCTCCCCACCAGTTAACTCCTGGTGAGAAGAAGTACCCACTCTTATCCACAACTGCATGTTTGTGCCCTGGGGAAAAAACACATTGTAAAAACCTATAATAATCCAGGGCTCTTCTCTTCAGGAGTGATTGGCAGCCATTCAGGATTTAAACCTCTAGAATGTACATGAAAGTTTTATCTTAAGCTAATATTCACCAACAGTGTGATGTAACTGGTTACAAACAAACAAAATCCTATGACAATCTTTAGGCTATGTGAACAGAAGGACCAGGACCAGCTGGGAAAGTAATAGTTCTGCAACCATAGATTTTCCTTGATTTTTTTTCCAGGCTGTGAGACTGTGTTCTGGAATAGTTTCTTTCTGACGTTTTGCCTGCATCTGTGGCTGGTATCTTCAGAGAATGGTTGGGTAGGAGTGTATATGGAGTTTATATGCTGTGACCCCCTGTTGGGGAGTATATGTAAATTTGTGTAATTGAATGGTTAGTTTCTGGGTATAGAAATGCAAGGATGGTTAGTGTCTATTTAGCTAATGGATGGTTGATGGGCCAGTATCTGCTGGAACTCCCCTTGTCCCTGGGTGGAATTCCTTTGTAAGTGTTGCATTTTGATTCTATTGTTTTTCAAACTGGAAGCCAGATTTTGTTTCCTTTTAGGGTTTCTTCTTTCCTGTTGAAGTTATCCCGGTGTTTGTGGATTTCAATAGCTTCTCTCTGCATTCTGACATGATAGTTGTTGGCCTGGTCCAGAATTTCTGTATTTTTAAATAGCATTTTGTGTCCAGGTTGGTTTATAACATGTTCTGTTATAGCTGATTTTTCTGGCTGACCCAGTCCGCAGTGTCTCTCATGTTCTTTGATTCGTGTTTGCACACTGCATTTAGTGGTCCCTATCTAAACTTGCCCACAGCTGCATGGTATGCAGTAAACTCCTGCAACTGTGAGAGGGGCTCTTTTGTCCTTAGCTGAGTGTAGCATTTTTTGGACTTTCTTGGTTGGTCTGTAGATTGTTTGGAGGTTGTGTTTCCTCATCAGTTTCCCTATTCTGTCAGTGACTCCTTTGATGTATGGTAAAAATACCTTCCCTTTGGGTGGCTGTTTTTCTTCTTCATTCCTGTGTTTTTTTTCTGGGTCTGGCTGCTCTTGTGATGTCTGATCTGGAGTAATCATTAGCCTGTAGGGCCCAGTTTAGGTGCCTCAGTTCATCCTCCAGGTAGTGGGGTTTGCAGATCCTTTTTGTGCAGTCTACCAAAGTTTTTATTGTGCTTGTTTTTTGTCCTGGGTGATCATTGGAGTTCTTGTGTAGGTATCTGTCTGTGTGTGTATGTGGGTTTTCTGTATACCTTGTGGCCTAACCGTTGGTTTGGTTTGCGGATGACTAGGACATCCAAGAATGGCAGTGTTCCTTCCTCTCTTTTTCCATCGTGAATTGGATATTTGGATGGATGCTGTTCAGGTGGTTCAGAAATGAGACCAAATCTTCTTCTCTGTGGTTCCAAATGGTGAAAATGTCATCCACTTGGATCAGGCCAACAACTATCATGTCAGAATGCACAAAGAAGCTATTGAAATCCACAAACACCTGTCATCCACATATCGGAACCATGTTGTGGGGTTTTTTGGTGCTGTTTCCAGGGCTTGTTTTTCAGAATATTCCATGTAAAGTTTGCTGTCACTGGGCTCAGGGGGCTGCCCATGGCTACCCAATCTATCTGTTCATAGAATTCATTATCCTACTGGAAGTAGCTTGTGGTGAGGCAATGTTTGAACAAGGCTGTGATATCCTCAGGAAATATTTGTTGTATGAGTCCCATGGTGTCCATTATGGGGACTTTGGTGAACAAGTTCTGCAACCATTCTTCAATGATATGTTGATCATTGAATGTGCCACTTCTAGAACATTGTAACATGTTCTAGAGCCATGCTTTAAAAGCATGTTGAGAAGCTGGAGCATGTTAGAGGAGCACAACAAGGATGCTGTGTGGTCTGGAAACAAAGTCCTGAGAGGAACCATTGGAATTCCCAAGCATATTTAGTTGGAAAAGACAAGATTAAGAGGAGACATGACAGCTGTCTTCAGATGTGTGGAGGGTTAAGGAAAAAATGTGTGGAAGAACTTAGTTCTCTGTTGTTCCAAAGGGCAGGACTAAAACCCAAGAGTGGAAATTGTAGAAAAAATTATTTCAACTCAAATCTAGGATCAAAATCCTGATGGGAAGAGCTGCTTGACTATGAAATAGACTGGTTCAGGACATGGTGGACTTGCCTTTGTGGGAAGTATCTTAGCAAAAACTGGACAGCCATCTGTCAGGGATACTGTATGTAGCAGAGGATTGGACCAGGTTAATTATGAATTCCCTCCTGATTCTAAGGAGATTATCAGATGAGTGCCTAAAAAAGTGATTATGGCACTATATTTTACAGCGTTCATGTTCTGGCACAATGACACACTTTATCTCACACTGCCATGATAACAATACAAAATCGCCCCAAGAGTCCAGCAATATGAGTGCTCGTGCTGCTTACTTCCACGTTTCTCCATGAATGAGATTTCAGTGCATCTCGTGAGAAGACATAGACACTCTAAAAAGCCCCAAAACACCAAAATTTAAAAAAGAAAATGTTCAGAAAAGCATAGATACATGTTTAGAAACTTGCAAGCAAGATGAGGGGGTTTGTAAAAAGAGTATACAATACATAGTTTTCCCGTTCACACCTGGAAGTGTTCTGGAGGGACTGCCTATTGACGCTGGAACCACACAACAGAACGGGGCAACTTTTTGCACACACAAAAATCCAGAACACAAATGCTACAGGAGATCAATCTTTGACTTCTCCCCAAGAATAAAAAAGAACTCCCTCATAACGGCAGCAGAACACTTGCATAATGCTGGGGCACAACATCGTCTGATAAGGAAGCCCTTTTGCAATCTCATGGTGTCATTATAATGCTAATTTTGATGCATCTGATAATCTCGTATGATTTAAAGTTGCATGAAAAAGTGGCAACTGAAATAAAATGAGAACATTTTAGATCAGAGTTCATCCAGTCTGACACTCTCTTGTAAGCTATATGCCTGCATGGATCCCCTTAGGGGAGGATAAAGACAGTAGGCCTCTTTCATAAACAAATCCATGAAGTGTTCAGTCCTTACAAGTCCATGACCACCAGCACATCGCAATTAGAGATATGCATATCTAAAAGGGCACATCTGTACAAGTCCTCTCTTCCTCACGTCTTCATCTGGTTCATGCCCAATTTCCATCAAGGTTGTTTTTTTTTTAATGACATGAGATTGATCCCTTTCTTTGCCTATTTACAGGTCAACCCACATAGCTGTGGGGGATAAATTTCAAGCCCCCCCCCCGTGGATACTTGAAACCATGGATAATAGGGAATCCTATTATTTTCATCAAGATGAATGCTGGAAGTTGACCACAGAATGACATTGCAGGACCTAGAAATGCCTTGCAAGAATTTTTTTTCCAGATGTGGATAAGTGAAACTATGAATACCAAATCCATGGATACAGGGATTGACCTTAATTTTCAAATGTATGCCCTGTTTATCATCACATTTTATATGTGCTTAAAAAAAAAACAGCTTTCCATTTACTAATTCATGTCCCAGCAGCAGTTTCAGCACATTGAAATGCACAGATTTTTCCATTACCACAGATGACCTTCAACATGAAGATTCCAAACTTCACCTCCTCCCTAGCTCCCACCCAGACAATCTAGGAAAGGCAGACAATACAAACCTATCAAACAAGGCAGAACCATACACTCATTGTGCTGGATGGTTATTAACAGAAACAGGCATTTTTGCATCTAAAGAAAAAAAAAAAGAAAATGGTTCCTTTTGTCTTTTGATTCCTTTGGTCCAGATCTGAAGAAACTTCAAAGAGTTGGGCAGGAGGACACATGCATAAGAGAAAGTCTGGAATCTACAGTCTCCTTCAGCTATGATTACTGAGCTTACAGCACAATGACATGGCACTGGGCCTATAGGGTCACCTAGTTCCCAGCACCAGAAGGATTGTATCTTGATAGTATCTGTTTGATCTTTCTGCCATTTAGGGATGGCATGCATCCTAAAAACTATAGATAGTTTGAGCAATCGGATTTTGCTCCTTTTTTCTTGTACAGGGTGATGATGACTGCATCTTGGAGATCTGAGTCCTTCCTGAATCTTCGTTTGCGAAGAGAAGCCAGAGACAGAGAGAGAGAGAGAGCATCCTAAAAGGAGTTCAAGCATTCCCAAGCCGTCTAGTCAAAGTATTGACAAGGCTAGGGCTGGTTGAACCCTTAGGCAAAGTGAGCTACATTGGACAGCAGATGCTACATTTTAAGAAAAACATTGACAAGCATGACTATGTCAGAGGAGCATAACAAAGACAGTGGGTGGTCTGGAAATCATGTTGTATGAGGAGTAGTTAGAATAGAGAAGCATCAGGAAGTTGCTGGAAAGAGAGGGCTTTGCTCTCTTTAAGGCAGTCTGCTGCATGCATTCACTTGTAAGTCCATTCCATTCCACTTCCAAATCAGTCAGCACACACACACACAAATCTACATTTCTTTTCATGTACAACAGCCCCTAGTAGATTGCATGTAATTTCCCTCTCATAAGCATTTTTGTACACATTTCTTATTAAAGTATGCATTTTTATATGGAACTTTCCCTAACACATACATGTTTGCAGAGCTTGGATAAGTCACGTTTTTGGACCACAGCTTCCAGAAAACCCCAGACAACATAAATCATAGAGTTGGAAGAGACCACAAGGGCCATCTATTTCAACCCCCTGTTCTGCAGGAATACGTAGTCAAAGCACTCCCGACAGATGACCATCTAGCCTCTGTTCAAAAACCTCCAAAGAAGGAGACTCCACCACACTCTGAGGTAGCTCATTCCACTGTCAAACAGCTCCTACTGTCAGGAAATTCTTCCTAATGTTTAGGTGGAAACTCTTTTCCTGTAGTTTGAGTCCATTGCTCTGTGTTCTTCTCTCTGGAGCAGCAGAAAACAAGCTTGCTCCATCCTCTGTATGACATTCCTTCAGATATTTAAACATGGTTATCCTTTCACCTCTTAACCTTCTTTTCTCCAGGCTAAACATACCTAGCTCCCTAAGCCACTTCTCATAGGGCATGGCTTCCAGAACTTTTAACATTTTGGTCACCCTCCTCTTGACTTGTTCCAGCTTATCAATATCCTTCTTGAATAGTGATGCCCAGAACTGGACACATTATCCCAGGTGAGGTCTGACCAATGCAGAATAGAGTGGCACTATTACTTCCCTCGATCTAGACTCCTGTTAATGCAGCCTAGAATCACATTGACTTTTTTAGCTGCTGCATCACACTGCTAACTCATATTCAGCTTGTGATCCACTAAGACTCCTAGATCTCTTTTGCATGTACTGCTGTCAAGACAGGTGTCACCTGTCCTATATCTTTGCACTTTATTTTTACTGCCCAAATATAGTATCATACATTTCTCCCTGTTGAAATTCATTTTGTTAGTTTTGGCCCAGCTCTCTAATCTGTTAAGGTAACTTTGAATTCTGATCCTGTCCTCTGCGGTATTAGCTACCCCTCCTAATATGGTGTCATCTGCAAACTTGATAAGAATACTCTCTATTCCATAATGAGTACTGTAGTCCCAGAATAACTTTTCCATTTTGTATGGAACTTTCCACAATATATGCATTATATACTAGCATCACCCACTGATTTGATGGGTTAGGGATCTGGGCACTGTAAAAAGTGGAAATGGTTGAAAAGCATAACCCAGACTTTTTTTTTTACCTTGCAAATGCAAGACTGAACACTAGATGCAGAGTTGACTAACAGAGAAAAGAAACAGCATGCTGAGTAGACTGAGAGGCAAAAAAGTGTGCTGAGTTAACTGAGAGAGAAAAGGGCAGCATGTGGTTGAAAGAGCAGACCAGGGGTCGAAGTGCAGTACATGGCTATAATTTAGATCTGTCAAAACAACAGAACATTGAAAAACAAGTTGTCAAAAAGCAGGAGATTCCTGTATGTAATTCTGAAGCCAAGAACTGTAGCACAACATGTGTAGATACACAATCTGAAGCATAACTGCACAAATGAATTCTGGAATGTGTGAAGTAGGCTTAGTTTGCTTAGATCAAACCAATTTCTCCCCCATCTCTAGCTGTCCCATGCCAGTGGTGAGGTAAGTATCAGGTTCCAGTAGGAGTGAAGAAAAATTTAAATGGCTTTGGCATTATTGGTGAAAATACTATTTCTACACCTCCTGAGACTTCTTGCATGTGAGCATTTGCACATTCACAAGGTTTACATGACAGTGTGCATATTTTAAAATGTGAATGGCTCAAATGTGAATTGTGAACATTATGTATAAACACACATTAGTCAGACATTAAAGGCTGTGTAGAATAGGTAACGTGAACAAATGAACATGAACATTAGAGAAAATGCATAAGAAGTGTGTGTGCAAATTTCAGTTCAGAAAGAAAACAAAAAGGCCAAGGGTGGGAGATGGACAGGCAGCATCCAACTGCATTCCTGTAGCCAGGTGTATACTGATAAAATCCTCCTTCTTGACCTCCCGAGGATTCTCCAAGACCTCTCAGGACATGCAGCATGGTGTCAGCTTCTTCATGCATCCAGGTACAGAGACACAGATATGGCTACTCTTTGCCCTCCCCCAGCCAATAAATGCCCATTGAAGGGTTCCCAGCCAGCTTGGAGGTAGATAGCATAGGTAGGGGGTGCTGTGTACAGAGGTGCTGGATATCTCTACCTGCAGTGTCCAAAAATGGGACAATTGCATCTGCATCTGTAACTAAAAGAATTTCAGCAGAGTCTCACAACCTGATAAAAAAAACAAGGATGGGGAAACTGCAGATGGGATTTGGAGAAACTCAACAGAATTGATACTGACAGACGTTTACACTCCTAAGCAAGTCCATTCAATTGCTCTTCATGGAATTGGGAATAGAGGTGCTATTTTGTATTTTGCCTAGGTTGACAAAATTGTCCCATCCCCCTGTCTGAAAACTTACCTTGCAGAGGCAGGAGACACAGATAGGAGCTCCTAATTCCAAGATGAATATAATTTCCTTCTGGAGAATAGTAATACAACTCTCCAAATCCCCATCAGGTGACCATTGTATGGGGATTCTGGAAGTGAATAAAAAGTTCCAGTGGATGCCCTTGGCTACTCCCACCTCTACTTGCCATTACCATGTAGGGCTCATCTACACCAGGCAGAATATGCCAGCTCCCCACTGGCATATCCTGACTCTGCATCTGACCATTACGTGGAGGAAATGGGCCAGAGTCCAAACAGAAGGTCAACCCATCACTGAAGCTGCCACCACTATTTTCCCCACTAATGTGGAAGCCAGACAGGGGTCCCACAGCATGTGACTGCAGGCCTTGGTCACATGTTGAGGGACTGCTGCCAGGCTTCCAGGAGAGCTAGGGAGCTGGTGGTGGCAGCAAGGAGTGATGTGCCAGATGGGCTCCCATGGACATGTGGGGCCTGATCCATTTTTTTCTGGGTAAACTGGAGCAAACTGGATATTAAATTAGAAGAGTTTATTGGGCCCTATCCCAGCTTGCTCCCGTTCCCATCTCTGCTCCAGGGGTCGCTTGGACTTCCCAATGGCAGATTGGGGCAAATACCCTGTGTCATTTGGACTGCAGGGCTCTGGAGCAGGGGAAAGTGGGGGTAAATCACACGTATAGATGAGCCCCATGTATGGTTTTGGAGAAAGGGGGATGGGCAGAGGAGTATCCATTCCAATTTCATTTACTAAAATTTGAACTGTGGCGCTTACTTATGCAAGTGCTCCTCTTCAAATTCTCATGACAGTACTTGTGCAGTTATTTCTTCCAGCTAATGGATCTGTTAGAAGATATAATAAAAACAATGGTTTGAACCCCAAAGCTTGTCTTTGAAGCTCTGCAGTACCTGGTCCAACAATATGAATCAGAAATGTCCTTCTAGATAAAACCTCCAATATGGCTAGCTTTGTAAAAGATCTGACAAAACTCCACCAGCTTCCTAGTATCAGTTCCTAAGAGATCATGTTCTGTCAAGTCATATGTGGCACCCTTGCCAAAAAGCTTGCAAATATCCTTGCAAGTTTGGGGTCTTTAAAAAAAAAATCCCAAAGTTTTTATCCAGCTCTTGTTGCCAGTAAGAGGGGGCAGTTTACCAGCTATTCCAACTAAATGCCTTAGTTTTAGAAAACCTTATATTAAAAGGGGAAAAAATATACCTCAGTGAATGTGCAAGTCTTTCACCAAATCGCTTTCATTTGCCAATATGTAAATAAGATGCTAATCTGGAAATATGCAGGGGAAACATATTTTGACACATTAACACATTTGGAAGTCAACGTACTGCACATTTATCATCATGTTAATGTGCAGTTCCCTGAGGAAGAGTTGATGGAAAGCATGAGGGAGTAAAAGAAAAAAGGAAAGGAGGGAGATTTATCTCTTTTCTGTCTATGGTAAGAGCCAGTGTGGTGTAGGGTTAGAGAAGCCTCCCCCTAAGCTGGTGCTCTCTAGATGTGCTGTACTACATTTTCCATCTTCCCTACCTTGGCCAGTGGGAGGTTATGTTGTCTGTGAAAGATGGGAGTTGTACTTTTTTGTAAAGAGTACTATCAATAGGAAGCCTGTTAACAGATTGTATATTGTAAAAATTGAAAACAGATCGTATGTTGTTAGAAATTGCTGCATTAAGCTATTTGGGTTAGTAAAATAAACATTGCATATTGCCAATAATGCATTAGTAAAGAAGTTGTGTATATTAGTAATTCCTTACATGCAAATTGTTTTGGGAATAACCCACTGTGTGGTTTTGGTTTGATAGATATGTTAAAATAAATGATACATTATACATTGTAAGAAGGGAGCATTGGGTGAAAAATACTTTATTGAAATAGATATATGGTTATCCCTTCATATTTGCTAGGGTTTGTTTCCAGAACCCCACATGGATACCAAAATCCGTGAATACTCAAGTCCCATTATATGCCATGGCATAGCAAAATGGTGTCCCTTATAAAAGATGGTAAAATCAATGTTTGCTTTTTGGATTATTATTTTTTAAAGAATGTTTCCAAGCCATGAATACTTAAATCCGTGGATACCAAATCTGTGGATTTGGAGGGACAACTGTAATTAGTTTCAGAGTAGCATGTTGTAAACAATTAGTTAACTCCTAGTAGTTCTTAGTCTGTTCAAATAGACACCTGCCGTTTAGTCTGTTTCGGGAGTTGTACTCCAATATATCTGGAAGGCACACAGTTAGAGAAGGCTGGATTAGAGGACTGAACTTTGTCTAGGAGAGATCAGAACTGAAATCCCCACTGTTCCATGAAACTCTCTGGATAATGTAGAGCTCATATTATACTCGGCCCAAACCACTACACAGGACTCTTGTAGGGCTCAAATTGAATAATATCATAACACTCTTAATTCAAATGATTAAATAGAACATTTCATTCAGCAAAAATTTATTAAGTTTGGCTGTATTTTATGGTAAGAACATAAGCTTGCTGAATAAGGTGTTGTTGTTTTCCCCAGCATGACTGGTGCTACAAAGGTTGAAATAGAAATACAGAAATACAGGAAAAATGTGACAGGTCTTACAGTATACAACTATGGCAGAAAAAATGGCAATTTAGACACCATTGCTCTTTCATATTTCAAACCTCTTACCAACCCAGTGCCTACCATCTTCTTACATGAGCTTTTGGATTACAGTAGCATCCTCTAATGACTTCAAATGGACTTCATGTGATTTTTTTTTTCAGATCATGGAATTATTATTAGAGCTGTCATTGTTGTTTGTTTCACAAAAATTAAGTGAAAGGGGGAAGGAATTGGGAGTTTCTGTATTACTGTACTATAATTACTTAATGAAACACTCTTGTGTTTTTTTAAAAGGGATAATCTACATTCATTTAGGCCACATGTAGCTGAGAGATAAATTGATTCATCATCATCCACCACAGCAACAACAATATCTATGGAAGGCTATCAAAAGTGAAGAGTAGGATTTCAGATCTGCCCCTTTCTCTTGCTTTTTCAGACATTGTAACTGTTAAGAATATATGGGGAAATCCTACAGAGTTGGTTGTGGGAAGTCGCATGAACCAGAATCCAGACAAATAGAACATACAAAAAGGGAAATGAATGAAAGAGTCAGTGTCCTTATCATTCCAATACTGAGAGACTTGCAAAGCGGACAAAGCTTTCAAGGCACAGTTTTTAATCTTTAAAACTGTGAATAGGAGGAGCAGTGTATTTATTTAAACAAAGGTCTTTAAACAAAGGTCGGATGCCCTCGTTTGAGAGTGCTTTAGTTATGTATTCCTTCATAGCTGGCTGTTCAGTCCCTTGCAGTTCACTCTATGATTCTGTGGTTTTCTGAAATAGCTTAGAGCTTACCTAAGGAACTACAAGAGAAAAACTGTAAACATCCCAAAATATATATTGCACTATTACTATAGTCTTATACTGCTTTAACTATCACAATCCAATGGAACCCTGAGATATGTAGTTTGGTGAGGCAGTTAGAATTCTTTGCGACTGAGCTTTACTACTATATTTCAAGGGAGTGCAGCAGAGCTCTCTAGCATAGAATTCTAAGTACATAACCAAACCACTATTCCCAGGATTCCATAGGTTGGAGATATGACAATTATAGTTGCTATAATGATACAGTATAAATAAATTCCTTCTTTTTAACCATTTCTAATAGAACACAGGCTAACCACTTTTTCTCATTTTTAAAAAAAATATTATTCTCATCATCATTCTTATTATTATTATTTGCAGTACCATGATCCAAGAAGTGACAACATATCATTAAATGTTCTAGGAATATTTTTAAAAATATATTAAAGTGACACAGGAAGCATACCCAGAAGCTCAAAATTATTAAAGAAAGAAAGGAAAATGAAAGATAGCCCCCAGACCTTCTGAGTACCTTAAAAAAAGGTCCTTAAATGTAACACTGGATTAAACCACATAGATTTTTTAAAAAATATATGAATGGAAAGACAGAGACATTTTACTGCTTGGGGTGAAGGCCAAGAGATAGGGAGGCTTTCCACATCCACATCAGAACCTCACTGGAAAGGAAGTTGAATCTTATTTTAATGCTAGTGATGAGATAATGTCCCTATCATGCAGCAGGCTAGTTCAGAGTGTCCATGTACCAAATGTAATGAATTTTTTTCCTCCAACAGAGAAGTGTAACAAAGAGTACTCATGAAGAACAGGTAACAGCAGCCCTGCCCAGGTGCAAGGGAGAGTGTGACTTGGATAATGTCCCTGGGTCCCTCAAATGCAAAGGACATCTTCTTCAGTTCCTAAGCTTACTTTGCTCCCTGGCTCAACCCTGTCATATTACTAACCAATGCCCCCTCCTGTATGGATCCTTGTCTACTTTGTGTCCCTTACACTTTGCCTCAAGTCCCATATTTTTTCTGGGTAGCCCTGCTTGGGAGGCTGCCACTGCTGGCCAATGCCATCTGCCTCTCTCTCTTTCATAACAGGACCAAGCCATGTTTGAAGGGGACAGGAGAGACTTGATTTTGAGTGGACCTGCACATAGGTATGCATGGCAAAGATCCAACCCACTATCTTAGAATATCTAGTTTCCCCATTTTCTCACTACATAGGTTTCCAGAAGATATTTTAAGAGCTAAAAAGTAAATCCCATTTTCCCTCCACTTTAATATTTAGGGTAATTAAAAAAAAAAGACAAAATTGCAAAAAAATAATCTGTCTGAAATTTTATCTTCAAAAACTGGAACTGTTTTCTTATTTATTTATTTCTATACACACACACACACACACAGAGAGAGAGAGAGAGAGAGAGAGAGAGTCAGACCCCCATATCCACAGAACCATTATCTACAGTTTCAGTTACCTACGGGACAAATACCATAGAGTTGTGCTGGAAAATACCTAGAAAAGCATCTTCTCTAGACATCTTCTAGGTCCTCCAATGCAACTCTATGGTATGTTTTTACTGGAAGTCCTGTATTTTAATAGGGTTTACTGTTATCTGCAGTTTCTGGTATCTGTGTTAAGTCCAGGAATCAAAACCCCATGGATATGGGGATCCAACTGTGCATATCAACAGAGTCGATAGTTGGGGGGAACCAGTGGGAGGAAAAGAGAAATATTTTAAGATGTAGTCCTAGGTTCGTTAACGGAGACTGAGTCCCATTGAATTCAATGGGACTTGTTTCTGGATAAACAGATGTAAAGACTACATGATTAGAACAGGTGTGGTGTACTGCTTATAGATTTTTACAGAGGCTGGAATTGGAGAGATACAGGTTCAAGTCTTCATTGGGCCATGAAACTCACTTGGTGACCAGAGGCAAGACATTTTCTTTCAGTTTAACATGCAAGGGTCCCCAAGACTGTTTTCACCCTGTTCATTTTCTGCTGGATGGCCAAATATATACATACGTTATTTGATTTTTAAAACTGGTTTTAAAGGTGTTTAAAAATATTTTTAAAGAATGTTTTTACCTATTGTATTGTACATCACTTGGGGAGCCCTGGTAAGTAGAAAACTAATTGACAAATAACTTTTAGCAAATAATAAATAAACATCAACTTTCACTCATTAGAAAAAAGGTGGGAATAAATGCATTAAATAATCATCATTGTGATAATAAATAAATACCAAAGAAAAGAAGATGAACATGGAAGATATGGAAGCTATAATATCATTCTCAGTGTGTGTGTGATTTACTTCATATCACAACAGCTGTACCTCAGACTTGAAGGAGGTCTTGAGTGGAGTGGCTCAGGGTTCTATCCTAGGACCGTTACTCTTCAACATTTTTATCAATGACTTAGATGGTGGGATAGAGGGAATCCTTATCAAATTTGTGGATGACACAAAACTGGGAGGAGTGGCTAACACATTGGAAGATAGAAACAGAATCCAAAAAGATAAACTAGAAAATTGAGCAGAAATTAATAAAAATGAAATTCAATAGAGAAAAATGCAAAATTCTACATTTAGACCACAAAAACCAAATGCACAGGTATAGGACAGTGGATACATAGCTCAGCAGTACTATATGCAAAAAGGACCTTGGAGTATTGTTGATCATAAATTGAACATGAGCCAGCAGTGTGTTGCTGGAGCAAAAAAGGCAAATGCCATTTTAGCCTACATTAATAGAAGTATAGTTTACAAGTTGAGGGAAATAATAGTCCTACTATGTTCTGCACTGGTCAGGCCACACCTGGAGTACTGAGCTCAGTTCTGGGTGCCTCATTTTAGGAAGGATATAGACATGTTGGAATGAGTTCAGAGAAGGGCAACAAGGATAATAAGACGTATGGAGAACAAAACATATGAGAAAAGATTGAAGGAGCTGGCCATGTTCAGCTTGGGGAAGAGAAGACTGAGAGGTGACATGATTGCACTTTTTGAATGCCTTAAGGGCTGCTATAGTGAAGATGGAACATATCTATTCTCTGCTGCCCCAGAGGGTAGGACCAGGTCTAATGGTTTGAAGCTACAGGAAAGTAGATTTCAATTGAAAATTAGACAGAACTTCTTGACAGTAATAGTAATTTGGCAATGGAATTAATTGCTGAGACAGTCTTTAAAAACAGGCTGGACAGCTATCTTGTGGGAAATGCTTTAGCTCAAGATCCACCACTGAGGGATTAGATTAGATGGCCCATGAAGCTTCTTCCAACTATATTATTCTATGACTCTCTGACTCTATTACACTATAGAAATTGGATAACTATTACCTAGTCCACCATCTGGATCTGTGAGTCATTTTTGATATACTTTTTTTTTTTTTTTGTCACCACCACATTTGTCCTAATGGAGATTTCTGTAATCCACTTGAAACACAGGGTGACATGTCTCTCTTATTAATATAATGAATCATTTGCTACTGCCAGCACAAGGAACTTGAAAGAAAACCATTGGAATTTCAGCCTTTCCTGTTTCATTTAGCAAGAACACTATATTTCTTTATTTTCACATTACTGCACTTCTCAGGTTTTAAGGTATTGCTGTGTAATTGCCTAAGATATAAAAATAGAATGGAATTTGGTCTCTGAGCAGATCACAGAGGGACCTTTACCAGCTTGTTTAATCACTTCTCTGAATTCTTATGACTCCTATAGGAAAAGCAGAGAAAGAATTTCATAAAAGTTAAACTACAGAGACTGACACAACTACCTTGAAGTGCTAAGCTAGGGGAGAAAAATACAGCATTTGCCATTGTGTTTATGACAGTGATATTTTCCTACAGTTACTCAAGAGTGGCTTTATTAGTGTACAGTATATCTCTGTGTTTAATCACAAACACCTGGTCACCAATATTTTTCAACTCAACTGTTTTTCACTAATGGCTTTTTACAGAAAAGTCTTGCATGAACTTTGTGATAATGTTCCGCATTCACATGGCATGTCACACTGTGTGAGAGGAGCTGCTTTTTGCTGGCCTCCAATAGAGACAGGCCAGGTGTACATCAAACACGATGTCCCATATTTCTCAGGCAGGCTGCAGAGACCCAATAAATCAGCTTACAGATCAAAAGGGAGTAGCCGAGTCTAATCAGTTTACCAGCTTATAGAGAAAATATAGTCCAGTCCAAAGGTCATACACAGATAAACAGCAAATCAGGCAACCAATCTGAGGGGCAATCCAAAGATGAAGTCACAAAGCAAAGGCAAGGTCCAAGAAGTGCAAGATAGCAGTCGGTCAGTCAAGAAGCACAATCCAGCATGGCTTTCACTCCAACAGGTTGGTTGTCAGCCATGCTCTTCTGGAGGAGGTGCTGGTTATTTATGGTCTAGCTGAGTTTCACAGGTGTTGCCTGATTGCTTTCTGCTTCCTATTTAACCTTTGCTCATCAGAGAAATTCCTTCTCTTGAGGACAATGAATAAAGCTGGA
This sequence comes from Gambelia wislizenii, assembly GCA_030847615.1. Lineage (NCBI taxonomy): Eukaryota > Metazoa > Chordata > Lepidosauria > Squamata > Crotaphytidae > Gambelia > Gambelia wislizenii. Next base: position 29,412,292 of record JAUMIR010000005.1, read on the forward strand.
TAAGTCTGTATCCTGTTCCTCCAGGATTTGTGGTTGTGGAATATTCTGCTTCTCAGAGGAGTGAGCCTGCTGGGTGTTCTCCCCTCAGAGACTTGTAACTATTGGACACTCTGTTCCTCAGCATGTGGTGGGTGCTGGTCACTCTGCTCTAGCTCAGGCATGTTATCCCAGCTTTCAGATTCCTCCTCACTGTCCTCTGAGAGGAAGGGCATGACACACGAGTGTGCTGGGACCATGGCCCCCACATCCTGAAGTGGGCCCCCAGGCCAGGATATTTAGCAAGCCCCTTGCCTACTGCTACAGGATTTAGGATAAAAATTAAAATGTAGCTTAAATGATGACACCAAAGTAATATTTATATTTATTTTTCAAAAACTCAATGGATTTACATAATAAAAACTTACAATAATATCACCCTCCCCCCTCCTAATCCTGGGCCCCAAGGCGCCCATGCTAGAGCCCTGTCACCCCCCTCATTTGTGGGAGCCATGGCTCGGAATTTGAGCTTCAGGAACGGAGTTGGAGGATTTTAAGGTACTCCTTCCCCCTTTGTTCCTTCTCTTTGTCATCAAAGCTTGAGCATCGAGGGACATAGTGAGTGGCCTTGGGCTTGGTGCTGGTGGTTCAGAGTGCAGGACTGGGCATCAGGAGAGTACATGCAGCATCCACTCTGCAGTCATGTGCTCTGGGAATGCAGGGTCAGGCAGGTGGGTGAGCATGTTGGTCATCCTCACTGCATGTTCATGTTGGTCATCCTCACTGCATGTTCATGCTTCATTACTACCTTGGGTGGTTGGTGGGGTGCAGGATCAGGAGGCATCAGGCCTCATTGCCATGCAACCTCATACACTTCATTGCCACCTGCTATTGTTGTTGGTGGTTGGGGAGTGTGGGATCAGGTGGCATGTGTGTGCATTGAGCAGCCTTGCCACATGACCGTGTACTCATGAGTATGGGTGGCATGGAGCGAAGTGGAGGGGGCTCCTGGGTAAGGGGCTGCAGCAGATCATTGTGGTCTCAGAGCTGTATTTTGATGGTATAGATGGGATTGTTACCCTAAGATGTGGGGATGATTTATTTCTTTAATACCTGATAAGAATCTCATGATTGCAACATATTGTCATTTTAGAAAGGCATAGCTTTGGACAAACCCAAGGACAGGAGGTTTCCCAGCAGACAATAGACACTAATCCCCCTCGCATATCCTTCCACCCTAAGAACTCAACATCCAACAACTGAATACACAAATTTACATACTAATCCCCCTCACTTATCCTCCCACACTAAGTAACATCCAACAACTGAATACACATGTTTTACATGCTAATCCTCTTCAACAGGGACTCACAGTATATAAACCCCACACACCCACACACCACCATTCTCTGAAGATGCCAGCCACAGATGGAGGCAAAATGTCGGGAATAAACTCTTCTAGAACATGGCCTCACAACCCAGAACCACCACCCCTACAAAAAACCTATGGATGCCAGTCTTGAAAGCCTTCGACTTCACATTAAATGATATTGTTGTTCTTTGCACTGGCCTGATTCAATGGTACAGCCATTCTGAGCTTGGAGAGTTGTTAAATATGAGGATGCTGTCATTAGAACAGAGGAGGAAGAAGGCTTGGAGGAGGAGGAGGATTCTAAATCCTAAATACCACAAACATGGTTATGTGATTAGGGATTAAAAACAGATTCTTAAGAGCTAAGCATTCAAAGCCTTCTGCCTGGATGGGCAGATTTGACACTTGCTTACTCCTACTTCCAAACTTTTAAACTCTCATGTTCCTTTCTTTGAACAAATTTATTCAGAAATGCCTTCTTATTTAAAAAATGAACAGAATGATTCCCACACAATTTGATTGGATAAACTGGACTCTTGGGGTAAACTACTTTGTTGCCCAGACAAGGGCACCAAGGCCAGGATATTAGTATTTTTACCAGGACAGGCCAATCTATAATCTTCATACTGCTAGCAGTCAGATGGGCCAATATCTATTAACTCTGGTGTTTGAAGCCAGCTCTGATGCCAGAGCATAAACTCTCCATGGCAGCACTTCTCAAGCTATCTGATGTGGGAAACTAGCAATAGTTTTCTATCAGTGTGCCATGGACTGGAGCTTTGTGTGTACCATATTATCACTGTGTGTTTCTTTCTTTCCTGAACACTTGCCACAGACCAGCAGTGGATGGCTGATGGACAGACACTGGCCTACAGCTCACCACTTTAAAAAGCACTGGTCCATAGAACTTCCTAGTTCAATTAGTTGCTTTCATGAATATTCACATGGTTCCACATTTTTCTTGCAGTTGAGCTATTTCCAACTTATGATGACCCAAAGGCAAGTGTATCAAGGGGTTCTCTTGAAAGATTTGTTCTGTGGGAGTTTGCTTTTGCTTCCTCTGAGGCTGAGAATGTGTGACTTGACCAAAGTGGGTTTCCATGTCTGAGTGGGGTGTGAACCCTGGTTTCCAGAGTCCTAGTCCAACACGCAAACCACTATACCACATTGGCTCTCTCCTGCATGTATACAGTACATGATTTCAAATGAATATTTAGGAAAGCCTGTTGCAGAATGCCACAAGATGCTAAGATAGTGGTTAAGGCAAAAGGATTATTTGAAGAATTGGAAAGATACATTGAAAAGGATGTAAATTGATTGGTGTTACAGCACTGGAAAATATCTCCTAGATAAATGTTTGTGCTATGATCTAAAATCATGAATGTCAGCATGGTTGAATGCTCATTTCAAACATGATTGTCTTCATAGAACAGAAAACTCACAAATGTACTGAATTTGAGAGGCACCCCCCCTTTTTTTTCTGTTGTGGCAGATTGTGGGGACAATATGATAAAGCATTTTATACATTAAATGCATATAATGCAACATAAACATAAATATAAACTCTGTGTTAACAAAGTCCCTTGATTGACTGATTATTAAAAGGGATTGCTAACATAGATAATGTGGAGGGATGATGGGGGCTGCAGTCAGAAAAACAGCCAAAGGTGGTGGTCTATCCCCACTGTTAAACAAGGTTTGTTCCTGACATACATATTTGTGGGTTTCTTTGAGAGTTAGAAACAAGAAACCTGGGTTCAGATAATACGCCGGGCAAACCTTTTCTGACAAGGCTAGCCAGTCATTTTACTGAGAGGGCCAAGCAGGAGCAAATGGGCAGCTTGCACAAATATCCAATTCATTCAAGGTAAAACAACTTAGCATCCAATGTAAATAAAACCAATGGCTCAAGAAGATCAAGACAGTTATCCTCACATTTCAAGGCACAATTTAGGGAAACATGAGAATAAAGATCTCTTTTTTTATTATTATTATTCATGTGAACTTTTATAACTACAAGCCTGCCCATAGCAGATGGACATTGGCCATAAAATCCTCTTTAGTAATTCCCTGGATTCTGCTGACATCTAAATAAATAAGCATTTTCATTCTTTGAGAATTAGGGTAACTGATCTCAGAAAAGAGGTGAAAAGCTCTGGAGCACTGTACATGCTAAATTACACTCTACAGTTACTCAGTGTTATGCCTTTCCAAGAAATCTCCTGCAGTTTGCATAACTCCTTCGGAATCTCGGTGCTTGAATGCCTAGATACACGAAGGGAGGCTTTGCTCAGATCTTGTTTGGCTTTGAAATCCCTTTTGTAAACCAGGACTTTAAAGTCTTTCAACCAGTCCCTGCAAAACAGCTGGGGAGCCACAAAGAGGTTTAAGGGCTTTGGACTTAAAAACTGGACACTCTGCCCCAGTGGACTTTGGGAACTGCACATATGGAGCTTATCCAGCCCTTCAGAGTTTTAATTTGGCACCACCTCTAAAGACACAAAGCTCTAGGCCTCCTCTTATCTCTCCTCCAAGCCTAACAAAGTGCCCAGGTTTATTAATGAAACTGGATCTCTTGCAGTCATGTGGACTTAAAATGTAATTTCTAGCCCCTTGGACACCCTTTGTAGAATTGATAAGCTTTTCCCAAATTTCAGTGCAAAGCTGTGTGTCCCTGCTGTTGTTGGTAACTGAATTGGCTGTAGGAGGGAAGGGTTGCTTTTTACATTATTATTATTACTAGCAAAAGCACAAAACACAATACCTTCTTTTAAAGAGCTGCAAAGTTTGGCTGCTCTGAAGGTGGTGCAAAATATATTGGATTTCAGATAATCCCACTCTATTGTTAAATATTATTTCTTTAACACCCGATAAGAATCTCATGATTGAAACAGACTGTCGTTTTAGAAAGGCATGGCTTTGGACAAACTGGAATATTAGAATGTCTATAGAAAGTCTTAATTAATTTAAGAAATACATCTTACTCTTTCTAGATTGGACTCAATGAATAGGGACCCCGAGGGTGCATTTGACACAATAAGACATTGTGTGCTGCTATGCGAGTAGTCTACCATAACAAAAAGTCATACACTCCCACCTTTCTTTCCAGGTATAGCAGGCTGGGAGTCTCCTTCCCTGTTATTTTCACTAGCCACTACCTTTATCTTCACTTACTCAAAGCACAAAGGACTTGAGACTTACTACCTTTCTTCTTACAGTCCAGTGCTGTAGTGGAGCATGGGCTCACAGAGTCAAAAACCTGTGTGTGTGTGTGTGTGTGTGTGGTGTGTGTGTGTGGTGTGTGTGTGTGTGTGTGTGTTTATTAGCAGGGTCGAGGACATCATTTGCAACACCCTTCGATTCCTCTGAAATGAGCTCAGGGGTATAGTTATGGGAAGGGCAAAATGAACGCAGTGTCTCCTCCCCCCCCAATAAAATAATTCTGTTTCTCCCCCAATGAATTTTTCCTCCAGTCTGCAAATTTCTATAATTACAGTAACTTAAAAGTCCAGTTAAGCATTTAGAAATAGAGTTTAGAGTTAGACTATGAAAGAAAAGGGATGGGAAAAGTTACCAAGCGAATATGGAGACATTAGATACAAGAGTTCTAGGTGAGAATGATTTTCAGTGTCTCACTCTGCAATACTAGAAATTTGGGGACTGAAGGAAAATGTCACGGGGGGGGGCAGAATTCTCATTTGTAGGGCAACGTCCTCACCCTCGCCCACCCACACACACACACACACAGAGCTGCAAATCCCACAGTAACTGAAGGAGAAATGGACTTTTGTCCCACATTGATGAGTTCTTACTATATTCCAAAGCATTTGAAGGTGGCTTTACAAAAGAATGGTTTGTGGGAGAGATGAAAACTGCTAGAAATTGTTTTACAGTATATCAACACAGCCACACTCATGTTTGGACTCTACGTGGTGACAGTGGAGCTTATAGAAACACTACACCACTGTACCTCTACTTAAAAGCTCAAAGGCAGGAGAGCAGTTTAGAATATAAGACTAATAATTTAGCTAGACAGGTACCTGTGAAACTCCAGGCTTCTGATTCAAATATTTATAATTAATGGATGCAATATTCAGTAAATAGAGGCTTTGGGTTTTCAGGTACTCCAGACTAAAACAAGCCACCATAATTTACCACCAGCCATATTTGGTGGTGCTGATGGGAGTTCTAGGCCAAAACATCAGCAGGGCCAAAAGTTCCCTCTTTTGGGGGTAGATAAATAATCATTACACTGAAAAAATAAACCTATATATATATATATATATATATATATATATACACATTTTCCTGGCTAAGGCTCATAGTTCCAATTTACTTCAATAGACTTACATAAGCACCGCTTCCTATAAGGCCCAGTCTACAGATATACTTCAGACAGGCCAACCTGAGACAGACGGCTTGTCTATATGGTGAAAATACTCCTCATAGAATTGGAGAAGAATAGGATTTGTCTAAATCGGACCCCAGATCAATCTACTGTATTCAGAAGGAGGGGGCCAAAATGCATTTTTTAAAAAACTGCAATGGAAATGTGCATTCCCGCTCATTTTAACAACTGATTTGCCTTGATGCACATTCCCCATAAAAGAAGTAGTGGAAAGCTGATTGGTCAGATGTGCGCAGGGGGCAGAGCTTGCTGGCAAGGCAAACGACCTGAACTGCCATGTTGGATTTACGCCCTAGCGACCATGTGCTGAGGCGACGAAACAGCATTTCTTCTTCTTCTTTTCTGTTTATTTAAGCAGAAGGTCGCACTTCCACACTTTGGATATGCTTTAAAAATATATATTACTGCTTGGCGGAGGCAACTGATGACAATAAAAATGCGAGTAATTCACTCGCACCCACCATCTTGATTCATCAAGATCAAGAACATCAAACGTGTATGGTTTCACATGCCTGTGATCTTGAAAAAAATGTGGAGACAAAAGCTGCTACAATTTGGCATTAGTGCACATCAAGAAACAAAGCTGAAGGTGGCAGAATCAGGGACAATTCTGTTTGTTTGGTTTTCATCCCTGGGGATTCAAGGTTGAGATTGGCCAGGTAGGAAGGGTACCAGTCAATGAGGAAAAGAACTACATTTTGATTTGTATCTTGCTGAGAAGTTACAACATCATAGAATCATAGAGTTGGAAGAGACCTCAAGGGCCATCCATTCCAACCCCCTGCCATGCAGGAATACACAATCAAATCATTCCCGACAGATGGCCATCCAGCCTCTGTTTAAAAACCTTCAAAGAAGGAGACTCCACCACACTAAAAGGAAGTGTATTTCATGTCCGAACAGCTCTTACTGTCCGGAAGTTCTTCCTAATGTTTAGGTGGAATCTCTTTTCCTGTAGTTTGAACCCATTGCTCCTTGTCCTAGTCTCTGGAGCAGCAGAAAACAAGTAAACAGGACTTACAATCTTGTAATTGCTGAGAATTCATGTGTATGGTTGTGAACAACTGAACATGGCACCCTGATCAAAGCATTTCTGAGGTGGTGCAAAAGTAGGTTGGGGGGACAATGACATTGTCAGACATAATTATGATGGTGGGAGGTCCCTCATCATGGTTACATTGGTGATGCAGGATCTTGGCCACCTTCAACATCACCCATGAAAATGACTTTTTAAGGCAGGACAGGGGTGGGAAACTTTGATAGGCCCAAGGTCCAATCTAATTTCATAGAAGCTCACAATAAAATGCATCCTTCCACTACTGCACAAAAATTTGGTAGTGGATGTTTTTTAGAAAAAGTCCAATACATTTCTCATTTAAAACAAAGACTGTGCAGAGTATACACTCTGTTTTAAAGTATACTAAGCCTTGATTCCAGAAATAAGACTGCCTCACTCACCCACATTCACATATTAATGCAAATTCTGTGAGATAAGCTCAGTAATTTAACACTACCCTTATCTGAAACCACTCAATTTTGCTAAAATTGGATTTTCCCATTTACTTCACTGCAACCAAGGCAATGTGCATGAGAGGAAGGGAAGGGGAGATGAGAGAGAGGAGAGAACAGACACGCACACCCTGGATCTTCAAGAATGTTAGATCCAGGGGAGGTGTTTTAATGATGGGAAGGGAGAAGAGCGCAGGGAGTGGCCAGGGTGTAGGCACGCCCTGGCTAGAAGGAGGCAGGGGCGGAGTTCAGACAGGCCTATTTAGCCCTTTGCCCTGCCTTTCCTCTTTTCCCCTTGGAATGATCAGGATCAGTGTTGGATTGTGGATCAGTGTTTGATCATGGAGTCCATTAACTGGCTGAGTTCAACTGGGCTGCAAAGATTTAGGGGAGGATGTGAGGCAGCCAAGCCATGTGTGCATTGTGTGTGGTTGCATCTTGCATGTGTGCTTCTGTGTTTACTTTTGTGTGCGTTGCTGCCTCCCTGGCGCGCCCTGATTCCGCAGGCCTCCGCAGCTTTCTCCCCCCTCGCTCTTTACTTCAGCTCGGCTCCTCTGCTTGGCTGCCTCTTGCTCTTGGCCTCCGTCGGGCCTCCACTGCTTCCCCCCTTACTCTTGGCCTCCGCTGCTTTGCCCTCCTCCACTTGGCTGCCTCTTACTCTTGGCCTCCGTTGGGCCTCCGCTGCTTCCCCCCTCACTCTTGGCCTCCGCTGCTTTGCCCTCCTCCACTCGGCTGCCTCTTGCTCTTGGCCTCCATCGGGCCTCCACTGCTCCCCCCCCCTCGTGATTGGCCTCTGTCAGGCCTCCGCTACTTCCCCCCTCGCTCTGATCCCTCCTCCCTCCTCCGCTCGGCTGCCTCTCCTCCGCTCTGTTCTCGAACGGCTTGAGGCTTTCAGCGGCATGGGGAGAGCTGGGTGGCCTGGGAATTTTGTGGTGTGAGGAGGAGCAGCGTGGGGGGATGGCTGGGGCAGAGGGAGCATGGGCGCGTGAGAGCCTTGAGTCTTTCAGCGACACAGGGAGGGCAGAGTGGGGAGAGCTGAGCAGTGCGGGGGGAGTGCGGCTGGGGTGCCGGGAGCATGAATGGATTGAGGTTTTGTCAGCACTCCTGGTTGGCTTGTTTTGGGGGCTTCTTCTGCCTTTTCTCCCCTCACCATGTGGCCTTTCAGCAAATGGCTTGGGGCCTTTGGCGGCACGCCTGGTTGGCTTTGTTTTGGGGCCTCAGAGGCCTTGCCACATGGCCTTTCCTGACGTATTCTTTTGGAACCGCGATTGGGGGCAGGTGAGACCTGGCCACGTGGCCTTTCTTTTTCAGCATTGTTCCAGGCCTTACTGTGATTGAGGACAAGGGGACTGCCCCCCTCCTGTTTTGGGGTTGTTAGTTCCATAATTTTATAATAGCTTTATGTTTACTATTTTGTATTAGTTTTATAATTTTTGTGCATTTTCATTAATTTAGTTTAATTTCATTTAATTGAGTTTTGTTTTATGCAATTGTTTTATTAAGTATCTTAGTATTTTAGTTTTTGTTTTCTGGATTTGTTTTCTGGATTTCTGGAGGGGAGAGAAAGAGAGGTCCATTGTTAGCTACACATTGCAATACTCTTAAAATCTGGGTAAAAAGGATAAACCCACTTGCCCTCAAAAAACAATCAGTTCCTACCTAATAAAAAGTGGGAAAGAGGCATTACACTTTGTTGACAGAGGAGTAGTTTTTGTTGGCCTACAGTCAACAACCATCCCTGCTGCACATAGTCCACAAACCATTCTGCTCATTGGAGGAGAAATGGCAACAGACACTGTTTAAGAGCCATTGACATTGGAGGAAATGTTTCTTGTGAACAGTTCCAGACACTTTGCTGCCTGCATCACTGGGTTAGCTGAAGACATGAAAGCGAGTCATAAAACGTGGTGACTAGTGGGCTGGATATGAACAGTGCTTCTCTCCCAGCTTCAGGGTGGCTGAGTCTGAAGCACTGTACTTAATGGTGTTTATGATTCAGAAGATATTTTGAGCCCGTGCAGTAGCTCCAGCTTTTATCTCTTCAGCTTTGATCTCTTCCATATTCTCTTAAATGTAATTAAACCTGTCACATTTTCTGCAGTCAAGTAATTTTTCCCCTTCTCTCATATTCTCCTGGAAACTAAATATTCATGCACATATTAGGAGGATTAAACAAAGAAAGTTCCAAGGGAGGATAAGAAATCTATTTGCAGCCACTTGAGCTCCAGTTCAGTCATAGTTCTCTTGTGAGCATACTATTTGCCATTCAACCCAAATTTTCCTCTTCAATTGTTTCTTTCGGTCTCTACAGCATTGTAGCTGTCAGTTGAATTTCTTTTAATTTCTGCTATAATGCAAGTCTGTGCTTTTAAAGTCATGATTAATTCCCAAACTGTTTGGGTTTTCTTTAGGAACAGAAACGTCTACTGGTGTGGTGCAAAATGCATGCATGACACATCAGTTGTCCTGGCACATGGGTGTGCAAGTTCCTTCACTTTCCTTTAAAGCAGGGGTGGACAATTGTGGCATTCCAGATATTTTTTGCCTCAGCTACCATCAGCCATAGCCAACATAGCCAACACTAAGGAGATTATCAGACATGGGGGAATGAACCCAAAAATTCATGTTCCCAACCACGCCAAAAGATTGCTAGAAGAATGGAAATGGAGCCATTATCAGACGCCGTGTCCTTCCACCATTCTGGGGGCGTAGCACTGCTGTAGACAAGACTTCCCTTTTCTATTGACAGACAGCCACCAATAAAAAGGGATGCTTTACTGATGGCTGTGCTACACCCCCAGAATGCTGGAGGATGACATCGTCTGATAAATGTTCCCTTCTAGTGATCTTTTGACGTGGTTTTTGGTGTGTCTGATAATTTTCTAAGAAATTATGGAGGCTGCAGCACAAAAACATGTAGAGAGCAACAGTTGCCCACTTCTTATTTAACATATATAGAAATAACAGGAAGGGATTCCAAAAGCAATGATTTAGGATGAGACAGGAATGCCTTTCCACTACCATCCCCTTCTGCAAACTTTATTGAAAATCTGTGCAAGAGAGTAATTTCTGCCATTTTCATAGTGAGGCAAAACAAGCTAACATATCATTTATGACTGATATTCCTGACCATTCTAGTAACTGCTAGCTGCTGTTTTACCCTAGTATGTAGAACAGGGGTGGGTACAATATAGCCCTCTAGATCAGGGTGTCTTAACCAGGATTCCCCAAGCCCTAGTTTTCCATGTCTCTCTGGCTTTTCTTCGCAAACGAAGATTCAGGAAGGACTCATCACGCACTTTCTGCAAGCGCACTGATGACTAAAAAGGCCAATCCAAGATAAACAAGTCCGGATGCAGAAAGCACAGTAGAAGGTCTCCTTCAGTGATGTTTTTGGGTTGTGGTTCTTTCTGCATTGTCATTTCTCTTCAAGACTTGTTTGGCATGAGTTCTCAAATAAGGCTGCAGCATTGTGGATAGTGCATCTCCATGCCTCCCAATGTGAGGCCAGAGCGGACCACTGTTGGTGATCAATTTGGCTGAGCCTGAGATGTTGTTTCAGGGTGTCTTTGTATCACTTTTTTGGAGCGCTCCTCTTACGCTGACCCGTGGCAAGTTCAGAGATCTTATTCAAGAGGTTTACATATGTAATAGCTAAAACCAGGGGTCCATTCACACTACAGAATTATAGCACTATTATTCCACTTTAACTACCATGGTTTCATTCTATGCAATCCTGGGATTTGCAATTAAGGGAGGGGTATTTAGAATTCTCTGCTCATAGAGGTCTACAGTCTCATCAAACTATAAATCCCCAGGATTCCATAGGAAGTTGTCATGTCAATTAAAGCAGAATAATCCTGGTGTTTGCTGTTTATTGGGGAGCATTTAGAATTCTCAACCAAAGCACTCTAGGGCATCAACAGACTACCAGAATGTTTTGTATAAACTAATGTGCTTTACTGGTCTCCATTTCATTCTTTCCTTCCCACTCTGCTTTAATCTAAATAACTGTCCTTCTCTCTCTACTAGTAGCTGCTAAGTTATACTGTCATAGTGCAAATCATATTGCTTCTCACATTCATTGCTAAACGTGTCAGTCAAGGCTTTTGTCAATACATTAAGAGGCTGAACTATTTTTAAGAGACAAGCCAAAGACTAATGGGTGAGTTTGTCAGATAACCATTGAAAAGAAAGTGTGCCTACTTTCATAAAAGTACAGTTTGACATGTAATAGCTCCATCCCCTTGGCACTTTATTGGTCGAGGCCGACTACTGTCACATTGTAGTGTGATAATGATTTAAGACAAAGGACTGGTAGCTCATCTCAAATATGCCAAGATAAAAGGGAATGTCAAAAGTCTGTAGCAGTTGTAATAGGTGCAGCCTGTTTTCAAACATGCCTTCTTAAAACAAATGTCAAGTTCCAGCTTCACAGGAGGGATGAAAATCTCTCTATCTTGATTTTTTTTTTTGACATTTCTTTGAATTCGACATGCATTTTTTACCATCCTTGTTATGTATCAGGTTGTGAGACTTGTGGCTTTCCCCCCATGGAAATTCATGCATGCTTAGTATGCAGGTGTTGTGATGCAGACAATTTTTAAATGGATTCCCAAGGTGCAAATTTTTGTACACATTCCCCCATTATGTTTTTTCAGAGATACATATAGTTGAAGATGTACATATTTGCTTAAATGCAGTTTGAAAAGGAAAAGGGAAAAAAATGACAGTTGCAGTTTATTCCCATTGAAAGAAAATGGAAACATATACACACATATATGGATAGGTGAGATATGAGTGACTGATGAACAGAACTATTTAAATGTATTAGCAAAGCATGTCAGTTTTTCAATTTTTTTGTATGTATTTTAAGTGATTGACTATAACCTTCTGGTATCCAGAATAAATTTGTCAGAAGTGCTTTTTTTTTTTTTTAATCACACTCTCATTTGTTAAATTTGTAAGAAAAAATAATATACGGTAAATGAATGTTTTTAAAGGAAGGGATTTTAATAGGATGATGTACTAATTTTAATGGTCCTGTTTTTAAACAGCTTATTAATTTTTATGGTTTGTGTTGATTTGTTTTTAATGTTATGGAGGATTTAATTATACTTTAATGTTAACCTTTTGTATGTGTTAGGTATATTTAATTTGTAAGGTGGTTTGAGTTCCAATTTTGGGTGGAAAGGTGGGATACAAATACAGTAAAGAGCCAATACTGCTAATGCTGCTGCAACTTGTAGAGTGGCAATAAAATTTAGTTTGTAGTGTCCTGTGATTCCAGTTGCATAAAAAGTCAACAGACTCTCAAGAAGATCTGACTATACTGCAGCTGCCTGTGGCTTCTCACTCAGGTATCTTAAAATGGGGGTGGGGAGGCATTTGGTACTGGATCATATTGAAATGGATTTGCCTTAGAATTTTAAACTGCTTATGTATTGCAAGCTAAATGAACAAATATTATTTCAGTAAACTAAAAAGTAAATATAGTAAGGGGGTGAGAAATGATATTATTTGCATTAACTGTCTATTTGCATAGAAAATGAAGCACCTGAAATTACAATTAGTTGACTAATGAAGCTGTTAGATCACCTCTAAGAACCTGATCAGAAGAGAGAAAGATGTTTATATAAACAAGGTATAGTGAAAGTCTATTAGCTCATTGAACAAGATCTATCAGCTAAAGAGGCTGGGAAAGATATAAAACAAGCTGAAAGGAAATAGAAGTCAGAGTGACTTGTCAGTCTTCATATGCTATGTTGTTCCTTACTGGTAACTGCCCAGATGTGCTGATTGAGATATACCATGCTGGTGAGAGAGAGCACACTCATGTTGTGAACTTGCAGTTTAAGGCTGCCACCACACTGCAGAAATAATGACACCACTTTAACTTTCATGGCTCCATCCTATGGAATCCTGGGATTTGTAGTTTGTCGGAGCACCAGAGCTCTCTGACAGAGAAGGCAAAATCTCTCACAAAACTACAAATCCCAGAATTCCATAGCATCGTGACATGGCAGTTAAAGCAGTGTCAAACTGCTTTATTTATGCAGTGTGGCAGCAGCTTAAGTGAGAGTGCAAACATGTCCAAAACAGGTTGACCAGAACTTCCATCTTACACCTTCGTTACAGATTTTGAGCTTTGACTGGTTCAGAGCAGTCCAGTGTCCAAAACCTATTTGTCCGTAGCTGCCATGTGGGCCAATGAGAATAAGACCTGGACTTCACACCTCAGCCAATATTCATAGAACATTTTGAAAGAGCAACAGGTGGCATAGAGAAACAGAAGCTGGACCATGTCATGTTAGTCATCAGCGGGATGAGTCCTTCCTGAATCTTCATTTGCAAAGAAAAGCCAGAGAGAGACACACACACACAATTGTATACTGTGAATGGGTGTGCATATTTGCCCATTCACAGTCACACCATTTCTGTATAGACCTTTTATTATTATTATTTTGCCTATTCACATCCTTTCACATCTATTTGAATGGAGCAGCCACACACTCCAATAAACAGCAAAAATGTGCAACGATGCAAATTCAGGCAGCCATACGTGCGAAAATGTGCTTCTCTGTGCATGCTCCAGGAAACTTCAAGAGAAATTGTGACTCCTTTTACTGTGTGGTTTGTGGCATTTTTAGCCCCTCCCTCCTTCTAAATACCATGAATCTCATTTGGATCATGTTCAGACACGTAGTCTCTGTGAATTCTATGAAGAGTATTTTCATAATCTGGACGAGCCCTAAGTCTTCCAGAAGATATCAGAGTAATTGAAGTCCCCTATAATTACTAATTCTTGCATCTTTGAGAATTATTTATTATTATTTCTGAAATTTGTTTTTGAAAAGCATTGTCCACCTCCTATTCTTGGTTTGGTGGCCTGTAGTAAATACTTTCCACAATGTTGCACCTATTTATTTCTCTATTTATTTTTGCCCAAATGCTTTCAACTGGTCCACTCTGATCACTGTCATGGATTTCTGTACAACTGAATTTGCCTTTGACATGTGATGCTACTCCCACTCTATTTCTACCACATCTATTCTTCTTGAGTAGGCTATTTTATATATATATATTTGTAATATTCACCATATTGCATTGATTTATATATTTAACACTTGTTTATCCTCTCTCATCCTGCCAGGGCCTCCAAGGTATACAAGAGATAAAAGCAAATAAAACACCATTTTAAATCAAATCTAAACCTTTTTTAAAAAATCCCCATCAGTTTTAAACACACACACACTATTAAAACAGTCCCAAAAGCAACCATAGTTTTAAAGGCCAAAGGCCTTACTAAACAGTATAGTCTTGGCTCCTTGCAGAAGTTCAAAAGGAATAAAGCCAGGTTGACTTTCTTTAGAAGGGAGTTCCACAACCAAGGTGCTGCTACTGAGAATTCCCTGTCCCATGTGTTCACCCATGTAGCCTTGCAAGTTGCATACCCTCCAACATTTCATAGATGAAAAACTGAGACACACAGAGGCAAGAAACACCAGTGTTTTCAAGATGGCAAAAACTGTTAATGGAGAAGAACACACAAACTAGAAGAGGCTGCTGCAGTTTGCTTTTGTCTGAGCCTCCTGGGAATGGCAAGATTTCAACTCCACCCCCTCCTTTCCCCTCTGCTGAGTTAATTGAGTGCAAACTACATTTTCATCTTTAACTCAGGGCCAGTCCATATGGTGAAATAAATCCTCATAGAATCTGGGGGAAATCACATGTGTCCACTGAGGTGATGAAACAGTCTTCCTTGTTCCTTGTCTAGACCTGACCTCAGTTTGCACCAAATGAAGTAAACTGAGGATGAAGGGGAAAAGTGGAAGGAAGAGACAGAAACTAGGACATTTTAAAAGCAGCTGAGCAAGTAGAATGACAGAGGATTAATTGGGACTGTCTCTGCCAAATTGGAACAGTTGGAGATTATGAGGTCGGTGGGATGTGGCAGGGACTCCACTGAGAATATGAAAAACATGGTGAACTTCATATAGGAGAAGGCAGCCTTTTGGATGCCATACCTGCAGCCTATTTAGGGCTTCATGTGTCAAAACCAGCACCTTGAATTGAGTTCAGAAGCAACATGTGTAACAACACTGTGACAGCTTTGTGTGTTTGTGTGTGTGAGTGTGTGTGGCGTAGACCACACAAGGGTTTTTTTCTGTGATTATTGCACTTTCATTTTGCTTGTGATTTCTGCAGCCTGCACAACGCCGTTGCTAATCAGTGTACCCTCCATTTCAGTTTGGCTGCTATCACGCAAAAACTCATTGATGGCTTCTCCCTGTCAATGAACCTCTGTTGCACGATGATATGCCTGCCATAGGTGGTGCGGTGTGAAAATGTGTTACTGTTCCATTCCAACACATTCATGTGATTTTGAGTGGGCGTTCCTACCCAACAGCACAGAATCACAACCCATGGCAAAGAAAAAATCATTGCAACTCCAGGACTTAATACAGACTGGAACAGGACGTACGTTATTAATGTATTAAACAAATCAATTTTTTAAAACAAAGGAAGTTATGGAGCAGCATGGCAATAATCAACAAAGGGAAGGTTAAACAAAATTACTACGTGCTTGGCTTGAGACATTAAGTGAGCAAAGGTGGAATATACATAGGCTTGGATAATACCACAGTAAGAATATCTATGTCTACGCCAACATTTTGGCCACATTTTGGTGCATGTGCTATGAGAAACATAGGGCTTCCTGGCTTAGGCTCGCGATATTGCGTGAAGTGCTGGCCAGAAGGTTGCGCATGCGTAAACACAGGAGAGGATGTGACGACAACAAATAAGGGGTGGAGTATGCCTGCTGAGAAGTGTAAGTGGCTGTAAATGTGGTGCGCCAAATAACACAATAATGCCAACTTAATGAGTTGCAGGAGCACTAAGGGAGAAGGTGTGTGGAGTGAAACAGTCATATATTTGTTATCTACATGGCGAAATCCAGGATAAGGCATAATGTGGTATACACTTGCGTGCCTTCAAGTTGCCTGTCAACCTATGGTGACATCATGCATTTCAGAGTCCAATCAAGAGGATTTATGTCTGTAAAACTTCATTATCAAGGTTCTCTATACCACAGATGAGGGGACACTCCTTTTTAAAAACCAACAGTGTTCTTCTGGCCACTTCTGGGCTTTTAAAATGTATTTATTTCATAGTATGGATAGTTCATGTGGCTCACTGAAGGCCCCAGGGACAGAAAATGGGCACTCAGACCCACTGAAATTACACACTCTTCTGGTGAACTAACTGTCAAGAATTAGTACTAGGAGAAAAATCAGGACCTTGTAAAAATGTTCATTCATCCAATTTGTTCTCTGCAGTTCTATGAACTCCTGATTCGATTACAGTAACACAGGGAATGCCATTTCCCTTTTGTCAAATATTGGAGAGAGTTTCTGCTCCATGGTTAATCGCAGCAACTGATACACAGTACATTAACATTCAGAGAAAGTCCTAGAGGGGATTAGACCCATTGTCCTTCTTTTTCTGAGATGAGCATTCTAACCGATGAGGAATTAAAAATAGATCTGCCAGCTCCTTAATTACATCCAGTTGCCTTTCCTCAAGGGACTTTGAAAACAAGAGCACATCTTGTTCTTCTATAAAAGTCAGGGCAATGATTTTGACAAGATATTTCTTGCCCAGTGATGACTGCAATGACAGTTTGCATCTACAAGGTGCCAGATTTGACTCTGTGAAGAGAGGACACCAGAGCTTTTTACAGTGGGACAGGAGGCAGGAGAGACAAGATAATGTATTGCCTGGGAGGCATTGTCTGGATTTCCCTTTGGGGGCTCTCTGTTGCACTATTAAGGAAATGAAAGAGCTTGTCCTTGAGAAGGCCAGAGAGCTCTGAAGCTGCTATTCACATCCCCTCTAAATCAACATAAAGAGATTATTTGGAGGTATAAGCAGTAACATTCTTTGTCATTCATTTGCTGAGTAACATCCACCAAAGTTAGAAAGCCCAAGTGATGAGGTGAAGGTTGCCAAATGACCAAAAGCAGCAGGGCCGATCTGTACACAGATTGATCTGCAGAAATCAGCAGGTGAAGCTTTTCACTGTACAGGGATAAACAGGATTGCATACTAACCTCTGAAGATGAAGCTGATGATAAAGGCATAGGAAAGGTGACAGTTCTAATGGAAGCACTAAGATATTTTAGAATAGGTGGACAATTATTGCACCCTTTACTCAGCAAGGAATGCTCCACAGCTGAAGCTAGTTTAAATGTTTTTCCTCCATGATATGTCTTCTATATGGTAGCATTTTTAAATGTGCCTATAGTAAACCATCTGGAGCAAAACCCATTGTTTAATGTTTTGCATTATCTGTTGAAGTTTGCTTATTCAGGCTTATAGTTACTGGTACCTTAACAGTTGATTAAACAGAATCATATAACACTTCATGGCAGGACTATAAAACACAGCCCTGAAGCAGGGTTAATTCTAGCCCAAGGAAAATAAGGAAGGGAGTATGGGGGAGAATACATTGTTTTTAAAGGCAGAGCACACTGTTATTCACTGTGCCTGAATACAACATAGTATATTCACTGGGCCATAGAATCTATGGATCTCACTGAATCATAAAGTATTCATTTCCACATATTACAAAGAAGATTGAGTGGTGGATGCCTCCAATGAACAACAGACTAATGAGTGTTCATTGTAAGACTAGACCTAAATGAATCCATGCAGAATATAGAGGCAAAGAAAGAGGCATGTCTAAGCAGGCCACAAATGAAAACAAAAGAATAATCTAACTTAGGGTGTCTACTGATAGAGCAAACTAAACTCTAAATTCAGAACCAGACAGATGTTTATATCCAGGAATCTGAGTTTAGGTTAACAAGGCAAGAAACCAGGGATACAACATGGATGCTCGGCCTGCTAACAGTCAATAACTAAAATGGGAACGGAAGGCAGGTGAGATGTATCGGCATTTGACTATCATGAGAAACTTCCCAAGACAAGTGGAACAGGCAGGATTAGAGTGGAGTCTTCTTAAAATATGAAACATCCCTTCCTAAGGCTTAAGTGGTATCTCACTATGCCAGTGAGTGGCTTGCAGCAAAATTCTATTCATGTCTGTTCAGGAGTAAGTCCCATCAAATTCCATGGAGCTTACTTTCAAGCATGTATTCCTAAGATTGCATCTTTCAGGGGACAGATTTAGGGCTTGTCTAGATAGGCAATATACCCCATCTTGCCCCTGTCTCAGAGCCCTGCAGTCCATACAACACAGGGCATTTGACCTGTTCTAACCCCGGGCAGACCTCAGCACCCCCAGGGCAGATATGGAGGGAAATGCAGTATTTGACCAAGGCTGGTCATGTGCAGGGGGCCTTGGTCACATGTTGTGGGGCCCCTTCCTTCCTTTCAAGACAGTCAGGGAAATGGCAGTGGTGGCTGCAGCAATGGACCAATGTGCCCGTCAGGACTTCCTCCCATTCTGTGGAGGGAATGGGGGAACAATGGGCCCCAATCTGTGGCACCCCACCAGCATATCCTGGCTTGTGTAGACAAACCCTAAGTTACCTGCCTTTCTAGTCAATGCAGTATAGGAGGTGATACCCTTTTCCAATTGTATGGTAGTTACTGCTCTCTCACTAAAGTGTCTTACTTATGCAGGTGTATAAGTAAGGTGTCTTACTTATTCAAGTAAGGTGAGTGAACACAAAGCATGGAGATTTTCATTGATGGGTGCACACATGGATGGATGGATGGATGGATGGGTGGGTGGGTCGGTGGGTGGATGGAAATATCACTCATTCACACACACACACACACACACACACATTGTTGCAATCTGTAGGCCTTCAGCTTCTTTGTAGCAATGTCTGAATCAATCAATGGCAGGCAGTGACTTCCAAAGTTTGCTTTACATAATTACACATAAAATGCCCATTATCCTATTATGGTCAGCAGAGGGATGACACATCAATCTTCTCAGGAAGCAAAGTGTATGTACAAATATCAAAGAGCAAAGTCACTCACTAAATTATATGCATTAAAAATGATACATTTGGCAGCAGAGACAAGTTTGATCGATGGGCTTGATCAGAATGAAATACTCACTCTAGTTCTGTATTAGTTTCTGGAAGCACAAAGGGCAGATTGAAGCAAATGGGTAACTGAGTAGCCATTCAAAGCAGCAATTCCTAAGCTATTATTTTGAAATATAGGGTGCATCTACATTGTAGAAATAATGCAGTTTGGCACCATTTTAACTGTGATGGCTTCATCCTTCAGAATCCTGGGATTTGTAGTTTGGTGAGGCACCAGCACTCTTGGGCAGAGAAGGCTTGTAAAACTACAAACCCCAGGATTCCATAGGCTGGATCTACAGCACTTAAAGTGATGTCAAACTGCATTATTTCTACACTGTAGATGCACCCATCGTAACATTAAATGAGCTGGTCTGACAGGTGAAACAAAATTAAGCCACCATGTTGGATTCATCACTTTTCACCCTCTGCCTATCAGGATCTGGAAAATCCATGCAGCAAAACTCTCGACTGTTAGTTTATGGATATCAAACAACCTCACCTTGCATGGCAATTGAAGATAGCCATGAAGGCTCACCATTGCCCATAAACCAGGGTTTCATCCCTGAACCTTGACTGAATAGGCAAAGAGAAGGGCAGAATATATGAGATCCGGTGTGATGTGGTTGTTCGAAAGTTAGACTAGGGCTCTGAGAGACCAAGGTTTGAATCCCTGCTCAGCCATGGAAACCCATTGGGTGACCTCCAGCAAGTCACATTCTTTCAGCCTTAGGGGAAGGCAATGGCAAATCTCATCTGAACAAATCTTGGTAAGAAAACCTATGATAAGGTTGACACAAGCCAAAGTCAGTTTGAAAACATATAACAAGTGTAGCATAGTTGTTAGTTCTTCTTGTTAATTACATCAAAGATTATTTAGTTAACTGTTTCACAGAGTAGCCAATCAGTTGTCTCCTGGAAAGCCACAAGAAGAATATGAGAACAATAGCTATTTCCAGCTCTTTGTCTTCCCATTATCTGCTATTGTGTGACACATCACCTCTGAAGATGGGGATTCTGCATTGCTGTCGTGACTAGTACCCATGGATAGGTTTTACTCTATGAATGTATCTAAACTTCCTTCAAAGCCACCCAAGCTATTGCATCTTTTAGTAATTAACTACATATTTATTCTTTGTGTGAAATATATACACCATCTTTCTATGATAAAATCAAATGGGAGAAAGCATACTAATAAGAACATATAAATCACTGCAAAATTAATTATGCATTGTATAAAGAATTGTGTTTTCTTATCTTTCTTAAACCTACTCTACCAGTCATCCCCCTTGGATGACCTGAGTGCCAGTGTTAACGAGATGTTAATGAAATGTGTTCCTAGTTTTAAGCCCGAAAGGAAACTGCCATGGGTATGAAAGGTTCATAATATGCTTACTACATAGTGCTTGTAATTAACCCTCATCCAGGCAGGTGAGATACTTCACTCTCCTCAAAACATATTTCATTGCAGATTCACACAAAACTAGGCCTTCGAGATAGGTATTTTACAGCATTGTCATGTGAAGTCTTGTAAACAATATCCCTGACAATCAGCTACCTGCCATGTACAGATCATCTTAAGTAGACTAAAGACAGTGGGGAGATACATTTGTCATCCCAACAAAAATTATCCCATTTATGTTAGTTATATTTTTTGCAAACAAGGAGGTTTGACAGATATTCAAAACAAACACTCCACTTCATATGGGCATGTGTTTCCTGACTCTTTGGATATTGTGGAATATCATTGAATCTGCACCCGCAAGCATTCCTGTGGAGCATTTTTATGTTCTGCAATGTACTGGAATTTTCATATTGTCAGAAAATACCTCAAATTAATGCACTCAGCGGATGTGTTTTATCTGCCTAGGTGAGAGTTAATGGACGAGTCCAAGTTCTTACCCTATTATTGTGGGACCATTCACCCTACAGTGGATTTTATTGCTTTTGGTGAGTAGGAGAATAGTCTCTGAATGTGCTTAGATTGCTTAACTTTATGAATTGACAAAGAAATTCTCTCTCTCTCTCTCTCTCTCACACACACACACACACACACACACACGAGAGAGAGAGAGAGAGAGAGAGAGAGAGCACTTTTCTGCCCTTTCTTTAAAAGCCTCAGCCACTATTCATGGTATAAAATAGCACTGTGTCAGTTACCTTGCTCCTGGGCCAAGGATGCCTATGAGAACTGCACTATACCCTGAGATATCTTGTTTCTCAGTGTTGTTCTTAAAGCAACAGTGAGGCATTCTGAAAGCATGCATCACCCCAGTTGTAATCCTGGGTGAACTGCTCAAAGTACTGTCTTAGCTCAGTTGGGGAAGAGGCTGCTCTTTGCTGCCTGAGTTGTAAGAGCAGAGTGCTCTAAAAGAGTAGATGGCACTGGCACCAGTGTGCTCTTTCAACATGCTCTCCTTGTTATTTTAGGAATGCTCCTAAGAACGAAACAATGTCACCATGAAGCATGGCTATTCTTGCCAGGATTATCCAGTGTGTTTTGGTTTGAACCTTGGACTAGTACTCTGAGAGACCAGAATTAAACTTCAGCCATAAAAACCCACTGAGGCCTTGTCTAGGCAGGGTATTTACCCCATCTTGGCCCCATCTTTGAGCCCTGCAGTCCAAACTATGCAGGAAGTTTGCCCTGTTTTGCCCCCAGGCTGTCCTCACAACACCTGGCACAAAGATAGGGCTGATCTGGGGCTAAGGTGAGGCTATGATGGAGTAAAGCCCAAATAAACCATGGTATTAAAATACCTGGGGCGGCATTTCAGAAGAAATGGCCCTGGCTCTATGGGACCGCAGGAGACCGTATTGCCATGCCAGCCTGTCACTGCAGCTGCTGTCCGCATCGCATTCTCCAGATCCAGGAAGCAGGCCCATGGCATGTGACCAATCTGGTCATATGCCAGGGGTCTTGCTCACATACCTTGGGCTGGATTCAGAGAGTTGGACATGGGTAGCAGTGGCTGCAGGGATGGGACGGTGTGGCGGTCTGGACTCCATCCCATTTTGTGAGGCCTGGGTGACCTTGGGTAAATTATACTTGGGGAAGTGGATGGTGAGCCTTCCTTGAATAAATCTTGTGTAGAAAACTCCAGCAGATGGTTGTCATAAGTTGGGGTTGACTGTGTAAAAACAATCCTGTCCCAGCTGCCAGGAATAAGGGGAAATCTATAACATAATGGCTAGAATCCTGTTTGGTTTCATACACATGTACATTCCCTTACAAATGTGGTTACAATTTTTTTATATGTGTGTGTTTTTGGGGGGTGTTTTCTTTGGGGGCTTTTGGGTCATTTTGTAACACATATATTTAGTTCATGGCTGCATAAGCAGTTCCACAAGTGTGAACATATCACAAAGCCTATTTTTAGTCCTAACTAGAACAGAGTCATTGAAGCAATTAGATTTACCTGCATGTACATTCAGCAGTAGATTCAATTGGTCTACTCTACCTGAGATTAATAAAAAGCATTTCATTGATGCAGTTTCACGTTCTTGGGTGGTGGTACACCACCAATGACATGGAAGCCACATAACCACCAACACAGAACAAGCATATTGAACATTGCTAATAGGGATTTGGATGTGTGGAGTGTTTACATGTGACATTCAGCAATAGTAGCCTGTGGGTTTTTATACAACATCTTCTGTAGTATGTGTGAGCTTGAACTTGGAAAAGTCCCCTTTTTGAACTACAATACCCAGAACTCTCTGGCCAGCCTGGCCTTGCTGTTTGAGAGATTCTGGGAGTTACAGCCCAAAAGGTAACTGAGCTATCATCTAACCAGTAAGACAGCTCAGGATATGAACATGTAATACCTTTAAAAGTGCCTGCTGTTTTATAATATGTCCCAGTGGTTGGTTTATCCAGCCATTGGGTGAATTGAAAGCCTACCCTAGGGTACAGACATGATAAGTTGAAGCACTGCGTCAAGCTTCATCATCCCCCTGTAGCTCCCCATCATCCAAATGTACCTACAGAGAGGCACTTAACTACAGATTGTGTAGTTCATTCTCCCACAAGACTTATCAAAGCCCAAGCCAAAACATCACTTTGAAGCCATATAAGGCCTTCTTACTTAGACTTAAGCTGTAGGGGTCTAGTAGTTTAATGAATTGCACAATTGCTTTAATTGTCAAACATGTCTTAATTAATTTTAATTCCATTTTAATGTGACATTGCGTGTCTGAGTCTGTATGTCTGTGATATTCATGATGGAGAACTGAGGGAAACTGTAGAAAATTTAAATAATTAAAAATATTGGATCTCACTGAAAACACTTCATCTTTGGTCTAAGTCCAATTGCCAGTCCCAAGTAGAGTAAACCCACTTATGCAATGGAATTCATATACATATTAATTTAGTGGATATATACTACAGTAGTTGGAACTAGCAATTGGTTTAAGCCTTGGTCTTTACAACATGAACTCTGGCTTCTTTGGAGGGATCCGAATTCTTAGCCACTCACTAAAGTGTGTGTGTGTGTGTGAATATATATGTATAGCCTGTGCTGACCCAGTGTGCTTTTAGCTAGCTTTATGACTGCCTATGTTCTTCAGTCCCTCCACATCCCCATAAGAATGGATTACAAATCAAGGTTGTAAATTGGATTTTTTTCCCTCCTATAAATCTTTGGTAAACAGTACAGCTATAAGTACAGTTGCATTTTTTAGATTTAAGCCATGCAGTGAGAGTTTCTTAGAAATAACAATAAAAAAAATCCTTTGTTCAGCTTTTACATATTTAGTAAAAAGTCTTATACTGGGATCAAAGAAAGAAGGAAAGGTGGGAGGTTAGATTGCTGAAAGACCAGAGCTAAGGCAATTTGGTTGTTCTAACTGTGAATTTCAAATGTTTGAGTTTATTGTATGCTTAAACTAAACTCTGAATTTCCATGGTGGCTCTCTTTCTTGTAGTCAGTGTGACCTTTAAAGAATCCCCACCACTCTTTCTTTCAGATTCAGACTGTGTAATATGTTCTATGACTACATCCCAACTTTGGAAGATACAGTACTTGATAAAGGAGGGCAGGGAGAGAAATGGGAACCTCACCCAGAATGCACTGCATAATTTGAGGCTCACAAGCACAGGAATCTGAATCGAGAAAAGAAGGGGCTTCCATCTATCCATTAATTCTCCCCTCCCTCCCCCAAATTAGGACTGATTCATCATTCATCACCACAGTCTCACGTAATAGGAAGGCCCAGAAGTGAGACCTTTAAAGATAAGCTTCCCCATAGTGAAAGAGAATCTTTGCAATTTCTGTGTATTTGCAGTAAGCGAAGCAAAGCACAAAAGGCAAT
Organism: Gambelia wislizenii; assembly: GCA_030847615.1. Taxonomy (NCBI): domain Eukaryota; kingdom Metazoa; phylum Chordata; class Lepidosauria; order Squamata; family Crotaphytidae; genus Gambelia; species Gambelia wislizenii. The sequence continues at coordinate 29,436,938 of JAUMIR010000005.1, forward strand.
GAACAGACTCTTCAAACAAGTGAAGCAACTTCTAATTTGGCATCCAGGAGAACCATGAGTGCAACTCCCCAATGCTAAACTCCAAGCTCTCCAATGTGTTTCCACACATATAGGAGTTTGACATCATTTTCAGTCACATAGCTCCATCCTATGGAATCCTGGGATTTGTAGTTTTATAAGGACTTTTGCCTTCTCTTCCAAAGAGTTCTGGTGCCTAGAAAGCCTCAAAGTGCTGGATCCAGTCCCAGGCCTGAGGTTTACCTACTTGTGCTTTGGTTGAAGTGCTGCCTGGTCCAAGTCTGGTTTAAAAACAAAACACTTTATGCAGAGAGAGCAGCAGAGGCCTGAGCATGAAGCCTAGCAGGCACATAGGCAATCTGGTCACATTTTCTCCCACCATGGAAAGATGTGTTGCCTAACTGATAAATCTGAGTGGTCTTCTGTCTTCATTCCTTCCTTTCCCCTATTTTTGTGTGAAATATAAATGGCCAGCCTAGTTGGCATGGTATACAGAAACATTCTCGTTCACTAAGGCCACATCTACATGGGCCAAAACATACCAGCTCACTGCCAGCATACTCTCCCTGTGGATCTGACTTGTTGCTCCCCCATTAAAATGGGATGGAGTGCAGACTGGCATGCCAGCCAGTCTCTGCAGCCACCACCACTATTGCCTGTGTCCCACTCTTCGTAGTCAGGAAGCTGGCCTGTAGCATGTGAGCAAGACCCTCTGCATGCAACCAGCCTTGGTCACATGCTGTGGGATGCCTTCCTGGCTACTGAAGAACAAGGCAGACAGCAGCTGCTGGGGTCCTGGAATCATGCAGGGCCCAATCCATTTTATTTTGGCTGGAACAGATTTTACCAGGTTTGGGGTTTTTTTTAATGGTGTAATCGGCCTTACTGTGTCTTCCCCCCATCTTGGCCCCGTTTCTGCCCCAAGGGTCATGAGGACTGCCTGGGGGCAAAACAGGGCAAAGCTCTGCATCATCTGAACTGCAGGGCTCCAAGACAGAGCAAGACAGGGTAAATTGCCTATTTGACAAGCCATAGATTTCAGTTCTGGGACAGGTCATCTTAATACTAAAAATATACTGAAGTCTACTTTTCCTGAACATTTCAGCAATGTTGAAAATTAGTTTCCCCACTGTATCACCAAATCTTCACCACATGACATCCATACAATGTTACCTTTTACCACAAAAAAATAGATACTCTGTAAAAGAATTAAACTATTTTAAGAGTAATAAAAATCCATCTACTCCAGCAACTTGGGAATGCATTTATCCTATCAAAGACCTATCACACTTTGTTGATGCTGACTTTGAATATGGTGGAAACATTTCCATTTTCAGCTGTAAAACAATTAAATCTAAAATCATGGTGGAAAGAAGACAAAACAATGAAACAACACATTATAATGCCAGTATACAATGGTAGGTTTGCAAATCCAGATATTATTTACTAGAAGCCTGGTTCTGTCAGTAAGCATAAAGGAATTACATACTCAATTCCTATTGAAATTAAATAACATTTTGGGGGTGTCTCATTACTTTCAATAGCTTTGTTGTGACAGAGTTTGCATACATAACATTTATCATGTGCAGAAGCCAATATGAAATTAGGCAATGAACTATTATATCAAGAAGAAAATGTCCTTAAAATGAAAAATGACACTAGAATGGTTGATGTGAAATAAATACTAGCAGAAGTTTTAAAATATCATAGATATGTGGATGTGCATGCGTGAATTTTTCAAGAAGGCCTATTTTACTTTTAAAATACTGAATCAATAGGCAAAAATTCTCTCCTATATTTATACCATATTTCCATATATTTTGCAAAAATGGGTTCTCAATTCCTTTAATTTCCTTTTTTGTAAAATTACCAAAAAATATGTTCCATATTCTCTTTTCTATTCTCCCTGTTTCTGTCTCTAACCATTCCAAATCCCCCTGTCCTACAATTCCTTCTATAACATATCTCAATTGATTAGCTTCATAATATCCTTTTATTTTTGGAAGACCAAGTCCTCCCCTCCTTCTGTGATATATACCAAAATAATTTATTTAATCTTGTCCTTTTCCCTCCATTACAATATTTATTCAACATATTTTGTCATTTTTTCAGTTCTGCTTCTGACATTTTTATTGGTAACATTCTAAACAAAAAATTTAGTTTAGGTAATATTTTCATTTTAACTAAAGCTACTCTTCCAAACTATGATAGTTGAATATTTTTATATTCTTCCAACTTCTTTTCCATTTCTTTCGTTAATAGCATAATATTTTTCTCTAATTCTTTTAAATCTTTTGTAATATTTATTCCTAAATACTTAATATTACTTTTTAATCTTCTAATTTTTTCTCTTTTACAAATATATTTTCTTCTTCCTTAGTATAGTTAAACAACATCCTATCTGATTTATTCCAATTAACCTGTAAGCCTGTCATCTCCCCAAATACTTTTAAATGTTCTTTATTTTTTTCTATTTCATTAATTAAATCCTTAATTGTTAGCAATGTATCATCAGCAAACAAGCTGATCTTATGTTTTGTTTCTAATCCAATTCCTTCTATACTATTATCATTTCTTATCACATTTGCTAGAATTTCTATTACCATTGCAAACAATATTGGAGAAAGTGGGCAACCTTGTCTTGTTCCTCTCATTATTTTTATCTCTCTTGTTATTCCATCATTAACCATCCTTATAGCTGTGTTATGGGAATACAATTGATCTATTAATCCTCTAAACCTCTTCCCCATTCCAAATTCTTTCAATATTATTTTTAATGTTGGCCATTCCACACAGTCAAATGCTTTAAATATGTCTAATGCTAATATCCCTGCTTTTACTTTTGTTTTGCCAATTATATGTATTTTATTTAACACCCTTCCTATTAAATTTGACATTTGTCTTCCTTTCAAAAATCCACATTGGTCCTTTAATATATATTTATACATACAACTATTCATTCTCTTTGCCATTATTGCTGATAATAACTTTGCATCTTGATTTATCAATGATATAGGCCTGTATGATCCAGGGTCCATCAAATCCTTATCTGGCTTTGATATCAATATTATCAATGATTGTTGCCATGATGGAGGGACTTTATCTCCTGTTATTATATTGTTATATAATTCTAATAATGTATGTATTAACTTCTTTTTAAATACTTTATAATAATCTGATCCTAACCCATCCATTCCTGGAGCTTTCCCACTTTTTAAATTATTTATTGCTTCCTCAATTTCCATTTTCATAATTGGTTTTTCTAATAAATCCCTATCTTCCTCTTCTATTTTAATCTTCCAATTTTCCCCTACATATTTTTCTATTTGTCCCACTGATTTATTCCCAGACTGGTACAGGTCTTTATAAAACTCCTCAAAAATTGTTAGTTTTTCCTTCATTGTTCTACACATTTTGCCTGTTTATCTCTAATCCCATTTATCATATTTTCCATTTTCTTCTTCTGTGTGGATCTAGCCAACATTTTTGAATTTTGATTATTAAATTCAAAATACTCCATTCTTAAATAAATTCAATTTTCCTGTACTTCATCTACTTCCATTTTATCCAATTCCTCCCTCTTTGCTCGTAACTCAATATAAGTTTGTTTTTCCTTGTCTAATATATATTTATTTTCCAATAATTCTATTTCCCTTTCTAATTTCCCTTTTCTTTCTTCTTGCCTTTTTTTAAGTTAAAGGTTTCTTTTATGCATATCCCCCTTGTCACAGCTTTGATAGTATCCCACAAAATTCCTTTTGATACTTCTTTATCATTTAATTCCCATAATTCTTGCCATTCATGCTCATTTTTTCTACTATTTCTCTGTAATTTAAAATCTTTGTGTTCAGCCTCCACCTTTTCACCTGTTCATAATCTCTCTTCATTATAATCTCCACATTGACCAAGGCATGGTCTGTTACTTTTATATTTCCTATCTCTGAATTTATGATTTTATCAATCAAATTTTTTGATAAAAAATATAATCAATTCTTGAATAACTCTTATGTACCATTGAAAAATATGTATATTTCCTTTCATCTCCCTTTACCAATCTCCACACATCTTTCAACCCCTTTCTTTTTATTATTTTATTTAAATTAAATTATTTAAATATGATATAATATTATCATATTCATCCCTTAATGAGTAATTTGATTTATCTTTTATTCTTTCCATTTGCATGTTAAAGTCTCCTGCTACAACAATATTTTGTTCTTGCATATTCTCCAATTCTTTAAATACTTTCTCATAACATTCCTCTTGTTTTTCATTTGGAGCATATACATTCATTAGAATATATTTATCTTCTCCCATTTCACCTTGCATTATAATATATCTACCATTTTCATCTTTTTTCACCTTTTTAATGACAAAATTACATTTTTTGCTATTAATATTGCTACCCCTCTAGCTTTTAAATTTCCATATGCTTTTTCATAAACTCTTACCCAATTCAATTTCAATTCATTTACTCCTTCCCTTTTTTGATGTGTCTCTTCTAAAAATATTATATCCGCTTGATCCTTCTTCAATAATGCTTCAATCCTTTTTTATTTTATTACCATGCCAAGGGCATGAACATTTAAGGTTGATATCTTTAATTTATTAACCATTAGATTCCTTATTACATTTTCTATAAAATCTTCTGGCTCCAAAGTGACCTCCCTTCCCCATACCCACCCCTTCCCAATTTTTCCCCATTCCCTCCCTCCCTTCACCCTTTCCCTTCTTTACCTCCCCACCTTGTCTTCCCAAGGCAAATTGCCTTGCTCATGACCCCCCGGGTCTTCCAGGTGAGGAGTGGTGAAGAGATCACCCAATACCAGGGAAGATTATAGAGCAGATTATTAAACAGAGAGTCTGTGAACATTAAAAGGTAATGCCATAATCACAAAAAGTCAACATGGGTTTCAGAGAAACAAGTCATGCCAGACTAATCTGATCACTTTTTTTGATAAAATGTAAAATGTGGGCTAACTGTTCAATGGATTTGTAATTGGTTGACCAGCCCAACCCAAAGGGTGCTCAGCAGTGGCTCCTCTTTGTCTTGGAAAGATGTGACCAGTGGGGTGCCACAGAGGTCTGTCCTAGGCCCAGTGCTATTCAACATCTTTATCAATGACTTGGATGATGGAATTAGGGGCATGCTAATCAAATGTGCAGTTGACGCCAAATTAGGAGGAGTAGCTAATACCCTAGAGGACAGGATCAAAACTCAAAATGACCTGAATAGACTAGAAAGCTTGGCCAAATCTAACAAAATGAAATTCAATACAGAGAAGTGTAAGGTACTGCACTTAGGGCAAAAAAACGAAATGCATAGATACAGGGTGTGGGAGACCTGGCTGAACGAGACTATGTGTGAAAGGGATCTAGGAGTCATTATAGACTACAAGTTGAACATGAGTCAACAGTGTGATGTGGCAGCTAAAAAGGCCAATGCGATTTTGAGCTGCATCAATAGAAGTATAGTGTCTAGATCAAGGGAAGTACTAGTGCCACTCTATTCTGCCTTGGTCAGGCCTCACCTAGAATATTGTGTCCAGTTCTGGGCACCACAATTCAAAAAGGATACTGACAAATTGGAGCATGTCTGAAGGAAGGCAACTAAAATGGTGAAAGGTCTGGAAACCATGCCTTATGAGGAAAGACTTAGGGAGCTGGGTATGTTTAGCCTGGAAAAAAGACAGTTAAGGGATGATATGATAGCCCTGTTTAAGTATTTGAAGGGATGTCACATGGAGGATGAAGCAAGCTTGTTTTCTGCTTCTCCAGAGACTAGAACATGGAACCATGGATGCAAGTTCCAGGAACAGAGATTCCACCTCAACATTAGGAGGAACTTTCTGACAGTAAGAGCTGTTTGGCAATGGAACACACCCCCTCGGAGAGTGGTAGGGTCTCCTTCCTCAGAGGTCTTTAAATAGAGGCTGGGTGGCCATATGTCAGGGATGCTTTGATCGTGATTCCCTGCATGGCAGGAGGTTGGAGTGTATGGCCCTTGTGGTCTCTTCCAACTCTACAATTCTATGATTCTATGATTCTATGAAATGTGCTCATGTTCACTCCTTTGCAACAAACAGCTCATCAGCATGTTTTTATGTAGTCTGAAAGTAGTCTCTTTCCATTCTGGCCACTCTTTCAGAGTAGAATGAAACAGAAATATGTAGATTATTCATCTGCCTGCTAAACCCATTAAACTTTGCAACCCCAGTTCCCTCACACTTCTCTTGTATTGTAAAAAAAAAAAAAAAATAGATGGGGAGACACCGAAATCATACTGATATACCCTGCATCTGTAGCATACCCTCCAACATTTCATAGATAAAAATTGGGGCACATGTAGCCAAGAAACATCAGAGTGTGGTTAAGATGGCAAAAGTTATGCATGATGAGGAACCGGGGGTGGCACTAGGGGGGTGCAGAGAGGCCGAACTGCATCAGTTGACACCATCAGGGGGGAAAGTGACGCCACCCTTAGTGATGCCACACAGAAGAACATTCAAGCTAGGAAAGATTGCAGCAGTTTGCTTTTGCCTGAGCCTACTGGGAAAGTTTATGATTTCACACCCTCCTCTCCTGTCTCCTCCTCTCTTCTCCTCTGCCCCCTACTGAGTTAATTGAGTACAAACTACTATTGCAGTTTGAACTCCATTTGCAGCAGCTGAAATAAGCTAAGGACAAAGGGGGGAAATGTGGAGCAGAGAGAGGGGAGGAATGGGGACATTTTAAAAGCAGTTTAAAAAGAGGGCTGACAAAGGTTTAACTGGGACTGTCCCTGCCAAATTGAGACAGTTGGAGGGTATGCTGTAGTGAAACCATTGCTCCTAGAATCAATATGTACCATCTCCTCTCAGATGCCTGCCTGCCCTTGTTTTCCTCATTCCTGCCATTTTGATTGAAATGATCACTCCCCTTGAAATGCTGCACATTGAAAGCCGTGACTGGAGGTCGGGATGACAAATGGCGCCAGTATCTGCTGCCCTTAGTGCATGTATGTGTGTGGGTGCATGTACTCAGCTGCATTATGTCATTGTACAAAATGACACGTGAAATCAATAAGCTCAGGGAAAATGGCTATAAACTGACATTCTTTAAAATCAAGGGAAAGTAAATTGCCCATGCTGCTCAGGTAGCTTTGGATTTGTTGCCTGTTTTCCTTAACAGAGATTTTCTTTCCAATAACTTAAGACTCAAGAATTGCAGTTAGTCACTGTACGCCTAAAAGTAGGATGCATTAATCTTTATATATGTTCCTTTCCATTGCATCTTGCTTTATTTATGGAAATCATTTTGCCAGAGCAATACCATAAGCTCTACAACTTGTTTTCATGAGGAATTGAAGTTTTCAAAGAACAGCTTCAAATAAAACAAGTCATGAAATATCTTTTTGAAAACTACCACATAAAAATTACAAATATTTATTGCTGGCTATAAAGATAATCCTTTCTTTGAGTGACATTTTTTTTTTTTTTTTACAGAGAAAAGGCCATCTCATGTTGTTATTTGAATGTCTCCTACAGCCAGGCTTCCAAATAAAGAAACCACTAGCCATCCAAGCAGTCACTCTCATTATTCATTTTATTGTTACTACCATTTATTCATATTATTCTTCCATTAGACATTCAGCATGTTCCAACAACCCTTAGGTTTAGCTGCATGTTAGAAAAAACAGAATTCTGCTCCACTCCGCAGGGCGTGCAGAGCGGAATTCTCCATTGCAGCCAGGGAGGAAGGAGACCGGCCCCCTCTACATCACCAGCATCACAAATCATGCGAGAGGAGGAGCGGGGCCCAAGATGATATAAAGCGGCCCACCCTTCCTCTCTCCCTCTTTGCTTCAGTGACTGGCGACAAACGAGGAGACCTTTCATTTTCCTTATTTACCTTTGGAGGCTAAGTTTGGGGCCCGGTCTTCGGGTTGGGGGGTCCCTGCTCCGCCTGGCTGTTAGGTGTTGGTGGCTGCCGCGGCAGCCCGTGCGCAGCTGGTGTTAGTCGGGGCCGGCCGTTCGAACCGCTGTTCTGTCAGTCCACGGTAGGGGCGGGGGCGGCTGCCATTGCGTCCGGCCCAGCACGTTTGGGCTGCGCCGCAGGCCCGGACCAGCTCGGTAGTTAACTGGGTGAGGAGGTGGAGTGTGACAGCGGCCGCTAGGCCGCAGGCCCATGCCCGGCGGTTTTGGGTGACCCGGTCGTCCGCCTTCAGTGCTGCTATAGGCGGGGACCTGCTTGGGTAGTGCCTGGACGGGAGGTGGAGTTGGGTGGCGGCCCTGTGACCCGGTCATCTGCCTTCAGCGATTCTGCATTGTGGACCACGGGAAATGCGGTTGGGGGCTTTTCCACATGTGCCACACTTGCGGCTCTTGGGGAGGGAGTTGGGGCCTCCTGTTAATAAGAGGGCTAACTGGCGGGCTTGGTTTCAGGCTTAACGGGCTGTTATAGGATACAGTTGGGCCGCGGGCTCGATCAGGGCCCAGTGGGGCCTTGCGGGCCAGGAGGGCCTACTTTCAGACCTCGTGCCACGTGTGAGGCCTAGTGGCATTTCGACGGGCTAGTTCGGGCCTAGCAGGCTTTACGGCCTAGTTGTGACAAGCCTAGTTGCGAAGGGCCTGGTTCGGGCCTAGCAGGCTTTGGGGCCTAGTTGGGGCCTTGAGGCCTGGTGTGCTTGGCAGGCCCGGAGCCATACTGATAGTATATTATATATATTGATAATAATAATAATAATAATAATAATAATAAGTGAATTGGATACTACTGGTGCTCTCACTTGAAGGAGGGAAAGCCCCCTCTCCCCTTCCTTGGGAAGGCTTGCAGCGGATTGCCTGTATTTTCATTGTGAGGAAGCAGACAATCATCATCATCATCATCATCTCAAGGAATCACTGTAGGTTTTCCTGAAGGGGAATTAGTAAGAGGTTGGCATTATGGCACCCAAGAAGGGTAAGGGAGGCGGCAAAGGCAAAGGGCCTGCCCTTAAGCACCCTGCTGCACCTCTCCCATCCCCTTCTTCAAGTGACGACGAAGAGGAAATTCCCTGGCGGGCCATACTAGATAGGATTCAGCAGCTAGAGAAAGTGCAGGGCCTAGAGGGCAAGGAATTGCCAGCACCTTATAAACTACCCTGAGGTTTAGCTGCATGTTAGAAAAATACTTATTTATGTAAAACTTTCATGTTTAGTCCAATCTAGCATCTATTTCATGGACCCTCAAAAAAGAAAGAATATGCCAAATTGTTTCTTCCACATATTTTACTGATGTATTCCACTTTGATCTTTTTGGAATAAGTAGTAGATATAAATAAATAAATAAATAAATACTATTGATAGTCATGGGAATAAGTAAAGTGTTAGTCTGAGCGTACCAAGCACAACCTTTTGGGCAAGGAGCATGGTTTTAATTTTATGAAAAGGGGGAGCTATAAATTCAGGTTTCAGTCAAGTGGAGAAACAGAATTGTACCATTCATGAAAAAGGAAAAGTTAGGGAACATTTGGCTTTCCAGATGTTGTTGGACTGTGATTCCTATGATCTCTCACCCTTGGCAATGCTAGATAAAAGTAATGGGAGTTGCAGTACAATAAAATTCAGAGGACCATGTTTTTCCTGCTTCTGGAACAGGAGGGTAAGCTGTAGCTAAACCATTACAGGACACAGAGTAGATCTGCACATCTTCTAACCAACCAAACTGAACAAAACCCACTAAGAGAGTACCATAATCTGCTCTTATTCTATGGCTACCCTACTTCTACAGTTCGTGTTACTTGTACCAGCCTATATAAACAATCCACTAATCTGCATTCTTCCAAGTGTTGATCATCTCATTCCATTAAAGGTAATTCATATGTAGAGTGTCCTTCTTCTTTTCCTGCCACACAGCCTTGCGGCTAACCTTCAAGCCTTTATAATAAGTACAGGTTGCCCATTCCTAGACTTACCGTGGATCCCAGAAACTGCAGATAATAGCAAACCCTATTAAAATAAAGATCTTCTGCTATAAACATACCACAGAGTTGCACTGGAGGACCTAACAACTTCTAGAGATAACACCTGTCCAGGTATTCTCCAGTGAGACTCTATTGTATGTGTCCCTATTTTTTCAGCTGTGGATAACTGAAACCATGGATATTGGTTCCACAATATGGGAGGGGGGTTAACTGTACTGTTTACAATCATCAGGTCTCAGAATTTTCCTTCTGTCTGCTTCAGATAGGAAAAGAATGTGTTATAATAAAGCACCAAAATTACCTCTTTCCCATCTGCCCTAGCCTTTCAAAGACTGAGGACTTTACCATACAAGCATCTAAAAATGCTGTAATTCTACAGTTGAGGAAAGCTGAAACATAGTGGCATGATTACAGCAATTATCGCATGTTGCCATAATCGCACAATACGACCACTAATAGAAGATCGCACAACCACCTACCAGCTTTTTAAGAATGGGATTGAAGCTCATGCTATAGTAACACTTGTTTTTTCGTTGCACCATAATGATGGACTATTAATACTTTGAGATGTCCCACGCATGTGCCTTAAAAACAACAACAACAACAACAACAACCTCCTACTTCCATGATATTGTATGGGCAAGATTTCAGCTGTTCTTGTAAAATGATGCCACTTCAATTAAACACACCAAAAACAAACAAATTAAGAAATTAACAAATTCACAACTTAGCAATTAAACAAACAAAAGTTTTGAGAAAATGCTGCAGTTCATTAAAAGAGCATCTTGGAGGTCCTCTTCATGCTCTCCCCCACAAGTTTAATTATGTGTTCTTGTTGGGAATGGGAGGTGGGGAAAGAGGGAGGAACACCCATTCACACTGTAATATCAGAACTACAAGGTTATCACATGCTTGTCAATACCATGAAAAGAGCACTATTGATAGCTGCTTACAGCTTTTGCCTGTGAATGAAAAGTTACACACAATTAATGGTTGGAGCACACATGAACCACAGGAGGAGAAGGATGACATGTGATAACAGGAAGCCATTCGTGCTACTATTCTTGTGTAAATCTGCAATTTTGGCCTTGTGTGATAAAGTCCTGAGAATGAAATTGAACTCTTTCCTTCTCAAAAGTATCTCCTACATCCAAATCCTGCTTTCAGCACTTTTCAGCTGCTTCTTAGCAATCAGCTGAGCCACACAGTAGGGAAAGATTGCAGGAAAAAATGACCTTCCTTTGAGTCGATAGTTAGAAAGCAAATGTGCTAGACACTCTTCACAGTTCCTCAGCTGTTCTACAGATGAGCAGTGCAGGCAAATGGGGGAAGAGAGGCTGTGGGGATCTCTGTCCACTCTGCACTGCTCAGCTGAGAGACAGGTCAATTGAGCAGTTTGGTCCTACCCACTTTGGACTTTGGTCCTTTCTATTACTGGCTGCTGTTCCACCCACAAGTGGTATGATGCTACCAACCACATTCCTCCCAAGAAAATGTGGTTCTGAAGGAAGGAAAGCTTCCACAACCACTGGCTTAAAGGATCTGTTCATATTTTGGCTATGAGACCTGACCATCTTGACATCTTTTTCTTTTTCCTTTGATGAGATCCCAGATTGAGGCATCATCTGTTTCTTTCATTTGTTTGTTTGTTACCACCAAATACTCACCAGCAGACTCAGAGATACAGCAAATGAACACAGATGGGATGAGACACTGTGTACATAATCTTTCCATGCCTATATCTTATAGCTTATGGTTTGAGTTGTACAAAATAATTTTAAGTAGAAAAATAGGGATTGAGAAGGAACAAACTGGGCAAGCCTGGGTAGAGCCACACAATCACAGGTCACAAAATATTCTGAGGGGTGGCTATGGGGAAAGGATGCAACCTACAGGCTTATTTGTAAAGCAATTAGTTACGGCCAGTCTTAAACAAAGATAGAGCCAGTCAGAAACAGAGAAGATTGTCAGACAGGAAAGCAAAAAGAATTCCTGTCCCACAATCTCCACTCCCACCCCTGTCCCGTCCCTGTCACGCCACAATCACCCTCCCCACCCCACTTACCTTTTCTTCCGATGACAGGGCAGCCCAGTAGTGAAATCCTGCAGATTCGTGCGAGAAGTTGTGAGCGTAGGAATTTCAAAAATAAAAATATAAAGAACACAAAATAGTAACAGCAAGCACAAAAACACACTTTAAAATGTATAAGTAACCCAGGGAGGGTCATTAAGTGTTTCACTTACCTGGATGTCCTGATCTCACCCGGGAGTGTTCTGGCATGGACCAGCCATTGACACTGGGACCTCACCAGCGAAACAGGGCACTTAGTCACACACTGCCAAATCCATGACAGAAACAGAATGGGGTCTCTATTGATGGCTTCTCCTGCCAATAAAAAGCAGCGCTTGCAGCACAGGTACATAACAATGGGGGACGATGACATCTGGTAAGGGAGCCCTTTTGCAATCTGGGGTTGCTGTAATGCCACTTTTGATGCATCTGATAATCTCCAGAGATAGGGCCAGTAAGAAGGAGAGGAAATTACAAGATCTGAATAGCATATTGGGACTGGAGACTGTAGAGAGAGTTCAGGGAGACGTGTTATTTTGTTTGAAACTAAAGTGTTACTGTGTACTGTGTGTAGACCAGCATAATGGTATATGGTTAATTTTCATTTTTTGTATGTTATTTTATTTTGTTACACAATAAATCTTTGCTGTTTTTATTATCTACATCTCTGTCTGGATGTTTTAATTTAATAATTAACAAGAAAAACTAGTGAAACTTTACCACACTGAACCCAACATCCTGTGCATCCAATATAGTGGTCACCTTGAGGTCCAACAACCAGATTCAGGCAGGGATCCTGAGGGTAAAATGGCATTGCAAGTGATAGGAGCCCAATGGCTGGAACTGAGGGCCACCTGGTCAGAGGTTCCATCCCAGTGATGTGGTAAAATCTGAATTTCAGATTTTCCTCCTCTGCAGCTTATAAGCTATTACAGACACAACAGGCCAGGAGATAAGAAAATGGGATCACATATTTTCCTATGGGAAACTGGTGAACCTCTCCCTTGTCTCTTCTTGGTTTAGCTGTGAGGGGTAAGAGAAGGAATGTTTGTATAGCTAGTCCTGCACATAAGAGTTGTCTTTCTCTAAGCTGTTTAGGTACCTTATATAGGTTGCTGTCTTAGCTTCATCTCAAGGTGCAAGAGTATACACCCATGTTTGAGAGACCGGGTGATCCCAAGGCATATTCTCTTTAAATTGGAGCTCTCCACTGCAGACTGGAGAGCTTTCTTTGCCACATCCAATAATCAGCAATAGTTTTTCATTTATACCAATGGCTTTGCCTCATCTTGATTACCTCAAGCCTGTTTTACATGGTGGCAATGATCAGGCCGCCTCCTGGATCAATACATCCAGAGATGAAACCAATAATTTTTGCCTTAAAGCCAATAAAATGCTATTAAAATGTAAAATGTCATTCAAAAATGAAGGCATAGGAACCTGCTGTTAGAACAGATCAGTTACTCAGCCTAGCACTACTTACTATGGAGATGTTCAGATGGGCTTTATATTCCATGGCAGGCATGGAACAGGGTTGAGAAAGGGTTTCCCTTTCAGACAATGTCAACCCCGTCCCATGCTGTCCCCGTGCTGCCTCCGTGCTGCTTCCAGGTTATAGTAATAATGGGGAAACATTGTGAATACATCACCTGTTCCGTTTCTGTCACAGAATCACAGGTAGTCCAAAAGGTGCCCTGTTCCTCTCCCGTTATGCTGGTGCGATGCCAGCCACGGGGGGAGGTGGGTGCCGAACACTTCCAGTGGAGATTGGGATGAGGAAGGTAAGCAATACCCTTTTTCCTCCACCCTGGGTTACTTGTAACCTTTAAAGAGTGCTTTGGGGGTTGCTTTTTTTTTTTACATTTATTTTGACTTTTATTTTTAAATTTCCCATGCGACTGTTTTCTCGCGAGAATGGGCGGGATTTGCTTTCCAGGTCGTAAATGCAGCTTTATGATGGCTGCATTTACTTCTGGCAAGCCAAGGGGAGGGGGAGGATGTTCCTCTCTCACTAGAAGGTCAGTGTCGGGAAAAAAATCTTTTCTTTCAGAGCAGGGACAGGAGTGGGGCATGAAGGTGTTTAGTGAGGCAGGAACAGGGTAAAAGTCCCCGTCTGAAAAAGTCCTATGATTCAAAATGGCTCTCTAGAAAAGCTGGGGAATGTGCAATGTCATTAGACTGCAACACCTAGCAGCCTTACCCAACCTAGCTAATAGCCAATGATAATGGCTGTCCAGGAGTGAAGGCAATTTTTTCCCCCTGTCACTTTATCTTTTTAACTAAAGATGCCAGAGACTGAACCTAAGGCCTTCTGAATAGAGGCTGCTTGTTGCTGAGGGGCTTGAACTTCTGAACTTCCCCTTTTACCCTCAAGAGCCAGAGGCCTTCCTGTGAGTCACACCTGTGAGTCACACCTGTGAGTCATTAGGGGGTGGAGCTGGGAGCCTAGCTCTATATAAGTCCTTGCAGAGGCTTTCCAGGCCAGTTTCCTGCCAGAGAGAAGGAGAGCAGCTTCTGGACAGCAAGTTTCCTGCCAGTTTCCTGCCAAGGAGAAGAAGGAAGCAACTTCTGGACAGCCATTCTGACTGGGGAGATTGAATTTTTTTAAAAAACTGTTGGGAGAGGCTGCTTGTTGCTGAGGGGCTTGAACTTCTGAACTTCCCCTTTTACCCTCAAGAGCCAGAGGCGCGCGCAAACCAAACAAAAATACAGCAGACCTAAAAGTACAGCTTAGCATTATCAGCGTTAACTAAGAGTTCTTAGATTACCTAAAAGCTCTCATCATGGACACTGAGGGGACTGCAGCAGTCACTTGCAACACTTGTGCGATGTTTCTATTCTTGTCTACAGACGTGGAGAACTTCACATGCACCAAATGCAAGCTGGTAGCCCTCTTGGAGGAGAAAGTACAGCAGCTGGAGACACGGGTAGCTACACTTCAACAGATTCGGGAGCAAGAGGTTTTCCTGGACAGAACAGAACGAACACTCTTGGATGGGGACCGCACAGAGGAAGTGGCTGTGGAGGAGAGGGTCACTTCACGGACACAGGAAGTAGACAGCTGGAGGAATGTCACACACAGAACAAGAAAATCCAGGGATTCTTCCAGCAGCTTGCAGCTACAGAATCGATTTGAAGCCCTTTCCCTTATCAAGGACGACGAGGAAGAACAGCATGGACAGACTTCAGGGGTAGAGCAGGGGACCTTGAGAGGACCACCGCAAGGAACAGCAGCTGCGAAGCCTCAGCGGAGGCGTGTGGTGGTGGGGGGGGACTCCTTGCTGAGGGGTACAGAAGCAGTGGTATGTGGGCCTGACAAGATGACTCGGGAGGTGTGTTGTCTCCCTGGGGCAAAGATCTGTGATGTGACCGAGAGGCTGACAAGACTCATCAAGCCTACGGATCATTACCCCTTCCTTTTGGTCCATGTGGGAACCAATGATACTGCAAGGCACAGCTTTCCCAAGATCAGAAGAGATTATGAGGCCCTGGGGAGGAAGCTGAAAGAAATGAACGCACAGGTGGTCATCTCGTCTCTTCTGCCAGTTGAAGGGCATGGTCCAAGAAGGGAGAGGAAAATAGCCGACGTAAACAACTGGCTCCGTAGATGGTGTCGCCGAGAACAAATTGGATTCTTGGATCATGGACTGCGCTTCCATGCAGGGGGACTTCTGGCAAGAGATGGGGTGCATCTTACAACAGTTGGAAGAAACATTTTTGCCAACAGTCTCAAGAATTTGATCAGGAGGGCTTTAAACTGAGTCAAATGGGGGAGGGAGACAGTATTCTGGAAGGCAAAAGGGCTGGAGAAAATAGTCAAACTGTCATAGAGGGAACAAGGCAAACAGCGCAAGGACCCAACAGTGGGAGGCAAAAAAACTTGCACAGGGAGCAAGTAAAGGGAACACATGGTCTCAGATGTCTCTACACTAATGCACAGAGCATGGGAAATAAGCAAGATGAACTTGAACTCCTTGCACTACAAAACAAATATGATATAATAGGCGTTACTGAAACCTGGTGGGACGAGTCTCATGATTGGAATGTAGGAATAGAGGGGTATAACCTTTATAGGAGAAGCAGGCCAAACAGGAAAGGAGGAGGAATAGCATTATTTGTCAGGGATATTTACACCAGTGAAGTGATCCATGACATCAATACTGGAAGCCAGGTGGAGAGCAACTGGATAAAAATTAAAGGGGAGGGAAACAACAGGGATGTTATTGTGGGACTCTACTACAGACCCCCAAATCAGACGGAGGAATTGGATGTTGCCTTTCTAGAACAGATGAACATACATGCAGAAAGGAGAGATGTAGTAGTGATGGGTGACTTCAACTATCCTGATATTTGCTGGCAATCTAACTCAGCCAAAACTACAAGGTCTAGCAAATTCCTTACATGCCTGGAAGACAATTTCATGGTCCAAAAGGTGGAAGAGGCAACAAGGGGGTCAGCTATTTTAGATCTGATCCTAACCAACAGAGACGACCTTGTTAATGGGGTGCAAGTGGTGGGATCCTTAGGTGAGAGTGATCATGTTCTCCTGGAGTTTGTTATACAATGGAAAGGAGAAGCCAGGCATAGTCAGACACGCATTCTTGACTTTAGGAGAGCTGATTTCAATAAACTCAGGGAAATACTGGGGATGATCCCATGGTCAAGAATACTAAAAGAGAAGGGACCTCAAGACGGATGGGACTTTCTCAAAAGGGAGATACTGAAGGCACAATTTCAAACAGTACCATTGAGGAAGAAAAATGGGAGGTGTCTCAAGAAACCAGGATGGATGACTAAAGAACTTTCAATGGAGCTAAGTTTTAAACGGAACATGTATAGGAAATGGAAAAGGGGGGAAATCACGAAAGAAGAATTCAAACAGATAGCGAACACGTGTAGGAGTAAAGTCAGAAAAGCTAAAGTGCAGAATGAGCTCAGGCTTGCTAGGGAGGTTAAGAACAATAAAAAGGGTTTTTTTGGGTATGTCCGCAGCAAAAGGAGGAAGAAGGAAATGATAGGGCCACTACGTGGAGAAGATGGCAAAATGCTAACAGGGGACAGAGAAAAGGCAGAATTACTCAACACCTTCTTTGCCTCAGTGTTTTCAGAAAAGGAAAAGGAGGACCAACCTGAGGAAAATGGAACAGAGGACACAATAGGGGAAATCCAGCTGAAAATAAGTAAAGAGGTAGTACAGGAATACCTTCTTAATCTAAATAAATTTAAATCTCCAGGACCAGATGAACTACATCCAAGAGTATTAAAAGAGCTGGCAAATATAATCTCAGAGCCATTGGCAATAATATTTGAGAACTCCTGGAGAACAGGAGAAGTCCCAGCAGACTGGAGGAGGGCAAACGTTGTCCCCATCTTCAAAAAGGGGAAAAAAGAGGATCCCAACAACTATCGTCCAGTTAGTCTGACATCAATACCAGGGAAGATTCTAGAACAGATCATTAAACAGAGAGTCTGTGAACATTTAGAAGGCAATGCCATAATCACAAAAAGTCAGCATGGGTTTCAGAGAAACAAGTCATGCCAGACTAATCTGATCTCTTTTTTTGATAAAGTTACCAGCTTGGTAGATGAAGGGAATGCTGTGGACATTGCATACCTTGATTTCAGTAAGGCCTTTGACAAGGTTCCCCATGACATTCTTGCAAACAAGCTTGTAGAATGTGGGCTAGACAAGTTAACTGTTCAATGGATTTGTAATTGGTTGACCGGCCGAACCCAAAGGGTGCTCAGCAGTGGCTCCTCTTCATCTTGGAAAGATGTGACCAGTGGGGTGCCACAGGGTTCTGTCCTGGGCCCAGTGCTATTCAACATCTTTATCAATGACTTAGATGAGGGAATTAGGGGCATACTTATCAAATTTGCAGATGACACCAAATTGGGAGGAGTAGCTAATACCCTAGAGGACAGGATCAAAATTCAGAATGACCTGGATAGACTGGAGAGCTGGGCCAAAGCTAACAAAATGAAATTCAATACGGAGAAATGTAAAGTACTGCATTTAGGGCGGAAAAATGAAATGCATAAATATAGGATGGGAGAGACCTGGCTGAATGAGACTATGTGCGAAAGGGATCTAGGAGTCCTAGTAGACCACAAGTTGAACATGAGCCAACAGTGTGATGCGGCAGCTAAAAAGGCCAATGCGATTTTGGGCTGTATCAATAGAAGTATAGTGTCTAGATCAAGGGAAGTCATAGTGCCACTCTATTCTGCCTTGGTCAGACCTCACTTAGAATACTGTGTCCAGTTCTGGGCACCACAATTCAGAAAGGATATTGACAAATTGGAGCGTGTCCAGAGAAGGGCAACTAAAATGGTGAAAGGTCTGGAAACGATGCCTTATGAGGAGAGACTTAGGGAGCTGGGTATGTTTAGCCTGGAAAAAAGACGGTTTAGAGGCGATATGATAGCCCTGTTTAAGTATTTGAAGGGATGTCACGCTGAGGATGGAGCAGGCTTGTTTTCTGCTGCTCCAGAGACTGGAACACGGAGCAATGGGTGCAAGCTCCAGGAACAGAGATTCCACCTCAACATGAGGAGGAACTTTTTGACAGTAAGAGCTGTTTGGCAGTGGAACACACTCCCTCGGAGCGTGGTGGGGTCTCCTTCCTTGGAGGTCTTTAAACAGAGGCTGGATGGCCATCTGTCGGGGATGCTTTGATTGTGATTTCCTGCGTGGCAGGGGGTTGGACTGGATGGCCCTCGTGGTCTCTTCCAACTCTGCAATTCTATGATTCTATGATTCTATGATTCTATGAATATACTGAATATACAAAGGATATACTCTTTCACTGAGCTATGTTCTCTCCTCACAATGTGCTAGTAATGGAATATGATCAAGAATCAGTTCCTTTATTTTTGTACAATAGGACCATATTCTTTAAAGATTCACCTAAGCATTGTGATCTACACATATAGTATAACTATCATGGGAGTGTCCTACTTCTGAATGTTAGTCACTGACTGCACATTATGAATGCTCTCCTAGTTTGAACTCTATATTTAGACACCAGGGTTTGATGTATTGAGCTAACATCTGTGATTGCAAGGGTAGTTAACTGTTAGTGATTCCATCATTAGAGATTCCCTCGTACCATGTCAGACGCTGTAGTAACACAATTATGGTCACCAAAACAATACTTTTTAAAGGATCCATGTGATCTTTTTCTGATTCTATGATTCTATGGATACAAAAGGAAATAAAGAAATTAAAGGAACACAGGCTTGATTCAGCATCTGATCAATTTAGCCAGGCTATTTAGATAACTGTCACAGTTCACTAATTTGGATAGGAAATTCTTGTTTAGTTTGTCAATTCAGCTGATTGATGGATTCAACTTACCTGGCCTCTCTAATCTACACAGTTCAGTTGTAATATCTAATTTAAACTAATTAGAGCTTAACAACAACAAAACCCAGTACAACATCATGTTAAAGGCCAACTTTCTGAAGTAAATAACTAAAGCATTAAACAATAGCCTGATACTGTTGGAATTCCAACTCTGCCAAGACTGTAAGGTCTAACAAATTCCTCACTTGCTTTGCAGAAAGTCTTGTTGTCAAGAAGATGGAAGAGAAAATGAGGGGATCAACTATTTTAGATCTGATCCTAACCAACACTGATGACCTGGTTATTTGGGTGGAAGTGGTAGGATAGTTAGATGGGAGTGATCATGTTTTCCTGGGGGCCACCTATATGGGGGGGGGAAATGGAGTACCTCATAGTAATGGCATTTTACTGCAGCAGCGACATGTCTTAACAGTGTTTTTGGCCTCAGAAGCCCCCGTAAGCTTTGCATGCCAGACGGCGGCCACAAGTGATTTACTCACATTAATTCTTCACTGCTGCTGATTTTTTAAAGTCATCTAAGGTGCACTGGAGAGATATAGCAAATTTTTTTTATTTATAGTAGCACCCCCACATCCGCTGCTTTGGCATCCACTGATTCAATTCTCCTCGTATGGTGACAGCAAGGGGGGTGGATGGGGAGATGGCTCGGGTGGAAGTGGTGGGGTGCACGGTGGCAACAGAGGAGGCCTGGGAGGGAGAGGTGGCAAGGGTGATGGTGATGGCAGTGGCATGGTGTGTGACGGTGACAGCAGCAGAGGAGGCCTGGGAGGTCATGATGGCAGTAGGGGTGATAATGGTGGCAGAGAAGGAGAAGGAGGCCAGGCAGTGGCAGAGGTGATGGCGGTGGTGGTGGCGGAGGCCAGGCAGTGGCAGGGATGAGGATGGCGGTGGTGGCAGTGGAGCAGGAGGAGATCAGGTGGTGGTGGATGGCAGAGGAGGATGAGGAGGCCAAGCGGCAGCAGGGGTGATGGCAGTAGTGTGGTGTGTGGCAGTGGTGACAGCGATGGAGGCCTGGGAGGCCACGAAAGCAGCAGGGATGATGACAGTGGTGGTGGCAGAGGCAGAGGAGGCCTGGGAGGCTGCGGCCTAGGTGGGCTGGGTTGCGGTGGCAGCAGTGGTGGCAGCCTGGGCCATGAGTCCCCCTCCCTCCCTTCCTCCTCCTCCAGGGCATTCACTATTATTCACAGAATTCACCATCCGCAGAGGCCCCCAGAACCAATGTGGATGCAGGGGCGCTACTGTAACACCACAAGTAAGCTCCTTTCTACTGGAGTAGCTGTCCCTGAGCAGCACCTTCTGGGACCTGCCATCTCAATCGTTGCCCTTCATGGCTGGCAATCCGGGGGGGTGCCTTGATGGTGTTCCTTAAGGACATCATCAATGCATCCCTCAGGGAAGGGTGTGTTCCATCCTGTTTAAAGGAAGCGGTGGTTAGGCCGCTCCTGAAAAAAACCTTCCCTGGACCCCCTGGATATAAACAACTATAAGCTGGCTTCTATGTTACCATTCTTGAGCAAAGTGATTGAGAGGGCAGTTGCTCTTCAACTCCAAGTGGTCTTGGATGAAACTGATTATCTAGACCCATTTCAAACTGGCTTTAGGATGGAATTTGGAGTTGAGACTGCCATGGTTGCCTTGACCGATGACCTGCGCCTAAGCATCGACAGGGGTAATGTGTCCCTGTTGGTGCTTCTAGACCTCTCAGTGGCTTTCGATACAATAGATCATAACATCCTCTTGGATCGCCTGAGTGGGTTAGGAATCGGAGGCACTGTGCTCCAGTGGTTCTGGTCCTTCCTCTCGGGCAGGTCCCAGAGAGTGCTGCTCAGGTACAGCTGCTCCAGTAGAAAGGAGATTACTTGTGGCGTTCCGCAGGACTCCATCCTGCCCCCGATGCTGTTTAACATCTATATGAAGCCACTGGGTGAAATTATTCTGAGTTATGGGGCTGAGTGTTATCAGTACTCTGATGACACCCAGATCTATTTCTCCTTGTCTCGACCATCGGCCTTGAATTCCAATGGCATCTCTCCTCTTAATGACTGTCTTAAAGCAGTAATTGGCTGGATGAGGAAAAACAGGTTGAGATTAAATCTGGACAAAACGGAGGTGCTAACGGTAGCGGCCCTGAAACCAGGAATTGGGTTGCAACCTCCAGTCCTGAACGGGGTCATGCTCTGTGTTCATTAAGGACTGTGTTCACAGTCTGGAGGTTCTCCTTGATTGATCGCTTCAGATGACGAGTCAGGTGAATGTGACAGTCAGGAGCACCTGTTATCAGCTTCGGCTAATACGCCAGCTGTGCCCTTTCCTAGAAGTAAGGGATCTCAAGACTGTGATGCATGCACTGGTTACCTCTTGTCTAGATTTCTGCAATGCGCTCTACATGGCGCTACCCTCGTGCTTGGTCCCGAAACTTCAGTTGGTACAAAATATGGCAGCCAGAGTGGTCTCAGGAACATCTCGGAGAGACCATATAACTCCAGTATTAAAATCTCTCCACTGGCTGCCTATCAGTTTCCGGGCCCAGTATAAGGTGTTGGTTATTACCTTTAAAGCCCTAAATGGCTTCAGTCCAACTTATCTTTGGAACCGCCTCCTCCCATACAATCCTCCCCGTGCACTCCGGTCCTCTGGGAGGAATTTGCTTCAGCCACAAAAATCTAGGCTGTCTGCAACCTCCTAGAGAGCCTTTTTGGTAATCGCCTCCAATTTATGGAATGGCCTGCCAAACGAGATCAGTCAGATGATGAGTTTAAGTAGCTTCAAAAAAGCACTAAAGACTGATCTCTTTCAGCAGGCCTTTCCTGATTAGATCCTGGCCTCAGGAGCTGCGTCTCCTGGCTTTTTTTAGTCTTGTGTATATTTGTTTTTAATGTGATTTTAGCTAGATGGTTTTAATTTTATATTGTTTAATCTCTTTTTATGGGGAAGGTGGGTGTGAGTGTTGCTTTTAGTTGGTATTGTAGAGTTTTAATTGTTGTAAGCCACCCCGATTGTTTTTAGCAGAGGGGCGGGGTATAAATTATTATTATTATTATTATTATTATTATTATTATTATTATTAGAGGTGTGCCATTGCCTGAGAGAGTGTAACTTGCCCAAGGTCACCCAGTGGGCGTTCATGGCTAAGCAGGAATTTCAGTCCTGGTCTCCCGGGGTCCTAATCCAACACTCCCATGAATATGAAAACAACATGAATTTCACTAAATAAACTACTCTGTTTCAAGGAAAGGTGTAAGCTGCTGTTATACCCTTGTTGTGGTCTGTGAACTGTGGAGATGATGGCTGGGCATTCTTTGAAACAGCCATCTTGGGGCCCCTGGTGGGAGAAAGGTGGGGTATAAATTGAATAAATAAATAGCCAGGTCAGCTGACTACACCCCACCCACCACTCCACCGTCAACTCCTTTGGTCGAACAAATATTCCAGCATCACTGGGGCAGTCCTTCTTTTCCTTCCCATTAGTGTCTCTGAGAAGAAGGTAAATGGGCCCAGAATGGAGGCACAATGCAAAACCAACAGATAATAGATACTCAGATAACAGACAACCCAGAGTTCTTGTATGGAATGTCACAGCTGAGGAAAAGGAAAAATGATCCCAGCAGTCCTTAAATCCTGCTCAGCCTTGCCACATGATACATTGCTTTGCACCAATCACTGGAAGACCACAATTTGTTTGTTTGTTTGTTTGTTTGTTTGTTTTGGTTTTCAGTTCCTGAGGCTTATGCAACAAGAATACCCATGATTTGTGATGCTATTATTCTAATCCACTGTTCTCCATGCCTTGCTCTCTCCCTGCTCCCCTTCCCTCAATCCTGTCTTTTTGAGCCAGTATCCTTTAGCTGACATATGCTGGCATAAATATCGTTATGCCAGTGGTTGCCCTTTTTTGTGGCTTAATGGAAGCATCCTCTGACTTTTCACACTATAAATTATAACACCATGATTCCACTTTATTGGCTATGGCAACATCCAATGGGTTCTTGAGGTATGCAGTTTAGAGAGCATTTAAAATACTCAGCCAAAAAGTTCTCAGTGGTTCACCAAACTACTATCTTTAGGATTCCATAGGATACAGCCATGGCACTTAAAGCAGAATCATAGTATTTTAATTGCATAGTATGAATGGGACTCAGTTCATGATTGTCCAAGCAAAATTTTACTGGTATAACCATCCCATGAGCAGTTGCCATTTTGCATTGCTTAACTGATTCCCCTATTGGAAATGGGAAATTTACACTACACTGCCTCTCTACTGGAACACACATTGCCATGACTTCAGATACACAAGCAGTTACACAACAGCATGTTCCTGTATAAGACCTAGCTCGTTCAGATGTTCCTCCATCTTATCTGCAAACTGAAATGGTACACTCCAGCAAAGAAAAATCTTTATGAATTTTTGGTGTGCAGTATCTTTTAGGAAGTGGTTAAAGCATCTTAAAAGGGGAAAGAGATCCAACAGAATATAGTTCAAACAATGCCTTGCTTCTTGTTCTTTCTTTCTAAATTAAGAGACTTTCTGTCTGGCTCTACCATTGATCTATTACCTCATCACCACTGTTAATCAATTCAGTTGGCCACTTCAGGACAGTTATAAAATGCCTTATTATTTTAAGTGTAACATTATAGTATATGCCTACCTCAGAAGCACAGTGCTGTGTAAGAACAGATCAAAACCCAACCAGAGACAAGGGAATTATTATCATCCACACATTTATGATCAGGATGTCAGAGTGGATAAAATTATTACAATGTGATGAGGAAAACTTGCACACCTATTGTGGATGTTCCCTTGTGGGCTAGATAGTTAGAGCCCGAGGGAAAAATATTATAGGCAGTTAAGCCAAAGGCTTCTATGAGAAAGGCATGCAAAACCTGCAGGAGGTCAGAGATTGTGTTCTTATATTTTGTCCTTGTTCTGGCTTTTTATAGATTCTGATAGCTTTCACTTCCTCTGTGTCTACTGTGTTAGGTATTTTGAATTTCTGAAAACAAATAGAGCATATAAAACCAACAGCATTGTTAGTGAAGCTAGCATTAATAGTTTCTTTCCTGTTATCAGATTTGCAGGTGCCACCAAACTGGGAGCAAGCAAGAAAACAAGCCAAGGCAATTCTTGGCTGCATCAACACAAATGTAAAGTCCAGGTCATGGGAAGTTTTTACATCAGCTTCTCGTTTGTTCATGATAGCTGTCTCCCACAATATAAAGAGTTTGCAATTAAATAATTGCTTATTTCTTTACATGTTTTCAAGCAATATGCATATCAACACTGATATGCAGAGCAAGCAAAATATGAACAAGACAAAGGAACTGTCCATGATCGAATTCCAATTTTAGATATTTTTCTTAGTGAACAGAACTCAGAAAGAGGCATTTAAGAACAGCATTGGCTGAGGAAAGCATGTCCAGAGAAAGGCAAAATAGGGATGTAAAAGGATTACACTCCAAAGAGCCCCAGAGCCAACAAGTGCACAATTTTCTTAATGAATGGTCCATTATCCATGAATGTATTTAACACAACAAATGTAATAAATCTTTGCATGCAGTTGATCTTTCCTTCCAGGGTCATTTGTGAAATTGGACATGTAATAAGTATTGTATTGTGTTAATTTGTTGTTGCTGCTGCATGCCTTCAAGTCAATTCTGACTTATAGTGAACCTTTCATAGAGTTTCCTTGGCAAGATGTATTCAGATGAGGTTTGCCATTGCCTTATTCTTAAGCAGAAGTAATATAATTTGCCCAAGGTCACAGGGCTTGTCTACACCAGTGAAAACCCCCGAATCCAACCCCCCCCCCAAATCTGGTCTGATGAAGCCACATGGCATGCAGCCTTTTCCCAAGATCTGGTGTGATAGTGACACACAATGTACAGCCCTATTTACACCAGACTAAAGAAATACCCACATAATCCAGGTTTTAGAAAACTTGCAGTTTTCTCTGGAATTTGCTGGAAACTCTGGAGAAAACTGCCATGTAAGCTATCCATATGCACTGGCTTTGGAGGTGGAAGGACAAGCACTGACTGAGGCACCACCATTTCCCCCCCACCTCAGTACCACTTCTTATTCCAAAGGACTTTTTCAAATGGGGGGGGACACGAGAAGGTTCGGAGAAGAATGGGGCTGTTGCGCTTACAGAGCCCCATTTCAGATGACACAGTCCTCCTCTGCCCTCCTCCCAACCTTCCCCTGTGCTGCGGGCACCACTTTTTATTGACGAAAAACCTCCGTCAATAAAAAGCGGTGCCCATAGCATGGAGGAAGGTCGGAAGGAGGTTGAGAGGAAGATGGGGCTGACTGAAATGGGTCTCTGTAAGCATGATAGCCCCATTCTTCTCTCAACCTCCTCGGAGGTTTTTTACCCCATTTGAAAAAGTCCAAAGGCAGAGCCTCAGCAGTAGTCACTCTCTCTGAGGTCAGAACACCTGGAGAGCCCTGCCATTGAGAGGCTAGCCACCTGCTCTGACTTCAGAGAAGGCAAGTATCACTGGGGCTTTGATTTTCCAGTTGTGCACAATCACCCCTCTGAGCTCTGAGAAAATCAAAGTGCCAGTGCTAGATGCCTTCTCTGAAGTCAGAATGGGCAGCCCAGCCCACCATTGGGACACTAGCCACCTGTTCTAAATTCAAAGAGCTTTGCTTTTCCAAGAGCTCAGAGTCAAGTGTAAGTAACCATTTTGGGTGGAAGCCAAGTAAAAACCCAGTGCAGATTTGGGTGAACATGGTGTTTAAATCTAGGCCAGAGTAGTCTGAATTTCATGTGCCACAGCTCTGGGCCAAAGTACTCTGAATCTCATCTGGATTTTTACCCCCTGTGTAGTCAAGCACCTAGTAGAGTGTCCATGGCTGAATGGAGATTTGAACTTTAGGGCCCATTCACACTTTTACAGGGCTATATAGGGTAATTATATGGCTATGAATCCACTTTAAAAGCCATGCTTCAGTCCTATTAACTCCTGGGATTTGACGTTCTGTGGGGAAGGATTTAGAATTCTTTGCCAGGAAGCTCTAGTACTTCACAAAACTGCAAACATCAAGATTCCATAGGATGTTGCCATGGCAGTTAAAGTGGAATCATAGTTCTGAAAGAATCCTAGGGCCGGTTTACACAGCAGATTTATTGCGGCAACTTGCGGTTTAATTATTTTCCGCAGCTGTGCCAGTCAGGTTTTTTTTCTAATTATGTCGCTTTGCAGTTCAGACTTGAATAAGTGTGGGGTGTGTGGCTCTGTGTGTCTCTGTAAATCTGCCTGTAAATGAACTCACTCCATAAAGCAGAGGGAGAGTAATCTCTCTGCTAAAAGACCATGCCGTGGATCATGGATCGCAAGTTTTTCCAGCTGCTCGCTCTCGCTCTCTCTCTCTCGCTCTCTCTCTCTCTCTTTCCCCCTCCCTCCTTCCCCCAAGCAGAGAGAGAGAGAGAGAGGGAAAATAGCAGTTCAGCTTGCTACAGCCCTTTGTGAAATGGTTTCTCTCCCTCCCCCGTGCACAGGATAAAAGTGACGAACGAGCTTTACATACTTTCAAAACCGCAGAGGATGAGAAGGAATGCTCCAGGAATGAAAGAAGTTGGGAATCCTTTTTTTTTTTTTTTTCAAACTGGCTCGCAAAATAGCAGACAGGATTTTTGCAAGTTTCTTCTCTAATGGCTACTGTCTTTGCCTCCTCCCTGCCCCTCTTTTAAGCCCACCCCTGCATCATCAACCAATCACAATGCAGCTGTGCTTTAACCCTTAGTGGAATGCTAGTTTACACTGCCAATAAAGCACTACATTGCAAATATTCCTGCAAAAACAGCGACATGCCCTGCCACGCTATATTTGGGTGTTTTACCTTCCCCCCTTCTGAATGAGGCGATGCTGTGCTGCGATCCATGGGAACTATGAGCTACCTTAGCGATATATTTAGGGGAATATTTGCCCGTGTAAACGACCCCCTGGTATAATAGTCAGACCACTTCACCATGCTGGTTCTTATCATGTTGACATGTTTTCCAAAGTATTTAGGTTTGGCTGGAAGGGGACAGAAAGGGAAAGGAGGAGGGGAATCACTTTTGAATCCTTTGCTTCCAAGGATTCAGAAAGGAAAGTGGTGGTGGCGGTATAGGAGGAGGAGGAAGAACTTCTTTTGTAAACATGCACATTGACACACACTGGAGGTGGGACATGGAAGAAGGAGAGATGATGCTAATGCTAGAATGAAAAAGCTGCAGAACTGCAAAAAGAATGGAAGGATATATAAAGTAATATTCTATTGTGTGTATGTGTACTCATACACTCCTCTGAGCCTCTTTGGATCTAGATATATAGTATTCTGGGCAAGCCACAGGACTCCCTTTGAAATGGAGAACAGTCCTTCCAGATGCTGCCACATGAGTAACTACCTGTCTTCTGGTGAGATGACTGAACTGATATACCAATCAGCAACACCCAGTGCCCCAAACAAAAAAATCAGAGTCCACCAAGCACTTGACACTGTGCTTCTCTTTAAAAGATGGAGTGGGTGTAGGTAGGGAAGGAGTATTCTGTAATTTCCAAGCAAATATGCAGATGTACCTGTATAGATGTGTACATTGTGCTTCTTGCACATGCCTGGTTTCATTCAAACCCATGCTATGTACGCACTGATCTGGCAGCATCCTGGTGCAGGAGATTAAATGTGTACATCCACTGGTGGGGGAAAGATTCAAGATCAGCTGAGAAAAGATACACAGAATAAAATTCCTCTTGCATTTGGGTGATTACAGGGACAGATGAATGGGACAGAGTAGTGCATCCGTAAGGGCAGTTAAAGGGCTCTAGAAAATGACTACAATGAGGAATCATTGGAAAAAGTATTTAGTTTGGATAAGAGAACAACCTAAGAAGAGCCATGTTGGATCAGACCAATGGAATATCTAGCCCAATGTTTTTCTCCTGGCCAGCTAGATTCCCATAAGAAGCCCATAATCTGGACATTAGCATAATAGAACCATCCAGCTCCTTTCTCTACCAACTGATATTCAGAAGCATTCTTGCTCCAATAATGGCAATAATATATAGCAATCATAACTAGTAGGTCCAGCACCCAGAATCTCCCTTGCTCACACAGCTAGTGACTTTTTAAGCTGAGAACACTAAGGGCTGGTTTACACGGCAGGTTTTATTGCATTAAGTTGCGCTGTAGTGCTTTCACGCATCAGTGGTGGGTAGTTTATACGGTAATTGTTTACACAGCTATATTTTGTGGCGTTCCCACAGCCAAATGTGGTGGGGGCATGGCCAAGCATTGGAGAGGGAAAGGAATGCCATAGGAATGCCTGCCCTGGCCCCAACTCCGTGCTGAACAGCTTAGAAAGTTTTATTCCTTGCTTGAAACAGCATTTCCTTCCAAATACAGGAAAGCCAGAGAGAGGGGGGGGAGAGCAGTTCAGCTTGCTACAGCCCTTTGTGAAATCGTTTCTCTCCCTCCCCCATGCACAGGAAAAAAGTTTTACATACTTTTGAAACAGCAGAGAAGGTGAGAAGGAATGCTCCCTGAATGAAAATAGCTGGGAATCCTTTTTGTTTGAAAACTGGCTTGCAAAATAGCAGACAGGATTTTTGCAAGTTTCCTCTAAACGCTACAGTCTTTCCTTCCTCCCTGCCCCTCTTTTGAGCCCACCCCTGCATCATCAACCAATCACAATGCAGCTCTGCTTTAACCCTTAGCGGAATGCTAGTTTACACTGCAAATAAAGCACTACATTGCAAATATACCGGCAAAAATAGCGACATGCCCTGCCACGCTATATTTGGGTGTTTTACCTTCCCCCCTTCTGAATGAGGCGATTCTGTGCTGCGATCCATGGGAACTATGAGCTATCTTAGCAGTATATTTAGGGGAATATTTGCCCATGTAAACCACCCCTAAGAGTTGTAGCCTCCAATTGTTAATTCTCCAAGCTCTGGCAGTTATTGTTAGGAAGCCCCTACTAAGGTTTACCCAAAATATGCTTCCTTATAATTTCTACCTGTTACTGCTAATGCTGCCCTCCTTTTCTATGTGAATACTGATCATGATGGACATATATTATCTCCAGTGTTAGAATATGTACGCTTCTCATAACAGCTGATCAACAGTGGAACAGAGTGCCCCGGGAGATGGTGGGCTTTCCTTTGTTGAAGTGGGCAGCCAGTTAGGGAAAGTGAAAGTGATCTCTGTGAAAGTGATCTAGAACAAGGGTGATTCTCCAGCTGTCATAGGACTGCAGTGCCCCAAAACCCTACCCATCATAGCCAATGGTAAGGAATCCTAAGAGCTGTGGACCAACAATATCGGGAGGGCTACATAACTCCCACGCTTGGTAGAGGTGACTTCGAAAGTCACTCTCCAGCTCTGAAAGATACAAAATGAAAGGAATGTGCTGCTCTCTATTTGTGGCAAAGCACTGAGGTGAAAACCTGGAGGAGCCTAGCACAGAATGAATAGTACTCTCTGCCTCCAAATTACAGTTGCTGTACATTACGTCCCCATGCTGTCTACCCTCCTGACCTACGCCCAACATTTTCAATCAGTGTTCTGTTTACTTTTGTTACATTTCACCAACAAGAGGCTTTTAACCTGGCTGCTTTCCATGCCTCCTGCTATGCCATCATCCTCTACTGACCCTCTGAAATCAATGTTATGAGTAGGAGGCAACTGAGAGTATTCAGAAGCAATCACGTTATTCTTTATTGTGTAATTATATATTTTTTAAAAAAAAACCCATGTCATTTAGTCTAAATGTGCACTTTTAGATTTTAATCCTTCATGCAAATGTTCCACTGAAGTCAATGGCTTCAGGTTTAGCTGAATAGGTTTAGCTGAATAAATGCCAGAGTCATGATTTCTGCAAATGCAATTGTGGGCTGCTGTCGAACAGCCCTACCTGGCGCTCAAGTGATTGCATGCTTATTCAGTCCCTTGCTAACATCTAGAAATCAGTGCTTATTGTGTGATCCATTCTTCATGAGATAATAGCAGATGCTCAAGTGAAGAAACATAAATTCCTATGAAGTTTAAACACAACCCCTTTCTCTATTCAGTTGCTTGATATGACTGGCATATGGCAAGCTGCCCTCTGTCTAGACCAGTACTATGTTCTTTGGTAAGCTGCTTTTTATTGACGGGGTTTTTCTGTTAATAAAACCAGTGTGTTTCTCGTGCCTGCAGCATGGAGGAAGCACAGGAGGTCGAGAGGAGGATGGCATCATCTGAAACGGAGTGCTGTAAGCAGGACAGTGCCATCCTCCTCCTGACCTCTGCTGGGGGGGGTCCCCGTTTGAAAAAGTCTTTAGTGACCATGTATAAAAGACCAATAAAACTCATTTCCCTTTAGGTGGGGACAAAGGAGTAGTAAAACTTACCACTAACCAGCTTCTTACAGAAGCGCAGTTAACAGTCACTCTGATAGGTGGATATGCAGAGAAGGAAGGGCTAGAGATAGTATAAAAGTTACCTCCAGAGATACAATAGACATGTCTCTAACAGCCTTTATTCTGCTGGTGGTGTTCCAGGCTGGTAAGTGAAATGTATTAGGAATAATCAATTTCTTTCTTTTCCATCTTTCTACAGATCATTGGTGTAGCCAGCTATTGCCCTAAATCCAATTGTTTATTCTAGCTTGAGTAGACCCATTGCATCAAAGGAACATATTTTTCTGGAGAGCCAGTGTGGTGCAGTGGTTTGAGTATTGGACTAGGACTTTGGGAAACCAGGGTTTGAATACCCTCTTATCCATGGAAACCTACTGGGTAAGCTTGGACAAATCAGACTTGCAGCCTCAAGGGAAGGCAATGGCAAACCTCCTCTGAATAAATCTTGCCAAGAAAACCCCATGATAGGTTTGTCTTAGGGTTGCCATCAGTCAAAAACAAGTTGAAGGCACATAACAATAATAAATATATGTGCTGACCAAGTTCCCACTGAGTCAATGAGTCTAGTCTACTTGGCACTACAAATTGCAGTTAAGCCTTTGGTTCCCTCACATTGTTCATGAATTTTCCATATTTTACACTACCAGTCCTCACAAGTGTTAATTGATAAATCAAGGAAGGAAGGGTCGGAGGAGCAATCTCAATGTGAACATATGCACAATTGTCTCAAAATCCTTTTTGTATTGAGACTTCCAGCAGGGGGAGCAAAGTTCTAATGGAACTGGTTCTAATGGAGCTCTGTGGGGCTAGTCTTTCAAGATCAGCAAGTGGGAGTCTGAAGGGAAGACCCCCAAATTTCTTCTGCCTGGGAAGGTAGAGGAATACTGGGGCTTGCATCATCTGTTTAAACCATGTTTTGGGGGGTAAAGTAGAGATCCCTACCTCCAATTATGTGTGGACAGGTCGAGCAGCCATTGCTCATCTTGAAGCCTTTGGGCTATAGTCTTCACCTCTCCCCCACTCTTGAGCTGAGAACTTGGAGAAGTGTTGGGGCTTGGAAAGAAAACAACCCAGGGAAGTCAAATTGCTTCCAACGATCTCTTTTCATCCAGAAGGATTGTATACTTGGCTGTTTGATTATAAGAGGGAAACTGAAAGCCTCCCCGGTGATTTGGAAGCAACAGAGAGCAAGTAAGAATATACTTATATGAAAGATAAACTATAAGTTATAATATAACGATTAATTTATCTTTAAGGTGGAAACAATTGTCTTGCTCGACAATTGTGAGCAGCAAGTGGGGAGTGGTGTTTTGAGGCATTGAGAGACCTCCCCCACTGCCCTGTTTGACAATACGAGACTTGGATAAAATACTGCGTAGGTTTAGATAACTATGCAGTTACGAAGTAGGAGGAAGGAAAGGGGGGAAAGGAGGGGAGGAGGAGTGAGTGCATGGAGAGAGAGGAGGATGAGCAAAGGGTCAAGTGAGCGGAGAGACAGAGGGGCATGTGAGCAGAGTGACAGAGGGGTGCAAGAGATGGAGGAGTTTGGTGTGGTGAGGAAGCAGATGGAGGAGGACGAGCAGAGGGTTGAGTGAGTGGAGAGTCAGAGGAGTGCGTGAGTGGAGTGAGAGGGGTGCAGGAGATGGAGGAGATTGGAGTGGTGTGGAAGCAGACTGAGGAGGATGAGCAGAGGGTCGAGTGAGTGGAGAGTCAGAGGAGCATGTGATCGGAGTGACAGTGGGGCGCAGGAGACAGAGGAGAGTGGCATGGTGTGGAAGCAGACTGAGGAGGATGAGCAGAGGGTCGAGCAGAGGGCCTAGTGAGCAGAGAGTCAGAGAAGCATGTGAGCAGAGTGACAGAGGGGTGCAGGAGATGGAGGAGATTGGAGTAGTGCAGAAGCAGATGGAGGACAATGAGCAGAGGGTTGAGTGAGTGGAGAGACAGAGGGGCGTGTGAGTGGATGGACAGAGGGGCGCAGGAGATGGAGGAGATTGGCATGGTGTGGAAGCAGATGGAGGATGACAAGCATAGGGTTGAGTGAGTGGAGAGTCAGAGGAGCATGTGAACGGAGTGACAGAGGGGTGCAGGAGATGGAGGAGAATGGAGTGGTGTGGAATGAGATGGAGGACAATGAGCAGAGGGACAAGTGAGTGGAGAGACAGAGGGGCTCAGGAGACGGAGGATATTGGAGTGGCATGGAAGCAGATAGAGGAGGAGGAGCAGAGGGTCGAGTTAGCAGAGAGACAGAGGAGTGTGTGAGTGGAGTGACAGAGGGGCGCAGGAGATGGAGGTGATTGGCATGGCATGAAAGCAGATGGAGGAGGACGAGCAGAGGGTCGACTGAGTGGAGACGGAGGAGAAAGCTGTGTGACTAGGTTGCTTGGGAGAGATTGGAGTAAAAGAACGGAAGACCTGTTGGATTATAGATGAAATATACTGGAAGACAAGTGGGCTAGATTGGAAGATTACATTGATAAGACTGGAGCGAAAGGACTACAAAACATTGTGAAGGGTCTGAGCAAGTAGTACTTTGATGAAACTTGAAATAAGTGGTATTTAATTAATGAGACAGTTTGACCTAACGGGGCAGTACTATCATTTTCTTTGTCCCAGTGGTAATGATATAAAATGGGAGACAGTTTGAAGATCCAAGGTTTCAATAATCTGACAATTTACTAACTTAATAAACTGGATATTGAGCTGATTAAGAGGTTTCAACTAATTAAAACTTACTAGGATTTATATTATAATTTGTGAAAAAGGTAAAATAACTGTAATTTAAATAGCATTTGAATGGCAACTGGGCTGAGACCCAGAGCCTATACAACTTCACAAGCAACGATCTCAAGAAGAGGCTTGATCAAAATGCCACCCAAATAATTGGACATTAATGCACAAATTTTGGATGAGCTCAGATCTCTTAAGAAAGAGATGAAAGAAGATCTAAAGAATTTTAAAAGAGACATAAAACAGGACCTAGACAGAATAGAGAAAAGATTGGATAAGATGTCAACAGATTTAAGAGAGATTAAAGAGGATGTAGACAGTGTAAAATCTAGAACTGCAGCTCTGGAAAATCAAACAGAGGGAATTACTAAAAATCTGGAAAAAGAGCAGCATACAAATTTATTACAAGAGATAAGATATAGAGAAAAGATGTATGAATATCTACATCTTCCAGAAAAGATGTATGAAAATCTACAAAAAAGGCTAATCCCAGCTCTGGCGGAATATATAGAGGTGACTGAGGAATGTATGGAACAA
This sequence comes from Gambelia wislizenii, assembly GCA_030847615.1. Lineage (NCBI taxonomy): Eukaryota > Metazoa > Chordata > Lepidosauria > Squamata > Crotaphytidae > Gambelia > Gambelia wislizenii. The sequence continues at coordinate 29,470,988 of JAUMIR010000005.1, forward strand.
GAACTTGATAAACTTTTTAGAGCAAATTCAGCAATAGCAAAGGAAATAAGACTACCGAGAGACATTGTGGTTTCATTTATAAGAACAAAATTCAGAGATAAAATAATACAGAAAAATTATACAGAAAAAATAATAATTGAGGGGAAAGAAATTCAGATTTACAAAGATAGCCCAAGAGAGATTCTTAAAAGGAGACAAGAATACAAATCCCTGTCAGGAAATGACATGGATGTGAACACAAGATGGAGCTGTAAGCTTAGAAATGAAAGGAGTTAAGCTCCAGTGGCAGGTGTGTGTGTGAGTTAGCATTTGAGAGTATGCACAGCTGAGATGCCTGATGTAACAGGCATTGTTTAACTGCCTATAAAAAGGAGATGGGAATTATCTCCAATGTGGGTTTGTTGTGGATGGTGGTTGGCGAAGCAGTTTGTTGGTTTAAGAGAGATTGTCCTATACTCTGTATATATGTGTGTGTGTGTGTATTGTACATATACTGTGAACAAAGATTAAAGCCCTCAAGTTGAGTGAAGGCTGGCCTTGTTGCTGTCTTTATTTGGCAAGCCAGAGCTCAGGGCAGTGTGCTGGGGTGAAGGAATTTTTCCTTCTCAGCCTGAAGTCTTTTGCAGAAATCTCTCCAGAAAACCTTCTCCTTGGTGTCCTGTCGATGTGGAACAACTCTGCAGGTGGTCGTGGTGGACACAGTGCATCTTTCTACACCCAAACAATCCCTGACACAAACATTAACAAAAATGGGGCTGAATTATAGATGGGAATGAGTTGAGGGGGTATCCTTTACGTATCGACAAAAAAGATACAGAATAAATTTGATGGAAAAGGTAAAGGAATTTTTGAGAAACATAAATGAAGAAGAACAAAGATATGAGGAAAGAAAACAGAGGAAGAAGAGCAAGAAGGAGGAAAATGGAGAACAAACAAATGTTGAAATGTTAAGATGCTTGAAAGAGAAAAAAAACCAAAGATAATGATGATGATGAAGAAGAAGAAGAAGAAATAAAAGAAGGGACCTCTGAGGAAAAAGAGGGGGAAAAGGATATGGCGGAAGGAGGTGAAGAGGAGGAGGACGAGGAGATATAAGAATGCTACTGAATATAACATCATGGAATGTAAAAGGGTTAAATACTTCAATCAAAAGAAAACGAGTTTATAATCTTTTAGAAAAGAACAAAGCGGATATTATTTGCTTGTAAGAAATAAGAATACGGCATAGAGATGGCAGATATATTAAAAATAATAAATTGGGTCAGGAGTTTTCCTTGCTTTCACAGAAAAAGAAAAAGGGAGTTGTGATTTATGTGAATAAAAATACAAAGTGAAACAAATCATTAATGATAATGAAGTACATCTGGTGTGAGTAGAAATTAAACTCATAAACATGAAAGTATACCTGATTGCACTTTATGCTCCATTAGAAAAAAGGACAATTTTTTCAAGAAGTTGCAATTAGAAATGGAAAAATTAGAAAAAGGAACAATAATTCTTACAGGGGACTTTAATGGAGTTATAGATGGAAGAAGAGACAGGTCAGGGTCCAAAAAGGAAAGTCAAAGTAGACTTCCAATGATATGTTTTGATATGATGGAAGAATTCAATTTGGTCGACCTCTGGACAACAAAGTACCATACAGAGAAAGGATATACCTTTTACTCAGATGTTCATAGGACAATGTCCAGAATAGACATGTTTTGGGTAACAAAGGACTTGCTACCTAAAGTAAAATCTATGGAGATAATACCAAAAATTGTATCAGATCATAATCCAATAAAAGTGGATTTAATACTACCTAAGAAGGAATATATCTGGAAGTTAAACAAAAATATATTAAAAGAAGATTTTGTGCAGAAAATAAGAGATAGAATTAAATTGTACTTTGAAGAAAATAAATTGAAGGACACTAAGATGAAAGTAATATGGGATGCATTTAAAGTAACTATTAGAGGTGTTTTTGTACAAAAGGGAGCAGAGAATGCCAAAAAGTGGAGGGATAAAAATCAAGAACTTCTCCAAAATTTAAAGATAAAGGGGAAAAAAATAAGAGAAAAACTTCAGAACAACATACTACAAAAAGAAATAAAGCTATTGATAAGAAAGATTAATTCAAACATGATAGAAGAAATAGGGGATAAGTTAAAAAAAGTAAGACAAAGGTCTTTTGAACAGGCTAATAAGATGGGACAGAGGCTTTCCTACAAAATTAAAAGAGACAAGGAAGAAAAAAGGATCACAGAAATAAAGTCAGAAGGGAAAATTCTAACAATGCAAGAAGATCTTAAAAGTGTTTTTTAAAAAATTCTACTCTTCACTATATAAAGCACAAAATCAAGAGGATGGATGGGAAGAGAGACTGGTTAAATATATAAAAGAAAATAAATATACAGTATTATCGGAAGAACAAAGACTGAAGCTATCATATCCACTCAAGAAGGAGGAAATTATAACGGCAATTAAAAGCATTAAGAAAGGAAAAGCACCAGGTCCTGATGATTTCACGGATATATTCTATAAAACATTTGAAAAAGAAATAACGCCATATTTCTTAGAGATGATAAACTTAATCCATTCTGAAGGAATGCCAGCGATATGGAAGGTAGCGAATATAACAGTGATACCAAAAGAAAGAAAGGATAGAACTGATGTTAAGAACTACCGGCTGATTTCTCTCCTGAACGTGGATTACAAAATTTACACGACACTTCTAGCCAATAGACTCAAGGATGTCCTGAAGAATATAATTCACACGGATCAAAATGGTTTTCTCCCTGGGAGATCATTATCATAAAACATACAAAACATCATAAATATAATAGAATTTCTGGAAAAAAAAACAATGAAAGGAAAGCAACCTTAATATTCGCTGATGCCGAGAAGGTGTTTGACAACATGAGTTGGAGGTTCTTGATACAGACAACGGAGGAACTGAGATGTGGGCATTTCATAAGAGCTAATGTGGAGAAGATATATGCAGATCAAAAAGCTCATATCTTGATAAACAGGAAGAAAACATCAATAGTACCAATTCAAAAGGGAACAAGACAGGGTTGTCCCCTTTCACCATTGTTATTCATTACAGTTCTAGAAATTTTAATGAGTATAATCAGAAAAGAAAAAAAGCAATGCAAGAATTAAAAATAGGGAATCAAGAATATAAGATTATGGCATTTACAGATGACCTAGCAATAACTTTAGAGGACCCAGCAGAGAATGTAATTAAATCGATGGAAATTATAGCAGAGTTTGGAGAATATGCAGGGTTTAAGATTAATAAGGATAAAACTATAATTCTAGTAAAAAATATCTCAAAAAAAGAAAGAAATATTAAGAATAATATCGGAGTGTAGAATAGAAAAGAAAACAAAATACTTAGGAATATGGATCTCACAGAAATTTAGATTTGTATGACAACAACTATACAAAAACTTGGAAATCCATAAAAGGATTTAGCAAAATGGCGAAAATTAAGTTTGTCCTTATTGGGAAAAATAGCCACAATAAAAATGTCCATCCTCCCGAAGCTGATGTTTTTATTTCAGAATTTGCCAATTTTAGTAAATGAGAAACCATTTAAGCTGTGGAAGAAAGATCTAAGTGAGTTTATTTGGAATAGCCGAAGACCAAAAATAAAATGGCAAACTTTAACTGAAAGGACAGAAAGACGGGGAACGGGCCTAACCAGATTTATACTTATATTATAGAGCATGTAGTCTTGTCTGGGTATGTAAGTGGATTGAATCAAAGGATATAAAGCTGTTAACATGTGAAGGTGCTGGGTTAAGACTAGGATGGCATGCTTATTTGGGAATTGACAAGGCCAAGATACATAGAGATTTCAATAATCATATTATCAGAAAAGCTCTCTTGAAACAATGGCAAAAAGTTAAATTACAGTATTACCCTAAGTTACCAAGATGGATTTCTCCCCAAGAGGCTTTTTTTGGCAGATGGGGGAAAGTGGATGAAGCGGAAAGATGGATAACATATAAGGATTTGTGTTTGAAGAATGAAGAAAATGTTATTGTCATAAAATCAAAAGAAACCATGATGAAAGATGGTTGGAAGTTGAATTGGTTCACATATCAACAGCTGTATAATAGATTTAAACAAGATAAAGAGGAATTCGACTTTATGGAAGAAGAGACTGATATGGATAAAATAATATGGGATAAGAAGAAGAAGAAAATAACAAAACTATACAGCAATTTTCTTTCAAGAGAACAAGAAAAGGAAACGATTAGAGATGCAATGATTAGCTGGGCTAGAGATTTGGGGGAAATAATTGAGATGGATGAGTGGGAAAATGCTTGGAAAAAAACAAAAGAATTCACGGTTTGTCAGAACTTAAAAGAAAATTACCTGGAAATAAGCAATAGATGGTATCTGACTCCAGAGAGGCTGAGTAAAATGTACAGCACAAAAGAGAAAACTTGTTGGAAGTGTGAAAAGGAAAATGGTTCGTAAATGCATATGTGGTGGAAATGCCCGATCATTATAAAATATTGGAATAATTTTCATAATATTATACAAACAGCATTTAAAATACAATTTGCCTTCAACCCTAAATTGTATCTATTAAATATAACAGTTATACTGGACAGACAGGACGGAAGAAAACATTGGAGAATATTATTATATTTATGTACAGCGGCGCACATTAATTTAGCTGCAAAATGGAAAAATAAAGATCCACCCCAAATCGAGGAATGGCTGAATAAGGTTTTAGAAATGAAAGATAATGATAGACTAACACATATACTGAATAAAAAAATATATCCGATAAAATGTAATTGGAATGGTCACCAATAATAGATTATTGTAAAAAATGATGGAATACGAACATTGATATTTAGAGAATTCTCAAAGATAAAGAAGAGGGAAGCTGATATCCGAAGAGCAATATAATAGGATTAAAGGATGAATTGCAATTAGGGAAAAATAATGTTAGGAAGAAGGAGGAGAAAGTATATACAGTATTGACAGAACTAGAAAGATAAAACAAAATAATTCTTATGGAAAAAAACTCTTTGGGTTGTTTATATGGAGGAAGTCAGTATTTTAGGAATAATTAATGTAAATACTAAAATTGTAGTTAAAGTATATTTGTAAGAATGTATGCAGTTATGTATAATATGTGTAAAAGATATAATTTAAAAAATCCTTTTTGTATTGAATTCTTCCATGAATGACAGATAAAATACTACACAAAAAAAAAAAAAACTTACAGAGATGTGCTGTTTTACTAACCTGCAGAAGCACTGTGTGGTGTAGCAGCTACAATGTAGGGCTTGGATTTAAGAAATTCCAGGTTCAAGTTTACACAAAATTCACTTGGGACAGTAACTCTCTCAGAGCATAACCCTATCTTACATACTTGTTGCAAGAATAAAAGAAGGAGGGGAAGGAGCCACATGTGCCATCTTGAATACATTGGAAGATAGGCTAAGTATAAATGAAATTAATAATGAAAAAATAAATCAACATGCATCAATGAAAGCATCCACACAAACCTGCCTAGCTGATGAGATTCTCCTTAGAGATCTTTCTTTATTATTTCACAGACCTGAAAAATAACCTGAGAGGCAACTTAGGATACAGTCTTCTCACCAGTAGTACCCTGTCATTAGAATCATAGAGCTGGAAGAGACCACAAGGGCCATCTAGTCCAACCCCCTGCTGTGCATGAATACCCAATCAAAACACTCCCAACAGATGGCTATCCAGCCTCTGTTTAAAAACCTCCAAAGAAAGAGACTCTACCACATTCTGAGGCAGTGCTTTCCATTGTCAAACAACTCTTACCACCAGGATATTCTTCCTAATGTTTAGGTGGAATCTCTTTTCTTGTAGTTTGAGCCCATTGTTCTGTGTCCTTGGACATTTTCAGACAGCGTTTTTTCGTGCCTACCGCAGGAGGAGCTTCCGGGAGAGGGACGACACTCTTGCGTGGCAGGGGGTCATTTTCGGACACCGCCGTCCCACTCCCAAAATCATCCGTGTCACTTCCGTGAAGCTTCGGAAGCCGCAGAGCCATATTTTAATCACAGAGGTTGCCCTTGAATAAAATATGGCGCTGTGGCTTCTGAAGCTTCATGGAAGTGTCACAGATTATTTCGGGAGAGGGACAGCGGCGTCCGAAAATGACCCCCTACCGCGCAAGAGTACCGGCCCTCTCCCGGAAGCTCCTCCCATGGTAGGCACGAAAAAACGCTGTCTGAAAATGTCCCTAGTCTCTGGAGCAATAGAAAACAAGCACCTTAAAACACTCCTGACAGAGATTCAATGGGGAACCAACCCTGAACCCTGTGGGGCCATGGATGAACACATGTTAAAATATGACCATGTTTGTGGTTCTGATTTAGAATGTTGTTTTTAATCTTTGGTGTCTCCTGCTGAACCTACTCTACTTTTGTTTTATGTAGTTGTTCTGTAAATGTATGATTGTTTTATGTTCTGTATCTTATTTATTGTTCTGATGGGTTACATTTGAAAGGCAAGATAGAAATTCCTCAAATAAATAAATAACAGCATACCAAGAGAAAGAGACAGCAGAGAACAGAAAGTGCTTTGATGCAATAATACATAGGGTTACTTCAAGGATGCTTTTTGCAGTGTTTTATCAACCTGTACATGAGCGTCGATAACCCAGCAGGGGTTGGTTGCAAATGAAATGAAGGAACAGCGGTTCAGCAAATTGAGCATATTCCACCTCCAAGATGAATTTAGGAAACTAGAATTCAGGAGGAATGGAAGAGGCTAGGCAAAGCAGAAGCAGAATTAATGATACTTCTCATCCTTAATCTTGATGTGATTCAGTTTGGTACATACCTGGGACTGTGGTGTTCCCATGCCATTCTGGACTAGCAGGGGCTGCCTGTATTAATTTTTCAGTGCCGGAGAAAGCTACACATTCACAATGAAGCTTTATCTCATAATTGAAGCAAATGGAAATAGATCTTGCTCCTTCAGGGCTCCAAAGTTACCCAAAGAAAACAGTCTCCGTCCTTTGATTCCTCTCTTAAACCATTTTGTCAGGCAATCTTTTCGTGAAGCATCTGCAGTCTAACATGATGCAAAGCTGTATGCTTAACCGGCAAATACAAGGGAACTTGTAGGTTGAAATGTTTAAAGAAAGAGACTTGTGAAGTTCAGTCAAATCCAGAGCATTTTGACAACAACAGTGTTTTTTGATTTGCAAAGTAATTTGATGAGGATTATGAATTAACCTTCTTCTGCTTCACTCAAACTTGGCAAGTCTTGGAACCTTGTACGTTGCTCACATTTGCCAGAATACAGTTGTTACTCTTGTTTTTCTACGGAGCGAATATGTTTCTTAACCTGTGGCACTGAGTTTGAATAGTCAAATGTTGGCATACAGACCATGATGAAATATTGAACATTTTTGAGCTTTATGAATATAGCTGCTGTGTGTGTGGGGGGGGGGGACAGTGTACATATATATATGCATGCTACACTGTGGTGAGATTTGCAACTACCTTTTCTGTAGTGCTAGTTATAAATTGAGATAGACTAATTTGTCTGTTTCTGCTTGTGTCCTTTTCATATCATAGAATCATAGAGTTGGAAGAGACCTCAAGGGCCATCCAGTCCAACTCCCTGCCATGCAGGAATACACAATTAAATCATTCCCAACAAATGATTGGGAACTATCAGGAAGTTCTTCCTAACGTTTAGGTGGAATCTCCTTTCCTGTAGTTAGAACCCATTGCTCCTTGTCCTAGTCTCTGGAGCAGCAGAAAATAAGCTTGCCCCATCTTCAGTATGACATCCGTTCAAATATTTAAACATGGCTATCATGTTACCTCTCAACCTTCTCTTCTCCAGACTAAACATGCCCAGCCCCCTAAGCTGCTCCTCATAGGGCATGGGTTCCAGACCTCCCACCATCCTGGTCGCCCTCCTCTAGACATGTTTCAGCTTCTCAATATCTTTCCTGAATTGTGGCGCCCAGAACTGGACACAGTATTCCAGGTGAGGTCTAACCAACGCAGAATGGATTGGCACTATTACTTCCCTTGATCTAGACACTATATATTTAGTGTTTTCACGCTGATCCTTTAAATGTGAATGTGCTTCAGTTTAAAAGCTTGTCTACACCAGCCAAATATCCCAGCTTGCCCCTGCTCCAGAGCCCTGTAGTCCAAACAATGCAGGGTATTTACCCCGATCTCTACCCAGGCAGTCCAAACAACCCCCAGGGCAGATACAGGGCTGGAATGGGGGAAAGCTGGGATAGAGCCTTTTATCATGTTTTAAGAAAATACCTGGTTTAATCAATTTCCATGGGATCAGCCTCCAGCCTCTCAGATTGTATCCCATCAGAACAATAAATAAGATACTGCAGATAAAACAATTATACATTGTTTTATGTATAATTGTCTGTGGGAGTCCATCTCAGAATGACATTCCTTGCTGCTGCTGCCAGCAATCTGGCTCTCCTGGAAGCCAGGCAGGGGTCCTGCAGCATGGACCAAGGCTGGTCACATGCAGGGAGCTTCAGTCACATGTTGTGGAACCCCAGATTGATTCCATGGAAATGGATTAAACCGGGTATTTTCTTAAAACATGGTAAAAGGCCCTTCAAAAACACATGGCACAAGGCCCAGATTCACACAATGAGTTGAGCCAAATGGTAAGGCTGTGCAGCAAAGAGGGGAAATTCAACAGTGGGACATCATGGAAAATATATAAAAAGTAGCTGTGTAATTGTTGTAGCACTTAAAGAAAATTATTTTGTTCTCACATGCAAGGACAAATAATTATAGTAGTTTTCTCCCCGGTGCAGGAGAAAAAGAATATTCCCTCACTGTATTCTTCCCATATTTAAATTTTCCAAAGTGTTGCAGAGGAATTACCGTGCAGAATAGAACATGTGGAGCTTTCTGTACAGGCAATCCATTTTCTGTGCAGAAAATGGGGGGATTGCATAAAAAAAAAATCCCCTTCAGAATAATTCCTACAAAACAATTGGGGATGTTTGAATAGCAGTAGAAAATTGTACAAAATTCTCAATATTCTCTCCAATCCTTAAAAAAAAAAGCACCTTAAGGCTATCTGGGGGAAACAAAATTTCTAGTATCAGCTTTTGTGGACTCTAGTCCACTTCATCAGATGTAATCTGATGCAACTTGATTTTCCATGTCCCACAGCCTACCCTATTCAGCTGGTTCCCCTGACCCTCTCCACAGAATTTTCAGAGAGGTTGGATATGCTGCTCTGATGGAGAAGGGATAAACAGGGGTGCTTCTTTCAGCCCAGTTGCATCTGGTTATCTTAAAACTGGAAGTTGACCACTGTTTGAACAAGCCAAGGACAGACAAAAAGAACAGATTACTGGACAAAGATATGGAATTCACTGAAGAATCACTATTCTTGAGGTGCTTATAAAGAGGAGGAGAAGCAAACAAGATACAAAAGCAACTAATTCAGTTCCCCTTCCTTTGATTCCAAGTTATATCTAGAGTAGCAATAGAATGAAAACTCACCCTACTTCCCAACTGAAGTTGAATTTGAAGTTCCCAACCCCTCAAGAAACTTTGCAGGGAAAAAAAAACAGCACTTTTGAAACATTGGGGGAACATTATTTGTGGGCCGTGGGTTATAATAAACTGCATCAGTTTCAAGCCACACAAATATTTGACAAATTGTGCAGCATTCCAGAGTGTTACCTTCCAAATCATTGGCATTCATGTGAATAAACTGTAGGTGTTCAGCAAAGATGGAGGAGGAGGAGGAGGAAGAAATTGTCCTAGAGAAGGAAGAGGATCTTGAGACCCTATCAAGAAACAATGACCGGAAGGTTTTTCACCTTTTTCATGAAAGGAAAATGAGAAGAATTTTTAAAATAATCTTCCCTACAACATGTGCAAGAACCCCTTGTTCAAAAATAGTCTCTTCCTCTTTTGTTCAGCCAAACAACCACACAGAAAACACAGAAGGACATGGTTATTGGTTTTTAGAAAATCTCTCACCACCCAATTCCGAACATTTACAATATAACTGGAAAAACAGAAATCATGGGGAAAAGGCAGCAACTATCATAAATTGTGCAAAAATTGCATCCATAATTTGCATAAAATATCACTTCATAAATATAAATGCACTGCAAAATGCCCCAAAAGCATTTACCATTTCTCCTAGCATGGCTTTTTTTTAAAAAAAAAAATTCTCTACTGCAAGGAAGAAATAAAAGAAATTTGTATCCCTGTTGGTGAGTGCTGCAATAATTCAAAAGGTAGTATTCAAAATATCAAGAACTAAATACCTGACAAGTTCCAGCCATTAAAATCACATATATCTACATTTGTTGCCTACAGGGGACAAGTTCTTCCTACTAACTATGGGGAATCTGTTTTCAAAATCCTCTGAAATGGCTTGTTCTTCCAGCAACAAAGGCAAAATCACAAAATAACTGAAAAAAACAAACACCACCCATTGTTTCTCTCCATTAAATCATTTTGGCAGACAACATTTTGATAAAGTTCTTCCATCAAGTTCTGGCAGGATGCAAAGCTATTTCTTTTGGCAATCTGATAGAACTTGAAAGTGGGAATATTTTAAAGAAAAGGACCTGTGAAGCTGAATAAAACCCAGAATGGTTTGATAGCAGAACGTTCTTGGGTTCCTAATCAAATTCACAGTGGGTCAAGACTTATGCTTCACTCAGACCTTCCAACTTTGCATGCTGCTCACATGTGACCAAATACAGATTTAAGTTCTACTTTTCCAGAGTGAATATTTTCTACATCTTGTGACCTTGAGACTGAAGAACCAAATGTAGCATGAAGATTTACACCAAAATATGTGGAATGATGACTGAAATTCACACACAACATAAATCTACTCTATTGCCGTTTACTTTGGGAGTTAAAGGTTTTGCATTATGCAAAACATATAATTGTATCCTCTATCCTGGAACAGCAAATGATAAATTACATTATAAAAGCTCTGGTACATTTAAATGTGGAATGCTCATTGAACAGAAAGAACAGTTAAATGACATCGCTTTACATGAAAGCCACAGCTGTAAATTCAGATCCATATGATTATTTCATCATAAACATCCAAATAGTTTGGCTCTCCCGTTCCATAAAAGACAGGATTTAAATTACTTTGGAGTAAATCAGCACCATATTGGATCCAATACTGGGAAAGAACAGTGCTATTCTGAGCCCACCATTTTGAATTCATATTAGGGAAATAGTAGATTAAAATATTATTGTTATTATTATTATTATTATTATTACCCCACCCCTCTGTTAAAAACAATTGGGGCGGCTTACAACAATTAAAAATACAACAATACTGGGTAAAATCCTTAAGCCCCACCCACACCCACCCTCCCCCATAAAAAGATATTAAACTAATATCAAATTAAAATCTATCTAAACTAAAATCACATAAATAAACAAATACAAAAATCAATACCCAGCGAGACTAAAAGAGGCCAGGAGATGTAGCTCCTGAGGCTGGAATCTAATCAGGAAAGGCCTACCAAAAGATATCTGTATTTAGTGCTTTTTTAAAGCTACATAAGCTCGTCATCTGTCAGATCTCATTTGGCAGACCATTCCATAATTTGGGGGCAATTACCGAAAAGGCTCTCTAGGAGGCTGCAGACAGCCTAGATTTCTGTGGCTGAAGCAAATTCCTCCCAGAGGACCGGAGTGCGCGGGGAGGATTGTATGGGAGGAGGTGGTTCCAAAGATAAGTTGGACCGAAGCCATTTAGGACTCTAAAGGTAATAACCAACACCTTATACTGGGCCTGGAAACTGATAGGCAGCCAGTGGAGAGATTCTAATACTGGAGTTATATGGTCTCTCCAAGATGTTCCCGAGATCACTCTGGCTGCCATATTTTGTCCCAACTAAAGTTTCCGGACCAAGCACAATGGTAGCCCCATGTAGAACACATTGCAGAAATCTAGACGAGAGGTTACCAGTGCGTGCAACACAGTCTCGAGGTCCCTTACTTCCAGGAAAGGGCACAGCTGGCGTATCAGCTGAAGCTGATAACAGGCACTCCTGACCGTCGCATTCACCTGACTAGTCATCTGAAGCGATGAATCAAGGAGCACCCCCAGACTGTGAACACAGTCCTTAACAGAGAGCGTGACCCCGTCCAGGACTAGAGGTTGCAACCCAACTCCTGGTTTCGGGGCCGCTACTGTGAGCACCTCCATTTTATCCGGATTTAATCTCAATCTGTTTTTCCTCATCCAGCCAATTACTGCTTTAAGACAGTCATTAAGAGGAGAGACGCCATCGGAATTCAAGGCCAATGATCGAGACAAGGAGAAATAGATCTGGGTGTCATCAGCGTACTGATAACAACCAGCCCCATAACTCCAAATAATCTCACCCAGCGGCTTCATATAGATGTTAAACAGCATTGGAGACAGGATGGTGCCTTGTGGGATGCCACAGGTACTCTCCTTTCTACTGGAGCAGCTGTCCCCGAGCAGCACTCTCTGGGACCTGCCCGAGAGGAAGGACTGGAATCATTGGAGTGCAGTGTGTCCGATTCCTAACCCACTCAGGTGATCCAAGAGGATGCTATGATCTATTGTATCAAAATCTGCTGAGAGGTCTAGAAGCACCAACAGGGTCACACTACCCCTGTCGATGCTTAGAGGCAGGTCGTCGGTCAAAGCAACCATGGCAGTCTCAACTCCAAATCCCGTCCTAAAGCCAGTTTGAAAAGGGTCTAGATAATTGGTTTCATCCAAGACCACTTGGAGTTGAAGAACAACTGCCCTCTCAATCACGTTGCTCAAGAATGGTAACATAGAAACCGGCCTATAGTTGTTCATGTCCAGGGGGTCCAGGGAAGGTTTTTTCAGGAGCGGCCTAAACACCATTCCTTTAAACAGGATGGCACACACCCTTCCCTGAGGGATGCATTGATAATGTCCTTAAGGAACACCATCAAGGCACCACCACCCCTGGATGGCCAGCCATGAAGGGCAAGGATTGAGAGGGCAGGTCGTCTTCCTCACTCTACCAAGTAGCTTGTCCTCATCCTCGGAACTCACGGATTGAAATTGATCCAGTAAACCTACATCAACGGAGTTGCTGGACACCTCGTCAATTGTTTCTGTCAAAATACTGGCATCTAAGTCAGCTCTTATCCAAGAGATTTTATCTGCAAAGAAGTTGTTAAACGTGTCACAGCAGGCTGTTGTTGGGTTAAGCAACGGGTTCTGCTCAGGTAAATGACAAATTTACATGTTTGAGGCCAGGGCTGAAAAGAAAATAGTAGTAGAGTTTCACTTCAGAGCAGTGTCTAATAGGTTATGGATCATAAAAATATTCTAGAGCATTGGATAGGATCAAGGATCTGTTAAGGTGATAAGATTTCTAGGCAGCAAAAATACATACTTCTCTTTCATGTACATATTTCACAGACCTGATGCATTACAACTGGCAGCCTTTATGCAATCATCTTTGTGAACATGTGGGACTACCAGCTTGGTAGATAACTCATCAACGTTCACACGGAGGTGTAAAGTCTATGAAATGGTTCTAGATATGTATGAGAAATTTGCTTTGTTTTTTGTTAATATCTTGCCCAAATTTGCACATTTCTTCATAAATTTGATTGAAGGAACTTTATATTTTTTAAAGAAACAAGAAAGTAAAATTGAAATTTGATAATATAGGCAGAGAGATTTGACTGCTTAGCTCTTGAAAGTCTTGGTTGACTCCCTATGCATTCAATAGAGATTTTTCCCTTAGTAGCTCACTATTTTTTAATTGTTAGTTCTTCCCAGGTGACAGAAGAATATTCAGTGTATGGTACCTATTTCTTGGCCTGGGTCCAGGATCTTCTGTCTGTGGACAAATGCTTCCTTTTAGCCATGAATTCAAGAAAGCATTTCCATCACTCCCAGAGTCTTAAGATCCTCAGAGAAGATCTTTATTTGGTCCCACCACCATGACAGGCCTATCTAATGAGGACACAGGAGAGCGCCTTCTTGGTTGTTGCTCCCAGGCAGAGACTGAGAGAATACTTATGAGTTACTGCAAGCTCTAGAAAATGGTGAGAGGCTTCAAGATAATTATTTTTTTAATTTAGTATTTCTGAACATTTTTGAGGGGGAAAAATCATATTCCTGCAAAAAAAATTCTCACGCCTTCCAATTTTCTATGTTGCTCACATTTGACTGAATATAGTGTAGCATTTTTTTTAAGGCAGTTTTCTGCATAAATGATTTTTTGCACATAAAGTCCCAAAAATGTGAAAAACAAAACAAAACAAAAATGGACAATAACTCTTAAAAACTCACCTAACAGAGAGAATCCTTTTGAAATCATTGCATTTTTGCATGTGAGAATTAATTCAATCATGCCTATGAGGCCAAATTAATGTTGCCCATACTTTTGCTGTCAGTTTCTCATCTTTAACAGTTACAAGTTAAGACTAGCTGTACCTATTGAATTTGAGCTGTGCAGGTGGTTGTGGGCTTCATTTGGTTTGCTTTTTGATTAGAACTGAGGAATTTATAAATTTCTTCATAAATTTGATGCAACAAATGTGAGGTTTTTTAAAAAACAAAGAATTGAATGTGGGGGCAGTGAGAGAGATTGACTAATTTGCTAGTCTCTCACTGGCACTCTTCCTATATGGAAAACCTACATCACTCTAGAATGAAATAAGGAGCAACACAGTTATTCCCACCATAGTAATCACTTAGACAATACCTTTTGTTGAAGTTGTGGTGCATACAACACAGGGTTTTTTTCCCCACATGGTCCTAACAAGATCATGAATCCTATGTGCTCCAGAAGACAACCACATGAGAACCTCTTACTGAAAGAGCACATAATGGATGTAGTTCTGTCCTGCATTTCCCCTCCACTATGCTCCTAAGGATGCTATCAGAATAGGTTTTTCATGGGGGGGGGGGTTCCCAGGCTGTGAGGCCGTGTTCTGGAAGAGTTTATTCCTGATGTTTTGCCTGCATCTGTGGCTGGCATCTTCAGAGAATGGTGGCGTAGGGGCATGTGGGGGTTATATACTGTGAGGAGAGGATATGTAAATTTGTGTATGTGAATGGCTAGTTTCTGAGTGGAGATATGCAAGGAGGATTAGTGTCTGTTTGGCTAATGGTCCATTGTCTGCTGGAAATCCCCCTGTTCCTGGGTGAAGTTCATTTGCATGTGTTGAGTTTTGATTTTATTGTTTTTCAAGACTGGTAGCAAACTTTGTTTACTTTAAGGGTTTCTTCATTCCTGTTGAAGTTTTCCAGGTGTTTGTGGATTTCAATAGCTTCTTTGTGCATTCTGACATGATAGTTGTTGGCCTAGTCCAGATTTTCTGTGTTTTTAAATAACATTTTGGTTTATAACATGTTCTGCTACTGCTGATTTTTTCTGGTTGGCCCAGTCTGCAGTGTCTCTCATATTCCTTAATTCGTCTTTGCATACTGTGTTTAGTGGTCCCTATGTAAACTTGTCCACAGCTGCATGGTATACAGTAAACTCCTGCAGCTGTGAGAGGGTCTCTTTTGTCCTTCACTGACCATAGCATTTTATGAATTTTCATTGTTGGTCTGTGGATTTCCAGCAGAGAATGGACCATTAGCCAGACACTAATCCTTCTTGCATATCCTCCCACCCTAGGAACTAGCCATTCACATACACAAGTTTACATATTATCTCCAGGGACTCACAGTATATAAACCCCACACACCCCTACGCCACCATTCTCTGACGATGCCAGCCACAGATGTAGGTAGAACGTCAGGAATAAACTCTTCCAAAACATGGCCTCATAGCCCAGCGGGGGGAAACAACTACAAAAAACCTATGAATGCTAGCCGTGAAAGCCTTCAACTTTACAAATGCTGTCGGAATGTTTTGCAACACGTTGAATGTTACAACTAGTCAGGAAATGCCGTATTGTTTGTGTTTCATTCACAAAGCATGCTGACACACTGCAGAAATAATGCAGTTTGACACTGCTTTAACTATCATGGCGCCATCCTATGGAATCTTGGGATTTGAAGTTTGTTGTGGCACCAGAGCTCTCTGATAGAGAAGGCTGAATATCTCACAAACTACAAATCCCAGAATTCCATAGCATTGAGCCATGGCAGTTAAAGTGGTATAAAACTGCTTTATTTCTGCAGTTTGACAGCAGACATAGTGTACACTGCTACCATGAATAAGAATATTTGTGCCAGATGTTATATTTCCAGTTAAGCTGCCAAATGTGTCTTAGAAATCAGTTCTTACAAAAGCTCCCATTGACAGGACATGGTTACACAGGCTATGAGACCTGGCTATATCTTTACCAAGTCCTGGGTATTTCTTTTAAAAAAACAACACCATAGCATCACCTACCAGTTATCTATTTTTCACACCATGTTACACCACATTAGTAGACGAGGGTTTATCATTCAGCTCAGTTAATCAGTTCAGTGGAGACAGGTATTTGTTTATCACAAGCCTGCTTATTTACAGAGGTATTTGCATTTTTAATATCTGGGTTTTTTTGCAGTGTAGAACATTAAGCTGCAGTCACCGTGAAAGCACTTACCTCTCTGGAAATAGGAATTCACACTGTGTAATAATCCTTTTAGGGAAACAACAGTATTTAAGACACTTGCTGGAGCGTGGCTTATTTGCTTCTGTCATATACAATTTAAGGAGGTAAAGGAAGAATGAGAAGCAGTGTGTTATCTTTCCCCTCAGTGTTTATAGAGCACTTATTTTCCTCTCTGCTTAGATTGTTTTTCAGAGACTGGGGAGGCACTGTCAACTCATGGAAACTGGAGTAACTCCTTTATTGTCCAAAGAGCTACACCACTCCACACCAGCAGACAATCCAGCCTTATCATCCCACTGTAGCTGAGGATCATTAGCCTTCATTTCAGCAATCTCCTTTCTATATCATTTCAACCTATGTGAACAAAAGGTTACAACGTTGTGAGCACAGCAGATTGGGAGACCTCAGTATCAGAACTATGCTGGATAGTCTCCAGTGTTTCTTTTTCTGCATGTAAACCAGGGCTAGCCTTACCATTAGGCACAGCAAGATGGCCACTTCAGGCAGCAGGTTTTGGATGTCATGAAAGGGCAGCAAATTGTTAGTTGTTTAATTTAATATTATTGTATTCTTTTACTGCCAGGAAGGGAGAGAGGCACTTATGACATTTTCTGCACTGACTGCCAAAATAACTTGGCTAGCTTTGGGTACTATGTGCCTTGACCTTGGGAGGAAAGGCACCATTTGCTGCCCTGCATCAAGCATGCAAACAAGCATGGATTCAGCAGAAATCCCCTCCCACTACCAAACACTCAGAGGATGAGAATATTCACTTTTTCTGATCCCAATTGGTATCACAGTTTCCTCTGGTAGCAGCTACTTCACTGCCATCCCCCCCTGGCTTTGCCAGTTCTCTGCGCCTTTCTGGATTAGTCACAAGGGCAGACCAATCCAATTGAGGGCGGTGCTGTGAACAGAATACTCCATAGCCATTCATATTTAGGTGCATGTTAACATCGCTAAGGGAAAGAGAGAGAGAGAGAGAATCTCTGCCATATCTGCAAGACTATGAAATGTAGTCACCTGAAACTTGGCACAAAAATGGAGGGTGTGCATATTGGGGTGGTTTTCTTTTCTTTTCTTTTCTTTTTTGTGATCTTTATTAAAATAATATCACCTGCTTACAGATGTTCATTGAGTTTTTATACAATTACATTACAACTAGTTTTACTTATAAAAGTAAGTAAAAGTAGTTGTTGTTGTTTTTTAATTTGCCATCACTACTTCATATTGAATCTGGATATTTGTGGTTTTATAAGGTCTTTAGCCTTCTCTGCCAGAGAGTGCTGGTGCCTCACCAACCTCAAATCCCAGGATTCCTTAGGAAGGAGCCATGGCAAATAATCCAGTTTCAAACTGGATTATCTGTGTAGTGTGGATTTGGCCTTAGCATAGCCTATGGTATTACAATCAATCTACCACTAGGTGCCAGATACCAGACTCCCCAAAAGTAAGGCAACTCCTCAAAAGCAGGGATCTTCTCAAGAGCAGAAAGCATTTGAGTCAAATATTTGCAGTTAATTTTGGCTGGGGCTAAAACTAGACTACTGAAACCTGGCCTTTCAACTTCTGGCTTCTCCATTTCTGTGCTCTCCACGACTGTGAGCAGTCACTACTGGAATTGTACAGGTTCTGCATTTGTTTAACCCAGCCATCTATCAAATTGTACCTGTTTTTGTCTTCAAGAACAATCCCCCCCATATTTGATAGGGGGGGTGTATGGTGGCTAGGAGATATACCAAAAATATATATATATATACTTTTCCTCATTCTGGTGTGGCTACCTGGATTTGAAAAGCAAGATTACCTCTATACTAAAGCCAGAATCATGTTGGTGACATACTTTATGGAAGCCATAGAAGTATGTATTCACTATCTCTTTCCAGGAATGGTTTTGGAGGGGTTGTGACTGATGCAACATTCTGCTTTGGGTAACTTATCAATGGATTATTTAGTCTTGGTGTATCTTTATTACTGTGAGATGTTTATTGTAGGGTTATTAATATGGTATCTTATGTTCTAACTGTATTTGATTAACTGGAAATGTTGCTGTTTCTGCCGATGTAATCTTTACAATGTTATTTCAAGCATAAATGTGTTATCCTAAACACTTGGGGGTCTTTGGAACCCTCTGAATACCGATATTAATTTGGGGAATTAATATATTCAGCTTGGCTATGCAAGAGGGGCAACAGATAACAGGACCTTTTGACCTACTCATACCAGTCATACGGAGGAGATGTTAAGGTAGATAGTACAATTATTTAATCTTTATTTGAGAAAGCAGTAATAACAATGTGCACACACACACACACTCAGGCTTCAAGCATTCATGCAAGGCTAGCGAATAAAGCAAGAAATATTGGGATAGAAGAATAGAGAAGGGAGGTTGTTTTCGGATGCTACTGTACCAATCTGATGAGATGAGATCATGGAAGAAATCAGCAGAGTAGGTGTCCCGAAACCAGAATGGTTGCACATTCTGATGTGGAGTCAAGAGGAAGATGAAGTGTGCATGCTTGAGTGAGGTTTTGAAGGGGATAATATACCCAATAATTTCCTTTAGGGGATGGAATTTAGAGAGAAAGACAATGCTTCTCGGAGGTTCTCCAGATAAGACAATAAACACTCCAGATATGCTATTGACCCTTAATGTGTGGATACTTTGTAATTTAATAGAGGAAGCAACTCTCTTTGTTCAGGGGAAGGCAAAGGTATGAGGGATCTTTACAAATTTGAGTATATCAGTTTAGGCTGATAGGATTAGCCAGATGTTCAGGCAAGAAGTTGCCCTTCACATTACCTTTCTTTGGAATTTGGGCTGACCCCTCCTTAGTGCATTCCTGACTGAGTCTCAGCACTAGTCTTTTGGAATTCCTGGCTCTTGGGGAATTCCCAGATTATTGGCCACACTGTGTGAAAAGCCAAATTTACTAAACAAATTATTAAATATTGCCTTTTACTATATTACAGATATGGGAAAGGGGGGTGTCAGGGTAGGTAAACAAATGGAAAAGTGGCATACAAATGAAAATAGTGATGACACTGAGCACAGGCACAATTGGGTAATTTTAGGTGCATCAAGCTGGACTCCAACACCTGGGAAAGCTATTGTAGACCATCTGCCTCTTCACTGACTCTAGAAGGCACACAGCCCTGTGAAAAGAAAAGGCATTTTAAAAGTTGTAAAGGTCATGAGATGCAAAAAACACCCTTGGCTGCAGGTTTGGCACTCAACCATTACACATAAAAAACTGAGAAAACTTTTCTTCTTTTATATCTGTTTTTCAGATTTGCTTATAAGACTGTCTTAAATTCAGACATTTTAATCTGACAATCCATTTCCTTATAACCTACTTTGTTTTTAGTTGTATCCATGTATTAATCATA
This sequence comes from Gambelia wislizenii, assembly GCA_030847615.1. NCBI lineage: Eukaryota > Metazoa > Chordata > Lepidosauria > Squamata > Crotaphytidae > Gambelia > Gambelia wislizenii. Next base: position 29,490,961 of record JAUMIR010000005.1, read on the forward strand.
GTATGAGCCTTCTTGGACCTACTGTTGAAAGAAAGATGAGTTGTAAATGAAACAAAGGGCCCGTTTACACCGGCAAATATTCCTCTAAATATACCGCAAAGATAGCTCATTGTTCCCACAGATCGTACCACAGCATCGCCTCATTCAGAAGGGGGAAAGGTAAAACACCCAAATATAGCATGGCAAGGGATGTCGCTACTTTTGCCAGTATATTTGCAATGTAGTGCATTATTGGCAGTGTAAACAAACATTCCTGCCAGAGAGAAGGGTGTAAACAACCATTCCTGCCAGAGAGAAGGAGAGCAGCTTCTGGACTGCCAGTTTCCTGCCAGTTTCCAGGCCAGTTTCCTGGCAGGGAGAAGAAGGAGAGCAGCTTCTGGACAGCCATTTTGACTGGGAAGATTGAATTTTTAAAAAAACTGTTGGGAGAGGCTGCTTGTTGCTGAGGGGGTGAGTCACACAATTTCAGTGACCAAACAAAAATACAGCATACCTAAAAGTACAGCTTATCGTTCTCAGCATAACCTAAGAGTTTTTAGATTACCTAAAAGCTCTCACCATGGACACTGAGGGGACGGCGGCAGTCACTTGCAACACTTGTGCGATGTTTGTATTCTTGTCTACAGACATGGAAAACTTCAAATGCACCAAGTGCAAGCTGGTAGCCCTCTTGGAGGAGAAAGTCCAGCAGCTGGAGACACGGGTAGCTATACTTCAACAGATTCACGAGCAAGAGGTTTTCCTGGACAGAACAGAACAAAAAGTCTGGGATGGGGACCAAACAGAGGAAGTGTCTGCAGAGGAGAGGGTCAATTCACATACACAGGAAGTAGACAGCTGGAGGAATGTCACACACAGAATAAGAAAATCCAGGGATTCTTTGAGCAGCTTGCAGCTACAGAATCGATTCGAAGCCCTTTCCCTTATCAAGGACAACGAGGAAGAACAGCATGGACAGACTTCAGGGGTGGAGCAGGGGACCCTGAGAGTACCACCGCAAGGAACAGCAGCTGTGAAGCCTCAGGGGAGGCGTGTGGTGGTGGTGGGAGACTCCTTGCTGCGGGGTACAGAAGCAGTGGTTTGTGGGCCTGACAAGATGTCTCGGGAGGTGTGTTGTCTCCCTGGGGCAAAGATCCGTGATGTGACAGAGAGGCTTACAAGACTCGTCAAGCCTACGGATCATTACCCCTTCCTTTTGGTCCATGTGGGAACCAATGATACTGCAAGGCACAGCTTTCCCAAGATCAGAAGAGATTATGTGGCCCTGGAGAGGAAGCTGAAAGAAATGGATGCACAGGTTGTCATCTCGTCTCTTCTGCCAGTTGAAGGGCATGGTCCAGGAAGGGAGAGGAAAATAGCCGACGTAAACAACTGGCTCCGTAGATGGTGTCTCCGAGAACGATTTGGATTCTTGGATCATGGACTGCAGTTCCATGAGGGGGGACTTCTGGCAAGAGATGGGGTGCATCTTACGACAGTTGGAAGAAACATTTTTGCCAACAGTCTCAAGAATTTGATCAGAAGGGCTTTAAACTGAGTCAAATGGGGGGGGGGGAGACAGTATTCTGGAAGGCAAAAGGGCTGGAGAAAATAGTCAAACTGTCATAGAGGGAACAAGGCAAACAGCGCAAGGACCCAACAGTGGGAGGCAAAAAAAATTGCACAGGCAGCAAGTAAAGGGAACACATGGTCTTAGATGTCTCTACACTAATGCACAGAGCATGGGAAATAAGCAAGACGAACTTGAACTCCTCGCACTACAAAACAAATATGATATAATAGGCATTACTGAAACCTGGTGGGATGAGTCACATGATTGGAATGTAGGAATAGAGGTGTATAATCTTTATAGGGGAAACAGGCCAAACAGGAAAGGAGGAGGAATAGCATTATATGTCAGGGATATTTACACCAGTGAAGAGATCCATGACATCAATACTGGAAGCCAGGTGGAGAGCATCTGGATAAAAATTAAAGGGGAGGGAAACAACAGGGATGTTATTGTGGGACTCTACTACAAACCCCCAAATCAGATGGAGGAATTGGATGATGCCTTTCTAGAACAGATGAACACACATGCAGAAAGGAGAGATGTAGTAGTGATGGGTGACTTCAACTATCCTGATATTTCTTGGCAATCTAACTCAACCAAAACTTCAACGTCTAGCAAATTCCTTACTTGCCTGGAAGATAATTTCATGGTCCAAAAGGTGGAAAAGGCAACAAGGGGGTCAGCTATTTTAGATCTGATCCTAACAAACAGAGATGACGTGCTTAATGGGGTGCAAGGGGTGGGATCCTTAGGTGAGAGTGATCATGTTCTCCTGGAGTTTGTTATACAATGGAAAGGAGTAGCCAGGCATAGTCAGACACACATTCTTGACTTTAGGAGAGCTGATTTCAATAAACTCAGGGAAATACTGGGGGTGATCCCATGGTCAGGAATACTAAAAGAGAAGAGACCTCAAGACGGATGGGACTTTCTCAAAAGGGAGATACTCAAGGCACAATTTCAAACAGTACCATTGAGGAAGAAACATGGGAGGTGTCTCAAGAAACCAGGATGGTTGACTAAAGAAATATCAACAGAGCTAAGTTTTAAAGGGAACATGTATAAGAAATGGAAAAGGGGGGAAATCACCAAAGAAGAATTCAAACAGATAGCGAACACGTGCAGGAGTAAAGTCAGAAAAGCTAAAGCACAGAATGAGCTCAGGCTTGCTAGGGAGGTTAAGAACAATAAAAAGGGTTTTTTGGGGTATGTCTGCAGCAAAAGGAGGAAGAAGGAAATGATAGGGCCACTACATGGAGAAGATGGCAAAATGCTAACAGGGGACAGAGAAAAGGAAGAATTACTCAACACCTTCTTTGCCTCAGTGTTTTCAGAAAAGGAAAAGGAGGACCAAACTGAGGATAATGGAACAGAGGACACAATAGGGGAAATCCAGCTCAGAATAAGCAAAGAGGTAGTACAGGAATACCTTCTTAATCTAAATGAATTTAAATCTCCAGGACCAGATGAACTACATCCAAGAGTATTAAAAGAGCTGGCAAATCTGATCTCAGAGCCATTGGCAATAATCTTTGAGAATTCTTGGAGAACAGGAGAAGTCCCAGCAGACTGGAGGAGGGCAAACGTTGTCCCCATCTTCAAAAAGGGGAAAAAAGAGGATCCCAACAATTATCGTCCAGTTAGTCTGTCATCAATACCAGGGAAGATTCTAGAGCAGATCATCAAACAGAGAGTTTGTGGACATTTAGAAGGCAATGCCATAATCACAAAAAGTCAACATGGGTTTCAGAGAAACAAGTCATGACAGACTAATCTGATCTCTTTTTTTGATAAAGTTACCAGCTTGGTAGATGAAGGGAACGCTGTGAACATCGCATACCTTGATTTCATTTAGGCCTTTGAAAAGGTTCCCCATGACATTCTTGCAAACAAGCTTGTAAAATGTGGGCTAGACAACTTAACTGTTCAATGGATTTGTAATTGGTTGACCGGCCAAACCCAAAGGGTGCTCAGCAGTGGCTCCTCTTTGTCTTGGAAAGATGTGACCAGTGGGGTTCCACAGGGTTCTGTCCTGGGCCCAGTGCTATTCAACATCTTTATCAATGACTTGGATGAGGGAATTAGGGGCATACTTATCAAATTTGCAGATGACACCAAATTAGGAGGAGTAGCTAATACCCTAGAGGACAGGATCAAAATTCAAAATGACCTGGATAGACTGGAGAGCTGGGCCAAAGCTAACAAAATGAAATTCAATATGGAGAAATGTAAAGTACTGTACTTAGGGCAGAAAAATGAAATGCATAGATATAGGATGGGAGAGACCTGGCTGAACGAGACTACGTGCGAAAGGGATCTAGGAGTCCTAGTAGACCACAAGTTGAACATGAGTCAACAGTGTGATGCGGCAGCTAAAAAAGCCAATGCGATTTTGGGCTGTATCGATAGAAGTATAGCATCTAGATCAAGAGAAGTAATAGTACCAGTCTGTTCTGCCTTGGTCAGGCCTCACCTAGAATACTGTGTCCAGTTCTGAGCACCACAATTCAAAAAGGATATTGACAAATAGGAGCATGTCCAGAGCAGGGCAACTAGAATGGTGAAAGGTCTGGAAACCATGCCTTATGAGGAGAGACGTAGGGAGCTGGGTATGTTTAGCCTGGAAAAAAGACGGTTAAGAGGCGATACGATAACCCTGTTTAATTATTTGAAGGGATGTCACGCTGAGGATGGAGCAGGCTTGTTTTCTGCTGCTCCAGAGACTGGAACACGGAGCAATGGATGCAAGCTCCAGGAACAGAGATTCCACCTCAACACGAGGAGGAACTTTTTGACAGTAAGAGCTGTTTGGCAGTAGAACACACTCCCTCAGATTGTGGTGGGGTCTCCTTCCTTGGAGGTCTTTAAACAGAGGCTGGATGGCCATCTGTCGGGGATGCTTTGATCAAGATTTCCTGCGTGGCAGGGGGATGGACTGGATGGCCCTCGTGGTCTCTTCCATCTTTGCAATTGTATGATTCTATGATTCCGCTAAGGGCTGCAGCAGAGCTGCACTGTGATTGGTTGCTATGATGAAGGGGTGGGCTTAAAAGAGGGGGACTGAGGGAGGGAGATTCAGTAGCGATCAGGAAACTTTGAAAAATTCTCTCTGCTATTTTGCAAGCCAGTTTGCAAACAAAAAGGATTCCCAACAATTTACAGTCAGGGGAGATCTGTTCCCCACATAAAGAAAGGAATTCCTTCTTCTCCTCAACTGCTATCTCACTGTCTCTCTGCTTCGGGGAGTGGGTTCATTAAAGGCAGATTTACAGAGACACAGAGACAGAGACACTTCTTTGATCTATCCCCCTGCTATTTTGGCAGTCTGTGAGTCTTTCTTTAGCTAGAAAATGCAGGGCTTCAAATTCTTTCACTCACGATCTAGCCTCTTCCCCACAAAGCCTTCCTCTGCTTGGGAGGCCACTCCCCCCGCACTTTTTCAAGTTTGAACGAAAAAGCAGCATAATTAGGAAAAAAAACCTGACTGGCACAGCTGCAGAAAAGAATTAAAGCACAATTTGCCACAATAAATCTGCTGTGTAAACAAACCCAAACAAACACAATTCTTTCTATCTATAAAGCAACTTTCTTTACAGTGAGAAATAAGCAGTATATGTGCATACCGCTCACTCCTTTCATGACCCAGCACACAGTTTGCATACTGTATAACAGGGAATTTGGAAATATGGCTGCCTTGATTGAGAGAATTAGAATATGGCAGGACACACACACAGAGAGAGATAACATAAGCTAGTGCCTGGTAAGGCTGTGCAGCATGAAATAAAAAGACTGGGAGGGGGGAAAAGAAACAGTGCTAGAATGAGGGCACAAGTGAGTTTCTAACCCAGGAGAATCAGGTATAGGATGAATGAGTAGCAGAGTGGAAAAGAGGTGGGCCAGCATGAGAAAAAGAGTTGGGGATGAGGGATGTGGGATGTGGGTGCCATTAATGGTTTTTCAAACCAGGTAAAAGCCAGCTGCTTTCATTAGGATGTTTTCTTCTTGGTCTTTGTTCAGAAGTCCCCCACTTCCTCAGAGATGCACCATTTGGATTCAATTGTTAAACTGATGGACCAACGCCAAAAGAAAAGATGGTCAACAATGTCCTTGTTTGCTTAAGAATTTTTAGAAAGCTCTAGTTGACAGGTATCAGTTTACCTGTCAGTGGGGAAGTGAATGCACTCTGAATTTTACCATAAACTTTAAAGGAAGTATCCAAGGAGCTGACTGTGATCCCCCAAATCAGTTTAGTACCTTCTATAGTTCCTTTAAGCATCAAACTAAACCCAGAGTGGATTCACTGTTCCATTCACATGGGAGCAACAGCTGTCACTGTATATTGATAACCAACCAAATTATATAATATATGGATCTTGAGCTGATCTAGCAAGGTATTTTGGTTGACATAGATGCTTTCAGAGAAACAGTTTAAAATGGTAGCCTTTAACTGCCCCTTCACTTCATGATAGTTCAACGCACAACACAATCTTGTTTGGGGATAATAAGAATGGACAAATCTCAGATTTGGTTGCTCCCATAGTGAACTGTAGTGTTTTGTTTTGTTTTTTAAATCTCAGATTCATTAAGAAATCTGAAGAGTTTGGCAGGCTCTTACCAAAAAGCCAACTGAACAAAACTCTCTCCCACCAGTACAGGCCAAATTCAATATGTTCAGCTGTTTCCAGCATGGGGAGGACCAAGGACCTGTCTACACCATAGAAGTAAAGCAGTCTGACACCACTTTATCCACCACAGTTCCATCCTATGGAATCCTGTTATTTGAAGTTTTGTGAAGTATTTAGCTTTTTCTGTCAGAGAACTCTGGTGCCTCACCAAACTGCAAATACCAGGATTCTATAAAGTAAAACTATGGTGGATGAAGTGGTGTCAAGCGGTGTATTTCTGCAGTGTAGACTGACTCTGTCTTGCATCTGTCATGCACCTGTTAAAGTTGAACCTAACAGAAAACAAAATAGGTGAGAGCCCTAATTCAGCATCACAAACATGATGCTTGGTTGAATTCCAAGATGTTAAAAACCAGATTTTTAAGAATTAAACACTCTAGCCCTCTGTCTAGATAGACAAATTTGACAGTTTCACTTTCTTTCACATTCAGACTTTTTCTTTCCTCTCTGTTTATGAATAAATACACAGATTGTGATCATTCCTATCCTCTCCCCCTGAAAAAAGAATACCCCAAACCAAATAAAATCCTTAAAAATGTCTAAGCCCAATACAGTGTTAATGTTGACCATCTGAGAGAATCCATAGGAAAAAAAGAATAACCCAGATGGTAAAACCTTGAAATTAGTATGAAAGGTGAGGAAACATAAATTATATTACGCTGTACACTGCATTAACCAGTATTTCATGCAGAAATATTCATGAAATTCATGATATTTCAGCAGAAGTGTGGTGTAGCACAACCCCCATGTAATAACTATATGAGTGCAGATTTACACTACACAAGCACAAGGTAGAATCTCAGCCTATATATATTTCAGCCATCCCCCCCCCTCAAGATATCAGCCAAAATTCTGTTGGGGCTGTCAGGGATGATGGGAGTTGTAGCTCTTCACCTCTGGCTCAAACTCACCACCTTGTTAAGCAGCAGAGCCAACCAGCTTAGATCAGTGGTTAATGCTTTCCTCCAAAGCAGCAGAGTTTCAGAGAATAGGCTGAAGATCCTGACAAACTCTCCAAGCCTTCTCACTCTTCTCCAGGTGTCTCCAAAACGTCTCCAGGATTCACTCAGGCAACTCAGCAGTTTTATATAAAACCTACTTTATTCTTCTATATAAATATACTATATGGTCAACAAATCACAATCTCTACACACTACTCCACAATATCTCCAAACTACTGCACCTCTACTCAACCACAAAAATACATTGGCAAACATTGCAATTTTATAGCCATTGTTTATCACCACCCACTAGTTAGTTTCCACCCAGTGGGTGTGTACTTTCATTCTGATTGGTCCACATAGTTACACCCATGCTTAAGACCAACCCATGTATTTCAACATTTCACCTTGTACACTTAATGATTCTCAGGTGTTTCCAATCTGCATTCAGTACCTCTGTCCTTGGCTCTCAGGACTTCTAGATTACATTAGCAGTTTCACCTGTGTAGCCCCATAATTGCTCTTGCTTAGTCATTGTGACTTTCACATACATATTTTATTTCTTTCACTGTATGTCCCATGTTGCATTTTCCTTAACAGGGGCTTCAGACTGGCTTAATTCCAGGGTATGTCAATCCTTGTACTTTTGTACACTTATCCAAGGAGGCATCCAGTGCTCTCTTGTGCTAGCAGTCCCCCGTTCATTCATAGCACAAGGCTGGTCCAGTGTGGAAGCACCATTTTACCTCTACCCATAAACCCCGAATGGGCACTGAATGGCCACAAGAATGTCATCTTGGAATGTCACTGTGACATAATTATACTGGCTGAGCATGGAACAGGATCTCATCCTTGAAACTAAGGTGCAAAAGCAGCTCTAATCTGCATTGATATTTTGTTCATATAATCAAGAACTGAACATGGAGAATAAATGCTCTGGCACAGATTTCAGGAGAACAAGATGAATAGGAATGGTGTGGTTTTAAATGCAGCAATGGACAAAGGTGAAGCAAATAGTACTCTTCATACTGCCTACTAAGCTTTCCCAGGCACTGAAATCACTGTATTTTCACAGCCCTCACAAATCAAATGCTATTAGGTTAGAAAGCATTCACTATTCATGGTCTTGTTTTGTTTAGTCTTCAGATAGAGAAATGAGACAGCAGCTTTTCAGTTCTGGAGAGGCAATTGGAAGTGCCAAGGCAGTCATTTCTCAACTTCCTGACCTATTAGTTACAATAGTTCAACAAGGGGAGGCCAGTGCCCAGGGCAATGTTCATAGGTGCTGATTCAGTGATGTAAAATGGCAATGGAACATTAAAGCAGCATGGGGTGTATAGTCTCGTCTCCTTTGGTTAGGCAATCAAGAGAGATGTGTGAAAGCCACTTGATACATTTCCAGGCCTTTTGGGTGGGAAAGGGGGAGATTGGGAGGCCACCCACTTGTAATCATTTCCTGCTGTAATTGCACAAAAGGGAGTTCCCTGGGTCTTCATTTGCATTATTTTCTTCTCCAACCCCTCACACATTTATTTATTTTTTGGAGCAATATGATTTAGCACCGGTGTCTGCTGAGTAAAAAGAGGAGGGGGGGAAGCTGATTAATGTGCAGCAGCTGATGTTATAGCACATACACTCCTGAAAGTGATGGAGTACCCTCATGTAATTGGATCAGAAATGGAATAAAATAATGAAAAATTTAACACGGTCTTTGTCTTTCTGCATTTTACAAAAAGGGAGAAAGCTGCAAGGCTGAGGAAGTGGGGGCCATCTTGAGGCATTTTATATTCTCTGCTGGTTTTTTAAAAAAAATGTTTAATACAGGCCCATGATTAGAAGGATTGTAGTATCCTGCTGTGGCAAAAAAAAAAAAAAACTCACAAGAGAAAGAATAATAAAATGGGAACATTGACAAGATGTCATTTGTTATCTGCTTCCACATGTCAGGTCAAGTCATTGCAGTGAAATATTTTTTTTTCTCTTGATGTATGTGGCACAAAGCAGGTTCAATATTTGGCACTTTTTCTTATTTCAATAAAAGAAAACATCTTTTAATCTGAAGAGCACAGTCACCAGCACGAAAATAAGGTCATTTGGGGTCTCTGGTTTGAAAAGCTTTCCACAAACCTCCAGACACAACCTGTTTCTAAATGGATCACTTTACCATGGGTCTGTGCTGCTGCTTCTGGGTTGTTGTTGTTGTTTTTCCCTCCTTCCAAAATTTTTCTTTTTTCCCCTTACTATTCCCATGACAAAATGAGCAATCAGAAGAGGAGAATTTATGGGAACTGGGAGATGCAGCAATTTTTTAAATTCATTTTAGTCATGAAAAGTACGCAGTAATATTCCACACAGTGTCAACTGGAGAACTGAAATGAATTATGAAAAAGTATTGATGATTCACCTTTTAAATGAAATAGAGAACTCTGCAGCTAGATTGAGAGGGGAGTGTTTGTCAATCGGGCATGCCATTATTGAGAAACAGTTAATTAGTATAGTGAAATATGTATTTGAAATCCTCTTTCCTCCTGATATAGTTTTCTAAATATATGTAGCTTTAAAAAATATGTTGGAAGTTGAGAAATAAAAGTTTCCCCATTACCTGTTGCAGTTGGGTTCCTCATCTTCGCAGTGGCACAAACACCATCCTCTACAAACACCTCATAAGAAAGAGATGATAACTAGGGTTAGCTCTTTCTTTAGACAGAATATGGTGTCTGCCTCAGGCAACTGATGCGAAGGTAGAAGCAAAGTGTTGGATAAAAGTGCTGTGCATTCCCAAGACTGAGGAGATTTTCACACAGGGGCTAAAATCCCCGATTCTGTCCTGCCACCTCCTCTCCCGTTCTTGCAACAGAATGGAGGTAAATGTTCACACACTTACCTCCATTCCGGAACAGGAACGGTCCTCCTCCCTCCTTGCCTGGCCAGCCATAAATGCAGCTGTCGTAAAGCTGCTTTTACAACCAGTCAGGGGAATTCCCGCTTGTTCTCGTGAGAGAACGAACGGGAGGGAAATTCAAATTAAAAAACCCCCAGCTGTCAAAAGGAAGAAGAAAAATTTAAAAAATTAAAAATACAAGTAAACTGGAAAAGGGGGTGGGAAGGATGACACTTACCTGGCTGTCCAGATCATGGCAGGAAGTGCCTGCCATAGAGCTCCTCCCCCATCCCTGTCATTCCAGAACAGGGACGGGATCCAATTTGCACACCCGTGATTCCATAACAGAAATGGAACTGGGTGCCTATTAACGACTTCTCCCCATTATTACTATATCATGGGGAGAATACAGAACAGGCATAACATAGGAATGTAACAGGGTGAAAAGGGAAAACCTTTCCCAACCCTGTTCCATTCCAGACACAGGATATATAGCCCATGTGAAAATCTCCTAACCTACTGTTGCTTTCAGGTGTACTAGAAAATGATAGCTCATCACAAGTGTTGAAGAATGATTCAAGCACCATTTTACATGGAATGTTAGGAGACTAACTACAGCAGACCAGTTCATGATAGTGCCCTTACCTTGTGTGTGTGTGTGTGCGTGCGCGTGCATGCACAAGCATGCACACGTACATCTTTGAATCACTTGTTCACTTATGTCAACCCCATTAATTTCATACAGTTTTCTTAGAGAAGGAATAGAATCATAGAGTTGGAAGATAACCATGAGGGCCATCTAGTCCGATCCCCTGGCCTGCAGGAATACACAATCAAAGCACTCCTGACAGATAGCCATCCAGCCTCTATTTAAAAAAACTCCAAAGAAGGAGACTCTACCACACTCCAAGCCAGTGCATTCCGTGTTCTTCCTAATGTTTAGCTGGTTTGCCATTTCCTTCCTCTGAAATATAACCCACAGTATCTGGAGTCCCTTGGCAGTTCAAGTACTAACCCTACTTAGCTTCCAAGATCAGATAGGATCTGGTGCCTTCAGGGTATTTAGGCATCCTAGTGTTATCTTTAGAAGGTAACAGTAAATGAATGGAAGCAAATGAATGGAGGATAGTTCTATCAATGGCAATTAACTGCAAAACATGTTCCCAAGTAATATACTTTTCTTTCCAATTAAGGGAATAAGTAAGAGGGGATAGTTCTCTCTAGCCCTTCGCATTGCTTGTGAGCTTCCAGGTCTAACAGATAGCCCATTCCTAGAGACAGATTGCTGACTGAACTGGATAGACTGAGGATTCTTCAACCCCATCACAAAAGATCTTGCCGCTGGAGTGAAACGGAGATGTTGCTTTTTCATTGTGATGGTGGTTTCTGCAATTTGTACATAACATGCTTTTATAAAACTTCTGCCTCTGTGCAAAATTAATCACCAGCATCCTATATGACCTTTTACATAACATAACTTTGTACATACCTAGCTAAGTGGCAGAGGCACTAAAAAAACCTGAATGGCAAAGATGTGTAACAGCAAGAGTGTCTCAATGTGCATTGGTGCCCAATGCTCATCGAGACAGATGTGATGCACATCAGGACTGATGCGCACCAACCCCGTTGTGCATTGGACACCAGTGTGCATTGGGGCACTCTCGTTGGCTTTGCTACTTAGTAACATAACAGCAGACCTCTACTGGATATAGGTGTTGCACAACTGCACAGTTCTAATTCCCACAGACTTAATTCCACTTATGAAGACGCAATGCCCCAACAGCATTCCAGCCAATGTCTTTTCCCTTCGTGAAGCCAGGCATAAAAACATGCATCAAGCATCATAATTCAGTCTGATTGACTTCAAAGAACCAAACAACCCATCACATTTTCCAATAATGTGAATTCTACAGAGATGTGCTAAAAAAAATAACCCATCCCTAGTAAAAATGTGTACATTTTCTTAGAGACTGGCTTCCTGTGTCCACTCACCCAAAGCCTTCTGCCTTGCAGAGTCTCACATTGAGGAGGACATATTTTGAGCTGTCTTGCTTACTAAGCAAGGACAAGTCAGGATTTATGCCCCCCTCCCCGATTTCCATTGTGTGTTAAATTATTAACAATGATAACTGTGTCTTGATAGTTTTCATACAGTCTCTAACACAGACATTTCTTCTTGATACCTGAAATTCCAAGCTAGGGTCTATCTACTTGAAACCCTCCAGGGAAGGAGACCACACTACCCTTCCAAATAACTGGTTCCATTGGAAAATGCCTTGTGCTGCTTAGAAGTACAGCTTTCCCTGTGTTCTAATCTGTTCTCTTAATCTTCTGTAATTTAAACCCATTGACCTGAAAGTGGTTGCTACTCCTTACTAGAGCAGACCCATCAAAGCAATGGGATGTGCATATGTATTATCTTACCATTATCAGTTGATTCAATGTGTCTACTGTGGTTGGGAATAACATTTGGATTTAAGCCATTAGATTTATTCCTGCCCTTGAGCAGCAGAGAAGTCTTTAATATGTCGTTAATATGACAGTTTGGGGGTGGTGGTTTGCCACGCATGTTTTCTTTACCAGGGTATAAATATACCCAGATCTTTCCACTTTTCCTGGTAGGTCTTGTTTTCCACAGCATTTATTGACCATCCTTACTGCCATGCTCTAAAGCTCTAGTTTCCATAGATGGTCTATAAAATGTGAGACTCAGAACTGAACACATTTCATTCCAGACTAAGCTATGTTTGGGCAATAATTTGATGAAGTCTGAGAAGAGTTTGGTCCTCCCACATCACCTCTGGTAAGGGTGGAGATCCTTTGGCTGTCTAGATATTTTGAATTTCAGTTCTCAGAAGCCCCACCCTCCCACTCATAAGAGTACAGAGGGCCTGCCATATCAGTGGTCTAGCTGCCCATGGATTGGAGCATCTACAGATGACCACACCTCATATTATTTAATGGTGGTGCATGCACGTGGCCACTTGCACATGCTGCCATTGATTAATATGGTGCTTTAGCATCCGTGTTTTTACCCCATCTGCAAGGGGGATGGAACCCCTGGGGATGAGAAGGGCCCACTATATATGAGAGTTGCCCACAACAGACAGAGCCTCTTTTCTGAGCAAGATTGCTTGGTGCTGTCTCTTAAGGTTTCAGGGCAGGTTTCTGGTGCTGTCTCTCTCTCTCTGGCTTTTCTTTGCAAACGAAGATTCAGGAAGGACTCATCCCGCGCCTTCTGCAAGCATGCTGATGACTAAAAAGGCCAATCCAAGATAAACAAGTTCGGTTGAAGAAACCACAGCAGAAGGTCTCCTTGGGTGATGTTTCCGGGTTGTGATTCTTTCTGCATTGTCATTTCTCTTCAAGACTTGTTCGGCATGAGTTCTCAAATAAGGCTGCAGCATTGTGAATAGTGTGTCTCCATGCCTCTTGATGTAAGGCTAGGACGGACCATTGTCGGTGATCAATTTGGCCGAGCCTGAGATGTTGTTTCAGGGAGTCCTTGTATCGCTTTTTTGGAGCGCCCCTCTTATGTGACCCGTAGTGAGTTCACCGTAGAGTACGGTTTTGGGGAGGCGATGGTCCTCCAGCCTAGAAACGTGCCCTACCCAGCTGTAATGCCCTGACAATTACCTTCCCATTTGCTGTGGTTCTTCCACTGGTAGGCTTTTACCCTTTTATCATGGCCAGCAATTATGGAGAGATAAATTGGCAGGGTATTACAGCACCAGCACTTAAGGTTCCAAAACCTAAAGAAGCAGCACCAAGTAATCTTGCTCAGGATAGAGACAGAAAAGTCCCAGTAGCTAGGTAGGAACAGCAAGACCTATGGGACAAAAAGGTGATGAATCATCTGGCAGCAGCCATGTCTCTCACCCCTCCCCCACATGGTTAGGCAGGCAGCTGTGAAAGAGAATATGTAGGGAAACTATAGGGTCATAAGAGGGAAGTTTCCAACACCAGACCAGATCATCAAAAACCTTAGGCAGGAGCTGAGACATACATCAAAGGGATCTCAACTGATAGAATTGTCAAAGTGGAGCATCAACTCTTCATTCCCCTACTTATTTGTAATGCATCACTGAATCTCACCAATTGGACTGCAGGTAGAATAAAGGAAACTTCTGAGATTAGGACCTCCTCCAAAGATTTGAAAGCTTGGACAGGCTAATATAGGGAGATGCAATCTGTCAGATAGCCTGGACCTGAACTGTATAGCACTTTATAGCACATAACCAGCACTTTGAATTGTGCCTGGAAATGTACCGTATATTCCGGCATATAAGATGACTTTTGAGCACTCAAAATGCCCTCCAAAATTGAGGGCCATCTTATACACCGGATATACTTTTGCTTCGCCTGCCTGCCTATCTCCTGCCTCTTCACAAACTGAGTGAAGAGGCAGGGATGGGGCAGGGGGGTGAAGCAAAGTGTTTTGCAGTTCATTCACCCCCCTTCTCTGCCTTCTCCCGCTTTGGGGAGCAACGGAAGACAAAGGAGGGGGGCGAATGTTGCAGTTTGCCGCGGCCACTGCTCGATCGCCTGTGCAGCAGCCGAGGCAAACCACTAGATTCACCCTTTCCCCCCACCTTCCTTGATGGTGGGGGGAAAGGGCGAAAATGCCCCATTTTGCTCTGCAGCCCCAATCCCTCCATCTGGGCTCCCTTCAGAAGGAAGTCCAGAAGGTGGACGCAGGCCTGTGGAGCCAAACCGTGGGATTCGCCCCCTCTCCCCACCTTCAAGGAAGGTGGGGAGAGTGAGTGAAGAGGGTCTGTTTAACTCTGCAGCCCCGATGCCTTCTTCTGGGCTCCCTTGCAAAGCCCAGAAGCAGGGAGCCCAGAAGGAGGGATCCGGGCTGTGGAGCCAAATGGGGCATGTTCGCCCCTTCCCCCCACCTTCCTTGAAGATGGGGAGAGGGGGAGAATCTAGGGGTTTGCCGCGGCCACCCCTGCTTCCCCCGCCTTGGTCCCCTTCGGAAGAGCCAAGACGGAGGGAAGGGGGCTGCTGAGGCAAACTAGGCATTTTCGCCCCTTTCCTCCACCTTCAAGTCAAATTTGACTGGAAGGTTGAAGAGAGGGGCAAATGTTGCGGCTGGCTGGCTGGGGGAGCCCTGCCAGCTGATCCTGTTCACTTTCCCAACTCACGAGGAGATCCTTGTGAGTTGGGAAACAAAGAGGATCAGCTGGCAAGGCTCCCCCAGCCAGTCAGCCAGTCAACCAAATTGGGGGGTGGTGGTCTTATATGGCGAATATATGCCTAAGCCTAGATTTATGGCAGGAAATTGGGGGGTGGTCTTATACGCCCAGTCGTCTTATACGCCAGAATATATGGTACTAGCAGCCAGTGGAGATTTTATAACAAGAGAGTTTTGTGCTCTCTGTAGGCAGCCCCAGCTAACAATCTAGCTGCAGCTCTTTGGGCAAGCTGAAGTTTCTCTGCACTTTTCAAAGGCATTGCCAAATATTAAAGTAATGTAGAATTGACAAGACTGAGAGTAAATAGCATTTTAAAATTGTTTTTGTTTTTAGAAAAAATGGCAAATTTTGCATGTGCCTAGCCTGAAGACCCCTAGAGTTGTTGTTTTTGTTGTTGTATGCCTTCAAGTCATTTCTGACTTATAGAGACACTAAGGCAAACCTAACACAGGGTTTTCTGAGAGCTGAGCATGTCTGATATACCCAAGGTCACCCAGTGGGTTTTCATGACTGAGCTGAGATTCAAACCCTGGTCTCCAAAGTCATAGTCCAACACTCTTACCACTACACCATGTTGGCTTTCCCTGGAGTTTGTTTTGTTTGTTACCTGTCTAAAATTTGTCTGGTTTTTTTCCATTTTTATGATATACCAGGTCCCCAGATTTTTATGTGGAACTATGAAAAAATTTGAAAGTTAATGCCATTTTTGGTTTCCCAATGCATAAGAGGACTGTCAATCCAGATTGCCAGAATTTTGATTCAGATTTGATATCTGTGTATTTGTGTGTGGCTTCAAGTCACTTGTCAATGTATGGTGTTTGTAGGGTTTTCTTAGGCAAGAAATACTCAGAGGGGATTTTGCCAGTTCCTTCCTCTGAAATATAGCCTACAGCACCTGGTATCTGTTGGTGGTCTCCCATCCAAGTCTTTCTCTCATCTTTCAGAGCCCTTTCTAATAACTAATGGAATGTAGCAAGGTTGTGTGCTTGCTCCAAATTTATTTAAAATCTTCTTCAGCATATATAGCATATAGCACATTTGGAAGACTTTACAAAAGAGTCTGGAGTAACAACACCTGAGGCGAAGCACAAAAATCAGTGTGTATAGAGCCATTGTACTGTCTATTCTCCTTTACAGGTCTGAAACATGGGTCACCTATCACCAAAACTTAAGACTCCTCGAACACTTTCATCAGCGCTGTATACGCACAATCCTAAATATACACTGGACTGACTATGTGATGAATGTTGCTGTCCTTGAGCAAGCAGGGATCACCAGCATTGAGGCCATGATATTGAGAACGCAGCTGCGCTGGGCAGGGCATATTTCTAGGATGGAGGACCATTGCCTCCCAAAACTACTACTCTACGGTGAACTTGCCACAGGTCAGCGTAAGGGGGCGCTCCAAAAAAGTGATACAAGAACTCCCTGAAACAACATCTCAGGCTCACCCAAATTGATCACCAACAATGGTCTGCCCTGGCTTCACATAGGGAGGCTTGGAGACGCACTATCCACAATACTGCAGCCTCATTTGAGAGCTCCTGTTGAACAAGTCCTGTTCAGTCCAGTCCTGGATGGGGTCACACTCTCCTCCAGTGACTGTGTTCACAGTCTAGGGGTGCTCCTTGACTCATTGCTCCTGATGACAAATCAGGTAAATGCGACAGTCAGGAGTGCTTGTTAGCAGCTTCGGCTGATATGCCAGCTGCGCCCTTTTCTGGAAGTAAGGGATCTTGAGACTGGTAACCTCACGTCTTGATTTCTGTAATGCACTCTACATGGGGCTACCCTTGTGCTTAGTTTGGAAATTACAGCTGGTACAAAATATGGCAGCCAGGCTAGTTTCTGGAACATCTAGGAGGGACCACATTACTCCGGTTCTGAGGTCCCTCCACTGGCTGCCTATCAGCTTCTGGGCCCAGTACAAGGTGTTAGTTATCACCTTTAAAGCCCTAAATGGCTTGGGCCCAAGCTATCTCAGGGACTGCCTTCTCCCTTATAATCTTCCCCGCACTCTCCGGTCCTTTGGGAGGAATTTGTTGCAGCCACAAAGACCTAGGCTGGCGACCACCTCCCAGAGGGTTTTGTCGGCTGTCGCCTCCAAATTGTGGAACAGCCTGCCAGATGAGATCCGCCTATTGACATCTTTAGACAGCTTTAAAAAGGCTGTCAAGACGGTTCTCTTCAGGCATGCTTTTCCAGAATGGCTAACCCCGGCCTCAGGAACCCCCTCTGGAGGTTGATTCTGGAGCTCCTAACTGATGCTGCTCGCTCGGAAGGGTTTTTAATAAATTGTATTATAAGCTGATTTTAATTTGTATTGATTTAATAATGTTTTAAGGGGGGGAGGGATTTTGAGTTGTTTTATACTATGTACTATTTTACTATTGTAAACCGCCCCGATTGTTCGCAGAGGGGTGGGATATAAATAAATTTTATTATTATTATTATTTATTAAGTCTTGAAGAGAAACGACAATGCAGAAAGAATCACAACCCAGAATCATCACCCAAGGAGACCTTCTGCTGTGCTTTCTGCAACCAGACACGTTTATCTCGGATTGGCCTTTTCAGTCATCAGTGTGCTTGCAGAAAGCGCGGAATGAGTCCTTCCTGAATCTTCATTTGTGAAGAAAAGCCAGAGATCCCATCCAAGTACTAACCAGGGCTGCTTAGCATCTCTGATCAGACAGAATCTTTTGCCTTTAGGGTACTTAGATCTCTTCTGTATTGGACTAGATTACAAAATACAGTAGTCAAATCAGACTTGGATCTGAGTCAGTAAATGGACTCTCAACAAATCCAGGCCCTGGGCACAGTGCTTTAACATCTTCCTGATGGTGCCAATCATCCTGAATCATTGAGAGTTATACTATACTGATTTTAATATTTTTTAACAACCTTTTGTGATGCATTTCATATTTGGTTTTATAGTATCAATTTGTATTTTAATATTGCATCCTTATCGTAAGCTGACCAAAAATTTTTGCTATTGGCTGAAATATATAAGATGCTAAGAAAAAAAATCTCCTAATTTTTCCTAGCTTTCATCAATAAGACAGGGAAGGACAGGAACCAAGGGGATTGGCTTAGTAAGCCATGCATAGTCAATACAATGGCTTCTGGTGATAGCAGCTTGCTCCAACACATTAGGCACGTTGACTTGATGCCCACACTTTTCTAAACCCTGAATAATTTCAGGTGAAGTCATTATCAGATTTACTCCAGGTTCATGTCAGTGTGATGAAGCTCAAGGTTCAAGTGCACCTAACTTCACTTCTCTTAATTATCACATTTATAAAAACCATGGATTTTCAAGACTTGTCCCCTACATCCATAAGCCCCCTCCCCAACCTGAACATCTCATTACATATCAACTTTGGGGAAGGAGATAAAATCAGAGGCACACAAGACAACTGAAATGTGCACACAAAAAGGTCACAAAGCTGGATGCTTGCTATTGCTGCTGGCTCCCTCGGTAACAATGCAAGGATCTGTGACTTTTGCTGATAGAATATATATATATATATATATATATATATATATATGAATTAAATGTTAATGATGTTTCTACATTGTTTAGGTGCCTTAAAAGTCAAATTCATGGTTAACGGCTCACACAGTTCTCAGCCAGGCTTTCCCATTCTCTTTCTTTATTTTATTGTTCCAGATGGAATCACCTTGTACTACGTGTGCATGCCTCCAGAACAAGAAGCAAAGCAAACATTTTGAATTATGTGACAATATTTGGTTTCAGGCTGTGAAAGCAGATTTTTTTCAGCTTCCTGAGGAGAACAAAAATAAATAAATGACCAAATTGTTACCAGAGACATGTCACAAAACTAAAACAAAGAAAGGGCATCATCTAGCCAATAATAAACACCATAAAGGCTCACTGATTTCAACAGAAGAGATGTAAGCATATGCTAAACGCCTCCATTGGAATATGACAGATCATGTTCAAAGCTTAACAGTCAAATTTCTGTTCCTTTTCCAGTCCTTCAGTCTGTCTACATTGCACTAGTTTTGACCATCTCCTCACCTTTTCCAGATTATCTCTGTACTTCTTAAAGTAGATCACATACATTAGAGAATTTAACAAACCAATATCACTTAAATCCTTCTTCATACATCCCATAATGTCTCGTAATCAAGTAAGAAGGAGGAGAGTCAATTCCACGATAATGTTTCTATCATAATTTCTATCACAGTGGAGGATTACTTTCTGAAGATGCCATCTTCTTAGATCTGTGGGGTATCCATGTAATTCAGAACATAGGTGTGAACTTCGGGGCAAAGCTGCAGGGCTCAAGCAACCTAATTCCTCCACAGGGTTCCTCTACCCACACACACAGAGTTAATGATCCTTTGTAGGTTTGTCCCCGTTTGCCAGTATTTGTTTACTTGTGAGCTTACTGTGGGCCAACAGCCCTCTAAAGGTGACTTGAAGTATAGTCCCAACTCACCAAGATGGCTGAGGCCCAACTGAGCCAACACTAAACTAGCTGAAACTTTGTTGATCCAACACTGTCAGCCTACAGGTGCTGGAAATTACTTAGGACTACTCTAGCACTAAGTACCTGAGCTAACTTAGAGCTGCTGTGGTGGCTGTCTCCCTGGGCTGTAGGAGGTTTAGATCTCTGAGATTATCCAGAAGAAGAGTATACTCACACAGGGGTAGTTGTGCTGACAAAAGACCAGTTCAGCCTGCAAATTATGCTTCTGACTATTTCTTACCCCCTGCATCTTGGAGTTAGGATTGCATTGTTTCTGTATTGCTCCCTGCCTCCCCCGTGTCTTGGATGATAGGTCCAGGAACATTGTGAAGGATGTAAAATGGTGGCCAGGTCACCAGTACAACTGGTATCACTTAAAAAAAACCTCGGGGGGGGGGGAACTATGCTACTGCCACTGCTAATGGGTAATATGCGGTCCACTGGATGTTGCTGGATTGTCACTCCCATCAGCACTAGCCAATGTTGAGGCAATAACAGCAGCTGTAGCTTACCTACACAAGGACCACAAGTTCGCTATCCCTAGTATAACTGGGGTAATTTTGATTCTGTACTATTGATACTGGGAATTCAATGATTCCAAGTGCTGAGATCCCATGAACAATGGGGTTTTTTTTGGGGGGGGGCTCACCTGCAGCAGCAATGTCCACTTCTACCGTAATAAAAATGGATTTTGATTATCACCCCAAATACTGATGTTTTTAACTAGATTTCTGTTCTAACATCATTTTGGCAAAAATCCCAGTAATTTTAGTTTGAGTAAACTCCTAGGATTTGACAGCAAAATACAAATATAAAAGGCATGAGCAATCAACATTTTCTTTTCCTTTTCATCTTTCTCTGGTTGCTTCTAGATCCAGCAAAGAGTAGTTTATCTTCCAGGTCATTAAAAATATGCATATGAGTTTGACAAAAGAAACACCTCAGTCCTTACTGAAAATGTGTTCTCATTCTCAAGTGCTTTAAGGAGCTTTTTGATCAAAATTAATGTTCCACGTGGCTGAAGAAGCAACAAGCTTTAATCAACAATGGAAGAAAATAACATGGAAAGAAGTGTCATCTATCAGGGTTCCTTCTCTTAAAGTACCATTTGTAAAAGAGGAAGAAAAACATATCAGAAAATCAAATATGGGTGCAAGGTGAAGGCTAGGAACTTTATCAGGTCACCCCCCAGAAAAGTTCTTTTGCTAGCATTAATTGTGGTGTTTTTTGCCAGCAAAAGAACCTCCCTACCGCATGTACCTTGAGCATCATCCATCAGGCTCCCCAGCAGTAATGGGGCACAAATGGAGCTCCGTTTACTTCTGGGCTTGAAATCTCCCAGATTCTCATGAGAAGACACAAGCATGATTTTAAAAAAAAGGAAAAAAAGACACAAATTGTTCAGAAAAGCACCAAAACACACTTTCGAAGTCCAAAGTACACAGCGGGGTGTCTTAAAAAGAGCATCCCCCTACATGGCTGTTGCGATCTCATCCAGAAGTGTTTGCCCATTGACACTGCATTCACATGAGTACAATGGCACGTGGATTCAAATACTGGCAATGCCAGCAGAAAATCACCACAGGAGATCAATTGATGGCTTGGGCATTCAATAAAAAAGTACAGCTTTTTAATAATATAGGATTGCGAGAGGGCAACATCATCTGGTGCACATGCCCTTTTGTGATCATTAGGCATCCTTACGATGCTGTATTTGACTGGTCTGATAAAGTCCTAGATGAGATGTGAGAAATTTCTTCATGAAATCTAGGCCGGTTGTATCATTAGGCAGAGTGAAACAGTTGTCTCAGGCAGCAGATGCTAGATGCTATGGTGGGCAGCAGAAGCAATTGGAAAGCTGATGGGGTGCTTCAGGAAAATAAAATTAGCACAAAAATATGCATGTTTTAAAAAGTGAACAGCTAAAATACAGGCAATTAAAATATATGTGCACAAACACACTTGATTTAACTAGGAAAAGCCATAGAATAAATAAAACATATTAGGAAAAATGTGTATGAATTATCATGAAATCCTCACCACAGCCACACACACAAGCATACACATAGGTTGACATCCTGTTAGTGACATATGCAGGCAGAAGTTGCTCTATGTATGCAGTGTGGCTTTTGCAGACAGTGGGTATTAGTTGTATCCAGGTGATAGTGGCAGAATTGGAGTTACGTAGGTTGAGCTGTTGCACATGCAGTTTCACATTAATATTGCCCCTTCTTTTAGAGCCTCTGCATATTTCACATTGCTGTTTCACTGTGGGGTGTCAGGCATACACATTGACTATTGAACATCCCACTACATTAGTATTCAGTGGGTTTGCATGATGCAAGTGGAATGTAAGATTCATACCACACTGCATTGATGTAGGATTGAGACCACAGTCCTATAACTTAGTCCAAAACAAGTGTAAGAACTAAATGCACATGGGCTTCTGAGAAACAGAACAAAAGCAAGACAGAGATTTTCAGATCTCTACCCACAGGTGAGGTGAAGGATCCTGTCTCATCACCAGTACAAGGGAAGTGCTATCTGTGCTACAAGGGAAGTCCCATTAGTTTATGTAGATGGAATGAAGCACCATCTTGTCCTTTGCTTCGGGCTGCAAAATATGAGCCACTACTTTGATTGGTCCCTCTTGCACCTTTCTTTTATTGTATTTCTTCTAACTACCACCCCATACACCAATGTTTTTATTTGCCTTGTATGTTTTCTCCAGCAGTACAAATATTAGGCTGATGGGGGGACTCTAATCTAGGGGACAGAAATGAGGAGGACTAAGCCAACTTCTTTCCCGGTATTATTATGAATCTTTAATAAATTAAGAACCCTTGTGGCTGTTTTTAGATTTTAAAAAAAGTAATATATTAGTAGATCTGATCAAGGCACTTAAATGATCATTAACCCTTAATTATATAGTTAAGATTTTTCAAAAAGAAAAATACTACAGTTGATGGCTATGATTTAAAATCTGGTCACTCAAATTTAATCATACAATTTACTAACTTGCTGCTGAAGTATTGTAATGTCTGCCTATATGGATTGTATGGGACTTAATTGAAATAAAAACTTGCAAAGGTTTAAAGTGAACAATGTTGCTTTAGTTGGTCAACATAACAATACAGCAATTGCCTAGATACACCTATATGCATAAATAATTGGCTTGAACAAGAATACAAAGATTAGTCACTTTTAGTCCAAAGAAAAAGTTAGATTGTTGTTGCTTGCAAACTTTGTATTCAGTCAGTCCAGTTATTGCTCTCATCATCCACCAAGGTGCTGGATCATTCCAAGATGCTTCTCTGCAAATAGCTTTAGATCCCAAAGCAACAGACAGCATAAAACACAGCTTGAAGGCCATCCTCCTGCCATAAATATGCAAATATGACAAATATCAGAAATGCAAAAAGGGCTTCTCTGCCCCTTTGCAAATCAACCATGCATATATAATATACCAATTCAATTTACCTTGTGCAAGGTGATAAATGCACATCTTTATTATTCAACTCCCCGGGAGAAGAACTTGATTCCTTTCTCCTTACTCTGAGTAATGATTTCTCACCTACAGGGCTAAACCAGCCTAGCCTGTTCATGGACTCTACATTATGTTACTAGCTGACATCTCCAAACCTAGCAAACCCCAAGTGTATTTGGAATCCAAATACCAACACATAACCCACAGCAATTCACGTACCCATGCAATGAGTACAAATGTTGGTATGAAGGGGGGGGGAGCAATAGTGTCCAGCAAGAAGATGAAAGCCCATTGCCCCTTCTTCCTGTTCATGAAATATTGTCTTAAACGGTTGCAATCAATGCCAATAGTTATTGCATGGCTACTAGACCACACAGTTTGAAGCAAGATCTGCCAATCACCAGGGCTCAGCTGCCTGCACTAGTGCTTGAAGAAGTCACAGCAACACAAAACATTAATACTGACAAGAGTGACCCTTTTCCTCCAAAGTTTCTGAGACATATTACCTGAAAAATATTAAGTTGAATAGGTAGGAGTAGGAGTGGGGATTTATGGTTAGAAGCTTTTGAGACACAGGACTTCTAAAAATGCTATAATTTCAAATGAGGAAAATGGAAACATAGTGGCATTATTACACTTATTATCACCCATCACTGTAATTGTGTGGAAGAACCACCTTGGAATTATCACACAGCGACCATGGAATTATGACACAACCACCACTAGCACTTCAAGAACAGGATTTTACTTCTGTGATTTAGCATAGGTGAGATTTCAGTGATTCTTACGAAAAGATGTGAGTGCTTAAAAAAAACAAACTTAACTTGCAAAGTAAACAAACACACTAACACATAAACCTAAAAACATGCAAACAAACCAGGACAGTTCATAAAAAGAGAGTCCTATAGATAGTTTTCACATTCTCACCTGGAAATGGGGAGGGGGGAAAGAGGACCGCTCATTCACACTGTAATCTTGCATTTACAGCAGGAACGTGTTTTTGCACACTTTTCAAAACTGTGAAAAAAGCAATATTGGGAACTATTGATGGCTTGTCCTGTCAATTAAAAGCAATGCCTTATTCATGGCTGGAGCACAGTTTGATCACACAAACATGACAACAAATAGCAGAAACCATTCACGCTACCATGAAATTATAATTGTGAATTTTTTGCCGTGTCTTTGATAAAGTACATAATGTGGCAATTACGTACCCTGAATAAGAATCATAGACTGGTAAGAGTTGGAAGGGCCATCTAGTCCAAGATCTTGTCATGCAGGAATCTACAACTAAAGCACCCCGAAAGATGCTCATCCAACCTCATTTAAAGACCTCCAAAGATGGGGAGTTCCCCACATTCCAAGGCAATGTATTCCACTGTCAAACTGCTCTTAAAGTAAAAATGTTCTTCCTGATGTTTAGGTGGAATCTCTTGTGCAGTCAGACCCCCGTATCCATGGGGGTTTGGTTCCAGGACTTACTGCAGATACGGGAAACTGTGGAGAACAGCAAACCCTACTAAAAGTAATGGACTTCTGGTTAAAAAAAATGCCATAGAGTTGCCTTGGAGGACCTAGAAGATATCTAGGGAGGACATCTCTCTAGGCATTTTCTAAGATGCCTCTATGGTATGTGCCCCTGTTTTGGGTCCCCTGGATAACTGAAACCACAGATATTGGTTCTGCAGATATGGGGATCTGACTGAACCTAAAATAAAATAAAACAAAACAAAATATGGGGGTACAAACCTAAAATGTATTCTGATATGCACAAGGAGTGATGATGGGGTGAACCACACTAGGCAGGCCTGGAAAACTCAACGACACCCCCCCCCCCCGCAACTCCTTAACTTGGAAAATGGTTCAATTGATTCTGATTCCCATTCTAGGCTAAATCTGATCCTATAGCACTCTCAATGATTCAATGATGTCATTAGGAATAGGAGGGTGATGTCATGGAAAGGCCAGTCCTTCTCTCCCTCTTTTCCTGTTGAGCCTTCTAACCTGCTCTTTTTCACTCACCTAGTTACCTTCAAACTCAGAGGCAGAAGCAAACATTCTGAGCTACTATGATTCATATTTCTAAGTAAGAGAGTATGAAATTCAGTGGCAACATCATTGTACAAGTTTGTTTTTCCATTTGTACTAGTGGAGTGTATGGGATGCTCTTGTAAGCGGGACAATACTATGTGTACCCTGAAGTTCTTAGCTCACAAGAGATGGCTGAGTCAGGGTGGTGACAATCATCTTGCTTTTGTTCCAGATGTGCCTAGCGGTAGCACCTATCTCTGAATCAGAGCCAGTGAGACCCTATGATCTAACCCTTAACAACTGAGTTAAAATGTTCCAGAAGCACTTTTCATGAATGGTTTTCAAGTATGCCACCTTTGAATCTATTAGATTTGTATTCTCCTGCATTTGCTAGGAATGCAGGTCTTTGTGAATTTTATTCTCATAGACAAGAACAACAATTGTACCATCTTTCAGGCAAATGAATCCAAAACTGTGAAGATTGTTGTCCGTCCAGGATTCTCCTTGCCAGGGTTTCCAGACATTCAGATGCCCTCTTTTTTTTTTCTTTTTGACATTTTGGCCTATAATGTTCTTAATTTTTATTGATATTATGTTTTTAATCTATATTGTGTTTTTAATCATTATATTTTAATAATGGTAATAATTTAATTCTTTTAAAACTTCTGTAATGTTTTAGTTGTATTTTTTAAATTATTGTAAGCTGCCTTGAATACCCTCTTGGGAAAAAGGCAGGATATAGATCCAGTAAATAAATAAATATCATTCAAAAAGGTTTGTTTTTTCCAACCTTAACACTCACTTTTTTAAAACAAATAATCACAAGTCTTTCTATCAAATTTGAAAAATATATTTTTCAAATGTTGGAAAGTTCTTAATCAAAGTGAACTGAACGAAAAGCACAGATATAGGATGGGTGACACATGGCTTGAGGGCAGTACATGCAAAAAGGATCTAGGAGTCTGTGTGGACCACAAGCTGAACATGAGTCAGCAGTGTGATGCAGCAGCTAAAAAAGCCAATGCGATTCTAGAATGCATTAATAGGAGTAAGTGTCTAGATCAAGGGAAGTAATAGTGCCACTCTATTCTGCTTTGGTTAGGCCTTACCTGGAATATTATGTCCAGTTCTGGGCACCACAATTCAGGAAGGATATTGAGAAGCTGAAACATGTCTAGAGGAGGGCAACCAGGATGGTGGGAGGTCTGGAAGCCATGCCCTATGAGGAATGGCTTAGGGAGCTGGGCATGTTTAGTCTGGAGAAGGGAAGGTTGAGAGGAGACATCATAGCCATCTTTAAATATTTGAAGGGATGTCATACTGAAGATGGAGCAGGCGTGTTTTCTGCTACTCCAGAGACTAGGACATGGAGCAATGGGTTCAAACTACAGGAAAAGAGATTCCACCTAAACATTGGGAAGAACTTCCTGACACTAAGCTGTTCGGAAGTGGAATACACTGCCTTGTAAAGTGGTGGAGTCTCCTCCTTTGGAGGTTTTTAAACAGAGGCTGGATGGCGATCTGTTGGGAATGATTTGATTGTGTATTTCTGCATGGCAGGGGTTGGACTGGATGGCCCTTGAGGTCTCTTCCAACTCTTTAATTCTATAAAATTCTCAACCATCTGCATGGCCAAATTCTCAAGAGGCACATACTGCTAGTACAGGGAACAACAAGTTGTATATGCTTCCAAGAAGCTATTCAAGAGGTGGCAGCCAACTCATGGCTGGATATACAGGCTTTCAAAGAGCTACGGCTGCAAGACCAAATTGGTTAGTTTTGCTTTCTCCCACATTTGATTTTTTATTATTATTATTGCAAGTGCTTTCAATTTATTAAGAAATTATTGAATTTTGGAACACTTTTATTTTAATAAAAATGAATCAAACAAAATTCTCACCGACCCCTCCCTTTAGGCAGTTAGTGCATGCAACTGGGTTCCAAATAAGCAGCTATAAGAGACCAGCCTAAATCTCCATTTCAGAGACAACTGACTGCCTGATACCACAACAAATTTCACTTGATCAGTAATGTTGTCACTTTAGTGACCTTTAAGAATAATTTTTGCCCTCTCTTGTGCTGACAAGATATTTTAATAGAACATTAAACTGGGAATGTATGCAGACAAAGTACACTACTGACAAGTGGGTCATGCCCTAGAATGGGAATAGTGTGCCCTTCCAGATACTGTTAAACTACAATTCCTAGCACTTCCCACCATTGACTGTGCTGGCTAGAACTGCTGGAATTGCTGTCTAACATTTGGAGGCCACACAATTTCCACCCTTGTGTTATATTTAAGAAATCAATGTGGGATCCAAAGAATGAATAAATCTGTCCTTGCTTGGCACAAAAAAAGCCAATTGCTTCCTTTATGAACAGAAAGTTAGCCAGAAATCTTGGCTTTGCATTTATATATGCCAGCATTTTCTCTTCATTGGCACATTTTAAAATGCAACTAAAATACTTAATTAGGATGAGAATGCATGATGTCATTACCAGCACAGGGTTTGCATTACATGCTGCTATACCTCAAAACATATACATTAATGACTACATTTGTAAACATAAACTACATTTAGAGATTCCATATGTATAGAAGTTACAGTGAGACAGGAACTAAAAAGTCATTTGCATACAACTGACTTGCCAGAACAACACATGGTAAATGATTTATGCCTGGCAAAAATTTCCTCAAATTTATTTTAATAAGTGAAGACCCAGCCAGAATATTCAGTTACGCTGACTGGTATCATTTTCAGTAGTTATAGGATTTTTTTTTTTTTTTTAAATATATTTTTATTAATCCAGACATTTCTTACATCCTTCATCGTCATACGTTATACATGATACTTAGTACATTATATTTGCTTACTCTTAGACCAAAATGCCATATTTATAATACGTACAACATAATCATATATCTTTTATATTCCTGACGTTTTATACAACCACAAACGTATCTTTTCATTTACATTCTTCATACTATTACTATTACTTCATTTGCCTCCCGTCCAGTCTTTTCCTTCCTTTCTCATATCTTCTTTCTTCTGGAAATGCCTCAATTTCTCCTCCCACCCGCTTGACTTCCCCAGATTGCGGACTCAAAGGATTTATCAATCTTTACCACTTTCTTTATCTTTGATCCAAAATATATTATTAATCTTGCATATGTACCTTATTACTTATTTTTTTTTTGTATTTGTGTGATTTGCCATTTGTTTTCTACTTTTACACCATTACTTCGTAACCTTCTGGTACCCTCCCCTTTTCATAGTACCTCTCATATTATTTAAATTCTCCCTCTTTTATGCAAATAATCAGTAACACATTTCCATTC
This sequence comes from Gambelia wislizenii, assembly GCA_030847615.1. Taxonomy (NCBI): domain Eukaryota; kingdom Metazoa; phylum Chordata; class Lepidosauria; order Squamata; family Crotaphytidae; genus Gambelia; species Gambelia wislizenii. The sequence goes on from JAUMIR010000005.1 coordinate 29,519,574, forward strand.
CTCTCTCACTTCTTCTATCTTACCATTGTTTATTATCCGTGTCAGTTTATCACTATTCTCCATCTCCGTCAGCTTATCAAGCCAATCTTCTATGTTTGGTACTTCCTTTGCTTTCCAAACCGCTGCTATCTTTAATCTTGCTGCCGTTATTAAATATAGGATCACCCTCCAGAATTTGTTCTCAATCTTTTTCTCTAGTGTCATTGTTATATTTAACAAATATAATTTAGGATCTAATAGGAATATAACTCCTAATATCGTTTGTGTAGCCTCGTGCACTTTTTTCCAAAATCTTTTTATCTTAGGGCACCCCCACCACATATGGTATAGGGACCCCACCTCCTTTTCACATTTCCAGCATTTCTTATTGTTTAACTTGAATATTTTGTTTAACCTTGTTGGCGTCAAGTACCATCTATTTGCTATCTTTAAAAAGTTTTCTTTTAGATCCTGATTTGCCGTAAAACTGCTGGTTCTCTTCCAAGCACATTCCCATTCTTCCAAACTAATGACCTCTCCTATATCCATAGCCCATCTCGTCATAGAATCTGTTATCAGGTCTTTCTCTAACTCTCTTTCAAGCAACACCTTATAAATTTTGGCTATTTTACTTCTTCCCTGTGCACAGATGACTTTATCTATTTCATTTTCCGCCTTTGAGAAGCCGTATGTAGCCTTATCTTCTCTAAATCTATGTGTTAGTTGGACATAGGTTAACCATTGCATCCTGTTTCCTTGGGTATCTAATTCTTCCCTTGTTTTTAGACGGCATTCTTCGTTAGACCATTTTAACAGCTCTTTGTAAGTCATCCAATCTTCTTTTTTTGTCCATCTAATTTGAAATGCTTCTATAGGTGATACCCATAAGGGAGTGTTGTTATAAAATTTCTGTTTTATCTTACTCCAAACTTTCAGTAGAGGTCCCCTTACAGTATGATTCATAAATTCCTTATCTGCTCGTGTCTTATCGTACCAAAGATACGCATGGGTTCCAAATTTTTGAGTACCACATTCCAAAGTTATTGTTCTCACATTTCTTAAATTTACCCAGTCGCTGATCCAGTTTATCCCGCTGGCCAAATAATATAGTTTGAGGTTTGGGAGACCCGTTCCTCCTTTACATCTTAGATTGAGTAAAGTTGTCGATTTTATTCTAGCTTTGCGTCCGTTCCATATAAAGTTCTTTAAATCTTTCATCCATTCCTGAAAGGGTTTATCGTTGTCTAATATAACCAGATTCTGGAACAAAAACATCATTCTAGGCAAGATATTCATCTTAATGGTTGCTATCTTCCCTAATAATGTTAAGTTCATTTTTTGCCATCTCTTAAGATCCTCTTTTATCTGGTTCCAGGTTCTTTTGTAGTTGTTTTCATATAGTTGTCTATTTCTTTTAGTCAGCCATATGCCCAGGTACCTTACTTTGGCTTCTATCTTACAGCCTGATTTCTCCCTTAGATTAATTTCATCCGATTTTGTTAGATTCTTAGTTAAGACAACCGTTTTTTCCTTATTGATTTTAAAACCTGATATCTTGCCATATTCGGTTATCGTTCCAAATGCTTTTTCCAGGTTATTTATTGGATCTTGTATTATTAACAATAAATCATCCGCATAGGCTAACAATTTATATTCTTGGCCCTTAAACCTCAAACCAGGAATTGTCTCATCATTCCGGATTTGTCTATTCAAAACTTCCATTGCCAGAATGAATAATAAGGGAGACAGGGGACAACCCTGTCTGGTTCCCCTCTGAATGTTAATTGGCGTAGATCTCTCTCCATTTACTAAAATTTGTGCCTTTTGTCTTTTATATATCTGATCTATATATTGATAGAATTCGGGACCCACCTCGATCTCTTCCAATACCGCTTTCATATATTGCCATCTCAAACTATCAAAGGCTTTTTCCGCGTCGGCGAATACTAAGGCTACCTTCTTATCGTTATTTTTCTCATAGTACTCTAGAATACTCAGGGTTAGCCTTATATTATTTGCCAATGTTCTACCTGGGAGAAAGCCGTTCTGGTCTGGATGTATAAATTCTCTTAATACTTCTTTCAATCTATTAGCTAGGATCATTGCATATATTTTGTAGTCAGCATTCAGGAGGGAAATTGGTCGGTAGTTCTTAACCTCCGTGTTATCTTTTCCCTCCTTTGGAATTATAATTATTTCTGCATATTCCCAAGTTTCAGGGATGCCATCCTCCTTTATTTTGTTAAACATTTCATGCATGTGTTCGATTAGATCCTCCTCAAAGATTTTATAGAATTCTGATATGAAACCGTCTGGGCCTGGTGACTTGCCCGTCTTCAAATTTTTAATTGCCAAAGATATCTCTTGCCTGCTTATAGGTTTTCCTAGTATTTCTTGTTGTTCTTTTGTTATCCTGCCGATATTACTGTTTCTTATGCCTTTTCGAATCTCTGACTCTTGGTTTGTTTTTTCTTTCTTTTCTGAGTATAGGTTTTCATAATATTGTTTGAATTTTAACATAATGTCCTTCTGTAAAGTGTATAATTTGCTTTCTTCTCTAATCAGTGTGATAAGTTTCTTATCTGAATCTTTTCTTAATTTATGTGCGAGCCACCTCCCCACTTTATTAGCGTTGGCGAAAAAGTTTTGCTTAGCTCTTTTTAATTTATATGCTATTTTTTCTATTATTTCTTGATTTAATTCGTTTTGCAAATTTTTTATGTTTCTTAGAATCTTGTCGTTTCCGGGTTTCTGTCGTAACTTCTCTTCTTTCTCCTTCAACTCTGCCCAGACTTTCTCTGTTCTCTCTCTTCTCTGTCTTTGCAGCTCTGCCCCTCTTTGCAGAAACAGGCCTCTTATCGTCGCCTTAAAGGCGTCCCATCTTACTTTGCTTAAGGTTTCTCCCAGCAAGTTTAATTCAAAGTAATTTTTCATCTCTCTTTTTATTTTTGCTTTAAAATTCTCATCTTTTAACATTGCCTCTTTCATCTTCCACGAGTATTCTTTCTTTGTGGCAGTTAAGATCATTTTTAAAGGGTTGTGATCCGATAAGATTTTCGGCTGAATGTCTATGTCTTTAATTCTTGTGCATATTTCTTTTGCGACCCAATACATATCTAGCCTTGACCAGCTTTTATGCACCTCTGAGTAGAATGTGTAACCTTTTTCTGTACCCTTCTTGTATGGCCACACATCAATCAGATTCAGCTCTGTCAGAATCTCTTTACCAATCATTGGGAGTTTACCATGATGTTTCCTTTGATCTCCTGATCTATCTCTTGTAGCGTCTATTACTCCATTAAAATCTCCAGTTATTATGATATTTTCTCCTTCTAAATTTTCGATTTCCTTTTTTAACTGAGCATAGAACTGTTTTTTTCTTTCCAAAGGTGCATACACTGCTATCATTGTGATCTTAAAATCCGTCAATCTTATTTCCACACCAACATAGTGGCCTTCGGAGTCTCTCAAAATTTCTTTTGCTTCAAAGTTATTTTTTATATAAAGTACGACTCCATTTTTCTTCCTTGTGTCTAGAGAGTAGAATAGTTGTCCCAACTTCTTATTTGTCAAATATTGGAAGTCTCGTTTCTTTATTCTGGTCTCTTGAAGCGCTATAATATCCACCTTTTGCTTTTCCAAATAGTAATTAACTCGTTTCCTTTTTTCCGGGGTGTTTAGTCCCTTCACATTCCATGTTAACATAGAGATTGCCATCTTAATATCTATTCGGAATCATCTTGATAAATCCCCTCCTCGTCCGTTTCCTGTCCTTTTTCCTTTTCTTCCCGATCCGAGTCTAATCCAAATTCTTCTTTCTCATCCTGCGATATATCGTCTACTTCCTGTTTATTTCGTTCATCTTCGGTGTTTTTTGCCTCTGATCTGGTCTCTCTCTTACTTTGATCTGTCTCGTGAGCTTCTTCTTTTCTTCTGTCACTGCCCCGTGGCATTCTCCCTTTATCTTCTCCCCCAGTTGCCTTTTTCTTTCTCTTTCTCTTATCATACTCCTTGTCGTCTCTGCTCATTCTTTCCAAAAATTCCTTAGCCTTTTCTACCGTATTTATTTTATATCTTTTTTGGTAGTAGCTAAAAGATACGCCTTCAATGCGTTCCCATCTGTAGTTGATGCCTTTCCTTCGTAATTCTTGTGTCAGGGATCTGTATTCATGTCTGCGCTTTAATATTTCAGGAGGTGTATCTTTATAAATCTGTATGTCGTTTTCTTCGATTACCAATTTCTTCAAATAACTTTGCTGAATTATTTCATCTCTTATTGAAGATTTTGTGCATGTAATAACCACGTCTCTGGGAACTTTCCTTTCCTTCGCAACTTCAGAGCTTATTCTAAATATTTTGTCCGTGTATTGCAGTAAATAATCTTCCGGCATATCCATAAACTGAGCTAATGGGGGGATTATCCTGTCTAACAAATTTTCTCTTATTTTTTCAGGAATTCCTCTCAGCTTTATACACTTTTCTCGATATCTTATTTCATGAGTCAAGCTAAGATTTTTTTCTTTCTCTTGTTCGGCCAACAAATTTTCAGACTGTTTCTCCAATATTCGCGTCTTGCTTTTTACCTCTTCTAGCTCTGTTTTTACCTCCTTCATTTCTCCTGTAAGTTTGTCGAGTCTTTTTCCTAATCTTTCAATATCTAATTTCAGTTCTTTCTTCATATTCTTAAATTCTTCTTTCATTTCCTGTTTAAATTGTTTCATGTCCTGTTTAAATTCTCTTAATTCCTGTAAAATCTGCACATTCATGTCAACCTGTTTACTAGGCATTTCAATAGACCCTCTTCTACTTATCGTTGTTTGTGATGTAGTGTATGCCCTTGACCTAATTCCTGATGCCATTATTTCTCTTGTATTCTGTTTTCTCTCCTATCCTGTTAACTCTCTTCAGGTACTCTTAAACTTCTTATTTCTAATTTTCCCTTCTGGGTTTTGTCCCCTTGAGTTGCAACTCTTTCAATTATTTAATTATTTAATAAGTGCTCATGCACTTATTTTAATAAGTGAAGACCCAGCCAGAATATTCAGTTACGCTGACTGGTATCATTTTCAGTAGTTATAGGATTTTTAAGCTGAACTTGTAAGTGCTGGGGATTCATGTTTATGGTCATTAATTACCAAACATGACCCCCAAAACGTTTTTTCAGCCTGGCTGCTTCCCAACCAAAGGGTTTGTAGGGTGATGCAGATTGGAGCACTAGCAAATTATGACTGCAGTGCCTCCCAGTCATGGGGCACACTGAGACAAGAAGTTGCAGCAGGACCCCAAGTGGTGTTTCTAGCTGCCTGTTCTCAACCTGCCTCACAACTAAGACCATGCTGTAGATGTCATTTCCCAGCAGCTTGATCTGCAGTGCCTCAGAAACACTTCCACTGGGGAGCAGCCAGACTGGAAAGGTAGGTTTGGGGAGGTGTAGTGTTGTCAGACATAACTACAACAGTGGAGCTCCATAATCATAATTATTTCTTCCAATGCAAGATCTCAGAAATTTTTTTAAAAAAGTGAACCTAATAATATTAATGGAAGATTTCACCAGTTATGCATAGAGATTCTTCTTACAGTGTAGTGGCTAAAGCAGGGATGGGAGATCCATAGCCCTCCACATACTGTTGGGCTGCAACTCCCATGAGTTCTCACTAGAATAACAAATGGTCCAAATGATCTTTGAAAAGATCAAAGCAGTTGAAATCCAACAATGTCTGGAGAGGAACATGATCTCTCTCATACATTTTAGAGTAGGATGGAGTAGACCGCCATTCAAATCCTCTCACTGAGTACCTGGTATTTATTAATCACTGTTTCTCAGCTTAATCTACATCATAGGGTTATTGTGAGGATTTTAAAAAGGCAATTTTTTGTGCTCCTGGGAGGAAAGGTGGGATATAAATATAATCTATAGAATTCATAAATATACTGTACACAATAGCGGCACCAGGGGCTCAAATCCTGTTGGCTAGTCCCAAATAGATTAACCTTATTGAATCACTTGTTGAATGGTGACTCAGGGCTTGTCTAGATGAGAAAAAATAATGCTCATACCTACACATTATAGCAAATTTGCAGCAGCAACCTTTTGTTCCCACAGTCTTTCCACAAAAATAGGCAGTGAAGCTCTCCATGCTTGATGTTCATACACCTGTGAATCAAGGTGGTAGCCATGTTGTACGCTCCCACCACAGCAGAGTATTTTTTTGCCATCAGGGAAGACACTCAGAGTTGGAAGGCAAAGGGAAACTGGCAGTGCCCAGAAACAAAGAGAAGGGCAGCCACCATGAAGAATGAGAGGAGAGATTGAGCCCCCAGCCCTTCAGCCATCCTGGTGAATCACAAAAAACTGTGAAGGCTTTGCCTGTGCAGTAAGTGCATATGGTATTTTTGGTCCCCTTCCTTCTAAATACAGGAATTGGCACAGGATCCCATTTGGACAAAAGGTGTTCTTTAATTCTATGAGGAGTAGTTTCACCATTTAGACAAGCCCTCAGCATGTAGGTAAATCAAAATGATTCAATTGCTCTGCTCTTGTCAGGACTAACAATAGGAATTGGGTAAGGATATCCTCAGAATGAGAAAAGTTTCAGGCTCAGGCTCTTCCACAATCATATATGTATCATATAATAAGAACGGTGTTCTCTATGCATAGGGTCCATTTGCATCACCATTACTTTGTCCAGCTCTCATTATACACAGACCTTAAAATTAGTTTAGAGTGAAGCATTTCGGCTGAATTGGGATTCAGGTTGTGGACCTGAATTTTAACTTGTAATTTGCAAGAGCTGGAGATGATTAGTACTTCTCAACTCAACTCCATTATATAGTTGATATGGCCGTTGGTGGTGATGATATTAAGGCCATAATATTGAGAACACAGCTGAGTTGGGCAGGGCATGTTTCTAGGATGGAGGACCATCGCCTCCCAAAAATAGTACTGTACGGTGAACTCGCCACGGGTCAGCGTAAGAGGGGCGCTCCAAAAAAGCGATACAAGGACTCCCTGAAACAACATCTCAGGCTTGGCCAAATTGATCACCGACAATGGTCCACCATGGCCTCACATCGGGAGGCTTGGAGACACACTATCCACAATGCTGCAGCCTTATTTGAGAGCTCACGCCGAACAAGTCTTGAAGAGAAACGACAACACAGAAAGAATCACAACCTGGAATCATCACCCAAGGAGACCTTCTGCTGTGCTTTCTGCAACCAGACATGTTTATCTCAGATTGGCCTTTTCAGTCATCAGCGCGCTTGCAGAAAGCATGGGATGAGTCCTTCCTGAATCTTCATTTGCGAAGAAAAGCCAGAGAGAGGGGGGGTGATGATGGTGCTTTGTTGTTGTTGTTATTAATTGTCATCAAGTCAACTTTGACTTATGATGACCCCATGAACAAGAGACCTCCAAGTTACCCTATCATCAACAGCCCTGCTCAGGTCTTGAGCACTCAGGGCCATGGGTTCCTTGATTGAATCTAGCCATCTGGAATGCCATCTTCCTCTTTTCCTACTGCCTTCTACCTTACCAAGCATTATTTTATTTTCTAGTGAGTCATGTCTTCTCATGCTACATCCAAAGTACGACAGTCTCAGTTTAGTCATCTTCACTTCTAAAGAGTTCAGCCTTGATTTGCTCTAGGACCCATTTATTTGTCTTTTTCAAAATCCACAGTATCCATAGGACTCTTCCTCAGCACCAGATTTCAAATGAGTTGATTTTCTTTCTTTCAGCTTTCTCCACTGTCCAGCTTTCACAACCATACATAGAAATGGGGGGAGAAAAAAAAAACCAATGGCATGGACAATCCTAACTTTAGTATTGAATGATATATCTTTATTCTTCAGGATCTTGTCTATTTCCTTCATAGCTGCCCTTCCAAGTCCTAGGACTTTATCAGACAGGCTAAATATGCCATCATAACAACACCACATAAATGCAATCAGACAACGTCACCCTTTCGCCTTTATGTATAGTGAAAATCATGTAGTTTTTAATTGACGGATTAAGCCATGAATAGATTCCCTGTACTGCTTTTGTGCCGGCATTGCTGGAACATGAAACATTGGGCCATTTAAATCTCATACTTACCCCGAAAATGACCAGACTGGCCAGAACACTTCCAGGTCAGATTGGGGCATCCAGGTAAGTTTTGCTCTTTTTATGACCCTCCCGGGGTCATAAAAGGTCCTTGGGACCTTTAAAGTGTGTTAAGGTGCTTGGTATAACTTTAAATGCATTGTTTTTTGTTTTTATTTTTAAATTTTCCACACAATGTTGTTATGGGATTTTGAGCGAGGAAGTGAATGGGGCTCCATTCACTTCCTCTTTATTCACGGAGCTGCCTTTGCTGGGAGAAGAAGGTAAGTGCAGGAGGGAACATTTTTTCGCTGACATAGAAATAGGTTTTTTATGCCAGCAAAAGAACATTTAAAGGGCAACATCTGATAAAGTCACTAGTCATCTTCTGATTTTGTGAATGCAGTTTCTTATTATCATCGAATCATAGAACTCTAGAGTTGGAAGAGACCACGAGGGCCATCCAGTCCAACTCCCTGCCATGCAGGAAATCTTGATCAAAGCATCCCGACAGATGGCAATCCAGCCTCTGTTTAAAGACCTCCAAGGAAGGAGACCCCACCACGCTCCAAGGGAGTGCGTTCCACTGCCAAACAGCTCTTACTTATTGAGCTAAGGTATGGAAAATCTTAAACTATTTCAATGTCTTCTTCGTATACTTCAAAGTGTCTTCTTCGTATACTTCAAAGTCATGTAAACCTTCTGTGGTCATTATTTTTGTTTTCTTACTGTTGAACTGTAAACCTGCCTTTGCACTGTCTTCCTTGACTTTCTTCAGTAATTGTTCTAAAGTCTTTGCTATTTTCTCCTAGTAATATGGTGCCATCTGTATATCTTAAATTGTTGATATTCCTTCCTCCAATTTTCACACCTCCTTCCTCCACATCTAATCCTGCTTAACATATGATACGTTCAGCATACAAGTTAAACAGATAGGGTGATAAAATGAAGACTTGCCTGACCCTCTTGCCAATTGGAAACCATTCCGTTTCTCTGTACAGATATTTTGTCCTAACAGTAGCCTCTTGCCCTGCATACAGGTTTCATATCAGGACAACCAAATGTTGTTGCATACCCATTTCTTTAAGAACAATCCATAGTATTTCATGATCTATACAATCAAAGGCTTTCCTGTAATCTATAAGCACAGGCTGATTTTCTTTTCAAATTCTTTCGTGTGCTCCCTTATCAAGCATGTGGTTGCAATATTATCCCTAGTGTCTCTTCCCTTTCTGAATCCAGCTTGGACACCTGGCTTTTGCTAGTGATGTGCAAATCAAACATAATCTGTTCTGTATATATTTCATCAGGTCAGGTAGTCCTCAGACACTCCTTCATCCACAGAATTCTCTTCACAGGTTTTTATTTTTTCACAGTAGAGGATTAGGTGCAAAAAATCTCTCTCTCTCTCTCTCTCTCTCTCTCTCTCTCTCAGGCTTTTCTTCGCAAACGAAGATTCAGGAAGGACTCATCCCGCACTTTCTACAAGTGTGCTGATGACTAAAATAAAGTGCATTTTTCCACATGGCACCATTGTATATGTAAAAATGTCCTTCTAATCCATTAGTTTTCAAAAAATATCTCTTCCATCATTATCCATCACATTCAGAAGGTTACACAATTAATTTCAACAGGCATGCATGCACGCACCTGTTTGGAGGGCAGATCATTCCCATTTAGCCACAGATTCAATTGAAACAAGGTAGTCTAGCATCATGAGAATGCTACCTTTTGGAACAGAAAAAACAGGCACCTATGGATCATATGGTAAATTTCACCAGTATCCCTAGCTACTACTGATGCTCGGAATCAGTTGCCCTGGAACTGTTGAGTGCATTCAATCTGCTTTATCAAAAAAGCACAGTCATATAAGTGAAATTTGCCCTGAGGCTACCAGCTGTCTGTTCTTCAGATATGAAGAAAAATGGCAATGGTTTGGTGGACAGGTGTTAGTGATCATTCAGCTAAAATCAACAGGGAGAACTGAAATCCACTGAAACAGAAATGCCAACATTCCTGCCAACTAAAACTGTTACCTCATGCATTTTGGCAATAATTATTTTACATTTTTATGGCTTCTCTAAAATGTATTTTTCATTTTATTAATATTCTAAGATGTCCCATTCCATGAAATAATTATTTGAAGGAAACAGGACTCAAGTCAGGAGGGAAAGAGGAAGGATGGGATTTTACCATCACTAGATATAGTATGTTAACTCAATAGGTCTGGGTTCTGGCAAAGAGGCATGCCATATCCTGCTTTTGCATTAATGAAACACGTTGTATTGGAGCTTCTGCAAGTAGTATTTTAATGAGCCTCTGACTGCAATTGCTATCATGATCAGTTATGACTGGCATCTGGAAAACAGCCAAATTGTGCTAAAAGCAAGTGAAGTCAAATAAAGGACACCATACACCTTTCCAGAAGCACATTTTGTTCATTGCCTGAATGGATAATGAGCCAATACCACTTGGCTTGCTATTTCTCATCAAGCTTCAACACAGTCCTACTTGCTGGCTTGAACTGCTGGTGTTGATTTTCTGAATCAGCAATTGCTGCTTGCACTGTTCCTGTTGTCATTTTGCTGATATCTCTTTCTTCAGGGCTCTTTACCCAACCACTGCAAAGACCAAAAGCTTGTGTGCATTAGCTCCAAGACAGTCAAGTACATCTGAAATTATGCTTTTGACATATCATGGCAAATGTTACTTTTTCTCTCTCTGGCTTTTCTTCGCAAACGAAGATTCAGGAAGGACTCATCCCGCGCCTTCTGCAAGCGCGCTGATGACTAAAAAGGCCAATCCGAGATAAACAAGTCCGGTTGCAAAAAGCGCAGCAGAAGGTCTCCTTGGGTGATGTTTTTGGGTTGTGATTCTTTCTGCGTTGTCGTTTCTCTTCAAGACTTGTTCGTCGTGAGTTCTCAAATAAGGCTGCAGCATTGTGGATAGTGCGTCTCCATGCCTCCCGATGTGAGGCCAGGGCGGACCACTGTTGGTGATCAATTTGGCCAAGCCTGAGATGTTGTTTCAGGGAGTCTTTGTATCGCTTTTTTGGAGCGCCCCTCTTACGCTGACCCATGGCGAGTTCACCGTAGAGTAGTATTTTTGGGAGGCGATGGTCCTCCATCCTAGAAACGTGCCCTGCCCAGCGCAGCTGTGTTCTCAATATCATGGCCTCAATGCTGGTGCTCCCTGCTTGTTCAAGGACAGCAACATTCGTCACATAGTCAGTCCAGTGTATATTTAGGATTGTGCGTAGACAGCGCTGATGAAAGCGCTCGAGGAGTCGTAGGTGGTGGCGATAGGTAACCCATGTTTCAGATCCATAAAGGAGGATAGACAGTACGATGGCTCTATACACACTGATTTTTGTGCTTTGCCTCAGGTGTTTATTGCTCCAGACTCTTTTGTGAAGTCTTCCAAATGCACTATATGCCTTTGCTAATCTGTGATCGATCTCTTTGTCAATCTTGGCATCTGAGGAGATGATGCTTCCCAGGTAGGTGAACTGCTGAACGGACTTGAGCACTGATTTGCCGACGGCAATGTGGGGATGGTGGTGTTCGTCCTGTGGTGCAGGCTGGTAAAGAACTTCTGTTTTCTTCAGGTTGACTTCTAGCCCAAACAGCTCTGCAGCTGTTGCAAAGCAGGACGTTAGGCGCTGCAGAGCTGCTTCTGTGTGGGCAACAAGGGCAGCAGCATCGGCGAAGAGCAGCTCACGGACTAGATAGTTTAGAGTCTTAGTGTGAGCCCTCAGACGGCTTAAGTTAAACAAGCTACCATCAGTACGGTAGCGTATATAGATGCCGTCGTCTTCTTCAAGCTCTGCCATAGCCCTTTGGAGCATCGTGCTAAAGAAGATTGTAAATAAAGTTGGTGCAAGAACACAACCTTGCTTCACTCCATTAGTTATTAGAAAGGGCTCTGAAAGAGCATCGCCATATCTGACTTGACCACGCTGGCCCTCGTGTAGCAAGATAATCATTTTAAGGAATTTGGGGGGACATCCTAGTTTTTCCAGGATCTGCCACAGACCTTTTCTACTTACAGTGTCAAAGGCTTTTTTACATGTTTCTGATTGTGTAAGAACACTTTGTACTATTTCTCCATCAAGCCCAGTATTGTCTACAGTGATGTGAAATGGCTTCACTAGGGTCTCAACTGTTCCTGATCCTTTTCACTGAAGAGGCCAATGTTGCACCTGGGCCTTTGTACATGCAAATCTATGGCTGAGCTATGATCCATTCCCAAGAGCTGAATCCTAAGTATGGTAGTGTAATGAAAGGGAACTATAGCTAGGTTTGGAGTTAATGGCATAGTAGCCTCTGTTCATGTTGTAGTCAACACAGGTATCTTAATACAGCAATTTGCTGTAGCCACAAGGTTTCTGGTGAACATATGGCTCAAGTTCTCTTTAAAGGATGCCATCCATTTACTTCACGGAAAATAGCTGGTCAGCACAATATCAACAGTGGCTGGTGGATGTGAATGGGGTGGTAAATCCACTCTGAAGTTTAAACTGAGCTTTAAAGGATCTCCCCAAGGTGCTGAGCCCAATCTCCAAAATAGGTTCAGCATATTGGTTGGCTCCATTAAAGTTTAGACTTAAAACTGGAGCAGATTCACCATACCACTAACATGGACAGCACTAGCTACCATTTGTGCAGGCTGCTGTGTTGCTGTTATGTGCCATCAAGCCAGCTTCTTCTTATGGTGACTCTATGAATGAGAGACCTCTAAGAGATGCTATTAACATTCCTGTTCAGGTGTTGCAAATTCAGGGGTTTAGCTGGAGCCAATCCATCTATAATGCAGTCATCCTCTTTTTCCTGTTGCCTTCAACTTTACTAAACACTACTGCCTTTTCCACTTGTGGTATCTCCAGAGTACAACAGCTTCAGTTTAGCCATTTTGATCTCTAGTAAGAGTTCAGGCTTGATTTGCTTTTGGACCTATTTGTTTGTCTTTTTGGCAGTTCATTGACAGGTTTCTTCACTGTCCAGCTTTTGCAACTGTTCAAAGAAACTGGAACTACTACTGATAATCCTGACTTTGGTATTCAAAAATATATCTTTAGACATGAGGATCTTATCTAGTTCCTTCATAGCTGCCCTTCCTTGTCTTAGCCTTCTAATTTCTTGACTATAGTTTCCATTTTGATTTATGACTGAGCCAATATATATATATTCTCTATTTCAACATTTTCATCATCCATTTAATGAGAAAAGGCAGGTCCAGTCTACAATCCTACATAAAATCCTATATGTATTTCTGAGTAGTCATGCATTAGATGGCACTGCTGATCATACAGAAGCCCCTTGCATGCATAAGAAATTGCTTTCATGGAGTAATTCAATGGTTAATTTAAAAAAAAAACATTACAAAGAATCAGAAGTATTCAAATCAATTCAATAGCACACAAAAGCAAAGTCCAAAATGTACACACAAGTCAATATTTTGCAGTTCTCACAAAAGGAAAGAACATACAACAGTATGACAAAAGGAAAAAGAAATGATAATAAAGGACAGAGGATAAGGGAGGAACAAATTCTATACTTTCAGTCTTACTTTGGCTACACCAAACAGCCTTTTAAAAAACCAGAAAGCTCACTGTGTATAATGCTGAGATAAGGTGATAAAGATGGGAGGGAAGGAGACAATAAACCAGCATAAATCTTAACCTTGTAAATTGTGCATGCTCTCTCTCTGTCTCTGTCTGTGTGTGTGTGTGTGTGTGTGTGTGTGTGTGTGTGTGATTAATAAAAGATTTATTTTCACTATATATGTGTTTCTGGGTAGAAAGGTAAACCCCAAAACCCAAGACCATTATTTTCTTGTATTAGTGAGATTCTATTCTTTAGGTTAATCTCTCCACCCACTGACCTCTCTGTACAGCCCCACTCACTATTCAGTTTAACTTGAATTTCTGCATTGTTCCACATGGTTCTTGTGTTGAGACTTGACCTTCTGTAGGAATATTCAGTAAATCATTGTATTCTTCATTCTCATATGGAGGAACAAACAATCTTCCTAGTTTTCTATACAATGTGGGAGAAAACAAATATTTCTGCACAGTAAGGAGATTATCAGACACATCCAAAAAGTACCTTACCAGAATGCCAAGGCGACGTTTCTGTCCTGTGAACAGGACCTGGTTTCAGATGATGTCATCCTCATCGTGTTCTGCTCCTGTGCTGCAGCTGTTAGTAAGGTGTCCCTTTTCATTAACGTGACCTCCCTGTCAATAAAAAGCAATGGCTTATTAATGGCTGAAGCACAGGAGCAGAATGTGACGAGGACGTCTGAAACCAAGTCCTGTTCAGAGGACAGAAACGTCCTGTTGTTCTGCTAAAGTACTTTTTGGATGTGTCTGATAATCTCCTTAGAATGGTATAATATAGAGTTGGAAGAGACCACAGGGGCCATCTAGTCCAACTGCCTGCCCTGCAGGAATACACAGTCAAAGCACTCCCGACAGATGGCCATCCAGCCTCTGTTTAAAAACCTCCAAAGGAGACTCCATCATAATCCGAGGCACTGCATTCCACTACCAAACAGCTCTTACCATCAGGAAGTTCTTTCTAACATTTAGGTGGAACCTCTTTTCTATTCTCAGGAAGTATTTGTACTTTGCAAAAAACAAAACAAAAAAAAAACAAATTAAGGAAGCATTCTTTCTTGTGCAAAAAAATGCATGGGTTTTCTTTTCTTTTTCTTTTTTCTTTTTGTAAGCAAAACTCCACTTTTTCTTTTGCACAGAAGATATGCTTCCAGCATATTCTACATAAAGTGCACTTTTTTACTGCAGAGGAAACATATTTTCAGAGCAAACTATATGTTTTTGTTCAGAAAAAACCAAGGGCTACCCTCGCCCAGAGACCTCAAAAGGTGTAACCAGTCTCAGGACGAGCAGTTTGCACTGGGCAGAGATATAATGTATTTTTCTATTTATTTCATTTATATGCCACCTTTTTCTCAAAGTAGTTCCAAACCATCTTCAAATGCAGAGTGTGACGGGACCATCTGCCTAGCGAGCTGCAACCGAACATGGCATGAGTGGCTTGGCAGACAAAGAGAGCAACCAGTCACAATGGAAGTATATGGTGGGGTGGGTAAGACTGAGAAAAAAAATCTGTCAGCTTCAAAGAGGGGAGATTTTGTTTTGCAGTGAGGGACCTCAGATGGAGGTTTCAGTGAGGTCTGAGCCAGCACCTTTAGAAGGGAGGGGTTGAGGTTGTGTGTTGTAATATGGTAAAGGACTTTATCAGACCACAACCCCCCTTTACATTATTTTGCTGCCATAGATTGTGTCATTTTTATGCTGGCAAAAGAACCCTCCACCAGACTTACCTTGAGCAGCATCAAGGAGTCTTCCCTGGCAGTAACAGAGCACAAATGGAGCTCTGTTTTACTTCCAGGGTTGAAATCTCACCGATTCTCACAAGAAGACGCTAGCGTGGGAAATTTAGGGGGGAAAGCACAATTAAATACACAAAAAGTACAGCAAAGCATAGACACACAGTTAAAAAGTCCCAAGTACACAGGGCATCATAAAAAGAGTGTCCCCTACCTGGCTGTCCCGATCTCACCTGGAAGTGTTTGCCCATTGATTCTTGTTGTATGTGGGGAAATAATCATTGTAATGTAAAAGCAATCTTGTGTACCTCATTCACAATCTTAGATAAGTCTAGGGTTTTTCCCTGCATGCATTTTGTTCTCCCAAAATTCCCTTCTCTTACTTCACTGGGCACTTCTAGCCAACTAGAAGTGCTGGATGATTCACACATGACCTAATTTGAATTTTATTGCTTTTGTGTAACTTGCTTTTTCTTCTGAATCTGACTCTCCATGAGAATGGATGCATCTTAAGCTTTCCTGTAACCATGCCATGATGCATCGGAACCCAGCCCACGGCTGGTGAGTCTCTCTTATCCATTCTTAGTCAGTTAAGGATTTTTTCTTATGTTTGTTTTAGTATGTAGATTGAGACTGATATACCTTCAGTAAACTTTGTTTTGCATTTTAAACTGACTCCTTTGTTTTGTAATGAGTCTAATTTAACTGGGTGATCCCAGATCTCTGAATACACTTTCAAATGATAATAGAGATTAAGGCTTCTTCTTAATCGCACTCTGCATAAAGCGTGAAGTCAAATGTGACTGAATGATTTTACCTTTTTAAAAAGGAGATAATTCTTGTTGTTTTTAAAGGACTAGATCCTGCAATTTTATTTTTAGACTCATTACCTTCCTACAATTCTGCATTCATGTGGGTATAATGGTGTGTGGATTCAAACATTGCCAAAACCAGCAATAAAGAATCATGGCCAATCTATTGACAGCTTGGGCTGTAAAAAAAAAAAAAAAAAAAAAAAAGTACAGCGTTTGGACTTTACATAATTGCAAAAGGACGACGTCATCTGGTATGCACACCTTTTGTGATCATTATGATGCCGTATTTGCCTGGTCTGATAAAGTCCAAAGTCTCAGAGGAATCTGAAGTTGATTTATTTTTTATAAAATCTGCTAGTGAGCTGATACTTGATATAACTAAAGGGTTACTGAGTTGGAACTTGATTATTGTTACTGCAATAGAACTTGCAGTTTGTGTTTATGTGGTCATAAAGTCTGTCAGTGTTATATATCATTCAGATATATGCTAACAACTACACCAAACCATTTGGGATATGGGAATAAGCACTGGTGTTCCTAGACCTCTGACACAAAGGAGCGGTCTGATGAGGACAGAGAGGAGATAGTGCTGAGGACAGAACAGGGGCAGGGCTTTCATTAAGGTGAGACAGAGGACTTTATCAGATGAGGTAAATTGTGCCAAAAAAACCCAACAACACTGCATAATTTTGGATGCAATGATAACACAAAGGATGAAATTATCAGACACCCTCATCATGCAGCTGTTTCCAGGGTATAGTGCTGGCATAGACAAGGCATCACTTTTTTTATTGACAGGCTAAGTGACACCCTCAGAACGGCTAAACAATGAGGTTGATAATTTTGCCCTTTTGTATTATCGTAATGTCCTTATGATGCATTTTTGCTGCATCTGATAAAATCCAGAGAGACAGTAAAAGGAGGAATAAGGGACTGTCCCTGCCTGTTACACAGAGACAGGAAGAATATCTCACAACCATTTAACCTGGATGTTAGTCAGATCTGTTCCTACAGACCATTCTTATAGCTAGTTTCCAGGATCCAAACTAATTAAGGAGACTTCCCTACATTTCACCAAGTCAAGCAGTTATAGTTTTGTTTTTCTTCTACCTCCTTATGACGTGTGCACTTAAAACATTCCAGGCTTCCTCTACTCTGCAAAATGGTGATCTCGATTAGCTCTGCTGTAAATCTGCAGTAACTGCTAAGGGTTCTGTTAGGCTACCTTTAATCTAGCCTAGCATAGCAGAAGCAGAATTTAGCTCTCTTGTCTAATTGGATTTACTGCTGCATTTCAATTGGCACAATTGGTTTTGATGGCCTAGCCATCTCTGTAATGAAAATGAATTGAATTATATTTGGAGTAGAACATAAAAGAAGAGCCTTCCATGGACAGGTACAGACACTTCATCAGTTCTGCCTCTGGTATAAATGAGGAGAGTCTGGGTTTTTTCCCCAGTCCCTCCAGAGCCACAGGGTAGTCACAGTTCATCATCACTGCCCATTTATTCTGACAGAAGTTTATTCAGTATGATAATGGGTAGTTTGAAAAGCCTTTAAATGTGCTCGATGTGATAATTTTATTAGCTTTCTGCATATAGTCTCTGAAATGTAATTACTTGTGAGGAGAAAAAAAATAAATACACATTATAAAACAATTATACTCAGAGGAAATGTGGGAATGATTATTTGTTTCCCCACAAAGGTCTCTGGTACCCTTTCTTCCAGGAAAAGGCCATTTTTTCCCCTTCAAAAATGTACCCTAAAAATAATGTACCCTCCTTGATCAAGCTGTAAGGAAAAAGTGCACTACTAAATATTAGAGAGGTATAGATGAGATCCACAAAGCTGCTGGTATGGGGAGTCTTAGGAAATTATCAGACGCAGCACATAAAGAGGAACAGGGATGGCAGAGTATCAGGAAAGGCTTTCCCTTTCACACGACATTCTCCCTGCCCATTCTGCTCTCGTTCTGCTCCAGTGCTGCCCCTGTTTTTTTTTTTAATTCACAGCTTAAGCTTTTAATAGATCCATCATTCCAGTTCTGTAACGGAATGGCAGGCATGTGAAAAGGTGTCCATTATGCTGGTGGGATGCCAGCATTAGTGGAAAGACTGGAGTGTAAAAACACTTCCAGATGCCTCCCTTATGACAGGCCCCTGCTGCTGCCACCCAGATCACCCCTCCCTGCATGCCAGCCCTCGACCCCCCAATCGCCAGCCCTCCCTGCACCCCGATCTCCAGCCCTCCACTCCCGATCGCCAGCCCTCCACCCGCCAATCACCAGCCCTCCACTCCCCAATCGCCAGCCCTCTCTGCCCCCCGATCGCCAGCCCTCTCTGCACCCGATCATTAGCCCTCCACCCCTGATTGCCAGCCCTCTACCCCCCCATCACCAGCCCTCCATTCCCCAATCGCCAGCCCTCCACTCCCGATTGTCAGCCCTCCACCCCCCAATTGCCAGCCCTCCCTGCCCTCTGATTGCCCCCTCCACCCCCCATCACCAGCCCGATCATACTCCCCCACTTGCCTCTTGATTCCCCCCCCCCATTGTCCCCAGCCAGTCCCTTTAAATCCCGGCTCGCCTCTTCTCTCGAGAGCAACAGCTAGGATTACGAACAAAGAAGTGAAAGGAGCTCTAGAGCTCCTTCCCAGGCTTCCTGGCACAAGAACGATTCAGGTAAGTGTGAAAGTTTTCATTCTTGTGCCAGGACAGGGGTGGGAGAGGGGTGGGAAAGGAGATTGTGGGACGGGAACACTTTTTTTGTTCCCGTCTGATAATCTCCTTATTGTCAAATCTGATTAACATCCAGTCAAGCTGGGACTATTTTCAAATCAGCTTTCTTCCCAGTATAATCCAATTTGAGAATCAACTCATGTACATAAGTAGTCTTATCCAGATATAGCTGAATGAACACCCTATTGAACTAGCTAGATGCCCTCTCTGATGTGCATGGAGGAATCTGCACCCTGTTTTATCAGATGCGGCAAATATAGTGTCATAATGATTGCAAAAGGGTGCACATACCATATGGCATCATCCTTTCATGATCATGTACTGTCAAAAAGCCATTCTACTTTATTGATGGCCCAAGCCATTAATATATCTCTCCTGGTGCTTTGTTGCTGGTATTTGAATCCTCGTGCCATTGTGCTCATGTGAATACAGTGTCAATGACAGAACACTTCCGGATGAGATCGTGACAGCCAGGTAGGGGATGCTCTTTTTATGACACAATCCCACCCACCCCCGGTTTACTTGTAATTTTTTGGTGTGTTTCTGTCCTTGTGTCTATGTTTTATGTATTTGTCTTGCTTAACTTTTGAATTTGCCATTCTTGTGTCTTCTCATGAGAATCGGCCAGATCTCAATCCCTGAAGTAAACAGAGCTCCGGTTGCTCTCTGTTTATGTTGGGGATTCCTCATTGATGATGCTCAAGGTAGGTCTGATATGCTGGCAAAAGAACACTAATGGGGTGTGATCTGATAAAGTCCTTACTGGTTGACATAAGACTTTGAGCTTTCAGGGGCATTATCACTCAAGCATGACTCACAATCTAACCTATGTTCCTCATGTTCTTACTGTTACCCATTATCACTGTCATGTAATGCTGCCAGAGTTATATAGCACTTACACAACAGTGCAGGAACTGGTTTCTATACAGGTTGTCCTCCCATATCTGCAGAACTAATATCCATAGTTTCAGTTATCCACAGCTCAAAAAACAGGGACACATACCATAGACTTGCACTGGAAAATGCCTAGAGAGGTATCCTCTATAGGAATTGCTAGGTCCTCCTGTGCAACTTTATGATATGTTTGTACCAGAAGTCCTTTATTTTAATAAGGTTTACTATTATCTATGTGTTGACTTATAAATGGTAAGTCCAGGAACATATCCACCATGGATATTGGGAGGAGGGGAAACCTATAGTAACAATTATTGTGTTTTGGTGTAATTGTTGCTCTAATTACACTACCCTTAGAGTCCTAAAGGTAGTATAATTAGGGCAACAATTTTATCACTGAAAGGTTGGTTGTCAATGTAAAAAAAAATACCCTTGGATTTCTTACATTACAATGTAAGGAGCGGAGCAGTTCAGCCCTCAGACTGCAAGCATCCCTGCTCCCCTAGGCTGCTTTTGCAGTCCTTCATTCCCCCTCAGCTCCACAAACTGCCTTTTTACTGGCCAAAAAGAAAAAAAAGCTGCCATTGCACTCTTTAAATGTTGGGAAATGTGAAAGATAGTAGTGTATCACACAAGCAGAATAATTAGTATTTGCAAGAAAAAGGTAAGCAACAACCAGTCCCCTACCACCAACCACCCACATAAGGTCTAGGGGAGAAATAAAACTGGCTTAGTCTTCTTTGTGAAAACGTATGAAGGAAAGTTCACTTAAAAATACAGAAGATTTTATAACATTTTATGGTGAGAGGCTCTGTAACATGTGCTCTTCAAACAGGAAGAGAGAGCACAAAGTACAAAAGAAGTACAAACATGGAGGAGAAAGAGAGTATGAAGTACAGATTACAAAATGGAAGAAAAACAAAATCGGATGAACTGTGGATTAACTGAAACAGGAAGTGAAAGGACATGGCTAAGACGAACAAAGGACTCTATCAGACCACTCTCCTCAAAAGTTCTTTTGCCGGCATAAATTGTGGCGCTGCTATGCTGGCAAAAGAACTTCCCCCACCAGACTTTACCTTTCTTATGCTAAAGAGGCTTCCCAGATACTAACAGGGAGTGAATGGAGCTGATTTCAAATCTCAGTGATTCTCGTGAGAAGACGCTAGCACGGGAATTAAAAAACAAAGACACAAAACATTCAGCAAAGCACCAAAACACACTTAAAAGTCCCAAGTAAATGGAGGAAGGTCATAAGAAGAGAATACTCTACCTGGCTGTCACGATTACACCCTGAAGTGTTTGCCCATTGACTCTGCATTCACATGAATACAATGGCATATGGATTCAAACACCAGCAACGAAGGCAGAAAATCGCCACTGGGGCTGTCAATAAAATAGGCCAGGTTTTAAACAATATATGATCATGAAAGGGCGATGTCATCTGGTACACGCACCCTTTCACAATCGTTAGGTGTCCTTATGACACTGTATTTGACTCGTCCGATAAAGTCCAGAGAAGAAATGAATGAATACATATTGTCCCTACTTTCTTAGGGCTTGTTTACACTGGCTAAAAAAAAAACATACTGCACTAACTTTGTAGCTGCTGCAACCCAGACACACAATATTTGTGATGATTTGCATGCAATGAGGGGCTTTTCACAAATAATCTGATTTTAAAACAACTGCCTTTTACCCCACATTTGCCTTGAAAATCCAGATACTTATATGTGCGGCCAGCACTCCAAGATGGTGTCAGAGTGGAGCCGGGTGGGGTGGAGTTACAGTGGGTGGAATAGGCTGTTGTGAAGGCCAGGTGGTCACCTGATCTTTCCATCCAGGGAGTGTTTGAATTTCAGCTTCAATAGTTTACAGTTTGGGGGCATGGAGCAGCAAGTGTGCAGATAACTGCAAATGAGCAGATCAGTATTAGTGCACCTCTGATTACTAGGGTGGCTGAACCCCCTGCAAGCCATTGGAAGAAAGGAGGCAGAGGAGTTTTATGGAGCAGGGAGGAAACCCTCAGGAGAAGGTTCAGGAACAGCTGAAGGAGTCACAGCAAAAACATTGACATATTTGAGAGCATTGCTGCAATATCTGCAATCCCCTAATCAGTGACTGTTAGCAACAATGGCAATGGCCAGTTAGGATAATTGGTGGTTGGATAATGTGCATTGACTAACTTAAATCCCTGCTGTGATGGGAAGGGGGAAAAAGCAGAGCAGCCACAGCTGTGTGGCTGGAAATACTGTGAAGTATAGGACACGTGATCATCATGGAACTGCCCTTTTACACTGACATAAAGTTGCCTGAGGGAAATGTGTGGCAAGTTACTCTAATCTTGCAACGGTGAGTATAGTGTTAATGGGGGTTGTTGTGCACCAGAAAATGTGCTGCAGCTATGAGGTTTCCCATCAGTGTAGACACAACCTTAGAGAGCTATGTAATCTAGTAACTACTGATTAAATAGGTTGCTGGGGCCCCTATACTAACATTAAAAAAATGCCTGTGTTTTTTTTTCAAAACTAGAAATGGACTTCTGGACACTTCTATCTTTTGTTTTCATTTTTTGCCATTTTTTTGCCATCCATGTGAGCCCTAGAATTTCTCAGAGGTAGTAACTGGACCTCACAGCTGCTGCACTTGTCCACCTCTGAGCAAGCAAGTCCCAGACTAGAGGACTTGAACCAGGACGTCTACCAATTTTACTATAGCCCTTTCATTCATAGGCCAACAACAGTTTACCTCCATCTTAGTCTTGGGTACTGTTCTTCAAAAATGGCATCTCAACTGCTGTACCAGTTTGTTTGAACATTCAGTCTACTTACCACAAGGCCTATAGAGTCCTATCCTTAGAAGAAGATCCTCAATCTGAGTAACATCTCTTTTTTGAGGATATTGTTTACCTTTCTGGTCCTTTTCCTTGCCTGATGCCTTGGATCTCATTTTGTCTGCTTGTGTGACTCTAACCCCTATGCTTCCTGTTTGGAGCTCTAAAATTTGAACCTAGACAGAGGCCCACATCAACAATTGTCATCAGTGTCTGAGTGTCTTGTGGATAGGATCTGAAAATACTGCACATGTTTGCATCCCTGGATTTTGCTACAGCAGTTCCCATTGCTGAAGAAACAAGCCACCTGAATGATGGGTTGTCCACTGGGAAATAGAAAAAGTTCTGCCCAAACCCATAAACAAAGCTCGGAGTGTGCAGTGTTTCCTTCTTGCATGCCATCATTTCACTGGATTCTCTCCATAAGCTCCGACACACCATTTTTAAGTCCTTCTCCCTAGCTGCATTCTGCATATGAAATCAATTTGCACAGGATTCCAACACATCACCCCCATTTTGAGTGGGCTACAGATGAAAGAATAATATATATCTTGAAATTGCTTTGAATATGCTGTATGTCTTCCCTCATCTGTTAGATTGAAGACAGGTGTGTGTGTTTAATCTTGCACATTCCTAATCAAATTTGACTATTTTATGCAAAAGCAAATGCTGAAATCTGAGGGCTTTATGCCTCCTTCTCCCTGGTATGCATCTTAAAGAGAGAATAGTGAGATGGTAGCTGACCTATCTATTTTGTATGGATTTTGCCACCCACTACCTGCCATTTGCATAATAGAGCGTATAATTTCAAATGCTGCCTTTGCTCCTCCCCCATTTCCACTCTCAGTGTGACACAGTTTACCAGCCATGAAGGGCCATAAGAATACATAAGTCTTAGAGAAACTGCACAATGTATTTGCTCTCTCTGCATCTTAGGAGATGAAGAAATCAAGAAGTGAAGTAGGAGGGGACATGAGCTTAACATTTCTGACAGATTCAGAACTGCAGAAAGATCTGCACTGGTTCATTTTGCAGTTGCTTCATTATTATAAAAAAACAAAGAAAAATTATCTGTTTGCTACTTGTAAGCATTTTGTCTCAATCCTTAAGTTATATATAATAGAGGACTTGAAACTTCCCATTTGTTCCCTTTTCCCCAGCAGTTAATTTGTAATGTGAGAGGGCAGAAGCCTAGATGAAAGCCTTGTCTTTAATATTTGAGAGATGGATGCATTCATTTTCCACTTAGGAATGTGCACTTTTTAGAAGTCTGCTTCCATGACTTTCCCCGTGCATTGCTTGAACATGGTCCTCCCACTGACTAAAACATGTTTAATTAGTGTTTGGTCCACATTTCAAACATGCACATTTTTTTTCTGTGTATACTTTTTCAACTGTCACTTTTCTGAAGACACATTCATAACCATTTCACCAACAGGAAGGGCCCATGATGTGAACTGCATCCAGCCTGTACGTAGTCCAGAGACTATGGACCCAAGTGTGAAACCCTGGACTGATATCAGATTCCTCATAAAGTACATCCCTACACCCAATCACTTTAGAATCCACATAATACCCAAAATAGTTTAGACTGCAATGGAAGTCCTTGGCAGAGTGTCAGGATTTCAAAGAATTCCTCCTTTGAGAATGTAGAAAGAGCTCAGTGGTTGGGCACCATGATTTTCCTTCAGATTGTCCCTGTCCCAGCTGCCGTAGAAATTTTCACCCCACTAAAATCAACTGAGTATTTGCCACAGCTTGGACTTGGCATAGATCATTACCTTTCCACAACTTTCAATGGGAGGCAATTTATTTTTAAAAGGGAAGAAATGCCTCAGGAAGGAGGGAAAAACAGAAAAGTCACTTCCAACTGTCCTCTGTCTCAACTAGAGCAGCAATAGCAGGGCTTTCAATTTATCTGAAGCTCCAAGGTCAGATTCTCCACAATGGTGGCTAGAATTGCCTTACCTATGCATCTAAGTCAATCTGAGGAAAGGATGGACAGATCTGTCTGGGGGGAAATGGAGGATTGTTGGATTCTCTTAGCAATTAGGTTGAATAAAGTTCATATTTGATAGATTGTCTATGACCTTGGAGAAATATAAAGTGTTGTGTTGCTTGTTATGAAAGAAGAAGGGAAGCAAATATATTGTTTTGATTGGCTGTGGTGAAGACACAACTTCACTTTGATTGGGCTTCTTTCCTGAACTGGGATTGGACAGTGGGGATGTTGAAGCGGTTGGAATTGAAAGAAGTGAACACTTAGAAGAGTCAGTGTTGGACCTGAGGGGAAAATAAAGGAGAAGTCCTTGTCTATTCTGGTTTGGTTATTTGCTTAGCTTCCAGAGAATACTAAAAGATTTTCACTGTTATTGAAAAGGAAAATTAAACACATCGCTACATAACCAGTGTGGCTTAGATGAAGTCAATTCCCACGTGATTAGAGCTGACAGTTTTCAAACAAGCAACAAAGTCACCTTTGTATACACTTGAGAGTACAGAGTCACAGAAGAAAATTTCTGAAGTGCTGGCAGCAGGCTTGCAATACCAGAAATAGATATCTCACACCCACAGAATGAGGCATCCTTCCATTTCTGGTCATTGTCACTTTCACTTGTTATTAGTTCTGATATGTTTCAGATTTGGATGAGCCCTGATTCCCAAACCAATTTGACCTGAATTGTTGTTGTAGTTGTTGTTGTTAGCACTAGCATTAGCAACTTTATATATACCCTGACTTTTTCCTTAAAACCAGGACTCAATTTAGCTTACAATTTAAAAAAAATAAAAGAAATTTAGCTTACAAATTAAAACAAATACAGGAAGTAATAGTACCACTCTATTCAGCTTTGGTCAGACATCAATTGAATACTGAATCCAGTTCTGGGCACCACAATTCAAAAAGGATGTTGACAACCTGGAGTATGTCCAGAGGAAGGTGACCAAAATGGTGAAAAGTCTGAAAGCCATGCCCTTAGGGAGCTGGATGTGTTTAGCCTGGAGAAGAAAAGGTTAAGAGGTGACATGATGGCCATGTTTAATATTTGAAGGGATATCATATTGAGGATGGAGCAAGCTTGTTTTCTGCTGCTCCAGAGACTAGGACCTGAAGCAGTGGACTCAAACTGCAGGAAAAGAGATTCCACCTCAACATTAGGAAGAACTTCCTCATGGTAAGAGCTATTTGACAGTGGAACACACTGCCCCAGAGTGTGGTGGAGTCTCCAGAGATTATCAGATGCATTAAATATCCTAACACAAGGATGACAGGGTATCGCTAAAGGGCTTGAATATGAGACAACCTTGTCCTTGTGGCATTCCTTGTGACGTTCCATGCCTGTTATCAACTTCGGCTGATACGCCAGCTGCGCCCTTGCCTGGAAACTAGGGACCTCGAAACTGTGGTACATGCACTGGTAACCTCCCGTCTGGATTTCTGTAATGCGCTCTACATGGGGCTACCCTTGTGCTTAACTCGGAAACTTCAACTAGTTCAGAACATGGCAGCCAGGTTGATTTCTGGTGTTTCCAGAAGACAGCATATAACACCTGTGCTAAAAGCTCTCCACTGGCTGCCTATTCGTTTCCGGGCACAGTACAAGGTGTTGGTTATAACCTTTAAAGCCCTGCATGGCTTGGGTCCAACTTATCTCCGGGACCGCCTCCTTCCGTACGACCCTCCCCGCGCACTTCGGTCCTCTGGGAGGAATCTGTTACAGCCTATGAAAACAAGGCTGTCGGTGACCTCCCAGAGGGCCTTCTCCGCTGCTGCTCCCAGATTATGGAATGGCCTGCCGGACGAGATCTGTCTTATTAACACCTTAGACGGCTTTAAAAAAGCTGTCAAGACGGATCTTTTCCGGCAGGCCTTTCCTGAATAACTATCCCGGCCCAAGACTCAGCTGTCCTCCTTGAGCTGTAATCATTTTTTTTTAAACCTATTGTATGTTTTAATATTTTCTAATTTATATATTTTTAATTTACTGTATGTTTTAATCTTTTATAGTTTAATATTGCTTTAAGGGGGGGTGGGCTAGGGTACTGGGACTATGGAGTTTTTATATTGTAAGCCGCCCCGATTGCGTTGCAGAGGGGCAGGATAGAAATAAAATTTTATTATTATTATTATTATTATTATTATTATTATTCCACCACCTTCCACCACCACCACACTCTTTTTATTCACAGCTTAAGCCGTGAATCGACCCATCATTCTGTTTCTGTCACAGAATGATGGGTGAGCAATAAGGTAGCACATTCTGCTGGCATGATGCCAGCCACAGTGGGAGGTCCCTACCAAACCCTGCCAAAAACTTCTGGTTGAGATTGGGACATTGAGGTAAGTGACACACTTTTTTTTCCCTCCCCAGGTTACTTGGTTTGTTTGTTTTTAAATGAGTTTTGGGCCTTGGTTTTGGTTTTTGACGTTTAGTTTCCTTTTTATTCCTTTTTAAATTTCCCACATGATCTTTCTCTTGCGAGAATGGCCAGGATTTGCTTTCCAGGAAGTGAATGGGGCTCTGTGAGAGCTCCATTCATGCCAGGACCGCTGGAGAGGACAGGGGCAGTTTCTACCATGCAATTAAGTTAGGTCTGAAAACTTTTATTTTTAAACCACTACATGGATAGGAGTGGGGCAGTAGAGGAAATTGTGAGACAAGAACACTATATTTGTCCCCGTCTGATCATCTCCTCCTCTTTAGAGGTTTTTAAACAGAGGCTGGATGGCCATCTGTCAGGTATGCTTTGATTGTGTGATCCTGATGGACACAGATCCTGAATCCTGTTAGTTAACCCAGATTACAGTAGACCTATTGAATCACTTGTTGAATGGTAAATCAAAAGATAGGTAAATGCTGCTCAGTCAATGGGTCCACTTTTCATGAGCCTACCAATATAATTCACGCTCATGAGTCTCCAAGATACATTTCACTCTAAGCTCACCATACAAGCACACACTAGGGGGAGGAGAAAGAAATGGAAGAAAAAGAGGAATCATCCATCATATTGCTGATAACTGTGTCTATAGCCAATCTTCACCTTCCTAGAATTACTTTCCAGCAGGATTCTGTTTGGGAGGATAGGACTCTTCCAACAGGATTTTACGTATGGTCTGCGCACTAAAATGACAAACAAAAGGCTGTCTGTAATTCTTGGTTTTTCATTTGCAGCATTAAGTACTGAGAGCCAATATGTCACCTTTCAATTATTCAGAGTAAAATCCAACTGCCTGGAGTACTCAGTCAATCCAAACATTTCCAATTTTAGTGCAAAGGCAAATTATACATAAACTAACTCTGCTGCAAGGGAGCTGTTTGTTTGTTTGTTTTTTAACTCATTTGAGTCAAAGCTGATGTTAGCCCATCTTGGACTGTGCCTTCATCAGTACGCACAGGCCCTGCATCAGCAGCTGCCATTCTATGGCAGCTGCCAAGGCCCTAAGGCCTCGACAGGACCCACCAATACCAGTGTTTGCTGTGGGGGGCTCCCATACCAGGTGTCTGAATCTGCAACCACCAGTGAACTTTTCAAGAATGGCCTAGAGTGACACTACACTGAGTTCTCTGAGGATATTTTTAAAAAATTAAAGACAGATCTTAGTCACAATTAGGGCACTGATGCTACCCATCATCACTTTCAGATATGTCCCAGAAGCACCATCAGTGTAGGAGGGGTCCTAGAGGGCACTTTGTCTAGATCATCAAGTTGCATCTAATTATGTATTTATTCAGTTATTATAAAATGTTCTTATGAAATATTTTGCAGTACTAGTGAGAGTGAATATTTTTAGATTGCATATGATACTGCCTTTTAGAATTCCATCCCCAACTATGAAGTAGTAGTAGTAGTAGTTGCACTTTATTGAGTTTCAATGTATTTATTCATTTGCTTATTTGTTTATTTGTTTATTTATCATATAAGCTATTTCTAAATAATTAATTATTTAAACTATTGCCTGAACTGTCTTTCATTCAGATGGATTTCAGGATGGCATGGAATAACATTAATGAAATTAATCACATCACCATAAATACAATACAATAAAACATCAGTGACAATTAGAACAACAGAAAGTCACATAAAACTATTTTTAAAAGAATCCACACATCTTGCTGAGGCAACATTATTGTGGGTCTACCATTGAGAAGCTTGTGTGAAAAGAAGAAGCCCCCTCAAGAAATACACATATCACTTGGGGGGTGTTAGGAGGCCAAAACTTTATTGTTACTGCAGTGTAGTGTTGGCTTGGCAGGAGGTACAAATCCAGAAATGGATGACCTCATTGCCATCTGACCAACCTATCCTCCCTGTCAGGGCCAACCACAGGGTGTCAGCCAAGGAACTCATCTTGGTGCACAGCCTCTGTCTGGTTTCCATGGCACCTGAAAGTGTTGGTCCTTGTGCCCCTGAGCTAGGCCCACCCTTGCATGCCCTCCCCCACCCCAAAACCCTTAAGAATATCCCCACAAATGGGTACAAAGGTTTCCTCACCCAAGTATCCTTCTGCAAAGCTGGATCTTGCTACATTCTACCTACCAAATCTGTGACAGATGGGGAAAAAAAACAAGCTCTAAGGCAGAGTGTGGGTGGGAAGGGGGTCAAAGTCTGAATGCCAGGAAGCACTCTGGGGGAGCCTTTATATACCCTGAGGTGACCGGAGTGAAGCTGGCCACTTCAACCTTGGGTGCTCATGGGGTACTACCTCCTCCAGCTCCTGATTGATCACCTTCTCTCAGGTGTGAAAAACTGCATGTGGACACCTGGGAAGCAAGAACATGGTGGTTCCCTGCTGTTCTATGCCATTCTGAAGCCCACAAACAGGGCTTCAGGTAACGCTCTCAGGCCCTCATCTGTTCAAAATGCCTTAGCAATTTTTTAAAGTTATGCTGAAAAGATCAGAGCGTTATTACCAACCAGGCACACTTCTTAGGAAAGTGTGTTCCAAAATCATGACATTGCCACAGAAAAGAACTTATCACTTCTAGGTACTCCCTTCCAAGAAAATTGTCAGAGAAGGGACACTGAAGGAATTCCTCCAGTGATTTGATTCTCACATCATGAAGCATTTTAAAGTTAAAAACCAGCATACTGACTTAGACCCAGAAGCAAAGAGGCAATTACTGGGAAAGCTCCTAAGGGAGCCCAGAAGGAAATGAACGAAAATCCTCATTACTTCCTTGTTTAGCCCAATTAGAGTTTGGAAAAGTTACTACAACCCCTCCAATCTCCAGCCATTATGGGCACTTCCTTATTTGGACTATAATTCCCCAAAACCTATTTTGATTGCAACTCCCAAAGTTCCCAGTGGTCATTCTAGCTGAGGGATTCAGTGAGTTGCAGTGCAAAAAAAGGTAACTTCTCCAATCTTTGTTCCTAATTGTCACCTTTACTGCTGTAATATGTCTCATTAAATTGATTCGCAGCAACCTGGATGAGGTTGTTCAAGGAATGAGCACTGAATGGCATTTCATAACGGGATGAATACAGTATTATTTTAGAATGTCAAAATACCATCCTATTCAAGGAGAAGCTTCAATCTGTAGTTCACAAAAATGCATACTGGAATAGAAGCACATAAGAAAATCTCTCTGCTAACTCTAAATACCAAACCCACTTGAACACCAGATATTTATATTCTGCATAATTATTGGAAGTCAAGGAGCGACTCCTACTCACATAAATGGAACTATACCAACAACATGAAAATATCCTCATTCAGGTATCAACCATTTCCTTTAAAATATTTTGAAATGATTCCTAAACTACTAATGAACATTATATAGCAAAGACCATTTAGGGAGAAATTAGCTGCCTTGGGTCCCATCCTAGGAGAAAGGTGGGATATAAATAAAATAAAATAAAATAAGTCTCAGTTTAGTAATTCCACCTCAAAGGGATTGCCCCACCACACTTTTTATAAGAAGATAGTAGCTAAACAGTCTATGGTTTTGTTTTGTTTTTCAAACTAGCACATTACTAGACTGGTCAGCAATTTGCAGAAATCAGTAAAAATAAATGAGGACAATTATTATTTCAGCTATAGTTGCTTTGGGCATTATTGTTCCCTTTGATATTTTGCTCCTCTGTGTTTTGGACATTTCAAAATGTCTAAGCAAACAATAGGCCTCAGTAATTGAATTTTACTGCTGACTCTCCAAGATATCATAAAAAGAGCATGCCATGCATAGAGGATTCTGCTACATTTTATTGTCTGGATTACAAAAATTCAGTCTGCTATAGGTTGCTGGATCTAAGCAAGGGATAACAGCTGAGGCAGTATAAATGTGGAACACCTCAAGGACCTGCATCATAGCTCCGTTACATTTTACAGCAGGCAAGCACAAGGCTATTCAAGGCCCAAAGACTGCATATCCATACAGAATGGAGGTTTATAACATCCTTGAATCAATTAGACCAAATTCACATTAAGGCCTGATTGTAATAATAAAGTCATACTGTATTAGGATTTTGTTCATTAAACCTGTTTAATTAAATTTAATTGCAGTCTTCCATTACTGTGGCTACTGAGAAGCTAAATAACCACATATTGTCTTGTCTCCCATGACCTGATCAACTCCTCCTACTGTCACTAGAGAATAAAGACCTTCATTCAGGAAATGGTTTTAAGAGGTGTCCTTAGATCAGCTCTGGGGTTAATGAAATCACTAGATAAATCAACCTGATCAAAGAGGGGAAATGTCAATTAATTTACCTGACTTAAACCTTGAAGCTTGCTACTTCCTATCTTCTCTTAAGCTTTTCATATTACTTCAAAATGTGGAAGGGATTATCATCTAATTGTCTTTTCTGGATGATGATGGAGGAAGGCTGGAGAAAAGTGATACAGAATATGGGGAAGACAGGATTGGAGATTGGAGATAGAAATTAAAAGAGATAAGATGGTACCATACTGTGTGAGTTATGAAAAGGAGAGAAATGCATCTGGAAATAGATTATCATTTTCCCCCATGGGTGATAAGCAAAAGCCTTTCTTAGCATTGTTTCCTTCCTCAGACCTGAAACAGACAGAGAGAAACAGTATATACAGCACAAGTTAGGGACGTAACTCTTTCCTATTTCTGTTCCTGAAGGTATCAATGTGTGATTTTAGCAATTTTGTTCCTGCTGCAAGAAAGTCTTTGAAAACTGTGATTTTTGAAGATTACTGACAGTTCAGGACTTATTTTGCACAAAATTCTAATGGCTATTTTTCCACAGCATTTTCTGTAGAGGAAGCATTTTTTTCAGCACAGAAGATAATATTTCTCCTATTATTTTTGGCATAGAAAATGCTGTTTCCTGTGCTAGGAATGCTCGTCTGTGCAATAAAATAAAATAAAATAAAATAAATCCATATGTAAGTTTTGCAGAGAATAAGTTCTGAACTGTGACCATTCTCCTCTGTCCAGGTTTCTCAACATGTTTTTCAACAGTCAGGAACATGCTTTTCAACCATTATTTTTTTTTTTGGACTACAGTTGTTGTTTTTTAAATATTTATTTATTTATTTATTTATAGCCTGCTCTTCAGCCACAAGGCTATCAGAGCGGCTTACAAATTGTTTTAAGCAATAGCAATTTCACATCTACACTTCATTAAGCAGTTTCCAATGTGTGTTAGCTAATTGCCCCAAGCCGGGTACTCATTTTACCGACCTACGAAAGGATGGAAGGCTGAGTGAACCTTGGAGCCCGCTGGAATCGAACTTGCAATGTGGTGACTTGCAGTACTGGCATTTAACCACTGTGTCACCAGGGCTCCCTTCATATTTGCTGGAGTTTGGTTCCAGGACCCCCCATGGATACCAAAATCTGTGAATACTCAAGTCACATTATACGCAATGGCATAGCAAAATGGTGTCCCTTATATAAGATGGCAAAATCAAGGTTTGCTTTTTGGATTATTTATTTAAGAATATTTTCAAGCCATGAATACTTAAGTCTGTTAATACCAAATCCATGGATATGGAGGGACAACTGTATTTTCCAATATTCTTTCCACTTTAGCACAGCTGGACAGTGATCTTCTCCTCTCTACCTTAGACTCTCTTGAAAATGTTTGCCTGTATCCAGGCCAAAGATTAAAAACATCTTTTAGTTGAACAGGAGAACATTATTCTGAATGAATAGGATGTCATTTTATTATTTATTTCTTTATTTAAAAGGTTTGAAAAGGCCAAGGTAAACAAAATATTACTCTCTAAAGT
This sequence comes from Gambelia wislizenii, assembly GCA_030847615.1. Classification (NCBI taxonomy): domain Eukaryota; kingdom Metazoa; phylum Chordata; class Lepidosauria; order Squamata; family Crotaphytidae; genus Gambelia; species Gambelia wislizenii. The sequence goes on from JAUMIR010000005.1 coordinate 29,552,481, forward strand.
GAATCTTTTATTGTATCTTTTATTGGAAAATAAGTTACAATTATTATTATATTAGTTTTTTAAATTAGTTATTTATACCCCGCCCTTTAGCCACAAGGTGATCAGAGCAGCTTACAAACTGCTTTAAGCAATAGCAATTTATACATCTACACTGCATTAAGCAGTTTCCAATGTGTGTTAGCTAATTGCCCCCACAAGCCAGGTACTCATTTTACCGACCTACAAAAGGATGGAAGGCTGAGTGAACCTTGGAGCCCGCTGGAATTAAACTGGCAATGTGGTGATTTGCAGTACTGGCATTTAACCACTGCATCACCAGGGCTCTGCTGTATATAAACAACAAAATCTTACTGTGTAGTATGCTGGTCTGATGCAAACACTATTCTGTACTTAATTTGGCAATCAGTTTTTATTTCTTCAGTCTAAATGGATCCGTATGTGAGTGTGGTGGTTATTTTCATTGTTTAGATTTCCTAAGGGAAATTTGTTTTATATGTATGTTATTTTCATGTTGTTGTTTTTAAAAAAACAACCTGTAGCATAGACTCAGGGCTGATTTAAGGGATTGGGGTGGGGGCTGCAATACTTTATTTTGGGAGCCCCATATGTTTATCTCAGGTCAGTGTAACCTAACCTAACCTATTCATAGTACAGGATATTCAGATTAATACTAATAATGTTTTTGCAGGACGAGGGTTATGACAGGGGCCCCAAGAATGATGGGGACCCCTGCGGCTACAGATGCTTCAGGGCCCTTAAACCAGCCCTGCATAGATTGGTCCAAGTGGAAGCAGCCAGAAAAAAACCTATGTATTATGGCCTTCCAGGTGCTTGCTAGTTTCTCAGTTTCTGTAGACATGAGGCTTACTAAACTGCTGGGGATTTGGCCTGCATGACTGCTACATAAAGGTCAGCTTGGTTGGCTGCTATTCTTCTACTACCTGCCCAGGTATTAGAATAGATCTGAATACTTGTTCACAGGGACATGTTTTCATCACATATTTGCAGGTCACACACACACTTTCTCACTGGAGCATTTGTGCACAGAAAGGGGGGGGATATCTTCAGATACTTTTTACTAGGATGATTACAATGAATTAACTGTCAATTACATCAGGCATGATGTTGTGGTTTGAGTGTTGGGCTAATACTCCATGGGACTGATAGTGGTAGTGGGTTGCCTGCTGGTCTTTAGGAGGTTGCTACTGCTGTTTTAAGAGGTTGCTGCTGGTGGTAGCAGTTTCCATTTTGTTTCACTAGTTTATTTGCTCACAGTTTGCTTCATTTATATAGCACACTTGCTCTCAATATGAGGAGTCTGAACCTCATGAAGTTCCAAGTTTTTGCAGCTTGCCATTTTTCTCCAGCACTCCCCATTAGAAAATGGATCTTCTAGTTTTCTGCCAAAATTCAGTGGCAAACTACTAAATGCCACTGAAGGTGAGGTCTCTTCTCTGGGTGTCTTCAGAAAGAGGCTGGACATCTACCTGCTGGGGATGTTGTAAATAGAGGTCCTTCATTGAGCAGGAGGTTGGATCTGATGGCCCATAGGGCCCCTTCCAACTCTATGATTCTGTGATTCTATACACTGGGAAAATTCACATTCTCTCAGCCTTAGTGAAAAGCAGTGGCAAACCTTCTCTGAATAAATCTTGCTAAGAAAACTGTATGATAGGGTTGCCATAAGTTGGCATCAAATTGAAGAAATGTAACAATTAGTATCAATGATCAGGAGTGTTTCTGTTCATACAACCCCATAATACTCCATTTTGACAATGAGAACAATGTTACATCATAAGAGAATGCCACCTACATCATTCTTGTGAGAAGAGGGACTTTTCTGCTTGAAACAGTGGGAAAATTCCACATGATTAAATAAAGAAAATTAGAAGGGACAAAACTCCTGATCTTAAATATGAAATATCTGCTTCATTATAAATAAAGGTAACCTCCCCACATCCAACAAAAATCAACTCATCCCTAAAGTGAACGTTGCCTTCCTTTGACACACACACACACACACACAAGATTATCACAAGTTTCAGGAGCCATTTGCACCCCACCCCATGTCAAAGCCTGGGAAGGAATCTAGGCCCAATACTTTGGCTTAACTTTAAGAAGATATGAGGAGTTGCCCAATGGCCTTTTCAATCTGACATTCTGTTTCCACGGGACCAATCCTCATTAGGAGCTTGACCCATTGGGAAGCCACAAGCAGAACATGAGATAAAACCTTCACACTCACGTGTCCCAGCAATAATTATACAAAAGGCTGTTTCTAGACCAGGTTTGTCTGTTAAGATTGGGTGGGAGCATGTCTACAATCAGGTTTTCAAGTAGAATTCATTCTCAGCACTGATATGTAAAACCTTTCAGTGGGCATGCTACAGCCTGAATGTACTCAAGTTATGAATGTAGGTATTTAAAGCATGAAATCTTACATAGAGGTATGGGATTTTCCATAAGGAAGCATTTGTCTGGCATAAATAGGGAAGAAAAAGAAATTTCATTAACTAAGATTTTTAATGAATTTATCAAATAATGTCTTGGGAACACAGACATATCTTCCAGTTTCCTGACATCATGAACAAGCATCAAGCCTTATAGGTAGCAAAAGTCATTTCCATTAGGCTGGGAGTCCTGGATATGCCAATCATTCACAACAGTGATCAGGAATTCCTTTTAGTGTATTTTTCAGTTGCCAAATTATAGGCATGAAAATGCACACAATGGAATATGTGAATATACTGTATTAAGAACATCTAGAGAAACTCATGTTAGGCAGACAATTGGAAAAATGTGTAAGAATGTGTACATTGATAAAAATGCATAAAAATTGTCAGCATTAGGAAAAGTGGGCTCCAGAATAGGTATGAATTTCCATGTGGGCAACAGGGGATAGCTTGCAATCCAATACAGAACTTGGACAGGATGAGAATGTTAGTAAGAATCTAAAAAATATAACCAAAATAGAACTGACAGATTTTTACATCCTTAACTATAAATAGGACTGAGCAGGAATGGCAGTGGGGTGGGGGGAGGTGGTTGAGAATTGAGTGTGTGTGCTTGTAAACAGGTTTCATTATTGGTAGCAAAGCCACTTCCATTATACCAGGAGTCCTATACATGCCACTCATTCACAACTGGTAGCAGGAATTCCTTTAGAGATTTTTTTTTTTAATTAGTGGATACTGTAAAGCTCACAGTCTCCCAGGAGAGAAAAAGATATTTTTCTTATTTCAGGCTTTTAAGGATATCATCTACCACTAGGCTGTAGTTCACAGAATCCTTTGAGCTGTTCATGGGAAACATGAGAGTTGGATTTCTCCAAGGATTTAATGCTTTTTTAAAAAAGTAAACGTATCAATGTGATTCATTTGACACTTTCTGCATAGGTTAGAATGCTGAAGACAAAACTTCAGCAACAAAGAGCAATTAGGAAGAAATAATATTTTTTAAAAAAATCACAAGGGAAAGCCTGCATACCTCCCATCTCCTCTAAAAAGATCACTTAGTGGAGGGTAGGAATCATTAAGAGAAACATGATACAAGTGTGAATAGAAATGATACTTCCTTAATGAAAATTGTTTGATGGAAAAGTATTGCTGCTCTGCTTAGCAAGTAAAATAAGACTGTAAGTGTTCCTGAGTGGTAGATCAAATTTATAGTAAAATTAGAATATAGATTTTTTTTTAATATTTTTTGCTGCATTTCCCCAAAGGTCTATAGTTGGCAGGGGCAAACTGCTAATTCAAACACTTCACTTATCTGTGGGGAAAACTGCACGTTTTCTATAGTTTGTTTTATGAAAACCAGGACATACTGCAAAGACTCTGAAATCCACACTCTATTGAATTTAATGGTGCCCATTAATTCTAACCATCTCCACAGTAGCAAACTTACACAATCATATAAAAAAAAGAAGAAAATGCCCCCTATATCACAACTTTTAATACTAGTTAAGCAAGTAGCAGTTCCTTTGCTATGTGAAAAGAACTTCTCCAGTAGATATGTTTGTGTATGATGTAGCTGTAATTGCCCTACTTCCCACTCTCTTTCTTTTTTAAAAAGAAAGCAATATAACAGGGGGAGGAAAGAAATGATGGGGGCAGCTTGGAAGATGAAACTGGAGATCAGCTTCTGCAAAAGATGGAAAAGTCTGCCTTATAAATATTTATAGGGAAAGATTCCACATGGCATGTTCAGCACTGAATGGTGCATATTATTCTTATTAATGTTTCATAAACATTTGTATGAAAAACAATATGTTTTACTTTGCTTCTAAGTATTAAGTAGAATTATTGCAGCATCTGCTACCGATGGTTGAGTGCGCAAGCTATTCATGCCTTGTCGTAAATCCTGTGATGCATTAAGATGTCATTAAGTGTACCTTCTGTGGTTGTCTCTTAATTTACATACCTTGTAAATCATAAGGTAAAAAATCAAGCGAACTGGAGAACAATCTCCTGTGCTCTTCTCCTCTGTTGTAGAATTCAATGCCATCTCTATTGCCCACCATTCACAAACAGGCATCAGGAATCAAAATATGAAGATTCTGTCAGTTTAGTTCAAACAATTGAGGTAGATAGGTGATATCTTATTTTTAATTTTAAAAATATGCTTGTCTTTGAGAAATGCATTTTGAAAGTCAATAAAAAGAATTTTTAAAAGGTTACAACAACAACAACAACAAAAAGGTAGCCAGGTTGATGGGGGCAGCTGGTGGATCTACTGCCACAGGGCTGGCAAATCCACTCCAGATTTTGCCACCACTACTCCAAGTTGGACGGGAGCTGTACCAGTGGTAAATTAGGGTCCATCACCAGGAAAGCTCTCATTCAATTTGGAACAACTGCAGGGCAAGTGATGATAAAATCCAGAGTGAATTTGCCACCTCCATGGCTGTGGATCCAGTGGTTGCCCCACATGTTGATCCATAAGAACAAAACAAAATCCAAAATAGGAATGTAATTCATCACTAATTTTCCTCCTGAAGGAAGCAATGAGTATTTTTAGCAGTTTTCTTCCCATTCTGAGTCAGACTTCAAAAACCATGCCATTTTCAAAACCTATTCACAACTCACAATTTGGGACTTTTTCTACAGAAAATTCTAACATGGTTGTTATCCATAGACAACATTTTTTTCACAGAAATAGCGTTTTCTTCACAGGAAATAATATTTCTGTGTGGGAAGTTTATCTTCTGTGTAGAAAAAGCTGGGGGGGGGTGTGCAAATCATCCATTTGTGAATTTTGCATCAAATGTCTCCAATTGTAGTATTTTCTGGCCAACCATGATAAATGTTAATTTTAATTTAATTTTTTAATTAGTTATTTATACCCCGCTCTTCAGCCACAAGACTATCAGAGCAGCTTACAAATTGTTTTAAGCAATAGCTATTTACACATCTACACTGCATTAAACAGTTTCCAATGTGTGTTAGCTAATTGCCCCCACAAGCTGGGTTGTCGTTGCTGTGGCCACCTGAATGAGACACTACCACATGTACTCTGTAACTGTCCACCACATTCAACAGCCTAGAAACATGGGCATGATGCAGTAATGAATTGACTGGCTAAAGCCATCCCATCCTCAATGGGTACCATCTCTGTAAATCAAACTGTGCCTGAGACAGGTAGCCAATTGAGACCGGACATATTTATTATGGACAAAGACCAGAAAATGATTATTATCATGGACATCATGATTCCCTTTGAAAACAAGAAACCAGTGATGAGGGAGGCTAGAGAACACAAACGCCATAAGTATACCGCTCTGGCTGATGTGTTGAGACAAAGGGGGCATGAGGTCTCTGTTCACGCATTACTTGTTGGAACCCTGGGTGACTGGGATCCAACAAATGAGCCCATATGGAGAGTCTCTGGGGTGGGAAAGCACTATGCTAAACTTATGCACAGAGCAATGGTATCACATACCATTAAATGGTCCCGAGACATTTACATTGATTGTACCTCAGGCCACCACCAGTGTGAGGAGTCCATTGTTTTTCTTGTAGAAAGGAAATTATAAGACTGGGAATAGCTTTTCTATATTAGAAATTATTCACAGTCTATGTACAGTATGCATCTGTTGGATATGTTAGTGATCACATATCATCATCTAAAGGAAAAAATTATTATTGGTCTCCTTTAGTATGCTCTTTATGTGTTTTAATTTAATCTATCTAGGAGTGAGATTTGCTTTATATATGCTATTTAGATATTATTCTACTGTACTCTTTTGCAATTGCATTTTTTAGATTTGTTATGTATTATTTTATGTTCTTATGTTAAAATGTATTTATAAATATTTTCTAATAAAAGGATTAATCTTTTCTGGGCAAGAAAAAGCTTCTCTTTTGCACAGAAAACAATATTCTCATGTATATATATTATTTTGTGTGCAGAAAAAGCTGTTTCCTGCCAGAATATGTTGTTTTCTGTGCAAAATATCAACGTGTGAATTTTGTGCAGAAGAAGTCCCAAACTATGAAGATTATCATCAGATCCAACATTCTCCTCAACAGAATTTGATGTCAATACTTGAAAAACATGTTTTTGAACATTGTTTTTGAATATTTTTGGATATTCTTTCCATCCCTAATCCAAAATCCACAAAAAAACAGTACCTCCATTAGGACCAACTTGAATTGTACAATAGTATGCAAGCTTTCAAGTTCCCCATAACTGCTTATTAAGTTTGATAATTTTAATGGGGAAGAGACATGAATGTCCAAAATTCTGGTTTGAAGCTTTTAGCCATGGCATCTGCAGTTCAATGATTGCCTAATGACAAGAGAGTGATGTCTGAGGTGCTGCCAGCCTTGAGTTTCCAGAGACAAGGAGCCACCATTTTGTCTTTATTCCAGCAGGCATTGCTGGATGTCATGTGACACCTGCACACCTACTAGAGATTCATAAAGCCTCCATTATCTTTCTTGGAGGCCAGCTTTTACTACAGAACCCATTGCTTAAAACTTTTGGATTTCCTTTCCTTATTCTCCCCCCACATCTGCTTTTTGTCTTCTGCTGAAATGTTCTGGACAACTCAAAAGATTTCATAATATTGTGGAACTGTAGTTGCTTCTAATAAAGCTATTGACCACCTGTGGGTTAAAAAGAGATGGTCATTCTTCTCATCCACCCTCAGGCCAAAAGACTTCTAATTTTCATACCAAGAAGCTCAATTATGTAAACACAGCTTATATCTGGAACAGATGCTCCATTCAAGGGACTGTGGGAGGACATGTCCATACCCCTGTGGATATTTATTTATTTATTTATTTAGATTATTTATACCCTGCTCTTCACCCACCAAAGGTCTCAGAGTGACTTACAAATTGTTTTTCACATATAGATCTGGTTCCTACATTCATACAGACATCCAAAAGTCTGAAAACATTTCATCCTTGATTAAGTACAGTGGGTCTTTGTTATCCACTGGGTGTTGGTTCCAGGACCCCAATGGATACCAAAATCTGTGAGTGCTCAAATCCCATTATATACATTGGTTTAGTAAAATTCTGTCCTTTATATAAAGTGGCAAAATCGAGGTTTGCTTTTTGGAAATTTTTTAAAAATATCTTCAAGCCATGGATGGTGGAATCCATGGATACATAATCTGTGGATATGGAGGGCCAACTGTATTGCGATGCCATGCTACCCCACTGAGAGTTTGTCTTCCTCAGAAAACAAAACAGACATACTGGTGAAGGAGTCACAGCAGATGCCTGATAGCCAGCCAAGTTCACCTTCAGTTTAGCAGATCGGGTTGGTTTCAGATCAAGAAGAGATAAATGAAAGGCCCCCAAGTCGCCAAGAAAGGCAGAGGTTCCAATGTCTGGCTGAGACCATCCCACTCAGAGATAGTGAAAGGCTGCAAGCAAGGCATCAGGAGGACCACAACTGTGCAATGCACTCTCTAAATACTGCCTGAAATCAGGGCACTGGCTGAGCTATGCTGTCTTTATAAGGAGGCTGGTGGTGCAGTGGTTAAATGCCAGTACTGAAAGTCACCACATTGCAAGTTCGATTCCAGCGGGCTCCAAGGTTCACTCAGCCTTCCATCCTTTTGTAGGTGAGTAAAATGAGTACCCGGCTTGTGGGGGCAATTAGCTAACACACATTGGAAACTGCTTAATGCAGTGTAGATGTGTAAATTGCTATTGCTTAAAACAATGTGTAAGCTACTCTGATAGCCTTGTGGCTGAAGAGAAGGGTATAAATAAATAAATAAATAAATAATCCCCCTGTCATGTCCTACTTGGAAATGGACTCTGACTCAGAGACTGAAGGAGTAGACATGCCAGGACCTGCTGAACCAGAGCAGGAGGATGTTCCATAGCCACAGGCCTCAGACACAGACAATAGTGAAGTACCAGCTCTGGCAGAGGGCCCTGCTCCTTTAGATACAGAGGACCACTTACCTACCTATACCTACCTTGACAGCATGGAGACAACAAAAGGAGAGCTTGAGGCAGTCTCAACATATTTATAGGAATCAGCAGTTAGTTAAGCAGCAGCTGCATTAGCTGCTGCTCTCTCTATATGCAGCACTGTCCTCCAGGAGTTGTTGGAGGTTATCTGACCTACCTGAGTACCCATCATGTTCCTGCTTGCTGTGTTTGACCTGGACTATATTCGTCCACTTTGGACTCTGTTTGCCTGACCTGGGTTCTGCTGGACTACCCTCAACTCTGTTTGCCAGACCAGGACCTTGTATATTGGACTTTGCTTGTGGATCTGTGCTTTGCTTGCTAGTAAAGTAAGTGTCTGACTTCATGCTGCCTCAATTTCTTTGCCTGTAAATAGCTTGACTGTGCTGTGCCTCTGTTATCAGCTGTGTAGTAATCAGTCTTTGGCTAGTTGCCCAGACATTGTTTGGACGTTCCCCGCCCAAGTTGCTGAATGCAACTTTAGTTCTCCTCTTAATATATGAACTCTTGTAAGTGTGTTAACTGGATTTATGACTCTTGAATTGTTTAATGACTCTCTTACCATGCCTGCCTAAGACTCTGTGTCTGATTTACAGGTCTCTCAAACCTAGACTGTTTTGATACCAGATACCTCCTGCTTCCATGGCTTCTGACTATCTGAATTCTTGACTTCTTGTTCAATGACACTCTGAATTCTTGTTCAATGTTGAGAGGAGGGCATGGGGCAATCCTCTCATTGGATTGGAAAAGCTGGAGAAACACAGACTTTTAGTGTTCAGTTACAGCAGTATGTATGCAGTAAACAATGTGATGAACAAAGCTTGAATGTGAAAGAGTAGGATTCTACTCTAACCAATCCTACTACAGCCATATGTACCTGACTACAACAGGCAAGGTAAGCAACAGCTGCCTCCAGAATCCCTTACTGAACATGTGAGAACAGCAAAACAGAGAGAAAAGCAGAGAGAGGGTCAGCCTGCATTGCCACCTACAGCTAGCATGTTTTTTTTTAAGTGTGGCTCTATATAAGGGGTGGCAATCATGTGGGGCCAGGGCACAATTTCTCTACAGAGAGCCACCACAGCAAGCCCAAATACCTCTGTTTTCCTCTGAAGACCCTCTTAAAATGGTGACAGGAAGTGGCTTTGCATCACTCCTTGTTGCCATTTTGAGAGACAGGGGAGAAAAATGAAAGTATTTGGAGCAGTACATGGTACAGAAATAAATCTACTTCATTAATTGGGATATACCGATACCTGTTAATAATGTATGAAGCTTCTAGACCAGCATTTCACAAACTCTGGTCTTCCAGGTGTTTTGGACTTCAGCTCCTAGAATCCCTGATCATTGGCCAAGGTGGCTGAGTTTTCTGGGAGTTGAAGTCCAAAACACCAGGAGGAGTATAGTTTTGGAATCACTGTTCTAGAGCATTATCCAACCACAATTAAGAATAGTTTGGCCCCATTTCAGGGGAGAGAATTAAAAGCACACTCAGAAGCACATCAAAGTCATACCGTTATAGCAATTTGATATCACTTTAACTGTCAGGCTCCATCCTATGAAATCATGGGATTTGTTGTTAGTGAGGTTAGAATGCAGTTAAAATTGAATATAGCATTATAATTGTGTGAAAGGGCCTCTAGTCTCCCAGTGCTGTGATTATTTTAGCCTTTTTTTTTTGTCTGCCGCTAGAACTTGACTTCTACAGTTTATAATATAGTACTAGCTAAGCTTTCGAACAGAAAGAAGGCTAAATTCATGCTAGGAACACTCAGTTACTCCAGTGACTCTTTCAAAAAGAAATGCCTATTGACCCACCTGAATTGTTTCCTTCCCATGGGTTGTTCTGTGAATCACATGGTTCAAAATGAAGAGAGAAAAAACAACATACAGGAAAGTGGAAAGGGACAGAAGTGATAGTAAGCAAAAGTGAAAAGCAAACACCACAACCATCAATCTGATTAGTTGATGTATCCAAGACTAATTGCATAATTGCCACAGGTTACTTTCTGTTTTTTATCTCACTGGATTCCAATGGGAAAAAAATAACTCCAAGCTCCAAGGAAGTGTAATAACCTTGTAATTCGGGGTTAGACTCTCAACTAGCATATGTTACAGATTTTCCTGACTGTTGCCAGGCCAAACACAAAGAAAATATGGATGCCTTTTCTATCTAGAGTCTGAAGAGACAGGAGTTGGTTGATTGGTTGACTGGATGATTTAAAGAGTGGCGTAGCTAACAAATATCTTCTTGTTCTTTATGTTTATGACTTATTGTATAAAAAGTACCACCTCCTCCCTCAGTCCTCTTGGCATTCTCTTCTCCTATTTGTCTTGGTAAATCCTGTGCCCTTGAACTACCATTGAAAGAATATTTAGAGGAAGAAGAAGAAGAAAGAGTCCCCTTAAAGGATCCCAGCTTTACTACAAAACACCCTGATTTGTTTTGTCTTTTCCTTTTGTTCAGGAAAAGAATAGGAAAGATTTAGGAGCTTCCAAAGGCTTATTCAAAAAATGCAAATAATACCCAGTGGGTAAAATGTTGCTTGATTCTCAAGAGTTGCAAAGTATTCTGTGCCAGCAAAAATAGACTTCAACTATTCAAGGTATTAACCCCTCCTCCCCACTTAGTAAACAATACTAATCTTGGAACAGAGTTTTGATGACTTTGAGGGATAAATGACTGAGGCTACTGAAGTATTTCATTTTCAAAGGCACTTCATCTTTTGAAATGATTTATCTATGGCCCTATACTCAAATGTTCAAAAGAAGTTCTGGAAGCTGGGCTAATGAAGACTATGTACGTATTTAACATGCATTAGATTTGAGGCAGACTGACAAACTGGCCCTGTGTTCTATTGATTGCCTAAATGCTTTGAAAGACATTTTGATAGTCATTCAAGAGGGTGATTAAAGATTTTTTTGTTATTGCATTTTATATCTTGCCATTCCTCAAGGAAGCTCAGATCAGCATACGTGATTCTTTCATTCCTGCCCTTTTCCTCCTCCCAACAAATTTGTAAAGCAACCAGACAGAGAGACTATGGAGAACCAAGGGCAAGATACTGACATGACATTCCTTTTACTATATCATCAATTGTGGAATCCAGCTTCCAGTGCACCCATCAAGTTACAAAGGTCTAGATCTAATTGCTCCAACAAGAGTAGATCCAAGAGCCAGTATGGTGTAGTGGTTTGAATATTGGACCAGGATTCTGGGAGCCCAGCGTTCAACCAGGCATAGAAACCCACAGAGCAACTTTGGGCATGTAACACACTCTCAGTCTCAGAAGAAGGGCAAACCCATTCTGAACAAATTCTGCAATGGCAAATCCCCTCTGAACAAATATTTCCAGAAAACCCTGTGATATTGTCACCTTAGGGTTGCCATAAGTCAGAAACAATTTGGAGACACACAACAGAGTAGATCAACTGGCTGAATAGAAAGTTGATAAGGCAACACTTATATTTTTCCACTAACTCAATGTGTCTACATTAGCTGGGACTAAAAAATGGATTTAGGCTAAATATGACACCAGCAGTTTTTTCCTAATATAATATTATAATATGACTAATTTTTTTAAAAAAAAAAGTCTCCATTTTTCACACACTGAATGCATCTGGAGCGTGTCAAGGGCACACACTGGTTCTCTGAGCATGTTAAGAGGACCAGGCAGTGAATAAATCTTGCAGAAGATGAAGCTGACATCAGGCTGATGAAATGAGCACGCAGACACAGAGACTGTGTCTAAACTACTGACCTTTACTAAAGCATATTGAAGAAATATATACAATGAATCCAAGACTCCAAATATATAGACTACATAGCACAGCAGTCACGACAGTACTGTCCAGTACTGCCCAGGATGAAGAACTGTAACGGAGTACAGTGAGGGAGAGAACATAGAAATATTCTAATACATGTTTACATCACATTCATGGGCCATGTAGTTGGCCATTCCCACACACATGGTTTATCCAGTCTTTCCCAGGGGACAGTTCTCAGGGTGATCGTGGCTGTATCACTTCCTCAGGCTTTGCTTCTCACACAGACTAATGTAAACATCAGTTAACTGTCAACACCAGCTGCATTTAGCTAGCCCTCACTACTGGCCCCTGCTGGCAGCAGCTTTTTACTACACATGGCAGCTCTACAATATAAAATTCTCAATGATTACACATCCCAGAATCCTGACAGAGTATACATTGCATTATTGTTTGGCTTATATGAGAATAATGTCTATTGAAATAAATGGGATTTACTCCCATGCAGATATGTTTGGAGCCAAGGAATTCATAATAATTCCAAGGGCAGCACATAACATGAACCAGATTCCATAACCAGTGCATTCTGTACAAACCTTGTGGAAATCTTACTTCAAAATGTACTTATCATTCCATATTTTTAATTTGATATACACTCATTTTTCATCATCATTTTTCAACCCTAAACTTCACTGTATCTAGAAATCTATCACTGATCATATAAAGCTAAATTAAGCAGTTAGCCATTATTTCAATGGGATAGTTAAACACGTGATTAATAGACTAATACCAGTGTCTAGTGATTAACTAGTAGGCACTGAAAAATTTTCATCTCTGATTTTGTTGCACTTCTCCAGATCACACTTACATTTTTGCTTGTGTCTTTATTTACATAAGGTTCTATGACTTTGTTATTTTACCACTTCTACACAGAAATTCATACATATTTTACCTAATATACACATATTTGTAGGCATAATTTTTTGCTACGTACACATTTTATTTATTGACTAAAACTTATCCATGCATGTTTTTCAATTCTATTCATTTTTAATATAGATTTATTTTTGAATTTTTTAAAAAAATTACACAAAGTTGCATGCATATTTTATTTCTCCAAAATGCACTGCGAGCCTCACAAGTGCATTTCTGAGGCAAGATATCTCACAAGTAGCCTCAGAAAGCACAAAATGCTTTCATCATGAATCTCAGCTTCTATGAAATACTCTCCTGTCCATAACAGAGAGACAGACACCCATACCTATATATATATTATTATGTTCAGAGGCAGCTAGTGACCACAGAATTGCAGGGCAGAGAATCCACCTTTGAGTTTAAAGATCAGCCCTGCTGCTACTGTTCCCTATGGGAGCTATACATGTGCTGAACCTTGTTCCCAATGTAGGTTCAGCACCTGGACAGCTCCCATACAACCCAGATCTGCCATTAAAAAACAGAAGACCCACAGTTAAAACTGAGGATGGTTTCCAAACCTTGCAATTCCACAATTAAGGTCTAGTACCACAGAAAATATAGTGGCCGCATGCTTTAAATTATTTTAATATTGCTAATAGCTTAATTCTATTTTAAACTAAATAAATTGTTTATTTTAATAAAATACTCTGGAGTTATTTTAAATTGTTTCCAAACCTTGCAATTCCACAGTTATGGTCTAGTACCACAGAAAATATAGTGGCTGCATGCTTTAAATTATTTTAATATTGCTAATAGTTTAATTCTATTTTAAACTAATTAAATTGGTTATTTTAATAAAATACTCTGGAATTATTTTAAACTGTTTATACTACTTTAATTGTATGCCTCCCTGAGATCTCACAACAGAGGGCAAAAAAGAAATAGTTTAATAAATAATAAAAAAAATAATAAGCTTGAGTTCCAGTTTTGGGGGAAAGGCAGGGTACATACATATAAAGAGGAGGAGGAGGTGGCAGTAAGCTGGTATTGAAAATTGCAACAATATTGTTGACCAGTTTGAGTTTAGTGTCTTTGAACAGCTGGAGGAAAAGTTGAGGATCTCTATGGAAGAGGTTAATTAATTTATATCCAGGCTTTATTCCCTTGAGGCATGCTTTGTTACTGACACTCTGTCTTCATGAAGATGAACAACAGGGGTGGTTGGTTGGCTGCCTCTAAGCAGCTCTGTCCATTGCCCCCTAGTAATTTGTCATCATCTAGACACAAAGGTTGCCTTCATGCAGTACTGTCACCTTGAAAGGCTGATATTGCAAATATAATCCTCCATCTTACATATTGCTTTTCACTATTGCTTTCTCTCTGTGTTAAAATGTCATTCAGAAGGTACATTTGCATGGAGGTTTATGTGGAACTGTTTGTTGTTTCGTAGTCACTGCGCCTGTAACGATTAATCTTTCTTTAGAATAATACAGGCAAAAAAGCTTATCTGTTATCTCTGTTTCCTGTTCTGTCTCTGAAACAAGTACTTTGTATACTGGTGCTGGTGGAAAAAGTCACAATATCATTGCTATAGGTGGGCTGAAACTGCCTTCCTTGGAGAGTTAATCTGCTGTAAAATATCTCTTTCCTATTACAAGGTGTACAACACATAATTGTAGTTCTTTGATACCTCTTTAACTGCCATGGCCCCATCTTATGGAATCTGTGGTTTGTAATTTCATGAAGTATTTAGAATTTTCTGCCATGGATCTCCACAGCCTCACCAAACAACAAATCCCAGGATTCTGCAGTATGTAGTCAAGACAGAATGTGTTCAAAGTGCTATAATTCTGTAACATGAAAGAGATCCAAATCATAAAGAAGCCTTAGAAGATAGTTCATCTCTGACTTCAGATGGTGTCTCTTCTCTCAATGATTGTCTTAAGGCAGCAGCGGACTGGATGAGGAAAAACAAATTGAAGCTGAATCCAGACAAAATGGAGATTCTCATGGTAGCAGCCCCAAACCCAGATATTAGGATGCAACCTGCAGTCCTGGATGGAGTTACACTTTCTGCCACTCATTGCTCCAGATGACAAATTAGGTAAATGCAACAGTCAGGAGTGCCTGTTATCAGCTTCAGCTGATCCGCCAGCTGCGCCCTTTCCTGGAAGTCGGGGACCTTGAGACCATGGTACATGCTCTGGTAACCTCCTGTCTTGATTTCTGTAATGCACTCTACATGGGGCTACCCTCGTGCTTTATCTGAAAACTTCATCTCGTACAGAATATGGCAGCCAGACTGGTCTCGGGTACATCTAGAAGAGACCATATAACACCAATCTTAAGATCACTTCACTGGCTGCCCATTAGTTTCCAGGCCCAGTACAAGGTATTGGCTATCACCTTTAAAGCCCTAAATGGCTTGGGTCCAACCTATCTTCAGGACCACCTCCTTCCATATAATCCTCCCTGTGCGCTCTGGGAGGAATCTGCTGCAACTTTTAAAAATTAGGCTTTCCTCGACCTCCCAGAGGACTTTTTCAGCTATTGTTCCCAAATTATGGAATGGCTTGCCGGATGAGATCTGTCACATTACCACCTTAAATAGCTTTTAAAAAGCTCTTAAGATGGATCTCTTCTGGCAGGCCTTTCCTGAATAGATACCCAGCCATCAGAAGAAAAAAAATCTTATTGGTCCGATCCCTATTCCAGTTATTTTGTTGTTGTTGTTGTGTGTGTTGTAGTATTTAAGTATTTTTAAATATTTAATTATTTAAATGTATTTTAAGGGGGGTGGGATGGAGGGTTTTATATGGATATTTTAAATGTTGTAAGCCACCCCGATTGCATTTTGTAGATGGGCGGAATATAAATAAATTTTATTATTATTATTATCATTATTATTATTATTATTATTAATATATCAGTGAAAGACAATGACAATTGCTATCAGTGGCTGGGTTTGATATCAGTCACTACTTCCTAAAACCCAACAGGCAACATCACTAACATTACCAGTCCCATGTTCTTCTCCTTGCTCTTAATGGTCACTCACCTCCACTGGAATATCTAGCAGTCCTCACATTTTCCTACTAATATATAGAGCAGTTCTGATCCAGCCATTACTTACTGTAGCTATTCAAATAAAAGGTAGATCTTTTCAGACACTTAAGCATGATGCTGATAGGTTTCAATTCCTTTGATTCTAACATCATTGTAACTAAGTTCTATACAGTTTATACCAAGTACAGATCTGCATTTTCAGTTTTTCCAGTTTGCCACCTAATTTGGGCAGCATAGCAGCAGCCCATGTTGAGTTGGGAGTGGAGGCTGGTCCCAGGCCTACTGAATTTGTCCACTCCTGCTATAAAGCAAACAGCTGGCTAACTTAGAAGAACTCAAAGGATGCAGAGGATGGGTGCCACCTCATCCAATTCTTCACTCCACAGCAGGGTTGGGCACATTAATTTTTGCTTTCACTTCTGTGATACAGCTCAAGGGTTCTTCTGGCTCCAGAGAACCCCTAAGCTGCCCTTTTTATTCTAGCTGCCACCACCCTTTCACCTTTTGAACCTTTTACACACAACCCAAAGGGAGACTGGGAGGTTTGGATAGTTGTGTCCCTAACTATGCAGGGATGCCACACACCCCTCCTTTTTTCCCCTCATTAATATTTTATTCAGTTTCCATTCTCCTGATACATCTTTCTTCAACATATCGCTTATACGTTAAATTTTAGTTATAACTCTTATTTCTAATATTACATAGCCACATATTAAAAACCTTGATTACTTTCTTTGCCTTTTACACATTAAATACAGTAACCAAATAACCAGCACTTTTTGACTTCCTTTCTGAGTGTAGAGGGAGGAACCGACCAGGCAAATAGACACGTGAAGCATTAGCTTATAGGAAGACAGATTTTTTTATTATTATTCTAAGCAAAGTTGTCACCAGAGGATATTTCTTGCATGGAAAGCTTCTCCTTCCCAGGTACACCTAAGTTACAAATTACAGAAGAGTGTAGTCATTTCCAGCCAAGTTGGAAAAATAAACATAATTCCCTAATGCAATCTAACTAATACAGTTCCTGATCTACCCACTCACTGACATGAAGTTCAGTCTATTGAGTTGAGTGTTGGCTGTGAGCCACATGTCTCTTTTCAGACAAGTCTCAAACAGCCTTCCCCTAGCAGACGTGAGGTCCTTGCCCCAGGATGCTCTTTTGTTGTCTCTCTACCTGAGATGAGAATCCCCTACCTCAGAACTCCTTTCTTCTTCTTCCTGCCTCATGGCCCCAAGGCAGTATTTATTACCTTGTCCTGGAAGTATCTGGAAGATCACCACTCTGTAAGTCTTGATTGGCCATTTGCCCCTGCTGACCAGTGACATCTGTGATGATGCTGACCCTAAAGGTGTTACATTTCTCCCACCTCTAGTTAACCCTTTGTTTACCTGATGCTGTGCTGGAAGATAATGGAAAACATGGTCTTTCCCATTATCACAACTGCCATCACAACTGCCATTTCATGTTGCTTAATATGATATTGCATCACTACCTGTTGTCTTTAGTGCTGTTGGACTGTTTTTCTTGTAGGGAGCATATTTACTTACTCTGAAGCTGATGGGTTTGGTGCCAAAAATTGAGAGGTGGGTCCTGCGGGTGTAGGAGAGTGTACCAGATCTCCCAAGGGCTGCATGCAAACCTATGGGCTTTACAATTTGTAATCACAACAATAAGAGGTTGGCTTTTATCAGATCAGTCTATCTACACCACTCCTGTCTGACTGGCACAGTTTTCCAAACTTTCAAAGGTTTTCCAAGCCTTTGTAACAGCACCCATTACAACTACAAGAGCTGAAGGAGGCATCTTATGTGCACAATGCATGTTCTGTACTACTAGGTAACACCTATCCCTAAACATAGTGTCCTCCTCAGTCGTTGGCTTGCTTTCCCCTTCCCCCCAGTTTTTATAATCAAGTGGTAGAATTCTATCACATGGAAGTGGTAGAATTTCACACAATATGGACTTTTTCGTACGCATCAAATATAACGCAAGCAGCCTCATCGCGTTGCGAGGCTGCTGCACTGCAGAGCGTCGGTTTCGGATGACGCTCTCCCCTGACGGTACTGTTGCGGTACCACGGGGAGATTGGAGCATCATATTTCATTGATTTTTAAGCACAAAAGTTGATTGTGATTAAAAACCAATGAAATATGACGCTCAAATCTCCCCGCGGTACCGCAAGAGTACCGGCAGGGGAGAGCATCATCCAAAACCAATGCTCTGCAGTGCAGCAGCCTCGCAACGCGACGAGGCTGCTTGCGTTATATTTGACGCGTCCAAAAAAGTCCTATGTTAGGGAGGAATTTTGTTTGAAACCTTCCATGTAAAAAGTTCCCTGTGTGTAGTAAATAAGCAAAGAAAGAATATAGCTATACTAAGGGTTTGTCTGTAATATGTTAATTTATTATAAGCAGGGAGTGTTTTCCATGTGTGGGAGCATTCTGTAGGGCCCCACCTGAAATCTGAGGTGCTACAATCCAAGACAATGACAACAATGCCTCCTTCTACATTTCAGTACACAGCAGATCTTAAATTCATATTTTCTTTTCCTTTTTAAATGTTTTTACTATGCTCTCTTACTCTTACAAGAACTTAATTGACCACATATTATTTGTTAAAATATTACACTTCTTAGTATATTTTTCATTCCTTGCTTTCTTTTCTAATGAATACAAATTACAAACACTGCAGAGTGAAATTGTTAGTGAATTCTATATGGGAACTGAGCTGGTGAGGTCTTCTTAAAAATATATATGTGTGTTTATGTGTGTTATTTTATACATATATTCATACAGTTATACAACTCAGCTGTACATTAATTCATTGAATATATTTTGAAAGATTCTTTTATAATTAGAACATTTATTATTATAGCACTGAAGGTACTACTGCTAATGCATTGTTATATATCTCTACTAAGAAATAAAGAAAGTTTAAAATGAGATTATATATTAAGTCCCTAAACTTACAGCAAAACATTATTTCCAATTCCTATCCTCAGTCATAAGTTGATGTGATAACATTATTTGGTATCTGTAATTAAAGAATGCTGGAATGGGGCTTTTCTTTGTATTGTTACCCATGTTCATTCTTCCCTCCAGTATGGATTTTATATGTTAGTTTATACATAAACACTGTATATCAGCAACTATTTAACCCTAACTCCATAGTGGGCAATTTGCCCTTTATATTTTGGCAGCACATGATACTCTAACAGGTTCAGTAAGAAACTGTGCACTTCCAATGGTATATCATAAAGCAATATGCCAAATCTATCTGGTACTTTTCCCCAGAACTCCTGTATTTGCCTACATTCCCACCATATATATCTAAGGACTTTATCAGACATGCAAAATACAGCATCCTAACAATGTCACATAAACGTGAAACAGCATGCGTATCAGATGATGTTGCCCTTTCGCATTTATGTACTGTCCATAAGCCAATCTTGTTTATTGATGGGCCAAGCCATCAATAGATCAGCTATGGTGATTTTTGCTGGCATTGCCAGGGTTTGAAACCTTTCAACTCCCCCCCCCCACGTTATTACAGCATGAATGGCTGGACTGGCCAGAACACTTCTGGGTGAGATCATGACATCTACATAGGTAACACTCTTTTTAATTACCCTCCCCGGTTTGCTTGGAAGTTTTTCAGTGTGGTTGTGTGCTTTTTAAAACTTTTTGAGTGTTATTTTTGTTTTTGTATTTGAATTTCCCATGCTCCATCTTCTCACAAGGATCCATGAGATTTCAGTCAAGGAAGTGAACAGAGCTCCATTCACTCCTCATTCATTGCCAGGGCTGCCTTTTCATTGGTTGCAAAGTAAGTGGGGTATGGGGAGTTCTTTGGCTGGCAAATTATGCCGGCAAAAGAACATTTTTGGAGGGGGGTATGATAAAGTCCATAGTGAATCAACCCCATTTCTACAATGCCAGCATATTGCATTTGATTCTGAGAACTAGTGAGGGTGTATGTGTGTGTGTAAAAATTTGGTCTAGCTGGCAAGAAGCAGAGGAATAGGGTACTATTATCTTTCAGAGCCCAGAATGGGGACGAAGGGGGCTGGTTTTACTTACATGCAGTTTAACACAGACCCTTCCTTTCTAAGATAAAGAGCACCTTTGTTTATTTGAAACATTTAGCCATCAGGTCCTCTTTCTGGCCATGCAATAGCGAACACCAAAGAGTTAAACTTTGAGCTTGCTTTGTTTTAGGTTTTTTCCATCCTTCCTGCCCAAAGTAGAAGCCCAAAGCCCCTCATTTAATTCTATTGCAAATTACTGTTGTTTTCACAGTTTTTTTTTTAAACCAGGCTGCTCTCGCTTGACAAGACATTGCAATGGATGAAATTTTCTGCAAGATATCATAATTATCTCCATTTCACAATAGGGGCAGACTGACAGAGCCTACCAATTAAGTCCCAATCTTTTTAAAAGTACAGCTCATTGTTTCTCTTTAAAATACATTCCTCCTCCCAGTGCTGGATCTCAACTTTCTGCCAGTTCAGAGTTTTTAAAATGTTGATGTCATTTAAATATTTTCATCCATGTAGAAAAGAAAGGGAAACTCAGGAAGACACCTGAGTTCTTACTGTATGATTTCTTCACACTGCGGCTGTCAATCTCTTTAAAGGTTTTTCTTACCCTTGCTGATTTATCTTCTTTTCACCGATAAGATCTATTCCAAAAATCCATATTTCCCAGGGCTAAGCCCTATTTTTGGTACCAATCCCTGGAAAGCAATCCCTAATTTTACATTTTTAAGAGTGTGTTGTAAAAATATGGTTTGTATGAGCCCCTAGAGCCACATGTCTTCAGGTTTCCTCACTTTTCACAGAGCCGTTTCAAGTCAAACTAAGGGTTTTTCCAGACTGATCTAAAAATGTGTACATTCTTGCAATATAGTTCTGTGGGTTTTGTTGCATTTTTCCTGCTGTTGTCACCTCCATGTCCAGTCATTCTATTCTTTTTAGGGGCTGTTCCTTGGATCTGCACAAGGGCTCTTCCAAAGGTTTAGGTTTTGTTTTTGGTTTTTTGTTGTTTTTTAAAGGGGGTTGCTGAAGTGGTTGTATATTTTAAAGGGAAAATTTTCTCCTGTCTGGTTTTAAAAAAAGAAATTTAAAGGTGTAGTGAGCTGGTACAAATGTGCCATTTCACTGAGCCCAGATTCAAGCCTAGCCTCCTCCCATGGCCTAAGTTTACCACAATTGCCATTATCATTCAGAGAGAGGTACAGAGTTCCATGCCTCTTTTTGCACACAGAAAGTGACAGACTCCTCTCTGCTTGATTCATCTATCCCACTGGAAGGTAAGTAGAACAGGGAACAATCCCTATGATATCTATAATCAGAGCTTACTTGGCATTCCCCTACCCTCACACCTCTTAACTATTATACAGTGGGGAGGGTAGCAAAGCCAGAAAGAATCCCCAGATTATCTCTGATCACTGACTGGAGATCATAAAGTTTATCAGCTATGCTTTCCTTTCCAATAGGAAGGATGAATAGAGTGTGGAGGAAGCCCATGACTGCTGACCCGAGATAACATGAGAATTTACACATACACTTTGCTCACCAATGGAGAGCATAAGCAGGGCAGGGGAAATTCCCATGGTAGAGGTTTTAGTAATGAGGTGCCATTTCAGAAAGGGCAACAGCCTCTTCTGAACTTGTAGTATGGATTCTGCCAGTGGGCCAGATTAGGCCTACAGGCCAGATAAAAGATACATACCTTTAAATGCATACAAATGTGTACACATTTCATGCAGAATTTTTTTGTAAAAAAAAAAAATGCAGATGAATGCAGAGACGCAATAGAACTGGCTCATGACTCAACACATGCAAGAGGGAAATAGACAGAAAATAGTGTGTGCAGCCTGCCCTGTTTCATACCATAGTTGAGGGATGATCTTGGGTTTAAATCACCATCTGAAAGATACCATCTTTGCAGCACACTAGAAAAGGAAAGGCAAATGGAGGCTTCTATGGCCGTGCCTAGCATCTTTTCACAGCAGATTTAGTGCTGTTGTTGAAAGACAGCTTTTGACTCTTCTGATTCCCCTTCCCAAACCAGAATGCCTACACCACCATCCCAAGGCAACTCTTCCTAATGTACAATCCATTTTCTTTAATGCAGAGGCAGCAATTTCTGCGGCTCCAGGGACATTTCAGCCTCCTCTGGATTAAGGATGGAAATCTTCCTGCATTTCATTCTTGTAAGCTGGAACAAATAATTTCAGCTGTTTTCTTCTGGTCCTGAGAAAAATAGGAGGGCTTCTTTGCAATGTTTACAACTGTTCACATTTCATGGTTCTTTTCAGAAATTTTGTTTGCTTTAAAATACACATGCTTTTCCAAATCAGAAAGTGTGATTTTTATACAGAATACTTACCTCCTGCACATACCCCAATTTCTTTTTAATCAGGACACTGTATTTTGCATATATTACTTATGCATATGTTACTTATACAGAGGAAGTAATATATATGTTACTTCCTCTGTAAAAAGAAATATTGCTCTTTGCATGGAAAACAAGTTTTTTGTTACAAACAACACAGTTTCTGCAACGTAAAGTATTTCTATACAAATGAATTTTCCTAGAAAGGGTTCTGGGGCCCTGTCATGCTACACAGTTATAGCACTGTGGTTCTGCATTTCCCTGAGCCCCATCCAACCCCAATCATTAGGCAAAAATTCACCTTGGGGGCATGATTTGCTCTCTAAAAGTAATTTTCCCCTGGTCTTTTTTCCCTCTTTCTGCAAATAAGGACTTATTTTTTTCAGAAATGGGAAGTGGCCAGAAGTTTAATGCTTCAGTGGAAAAATGTTTGTTTCAACTGAACCACTGGAGGCAAATGGTTTTGCAATGTAAAGGATGCTAATGTAAGGACTAAAAGCTCTTTATAGGCAGTCTCTTTTATGCCCCTAAGCTTCCTGCTTTTGTATTACTTAGCTAAGTTTATAAATATTGTGTTTTCACACTTCCCTACTGCTTCAGACTTAATTACTTTTTCATTATTAAAGGTATAACTTTATAGAAATTAGAGTGGGGGGGGTGAAGACTTATCAGTCCACTAACTTTCTTTTTCTCTTACTTTAATGTTGACCCCACTGTTGGGCAAGCACTTTAAGCATCATTATGTGTGATGAGAATCTTACCATTTTGCTTAGAATATTCCTTTAGAATGTACATGCTGCTTTTCTTCCCAAAGGAATTTCGCCACAGCAGTTAAAGTAGAATATAGTGCTATAGTTGAATAATGTGAATGGGCCAGTGGTCTTTAAGACAGCTTAAGCTATACAGGGCTTTATAATTAATAACTATAATTCCTCACAGATCTAAATTAAACAAAGAACACCTCCAGAAAAGAGGGAGCCAACATTTAGATCTTTTTTTGCCCATAGCTGACCTTTATTTCTAACCACACAAAACCAAGAGCACCACCAGAAATTGAGTGGTTGTGAAAACTGAGGACTCCAGCAACTGCGGGATGATTTATAGGTGGCTGCTTCTGGATGCCAGGTGCTTGATGGGTCAGTGTCTTCTCCTTAACCCAGACTGATTCTGACTAAGCTTTTCTATGGAGTCAGCTAGATGGGAGAATTAAGTGTGGAAAATGTCACCTTACCTTCTTTTGCTCCAGTGTCTATTTGTTTACACAATTTTCTCTGAAATTGGATGATGATGTGAAAAAGTACCGATTTTGCAGTTCACATGGGGGGGGGATCAGCTAGTGGTCTGGCAATAGGGCCACGCGTGGACGGCCATGAAGCACAACTCCCCAGGATGTGTTGCCCTCCCTCGACTCTGCCTGGACACCCCCAGCCAGGCTCCCTCCCTCCCACCAGCCAGACTTCCCCATGCCACTTCCACCAGCTGCTGCTGTTGCCTGGTAACCTTCCCTTCAGTCAGTCACAAAGGCCGAGCCCTCAGCCACAGCAGCCACCGAGGGCCAGGGTGCTGTCAGCCAGTCACAGAGGCCAAGCTCAGCCAGGCAGCGACAGGAAAAGTTGGGCTGCTTGGGCAGGCAGCAGTAAGCAAGCCAGAAAGCTGGGAGACAGACAGCCCGGCGATGGGAACGAGGAGAGCACTGGGATTGCCCAACCTGTCAAAACAATAATGGTGGATCCTGCATTGCAAGGCATCCCTTGCGAGCCCACCCCCTCTGAGGTCTGACCAATCACATCTCAGCTCTGCTGTGAACCCGTTTCGAGATGGTTGCTGGTTGATCAGACAACCAATAGTGCACAACCTTAAACAACTTAAGCGAAAACAGTTATTGTGCTTTTCAAGAGTATTCCACCCCCTTCTGAATAGAATGACTTTGGCCCGAAATGTGTGAGGACCATCTGGGCAAATTGTTTGAGGATTATTTTTTGTCATGTTGATGACCCCTTTCTCTTTCAGACTTCAAAGGATGGGGGGGGTCTTTTCAGTGTCTATCACTTCCTGATGAGGAGATAGTCCCTCCAGTGATTCAGTCACCAGGTGTTCGGATTGGGAGGAGGGCATCATCTGGAGTCAGAACCTCTTTGCATTTCAACTTCTCTGTGTCAAACTCCTTAGATTCCAGTGGGTGTGTTATGACAAACTGACTGATCTTTGCAGCTAGGCGCTTATTGCTGCACTAGAAGTGGATCAGTGTCCTCTGACTGAAATACACTGTTCCTTTTTAACCTTTAAGAAATAAGGTATTTGAAGAGTGAGTTAAGTGTTCTTGTTAGTGGGAATGGAATGAAGAGAGAGATGCAGATGAGTGATAAACTTAAAGAAGTTGAAAGATAAGATCCCATGCTTTAGCACATTTTCCAACCCAACAGTTACCCGACATATTGAGTTCCCACCATTCCTGGGCAATAAGTATACTAGGGGCATTATAGCCTATGGTTTGACAGTCCAATTTTTCAGAACAATTCTAGGCTGGAGGAAAGGGACTTTAAAACTGACAAAAAGAGCCCCTTTGAAGGAGCCAGTATCAGAATGTGCTCTCCTACGTTCAACACTGACAACCTCAATGAGGGTCCCTGTGAAGTCCAGAACTAACCTTTCAATTGATGAGTTAACTAACAATAATATAACTAAAAAAATTCACTTATTAGTGTTAATGGTAATGAGTTAATTTCCCATTATCAAATGTACTCAATGTTCTGATCTCAGCAGCAGCTCCAACATTTACAGTGTCAAAAGGAAGTATGACGTCTGTCTATTAAATAACGAGACTGTGTTTCTACCTTTCAGACAAATCAGGGAGAACTTATTCTGAATGCTTAAGTGGTGACCTCGAACATGTCTGAATCTGCATGACAAACATCAGCACTCTTGGCTTTTCATTAATTGTCAGTCGTTGTTTAAAGCAGCTGTGTTGTCTGTTGTGTGCCAGAAAAATGCTAAGTTTAAAAGTCAACGTGTTGATTTGAAATTTTTAGTAAAATTGAACAAAACACCAATCGAATCTTTTCAAATGCTTACTGGGGGCTATGGGGAAGACTGCGTGTCTCATGCACATGTGTCTGAATGGCAAAAAAGATTCAGAGAAGGACATGAGAATGTGGTTTGTGCCGAGATGGTCCCTAGGATTCTCACACCAGAACAAGGAGATTTTCAGTGACATTCTGCAGCAACTTGATGCTGACCCAAATCTTTTTTTAAAAAAATCATCACTTGTGATGAAACCTGGATCTTCCAGTATGATCCTGAGACAAAACAACAGTCAATGCACTAGAAAACACCATCATCACCAAGAATGAAAATAACATGTCAAAGCAATTCCACATTCAAAGCCATGTTCTTGGGGGGGGGGGGGTTACATCAAGGGCGTAATTTTGGCAGAATGGGTTTCGGGAGGCAGAACAGTGAACCAGCATTATTATAAAGAAGTTTTGACAAAGCTGAGAGAGACAGAAAAAAGAGGCCAGAACTGTGGGGAAATGGTTTCATTTTTCATCAAGGCAATGCATCTGCTCACACAGTACTTTCTGTGAAGCAGTTTTTGGCTGATAAACACATTACTACATTTTGAATATCCTCAGTATTCACCAGATTTGGCACCAAGCAACTTTTTTATTTTCCCTAAAGTGAAATCAGTAATTAAATGAACATGTTTTGAGTCAACTGATGCAGTAACGAAGAAAATGGCAGATGTATTGAAACAGCTGACAGAAACTGATCTGCTCCACGCCTCTGACCAGTGGAAAACAAGACTGCATTGGTGTGTGAGTGTGAACAGGGAGTATATTGAAGGGGACAAGCATTAGAATTGTAATACATATAAATGTAGATGTATTAGTCTTGTATCAGTCTTGTTATTTAATAGACAGACCTCTATTTAGTTTACTGCTGAGTGTTTGTAGTACTTTTATTATATTTTATCAGACAGCTTGTGGTTGTGGCTTTTGATTTGTGTAATTTGTGATTTAAGTCATGTTTTTATGTAGATCGTTATGTTCCATGAGTACTTATAAAGCAAAGAATGATCAACATCAACATCATCATCTCAAAAATAGTCTCCTTTCTTCTTTATAATGTCTGATTTGGCTATGTGATTGTATCACCAAAGAACAATGAAGTCAGTTCAGAGTGAGAGCACTGCCTGTTCTGAAGTATCACTTTAAATCTGAATGAACTGGCCTGAATGAGGTATCCTGCAAGGTGGATTATTTGGGAAACTTTGTTCCAGAACAGTTTCTCCCTTCTCCCTAATATTTTTCACCAAAAATGTTTGCAGTAGAACTTTCAGCATAACACTTTATATACAGTAATAAATATGATCATACATTTTTGTAAGAAAAAATATTCTTGAAAACACAACTCTTTGTTGACTTATCACTGATCTGAAAAAAAAATTCTTTTTTCTCAGAGATCCACTTATAAAGAAATAATTTTACAGTTTACATGAAAAAAGAAGTGGAAATTCCATTTGTTTACCAGAAAGTCATTAGACTTTCAGTCATGATCATAAGAGGTCCAATTGATGGTTTCTGCTTTAAGTGCAACATTTCTTCTGAGTGAGTTCAATCCAAACTGAGCACAGACCAGCTGAAACGAGGGGTAATTGAGGCAATCATAACTAATTTAATTACCATTTTTTCAATTAGTCTGCTCTCAGCATGAATAAGACTGGATTGAACACTGTGTCAGAAGAAATTGAATTTAGGTGATTTTCAGACAGGGACAAAAATCGTGTCTCGCTATCTCCTTTCCCGGCCCCCTTCCAACCCCGTCCCGGCACAATAACAGACAATTTTACAGTTACCTTAATCGTGTGACACTCCCTCCCCCTTAGCAGCCCAGGAGTGAGTGCAGCTCTCTGGAACTGCATTCACTTCCTGGTTTCAAATCTCAGGCCATTCTCACGAGAGGACAACTATGAGAGAAATTTAAAAATAAAAAGTGAAAGACAAGTTTTAAAATGATAGCAAGCACAAAAACACACTTTAAAAAACTCACGTAATCCAGGGAAGGTTCAAAAAAAGGTGTCACTTACCTGGATGTCCTGATCGCACCCTCAACTGTTCTGGAACAGACCTTTCATTCATGCTGGTATTGTGCCAGCATAATGGGGCATCTTTTCACTCGCCCATCGTTCTGTCATAGAAACAGAATAGGTGATCTATTTATGGCTTAAGCCATGAATAAAAAGCAATGAGAGTGAAACGGGGACCAGTACAGAGCATAATGACAAATGGACGACGTCATGTGAAAAACAAGCCCTTTAGTGATCTCCTGGCGTTCGTGTAACACCATATTTAGGTCATCTGATAATCTCCTTACTGTGCCACTTATTTCAAGAGGTCTACTTAATACCCTAAGGGCATCAGATCCTCTCTGATCATAGAAGCTAAGCCAGGTCCACTTTGGTTGTTCTTGGATGGCAGACTGCCACTGAGTACCAGGTGCTGTAGGCTATATTTCAGAGGGAAAAACTGACAAAACCACCTCTGAGTATACCTTATCTAAGAAAACCCTATGAAATTCATGGAGTGACCATAAATCAACAGGTGACTTGAATGCACATACATACACATACACACACTTTAAGGCACATACATCTACACAAAGACACACATCTTTCTACTAAAACTCAAAGGGCCACTTTCACACTTTCAGGGTTTTGTTTTTTTTTAAAGGTCCTTATTTTAAATTTTTTTTTGTTTTTTGTTTTTGTTTTTGTTTTTTGTTTTTGTTTGTTTGTTTGTTTTGCAAAACAAGGTGCACAGAGGACTGCAGCTTGGCTAAAAGGAGAATTGTCCTTCTTGCAATGCAATTCACCATGTTTTAACTCCTCCCATCCCCCTGTCCCCACAAAAAGAATCTAGTGGGCTGTGGGAGTCCAAATACTACATCTGGCCTGAAACGGCCAAGTAGTCTACCCTTCTCCTGTTCTAAGCATGAGTAGGTTTGTATCCAAGCAAGTGGTATTGTTTTTTTGTTTTGGAATATAAAAGAAAAAGGAAGTGATATGAAGACTGAAGGCTGAACCAACTAGACGAAATAATGCATCTAAAGTAGCAATGCTTGAGGATATCCTTCAGTCTCCATTTTGAAGTGAAATGACATAATCCTCACCTTGTGAACCTATGTGTATGTGTTGAATTCTAATTATTTTTTTCAATTCTGGACTTCTCCAAATTTTGCAATGTGGTTTTCAGCTGTAGAAACATTAAGAATGATTAAAGAAACATTTGTTTATAACAAAAATGCATGGAAAAATGTATATGTAATAAAAAGCCTACTTTGGGATAATATATGTATAAAATTCATATTTTTGGCAGGTTCTCCTTTTTTAATTGCAGATGGATATAGAAAGGGGATAAAATAAGCTTATGAATACACACATGCAAAACTCACTCAAAGTAAAATCATTCTAGGTTATGGAAAAGTTACCCTTTTTTACCAGTATTCCCAGATCCCCTCTACCCAGTCAGCATACCCACTCCCTATGCTGTCTGGGATTCTGGGTGCTGTTATTCTATTTCTGGGTGGGCAGAGCCCAGAGAGACAAAGAGTCGGCTTCTTTGGAGGTTTTTAAACAGAGGCTGGATGGCCATCTGTTGGGAGTGCTTTGATTGTGTATTCTTGCAAGGCAGGGGGTTGGACTGAATGGCCCTCATGGGACTTTATCAGATGTGGCAAATATGGCATCATAACGACACCTAATGATCATGAAAGGGCATGCATACCATAAGATGTTGTCCTTTCGTAATCATGTCTTGTCAAAAAAACTGTTCTATTTTATTGGCAGCCCAAGCTGTCAATAGATCTCCCATTCCGCTTTGTTGCCGGCATTGCTGGTGTTTGAATCCTTGTGCCATCATGCTCAGTGAATACAACGTCAATTGTCAGAACACTTCCAGATACGATTTGGACAGCTAGATAAGGGACGCTCTTTGCTTTTACCTCCCCAGTTTACTTGTAATTTTTAAAGTGTGTTTCTGTGCGGGTGCATACTTTTTATATCTTTGTCTTGCTTAACTTTTTGAATTTGCCACGCTCATGTCTTCTCACAAGAATTGGTGAGATATCAAGGTCCCGTCTACACAATTTAAATAATACGTACGGCGTGCGGAAGTTCGCACTTCGGTACAAACGGCCGTTCGGATGCACACGAATGCAAAAGAGGGGGGCTGGTTTTCCACCCTGAAATACGCACACGCGGCATTCGGGAGGGAAAGCGGATCGTGAAGAGAAATCCGTACGCCGTTTGGATGGTTGACGGGTCTGTACGGTCCGTTCGCACACATACGAACAGGCAGGGTAATCTGATTGGCTGGCCGAGTAGAGGGGGCAGGGCTAGCACAGAGGGGAATTGGGAGCGGCCACCATGTTGGTTTCCCGGCTAGCGAGTGTCCAGTAAGTCCGTGAATTTATATGTTTATTTATTTTTATTTTATATTATAAATACAGAAAACCGACTGTCTGCAAACCAGGAACCTTTAAAAAAAAAAAAGCGGCGGGAGATTTAAAACTGCCACTTGGCTTGCTCACTCCAGCCAGCTTCGGGAAGAGGGAGTCATACGGAGCTTAGGGGGCTTAAACATCATATAGCCGGTTCGTATGCATACGAACAACAGGCTGTTCGTATTTTTTGCCCCCCATATGGATTTTTTTATGATCGTATAGCCGCACCCCAACCCCAGAAGTTAACAGAGCTCTATTCATGCTCTGTTACTGCTGAGGCTGCCTTTTCACGCTGCTAAAGATACGTCTGGTGGGTGGGGATGTCTTTTGCTGGCATAAAAATGCCAGCAAAAGAACTTTTATGGAGGGTGGTCTGATAAAGTCCATGGTTTCTTCCAGTTCTATGATGTCCCAGGTCAAATGCCAATAATGGATAACCTGGAAACAGAGTCAGAAAACATAGCTATGTCATACCAGACAAGTGAAAATGACTTAAAGTCAAACAACAGTACCAGGTCGAGATCTCAATAGCAAAGGGGTATGGAGTTTCCAAGATCTGAAGTCCAAGGTCAGGTGCTGGCAATCAATCACAACAAGGGTCATAAGGCAGGTGAGGTCATGAGCTCAAGAAAGATATGTTTCCAACCAACTTCCAATCTGAGAATGAGGTGTATATTTTTGAGCCACTGAGAGCCCACACAACTCAACTGTAGCAAAAATTGCACCTGGTTTCCCTTAGAAGAGGAGTCTTCACTCAAAGAGACCCCTTACTTCTGAGGAATCCCCTACAAGTGTCTTCCCTTGTACTTGAGCCTTGATCTGAACCCATATTGTTCTCCCCTTTTGACTCCAGAGCTGAATAGTCTTTGTCTAGTGGTGCAGCCCTCTATAACCCAAGGTTTCCAGGTCTGCAGGGGCAAGCAAGCCCCCTCCATCTCTAGATTAGTGGATTCACACTCAGCCTCACTGAAAGTATTATCCAGTACGGCCAAGGCATTTATAGCTCAAAACAGAACTTTTCCAAGGTATGAGCCAGTCTGATCTGCCTATTTTTCGTATATGTACATGGGCAGAGGAATCTCATGCTTGATTTTTGAGAAATCCAATGTCAGTGCCTCCAAGATATATAACTCCCTGCTGGGCTTATGCCAATAAAGCCTAAGGATGGAGGAGCAGGATTGTTGCTAATTTCCTCCATCCCCAGTTAGGACATCATCTTCCTTTAACCAGTCATCATTCAATGAAATGCCACTTCCAGGGCTGGCGTAGATTTCTGTAGAAGCTAGGAAATGTAGGTCCTTTGGACCACCACATCTCCCAGCATACCCATTTCCACACCCCAAAACACCTCTTTCCCAACTATCAGCATTTGGAGAATGGAGGGCCATGTGTGGAGGTTTTCTCAAGGGCAGAGAAAGGGCATCTGAGGTTAGAACTCCTCCTTTAAGAACAAAAATATACTTTCTCCACCCTTAGGGAGTGGGAATCTGACCAACCCTATATCTCATGGGGTGTTGTCTGTGATACTATGGGATTGCAACCAAAGGTAACATTAAGAAATATTGGCTGTAACTACACTGAAGAATTAAAGCAGTTTGACACCACTTTAACTGCCATGGCTCCATCCTGTGGAATCATGGAACTTGTAGTTTGTTTTGGCATCAGAGCCCTCTGACAGAGAAGGCTAAATATCTCACAAAAGTACAAATCCCAGAATTCCATAGCATTGAGCCATGGCAGTTAAAGTGGTCTCAGACTGCTTTAATTCTTCAGTGTGGTTACAACCACTGAATTAGTCCGCATTTCCTGTTTAAACTCCTTTATTCAACAAAAACAAGAAATTTATTTGTGTAGCCAAAGCCATTACAAAAAAATGGCTATGCCCGGTGTAGCATACACCATTTCCCCCATGCGCTACACACACACACATGATGGTACACACGCCACTCCCCTGCACTGCCCCCCGTGCCCCCACCACCTCCCTCCCCATCCCCATCCCTGCAGCACCTTGCCTGCCACCCTCCTGTGCCACTGTGACCCTCGCTGCCCTCCCCATGCCCTGCCAGCCCCACCACCCTCCCACAACCTCCCTGAACCCTCTGCTTCCCCCATGCCACCACGCCCCTTGCCGCCCTTCCTTCCCCCCACTGCCACCCCCACTCCCATGCCTTCCTCACCCCCACCCCCGCTACACCACCACGCCCCTCACCACCACCACCCTGCATGCACATACCATGCCACATCCCCCCTGCTACTCGCACCTCCTCTGCAGGCCATGTTTAGAAAGGACTTAAAAGTCCACATGTTCCCACCCCCAGTGTGCTGATTGGCTGCCCAACCAAGCTTTGATTGGTTGGTTAGTTTCCTAAACAGCCAATCCGCACACTGGAAATGGCAACATACCCAAGAGCAATATATATAGATAGCTATTCAAATAAAACAAAAGGATCAAAGTCATTACAAATACATAAAATTACATTACAAAACTAAAATCATCCAAAAACTCATTCTGTAAACTCTATTCAATCACAGCTTAGAACCTGATCATCATCATTACAAAATTTCCACCTTAAAATTGATGCTTTAAAAGCAAAGCAGGCAATTTTTTCAGAAATGTATGGTGTAATATCCCCTAATAAAAAATCTAATTAAATATGAATCAGGTCTATTAGATATAAGGCCTAGGTATTTAAATGGGGCAATTCTTACATCTTCATAGATTTGGCAGACAAGCAGGTAATGAGATAAGTCTTCAACTGTATTTGATCCATATGGGCAAACTCTTTCCTCCATAGGGATCCGTTGGTATATTTGATTGATCATTTTATCACAGTCTTTTGCCCAAAAACTGGACTTCAGACTACCTGTGTCATCTTGATACTTTCAGCCAAAGTTTTAATTATATTAAACACATTATTTTACATTGCAAAAGAGAGAGAGAGGCAGATAGATGCTCAGCATGGATATGTGCAGATAAAAACATTGAAGTCTGAGCTAAAAACTTGCAATATAATTGGCTGGATATCATGAAATATCAGAAATTAAAAAGTGTGGAAAGTCTAGAAAAAATTATAATTGTGACCATTCATCTTTCTTCAGCCTCACTGGATACAAGTTGCAGAGAAGTGAACTGAATTCAGATTTATTATAAATACACTATTTGTTTTATTGTAGGGGACACTAAGATGCTAATTAGCTATACACATCTTTCTGTTCTCTGAACTTCCTACAAATGAGCTAGGGATTAATTATATAGACTTTTTCTTGCATTAATTAAGAGTGGGGAAAATCAATTACATATATACGGGACATCTATTTTAATCATGGATTTTGGGGGGGATGCCAAAAAAAGAAAGGAAAGGAAAGATTATAACAAAGGCTAATAGTATTTACTTAATGTAGTGGTTTTCTCAGTTCCAATGATGATTAGACACAAGCATCTGGAAAACCTATAAGCATGAGATAGAGACAATACACTTTATTTGACTGGTTGATTGATTGATTGATGAAAGGATTTAAGCCCCAACTTACTGTTTTGGTTTTAAAACATCTGAGCTCAACAGAGAATTTTTAAATGATAAGGACTGAACCAGAGAAAACAAACAAGAAATAACATTTTTTTAAAAAAAAATAGAAGTAGGAGACATAGAGAGAAAAAATCAACAAATACTGGAAATGAAATGGAACAAATCAATTGTCCTAGGCCTGAAAAAATATGGATAAACCTGTCTTTTCTAGGATGGAGGACCATC
The DNA here is from genome assembly GCA_030847615.1 of Gambelia wislizenii. Lineage (NCBI taxonomy): Eukaryota > Metazoa > Chordata > Lepidosauria > Squamata > Crotaphytidae > Gambelia > Gambelia wislizenii. The sequence continues at coordinate 29,586,316 of JAUMIR010000005.1, forward strand.
GCCTCCCAAAAATAGTACTCTACGGTGAACTCGCCACGGGTCAGCGTAAGAGGGGCACTCCAAAAAAGCAATACAAGGACTCCCTGAAACAACATCTCAGGCTCCACCAAATTGATCACCAACAATGGTCTGCCCTGGCCTCACATCGGGAGGCATGGAGACACACTATCCACAATGCTACAGCCTTATTTGAGAACTCACGCCGAACAAGTCTTGAAGAGAAACGACAACGCAGAAAGACTCACAACCTGGAAACATCACCCAAGGAAACTTTCTGCTGTGCTTTCTGCAACCGGACTTGTCTATCTTGGATTGGCCTTTTTAGTCATCAGCGCGCTTGCAGAAAACGTGGGATGAGTCCTTCCTGAATCTTTGTTCGCAAAGAAAAGCCAGAGAGAGAGAGCTTGTTACAGAATTTATCAATGAGAGGGTGAAATAGATCCCTGGGGCAGGGAGCAAATTTAAGGGTTCACCCTTTGATGGCTGTTGCAAAAGCAAGGATAATTTTTCCAAATTATCAATCAGACATTTTAGGAGTGTGTAACCTTATCAAAAACCAGGTTAGCAGCTTCCATATCAACTTCATCACTCAGCAATTATACTTTCACCTTGTCAGGAAGGAGCTCCAGTTTACAGATTCCCATTCAACCCATTACCAAGTCCAAATGCTGGTTCAGTGTAAATCTACTCCATATAATCTATTAGAAAAGGGAAGCAGAAAGACCTGAGTGCCAAACCCACAGGTGGTCTTAATCAGTAGTTTCATATACCTGTTGTAAAGGAGACAAGATGGAAGCTTGCAGAACTGATTATATGAATGCAATATGGGTCTTTCTTTCTTTCTTTCTTTCTTTCTTTCTTTTTTAAGAAAAAGTGCAACTTTATGAACATCAGACACAGAAGTCTTTGCAATCACTGGAATTCCCTGATCTGTTACTTGTTTAAAGGAAAATCAGTTTTCTTAGGAAATTATCAGACAGGAATGCAAAAAGTGTTCCTGTCCCACAATTTCCACTCCACCTCTGTCCTATCCCTGTTCCGCCAAAATCACCCTCCTCACCACACTTACCTTCTCTTCTGACAACAGGGCAGCCCAGGAGTGAACAGAGCTCTAACAGAGCTCCCTTCACTTCCAGGAGTGAAATCCCACAGATTCTCGTGAGAAGACACAAGCGTGGAAAATTAAAAAATAAAAACCAAAATATGCCCCCCAAAAATTACAAAAAGCACATACACACAATTTAAAACTTCTAAGTAAATCAGAGAAGTTTTTAAAAAGTGTGTTGCGTACCTTGATGTCCCAATCTCACTCAGAAGTGTTCTGGTAGGGACCGCCCACTGATGCTGGGATCTCGCCAGCAAAACAGGGCACCTTGTCTCACACACACAGAAATCTGGGACAGAAACAGAATGACAGATCTATTGATGGCTTTTCCCATCAATAAAAAGCAGTGTTGGCATAACAGCAGCAGAACGGGTGCATAACAGTGGGGGAACAACATTGTGTGGTAAGGGAGCCCTTTTGCGATCTCCTGGCTTTCCTGTAGCATCACTTTTGACGCATCTGATAATATCCTAAGTCTTTGGCAATGGTAGTGGTTGTTGTTATTTGCCATCAAGTCAACTTTAACTAATGCGACCTTATGAATGAGAAACCTTCACGCGCCCCAGTCATCAATTGCCCTGCTCAGGTCTTGCAAACTCAGGGCTGTGGCTTCCTTGATTGAATCAATCAACTTGTAGCATGGTCTCCCTCTTTTCCTACTGCATTCCACTTTACCAAGTATTATAACCTTTTCCAAAAAGTCATGTTGTCTCTTGATATGCCCAAAATACAACAGCTTGAATTCATCTTTGCTTCAAATGAGAGTTCAGGCTTGATTTGCTATCATCATCATCGTCATCATCAGCATCATCATCATCATCTTGTATATCTATAGCTCCATCAATGTCCATAGCGCTTTATAAGAAAAAGAACAACAAAACAGTTCCCTGCCCTTAAGCTTACAATCTAAATGAGTTGATTTTCTTCCTCTCAGCTTTCTTCATCGTCCAGCTATCACAACCATAAGTAGAAACTTTTGTTTTCCTTCCCCAAAGGAAGAAGTTGAGCTACATGGCAAATACTTCATTCAGGTGAGCAAGAGCTGAAAATCACAGGCAACAGATGACATTTAATGTTGTGTCACATATTGTGCCCAACAACCTTGTCAAAGTTAAAAGCCCATACTGTGGCCTGATTCTGACTTTGATATTTAATGATAAATGGCAGTGGTAAGTAGTGAATTTTGCAGCACTGGTGTTCATGTCATTTCCAATAGCCACATCCCTGCAGTGAGTCCAAATATGCAGATAGCACTTCATGTTGCTTTGATACCATCATACTGGGTGTTTCATTTCTACCAAAAGAAGGTCTTTTGTAAAGCCCATGGATCTTAATTGACCATCCAAGATCAGACCACCATAATATACTTTTTTATTACAACAGGTATAACTGACTACAATATCTAGTTGCCAGGAAAATCCATTTTTCCTTAATTACCGTTTGGCTTGCAGCTAATTTCATTGGGAATAGGGAGGGCAGGAAATGGCAGATAGTGTCATCATCCTGCTAATATTAAATAAACAGACCAACAAGCAAACTTTGACTCTTTCACAGAAAAGCTTTGATCCTGCAAAAACATTACTCAGTGACTATGTGAAGGAGTAAGTTGTAAGTTCTCCTCCGGCTTAGATTTTTGACTGGTTTAAAATTTTGTTCTAATCACAGAATACAATGGTCTGTAATGTTTGCTTCTTTTTACGGTTCACAATTTTTCATAAAGTATCTAAACTCAAGCTTCCTGAGATTTCTTAGCATCTCTAGGTTTATCCAAGAATGCCTAGGATAAGCAACTACCATCTGCCCAGGTATAACCATGCATACAATTGTGCTACATATGGGGTGGGAGGGAATAATTTGATGTGTTGAAAATATCAGCTAATAACCTAAATTGCAAATGACCTGGGCCCTGCAGCAATGCATGTAGAACAAACCTACACATGGGAGCCAGCTGCTTGTAGCTTTCATCTGATTTTTTTTTTTTAAATAACGTGAGAACAACTTCAGAAACTGTCAGTTTTTGATCAACAGACCAGTCCTGCTGTGGAAGTAGCCCAGAAAACAGTTGCATTTTAAAAAAAATGTATAGGATACTAAAGTTTTAAAAGAACTTTATCCTTTCAAGTGCTGGATAAACCTTTAATCCTAGTATTAGTTGCTATTTCTGATTAAAGCAATGCTAACAGAAAGAAACCTCATTTTGAACTGTCAGCTCCTGTTTCTGATACAGTCCCACTTGAAAGCAGAAGAGGTGTGATTGTTTTCAACTCGGTAAAACAAACAAGTGCAATTAAAAATGCATAATGAAGAATTCACCAGCTCTGCTGTGCTGGGAATAATGTTTTAGACTGCCTGCTAATTCTCTGAAAGAATGGGGAAAATGTGTAGAAAGTTTAATGATGAAAAATTCTTTGCCAAAATATATAACGAGACATTTTCTGAACATCCATCATGACACACAAAGCAGTACTCATAGAACCATAGTCAGAAGGGATCCAAGGGGCCATCTAGTCAACCTTTTGCTATGGAAGAGCACAGAGCTAAAGCACTTCTGGGGAACAGCCAACCAACCACTGTTTAAGAACCTCCAATGTTGCAGAGTCCAACACCCTGTGAAACAAGTATTACCACCAGGAAGCTCTTCTTACTGTTTATGTAGAGTCTCTTTTCTTGCCTTTTGAAAACATTGCTTCATGTCCTAGTCTCTAGAGCAGCAGAAAACAAGTTCACTCCATCTTCTACATGACATACTTTCAGATTTTTAAAGATGGCTATCATGTTACCTCTCAGTCCTCTCCAGCTACAAATATCCAGCTTCCTAAGTCATTCCTCATAAGGCTACATTTCCAGAACATTGACCGTCTTGGTCACCTTCCTCTAGACATGTTTGGGCTTGCTGATATCCTTCTTGAACTGTGGTGTTCAGAAGTGTTAAAAGTAAGGTCTGAACAAAGCAGAATAGAGTGGCACTACTATTCCATTTGATCTGGACACTATGGTCCTGTTTATACAGTCTAGAACTGCATTGGCTTTTTTTGTTACTGCATCATACAATTGATTCATGTTTACTTTGGGCTCTACTAAAACCCCTAGATCTTTCTCACATGTACTGTTGTCAAGCCAAGTGTTAGCATCCTGTATTTGTGTATTTAATTTTTCCTGCCTCGATGTAGTACATTACAGATGTTCAACAAAACTGAGCCTGGGAAAAATCCTGAGGTACCTCACTAGTTACTTCCCTCCAAGATTGAAGAGGAAACATTGGTGATCACTCTTTGGGTTTGGTTTGTCAACCGGATACAATTACATCCAACAGTAGCATTGTCTAACCCACACTTTACCACATTTCACATGTCGATAAAGTAAGAAATTAATGGTAATTTGAACTGGAACCAGTACTAGCCTAAGTGAAAGCAATTGCTCTCTCTTCAATAATAGCCCTGAAAATATTTTTAAAAGAAACATGAAGAAGGGTTCAGTCTTTTGTTCTTGATTGTGTGGAGGAGGTGTTATGCTAACTGCACAGAAAGGTTGCCTTAAGGGTAGACAGATCACCCTAGTCTGTAGCCTTCACATTTGTTTGTGAGGGTTTTTTTTTTAATGAAAATTCATAAAATTACCAGTTGGTAGATGAAGGGAATGCTGTGGATATCACATACCTTGATTTCAGTAAGGCCTTTGACAAGGTTCCCCATGACATTCTTGCAAACAAGCTTGTGAAATGTAGGCTAGACAAGTTAACTTTTAAATGGATTTGTAATTGGTTGACCGGCTGAACTGAACCCAAAGTGTGCTCAGCAGTGGCTCCTCTTGGAAAGATCTGACCAGTGGGGTGCCACAGGGTTCTGTCCTGGGCCCAGTGCTATTCAACATCTTTATCAATGACATGGATGAGGGAATTAGGGGCATAGTTATCAAATTTGCACATGACACCAAATTAGGAGGAGTAGCTAATACCCTAGAGAACAGGATCAAAATTCAAAATGATCTGGATAGACTGGAGAGCTGAACCAAAGCTAACAAAATGAAATTCAATATGGAGAAATGTAAGGTACTGCACTTAGGGTGGAAAAGCAAAATGCATAGATACAGGATGGGGGAGACCTGGCTGAACAAGACTACGTGCGAAAGGGATCTAGGAGTCCTAGTAGACCACAAATTGAACATGAGTCAACAGTGTGATGTGGCAGTTAAAAAGGCCAATGCGATTTTGGGCTGAATCAATAGAAGTATAGTGTCTAGATCAAGGGAAGTAATAGTGCCTCTCTATTCTGCCTTGGTCAGGCCTCACCTAGAATACTGTGTCTAGTTCTGGGCACCACAATTCAAAAAAGATATTGAGAAATTGGAGCATGTCCAGAGGAGGGCGACTAAAATTGTGAAAGGTCTGGAAACCATGCCTTATGAGGAAAGACTTAGGGAGCTGGGTATGTTTAGCCTGGAAAAAAGATGGTTAAGGGGTGATATGATAGCCCTGTTTAAGTATTTGAAGGGGTGTCACATTGAGGATGGAGCAAGCTTGTTTTCTGCTGCTCCAGAGACTAGAACATGAAGCAATGGATGCAAGCTCCAGGAACAGAGATTCCACCTCAACATTAGGATGAACTTTTTGACAGTAAGAGCTATTCGGCAGTGGAACACACTCCCTTGAAGTGTGGTAGGGTCTCCTTCCTTGGAGGTCTTTAAACAGAGGCTGGATGGCCATTTGTCAGGGATGCTTTGATCGTGATTCCTGCATGGCAGGGGGTTGGACTGGATGGCCCTTGTGGTCTCTTCCAACTCTACAATTCTATGATTCTATGATTCTATGAAATATGTTCAGTGGGCACTTCCCATCCACAGGAGTTCATTCTAGGGGGCCTTGCAGATAGGAAAAGTGTGGACACTTGAGACCCATATTAATCAATGGTAGCATGTGCACATGTCTGCACACTGATGCAGCTACGTGCAAGTGCCACCATTGAATATTATGGGGTATGGTGATCCCCAGACACTCCAATCCGCAGATGGCTAGGCCACGGATAGGGTGGCCCCACTGTATACATATTTTCTCCAAGAATATGAATTAACAAATGTATATTATCTAAGTTCATACATTTCTAAACATATTTTCTTATAACATATTTTGTTAACATATTTAAATTCATTTGATGAAACCACAACCTCTGAAGTATAACTACATTCTGATCCACATTTTAGTCTGTGAGGTGACCAACAGGTCAACTGACATTGGGGCTGCTCAGACATCCCTGCCTACAATCAAACAGTGAAGTGGAAGTAGAAATAGAAAATGAAGAAGAAAATTGGGACCTGTGTTCAACTGAATGACATGGGCTTGGGTTATTTCAGAATGGTATGAGGGTTTATGCCAAAGGCTTGAGAATTGTTTTCTACTTCACATTGATCATTTGTAATCTTCATCCAAAAACTGATGTAATGATCACTTCCATGCTCGGCACCATCTATGAACAACCACCTGAGTCCCAGAACTCCAGCAAGATTCACTGGTGATGAAATCTGTCTTCAGTGGTGGCTGGTGACTTCCATGTCACTTGGGAGGTGAAGTTATTCTGGGTTTTAGCCAGAACTTTAAAGGACCTGTCCAAGGTACTGGAGCTTATTCCCAAATAAATTCATCATCTTGATTAGCTTATTTAAAGTTTGGACAAAAGCCCAGGGGGGTTCACCATCCCATTGTCATGGGAACCACTATCTATCCTTGGCTACCCTACAGACCCCTTGGGAGTGGGGTTCATGCAGTTCTCCAGATGTTGGACTGCAACTCCAAGCATCCTCACCCTGGCTATACTATGTAGGGCTGATGGAATTTGCAGTCCAACAGCATCTGGAGGGCTGCATGATTCCCACCCCACTTTAAAGTTTATGAGAACACCCTGGAGCAGCCAATATAGCATCTCTCAAATACATTGTGAGAGGTTTCAATAGATCATCTGCATTATGGGAAATGTAAGACAGCTGCTTGTAACTGATGGCCTTTGCTACCTATAAAACCTGCCAATCAAAGGAAAGGCTGGACTTTGATGAAGAGGCTCCATTGTAACTTTCTGCTAAGGACCCAGCAAAACTGAAGCCATCCATGCATGCCATTTTTGAGGAAGACAAGCATATCTCTAGAAGTGGGCAGATCTCTTATGTCACTTCCTCCTTTTCCCATCTCCACGTCCATTCCATGCCAATTCTAGGCAAAATTGTTATTTTACAGGGGGGAAAAGTCCATACGTATATTTGTATGCATTTTGTTTCCCCAATGGGTACGTTAGTAGATGCACTGTGAAGTCGAAGGCTTTCACAGCTGGGATCCATAGATTTTCAGCATGGTTTTTTTTTTTTCCCAGGCTGTGAGGCCATGTTCTGGAAGAGTTTCCTTCTGGTGTTTCGCCTGCATCTGTGGCTGGCATCTTCAGAGAATGGTTGGGTAGAAGTGTATATGGAGTTTATATGCTGTGAACCCCTATTGGGGAGTATATGTAAATTTGCGTAATTGAATGGTTAGTTTCTGGGTATAGAAATGCAAGGCTTGTTAGTGTCTGTTTGGCTAATGGTTGATTGATGGACCATTATCTGCTGGAAATCCCCCTGTCCCTGGGTGGAATTCCTTTGTAAATGCTGAGTTTTGATTCTATTGTTTTTCAAAACTGGCAGCCAGATTTTGTTTACTTTTAGGGTTTCTTCTTTCCAGTTGAAGTTGTCTAGGTGTTTGTGGATTTCAATAGCTTCTCTGTGCATTCTGACATGATAGTTGTTGGCCTGGTTCAGAGTTTCTGAGTTTTTAAATAACATTTTGTGTCCAGGCTGGTTTATAACATGTTCTGCTAATGATGATTTTTCTGGCTGGCCCAGTCTTCAGTGTCTCTCATGTTCCTTGATTTGTGTTTGCACACTGCATTTAGTGGTCCCTATGTGAACTTGTCCATGGCTGCATGGTATGCGGTAAACTCCTGCAGCTGTGAGAGGGTCTCTTTTGTCCTTCACTGAGCGTAGCATTTCTTGGATTTTTCTGGTTGGTTTATAGACTGTTTGGAGGTTGTGTTTCCTCATGTTTCCCTATTCTGTCTGTGATTTCTTTGATGTATGGTAAAAATACCTTCCCTTTGGGTGGCTGTTTTTCTTCTTCATTCCTGTGGTTTTTTTCTGGGTCTGGCTGCTCTTGTGATGTCTGATCTGGAGTAATCATTAGCCTGTAGGGCCCAGTTTAGGTGCCTCAGTTCATCCTCCAGGTAATGGGGTTCGCAGATCCTTTTTGTGTGGTCTACCAATGTTTTTACTGTGCTTGTTTTTTGTCCTGGGTGATGATTGGAGTTCTTGTCTAGGTATCTGTCCGTGTGTGTTTGTGGGGGGTTCTGTATACCTTGTGGCCTAACCGTTGGTTTGGTTTGCAGATGACTAGGACATCCAAGAATGGCAATGTTCCTTCCTCTCTTTTTCCATCGTGAATTGGATATTTGGGTGGATGCTGTTCAGGTGGTTCAGGAATGAGACCAAATCTTCTTCTCAGTGGTTCCAAATGGTGAAAGTGTCATCCACATATCGGAACCATGTTGTGGGCTTTTTTTGGTGCTGTTTCCAGGGCTTGCTTTTCAAAATGTCCCATGTAAAATTATGCTATCATGGGGCTCAGGGGGCTGCCCATGGCTACCCCATCAATCTGTTCATAGCATTCATTATCCCACTGGAAGTAGCTTGTGGTGAGGCAGTGTTTGAACAAGGTTGTGATGTCCTCAGGAAATATTTGTTGTATGAGTGCCATGGTGTCCATTATGGGGACTTTGGTGAACAAGGAGATGACATCAAAACTGATCAGTCTGTCTCCAGGTTTCAGTTCGATGTTTTTGATTTTTTTCTATGAGTAAGCTGAGTCTTTGATGTAATGAAGGGTTTGTCCTATATGGGTTTGTAATTGTGTGGCCAGAAACTTGGCAAAGTCATACGTGGGGGATCCAATGGAGCTCACTATGGGTCGGAGTAGAATGGAATGCTTGTGGATCTTGGGAAGTCCATATAGTCTGGGTGGGAGAGCCTTTGATCTGCATAGATTTTGGTGTATGATTGGCTGAATTAATAAGTTCTTGATCAAGGCATTTGTTTTTGTGGTGATTTTGTTGGTCGGATCTTGCTTGAGTTTTCTGTATGTTGCACCTAGACTATATGGACTTCCCAAGATCCACAAGGACTCCATTCCATTCTGAAATCAAAATCAATAGATGCATTGTTCCCACTGACTAGATCAATGAGGGGGTGGGTTGTGTGTATTTTTCAGGTATATATATGTAGTCAGATGCCTACTGTTTCTTTTCTGGAACACAAACCCAGAGAAATATGTATATATTTATTTCTGACCTCAGATTGTGTCTTTTCCTGTGTCCAGTCCAGGAGGTGCAGTTCGAGAATGTCCATTTTTTAACATCTTTGGCCGAGCTCATTTCTCTCTAGCTATTTATCTGTTCATTGAATGCACATATTTAATATAATCACAAGACTTTCAGGTTAAATGGAAGACTCATAAACCAGATTTATTTCCATGTTGGCCTGAATGCTGACATCTTTAAGCCACTTATTCTTTTCCAAAAAATAATATTACAATCATCTTCTGTCCTAGTAATACATCTTTTATGTAATATGTAATTCAATAAACAAAAAAGTCAGAATTCATATTTATATCAGCTACATAACAGAGGCAACATATATCAGGAAGGTTCATACAATAGGCCTTACTTAATCACTGTACCACAACAACATAGAAAATGGAGTCTCTGACCAACTGGAAAAGGAATGAAGAATGTAGGGGAGACCATAATATCTCATTTCATGCCCCAGATTTAACAGTAAACACTTCATAATGGACCCCATTAGAAGCAATGTTACACTTTGGGGCTCATATTCTGCAGTGTGTAGCAAATTTGATTTCCATGTAATTTCCACAAAAATGCTTGGGATTTGGCTTCACTGAAAGCTGTAATGTGAGAATGTTGAGTCTGATATTTGGGAAATGGCAGATGCTGCCAATGTGTTTCAAGTTACATGTGGAGCAGGGCAAAATTAATGAAGTGCATTGCTGAGATAAGCATCTCCTGCAAAAATTTCTCCCAAAGAAATTACACCAGGCAAGATTTAACAGCACAATCTGTGACACAGAAGTAAGTAAGGCCTATTGAGCTGAATGGGAACTATTCCGCAGAAACCTACTGAGTGACCTTAGGCAAGTCACATTTTAGGCAAGCTTGTTTTCTGCTGCTCCAGAGATTAGGACATGGAGCAATGGGTTCAAACTACAGGAAAAGAGATTCCACCTAAAGAGATTTTCAATGTGAAATCAAAGGCTTTCATGGCTGGCATCCATAGATTTTCCTTGGTTTTTTCCTGGGCTGTGAGGCCGTGTTCTGGAATAGTTTTGTTCTGATGTTTAGCCTGCATCTGTGGCTGGCATCTTCAGAGAATGGTTGGGTAGAAGTGTATGTGGAGTTTATATGCTGTGAACCCCTGTTGGGGAGTATATGTAAATTCGTGTAATTGAATGGTTAGTTTCTGGGTGCAGAAATGCAAGGCTCGTTAGTGTCTGTTTGGCTAATGGTTGGTTGATGAGCCATTATCTGCTGGAACTCCCCTTGTCCCTGGGTGGAATTCCTTTGTAAGTGCTGAGTTTTTATTCTATTATTCTTCAAAACTGGAAGCCAGATTTTGTTCACTTTTAGGGTTTCTTCTTTCCTGTTTAAAGTTGTCCAGGTTTTTGTGGATTTCAATAGCTTCTCTATGCATTATGACATAATAGTCGTTGGCCTGGTTCAGAATTTCTGTGTTTTTAAATAACATTTTGTGTCCAGGTTGGTTTATAACATGTTCTGCTACTGCTGATTTTTCTGGCTGGCCCAGTCTGCAGTGTCTCTCATGTTCCTTGATTCGTGTTTGCACACTACGTTTAGTTGTCCATATGTAAACTTGTGCACAGCTGCATGATATGCAGTAAACTCCTGCAGCTGTGAGAGGGTCTCTTTTGTCCTTCGCTGAACATAGCATTTCTTGGACTTTCTTGGTTGGTCTGTAGATCATTTGGAGGTCATCAGTTTCCCTGAACACAGCCTCACAGCCCAGAAAAAAACCCAAGGAAAATTCCACCTAAACCTTAGGAAGAACTTCCTGACAGTAAGATATTTTTGTAGGGGAATGCACTGCCTCAGAGTGTGGTGGAGTCTCCTTCTTTGGAGGTTTTTAAACAAAGGTTGGATGGCTATCTGTCAGGAATTATTTGATTAGGCATTACTGCATGGCAGGGGGTTGGGCTGGATGGCCCTTGTGGTCTCTTCCAACTCTGTGATTCTCTCAGCCTCAGAGGGAGGCAAAGCCCTCTGAACAAATCTTGTCAAGAAAACTCTGTGATAGGTTTGTCTTAGTGTCTTCTTAAATCAGAAACATACCCTCCAACAATTCACAAATGAAAAGTGTGAGATATGTGGCCAAGCAACAACCAAATGTAATAAAGATGACAAAAGTTATTAATGAGGAAGATTAATAATTACGGCAGTGTGCTTTTGTCTGAACCTACTGGAAACGGCAAGATTCCATCCCTCCTCTTTTCTGCCTCTGAGTATGTTGAGTGCAAAGCACTTTTTTTTTTACTTTGAACTCAGTTTGCAGCAACTGAAGTAAGCTGAAGACAAAGGGGAAGTAGGAGAATGAGAAAGAAATTGGGATATTATAAAGGCAGCTGAAAAAGTGCAATGACAGAGAATTAAACAGGACTGTCTCTGCCAAATTGGGAGAGTTGAAGAATATGATATAACTGAGATTGGTAACTTCCAAAGGTGGCTGTTTTCAATTGTTCAAGGAGGAATCCGTATTAGGCCATAAAACACCATCACTGATTGGCTGCTAAATTGGGCAGGAGGCTGTGTAAAAAGCAACTTTCCCTTTAAAAGTATCATCTTGCCTTCCAATAACACCCAGGATGCTGGTACACTTATGATCCTTTCATACTGCACAATTATAGTGCTATGATTCAACTTCCTATTGAATCGTGGAGTTAGTAGTTTGTTTAGCCACTAGAGCTCAATGAAAGAGAATTCTAAACTGCAAATCCTAAGATTCCATAGGCTGTTCCTTAGAATGTAATGTGAAAGGGCCCAAAGGCAATTTAAAAGAAACATTCATGCCTTATACATTATACAGAATATAAAATAGAAGAGCTAACATGGGTTCAATTTAAGTGTAAAAAGGAAAGGGAGAAAGGCAAGAAAAATTAGGTAGCAATACAATCCCTACTTATCTCAAACCTCAGATGACATCCTAAGTACATATTGTGGCTGCTGTTGTTGCATGCCTTCAAGTCATTTCCAACTTATGGCAACCCAAAGTTGAACCTATCATGTGGTTTTCTTGGCAAGCTTTGTTCAGATGGGATTTGTTTTTTGCCTTCCTCTGAGGATGAGAGAGTGTGACTTGTCCAAGGTCACCCAGTGGGTTTCCATGGCTGAGTGGGGATTCAAACTGTGGTCTCCAGAGTCATAGTCCAATGCTCAAACCACTACAACATACTGGTTCTCTGAAGTCCTTGTAGATAACACTATTTTTTCTATTGCAATGGCTCTTAACCTTTTCTTTACCAGGGACCCCCTTTAAATATCTTTTGTTTCTGTGGACTCCAAGACTTAACTCAAAATTTAAAACAATAACAACAACAACACCTAATAATAATAATAATAATAATAATACAAGTACACCATCCATTAAACCTTTCCTCAGAGGCACTGGAGGAGGAGGAAAGACTTTTCTCCTGCTTCTTCCTGCAAGTGTGTGGCTGGAGCAGATTGAACAGCAATGTGCAGGCCAAGCCAGTCTTTGCCTTAGCTCCTGTCATGTGGGCTAAGCAGCTGTCAATTCTTTGTGGACTCTATGTAAGGACATTGCTTCCCCCTTGGGGTCCATGGACCACAGGTTATGAATCATTGCTCTATAGCACTATTATGAGTAGGTCTGCACTTCTGGAAGCATGGACCTACTCAAAAACAAGGTGGGGAGTGCATATATTGTCTAGAGGTAAAACAGCATTTTTAAAAGAAATTGCTGCAACAAAATCACCAGTGGCAGCAACAGAGGAGCCTTGAGACCCCTGGTTGGCTGCAAACCAGTAGAGCAGTCAGCATGTGGACTGTGACCCGCACATTGGTCCCATCTACATGGTAAAAAAAAATACGTACGCTGTTCGGAAGATTGCTCTTCCATACACACAGCCGTTCGGATTCATACGTGTCATTCAGAAGGGGGCCTAGTGAATCCCCCATAAACTACGTGGATTCCACATTCGGGAGGATTAGCGGATCTCAGCATAAAATGCGTACAACCGTTCGAATGGCTGATGGTCTGTACGCCCCGTTCGCACACATATGAACAGGCAGTGTAATCTGATTGGCTGGCTGAGTGGAGGGGGCGGGGCTAGCAAGGAGGGGAATTGGGAGCAGCTGCCATGTTGGATTCCCAGCTAAGCGAGAGTCTGGTAAGTTCGTGAATTTTATATATATTTATTTTTATTTTACTTTGTAAATAGGGAAAACCAAATGTCTGCAAAGCAGGCAACTTTTAAAATAATAAATAAAGTGGTGGGAGATTTAAAACCGCCGCTTGGCTTGCTCGCTCCAGCCAGCTGGGGAAGGGGGCTCATACGGAGGTTAGGGGGGTAAAAAATCGTGTAGGCAGATCGTATACATATGAATGGCTGCCTATTCGTATTTTTTACCCCCCAAATGGATTTTTTTTAATCGTATAGATGGTTCATTTGTGGTAAGCATGATTACAGCTTCACTATATCATATATATGCCATGAAACAATTCACCTCAACCATATAGATCACCCATCCTAGAATCAATAGGCAACATTATATAGGTGACATTATAAAAATCACAGATTAAATCAAATCTGCATTTATCCCCTGTATTTCTGTATAGATGTCTTGTATAAGCTTTTCAGAGTCCTGTCACACTACACTGTTGTAGTATTATTATTCCACTTTAACTGCCATGGCAACATCCTGTGGAATTCTGGGTTTGTAGTTTAGTGAAGCACTAGAGCTTTCTGGCTGAGAATTCTAAATGCCACCCCAAAATGCAAATTCCATGATTCTATAGGACATTGCCATGGCAATTAAAGTGGAATACAGTGCTATAACAGTGTAGTGTAATAGAGGCTCAAGACAGGAACACAGGAAGCTGCCTTGTTCTGAGCCAGACCATTGGTCCACCTAGTATTGTCAACTCTGACTGATAACAGGTCCCCCAGGGTTTCAGATGGGATTCTTCTTTAGCTCTACCTGGATATTCCTGGTATTTCCTGGAGGCCTTCTGTCCAAGTATTAACCAAGTCTGACCCTACTCAGCTCCTGAAAGCAGGTAGTATCTAGAGTGTTCAAGGTGGTATGGTGGTATAAGATGGTATGTTTCTGGACGGTTTTAATTTTTAGGTGCCAAATTTCCAGACCCAATGTGATATAGTGGTTAGAGTCACGGACTTAGACTGGAGAGATCCTAGTTCAAATCCCCACTTGGCCATTAAGATCATTGGATAACATTGGACTGGATCATCTGATTATCATTTTTGTGAGGATAAAATTAGAGTCTGGGAACCATATGTACTGCCTTCAGCTGATCTGAATAACAGTACGATATAAATAATATCCACTCCAATGACAAGAGGGAGGTACACGCCAATCTTCTCTGCCCCCTATTTTATTATCAGAACAAGTCTGTGAGGTAGGTAATATTTTGGTAAAACAGGAGTATGTTTAAATTATTTTGTGTAGTTGGTTAATGACAAATCAAACAGTGGTCTTTAACTGGTAAATACAGGCCTAGCTATCTATATTGATTTCATTTCAGAGTGTGTGTGTGTTTGTGTGCTCTATGGTGATTCTCTCCTCCATCTAGCCCAGGGGATGGCAATTGTCAGGATTAGAGAGACATAATAGCCCCCTAGGAGACCTTAGAGGGCCCTGACCCATGGCACACATCCTCTTTCTAGGGGTCATGGAGGGTCATTTCCACTATGTTCACAAAAATGGCCCTTGGGACTGTACTTTGCCAAACCCAATCTACCCAAACAACAGCATCCAAAATGTATATGCCTCCCATCCATCTGCCAAATAAAGGCGACCCCATGAATTCTATAAGGCAAGGGATACTCAGAGGTGGGTTGCCATTGACTTTCTCTGAATATAGAGTACAGCACCTGGTATTCCCTGTCAGTCTCCCTTCTTAGTACTGCTTAGTTTCTGAGATCATACAGGATCTGGGGCTTTCATGGTATTTAGGTGAATGAAAATAATGGTAACTAAGCTCAAGAGGGTTCGTATATAAATTGTTCCTCGCTTCCTTCCCCTCCTCCACTTGCATTGCCAAAAAGATGAAAAAAGATGACACAGATTTGCATCAAACGTGCACATGCATAAAGGTTAACTATGGGGTTGTTTACACGGGCAAATATTCCTCTAAATATATCGCTAAGATAGCTCATAGTTCACACGGATTGCAGCACAGCATCGCCTCATTCAGAAGGGGGGAAGGTAAAACACCCAAATATAGCGTGGCAAGGGATGTCGCTACATTTGCAGGTATATTTGCAATGTAGCGCTTTATTGGCAGTATAAACTACCATTCCGTTAAGGGTTGCAGCAGAGCTACATTATGATTGGTTGCTCTGATGCAATGGGTGGGCTTAAAAGAGGGGTACTGAGTTCAGTAGCGTTCAGGAAACTTTGAAAAATTCTCCCTGCTATTTTGCAAGTCTGCCAAGAAAAAGGATTCCCAAGACCTTTCAGTCATAAAGTTCCCATCTGGTCAGCTCTGCTTGGGGGAGGGAGAGAGAGGGGGGAGGGAGGGGGACCAGGGAGGGAGAGACAAAAATCCTCTGCTATTTTGCAAGTCTGTGAACCCTGAGTAAACAAATCGTGCTGAAAAAACTTGTGATAGGTTCACCTTAGGATCCTTGGCATGGCAGCAATGCCTTTCAGCAGAGAGATTGCTGACCCTCTGTTTCGGGCAGTGACTGAGTTCATTTACAGGCAGATAGAGAGAGAGAGAGAGACTTGTTTGATCTTCCCCCCTGCTATTTTGGCAGTCTGTGAGTCTTTTTCTTTAGCTCGAAAATGCAGGGCTTCAAAGGAAGGTCTATGCCCTTCCCCATAAAGCCTGCCTCTGCTTGGGAGGCTACGCCCCCCCCCCCATTTTTTCAACTCTGAACGAAAAAGCGGCATAATTAGAAAAAAACTGACTGGCACAGAAGCAGAAAAGAATTAAAGCGCAAGTTGCCGCAATAAATCTGCCATGTAAACTAGCCCTAAGAATTAATTACAGTATTTTAAACAGAAATAAAGTATAGAACACCATACTCAGGAAGATTGTGACCAGGGCCCAATTTTGGAGATTTTTAGATGTGGAGGAATGCACAGAAAAAATGCATTCCCAACCATCTGAAGATTGCAACAAGAACAGAAAGGGAAATTTTACCAGATGCCACATCCTTCAGCCATTCCAGGGGCGGTAGCATGGCATCAGTAAGGTGTCCCTTTTGTATTGATGGGGAGGAGCCACTAATCAAAAGGGATGCCTTATTGACACCCATGCTACACCCCTGGAATGCTAGAGGACAATGATGCCTATTAAGGTCACCCATTTTTGTTCTTGACATGATCTTTTGTTTTTGTTTTTGTTTTTGCTGCGTCTGATAATGGAGATTTTCCGATGCGGGGGGGATGCACAAAAAAATCACATTCCTAACCATGTCTGAAGATTGCAACAAGAACAGAAAGGGAGAGGCCTTCCAGACACTGTGTCCTTCAGCCAATTCAGCATGGGCATCAGTAAGGTATTGATGGGAAAAAGCCACTTTTGTATTGATGGGGAGAAGCCATGTCTGATAATTTCCTAAGACTGAGAGTTTGGAAAGTTTACTTTATGGACTACAGTTCCTAGAATGCCCTAGCCAACCTGGCCACTTTTCTTTGCTGTCCATATACTGATCCTTGATGGGCAGTTTCAAGGTCCCTACTTCCCTTCTTAGCATTCTTTCTCTTTAACCAGAACTTGACTCTACAGCCTTTCTAGTAGAAGACACCTTCAGAAGACATTGACCCTTGGGTCAAAGAACACAACTCTGCCAGCCCTTCAAAGAAAATAGTGTTCTCTGTAATACAGGACACCTGTCTGACCTACGATTGAATTGTCATGTGATATTGATATGCCTGCAAAAGAGGGCTTCTGTTTCTGACCTTAGTGAACTGGCAGGCCCATGCTTCCATAGTCACAGACTTTCTTGTATTGCATAAATAAAAAGTGGACATGTTTTCTCACTCTCTTCGAACAAGACATTCTGAATCTGGAACTTTATTAGACAACGGGGAAAGAGCAGCTACAGAGTTTGAAATATTTTTTCCTATAAACTGAGAGCCCCCCCCCCTTCCTCTGCCATCCATCAGGTCCAAACCTCTTTCCTTTTCATCCTCCCATCATGCTGGAACTGTGACATCAGAAGTGACATTATTCCTTGAAGATGAAAAGATGTGCCCAAGGAAACAGAAACTAGGGATGGAACAAATGTGCTTTGTTGGGAGGGGGTTGTGCCTTAAGAAGAAAGGGTATTTTTATGTGCCATTTTAATGCCAGCTGATTTAATACCAAAGTTTAATACCCATTTAATTAATTAGAACTTTTTTGTAATCACAGTAGTTATAGGTTGTTATTGCAATGAGCAGCCTGTTCTGAATATTCAGGATACCTTGGTTGAAATCCTCCTGGTGCTCTATGGAAGTGTAACCTTCTTTTATGCTTCAATATGTGTTTTCAAGTCATTGCACAAGATGGTATTCAGTACTTCATTACACAATGGCACACACCCCAGCACAACTGACCTTTTCTATGACAGAGCATGCTTCCAGGGCCATTCAGTGGCTAGGACAAGGAAGAGATGTGTGGACAGCATCCAACTGTGGTTCCACTACAGGGAACAGCAAGTAGATGTCATGTTTCCAGATCTCAAGCAAGAACACATGCATCTTTACTTTGTTCTCAGTTGTGGAACCACATCTGGATGCTACCAGGTGCTCTGCAACCTCTCCCAGCTATTAGAATCATAGAATCATAGAATTGCAGAGTTGGAAGAGACCACGAGGGCCATCCAGTCCAACCCCCCTGCCACGCAGGAAATCACAATCAAAGCATCCCCGACAGATGGCCATCCAGCCTCTGTTTAAAGACCTCCAAGGAAGGAGACCCCACCACGCTCCGAGGGAGTGTGTTCCACTGCCGAACAGCTCTTACTGTCAAAAAGTTCCTCCTCATGTTGAGGTGGAATCTCTGTTCCTGGAGCTTGCACCCATTGCTCCGTGTTCCAGTCTCTGGAGCAGCAGAAAACAAGCCTGCTCCATCCTCAGCGTGACATCCCTTCAAATACTTAAACAGGGCTATCATATCGCCTCTAAACCGTCTTTTTTCCAGGCTAAACATACCCAGCTCCCTAAGTCTCTCCTCATAAGGCATTGTTTCCAGACCTTTCACCATTTTAGTTGCCCTTCTCTGGACACGCTCCAATTTGTCAATATCCTTTCTGAATTGTGGTGCCCAGAACTGGACACAGTATTCTAAGTGAGGTCTGACCAAGGCAGAATAGAGTGGCACTATTACTTCCCTTGATCTAGACACTATACTTCTATTGATACAGCCCAAAATTGCATTGGCCTTTTTAGCTGCCGCATCACACTGTTGGCTCATGTTCAACCTGTGGTCTACTAGGACTCCTAGATCCCTTTCGCACGTAGTCTCATTCAGCCAGGTCTCTCCCATCCTATATTTATGCATTTCATTTTTCCGCCCTAAATGCAGTACTTTACATTTCTCCGTATTGATTTTCATTTTGTTAGCTTTGGCCCAGCTCTCCAGTCTATCCAGGTCATTCTGAATTTTGATCCTGTCCTGTATGAAAATGCTCTGACATGGAACATGTTGGTTGTACTGGGAGGTGGAATGAGAAGCAGGTGTATACTGGCAGAGTGCTACTGTCTATGAAGTAAATGTAGGATCTCAGCCAGTGCCTTCAAACACTGGAATGGTGATGTGAAGAAAGAAATGGGCTTTAATTTCACAATTGCTGAGGCACATATATCCGAGAAAATCACTCAGCTGTATGGGGGGAATAACTGCAAGGAATATGCATTGCCCTTAACAACAAATAGCACCCTGAGAGAGGCCTGCTCATGAGCAAGGAGAAGGAGATCAGAGGGGGAAGCCAGGACAGAAACATGGAAACATTACTTTTTTGGACTGCAACTCTCCAAATACCCCAGTGAGCCTGGCCTCTGGGATTCTGGAACCTATAGGCCAAAAAAAGTAACTTTCCAAAGCTCTGGTCCAGGAAAATATATTTTTCTGCTCTCCCCTATCCAGAGAGCTAGCATAAGTGAAGAATTTGGAAGAAAAAACAGGAGGGAAATAATCGTCTTCCTTAGACCAGACTACACGTAATACATAAAGGCATCCCAAGCTCTCATTTCCTCTTAAAGCAGCTGGTTTGGACTGGGCTATGGCACAGAGAGGTAGGGGTATTAACTCATTCTCCTGTAACTTATCTGATACCAATCATTACCTGAAGCTGTTGTTATTAGCCAAGGAGTGGAAGATGTGGAGAGACAATACAAGCACCTCCCTAATACTGTATAATTTTGCTCTCTGAGTAGCCTATATTTTTCCTCACAAAAGTCTTTCAATTGAGATATATATATATATATATATATATAGAGAGAGAGAGAGAGAGAGAGAGAGAGAGAGAGAAGGGTGACACTGGCCTTACCAATGCCACAGCCTATGTATGCATACGTGTGTGTGCGCGTGTGCACACACACGTGTGCATACATTGGCTGTGGCATTGGTAAGGTCGGTGTCACCCTTCTCTCCAATGGTATCACCTAGTGCGGTTCACCTCTCCACACCCACCCCCTAGTGTCACCATTGTGCATGGGTATATATTCACTTAAAGTATTTTACTACTGCATTTTGTTGCATAACCTAATCAATTTACAAAATATGGTTCAAAGTTCGTATATATTACTGCTCAGTATACATGAACCATAAAGTTACCTTGAAATCTTAAGAATCCCTGATATTGTAGGTTTCTTCAAAACAGTAAGACGGGTTGGAAAACATGCTGGCCAACATAATAGAGGAGGAGTGGATGAAATGTAGCCCTCCTAATGTTGTTAGACTGCAATACACATCAGGCTTAGCGTTTGTTTGTTTGTTTGTTTGTTTGTTTGTTTGTTTGTTTGAAGTATTTCTGTATTGCTTCCCCATCCAGAAGTGCCCCTAAGGCAATGAACAAATAAAAACCAATTAAAGCAATACAAAGATAAAAAAATTAAAAAAATTAAAATTCTCTTTTAAAACCCCTATAAATGTAGTCTAAAAACAATCCTAGAATCCAGTTTTAAAACAGCAAAACGGCAATTTTAAACATTGAATGCCATGAGGAACAGCACTGTTTTGGCAGTTCACCAGAAACTTAAAAGAGATAGGGCCAGCCTAACTTCCTTGGGTAGGTAGATCCAGAGTCGAGGCACTGATACAGTGAAAGCCCTGTTATATATACTCACCAAGCTAACTTATGAGGTGCTGGGACAGGGCCTCCTCTGAAGAACTCAACAGGGCCTCCTCTGAAGAACTCAAATTTCTGGCAGGTTCATATGGGAGGAGGCAGTCTTTCAGATATCTTTGTCCCAAGTCAATTAGGGCTTTGTAGGTCAACACCACCACCTTGAATGGAGCTCAGAAGCAAATAGAAGCAAGTGTAGTTCTTTCAGAATCGGTATTACGTGGTTTCTAAAATGCACATCTGGCACCAGTCTGGCTGCTGTATTTTGCAATAGCTGCAGCTTCCAAACACTTTTTTTCTGCTGCTCCAGAAATTAGACCCACAAACAGTGCATTGCAGTAGTCTAATTGAGTGGTAACAAAGCCATTAACCGCTATGGTCAGATCTACCTTCCTCAAGAGAGTGTGCAGCTGGCACACCAGCCAAAGCTGGGCTAAGTGCTCCTGGCCACTGCAGCATACCGGCTTTCTAGGAGCAGCACTGGGTGCAAGAGCACCCCCGTACTATGAGTCTGATCTTTCAGAGGGAGATACACCCCATCTAGAACAGGCTGCATTCACAATCCCAGGTTGATTTTGGTACTGACCAGCAGCACTTCCATCTTGTTTGGATTAAACCTCAGTCTATTCACCCACATCCAGTCCTTTTACTGCATCCAGTGAATGATTCAAGACTACCACAGCCACCTTGGCATCAGTTTCAAAGGAGAAATAGAGCTAGGTATCATCAGCATACTTGTGACACCCAACCCCAAAGTTCCAGATGACCTCTCCCAGTGGCTTCATATAGATAAGTGGTTCCATGTTTTGGACTTCATCTCCCAGAATTTCTGGTTGTTGGCCAAGGTGGCTCAGGCTTGGGGAAATGTAGTCTAAAACACCTGGAGGACCAAAGTTTGGGAATCATGGGTATAGATGTTGAAAAGCATGGGGAAAAGTATTGTCCCCTGTGAACCCCACAGGCTAATAGCCAAAAGGCTGAACAGTAGTCCCCCAGCAATGATAGCCAATGATGTGGAATATTGTGAGCTGCAGGCCAAAACCTTAGGAAGGCCAATGAGCAAGACAAGCAAGAAGATGATGAACAAGAAAGCTTCAAAGGTGAATCCCCAATACTGTGGGCCTGACGTACATGTCCCTATGCCCTGGACTAGAAACACAAAAACAGAAAGGAAGAGTGAGTCCCAACATTATACGATATGCATGCATCCATCCAAATAAGCATCATGAACTGTCATTTCATATCTTTAGTAGAGAGAATATCATAGTAGAAAAAATACCATTTAGTAGAGAGAATACTGTGAGCCTGACATACATGTCCCTATGACCTGGACTGGAAACACAAAAACAGAAAGGAAGAGTGAGTCCCAACATTATACAATATGCATGCACCCATCCAAATAAGCATCATGAACTGTCATTTCATATCTTTAGTAGAGAGAATACCATATAGGTGGTTGTTTATATCTTAGTTGGCAGTCCATGACATTGATTTGGGTGGACATTTATATTTCATTGCCCTGTTCTGTGGATGACAGTGAAAGCTCTTAAATGAGTAATCTTAAATTTGCCTTAGAACCCTTTTGTGCAACAGCAGAGAGCAGAAATAGCCATCAGGCTGTTAATGCCTCTGAGTTTTGATGCATCAAATGGATGGGAACCATCAGAGCAACAAGCACTGGTAAAATGTAGGTCTATGGCTCTGTTTGCTGCACACACATATGTAAAACAAAAATGGGAAAGAGATTTATAAGTCAGTTTCACTTGCATAGGATGCTACCTTAAATGTAAGGACTTAAATCACCCTTTATGAACTATAAATCATAGGACTGGAAAGCAATTTCATTTTTTTTCTTGATACAAAGTTGCTTAGAGCCATTGACCCACCTGCCTCTGAATTCCAGTTGCTGGAGAACAGCTTAAATGTAAGATGGTTCAGATGAGCAGCACCACTGACATGTTAATGTGAGGCATGTTATATGTACATTGCGGGGGGGGGGTATAATTTTATTAAATTCTGATTCACACATTATTCTATGGGATGTAGATCAGGACAGTTTGCTTTGGAATTTGCAAGGACCAAATTCCTCAAGTATCCTTATGCAGTAATTGGGAGCAGCAATTGTAGTCCTGATACTCCTTCCCCATCACCATGCAGTCATTAACCAAAGATATGGTCCTAAATCTGATTATTGGCCCTGAGTAGAGTAGAGCCATTGAATCAGCTGATATTACCTATGTGTTTGCTAAGCATTTTACAACTGATTGAAAAGGCCTAGTCAAGTTGGGGCTAACTAACAGGAATCCTGTTCCCACCTACTACCATTCAACTTCTTCTGAGGACCAGGCTCAATTAAGTAACTTTTAAATCATGATCTAAAGAGATGACTGCCACAAATCATTCTCATTCAGAATCTGGAAAAAAAAAGTGACCAAGCAACCTAGGAGTTTGGAAACATTTTTGACCTACAGCTCTGAGAGTCTCCCACCTTGGGGATTCACAGAGCTGTAAGCTAACAAAATAACTTTTCCAAAGTGTTGTTCTCACGGGATTAATTCAACCACAGAATGATGGAATTGCATACAGAGCTTATTTATAAGTGGTTAGTTGTGAGCAGTAAAGATTTCCTCTGGGCCACAAAAGCATTTCAGTCCTCAGTTATAACAGGCAGTATTATGTTCAGAAAGCTAGCTGTATTTGCAGCATGGTATGAAAACTTACGTTTATGAGTTGTACAGTCAAGGTTGGCCAAGCATCTATTTACAAGTATAAGCTAAGCATTATTTGGAGCAGAGGGGAGAGTGGTGTGCTTTTCCTCAAAGCTCCTGAAACATTGAGCTGTTGGCAAGCATTACAGGCCTGCTGCTACCTGAGCCTGAGCCAGTCTGTCAATCAAAGACTGAACGAAATCATCTTGTAATTCATGTCATTTTATGGTGCTTCATGGAACATTCAGTCATTACAACATTTACAATGCAATAAAATAGATCATAAAGTGATGTAAATTGTTGGGCATGAAAGACATGCTGCTATTTGTAAGGAGGAACTTTAGATTCAATCGATACATTGGCAGATTGAATTGTGACTTCGACTTGGTGTAGAATCCATACATGTTATCCAGCAAGTTATGCAATGAAAGATGAACCATATCCTTAAAACACACTTATATTACTTTGTGTCTCAGTCTTCATTATCAGCAGTGTACCATGTTGCTGAGCAACCTTCTCTTTCACTCTAAGCCAATCTGGATCACCATGGCTTTTCTGAAGATTCACTTTAAATTTAGTTAAGGAAACTTCTCTTTTTAAGGATGAGCAGATTCTCCTTGTCACTTTCTTTTATGCTCCATGGATTCACATCACCCTAAATTTCAGTTTCATTTCGGAATTTCTAACATTTTCACCAGAACTAGAACATCTACAGTTTGTTGCATCTTTCCTTTCCTTTCATTCATTCAAATCTCTTGCCACTCATTTATGCCTGATGCTTTGACCAAACACTGCAAGGAAACAATCTTGATGTTATTGTATGTATGATTGCATATGAAACCAGCTTGAGCAGTGTTTTACTGATAAACACCTACTTTCCTGAACATTGATAAAAAAAGATCACACAAATCACAATCATTTATTTAATATTACTATTTTGATTGTCACTTAAAGTCTGATTGATTGTTGATTGCTGTGAAATACATGACCTGAATAACCAAGTTTCTTCATCCTGGTCTCTGTGAATCACACCATTGAGTTTGTGCATGCACAGCGTTCGGAACATTCTATCACTGTTAGATAGAATTTTTGGTGGTAGCTCCATCCACCTCCCTGTGGCATATAAATACCATGCCTGCCAAAGCCACCTCAGTTCTTTTCTGTCACAACAGCAGCACAGAAACGTCTTCCTATAGATTGGTTAACTCTCTCAGACTGATACATCAGTAGCTGAATACCTGCATTTGTCAGAGTCCTGTATGGATGTTGTAACTTCATAAGTGGGCTTACAGATGCAGGAATGAGAATTGTGAATATTTGCAATGTCAGTATCCAGTAGAAGGCTGTTGTTACATAACCACGTAGCAGAGTCAGCAAAGGAACAATGCGCAACAGGACTGATGCTCATCACATTGGTTCCAATGCACACCAGACACCAATGCACATTGGGCACTCTTGCTGGTATTCTGTTATGCATCTTCACAATTCACTAACAGGATTTCTTAGCATTTCTGCTATATTATTAAGTATGCACAAACTTACATTGAATGAAAGATCATATAGGATTCCAGTGAATATATTTAAAGGTTTTAACTAAGCAACAAATAAACAACCCACACTAATTTAGAACAGTTTTAAAAGATCTAGAATATATAACAGTTAAGATAAAAGTACAGCACACCTAAGTAAACGCAGCAACCCATTAATAATCAAAAGCTGTCAAAATACAAAAGGTCTTTGCCTGTTGGTGAAAGGGAAGCAGAGTAAGGGCCAGCCAAGTTTCCCATGGGAGAGTTAAAGGCTGAAACCAACCACCAAGAAGAAAGTGTGTTACAGTAACCTAACTGGGATATGATCAAGGTGCGTGCCACCATGGCCAGATCATACATCTCCATGAATGAGATCTTTGGCCTAAAACAGTATTTTGGAGAGGGGCAAAGGATGACTCGTTTTCCTCTAGGTGGCCTGGGAAGGCATTTTGGCCAATTACCTCCCCCTCTGGGTTCTCAAAAATTTACATCCTGCTGGCCATACTTTTCCCACCCCACTTTGCACTAACAAGAGTTTTGTTCTTTATATTAACATACACATATGCACAGATGGAGAGAGAAATTAGGCTTTTGTGTGACCTAAGTCTGAAAGTCTGCACATCCATATGGAGGCCATAGGGAAAAACTTAGTAACAAAATCAATTTCTTTCCAAATTAAGGAGCATAGCTTTCTCTTTCTCTGGCTATTCTTTGCAAACAAACATTCAGGAAGGACTCATCCCAAACTTTCTGCAAGCGCGCTGATGACTAAAAATGCCAATCTGAGATAAACAAGTCCGGTTGCAGAAAGCACAGCAGAAGGTCTCCTTAGGTGATATTTCCGGGTTGTGATTCTTTCTGCATTGTCGTTTCTCTTCAAGACTTGTTCAGCATGAGTTCTCAAATAAAGCTGCAGCATTGTGGATAGTGTGTCTCCATGTTTCCCAATGTGAGGCCAGGGCGAACCATTGTTGGTGATCAATTTGGCTGAGCCTGAGATGTTGTTTCAGGGATTCCTTGTATCACTTTTTTGGCGTGCCCCTCTTAAGCTGACCCATGGTGAGTTCACCGTAGAGTACTATTTTGGGGAGGCGATGGTCCTCCATCCAAGAAACATGCCCTGCCCAGCACAGTTGTGTTCTCAATATCATGGCCTCAATGCTGGTGATCCCTGCTTGCTCAAGGACAGCAACATTCATCACATAGTCAGTCCAGTGTATATTTAGGATTGTACACATACAGCGCTGATGAAAGTGTTTGAGGAGTTGTAAGTGTTGGCGATAGGTGACCCATGTTTCAGACCCATAAAGGAGAATAGATGGTACAATGGCTCTATACACACTGATTTTTGCTTCACCTCAGGTGTTTATTATTCCAGACTCTTTTGTAAAGTCTTCCAAATGCGTTATATGCCTTTGCTAATCTGTGATTGATCTCTTGGTCAAGCTTGGCATCTGAGGATATGATGCTTCCCAGGTATGTGAACTGCTGAACGGACTTAAGCACAGCTTTTGCCTATGGCAATGTGAGGATCGTGGTGTTCATCCTGTGGTGCAGGCTGGTAGAGAACTTCCATTTTCTTCAGGTTGACTTCCAGCCCAAACAGCTCTGCAGCTGTTGCAAAGCAGGATGTTAGGTGCTGCAGAGCGGCTTCTGTGTGGGCAGCAAGGGCAGCATTATCAGAGAAGAGCAGCTCACAGACTAGATAGTTTAGAGTCTTAGTGGAGCCCTCAGACGGCTTAAGTTAAACAAGCCACCATCAGTACGGTAACATATATAGATGCCGTCTTCTTCTTTGAGCTCTGCTGTAGCCCTTTGGAGCATCATGCTGAAGAAGACTGTAAATAAAGTTGGAGCAAGAACACAACCTTGCTTCACTCCATTAGTTATTAGAAAGAGCTCTGAAAGAGCATTGCCATATCTGACTTGACCCTCGTGTAGCAAGACGTTTTCTACTCACCATGTCGAAGGCTTTGGTGAGGTTGACAAATGTTACATAGAGACCCTTGTTCTGCTCTCTACATTTCTCTTGCACTTCTCTAAGGACAAATACCATATCTGCAGTACTCCTATTGGCTCTGAAGCCACATTGGCTTTCAGGAAGAAGTTCTTCTGCAATGGCAGGAACTAAACTGTTCAGGAGTATCCTACAAGGAATTTTCCAGCAATAGAGAGCAGTGTTATGCCTCGATAGTTTAAGCAATCAGATTTTGCTCCTTTTTTCTTGTACAGGGTGACGATGACTGCATCTCAGAGATCTGATGGCAGTTCCCCTTTTCCCCAGCAATTCACAAGGAGTTCATGGAATTTACCGTGAAGTACATGACCTCCATGTTTCCAAACTTCAGGTGGGATTCCATTGATCCCAGCTGCCTTCCTGTTTTTTATCTGCTGTATGGCCTAAGGGTCTCTTCCAAAGTGGGAGCTATGTCCAATTCATTTTTCACTGGGTTTTGTATCATATGTTGGATAGCTGAGCCTTGGACTACTCGGTTGGCACTGAAGAGACTTTGAAAGTGTGCAGCCCATCGACTCAGGATGGAGGCTTTATCAGTAATTAATGTTTGACCATCTGTACTGTATAAGGAGCTTTGGACTTGATAAGCAAGGTCCAAACACTGCTTTAAGAGCTTCATAAAATCCTCTAGAATCCCCCAGATCTGCACAGTGTTGTGTCTTTTCTGCTATATTGATCCACCACTTGTTCTGTATGTCTCGGAGTTTTTGTTGAAGTTTACTACCTGTGAGATGGAAAGCTGATTTTCTTACATGGCAAGTTGGCTGGCAAGGAATGCCTGGTGAGCAGTTCTCTTCTTTGCCAACAGCTCTTGGATCTCTTGGTTGTTTTTATCAAACCAGTCTTGATTTTTCTTGTGGGAGAACCCGAGGGATTCTTCCGCACACTGCAGGATACTGTTTTAGATATGCTGCCAAAGCACTGTAGAAGAAGGATCTGTAGGATGGTCTTCAAGTTTTGTTTGCAGATTTGCCTGGAATTTGTCTCTCATGGTAGCTTGTTGAAGATTGTTGACTTGGAGTCTCTTCTTTAAGATGCCACCCCTCTTAGGTTTGAACTTAAGATGAAGGTTTAGTTTACATCTTACGAGGTGATGATCTATCTGGCATTCTGCACTGGGCATCACTCGAGTATGACGGACATCGCGGATGTTTCTCTGGTGGACTAGCATAGTCAATGAGGTACCAGTGTTTGGATCGGGGATGCATCCAGGTTGTCTTCAAGCTATCTTTCTGCTGAAAGATAGTGTTTGTGATATTCAGCTGTTGTTCTGCACAGAAATCTAGCAGGAGGCATCCATTATCATTGCAATTTCCAATGCCATGCTTTCCTAAGACACCTTTCCAGGCTTCGGAGTTCTTTCCTACTCTGGCATTGAAGTCACCAAGGATAATAATTTTATGTTCTACAGGGACTTTTTGTATGAGGTGGCGTAGGTCTGTGTAGAATTTGTCTTTCTCTACAGGGTCAGCTTGCATAGTTGGGGCGTATATACTAAGGAGAACAATGTGTGGGAGGCATAAGGAAATAATGTGATCAGAGTGTCCTATTGGCAAGGTTTCGAGTTTGGAGGCAATGGAGTTTCTAATCATAAAGCCTACTCCTGAAAGATGTTTTTTGGTTTGGGGTTTGCCTGGAGGCAATGGAGTTTTTAATCATAAAGCCTACTCCTGAAGGATGTTTTTTGGTTTTGGGTTTGCCAGACCAGTAAAGTGTGTAGCCGGCGCCGTGTTCTTTAAGGCTGCCTTCCTCATGGAGACGAACTTAACTAAGAGCAGCGATGTCAATATTAAGTTGTGATAGTTCATGGGCTATTTGAGCAGAACGATGCTCAACCGTCCACTATCTGCAGAGTCTCGCATGGTTCTGATGTTTCAGCATGCAAGCATCAGTTTATTTACACCTTTGGAGGCCGGTGTGTGCCTTTGTTTCTTTGTCTTGGTTTGACCACATCAGAAGATGCCTTTTGGCTGCGGCTAGCCAACCAGGTAGCTGGGGATGAGCTTTCGTTAGGCCACCTTTTCTAGGCCCCTCTCCATATGGAGCAAGCAGTGCTCTCCTTAAAAAAGGCTGCTTGGTCATTCACGATGCTGCCAAACAAGACTGTCATCTCCCGAGTCAGCCGCAAGCAACCAAAGTCCTGAACCGCCTGCATGCAGGGTTGGGTCTGCGGCTTCCAATGCATCTTTACACCTGCCGTTTCGTCCCTCGCCTATCGCTACAGGGCTTTTTTGGAATTGGATTTGTCCTTCAGCCTGTGCAATGGATTTTTCTGGTGGAGTGCAGTGTGCACAGAACAGGCCTCACCCTTTAAACCAAAGGTTCATCTGCTGTGGCCTTGGCAAGCATGGACGGTAGCAGTGAGGTCCTCGGGTCATAGGTTTGATAAGAGTTTCCTTCTCTTAGATGGTTGACCTTACAGGGTTGGATGAGCACCATCTGCCTGGGTTTGGGATTAGTTTTCCTTCTCCTAGGATGGTTGCCATAGGGGCATAGCTACCATATATTAAAAAAAAAATTCTTGAACTAAAGTACAGTTGGCCTTCCACGGATTCTGCATCCACACATTCAACCATCCACAGCTTGAAAATATTCCCCCAAAAAATCCAAAAAGGAAATCTTGATTTTGCCATTTGACAGAAGGGACACTATTTTATTATGCCATTGTATATAAGAGAACTTTAGCATCTATGGATTTTGGTATCCACAGTGGAGCTAAAACTCACAAAGATTTGGCAAAAAAAAAAACAAAAAAAAACTGAGTGCTTTGTCTATTAATGGTTAGTTGAGAGAGTATGGTGTCTGGCTCTGATTGATAAACTAACTGACAAAGTTAGGAATACATGAATAGCATGAACAATTGATGATTTCATTATATTCTGGTTTCCATTTATTAATTATATAAATAATTCTTTGAACTCTAGTTTTGTATTCTTCTTCCCTTTCAAGATCTACCAAGAAAATAATCTTGTGTTCTATGTAAACATTGTTGCTGTTTAGTTTGTTTTGTTTCTCTTTGTGTATCTTGTTCATTTTTTAAAATGTAATGAAAATTTAAAAAAAAAGTCTACATCATTTCATGGAAACAATGGTGTGTCAAGGTGTGAAGGATATAGAAATACTTTGACCTAGAACAGAGCTTGCAAAAGTTACCTTTTGTACTATAATCTCCAGTGTTCCCTAATGAGCATGGCTAGTTTTCCAAGCTCTGATACAGCTCTAGTATACCCAAGACCACTGATGATGACTAGACACTAGAACCATGGGCATATGTTTGTCTGTTGTTATTTGCTGTTAAGTTAGCTTCACATTATGGTGACCCTATGAATAATAGACCTCCAAGAGTTCTGGTCATCTACGATCCAGTTTAAGTCTTGCAAACTCAGGGCTGTGACTTCCTTGGTTGAATCACTCCACCTGTAGTGCAGGAATGTGGTATATTTACGAATTTGTGTTGTGTTTGTATCTGTTCAAATAGCATGATTTCCCCAACAGAACCTGACATGCAGGGTAAAGGGAAGGTGCTATAAAGTCTCTCTTAGAGATCTCTAGCCTACATTTACACACTAATTCTCAGGGTCCTCTGGGAAGAGGAAATTACTATTAAACCATTTTAAGCTTGCCAGCTGGCCATAAAAGAAACTATACAGATCCAAGCTGAAAATGCTTGAAAAAAGAGAAAAGGCTTAATTAAGAGTCCTAATGGACTGCTATGATCCAGCAACGCTCTGTAGCAAACTGCATAGACTTAGCAGCAATGGTAATGATGCATGTCGATCTTGATGTAGTTTCATACTAGAATACCAAATAACCTCTTCATGAGGAAACAGCCAATGGATCTGTCTTCTTTAATTACTTAAGTATTTTCTGGTATTTTCAGGAGGAAAGAAAATATGTCTTTCAGTAGGAAAGAAAATCATGGCAATGCTTTTGTAATATATAAAAATATATAGAATCATAGTTCACACACACACACACACACACACTGCCATACAGACATAATCACTCCTGAGATATGCCCATCCAACCTCTGTTTAGAGACCTCAATGAAAGAAAGTCTGCCACTCTCCATGGCAGTCCATTCCACTATCAAATAGCTCTTACCATCAGGACGTTCTTCCTAATATTTGGGTGGAATTTATTTTTCTTGTCATTTCAATCCATTGGATTATGCCCTAGGCAGAAAACAAACTTGGTCAAACTTCTACGTGACACCACTTCAGATATTTAAATATGGCTATCATGTCACTTCTCAATCTTTGCTTCTTCGAGATAAACATATCTACCTCCCTGAGCCATTCCTCACAGGGCTGGATTTCCAGACCTTTTACATTTTTGGTTACCCTCCTCTGGACACATTCTTGTCAGTTCCCTTCTTGAACAGTGGTGGCTGGAACTGGTCACAGTATTCCAGGTGAGTTCTGACCAAAACAGATAGAGTGGGACCATCAATTCCCTCTGCCCAGATACCATACTCATATTGCAGTTTAGAACTGCATTGGCTTTTTTGATGTCCACAACCTCTAGAATATGGAGATTTTCAGACGCCTCTTTCAGCATCTTGCCGCGCAAGCAGCCTCCGGAGCAGTAAGGAGGCTGCTGCGCAGCAAGGGGTCCATTTTGGATGACGCCGTTTCTCTCTCGGCGGCGTCCATCAGTGTTGCGGCTAGCATTGGAGGCGGCCATGCTG
Source organism: Gambelia wislizenii (assembly GCA_030847615.1). Classification (NCBI taxonomy): domain Eukaryota; kingdom Metazoa; phylum Chordata; class Lepidosauria; order Squamata; family Crotaphytidae; genus Gambelia; species Gambelia wislizenii. Next base: position 29,618,001 of record JAUMIR010000005.1, read on the forward strand.
TTTTTTACTCATGGACAACTTCTGTGAGTGAAAAACAGCGTGGCCACCTCCAATGCTAGCCGTAACACTCACGGACAACACCGAGAGAGAAACGGTGTCATCCAAAGTGGACCCCTTGCCACACGGCAGCCTCGTTACTGCTCCAGAGGCTGCTTGCACGGCAAGATGCTGAAAGAGGCTTCTGAAAATCTCCTATGTTGGTAATCAAAAGATAAGAAAAGAGCAACACACAGGACAATGTCACTGTCCCATGTAAATGATGTCTTACTTGCGGCTGCAGCACAGAGTCTGCACACGAGGATGACAAGAATGTCTGAAACCAGGACCTGTTTGTGGGACAGTAACATCATCCCTTTGTGCTGCTCTTGTAATTTTTGGATGTGCCTCATAATCTCCTATTTCACATGTACTGTTGTTAAGCGTGTTTTTACCATCTTATGTTTGTTAAATTATTATCTACAGTGGAAAAATTAATCTAACTTGCCCAAATTCTAATGTCTTAAAACCACGCTAGACAAAATGCTAGGAAGTCCATGATTACATCTCAGATATCTAGACCTAAGTCTCATTGCTAGTTCCAACTGGAACAGATCAATTGAATCAGTAGCTGAAATGTAAATAAATCTCCTAGATTTAATGGGTATGCTCTACTTTGGATAGCTGTTGAACTACATCCTCCAGGATCAAAGTTGAAAATAGCAATGAGACTTAGGTCTAGATATTTTGGACCAGGGCTTTGAAGTAATGTATTACACATGATGACTTGTAATGCTGAGTTATTGGAAACATAACAGTGGTTACTTCTTAAATGTAGTATGTAATGTTTACATGTTACTCCTAAAAAGTTTTAAGGGAGGCAGTCATTTGGGGTCATTTTTGGCCTTTTTAATTTTCAAGTATTTTTTAAAAATGGTAATTTAGAAAGTAACATATTACCAAAATGCAAGTTGAAGAGATGGTGGCATCTAACAGAGCACTATCTTCTAACAACATTTTAGACAGAGGACTCTCCTCTTTATATTAGGCCACATTGCCCCCACACTGGTATTTATTATTTTATTTATATATTTATATGCTACCTTTCTCCCAAAGTGGGATCCAACTTGGCTTCCAAGAATCATCAATTAAAACTATGACAATAACATTTAAAACATTTAAAATCACAGATAAAAACAATTTAAAACAATGTTAATAAAGTTTAAAAGATAAATAAAACATGCATTAAAAAGCCCCTGCTTATAGTTTATACATTTTAAAAGCCTGCTTAAATAAAAATGTCTTTGCCAGCTGGAGAAAGGAAAGCAGGGATGGGGCCAGCCTAGCTTCCCATGGAAGGACATTCCAGTGGATGGGAAAAGCCACTAAAGAAGGCATTCTCTTGTGTCCTCACCAAGCAAGCTTGTGATGGTAGTGGGACCAAGAGAAACCCTTCCGCTATGGATCTCAGAACTCCGGTAGGTTCATATAGGAAGATACTGTCTTTCAGATTGTCTGGACCTAAGCCATATATGGCTTATAGGTCATGACCAGCACCTTGAACTGTGCCCAGAACGAACTGGCAGACAGTGAAGCTGTTTTTAGTAAGGAAGTTGTATGCTCCCTCTAACTGGCCCCAGTCTGCATTCTGGCCACAGCATTCTGGACCTGCTGAAGTTTCCAAACAGTTTCCAAAGGCAGCCCCACAGAGAGTGCATTACAGAAGTCCAAACGGGATGTAATCAAAGCATGTGTCACTGTAGCCAGGTTGGATATCTCAAGGAATGGGTGCAGCTGCTGCACTAGTTTCAGTTGTGCAAATGCACTCCTGGCCACTGCTGAAATCTGGGCACCCAGGCTCAGAGTTGAGTCCAGAAGAACACCCAAGCTGCGAGCCTAAGATTTCAGAGGGAGTGTAACCCCAACCAGCACAGGTAGATCTGCCTTTTCATTGACCAGGGAGATTAGCAGGCAACCTTAATATTCCACCACAGGGACAGGCTTCCCTTTCAGACAACATCGTCCCTGTGGCGTTATGCTCCCATGCCCTTTCTGTTCCCCCCATGCTCCTTTCTATTCACGGGCTAAACTGTGAATTGATCCGTCATTCCGTTTCTGTAACAGAACGACGGGTGAGTGAAAAGGTACCCCTTATGCTGGCTCAATGCCAGTGCCACTGGGAAGTTCCTGCCAAACATTTCTGGGTGCGATCAGGACAAGGAGGTAGTGACATCCTTTTTTTTTTCCCCTCCCTGGGTTACTTGGGGTTTTTAAAGTGTGTTTTGGGGCTTGGTTTTTCTTTTTGACATCTAGTTTGCTTTTTATTTTTAAATTTCCCGTGTGATGATTTTCTTGCGAGAACAGACGGGATTTCCTTTCCAGGAAGTGAATGAGGCTCGATGAGAGTTCCATTCACTCCCTGGACTACCGGGGGAGAGGAACACTTCTAAAAGTCTGAAAAAGGTACCTCTAGAAAAAAAAATTAATCCATTACGGGAGTGGGGCAGGAAATAGCTGGCAAGATGGGGACACTATATTTGTCCCTGTCTGAAAAAGTCCCAGGAGCACTGCTGATATGTCTGGATTAAGTTTCAATTTATTTGCCTCCTATGGAAAAACATACAGGTATCTATATTGCACTTGTACTTTTCTTCCTGAGAGTCAAATAATAGGATTTAACTCCACTCTCACAGCCCAGCCTTGCTTGCCTTTGGTCCCCCTCTTGCTGTTCTGACTTTTTAAAAAAAGCACAGCAGATCTCAATCAGCAGAGCTTGGAATGTTATTTGTGAAAAGTAATGGCTTCCACACCAGTGAAGTAACTTGACTACTGAGTTTTAATATCCCTTTTAGTAAGGGGAGAGGTAAGACAGCAGAGTTGGCCTTGATCAGAGCCTTTATGAAATCAAGGGAAAGAAAATGAAAAGAACAAGTAAGAACCTTATGGGCAATTTCATACTCAATGGGCAATTGAACACAAAAGAGAAAGTATGTTTTCAAGGAGAATGTTCCATGAAAGGAAACAAATTGGTCCAATTTATTTCAGAAAATTTGTTCCATAGACATTTTCCAATTGTACAGTGGCTTGACAAAAAGTTAAATAACATTTCCCTTTCAGCTTAAAACACATCAGCTGACAGAATGGAAACAGAATCTCACATGAAACCTATGTGTTCTGATTAGAGAAGCAGGTATGTATCTATGTCTACTTAGGAGTTCACTGCCATGCTGTTGATTAATACATTTCATCAGTCGGCTCTGTCAAGGTTTCTAGGCTCATCATTTAAGTCTTTATTTATTAGATATCACTCTGGTCCTACCAATCACTTTGTCATCTTTTGTTACAGAAGAGAAGATGGCTGTAGGCAAAGAAGGCTCTTGGTAATAGAAAAAAGGATCAGGCATGGACTGGAACAATGCAAAATCATATTGTTGTATTTAGTCAAAGGTAGTAAGCAATGCTAAACCACTTCTAAGGACATTATCAGACATGGCTAATGTGGCACCGTAACAATACCAGTGGAACACAAAATGACACCATTTTCTTTTTCTTTTTGAATTTCCTGTGCTCACGCCTTCTCATGAGAATGAGTAGGATTTCAGTCGAGGAAGTGACGGAGCTCTGTTAGGGCTCTGTTCATGTCTGGGCTGCCTTTGGACACAAGATAAGTTAAGTCTGATGGGGAGGGTTATTGTGCTGGGACAAGGATGACCTGGAGATTGTGGAACAGGTACACTTTTTGCATTCCTGTCTGATAATATCCTAAGTATTCCTTGGCTAAGGACTTCCGGGTGAGGGCTAATGGTTGGTTGAAATCCCTGTGCAATCTCCATGACAGGAGTTGCTGACACACTGTGGCAATAATACAGTTTGACACTGCTTTAACTGCCATGGCTCAGTGCTATGGAATTCTGGGATTTTTAATTTGAGCTCTGATGCCACAACAAACTACAAATCCCAGGATTACATAGGATGGAGCCATGATAATTAAAGCGGTGTCAAACTGCATTTTTTAATGCAGTTTGGGTTAAGAAATTTGGATATAATATACAGATGGATTAATTGGAAAATATGTGGTCAAAGGGACTGAGATTTGTATTATGTCATGACTTTAAAGAGAATTCTTAGAAAACGCAATTTTATTAAATGATGTATTATTGCCATAGAATGTCAGAAAAATGCTCGCAATGTATAAAGGGATTTTTAATGCTTGTTGGAAATGTTGAATAACATGAAGGGATGTCTTATTATATGTGGTGGATATGTGAAAAAAATTAAAAGAAGATTTTTTTGGATTTAAACACACATATTGATGGAGAAGTTCTCAAAGATTAATATTCAATTTAAAGGACTGAGATTTGTATTAGGTTATGATTTTAAAGATAAAATGTTGTATTGTTGCTATAAGATGTTGGAAATTGCTTAAAATGATTAAAGGGATTTTTAATGTATCATGGGAATGAGAATAACATTGTTTTATTGTATGTGGTGGATACATTAAAGGGTAAAAAGAGAAAATATAAATTTGGATTTAAATACACATATCACTGTAAAGGATTTTAAAGATTAACATTCAATTAGAATTGGAACTTTTCCTTTTTGGAATGATGGATATGCAGTTGAAAAAGAGCTATGGAAGATAACTCTAGTATATGAACACAGCAGCAAGATTGTTTTATGTGTACAGATGGAACAATTCAACACTACCCACATTGGAGGAATGGTTGTAAAAGCTAATATATTTTGTAGAAATCGGTTTTGATTAGACAAAGGTTGTCAGTGACATTTCTTAAATATCTGAAACCCCTTATAGACTTTTGGGGGCAGGGATGAATTGGTAATTTTTGGTTTTGATGATTAGAAAGAGTAGTTTATTAAAAGAAGAGATTATGCTGTAACCTTTAGAGAGAAAGGTATGATTAACTATATGCACGTTGAAAGGAAGGTTGGAAACCACTTTTTTCTCTTTTTCTTTTCTTTTACTTTAGTTCTTTCTTGTATTTCTTTCTTTTCTTTAATTTCTATAATTTTAATGTATTTTTAAAGTTATTAATACAAATATAAATGAAAAAAGAAACCCCTATGAAGTTCATGGGGTCTCCATAAATTAACAGGCAACTTGAAGGCACATATGCATGCAGAGATTGACTTTAGCCATGAACGTGTGAACTTTTTTCTTTTGCAGTCAACCACAGACAACATTTCAATGGCACAACCTGTGTCCATCTTTTAGGAGGATTTGATTAACATCCAGTATTGGCCAATCAGTAGTAGCAATGGGGAAATCTGTCAGTTTTGCTTTCTCCAGCATAGTAACTTCACACCTCATCAGAAATATGGGGCTGGGGGAAGAAAAGGGGGGGGGATCTTGAAAAACAGCATGAAACAAAATTCTCCACATTTGCACCCACCAGATTCTTTGCCTCCCAAAAGGAGGACAATAAAGAGGCAGCCATTCTAACCTCTCAAGGAAGTGAGTTCCAGAGCCTAAGAAGCAGCCCTTCTTTCCATTTTCAATATTATGAATTGTTCAAATTCATACCCATCTCTAATCAGAAGCAAGGGTCTCTACTTCGCAAGAGATGCTTTCTAATGTCATCTCTTTTGCACCAAATCTGGCAATCTCATCTACTTTTACGAGGTCTAACAATGTGAGATCTTCTCATTCCTTTTTGCCCAAGAAGTGGATAAACACTCCTGCAGAACCAAGGCCAAGATTGAGGTAGTCCTGAGGAAGGGACCTTCCAGGCCACTCTTGTTCCAAACTTAGCAAGTGGGAGGATTAGGCCGTAATAGGGAAAGATGGTGGTTGTGGGTGATGGTGCTGAAAGAACCAGAAGTTTTACCTGCCTAGCACTAAGAGAACCTCTAGGACATTGCCATCTTCATTCATCCACAATACCTCTGGCCTCTGACATAACATTGCAGTGGGACTCTATACTAGGGATGAAGTCCAAAGTTATAATTTTGGACTACTGTGGCCATGCCATGGTGGCTGGGGGATTCTGGGAGTTGTAGTCCCAAAAAGTAATGTTACAAAGCTTTGTCTCAGAGGCATTGGGGGAAAGAACATGGCAATGGTTGCTGCTGAGCCTGATACTTCTCTGCCCATAGTCAGAAAAATTAAGTATACTTTTAACATTTTCAATCATTTACATGCTTCTTTCCATTTAAAATACCCCATAGCAATTTACAATAAAAACAGGTAAAATAAATCCAAATGCCTAAATACACTAAAGGCACCAGATCTCATCTGATCTGGAAGTTAAGCAGAGTCAGCCCTGGTTAGTACTTAGATGGGAGACTGCCAATGAATACCAGGTGCCGTAGACTATGGAGATTATCAGACACAGCAAATGTGGTGCAATCACAACACCAGCAGCAAGCAAAAGGATGCCAATATCATACGACATTGTCCTTTTGCATTCCTCTGGTGTTATAGTCTCATTACTTTTTATTGACAACTGAAGCTGTCAAGAGATTGCACGTTCCATTATGGTGCCAGCATTGCTGGCGTGTGAAAAGTCAGCCCATTTAAATCCTGTCAGTGCAGTGGGAATGGCCGCTTTGGCGCAAACACTTCCAGGTGAGATCGGGACATCCAGGTATGTTTCACTCTTTTTATGACCCTCCCCAGGTTACTTGGGACCTTTAAAGTGTGTTTAGGAGCTTGGTGTAACTTTTTGTGTGTTTATTGTGTTTTTGTTTTTAAATTTCCTGTGTGACAAAGTCTCACGGGATTTCGAGCAAGGAAGTGAACGGGACTCCTTTTACTTCCTCTTTATTGCCAGGGAGCCTTTGCCAGGAGAGGAAGGTAAGTGTGGTGGGGTAGCATTCTTTTGCTGGCATAAAAATAACAGTTTTGTAGGGAGTGTCTGATAATTGCCTACATTTCAGAGGAAGGAACTGGCGAAACCAGCTGTGAGCATTCCTTGCCTAAGAAAACGCTATGAAATTGCCATAAATCGAGAGAAGACTTGAAGGCGCGCGCGCACACACACACACACATACACATATTACATAAAACAGTAGTAAAAGGATAAAATGATTAAACAATAAATGCAGTAAAATCCATAAAGCTTAGAGTCACCCATAGAGTTAACCACCAGGACAATGCCTGGGTAAATAAAGATTTTCTGTTGATGGCAGAAACATTGAATGCTGGGCACCCACCTAATTTTAATAGGGAAAAAGATTATACATGTTGGGAGCCAAAACAGAGAAGGCCGTCCTCCAGCCAAACCAGCCTAATGAGAGTGGCCAGCATGCTTACATTAAAAGTTTATGTATACCCTGTATAATATTTCACAGATGAAAACAGGACATGTGTGGCCAAGCTACGTCAGACTGTGGTGAAGATGGCAAAAGTGTTACTAATGAAGAAGAACACACAAGCTAGGCGAAACTGCAGTGGTTTCCTTTTGCCTAAACCTATTAAGACTATTTAATCATATTTTCCTTTATTGTTTCTTAGATATTGTAAAGTTCTCTTTCTCCAGGAGCAGTAGCTCCAATTCTGTTTTAGATTATTTTATTCCTTTCACTTTGAGGTCCATTTTATATCTTTCTAGCACTTGTTGATATTGGAGCCAGTTGTGTTTCTTTTGTTCCAATTCTAGCTCCTCTCTTGTTTTCATTTGACTTACGCCTCTTTTAAATATTAGTAGGTCTTTGTAGGTCCACCACCTTTCTTTGTGGATCATTTCTGTTCTGTGGAATGCCTCCTGTGAAGATACCCATAAAGGGAGTTTTCTGTATATTTTGGATTTTAATTCAGTGGGATCTACTTTTGCAGTTTGAACTCAGTTTGCAGCAAGTGGAGTAAGCTGACAACAATGAGAGAATGAGGGAGGACAGAGAAACTGGGACATTTTAAAATTAGCTGGAAAACTGGGGTGACAGAGGATTAATCAGGATTGTTCCTGTCAAATCAGGACAGTTGAAAAGCATGATAATTATAAATGAATTATTTAATAGGTTCCATCTCAGTCTTCAAGAAATAAATAGGCAAAGTACGGGTAAGTGCAGCTCAATGAAATCCATGGTCAACTGGGGAGGGGTGAACAGAGGGGTCATTTGTGGGTGCCTGGAATTGCATGCTCCCCTCCATGAGCTTGGTGGCAGGCTTACCAAAAACTATTTAAATATTGAAAATATGAAGGGAACTACCATAAACCATGTAATTTGAACTGAATCAATCAAGGAAGCCATGGCCCTGTGTTTAGAAGATCTAAGCAGGTCTCTTAATAACAGTTTCTCTTGCAGGTCTCTTATAGGCTCACCAAAAGTTGAAACCAATTTGACAGTACATAACAACAACAATAAAAACCACCAGCCATAGTGCATCCTTTAACATTCCAGTGTTTGCATGACTATGCTGTGTGCTGATGTGCAGCAGTTTATGCAGTCTGAAGGATGCAAGGAGCACTAGGCAGAGCTTGGAAAGGGAACCATGTGCATACATTTCAATCTCCCTGTCCCTCTCCTCATACATTCTCCCCATCAAGACTGATCTTAACTAACACTAGGCAGAAGAAGGCAGTTGCTGCAGGCAGCAGGTTTTGCTGTGGCATGAGAGACATAACAAGTTATTTACATTTATTTTTGCTATATTTTTACTGCCAGGGAATGGAACAGTTGCTGGTGGAATTTTCTGACATATATGAAAAAAAAAAACCTGGCTATATTTGGAGATGATGTACCTTGATTGGTAGAGGAGACTTTTTGCTTTGCCTCAGGATGAAAAATGTCTTGGGTCAGTACCGTTCTATGGATATAAGAACTTGATTGGTTGTCTCTTGTGTGCCTCAGTGGATGTGTCATTGCTAAAGAATGACTACACTTTCTTCTCTTAAGGTCATCCTCTGTTCTATGTGCTTGCCATAAAGAACCAAGACACAAGACAAACAAATTCTGCCCAATCAAACATGGATGCCAATGTGGCAAAGATTTCTGATGGCATAGTATAACATACCAAGGCTGCAATCCTATGAACATTTATTTGGGAGTGAACTCCTTTGAAACAAGCGGGAATGACATCTTAGCCCACCTGCATAGGATTGCATTAGATTCTATCCGCATGTACTTGGGAATAACTCTCATTGAACTTAATGTGAGGGGAATCAGGCTGCATAAGGCACAGAATAAGGAGACAATGGGAAGGACTTTATGAAAATAAATAAAGTTTATAATTGACAATTTTCAACTTTCAGGTCACCAAACTCCCTCATGACAGGGAACAGGCAGCAAACATGTGCAATGTTAATTATTTTCATGTGCTCATTAATTCTAATAATTAACTTAAAATGAGAATGTAGCATCATGCTATCAGCTGTACTTTCTTTTCAACTCTGTTTTCTGTCTTCCTTCAGAACGTCCAGGAGGCTTGGGGAATTACCCAAATGCCCTTAGGAATTGCAAAGTAAATATTGGCAAGATAGAAAAGCAATTATAATGACTGTCTTTTTGAGCATAGTTTCTAACAGAAGATCTAAAGGCATTCTGTACAAGGAAATGAATACCAGGACTGAAATCCTTAATTGAATAATTGCTACAATGCACTGATTAACTCATTGAATGCAGTTCATAATGTGGGTTTTTAATTGGTATGGTCTTCTGCAAAAAGGTTGATAGCCTTAGTGAAACATTTTCCCCCAAGTTCTACAGCCCACCCTGTTTCAAAAATATTGGATGGATAGCCATTTTTCTTTACATACATGTGATCTAAGACTGAGTGTATTGCATATGAATTAAAATCTAATTTTAAAAACCTTTTGCACAAACATGTCTTCTTGTTTTTTCCTTGTGACTGAATTTCTAGCCATTTCTGGAACTGAAACAATTCCAGAATTCAGGGTCATCCAATGACACTAGTTGGCAGGAGATGGGAGGACAGATGTAGAGGAACTACATTTTAACACAACAGAGAATTAATTCATAGAGTCTGCTGTCATAAGATAAGATGATAGTCACTAGCCTTTAAAGGAGATTTAGACAAATTTATGGAGTATGGGTTTATCAACTGCTGAGGAGAGAACTCAGGCCTTCATTTCAGGGTCATGGCATTCCCAGAAACACTGGAGTAGCTCAGTGGGGAATAACATGCTAGACCATGCAAATTTGATGTGGATTTTATCTGGCAAGGCTTTTTATAATTAGGGATGTGATTCTTCACTCATTCTTGAAAGAAGCAATAAATAATTTTAGCAATTGTCTTCCCACTGTGGAAGGGCTTCGAAAACCACACAGTTTTTGAAGCCTATTCACAGTTTGGGACTATGCTGTGCAAAATTCATACATGGTTATTTTTCACAGAAAACAGTGTTTTCTGTACAGGTAATTGCGTATTCTGTACAGAAATAAATTTCCTATTTAGAAATATTATTTTCTCCATAGAAAATACTACTTCTTGCACACAAAGAGTCCTTTTCTGTGCAAAACAAGCACATGTGGATTTAGCATAGAATGAGTCCCAAACTGCAACTTTCATCAGTTCAGGATTTTTATCAGGGTTTCTTGACACCAAAAAAAAAAGTCAATGATTTTTTAAATATTTTCAAATATTCTTTCCATCCCTCTTTATGTTACAATGGTAAAATCCCATCTATATTGCCCTGACCTTCTTAGAGGTGGAAAAGAAGGGGAAATGGACAGGAATTTCCCTGAAATGACATCCACTTCATACAGGAGAATTGCTGTTTCTGTCATAGTATTCAAAGCAAGTATTTGCAGAACCTGATGAATTTCACAGACTGATTGGCTGATAATAGATGGCAGACCCTACTTTTGAGGCACTTAGCCATCCAAGAAATAGGCTGTTAAGAGTGAGTGGCTATCCTGATGTCACCCACTGAGTGGAGACTTGAGTTTGGTTCTTTGTGATCCATCAGTGCAGATGGGTTCTTTTATGCAGAATGACTCTTCTTTTCCAGGTAAATTATTATTATTATTATTATTATTATTATTACCCCGCCCTCTGTTAAAAATAATCAGGGTGGCTTACAACAATTAAAATACAAATGCAGATTAAAATCCCTAAACATCACCCACCTCCACCCTCCCCCATAAAAAGATATTAAACCAGTATAAAATTTAAAAAACCAGCTAATCTAAAATCACATTTAAAAAAAAGCAATAGCCAGCACGACTAAAAGAGGCCAGGAGCTCCTGAGGCCGGGATCTAATTAGGAAAGGCCTGCCGAAAGAGATCCGTCTTTAGTGCTTTTTTAAAGCTACTTAAGCTCGTCATCTGACGGATCTCGTTCGGCAGGCCATTCCATAATTTGGGGGCGATTGCCGAAAAAGATGTTATAGCACTGAGGTTTTGCCTGCAATTGCAATTAAAGGTCTTCTGAATCTACACAAGAATCTTATTGCTACACAGTGCAAAGTTAATCATTTCAAATTCAGCTACACAGTAGCCAGGCTTTGATTATTAATGACTGTGATGCTGTTTTGGAGATAAAAAAAGGAAGGGACAGGAGATCATAGGCAAATATGAAGGACATCAGAAATGTGAAGTTGAAGGCTTTCATGGCCAGCATCCATAGATCTTCCTTGGGGTTTTTCCAGGCTGTGAGGCTGTGTTCTGGAATAGTTTCTTTCTGATGTTTTGCCTGCATCTGTGGCTAGCATCTTCAGAGAATGGTTGGGTAGGAGTGTGTGTGGAGTTTATATGCTGTGAACCCCTGTTGGGGAGGATATGTACATTTGTGTAATTGAATGGTTAGTTTCTGGGTATAGAAATGCAAGGCTCGTTAGTGTCTGTTTGGCTAATGGTTGGTTGATGGGCCATTATCTGCTGGAAATCCCCCTGTCGGTGGAATTCCTTTGTAAGTGTTGAGTTTTGGTTCTATTGTTTTTCAAAACTGGCAGCCAGATTTTGTTAACTTTTAGGGTTTCTTCTTTCCTGTTTTAAGTTGTCCAGATGTTTGTGGATTTCAATAGCTTCTCTGTGCATTCTGGCATGATAGTTGTTGGCCTGATCCAGACATCAGAAACCATGCCCTCCTTTCTTTATCTCATATTACTCCTTTTGCAGCTAGTTGTCCCTGTTCCTCTCTTGTCAATCCCAAAAGAACTTATCCTTTTATCCATCCCCATCCAGAAGTTTCTTCTAGTTTATCCATGACATTTATGCAACAGGAGCAATTAACAATCCAGACTGAGTAACCAGACTAAGAGAATAAATATTTCAAGGTCACCCAGTTAATTTTGTGCCTCATTTCGGAGTAGAACCTGGATCCCTCGATTCCTAGTGCAGCACTCTAACCATTATAATACAACCAGCTCCACTGGGTTCTAGTCAGTTTTCTCATTAACATACCAATTTTTCTGTATAAAGATATGCACTTTTTCATTTGTACAGTTGAGTATTCAATCACATAAGTCTCCATATGTAATCTGTACACCTCAAACAAAGATTTACCACATGGATAAGAACTAGGCCACAATTACTTATGGTTATAAAACTGTAACAAAAATGGAAGACCTTTAGGGAGGAATATGTCTTTTTTATTTCCTTAAAAACATACAACATTTCACTTCTTTGAAGACTACAGGCTGATCATGAAGAGAGGGGACAGATGGAAGAAATTGCCAACACAGTATGAAACAAGGATAGTAGCGCCAGAAGGCATTCAAGCCTTGTATGAAGCAGACATCATCACTACACCAACTGGCGGATGCTGATCTGAACAAGGGAATCAGGCCACTTGGTAACACTTAGAAAGATGAAGTCAGACTGATAATGACTCCAATGAGGAAAGGGAAATCTCTCTTCTAGAGCAAGATGTCTTCAATGAACTGCAAAACAAAGGCATCCCAATCTCTGTAGGATTCAATTATAGTGCTTCAGTGTTTGGTTTCTTGACAGTGTGAGACATCCATCAGAAATAAGTTATTTCATGCTGCTAGAAATTCAGCATCCCATTTGCCATTTTGTGGATTTTTAGGCCTCCATCTCTACCTATTTTTTAATTAGCCTCACATACACATAGCACAAAGTCAGCTGAAGAAACAGCACTCAGCTAATCAAACAAGGAGGTCAACATCTGCCCAGTAAGTGATTTTGGCTGTTAAATTTAATGCACACCATAAAAACCACTCAAAACAACTAGTCCATGCAGCAACTTGATGATATACCAAAAAGGCTCCATAAAAGATGAAGATGTCCAGGTCTAAATGCTCTTAATCACCTACACATATATAATGACTTAGGCCTCACTTAAAAGCTGGGTTTGTGGTAGATTTGGGTCATTACAACAGTTGGTAGAGAACTATAACCACCATAATGACCAAAAAAGTGGGTTACAATTGCATACGTTGGACTTTCACTATCATAACTCACTGAAAGGATGCCAGCATGGCCACATGAAATGGAACAATTGTTTTGAGTAGTTGTTAACCCTCCCTATTGGGAAAAAAATATAACCAATCCAAATGCAATAGATAGGTTAAGACAATTTTTAACCTAGACATGTTGGTCTTTAAAAAAAAAACATATATCTAGCAGGTGGCTCAAATGTAGGGACTTAACTAACTCTTCAGATGACAGTGTCACAAAATATTTAATTTGTGGGTCTAGACCTACAACAAAATGTGCCTTGGGGACTAAAAGTCCCACCTGGCTAAATGAAGTTTAAGCAAGCAGGAACCTTGGAAGGGAGAGACATGACTACTGATGAAAGGAACTTTTCACTGTTAGGATCCCAGTAATGGAATGTTCTTCGAATGTTACCTGCCCTGATATCTCATCCCTTTCAATAATTTATCAATTGGCTATATTTCATAAATTGGCTTATTCATTGGCCTTCCACATGGCTGGTAGTAGACCAGGGATTCCCAAATGCAAGGACTCAAGTTGTGCTCAGAAAACCTAAAGTAGAAGCCATCCCAAATTCCTAAAAGACACACCCAGGTAGTTATTGTGTGAACTCCCTTGGACAGGTGAATTTGGGTGGAAATGGGCAAATTCTCCTGGATGTACATGGAAGTGAGTCATTCACTAATTCAGTCAAAGTGGCCAGACACTCTTTGCCTTGCAAAACTGGTTTTCCCTCACACCTCTCCTAGAACAATAGAAGGTTGCCTGACACCCATTAGTCTTAATGTCTCAGCCATTAGCAATTGTTAACATAGTTGGAGCTTCCATTCTCTAACTGTGGGAAACTCCATCTAACATTGTATTCCACTCATAACACCCCCTTCATGGGGAATATTGAGTTTAAATTTGAGTCCCAAATTGGGGGGGGGGGAGCGGGATAGAAATAAAAATGATGGTTGTGGTAATGGTGGTGGTGATGATGATGATGATGATGATAAAAATAGCAACAATAATAATATAAATATCACCCCCAAATACAGCCAAAGTGTTCTCAGTTTCCCAGAGGCCGTCACTCTGTTGGTTTCGTTTTTTTAAGGAACAGCCCTAGAAACATCTTTGAAGGACAGGGTAGAAATTTCTAAAACAAACAAAAATAAATACTGAAGTGCCCAGCAAATGAAAAAAAAAAAGTCTTCATTTGTGTTTTTCAGTTCTGCCCATTTTATCTGCCCTTGAAGTCTACTGTAGAGAATTCTGTTTCCTGTGCATCAAAATTCAGCTCTTCTGTCATCAATTTCCGTCCCAATCACTATTTTCCCAAAGGCCCTGCCATCTTTTTCATCAGCTTCTTTACTCCTTACACTTTACCTTTGTAACAACATTTGTTATTCGTCTTCATGGCTTGAGTACATTTCCCTTTCATTTTCAATCTTGGTTTTCTTGATCATTTCCTTGCCTCCCTTCTCACATTTCCCTTTCATCTTCTAAAACTTACCCAGCAGCACTAACCCTCCCAATTCTTCCCAGGAGACACCTTGGGAATGAGATATTAGCTCTCAGCAGACATCTCTGGGAAAAACATTTTTAAATAAATAAATGCATGCTGCATGTGTGCATCCATTATACATGCCTTCCTTTTTCCTGATCTTTTATTTCCCCTACATTTCAGTAGTCTAATATTTTTATTGTTTGTTTTCTTTTTCATTTGTATTTCCTAGTTTCTTGCTCAGTGCTCACACTGGTGTGAGAACTAAAGCAACACTACAGCTTCCTGTGTTATGGCCCTGGTCATTTAGGAAGTATCGAAGCTGCAGATCCTGTTCATTCCAGCATTTAACCCAGTTTCCCATGGGTTTTTAATTTTTTTGTTTTCTAAACATGCATCTACGAATCAGCATGTTTAAGTTTTATGGAAATCTGTGTCCCCTTTTGTAGCAATATATTTCCCTTCCTTTCAGTAATGGATAAATAGAAAACTTAATATCTAATCTGTTCTCTGCGATGTTCCTCCCACATAGGTTTCATGGGCAAGGTCCTAATTGACACTGATGGTACTAGAATATGTATGCTAGAGGTCCAAGAGAGCAAAGGCTGCTCTTTTTTTATCAGTTGTATAATAGCTTCTGGGTAGAACCTGGGTGTACCCCTGCAGTCAGTTTGTAGCCATTTGGGTTGGGGTAGAGCTGCACCTGGGCATGGTGCAGCTGCCATTGTACAGCTGGATAAAAAGCATTCCATAAGGAGGTACTAGATACCTCCTTGCACAATTTGTGAAATAGGGATGGAAAGAACATTCAAAGACACAAGGAGAAAAAAAATGAGGAGGTGGCCTACTGGAGTATCCAGAAACTCTCATGAAGAGAACCATCAAACCCCTTTCTGATTTTTCCGAGTCTTGAAGTAGATTTAAGGATTATATTCTCACCCAGCCCAGACTTACTTTTTTTTGTGCCTCCCCAGAGCCATGTAGTGGCTGACAGGAGCAGAGCAGATAAGCGAGAAGGATTGCCACCAGTATAGCATGTGCACCACAATAGCATCATCCTGTAGGGCCTTGGTGGACCTCCAGGAGGTCCTAAAGGCTATGGTGATTATCAGACGTGGGGAAACACAGCAAAAAAAATGCATCCCAAACTGTGTCAGAAGAACATAATGATAACAGAAAGGGTGACATTATCAGACACCCGCATCCTCAGTCATTCCTGAGGCGTAGCACTGGTGTGAGTGAGGCTTCACTTTTTTATCGATGGGGCTAAGCCATCAATAAAAAAGGATGCCTTATACATGCCCGTGCTACACCCCCAGAATGCTGAAGGACAATGATGTCTGATAATGTCACCCGTTTCTCTGATCGTCATGTTATTCTGACATGTTTTTTGCCACATCTGCTAATCTCCTATGTCTATTGATGTGCACTAGCTACAACAGGCAATCCTCTATTCCCTGATGCCCCACTGTTCCTTCCCTTCTGCACAGCTACTACATGGCCATGTGGGTAAAAGTGGGCAAGGCATAATAGCTGGCCGAGATTCTCACACAACTGCTCAGGCCTCCCCTCTCCAGCCAGACATTTGAACATGCAGGTAAAAGACAATGAGGGAACTGAACAAGGAGGATCACCTGTTTCCAATTATTATAGCTTCTTTTTGCCTGGTCTCTCCACCCTCCTCTACAGCCAGCCACTGCAAGGTCATGCAAGTGGGAGGGGGAAGGGGAGGGAAGTTGACCTAGACTCATCTGTCACTGGCAAGCCAATGAGAGATGAGCCTCCTCACTCAGCTGCCCACCCCTTTCCTCCTGCTAGCCATGTGACTGTGGAGCTGGCAGCATGTGGGGGAACCAGACAAAAAGTGTTACCCATCACTGGTTATGATAACCACCAATGGCTGCCCATTCCCTCCCTCCAACTAGCCATGTAGCTATGGAAATGGGGGGGTCAGAGATGTATAACCATCTACAGCACTAGCTATGACAGCTGCCTCCTCACGTAGCTTCCCCTTCCGCCCCTTCATACCACCAGCAAGGTGGAGGCAGGAAAGAAATTAATCAGAGTTTCTCTCCCCCCCCCCACCTATGTTCATTAAGCAGGAAGAAAAATAATGAAATTACTTGTGGAAATGAATAATTTAAACAAGCACATCTCTGGTCTGAGAAAGTATTAACACAAGGATAACTCCCAGTTACACCAGCATAAGTCAGCAGGAGGGTTCCTGCCAATATTTGCTACATGTCATCATATTATAGTAGGACCAAATTTTTGTTTCCTATGAAATTTGGATTGGGGTGGGGAGCTCTTTGGTGTTGTTTTGTTTGGACATCAGACATGGTGTCAGGATCAGGCAGGACTTCAGCTCAGAACTTCCATGACAGAAACCCTGGAATCAGGGTTGAAATCCTCTTGGTGAGTCCCAACTAGAATGCACAAATTCTATCAACTTCTGAATGGTGGGCCAACATATCAGTAAATCCAGTTAATTCAAGGACTCCACTCTGTTGTCTAGATCAATAGGCTTTATGCCCAGGTCTGGTCCTTTGTCCAAATAACAGTTTGTTTATATTGCATCTTACCTGTCTGGCTGCTACAATCTGCTTATTCACCTTTCAGTCACCCCAACCAGAGGAAATTGGAAGGACTTACAAACTGCATCATGAAATATTTGTCTTGTGATGCTTGGAGAATTTGCAAGAGACTCACCTGAGATTTCTATGGGCCTTAAATAGTCCTGTGTGATGCTGTCTTGTGTGTAGTCCTTAAATAGTCCTGTGTGTAGTCCTTAAATAGTCCTGTGTGATGCTGTGTGGCCTTAAATAGTCCTGTATGATGTTTTGAGCTATGCTGGCGGTGGCATAATAGCCACCAGTAGGGTCTCCCATGCCAGACAGGTCAAAACCGAAGGGTCTGACAAAGAGCGTCAAAGGGCAGGATGGGCTCTCTAGCTTACGGCAACCATTCTAGGAGAAGGAAAACTCTAATCCCAAACCCAGGCAGATGGTGCTCATCCAACCCTGTAAGGTCAACCATCTAAGAGAAGGAAACTCTTATCAAACCTACGACCCTAGGACCTCACTGCTACCGTCCATGCTTGCAAGGCCAGCCGATGAACCTTTGGTTTAAAGGATGAGGCCAGTTCTGTGCACAGTGCGCTCCACCAGAAAAATCCATTACACAGGCTGAAGGACAAATCCAATTCCAAAACAGCCCTGTAGCGATAGGCGAGGGACAAAACAGCAGGTGTAAAGATGCACTGGAATCCACAGACCCAACCCTGCATGCAGGCGGTTCAGGACTTTGGTCACTCGAGGCTGACCTGGGAGATGACAGTCTTGTTTAGCAGCAGCCTCAACAACCGAGCAGCCTTTTTTAAGGAGAGCACTGCATGCTCCATATGGAGTGGGGCCTAGAAAAGGTGGTCTAACAAAAGCTCATCCCCAACTATCTGGTTGGCTAGCCGCAGCCAAAAGGCATCTTCTGATGCGGTCAAACCAAGGCAAAGAAACAAAGGCACACACCAGCCTCCAAAGGTGTAAATAAACTGACGCTTGCATGCTAGAACATCAGAACCATGCGAGACTCTGCAGATAGTAGATGGCCTGAGCGTCTTTCTGCTCTAATAGCCCATGAACTATCACAGCTTAATATTGACATCGCTGCTCTTAGTGAAGTTCGTCTCCATGAGGAAGCCAGCCTTAAAGAACACAGTGCCGGCTACACACTTTACTGGTCTGGCAAACCCAA
This sequence comes from Gambelia wislizenii, assembly GCA_030847615.1. NCBI lineage: Eukaryota > Metazoa > Chordata > Lepidosauria > Squamata > Crotaphytidae > Gambelia > Gambelia wislizenii. The sequence continues at coordinate 29,636,537 of JAUMIR010000005.1, forward strand.
AACTGAAAAACATCTTTCAGGAGTAGGCTTTATGATTAAAAACTCAATTGCCACCAAACTTGAAACCTTGCCAACAGGACACTCCGATCGTATTATTTCCTTACGCCTCCTACATGTTGTTCTCTTTAGTATATATGCCCCACCTATGCAAGCTGACCCTGTAAAGAAAGACAAATTCTACACAAACCTACGCCACCTCATACAAAAAGTCTCTGTAGAACATAAAATTATTATCCTTGGTGACTTCAATGCCAGAGTAGGAAAGAACTCTGAAGCCTGGAAAGGTGTCTTAGGCAAGCATGGCATTGGAAATTGCAATGATAATGGACGCCTCCTGCTAGATTTCTGTGCAGAACAGCTGACTATTACAAACACTATCTTTCAGCAGAAAGATAGCTTGAAGACAACCTGGATGCATCCCCGATCCAAACATTGGCACCTCATTGCCTATGTTCTAGTCCACCAGAGAAACATCTGCGATGTCCGTCATATTCAAGTGATGCCCAGTGCAGAATGCCTGATAGATCATCACCTTGTAAGATGTAAACTAAACCTTCATCTTAAGTTCAAGCCTAAGAGGGGTGGCATCTTAAAGAAGAGACTCCAAGTCAACAGTCTTCAACAAGCTACCACGAGAGACAAATTCTAGCCAAACTGCAAATGAAACTTGAAGACCATCCTACAGATCCTTCTCCTACAGTGCTTTGGCAGCATATCAAAAACAGTATCCTGCAGTCTGTGGAAGAATCCCTTGGGTTCTCCCACAACAAAAATCAAGACTGGTTTGATGAAAACAACCAAGAGATCCAAGAGCTGTTGGCAAAGAAGAGAACTGCTCAGCAGGCATTCCTTGCCCAGCCAAGTTGCCATGTAAGAAAAGCAGCTTTCTGTCTCACATGTAGTAAACTTCAACAAAAACTCCGAGACATAAAAAACAAGTGGTGGATCAATATAGCAGAAAAGACAATACTGTGCAGATCTGGGGAATTCTAGAGGATTTTATGAAGCTCTTAAGGCAGTGTTTGGACATACTTATCAGGTCCAAAGCTCCTTATACAGTACAGATGGTCAAACATTAATTACTGATAAAGCCTCCATCCTGAGTCGATGGGCTGAACACTTTCAAAGTCTCTTCAGTGCCAACCAAGTAGTCCAAGGCTCAGCTATCCAACATATGATACAAAAACCAGTGAAAAATGAATTGGACATACCTCCCACTTTGGAAGAAACCCTTAAAGCCATACAGCAGGTGAAAAACGGCAAGGCAGCTGGGATTGATGGAATCCCACCTAAAGTCTGGAAACACAGAGGTCATGTACTCCATGATAAATTCCATGAATTCCTTGTAAATTGCTGGGAAAAGGGGGAACTCCCATCAGTTCTCCAAGATGCAGTCATCATCACCCTGTACAAGAAAAAAGGAGCAAAATCTGATTGCTCAAACTATCGAGGCATAACACTGCTCTCTATTGCTGGAAAAATCCTTGCAAGGTTACTCCTGAACAGATTAGTTCCTGCCATTGCAGAAGAACTTCTTCCTGAAAGCCAATGCGGCTTCAGAGCCAATAGGAGTACTACAGATATGGTATTGGCCCTTAAACAACTGCAAGAGAAATGTAGAGAGCAGAACAAGGATCTCTATGTAACATTTGTTGACCTCACCAAAGCCTTCGACACCGTGAGTAGAAAAGGTCTGTGGCAGATCCTGGAAAGACTAGGATGTCCCCCCCAAATTCCTTAAAATGATTATCTTGCTACATGAGGGCCAGCATGGTCAAGTCAGATATGGTGATGCTCTTTCAGAGCTCTTTCTAATAACTAATGGAGTGGAGCAAGGTTGTGCTCTTGCTCCAACTTTATTTACAATCTTCTTCAGCATGATGCTCCAAAGGGCTACGGCAGAGCTTGTAGAAGAAGACGGCATCTATATACTTCACTGTACTGATGGTAGCTTGTTTAACTTAAGCCGGTTGAGGGCTCGCACCAAGACTCTAAACTATCTAGTCCATGAGCTGCTCTTCCCTGATGATGCTGCCCTTTTTGCCCACAAAGAAGCAGCTCTGCAGCACCTAACATCCTGCTTTGCAACAGCTGCAGAGCTGTTTGGGCTGGAAGTCAACCTGAAGAAAACAGAAGTTCTTTACCAGCCTGCACCACAGGATGAACACCATCATCCCCACATTGCCATCGGCAACTCTGTGCTTAAGTCCATTCAGTAGTTCACCTACCTGGGAAGCATCATCTCCTCAGATGCCAAGATTGACAAAGAGATCGATCACAGATTAGCAAAGGCATACAGCGGATTTGGAAGACTTTACAAAAGAGTCTGGAGTAATAAACACCTGAGGCGAAACACAAAAATCAGTGTGTATAGAGCCATTGTACTGTGTATTCTCCTTTTTGGGTCTGAAACATGGGTCACCTATCACCACCACTTACGACTCTTTGAACGTTTTCATCAGCGCTGTATACTCACAATCCTAAATATACACTGGACTGACTATGTGACGAATGTTGCTGTCCTTGAGCAAGCAGGGATCACCAGCATTGAGGCCATGATATTGAGAACACAGCTGCATTGGGCAGGGCACATTTCCAGGATGGAGGACCATCGCCTCCCCAAAATAGTACTCTACGGTGAACTCACCACGGGTCGGCATAAGAAGGGCGCTCCAAAAAAGCAATACAAGGACTCCCTGAAGCAACATCTCAGGCTTGGCCAAATTGATCACCAACAATGTTCTGCCCTGGCCTCACATCGGGAGGCATGGAGACGCACTATCCACAATGCTGCAGCCTTATTTGAGAACTCACGCCAAACAAGTCTTGAAGAGAAACGACAACGCAGAAAGAATCACAACCCGGAAACATCACCCAAGGAGACCTTCTGCTGTGCTTTCTGCAATTGGACATGTTTATCTCGGATTGGCCTTTTTAGTCATCAGCGCACTTGCAGAAAGTGTGGGATGAGTCCTTCCTGAATCTTTGTTTGTGAAGAAAAGCCAGAGAGAGGGGGGGAGTGATGCTATCCAGATTCTTTTGCTCCTAGCAATGCCACACACACATACACACCCACACACCTGTAGTTCAAATGTCCGTAGCCATTTGCTTGTCACCTGCGAAGGAAGGATTTTTTTTCATGTCAATGTGGCATGTTTTTTGTCTTCCCTGGGAATTACCCTTGGGGACTGGGGATAAGGGGGATATGATGACTGTATATACATTCTATGTGAAATATGCTATTGGTTAGTAATATTGCCTCTAGTACTATGTCATAATTGCTGGGGATTAAGGAGATTATCAGATGCCAGCAGAATGCAAAACAATGCCAATATCAGACAACTTCGTCCTTTTGTGTTCCACTGGCATTACTATGGTGTTCTATTTAATTGACAGGCCAAGCTTCAATAGAGAGCCAAAAATAATTTTTACAGGGGTGTAGCACTCCAAGGTCTCCCGAGGGAGTTAATGTGGCCTCCTAGCCTCCAATAGTTGCCCACCATTGAGCCATATGAAACCACTGAGACAGGTTGTCCAGAGGCTTGGAGTTCTGTGCCACCAATATGATGATTACACCAAACTCTATTTCTCCTTCCCACCAAAATCCACGGAAATGGTTTCTGTTTTAAATTGGTGTTGGGCATTAATAATAGATAGAATGAGGATGAACAAACCGAAGCTTCATCTAGGCAAGACAGAGCTACTCCTGGTCAGGGGACAAGGATTCAGGCTGTGATGGATGGGGTTACTCTTCCTGAAGGTGCAGGTTCACTGTTTGGGTGTACTCCTGGACTGTGCCTTGAGCCAGAAGGTCTAGATTTCTACAGTGACTAGGGGTTCATTTGCACATATAAAGCTATTGACCCAACCATGCTCATTCCCAGAGGTGCTTGGTAAGACCATGGTGACGCATGCCAGTCACATCCCATTTGGATTGTTGTAACATGCTCTACTTGGACTGCCTTTGAAGAGTGTTCAGAAACTTCAGTTGGGACAAAGTGCTACAGACAGATTGTTAACTGGGACTAGCTACTGGGGGCATACAATTCTCCTGTATAACAGATTCACTGGCTGCCTTCTTGCAGGCACAATTGAAAGTGTTTGGTTTGACCTATAAAAACCTCTTTGGCTTGGGTTCAGGCTCTCTGACTGATTATATCTCCCTATGAGCCTGCCTGGGCTCTTGAGATCCTTGGGAAAGGCCCTTTTTGAGTTCCATCACCTCTACAGGTACTAATAGTGGGCATGTACAATAGGGACTTCTCTGTGGCTGCTCCTAGGCCCTGAAATGTCCTTCTTAGTAAAGTTGCTGTCTTTTTGTCAGCAGGCAAAGAATTTTTTTATTCCAACAGAGTTTTGAAAACTGAAGTTTTTAAGGAAAAGGCTTTTATTAAGAGTATACTGGACAGTCAATTGTACTGCTTTTCAAATTGCTTCTTAACCATTTTAATGGTACGTTTTACTATTTTAAGTGTTGTTAAGAGTTTGTTTCTATTTTAATTGTTGACCTTTTAAAAATAAAGTACATTGTCTTAATTTGTAAGGTGCCTTGACTACCAGTTTTAGGGGAAGATGGGATATAAAAAAAAGAGGATGGTAGTGGAGGAGGAGGTGGCAGCAGCAATGTTCATATATGTCAAAGTGACAGCTTTTAGACAAGTAAAACATATAAAGACAAAATTATATTCACCCCATTAAAACTACCCAAACTGAGAAGGGTAGTATTTGAATTCCTTTTCACATATTTACAGGGTTGCAGATTCAAATATCAGTGAGAGTGGATCAAAGATATTTTTGTAGGATGGAAAGACAAGTCCTTTGTAAAGATTTATAGGCTGCTTTTTAAAACAAGGTTAAGGTGGCCATGTTCCCATCAAGCATATAAAACACAACTTAAGTCTAATCATGTCTAGTATAACTCTGGAGTAAGCCCCACTGCAATAGCATTTCCATGTAACAGCCAACCTGGAAAACACAGCTTAGTTCTATGCAAAGCATGTAATGTTTAAGTATCTTTTGGTGCCCTCTTATCTCTGATCACTTATCACCTCTTATCTCTGAGCACTGCTCAGAGATAGCAGCAGAGGAAGCCAGCAGGCCAGAAGAGTTTAACACCTTCTCCCATACTGGTTTCCCTGGAGTAGATTACCCCCTGTCTAAACCAAAAACAGCTCTGGGGAGAAAGTTACATTTCATGATTAATGCAGGGGAATGAGTTAAAAACCCTCTTAAGTTACCCACCATCCTATTCCAAGTTGGACTCCCCTGTGATTGGTTTTAGAAAAAGGAGTCTGGAGAGCCAATCTCAGATTTCTTATGTAATGTGTAATTTCACCCTTACTTTTCTCTCTCGTTATTTCTCCCTCTCATATTTAATGTTAATAAATCTGTATTTGCCAAATTCCCCTGTATCCAGTGCCATCGTGTGCAGCTGATAAGAAGGGTTTTTAAAAGTACAGTAATAGCTCCCCAGAGATTTCTTCCTCCTCTCCATTTCTTCAGATTACTCTTATTTCAGCTGAATTTGCCACTCATTTTTCTTTTCACAAGAGCACAGAACAGATAAGCCCTTTGCAAGCAATGCAAAGAGTGTGTTTAAAGATCTGGCTGGCTGTGCAACTGTGCTAGATGTCAGTCAAACGCTGTAGCAGCCAGTGTTGAAACTGACATCTGCTGGCCAATAATGGTGGTCATACCTCACTGCTACACCAACTGCTACAAGTCCACTTCAGATTGCCACCCTGAGCTCAAACCAACTGTCAGAACTGTGACAGCTGCCATCTTATTCCACAGCCATAAGCCTTCTTGGCAAGAGCAACCTTGAAGACTGCTGAGACGATGCTGGTCATTGGCTGGAAAAGACATCGGAAATGAAGACACTGAGGAACCCTGCAAAGGTGCAACATGTTCAAACCACCTGACAGTCGTACCAAGGCGTACTTGAGTCTCCAAGGTTGTTCTTCCTTGACTGATAAGATTGGACAAGGCACAGTAGGCCCCAAAACCCCTATTCTGTGTTGTTTTAATTGAATGTGTCACTGACAAGGGACAATCCTTTGTATAGCAGCATCTATTCCAAAATGAAACAATTGTTTTAAAATAATTGGGCTGACAAAGGGGCTGGCAGCCATTCAGGATAACCTGCACACATTACTATTGCGCATAAGACAGTACATAATCACTGTAATTGCCTTTTGTTTCTAGCTTCTACTCTTCCCCCAGTGCAAGCATATCCCATGCTAAAGACTGAGGAAGGGGGCAAAATTGTCACTTTTTGTGATTCCTTTCCATTTTTCTGATTTTGTGTCTTCTGAAAAGAGGCTCATTAAAAAAAACAGAAAAGTAAAAAGGGAAGCAATAATGCTTCTTATAATTATCTAAACAGAAGTAAGTTGCAGTTAATTTAAACAAAACACAAGTGAGGTAAGAAAGAACAATGGGGTGTGCATCATGATAGTTTGGTGCACTTCTAGGTAATCACCATTCCAAACAAGGGGTTCCCCCCACCGCCACCTGAGGATCCAGCTCTCAATTATTCTTGTGACTTTCTTTGCTGATCAAGAAGCTTAACAAAGACTAATTTAAGTCTGTGCAATAAAGCAGAAGGTCAGTCATGCATGTGTTATTGTCTTCTGAAACTCTGACATTTAGTTCTCACTTCTGACCAAAAAAAAAGGAAAAGTAAAAAAGGGGAGAGAAAGTTTACAGCAATAACAACTAGGAGCTTGAAAGGGGGTAATACCGAAGGGGAAAGAGCTGCAAAAAGACCAAGGGGGCATCAGCAAGGCCGTTTCCCACACTATCAGCAGTATACATTAGTCAGTTAACAACAAGATCAGAGAAAGTTTCAGGAAAAGACAGGTATCTTGTTTTCTTCCCCTAAGATAGATAGATATCACTATTTTTCACACAATAAAAGATTTAGCACATAACAAAACATAACACACTGACACACACAAAAATAATATACACAATATCACACATTTCATTTACCACATTACATAACAAAACACACAACAAACACTTAACACACTACTACTTCCATAACTTATCCTGTTGAGGTATTAAATTACTGTTACTCATTCCCTTTATTCCATCATCTTACTGATATCCTACCTGATACAATATACTGTATAAACCTATATATTTATATAAGTATATATACACCTCTATATTCTTATATGATACTGGTAATTTCTATACGGTATGTATCATCTCTTCCCTCTCTTACAGAGTTAATTCCTGATTTTTATTATTCTTCTGAACTTATTGTTGCTAGGTTTCCCCATTTTTCTTTCCATAATGGAAACATGTCTTTCCAATCTTCATTTGGTTTTCTTAGATTTTAGATTTAAATTTAGATCTAGATTTTTCACTCTAAGCAATTGTTAACTTGTCCATCTACAAATATCGTATAGCTTTAAAAGCCACTCCTCCTCTGATAGAATCTCTGGACTCTTCCAAATTTTTGCATAGATATAGGATGGGTGACACCTGGCTTGATGGCAGTACATGTGAAAAGGAACTAGGAGTCTTAGTGGACCACAAGCTGAACATGAGTCAGCAGTGTGATGCAGCAGCCAAAAAAAGCCAATGTGATTCTAGGCTGCATTAATAGGAGTCTAGATCAAGGGAAATAATAGTGCCACTCTATTCTGCTTTGGTCAGACCTTACCTGGAATACTGTGTCCAGTTCTGGGCACCATAATTCAGGAAGGATATTGAGAAGCTGGAAAGTGTCCAGAGGAGGGCGACCAGGATGGTAGGAGGTCTGGAGGCCATGCCATATGAGGAGCAGCTTGGGGAGCTGGGCATGTTTAGTCTGGAGAAGAGAAGGTTGAGAGGTAACATGATAGCCATGTTTAAATATTTGAAGGATCCTTCGTGGCACGTCCGTGAAGTTTTGGAAGCGGCCGTGCCATATTTTAAGCACGGAAGTTGCCCGTGCTTATTTGAGAACTCACGCCAAACAAGTCTTGAAGAGAAGCGACAACGCAGAAAGAATCACTACCCGGAAACATCACCCAAGGAGACCTTCTGCTGTGCTTTCTGCAACTGGACTTGTTTATCATGGATTGGCCTTTTTAGTCATCAGCGTGCTTACACCTCCTGTCTCTGTCACAGTGTGAGTTTACTGGTCGTTTATGGGCCAGGTAGGAATTTTTTCCCCTTTTCCATGGGGTTTTTTGGCTATCCTACAGTGTTGCAGGGCAATTGGGGAATTATCCTTAGGGTCATGTCGTAAATAGGTGATCACCTGGCAGGTAGTGAGAGAGATGGGGATTAGTTCAGTGTACACTTATGGCATGCCTTTTGGGTGAAAGATGGCTCTATCAAACTACCCTAGCAGGTCATGTGACCTGGGGAGTGGGGAGCAGACTATCTCTGAGGCCACTCTAAGGATTACAGCCCTCACCAGAAGTCATGCAACTTGAGGTATGTCATCCTGGGGTTTTGCCTTCCAGCAGATGGTGCCTGGGGGGTAGCCCAATTGATGGGAACCCCCTCCCAGGACTCAGGTGTTTCACCCAGAGAAGCTGGGATGTAGGTCTGGGTGAGACTATTGCTCCAGCTTTTCCCACATTGGGTTTCTCCCTTAGTATGCATATCCCAAAGAATAAAGATTAAATAGATGATAGAATAATTAAAGTGGCCCCTATTTTAACCTGAGCTTTGTGTCTGGCCTCATTATTTCATGCGCTGGCCATCAAATGAATATTTGCCTCACTTATGGTTTATGATTAAGGAAGGTAACAACACTGCCCTTCATTACTCAGAAATCAACAGTTTGCAAAGTTACTATAAAAATGATCTTCTGAATAGCCTTGGGTGTGCGTGTCCTCATGTCCTGTTGAGACTATGCTAAACACTACTGGCTGTTCTCATCAAACAAAGGTTAAGTTACTGCTTCAGGTACAGCTTTCAGTCAATTACGAGCAAGATAAATCAATTTCAGTCAATGGACTCACTTCCAACAAAGAGGTAAGAAAAGGACTTCCTTTAAATTCTAAATAAAAATATTATAACAGGTTAGAAAGGGTATCATACATCTTGGAGCTCCTTCAGGTATGAACTTAAAAACTATAGAGCTACAAAAAAAAAAAACTTATGGTCAGGCAATGAGCATAAACCTCTGTTACTACTACTTTGACAGTCTCTTGCTACTCACATGGAGGTACATGTTCTGTTCTCAGACTGCCCATTGCCAGGAAGCTAGAAAGTCTATTCATATCCACTGGTCTTTCCCTCAAGGTAGACCATGGACATGAACATGCTTCCTTCCACAGGTGTGCATTTTTCTTTTTTGAAGGTCCTGGTTTTAAATAAATCTTAACCCCAAAGTTTCAAGATATTTCCTGTCCTCTCTAACTTCCATGAAGCTTCATTGATGACCAACCCAGAAATAATGAGCCAGACACAGAGATGGGTTTAAACAGGGCCACTTTATTTGACCTATAACTTAGTTAATGAATTGTACCTCGTAGGAAACCTAGGAGGGGGAAGCAACTTGATGTGGATCTGGCTGAGGCTGGGTGTCAACCCATGACCACCACCTCCTCAGCCACCCATGGGCATCACACTTGACCCTGAGGGCAATCCAATATTATTGGGTTGCTCACCCCAGCCGGTCTTAACTGGAAGGTAACCTGAGGCGCTCCATCCCAAGCCCCAGGACCCTATAAGAGAGAGCACAGTCCCCAGGTTAGCCCCAAGAGCAGACTCCTTCACAACCCCCCAGGACCCAAAGAGGCCATTCCAGAGCACAGCCCTTCACCACAAGAAGGCACAAAGGTGTACACCGACTGACTTTTAGCCCCCCCCCCATACCCTCCAATGACAGCCTGTTTAAACACACCACCCTAAACCAATTATCCCAGTCCATACAGATACAGTATGGGCAGTATGGGGTAGGCAAAAAAAAAATCCTTCCAAAACATAAAGGGGGGGGAATCCTACCCAGCCCCAAAGTGACCAGTAAAATTCACACTGCAGTTGAGGGTGGGTCGCACAAAGATCTAATGGAGGACTGACAGGCGGAGGGCACTGCCTTAAGTAGATCACCTCACTCCCTGTCAGTTCAGGCTGGCACTGCATGCCAAGCCTCTAATTAATATTCTGGCTTCAATTCCTTGAGGTCATCAAAATGCTTCCCCTCTGGCAACGTCATTCTGCCATGTCTACATGAGAGGACACTGTTATAAGTCTCTCTTTCAATTTTACATAACTCTGTTCTCTAGGTGGTTAGGCAACAAAGGGATAGAGGAACCGAAGATAAGTTGCAGACAAGACAGAACACTACTAATTTCCTGTATTTGAAAGCAAATTTATACCTTCATTATTTCCTTTAAAGTTGATATTAGTACCTAATGGTGACTGTTATATACATATGCTTACTGTATTCAAGCTCAGTTAGCAGGAGCAATAGCAGTAATTCCTGTCAGAGTAATATTTTAAAACTGCTTTCCCATGAATGTTGCCAAGATGATCCACAGCAAAGAAATGATGATGATGATGATGATTAAATGAAACTGTATTATAATAATTTTAAAATGACAAAAAGTAATTTAAAAGGCCAAATTAAAAATATTGGCCAAGATCCTGCAACAGGAGACATAGCAACAATTAAGGAAATGGAATGAATTGCCTAGAGAGGTGGTGGGGTCTTCTTCTCTGGATGTCTTCAAAAAGAGGCTGGACAGCTACCTGCCGGGGATGCTTTATCTGGAGATCCTACATCGAGCAGGGGGTTGGAATGGATAGCATGTAGGGCCCCTTCCAACGCTATATTCTATGAATGACATGGTTTCATCATCATAGCTACAACTCTCAATGCAATCCCCCAAACACTACCTTAGATGCCAGGCATCCCCACCAATGGAGGGATTCCCAAAGCACTGGAATCCAAGACAGTGAGCAAAGAAGCAACCACCTTTCTCCCAGCAATGAGGCACTTTGTGTCAGGCAGCCACAGAGACATTTAAAAAAAAATCTTCTGGAGAAATCATGAGATTGAGGACCAACAATAATGCTGAAGAGAGAGCATTCCACAATTTGGGTGCAATACAAAGGAAGCTGTTTGAGACTTGCTCACCCAATGGCTTTCTGTGGGCAATGACATTCTTAAATGAACTGCTTGTGAAATTCTCAATAACCAAAGAGGTGCCTAGAAAGGGGGTTGGCTCCTTAAATAACCATGTCCTAAACTGGATAGGGTTTTAAGGTTTCAAACCAACATTTTGAATTGACAAGCTGAAACATGTCCAGAGGAAGTCAACCAAAATGGTAAAAGGTCTGGATACAATGCCCTATAAGGAGCAGCTTGGGGAGCTGGATATGTTTAGCCTGGAGAAGAGAAGGTTAAGAGGTTATATGATGCCTATGTTTAAATATTTGAAGGGATGTCATAATGAGGATGGAATAAGCTTGTTTTCTGCTGCTCAAGAGACAAGGACACAGAGCAATGGACTCAAACTACAGGAAAAGCGATTCCATTTAAACATTAGGAAGAATTTCCTGACAGCAAGAGCTGTTTGGAAATGGAATGCACTGCCTCGGAGTGTGGTGGAGTCTCCTTTGGGTTTGTTTGTTGTTTTTTTAACAGAGGCTGGATGACTATCTGTCAGGAGTGCTTTGATTGTATATTCCTGCATGGCAGGGGATTGGACTGTGATCTCTTCCAATGCTATGATTCTATGATTCTATGAATTGAGCCTCAAAACCAGCTCTTAAGTACAAATCTTTCAATCTTGGGGTAATATGATTTTGATATCATACACCTGTTAGTGGTTTAGCTGCTATATTTTATGCCAATTGAACTTTCCCGATGCTCTCCATTTAGGACTTTATCGGACCACCCCCCTAAACATGTTATTTCGCCAGCATAACTTCTGCCTTTTTTATGCCAACAAAAGAACTCCCCATACCTCTCTTAACTTGCAAAAATCTTCCCCAGCAATGAACGAGGCGTGAACAGAGCTCCATTCACTTCCTTGTCTGAAATCCCGCAGATTTTCACACAAATACCTAGCATGGGAAATGCAAAAAAAACCCACAAAAATAACACTCAAAAAGTAAAAGAAAGCACACAAACACACTTTAAAACTTCCAGGTAAACTGGGGAGGGTCATAAAAAGTGTGTCACCTACCTAGATGTCGCAATCTTACCCGGACGTGCTCTGGCTGGTCTGGCCATTCACGATGCATTTATGTGAGTATAATGGTGTGCAGATTCAAACGCTGGCAGTGCCAGCACAAAAGTGTCACAGGGGAACAGTTGACAGCTTGAGCTGTCAATAAAATAGGAAGGTTTTTAAACTGGACATGATCACGAAAGGGCAACATTGTCTGGTACACACACCCTTTCACAATCATTAAGCGTCCTTGTGACACTCTATTTATGTGATCTGACAAAGTCCTTAGAGTGTATTCTCACCATCCTGGTCTAGAATAGCCTAAGTTTATATAATGGAGGATTTTCTATATATTTGTCATGTGGGCTACATGTTTAGAAGCAGGGGACCATTAAAAACAATGTAGCATGTTTATTGGATTAAGTTGCGGGAAGGAGAGGAATAATAGTAAGGGGGACTTTATTACCTTCATGGCTTGGTTGTGGGGTTCTGAGAAGAATCTGAATGCTGAACTACTTTGACCTTTAGCCTGATGCAGCAAGGCTGTCCTTAAGTGCTCTTGGAAAAGGAATAGCATAGCTCCTAAAGAGCATTCTTGAGCATGGTTGCCGTGTAAGCCACAAGTTAGCTCTAGAACTTGAAAACATCAATGTTTTGACTACAACTCCCAGAATCCCTCAGCCATCATAGCCAGTGGTTGGCTGGGAGATTCACAGCATTCTAAAAACCTCAAATTAACCAAGCTTTGTTATTTCTTGTATTGGGAAGCCACGATGCTCTGATTGAAAACAAATCAACCAACTGGGGTGAAATATACCACCTCCCACCCCATCAACAAAACCATGGCAAAGATAAGACTTAGTGACATGAAATTATGCATGTGACAAATCTCTATGCTACGAAGTGCAAGAGAAAAGCCTGAGGCCCTGTGCATCTTTACCATCACTATTAGACAGGGTGCCCCAAATGGCAAATTACATATGATAGATTTGTCAGGAAATTAAAATGCCAAGTAGTGGACATCAAAGTTGCTATCAAAGGGATCTCACATCCAGAGGGAATACTGGAAGAAGTGAAGGGGGGGGGGACTTTCAATAATATATAATTTTAATTGGACTCTGCCATGACAGGCTGACCAGATGCCAATAATAAGCCAGGGGAGAAGAAACAATATGAAGGGAAAGTGAGATAATTACTGTACATGTTTCAGTTTCACTTAGACTGCCTGACTGTGACAGGTTTTAATCTCTTTTAGGTCTTTTTACTTTTGTTTATGTTTTGAAAGGAGATGGCAACTTAGTGGACTTACACAAAAATGTCTGGCACTTTAATGAGGTTTGGCTAACATCAACACAGAAAGAAAGGCTTCCCTCTTTTACACCTGGAAGAACAATGCCCATTCTGTCCAAGCCTTCTCTACAATAAGTGGATATTGGGAACACAGTGGTGGGTGGGAGGAAAATGCATCTACTGTATACATGTACTCATAACCACTTATGAATCACCAAAGGAGAAAGACAGAGACAGAGATTGAGGAAATGCATCACAAAAACTAGGAAAAGAGAGAAGATGGGTTTCCAGCAAAATGTGAAAACATCAGAAACCTGTTGGCTTCACATATTCCCAATCACTACTCTTACTACTAACCAATGTGGCAGTGATGTTGTTGTTGCTTCTGTTGCTGTTGTGATCGAGATTGTTGTTGTTAGTATTATTTTTCAGTTATATCCACCTTCGGTTATATCCATCTTTATTCCCATGTTGGGACTCAAGGGAGCTCTGAGACTGAGAGAGTGCGACTCACCCAAGGTCACCCAGTTGGTTTCTATGGCTGAGCAGGGATTCGAACCCTGGTCTCCCAGTGTCCTAGTCTAACATTCACAGCACTCCACCATGCTGACTACTACACCAAGCCACACAAGGTAGCTTACAGAATATTAAAACCAGAACAATTTTTAAAACATATAAAAGCATTCATAAACTATATGAAAAAGTAATTTTTAAGAGTAGTTAGCCAATCTATAGAATAAAACCATTTTAAAATTCATTAAAAAGAGGATATAAAAAAAAAACAACAAACCAATATGGTAGTGAAGCTTAGTGGTCTAAAATAAATGGGAGGAAAAAACCCACACTGCAAATTTCCTGTCCAAATTACAACTTTATTTAAAGAATAGAGATGAAGAGCAGGAAGAGTAAATAAGCTAGCAGCACAAGAAAAATAACAAAATAGTAGCACTTCTAACTATGATATTTCTGGAGCATAGAGTAGCTGGTGGTAGTTGGGAGAAACATTTCAGTGTTCTTCCCAGGTAATGTTTTTAAGGCACCAGGGGATTGCCTAGCTCAGTAACAGACAGAGGGTGACTGGACATGACAAAGACATAAAGCAAGGGTGGGCAACAGAGATGTGGATGGGGAAGAGGTTTGGGGGGATGGTCAAAAAGCTGCATGGAAAAAACTTCAGGGGCCCTTTCAAAGGCTTACTGCATGATGGAAGGGAAGTGGAAATGCAGCCAGATAGTAGTGTGTCCTATTTCTGCCTTGTCGCATGATGTCATATTTCTTCAGTACCTCTTCAGTTCTGGTCCTGTGGGAGATGGTTGCAACAGTGAGTCTTTATTCTAATAGGAAAAATCCATTAGAAAAAAAAAGACCCACTTTTACAACTGTCTCCCACGTGACCAGAACTGAACAGCTACTGAAGAAATATGACAACATGCAGTAAGGCAGAATGGGATGCTCTATTATCTGGCTGCACTTCCACCTCCCTTCCCTCATGCGATAAGCCACTCTCATTGCACAATAATAGCACTATGATTCCACTTTAACTGCCATGGCTGCATTCTGTGGAATCCTGGGGTTTGTAGGTTGGTGATGTTCTACAGCTCTCTAGATGAGAATTCTCATAACCTCCTGTAAATCCCAGGATTCCATAGGATGGAACCATTGCAGTTAAAGTGGAATCATAGCACTATAACAGTATTAAAAGATGAATCCCACTCTCCTAGAGGCTCTTAGCACAAGAAAACAACTGCAGGAGGTCCTGGAGCCAGTTTCCCACTCCCACAAATCCACTGGAAGCAATACCACTCTCCCCTGCTCAAACCACAACATTGGGCAATCCCATCATTACTGCAAACAAATTGAGTCCATGATCTGATCTTAGAATCTGACCTTTTAGAATACCCTTTAATTATGTTGGAATGGATTGGAAATGAAGCCAAGATGGCATCAGAGGCAGCAGATTTATTTTGAACTGTCTTGAACTCACAATAGCAGGTGCCTGAGGAGCAGCAGAGTAGGGGGGCAGGATCAACAGAACAAGGGGTGCAGTCCTAAATTGTCACCAGTTGTCCATACCAGCTGCCAGGGAAGCCAATAACCAGTCCAGAGATCAACAAAGTCAGGTCCGAGGTCCAGGTCCATGGTCAGCAAGGGAATAATGCAGTAGTCCAGAGGATGAAGGCAGTCCAAAGCCGAGGCAAAGCAGGAACTCCAAGGACTGCAACAGCTAAGATAAGCAGTTGTCAGCACTAAGTCTCAAAGGGAAACCGCTGGAAGATGTATAGCCAGATTCTCAAGGCCAAGTGGGCCTCATTAACAAGTAATCAGATCAGGATTTAGCATTTAACAATGCTGGGCATGGAGTTTCTCCCTCCTGCATTCAGAGAAGGAAGGCAGTATGCCATCTGGATCATCTATCACTGGCTGGCAGCAGACTGTTTGTTCTTCAGGGTGAGGTATGTTTTCTCTGTCTGCTTCAGCTACCCTCTCAGAGTGAAACAGGACAAGTCTTTTCAGGGTGAACCAAGCTTTCTCTATTTGCTTTGTCTGCATTCTCTGCTTCCTCCTCCTCCTCCTCTGAGTCCTCAGCAAGGGGGGGGGGGTTCATGACACAAACCTTGTAGTTTACTTAATCTACTGCTTGCTTTTATTGTTTCATTACCTTTTTGTTGTTTTGTTTTGTTTTTACAAAAATGGGCAGAAGTGCATGTAGTCCATAGTCTTTATATTGCCCAGCCATGTCTTTGGGGACAGAGTGATGAATTGACTCTTTCTTCCTGCCATACCCAACCTGTATGAATTCTTGCCACTAGGAAAACCGGCTGACATCTACTGTTTTAAGGCATCTATTTTAACTGCTCAAATTACACAAAAGTATCCATCCCACTTCACTTCCACCCAGGTACCCAAGCCTTGATCACCCACCAAGATAATTACTGAATTTCTAGCTATAAGCAACAAGACAGAAGTCACCCTTTCTAACCAAGAAATTAAATTCAGACCATTCACAGCTCCATCTCCTAAGGAAACAAAAATGACAGCAAAGCACCAAACATGCAGAAATTTATTGTTTAACTTGTGCTCCATCCATCATGTTAGTGAAGAAGACCTCTTGCTAGGATGTGACAGGTTCTGATGAGACACGTCACCGTGACAAGGGGGTGCAAGGAATCCAGGAAAGGACAGTGAGAAAATGGGTGAAAAAGTAAATGAAGAACAGGTAATGACCACCATTACCAAGCCTTACTTCACTGCAAAGCATGAGTGACTTCAGGAAGATAGATTTCCAGACCTCATAGGAGACAGTGACTGAAGGAAAGGTGATAAAATGCCCATGAAGGAAGGAAAAGGGAATAGGATTTTTAAAGAGCAGGAAGAGGAAATGAAAACATGTAAGAACCTTATAACAGGTCAAGCTATTTGTCCATCTAATCCAATACTGTCTACATAATGAATGGCAACAAGTACTGCAGGGTCTCAGGATTGGGATATTTTTCATACATAACTTTTTGCCTCCCAGTGTGAAGCCAAAGGGGTGGTTTTTAAGCCAAAAAAAATTGTTTGCAGGTTTATTGTAGCATTTTTATTAAAAGATCATTATTCATCTTGCTTGTCTTGCTTCCCACACAGAAACAGCTATTTCCCCTACACCAAGAATGATGTGAAAGGAGGCTGTTCACCCAAAATGGCAGCTGTAACTATGCAGTGATGCAGTGTGGAGCTTCACAGAAGCTGAAAGTAGAGCTGGGCAGCACTTTGGGCCATGGAGCATACACATCCCTGCAACAGACCAAAATCAATCTCTTGTCACTGAGCCCCCAAGGCTTAGGTGAAAATCCATGTTTTAAGTTGGTTCCAAAATGGGGGCCATATTGACACCAGTCAGGCTTCCAAGGGGACAGCATTCCACAACCAGAGCAGCATGGCTGAGACTTCCCTCTCCCATGTCTCTGCACAATATCCTGCTCTCCATGGTAGGGAGGTATCCCTTGACAAGATCTTAATGCTCAGATAAGCATACACAGGCATGGTTGTGGTTGTGGTTGTTGTGTGCCTTCAAATCATTTCTGACTTATGGTGATCCTAAGGTGAACCTAGCACAGAGTTTCCTTGGCAAGATTTGTCCGGGGGGGAGGGGTGCCATTGCCTTCTCTGAGGCTGACAGAGTGTGACTTGCCCATGATCACCCAAGGGGTTTCCATGGCTGAGTGGAGATTTGAACCCTCCCAGACTCCTAGTCCAGCACTGAAACTACTACACTATTGGCTCATACAGGCATATACAGGAGTAAATGAACCATCTATTTGTCATCACTGTACTATTGTCTGCATTTTTTCCCTGATACTTCAGCCTCGTCCTTGCACTGTGGTGATGTGGATCATGTGGCCCAGAGCAGCTTTAGTACAGTGTATCTATAAATCTACATATATAGACATGAATCACCTCAGGGCAGTTGGAAATGAATAAAACCTGGTTAGATAATAAGCAGCAGCAAACTAATGGCTGACTTCATTCATTACCCAACCGGGAGTAGTACACAAGTAGGAAATGCTTTGTACTAACATTAGTCCAAAGCTAAATAAAAGCTTCCCTTTACAATGGCAAACCTTACCTGGATAGGACAGCAAAAAAAAAAAAAAAAAAAAAAAATCACACACACAAAAAACAATAAATCCACATTTTTTTTAAAAAAAGCCACCAGAATAACAAATAATGGCAGAGAGTCACTCTGGACCCATTCTGAAACAACAGAATACACTTTAAAAAGCAGTAAAACCAATAAAAATCCAGTCATCTTGAAAAAGGAGAGTCTTAGCTGCAATAAAGGCAGTCAATAAAGAAGCTCTCTCATTTAAACATCAAATGCACATTGTTTTGCAACACCTGTTATTCAGCCATAATAGCTTTCTTAACCTGTCAAAGTGTTTAAGCTGAGGAAAAGGAATGGGCCTCCAGCTGTGCACTTCAGCAGAGAAAGCCTGTGCGAAGCAATATTAGTTTAATGAAATGTGTACAGATTGTAATTGTGGTAATAAGAGGGCAATTCCCCCAGGGACAGTAGGAAGGCAGCAAATGCAGTGAAGCAGAAAAACAGAAGCCATGGTGTAGAGGAAAGGGGGGGAGCTGTAGTAGGGTGAGGAGCCTAGAATCCACCCTCTGCCAATCAGCTGAAAGGATATTAGAAAGGGTTAAAGAATTTGTCTTCCTGAGACATACTGGCAGCAGAGTTAAAATCCAGGATGAAGTGGAATCCCAGCCTTTTCTCTACAGCTCTCTAAGGGGGATCTTTCTCGGAGGAAGAGACTGCAAGAAGAATCTCATCATACTTTGTCACTCTCCATCACACGGACTCCGAACAATATTGAAAATGAAAAACACTGCAGTGGAAAGACAAGCGGTGGGGAGAAATACAAAGGATGAAGTAGATTCCTCTGCTTGGCTTCCTCCATTAAGCCCAGAATCTAGTAGCAGCTGAACATAGAGTAGATTCCTGGAATGGGTCCAGTAGAGAACTGCAAGAGGACAGCACATCTTTTCAGGGAAATGAGGACATGACATGCTAAAAAAAATGCCTTGAGGAGTTTTCTTTATATCAAGTAGCAAAATACAGGTATGCTAAATGCTAAGTTGAGGCATTAGCAGTTGGATTTTGCATTAATCCTGTAATTTTTCAGAGCCTGATTCATCTAGGGCAGGGGTGGAGAACCCCAGGCTCTGGGAGCAAGAAATGTGATGCCCTGGCCCTCCCAAGGAAAAAATCTAGACCTCCAGAGTTCCTCAGAATGCAACCTCCTTCCACACAATGATATCATGTTATGGTTTCCCAGCTTTTCTCCATTCTCCACATACACACACACATACATTCTTAGAGCTTGTGTTGCCTCTTGTAAAGCTTAATTACTGGTGGAAGAGCTTTAAACTAAAATACTCTAGTACTTTTGGCCCTACATTTTGGCACCACCCATTACCAGAATGCAGCACCCAAAAATTTTTCTAAGTTGAATTTGGCCCTTGGATTGAAAGAGGTTTGCATCCTTGATCCCAGGCAAGGATGGACAACATGGCATGTGGACCCAAGGCTATTTTTGCAGCCCTTTCCCCCTTGAAACATCTCAGGTCACCATTTTTCTGACCATAAATATGGATGAATGGCCTCCTCTGGAAGTGCCCAGGAACAGTAATTCTCTGTTAAATAAGTGGTAGTCCTTCTCTGCATTGGTTAAGATGGAGGGTGGGGTGGATGGGACTGTTTTCTTCTTTCGGACCAGGAGTGACTGCCAGCCACTTCTAGTTTTGTTTGTGGTTGTTTGTGTTGCATTCTTGACAGTCTGTATGGCCCCTAGAAGGCCCCAAGAACAGTTACTCATCTCTAATTTAGGGCAACACCAACAAGCAATACCTTCTGGGGGCTAGTGTTCTGAACTTCACCCAAGAGGATATGGTTCAAATCCTTTTCCTTTCAGGAGATCACTAGATTACTTTGGGACCTTCATTATGCATAAGTGCTAAGGCAGCCTATTGTTGAACATTAAGAAAACAAAAATAATGACTATGGAGGATCTACAAAAATTTAAACTAGACGATGAGGAAATTGAAATAGTTAAAGATTTCCATACCTTGGATCAATAATTGATCAGAATGGAGATTGCAATCAAGAAATCAGAAAAGAACTAGGGCTGCTGACACACTGCAGAAATAATGCAGTTTGATACCTCTTTAACTGGCATGGCTCAATGCTATGAAATTCTGGGGTCTGTAGTTTTGTGAGATATTTAGCCTTCTCTGTCAGAGAGCTCTGGCAGGATTCCCAGGATTCCATAGGATGGAGCCATGTTCATTAAAATGGTGTCAAATGGCATTATTTCTGCAGTGTGGGGGCAGCCTAGGACTGGGAAGAACAGCTATGAAAGAACTACACAAAATCCTAAAGTGCAAAGATATAAAATTGAACACTAAAGTTAGGATTGTCCAACCCATCGTATTTCTTATCACCATGCAAGGAAGTGAGAGATGGACAGTGAAGAATGCTGATAGAAAGAAAATCAACTCAGTTGAGATTTGGTGCTGGAGAAGAGTTTACGGATACCGTGGACTGCCAAAAAGACCCATTAATGAGTCTTAGAACAAATCAAGCCTTGAACTCTCCCCGGAAGCCAAGATGACTAAACTGAGACTGTCATACTCAGCCACATCATGAGAAGGTGTGACTCACTAGAGAAGACAATAATGCTAGGAAAGGTGGTGGGCAGTAGAAAGAAAGGAAGGCCACATAGCAGATGGATAAACTCAGTCAAGGAGGCCACAACCCTGAGCCTGCAGGAACTGAGCAGAGCAGTTGAAGACAGGGGGTCTTGGAGGTGTCTCATTCACAGGACCACCATGAGTTGAAGTCAACTCAAAGGCAGTTAATGACAACATGGCTTACCTTGGGGATCTGTGAGGCTGGAAAGCTCCAGGTGCAGTACTCCATGTTTCACAGGGGGAAGATGAAAAGGTGAAATGAGAACATAATAACTACAGGGACTAGTTACAGGGAACATATAACCCCCTCGGTTGAAACAGCCTCACTGGCTACCAATCAGTTTCCCAGCAGAACTCAAAATGCTGGCTACAGGTGAGTTCAGGCTTTCTTCCAATATGAGCCCACCTGGTCTTTAAGATCTTTTGGGGAGGGATTTCTCTCAGTTCCACAAACATCATCATAGACATGTTTGCTGAGGACACAGAAGAAAGCCTTCTTGGTGGTTGCTCCCAAGCTGTTGAACTTACTTCTACAGAAGGTCCAGGTGGCTGTCTCTCTGCTCTCTTTCTATCAGCCAGAAATGACCTTTTTGCTTGGGCAGGCCTTTGATTCCTAAACCATGTTACAGAAGAGGATGTATGCTGTACTTTTATGTTTTTAGTTATGTTTTCAAAGTGTTTAAACTGTTTTTAATCATTTGCTTTTTAACAGAATTGTTTAATTGCTTTTTAACTTTTGCAAAATGAGATTTTACCTGAACTTTGTTTTAAATTATTATAAGCTGCTTTGGGTCCCATGCTGGAAAGAAAACAGGTTAAAAATTAAACAAATTCATAGATACTAATGGTGTAGCATAAAGGAAAGTTCCAGCACCTCAGTACTTTAGCCAAGTACAATAAATTGGAGTACAGTTGTCCCTCCGTATCCATGGATTTGGTATCCATGGATTTAAGTATTCATGGCTTGAAAATATTCTTAAAAAAATAATAATCCAAAAAGCAAAGTTTGATTTTGCCATCTAATATAAGGGACACCATTTTGCTATGCCATTGCATATAATGGGACTTGAGTATTCACAGATTTTGGTATCCACGGGGGGTCCTGGAACCAAACCCCAGTGAATATGAAGGGACAATGGTACTGTAAATTTCCACAAGGTATTTAAAATACTGTTGATGGAATGATAGTTGGACTCCAACTATAGGACTGGCCCAAACTAAGCCTAGGAGCAAGACAGGTTGCTTTCAGACAACAGCCCAAACCCTGTTTTGTGCCTGTGTAGTGTAACTCTACATTCGCATAGTTATGTTGTGATTGCATTACGCTGTCCGTCTGCTGAATACCAACACTATGCAACCAGCTGTAGAACTATCAATGCACCTGCTTATTGTCTCTTTGTGAAATAGGAAAGGTACAATAGCTGTCTCCACAATCCCAGTGAATCAAATGGAACGGACAAATTGTTATTGTGAGTTGGCGATCCATCACAGTTATGTACCATCCAAAAATGAGCAACTGTGTGTGTAGTGGCTACACTTATGGCACTAAACTAATATATGACTGGGTTGAATTCATGTGTTGTGTAAACAACCAAAAACATACAAGTGCATGTGTAAGGGAATTTGTATGTGCATATGATACCAACAGGATTCCAATCAAGGTTTCTATTGTGCAATCACCCTGCCTCACTAACAGTATAGTATAGGATACCTAAACAACATCATCTTCCATATGCAAGTTTCTTGTATTTTCACACTTTTTTCTTCCTACAATTTTCAGGAGAGAATGATGGAACAAGTTGCACAATGCCTTTCAACTGGGAGACCTCAGTCTGCAAGCTGGAGAGATAGAAAAGGCAATGCTGCTGCATATTGAATGGTATCCCCAAAAAAATTCCCACTGAGCACAGGAAGATGTGCTCACAGCTGCTGTTCTATGCCTAGACAAGCAATGAGAGACAGGAAAATTTGCTCCCAGAGGAGCTCCTTGCTCACTTTGGTCTTCCTCTTGGGGTTCTGCAAGCAGTGGTCACCACATACCTATCCCATTACCTCTTGCCCTCACAATGGAGCCACACTGAAATTTCTCCTTTTCCCATGCACCATGGTGTTGTGAACCTCCACACTTCCATGGAGGGCTAGTAAGTCCCCCACAACATGTGGAGATTGTTCCCAACCCTGATGTAGATCTTACAAGGAAGGAGATTAGGTAGCACTAGTTCCACCACTGGTAAGTTCAACCATTGTTGACCCCACCATTTGCTGCCCCAGTCCCAGTAAGCATAAGCTGCTGCTACCTATAAAGCTTGGTTTTTCTTTGCCCTCCATCCTCCTCTTGATCCTCATTATTATGATTTAATCTTATATCCTGCCTTTCTAACTTAAATTCATTCATTACATTAAAATTTGAATTCATTAAATAGCATTCAGGTCAGTGAAGAAAAACACACAGAGATAAAATGCAAAATTAAATAAATTAAAACATGAGATTTCAATTAAGACACAATTAAAAACACATCTGTTAAAATCATAACTTAAATCACAAGTGAAACAAAAGTAACAGCAGCCACCAGATAAAACCTACTTAATGAACAAGCCAGTTTATAAGCCGGTCTGAATATTATTATTATTATTATTATTATTATTATTATTACATTTATATGAATGAAATGAGTGGATGAAACAGCTTTGCCTGCTGGCAAAAAATGGAGCTAGCCTGGCCAGCTTTTGCAGGGACTTCCAGATCCTTTCTTGACATTTCCTGTGGTTTTAGTTCTGAAATGTGTGCAATAGAAACACTACACTTCATCATTTTAGCAGCAGCAGCTTTGATAAGCTTGAAGTGGTTACTAGAAAATGACTCACTTTGTTTAACTTGTTTGCCCAGCTGAGAGGGAAAAGTGGACAACCCAGTGGCTATAATGAGCCAGAGCAGAACTGGAAACCCAATTCTGAGGTGTATCAACTCTGAAAGACTTCATTTGCCCACAGACAAATCAATGCCACAGTGGATGACAATGCACAGCCCCTTGCTGCATGCCCTCAAATCTTTTGGTAGAGGACTGAAAGCACTTGAACCAAATCTAATTTGGGCAGGAAGAGCTGACAAAACTCTCAAATGTAAAACAAGGAAGGAAGGGTTGTAGGCAGAATCTGTGTCCTCTTCAGCAATGGCTCTGAGAATTTATTCTGAATTCCCCAGCTGATGCCTTCTATTGTGAGGTGACACGATCACCTTACATCAGTCACATCCCCTCCTGATCTGTGATGTCATGTAGAACAATGTGACTGATGCAACCTGACACACCATGTCACAGTGCCAGGCACGCCAGCTGGGAAGCTGAGGGAGGGAAACAAGCTAAAGAAAAGAGCAATTTTGCTGAAGAAAAAAAAAACCCTCGTCCTGCCCCCAAATCTTCACTGCTTCCAAACAAGCTAGCAACTATAGAAAAGGTAGGAACAACACACACACACACACACACACAGATTGAGAGAGAGAGAGAGAGAGAGAGAGAATTAACCAGCTCTCTGATGCTGGGAACACTGAAGGCCTTCAAATGAGCAAATGGTCTTCTGCTTTACAAGCATTTCTTAGTTCTCTCAGACTCCTCAGTGCTGAAACAAAGGACAGAACACCAAATCCTTGACCTTCAGTTCCACCCAGCTCATTTCCAAAATAAAGACATCCCTACACTTTTTCATTTCAGCCTCTTGAGAAAACATGAAAGTAGATTTAAATGCAGGAGAAGAAAGGGTTTAGGGTTAACGAAAATGTCCAGCTAACCATATGTTACTCTTATAGGATTACCCAGGCTGGTTTTGATGAACATTTTTAGCTTTCATCCCTAGGGGAAGTGCCAAGAACACAGCAGAATGTGACATTATCATTTTCTTGGACACTTTGCAGCTTTGTTTCCAGGAGGTGCAGAGAAACAGGCAGAAAGCCTTAGAAGGGCTGCAGTGATCATAGAATCATAGAATCATAGAATTGCAGAGTTGGAAGAGACCACGAGGGCCATCCAGTCCAACCCCCCTGCCACGCAGGAAGTCTTGATCAAAGCATCCCCGACAGATGGCCATCCAGCCTCTGTTTAAAGACCTCCAAGGAAGGAGACCCCACCATGCTCCGAGGGAGTGTGTTCCACTGCCGAACAGCTCTTACTGTCAAAAAGTTCCTCCTCATGTTGAGGTGGAATCTCTGTTCCTGGAGCTTGCACCCATTGCTCCGTGTTCCAGTCTCTGGAGCAGCAGAAAACAAGCTTGCTCCATCCTCAGCGTGACATCCCTTCAAATACTTAAACAGGGCTATCATATCGCCTCTTAACCATCTTTTAACCATCTCATAACCAACATTTTTCACAAAGTCTTGTTCTGGAACAGGGCTGAACTACATACTAGCATAAATTCATAGTGATCAGTTCAAAATTCTTCCCCCCACCACACTTTTTTTTAACCTTTCAAGGAAGGATGTGCAGCAGCAATCTGGATCAGGACCTGGAGGTGCAGGGGGTGGGGGTGGGAGAATAAACCATGTCCCCAGTTAGTTTTTGTTTCAAAATCCCCCTCCTTGTTCAAGGTCTAAAGAGAAGGCAGGAAAAATGCTTCATTGGCAGCAATCTACAGACATTAACAGAAATGACCATGCCTTCAGAAGATTCATTTGCTGAAAGCACCGTAGCAAGCGGCACTGTCATTTTTTGTTCAGTTGGCAACAGTGGATGTATCAGAAGTTTCCAATACCTTCTCCACATGAAAGCAGGAAAAGGGAGGAGTCAGTCCTATAGTCTGTTGGTGCAAATGTCACATAGCAGTCAACTAGGAAAGCCAGACTAAAAAAAATTCAGAGAAAATAAAATCAGAGAAAAATGTAGAACAGAAGTGGGAATGATAGGTTCTCCAGGGATTAAATTATATCTCTCAATATTCCACGCTATTGACTATGCAAGCTAAAATGTTGAGGGTCACAAAATTCCTGCTCTAAAATCCAGAGTTTAGAAAAGTTCTTTTGCAGCTATATATCCCAGAATCCCTTAGGATGTCAACCAATCATGCTGGCTGGAGGATTCTAGTAACTTTTCCTAGAGCTGACCTAGAGTGTCTATGTCTGGGCATATGAAACCCTGACCCTCCACTCAGCACCTCATGTAGTCCCCAGGGCCAGAAATGTTGCCACCCATTGTAAACCAGTGCTTAGAAGATCTCAGTTGCAACACTGCATCAAATAGCAGGCTCTCCACTTATCAAAGTTATTAGCAGTTAGAGCTCTTGCTTCTCCATTGCAAAAATGTCAGGCACTCACAGGGCTTGTCTGCACTGGACAAATACCCCGACTTGCCCCTGTTCCAGAGCCCTGCAGTCCAAATCATGCAGGGCATTTATATCAACTTTCCCAAGGCAGTCTAAATGACCCCGTTCCAGATACGGGACTGGAACAGGGGCAAGCCAGCATAAGGCCCTTTACTGCATTAAAAAAAATACCCAGCTTACTCCATTTCCACTGGATCAGGCCCTGTGTCTGTGGGAGGCCATCCTAGAATGTGGCTTCCTGCTGCTGCCACCAACTCCCTATCTCTCCTGGAACTGAAGCTGGTTACATGCAGGGGGCCTGCAGTCACATGTTGTGGGACTCCTGCCTGGCCTCCACATTAGCTAGAAAATGTTGGCAGCGACTTCAGCAATGGGTCAGCGTCCTGTGTAGACCCAAGCCCATTTTCTGTAGGTAACATTGTGGCGGGGGGGGGGGACTGGCCAGCTCCAGAGGCAGGACACACCAGCTTATCTTCTAAGCAAATGGCATCTGAGAAGACGAGAGTGGGTGAGACAGTCAGTTCCTCAGAAACAATGTAGTGAGGAGATGATGAATTAAAAGATCCATCATTTGAGATGACAGGTAGAGAGATCTTCTTCATAGTTGTAGACATATCTTTCTTAGTCAAACGACCAGAAATTGAGGAGGCTGTTTTGAGAATCATCTGGACTCATGGTACAGTCTCAGGGGAAACAACCTCTCAACCACCCTAAAGAAATTGGTTCAATATTGTTTTAGATAAATGAAAGGAAAGAAAAAAGTATTTTGATTCTGGAGTCTTCTCATATTTAGGATCAAATAGTCATACTCTGTTGATTCCAACCCCTTCCCCTTTATGGCTTTTGGCATGTTCCCCTGATCCTGTGGATACTTTGACACTTTTGCAGATGGCAGCTCACTAATCTTGGCTCAACATGTTTAGGGATTTTTTTTTCATGAGATGATCAGTTACGATCAACCTGAACACCTGCTGGAGTATTTACAAGACTGATTCAACAGACACAGCAAATGTCTGCTCCTGTTGATTTTAGCATTTATGCTTTGTGTGGAATGAACTGACTGTCCCTTTATTGAACTGCTGCTTAGTGCAATGATGGGACTGAACTTCAAAGGACAGAGCCACCAGTGATTCCATATGGAGCATTTTATAAAAAGGTGCAGAAAACCTGTGCCTCCCTGATATTTTTGTACTACATCTTCAGCTATCGCTGAATATTAGCCATGCTCAGAGGGTTTAACTACAGTCTATTAAGTGGAGAGGTAAACATCCCTTGCATCCCTTGCCTTTTTCTATTAAAATAAAACAAACAAAAACAGTGACAGCATAATCTCTGTGTGTGTGTTTACTCTGAATTATGCTTCACTATATTCAGTAGAATTTATCCAAAGAACTTGATTTTTTTGTGTTTTTTTTACTGGCTTGGGATGATGGGAGTTGTCATCCAAAAAATAAATTGTCTAAGCTTTGTTTCCAGGTAAATATGGCTAAAGTGGCAGCCTTAAGCCTGATCCACACTATACAAATAATCGAGTTTCAAACTGGATTATTTGTGTAGTGTGGATGCACCCTTAGGCTGCTGCCACACTGCAAAAATAATGCAGTTTGACACTGCTTTAACTATCATGGCTCCATCCTATGGAATCCTTGGGTTTGTAGTTTGTTGTGACACCAGAGCTCTCTGACAGAGAAGGGTAAATATCTCACCAGATTACAAACCCCAGAATTCCACAGCATTGAGCCAGGGCAGTTAAAGCCGTGTCAAACTGCATTATTTCTCCAGTGTGTCAGCAACCTGAGTTTCAGTTCTGTAGCAACATACAGCGGTGATCTTTCAGACCTCAATCCAACTAGAGTAGGCCTGTTGAGTCAATGGGTATTACATATTATGTCGACTTACCATTTGACAGTAGCTTCAATGGGTCTACTCTAGTTGGGACTACCAATAGGATTCAGGCCTTCATCTTAGAAAAACATTTTTTCATAAGTTGTCAGACGTTCCAAAATGTTTGCATTTGGCATAGAGATATCCTCTCCCTGGAAATTTGCAAACCTCTGATATATGTGCTTAATTTTAAGCACCCAAGAGATAAGCAGAATGAAACTTTAAATCTGCTTTTGAATATACATCAGTATGAGGATTGGATAGCAGGGATTAATAAGAATCAAGTTCTTATTCTTTTTTATTAGGGGAAAAATCCAAGTGTAAATCTGTTTGCAAATCCATTGGACAAGGAATTCTGTAAAACAGACAACTATTTCTTTTGTTCTTCCACCCACCCCCCCGACACACACACCTCTTTTAACTACATGTCATCAACAATTTGCAGACTGATACTAGCAAGAATGACAAAATCCATTAAAATAAAGCATATCAAAAATTATCCCAACCTTCCTCTTCCACCTGATCAACAGAATGAGCTCTGTTTATGTCAGCAGTGAAAAATCAGCTTGTATTTGTCCCTGAGCAGAAGAAAGCCTAAGGCAAAGTAGCATTTCTTTGTGTTTTTTTAAAAGCAAACCCAACCAAACGTTACATAGAGCCTTCCTGTTCACTTCTCTTCCATGGGAAATTCCATCTGTGTACATACTTAATGAGTGTAAAAAAAAAAAAAAAGCATATTGACTTTCAAAAAAAAATAATAATCATAATAATAATGATGGTGGTGGTGATAATGCCTCAGAGATATACACATGTGGATATATTCACTGAAAGGCAGATGTCACCCCAAATGTCTCTCATTCAGGGACTGACATCAAAAGCTACAAGTGCTCAGAGAGCCAACTGCCAAATGAAAAGGTTGCACGTTGGTGCCTGCTTTGCTTATTAGTACAAGGATGCACAGTGTGGCTAGTCTAGAGCTAGCTATTCAGTCTGTTGCTTCTTTGCTATTAAGTCCCTGTGCTGACATATAGTACAGCAAGACTAGCAAAAAAAAAAAAAAAAAAAGACAGCATTGGAAGTACAGGAAAGTCAACTAGTTTCTTTTAAGAAGGGGGAAGAATTTTTTCCCCTCCATATTCTGTACTTACCTTATGGAATTATTAAAAGCTAAACACACACAAAAATTTGTGCACCACCACCCACCCACCCTCATGTATTCCTGTATATTAACAAAATTTCTATTTAAAACGGAAACCAAAGCAAGAGTATACTATTTCTGGAAAGCCATATCTTCTGTTCTGGACACTCTCATTTTGCATTTGGAGCTGCCTACAAGTTCATGCCTAATGCTGATTTACAAACCTGTTGGGACTTTTACTTTGTCCCATTGAAGTCAGCACAAGAGTTGCCACCACTGCCTGTGATTGGTGTGGAAAGCACTGTGTAGTACTGAGAATGTAGTACTGCCTGTGATTGGTGTGGAAAGTACTGTGTAGTACTGAGTACTGTTAAATGGAAAATGTGCAATCAAAATATGAGAATGATAAATAAATAAATAAATAATAAAAAAATAAAATAAAAATAAAATTAAAATTAAAAAAAAGAGAGGAAAAAAATGCACAATTGTTATTGATGAAAAAGGGAGGGAGAAGGGGAGGGGAAAAATCTAAAACAGTGAAGAAGAGATGAGAAGAGATATATAGTGGTACGATAAATTAACAATGAAGGAAAGTTAATGGGTGGAAGCAAAAAAAAAGGAGCATTAATAATAATATGAAGAAAGATAAACTCTTTGAGCTTTTGACACGAAGGAAGTCAGGTTTTTAGTTTAAAGGATGTTTATTAATAAAATATATTGTATACGAAAGATGTTAGATATAGTTGGGGGGGGGGTAAGAGGGGATGGGGTTGTATTGTTTGCTCCGTACCCTGTACCCCCATTATGAGATGTATTTATAATAACAAAATTAAACATATATTAAAAAAAAAGTCTAATATATAAGGGTATAGCTATAATACCAATAGAATACCATCATTATCATAAGTCCCACTTGGAGATCACCTGTGCCTCCCTGGATGTGGATGGAGGATGACAGAGCTTGAGCAGTTACTTTTAGAAAGTAATTCATCCTCGCTATTCATTAGAGTGTTTGAAAGGTAGCCCATTGCCATTGCAGCTTACACTGTTGAAAAAGTAATTTGTTTTCTTACATTGTTCATTACTTTTCTGTTACTTTATGCTATTTTTTTCTGAGAGAGAGAGAAATAGGATTGACCACACAATGGTATAACACTTAAGAAAGTCTTGACAAATGCCTCTAAAAGTGCCCTTAAAAAGTCACTTTTGAAAGCAGCAGGAAACTATTGTTACCCAAATTGTGTGGGGTCTCCATGGGGACCCTCTAATGTCCAAATATTAAAATGGGGACTATTTAATTCACTCAATTATGGCAGCGAGGGGATGGGCAACAGTGAGACCTTTTAACCAATGTATACCGGTACTAAGGAGGAGATTCTAAGCCACAAGGTACAATTAATTGATTTTTACACTCAGGCTTCAAGCACTCACACAAGGCTAACAAAAATAGTAGGAGGTATTCAGCTAAAGGTTATGGGTTATACTGTACCGATCCTGCAGAGTTGAGATCGCAAAGTAAACCAATGGCAGAGGGGTCCAGATGATGGGCTGACTACACAGTGTGATGTGGAGTCAAAAGAAAGTGAGACTGTGTGTAATTTGGTGGTTTTGGGATGTTGTTTATATGAAATAGTTCCCCTACAGGGATAGGAGTTGTGGTGAAAATACAGTGATCCTCCAAGGTTCCCAGGCTAGAACAAAGGGCACTCCAAAAGAGTTAATGGTCATTAATGATGGGTACTTTGGGACTGAATAGGCAACAGGCAAGGTATATTGTTAGAGGAGAAATCCCATTTTAAAAGCAATAAAGTCCTTTGCTATCACTGAGTGGATTAGAAAGGAATGCCGTGATCACTAAAAGTCAACATGGGATTTTGAAAAACAAGTCATGCCAGACTATTCTTATCTCTTTTTTGATAGAGTTACATACTTGGTAGATGAAGAGAATGTTGTGGATGTAGTGTAACTTGATTTCAGTAAGGCCTTTGACAAAGTCCCCCATGATACCCTTGCAAAAAAGTTAGTAACATGTGGCCTAGACAATGAGACTGTTAGGTGGATTTGTAATTGGTTGATGAACCAAATCCAAAGAATAGTCACCAATGGCACCACTTCATCCTGGAGAGACGTGACCAGTGGGCTGCCACAGGGTTCTGTCCTGGGCCCAGCGCTTTTCAACATCTTTATCAATGACTTGGATGAGGGAATAGAGGGCAT
Source organism: Gambelia wislizenii (assembly GCA_030847615.1). Classification (NCBI taxonomy): domain Eukaryota; kingdom Metazoa; phylum Chordata; class Lepidosauria; order Squamata; family Crotaphytidae; genus Gambelia; species Gambelia wislizenii. Next base: position 29,667,743 of record JAUMIR010000005.1, read on the forward strand.
GCTTATCAAGTTTGTAGATGGCAGCAAATTAGGAGGCATAGCTAATACCCCAGAGGACAGGATCAGAATTCAAAATGTCCTTAACAGATTAGAAAGCTGGGCCAAAACTAACAAAATGAATTTCAAATGGGAGAAATGTCAGATACTACACTTGGGCAGTAAAAATGAAAAACACAGATATAGGATGGATGACACCTGGCCTGACAGCAATATATACAAAAGGGATCTAGGAGTCTTAGTGGACCACAAACTGAACATGAGTCAGCAGTGTGACATGACAGCTAAAAAAGTCAATGTGATTCTAGGCTGCATCAATAGGAGTATAGTGTCTAGATCCAGGGAAGTAATAATGCCACTCTATTCTGCTTTAATCAAACATAACCTGGAATACTTTACTTTGTCCAGTTCTGGGCACCAGAATTCAAGAAGGATATGGAAAAGCTGGAACATGTCCAGAGGAGTGTGATAATGGGATGGGTACTACATCTCCCATTATCTGCAAACACCCATTATCTGCAAACAGCGATTGTCTTGCCAGCACAGCTAGCAGGCAAAGAAAGGGTTAACCACAGGTGGGAGGTACCAAGGAACATCTCCAGATACAGCATCATCATGATGTAAGATCACCAGAGAAATAACTGACGAATCAGGATTGTCACAGGGACAATGTGAAAAAGACTATAAATGCTTTGTGTGAGCACATGGTTGAGAGACACAAAGGAAAATCTGAGATGGTGTAGCATGTATCTCAGAGAGAAGCCCTGACCTGAGCACATGGTCAGGCAGGGAGACACAAAGAAGAGACCTGGGATGGCTGTTGGAGCATGCTGGCTAGCCCAGGTCACAGCCTCCCTGATGCCAGATGGACATGAACTGCATCCTGCATACTATTGCATGAGGTTGTAAGTAGATTAGGAACAGATCTTAGAGATTATGTCAGGACATTTTATTAGATTTATTTTGTCTTGGCTGAATATAATTCCATACTTTTGCTATTTCTGTAACTCTAAGTGTACCTGGGGACGGGAGGTGCCTGCCCTCATGAGAGATTTGCATGCCTTAAGCCTTATCTGAATAAAATAAGTTATTTTCTATTTCTACCAGCTGACTTTCATGTGTCCTTAAGCTCTGGGTCATTACTACTTGGTTGTTCTCTTTGGGATAGAGAAGGGGGTGGTAATAGTTCCACAGTGGCCAGTAGTTCCACAGGTTGGAAACCAGTCTCCCATTGGGCTGGTAATTAATCTGTGGTGGGTGGTGGCAATGTTTGGCCTCTAGGGGGCACTCTTGCATTCAGGATTGCCTTTAGAAGGAAGTGAAATCTGGGGGTTCCAAGTCTGGGCCCCCAGACCTTTGTGACAAGGAGAGCAACCAAAATGGTAGGAGGTCTGGAAGCCATGATGCCCTATGAGGAGCGGCTTAGGGAACTGGGTACATTTAGCCTGGGGAAGAGAAGGTTAAGAGGGGACATGATAGCCATGTTTAAATATTTGAAGGGATGTCATATTGAGGATGGAGCAAGCTTGTTTTCTGCTGCTCCAGAGACTAGGACACAGAGCAATGGACTCACACTACAGGAAAAGAGATTCCATCTAAACATTAGGAAGAACTTCCTGACCGTAAGAGCTGTTCCGAAGTGGAATGCACTGCCTTGGAATGTGATGGAGTCTCCTTCTTTGGAAGTTTTTAAGGAGAGGCTGGATGGCCATTTGTCGGGAATGCTTTGATTGCTTATTCCTGCATGGCAGGGGGTTGTACTGGATGGCCCTTGTGGTCTCTTCCAAATCTATGATTCTATGATTAGTGATGATATACCTGTAGGAGGTATGAGTCTAAAAATAAAAATGTATTAAAAATTCCATAGCTCCAGGTGTTGAGTCTTACTTGAGAGTGTTTGCTTTTGGGAATTTCCACTGGCCCTTCCCTTGGTTTTGCATGAATCCCACCTTGGTGTTATGGGGTCCCTGGTTTACCTGTAACCACATGGATGTCCACTTTAGCTAAATTATTATATATAGCCAATTATTTGATATTCCAAGATGGGGGCTGTCAGGATAGGTAACGCTATTACTTGCTGCACCAATAAACTCATTCTTCCTAAATAGGTTATTTTTTAAAGATGATTTCATTGTACCATCATTATAAGAAAATGTAACTGATTGCAGGTAGCTATATTACTTGCAATATAGTTACTTCCAAGCTGCAGAAGAAGTTGTAACAGAAATTACTTATACCTACCTGCTAGACTCTGAGACGTGATCAGTGAGACCATGCTGAAGGAGTAATGTAGGAATTTATCAGACTGCCTAAAAATGCTGTAGTTCCTTGACTGAGGAAAGCTGAAACATAGGACATTTTCAGACACCTCTTGCTGCGCAGGCAGCCTCCGTAGCAGTAACGAGGCTGCTGTGCAGCAAGGGGTCCATTTTGGACGACACCGTTTCTCTCTCAGCGAGTTGCCTGTGAGTGAAAAACAGGGCGGCCGCCTTCGATGCTAGCCGCAACAGTCACGGACGATGCTGAGAGAGAAACGGTGTCGTCCAAAATGGACCCCTTGCCGCGCAGCAGCCTTGTTACTGCTCCGGAGGCTGCTTGCGTGGCAAGAGGCATCTGAAAATGTCCATAGTGTCATGATTACAGTAATTATCACATGTCACCATAATCACACAATCCTACTGCCATGGAATTATTGCACAACCACCACTATCAGTTTAAAAACAGGATTTCAGCTTGCACTATAGTAACACTTCTCTTCACATTGCCTTCTAATGACAGAGTATTAATGCTTCCTGCTGGCCTGCTCACGCACTTTTAAGAAAAAAATTCTCTTACTTCCGTGATTTTGAATGGGAGAGATTTGGGCTATTCTCATGAGAAGACTTGACTTTAGTTAAAAACACCAAAAACAAATACATAACAAAAGAATTTCACAAATAAACACTTAAACAAACAAAAACCTACCAAGTAAAGGCTACAGTTTATTCAAACAATGTCCTGTTGGTCGTCTTCATGTTCTCCCCTGGATGTTTAATTATGTATTCTTGTTGAAAAAGGAGAGGAGGGAAAAGAGGACCACCCGTTCATGCTGTAATTGCATGATTACATTGGGACATGATTTTGCACGATCATCAGTACTGTGAAAAGAGTGGTATTGAGGACTATTGATGGATTTGGCTGTCAATTAAAAGCTATGCCCAATTAACAGGTAGAGCACACACCCCATGGGAGGAGGAGGATGTCATGCAATAATAGGAACCTGTTCATGTATTATTCTGTCATAATCATGTGATTTCTGTCTTGTGTGATAAAGTCCATAGACTCATTAGCTGTAGCTACATGTGACATGGAGCAGAGAGTAAGGGAAAGAGCACCATTTATGTTCACAAGAAGCATAATGCAAAAAATATGTTTCCCATGATCCAATATGCTTTGTCTGAAATTCTTCTGCTTTGTGATTAATGGGAATGTGGTGTTAAAGGTCCTCATGTCTCTGTCCAACAGGCCCATGTACTGAGGACATGGAAAAGAGCCTTCTCTTTAGCTGGTCCTAGACTATGGAACTCCCTCCCAAGGCAGGCGCAACAGCTCTTTTTAAAAAAAAAAAAAAAACAGCAAGCAAATACTGTATGTTCTTATTCAAACAGGCCTTCAGACTTTAACCGATTAAGGTAAAGAATGTGTAATGGATGTACTGGTATTTTTAAAAAATCTAGTAAGTGCTTAAAAGGTTCTTAATTGTTTTAAATGAATGTATTGGCTGTTTAATGCTTTCAATTTTTTTGTTGATATTGTTTTAGCAATTTTAAGTTATACAGTATTATAAACTGCTTTGGGTCCCATATTGGGAGAAAGGTAATATTTAAATAAAATGAATGAATGAATGAATGAATGAATGAATACAGTATGTCCAGTAGTACACCCTCTTCCTCCCAAAACCAAGCAGTCAGCCACTTATTATTTGAATGCATAATTTACTCAGAAGTTGAAAGAAATATCTCTCTGCTAAGAATAGCATGTGCTCCACCTGTAAGGGTATGCTGGACCTGCATATCTTCCCAGGAAGCACAGATGTGACTCCAATGAAGCTAGAACTTCAGCAAACCCTTAAGTATCATAGCAAACATGTGGATTGCCCAAGCTGTATTCCTCAGCTATGAGCTGAGAGATCCTGAACTTGGGAATGTTTCCTTAGGAAACAGGTACAACCCATGTTTGCTGGGGGTACCAGGAGATATATTTTAGCCACGTGCTGCATATATGTCTCCTGATGCAGGATCTCAGCTGATCATATAGCTTTGCTCTGGAAGACACTGGACTTTATCAGACTAGCATCTAAAAACTGTGTAATTCCACAACTGAGAAAAGCAGGAACATAGTGGCATGATTACAGTAGTTATCACACATTGCTGTAATCATGTGACACTACCAGCCACAGAATTATCACATGACCACCACCAGTGGTTTAAAAACAGGATTGAAGCTCACACTACAGTAACACTTTTGTATTGCCTTCTAATGACAGAATATTAATGCCTCCTGCTGGCTGGTGCATGCACCTCTAAGAAAAAAAATTCTCTTACTTCCTTGATTTTGCATGGGTGAGATATCAGCTGTTCTCATAAGATGATGCAAGACTTTGCTCTAAAACACTAAAAACGAATAAATAACCAAAGAAATTCACAACTAAACACTTAAACGTTAAAAGCTACCCAGAAAAGGTGACAGGTGATTAAAGAAGCATCCTGTAGGTCCTCTTCACGTTCTTTCCTGTACGTTTGATCATGTGTTCTCATTGTGAAAGGGGAGGGGAAGAAGAGGACTGCCCATTCATGCTGAAATTGCACAATTACGACAGGCCGTAATTATTGCACACTTGTCAATACTGCAAAAAGAGAAATATTGGTGGCTTTGCCCATCAGTTAAAATTTACGCCTAATTAACGGGTGGAGCACACACCGACATGGGGGATGACAAAGTCATAAAATAACAGGAACCCATTTGTGATACTATCACATTGTAATTCCCCTATTTCAGCCCCGTCTGATAAAGTCCACTGTATCTCTCTACAGAAAGCAAGAGATGACGAAAGTGATTACTAGCTGCTAGAAGTGGCTTTTACTTTTATAGAAATATTTTTAAAGAAGAAATAATGAGGGAAAACCTTTGGGCCATATCATATTACTGAAAGTTAACTAGTAGGCCCACTGCCAGTCTCACCCTCCTGAACAATCCGTCATCACCACTTGAATATCACTCTGTTCCTTCCCAGCCTTCAGTTTGGATTCACCCCTCACTTACTAATGCCAAATCCACACTACATAAGTAATCCACTTTGAAACTGGACTATTTCCCATGGGCATTGCTCTTTCCTATGGAATCCTGGGATCTATAATTTGGTGAGGCACCAGCACTCTTTGGCAGAGAAGGCTAAAGATCTTGTAAAACTACAAATCCCAAAATTCCATATGAAGGAGACAAGGCAAATAATCAGATTTCAAACCGGATTATTTCTGTAGTGTGGATTTGGCCTGCATTCCCAAATATTCCACTGCCGAGATAGTTGACTCAGACCGATTACTATCTTTCCTTCTTTAGCAGTGATGAAGATTGGCCTATAACAACCTTTTTCTATCCTAGTGCTCTTCAGATGTTTTGGACTTTCACTAGGAATGTAAAGAATATTTGCAGATTTTCTCATCCTCAGCGCACCCCTCCCCCCAAACTTTGGGCACATCACAATGCATTACAAGATTTCTTACACATTTTCCAATACATTTTTTCACTTCTCTGGGCTTTTTTTTTCCTCGCAAAAATTCAGTTGAACAGAAATCATTGTGCAAACCAACCAAATTGACCAGTTAGAGCCACCAAAGCTGCCCATTCTCTGACATGAGGTAAGAATGGTTGGGAAATCCACTGACCTGACATTTTCTAATGTTCATATTAATCCAATCACAAGTATGATTCTTACTTGTGCAGTGATATCCTTGCTTCTCTTCTACTTTTTCTTATCTTTCCACTCACTTCTTTTCCACTGTGTAGTTTCTGTGGCTTTTAAAGTCTCCTTCTCCTTTGTTTGGGGAACCAGAAAGCTTGCAGGTTGCCTTCTACCCCAAACCATTCCACTATTTAAAATATATATATATTTCTTCTTTACTCTCATACCAACAAATATTACATGCAGTAGTCGACAGATTCATTAATCTCAAGTACCTTATCTTCTTGAACATATGTTTCTTTTCTTTTAGGTCAGATTAAGTATTCCTTACACACAGCACAAAGAAAGTAGTATGCATTGGCAGTAAGTTCTGCGCCTCTTGGCCATCATTTCCGTCTACTGCATTAAGCCAATTTAACATGCTTAAACATGCCTTTTGTCAACTGCAACAAAAGCACAAAGCAGCTGAACTCTGGTTAATAAATCATTTTCTGGAAGTAAAAGCTGGCTGTAGTACATGATGCCAGGCAGTTACTGCTGATATTGTTAATTTGTGGTGAAAGGAAAGCTAGAAGTTCCAAGAACAGCATTCTGTTTAATAAAATAACATCTCCTCTGGAAATATAAACTTTAGAGATTAAAACCAGGCATGAGGTTCTCTGACAGCACCTTTCATGAACATTAAATTGGATTCTCAAAACTATCTAACCCTCTTTTTTAACACACCCCAGTGTGGTAAGAAAATAGTAGTATTAACTCTATCCATGCATCATAACAGTGTGATGAGACTTCCATCTAGAAGTTTGTGTTCCTGTCACACTTTAAACAGAGTAGGAATGGAGAGGGTTTTACTGGGTCCTAAAATGAGCAGATTTGTTCACAAATATATTGGAAAGACCTTGATATTTAAAACATACACACACGCACTCAGATATGGAAGAAAATAAAACTGACAGATGTGTTCATTCAAGCAGAAGGCAGGGGCTTAAATTCTGTTGTTGGTCCTAACTAGAGTAGAATCATAGAATCATAAAGTTGGAAGAGACCACAAGGGCTATCTAGTCCAACCCCCTGCCATGTAGAACACACAATCTAAGCACACCTGACAGATGACCATCCAGCCTCTGTTTAAAAACCTCTAAAGAAGGAGACTCCACCACACTCCGAGGCAGCACATTCCACTGCCAAACAGCTCTTATGGTCAGGAAGTTCTTCCTAATGTTGAGGTGGAACCTCGTTTCCTATAGTAGACCCATTCAGTCAATGAGATCTATGTATGTGTTAACTCACCAAGCAATAATTGATTGCATGGGTCTAATCTAGCTGTGAGTAACCAACAAGATGCCAGCCTTTGAGTATTAAGCTCTTTAAAAAGTCTGGATCAGAATCCTTGTATATTCAATAGGGATGCATGCACAATTCAGACAAAGCCCCAAGTGTGAGCCACATCAGGCCTCAGGTGCCTCCTGAGGTGGAGTGGACTTTGTCCCAAATTAATAGAATCAGTCCTGGATGCCACCAAAGCTCAGTATGGGTGAGGTTTTCAGAAATGCAGGGAGAACAAAACCAATAGGTTCTGTGTTGTTTTGTGTGTTTTGGTGTGAGCCACACAAGTCTTTCAAAACCATCAAAATTATTGGTTTTGTGCAGAAAAACCATGTGTATTTCTGTGCAGATTCTTCTTTATTTTGAAAGCTTTACTTTCTGCAGGGCGGTTGGTGGCCAGTTTTCTGCTCCTTGGACCCTTCAGATAAATATACTTTTTCCTGCCCAGGAAATGCATTTTGTGCCCAAAAAGAAAAAAGAGTCAGTTTTGTGCAGACAAAAAGAGTCACTGTCTGCAGAATGTGTGGGGTTGTCTTGACAGTGAAAAAAAACTTTGAACCCTGGTATCCAGAGTCCTAGTCAAATGCTCAAACCACTACGCCATGCTGGTGTAGTGTTGATTAGTGTTTGTGTGAATTGCAATAAGTTTGAACACCTCAAAGTTTTCCAGTTTCCACCCTGAAGCTCATCCTTTGTGGCTGTATCAAATTGTCAGGAATTTTTCCTTGATATATAAATGTTCACATTTTTGTCCACATGCTTTTAATGTACACATATCTTCCATTGTCTAAAGTGTTTAAAAATATTTTATGGTGGCACAGTGCCAGTACTACAAGTCACCACATTACAAGTTTGATTCCAGAGGGCTCCAAGGTTCACTCAGCCTTCCATCCTTTCGTAGCTTGGTAAAATGAGTACCCGGCTTGTGGGGGCAATTAGCTAACACACATTGGAAACTGCTTAATGCAGGGTAGATGTGTAAACTGCTATTGCTTAAAACAATTTGTAAGCCACTCTGATAGCCTTGTGGCTGAAGAGCGGGGTAAAAATAACTAATAAATAAATAAATAAAACATATGTTTTACATTTTAATGTTATTTTTCCAGCTATATGCATTCTGCCCCCCCTCCAATTTAGCTATTTGGCAGGCCAAATAACAACAGAGGCTTATAGATATGCCACCTTCTTGATTGCAAACTGTATTTGGATTCATGTTTAATTCTAGGAGTTGCAAATTGGGTAAGTTCATGAATTTGCAAACCCAACTAATTTCTCTCGTGTCCCTATTGGAGATCATATATATTGAATGGGGAATGTACAAAAACCTATAGAGATATGCACATTACCAACATCTGTTGTAGGCTATGCTTAATAACCAGAGAACGTACAAAAGTAAGTCAAAGCATGCACACAGCCCAAGCCATCCTGGCAAATCCATAATGCCCAAATAAAGTATGAAATGCAGATGAGGTATGCAATAGTGCTCAGTTAGATAATCAGTTATTATCTGTAGAATGACTATAGATAATACCCAGAGAATGTACAAAAATATGGCTGATATGTGCATATTTCCCCAAGGCCTATATATTGACTAGAAAATGTGACAGTTCCTATTTTATGGACAGATTATATGCAGATTTTTCATGTGGTGTGAATTGGCTGATTGATAAGAACTGTGGTCTTTGAACTCATATGAACATATTCACATCACTTAGAATAATGATTGAAAAAACTTTACCTATAACTTTACTATACCTGTAAAATAGGTACAAATACAAATAGAGAGCAGGTCTTCTTCACATGTAGAATGAATGTGAGGTGAATTTTGTGGACTGAAAAACACTATTAAAAGTATTAATAACCACAATTATATTATAATCACTATTATTGTGAAGATTATAATTGCTCCTTAATTCTATAGTAATTATACTACTATTGCATTAAAAGTAATAATCTTTAATGATCATAAGACTTTGCTCAGCCATAGTTACTTTAACAGCTGGATTAGTCAATACAGATTTCTGTTCTGTGATTTTATATAAAATACAAAAGTACAGATTGTTATATCAAAGGCACTGAGATTTTCATGACATTTTGATTGGCCCAAAAATGGCATATATATATATATATATATACACGCACACATACTCTGGCATATATATAGAATCATAGAATCGTAGAGTTGGAAGAGACCACAAGGGCCATCCAGTCCAACTCCCTGCCACGCAGGAAATCTTGATCAAAGAATCCCCGACAGATGGCAATCCAGCCTCTGTTTAAAGACCTCCAAGGAAGGAGACCCTACTAGGCTCCGAGGGAGTGTGTTCCACTGCCGAACAGCTCTTACTGTCAAAAAGTTCCTCCTCATGTTGAGGTGGAATCTCTGTTCCTGGAGCTTGCACCCATTGCTCCGTGTTCCAGTCTCTGGAGCAGCAGAAAACAAGCCTGCTCCATCCTCAGCGTGACATCCCTTCAAATACTCAAACAGGGCTATCATATCGCCTCTTAACCGTCTTTTTTTCAGGCTAAACATACCCAGCACCCTAAACCAATTTGACATATATATATATATCAAACGTATATATGTCAAACATAGATACCCATCCATTTATATAAAATAGCTCTATTATGTTGTTCTCATTCAGAATGAATTATCAGTTTGCCCACCAGTTGCCCTCAAGGATATATTCAGTCCAAAGTAGAGCTGCTGGATCAGAACTAACCCAGGCCCTGAGATATTAGGAAGAAAACCTGTGACTGAGGGACAACTCTTTGTGATGTCAAGAGGCAGCAGTCCTTTTGATGTTACAAGGGGCAGCCCCTGCTGATGTCCTAAAGCATGATGATAGAATAATAGAATCATAGAGTTGGAAGAGACCACAAGGGCCATCCAGTCCAACCCCCTCCTGCCATGCAGGAATATACAATCAAAGCATTCCTGGCAGGTGGCCATCCAGCCTCTGCTTAAAAACTTCCAAAGAAGGAGACTTTACCACATTCTGAGGCAATGCATTCCACAGTCCAACAGTTCTTACTGTCAGGAAGTTCTTCCTAATGTTTAAGTGGAATCTCTTTTCCTGTAGTTTGAGTCCATTGCTCCATGTCCTAGTCTCCGGAGCCACAGAAAACAAGCTTGTCCCATCCTCAGTATGACATCCTTTCTAATATTTAAACATGGCTATCATGTCACCTGTTAACCTTCTCTTCTCCAGACTAAATATACCCCGCTCCCTAAGCCACTCCTCATAGGGCAGGGCTTCCAGACCTCCCACCTTCTCTGGACATGTTCCAACTTGTCAATATTCTTCTTGAATTGTGGTGCCCAGAACTGGACATGGTATTCCAGGTGAGGTCTGACCAAACCAAAATAGAGTGGCACTATTACCAGGAAAGATTCTAGAACAGATCATTAAACTGTAAGCACTTAGAAAGGAACCCCATGATCCCTAAAAGTCAACAAGGGTTTGTCAAAAACAAGTCATGCAAGACCAATCCTATCTCTTTTTTTATATACAGAGTTTCAAACTTGTTAGATGAAGGGAATGCTATGAATGTAACATTTCTTAATTTCAGTAAGGCCTTTGACAAGGTCCCCCATGATATTCTTGAAAGAAGTTAGTAACATGTGGCCTAGACAATGAGACTGTTAGGTGGATTTGTAATTGGCTGATGGGCCGAATCCAAAGGGTAGTCACCAATGGTTCATCTTTATCCTGGACAGAAGTGACTAGTGGGGTGCCACAGGGTTCTGTCCTGGGCACAGTGCTAATCATAGTAATAGAGCATGCAATTCATATATAAAACAACAATGTTTTTAAGTCATTGCTATCATCTTGAGATTTCTCCCCCTCATCCTGAGGACTGGAGAAGGGGGTCCAAGCCCTGACATTGAGGGCCAGGCCTTGAGATCTGAGAAACCTAGTCCTAAGAAAAGACTGGAAGTATATCTAGTAGTTGGAAACCCAGAATTTTGTTTCTGTTGCTTTCTGATTGTGAAAGCCAATAATGTGGAGTTGGTTTGCAACATGATACACCACAAACCATGTTGCTGATTTTCCCTACTAAGGTCATATTGATAACAGTTCACATGAATTAAGTGGTGGCACTAGGGGGGTGCAGAGAGGCCGAACCACACCAGGTGAAATTGCCGGTGCCTTAGTAATGCCACAGCTTGAATTGTTGTTTAGGTGGATTTGACTATTCCAAAATCAGACAAAAGCAATTTGTGTTATGCTGGACTTTTTAGAGAGAGATGATTTAGTGAGCTAATGTTTGCTTATTCTGTTTTACAGTGGGCCCTTGGTATTCGCTGGGGTTTGGTTCCAGGACCCCCCATGGATACCAAAATCCGTGGCTGCTCAAGTCCCATTATATACAATGGCATAGTAAAATGTTGTCCTTTGTATAAAATGGCAAAATCAAGGTTTGCTTCTTGTAATTTATTTATTTTTTTAATATTTTCAAGCCATGGATGGTGGAATCCATGGAAACCAAATCCATGGATAAAGAGGGCCAACTGTATTTTACTGTTTTGCACACTGCTTTGGGGAAAAAAAACGCTGAAAATAGCTTTAGAAATGTTGTACATAAAGAATTATATGGTGAGCAGCCCCACAAGATGTAATTCCATAAACAGTAGTCCAGGTTTTATAGATCTTCCTCCTTAGAGAAGGCAACATTCATCTGAACCTCAAGAGATTCTGAAAGAACAGGAAGGCATTCTTGATTCCTTTAGCTTCTTCTCATTGGCTTGGCTTTTCTAGTTTTTGTCTGTATCTCTTTTTAACTTCCCTCTGCTTATTCGTTTCTGGGATAATGTTAATGTTTTAGTTTGTAGGTCTGAATGGCTGACTGCTTTTGACTTTAATATTCAATGGATTCACAGTCTATTTATTGATATTTCATTGTGAGCTTCATATAGTGTACTAGAATACAAGAATTTTTGACAGATAAATGTTTCTTTAAAAAATCATTATAAAACAATGGGACATGTAATTCTTGTGTCATTAACATACTCTCATGTGGAAACCCTATGTATCAGCATCCCATAGTTTTCAATACAAAAAGTGATAATTGCCATGTCAGTCCCATGCCGCATTGTAAATACTCATGCCTCTGATGTATAATGCACAATTTATGAACTACCTGCACATGTTTTCTGTATCTGTTCTGTATATACCACTTATCTGGAAAAGCCACAGCCACAGAAAAAAGGTTGGCATGGCTTCTCAGCAACCTTTTAGATTGACTCTTAGCCAAGTTTGTGCAAAAAATACGAAAATATAACACGGCTCCATTTGTTCTTTTCTCTCTGCACTCCTTATAGATCTCAAACCATGGTTCACTAGTCATTACAACATTCGTTTTTTAAATGTATGGAACACATTTTCTTTTTACACACCTAAAGGCACCAGTGCACCTAATTTTCAGAATCTAATCTTGATTAAACAAGGAACAGCACTGAAATTCTTTAGGGGCCATGCTTTATGTTTTCAAGCATAGACAGTTGGGAGTTGCTTAACAGATCTGGGCTTGATGTCTTTTTATTGTTTATCAAAAGTATCTTATGAGTCACAAGCACCCAGAAAACAGAGAAAACCATGATCTCTTAATGAGATCTTACTGCTCAAAATCTAACCTTCCACATCCACATGGAAAGCACATTATTCTCCATGGTCAGGGCTGGTTGGCCTCTACAAGTCATGCATTATGAATGGCCATAGTTATGCTGATAGGTCATCTGTCAGCTTTGCTGGAAAATAGATAATGTTGGTTGGGCAGCTTGGCCTACAGAGGTACATGTCCTTCAAGTAGGCCTCTCGGTGTGACTAATATGGCACTTTTTGACATATCACACATCTCTCAGGTTTCATCACACCTGTTGACATTGATACACTGAAATACAATATCTGAAACTGTCTGGGCCCCATCATGTCAACTGACTACAGTTCAAAATACTCTTGGGAAGGCCATTAGGGGAATAGGAAATCTCATAATAATTACAAGGGCAGAAGCCTACATAACAGGTATCTACAGCTGGTCACAAATGATGCCAAGGTGATACACATGGATAAGGCAAGCAAAACCAATTCGCTCACTGCCGGAGGGCAGCAATGTATCCCAATTTAAAATCCAGTCTTTAAAGTGTGCCTTGATCAAGGGGGAGGGAAGAATGTGGAAGGGGATAACATTGCAAATTCAGGTGCCTCATAGTTCTGCCTTGACAATGGCCAGAAAAAGAGCACAAGGGAAAAATGGGTTTTTCCTAAGCCACCATCAAGCAATCAATGTAAGTACATCATCTGAGTGTCACAACCTTTATGATTCAGTGCCTGTTAGTAGAGCTCTCTGAGGCATTTACAGCTAATGCACATGTTTCCTTTGAGAGGTGATGTACTGCAACAGCACTGTTAGTCAACACTGCTTCTGCTTTGAGCAACTGTTCTTTCTTTGCAGTACAAGCACCATTCAATCATGAGTGCAAAATCCTTGTGACACAATGTTCAAGGCCCAGGGGTATGGCTAAGAGCCACCCATTACTATAAGCCTTTGTAAAAAGTGCAACCAAATACAAAATGTGTAGTTCCAGGAAAAAGTGTGCAGCTCTAAAAGAACATTGGTGGAGTGCAAAAATTCAAGGTGCACAAAAATTATATGAGCTGAGATTCTTGATTATGCTTGGATAGTGCGACTCTATACTCACATAGTTACATAGTGGTGATGTTATACCAATTTTCTGCTGAATACCAACATTGTGCAACCAACTGTGTATCTGCCAACATACTTGCTTGTGGGAATGCACACTGTCTGCTTCTGAAATCCAAATAAATAAAGTGGTATAATGAAGGCATTGACAAATAGTTATGTACTATCCATGAATGCACAACTGCTTAACTGAAGTCCTGTTGGCTAGTTCCAACCAGAGTAGACCTATTGAATTTGTTGCTAAATGATGAGTCAACATATAGGTAAATCTCATTGATTCAACAGCTCTACTCTAGTTGGGACTAACAATAGGATTTAGGCTCCTGTTAAATTATTACACTTGTAGAACTCCGCTTAGTTCCACTGCAAGTGTATAATTCCAGCAGGGTTGTGTAGATCTTGCCTTTAGTTCCCACCCTAAGTTCTCACTTTCTCAGGTAGGCTGCTGCCCCTTCCCCCCCATACACACACCTTCTCCAGCAGGTGTGACAGGTTTCTTGAGTGGTGTTTGTTCCTCCTTTCCCTTTACATGAAACAGAATTATACTCCAAGCACACAGAGCACTTCCCTTCTCCAACTAGGACAAAACTAGTTGCCTCGAAGAGCCAGCAAGTGCAGTTATAGGCTTTGTTCTTAAAAAAAAAAAAAAGATGTTAAGCTTTCATGTATAGAAGAGAAAGGTTGTATTGAACCCTAGGGAGCATATTGGGGTATAATATAAACAGTAGGGATGGGAGGAATATTTGAAAATCTTCCCAGAAAATGGTTGAAAAACATGTTTCTTGTAAACTGAAAAACCCTGGAGAGAAAAACCCTGGACTGATGAGACTCCTCACAGGTTGAGACTTTATGCTTGTGGTTGTTTTGCCAGAAAACAGTATTTTTCTTTGCAGAAAATAATCTTACATATTCATAACTAAGGCGATTATCAGACACTTGAAAAAGTCCCAAAGGAGCTCACGAAAATGAGTCCTGGTATTGCACAACGTCATTCTCCGGGCATGCTTGCTCCATCCTCCCTCCATGCTGAGGCAGCGAAAAAGGCACCACTTTTCATTAGCAGAAACTTCAAATAGCTTTTTTTCTATGCATCATATTCTGTGCAGAAAAATTGCTAACCATGTGTAATTATTTTGTGCAGAATAAGTATTGAACTGAGAATAATCTTCAAAAACTGTGTAGTTTTCAAAGACTTTCTTACAGCAAGAAGAACAGTGCTAAAATTATTCATTGCTCCCCCAGGCTTCACTTGAGATAGGCAAAATCATGTGCAAGCATCTTAAGACTCAAAGAGCAATAGAACAACGTCAGCATCCCCTCACATGGCTATCTAATTAAGAGTCCTTAATACCTCTAGAGTCACTTCCCTGGCTTCTTGTGCTCTATGCCATGTCTCTAGAGTCTGGACCATGAAGACCCAGACCCAAGCTCTGTTGCTATCCCAAATAATGTAATTAACTTTCTAACACATTGCTTTCTTTTCTCCCTCTTTTTTTTTAATTGAAAGACGTCAGGTTAAAGATCCCTCAGTGCTTGGGATTGGCTAATTTATTCATATCATCACCATTCACCATACATCTCATGATATATGACACCTCATAGATACGTTTTTTGGGCTGTGAGTAACTGGCAAAGAAATTCCTAATACAGACATGCGTACTACATATAAAGTGAGCGTCCAGTCTGGCATTGGCATCTAGCTGTTGAGCCAGTCATGAATGCTCCCAATTGTGGTTTGAATAGCAGTGTGAAGAATTGCATCTGATGCTTGCGGCAAATGATCCAGCTGGCCTACTTCTCCCCACCACCCCACTCTCTTTTTGTCTTGTTTCCATGAGGCAAGTGGTTTACAGGGCATGCAGAGTAGAATGGTTGTAAAAATTAGGCCTTCGACTTCAGCCTTGAGGACACATCAAGCAATCTTCTTTGCTACTGTTCTAGACATGAGCTTTTACAGCAGGTTCAAAGATTGGTGTATTGCCACAAATACCAGTTTCCAGAGTGTTATTTTCCTCAAATGTCGCAAGTTTAGCACTAGGCCATTTGCACTATGCAAGTAAAAAACCAACCAACCAAATACTCTTAGCACAGGCAAGGTAACTAACTAAAGGAAAGGAGTGCAATAAGCAATGGGCTGACAAACGGAAACTCAAGTAAGGAAGTGAGAAGGAAGCCTAAGGAAAAGGAGAATAACCTCGAGGCAATTTTGCTTACTGACTTCTATGGCTGCACATTTCTAGAAACAGATAGATACAGAGCTGCAATCCTCTTTGGGGCAGAGCAGTACAGTAGTCTGATCTAATGCTCCTTATAAAAGAGAAATCACTAGATATATGCATTTTAACCAACACCATTTCCCCCATATGTGCTATTCAATAAAATGTACAAAAAATACTCTTTGTGTATATATGCAAAGTCCTTTTCCCCAACTCTTCATCTAAGGTTTTTATTTCTAACCCCATCAGATCTAATTCTTCTTATATAGAAGAATTATGTAGATGAATGGGCCACTGATTGATTTCAATGGAGCAGTTTTCCAATTTTGTTTTCAGACCGTAGACTATTGCATTTTGTCTAATCTCTACTGCAGTGATTAAAATATCATCTCACTTTACAGATTCCAAACATTAGACAGGATCCCTCTCCAGACTGCGGGTGGGAGACCAAACACCAATAAGCCCTCTTTTTTCCATTTTGTTCACCCCTTTGGCATCATCTTTTCATCACCAAGAGCACATATATTTTACAAGATATTGCATTTCCATATCCTCCATCAATTTTTGCTCTTTGGACCCCTGCTGTAAATTGATCCTGTCCACACCTGTCTGGCATATGAACCATGACACTTCTTTTAATGAGAATTTTTTTTTTTTGTCTCAATTTTCCTAGCTTGAAAGAGCCAACGGGATTCTGAGGAAAGGACGCTCATTTACCCAGTGGGTTAAACATGAAAATTGCTGAATTCATACCATACGATTGATAGAGTAAATGTTTAATGAATGGATTCTCAGTAGAGAAGTCTGCCATTAGGGACAGATTTTTTCAGCTTTCTAAAAGTAGGATCCTCCTGTATTCCTATTGAATAACAGAAACCTGCTAACAATACACAGGCTTTGCTTGTTAAGAAAAAAAATCAGATTAATTTCATGAGATCAAAGATAAAGCATTGCCAGTAATAGTGGTCATGTAGGAAGTGAAATAACATTTGAAAATATTCCACAGAAAATAGTTAAAAGTATGTGTCTCAAGTGTCAGGAAATCCTGCTGAAAAGAACCCTGGACTGAAAAGAATCTTCACAGTTTGGGATTTATTCTGCACAAAATTTGCACATGGTTTTTGGTGTAAAAAAAAACAGCATTTTCTGCACAGGAAAATTCTATGCAGAAAAATGCTGGTTTCTGCACAAAAATCCCACATATATTTTCTGCATGGAATAAATCCCAAGTTGCAAATAGTATTCAAAAACTACACAGTTTTCAAAGACTTTCTCACAGTGGGAGAAAATTGCTAAAATTATTTGTGCCTTCCTTTAAGAATGAACTTTGCAAAGAATTGCATCCTGATGGGCATGAAGGAATGGACAAACAGCAAACCCCCAGCCTTTAATATGGGAGTGAATGGTTGATATTGTTGTTACTGTCCTATGTTGTCCCACTATGTCTTTTGTCTTTTTTTCTTTATACACACAAACACAAACATGCCTCTCTCAAGAGGAAAGAGCTCCACCAATTTTTTTCTTTTTATTGGTAGAGCAATGGACTGGCCATTTGGAAGCTGCCTATGTGTAGAAGTGCCCTGAGTCCTATTGGTTAATCCTGATTACAGTAGATCCATTGAACCCTTTGTTGAATGATAAGTCAATGCATAGCTAAATTACTCTGATGTAATGGATCTGCTTTAGTTAAGATCAACAATAGGACTCAGGCTAGCCTGTGTGATCCTATATCTGAGTGGTGGTCAATATTTGAGACTTTCGTATATTGAATCCGACCATTGGTAAGTCTTGGCCAAATTGCCCCTATTTCAGTTCTCACTGGCAGCAGCCTCCCACAGTGATTGGCTGCCTGAGTATTTAAACTAGCACAATATGGGTTACCTGTACACTTGGGAATGGAGATGCCCTCTAGAATCATAGAATCATAGAATCATAGAATTGCAGAGTTGGAAGAGACCACGAGGGCCATCCAGTCCAACCCCCCTGCCACGCAGGAAATCTTGATCAAAGAATCCCCGACAGATGGCCATCCAGCCTCTGTTTAAAGACCTCCAAGGAAGGAGACCCCACCACGCTCCGAGGGAGTGTGTTCCACTGCCGAACAGCTCTGACTGTCAAAAAGTTCCTCCTCATGTTGAGGTGGAATCTCTGTTCCTGGAGCTTGCACCCATTGCTCCGTGTTCCAGTCTCTGGAGCAGCAGAAAACAAGCCTGCTCCATCCTCAGCGTGACATCCCTTCAAATACTTAAACAGGGCTATCATATCGCCTCTAAACCGTCTTTTTTCCAGGCTAAACATACCCAGCTCCCTAAGTCTCTCCTCATAAGGCATTGTTTCCAGACCTTTCACCATTTTAGTTGCCCTTCTCTGGACACGCTCCAATTTGTCAATATCCTTTCTGAATTGTGGTGCCCAGAACTGGACACAGTATTCTAAGTGAGGTCTGACCAAGGCAGAATAGAGTGGCACTATTACTCTTGAACACATGCATTACATGAGGAAGACCCCAGGTTTATACCCCAACCGGCTCCCAAATGGAGGCATTTTTGCCACGTTTTTAGGTCTCCCCAGGTCCATTTTAGGCCAAAGAGAGGCCTTTTTTAACAACAGGAAGTGAGCAAAAGAAGTAAGCAGAGGTCAATTTACTTCCTGTTTCACAAAAAAGCCTCTTCCCTAAATTGGCCAAGAGGGCCAAAAATGTAAAGAAAATTCCCCTCACAACCCCAAGAGGACATTTTTTAAAATGATCCCTAAGGGCCCCAAGGACCACAAAAACAGCCCTCTTGGGCCAAACTCAGACACTGCCTTCATCCTATCTTGTCATGCTTTCTTGCATGCTTCCATTTGTATATTGCTTTCACCACAAAGCCCAGATGCTGAAAATACATTTTAAATCAGCTGTTCACTGTTATTTTATACCAGCACTGCAGGTTGAGACACAATTGAATTGGAAAACAGTGTGTGGATCACCCATGGATCCACTAATAATCTGCATGGTGGGCAGCAACTGTTGTTTTGGATTCAATATGTAATTTTCCATTTAAAAGGGCAAGGTCAAGACTTAACACCTCTGGAATCAAACTCCTTTCTTTGTATTCCCCTGCTGAATTATACCCCTTGTTTCCTGCTTTATTCTGGTGTGAAGAGCATGGCAAAATTTGTGTCTGTACTTGATGTTAAAACCATTATTGAAAGACTTGTTGGAAAACCCTACCAGCAATTTAAGACAGGTTAACTTTCACAAACTCTTTTCATAACTGAAATGCTTTCTGACCCTGTTCCCTTCTTCTCAGTTTATAACTAGCATGTGGCAGCTAGTGCTAAATGCTTGCACATTGCCCCCCACTCACAATTTTTTTTCTTTTGATCTCTGCCTCCTTGAAAAGTTCTTGACTCTCTTAAGTTCTTTGCTATGTTTTTCCTTGAACTGTGGGCTTGAATTCTCAGTTTTCCTTACTAGGTGGGCACATAGTAACTTATGACCATACCTTGTAAAAATTCAAGAGAGGCTACTGAAGATGTGCTTAAGGTTACAGGGTCACTTCCTGTCATCTAAGTAAAAAGAATTCAAAGCACTAGATGGGACGACCTTTGTAGCTGCAGCTATTCTGAGGAGATCTGGGAAAGAGAGTCTCTAGCTCACAAATAGGGGAAGAAATCTCACAGTTGCTGAGGTTTTAATTAAGAGCAGCCATCCTGGTATGATGAGACTGTATTATCCAATGCCCCTGGGAGATCTTGGCTCCATCAAACATGGCAAATATGGGAGGGGGTCCCATGATGGTTTTTCACAAAGCTACATACGACTCCAATCTTTGGGCAAAACCAGTGTCTTCTATCTTCATGAAGCTAAGTGCACAAACACACAACAAGCACAAAAGGATGAGTTGGCTGATCACAAATACACACACATCCCATCTAGGAGCCCCTGGTGGCACAGTGCTCAAATGCCAGTACTGCAGCTACAATGTTGTGGGTTCGGTCCTACAGGGCTCCAGGTTGACTAGGTCAGTAAAATGAGTACCCAGCTTGTTGGGAGCAATTAGCTAACACATTATAAACTGCTTAGGGAGTTAAGTGGTGTAGAAATATAAATGCTATTGCTAAATGCTGCCTAACCCCATGACTTTTACTAGTTCGTGCAAAAAGGCAACAGTTACCACATGTTGCAGTAAAGTACATTTAAGAGAAATGCAGAAAAGACACACACAAAAGCATGCAGTTTTCCTTTATATCAACAACTGTTCCCTTATTCTCTTGCAGTGAGAAGGGCTGGCATCCTGTTAGTCCTATGACCATGGAGGTTATCAGACAGGAATGCAAAAAAGTGTTCCTGTTCCACAATCTCCAATCCTGCCCCTGTCCCAGCACTATACCCTCCTCGCCGCACTTACTTTCTCTTCCATTGACAGGCAGCCCAGGAACAAACGGAGCTCTAAAAGAGCTCCATTCGTTTCCTGGATTGAAATCCTGCCTGTTCTCATGAGAAGACACGAGCATGGGGAATTAAAAAATAAAAAGTAAAATATACCCAAAAAGGTTATAACAAGCACAAAAACACACTTTAAAACTTACAAGTAACCCCAGGAGGCTCATAAAAAGTATGTCACTTACCTGGATGTCCCAATCGCACCCAGAAGTGTTCACGCCAGATCTCCCATTGACGCTGCATTCCTTGAGAGTTAAATGGCCCAAGGTTTCACACACCGGCAATGCTGACACTAAATCGCAACAGGGGATCTATTGATGGCTCAGCCCATCAATAGAAAGAAATGCAATAATGACAGCAGCAGAACGCAAAAGGACAATGCCGTCTGATATTGGCATCTTTTTGCATTCCTCTGGCGTCATTATGGCACCATATTAGCCTCATCTGATAATCTCCCATGTAACTGTTTTGTATTCACATTTACAATAGGGGTACCGTTGCCACAATGCTCCCAAAACCCACCTTTAAGTCCATCCAACTGCACCAAGTGATAAGAGTTCTGCAGTACTGGCAAACAGGGAGCTGCAGGATAATGCGACCAGCCCCCTCCCAACAGTGAAGACAGTGTGAGGAGCAGAAGCAGCAACCCCTGTGGGGTCCTGTCACAGCTCTTCCTCACACTGTCATTCGCTGGCAGGAGGGGGCTACTCACATCATCCTGCAGCACCCCTCTTGCCAGCACTGCAGAATTCCATTGTTTGGTGCGGCCAGCTGGATTTTAAGCCGGGTTTCAGGGCTCAAATCTGGAGATGGAGTGTAGCTATGATATCATAGCTATGTCTCTGATACAGGATCTGAGCAGAGATTTTTTTTAAAAAAAAGATCCATTTATCTCATGAAGATTAATCTATTTGGGGGTTATATCCCTATGACAATGAGTTTCCCCCAGATTCGGAATATTCCCTTTCCCTTTGAGGGTCCCTTTAAGTGCAGTCTGTCTCCAGGATTACCCTAAAGAGAAATCCCACTATTTATAATCAGAGATGTATAAAGGGAATCAGCAATAGTGGGGAATTCCTCCTCATTCCTCCTAGGGACAGGGAATGAAGAAAAAAGCCCCCTGCTCCCCACAAGTATTTGTGAGCACCAGAAGAGACCACTTTATTTTTCCTCTGTCTTCCTCATACAGAATAAAGGCAGTCTCCAGCCAAGGTGGAAAAGCCCCAGTAAGCACTCTAGCCAAATTGACCAGGAACCAGAACTCTGGGCCAAAGGCAAGGGCATTATCAGGAAAGAATGCAAGAAGACACTATCTGTAGCAAAAAAAGAAAGCAAAGTCTCATTGGATAAGGCATGCCTTTTTTGAAATAGTTAAAGACAGATCAAAAAGCAAAAGGAAAAAGTGACAGAAATAGAGTCAGAATCCAGAATACAACTGCTCAGCAGCTTGTGTCTAAGGACAAAGGGAAGTATTATAATAACTAGTGCAAAGAAATACAAGAGTACACACAAGTAGAACAAAAGACGTCTTCCACACAATCTGAGAAATCACAGTGCAATTTAATGCCAGAGTAAGGATTCTGAATGATCAACAGAAAAATACATTTTATTGTCAGGAAAAACTAAGAAGACAATGGAAGCAACACACTAAACAACTATATAAAAGAGATGCAAAGACAACAGATGGCTTCCAGGAAGAACTTTTTGACAATGAATTTTAGAAAACAAAGTAGAAGCTCTTCTCAAGGCACTTGGGAGAAATGCAAAGACATATAAATTAAATACCAAAGGCAAAAACATCCATGTCATAGTATTTCCAGTTTTTGTGTTGGGATGTGAAAGCTAAGCAGTGTAGAAAGCTGAAAGGAAGAAAATCTGCTCATTTAAAATATGCTGGAGGAGAGTTCTGCAGATATCATGGACCACCAGATAGAGCAAATCAAACCTGAATTCTTACTAAAAGCCAAAGTCACAAAACTGAGGCTATCATACTTTTGAGCACATCAGAAGATGACATGATTCACTGGAAAAGATGATAATGCTTGGTAAAGTGGAAGGCAATACAAAAAGAGGAAGAATGAACTAGAAGTACCTTGATTTAATAATAAAGGAAGTCATGGTCCTGAGTTTGCAAGACCTGGGCAGGGCTGTTGATAACTAACGCTTGTGTTGTTGGGTTTGTCTAAACTAGGGGCAAAAGTCCGAATGGACTCCTGCCCCACAGCCATCCCACTACCTGTCACTCTGTAGGGAATGTGTCCCCGAATCACAGGTTGCTCGGGTCCACCGCCACTGCCTTTCTCCATCAGCTACCTGGCAAAACATCTTTTGCAAGCTCTAATTCTCCATCAGCTCCCTGGATTTGTGTGGGGAGGAGCCAGGACAGATGCTGCCTGGTAGGTGCTGCATTTCCTCACATGTCCAAGGTAGTTCCCGGCCCAGAATGGAAAGGTTTATCCCTCCTAGGCATTGCTGCTGTTGGCACACAGTACTTCCTCTGAGACAAATGAGGCACCTATCCTTATGATCTGGGTGCCTTGTTTGTCTCATACAAAGCAAGTGTGCACCAGCAGCAGCAGCAAGAAGGGGAAAGCCTTTCTTCATCGTTCCAGGCTGGAAAAAAAGAAATCCAGGGCAATTTTAATATATATTTATTACGATCAATCGATCAGAGATCAAATAAACAACAACCAACTATCATAGTAACACACAAATACACATCATAAACATAAACATATACATCATAGTAGCTCATCAAATTATAAAAGTATGTGATATTAATTAGAAATTTGGTTAGAAAATTATATTTTAAAAGGTAAAAGAAATCCAGGGCAAAACCACCAGAGTTTCCAGTAAACTCCAGAGCAAACCATGAGGTTTTTAACCCGGGTTAAGGTGGCAGTACCCCAAGTTCAGTGTGAATAAGGCCATACATCATGTGGCCTTATCGCACCAGATCCAGGGGTAAGGCTGCACGTCATGCGGCCTTATTGTGCCAGATTTGGGGATAAGACGGTACATTGTATAGCCTTATTGTACAGATTTGGGGTGGGTGGGTGGGTATTGCGAGTATTTTTGCTTTGTATAGACTTATACACAAGTGTAGACCCTCTGACTTATAGAGACTCTTTCATGGGGTTTTCTTGGCAAATTCATTCAGAAGAGGTTTGCCATTGCTTTCATCTGAGGTTGTGATAGTATGACTTTTCCAAAGTTATCCAGTGTGGTTACATGACTGAGCAGTGATTTGAGCCATGGTCTCCTGGAATCCTAATCCAACACTCAAACAACTGTGGCCCACTGGCTCATATTCATACGGTTACCATAAGTTGAAGGTACACAACCAATTTGTCATTAGTAGATTCAACTGGACTTGTTTATCTCGGATTGGCCTTTTTAGTTGTCAGCGCTCTTGCAGAAAGCGTGGGATGAGTCCTTCCTGAATCTTCGTTTGTGAAGAAAAGCCAGAGAGAGAGAGAATCCTTTATTTTAATTTGGAAGAGCACAAAGGTGGAGCTGACCCAATATATTTTAGTGCCTGAGGTGAAGGACATGACAGTACTCTAATCCACTCCCTGTCCAGAAGTTAACCAGACCAGCAAGTGAATCTGACTTCACTGCTGGTGACTGGACAGCAGATTCTATCACAACATCAGTCTGAAAGCTAATTTGGGGGTGAAAATCAGACCATGTGGCCCACACAACTCTGTCCTTCAACATCTCAACACCACTGCCTGCTTGTGGGGTAGTTGCTTTACTCAATAATACAGAAAGCTCTGTAAATCTGCTTCTGGCTCTCTTTCTATCATCTCCTTCATTGTCAAGATTTAGACAGTAAGATCCCTGGGGCAGATCTTTTTTCCCTGCATTTAGAAATCTTCTATAAAACATTATATGTGTCAATGGTACTATATAAATAATAACGCTAATTTGTGTTCTTTAAAACATTTAATGAATGTAAGAGGAATGCCTTTGAGGAACCATTAGGCTTTGCCTGTATGAAATAGTAATAGTAAAGCACCATGGTATGGGAATATTTCATTCCAGAGATTTTTATGATGATTATTATTACTTTGACCTTTATGTCTGCATGTGGAAAGCTCTCACTCTCATTCTCTCTTCTGTGGATCAGAAGTCACCAAACTTATTAAGGTAATTTAAATGAACTGGGACTCTCACGGCACAGCACAGCATAACCCAAGGGCCTCTCCCCATCTCTCTGCTTCACTATGCGTAAACCATCTAATAATAATATTGTATGTGATTGAAAGAGCTGCTACTTCGAAATCACTTCATGCCAGAGAGATACGAGCTGGGAGCATCTCTTCGTATGATGCCTCTCTCTTTGAGTGCTACTTTTCTGTTCTTTACCTGTCTCTTTTGCACAGAGGTTCCCTATAAATATTTATACACAATTCACTCTGGTACCACATACCTTTCACACTCAGGTTCTATTACATGAGGAAGCTGGGGCTGGGAAGATTGTCATAGTGGCATATTCCAGTATTGTTTTTCTGATAACAGTTAATGGTGGGTGCTTTATAGTGAGGAGGTGTTGTTTTCAGATGCTGGTTAAAGAACGAGTGCTTTCTGATGGGCTACTCCAATAATTTCATTTATCTGGGAGCCAGGAGGGGCTTTATTTCACAAATAGGAGCTTACATGCCACTAGTTTTGACTGAGCATTAGAGCTGGGAGCAAGATTGAGCATTATGACTATCACAATTGGACAATCCAAGATTAAATGGAATAAGAATAAAAATAGCAGCAATTCATTTATAATACAGTTGTTGTTGCTGCTGCTTTTGTTGTTATTGTTGTTTTACAGGTGGTGGTGGTGGTGGTGGTGGTAGTAGTAGTAGTAATTTTTGTTAGCCTTAATAATAATGCATGTAAAATGTATAAGTGTAACTAATAAATATAGAAATGTTGCATTAATTCATCAATGTTCCTGTTACAGATGAAACATAGAAAACTAAAATGATACCAAATACATGTGGAGATAGAAAAATAACCCCATGTAATTATTATATCCAGATATTTCATGATGGTAAAAAAAAAATGTTGTTGTTAATTTTCTCACCATAGGGTTTTCAAGGGAAAGATATTCAGAAGTAGTTTGCCAGTGCCTTCTTCTGTGCAGTACTAACAAAAAGTGCCACTAAAGTGTCACTACCATTCTCTATAACAAATCCTCCACCAGTGTCACCTCCCACTACTGCTGCTCTACAGAGGTTTCCCTTCTTGAGCTTCTCCACCACCCTCGCCTCTCTTCTGCTACTGCAGTCATTGCTTCCTGAGGGTGTCCTCTTAAGCTCCACTTTGAGCATTCCATCTTGTGTGACCCTATTAAGAGTCTAGATTCTTGACAGAGTCTAGTCACTTGGTGGTATTACTCTCAGTCTCTCTGATACACTCAAACCTCTTCATTCCATTAAGGTGTGCATCCAAGAGAGAGCCAATATAAATTCATGAACTAATATTAATAACTAATATTATTATTGGTTACTGCTGAGAGTGGGGATGGAAAGATATTTCATTGGACTTGGACAGCCTTGATGAAAGTAGCATTTTTGCACCTCCTAACACTTGTGAGAACATGCTTACCTCACCTTGAGCATTTGTACATTTGTGAAGCTTACAGGTCATTTCCAAAACTATGTGCATATTTTAAAATTCAAAGAGCTAAAATGGATACAGTTGGGGCGGAAGAGGGAACACAAGAACATGCTTTAGTCCATGGGGGAAAGTTGCATAAATCAGATTGACTGCAAAAATAAATGCAAAAGTTAGGGAAAATGTGTTCAAAACTGTGAACATGGGAAGAATTCAGAAAGTCTCAGTATATGCCAAGAATAGGATGAAAATCAAAATTGGCTTCAAAGAAATGCAATGAAATCAAGATCCAGAGATTTTCACATCTCTAGCTAAGAGCAACAAGGAAAAAATTATCAATATCAGGATTATTGGGAGTGTAGCAAAATACATGCCACTTCAGTCCTACTAGAGAGCACTATTTCCTCACCAGAATCCGAACCACCACCACCCCAACACTTCTTCTGTTCTCAGCAAGCAAGGAGAGGAAATTTAAATCTCTTCATCTCTTCTGTCTGTGACATATGTGTGTGTGCAAATAACATACAGTATGTATAGGTGGAGATATGAGTGCATGCATGCATGTTTGCCCCACCACCACCAACATTCAAGTTGTGCTCAAGACCCTCTAGGACAGGAAGGACCAAGCTGCCTGGGGACAATTTATCATGTCTATTCTGATTAGCAGTGGTTCTTCAGAGCCTTAGACAGACATCATTAACACACCCTGCTCAATTCTTTTAACTGGAGGTGCCAGTAACTAAGGCATTGTCTAGATGGGCTGTTTACTCCATCTTGCCCCCATCGCCCTGCAGTCTTAAGGACCCAGGGCTTTTGCCCCATTTGACTCCCAGTCAATCCTGATTATATCCAGGGCAAAGAGGGGGTAAAGCCCATTAGACCATTATTTTTTAACACCTGAGGGAAACCACCTCATTTAAGAAAAACTGGATCAGGCCCCATGGGACCACAAGAGTCCATATCAGCATATTAACCTGTATCTTCAGCCTCCTCCACTGTTGTCTGTGTCACACCTTCTGAAGCCAGGAAGGGGGCCCACAGCATATCATCAAGGCTGGTCACATGCAGGGGGGCTTGATCACATGCTGTGGGCTTCCTTCCTGGCTTCAGAGAGAGTGACATGGATGGCAGCAGAGGCAGCTGCAGAAATGGGCTGGCATGTCTGTGTGGACTTCCATTTCATACAGGTAATTGGAAGTGGGGAATGACCTGATCTGGGGCCTCCTGCCAGCCAGTGTAGATAAGCCCTAAGCCAGGGTTCTTCTGCATATGAAGATGTACTCTCTCACAATAAGTAAATTTATACATCTGGTTGCTGGGTTGAATATGGTGTGGGACTTCTGTAGCTTTAATCATTAACAGATCAGTAAGATTCACAAAAATTTATCAGAAGGAGCTACAACACATCTCCTCCTGCCCCTCAAAACTACACCACCACCTTTAACCTGATGCACCAGCCCTCCCAAAACATGGCTATTACTGGCCAGTGGAGAACAATGTATATGCCAGGGATAGGTATGGATTCTGATGTTTTTGTTGACTCTTCACATTCTGAATAACTGTGTCTTTCATATCTAACCTTTCATATTTAACAAAATTATCCCAGAAACAATGTGATGTTTGCCCATTCTGGCAGGAAACAGCCTGCAAAATTATATGTTCCCCACACCCAAAAATAAAGATTCATTCCTCTCCCTTCTGTCATCCTTCAGAAAGAAAACATGCACTAATTTCCATGAAGGCAATGCTCAGAATTTGTTATGTTCTTCATAATATGAAACTTGGTGAAACTTGGGACTTTTTCAGATGGGGTAAAAACAAACCCCGCAGAGATCGGGAGGAGGACAGTGCTGTCCTGCTTGCAGCGATCAGTTTCAGACGATGCCGTCC
Source organism: Gambelia wislizenii (assembly GCA_030847615.1). Taxonomy (NCBI): domain Eukaryota; kingdom Metazoa; phylum Chordata; class Lepidosauria; order Squamata; family Crotaphytidae; genus Gambelia; species Gambelia wislizenii. Next base: position 29,695,863 of record JAUMIR010000005.1, read on the forward strand.
TCTTCCCATCCTTCATTTGTTCTCCCTCCGTCCTTCGTTCATTTTCCCTCCACTGGTTTTTATTGACAGAAACTTCCATAAATAAAAAGCAGTACCTTTCTCGTCCCTCCAGCATGGAGGAAGAACAAACAAAGGATGGGAGGAGGACAGTGTTGTCCAAAACTGATCGCTGGAGGTGGGACAGTGCTGTCCTCCTCCCAACCTCTGTGGGGGTTTTTTACCCCATCTGAAAAAAGTCCCCATCTGAAAAAGTCTGGAAGCTTGCCAGATTTTGCTCACTATGTTCTGTTCATAGACAATGAGCATGTTAGGCATTGCTCTGCCATAATCTCTGCAAGAAAGCTGTTGTCAACTCTTGCTAGAAAAAGATCATTTCAGGCCTTTTATTCAAGGGGAAATTTTACCTTCCATATGGATAGTATATAGGTAAAAATTATACTTGAAATTCACCACTATTCCTGTAATAAAATTGCCTAAAGTGTTGAGAAGGCTGCCCACCTGGAGAAGGGCCATGATCTTTAGAAATAATAATGGGATATGAGTGTTTGAAAAGCAGAAGACTGAAAAATGGCGCCCAGGTAACCTGTGGCCTTCTTATCTCTGTTTGAATAATAGATATGAATATATACAACAGAGGTCAGTTATCAAACTTTTTAGTAGGGAACATTTTGAAAAGAGCTTCTCTCATTCTTAGAGGGTACTGACCTCTGTCCAGAAGGGGATCCTGGAGCCTATCAATGGAGGCGCTTCTGAGGCTCAAGGGCTATGGAAAATCTCACACTTTTTGGAAGGGTGGAGCATTCTGACTACATCAGTGTAATAAATAATAAAAGTCCTAACTGGTGGTATTGCCAGAATACACAATCATAAGGTGACCTTTCATCGTTGCTCCATTCCGCAAAGCTTTCCAGAATTGCAAATCCAGCACCTCTGAGAAGGTCTTCTCTAGCACAGGGTGTCAAATGAGACTCAGAATAAGCAAAGTCAGACATCCAAAGATGAGAGGCTCATTTCTATTTGTTGTGGGAGGAGGAGGAGGAGCTGAATTCCCAAACTGGCATTACAAAGTGGATGTAGGACAAATGAATCTAGACTAGAACTCTTAGAGAGAGAAAAAATCACATACCAACACAGAGTACCATCAATCTGAATGGAAAAAGAACACCCATGTAATGGAGGGCATCCTCAGTTCCATAACTCACTTTCTCAAGCTTACAAGTTCTAAAGATGCTAACCATTTTTCACATTCATGGTTTTATGCAAACTTTGGCCTGAATCCTATTAGTTAGTGCCAACTAAAGTAGAACCACTAAATCAATTGCTGAATGGTAACACAAAAATAAATCCCATTGGTTCAATGGATATACTCCAATTGAGACAAAAATAGGATTTCAACTTTTATACAACAAACTTTCTGCACTGATCTGGTTTACACTATAACAAACACATTGCTGGAAAAGATGTGTTTGGTGTGACCCTGCAAGGCTTTCTTTGCATTCATTTGCAATGATTACAATGTATGGAGAAGTGGTACTAAAGCAAGCAGGTGAAGCTGTCTTATAGTGAGATAGACTTACGCTGGCATCCTGTTCGTGACATACTCAAGTGTAAGTTCACCTTATACTTGTGTATTTTTTTTTTGCCATTACAAAATTTGGCATTCTCTTCTTCCCTCCAGAACATGCAAAGTCCCCCACCTCACCCCAGGACTCACTGTTACACTGTGATAGCCTCTGCCCATGGCCGTTTGTTAACTGGTGGAGAGCAGAGGGGATAAGAGAAGTGTCCGTCTATGTCTCCATTGCCAGGTGTAGACCAATGACATTACGGTAATCACTGAGACCTCCAGAGGACCCCAGTGGATCTCAGCAGAAAATGTCCCCAGTCTAACTATGAGAACTTCTCCAATTATCCCTACTCTCCACCAGCAATGGCATGGTTAGGGAGAGGTGTATTACGGTGCCACCATGAGTCCTGCATGTGCTGATAGGGGAGCCAAAGAAGAGTACCTCATTTGGAACTCTTACACTATGTTCAGCCATGGAAGAGCTTGGCCTTATAGTTCATCTCATCCCTACTGTCTTCTGAAAAATCTATTCCAATAATAATAATAATAATAATAATAATTCTTATCTGCCTCTCCCTGTGGATCAAGGTGGGGAACAACACATTAACAAAGAAATGTAATATTAGTTAAAAACACATATCAGTTAAAATTAATCATTTTTAAAAACAAGTAAGACTAAGGACTTTATCAGACACTCAAAATACAGTGTCATAACAATACTACATAACTGCAAAAGGGTGTGCAGAGCAGATGATGTCACCCTTTCACAGTTAAAAACAGCCCAAAACCTGAACCTTTTAATTGACGGCTTAAGCCTTCAATAGATCCCCCTGCCTTTTTTTTTGCTGGCATTGTCGGCATGCAAAACCTCGGGCCATTTAAATCTCGTACTTAACCTGACAATGGCCGGACTGACCAGAACATTTCTGGGTGAAATTAGGACATCCAGGTAAGTGATGAACTTTTTTTTTTTTACCCTCCCCAGGTTACCTGGAGGTTTTTTAGTGTGTGTGCATGCTTGGTGTGACTTTTTGATGTTTATTTCTATTTTTATTTTTGAATTTCCTGTGCAGCAGGATTTCAAAAGAGGAAGTGAATGGAGCTCCGTTCACTTCCTCTTTATTCACAGAGCTGCCTTTGCCAGGAAAGCAAGTTAAGTGTGGGGGAATATCCTTTTGTCAGCATAAAAGTTTTAAAGTTTTAGGGTAGTTATTTTATGTCCCTGGTGAATTTGCCATTTATTTTAAATATATGCACTATTATATGTAATTTTAACAGGGGGTAAATTGTTTTAAACTATTACTATTGTTATGGATTTGTTTTTATATCCAATTGTTTTGAGCTGCCTTGATTGCCTAATAGGCAAAAGGTGGGGTACAAAAATAAAGTTGTTGTTGTTGTTGTTGTTGTTGTTATTAAAAATTGATATTTTTTTATGTCAGCAAAAGAATATTTACAAGGGGATGTCTGATAAAGTCCTAAGACATTTTAAAGCAATCAGGACAGAGTTTAAAATTCACAATTTAAAATCATCTGGATAGGCCTGCCGGGCATCCCCTATTGTCTGAGATCCTATTTAAATGGTGATGGAGATAGAGATGGCAAGAACCTTCAACATTTTTATTTATTATTATAATTTCCTCAAGATCCTGAAGATAATATTTATGGTTCTGCTCCCTTTTCCCCTCATAACAACCCTCTGACATAGATTATGCTAAGTAAATATGACTGGTCTATGGCTACCCATGTACTTCATCGCTGATTGTGACTTTGAAGACAGAACCCTTGTTCTTGTTCATACAGCTGACACTGTAACGATTACACAACAACACCTCAGTCTCGGCCAAATTGATCACCAACAGTGGTCCGCCCTGGCCTCACGTCGGGAGGCATGGAGACACACTATCCACAATGCTGCAGCCTTATTTGAGAACTCACACCGAACAAGTCTTGAAGAAAAATGACAACGCAGAAAAAATCACAACCCGGAAACATCACCCAAGGAAACCTTCTGCTGTGCTTTCTGCAACCGGACTTGTCTATCTCGGATTGGCCTTTTTAGTCATCAGCGCGCTTGCAGAAAGTGCAGGAGGAATCCTTCCTGAATCTTCATTTGCAAAGAGAAGCCAGAGAGAGAGAGAGAGAGCCTCTCCATTAGTATGCTGAGGTGGTGAATCTGGTGTGCTTTATGGTTATGTCCTGAATTAACATTTCAGTCTGGCCATTTCATCTCATGGTATTTTCAGCCACTTAGGGGAGGCTTTCAAAACAATTGGCTTAGAAGTCTCTGGTTCTAAAAAGCACTTCACACTAACAAAGAGCTACAGCTGCTTAATAAAGTACAGGTAAGCAGGTTGTAATAAAATGAAATATTAGCAGCAACATGTGAGCAATGTGTTACCGGAAACATTCCCTAATTTAAAAGATTTCAGCTCCTCACTGGGCAGTATCACTGCCAGCTCTCCCTAGAGAGCTAATAACATTCAGCTAAACAGTAGGAGTAGCCTTTAAGATGTTGCATAGACTCCCCACTTGGGATACCTGGAAGGTATGCAAGCGGAAAACTTTTCATTCCTGAAGACAAGGAAAAAAGCAAGCATTATCTGTAGTGTACAACATGCAAAAGACCAGCTCAATTGAGGCAAGACAGTGTAGCTAAACATTTTAATTATGTCTCCTAGGTACAGCACTCCAGCTACACCGAGCTTCTCATATTGAATAAAACACAAAACTTCCAAATTTAGAAGAAGGTTGATCGTTAATGGATCATTAAAGAAGGCAAGGCCAACCTAATGTGCTGTTTAAGATAAAATTTACAAGTTGTATGACTCAAAGGGATGTGTGTGTGTGTGTGCGTGTGTTCGGGGAGTGCTTCCCATCAGAAACCATTTGAAATAATTGACCCATCAGTGCATCTTCATTCAGATCCAGCTCTATTCATTACTCCAGCTTAATAGGTGAATCATCATTATTCAAAATGAAACACATGTTTTATCTGCCTTTTCTAATTCCATGGGGGATAAAGAACATATATCTCGACATCAGTGCTTCATTAGTCAGCTAAGGGTTCAAGCCTTCCCAGAATCCATGTTCTCTACATAGGAGCTTTTCCCTTTAATGACTGATGGCAGTGAATTTCAAGCTGAGTCACACTTTTGTGAGTTTCAGTTTTCATGCTGAAATCTGAACATTTGAAGGGAATCTTTCATCAATCCATTGCACAGACTTCCTCCCAATCTAAAGCATTTCTCTGCTTTTTGTCCAATTCTGACACACTCACCACGGCTCAGAGCTGTGCTTGAGCCCCAAAGGTTTAAGTCTCCAAGGCACATCTCAAAACTGTTCTCAAGTTTAGGGATCAAGGATTTATAAGTAAATTCTGGATAGTGAGCCTCTACTTTATAAAAAGCTAGCAAGAGACCTTTGATATGAGTCCTGCCCATCAAATGAGGAAATCAAAGCTGTGAAATCCCTGAAGTTATCTCTCTGTGTTCAGGGGGAAATGTCCCACTAGACTGAGCTAAAATTTAAATGGAAGATATCTATATACCCTCTGAAAAATTCTCCAATCCTTTACCACCTCATGTTGTAACCAAGCTTGCACCCCATTTCCAAGGCACCCCACTTCTGGAATGTTAGCATTGGCTATAGGCCTCAGAAATTGGCCAGGCTTGGTTCATTATTGTGGCCTTTTACAAGGGAAAAAGACAGGATGGTCTCAGAAAAGGTCATTTTTGGTTTTTCCTTGGAAAGGAAGGCCTAGGGCTAAGAAGCCATAAGACACATTCCACATAAATGGGAAGTTAATGGATGGGAGAAACCCTTTTTTACTTGCTGATTGTGAAATTTCCTCTCCTCAGCTCCCAACCTAAAAGAAGTTGCTCAAAGCTGTTAAAATTCAATCATTGGACATTAAGAAACACATTTAGCATCTTTCTCACCTTTTGTCAAGACCAGGAAACTCATTGTGCAATCCATGAAGGCTCATGGAATCCATTGTTTCAACCCATGAAGCAACCAATCCCCTCAGGTGTATTTGGAGGTATAAAAGACCCCCCCAAATATGCCTCTTTGCACACAGTCAGTAACAGGGGGACACTCTGCTGCTATGTGTTGCCACACCCAGTTTCCTCCATCCACTCTGCCAGATTAACTACAGGACAGGTCTGTATCACCTCAAGATCCTCTTGCTACCCCCTATCCAAGTTTTCCTACTGTTTCTTTCTATAGCCTTGAGTGAATGCTTCTTCTGGGTGAATGGGTGTGTGTTTGGTGTTATTTTTGAACTCCTTAATTTAAAAAACCCATATTTAATTTTAAATGTGTACTAAGTATTCCATCCAGACTAGTACTGGTATAATTGGTTTTCAGATTCTGTTGTTACCCCCTCTTTGCATAGCTAAGTCAAGTTGCTGCTAATTTCCCCAACATATTAGAAACTCTATATTTTCTTGGAATTTTCCAAGGAGCATTTTGGGTAACAATGTGACTACAGACATTTCTGTGGGCAGTGTTGCAATAGGGCATTTTGATTGTGAAGGTAATACAGTGCACAGACAACAGCCACACTGGATTTTATCTGCCATGGCTCAATGCTATGGAATCCTGAGATTTGTAGGTAGTTGTGGCACCAGAGCTCTCTGACAGAGGAGGCTAAATGTCTCACAAAACTACAAATCCCAGAATTCCATAGCATTGAGCCATGGCAGAAAAGCAGTGGTAAGAGTCAAGGATTATTTCTGCAGTGCAAATCATCATCATCATCATCATCATCATCAGTGGCTGTACTTCAAACTAGATGGAAGTCTCAAGTAGAGTGCCACAGGATCCTGTTCAACACTCTTCCATCATTTTATCAATGACTTAGATTATGGGTTAGAGGGAAATCCTTAGCAAGTTTGCAGATGATACAAAACTGGGAGTGCTAAGTGGCACATTGGAAGAGAGGGACAGAATTCAAAAGGACCTTGATAAACTAGAAAACTGGGCTGAAACTAAGAGAATTAAATTCAACAAAGACAAATGCAAAACTCCATATTTAGACCACAAAAACCAAATGCACACTTATAGGATGTGGGATACCTTGGCTTAGCAGCAGTACATGTGAAAAGAACTTTGGGATTGTTGTTGATCATAAATTGAGCATGACCCAGTGTTGTGATGTTGCAGGAAAGAAGGCAACATTTTAACCTGCATTAATAGAACCATTATTTCCAATATAAGCGAAGTAATAGTTTCACTATATTTCGCACTAGTTGGGCTTCATCTGGAGTACTGTGTTCAGTTCTGGGCACCTCATTTTAGGAGGAATATAAATATGTTGGATCAGGTTCAGAGAAGAGCAACAAGGGTGATAAGAGGTATGGAGATCAAAATATTTACGGACAGTTTGAGGGATTTGGGCATGTTCAGCCTGTTGAAGAGAAGACAGAAGGGTGACATGATTGCACTCTAAATAGCTATAAGGCTGTCACAGAGCAGAAGGTGCAGGTTTGTTTTCTGCTTCCCAGAAGTTAGGACCAGGTCTCATGGTCTTAAGTTACAGGAGGGCATATTTAAACTGAACATTAGAAGGAATGTATTGACAGTGAGCGCTGTTAAACAATGGAACCAATTACCTAGAGAGGTAAGTTCATGTGGTTCTAGTTATCAGTAAGACTCAGACAGGAATTATATAACAACAACAACAACAAACAAGGAAGTTTATTTTTAAAAGTCTACAATCAGCTCCTAATAGTCCCCTTCCCTTCAGCTCAGTCTCTTTACTGGTGTGTTGGCTGAGTCACTTCTTTTACCCTGTGTCTTCCCTCTGTGTCACTAGGTTTCTCTTCCTGCCTACTGTCTGAGTATAGCGCTGTCAGAATGACAACTATATTGCCCCTAAAAAGAATATCATTTTGTATAGAGCTCCTCCCTCTCTCTGAAAAATAGTGTACTGCTTCTACTGGAAGTCCATTCTTTATTTCTGGACACCATTCCAGGATAATACACTTAACTATCTGTAGACTTCTGTCCTGAGCTGTACTTTCTTATATCGTCTTGTAAGCGGAACCGAGAAATTGGTAAGTGCTTCAGCATATTTATTGATTCTGTCGTTCTCTACTGAGCCATCTTCACCGAGGGTAGCAAGGTGAGCTCTGCTTAAAGTGTCTGCTGGTGCGAGATTTTTACCTGGGTGATGATAGATGTTCACAGCATAATTTTGTAGTTACATCAACTTGTGCTGAAGCCTCTTTGGGGAACTCAGCAATGGTTCGCACAAAATGGTTTTCAGTGGCTTTTCATCTGATTGGACATGCACAGTCTGACCAAACATGAGTTGATGGAAATGTTCCATTCCAAACAGAAGAACAAACAAGTTCATTTTCAATCTGTGCATAACATCTTTCAGTTTCTGAAAGTACTCTACTTGCAATTGCAATAAGCTGCTGTTTTTGTAGCAGGGTAGCTCCTAGCCCTGTCTCAGATGCACCACACTGTAATACTAGCTGTTCACCTGGACTCTTGGTTATTGTGTGTCCTTAGTCTTCTCAAATGCCTGCTGATAACTTTCTGACCATTCCCATTCAACATCTTTGTGTGACAGCTGTCAGAGTGGGTCACATTGATCTGCTAGCCCATTGCAGAACTTTGCCAAGTAGTCGGCCATTCCCAAAAATCTTTGTACACTCTTAACATCCACAGGTCTTGGTATCATTTGAATTGCTTCTGCTTTTCCTGGATCCCCTTTCAGGCCCCTGTGCTATCACCAAATGAACAGTTTAAGGCAATTCCTTTGGTTGCAGCCTGACTTTATCTTGGGTTTAGTTTTATACAGTATTTCTTTCTCTTCACCTCTCCAAAAACATGCTCAGTTTTTTCTCATGATCTCTAATTGCTTTATTTTCTCCTTCTCCCATGATTAATATGTCATCAGCATATTAATTATGGCCACCAGGCAAACATTCTTCAGGCTCCCCTGCCTCTGGGAAGCCTGCCCACCACACCCTTCTGCCTTTGGAAGGAATGAGCAGAAGCACATTCAAGGTGGTGGCAGTGGTGCATCTGCTCTGTCACTTCTGTGGGATTGAAAATGTATAAACAGTTGGGAGGGGGGGATACTGTACTTGATATCTAGTGTAACAAGGATGAGAAGTGGCCCCAGGGCAGCAGTGGAGGTGGAATCAAGTCCTGGCCACCAGGCATGCATTCTTCATGTTCCCCTGCATCCAGAGAGTACACCAGCCACCCACTTCTGCCTTTGGAACAAAAAAGCAGAAGCATCACAGCCACCACCTTAAAGCCACTTCTGTTTGTTTGTTCCAAAGGCAGAAGTGTTGGGGGGAAAGACTGGCAGGTTCCCCAGAGGCAGGGGAGCCCGAAGAATGCACGCCTGGTGACCAGGAATTGCTGCTGCCTCCATTGCTGTCCTACACCATATTATTAATAGGGACTCCTGTCTCTCTACAGCTTTGTATTCATGGAGATTTTCAGACACAATTTTCAGGTCCATATATTCCAAAACAGCTCCGTTGCTGTCGTGCGGCAGGGGAGCAGTTTTGGACGATGCTGTTCCTCTGGCGAACCCCTCCGTGTCACTTCTGTGACAGAATGGAGGAAGCTGCGTCATATTTCACTCACGGGCAACAATTGTGAGTGAAATATGACGCGGCTTCCTCCATTCTGTCACGGAAGTAACACGGAGGGGTTCGCCAGAGGAACGGTGTCATCCAAAACTGCTCCCCTGCCGCGCGGCAGCAACGGAGCTGTTTTGGAATATATGGACCTGAAAATCGCGTCTGAAAATCTCCCATGTCTCTTTCCTCCACCTCCATGGAGCCTGCCAATTTCCCTCTTCGCAAGCCCAAAGAATGAGTGCCTGGAAGGGGCCAGGCCTTGTCACTGCTTCTGTTGCTGCCCTGAGGCTGCTTCTTGGCCTGGTTGCACTAGATCTCAGGTATTTTGCTTTTACTATTTCTGCATTTTCAGTCCACGGTTGGTTAAATCCACAGATCTAGAGCCCACTGATACACTGGGCCCACTGTATTGTTGTTTGGATTGTAAATCTTAAGTCTGCACTTGCCAACAGGTTTCAGTATACTCTTGTTGTATATAATAAGCTTCTAGCAACAAGATTCAATCTCTGTCTTTTGTTTAACCAGTGTATCTGGGAGGACATTGCAGCTCGCCCCACAATCCAGTTGAAAGTAAACTGCGTTTTGGTCCAACTGCAAATGTGCAAAAACTGTCTCAGTGTAGGTATTACTGGCAGCAGTTTTCCCCACTACATGGACATCATGGTTTGGAAATCCCAAAATCAGACTTAGATATCCTCTCAATATTCAGAGTAATCACTGTCCTCCTGTGCAACTTTTACGGTCTGTCTCTGGGTTTTCTGCACACTCCTGCACCAGCTTTGGAAATGTTTTGGTTTACCACATTTTTTGCATAACTGTCCATAAGCTGTGCATTTTTTCTTTTCTTTTACACAATATTGGCATTGTATCTTGGTTGTCCTTTCACCAGTTTGCATGTTCTGCTTATGGTAATACCTTATGGTAAAGACTCAAGCTGGACAGCATACATCTGAGCCACGTGTGTGCCAGCTAATAATCTGATCCTTTCTTTAGAACTTGTGCTACATTGCCCATTTTCAGGCAATGATCAAATATTAAATCTTCTTGTAACAGTTGCTCATAGAGATGCTCATCTCTTGTTCCACTTACTATTCTGCCTCTGATAAGAGATTCTGTTATTACCCCAAAATTACAAGTTGCTGCTAGAGTCCTTAACACTGTAAAACAAACATCTAAACCTTCTTCAGCACTCTGATGCCTCATAAAGAAATAATAGCATTCCATTGTTTCCTTGGGGGGAGGGAGTTATACAGTATTCATCTAGTGCCTTGAATAATTTCTGCAGAGTGCATGCAGTACCCAAGCCAAGAGATGTCCATACTTTTCTCCCCATTTCTCCTATAACCTTTTTCTTTTCTTCCTTCCCTTCCAAGGCAAGGTCTAGAGTTTGAACACTTCCTTCCAGTGGTTCTATGTCTGAGCAAGATTAGCAGCAGTGAAATTCTGTGGTGCTGGAGGTGTTAGTCCTCTCTCCATGATGCAAATGTCCTTGCGGACCCAGACCGTATGCCCCGCTCCCTTTCCCTAAAAAAGATACAACTGCTACTAGTTGAATTAACAAATGTATTGAGTACAAGATAAACATAATGATTAAGTATAGGTTAGTATGAAGATAATTGGCAATAAATGGCCACGACTTGCTGATGGCTGCAAATGGTTGGCACTATTGCATGGGTCTGGATCCCTTCATTGCCCAACCCTGTGTTGGTCAATGGATTAGTGTTGGTTGCCACCGACTCCTCCTGGAGGGGAGAGTTCCTGGCCAAGCCTACATGCTCAACACTCTCCCCTCCCCTGCAAACAAGGTGTTAATCACTAAGCGGGAGAGGATCTCCCTGAACTTGAACTTGAATTTAAGCTTGAACTTGATGGAGACACCCCCCCTTTCCCCTACCTGGATCAGGACCCATGCCATCCACCCAGCAAATCGTGACAAACAAGAACATAAGCAAACATAATAATAACATAGGGAGGGTGGGAGGGTTCTTCGGCCCACAAAGAGTCAACTGAGGAGCCTGCACCAGGGGCCGGCTTTTATACCAGCCCCCAGCGTGGGCTCCTCATCATTCAGCCATGCCGGAAGCACAGCAGGATGTCCCACCTTCTGGCACACTGGGAGCCAATCGGGGTGAGGGATGCTCACCCCGATTATCTGCTGGCTTCCTGCTCCTCCCTGGCCACAATGCGAGCTGGGTTGATGGAGCCCAGCAATGGCAGCCCCTCATGACAGGCCATGCAGGCACTGGGGCCACAGATGGAGGAGTTGTGGGGAGGGGCACCAGCCGGGCCGCAAATTGGCCCACCGTCCAGCCGGTGAGCCCCCTTCCTGTTTGTTTCCTTCTCCTCTGCTACACTGCTTCATCTGTGTTCTACTTTTAAACAGTTGCCACCCTGTTTCATGTAGTTCTAGGGCCCATATACACGAGGGGGGAAATCCCAAATACATCATGCTATTGGCATCTCACAGCAGCAGCGACATGTCCAAATAGTTTTTCTAGCCTCGGAAGCCTCCATAAGCCTCGCATTCCTGATGGTGGCTGTGAGTGACTTACTTGCATTAGTTCTTCACTGTTGCCAGGGTTTTTAAAAGTCATCCCAAGATGTACTGGTGTGACAGAGCAATTCTCCAATGCAAAACAGAAAATATTTATCCTTTTTATTGCCTTAGTGAGTGATCACTAAGGTGAAAATCCAATATGGCAGCAGCAGGCACTTGCCCTCCTAGCAAGCCCCACCCCCACTCTCTCCAGGCCAATCAGCTTTATCCTTCCCTTCAAGTTTTTTTAATGTTCTATAGTCATCAGCGCGCTTGCAGAAAGCGCGGGATGAGTCCTTCCTGAATCTTCGTTTGCGAAGAAAAGCCAGAGAGAGAGAGAGTCCTAACGAGCAAAAATGTGTACCTGCCTTGCAGTCTGTGAAAAAGTACAGGGAAATCTGCAAAGGCTTTTACCGTGTTGTTTTTCCCGTTTTGGGCCCCCTCCTTCCAAATAGTGTGGATTGGCACTGGATCCCATTTAGACTGGTAGGATTTCCAGCGAATTCCATGAGGGGTATTTTCACCATTTAGACGAGCCTCTAGTTATCAGTAAGACTCAAGCAGGAGTTGTACAAGAAAACCCAAGGAACTTTAGTTAAACAAGTCTGCAGTGAGCTCCTAACAATTTCTTACCCTCCAGCTTAGGCCTTTATCAGATGCAGCATATATTGCACCATAAGGACGCCTAATGTTCATGAAAGGGTGCATGTACCAAACAATGTTGTCCTTTCATGATTATACCTTCTTTAAAAGCCATCCTATTATATTGGCAGGCCAAGCCATCAATAGATCTCCCATTCCACTTTTTTGGCAACATTGCCAGTATTTGAATCCTCGCGCCATTGTGAGCATCTCTGTTTTAGCTACGGAACACTGAGCATGACAGCAATGCCATTAATTCCTCTACCTAAATCTTTGGGTAAACTTTGCAGAATAAAAAAGTCATGTAGATGCGAATGGACTCCATGTATGTCCTATGATTATTATTGGTGGTGGTCTCTTTTTACCAGTTTGATACTCAAGGCAGCTTACAACAGTTAAAACAAACAGTTAAAAATGATCAAAATACAAAAGTTAAAAAGCAATTAAACCGTCATAAAATTAGAAACCAGTTAAGGTAAATTAAAACAGAAACACCAGCAGCAACATCAACTAAAAGTCCAGCAAATTATACAAAGTCTGTTTCTCCTCAAAAATCCATTCTCAAAGGCCTGCCAGAATAAAAAGGGTTTTACTTGCTTGCTAAAATATAACAAGGAGGATCCTCCTCAGATTCTATGGAGGTGGACCTTTGAAATCTGCACTCAAAAGTTATCTGTGACAGATTTCTCCAGCATTCATACTTCTAGCTTAGAAAGGATTGCACAGGTTTTGAAAAGATGATAAGAAAACAAATGGGCTATGTGAAATTTGGCCAAGCAGTGTTAGCATGACCTACTACCCTTCCCCGCGAGAGTCCGTAACTGGATATATTGGACCCTTTTCAGGGCCACGCTGGCTGAGACAGACTGGAGGGCAGTTAAAGGTCATGATGACCTGAGATTTGCCTAGAAATAAGATGGTGGGAAAGCCCAAAGTTAGGATTATGCAGAAAACCCCCATAATGTGTTTATGCTAACAACCCAATCATTAAGGGGTATGTGCTAAGTCTTTCTCCCAGCCTTAGGTGTTTCAGGCAATAATTCAATCATGCAAACAAGTAACCTTTCCTCAATCCATACCCTATAGAAATCTCTCCTCACACCCCCTCCTGTCCAACCTTACAAGGTTGTCACAAGACCATCAATGTTTTGTCACTACAGAGCTAAAGCAATCGGGTGAGTTTCGGTCTCTTTTGTCTATCCTGTGGGAAAGCCATCCAGGCTTTGTTATAACCAGCACACACCTTCAAGGCATCAATTAGGTTATAAATACCATAGCTCCAACCCTAGCCACAGCGTACAGACCTGGACACTCTCTTTCTTGGCACGCCACGGATCAGAACCTCCTGTGTCACCCGCATTTGCCTGTCTGAGTATCTTTGTTGCATCGAACTATCTTCTCCTCGAGACTGGTAATTATCATCCTATCTTCCTGGACTTCTCTCTTTGGATTTTTTAAAATGGAAGGGGGGACCGTGGAAGTTGGGAGGAGGACAGTGCTGTCCTGCTTACAGCTCTCTATTTTGGATGACGCCATCCTCCTCCCGACCTTCCCTCATGCTTCCTCCATGCTCCAGGCATGAGAAATGTGATGCTTTTATTAACAGAAAACCCCCATCAATAAAAAAGCAGCATTTTTCTCATGCCTGCAGCACAGAGGAAGCATGGGGCAAGGTCAGGAGGAGGATCACAGAATCACAGAATTGCAGAGTTGGAAGAGACCACAAGGGCCATCCAGTCCAACCCCCTGCCATGCAGGAAATCATGATCAAAGCATCCCCGACAGATGGCCATCCAGCCTCTGTTTAAAGACCTCCAAGGAAGTAGACCCCACCACGCTCCGAGGGAGTGCGTTCCACTGCCGAACAGCTCTTACTGTCAAAAAGTTCCTCCTCATGTTGAGGTGGAATCTCTGTTCCTGGAGCTTGCATCCATTGCTCCATGTTCCAATCTCTGGAGCAGCAGAAAACAAGCCTGCTCCATCCTCAACGTGACACCCCTTCAAATACTTAAACAGGGCTATCATATCGCCTCTTAACCGTCTTTTCTCCAGGCTAAACATACCCAGCTCCCTAAGTCTCTCCTCATAAGGCATCGTTTCCAGACCTTTCACCATTTTAGTTGCCCTCCTCTGGACACGCTCCAATTTGTCAATATCCTTTTTGAATTGTGATGCCCAGAACTGGACACAGTATTCCAGGTGAGGTCTGACCAAGGCAGAATAGAGCGGCACTATTACTTCCCTTGATCTAGACACTACTTCTATTGATGCAGCCCAAAATCGCATTGGCCTTTTTAGCGGCCACATCACACTGTTGACTCATGTTCAACTTGTGGTCTACTAGGACTCCTAGATCCCTTTCACACGTAGTCTCATTCAGCCAGGTCTCCCCCATCCTATATCTATGCATTTCATTTTTCGCCCTAAGTGCAGTACCTTACATTTCTCTGTATTGAATTTCATTTTTTTAGCTTTGGCCCAGCTCTCCAGTTTATCCAGGTCATCTTGAATTTTGATCCTGTCCTCCAGGGTATTAGCTACTCCTCCTAATTTGGTGTCATCTGCAAATGTGGTAAGTATGCCCCTAATTCCCTCATCCAAGTCATTGATAAAGATGTTGAATAGCACTGGGCCCAGGACAGAGCCATGTGGCACCCCACTGGTCACATATTTCCAAGATGAAGAGGAGCCATTGCTGAGCACCCTTTGGGTTCGGCCGGTCAACCAATTACAAATCCATTGAACAGTTAACTTGTCTAGCCCACATTTTACAAGCTTGTTTGCAAGAATGTCATGGGGAACCTTGTCAAAGGCCTTACTGAAATCAAGGTATGCGATGTCCACAGCGTTCATCCAAAACGGAACGCTGTAAGCGGGACAGCGCCATCCTCCTGACCTCCGTAGGGCTTTTTTCTCCATTTGAAAAAGTCCTCTATCTAACTTTTCTGCCTTACTCTGCTATAGCCTTGTAAGGTCAATAAGAACTTATCTTAGTTTACTTTCTGTATTATTCCAATAAAAATACTTTAGTTTGCTTTAACTGGATCCTCCTCTACAGTTAGTACTGGTGTAAATAGGTGGAAAGATCCCCACCATTACCCTCTTCTTGCAGGCCTCCTATCTGAGCTAATAAAGGCCTTCCCCCAAACATCAAAGCAGATTGTGGCATCATGGGTGGGGACTCTAACATACCCCCCACCTCTTAGGGTAACAGCAGTATTCATATGCAAACATTCCAGTACAGAAGAAAACCCATATTGGTGTTCCTCAGTTCCTTTGTCAACTTTGACTGAAAATATTCCTACAAGCTGCCATTTAACGACTTCAGAAAAGAAAGATGTTTGGGGTTTCGCCATTCTCTTCAGATTGGGTACACATATGATCTGTTTGTGAACCAGAAATGCAGATAATGGAATTCATACAATCATCAAATCATAGAGTTGGGAGAGACCACAAGGCCATCTAGTCCAACTCCTTGCCATGCAGGAATACACAATCAAAGCATTCCTGACAGATGGCCATCCAGCCTCAGTTTAAAAACCTCCAAAGATGGAGACTCCACCTCACTCAAAGGCAGCACATTCCATTGCCAAACAGCTCTTACTGTCAGGAAGTTCTTCCTAATGTTTAGGTGGAATCTCTTTTCCTGTAGTTTGAGTCCACTGCTCCGTGTCCTAGTCTCTGGAGCAGCAGAAAACAAGCTTGTTCTATCCTCAGTATGACATCCCTCCAAATATTTAAACATGGCCATTATGTCACCTCTCAACCTTATCTTTTGCAGGCTAAACATACCTAATCATGGATTCTGATGTTAAATGATGGACAGTGAGCAATTCTGCATTTTCTTTGCTGGGTTACTAGCAGGTTTGCCATTTTCAGTACATGACTAGGCTCCTGTTAAGGTTGTGTACTGAAAGGATTTTCATCTCTGAATCCATCTTGTTGGATAGGACCCACATCTCCTTGATGGCCTAGAGTGCTATTATGATTTGTTTCAGATGTGTGGCAGGTAGGAGTAGCTCATCTCCTTTCATGGTGCTTTGCATGACTTCTCCAAAGTCTATAATGGCGAAACCCCAAACACCTGCTGCTTTTGAAAAAAGTATAGACCTGGATAAAGAAGGGATTAGACTCATGGCTGATAGGCATCTTTTCGACACTTGTGTGTAAAAAAAAAAAAATTGAGTCAAGCATCAGATGTTAAGCAATGCTTAACACTGTCATGTTTATTTTAAAAATAGAGCTTCCAATAAGCAGCTATTGCTCGTGAGGAGAGGCAACCAGTAAACAGTAAATAACAACCTCTTATCTGTTCCACTGCTCAACAGCAGAAGTTAAAAGAGTGGAGGGGAGACGCCAGAAATCTCCCTAGAATCATAGAATCATAGAGGTGGAAGAGACCACTTGGGCTATCCAGTCCAACCCCCTGCCATGCAGGAATACACAATCAAATCATTCCCGACAGATAACCATCCAGCCTCTGTTTTAAAACCTCCAAAGAAGGAGACTCCACCACACTCCAAGGCAGTGTATTCCACTTCCCAACAGCTCTTACTGTCAGGAAGTTCTTCCTAATGTTTAGGTGGAATCTCTTTTCCTGTAGTTTGAGTCCACCGCTCTGTGTCCTAGTCTCTGGAGCAGCAGAAAACCAGTTTGCTCCATCCTCAGTATGACATCCCTTCAAATATTTAAACATGGCTATGATGTCACCTCTCAACCTTCTCTTCTCCAAGCTAAACATGCCCAGCTCCCTAAGCCACTTCTCATAGGGCATGGCTTCCAGCCCCCCCACCATTTTGGTCGCCCTCCTCTGGACACGTTCTCAATATCCCAGTATCCCAATATCCCAACTCACCCAGCTTCCATGCAAACACCTCTCCTGTGAGCTGTGGGTCAGTAAGAATTTTGTTGCGCTCCATTTCAATCATTATTTATCAAAATCCATAGAATCTGGGAAAAATTAAAACTGACTGATCCATCCAGTCCCATGGTTTATTCATATATCAAAAATCTGGGTTTGAAACCTTATGCATTTGATCATGTTAGTGCCACCACCTCTTTCTTTGATGACAGGCTCCTCATATGTAACACCTATAAATCATGCAGGTACAACATGGCCTTTTCCATACTGGGAAAAGTTCCACATATTGGATTTGCTGAGCACAAATGAGGGAGAATTTTGTTTAAGTTTGTTTTTGAAGAAGTTACCAAAATTCACAAATCTCATGCTCACAATGGGGGCAGAAATTGACATTTCCAAATTTTCAATGCAGGAGAAAATAAATGCAATGCAAAATACAAATGACAGTTGCTCCTACTTCCCAGTTGCTTGCTCATTCATTCTACTTCTACAAAAACAGTACTGGTCAAAGGCCCTTCTGTAGCCAGAAGCCATGGCTCACACCAAGTTTAGCATGTTTTATAAAGGCTGTATATATTTCTTTCTGGGCATAACATCAAAAACTCTGCTAATGTAGAAAAAGTGGCAATGGAAAACCCACCAGCTCTTAAGGGTAAAAACTTTATGCCTACAAGCTCTTTTCTCTCTTTGGGCTGAAAAACAGAATGAACTGATCATCAAATGAACATGCGAAAGGGATCTAGGAATCCTAGTAGACCACAAGTTGAACATGAGTCAACAGTGTGATGCGGCAGCTAAAAAGGCCAATGCGATTTTGGGCTGCATCAATAGAAGTATAGTGTCTAGATCAAGGGAAGTAATAGTGCCGCTCTATTCTGCCTTGGTCAGACCTCACCTGGAATACTGTGTCCAGTTCTGGGCACCACAATTCAAAAAGGATATTAACAAATTGGAGCGTGTCCAGAGGAGGGCGACTAAAATGGTGAAAGGTCTGGAAACTATGCCTTATGAGGAGAGACTTAGAGAGCTGGGTATGTTTAGCCTGGAAAAAAGACGGGTAAGAGATGATATGACAGCCCTGTTTAAGTATTTGAAGGGGTGTCACATTGAGGATGGAGCAAGCTTGTTTTCTGCTGCTCCAGAGACTGGAACACGGAGCAATGGGTGCAAGCTCCAGGAACAGAGATTCCACCTCAACATTAGGAGGAACTTTTTGACAGTAAGAGCTGTTCGGCAGTGGAACACACTCCCTCAGAGCGTGGTGGGGTCTCCTTCCTTGGAGGTCTTCAAACAGAGGCTGGATGGCCATCTATTGGGGATGCTTTGATCGTGATTTCCTGCGTGGCAGGGGGTTGGACTGGATGGCCCTTGTGGTCTCTTCCAACTCTGCAATTCTATGATTCTATGATTCTATGATCTGAGCAGCACAAAGGCTCACAGAGGAAAGGGATTCTCCACAATCTCATACAACAAGTAGATCTCTCAGCTTCAGTCCCATTGTAAAGGGAAAATATTAATGAGCTCCCCTGCAGCCTTGTGAGGCTAAGTGACTTTAAGGACTGTAAAGTGCTCCTTACAGTAAAAGTGTTGCTGTAGTGATTATTCATCATCTTCATTCTTGCACTGCATCTGGAAAGGAACTTGATAAATAATGACATGTTTATGAGATAACAGCCTGAAAAGGGATGGAGTGAGCTACTGGTGAAGTGTTACAGAAAGGAGAGTGTACAGCATATAGCTAGAGTGTTTCAGCCTGTGATTTAACCAATCCAGGTGTCCAGGAGACAGTGGTGTCTAAAAGAACTGGGCCTGGCAACTGATAACTGGCTTTCTGGACTGGCTGCAATCTAGTGGTATACAGAGCAGCCTTTCCCATCTGGATTCCATCCAGTTTCCAGATTAATACAGATGGTTTTTAAAAATCTGCACAAAAATGTGAATGTGAGTGCAAATAGTACCTATTAGATGCAGATGAGTAAATAAAAGGCATGACAGAAGGCATGGATTTAAATGGGGCCATGTTTTGTTAATGAACATTAAGCAGGATCTGCAATTGACCAAAGGCAGAAGAATTCCATTTTAAACAGATAACAAGCTTGCACAAACTGGTGAGCACACATGAACCAGAGGAGGAGAAGGCCATATGTAGACCCTCTCCCCAGGCCCACACTGATGTGAATGTAGAGGAACCTCGGAGATTTTCAGACAGGCAAAAATCGCCCCTTGCCGCGCGAGCAGCCTCCCGAAACTGCTGCGCGGCAAGGGTCTTTTTCGGACGACGCTGTGCCTCTAGCGAAGCCGTCCGTGTCACTTCCGTGAAGCTTGGGACGGCTCCGCGCCATATTTCAATCACGGGCAGCTTCCGTGCTTGAAATATGGCGCGGAGCCGTCCGAAGCTTCACGGATGTGACACGGACGGCTTCGCTAGAGGCACAGCGTCGTCCGAAAAAGACCCTTGCCGCGCAGCAGTTTCGGGAGGCTGCTCGCGCGGCAAGGGGCGATTTTTGCCTGTCTGAAAATCTCCCTCCTGTGTCAGTCCATTACTCCATCTGAAAGACCATGGGCAGAATCCTGTTAGTGGCTTATGCACATTCAAGTGTGACTTACACACATATATGTGTTTTTGGACAGAGCCCAGATGGCTATTCTCCTGCCCTTTGCACCCCATCCAAAACCTCCCCCTCCATAGCTATCAAGTCCTGGGAGGGGCTCCTCTTCCTTATTGGGGGAGGGAAAGGGAAAGGGAAAGGATGGTGCATGGCATCTATGACTTCACTCTCCCATCTTCCCCTCTACAAGCATCTTCCTTCTCTGAACTATCACTCTTCCTCCCCTCCCCACCGGTTAGGAGCATTTGCAGCAAGTCCTCCCAGGTTGGCAAGGGGAGGACACGGAGTTGGTATATCTCTATATATTAATATGTCCAGATTTTGAGATCCTCAGGAGAGAGCTTTCTCTTGGTACCACCACCACCACCACAAGCTTGTTTGATGAGGCCATAGGAGTTGGCCTTCTCTGTAGCTGTCCTCAGACTATGGAACTCCCTTCCAAGGGAGGCTAAGTTGACACACACACACACACACACTCTTGCTCTACTTCTGCTGGCAGGCAAAGATCTTTTTACTTAGACAAGCTTTTAGATATTAATTGGTTGTTGCAGAATAGTAATTATTATTAATTAATTAATTAATTAATTAATTAATACCCCGCCCCTCTGCTAAAAACAATCGGGGTGGCTTCCAACAATTAAAACGCTACAATGCCACTAAAAGCACCACCCACACCCACCCTCCCCCATAAAAAGACATTAAACAGAATAGTCTTTTAATGGGAGGGGGTTGCTGTATTTTTATCCTAATGGTTATATTTTAAATACTTTTAAACTGTTTCTAGTAGTGCAGATTTTAATAGCGTAGTTTACTGGTTTTGTGTTTTTATTTTTTACTATTATTGTTTTCTTTTAATCTACGTTGTGAGCCCCATTGGGTCCCATAAGGGAAGAAAAGTAGGGCAAAAACAAAACAAAACAAAATAAAATAAAAGCCTGGTAGCTCAGAATTCCAAATGCGTGATAAAAGAAATGAGTGATACATTCTTTTAAATGCATTTGCTTACACTTATAAATACATTTTATATAAACGTAGTGATTTCTAAACATAGTATTTGCCTAACATTGAATTAGACCATTGCTTCATTTGGCCTAATTGTATCAACAATGACTGGCTGCAAATTTCCAGGGTTTCAGGTGGAGTTCTTTCCTTACACTCACCTTATGCTCACTTGAAATACCAGGGATTGGATCTCTATTTTATGCATGTAAAGCATATGTTCAGCCACTGAACTATAGCCCTCCTTAATTTTACCTTAAGCAACAAAAGAGGCTTGTAGCATTTAAAAGACTAACAAGTTTTGCCTGTCACCCTCTTGGTTTATCACAGATGTGTAAGTTCCCTTATGCTAGTGGGTGGCCAATATATAACAATTGTATTCAGTTGTAGGTTCTGAAAGTGGAGATATCCCTGTAATGTTATTGCACATTGCTGCATATTGTTCATTGATTGCATAGTTGCACATTTTTGTGCATCATATACCAATACACAATGCACCTTTGGTTGTGCAACATTGCAATTCTGTAACAAAGTGGTGTCGCACAACTGAGGCATGACTCTGTGAGTGTAAAGTTATGCTATATCTCCTCCATGCAAGATCTTGGGCTTTATGTAACAGATGGTTTCATGGACTGCAGCCTACTTCATCAGACACAACAGTTGTCACAGGTAGTTTTAGCATCTGGGATTGGAGTTGAGACATGAATTATACTGCAAAACTGAGAGGTATAAAATCTCATGGATTACATTGCAGTCCAAATGGTAGTGCAGGAGGTGTAAAGCTAAATAGTTCACACCACTATTCACAAAGGTTGAATTCTTCAACCATCCCTGCTGTGAATAGATTTCAAAAGTTATTTTCACACCATGCAGTACCTTCAGTCACTTGTTAGAAGGAGAGCTCTCAGCCCAAAAAGATAGTGGCTGTGATTCTATAACATGATCTATATTGCATAGCTTTACACGTTTCTGTGCTCACAACATACACAGCTGCGCTGGGCAGAGCACATTTCTAGGATGGAGGACCATCGCCTCCCAAAAATACTACTCTACGGTGAACTCACCACGGGTCAGCGTAAGAGGGGTGCTCAAAAAAAAAAAAAAAACCAATACAAGGACTCCCTGAAACAACATCTCAGGTTCAGCCAAATTGATCACCAACAATGGTCCACCCTGGCCTCACATCGGGAGGCATGGAGACACACTATCCACAATGCTGCAGCCTTATTTGAGAACTCACACCAAACAAGTCTTGAAGAGAAACGACAACACAGAAAGAATCACAACCCGGAAACATCACCCAAGGATACCCTCTGCTGTGCTTTCTGCAACCGGACTTGTTTATCTCGGATTGGCCTTTTTAGTCATCAGCACGCTTGCAGAAAGCGCGGGATGAGTCCTTCCTGAATCTTTGTTTGCGAAGAAAAGCCAGAGAGAGAGAGACACGTTTCCGTAACATCGGTGCTATGGAACCCCCATAGTGAATTGTAAAGATCATAACAAGGCACCAACAAGAGTCCTCTTGCACATTGGGCTCTACCAATGTGCTTCAGCACTCTGTAGCTGATGTCCCAAAGCGCAACAGTCATTTCACTGACTCCCCTAAGTAGTAACATCATGGCAGCTCCTTGCTGAATATGGACATTGCAAAACTGCAGAATATATTTTCTGCAGATGCAAGTCCATTTATGTAGACATAAGCTCCATACTGAATTCCAGCGATATTTCCAGGTAGCTTTGAACCTTGATGTTTCTTAATTAAGAATAGCCTGATAGGAAGAATTTGAAGGAAGTAATGGAAATAGTCCAGAATACACCAAAACGAGAACATGGCCCTCTCTCCATCCCTCCAACCTAACTTCGAAACAAAAGAAGGGAGCGAGAGGGGATGGAGTCAAAAAATCCTTAACATCCAGTGCCTTGGGGAGAATAAAGTGGGAACTGCCACAAAGCAGCTGCCACAATCAGTTCTATGGCAGCAAAAAGTGGGAGAAAGAATAAAACGCCGATGAAAATGAATGGGAGCAATAAAATAAATGCCATTTTAATCAATGTATGGCCAGTGAGTTCTTTAACAACAAAACCATGAAATGGAAAAAAGGCAACTTTCACATTTTAGTGTTTGCTACTTATAAATTATGAAAGAATGGCCCTTGCAATTAGAACAGAGATGCTGGGGGGGGGTGCATTTCATATCTCTGCAGTAAATTGGCAATGGAGCCTCTCTTTCTGAAATAAGACAGACAATATCACCCCTCCCATCCACAACTCGTCCATCAAAACTTCACAGCTTGAGAGGCTATTTGGCAAAGATCAAGCTTTGCACACCTGTGTACCAGAAATGCACAGCTGTTCATGGGCCGTTTGCTAGCAATGAGCCTTCTGTAAAACAGGCTACACAGTGATTTCTTTGACACTGAAACTCAGAATGATGGCTTGCCTTTAAATTGCCAGAAGCAAGCAGGTCTTCTGCACCTAGCTAGCCTACTTTGGCTTTTAGTAGAATGCAAAATTACTTGCCTGACTCTCCATGGACTGTATAAATGCCTAGACAAAACAGGAACACTAATTCACAAACACGGTGTACGTTTCTTAAGGATAGCTAGTTTTTAACAGTGGTGCCTAGTGGCTTCCATATCAGTGGGGTGGTGAATCCACTCGAGGTTTAAGTCTATTTTTAAAGGACTCTGTAAGGTTTTTAATACCAATATATATATATTCAGTACTTTGGATAACTCATTTAAAATTAAGATTAAAACAGGGAGGGGATTGCACTGACATAGAAGCCTCCTGCTACTGAATTTTGAGATCAGTTACTCCTTGGAAACATTTACATTCATTTTTGTTGGAAGTGCAACAACACTTAGCACTGAAGAGTCAAGAATGCCTCAGAGTGGGCAGTAGTATTAGGGTTAGATAGTTTGAGTGATCCACAGTCCTCCCTGCTTGTCACTCTAGCCTGTTCCCTCTGTGATGTAAACTGATACTCTTGGAGATGTTTCCACCTCTTCTTCTTCCCAGCATTTTCTCTCACAGCAATCTCTAGGGACTTTATCAAACACAGCAAATATGGTGTCATAACAATGCCCAATGAATGCAAAAGGGTGCCCATTTTGCCTGACATCTTACTTTTGCGTTTTTGTGTTATAAATAAGGCATTCTTTTTTATTGATGGGCCAAGCCGTCAATTGATTGGCTGTGGCATATTTTTTTTCATGCAAATTGTGAAACTGCACTCCATTCTGCTGGCACAATTTCAGTGTCAATGGGCAGTCCTGGCTGCCAGAACATTCCCAGGAAAGAATGTGAAAACTAGGTATGGGATGCTCTTTTTATGAAACTCCCTGTTTTGCAGGCAAGTTTTTAAGTGTGTTTCAGTGCTTGTGTGTTCATTTTGTTTTTTTAATTTAGCTGTTTTTTTACTTTTAAGTGCACTCGCATCTTCTCACGAGAACCGCCGAGATCACGCCCACCCACCAATGCAGAAGCATGGGGCTGCTTTTTCACACTATTAAAGCAACGATTGATAGAAAGGGTTATTTTGCCAGCATACTTATGGTTTAAAATATGGTGGGAAAGAAATGTTTTAGAGGCTTGTCTGATAAAGTTCTATCACTCAGAGTAACTTTCCTATCTTAGAATGGAGTGCCTTTAATAAAGCCTTTAGATTGTTTCTCCAAGCCATCAATGCCTTTGCTCCTTAATCAGGATCTCTAACTACTGCACACACTCTATCAATTTTCTCCCCAGTTCAAAATGGCATTGTTTAGAGGTGCACGACATGCTGTATAAAACACTGCCAATCTGATTTAATTTTTAAAACATAAAAAAAAAGAAGTCTTCTAAATTCACTTGGATGACTAGGGCAGGACACCTGACCATAGTTTTACATGCTTGTTTATGTGCATCTTTATGTTCAAGATGAATATGCACATTCCTTTTAAGAAACTGAGGAATGATGAACTATGAGGAAGGAAATATATACTTTATTTAAACACGATAGCCAAATCACTAAGGGGTTGTCTAGACTGGCATATTACACCATCTTGCCCCCGCCCCCGGAGCCCTGAAGTACAGATGGACCCTAAAGTACAGATTTTCCCCATTTTGCCCCCGGGCAGCCCCCATGACCCCTGGGGCAGATGGGGCCAAGACAGGGAGAGATGGGGTCAGGCCTGTTACACTGATTTTTTAAAAAATACCTGGTAAAATCCGCTCCAGCCAAAATAAAATGGATTGGGCCCAGCATGACTGCAGGAGCCCAGATTGCCATGCTGGTCCATCATTGAAGCTGCTGGTCTGTCTTACTTTTCCATAGCCAGGAAGGAGCCCCGCAGCATATGACCAATGCTGGTCACATGCCGGGGGCTTTGCTCATGTGCTGCGGGCTGGCTTCCTGGCTATAGAGAGAGCGACACAGATGGCAGAGGCTTCAGAGACTTGCTGGTGTTCTGGTCTGGACTTCTCCCCATTCTGTGCAGGTAACAGGGGAGCAATGGGCCAGATCCTCAGGCAGAATATACTGGCGGGAAGCCAGCATATTCTGGCCTGTGTAAATGAGCCCTAAGTGGCTAATTCACCACTTTTAGGGCTGTTGTGCACCTTTGCCAGAATTACTGGGGGTAATGCTGCACTGACAGCAGAGGCGACACCCAGCAGAATTCTCATCAGGCTTTTGGTTGGAACTGACAAAATCCAGTTTGCAGATGGCGTGCACCTGCCAGAGCTCCCAGAGTGGCTCTTCAGAACCCCCAGAACCCTTCCAACTCCCAATATTCCAAGTCCCCCCCAAAAAAAAAAATTAGTCCCAAAATGGCAAATCATGCTTCCAGGAACATTTTCACTTGGGCTTTTTTTTTTCTTCACCCCCTTTTTAAACTCAGAAGACCTTTTCCAAAAAGCAGCTCAACACTTTAAAATGCCTGTTTGTGGTGTGTGAAATTACACTTAGAAGGCGCATTGTGCTCCTCAGAGCCTTCTGGAGGCACAGTTTGGCATTTAGGGAAGTAAAATTCTGCAGGTGACCCCCAAAGTTCCATAGAAGGGCAAAAGTCATTGCTCAGCCCTGATATAGATACTATAATTAAAACTGTATGGCTATTTGGGTTTCTGAACTTCTCAAGAGACTCGAGGCTTATGAATTTGTGTCACCTTCTGGCCAAACATACTGTATAACCACTCCTTTTCTTCTGAAGCAACCAGTGAGCACCCTTTATGATAAGCAGTTTCCCCCCTCGGTTTATGTTGTCCCTGTTTCTCTCATTTGCTATTGTCAGGATTCCTGTCTAAACTAGGCCTCACTTAGCCTAAGTCCAGCCAGGGTCCTATCATGCGTAGTAGGGGCCTGAATATTCTTGCTGTGTTGGGAGGGGGGCTGGAATGTGAGTACCATACAGTTCCCAGAGCTGGAGTGATCACCATATATCTCCAAGGTCACCCAGCTGCCAAAGGCATGGGAAAGAGAAAGGGAGATGGAAGGCGGGGCGTGGGGGACTCAAGCCTCTGATTTAAACTGTATCTTTCTTTCTGTGAATCAGTTCTGCCAATGACTTTGGACCTGTTCAATTCTTTACCTCTGCAATAAAACACTTTGACTAGTGATTGTTGTCTGAGTGAATTGAAGTTCTGACTGGATCCTTACAGCTATATACCTTTTATTATTTTTTTTTATTTTATTTAGTTATTTATACCCCACTCTTCAGCCACAAGGCTATCAGAGCAGCTTACAAATTGTTTTAAGCAATAGCTATTTACACATCTACACTGCATTAAACAGTTTCCAATGTGTGTTAGCTAATTGCCCCCCACAAGCTGGGTACTCCTTGAAACAGGTATTACCTTGTTTGCTACACTGATGCAGGATCCTGTTCCCTGATACATTTCTATTATAAGCTGATTCTAAACAAATCAGTGCTGTTCAGGCTATCTGTTGTGTGGAACTGGCATTCCCTTTTTTTTTCTTAATGTGTCAGGGACTAGTACTGTATTTGTTCCCTCTGACTACAATCATTTCTTTCCTGGAAGGCGGCCATGAACCCCAGGCAGAATCCACACTACAGAAATAATACAGTTTTAAACTGGGTTTGCCATGGCGCCTTCATATTGAGTCCTGGGATTTGTAGGTTTACAAGGTCTTTTAGCTTCTCTGCCAAATAGTGCTGGTGCCTTGACAAACTACAAATCCCAGGATTCCATAGGAAAGAACCATGGCAAAGAATCCACTTTCAAACTGGATTATTTGTGTGGGTACAGCTTTAGGTAACCCTAAGGTGAACCTATCCTGGGTGTGTGTGTGAGGGGGGTCCTTTTGGCAAGATTTTTTTTCAAGGCAGTTTGCCTTTGTCTTCCTCTGAGACTGAGAGAGTATGACTTGCCCAAGGTCACTCAGTGCATTTCCATGGCCAAACGGGGATTCCAACCCAGGTCTCCAGAGTTGTAATTTAATGCTCTAACTACTACACCATGCTGGCTCTCATCTGATACTATACACCCTTACATATTTTTCTTTAGTATCATGAATTTAGCCTCTTTTTTCCCATTATACCAATCTGATTGCAATACATACAGTCCTTATGTTGATCAAGAGCAACCTTACAGAAAGACAGCTGTAGAACATCCAGCATTCCTGAAACCACAAACTGGAATTTCACGGAGGCAAGTGACTTCTGTATCCATCTTTCAGAGGTGTTGAAACAAGATATAGTCAACTCCCTAAGCCACTTGCCATGCTCTATGAGGAGCGGCTTAGGGAGCTGGGCAAGTTTAGCCTGAAGAAGAGAAGGTTAAGAGGTGACATGATAGTCATGTTTAAATATTTGAAGGGATGTCATACTGAGGATGGAGCAAGCTTGTTTTCTGCTGCTCCAGAGACTAGCGACTTTTTTGGATGAAGAAAAATAACGCAAGCAGCCTCTCCAGCTTGCGAGGCTGCTGCGCTGCAAAGCGCCCCTTTCGTATGACGCTCGCCCCTGCTGGTACTGTTGCGGTACCGCAGGGAGAGCTGAGCATCATATTTCGTTGATTTTTTACTCACGAAAGTTGATCGTGAGTAAAAATCAATGAAATATGACGCTCAGCTCTCCCTGCGGTACCGCAACAGTACCAGCAGGGGCGAGCATCATACGAAAGGGGCGCTTTGCAGCGCAGCAGCCTCGCAAACTGGAGAGGCTGCTTGCGTTATTTTTCTTCGTCCGAAAAAGTCCTAGGACATGGAGCAATGGCTTCAAACTACAGGAAAAAAGTTTCCACCTAAACATTAGGAAGAACTTCCTGACAGTAAGAGCTGTTTGGCAGTGGACCACATTGCCTTGGAGTGTGGTGGAATCTCCTTCTTTGGAGGTTTTTAAACAGAGGTTGGATGGCCATCTACCAGGTATGTTTTGATTGTTTATTCCTGCATGGCAGGGGGTTGGACTGGATGGCCCTTGTGGTCTCTTCCAACTCTATGATCCTATGATTCTAAGTGATGATCTTCCTTGCTCCCTGCTGCCCTGGTATAGTCCACAGCCCCAAGCTGAGATTTTAAAAAATTAACTATCAGCAAGAAAAGAGCCCCCAGATATACCTGGGTCCCAGCTTGCAAACTTGTTGGGTTGGGAGAAGGGGAGGGAAGCAATAGTGCTGCCATCTTCTTGCTGACCACTGTCTCCCCTGGCTGCCTCGCAAGGGACTGTACACACAAAGGATTGTGCAGGTGGTGGACTTCCTGTTGGTGCAGCCGAGCAGGGTCCAGTTCCTCCAGTTCCTTAAGGGAGGGGCTTCCCAAGTCAAAATAGGACTGCATCAGTTTTCACTCTGACCCACTTGGCCCGTGTTTATTGCGGCTCTGTCAGAGCAGCCATGCTCTGGATTCAACCAAGGATAGCAGCTTGTCTTTAAGGCAGATTTCTTCTAACAGATTTTCTATTGCAAAACCCAAGTCCTCTAAAGAAAGTGAAGGAGAGAACAATAAATACTGTGTTGCTTCATGAGCAGCAGCAATTCATTATCAAGCAATTAGCTGTGTAATTAACTCCCATTTCTCAGTTTGGGATGTTTCCTTGAATCTTGGAATTACAATTATGATAAAAAGGTTGAAGACAGAGTGCAGTACTCCAAGGCTCAGGGTTTACAAACAATTTGTCTTTTAATGACAGGCAGGAGCTGCCCTAATTACAAGGAACAGTGCAAAGGAAAGCCAAGTGTTTGCCAAGCAACAAAAAAGCATTGATTGCCTTTGGATCATAGTAATGGGCTTCTTAAAGGAGAATGTGGACTCTTGAAGCCAGGTAATTAACTTCCACACTGTCCCCTTCTTATACCCATATGAAGCCCTCTTGATGTCTTCATTACCAAATAGTATCTGTTAATGAAAGAGCAGAGAGACATCCAAAAGCATCCCCTCCACCTCTGACTTCCATATGTGTTGCCTTTCTTCACCCATTCATTTCCCATGGCTCAATAACACCTGAAATGAGTACTGCAGGACTCTTTAAGTTAAAAAAAAAAAGTGTGAAAGGGATGTAATGAGATGGAGAAGCAAGACAGCTTTAAGCAAACTCTGGGTCAGAGGTGAAAATAGTTACTGGCAGTGTTCCACTCTCTCTGCTTCTGATGCTCAGGTTAGAGTGCCTGTGGTTATGTATGCAAAACTGTACCTTCTGCGCACAGGAGACAAATACCAATAGACATCAACAAGGTGGTATCAGCCAAGTCCTAAGGTATGTAGAAATCTAAACACACTCCCCCAAAAAATCTTTAATGGGAAAAATACAAGGAAAGATACCACCAAATGAGCCCAATGATTAACAATAGAATGCTGGTTGTTTGTTAGACGGGACAGAAAACTAAGGGTGGCAGTGCTGGCTCATGCCCACTGGGCCTCATTGGGCAGCATTCAGGTTTGAATCTCCAGTAGCCCATAGCATCAAATGTGCAAATAGAGGCCCATGAAATTTACATCCATAACATCCGGGAGGGGCCACCATCTCATGTCTTGTCTAACATGGCAGCAGGGGCTGTGAAATAGGGATGGAACAGAAAACCATCAATCTTCCAACTGGGAGTTCTCAACTTCTCGAGAAACCTAGGCAGGAAGAAAAACAGTATGTCATAAATTGCAGGAACATGTTGTTGTCATTCCCAGCACAACATAAACTGTTCAGTTTTTGAGAACTCTGCAAAACTTTGAGGGTTTGTCTACAGGGGCTAAATACCCTCATCTTGCCCCCACCTCAGAGCCATGCAGTTCATATGATGCATGACATCTACCTTGTTCTGGCCCAGGCAGTCCTCACCACCCCCGGGGAAGATATGCGGCTGAAACAGAGGGAAGGTGGGGTAAGGCCCAATAAAGTGTTATAGGAAAATACCCAGTTTTCTCTATTATTGCTAGCAAAAACAAAAACAAAAAACAGATTGGACCCTGTGTGTCTGCAGGAGCCCCGTCAGCACACCAGCCTCTGCTGCTGCCACCATCTCCCTGGTTCTTGCAGAAGGCAGGAAGGAGTCCCTCAGCATTTGAGCAGAGCTGGTCTCATGCAGGGGGCCTTCAGTCACATGTCCTGGGCCCCCTTCCTGCCTTCCGAGTCAGCAAAGAAAATGGCAGCGGCTGCAGAGATGGGCTAGTAGTTCTGTTTAGACTCCAACCCATTCCATACGGGTAACAGGGGAAGAACAGGCCAGCTCCACAGCCAGGATATGCTGGAGGGGAACCGGTGTATCCTGGCTCATGTAGATGAGCCCTGAGAATCCGTGCAGCTTTGCTGTTAAAACCTACACCCACCGTCTGTTTTACCACATACAGAAAACTGCACAGCTTCCTGAGGGGACAAAAACCCTTACTCAAGTAGATTGTTTTTCACTATATATGTAGGGAAAGTGCAGAAATTGCAAAACTAAATTGCACGCTATACCCCTGTAAAAACAATTTGGTGCAGTGTTTACCATTGTGGCTGCAACCTTTGCTAGTTTGAAAGTTATACCACCCAAATGTTATGCAGCAGTAGAAGAAACTTGGGCCAACTGAAGCTGCAGCCACACATGGTTTTGCACAACATTTTTGATGTGCAACATTTTCTGTGTACACAAGATTGCTAGTTTGTATGTAGAACATTATTATTGTGCAACATTTTATTGTGAAACATTGCTGTTTTGATGTAGAAAACAGCAATTTTGCACAATAAAAATGTTGCAGAAAATCAGCAATTTTACACAAAAGTACTAACTTGGTTTTATTATGCATCATTTCTGATTTTGCACATTTTTGTTGTGCAACATTGCTGTTTTCTACATAAAAAAGCAATGTTGCACAAAAATAGCCACATAGTTTGTTGCTGGTTTTTGTTGTGCAACATTTTGTTGTGCAACTTTGCTAGTTTTTATGTAGAAAACACCAATGTTGTATAACAAAAATGTTACAACAATGTTCCAGAAAAAATAGGCACATGGTTTTGTTGTGCAACACTGATGTTTTCTGTGCAACATTTTTGTTTTGCAATATTGTTGTTTACTATGTAAAAAAAGCACTCTTGTGCAAAACACATATGTAGCTGCCTAAAAGCAGTCCTTTACATACTGAAAGCTGCACAGTTTTCATGGAAGGCTGCATAGTTCTGCAGTTTTCTATGGAAGCTGCACAGCTTTTGTGGAGAAGCTGCACAATTTCTCATCATTGCAAGGGAAAATATACCCAGTGTCTCAAAGCTACAGGATGAAAAATTGTTTTCATTGAGATTTACCACTCCTCCTGTAAACTTGTGGACTATGTCTTCCCTTGCTGTTTTTAAATCCAAATTGAAAACTTTTTTGTTCTCTCAAACTTTTGGAATTTTAGGTTCATGTTTATATTTTTATTGCATTTGATTACCTGTACTGATTATTTTGTTTTATTCTGAATTCTGTGTCTTTTTTAAATTGTATTTTACTATTGTATTTTAGTATCTTATATTATGGAATAGTGATAATTGTTTTATTCTGTAACCTTTTGTAAAGTGCCATGTACATTAATGGTACTATATAAATAAATGATAATAATAATAATAATAATAATAATGAATTGTGAACCAGATAATCCATCTAGAGGTTGTCTAGATGGTCAAAATACCCCTCATAGAATTCACAGAGAATACTTCTTGTCCCATTGAGCTGCACAGGAGATTCGCCATATTGGAAAGGAGGGGGGCAAACACTGTGTCTTAAAAGACTTCATCATTTTCCTTGAAGTTTTTAATAAATTTTGGAAAGAAACTCACTGCAAGTCGTTTGAACAACCAAATTGCAGTGCTGCACATAGTGGGCCAGGAGGAATTTGACAGTTGATTGGTCTGTCACACAAGCAAGGGTGGGCTTTCCTCCAGCTAAGTCTGGAAGTGCCATTTTGGTTTTCCAGACCAGCAAGGGAGCACAATTTCATCGTGCTGAAAAGAAAAAATAATTTTACAAGTGGAAGGTCCCCCTTCTGCCCCTTTAAACCCTAAATAAGTTTAAATAAGTCTTTTTAGATGTAGAGTGACAATAAAATTGGTGGAAATAATAGCACCCCATTCTCGCGGCCAGCATCTTGATTTGTGGGAAGGGGCTCCATTCGTGTGAACTTCAATGTGCATCACTGCACAGGCAACTTTTTTGAGAAAAAATTATCTAGACAAAAGGGAGCTGCTACGAAAGTGAGTTAATGCACATCCCCACGCACTTTTTCTCCCATCTAGATGCGCCCCTGGACTCAGGTGTGAAAATGATTACCTCTCTCTCTCTCTCTCTCTCTCTCTCACTCACTCACTCTTTCTCTCTCACACACACACACACTCACACAAACATGCACACACCTGTTCTGTCAGAGTCCAACCACTTCTCTCTGTGGTCCTCATTTAGAGGTTGCCTCCTTTTCTAAAAGAAACACCATGGCAGGAGACATCACACATACCCAAACGTTATCTCTTTGTGCTATAAGTTGTCCTGGGATTTGATCTTAAAGTGGGCATCATTGGAGAATAAGATTCTCATTTGAATACATTAGAGAACAGCATTATTATTATTTTTCTTTTTTTAAAAAAAAAGAGAGAAAATGGTTTGACATCAACAAGGGAAAGAACCTCAGACTGGAGAGATTTGAAAACAAAGGAAAAAGCAAAGTTGACCCATTTTTGAAGCATTAAAGTAAGGCACCAGCACCCTCTATCAGGATATTTTAAACACTGGCAAGAGCAGAGTGGTTTATACTGACTGGGGAAATATGCCTTTACTAAATACATTTGATATGTATACCATGGCAGTTTTCATAAGTCAGCTTTAATTAAAGTGCTATTTCTTTCTCCACTACCCCTCCTCTCTCTTTCTCTCTTTAAACAGATGTGTTCTGAAGCTATGTGGCATTCTGGTATTTTTTACACAGATGCTTTTTCAGCAGTGCCACTCAAAATACAAGAGACGTGATAACAAAGCAAGCAGTTGCAACCAAACAGCTAAAACAAGACAGATTTGTTAGCAAACACCAGTGTCCTAGTTAAGTTGCCTCGAAGTTTAGTACTGCAAGTAAATGAGTATTTAGGGTGGGCTTCATAACTGTTAATAAACTGAGGCTAAGATGAGAGAATGACAGTGCTTTTGCACATTCTGTTACACTGCCAGGCTGCTTCCCTGTCACGAGGAATGTAATTAGCAGTTTTGACAATTCTCTGTGTAAAGTGAATGTAACTGATGTTGAGGGGACATGAATTTAGGTACTCTTATTCTTATGCTGCTCTGTGCCTTCAGCTAGAATCTGATTATAATGTTTAGAGAAGGATGAGTTCATTTCAGCTCAACTCAGAAATTACCTGGGTTACCTGGGGTAAAATACATGATAAACCTGGGTAAGAACTCAGCCTCGAATAGCCATTTCCACATTTTGGCTGTCCTCTCCTCCCTGCAAAATTGTTCTCACCATCTATATGCATGTTGGGGGTTCTGAGGACTACTTTGAGCTATAAATTATGGTTATAAACTTTTGTAAATCTTGTTCTCATAAGTGAGAATGAACAATTTTTCCATTTTTCTCCTCGCTGTGAAGAAT
The DNA here is from genome assembly GCA_030847615.1 of Gambelia wislizenii. Lineage (NCBI taxonomy): Eukaryota > Metazoa > Chordata > Lepidosauria > Squamata > Crotaphytidae > Gambelia > Gambelia wislizenii. The sequence continues at coordinate 29,729,723 of JAUMIR010000005.1, forward strand.
TCATGTAAAAAACCTGCATAGTTTTCAAATGCTATTTGCCATTCAGGACTTACTCTGTGTAAAAAATATATGTGGGGTTTGGGGTCAGAAAATAGCATTTTATGCTCAAAAAGGAGGATTTTCTGTGCAGAAATGTTTTTTGCACAGAAAATGATGTTTTCTGTATCAAAAAGAAAATATGTGTCTTTTTATGCAGAATAACTCCAGACTGCAAAGTTTCTCACACACCTAGTATTCTCCTTCTCAAGAGTTTCCTGACATGTTTTCATTTTTTTCCCATTCATAGAATCATAGAATTGCAGAGTTGGAAGAGACCACGAGGGCCATCCAGTCCAACCCCCCTGCCACGCAGGAAATCTTGATCAAAGCATCCCCGACAGATGGCAATCCAGCCTCTGTTTAAAGACCTCCAAGGAAGGAGACCCCACCACGCTCCGAGGAGATAGAGGAGTGCAGCAAAGATAGGCAGGGGGGAGTGGAAATTATTATCTGACTTGGATTTTAGTCAAGATGTGAAAAATTCAGGGGTGCCAGTTACACGACAAGTTTTGTCGCGGGGCTTACCATGACTTCCTGATCCCGTATCCGTCCCTCGCTGTTTATACGATTTTTGTCACTCTTTAGGAAATCCTGGAAGATCCCGTGATTGATATTTACATGACAAAAGTTTTTATTGGTCCCGCACTCTTATATCCCGTGCTTTTGCTGTTTACACATGTTTAGCTTACTGGGATTTATTTATTTATTTTTTTGGCTGTCAATCAAGGATGCGATTAGTCGTGTTTTCACAACCTCGGTGATGCACTTCCTTTAGAGTTCCGTGCCATGAGTGAAGCAATTGGCTGGCTGGGGGGGGGGGAGAGGGGGGGCAGAGGTTTGGTATTCCCCTTGCCTCTTTAAATTGTTAACCCTTTAAGCAGAAGGCATTTTGAAAGACCCAGAATGTGAGCTTTGGCTCAGAAGGAACAAGTGCTTTCCTTTTGAAATCAAGCCGAGTGAGGTGTGGGGGGAGGCTTGGGTTTCCCCTTGCCTCTTTAAAATGTTAACCCTTAAAGCAAAGTTTTAGCTGCAGAATGAAGATTTCAAGCCAGCAACAGACAGGCATTTTGAAAGACACAGATGCTGGCATTTTTTTTACTGTGCATTGTGATGGGCGGGGGGGGGAATAAAAGTGTGTTCATTCACTCAGATGCTGGAATATTTTACTGTGCCCGTTCAGACCCAGGGAGGTGATCAAGGCAGGGGATGAATGGGTGACCCTCTGCCTGCCACAATCTCTTTGTAACATGCAGTTGAGGAAGAGGTTAAAGCTGAAGGGTTTGCAGTGTAGAAATCCATTTAAAAAGGTGATTGCGTACACGCGCGCACACACACCAACCTACGTGCAGCTGGAAGGGATGACTTGGTTTTCAGCTGGTGAGGCTGGATCTGTCGAACAGGTGACTGACCCCTCCTTTTCTGGTCGCTGATCTCTAAGCCTGCCCCCAGTCACCATTTCCGGCCATCCCCTGGTACCGAGATATTTTATCCCAGGCTGTTTACATCTCCAATTTTCCGAATCCTCCAGTGACTTTTTTAAAAACCAGCACAACCTGCGGGACTGGAAGTCCCGCAGGTTGAGGGATAAAAGGTGACCCCCCCCTTCCAAAAATCATGTACCAGACCCAATGTACGTGTAAACTGCCAGGGATCGACACGAATTCTTCCCGGGACATTTTCATCATGTAAACAGCACCAGGGACTTTAAAAAGAATTGCCTTGTTTGAGGCAGTCTTTTAAGAACCCCCACAAGTTCATAATTCAAGCCCGAGATGGGAGAACTTTACTGCAGCTGTAATAAATTCTAGTTCTCAGGTGTACATTTCAAACACTTTGGTTGAGACCCTGCATTTGAGTTGCATATCATCTCGATTGTGTAACATAACAAGAGTTACATCTGGATTGTGTAACATAACCCTTACATTGAAGGGCAATGTTGCAGGACTGCATACATGCCTAAATGCACTATGGAATGTGTAACCAAATGCACAACGGATTGCACAATCAAATGTGTATTTGAAAGGATAACCAAATGAGCATTGGAACAGGTAACTCCACTTCCATAACTTTGAACTGAATTCGAACGTTCCACAACAGACAAAAATGTCTGTCTACTTCCCTAGTAACTTGCACTTGCATAAGACACCAAGAGGATTCCAGCCAAAACAGTTAGGATGACTGCAGAATGTTTTGAGATGCACTTTCATCCATATAGTGTCAATGCAACAAACACATTTGTAATCATGTGTCTCATATTGGTACCTTTGCAAGAGGACACTAAATAGCTTTTTTAAAAAAAGCTTAATCTTTCCAACAATGAACCACAGTGGGAGTCAGTTACATCAGGGTGGTGAACCCATACTGGATTTTACAGAAGCTGCTCTGGGGGCTCAGTTATACGGCAGTTTTTATTGTGCTAGTTTGTGCTTTAGTGCATTTTCGCGCCAGTGTCGCATAGTTTACATGATTTACTGCGAAATTGGTTGATTGGGTTAGTTTTCCACTTTCTGGTTCACACAAGAATGTGATCACAGCAGGGCAAGGGGGCGAATGCCCGGTGGAGCAGATGACAGGCTGGGAAGCACAGAGACTGGAAGGGAGGGAGGGAGGGAAGGAGGGAGCCTTTCAGCCACAGAAGAGCCCGGAAGGAAGGAGGGATGGTTTTGGGGGGGATGACACACGCACACAAGAACGTGATCACAGCAGGCTCCCCTTGCTGCCCACTCCACAATCAGCCCAACCAATCACAGCTCAGCTCTGCTGGGGCAGTTTCAGGAAGATTGCTGGTAGTTCACATTGACTTTTTCGAAATGGTAGTTCACATAATCGATAGTGCGCTAAGTTGTACAACTTTTTTAAAAAGTTGGGAAAAGTTGCGAAAGCCTGTGTTACACTATTTTTGTGTTTTTTAGCTTTCCCCCTTCTGAATGAGGTAACTTTGTGGCACGATGTGTGGGAACTATTAGGAGTCTTAGCGATTTCTTCACAGACTTATTTTGCCATGTAACTAAGCCCTAGGTTTCATAGGAGCTATCCATGGTGCTGAACATATTTCAGTGGAACAATATGTAGAGAATTAAGTGATCCTCCCAGTATCTCTGATTTTTGCCCCTTTTCCCCTGCCCCTGTGGACCACACTGGTACAACAAAATCCCCAGGGCCCATTAAAAAATGAAAAAAATATTTTCTGGTAATTTTTTCTCTCCAAACAAACTAAAAACCACAACAAAATGCAGCAGGTTTGTTCCCCCAAGCATCTTAGAAATGTGCCAGAACTCCTCCCAGGCCAAAATTGCCCAAAATTTAAACAGGAAGTGAACAACATTTTTGGTTTATTTTTGACCAATTTGGGGATGGGTTCTGGCATGTTTCTAAGGTATGTGGGGGGACTTGGGGGAGAAAAACCATTGTGTTTTGAGCTGTTTGGGGGGGTGGAGCAAAAAAATTGCCCATTTTTTTTAATTATGGGGCTGGGGGCTTAAGCACAGTATTGAAGTCTACATATGGGGCATGAGAGTGAAAATTGCTCCCCACCTCCTCTGCAATTAGACACCCCTGATTTATATGAACATGGAGCATGTTCTTTATCAACTAAAAATTCAAGCAGAATTTTCTCTTATTCCCCTTCCCCCATGTCTTAAAGATTAAAAATAAAGATGTGACATAAGGCCATTGTGTTAACACTGTCCTGCCCTGTCTTCGCCCTCCAAACAATAGCCAATAAGGCTGAGAAAGAGAAAGGATCAATGTTAAACAAACACAGGCTAGCAGTTTCTACATTTCTTTTTCATGATGTGTCTCATGGACCCATTTCACAGAAATGCTGGAATGAATGTTATTTGCAAGGAAGCAGAAAATACTACATAAATGAGCATTGGTTGTGGGGATGTTTAAAGCTATTTAAACAAGCTCTCTGTTTAAAGCTGTTTGCTCCATTGCTAAAAATAGTTATTTCAGATTATCCTTGCCATGATTCAGGGAGCAGCAAGTATTTTGTGCTTCTATGGTATTTGGCATGGTGGGAGCCTGTGGCTCACCACCTCTTGGTTCCAGCATATAATGCTTCAATTATGAATGATACATGCAAATGATATTATACTTGCTTGTAGCTAAAGTGAGGAGGAAGGAGCTCTGTAAAAATGATCCTAAACTACTGCAGCAAATTGAAAAGTATAGTATATTTTCCTCTTCTTTGTTTTGTCAATCGAGTGTAGAAGACATAGCTGAAAAATACAGCCTTGGAGTCAGTTTAGTATCTGAAACTATTCTTCCTAGCTAGAAGAGATTTGAAGTCACCCCTGGGATTTAAAGGTGTTCCAGCTGTATACAACAGAATTTGGGATCAGAGACATCTTCCAGCCTTGTCATGACCTGAGATTATTAAAAATTAATTTTATATCATGTATTAGATAACATCCTTTTGACTCTGGATCTAACTACACACCTACAAAAAGAATGGAAACACAACCCATTTCTCTTGAGCCATTTGGGGTTGTAGTGTCATGGTTTCTGTGAATCTTTTAAATAAGATGAACATTTCTCTTTCACACTACTAGAAATTATCTGTAACAATGCAAAATGCAACCTAAGTTTCTGCAGCCAAAGAAAAAGCTGTTTGTGGCAAACAGGGCAGAAATAGGAGGCTCAGACCTTAGTGGAGAGGAAATGGCCTTGCCCCAGAAATAACATACTGTATTTCTAATACTCATTTCTAATCCCCCTCAACTCAGTTGTCTCAGCCTGTGTAGAGTGAACAAACTGTGAGAAATTGTACAATTCTAAAGTAACAGATGTTTGAAAGCAGACTATTTGGGCCCTGCCAGCCCAAATAGTCATGTTTGTTAGCTAAGCATCTGATGATTAACCATGTTTACAAGTCTTCTGTTTGAATATATGCACATAAGCAAGGGGAGCACTATAGCTCAGTAGTAGAGCATATGCAGGTAGAACCCATGTGGAAGATTCAGTCCCTGGCATCTTCAGGATCATCAGATTGGTAGCATGCCCTACTACCCCCTCCCTATAATATCTCATAATTAGAAATATTTGACTTTGAAGGGGTCAAATAGAGGGAGGTAATCCAAAGTGAAGTCAGATGGAGGTCACAAGGACCTGAGAAGGTATTGTAGAAGTATTTTAGCAAGCACACCCAAGCTACGATTAAGTGGAAACCCTTGCAAACCCTTAGTAAACAAAACCGTTAAGGAGTTATGTGCTAATTCCTTCTTGGGCCCCTTGGCAGTGAGTCACACATCCTAAACAATGAAGGGACCCACACAACCCAAATTCCCAGAAAATATCCCTCAGAACCCCTCCTGTCCTCTAATGCAAGGTTGTCATAAACCAATCAATTCCTATCTCCCAGCCATTAGAAGCAATCAGCTAAGTTTTGGTTTCCTTTGTTTAAATGGTTGGATACCCATCTAAGCTTTGTTCTAGCTGAAGTACCTGCTTCAGGAAATGAAGCAGGGTATACATATTAGCCCCAAACAATAGCATAGTGTGCTATGGCCACGCTCTCTGTTGGCATGCTCCCGGATTGGGACTTCCAGTGCCACCCTCAGACGTTGGTCTGAGTACTTCGCTACTCTTCAAGACTGGTAACTGTCACCCTATTTCCTGAAACTATTTATCTGTCCAGCTGTTCTGCCTTAACTCTTCGACAGCCTTGCATAGTTCTCGTGATTGTTTGTTGCGTGTGTGGATGCTTTTTATTTTATTTCAAATAAATACCTTTTTATTTCACTTTAACATGGAATTCTCTGCAGTTAGTACTGGTATACATAGGTGAAAAGGTCTCAAAGTTACCCACCTCTCACAGCATTCCATTTGTGCTAATAATAATTTCCCAAAATGTTAATATAGTTTTGACATCACGAGTGGGGCTCTAAAGTACCTCCACCTCTTCTGGTAACAAGATGATGGGAAAGGTCTCTCCTTGGAACCATAGAAAGGTGCTGCCATGCAGAGTAGGCAGTAGCATCATACAGCCAAAGTGCGGAAAGAAGGCTTGTCAGCCATATAGTCCATATAGCCTCCTCAATGCAAGAAAACTGGAATTATAGCATACCCAGTAGATGACCCCTCACTCTCCGCTTGAAGGCCTTCAGCAATATCATCCTTCTACACAACTGGTTCAACTGTTGAACTGTTCTTATTGTTAAACAGTTTTCCACAATGTTCAACTAAAATCCTATAATTTTAAGACCATGAGGAACAAGCCTTTGCACTCTTCTTTGTGACAGCTCTTTATGCACTTGAAGTCCCATGTGCCACTCCTTGGTAACTTTTCTCCAGGCTTCTGTCCATTGGGCTAGATGGACAAATAGCCTGACCTTGCATACATGTTTTCCCTATGTCACTGAAAAAAATAAATACACAGAATTGAAAAAAACAATGTGGACAATGACTTCATATGTAGCTATTTTAAAATTTTTCATTTTTGCCACTCTTTCTCATCCACTTTCCTTCTTTCCTTAGGTTTGACACATTTCCAGATTGTGTTTTTCTAGTTCAATTATACAAACCATGTGGCCTTTCATCAGCGTTTTTTGTTGCTGTTATTATACACACAAACTACATTGTATAATCATGTCCTTGACCGGAACAGCTCCTGTGGGGAAATTCCTGTCTGGTGGGTAAATAATACAAGATTCAAAAAATTGCCCAACCATGTAATTACCTGATGGGCTCATTCAGGTCTTCTGGGTACAGAACACATTTACCTAGAGTCACTTGAGGGCCACATTCAACCTTCACTTACACCCATTCAGCCGGAACCCAAGTCTGTTTGCACCATGGCAGTTTCACTGGGACTTGCCAAAGTGTCAAGAACAGAAGAATTTAACTCATGCCTCTCAGTAGCTTTGAAGGTTACAATACAATAAAAGCAGAAGCCAGATTGTGAAGTTGAGGCCAGATTCTCTGGGAACAGGTGATGAGAAGAATTTTTTAAATCAAAAGATTTTAAGGACATGGAATGGCACATGCAGAGTTCCACATAGATGTATGAATTCAAAGATAAAGCCATGTTAGTCTGGATCAGTATCCAAAGGGATCTTGCTACACCTATGATAAATCTGATGAAGTAGATTTGAGTCTATGAAAGATTATGCTGGTTCAACCCTCGTGGTGCAGTGGTTAAATGGCAGTACTGCAAGCCACCACATTGCAAGTTTGATCCCAGAGAGCTCCAAGGTTCATTCAGCCTTCTGTCCTTTCGTAGGTTGGTAAAATGAGTGCCCAGTTTGTGGGGACAATTAACTAACACACATTGGAAACCGTTTAATGCAGTGTAGGTGTGTAAGTTGCTATTGTTTAAACAATTTGTAAGCCTCTCTGGAAGCCTTTGTGGCTGAAGAGCAGGGTATAAATACCATAAATAAATGCTACCAACTTCTTTCTCGCAGATTTATGATCTCAGCCTAAGACCTGAAGTTTGAAAGGACCAATGGTTCATCATTGTAATCTCCCTGATTCTGCAGAGCAAAAAGATCTTGCTTATTTTCTTCCCAGAGTGCCCCCTGTCTTAGTTGTCCAATAAAAGACATTAGATGGACTAATGTGTGTCACTGGGATTTTCTAGAATCTTAGCTAAGATCAGGTTCTATCATAAACACTTCAGGAAATGCCAATGAGGATATGCATAAGCTTTTTTTTTTTTTTTTAACCCAGTACTTTCTGTACATATTTCAAAACATCATTTCCCATCTGGGGATCATTTTCATCAACATGACTTTTCCCTCTGTTTTCCTATTACGAAGAAATTTGAATGAGTGAGAAATTTGTTTAATCATCCTCTGTGAGAGCATCCGAATGTTAATGCTATTTGATTACAGCTAGTCACAAAAATGGCAAGTACATTTCCATTTAGAATGCTTGCTTAAACAGCCAATCAAATGGGGAACACCCAGAAATCAGCAGACAGCAAGCAAGACTGGAGCTTCTTTATGCCACACATGTACTCATTCACACAGAGATAGAAGGGGGTGGGGAGAGAGAGAGAGAGAGAGAGAGAGAGAGAGAGAGAGAGAGAGCGATGGGGAGAGGGAGAGACTGGTTCCAACCCTCTCTTTGTGCTCTTTAAAATAATGCATTTTCACAGCACATCATTTCCCTAAATGAGGATGATATATCACTGCTGGAGATTGACTCACAGGGCCCATTTATAAAGGCAGGGCATTCAGAGCAGATTTTCACATTAGAAAGTGATCATTTTATTCACTGCCATGTTTTAAAAAAGGTGGGAGATCTTCATTTTTTGCCCCGTGTCTCCAGCAATCCTTTCCAGAATTGGATGAAAGGTTTGCTTTGCTTAGGCTTGCATGTCCCATTGGCCAAGGGAGGAAAAACAGCATCTTACCAAAGTTGCTAGACTACAGTTCCCATCATCCCTATGCATTGGATGTTCCAGCTGGGGCTGATGAGAGTGGGAGACCAACAACATCTGGAAGGTCACGTTTCCTCCTGCTGCCCTACGGAGGTGTGAGAGAGATGAAAAAGAAAAAGAAAGTAGAAGGCATAGATTCAGAATAAGTTTGCACATGCAGGTGTACAAACTATGGATGGATAACATTTTTAATAGTTAAAAAAAACTGCTTGCAAGTAGAAAAGTAGTCCATCGGGGAGGAATATTTAGCCCAATTCCTTATTTACTGTGCGGGTTTTCTCTTCGTGCAGAGTATTTTAACCAAGAGCTTAGAAAAGTTGTTTCTTAGACTACAATTTGCCATGTTGGCAAATTTGCCATGTTGGCTGAGAGATCAGAGATTGAGCTGTAGCCCAAAATGTTAACTCTTCAAGTTTTGATTTTAATGTATGGGAGTACTCAAACTAGTGTTCCCCTCACCAGGAGAAGGAGGTAATGCAGTTCCCTTTTAGCATTTCATTCTTCTACCACCACATTCTGCTGCAAATGTTGGCCAGCCCTTAAATGTGTCAAGAGGTCCAGCAGGAGAAAAACACAATGATTTGGGAATCAATGCCTTTCTGACTCTCTGCTTACAGTCACTATTCTGTAGCAGTAAGAGCAGCTTTTTCTGAAACAAGATAGGGAAATGTTAATAGAGCTGGCCCAAGACATTATGCTGCCTGAGGCAAAAGGCAAGATGACACACACACCCCTCAGTTCCATATCTGGAAACTGACACCACTGACATGCCCCATGAGTTTGATGAGGGTATGGAATCAGGGGAGGAGGAGGACATGGCAGGGAATTGGCCTATGGACCCTGGCACAGGTTTATCTATACCTGTGCCAGCAGGGAACCCTGCCAACCTAGAGGCTCGAGCAGAGGAAGAGCCTGGTCCATGTGGGTTGGCATCAGTCTCAGCAGAGTGTCCTGCCAATTCAGATAAGGATGAAGAAGAAGAGATGGACTTACCTCCACCATCATATACCCAGCAGCGAGCTCAAAAGGAAGCTCAAAGGAGATCCCTGAGACTTTATGAGAAAAACCTGCTCATTAAGAAACACCTGACAAAGCCTTAATTGCTTTATATATGCTGTGAGAGGCAATGGAGGCTTTGTCAGAGATCAACTGATCTTCCTGGAGAAAGCTTCCTACTGAGTTCATTGCCTTGATCCTTGCTGCTTTGACTTGTGCCTTGACCCCAGACTGTTTCTGATTACTCTGCTGCCTGTTTCCTACTGACTCACGGACTGATTTAGACCTACACTGCCTGTTGTAAGCCTTTGACTTTCTGGACTGTGTTTGCATTCCAGTGTGCTCATTAAAAGCTGGCCACCTTCTGAGATATTTGTTGTTTATATATACTTTGCTGGGTGGTATCAAGCTTTTCCGGACACCGTCAATTAATTGCCAATGGCACTTTTTTCATGGTATTGTAAGCATCTGAAACCGCATCCCATTATGCTCTCGTGAATACAGCATCAATGGGCAGTTCCTGCCAGAACACATCCGGGTGAGAATGTGAAAACTAGGTATGGGACACTGTTTTTATGAACCTCCCCATTTTGCTGGCAAATTTTTAAGTGTGTTTCAGTACTTGTGTGTTCATCTTCTTTGTTAAATTTGATGCTTTTGGACTTTTAAGAGCAAGAGCACTGTTCTTGCAAGAACAGTGGAGATCACATGCCCTGGTGAACATGAAAGTAAACAGTGCTAGTGGTCATGCTCCATTAATTATGGGGCTGCTCTTTCTCATTATTATAGCAATGTGTGATAAAAAGGGTTATTGTGGCAGGACACTAACACTTTTAAATATAATGGGACAAGAACGTTTTTGGACACTCGTCTGATAATCTCCTTAGCCTATGCTTTCTAAATCCCTTCCACTTCACCACCTTTGGTAAAGTATTTACATCACGTATGGCAAACATGTGGCCTTCTGACCATGCAGTAATGTGTGTGTGTGTGTGTGTACCTACATGACAGAAAGAGAGATCAGACCAAGAGACAAGTTTAACATGAAAGAGATAAATCCAGAAAAAGTGTTATCTCTGAAAATTCAAGCTCTTGCCATCCTTTTATGTCTGTAATGGATTTCAAGAAGGAATCCCCAAAGATTTCAGCTCATGACAAGGATCATACTGAAAAAAAGAAATTGCAGTGATGCTCAAAATTATAGCAACATACCTAAGCATGCCTTTAGAATTCCAGTGAGAAATATGAGAAACAATGCATTGTTGCACATCATCCTACATCACATGGGGGAACGCTGGAAAAAGAGCCCAGCTGCCACCCATCTCCACCAGAGTTAACTCATAAATCACTCAGCAGGCTTTTTCCTTCCAGTGGATGGCATAGAAACAATAACCCATCCTTCCTTATTGGTTTTTTTTTATAATCAGCCTCCTCCCAATCCCCTATGCTCTGATGGTTGACAACATTTCCAGCTGGTGGGAAATCCAAAATGCAAGCCAGAGAAGAGCTGGGCTCACCTATCCAGGAAGAGACAAGACTGAAAATCATGAGAGATTGAGAGAGAAAGAGATTGACTCACTGACTGTTTAAATTAAGATCTAGGAGGGTGTCTTTATTCATGTGATGTATTGGTTTGGAAACTTTTGCTGACATTTCATATGGGCAAAGCCACAGCAAGGAAGCAAACCAAGGGTGTGCTGGCATCATCTCTTCTTCTTTTTGTCTCTTTTTGCCTTAATTGAACAACAAGTGAAAAGAAGAAAAAGAAAGTGAGCCCCAAGAGAGATGATTAATTGCTTAATAACTTCTGCAGCTGCATAAAAATGATATGTGCTGTGCGGTGCTTCACTTTACTATCCTTTTTTTAAAAGGAAATAAAAGAAAGTCTTTGTGCGCCTGTTTGAGCGTATATGAAAAATTGGGCTAAAATGCTGTAACTGAACAGTGTTGCACACAGTGAAAATGTCACTCACTGAAAGTTGGTTGGTGGGGGGAGCTGGCATATTAGGAGCAGTTCCTCTTTGTCAAATTACTGCTGAGAAGCGATCAAATGGAGTATGTACTTTCTGTCCACCCCCTGTTCAGTAGCTGCAGTGTGTCTTTGCCTGGCTTTATTTTTCTGCTCCTCAGGGACCCGCTATTATACTGTACCCCTTGCTGGGAGATAGGGAAATACCAAGACTAGTTGAACGATCACAAGTACCCTTAAGGGGAAACACACAGTGGTTCAGCTTTTGTAGCCTTGGAATATGGGGAGAAGACATTCCTTGACAAAAGCACTTGTCTCAGTCAGGGAAGGCCAAATAAGCTCTCCTCTCTTCCCTTCCTATGTTTCCTTGTCATGTGATTAACTGACTCCTTCTATTTGCAACACAAATATGTGTAATAACAGCCATCTGTCTTTTGCAGAGCTTTCCTCTTCACATTTATTTTAACTGAAAGCCCCAAACCTAACAACCAGTGGGAACATATCCTCAGGCTGTGTTCAGAGGGAAGAAAAGAAGACTAGAATGCTTTGGACTAAAGATGCTTTTTCTAGGACACTTTGGAATAAATTGGGGAATCCACTGAATAATTTCAAACCACAACTCCATAAAGTAAAAAAGAAAGAAAGTCAAAAAGTGGTTCAACTTTTTAATGGCAAGGTTGTCAGCTTTTATTGACTCCTATCTGTCTGTCTACACAACCCATACATATTAGGGATGCTCACACATTATGCTGTACATATGTTCATAATGTATGCATCCAAGTTTAGTTTGTGAGAATCTTTCTACCTATGCTCCTTTCTGATTTCGCCCCAGGTATAAGAATCTTTTCAAATACAGAGTACAGATCAAGTTTAAAGTTGTACTTTTGTATGTTTGTGTGAATTCATGAGCACATAGGTGGTGTTCACATGTTACCCTGTACGTATATACAGTCGGCCTCTCCATTGATGCCCCCTTGTCATGGGAGACAGGCTTTCATACCCTAATGATGTTTTGAGCTATGCTGGTGGTGGCATACTAGCCACCGGTAGGGTCTCCCATGCCAGACAGGTCAAAACCGAAGAGTCTGACAAAGAGCGCCAAAGGGCAGGATGGGCTCTCTAGCCTTATGGCAACCATCCTAGGAGAAGGAAATCTCTAATCCAAAACCCGGGCAGATGGTGCTCATCCAACTCTGTAAGGCCAACCATCTAAGAAAAGGAAACTCTAATAAAACCTACAACCCGAGGACCTCGCTGCTACCATCCATGCTTGCAAGGCCACAGGAGATGAACCTTTGGTTTAAAGGATGAGGCCAGTTCTGTGCACAATGTGCTCTACCAGAAAAATCCATTGCACAGGCTCGAAGGACAAATCCAATACTGAAAAAGCCCTGTAGCGATAGGCGAGGGATGAAGCGGCAGGTGTAAAGATGCACTGGAAGATGCAGACTCAACCCTGCATGCAGGTGGTTCAGGACTTTGGTCGCTCGAGGCTGACCTGGGAGATGATAGTCTTGTTCGGCAGCATCCTGAACGACCAAGCAGCCTTTTTTAAGGAGACCACTGCTTGCTCCATATGGAGAGGGGTCTAGAAAAGGCGGCCTAACGAAAGGTCATCCCCAACTACCTGGTTGGCTAGCTGTGGCCAACGGGCATCTTCTGATGCGGTCAAACAAAGGCATAGAAACTAAGGCACGCACCAGCCTCCAAAGGTGTAAATAAACTGACACTTGCATGATGGAACATCAGAACCCTGTGAGACTCTGCAGATAGTGGACGGCCTGAGCGTCATTCTGCTCTAATAGCCCATGAACTATGACAACTTAATATTGACATCACTGCTCTTAGTGAAGTTCATCTCCATGAGGAAGGGAGTCTTAAAGAACACAGTGCCGGCTACACACTTTACTGGTTTAGCAAACCCAAAACCGAAAACATCTTTCAGGAGTAGGCTTTATGATTAAAAACTCCATTGCCTCCAAACTCGAAACTTTGCCAACAGGACACTCTGATCGCATTATTTCCTTACGCCTCCCACATGTTGTTCTCTTTAGTATATATGCCCCAATTATGCAAGCCGACCCTGTAGAGAAAGATAAATTCTACACAGACCTGTGCCAAGTCATACAAAAAGTCCCTGTAGAAGATAAAATTATTGTCCTTGGTGACTTCAATGCCAGAGTACGAAAGAACTCTGAAGCCTGGAAAGGTATCTTAGGCAAACATGTTGTTGGAAATTGCAATGATAACAGATGCCTCTTCCTAGAGTTCTGTGCAGAACAACAGCTGACTATTACAAACACTATCTTTCAGAAGAAAGATAGCTTGAAGACAATCTGGATGCATCCCCGATCCAAACATTGGCACCTCATTGACTATGTTCTAGTCCGCCAGAGAAACATTCGTGATGTCTGTCATACTCGAGTGATGCCGAGTGCAGAATGCCAAACAGATCTTTGCCTCGTCAGATGTAAACTAACTCTTCATCTTAAGTTCAAACCTAAGGGGAGTGGCATCTTAAAGAGGAGACTCCAAGTCAGCAATCTTCAACAAGCTACCATGAGAGACAACTTCCAGGCAAACCTCCAAACAAAACTTGAAGACCATCCTACAGATCCTTCTCCTACAGTGCTTTGACAACATATCAAAAACAGTATCCTCCAGTCTGCGGAAGAATCCCTCGGGTTCTCCCACAAGAAAAATCAAGACTGGTTTGATGAAAACAACCAAGAGATCCAAGAGCTGTTGGCAAAGAAGGGAACTGCTCACCAGGCATACCTCACCCAGCCAACTTGCCATGTAAGAAAAGCAGCTTTCCATTTCACATGTAGTAAACTTCAACAAAAACTCTGAGACATGCAGAACAAGTGGTGGATCAATATAGCAGAAAAGACAACACTGTGTAGATCTGGGGAATTCTAGAGGATTTTATGAAGCTCTTAAGGCAGTGTTTGGACATACATCAGGTCCAAAGCTCCTTACACAGTACAGATGGTCAAACATTAATTACCGATAAAGCCTCCATCCTAAATCAATGAGCTGAACACTTTCAAAGTCTCTAGTGCCATGCGAGTAGTCCAAGGCTCAGCTATCCAACATATGATACACAAACCATTGAAAAATGTATTGGACATAGATCCCACTTTGGAAGAGACCCTTAAGGCCATACAGCAGATGAAAAACGGCAAGGCAGCTGGGATTGATGGAATCCCACCTAAAGTTTGGAAACACGGAGGTCATGTACTCCACAGTAAATTCCACGAACTCCTTGTGAATTGCTGGGAAAAAAGGGAACTGCCATCAGATCTCCGAGATGCAGTCATCATCACCCTGTATAAGAAAAAAAGGAGCAAAATCCGATTGCTCAAACTATCGAGGCATAACACTGCTCTCTATTGCTGGAAAAATCCTTGCAAGGATACTCCTGAACAGATTAGTTCCTGCTATTGCAGAAGAACTTCTTCCTGAAAGCCAGTGTGGCTTCAGAGCCAATAGGAGTACTACAGATATGGTATTTGCCCTTAGACAACTAGGAGAGAAATGTAGAGAGCAGAACAAGGGACTCTGTGTAACATTTGTCAACCTCACCAAAGCCTTTGACATGGTGAGTAGAAAAGGCAGATCCTGGAAAGACTAGGATGTCCCCCGAAATTCCTTAAAGTGATTATCTTGCTACACTAGGGCCAGCACCGTCAAGTCAGATATGGTGATGCTCTTTCAGAGCCCTTTCTAATAACTTATGGAGTGAAGCAAGGTTGTGTTCTTGCACCAACTTTATTTACAATCTTCTTCAGCATGATGCTCCAAAGGGCTACAGCAGAGCTCAAAGAAGAAGACGGCATCTATATATGTTACGGTACTGATGGTGGCTTGTTTAACTTAAGCCATCTGAGGGCTCGCACTAAGATTCTACACTATCTAGTCCGTGAGCTGCTCTTCGCTGATGATGCTGCCCTTGCTGCCCACACAGAAGCAGCTCTGCAGCACCTAACATCTTGCTTTGCAACAGCTGCATAGCTGTTTGGGCTGGAAGTCAACCTGAAGAAAACAGAAGTTCTCTACCAGCCTGCACCACAGGGTGAACACCATCATCCCCACATTGCCGTCGGGAAATCTGTGCTTAAGTCAGTTCACAGTTCACCTACCTGGGAAGCATCATCTCCTCAGATGCCAAGATTGACAAAGAGATTGATCACAGATTAACAAAGGCATATAGCGCATTTGGAAGACTCTACAAAAACATCTGGAGTAATAAACACCTGAGGTGAAGCACAAAAATCAGTGTGTATAGAGCCATTGTACTGTCTATTCTCCTTTATGGGTCTGAAACATGGGTCACCTATCGCCACCACTTACGACTCCTCAAACGCTTTCATCAGCACTGTATATGCACAATCCTAAATATACACTGGACTGACTATGTGACTAATGTTGCTGTCCTTGAGCAAGCAGGGATCACCAGCATTGAGGCCATGATACTGAGAACACAGCTGCGCTGGGCAGGACACGTTTCTAGGATGGAGGACCATCGCCTCCCAAAAATAGTACTCTACGGTGAACTCGCCACAGGTCAGCGTAAGAGGGGCGCTCCAAAAAAGCAATACAAAGATTCCCTGAAACAACATCTCAGGCTTGGCCAAATTGATCACCAACAATGGTTCGCCCTGGCCTCACATCGGGAGGCATGGAGACGCACTATCCACAATGCTGCAGCCTTATTCGAGAACTTACACCGAACCAGTCTTGAAGAGAAACGACAACGCAGAAAGAATCACAACCCGGAAACATCACCCAAGGAGACCTTCTGCTGTGCTTTCTGCAAACGGACTTGTTTATCTCGGATTGGCCTTTTTAGTCTTCAGCACGCTTGCAGAAAGTGTGGGATGAGTCCTTCCTGAATCTTCGTTTGTGAAGAAAAGCCAGAGAGAGAGAGAGAGAGAGAAAGAGAGAGAGAGTCGGACCCCCATATCTGTGAAGGTTCAGTTCTTGGACTTACCACAGACACCTGAAACTATGGATAACAGGAAACCCTATTAAAATACAGGATTTCTGGTAAAAATATACCATAGAGTTGCATTGGAGGACCTAGAAGATACCTAAAGAAGATGCCTCCTTAGGCGTTTTCC
Source organism: Gambelia wislizenii (assembly GCA_030847615.1). Lineage (NCBI taxonomy): Eukaryota > Metazoa > Chordata > Lepidosauria > Squamata > Crotaphytidae > Gambelia > Gambelia wislizenii. The sequence goes on from JAUMIR010000005.1 coordinate 29,746,242, forward strand.
AGTGCAACTCTATGCTATGTGTCCCTGTTTTGTATCCATCCATGGATAAGGAGCCCTGGTGGCACAGTGGTTAAATGCCAGTACTGCAAGTCACCACGTCACAAGTTCGATTCCAGCCGGCTCCAAGGTTCACTCAGCCTTCCATCCTTTCGTAGGTCGGTAAATTGAGTACCCAGCTTGTGGGGGGCAATTAGCTAACACACATTGGAAACTGTTTAATGCAGTGTAGATGTGTAAATAGCTATTGCTTAAAACAATTTGTAAGCCGCTCTGATAGCCTTGTGGCTGAAGAGCGGGGTATAAATAAATAAATAAATAAATAAAATAAACTGAAACTGAAGATATTGGTTACACAGATACGGGGGTCCAACTGTGTTTTCAGATATTTGTGAGAAACTGTACAGTGCCTCAGCCATGAAAAAGGAGGAAGGCTTCATCCTGTAATCATTCCTGACCCCTAGTTTGGATTGCTACAATGTTTTTTACATGGGACTGCCCTTGAAGAAAGTTTTGGAGCTCCAACAGAAGCAGTATGTAATAGTAAGGCTACTGATGCTGTCAGGCCAAAGAGAACAGTAATACCAATTTTCAAGATTCTGTCTTTGTTTCCTACCAACTTCCAAGCTCATTTCAAGGTGCTGGTTCCTTTAAAACCCTACATTCCATGTAGGGTTGTTCGCCTACGTGGGCTAGCCTGGGCTCCTGGCAGCTGCATATGATAGAGGAGGAATTCTCAACCTTTGATTCTCTGGATGTTTTGGACTTCAGTTCCCAGAATCCCTCACCTTGGTCCATGCTGATATGTGTCTCTGGGAACTGAGGTCAAAAGCTGCTGGAGGACCAAAGGTTGAGAACCACAATAATAGAGGGTCTTCTTTTGTACCATCATTCCTAGAACTGGGCTTCACATCCACAAAGGACAGACAGTATTCAACCCCATATCTATTAAATCAGCATAAATCATCTTTCTCTAATCCAGTGTCTGGATGACTGTTCAAGGCTAAGGCTGCTAACACATTGCAGAAATAATGCAGTTTGACACCACTTTAACAAACATAGCTGCATCCTATGGAATTCAGGGATTTGTAGTTTGATGTGGTACCAGAGCTCTCTGACAGAGAAGGCTAAATATCTCAAAACCACAAATCCCAGAATTCCATAGCATTGAGCTATGGCAGTTAAAGCAGTGTCAAACTTCATTATTTCTGCAGTATGTCAGCAGCCTAAAACATCACAACACACATTGGCCTTTAAAGATGGCTGAAAGGTTTTACACCCATTTTTCATCAAGTTTATTTCTCCCATGATGTTCTAAGTGGAAGCAATATAAATAAGGATACATTTCCTTTCCAAGGAACAACAACAGTTCATTTTCCCTATATTCTGCACACTAATCATAGACAATTATATAACACATTGATAAGGAAACAAGCCTGCAAGTCCGTAAGTGTAGGACTTTATCCAACTTTAAAGGAATGAACAGCTGGATTGAATTGTAATGGCATAATGTGAGAGCATAAAAATTGAAGCCTTATACCTACCTAGTAAATTTGCTCCATTTTATATTTATGTTCCCTTCTATATTTATTATACTATATATCAAACGATTTTACTTTTTTATAGGCTAAATTTTATCTATATGCAGATGACACCATCATCTACAGACATTGTAAATCTGAAAGTATTAAACCTGCTGCAGAAACTGAATTTTCATATTTAGAATGTATAAGTGTTGGTATTTGAACAAAGCTTAATCTTATGCATGATCTAAAGGTATGATCGGCAGAAAGGCAATAGACTGAAGCAAATTACTAATGCCAGTTTCTTAGTCGAAAATTGGAACTTTACTATAAAACTTCCATAATATTCTTGCTCTATCTGACCAAATGTCGATCTAGTCCCATACCTTGGTTTTTTCCTGGGCTGTGAGGCCATGTTCTGGAAGAGTTTACTTCTGACGTTTCACCTGCATCTGTGGCTGGCATCTTCATAGAATGGTTGGGTAGGGATGTGTGTGGAATTTATATGCTGTGAACCCCTGTTGGGGAGTATACGTAAATTTGTGTATTCTAACAATTAGTTTCTGGGTTTTGATATGCAAGGAGGATTAGTGTCTGTTTGGCTAATGGTTGGTTGATGGCCCATTATCTGCTGGAAATCTCCCTGTCCCTGGGTGGAATTCATTTGCAAGTGTTGAGTTTTGAAGCTATTGAAATCCACAAACACCTGGACAATTTCAACAGGAAAGAAGAAACCCTAAAAATAAACAAAATCTGGTTGCCAGTCCTGAAAAGAACTAAAATCAAAAATTTACATATACTCCCCAACAGGGGTTCACAGCATATAAACTCCACACACACTCCTACCCAACCATTCTCTGAAGATGCCAGCCCAGATGCAGGTGAAATGTCAGAAGTAAACTCTTTCAGAACACGGCCTCACAGCCTGGAAAAAAAACCAAGGAAAATCTATTACATTCATTATTTGATAAGAACTTCTCCACATTTGCAAATTTCTTTGTAAATTTTAGATAAAGAAAGTGAGGTTTGTTTTCTAAAACTCCACTATCCCCTATAACATACTTTATCAGGCATCAACTGCAGAAGGAGAATGAGGTCCATTCTTTTGGCAACTGGAGCACAAGTGAATGACATTTCCATCAGGTTTGAGAGGAGGGGGAGTCAGACCAGGAGAGGTTATTTAATTAAGTATACTTTAACTTAAATAGTTGATGTAGAATACTGGCCTACATAGAGTTACAAATTAAAGTTATAAGGATTTCCTTAAAGCTTGAAATTATTTTTAATTTGATTTTTTTAAAAAAACTAGGTAAAGATGTAGGGGTGTAAAAACTTAAAAATCAAAAATTGATTAAAGATCCCAGGGTGTAAGCCCTTTGGGAAAGTTTTTTTCAAAGTTAAAATTGTCAGGAATTAACTTCTAGTACAGTGGCAGAGACTGGAAACAGGACTCAGTTAGTAAAGTACTTAGACCCCAAGACACTAAGAAAAAAAGAAAAACAAACAACGTCTTCTTGGAAGAAATACTTAAGCATTTACTAATGGCTTTTCAATCTGCATATTCATAGAAAGCTACATTCTAACTGACTAAAGGATTTAGGTCAGAAGTCATGATTTACCATCCAGTGAGACTGGGAAAAATAGGAAAGGCAAACATCCTTATGGTAGTATGTGGGGATGCATCTTTCTTCTTCAGAGGTAGAACAAAGAATCATAAAGATCTTTGGACGCATGAGGTCAGTAGACCTGGATCACATGATCGTATGGCTTGGCTGTGTCTCTGACTACAAACCAAGCCCATTAAGGATAGGGGGAGGAGAAGGGGGAGGAACTCTTTGACATGCAGGAGGTCTCTGAAACTTCCCTGAGACTTGCTTGCTCTAAAAGCCAGAAAGGGCGGGGAGGTGCACAAAGAATGCTGGATTTTTCCAACAAAACATCTATATGAATTGACTCTTTTACCTAGTTCTGTACCTAAAATTTCATCTCTACCTTTATTTAAACAAGAGCTGTGGTTTCTTTCTTTACTTCTGCAGAATCTTACCAATGAAACCAAGTGATTTCAGCTGAGGTTAATACAGATTGCTGAGACTACCATCCTGTCTTCTTTCTAATGGTCTTTGCTAGAGGTCATATAATACCTACAAGCCAAGGTATCCAAGACAGAGGACACACTGAAATGCTCCAGAGAAAGAAAGATTATTGTTTCTGTAGCCAACTCTCAGTCAACATAGAAAGATTTTTATATCCCTTCCTTTCTAGAAGAACCCAAAAGCCATCCTGGGTGGGCAGGGCAAATCCAGAGCCTGTTTCACTGCTTGGGAGGATGCTCCAGTTCACTGTGATGTGGCTTACCATCCAGGCTACCTACACATAAAGCCAAGGAGTTTCAGAACCTAGGCCAAATCCATACTACACAAATAATCCAGTTTGAAACTGGATTATTTGCCATGGTGCCTTCCTATGGAATCCTGGGATTTGTAGTTTGGTGAGGCACCAGCACTCTTTGGCAGAGAATGCTAAAGTCCTTCTAAAACTACAAATCCCAGGATTCACTAGGAAAGAGCCATGGCAAATAATCCAGTTTCAAACTGGATTATTTGTGTAGTGTGGATTTGGTCACAGACTCTGAAGCCCTTGACAATCAGACATTGCACTCTTTGGCCTTGTTTGGTCTATAGTGCAGCTCCTTCTACTTGCTGACTGGGTAAGCTTTTCCAACTTCCAGCCCAGGACCTTAGCTCCAGATATAACAAGTAACTTCAGGGTTCTTGGCCTGGAACAACACAGCCTCCAAGTTTAGGCTTGCTGCTAGCTGTGACCCCAGCTTAACTGTGGCAATAACTTGGTTTTATGGCCTTGAACTGATTTGGAATCCTTCAGTTTGATTGTAATACATTATTATCACCTGGGACCAGAGTTAGAAAACATTACTTTTTCAACTGAAGGTCACCCCCTGTTTTCGTGGGATTGGTTTCACTTACCCGCAGTTAGGGCAGAAAGATCTCTCTAGGAATCTGAAGGACCATAGAGTCACACTGGAGGTGGTCTTTCTAGGCATTGGGAGTCCTCCGGCATGACTCCACCAGAGGCTGACCATAGATTTGTGCCAGACACCTCGAGAGACGTCCTCTAGGTCCTCCAGCATGATTCCATGGTACTCTATTGTAGTTAGCTATTATACATGGTTTTGCATATCTGTGGTAAGTCCAGGAACCTATCCCTCATGTAAACTGGGGGTGGGGGGGAATAACCTGTATAACTCTCAGAGCCCCTCAGCTAGCATGGCCATATATAATGCTGGTTCGAGCATACAGGAGTTATGGACTCAAACTCTGTCTGGGAATCACAAAGGGGATCTCAAGATCCCTTTTATATTTCAGAATTATTGGTGCTATAATTCTACTTTAACTGCCATCCTATGGAATCCTTGTGAGACACTAGAGTTCTCTGGCAAAGAATGCTAAATGTCTGTCCCTAAACTGAAAATCCCAGGATTCTATACGATGTTGCCACAGGAGCTAAAGTGGAATCATAGCACTATAATTGTGGGGTGTAAAAGGGCTTAGGAGTTTGTCCCTATTAACAAATTGAATTAAGGGCTGGTGTATATATGTTATGAGTCCTACTCCTGGTGAGTCAAACTTGTACAATGTAAAGATAAAATGCAAGCATATTCATCTCAAATAAATCAGTGGTTAAGATGAAACAAAAATGCATTTTGTGTGTCAAACACTATTTATGCTGTATGGTTTTAAATGGCTTGGGAAATATTTTCCCTGGGTATTGATTAAAGCTAGATTATATAAAGGAGCTGTCCCATCGCCCTCTTCAATTACATCCACATGATCCATAAATGGCTTGTCACATTTTTCTGCTTCCACTTAATGGGGTTATTTAGCGTGTAATATGAATTATAATGGTGTAAACATAAAGCAAAGAGACACGTACCCTTTCTGTGGTAGGGTCTTGTTGTAAAACTGTCTACTCTCCTTGGTACAGAGTTGATGTGCGAGGAGAAATTAAACAGTTTTGACTTTGCATCAAGCTTTCTCAAAAAAGTGAGGTCCTTCCAGCTCATTCAACGGCCCGTTGGATAGTTCAGACATTATGTTGAGCTGCTGTCTTCACTTATGGGCATCATCTATTAATGCGAACAATGGAACATAAGCTGGCAAATTACTGCAATTTCCAAAGGTTCCAGAATGCACATTTAGAAATGTGAATATTCTCATGCAATTTCCAACTTAGGTCACCTTCCCATATACAGTAGTCAGAAAGTGCTATAAGTTAACCTGGAAAAGAGGAGCAAAGTACAGTGAGTTGCTGCACTGATTTTACTAGGAAGGATAAAGTACTGTATCCTATCTAAAGTGGCAGTCTGAGAAATGATGGCTGGAATTCATTATCACAGTTACAACTGAGTTGCAACAGGGATCCTGCTTCTGATTGTTGCAATGAAGATCTGCTGAGCCCCAACTGACAGGAGAACAGACCCTGTTGCTCACAACCGCTGATGCCCAGTAAGTCAGGATTGGGAGGCTGGGCCAGGAGACACTGCTTAGTTAAGTATACTTGGTTAAATAAGTAGCTTAACTAAGTAGCTGATCCAGAATCTTGGCCACTATTAATTTGTCATTATTATTATATTTTAATGACTTATATTAGAGCACCATTTGAATTTTCCTTCTCAGGAAGAGAAGGAAGAAGAAAGGAAGGAAGGAAGGAGGCACCTTGGCTTTTCATGTTCTTTCTTGTTTCTAGTTAATTGCTCAAATTTTAGCTTATTTTTATTCTTAATATTTCACTGGAAAGTAAAAAGTGACCAGGGGCCCATCTACACAAGGGGGAAAAAACAGAATACCTTGCAGTAATGCTATTTCACAGCAGCAGCTACATGTCTTAACAGTGTTTTGAGCCTCAAAAGCCCCCATAAGCCTCGCATTCCAGATGGCAGCCATGAGTGATTTACTCCTGTTAGTTCATCACTGCCACCAATTATAAAAAAAAAAAAAACCATCATCCAAGGTGAGCTGGAGCGATACAACGATTTTACGATTTAATAGGAAAGCAAAACCAAAAACCCACCCTGTTTTATCACCTTAGCAATCTCTCACTAAGGCAAAAATCCAACATAGCGGCAGTGGGCGCTTGCCCTGTTAGCAAGCCCCACACCTGCTCTAACCCGGCCAATCAACTTTGCATTTCCATTCGAATCACTTGTTGTTCGATTGTCCTAATGAGCAGGAATGCACATGCCCTTGCTGTTTTTAAAAACGATGGGAAATGCCACAAAACCTTTTCCTGCGTTGTTTTTGCTGTTTTGCCCCCTACTCCTTCCAAATAGTATGGATTGGTGCATGATCCCATTTAGGCAGGTTGGATTCCCAGATAATTCCACTAGGGTTTTTTTTTAACCATTTAGATAGGCCCCAGATTTAGGAAATTACCCATGTTACATATTCAGTTATACTAGTCATAATCTGAGGAATTATCTTTGTTGCCCTCAGGGAAGGCATAGATGTGGAATAGTAGGAGGTATAAATAGAGATGGCTGAATGTCTGTGGACTCAGGAGATTATCAGATGGGGACAAAAATAGTGTCCCTGTCTCGCTATTTCCTCTCCTGCCCCCATCCCGCCACCCTCCCGGCACGAGAATGAAAAGTTTCAGACATACCTTATAGCACGTCTGTCCCCTCCCCTCAGCAGCCCAGGAGTGGATGGAGCTCTCACAGAGCTACATTCACTTCCTTGTTGAAATCCCGTGCCATTCTCACGAGAGGACGAGTGCGCGGGAAAGTCAAACTTTAAAAGAAAAATACACGTCAAAAAGTAAAACCAAGCACCTAAACACACTTTAAAAAATACAAGTAACCCTGGGAGGGTACAAAAAAGTGTGTCACACCCGAAAGTGTTTGGCATGGACCTCCCACTGATGCTGGCATCACGCCAGCATAATGGGGCACCTTTCACTTGCCCGTTGTTCCATGACAGGAGCATAATGGGCACTCTATTGACGGCTTAGCCCGTCAATAAAAAGAACTGCTGGCTGAACGGGAGCATGACACCACGGGGATGACATCATCTAAAAGGGAAGCCCTTTCGCAATCTCCTGGCATCACTGTCAGGCCATATTTAGGGTGTCTGATAATCTCCTCAGTTTGGACTGAGCTACTTAGAGGTTTATCTGGGTAAGTCCTGAAGTGGAATTCCCTTCCCAAGTAACTCCAGGAGAAATTTGAAGACCAGGCTTGATGAATCAAGAATCCAAATATATTAAAAGAAATGCATTTCTGTCCTATATCCTGACAGACCAGAATCAGAACAGAAGGGTGCCCTGAATTTGCTACCAGTATAGTCTTAATATAGAAGGTGCCAGGTCAACTTATCTTGTTCAGGTGCCATAGTAACATTCCATTCAGCTAACACTCCTGAGCAGATGTTTACGCTATCTTCTCAGGCTACCATCAAAACTGACCTTCCACAGATTAATTCCAGACTCCTTGCTATCAGAAGGCCTTAACCCTTTTCTGTCAGGGAGAAAGAGACATGTTGGGTATAACTCTAGCCATGTCAGCTTTTTTTTCTAGAGGAAAAGTCCCAAAGCTTACAATTCTATAGAGATCCAAGCAGTTTTCTAAGTTAGCTCAAGCAAAAGCATACAGTACAACCCAGACCAATCCCTGCAGTTTTACTTAGCCAAGTCCAAAAAAATATGTTTTCTCTAGGCCCTCCAGTGCGATTCTATGGTATGCTTCCACCAGACATTGTCCACAGAGTTGCACTGGAGGACCTAGAGATCCCTAGAAAGGTGTTCTCTCAAGGAATCTCTAGGTCCTCCAGTGACTCTGTGGTATGCTTGGGCCAGAAGTCATTCATTTGAATAGGGTTTGCTATTATCTCCAGTTTTACATTTCCACAATAAGTCCAGGAACATGTCTCCCACTGATACGGAGGTCATATTGTACTAGCCTTCTCCCTATAATTTTAAGCTTTAGCCTATTCTGAATGGCAGCTTTTCCTAAACATTGCATTGGGAATGTGTTCCAGGTTCCTCTTCCTACAAGGTCCAAACTTAGCATTTTATACAAACATGCTCATACACTACTCCAAAAATATGAAGGTTTTCCCTGAGACCAACTGACCACCCCTCCCAATGCCTGCTATTTCATGGCAGTTCACACTGAGGAGAAAATAGTTTTGTTCATTATGCAAGGACATAATGAACAAAACATTATGGGAGGTGGGTGGAGCTACCACCAAAAAGCTTTGTTTAACTGCTTTAAAATGTTCCAAATGCTGTTCTGTGCAGGCACAGTAACCCACTTGTGTGAATCACAGAGACCACAATGAAGAAGTCATGATTTATATCCCTACCAAGTTCTTTGTTGGGGTGTATCCAAACAAGAAATTATAGCAATATGATAGCAGTTTGACTGTTAAAACACCTGTCTATAAAATTGTGGAGATCATAATTTGGGGAGGTACATGGAATTCTTACTAGAGTACTACAATGCTGTAGCTCAGGGGGATGCAAAAGAGCTCTCCAGATGTCATGGGCCAGGATCAGGACTCCGATTCTGAGTTTGAAAAGACTCCTACAGCTCTCCAAATGGAAGAGCAGCCTCAGCCTGAAAAGGAACAGAGCCAAGACTCACCTGTAGCAACTTGGCAGGGGATGCAGCCGGGGAAACAGCATGGCCCCCAAGTCTATGGACCTGGCATGTGGAGCAGAGAGCAGAGCAGCGACTCTCAATGATGCTCCTGCCAAGCATCAGGAGAGGTGCTCCTGAATAGAGCCAGCTGGTGGAAGCCCATTTAAAAGCCAGCTCTGGCTAGTGCTAGAAGCAACTTGTCTGCTTTCTGGCTGGCATTCTGGCTTTGAGACTTCTGTAATTCTGACCCCTGGGCTGTCTGATGAACCTTGCTGGATTTTTAGATCCCAGGCTGCCTATTGATGCTGCTTGTTTCCCCGAACCTGGGCTGGCGTTGACTATGCTTTTGCCAAACCGACTTCCACAGGCAAGGATGCTTTCGAAGCCCTGTTAATATATACTGCCCTTACCTGAGCTGTTCTCAGAAGTTTGAGCTAATTCCTTCCTCCCTTGCTCAGTCTGGGGAGCACAGTCTGGGGAGATTATCAGATGAGCCTCTAAAAATGTTATTGTCTCACTATATTTTAAAGCATGAGTGTCCTGGCACAATAACCTTTTTTATTACATGTTGCTGTAATAACAAGAAAGAGCAGCCCCGTCATTAACAGAGCATGAACAATAGAGCTGTTTACCTCTGCGTTCACTGGGGCCAAAGATCTTGGTGGTTCTCGTGAGAAGACACAAGTATGGTTGAAAGTCTAAAAACAGCTAAATTTAAAAACAAGCACTGAAACACACTTTAAAATTGGCAAGCAACATGAGGAGGTTCATAAAAAGATCATCCTGTGCCTAGTTTTTGTGTTCTCACCTAGAGGTGTTCTGACGGGGACCACCCATTGAGGCTGTATTCACAACAGCAGAATGGGATGCAATTTCAGACACTTGCAATTCCGTGAAAAAAAATGCCATTGGCGATCTATTGACAGCTTGGCTCATCAATAAAATACAATGGCTTATTCACAGCACTGGAACACTTCAAGAACGCGAGGGGATGACATCATGCAATATGGGCTCCCTTTTGCGTTCTTTTGGCTTCATTATCATGCCATATTTGCTACATCTGATAATCTCCTGGGAGTGTGTGCTAGCTGAGCCACGACACCAGCAGAGAATTCAAACCACAAATCCCAGGATCGGATAGGATGGACCCACAATAGACAAAGTGTTATCAAGCTGCTATACATGTGCCGTGTGGGTACAAACGTAGTCAGCAGCTGGCTCACTACAGCTAGGCAAATTATGGCATGGATAAAGGATAAAGCATCTTTGTGGCTCTGAAGAGACAAGTGCCTCCCAGCAGGTCTGTTAATGGCTACAGGATATGCAGCCACCTGAGGTAACCTTAGGTTCACAAAGTTTAATTCAATGCCTTAGCTTAGCTTGGTTTAACAAACCAGAAAGCCAATAACCACAAAGAACAAAAAGGAGAGAGAGGCAAAGAGGAGAACAACAAAGGAAACAATGGGAAAGGAGCCCTTCTGATAAGAAAAGCCAAACCAAATTCAGCAAATTGTTGAGCCGAAACCATACATGCTTAGTTTGCTTAGCTGAGCAGAACAAACAATCAGATAAGCTGCCTGGCACATATTCACGAGGCTTTTTTTATTGAAATAAAATAATAAAGCTCCAGTGTGCTGTGCATTGACATCAAGACACACACCAAAAAGGAAATGTGATTTATTACCATATTTAGATTACCAAGAAAGGTATATCAAGGTGAGACAGTGGAAGAACGCCTTTGTGTCAGCAAAAGGCTCCCACACACACACCTCCAAGCCGGTGCTTCAAGAAAAATTAAAAAGTGGTAGGACCCAGTGGTGCTAGCAGCACAAAACAAGGGGTGAAAGGAGCACATAGCAAAGTTAGACACATCACAAAACTGAAGGATTTGGACCAGCTAGTAGGCAACAGGGTAAGGATGGGGAAATCTGTCAGTTTCATTTTCAGTTTATTTGACATTCTCATTTTCTCAGCGCACAGAAAAGGGTTCTGGGATTATAACCCCAGAGTCCCCCAGTGAGCATGGCTGCTGGCTATGCTGGCTGGGGAATTGAGGGAGTTGTACTTTTTTAAAAAAGTCTCTTTTCTGAGTTCTGATTTTGGCATGGGGAGCCCTGACTTGTGAACTCTCCAGCACATTCCTAGTAGAGCATGACTCACCACTTCTCCCAAAACTTTTCCAGAGTGAGCTGAACCAATACACGGCTAGTTGTCATTTCAACATGTGCCAGAGTATTTGCAAACAAGTTCTATTTCACTAAATCTAACCATACAAATGTGTTTTACATGTGTGTTGACTTCAATATATGAGTAACCATCCTATGAATTGCCCATAAGAACAGGTTGCAAGAAGCCTGAGGTGCTTACAAACAGCCATTCCTAATTATATAACTTCAAAATGGCAGCACTCCCAAAGGTCTCTCCTAAACATTTTACACAGGAAATTATTACACAGGTATTTACTCAGTCAACAAATATATGGGTGCCATAGAACTTCCTTAGTTTGTATTTGTGACAACAAACAAGCCAGTCTCCGTGATATGCAAAATAACAAGAGAAGTGGCCTCTGTAACCAAACTCTTGCTCATGCTTTGACCAAATTGCTCTACATTCCAGCTAACTTCCCCTGGTTGGAAATCAACACTTGCTGAAATAAAGACACAGACATGCATGTAGGCTTCCATCCTACACTGAACAACTTCAACCACTTGTTAGAAAAGTTGGCTGAATTTCTAATTGAGACTTATATCTTCATAAATGGCCCTACAAGTAGTTTTGCAGTGTGCGTATTCACCCAGAATCATAGAATTGAAAGAGACCACAAGGGCCATCCATTCCAACCCCCTGCCATGCAGGAATAAACAATCAAAGCATTCCAGAAAGAAGGCCATCCAGCTTCTGTTTAAAACCCTCCAAAGAAGGAGATTCCACCACACTCCCAGGCAGCAGTGGATTCCACTTCCGAACAGCTCATACTGTCAGGAAGTTCTTCTTAATGTTTAGGTGGAATCTCTTTTGCTGTAGTTTGAGTCCATTGCTCCATGTCCTAGTTTCTGGAGCAGCAGAAAGCAAGCTTGCTCTATCCTCAGTATGACATCCCTTCAAATATTTAAACATCTATATATATAATTACCTTGGGTATGTTGCCTTTCCCAGTGTGCTGATACTCTGCTCAGGAAACACATCCAACCCATACCCAACGAATCACCACCCACATGCAAATTCCCTCTCCACCTCACAATCCACTCCTGCCACTCAATCTGTGGCCCAGATTGGGACCCAGACAGTCAACTGGCGGTGGTGGCAGCAAGGCAACAGAGCAAGTCACCCTCAACAATTCCAGGAAAAGTGTGGAATGCTGAGAAAGGGGGAGGAGGAATTTAAACCCACCAGCCTACCTTGCAGAGTTGTTGTGAGGTCTATTGGGTGTTTTGGGGGGAGCATCTTTTAATGGCCTATGGTACGCTAAGTCCAGCTAGTGGTTATCATATCACCTCTTAACCTTCTCTTCTCCAGGCTAAACATACCCAGCTACTTAAGCCACTCCTCATAGGGCAATGGTTCCAGACCTCCCACCATTTTGGGCACCCTCCTCTAGACACATTCCAGCTTCTCAATATCCTTATTAAATTATGGAGTCCAGAACTGGACACCGTTTTCCAGGTGAGGTCTGACTACAGCACAATACAGTGGCACTATTACTTCCCTGAATCTAGACAATATACTCCTATTGATGCAGCCTAGAATCACATTGCCTTTTTAGCTGCCGCATCACACTGCTGACTCATGTTCAGTTTGTGATCCACTAAGAGTCCTAGATCCCTTACACATGTACTGCTGTCAAGCCAGGTGTCACCCATCCTATATCTGTGCATTTCATTTTTACTGCCCAAGTGTAGTATCTTACATTTCTCCCTGTTTAAATTCATTTTGTTAGCTTTGGCCCAGCTTTCTAATCTGTTAAGGTCATTTTGAATTCTGATCCTGTCCTCTGGGGTATTAGCTACCCCTCCTAATTTGGTGCTATCTGCAAACTTGATAAGAATGCCCCTAGGGGCTGCTGTGACATTATAACGTATCAGCACCTGTTGTGCAATGGTAGCCATTGGAGTGATTGATGCACCATGGCTTGATTAGCAATGGGCACCAATGCACATCATGGTGCTCAATAGGAGCACCCAATGCACATCAGAAGTGCCCAGTGCACATTGGAGTATTCTTGGCAGTGCACAGCTGCAAAGCTTCCCAATTAACATGGTTTCATTCTAAAACAAAATCCTAAACCCACAAAAGAATGATACTTTTATTGGCCAACCAAAATGCACAAAACACAAGATACAAGCTTTCAAAACTCCACTGGCTTCTTCATCAGGCAAAAGGTGTGTGTGGGGGGGAGGAATTAAACAGGAGGGAAAAAAGGAAAAAAGTGACAATGTTGGAATCACTGGCCTACATTTTGTATCAGATGTTGTCTCTGTAGTTGTACAGCTGGTCTGGAGGGATCTCAGTGCAGACAGAGGCCAGTCCCCTCTTGGCCATGTGGAGACTAAAAAAAAGCACAGTAAAATTTAAACTCCATTAGCAACAGTAATCCGTTTTCATTGTGTTTCTGCAACATATCTACAGAGAAAGTTTTTTAAAAAAACAACTGTGATGTAGTATCACCACCATTGACTGCTTCTGAAGCACCCAATAAACTCCCACTTTGACTTGAATGCATTTTGCGAGAACTTTTCACTATGGATGTATGAAACAAAGTCCCTATCTGATTTAATTTTTTCTCCCAACTGTAGAGCAAAGATGCCATCCTGAAGGGCTCAGCGTGGCAGGGATCTATCGCCAATGATGTATGCAGCTCCACTTCCTTGATGATTAGCTCAAATAAATCATGTTGGTATTTTCCACAGTGATTTAGCTGCCCTTTACATTCATATAAATCTTCAGGCCAAGGAGAAAATTAGCCAAGTCCACACATTGATCATGTGAGGTAAATTGTACCTCAGTGGCGGGGGTGGGGGTGGTCGCTAAACAATAACGTAGTGCAAATAACTTATCAGTTTGCTTTTAATCAATGCTGCTTCTCACAATGCATTATTCCAGCCAAGGGCCTAAATCACTGAGCACTAGAATGGTTGTTTTCAAAACCTTTTAGTCTAATTGGAAAAAATCTTCATTTGTGCCAGTAATAAACACTCACTAAACTGTCTGCACTTAATTGAGCTGCAGTAATTTATGGGAGTTCCCTACTGTTTTCCCACTTTTTAATCAGACAGACGCCTCTCTGTCTTTAACTAATGAAATCTTTGAATTCACCCAGTAGATCTGATCAAATGTCACTATGGAATAAATCTTCATTAACATTGGTGGGTCCCTTGTTTTCTTCCTTTGTTCCATGATGCCTGCCGCCACAGCTCCTCCGCACCACTGGGAGAACTTTGCAGCTAATGAGGCACTCAGTCAAAAATGAACAAACAGTTCTACCAGTGCCTACACATATGCTTGGCAGATTCACTGGATATCCCAGTATTCACATCTAGAGATAGACAGATCTGTCCCCTTCAGTTTCTCTCTAGGTCTAATTTTTTGTTTTGTTCCTCCTGAGCTTTCAGAATTTTTTCACATTCAACTTTAGTTCATCACAAATGTTGAGGGTTTAAAAAAAAAAGTTGGCATGAGAACTTAAATGAATTTCTCTTGGTTGGTGTACATACAGTACTACCTTTTCCCCAACCATAATGTACATATTTTGTAAGCAATTTTGTAATATTATATATTTTTAAAGGCATTTCCCCATTAATATATGCATTTTTGTGTGCACTTTCCCCCAATACATACATTTGTGTATCCATTTTTAATAGGAGAACTCCACTGCAAAATTCAAAGAAATATGACTTTGGAAGAACAGCCAGCATCTGTCATCTTTTAGGGGGATCATTGTGGAGAGGGGAGTTCCTTACCTCCCTCACATAGTGACCCCCAACCCCCTCAAAAATTAGTGGTTAGTGGAGTGGGGAACAGTGGAGAAAAGTCAATGTGTCTATAGCAGAATTAAGGCATTCTCTGGGATTTCTACCACAGAAAGTGATATTGTCATCATGTTTCTGACTATAGGCACATAGTCAACTGTTACTCTGCTGCCACCCCACCCAGTTTTACTGCCACTAAATGTCCACAGGGGGGCACACAGAACAAGGTGAGTCCCATGGGAAGGGAAAGGGGGGTGCAGTTCTATCTGTTATCTTATGTCTCTCCATCCAGGATCTTGGCCAGCAACTCAGCTTTGCTTTGTGTATTTGCTTCAGAAGTGTGAAATCAAGTATGTTTGCATTAAAAGATGAACCTAAAGAATTCCTCAATAATACCTATTCACATCACACCATAACAGCAATTTTCAGGTAAGAGGCTTAGTCTCTGAAGCTTTCATTAGATAGAACTGAAGTCAACCAGTGTCAAGACAATGTCAACCAAAAGAATGTGACATGATTTTACTGTGGAGCATATCTGGCTTTATAAACTGCCTGGAGAGCAGTCTGTCTACAGATTGTGTGTATATTGTGCTGTGCTCCTCAGAGGAAGGGGTAGAAGAATGATAGAAAACCTTCTGCCTTTTAGTTATATTAATCATTACCATCTGCTGAGGGTTTCAGGTTTACAAAGCTCATAGATTACCATACCTGCCCACAGGCATAGGCCTAAATCCAATTGCTAGTCCAAACTAGAGTTGAGTGTTTAGATTCATTGCTGAATGGTAAATTAACAATTAGTTGAATCCCACTGGTTTATTGGAACTAGCAATTGGGTTTAGGCCATGACCTCTAAGTTAGGGGTGGTAAATCATATAGTACTCCAGTCACTGAAATGCAACTCCCATCATTCCTCAACATTTGACCATGCTGGCTAGGGCTTTGGGGAGTTGGAGTTTAACAATATCTGGAAGACTACATGATTCCCATTCCTTATTTAAGTTGACACAAAACATGAGAAGAGGTAGAGCACTCTGCAAAGAAACAGAGAAATTGATTATGGAACTCCAAAAAAAGAACTGATGGAACTACAAAAGCTTTTTGATGGAAGAAAGTGTGGAACCAGATGCATTGTAAGGGGCCACAACTGTTTGAAGATGCTTACTAAAAGAAATCGAAAACAAACTAGAAGAAGAAACAGAAAGTCTGAAATGCAGATTAGAGGACAATATGCAAGAAAAGATATAAGACAGAAAGAATGAAGTGATAACCTGGCCTCAAGCCATTTAGGGATTTAAAGATTAAAATCTGCACTTTGAATTGGGTCTGGAAAAGGACTGCCAGCCAGTGCAGAAAGTGATTATCTCAGCCTGTCCCCGTAGGTCCTATGCTGGCGAAAAGTCAGGATATTGATTGATTGATTGAATGAATGAATGAATATAAAATATCTGTCCCCTTTGGCTAGAGACAATTTTCAAGCTTTGAGACCATTTTTAAAAACAGGTTAACATTTCAGCACTCTAAATGCAAGGTTACAGAACATGGATAACTACCACAAATGGAATCATGTGTCTTATAACAACTTAAGACAATCTAAACCACCAACGTTACCCATTTTTCTAGCTGAGATAGTGTGGAACCTCTTTCATCTGAAGGCCAGATTCAATTTCAGGGGCTTCATTTCAGCGGCAGAGAGACCAGAAGGCTAAATGGTGTGAACACCATTATGTGATCGCAAATACTAGCATATTGTAGCTTTGGGTGCTCACTGCCAGTAACTGAGCCTTAACAAAGGAGTTTCAACCTATTAGAAGGAGGAAAGACCTGTGGAAAAGTTGGGAAATCTCCAAACAATGGTCTCCTCGGGAAAGGGAGTGGCCATGTGGTGGGTTAGGATTCGGGCAGATTCAGCCACAACGCATGAGGTTCCGTACTTTCAATCTAAGGCTTGTCTACACTGGTCAAAAAAAGAAAAATGCAGACTCACCCTGAATCCAGCATGGGAAGTCCAGACAATGTAGAACGCTGGGGGTTCCTGAAAATTCACAAGTGACCTTGGGGTCTTTTGCTGTCTAGACAGCTGGATCAGATTTGGCCCAATCCAGTTGTCCACAGGCAAACGCAGCCCCATCTCCCTTACCATGTGTTGAGCAGCACAGGGAAGGGAATGGATCCCTATCAGAGCTGCCACCTCCACCACTTTACCAGCCAAAGAGATCCATAGAAGGCCTGCCTGATGCGCCGTTGCTTCTGCTGAAGTCAGAATGGGGCACCTGTGTGATGAACAAGGAGGAGGTAGAATTCCCCCTCTTTGTTGATGACATGTTTGGGTGCCCATTCTGACTTCAGAAGAAGTGACAGCATGCTAGGCAGACCTTCCATGGACTCCTTGACCAGGGAGGAGGAGGAGGCTCTAAAACCAGTGTAACCCCACTTCCAAGGCACCCCACTCCTGGAATGTTAGTATTGGCTATAGGCCTCAGAGACTAGCCAAGTTTGGTTCATTAATGTGGCATTTTACAAAGGGAAAAAACAGGATGGTCTCAGAAAAAGGTCATTTTTGTTTTTCCCTGGAAAGCTTAAGGCCTGGAGCTGAAGGGCCAAAAGAAGACACATTCCACATAAATGGGAAGTTAATGGATGGAGAAACCCTTCTCCTCAGCTCCCAACCTTAAAGAAGTGGCTCAATGCTGTTAAAATCCAATCACTGGACACTAAGAAACACATTTAGCATCTTTCTCACCTTTTGTCAAGACCAGGAAACTCACTGTACAATCCATGAAGGCTCACGGAATTTGTTGTTTCAACCCATGAAGCAACCAATCCCCTCAGGTGTATTTGGAGGTATAAAAGACCCCCCAAAATATGCCTCATTGCGCACAATCAGTAACAGGGGGAAGCTCTGTGTCAGCCAACCCAGCGCACAATTGTAATAGGGGGGAACTCTGTTACTCTGTGTTAGCACATCCAGCTTCTCCATCCACTCTGCCAGACGGACTACAGGACAGGTGATATTATTACCCAAGCACAACCCTCTTACAACCCTCTATCCCACGCTTTCCTACTGTTTCTTTCTATAGCCTTGTGTGAATGCTTTCTTTGGGTGAATGTGTGTGTGTTTGGTGTTATTTTTGAACTCCTTAATAAAAAAACATACTTAATGTTACTTGTGTATGTATTCCATCCAGACTAGTACTGGTATAATAGGTTTAAAAGATTCCCTGGTTACCCCCTCACGCATAGCTAAAGTCAAGTTGCTGCAAATTTCCCCAACATATTAGAAACTCGATATTTTCTTTGAATTTTCCAAGGAGCATTTTGGGTAACACCAGGGGATGGCCAGCAGAGCCGATACAGTGTTGGCCTGGCTGGCTTACATGGATGCATGTTGCACTGGATGTGGCCCAGTACATGTGGCTGCCATCATGGTTGATCTGGGGGCCATCCAGGCGTATAATGCTCTGGACTGACCCTAGATTGAGCAGCCAGTATAGACAAACCCCAGGTTACCAAGATGGATCCAAGAGCACCAGCCCCAAACTATGCGCCTTTAGGACAGGGCAGGCAACTTCCAGGGATTGGAAGGATACACTGCTGTCCCCCAGCTCACTGGTGGCTTCACCCTGCAAGTGTAACATTTGAAAATTCTATTTCTTGGATCTATAATGAGAAGGGCCATTTTTGCCTTTGAGCAGAGCACTATTCTGAATTAAAACAGGACATGGGAGGGATATGTGCCTTGCTTTGGAACATTTTCAGGAGGACTAATGTTTCCAAGCAAAGTTTGTGCTCTACATGCGCTTTGTTTTAATCTGAAAGTGCTTTATTTAGAGGGAAAAAAATGCCACCCTTTTTGCTACAGCTGCATTGCACTACCAAATTTCAATATTACAGCAGCAGCAGTGGTGTCAGGGACCATTGGGGATCTCTGGAGGACCATAAAGATAGGAAAGAGGCATCTATTATCCACCCTTGCTTTAAGGGAGGACAATGAATGCTAGAATATGGGAAATTCAACTCCTCTGACAGGCAAGCCATCTATAAACGTCTCTGTCTCATCCATCTCATCTGAATTGAAGCTCAGTCTATGCAGCCCAGACCACTCCAGAGTCTCACTAATATTCCCACTGTTGTTCTTTTAACATATTATGGAAGTATTTGGACAAAAGGTAAACTAAGAAATTGTTACCTTTTTCAGTAAACTGGAAACAAAATTCACTTTGATTTGAAGATTCCTAACATTTTTTTGGGGGGGGGTGTTATATTTCAGCAGGATCACAATTTGCTTAAAAAAAATTATCTAGACCTATTGGTAAAGTAAAACACCTTGTCAAATACAATATGTTTACACTTTATTTCTTCTCATAAACATCTAAGAATGCAATTTTCTATGTGTCTAATCAAACATAAATCCTATTTTGTTCAGCATTAATGCAATGGCAGCATTCATCCAACAATTATCACTAGAAATGCTGGAAAACAAACGTAGTTTGGAAGTTTTGTGTTCAAATTTTGGCAAGCAGACTTGATAGGAGAGATTTTTTTATGAACATTTCCCCCTTATCTGTTTATTTACAAATATATTTTCTAATGTTTAAAGTCCTGGGGTTCTGAGCATTCTACAAGAAAAATTAAATCCTGTTTGCTTGAAACTAGATTGCTAGATCTAAGGAGACAAGAACACGGCAATTTCCCAAGCATTCAGGGAAAGTAATATCAATAGGACTAACTGGATACCACTAAAATGGAAGTTGGGTGGGGTAGCATAGTGACCAGCTTTTCTATATCTAACATCCTGAGATGAATTTTCCATGAAGCAGTCACAGGATGAGGACCGCTGGAAACAACTGTGAGATATGGCCTTCTGGGGCCTGCATTTACCATAAAGATATAATGAGGTAAAAAGATTTCTTGCCCCATAGAAATATGGATCTATATAATGACTAAAGACAGTCTGACTACCCCCCCCACACACACACACACAAATGAAACATACAGTATATACAGTAGGCCTACCATATTGGTGGTCTCCCAGTTGGCAAATTGGACTGTCCACAGATTGCCATGCCCCATATTTTTCAATGTCAATCGGTGACATCAGTGCGGGCACACTGAAGCTTGCATGTTCACATTGCTGCCGTTGAATAATATGTGGCTTGCCCATCCACTTTTTTGGCATCTGCAGGGATCCCGGAACTGAAACCCCACAGTTAGAGGGGGTCCACTGTATTCATAAATCCAGTTGTTAGACTCAACTAAAGTAAACCCATTAAATTACTGGGAAGTCAACATTCATGTGTGCCTTCAAGTCTTTTCCAACATATGGTGACCCTGAAGCAAACCTATTGTGGGGTTTTCTTGGCAAGATATGTTTAGAGGGGGGGTTGCGATCGCCCTTCCTCTGAGGCTGAGTGAGTGTGACTTGCTCAAGTTCACCCACTGGGTTTCCATGGCTAAGTGGGGTTTTGAACCCTGTTCTCCAGAGTCCTAGTCCAATGCTCAAACCACTCCACCACATTGGCTCCCTCAAAATAAATGTTGTTGTTGTCGTGTGCCTTCAAGTCATTTCCAGCTTATGGTGATCCTAAGGCAAACCTATTATGGGGTTTTCTGAGGCTGAGAGTGTGTAACTTGTCCAAGGTCACCCAATGGATTTTCATGGCCAAGTGATGATTCGACCAAACCACTACATCACCCTGGCATCAATCCAATGAATCTACTTTAGTTGAAATTAACAACTGAATTTAGACTTTTGGCTGCTGGATAGGGAGAGGTGGGTTATCATTAAAAATAACGGTGCTAGGGAAAGGACATGCACCAATAGAAGTTCAGGCATTGTTCTCTGGCATGCCTTCAGAACAAAAACCACAGATTTCTCATTATAGATACAAGAAATGAATGACAGTGGAATGTTGCAGAAATGAAAAGATCTTTTATGATGCAATGTGTGACACACATGAAGTCCAGAAAATGTATAAATGCTTTTGAGGAGTTTCCAGTTGGCATGGCAACACCTCTGCTGTATCCACAGTCTTCCTGTGGGGTGGCAAATGAAAACACTAATCAACATGATCACACCAGAATTTGTAAAAGTTATTCTGGAGGCTACATCTTTCAGTACCTCCCAGCTGACATAGCCCCAAGGGCTTTCTCAGGTGCTATGGAGCACAGAGAGCTTTCCAGAATGTCAGGTTATGAAGTGGATCTGACAACAGACAGAGTACAAGTAGTGTAAGAGTCTGAACGAATATAATTGAACACAGATTGGCAGGGGGTTGGACTGGATGGCCCTCGTGGTCTCTTCCAACTCTGCAATTCTATGATTCTATGATTCTAAGAGGCCATATGGCTTGTGCGAAAGAAGGCTTCTCTCCCAACATGGAGTCCTCAAGTTGTCCTCAAAATCATTTACATGCAGACTGACTTGAAACAGTTGTTACAAGTTGGTGGAGGGATAAGAACATAAGAGCTATGTTGGACCAGACCAAAGGCCAATCTAATCCAACATTTAGACCACCCAGTGGCCAATTAATTGCTTATGAGAAGCCTGTCCACAGGCCATGAGTGCAACTGTACCCACCATCTCTTACTCCTCAGCAACTGGTAAACAGAGCAACTCATATACTGCCGCTGATGCAGGAAGTGATATATTCTGACCCATAGCCATACTCCATACATTTATCCAATCCTTTTTTAAAGCCATCCTATTTGGTATCTATAACCACATCTTGCGGTAGTGAATCCCAAAGTTTAGCTGTGTGCTGAGCACCACCCAGTCAGATTGAGATTATTTTTAGTTGTTGTGGCCCATTGAGCCAGACATGAAGGTACCCTGTTGAAAGTCCAACTTATGGCTACTTATGTCTTTTGGGAGGGGGTCAACATGAAGTCTGCATTGTCTACCTCATGCAGTGACCAAACCTTCTGAACAAACACCATTTTCATGTTGCCTCCCCTACCCCCATTGGACAGTAGGGATGGCTGAGAAGCATCTGGCCTGTAGGCAGACACATAGTGATGAAGACATCCTCTGGAACTTCCTGGGGATGCTTGGAAATCCTGGCAGATGACGCTACCATTGTGCATCCAGTTATGAGAAAATATCCAGATGCTTTCCGCAGTTTCCATAGGCCACAACATGGCTGTGGGAGGGGGTGCAGGAAGATGAGTCCTGCAGGAGGAGAGCGAGCAAGTGTATCATAGTCACACCATGGTCCCACTTTATGATACATCTCCTAATGTTGGTGATACCATGTCTTACACTCCCTCCCGATAATATTTCATAATTCTGCAATATTAAGATGCTCCACAAGATCAGGAAGGACCATAAGTGAGGTTAAGTGGAGGTCACCAGAACCTAAGGAGGCATCGTGGAAAAGTACTGGCATCTACACCCAAGATAGGATTATGTGGATCCCCCTAGTAAACAAAGCCATCATCAAGGTATGTGCTAATCCCCTCTTGGACACGTTGGCAATGAGTCATTTATCACTAACAAACAGTGACCGAGACCCCCATTATACCCAGAAATACCTTGCCTCACACCTTTCCTACCTCACAATAAGGAGGTTGTCATAAACCTATCAACTCCAATGTCTCAGCCATTAATGACAATTAACCAAGTCACAGTTTCCTTTGTTTAACCATGGGAAACCCATCTTACACTCAAACACCCCTTCAGGATACAAAATTGGGCATAAATATTAGTCCCCAAACAATAGTCAAGTGTGCTCAGTGCTACTGATACCGTCACTCTGCAGATTGCTGTGTCATCATCAGCTCCAAGTCTGAGTCTTTTTCCCTACCCAAAACTCTGCTCTTTATGAAAAGCATCTGTTATGCTGAGCTCAAATAATGGGAAACAAGGGGAGTCAGAGTTTGAATGAGGTGGGAGGAAGAAAGAAGAAGAGAGAAGGTGAGAGTAAGTGTAGAAGGTATGGGGTAAGTGAGATATGTAAGAGGAAGTTTGGAGAAGAAGTTTAGAGAAGAAGGAAATGGGTGATGGGGAAAATGAGAAGAGATATGAAAGATAAGGAGTGGATATGGTGGGGAAACATGTGGAAAAAAGATGTATGTATGTATGTATGTCTACACGTATATGTATGTATGGAGGGTAACTGTATGTTTATAACTGAAACCATAAAAATATAATTAAAAAAACTCTGCTCGTTAGGACTGGTAAATATCACCCATATTTTCCTGAATCTATTCCTCTATCCTACCTTTCTGCCTTAACTCTTAGTTAGCCTTGTATGGGTCTTGTGAGTGTGAATGCATGTGTGAATGATTCTGTGTCGTTTCCAATAAAAACCATTTTATTTTATAGATTTTCCTTGTTTTTTTCTCAGACTGTGAGGCTGTGTTTTGGAATAGTTTCTTTCTGATGTTTCGCCTTCATCTGTGGCTGACATCCTCAGATGGCATCCTCATTTCTCTGAGGATGCCAGCCACAGATGCAAGTGAAATGTCAGAAAGAAACTATTCCAAAACACAGCCTCACAGTCTGAGAAAAAAACAAGGAAAATCTATGGATGCTGGCTGTGAAAGCCTTTGACTTCACATTTTATTTTACTTTAACTCAACGTGTCTCTGCAGTTAGTACTGGTATACACAGGTGCAAAGGTCCTGAAGTCACCCGACCTCTTGCAGCCATACATTTGAGCTAATTAAAATTCCGCCAATTAATGACATAAGTTTTGTGTCATGAGTGGGTCTCCCATAGACCCCACCAATTCAGGTATCACAGGATTTTGACCATAGTCTTGATCCATGCCCACTGTGATACAAGCTACCAAGAGAGGGATCCAATTGATTAGATAGTTACAGGGAGTGGTAATGTTTCCTTTGCAGGAGCAGAGGATGTCAGTTGTTTGAGAAGATTCACCATGGATCCAGAAGTCTGTGACAACTACCACCGGTCCTAGTTGCATTTATCCTCTTTTGTCACAAAGTGCTTGAAGTGTGATGGTCAGCCAGAGTCAGACATCCTTGGAAGAAGCTGATTATGTAGATCCATTTCAATTTTTTGCTTCAGGCTTTTCCTTTTTACCCTGAAACAGCTTTGCTTGCCCTAACTGATGGCTCATATAAGGAAAGGGACAAAGGAGTGAAATCCTGTTGATTCTTCTTTATCTCTTACCAATCTTTTGGTAAGATTGGCCATGATATTTTATTTTATTTTTTGAAACAGCTGTGTGGTTCTGAAGTTGGAAGCAATTAAAGATATTTTATACATCATACTTACCATTTGCTATCTATCTAGCCAGATATCAGCCAGATATACACCCAACAGTGTTATTTGTGAGATTCTGTTTAAAGGAAAATACATCCTGTAACAGGTGCAATCCAACACTTTTCCCAGCCTGCAAGAATGAAACTGTTCCTCTTTGGCAATGTGGCCACATCAACCAACCTTAACTACTTTGCTCATGATTTAAAGATGCAAAGGCTTGTTCCCCTGAACGTTATTAAGTTTTCATATCCAAGGGAGTATGAAAAGTTAGGTAACTGCTCAGTTATTTTTTTTTTTTGAAGTAGAGATTTTTAGAGGCACAGCTACTCACCACATGGTTCTTACCATCCATTATCTAACCATCTTACTTTTAGAACTTCCTTAACTTGTACTATGGCATAAAACACATGTGAGCAGTGAGGAAACACACTGTTGTAACTATAAATGTTACATTTACACTGCACAAAAAGAAGTGGTCTTCCTTCATTACCTCTCAACCATAACATTGCTTACTTACATCTTTGTCATTGCAAAAAGGAATTAATTACCCAATAACAATAACTCAGTGTTTATAACTAATTTTTCAAGTTCTAGATATTCTATAGCAGGATGGGAATCATACACAATAATTCCAGAATTTCAGAAAGTATCTTCAATTTAAGTTTATACTCAAAATTCAAACTTAAGTAATTCACTTTAATTTTAAAAATGTGGATTATCATGGAAAGACTTCTAGTACAGGAAAATGAGATACAAAGTAACTAGATAAAATCAATTAAGTTCTCAATTAAGTTGAAAATATGCTAACATAAAAAAGCAAATAACGAACTTCAGTGCTTTAGTCTCACACTCTTATAAAATACCTTTCAGGAAGCAACCAGCAAACTTGTAACATTGGAATTCACTCTATTCAACCTACACCTCAGGCAAGCTGCCATCTAGTATTTCCCCTTGTTTTGAATAGCTCCTGGTGAATAAAGTACATGCTGTTCCTTCAAAAAGTAAATGCCCTGGTGGTTAGCAAAAGTGGGGTTTAGATTTGTTTGCATTTTAATTGGAAGTACTTGTCATTTAAAGCAACAATTAACGTTTGTTGGAAGCAACCTAACTGTAAATGACTCCTATTATTACCCTAAATACATTTAATTATGATTTATCAGTGCATAGCAACCTTTTGTAACATTATAGGTTAACATCCATTTCCACTTAATTAAACTCATTATGAATGCACTTTGCTGCAGAGGGGAAACACAGACGCTGGCTGGCATCACGGAAAAAATTTCACACTCAATTTTGTTAAAAAAGAAGGGTCATAATAGAAAATGTGCAATATTGATCCTATCTAGTGTTAATTATTATTGTTGTTGTTTGATTAATCACATGCCCCAAAGGAAAAAATAGAAAGTAAAACCTGAATTTATGAAAGGATATCCTTACCAGATACCTCCAAATGCAGGAGGGCATCATAGGCTTACATAGCTGCTCCCTTTTCCAAGGGTATCCTAAGTGTAATTTTGTTTTTTGGGTTGTTGTTTTTAGTGGGCTTATTACAGAACACCAGTGTGGTGGCTAATCAATAAACTGCACCTTTTATTCCAAACTTTAAACGATCTATCCAAGATGCTGAAACATACTCCTCAAGTAGGGTCAGCACCTTGGATACCTCCTTTAAAATTCAGACTAAAGCCCATGTGGAATTACCAACCCTAGGACATGGAAACTACCATTCACCAGTGTCACTGGTAGAGAATTCTTGGGAGCCCTTCCAAACTATAATTCCCAGAGTTCTTTTGGGGGAGCTATGCCAATATACAGAACAGTTCTATGGGGCAGGGTGGGGAGATCAGAAGCAGACTGTTTTCTGATTAAAAGACAGCCAACTAGGCAGGGGCGAGGATAGAGTTTGGCTTTTGCTAAGGGGAGGTTAATTACACCAGATGCAGGGCTGGTGCACTTGGGAGCGGGCAGATATGGGAGTCCATAATCTTCCAGTGGATACCAGTGGAGCCCAGTGGCTTCTATGTCAGTGAGGCAGTGAATCTGCTCTGGGCTTTACTTCAAAGTTTAAAGGAGCTATGCAAGGTTCCTAACCTATTTTGGGGACAGGGTCCAGCACCTTAAATAGCTCATTTACAGCTTGTACTAAAACCCAGCATTGACTCATGGCTCCACAGCTGCCAGTGCCTGACATGCTTAGAAAGTACCTGAAGGTTCCATTCTGACCACATCGGCCGCATCAGCCTTTGGGTTAGCCATGGCAGTGGAGGACAACCATAGCACCTTACATCCCCTCAGCATGCCACCCAAGGAGTTTAAGATCACTCTCTAAAGTAGTAAAGAAAAAGAGAGAGACAAATTGCTGCTTTGTGAATATGATCCATTTTCTATGCAAAACATAGAATCACGGAGTTGGAAGGGGACCCAAGGGCCATCAAGTCCAACCCTCTGCTCAGTGCAGGATCTCCAGCTACAGTATCCCCAGAAGGTAGCTGTCCAGCCTCTTTCTGAAGATGTCCAGGGAAGGAGACCCCCACCACCTCTCTAGGCAACTGGTTGCATTGCTGAATCTCTCTTACTGTCAAGAAGTTCGTTGTTATGTTCAATTCACTAACACTATAAATGGATTGAAAATAAAATAAACCCTGCCCGCAGAGTTACAGTTTTATTGCTGTTGTTGTTGTTGTAGCACCCCCACATCCACTGATTCACCATCCGCTGATTCAATTATCTGCGGATGGCAACAGCAGGGGGAGGGATGGGAGTGGGCGGGGAGGAGGAAAGATCTTGCCTCTCTTCTCCCTTTGCCCCCAGGATCGCTCCCCAGGATCACTCCTGGGGTGGAAATGGTGACGCAGGGGAGAAGGGAGGGGAGGAGAGATCTGCCTCCCTTCTCCCTTTACCCCCAGGATCACTCCTGGGGCAGAAATGGCAACACAGGGGCAAAGGGAGGGGAGGAGAGATCTGTCTCCCTCCTCCTTTTGCCCCTAGAATCACTGCCTGGGATCACTCCCATCACTCCCAGGGCAGAAATGGCAACACATGAGCAAAGGGAGGGGAGGAGAGATCTGTATTCCTCCTCCCTTTGCCCTGGGATCACTGCACGGGATCACTCCCAGGGTGTAAATGGCAACACAGGTGTTTGTTATTATTCACAGATTTCGTTATCCTTGGGGGGTGGGGCTGGAACCAATCCCCAGCGGATATGGGGTCATACTGTATTATTTTATTTATTTATTTCCCGACTTTCTCTCAAGGTGGCTAATATCATTATAAAACAATACAAGCTAAAAACAGTACAAAGTTAAAATCACATTATAAATATAAAATTTAAAAAAGACCTTAAACCATTTACAAGTTAAAAACATTACACTAAAAATTAAAATACCTTTTAAAAGACCCTTTCAAATGTTTAAAACCACACCACACAGCCGCACTAGCCCAGACCTTGTTGGTTCACAAAAAAGTCTTGATCTGCCACCAGAAGGAGAGCCAAGATGGGGGCATCCTCACCTCTCTGGGGAGGGAGTTCCATAGTCTGGGAGCAGCCACCAAGAAAACCCTCTCCCTTTTCCCCACCAAAGGTGCCTGAGAAGGTGGTGGGACTGAGAGAAGATGATCTTCTCTCCAGATGATCTTAAAGCTCTACTGGACTCATCCCAGGAGATGTGGTCCTTCAAATAACCTGGACCCAATCTAAAATATCTTAACATGAAAGAAAAATGAGATAAAGCAGGATGAAGATTATAAGCAAACTCAGAGATATGCTTAAAATTACAATATTCTTGTAACAGTTAAGGGCAAGAAACAGTTCGGGGTGAAGAGGAGCTAAATGGCAGCTGGGCTCTCAGCTCAGATGACTCAGTGAGCCCTGATACCCACCAACCTTCTTTACTGCAGCAGAGCACAGAAATCAGTACAACTGCACTATAGATATGCTCTGTGCTATGCACCAAAGCATTGATATGAATCTCAATCACAGAGACCCACATCTTTATTATTTTTGTTTGTTTAATTTATATGCCATCTTTCTCCCAGAGTGGGAGCTAACATAGTCACACCTGTCCTTCCAAAATTACCTTTTGTCATAGGAATACTCTATCTGAAGGTCCAGGTCTGGCCCAAGTTATTTGGTTGCCTGAGATAAAGGACAAGATGGCAATTTCCCCCCATCTCCCATACAGGAGCCTCATGGAGTAGT
This sequence comes from Gambelia wislizenii, assembly GCA_030847615.1. Lineage (NCBI taxonomy): Eukaryota > Metazoa > Chordata > Lepidosauria > Squamata > Crotaphytidae > Gambelia > Gambelia wislizenii. Next base: position 29,774,812 of record JAUMIR010000005.1, read on the forward strand.
CCAGATTATTTGAAAGACTGGATCTCCCGATACAATCCTGCCAGAGCCCTAAGGTCATCAGGAGGAGGTTTTTCTCAGTCCTGCCTTCATCACAAGCTTGCTTGGTGAGGACTCTAAAGAAAGCTTTCTCGGTGGCTGCTCCCACCATCTGGAACACCCTTCCATGGGAGGCTAGGGTGGCCCCCTCCCTGATTTCTTTTTGCCAGCAGGCAAAGACTTTCTTTTCAAGCAGGCTTTGAACATATAAGCAGCAGGGCTTGTTTTATCTGGGAGGTTTTAGATTTTGTATGCTCTAAACTGATTTTATAAATTTTAATTGTATGTATTGTATTTTTATTCTGTTGTTTTATGGAAGCCACTTTGGGACCGATTTGGGAGAAAGGCAGCACACAAATGAAATAAATAGCAGCTGAAACTTACTTCAACATTATCGGGGGTCAGTGTCTTCCACCACTGTTGTTGTTGTGTGCCCTCAAGTCATTTCTGACTTATGGTGACCCTAAGGTGAACCTATGACAGTGTTTTCTGAGGCTGAGAGTGTGTGACTTGCCCAAGATCACCCAGTTGATTTTCATGGCTAAGCAGGGATTCAAACCCTGGTCTCCAGAGTTGTAGTCTAACACTGAAACCACCACCTCAGATAAACTAATTAAGGGGTCCAAGACAGGTTATTTGGGTTAAGCTGCTCTATCTTCCAACAGAGGGGACAGCCAATACAGTTGTCCCTCTGTATCCATGGATTTGGTATCCACAGATTTAAGTATTCATGGCTTGAAAATATTCTTTAAAAAATAATAATCCAAAAAGCAAAGCTTGATTTTGCCATCTTATATAAGGGACACCATTTTGCTATGTCATTGCATATAATGGGACTTGAGTATTCACGGATTTTGGTATCCACAGGGGTCCTGGAACCAAACCCCAGCAAATATGAAGGGACAACTGTATATTCAATAAGGTTCATGAGGCTGCCACTGCTGTCTCACAAACTCTGCCCCCTGACTTTGTATAATGATACAGCTGGCCCTACTAAGGATTCATATATTAGTCTGCTGTCTCTTTCTGTTATATGTTTGGAAGAAGGGTCAAGGGCTGAACTGATGTCATGGCTTGGATATCGTGCAAGGGCATACTAAAGGGACTTATGACTGACAGTAGTTTGCCGCCACATTTATAAAAGGAGGGAAACACACCAATACATTTAGTAAAGCTGGTGACCTTCATCTCCACTTCTTTAAACTGTCTGAATGCATCATCCCCCATATCCATCCCTACCGTGAGATGAGTTTTGAGCACAACGTAAACACTCTGTGATTCTATATTCTATATTCCAAACAACCTAGTTAAAAGCAGGCAGTGTGCCTTGTGCCATTCAAAGCACAAAATTAATCCTTGCTAATCAACTAGTGGGTGGATAAAGCTGGTACTTGAGGAATGATAATAGTTGGCCTGCAATTAGCATAAGAGTCCATTAGCCTGCCTCAGGCAATTTCAGAGACAGGCAGGGGGCATACTGAAGCAGAGACTCAAAGATTAATGTGACATGGATAGATGCCACTTTGAACTGATATGCCCATTCTAGTAACTCACCCCTGGGGTGAAGAGAGTACAGAAGGTAAGAAAATTGTCCTCCTCTTCTTCATACTGAGTTCAGCATGAAAGAGAGAGAAAGAAAGAGAGAACTCTGCCCAAAGGCAAAGGGAACAAATGCTAGCACATCCTTCTCCAACCTGGCACCCTCCAGAAATGGTGGACTGTAACTCCAATCATCCATACCAGCATCTCATTGACCAAGGTTGTGCTAGAAAGAATAAAGTTTTATTCCCATTTTGCCCTGTTGAAATGCTGGATAGATTTTGTACATATGGCCACCACCTCTATCTTGCTTTCAGAGATAACTAAGGAAGCCACCATATTTGTTTTATTTTTTTCTGCTAGAACAGTGGGCCCTCAGTATCCACTGGGGGGTGGTTCCAGGACCCCCCGTGGATACCAAAATCCATGGATGCTCAAATGACATTATATATAATGGCACAGTAAAATGGTGTCCTTTATATAAATGTTTGCTTTTTAGAATATATATTTTAAAAAACATTTTCGAGCCATGGTTGATTGAATCCATGGATACAGAGAATCAACTGCACTCCTCTGCCTTTAACAGCCCATCATGAATGTGTTGTGTGTGCCTTCAAGTTGCCTGTCAACTTATGGTGACCCCATGAATTTCATAGGGTTTTCTGAGGCAAGGAGTCCTCAGAGGTGGTTTTGCCAGTTCCTTCCTCTGAAATATAGCCTACAGCACCTGGTAAGTACTAACCAGAACTGATCTTGCTTAGCTTCAAAGATCAGACAGGATTTGGTGCCTTTTGGGTATTTAGGCCTTAAATTTAGGTCTTCCCAGTTAGGTAAAGCTTCACCTACTCAACATTCTCCTCCTCTGCCACCTTTTTCTCTTCCTCAAATGCTGCAGATTATTTTTATTTTTATTTATTTATTTATTTATACCCCGCTCTTCAGCCACAAGGCTATCAGAGCGGCTTGCAAATTGTTTTAAGCAATAGCTATTTACACATCTACACTGCATTAAACAGTTTCCAATGTGTGTTAGCTAATTGTGATCAGTAACATTGATTCTAACACCCACATTCAAGACAGTAGGAAGCTTCGAGCACAGGCTCTCTCTGTGAATTGGATGTGAACCTTTGTCTATTACAGTGATTCCCACACTTTGGTCCTCCAGGTGTTTTGGACTTCATCTCCCAGAAGCCCTAGCTACCTTGGCCAAGAGTCAGGAATTCTGAGAGATGAAGTCTAAAACATCTGGGGGACCAGAGTTTGGGAATCGCTGTAATAGACAAAGGCTCACATTCAATTCACAGATCAATCAATCTTCCACAGCTATTTACCTACTGGGCCCAAGCAGGAACAACAGAGGTTTTCACTGCTGAACCCTTTTGAGTTGTGATTAGACCTAGTTCACCTTTGTCCCTTATATTAGTGTGCCTCAAGCTATAAGATGTGGGGAAGGGGCAGCATTTTTCCCCATGTGCCAAGGACTAGCATCATATTTGTGCCTATTGTCTAAAATTGCTTTTCCTCCTTCCCTGGAATCTTGCCAGGGACCAACAAACAATGGCTCAGGGACTGGCACTGGTCCATAGACCATTACTTTGACTAGTGTTGCCTTATATTAATTCCATGTCCTGCCCAAGTCTCAGTCTGGGCTGAATATCATACTCTGCATTGCTTCTGGAATCCACTGGAATGGCCAAGCTTTGCTGTTTCTTGCTCTGCTTCCATTTTGGCTCTATTATGTTTCCTCACCTGACAGGTGAGGTGTATTTGTTTAGAGTCACCACTCAAAATTCATCCCAGCAAGACTGTTTTGCCTAGATAAGAATTCCGATGTGTTTGAATTTCACCTATCCACTACTGGCCTTCTCGTGGGATGATATATAGCCACCATACAATGTGACAATTACCAGCTCATACATTACGCTATTCCCATGCATGCAAATATCAGAATGACACCTGTATGTGCAAAATTGCCCCAACCTGACATAAATGCCATAATCATTCAGATCTAATGAGGCATGATGACAGGGAGAAATTGTACTTGTCTTCAAAAGAACAGTTTTTTAAAAATGCTATTTTGGCAGGAGAGGGGGCAGAATACAACGTACCTGTAGATGCTAAGGCAAGACACAATAGGACTCTAGATTTGCACTGCCAAATTTCAGTGACAATGTTCTTGTGTCCCTGGACCATAATCTTCCTAGTGACTATAAATGTTCAGCTCTAGCTGGATCTAAATCTAGGATACAGATGGAATTGTCCTTAATAAACACGGAAAGCTTACGACCAAGAGAGGCATTTTACATATTCTCTGGCATACATTATTTCAGATTCCCAAGAATCAACACTGTGCTGTGTTTCAAATACAATTGGTTAAATATAGAAGTTCAGGTTACCATATCAACATCACAGTATTTGCCCACATTGGGAATTTTCCACTATCAACAAGTGAACTGTGATGAGGTTTTACTTAAAATGCAGTATGCCTACAGAGATACAGATGGCTGCACTATGTGTACATTCAGGGGTAGCATTTTGCTTGGGAAGCAAGGTATTTGTGAACTCATCATCTGAGAAGCTGATCAAATAAAAGGTACCATCTGTCTCTCAGTGCAGTGCATGAACTACACTGTCAGTTTCACACAGGGAACCCAATAGGTTAGGCCATGATTCCTTACTTCTTGCTCCATCTACACCACCAGGGAGTAGCAGGTTTGGCCATACCATTAGTCAGTAAGACCAGCAGCACAGCTTCCACCAGTGCCAGGACTTTCTCAAATATTGCAGTGGTCCTGAATCAGATGATCTGAATGAACCAATCCTGTGCTATTGCCTGCTTTAGAAATCCAAGATGGATTTCACACCCATTTCCTGGGCAAGCAGACTATCCCAGAACATGAAAAAGGTCCCAAAATCCTTCAGCCAACATGATCAGTGGCCCTGATGGCTGAGGGATTCTGGGAACTTTCATCAAAAAACATACAGTTGTCCCTTCACATTCAATGGGGTTTGGTTCCAGGACATAGGCATAGCAATGGCATAGCAAAATGGTGTCCAATGGCATAGCAAAATGGTGTCCCTTATATAAGATGCCAAAATCAAGGTTTGCTTTTTGGATTATTATTTTTAAAGAATAATTTCAAGCTGTGAATACTTAAACCCGTGAATGCCAAATCCATGAATATGGAGGGACATCTGTAATGTTTCTGAGCTCCAGTCTATCCTTCTGTATTGTCAAAATGGCTTCATATCTTGCTAGCTGCCTACCAAAGGGCACCTGTTTAGAGGGCTACCAGAGTAAAAACTGGAGACAGCTCCTGTACCTTTAATGGTTGTGTAGATGAGGGAATTTCAGGAGGTGCTGCTTGTTACCTGGTTGCATGGCAAGCAACTCTTGATGAAATTTCCTCTTCCATACAACTACTAGAGCAAGAGTGGGCAAAGCATGGCATTTGTGTGACCCTTACATCCCCCCCCCAAGACATCAAAAATTGGCCCCAAATGCATTCTTGGAGTATAAGGGTATTTTCATCATGATTTTGCTGCCCATAGGCCATTTTAAGTCCACGAGAGGACCTTGGTTAAAAAAAAACAGGGAGCAAACTGGAAGTGACTTCTGATCACTGTCTATTTTTTTTTTAAGTCTTCTCCTGGACCTAAAAGACCCTCCCCCCACCACTGGCAAAAAATCTCCTTATACCTATTGAAGGGCATTGGAGGACAAAACTGTTTTTGCATTGGGAGTGCAGTTGGGGGGAGTTGCAGCCCTCCAAGGCCTCTCACCCCTACACTAAAGATACAAAGGCCCTCTTCAGTTTTTAATCTGGCAACAACAGCTTCTTATATTTCTTCTTTTTTCAGCACAGAGAGAATCCTTTGCTAGAACACCTGACAATATTCAAACAATAAAATATAAATACCCAAATAGCATGTAACAATATTCAAAACATATAAGGTATATAACAAAACATTTTTTCTACCTTCTTCAAATAAAAACAAAGCATAAAATTTACAACTATCCATCAATCCAACATACTCTGAGTATGTGAAATTACTTTTAAACCTGAAGACTATTTGGATTGTGTGCATGTGTGTTGAATATGGCATAATCAATTAAAAGAAGCTTCAACATCTCTCAACTAAATTAATCCTTAAAATAGATTTTCCTTGGTTTTTTTCCAGGCTATGAGACCGTGTTCTGGAATAGTTTATTTCTGACGTTTCGCCTGCACCTGTGGCTGGCATCTTCAGAGAATGGTTGGGTAGGAATGTGTGTGTGGTGGGGGTTATATACTGTGAACCCCTGTTGGGGAGGATATGTAAATTTGTGTATTTGAATGGCTAGTTTCTGGGTGGAGATATGCAAGGAGAATTAGTGTCTGTTTGGCTAATGGTTGGCTAATGGTCCATTGTCTGCTGGAAACCCCCTATCCCTGGGTGGAGTTCATTTGCAAGTGTTGGGTTTTGATTTTAGTGCTTTCCAGGACTGGCAACCAGGTTTTGTTTACTTTTAGGGTTTCTTCTTTCCTGTTGAAGTTGTCCAGATATTTGTGGATTTCAATAGCTTCTCTGTGCATTCTGACATGATAGTTGTTGGCCTGGTCCAGAATTTCAGTGGTTTTAAATAACATTTTGTGTCCAGGTTGGTTTATAACATGTTCTGCTACTGCTGATTTTTCTGGCTGGCCCAGTCTGCAGTGTCTCCCATGTTCCTTGATTCGTGTTTGTACACTGCATTTAGTGGTCCCTATGTAAACTTGTCCACAGCTTATGAGAAGCTGAACAATAACCTTTTTTTTTCAACACCAGAAAAAGTCAACCTGTTTAGATTTCAACATATAAATATAATCATCAAGACTGATGCTAATTATCTGTTTAGATAATTTAGTGGCTGTCATCCTCTTGGTATGTCAAACATTGTTATTCATGTAAGAGATTTGTTCCTCAGTGTTCTACAATAGCTGCCCAAGGATGCTGAGAGCTTCAAAACAATACAAATAAAAATGGTGCCAAAAACAGGGAAAATGCATTTAAAACTACAGCTGACAAATTATTACACAATGAATCAAAATTCAATCTATACCCATAATAAATTTCCTTTTTCTGGAATTCAAGCATTGTTGAAACAAAATGAAAGGGACAGAGGCTCTAATCCTCAGATACAATTCATTCATTGTATCTGATTGTTATTCTCTTTTATACTGAAGTGCGTTTGGGCCTGATGACAGGGTGAGACATTAAATGGAGGCAAATCCAAGTGCATGTAAACTTATTAGCTCAAATCTTGTTATTTACAACAAGACTATGGCATGCAGTGCTTTAAGGTTGATTGAAAATTCACTCCTCCCCCGCTCCCACTGTAAATCATAAGGTCAGAATTAATTTGTGGGCTGCGTTTCTAATGAATATGTTTTACATAGACTAACTGTGTGCTTGCTCAGCAACACTCTAGTACCTGAAGGCCAAAGATAAGTGGTCAGGAATTACTTTGAAAACATCCACTCAGCCTTAATGATACCATGAGCCAAAAATGCTATTTCTGTGGAATGTCCAGATTTCAAGCACAGTACAACCAGAGAAGAGCGCTCTCTTGAAAAATTTTATCAAAATTGAAACAAAAAGACAGGAACTAGGCAGAAAGATGTCCTTAGCTTATTCCTTAGCAGAAGCCACCAGAAGGCAGAGTAGAAATTATAATTCCTCACCTTATTGTGGGGACCTTATGTATTATCAGTTGCATTGAGACTTTGGCTGCTGCCACACTGCTGAAATAATGCAGTCTGACACCACTTTAACTGCCATGGCTAAATGCTATGGAATTTTGGGATCTGTAGTTTTGTGAGAAACTCAGCCCTCTCAGTCAGAGAACTCTGGTGCCCTAAGAAACTACAAATCCCAGGATTCCATAGGATGGATCCATGATAGTTAAAGGGGTGTCAAATTACATTATTTCGGCAGTGTGGCAGCAGCCTTGTTGGTTAGAACAAGCCCAATGAATTCAATGGAACAGTTTATCTTCCAGTGGAATATATACCATACCATACCTACAATGTGGTTTACAAAGAAGAAAAAGGGCCATTTCTGTGCAAAAGAATATAAAGTTGTCCCTTCACATTCGCGGGGGTTACGTTCCACGGACCCCCGCGAATGTGAAAAATCTGTGAATAACGACTGCCCTCCCCCTCCCCCACCATAGCGACCATGGGGCCTCTGGAGGCCCCATAATCGCTTTCCCCAGCCTCCCCACTCCCTTCCTAGGCCTTCCCGGGACCTCCGGAGACCCTCCCGAGGCCCTGTGGATTCCTCCCCAGCCCTCCCCCCTCCCGCCCAAGCCCTCAACAGGCCCTCCCCGGCCCTCCCCACTCCCCCTCAAGGCCTTCGCGGGTCCCAGCGGAGGCCTCCCCGGCCCTTCCCCCTCCCTCCCAAGGACTTCGTGGGGCCCCGCGGAGGCCTCTCCCGGCCCTCCCCCCTCACTCCCCAGGCCTTCGTGGGGCCTAGCAAGGCCCCGCGGAGGCCTCTCCTGGCCTCCCCCCTCCCTCCCTGGGCCTTCGTGGGGCTTCCGGAGCGTCTCTGGAGGCCCCATGGAGGCCTCCCCAGCCCTCCCCCAGGCCTTCATGGGGCCTCCGCAGCGTCTCCGGAGGCCCCATGGAGTCCTCCCCGGCCCTCCCACCCCCTTCCCGGGCCTTTATGGGGCCTCTGGAGCATCTCCGGAGGCCCCATGGAGGCCTCCCCGGCCCTCCCCAGCCCTTCCCCAGGCCTTCATGGGGCTTCCGGAGCATCTCCGGAGGCCCCATGATCGCCTCCCCAGCCCTTCCCACCCCCTCCCCGGGCCTTCATGGGGCTTCCGGAGCGTCTCCGGAGGCCCCATGGAGGCCTCCCCGTCCCTCCCAGGCCTTCATGGGGCCTCCGGAGCATCTCCGGAGTCCCCATGGAGGCCTCCCCAGCCCTCCCCCAGGCCTTCATGGGGCCTCTGGAGCATCTCCGGAGGCCCATGATCACCTCCCCAGCCCTTCCCACCCCCTTCCCGGGCCTTCATGGGGCCTCCGGAGCGTCTCCGGGGGCCCCGTGAAGGCCTCCCCGGCCCTCCCCCCTCCATCCCAAGGCCTTCACGGGGCCTCTGGAGGGTCTCCGAAGGCCCCATGGAGGTCTCCCCGGCCCTCCCCGCTCCCTCCCAGGGCTTTCACGGGGCCTCCGGAGGCCCTGTGTCGCGGTTTTGGGGGGCCCGGGGGGGGGCTCCCAAAACCGCGAATAATCAAAACCGCGAATGTCAAGTTCACGAATGTGGAGGGGTGACTGTATGTACAGAAATCTGACAAAAGAAATGACAATATTTGAAAAACAGCAGGGAAACACTTCAAGCTACATCACTGATTTCAATGTGACCAGCCACCTAGGTGGTGGTTGTTATTATTCAAAAGTGAAGACAGATGGACAGGTTGCTTACCTGTAACTTTAGTTCTTCGAGTGGTCATCTGTGAATTCACACATTATGGGTTATTCCTGCGCCTGCGCAGAGCACTTCGGATAGTCGTTAGGCTTTAAACTGAGTTTTGGCGGTTACTCCACCCACCCTCCTTCAGCCTATATAAGGCCCCTCCCTGGCTGCCTGCTCAGTTCCTATTAGCCGCTGGAAGCAGCATTTATATTAATAAAATGAGGTCAGGCCAAGTGGGGAGGATGGGTGGGATTGTGTGAATTCACAGATGACCACTTGAAGAACTAAAGTTACAGGTAAGCAACCTGTCCTTCTTCTTCGTGGTCTCTGTGAATCCACACATTATGTGTAGTTTAGCAAGCTCATTAATGGAGGTGGGTATTCTGACCGAGTAGAAGTCTAGTCACTTTTGCTACCCTGTCAATTAAACACGTTTGGCACTTAAAATTTAACCATAAACAACTTTTATTGAACATTTGGAGTAGGTCTTTCTGTGACCGCTGAGAAGAGGACTGCTCTACCCAGAGCAGCATCCCTCCGTGACATGATGTCCAGCTTGTACACTTTTACAAAGGTTAGAGGGGTTGACCATGTTGCTGCTCTGCATATGTCCTGAATGGGGACTCCATTTAAGAAGGCCGTCGTCGTGGAAGTAGCCCTCGTTGAGTGGCTCCTGATCATGATTGGGACGTCTTTCCCTGAGAGTTGGTACGCCAATCTTATTGTTGAGGCTACCCATTTTGAGAAGCGCTGAGATGACACCGCTTCGCCTTTATGGTGTCCTCCATAACAGACAAACAGTCTTGTTGACTTCTGGAAGGGTCATGTTTTATCAATGTAGAATGCAATTGTGCGTCTGACATCTAAGGCATGCAGGTGACGCTCCAGAGAAGATGTTGGGTTCCTGAACAATGCTGGAAGAGTTATGTCCTGATTTAGGTGGAAAGATGATACTACCTTGGGTAGAAATGAGATATCAGGTCTTAGTACCACTTTATCTTGGTGGAAGTGAATGTATGGAGGATCCACCCTGAGGGCGCAGAGTTCACTCACTCTACGGGCAGACGTTATGGCCACTAGAAAAGCTGTTTTGATTGCAAGCAAGTGAAGGTCACAAGTCGCCATTGGTTCAAAAGGTGGACTTGCAAAGCAGTTAAGAACTAGTTCCAAGTTCCAGGCTGGTACTGGGCCTTTGACAAGGGGTTTTAAATTTTTATAACCTTTCAGAAAATTCTGAACTAAAGGGTCCTTAAAACAGGATGGTTTTCCGTTTCTCTGGAAATACCATGAAATGGCTGCTACATAACCTCTGATCGATGATGCAGTGAGTCCTCTTAAAGATGATGACGCCAGGAAGTTTAGCAGGTCTGGAATCCCCGGAGAACTGTCCTTGGGAGGATGGTCTTTCAGGAACGATTGAAATTTCTGCCATCTGTACTTATATGCTTTAATTGGATTTGGGCGTTGTGCTGCTTGGATTATTGTCTGAACTGATTGTGGCAGTGTGTCTACGGTGTTAGTTGAATGGTGGGCAGATCCGGATGATATACCAGTCCGTTGTGCAATGTTATCAGGTCTTTCAGCTTCGGGAGTTTGATGTACCATTGCCCTGACATTAGAAGGAGCGGTGCAAACCATACCTGTCTCGGCCACCAGGGTGTGATGAGGCTGCACCGAGCCTTGTCCACCTGGAGTTTGGAGACCACTCTCAGGATGAGAAGGAACGGAGGGAATGCATATAGGAGCGGACCACCCCACTGAAAAAGGAAGGCGTCTCCCAAGCTGCCCTGAGTTGGTCGACCCCTTGAGCAGAAGGAATGGCATTTTGTGTTCTCCTTTGTGGCAAAGAGGTCTATGGCAGGAGTGCCCCATCTGTTGAAGAGTTCGTTGGCTACCGCTTGGTTCAAAGTCCATTCATGAACTGATGTTTGTGTTCTGCTCAAGGCATCTGCCACTGTGTTCTGTTCCCCTGGGAGGTGAATCACGGTCAGGTGAATTCCCCTTTGAATACACCAGTGCCAAACCTGAAGCGTCAGATGTAGAAGCGTCGGAGACCTGGTCCCTCCTTGTTTGTTGATGTAGAACACCACCATGGTGTTGTCCGTCGGAATCTGTACCAGGTGACCCGTTATAGTTGGCTCGAAGGCCTTTAGCGCTTTGAAGACTGCTATAAGTTCTAGCTCGTTTATATGTTTTTCTTTTTCCACTGGCGTCCACTGGCCTCTGATCTGCATATTGAGGAGATGTGCTCCCCATCCTGTCAGAGAAGCAACTGTGGTTATGGACCTGGTTGGTTTCGCTTGATAGAATGGCATCCCTGCTTGAACCATTTTTGGCAATAACCACCATTTGAGAGTTTTGCACACCGGTCGCGGAATGGTCAGCATTTTTCTTGGACCATGTTTGAATGGGTTGTAATGAGTGATGAACCAAGCTTGTAAAGGGCGCATCATCAGTCTGGCAAGCGGAGTCACGGACGTAGTTGAAGCCATGTATCCTAGTGTGCGTTGAATGGTGTGGACGGTTGCTCAACGATAATCCATACATCATGCAACCATGGTGCGCAGTGTCTGGAACCTGTCGTCTGGAAGGTAAGCGGCGCCATGTTGTGAGTCTAGTGTTGCACCAATGAAGCGTACGACTCTTGAAGGTTCTAGGTGGGATTTTTCTTCGTTTATAGTGAACCCAAGGGAGCGTAACAACACAAGAGTAATCCTGAGGTCTCTCTTCAACTTTCCTACTGTAGCGGCTGTGAAAAGCCAGTCGTCTAAGTATGGGAAAACCGTGATACCCCTTTGGCGCAGCAATGCCACAACAACTGAGACGCATTTCGTAAAAACTCTTGAGGCTGTACAGAGTCTGAATGGTAGAACTTTGAACTGGTAAGCGCAGTGATCTACTGCAAAAGCCAAGAAGTGTCTGTGGGCCGGAGCAATTGGGATATGAAAGTACGCGTCTTTCAGGTCTAGCGTGGCGAACCAGTATCCTTTCTTGAGAATGGGGAGAATATTGGAGAGAGATCCCATCCTGAATTTTCTTGGATGGATGTATGTATTTATATCCCTGAGGTCTAGTATAGGACATTGTCCTCCATCTTTTTTGTCCACCAGAAAATAGCGGGAAAGATAGGCTTTTCGAAGTAGGTGGGCTCTTACAGGTTCTATTGCTCCTTTTGTTAGGAGTGTAGTTACCTCTTCTGCTAGAGGTATAGATGTTGGTGTATTTCTGTAAAGTCCTTTGGGTGGAGTCTGGTTGAATTCTATGAAGTAACCTTTTTGAATTACACTGAGAACCCAGCGGTCTGATGTAATTTTGCGCCAGGTGGGTAGAGACACAGTTAGTCTTTCAGCTGGTGAGATGAGAGTGTCGTTCCCTAATGTATAGTCAAACCCGCTGTTTCGTTTGGTCTGACTTCTTTTTCCCGTATTGGTTCTTTTGGCGGTACCCTGTTGGGAACTTTTTCTGAGACATATAATTGTATCTTGATGTACGAGATTGATTGTTGGGTGGACTGTACCTCTTCTTGTAAGTATATGTGTAGCGCCTTTGATTGAATCTTCGGCGGTGTGTCTGATATAATGTGGGGAGACCGAATTTCTTGGCGGTTGTCCTCATCTTATGTGTATGCTCCAATTTGGAATCTGTTTCAGCGTGAAATAGACCCAGCTCATCAAATGGTAGATCCTCGATCAGTGTCTTTGCCGTGTGTGACAGTCCGGATGAACGCAACCAAGCATGACTGCGCACAGCAACGGAACTAGCAACAACCTTGCCCGCACAGTCCGCTAGGTGTTTTGCTGCTTGATGTTGATATCCTGCTAAAGATAATCCTTCCTCTCTGAATGAATGCACAATAGAGCTGTTCCTGTTCCGAAAGTTTTGCAAGGTGTGGTGCTAAAGCTTCCCAGAGAAACCTCTGATAAGCACCCATACATGCTGAGTAGGCTGCAATTTTGGTGAGCGATGAATACAATTTTCTTCCAATGGCATCAAGTTTCTTACCCTCCTTGTCTATAGGGGTAGTCTGAAGCCTCTGGGATGTTCTTGTTTGTGCTGCTTCTACCACTATGGAATTGGGTTTTGGGTGGTAAGTGAGCCATGGTGCCGATTGTGTCGACACTCTGTACAGGTGATTTAGTTTCCTTGAGGTTCGAGGTACCGAAGATGGAGTGGTCCAGGAAGCCTTTAGTGTTTGTAGAAGGTATGGGGAAATTGCCATTGATGGTATTGGTGGCGACCGCTTTTGGAAGTCTTCAAATATAGGATCATCGACCCTGTTGTCGTCTTGGTTCACCTGTATGCCTAATGCCCCTGCCATTCTCAGCATCATGTCTGCAAATGCTTTCATATCATCTGTTGGAGATGGCGGGTCTGGGTTGGCTCCCCTCAGTACCGGAGAGACTCTCGGAGAGGGGGATTTGGTATGTGTTGAGGCATCAGTGGTGGTAGACGATGTGGAACTTGTCCTTCGTACTCGCACACAACCTCTCGGAATCGGGTGGTGTCATTTTCTTGGGCTCCTAGGTTTCTTTGGAGTCTTTGGTGGAGGAGGAGATGTTTCTTTCGACAGAGAACGTCTGGAATGTTGCGACTCTGACGGTGATACCGGCCGTCTCCTCAGAGATCTGGTGTTGTCTGGAGCCTTTGGGTCCGATACCGGTGACGTTCGATGATCGGATGTTGGAGACCTCGGTACTGACGCTGATCCTCGTCTGGTATCATCCCTTGGCGTGCCTACCAATGGTTCTCGAGGCCGTACTCGTGCCGTGTCAGGTGAGTATTCCCTTGGACATTTGGGTCGTGGTTCTTCATAGCAGTACCGTTCTTGGTCTCGCTCCTCATTTCGCCTATCAACCGGTACCATTGGCGTTTGAATGGGGTTTTGTATGAATCCACATAATGTGGATATTGTGGGTCTCCCATCGGTCTCGTGGATCGGTTGGCCAGCGATCCCGTCGGTACCGTGGGTCCCTACTATGGTGCGCACAGTAAGGTGTTTCATAATGCCAGTAATAGTCGTAATCCTCTGGGAAGGTGTTTTCAGAGGAGTAGTAGGTGTAGACAGAAGCTGGTGTCCTCGAATATCTTGAGGTTCCTGATGAGTAGGAACGCCGCCTTGGTGTCAATGTCTGCCTTGACCTCGATCTACTTGGGGATCTGTGGCGCGACCGTGACCTGGTGCGATCCGTGCGGTGTTTGGAGGTTGAGCAGGATCGCCTACCCACAGGTCGTGGAGGGGTCTTAGATTTGGACTTGGATCAAGGAGATGTTGGCCATCTTCGTGTAGGTGGTGTCAAGGATCATGACTGGCTACGTCTTGGTGGCACGACCGTTACCGGACACCTCGACGCGGAACATGGTTGGTGTTGCAGCTGTTCTGGAGAGATGTTTACAATTCGCAACTCCACCGACGATTCCCTGACTTCTCCCTCAGAAAGGGAAGCGGTACCGTATACTGTGGACCGAGTCAGCAGAGGGTCGTCTCCCGAGTCACTTGTTTTGCGTGCCGGTATTTTAAGCCGTATTGGGGATACCACTTGTTTTTCTGTGGCCAATTCCTTCCGTCGATTGTCTCTCATATCATCGGTGTCGGAAGGAAAGGATCGTTCTCGTGGTGGTCCCGTTTTCTCTTTATGCTTTTTGGATTTTGAGGCCGAGCTCCTCATGGAATCTGATGGTGAGGTAAGGCGTACCGTCTTTTGTTTTTCTTTTGACGGTCCTGTAGCTGCTCTTGGTGAGGTTGTTGCTGTCGATGTAGGTCTGTGTTTTACTTGTCGGGTGTGGTCCGACTTTGGCTCGGCATCGAGTGTGGTCTTTGCAGCCTCCTTAGTCTTTTTTGTCTTAGTGCCAGTAGCGGTATGGGTGGCTCTCGATCCCGATGGTATCGGTTCCTTTTCTGACGGTTTGTGTCCTCTCAGTACTGGAGACGATACCATCAAGGCATGTTCATAAAGGAGTGCCTTAAGACGTTTGTCCCGGTTTCGATGGGTTTGATGAGTGAACGCCTTGCAATGTCGGCAGGCGTGGGTATCATGCGTCTCACCCAAACAAAGTAAGCATTTAGAGTGCCCGTCTGACTCAGCCATCTTCGCCGAGCAGACCACACATTGTTTAAAGAAACCTGTAGAAGAGGTCGAGGCCATCTTCATAAGGGAAACTGTTAAATACAACTTCCTGTCCTGCCTTTTTCTGTCCGTCAGGAGAAAAGTCGCCAAATCCAAATCGCTGTCCGTTTCGTTATCTCAAATCAGTCCAAAGTCGTAGAAATCCGTCAAATCAGTCCTTTTACTCAGTACAATCACCTAACGATGTTCCTTAGTGCTGCTCTCGCAGTGGAAAAAAAGGAACTGAGGAGGCAGCCAGGGAGGGGCCTTATAAAGGCTGAAGGAGGGTGGGCGGAGCAACTGCCAAAACTCAGTTTAAAGCCTAATGACTATCTGAAGTGCTCTGCGCAGGCGCAGGAATAACCCATAATGTGTGGATTCACAGAGACCACGAAGAAGAATCAAACATGATATTGCTAAATTCTTCCAGAGGTTCAGCTTTGGCTTGAATAAAAATACACTTTTCCCTCTGTATCCATGGATTTGGTATCCATGGATTTAAGTATTCACGGCTTAAAAATGTTCTTTAAAAAAAATAATCCAAAAAGCAAACCTTGATTTTGCCATCTTATATAAGGGACACCATTTTGCTATGCCATTGCATATAATGGGACTTGAGTATTCATGGATTTTGGTCATGGGGGGTCCTGGAACCAAACCCTAGCAAATATGAAGGGACAACTGTACCTCTTCGTTTTTAAAATTATATTGCATACCTTGATCAGTTTACCAAGGCAAAATTATCTGTGCATTGCTGCTTCTACATGTCAAATCCACTTGACCTCATTGCTTACAACATCTGTCTCTCCCCCAATCATCACCACCCACACCTCTGTGTATGCATAGTATAGTACCTGAAAATCACAGGATTATCCTCCATGCATCTGATAAAATGGATTGCAGGCAACAAGATAAATTTGTCAGTCTTTAAGGTGCAATAAGATTCTTGCCTGTCTGCTGGAACAGACTGACACACAGCTAGTCCTATGGCAACTATCACAATCAGGTTAAGTAGTTGCTGACAGGACTGCATATTTAGCAAATGTAATGTGTGAGAACTGGAAAAAGAAAGTGCTACATAGATGTATAGCCAGTCACCAAAATAAATAAGATGATCCACAAAGCTTTGGAAATTAAGGTTTGTATGGCAAACAGTTTGGGAATGTCACTTTCATTGTTCAAATATATAGCTGAAATAAAAACGTTTGGCTTTCTGTTATAAGCAAGGGCAAAACTCTCTCTCTCCCTCTCCCCTCCTCTTTTAAGAAAGCTTGTTGGTGCAGTAAATGCTGTGATGTGTTACCTGCTGTAATTCATAATTATAACCCTGGGAGGAATGTGATGAATGCAGGTTTTATGTCAGTTTTCAAGATGTGTGCTTAGTTTAGAAGTTAAATAATTGAGTTGTGGAAGGTTTAAAATTAGCTGCTCATTATGCACAGTAGTTAACTTTCCAACCATTTTATGCAATGACACCAACTATTATTAAAATAAATAGGATGTTGGCACCATTCCCTGTCATTCCACTTAGTTGTTTCACACTCTTTCCTACCTAGTTTTTATGGCTAAAGTGCCACCTATTTGAAGAGGAAGGAAGGAAGGAGAATGTGTATGCATGAGTGAGTGTGGAGACTGTTTCACCATTTACCTAAAGAATGGCCAACTTTATTAAATGTTTAACATGCTAAATATTGCAAGGAATATTTTAATATGAAACAAATTAATGGAAAACACCTAGTGTAAGACTTCATCTCATTGGGATATGGTAATCAAAGTTCTGTCCCCCAAATCCAATCAGAACAGATGTACTAGTGATGGATCAGAGGAAAAAACTCCTGCCAACCCAGAGATTGTCCATTTAAATTCAAGGAGGTCTTGTTTATCTAGAGCTGCCACAGAACTACACAAAGGCCAGGTGACACAGACTCAAAACCAGAGAGAAATATACTTAAGTTCCCTGTTACCATGTTTTTCTGGTTGCCAGGCTCAAAATACAAGAGCTTACGGACTCTTTACTTCTTATAGTGTGGCATACAGATGTCAAACCAATAGTAGGGAATAGCCCGTTCTGGTGAAGAAAATCACAGTAAAAACTCCTATCATAACAAAACTCCCATTGTAACAAAGCAAAGAGATATTTTGACAAAAGGAATCACAGGTCTAAATCCTAATGTTAGTCTCAACTAGACTAAACCAATTTAATTAATTGTTAAATACAAACATACCTCAGTTAACAAAGTTGCTGAGAAAGTGAAGCTCCTTATTTCGAAGGGCTTGTCTATACAGTGAAAATACCCCCCACAGAATTTGAGGAGAATACATTTTGTCCAAATGGGATCCTGCATCATTTCACCGTATTCTGAAGGAGAGGGGCGAAAAACTCCAATGATTAAAAAAAAAAAAAAAAAAAAACCTCAAAAGGAGGTGGAGGCTGGTGAAAGGAAAAGGCATCCCTGGATGCATTTTGGAAAAAGACTTGAAGTCATCTCTGGAAGGTTCAAAATATGGGTGTGCCCCCCCCCCCAGTTACCAAGGTTTACCACACCTGGTTATTTCATTTCACATGTTCATATTGTTAGTTTTGAATAAAAAAGTTTGCTGAAATGTGTTCAACTGCTCTTCCTTTTTTAATTTTGTGATAACCTATCTCTCTTTTTTTCTGTTATTTGTGCCTTTGGTACTAATTTTTCTGTGAAAGAAATAAATTCTCAGGAATACATCCTCATTAACTGAGTTAGTGAGTCAACACTTAAGTAAATTCCACTAATTAATAGGATTTACTCTAGTTCAGATTACTAATAACACTGAAGTCAGAGATTGCAATTATGTATAAGGGAGGTGGGCAATTTACACCCCAGGAGGCCATAACACCTGAAAATCAGCTGAAAATGAAACTGGAAGTAACACAGTTTTCATTGCTAGGGTTTTAAAGCAGATTTTCTCTGTTTGGAGGGTCAGTTGAGGTGTCATTGAGTGACCCACCAGTCCTGGATTGCTTCCAGGACTGCCAATTTACAGTTTTTGGGCAAACTCCTCCATATTAAGGGGGAGCAGGCACTTCAAAAGATCTGGTGGGCACATGCAGTTCAAGTGCTGCACTTTCCCCATCCCTGCTATATAAATTCACTAAACAATAAGGGCCATTGGCCAAGCATAGTAAACATCCACAGCATTGCTCTCTTAGACACTATGGCTTTGTTTGAAATGCTCTCTAGAAAACAAAAGATGTTTTAGATCTCTGTCAAATAAGAATATGGGATCCTATGAGGACAAACCAGAAATACGAGTTCATTAGTAGAATGCCCTGAAAGAAACACCCAACAAATAACAGAATGGGAGAGAACTGGGAGCATAGTGTGATTTCTGCCCCCCCCCCCGCGCCCTGTGAAGATCACAAACATCAATGTATGTGTGTGAGTAATGTGTCCTATTTTATTTTAATTTTTTGCCTTGGACATTTTCAAGGAAAATGTTACTTTTCATAAGTGGCTTGTACTTAAAGTAGCAGGCTTGAAAACATTTCACCAACTGCATATTTTTGTTTTTATTTTAAAACTTCAAGTTGAATGAAGGTGGCCATGAATCATGCTGCTCAGCATATACCATGCAGTGAATATTGCCACAAATGACTCCATAATAGGATGTGATCTAGTAGCTCTAAAGAGTCTTTATTAGAACGTGATAAAAGAAGTTATCTATGGTTACTGTGAATTTAAGACTTTTTATTGCTGAATATAGTGATGATATAGTGTGGAATGCTTTTTAATTGGTAGTTAGCTTTCAGTGTTTTGCTAAGACCAGCACTTCGTATCCATATACCACCCACATAAAATTGGATTTGAGGCTACACTTCAGAGCAGAAATTATGCACATTCTCCAGTTTCAACTTCCTTAATGATTCTGGTTTCTAGGTCCATTGATAGTCTGGTTAAAAATTAGCATTTAGTCATTGTTAAATTGCGACAAAGAGAGGCCCAACTTTAAGAAACTGGCCACATTGTGTAAGCAGATTTATCTGTCAATAAACCAGTGACATAGTGATTAATTCTAAGATTACAGATAAGGGAAGAAGAGTTTGACTGTATAGCTAGGGTAAAATCAGAATTCACATAACAGTAAGAGTGTCCATTTAGGTGAGGAATATGTAAAACACAGTATTCTTCATATGTTGCTGGACTTCATCTACCAGCACTCTTCATCACTGGACAGGCTGATGAGAACTATGACCCAACAATAGCTAGAGGCCTACGTTTTGCCCATCCCTTAGGTTAATTCTGTTGTTTCATTTATTTCTTAAGATTATATCAATGTATAATTGATATAAAGCCTAAATATCTTAAGGCACCAGATCCTCTTTAATCCTGGAAGCTAAACAGGGCCAGCCCTTGTTAGTAATGAATACCAGGTGCTGTGGGCTATATTTCAGAGGAAGGAAGTGGCAAAATTCTACTTTTGAAATACCTGGATATTGTAGGTGGGGAATCTCTTTGAGACTGAGGGATGAATTCAACTTCAGAGAAGTTCTTGGACGGTAGATTCCAGTTAGTACGGTAGATTCCAGTTAGTGGCCAGTGCAGCTTCCAGAGTGGATTTGGGACCTGGTGAAATGTTTTCCTACATCCTGGAAGTTCATTTGTTCCCTCAGGGAAGTCTCTCTTTTTTGCGGGGAGGGGACACAGTCACTGCCATCCACAGTCAGTACCCTCCCATCAGCCACCTGCCTAACTTCATTCTTTGACTTGCACCCAGAGACTGCCTCTCTCTCATGTTACATGCCGCTTGGCAGCTAATATGGGCCAGCTGTTTGGGAGCTGCTCTTGGAGGCAGAGGAGTTGATGAAGAATTGGGAGAGCTGCTTACCTGAGCTGTAGACAACAATGTGTTCCTCCACCTTTTTCTTCCTCCTCATAGCTGAGGCCACAGAGGACTGATAACCTCTTGGGTTCTGTTTCCAGCAGCCACTACTGCCATTAAAGGTCTTCCACTTCACCTGGGGCTGCTTCCAATGCCACCTGCTCCTCTCGTTCTGTTCTCCCCACTCACTGGTGCTACCACATCCCTCTGCTCATCCATGGTTTTCTCTCCCTCACTTGAGCACCCCCCTCCAGTCCTGCTCTTTCTTGCAGCAAGGGCAGACTGGCTAAAAATCATTAGTATTTTGCAATACAGAGGGTGTGTTTTTTTAAATAATCATTATTATTTTCTTTGAAATTCACTGATTTCACAACGGATGTCAAAAACATAGACAAATAATGATACTCCTGAGAAAGGCAACTACAGATGCAACATAGTCAGGGCCTGGGGCTCCTTCCAGACAGGAGGGCCCCACAAATTTGTACCAGATTTCCCCTGCCCCATTGGCCCCAGTGGCCAGTCAAAGAAAAGAGAGGGATGAGAAAGGGGAGACTTTGTTTCATGACTCTGGCCTGCAGACAGCAGTTCCCTATCTCTGAGCTATATGGCTGAAAAGGCCATTTCGAACTTGTCCTGCTACTCAGGACTTAAATTTAATTATTTATTTATTAGATTTATATTCCGCTTTTCTCCCAAGATGGGATTCAAGGCAGCTTACAATCATATTAATATACTACACTGGCACATATTATGAACATATTCCAGCATAATAGCCAAAAATGTGGGCAGGTATCAACATTAGGAGGAACTTTTTGACAGTAAGAGCTGTTCGGCAGTGGAACGCACTCCCTCGGAGCGTGGTGGGGTCTCCTTCCTTGGAGGTCTTTAAACAGAGGATGGATGGCCATCTGTCGGGGATGCTTTGATTGTGATTTCCTGCGTGGCAGGGGGGTTGGACTGGATGGCCCTCGTGGTCTCTTCCAACTCTGCAATTCTATGATTCTATATTAGTGTGTCCAATAGCATAAGTCCAACTTACACTGTTGAAATTTTTTGGGTCACTGCAGAGGTCAGAATTATAAAACCAACTGTGAAATGACCAAAATTCCTCCCAATCCCATCCCACTGTCTCCTCAACCCACACAGCCCCCCACCACCATTTCTGTGTTGTTGGGGAGCAGTGGGACCAGTGAAGATACATCCAGTTATTTTCCTGTAACTGGATATGCTGCAAGAATGTCAACTGCAGGGACCTCCTAAGGACCCTAGAGGTCCCAATGGATGCCTGGGTGGTGGTGGTAGGACTGGGAGACATAACTATACTGACATAGCTATATGCCAGAGATATGTCTCCTGACGCAACATCTCAGCCATGGACTTATCTGTGTCCTGTATTTGTATATGTTACCTCACAGGGAGCAAGTTTGAAAGGAAAAAAAATAGAGCTGGGGAGATGAAAACAGCAATTAATTTGCTAAATAATTTTATTCAGTCTGAAAGTGTATGCACAGAAAATATCAGCAATGCAGGGGGAACCTCTGTAAGAGGCAGAAATACCAACAAGGTAGGGGAAAACTTTGCAAAGGGACCTGGTGCTATTGAGAGAAGTTCAGAAAGAAGAAAAATTAAGAAACAATTTTAAAGAGCATTTTAAAATATATATTTCTGAAGGTTAATGAGGCAAATCTGGTTAATCTGAACAGTTGACGGGCACCATAATCAAGCCAAAGAGAGTTCTTCACATGGTAACCTTCAGAAGGATTCATTTATTATCAGTTGCTAAGGCTTCTTCTTGCCTGTATGGAAAGAGGAAAAAAGGTGCATTTAATGTGGGTTTCATTATTGCTCCTTACTAATGCAGATGAAGGTAAACATAACTTGATTCTGGCCTCCTTTTTATTACCTGTTAATGTTCTAGGCATTTGTAAAATGTATGTATGTACTGATATGCTCTTTAATATTCTCCTAATACTGAAGCTTTTCTATATCTGTCCAACCAAAAGTCCCTAAACTTCTTTCAGTGCCTACCAAGTGAAATAAAGCCTTTCCCAGTATTTTAATTGGAAAAATTTATGTGGCCATATGGCCATAAGGAGATGAGCTATTAGAAAAATCTTCCATCTATATTTAATTCCTGTAGTTTTCAAATCTTTAAATAAAATTTCTTCCAAGTGCAAATAGTTTGCTTTGTTGTACAAAGCAAAATTTTGTAGGAAAAATAGCACTGCAATTTCTAAGTTATTTACCAGTTTGTTTGGTTTTTAACTAAAGAGGCCACTATACTCACTTTTTTGAGTCCAGTTCACTGGATGCACAGATACCACATACAAAGTTTGATTTGGCTGGCAGGTATCTGTAAGTAGAATTGTATGCTTGAATCACAACTGGATTATTTAATGTAGTATTATATGTTCTCTTCAGGACAGTATCTCTCAATAGTGGGCTTAGCTGTGAAAATAAAAATAGTTAAGAGCACATTATGGATCTATCTTGCATATTAGTAATGACACAGCATACAGTACATTGAAAAATGGCCCAAGAAAGGTAGCTTTTAGAAAAGAACATTACAGTAGGACCCCACATCTGCGGGGGATTGGTTCCGGGACCCACCACAGATGGTGAAATCCACGGGTAATAGTGAACACTGCTGCCACCGTGCCAAAACTTTCCTCCTACCCACCCACCATGCTGGAACTCCCTGCATGAGGTCGGCTCCTCCCTCCCTCCCTTGCCCACTGTGCCAGAACCCTCCTCCCACCCACCCGAACCCTCCACCCACCCACTGTGCTGGAAACCCCCCCCCATGAGGTCACCTTACCCCTCCTGGAACTCTCCGCCCACCCAAATCCTCTGCTTGCCTGCCCACCCACATGCTCACCTCTTCCCTCCTCCCCCACCTGCCAGCTCCGACGTACCAGAATCTCCCTGGCAAAGTCACGTCCTCCCTCCTTCCCCCACCCACCTGCCTGTTGCAACCTCCCCGCAATGTCACCTTCTCCCTCTCGTAACCCTCTTCCCACCCACCCAAAACCTCCGCCCGCCCACCTGCCTGCTGGAACCCACTCACCCCCACAGAGAAGGGAGGGGGGATGAAAGCTCACCTCCTCCTACCCTCCCCCACCTGCCATGCCACAACCCGCCCTGTGAGCTTGCCTCCTCCATCCCTTCCCCTTCCACCCACCCACGCTGCCATCACCATCCACAGATAACTGAATCCACGGATAGTGAATCAGTGGATGCAGGGGTGCTACTGTAATGCTAGGCAAATGAACTTCTAAATTGTTCCTGTAGGAGGAACATGAGCATTCTTTAGTTCAGAACTGTTTTTGGGGGACAATATAGGACCAAAAGTATTGTAGGACCAGACATACTGCATGCTTACTGCTGTATAGAACGGAATCAATTTTCACATTTGAAATAAGTATACTGTTATACATGTACATGCTTTCAATGAAATCTGATTGTGTAAATTGCTACTGCTGCTGTGGTTGTTGTGTACCTTCAAGTTGTTTCTAACTAACACCAACCGTAAAGCAACAGGGTTTTCACATGGTTTTCTTTGTAAGATTTGTTCAGAGATGGTTTGCCCTTGTCTCCCTCTGAGGCTGAGAGAGTGTGACTTGCTCAAGGTCACCCAGTGGGTTTCCACGGCTGAGTTGAGATTTGAGCCCTGGTCTCAAGAGTCATAGTCCAAGCTCAAACCACTATTGTACAACCACTACTCCATTTTTCACCTCTCAAAGAAGTGGCAGCAAAATAATATGACTATGCTTCCTACAGGAGGGTTTCTTGACCACTAAATCTCTGGCTTTTCTTCGCAAACGAAGATTCAGGAAGGACTCATCCCGCGCTTTCTGCAAGCGCGCTGATGACTAAAAAGGCCAATCCGAGATAAACAAGTCCGGTTGCAAAAAGCACAGCAGAAGGTCTCCTTGGGTGATGTTTTTGGGTTGTGATTCTTTCTGCGTTGTCGTTTCTCTTCAAGACTTGTTCGTCGTGAGTTCTCAAATAAGGCTGCAGCATTGTGGATAGTGCGTCTCCATGCCTCCCGATGTGAGGCCAGGGCGGACCACTGTTGGTGATCAATTTGGCCAAGCCTGAGATGTTGTTTCAGGGAGTCTTTGTATCGCTTTTTTGGAGCGCCCCTCTTACGCTGACCCGTGGCAAGTTCACCGTAGAGTAGTATTTTTGGGAGGCGATGGTCCTCCATCCTAGAAACGTGCCCTGCCCAGCGCAGCTGTGTTCTCAATATCATGGCCTCAATGCTGGTGATCCCTGCTTGCTCAAGGACAGCAACATTCGTCACATAGTCAGTCCAGTGTATATTTAGGATTGTGCGTAGACAGCGCTGATGAAAGCGCTCGAGGAGTCGTAGGTGGTGGCGATAGGTGACCCATGTTTCAGATCCATAAAGGAGGATAGACAGTACGATGGCTCT
This sequence comes from Gambelia wislizenii, assembly GCA_030847615.1. Classification (NCBI taxonomy): domain Eukaryota; kingdom Metazoa; phylum Chordata; class Lepidosauria; order Squamata; family Crotaphytidae; genus Gambelia; species Gambelia wislizenii. The sequence goes on from JAUMIR010000005.1 coordinate 29,799,218, forward strand.
ATACACACTGATTTTTGTGCTTTGCCTCAGGTGTTTATTGACCACTAAATAGTATGACAATAAATGCATGAGCCAAAGAGCTACTTCACACATGGTATTTTTCCAGCAAGAAGGTACATGGTATCCATGTATACCATTGTGAATAGTGGAAGAATGAATATTTTAATTTGCCGTAAGTGAATTTCCATAATTGAATTTTAGCTTTGCCTTGTTTTAAAATATCATAAGCTGCCTTGGGTCCCATTCTGGGAATAAAGCAGGTTACAGATAACACAAATAAACAAACACACATTTTTTATCACACATGGTAAAAAAAAAAATCATAGTTAAAATTGCCATACATTTTAAGCCAATGTGCCCTATATAGCATACCTGGCTACATCTGAACAATCAAATTCTAGCCTACAAAGATAGGATATGTATAAGTAATACTCACATACTCATTTTGCTCCTGCTCTTCTCTCTTTGTGCTAGTGACAAAACCAATCAGGAAGCTGAACTTAACTACAGATCCCCATTAGATCTGAATCAGGGACCATGGTTAATGATTTCCAAATAAGACAGCATTGTAAACCAACTTTAAACCATGATATAATGTTGAGTTACAAATCCTAGATTGTATGGAGGCCATTAACCCTAGTTCTTAGTTTCGGCATAATGGGAGCTGTGATTGTCCATCTTCCTGGCCAATTTTTGCTCACATGCATGGAAGAGGAAAGTGGCAGAAAACAGGCTGTGTTTTTTGCCACTTGTACATATTCTGATTTATTAGTAAGGCGTTAAGACTTATCGTCAGGGTAGGAATGGTGGTGCTCTCCAGATGTTGTTTAACTGCAACACCCAGCAGATGTGGCCAGCATAGTCAAGGGGGAGAAATGATGGGAATTGCAGTTCAAAAACAACTGAGGGGGGGCATTTGGCTCCCACCTTCAAGTTAATATGACACTGAATTTAGGTGGGTGAAAATACCTGCAAATGAACTGAGGCTATGGGGAAAATATGGCTCAGGAAAGACATAGAAGTTTGCAACTACTCAGATGAAACGCTGCCACCTGTCAAACTACTGAGGTCTTAAATATCAGCATGAAAGTTTGAAGGTCATGCAAAATATCAAATAGCAAAACAACACTTAAAAAATAATAACTAGCACCTTTCTGGAACTATCTGACCAAAACCTATTACACACCATCTCTTGCAATGATTTATAATTCCTTCTCACTTTGCTATCCTATCACTCCTGTCCCTTCTTCAATTTTTACTTTTCAGTTTATCAAAACACACATGTGTAAACAAACACAAGAGGTTCAGAAAACATATATATAAGTCTTATAGCAATGCATCGTGTTATGCAATAGAACAGCATAACCATACTTTCTGCTTTAGGAAGCCTCACAAGCCTCTGACAGCAATCTGTCTGCAGAGAAATACATTTCAAATCATAGATCTTCTTAAAAGGAGATCAAAGTGGTGCCTTCTGTAGTCAAAGTGACTTTAGAGTTTCCCATTTTATCAGGGTGTGTACTGTCAATGAGAGAAGTGCCCTAACTAGACTTTTTTTTTTTAATAAAAAATATATTCATGTCTTTATTAAAATAGTAGTATGTAGGATATTTTAATTTCCTCCATACATTTCAAATACTTCAATATATATAGAAATATATATACATTTAAATGTGTATTAAAATGTATATAGAAGTATATAGATGTTCATACTTTTTTTAAAAAAAAGTCTGGGGCACCATATTATTTAAAACAAATTTCTCTGTGACATCACTTTCTGACAATAAAATGTAACTAAAATGTGAATAAAGCATTGTGCAACAACAGATAAAATTACATAGAGCTGTCGCTCTGGGAGACTGATATTCAAATTGCATACCAGAGAATTCTAGGGTTTTACAGAGTCTTTCAGAGCTTCCTTGGCTTCCCTGAAAGACAGATCGACCACCAGTATTGATCTTTTCTGGCAATACAGAAGAGTAGTGGATGTATTCTATTGTGTACTTTTTATACAGGACAGTTGGTACAACAGGCCTGGAAAAATGTCCCATGTGAATTTACCATTCAGCCCCATAGAACACTTATGATAGCAAAGGTATGAAAGCTTTGTCTTTATACAGCATGTAAGCTGAAATGTAACTATGGAAACATTCTGAATAACTGCTACAGTCTTTCTTGGCTACGTAAAATGCAGTTGGGGGCTGGATCTGAGAACGAGACCATCTCAAGGGTAAAAATCATGTTGATCAGTCTACACAGATATTGATCCAAGGAGTAAGCAACTTGACTATGCATCAGACAAATCAATAATCATCAGCAAAAGACTCTCAGAAGTACTAAACATAGATCTGAGACTGAGGTCAGCAGCTATATGTCCAATGTGAAGGACATAGGTTCAGGCATGGGACTATGGAAGCAAGATCCAAGAAAAAGTGCGAGGAAATGCTACAAGGTCTAGAACAATCCATTTCAATTTACAACATTGACCCATTTTCAGCAAGAAATTAAATATATATTTTTTTCTAGTTTCTTAAAGTAAGAGTATGATGTAGACCTGACATGCATGACTTAGTCCTACAATTTTATGAGCTCTATAGATTCCACAGATGTCATTAGAATTTAGGATGAAAGATTAGCCAAAGACCTTTTGCCTCCTGAATCACAGCAGCAAATAGTATCCCTGTTAACTTATGTCAAGATGCACATCAAATTGCAGTTCTATCCATCTCTTGCAAGAAAATGCAATGGTTACAAAGTGAATGGCTTCCAGTTTTCAAAACACCCAAATTAGAGATCAGAAACCATTAAGTATGTTAATTGCAATTTGTATATATTAAAAACAAAAACCAAGAATACCATGTACTTTTTTTTTCCTAACGAAATTTAATGCATTTTCTGGAGAACAACTGGGTGTAGCATTTTTTGTCAGCTAGTGAAATAGGCAGGGCCATAAAACAGTGACAAGGGAGAGAAGAGAAAGAGGAAGTATACCATCTCATGGTGCAACATGCACATGTAGGAGGGAGGGAATGGACAGACAAGAATGAGAGGCGAGAGAAAGTGCATATGGACAGAAAAGAGAGAAAGGCAGAGAAAGGGAAAAACAGAACAGTGTACATACTTGGGAGAAGCTGTTGGCAATCATAACATGCAAAGTTGCTGAAACAAACATAAAGGATGTGGGTGGAAATAAGATTTCTGATATGGATAGCAATGAGAAATGTTGGCAAAAAATATGGGAGACAAGAAAGACTTTGAAAAAGTCTCTTTTGTCCTTCGCTGAGTGTGGCATTTCTTGGATTTTTTTGGTTGGTCTATAGATTGTTTGGAGGTTGTGTTTCCTCATCAGTTTCCCTATTCTGTCTGTGACTTCTTTGATGTATGGTAAAAAATAACTTCCCTTTGGGTGGCTGTTTTTCTTCTTCATTCCTGTGTTTTTTTCTGGGTCTGGCTGCTCTTGTGATGTCTAATCTGGAGTAATCATTAGCCTGTAGGGCCCAGGTTAGGTGCCTCAGTTTGTCCTCCAGGTAGTGGGGGACTAACCAGAAACTAACCATTCAATTACACAAATTTACATATACTCCCCAACAGGCATTCACAGCATATGAACTCCACACACACCTACCCAAACCATTCTCTGAAGATGCCAGCCCCAGATGCAGGCGAAACGTCAGAAAGAAATTGTTCCAGAACATGGCCTCACAGCCCGGAAAAAAACCAGGGAAAATCTATGGCTGCCGGCCGTGAAAGCCTTTGACTTCACAGATGAAGCTTTTGTTTCCCACACATTTCCTCCCTCCCTCTCGCTCTCTCTCTGTGTATTTTGCTTTCTAATCTGACTTTCAGTGAGTGAGAAAGGTTCCCCTTCCCCGAAAATCCACGCCACCATTTCTTTCTCTCCTAACCTCAAAACAGAGACAAAGAAAAGAGTGAAAACATAGATGGGATTTTTCACTTTCAATTTGGCAGGACCTTTACTGCAGTAATGTAACATAAACTTAAATGCCAAGTTAGAATTAATGGAATCAAAATAAGTGTCCCCTCCTTTTCAATGAAAATGTTACTAACAGTAGTCTTTAAGTCTTGCAGTATAAATCAACATAGTATATTTTATCACTAACTTTACCATCTCTGCCCAAAATCCACCATAACACTTTGCTTACCCTATTAGGATGCAACCTCATATTTTTTTCATATCATTTTAATGGTGTAAGTGACATTTGCTCCCATATAATTGTTCCAATAACCATCAGAAAATCAGAAGCAGAAGTAGAACCTTCCCATGTTGGTCTGAAGGTTCTCACACACAATTGATAACTTCAATATGTTCAAACTGGTGTAAAATATGCCATTAAAAAACCTCCCCCAAAAATGCCCAGTAGATCTCACGACATCCCTGTAAGATAGGCCGGTGGGTTTAAATTCCTCCTCCCCCTTCTCAGCGTTCCACACTTTCCCTGGAATTTCTGAGGGTGACCCACTGTGTTGCCCTGCTGCCGCCGCCAGTTCACTGCCTAGGTCTTGTTGCAGAGGCGGCAGCAGCAGCAGTGTCCTGCTGCTGCCAGTTGACTGCCTGGGTCCCAATCTGGGCCACAGATTGAGTGACAGTAGTGCATTGTGAGGTGGAGAGGCAATTTGCATGGGGGTGGTGATTGGCTGGGTGTGGGTTAGGTGTGTTTCCTGAGCCCTTAATCAGCACATTGAGAAAGGCAACATACCCAAGAGAATTATATATATATAGATTATTGGCCAGATGTGGGACAGGCACACCGAGCATAGGCTCCGATGTTACAATGGGGTTGTCTACATGGTGAAAATACTCCTTGCAGAATGTGAGGAGAAGTCTACCTATCTTAATGGCATTCTGCATCATTTCACCGTATTGGGAAGGAGGGAGCCCCCAAAATTCAAAACTCCTTTGCAGCTTTTCCCTGCGTTTTTAAAAAACAGCAGGGGGGATGAGCATTCCTTTTCACTGGGACAAGCAATTCAATATGAATTATTTTCCCATAGGAGAGGAAGTGCAAAGATGATTGGCTGGGCGAGCGTGGGGGGGCAGGGCTTGCTAACAAGGCAAGTGCTCGCTGCCACCATGTAGGATTTTTGACTTACCGAGCAGGGTGGGTTTTTTTTCTCTTTTTTTATACAGGCAAAATATCGCTCAAGCACACAACGGAAAATATGTTTTTTAAAAAAAAGTTCAGTGAGGCAAATTAAGGTAAGTAAAAACGCAAGTATATCACTCGCAGCCGCCATCTTGCATGTGAAGCTTATGGGGGAAAAACACTGTTAAGATAAGGTGCAGCTGCTGCAAAATGTCATTACTGCAGGGCACTCTGTTTTTGTGGGGGCTTGTATAGACAAACCCAATATGATTGAACTTATGAGGTCCCTAAACTGAGAAGAGACTTTGTGGTTGCATGCAGATCTTGGGGACCCTGCAGAAGTATTTTCCTGAACAGGAAACTAGTGGGAACCTTGCTGAAACCTAGCATGGCTCCTCAGGCACCAATCTTGTGAGCTAAGCCAGCCAACACACTTAAGGATTTGATTCTATATGATTTATTCATTTGATGTCTGGAGGCTTGAAGTCAGATGTGCAAAGAAATGCATGCATATTGAATTGGACAGTAAAACAGAATAATTTAAAAGCCAAAACCACCAAATTAAAGTATTGACACAAAATGCCATCTGGTGAGAAAACAGATACCTCAAGTTTCCACTAAGATTCCAGTTACACATAAGAGCATTTTACCTAAATTGCCTCAATATAAAGGTTAGCCAAATAAAAACTCCCTAGGATTTTAATAGCAATATTTATAGTGGATTATGCAGTTAGAACAAGATTCCCTTGTCAAGAAAATATTATTCATTTCTATTAAACAGCATCCAATCAAAAAGGACTTCATGAAAATTCAAAAGGATGCAAGATGTAACCTCTGTGAGATTGCAGCCCTAGGCAATGCAATTCTAGAGGATGCAAAAAGGTAACATAGTTTGGCATTTGAATTTAAAATTGTTTTAAAATACTTTTTTTCTACTGAACTTTATTTAGAATAGAAGACAAAGATGCAGGACATACATATTAATTATTTTGTTCATAATCTGCTCGCCACCAGAGGGAAATCCAGCTTTCCATTGAATGTCTGTATTTCCACGTGTTTCAATATGTCTGGAACTGAATAATGGCTGTATCTGGCAAAATAGTCTATTTCTCTCCATTCATCCCAATTACTTTTTGGGTAGCAATTTATTATGCATATGAATGAGAATAAACTTTCACTGTAGATATTTCTTACCATAATGCCAACTGCAAAAAATAGCTATTTGTGTTACTTCAGTAGATATATTGTTATTGCTGATGTTATCCAGGCAGCACACGTTTTATCGTTATATTATTCAGGTTTGTTTTAACCAGTTTTAAATTGTCTGTTTTAAACTGAGAAACAATTTAATTCATTTTTATTTTTTTAAAACTTCTGTAATTATTTATTGTTTTAAATTTAATTTTACTATAAGCCAACCTTCAGTCTTTGGGAAAAGGGCAGAATATTAACAAACAAACAAAGACATTGTGAAAAACTGTGTTTTTTCTTGTATTCAGTTCACCCAGTGGCCAGTTTGCAGGCTGGACATTTGCAGTCCTTTATATTATTAGTATAATGGCTCATTTACAACCCCTTGGTATGAATAAGATAAAAATAAAATATTATCTATTAGCTGGGGAGTGTTTTTATGGATGCCTACATTTAACAGTATTTCTTAATGTTAAATATTTTATAGGAATCCAACCTGATAATTTGACTGAAGTGTAGTTAGGATATATATATATATATATATATATAAAATACATATAAATAAAGAAGTGTACAACATTGGGCATGTTTGTGTACACTTACGTATGTAACACTGTGCATTCTAAAATTCATCATCCAGGGGACATTCAAATTCACTGTTTTGCCACACAGCTTTCAGCTTTCAAATATGGCTGAATGTGGCTTTGCTTGTGTTATTTGGAACCAGTAGAGAAAAGATTATTATAAAAAATTCAAAACGAAACAAAAGCTAAAAATGTGTTTCTCGGGTGTCAGGAAACCATGACAATGAGAATCCTGGGCTGATGAGAACCCTTGCAATTTGGTACTTCTACAAAAAAGTTACCCTAGGACCCGCATATCCACGGGGGATTGGTTCCAGCCCCCCTGCGGATAATGAAATCCGCGGATAATAGCAAACTCCCCATTGCCATTCCCACCACAGGGGCAATCCCAGGGGTGATCCCATGGGTGAAGGGAGGTGGGAGGTGAGATCTCCTCCTCTCCTCACTTCACCCCCTGTCACTGTTACCACCATGGGAGCAATCCCGAGGGGTGATCCAGGGGGTGACGGGAGGCAAGATCTCCTCCTTCCTTTGCCCCTCATCGCCATTCCTGCCATGGGGGTTATCCCAAGGGAGAAGGGAGGCGAGATCTCCTCCTCTTCTCCCTTCACCCCTGTTGCCATTCCCACTATGAGGGCGATCCTGGGGGATGATCCTGGGGGCGAAGAGAGAAGGGAAGTAAGTGAGGTATCTCCTCCTCCCCTTCCTCCTCCATCCATCCCCCCTGCTGTCACCATCTGCAGATAATTGAATCAGCAGTTGGCGAATCAGCGGATACAGGGATCCTACTATACATCTTTTTGTACAGAAAACTGCATTTTCTCCATAGGTAACACCATTTTCTATGCGGAAAAAGAGTTTGCACAGAAATATTATTTTCTACACAAAAAAAATAATATTTAATGTTCAGAAAATGCTGTTTCCTTGCCAATTTTTTTTTAAAAAATGCATGCACAAATTTTGCACAGAATAAGTCCTGAACTGTGAATAGTCTTTTAAAAGGGCACATTGTCTCACAGCAAGAACAAAAAATTCTAAAATTATTCATTAGTTCCTTCAAGAACAAAGAATTGGTTCCTCTCCTGGAGCTATTCCTTCAAATGGCCAAAAAATAAAATAAAATGTGAGTTTTTTGAGCCTTTAAATCCCTTTCACGATAAGCCAAAAAAAGTACATCAATACAGCACACACCTCACAATTTATATTATCATAAGATAAACATCTGACATGTTGAAATGCACTGAGAAAATAATCCTGAATGAATTAGTCTGATATGGTGAAGCACAGTATACATATTTTTTTTCTTCAATATTATCAGCACCAGGATATAGAAACATTTTAAAGAAACCAACACTTTGAAACTGCAAGGAACTAATGGATCCACTGCAGTGACTCTTTTTTACTGACATATTTTCTGCTATAATTTGTTACCCCTCTTCCTTCAGCTTGAAATACTCTTACCCACTATTATAACCAGCCATAATAATGAGCCATCCATGAGGATCTTGCAATGTATTAGCAAAAAACATCCACTATATTTTCAGTGGATACTCTCATACATTGTGTAATTAGGTTAATTTTAGTGCTGTTTCTCATTAGGCAGTTTGACAAAAGTATTTGCATAAAATAAACATCTAGTAAATAATGTCCTCATCTGTAAATACTAAAAACCAGAATTATCCATGTAGTAATTTGGCTAAGTATGCCTAATCCTTCTAATAGCTCCAATTTCAATAAATATTACCTCCAGGGATGCGGACACAAAAGCAGTAGATCCATTTTCTCATCTACAATTCAAATGACCCACATGCACCTGTACATTAAATTTACATGTAACGAAACATTCCAAGCAGACCCAACAGGTTCTTGACTAGATCAGCGACAAAAAGAGCAGGAATCAAAGACAATAGCCCTGTTAGTCTAGGTCACTATACAAATGGTTCTGGTAGCACCTTAGAGACTTAACTGAGAGAAAGAAGTTGATAGCTTGAACTTCCATATTTATTTACCTCATCTACTTTTGTAGGCTAAGTTTATTTACTTCATCTGATGAAGTAGACTTAGTTCATGAAAGCTTATGCTATCATAAGTGCTATAAGATCTCTTTGCAAAAAGAGCAGGAATCTATTAAGTCAGGAGGTACAAGGCAAGCTGACGAAGACTGGATCCCACTTCAGGAGAAAGGTGGTATGTAAATCAAATATTTAAATAAATAAATAAACGGAACATTCCACATTTTGTTTAAATGTGTTGATTCACTGTAGATTATGTAAACCAGGGGTGGGCATCTATGGAGGGGATGGGGGTATTCCCCCCCCCCTCAGCTGCCCCACTGGCTGTGCTGGCGTGCTTTGGGCACACAAGAAGTGATGTAACATCACTTCTGGCTGGCATGTTGGCCGATTTTGAGACAATTCTTTTCTTTCATCAGGTTTAGTTTTGGTTTTTTGGGTTTTTTTTAGGTGGGTGCTCAGTGGGGAGGGGGAGAACCAAATGGCTGCATTGGGGACTTTTGGCTGGATAGGGGGCAAAAAAAATTACCTGAAAATCACCTGCCAAAAAATTAAATTTGGGTGGATCTGGGGGCTTGGCTTCTGGGTGGTTGGGGGAAGCAAACCACTTTATTTACAGGTAGTTTGGGAGGATTTTGGATGGTTTTGTGGTAAAAACCACCTCAGGTTTGGAGGCTGGAGGGGGGGGGTTCAGGAGCTATACGTAGGAGTCCCAAGGAACACATGCAACCTGCAGGCCGCACTTTGCCCATCCTGGCATAAACCATTTTTAAAAACCATACACCAGAACCCAAATAATTTTATAAAACCAGCCCACACAATAATGAATAGTTCATGTTGAGTTCCATCCAACTTACATTCTCCAACAGCAGTTCAGTTGGATATCTCTGTGGTTGCTATTTCTTAAGGCTCTTCACAATATTAGTAAGGATTATACGTTGAATCCTTACCCTCCTCTGTATTCCGTGTGTGTTTGGCATCTGTCTAGATGGAGATCTTTTTAAAATGATGTTTCAGTAAAAAGCTTATAACTGTTAGGTGCTGTATAAACAGGAATAAATAGCAATTGGAATAATTACAAGACTTCCCTGATTTGGAGATGTTTATGGGTCTGTTTAACTACTGCACAGGATCTAGCTCTGCATAACCAGAGAAATAACTAGGAGAAACAGTTTAGAGGTTTTCTTTTATTACATGTTGAGTAGAAATTAGTTTTTTAGAGGAGATGAGATGATTTCTTTATACCTCTGTAGTAGCATACAATATAGCATTAAGCAAAGTGAGAATTCAGAATGTAATTCATAATCCTCAATTGCTTGTTTGCACCTAAATGCTTGCCATAGTACTTATATAGCATTTCCATGGTCTATGAAAAACCCCAGGAGAATACTAGTATAATGTTATTATATTACATAAATTTCAGTAGGCTCAGTGAATGCCTTCAGAAGCAGATAAAATAATATTGTCTCCAAAACATTATCATACAACTCTAGGATAATTTTTCCAAATCACACAGTATATGAGCTACGTACAGTGTGAGAGGCAATTTAAAGGTTGAATGAACTGTGCTGATAAGAATCTACAAGCTGTCAGCAATTTTTGAAATACAAAAAAAAAGAAGAAGAAGAAGAAGAAGAAGGCTCATCGTCTGCATTAATTCCACCATTTACCTTTTCCTCTATGCTTGTCATTTTATTGCAGATTTCAGACTCCAGAACATATATTCAGGTAATGACACTTTTCTTTAATGACAAAGATACAGTCTTTCCAATCAACATACATATCATCAAGAGAATAGTGGAAATAATTAAAAGCATTTTTAATTTGCTTTTAACAATTAAATTTTGAGCACAGCTCTCCCATGAACATGAAGAATAACATTTGAACAGTAATTCAATTGTATCTGCAGATGGATGAAATAAAGCAACCTCAGAGAAGGAATTTATTAAAACGTGCCACCACCCATCCACTTCCTGCTCCAAGTTTCTCATGTAGTGTATTATCAATGCTACTCAGCAGATAATTTCTTTAAAAAAATATAATAATCCTAGTTTGCCTTCCCTGCTTTATATTTCCTTACTCTGAAATAAAATCTAAATACCACAGGGTGGTTTCAGTTGAGAATTACTACACACTCACAGTTACAAGGCAAAATATACAGCAGATTCCAAAGGACTTGACAGCACTACTACTACTAATTATACATTACAAATGTTACTACAGGGTAAATATGGGATACAAGTCCCAGACCTGGGAGTTCACCTTCCCAGGCACAGCCCTTTCCTCCCAAAACGGGGCCAGGCGAATTTAACCACTGACACAGAAAGAAGTGATAAGGGCTGCACACTCCAGGACCCTGAGACTCCAATTAAAGTATATTACAATAGCCGCAATTTATTTTAACAGCGAAATAGAGTACAAAGAGAACACACAATATATATGTAAAATATGTGCAAACAAAGACAGTGGAAATAATACACAATCAAAATACAGTTTAGCTATGTAACTATCTGTGCTTAAATCTACACACATCCGACCAAATATGACTGTGTTGAGATGATGCATGAGACCCTGTTGAATGAGACAGAAGTTGGAATAGGAGTGTGTAAAAGTAAGGATGGGAGAAATCAACCCTTAACAAGGAAGATGGTGAAGGGAGTACTATAAAGGCTTCTGGTGAGGCTGACTCTGCTGTCAGGGACTAAAAAGGGTTGGATTTGTCTGAAAGACAGAGCCAGAGAACTGGGGAGTAGAGGGATGGAATGGATGACAGAGCTAGGTCTGGGACGGGCGAGGGCTATTATGGTGGGGGGAACAGAGAATATTGTAATGAACAGAGAAATGGGACTTAGAAGAAGTGTAGGGAAGGAGAGGAATTATGGGGAACCTGTCACAGAAAGGATGTATATAAAGAAAGGGAGACAGACAGCCCTAAAAATGTGTGTGCTGGGCTACAGATGTTATAGCAGGAGGTTACAGCAGGCTTTAGCAAAGTAAGGGGAGACAAGAGGGAGAAATAAAGAAAGCTCCAAGCATAGGTACCAGTCTTGAAGCATGAGCATGCTGTCTTTAGGATGTGTGTGAGTATAGGATGCCTAGTTCAATGCCTACTGGATCATGTACCATCTCTTCTAAGCAAGCCATTCTATGCTATTTCCCCCCTATTGAGTGACATGGCGTTTTCTCATGTTTTAATTTTCTGTTTATCTAGAATTCCTCTCTCCCAACTTTAATCTTCTATTTATATATTCTGCCTTCTCTATAATTTATTCTGCAGTATGGAGAAGTAAGGCTACCTCTCTTTAACTTCATTAACAGGATTGTAATTTCCTGTGAAGGTACTTCCCAATAGCCTATGTCATGATTTCTTGATAGGTGCAACATCTTCATCTTCATCTCTGCCTTATGTACGCTTTCTCTCATACTGAGCTATTGTGAGTTCCAAGGTTCACTATCTGTCCCATATCCCACAATTGGGGTTTCTTATTTTTCTGGGTAAAAGAAATATGTCCCTTCAGAATTTGAATTATCCACACAGCACTAAATAATTTACTTGAATATTATTGATTTCAAGTAATATTTCTCTGTGTGGGAAGGACTCAAGCAGTGGAAAGCCACATAACTTATTCATAGTATTTTCATATGAAAAATTCCCAAAATGGAAAGGGGCAGGTTGGCCAATGATTCTTTAGCCATCTTGACTTTGACAACTGAAACTTACTTTTAAGTATGTGATCTTAGAATCACAGCCTAGAAGACATCAACTGTCTTCAAGTACACTTTGAAGTCAAAGGCAATCAAAGCCACTTGGCATGGTACAAGGACTTACTTCTAACTTCCAATGGGAAAATAGGGCAGATAAAAATAAAGGCCTGCAGTATGTATATCTATATATGTTAAAGTGTCTTTAAAATATATATTGAATCTCATTTCAAAACACCCTTGAGTAACAGCAGATACTAAATACCTGTCCCCATAGGAAAGCCTTTCAACATTTCTAGAAGAACAGAAAAAAACATGAAAAAGTCTGTTACATGGGGAGAGGGTGTAAAATCTGTTTTAGCATTGTAAAAGAATATCAGTATATTGAACTTTTCTGACTACTATAACAAACTGATGCAGAGCCTGGAGTGCTGTTCCAAGAACCTACCCCATAAGGGTTATTTTGTTATTATTTTTATCCTCCAACGTTTTAGTTTCCTATTGAACATATTATAACCCGTACTTCAGTTTAGATGGAGTTATACTGATTGTACTTGAATTTGAAAGACACATTCTGACTTTTATATCAGTTAGATTTAGAAAATACTGTTTTCTGACCATCATCTGAAGTTCAACACAGATTAAGGACTACTTTGAAACTCTGAGATTCAGCTTTCAGTTTCCCTTTGAGATGATATCCAAATTTATTATTCTGTATGCTTAGTGTCTTGCCTCAGGACTTGGACACTTGAGATCAGATGAAATCTTTTACATCAGGACTCTCCATGGCCCCTCTCCTCCAGTATATCAAGATACCTCCATTTTTCTTCAGATACCCTCGCAAAATGGTGACTGGGGAGAGGTATGGTGGTGGGGATTTGGGGGGCTGAGGGTGGATAGGAGTCTCTCTCTCCCCCCCCCCTCTCTCTATTTTTTTTTTTTTGCATCTTTTCATGCATTTTTTTGGGGGGAGGGGGGTTCTGCATAGTTTTCAGGCTCAAGTCATCCAAAACTAATGCTCAAGTTAAAAAATATTGAGAGCACAAAAGTGGGATTCAGGGAACACATGAAGTCTGTGGGTCACAGTTTCCCCATATCATCTATATCTCTAAGAATGAACCATCTCAGCGAATAGCCACCGAGTCAATTACTGTACTCTTGGTGCAATTTCAAGGGATGAAGAAAACACCACCGAAGTTTGCTGTTTATAGTGCAATCTCAGTGAAGAAATCATACCTTTCCTTTGTTTTCTATGCTTCAATTTTGTGTTGGTCACACTGCATATAGCACCTAAGGCAATCTTGGGAAGTAGAATAATAGATTCATAGAATCATAGAGTTGGAAGAGACAATAAGGGCCATCCAATCCAACCCCCTGCCATGCAGGAATAAACAATCAAAGCATTCCCTACTGATAGCCATCCAGCCTCTGTTTAAAAACCTCCAAAGAAGACTCGACCACACTCTGAGGCAGTGTATTCCACTTCTGAAAAGCTCTTACTGTCAGGAACTTTTCCTAATGTTTAGGTGGAATCTCTTTTCCTGTAGTTTGAGTCCGTTGCTCCGTTTCCTAGTCTCTGGAGCAGCAGAAAAAAAGCTTGCCCCATCCTCAGTACAACATCCCTTCAAATATTGGCTATCAACATGGCTATTATGTCACCTCTCAACCTTCTCTTCTCCAGACTAAACATGCCCAGCTCCCTAAGCTGCTCCTCATAGGGTATGGCTTCCAGATCTCCAACCATCCTGGTCGCCCTCCTCTGGACACATTCCAGCTTCTCAATATCCTTCTTGAATTTTAGTGCCCAGAACTGGACACAGTATTCCAGGTGAGGTCTGACTAAAGCAGAATAGAGTGGCACTATTACTTCCCTCAATCTAGACACTATACTCCTACTAGTGCAGCCTAGAATCACATTTGCTTTTTTAGCTGCTGCATCACACTGCTGTCTCATGTTCAGCTTGTGGTCCACTAAGACTCTTAGATCCCTTTCACATGTACTGCCATCAGGCCAGGTGTCACTCATACTGTATCTGTACATTTCATTTTTACTGCCCAAGTGTAATATCCTACATTTCTCTCTGTTGAAATTCATTTTGTTAGTTTTGGCCCAGCTTTCTAATCTGTTCAGCTCATTTTGGATTCTGATCCTGTCCTCTAGGGTATTAGCTACCCCTCCTAATTTGGTGTCATCTGCAAACTTGATAAGCATTCCCTCTGTTCCCTCATCTAAGTCATTGATGAAGATGTTGAATACCACTGGGCCCAGGACAGAACCCTGTAGCACCCCACTAGTCACTTCTCTCCAGGATGAAGAGGAGCCATTGGTAACTAACCTTTGGGTTCAGTCAGTCAACCAATTACAAATTCACCTAACAGTTGCATTGTCTAGCACACAGGTTACTAACTTTTTTGTAAGAATATCATGGGGAACCTTGTCAAAAGCCTTACTGAAATCAAGATACACTACATCCACAGCATTTCCTTCATCTATCAAGTTTGTACCTCTATCAAAAAAAGAGGTTAGTCTGGCATGACTTGTTTTTGAGAAATCCACGTTGACTTTTTTAGTGATCACAGCATTCCTTTATAAGTGCTTAAGACTGTCTGTTTAATGATCTGCTCTAGAATCTTTCCTAATATTGATGTCAGGCTGACTGGGTGGGAATTATTTGGGTCTTCTCTTTCCCGCTTTTTAAATATGGGGACAACATTTGCCCTCCTCCAGTCTGCCTGGACCTCTTCTGTTCTCCAGGAATTCTCAAATATTATTGACCATGTAGCACCATGACACCTTATTTACAACTAGTGCTACAACATTCCAAGGTCCAACTCATTAGCAAAAATCTCTGCTACATAGAAGCAGTGCTTCCATGCAGGGGGGGGGAGTGCATTTTGTTTAGTTTCTTGAAGACTCAAGCTGATACATGTCCTAAATAGTCCTGAATTGTTAATCATGCTCACCCGAGCTATAGTCTCATGTGAAATGTGGTGCTGGAGGAGAGTTTTAAAGAAAGTTCTAAAGATACCACGGATTGCCAAAATGACTAATAAATGTGTCCTACAGCAAATCATACTTGGAAAATAGTAAGAGACAATATGACTCATTAGAAAAAAATATAATGCTTAGTAGGCAGTAGGAAAAGAGGAAGAGTGCATCACAAGCAGAGAGGTTCAATAAAAGAAGCCACAACTCTAAGACTGCAAGATCTGAGTAGGAAGGTTGGTAACAGGATGTCATGGAGATCTCTCATTCATAGGGTTGCCAAAAGTCAAAGCCAATTCAATGGCAGTTAACAACAAAGCTCTGGTCAACTTTTTTAGAAATTGAAATTTAGCTCAGTGCTTGTTAGGTACCTGATGTGGGGGACTGGCAAATCCCCCTCCCTCTAACTGGAACCTCTCTGCACACCAGCAGCTGATGGCCAGTGGGCTGCCACCAGTCCAATAGATCACCACTTTGAGCAGCACTGATTTAGCTCCTTTGTAACAATTGTAAGAGTGAAGCTATCCTGCTTATTTTCTTCATGTTTATATTCATCTTAGTCTATTGACTCTCCTTGGTGGGAGAAAGGCGGGATAGAAATAAAAATGATGATGATGATGATGTCCTCTCTGGGCTCTGGATATGTGTTAGAGCTAGAACATTAGTTTCTTTGTCTTAGCCCATTGCATAGTATTGTTTATCCTAACCCTTGTCCTATATTTTATATCTGTTTTTTATCATTTCACTTTTTAATGAATTTGCCTCCTTGTAAATGGGCTTGTGTGTTCATGTAAGTCACTAGGAGTGGTTTGGCTCTAAAGCCAGTGCCTTGTCATTTGGTTCTAACTGTTTTGTGTTTTGGCTTGAAACTCTTGGGACAGAGAATGCCAGATGTTGCCTCCTGTGACATCTTGTTATGAATCCCCTCCCCCAAAAGTTCAGACTAGTTTGGGAGAGATTGGGATAGGGTCAGATTACTGCAAAGGCTTGGCTTTAACTGTAAGTTCCTTAAAAGTGTAATGGACATTCTTCTCTTTGAAAATCTCCAGTTCCCAAGAATGCCAATATTTTGAATGACAACCAGCTCAATGCACCCCATTGTTACCACCACACCAGTTCCAGAGAGAGAAGGGTATTTTTTTTTTCATTTTTATGGAACAATATGACATAATGTTCTTGTTGTTGTTGTCTCCCTTCAAGTCATTCCTGACTTATGGAGAACCTAATGTGAACATATTATGGGGTTTTCTTGGCAAGGTTTGTTCAGAGGTGGTTTGCTTTTGCCTTCCCTTGAGGCTGGGAGAGTGTGACTTGCCCGGTCACCCAATAGGTTTCCATGGCTAAGTGGGGATTCAAACCCTGATCTCCAGAATCATAGTCCAACACTCAAACCACTATACCACACTGTATCTCTGTTACATAATGACATAACTGGTGGATATATACAACCTAGCATGCATTGGGACAAGATAGGTAATTTCCTGTTTGTTACCAGAGCCTTTTACAACCTGTCTTCCAGTAGGCAGAATTCCTTTCAAGCCTTTGTTTGGCTTGCAAGAGGCAGTTGCCATTAAGCTTTCTTGCCTGGAGGATGCCCAGACTGGACACTCTCATACTTTGTTTTTAGAGATGTAGCACCTAATCCTATACAGTGTGCTTTAGCATGTAGAACTTCACATTTTTACTTCTCTGCATATATTCTTCAAGTATTAAGCTTGTGTAACCTTCTTACACAAGATACTGTAAGTAAACTATTTTTATATACTTCTAATGAAGTCTCAAGAAGTGTTTCCTTTGTTTACTAGTCTGTGTGAAAGAGGAGTGTGGTGGGTGGATTAATTGTTGATCTATTTAGAACCCATTCTGCTGAATGCATGTTTGTTTTTACTCTGCTACTGACTACAGCCAACAGTTTTAGGCACCAGATATTTTGTTCTCTAATAATAACATGAATATTTTGTTTTGTTTTTGCCAAATAAAAAATAACATTATTTCTCAAATAAGATTATGATAAGATCTTTCAAAGCTTATGTGAAATATTTGGTTCACAGATTCACAGCATGAGAAAATATAAATAAGTTAATTAAAGCATAATACTTTACCATTCACAGATTCACAGCATGAGAAAATATAAATAAATAAATTAAAGCATAATACTTTACTATTCACCTAGAGCATTTCTTCATAGATCGAAATGTGAAACAAACACCAGTCTTAATAGAGGAGTTCAGAGTCTTTCACACTATGGCTCCAAACAAAAGAGACAATTCTGTCTTCTGTGCTGCCTTACCACATGATGTCATTGTTCTTTCATTCCATTCCAGTAACATACTTCAAATGAGTTTGTTTTATTCCTATGAGCATTTTTCACTGTCCAGCTTTCACAACCATACATTAAATTTGGAAATATGATGGCATGGACAATCCTAACTTTAGTATTCAATGATAGAGCTTTACACTTCAGGATCTTATCTACTTCTTTCACAGCTGTCCTTCCCAGTCTTAGTCTTCTTCCTATTTCTTGACTGCAGTCTCCATCTGATCCATAATTGATCCAAGGTATGGAAAATCTTTAACTATCTCAGTTTCCTCATGGAATTTATGTAAATCCTCCATGGTCATTATCTTTGTTTTCTTAATGTTCAACAGTAAGCCTGCCTTATCACATTCTTTTTTTACTTTCTTTAGTAGTTGTTCCAAGTCTTTGTTATTTTCTGCTAGTAGAATGGTGTCATCTGCATATCTTAGATTGTTGATATTCCTTCCTCTGATCTTCATTTCTCCTTCTTTGAGCCTAAACCAGTACTCTACAATAAATGCAATGTAACTCCAACACACCATTAACTTCTTGTTTACCTGGAGGCAAGAGTATATGCCTCAACTGTTTTGTTCTGATGGACTGACTGGTTTTAATTGATATCCCACCTTTCTCCCAGCATGAGGCTCAAGGTGACTCACATCAACTTAACACCAAAATACACTAAAAACAAAAAATTAAAAACTCTCACATGGGAGGGAATTCCATAAGTTGAGAGCAGCATTGAGAAGGCTCTCTCCCTCATTCTCACCAAATGCACTTGTGATGGTAACAAGAGAGACAGAAAGCCTTCCATAGACAAACTGAAAAGTTAGGTTCACAGAAGGAAACATGGCCTTTCAGATAGTCTGGACCCAAGCTATATAGGGCTGTAAAGGTCATAACCAGCACTTTGAATTGTGCCCAGAAAGGGACCAGTAGTTAACACACATTGGAAACTGCTTGGAGAGTGCCTAGTGTGCTATAAAAAGCATGTAGATGTGTAGGTGCTATTGCTTAACAATTTGTAAGCTGCTCTGAGAGCCTTTGTGGCTGAAGAGGGAGGTATAAATACCTAACTAAATAAAATAAATAAACCAGTTGCTGCAATATGGCAGTTACATATTCTCTGTAACCAGCTCTGGTCAGCAGGCTGGCTGCAGCAATCTGAAGCTGATGCAGTTTCCAAATAGATTCCAAAAGCAGCCCCATGTAGAGTGTGTTACAATAACCCACCAACTGTAATATAATCAAGGAATGTGTTACCAAAAAGAGGTGCAGTTGGCCACTAGTTTTAGCTGTGAAAACACATGCTTGGCCATTGCTGAAACCTGGACATCTAGGCTAAGATCTGAGTCCAGGAGTACACCCAAACTGCAAACTTGAGATTTGATTTCAGTGGGAGTCTAACGCCGCCTGGCACAATGCTGAATCCTTTTCCCTGATCTGCCTTGCAAGTGACCAGGAGCACCTCTGTCTTATGTGGATTAAGTTTCAATTTGTTTGCTCTCATCAAGTCCATTGCTAACAACAGACACTGGTGTAGCACCAAAACAGCTACCTTGGACTTAGATGGAAAGATGAGACAGAGTTGGGTATCACTGATGACACCAAACCCCCAAACTCTAGCTGACCTCTCCCAGCAGTTTCATGTAGATATTAAATAACAGGGGGAACAAAACAGAGCCCTGAATAACTCCACAGACCAATGATCAGGGGGTTGAAAAGTGACCCCCTGGGGCCACCTTCTGAGTTTACCCCTCCTAGAAGGACCAGAACCACTGTAAAACAGTGCCCCCGAGTCCCACCCCAGAGAGTTAACCCAGATGGATAGAATGGTCAATGTTATCAAAAGCTGCTGAGAGGTCCAACAGAACCAACAGGGATATACTCTCCCTGTCCAGTTCCCTATGTAGATCGGCCACTAAGGTTCCATAACCAGGTCAGAAGCCAGAATGAGATGAATCCAGATAATCCATTTTACCCACAAATTGGGAGGTCACTACATGCTCTAAAAGCTGGCCCAAGAAAGGGATATTGGACACTGGCCAATAATTCTCCAATATTGTGGGGTACACGAATGATCCCCCCCCCCAGTAATGGCCTCACTACCATCTCTTTTAGGCAGGCTGGACACCTGTCTTGCCATAGTGAGGGGTTCACTTCTCCCCTTTCCCACTCAGTCAGCCCCCCTCTGGCTGTTTTTATGTGCCAGGAAGAACACAGGTCCATTATTTGTGTATCTCCTCACAGTAATAAAAACAAAAACACAGTAAGAATTTGCAAGCATAAATACAATCAGGTAATGCAGAACAGGCAACTGTGTGAGGGTCAAGTTCCATTTTTCTAACATCTACCTCCTGAAGGCCATGTATACCCAAACATGACAAAAATATCTTCTTTTTCCTTCATTTCTCCTTCAGAATAGCAACTAGGAGTAGTGCTACATTGCTTTTTCTTGACACTTTAAAGTCGAAATGGAAGGAAAATTAGAAAATTAGAAAGGGAATTCCCAGGAGATTTTCAGAGGTGGAAGGGGGCATGTCTGCACACATTTTAGAGGGCTTTGAGTAAGATTTCATGTGATCTTCACCTGAAAAATATCCCATCTTTTTTTTTTTTTAAATGGAGGTTCAGGTGACTAGGGGGCACTGATGAGGAGCTTCAGGGTCTGCAACATATGGTCCCAAGGCTGCACTTTTCCTACCCCCAGTGGAATGTATGAAGCTGAAAACATTTGCCATCTTATTTATGACTTCCCAAGGAAGAAACAATTTGGAGAGTGGTTAATGCAGTTTACAGGAGCTGGCAATGATAATAAGATTAAGTTTACTTTCTGAGTGTTGTGCATTTAAAATATTTATAGTTGCTAGATTTGATGTTCAGTCCCAGAAATTCATGGAGGTTTGTGTGATTGATTGTCAATCTCATTATTTATATTAGTTGTTATTGTGATCTATTAAGCTTGCCTTTCTGTTTCAATGCATTAAATCAAGGCATACAAAAACAATTTTATAATTAACATCTGTGTAAAGGTGACTCTTCATCCTTGATTTCCTAACAACAGAATTGGGACCTTTGGAAAAGGAATTATTTCCAGTGCTCTATTACTTTATTGTATCCCATCAGTACCAGTCTAATGGGGTAATATGAAGTGTGTTTTCTTTGTAAATGGTTCTCTTATTCAAACAGCTGTTAGCCATCTTCTAAAAAGGAGGTGTCTGGTAAGTACAAAGCTTGTAAAGCCATATATCAGTAGGAAAGTTTTATAGCTTTAGGGTTGCTTACAAATCAATTCCTTGGAGTGGGACTACCATTAGTAGCTTTTAAGACTGCCTGGAGCTGTGTCATTCACTGTTGTTTTGACACATTAATGCATTAATGATATGCACAAGGCTGACATAACTTCTCTGAGGTACTATTATTGTAATTATTAGACATACTCCACCCGGACAGCAAAGTTAAGAAAGGTGACAAAAGAGTATGTAAATACTAAGACATCTTTTAAGCACCCATTTGTCACTGACAGCACATAATTAAGAAACTAGGGGGACAAAAAAAGTCTGAGATAAGGATTGTCTGCCAGGAATCTTATCAAAAGCAAATAATTGAGGAGCAGAGAGACAGTTGGATGAAAATGATGACATGCCTACCCAACTAGTTATCTTGTTTCAGTAGAACAAGGTTGAAAAGCCATAATGTAGTGAAGAATATTAGGCATTATGGTCCATTAAGTGTCTTTCAGTTACAATGTTAGATTCCTGATTAGCTATTACTAACATGTCCATTACAAGTTACAGGACTCAAGCCAATGTCTAATGAGGGTGGCATATTTAGTATAATTTGTCATTGCACAATAGAGCCATTCAGTGGAATTTAATCTAGAATTATTATAGCCAAATGCATGTTCTGAAAGTGAAGTAATAAGATTTGCCAGTGGCTACGAAATCAAATAGGAATAATCTCAGTCCGTGTTCCCCTTCTTTTATCTAAAGAACACATTGATTAAGCTTCCTTGCAACACACTGAAATGAACGTCAGTTACATAAGGTGAGTCATAAGTTTATTTTTTCCTCCAATTTTTCTGGGCCCAAATTTTAAATTACATTGGACTAAATTTGCTGGTTAATCTTACTGTGTTGCTGTTCTACTAGATAAATGCTACTAGGCTTCTATCTGTGTGAGCACAATTCTGTTGGTCACCTGTATAGTGGATGCATCCGATGCTAAGTGTGGACTGTGTTGTTCAGCTCTACAGTGGACATATGGAGATGCATGACCACTGACCAAACTGCATATTCTGCATTAGAGATTGAAGTAATCCATCATATGAACACTAAGCTGGTGCCTGGGTAACTTGAAGAGTAGCACTTAATGATAAGTTGTCACTTGAGGAGATAAAAGAATAATAAGTCATAATTAAAACAAAGGTAAGTATCATATCAGCTACCACTTTAGTTAGAAATGTTGGCTTTCATGTTCAGCAGCAAGTGGAAAAAATTGTTAGATATTTTTAAAAGATAAATACAGCAGGTAGCTGAGATGATACTGCAGGATGGAGTCTCAGAAATAAGACAACTCCCTCGTACCAAAAATGTTCTATAATACTAATAGCAGACTAACAACTAAACAACAACAGTAAATCCGGTTTAGAACCAATCTTCAAGTCAGAGTCTGTAACTGTATCTCCATTTGTATTGTTACAAATCTCAGTTGACAAAATAGTTTCTTTAATGGAAAAAATAACCTGTCTATCAGAACAATCATTTCATTCTGTTATGAGAAGTTATATACAGTTGTTTTGAGTCTAATCATGCTTAATGAAAGTATTTAGAAACAGAAGAAGGTGAGTTTATGTTTTGGAGCTAAGGCTGAGCTACTTTGTGTGTTTTGGGCCATGGGCTCTCCATGAGCCCATGGCCTAAGGGGACTGGATTTCTCCTGAGTGGAAATGAGTAACTGACTTGACTGGGGAAGAGCTAGTAGCCACTAGATCTATATAGCTGCTGCCTCAGTGTCTGGAACTCAATAAACAGGAAGAGGGAAACAGGTGTTTTGTGTGAGCATTTCATGGGGGAGTAGAGGGGGGTGTGGGGTGCTGTTCTGCTAACTTTATAGGATGACTGAATATAGATAGTGAGGAAGCTGTTACAATAATCTGCAACACCTGTGCCATGTTTGTTTTCTTGCTAGCAGATCTGTGGGGCTATACCTGTAGCAACTGCAAGCTTTTTGGCCAGCTGAAAGAGAAGGCACTACAGCTTCAGGCCCATGTATCTACATTTCAGCTTATCAGGGTAGATAAAGCTTTTTTTTTCTTCTTTTTTTTGAAAGAGGACAGAAGACTCTCCTGGAAGGGCAAGACACAGGGAATGCCTCTCATGAAGAGATAATTCCCAAACGCAATTGGCAGACACTGATTTAATAGTCATTACTGAAACCTGGTGGGATGAGTTTCATGATTGGAATGTAACCTTTCCCCCCCCCAAAAAATATCGAATAGGAAATGAGGAGGAGGAATGTTGTATGTCAATGATGTGTACATCTGTGAGGAGATTCATGAGCTGAAGCATGGAAAACAGGTTGAGAGAATTTGAGTAAACATTAAACAGGAGGAAAACAAGAGTGACATCATTGTGGGTATTTACTATAGACCACTATACTAGACTGAAGACTTGGATGATGTCTTCCTAGAACAAATTGCCAAACATTCAAAAAGAGAGCTATAGTAGTAATATGATAATCCAACCACTCTGATATTTGTTGGAAGTTAAATGCTGCCAAGAATATACATTCCAACAAATTCTTCACTTGGGTTGCAGACAATTACATTGTCCAGAAGGTAGAGGAGGAAACAAGGGGATTGACTATTTTGAATTTTATTCTAACCAACAGGGATAAATTGGTCAAAGGGGTAGAAGTAGTAGGATCCTTGGGTGGAAGGCACATGTTCTCCTGGAATTTGTTATACAGAGGAAAGCAGAAGCCAAACATAATTAAACAGACACTTCAGACTTTAAGAAGACTGATTTCTGCAAAATAATGATCCTATGGTCATAAAGTTCATAGGGAAAGGAGTTCATGATGCATGTGAGTTTCGTAAAGGTGAGATATTGATGGCACAATTGCTAACAATTCTAAAGAGGAAGAAAAGTGGGAGGTGTGTAAAGAAACTAGGGTGGATGTACAAATAAATTTCAGAGGAGCTGAGTTTTAAGAGAGAAATATACAAGAATTGGAAGAAATCAACAAAGAAAAATACAAATGAACAGCCAATATTTGTAGAGAGAAGATTAGAAAAACTAATGCTCAGAATGAGCTCTGGCTTGCTAGAGATGTTAAAAATAATAAAAAGGGTCGCACTCCACCAGAAAAATCCATTGCACAGGCTCAAAGGATAAAATTGTTTGTTTGTTTTACTGCATTTGGAGCATGAGGAAGAACAAGGGAACAGAAAGACCACTGCACGGAAAAGATGGTGAACTGCTAACAGGGGGCAGAGAGAAGGTGGAACTACTTAACAGCTTCTATGCTTCAGTCTTCTCCCAAAATAAAAACAGTGCTTTACCTGGTGAAAATAGAAGAAAATGATACAGTAAGGAGACTGCAGCCCAGTAAAGAAATAGATACCAGGGCCTGAGGAACTACATCCAAGGGTACTAAAGGAACTTGTAGTTCTAATCTCATAGCCTATCAGCACCATCATTTGAGTCTATCATAAAGACTAAAAGATCTACCCAAAGATCTCCAGGTGTTGTTTTCCTAGCAGTTTTGAAGACTGGCCCTACCATGAGGCAGAAGGAGGTAAATGCCTCACATGGTAGATACTGTGGGTCGGTGGCAGCAGTCTTCTACCTGTTGCTCATGGATTTCCCAAATTTCCCCCAGTAAGCACAATTTTCCTCCTCCCTGTTAACTACTTGTTATATTTGGTGTGATGGAAGACATACTTTCATTGCCAGTGTTGAAATAAAATTCAGCTGCCAGCCAAGCCAATTTCAGTAAGAGGCATGGAAATATGACACTACCTTTTCCTTTGCCTCAGGCAACAAGATGTCTTGGCTGGTCCTGCCAGTTTCTGGCTTGTAGCTTCTGAAGCATCAAAGGATCAAAAATCTACAGTGCTTTTTCCTATACATTCTTTATGGCAAACTGAGAACTTATGCTGTATCATACGTACAACACTGGTGAATTTACAGGTAACATGTTTGATGAAGGAAAAAATGGTATTTACTGACACTGTGCTTTGAAACATGACAGATTATTTGAAATAATTACAAGTGATCCAGTTATTAGAGTCACAACAATGAAAATCCAGGATTCACAACAGGAGGTTTTAAATAATTCAGCTTTCACAAGTCGTTTATGTAGGTTAGGAGTCTGGTGCAACATGATGAAAGCAGGCCTGTTGATAGCTTTTTATGTAGCTGGGAATTTATGATTCAAGTAGAATGTATACTTTTAAGTTAATGCCATTCCTTATTGTGCCACAAAAACACAGAAAGGTATAAACTCAGCCTGGCTTGTTTGGAATTTTATCATTCTCCCCTCTAATGGGAAGCTCAGGTGGTGACAGAGAGAAAAAAAGAATTATAGACAAAAACAAGATCAGTGAGAAACATGAGAGAGGTGTTCATGCACCTGGGTGAACCCCAATATTTTCAGAAATAAACTTTAAAAAACCACAACCCTACAACTGGGGCATTTGGTGGTAACTCTGTCCTTACTCTCCATCACATGTGGCTAAGTGCACCCAGAATCCTTCCCACAGTTCTTTTTCATCCACTGTGTGAGTAGCTTTGGCAGGAACCACAGAATCATAGAATTGTAGAGTTGGAAGAGACCACAAGGGCCATCCAGTCCAACCCCCTGCCACGCAGAAAATCATGATCAAAGCATCCCTGACAGATGGCCATCCAAGGAAGGAGACCCTACCACGCTCTGAGGGAGTGTGTTCCACTGCCGAATAGCTCTTACTGTCAGAAAGTTCCTCCTAATGTTGAGGCGGGATCTCTCTTCCTGGAGCTTGCATCCATTGCTCCGTGTTCGAGTCTCTGGAGCAGCAGAAAACAAGCTTGCTCCATCCTCAATGTGACACCCCTTCAAATACTTAAATAGGGCTCTCATATCGCCCCTTAACCATCTTTCTTCCAGGCTAAACATACCCAGCTCCCTAAATCTTCCCCCATAAGGCATGGTTTCCAGATCTTTCACCATTTTAGTCGCCCTCCTCTGGACATGCTCCAATTTGTCAATATCCTTTCTGAATTGTGGTAACCAGACTGGACACAGTATTCTAGGTGAGGCCTAACCAAGGCAGAATAGAGTGGCACTATTACTTCCCTTGATCTAGGCACTATACTTCTATTGATGCAGCCCAAAATTGCATTTGCCTTTTTAGCCTTATCTCTCCTCCTTCAAATTTTAACCACAAATGTAATGGGTTAGATTGAAATATGATATATTCATATTCATGCAAAGAGGAGATCCATTGAAAATAATGGTGTTGCAAAAACCAGCACCCCCCCCCCTCGCGGGCGGTTAGAGCAAGCAAGTCTCAGTGAGGTTTATGGACTTCTTGCATGTCAAGAGTTTGTCCTCCTTCTCCTCATCCTATCCTTAGTGGGCATGGTTTGTAAATAGACACAACCAAACTGTGTGGTCATGTGACCCAGGTTCACTAACCTCCTGGTCCAAGATCACTTTATGATTCTTTGTTCTACTTCAGAAGAAGTAAGATGCCTTCCCTGCAGCTCCATAGGGATGCCTTTCCTTTTTTCTGGTCTCACTGAACAGTGAGTCAAGACTTCTGCCTTACCCTAAATCCATTAGTTAGTTAAAATTTAGCCTCCGGTACATATGGAGATTAAAAGCCATTAGCAAAGCTTAAGTATTTCTTTTAAGAAGAAGTTGCCTGTTTCTTTGTTCTTGGGGTCTAAGCACAGTTCTTAATTGAGTCCCACTCCATCTCTGCTCAACTCTGCTACTAGAAAGTTGATTCCTGACAGCTTTAACTTTGAAGAAATTTTCCCAAAGGGCTAACACCTTGGGACCTTTATGATTTTTTCCCCAATTTTTCTCCCCAACAAATGGGACTTAAGTTAGTGATGATTACAGTGCATATGCATATGAATGAAACAGTCCTTAAGTGATGACAAATAGGAGAGAGAACCATAGAAATACCTGTTTACTTACTTTTTGTACTCTGGTCTGTTTATACTCTGTTTAGCTGAACACACCATTAAAATTTTGAGGCACTTCTTTATGAATTAAAAGTCTGAATCAAACAGTATAGAATTCAGGGCAGCTTTATAAAATATTTAGAAGCTCTTTAACTGGGGTACGTTTTAAATCAGTGCTTTCTTCTGAAGTGAGTATTCATGAACCGCAGAATAAAAAACAACAGCCGACTACCTCTATTTAGTACAATTAACATTTGAAGAATGCTTCAGAAAAGAGTACAGAAAGTAATGTTACATTATGACTAGCTAATATCATGGCAATGATGGATGATAAAAATGGTAGCTATGTAGCTTTCAATACACTGGAGCTCTCTACCTCTCACTTACATTAAGACTCCAGTCTGTTTCACTTGGCAGCTTTGATCGATGTGTCTTCTCCCACCTCTACTGTTAAGGACAGAGCAAATCTGATATAATATGTACTTGTTTGCTTACTATTGAACAATGTCATAATCTTTGTACATTCTCATACAGCTAATGTTCACGTTAAAGAAGAGCATTTTGCTAAAATGACAAATCCTCATTTACTTGTTTGAAGTACTGGTCTCATCCTTTCAACTCAGAAGGTCCTCTCAAACTTGTATATGTTCAGGGATCCTATCTTGGCCCTTATCCAGATAGATTCCCCCAAAAGAATAGACAACATTGTTGGCACAGCTTCAAATATATCTTTGTCAGCAGCTTCTCATTAATCTGTTTCTGGAAGTCAATGATCTAGGAATGGCTATTTAAGTAAGTAATAATCACACTATTTGCCATGTGTCCTATATAAAATTAGAAGGTTTAGATGAGAAAGTTAACTTCCTGCCCTATGTGTATTTACTCAGTTGAAGAAAGAAGATTTCTTTACACATATGAAAAGCAGACATACTGTTGTAACTGGTTAGAAATATTGTTGGAAACATGGATTGCCATTCATATGCCACTAAAGACAAGCCAAAGCTCCTGTTGGATATAACGGATCTGGATTTCCCCCATGGTGATCTTATGTGAGCATTAAAATACTACTCACTTCACATTTGTTTCATTATCCCAGCTACTGGTTTTCAGAAGCTGGGAAGCATGGAGAGGCCTGAACTCCTGACCTTAAAACAGAGCTGTTGCTATGATCAAAGACAATGACTTTTGAGAATGACATAAACCTGCAATATGGAGCACTAAAATGGAATTAGTTTGCTTTAAAAGCCTGAGTGGGAAGATTTCTTAATGTTATACAATGGGGCTTAATCACTGATGACTCACACAGGAATTGTCCTCTTGAATACAGTGGAACAAAGCCAGTTTAAATGGCTTATTAATTGTTCCCAATCTCACAATTTAGCTCATTTAGGAGAAAAAGGTAAGCCCAAGTGTTTTAGTTTACTCAAGGTAGGACATTTAATGAGCATATATAATTAAATTATGAGCAGGCTCACCTATTTTTTGCTACCAAAGCATGATCAAAAGTTAGAACGGATATTTTTAAAAGAATAAGGAAGTATATAATGGAAACATTGAGCTGAGCCAAAATTTATCACAACTGCTTCACTTAATATAGCAGAAATGGCTACAACATGTACATCTAATATAATAAGTGGATACAAGTGAAATCATTATGTATACTGTTATGTTATCTTGGTGATTCAGTCATTCCACAGTCAATGGAGAAGAACATGATCACCTTTCAGTCATTTCCATCTGAAGCACATGGTTGGTAAAAATATAACATTAATACAGTTCCTGTAGATATATTTCATGATCAGTTTAGTAGTCGTTCCCACCATTTGTGCCTTCAAGTATACATCTCCAACTGGTCCATTTTGCCCAATACAGTAGCACCCCTGTATCCGATGATTCACCAACGACGGATTCAATTATACAGTTGTCCCTCCACATTCACGGATTTGGCATTCACGGTTTTAAGTATTCATGGCTTGAAAATATTCTTTAAAAAGTAATAATCCAAATAGCAAAGCTTGATTTTGCCATCTTATATAAGGGACACCATTTTGCTATGCCATTGCATATAATGGAACTTGAGTATTCACAGATTTGGGTATTCACGGGAGGTTCTGGAACCAAATCCCAGCGAATGTGAAGGGACAACTGTGCATGGTTGGCGATGGCAGGGGGAGGGAACTTTCCTATCCCTTCCCTTACCCTGGGAGGGTTTCTGTTTCTGCAGCAGCGATCATGGGGATGAAGAGGGAAGGGAAGGGGGAGGGAGCTTGCCTGCCCTGTTCCTTCCCTTCCCCTGGGAGAGTTACTGTCACCGCAGTGGCAACCGTGGGGGCAAAGGAGGGAGCGAGGAGGGAGCTCACCTGCCCCTTCCCTTCTCCTGGGAGGGCTTCTGTCACCACAGCAGCGATTGTGGGGGTGAAGGGAGGGAGCTTGCTTACCCCTTTTCCTTCATGAGGGCTCCTGCAGCAGCAGCGGGGTGGTGGATGGCATTTGCTAATATCCACAGATTTTACCATCTGTGAAGGGGCTCAGAACCAATCCCCCATGGATATGGGGGTCCTACTGTTCTGTCTACTCTAACTGGCATTGTTAGAATGGTTCCAAGGACATAGGTAGAGGTCTTTCCCTGCTTTTTGAGATAGGGATGAACCCTAGGTCTTGCTGCATGCTAAATACAAGCTGTAACATTGATCTATGTTCCTGCCACTTCTCTTGCCTTCCTACAGTAAGTTCTGAAAGAAAACCATAAGGCATCTTAACTGAAACTATGCAGCTCTTATTAAGCAGGCCATCTGAGGAACTATATGTACTCTTCCTTGAGGTCTATTAAAATAGGCAGGCTGTATATGTAACAAACAAAAATGGAGAACTAATTGACTGGTCAGAGAGAATGTGATCTGGCCACTTAATCAATATTGTAGATCACTAATTAAAGTAAATGGCAGGGATAAGAGCAGCACAATGGGTTTAACTGATTGCAGGGAGAGCTCTCCCAGGCACTAACTCTTTGCAGGCTAGAGGCTTTAAAAATGGACAATTAACCAGAGTGAATCCAAGTGAAAGAAATCAGGTCAAGGACAAACGGATTTTTCAGCAAAAACAATTATTTCGTTATTAAACAGACAGAAAAAGATAGCAATACAAATACAAATCAACAGAACAACCTATATTCAATACAAGCTGTTAATAGCAGTTTCTCAAAGGAAAAGAGGAGGGAAATAGCACAGGTGCTAAAATTCTACACCTGACCAGTCTAAGGGGGTGCTAGAGGGGTGTAGCTGAGCTTAAGGGCCTATAGTCTAAGACACACATGGATTTTCTTGCTCTCTTGATGTAAAGAAGATTCCAGGTCTTCTTAGGCAGAGCTTCCAGATTAAGGTGGAAGAATTGAGAGAGAGGGAGAGAGAGAGAAGCCAAGAGACTGACCCTCCCCCTTTCTGGCTTATATCTAATTTAGGGTCTGTCCTCTGGAATGAAGGAGACACCTCTGTGTGGGAAATGTTATTCTATTGGAGTGTTCGAAAGGCACCATGTGCTCAGTCTGATGTGTGCAAAGGTAAAATATGAACATGACCTCTGCCTTTCACCCTCTGGATACTGGTAATGATTCTTAGATGGCCTGGGGAAAACCAACAATGGAGCTGTACACCTGAAACAGTGTCAATATAGTGCCAATATAGATCTGTGCCCTATTTAGAATTGCCCAATATCTCTGGAAATTGCAAAATGGTACCTCACAATGGGGGGGGGGTGTTAACTGTCTGAGTCAATTTGGCAAAGTCTCCATTCAGTGGATAAAAGCAATGCAGTTAAGCATTGATAGCTCTCCTGAACATACTAGTGGGGGCATTTTCTTGTCAGCAGAAGAGGGAGGAAAATTCCAGTTTGTACTTTAAAATGAGGCTTAACTTCTCCAAGATGGACAGGTTTTTGCCCTACCCTTCCCATATGCATGCAGACTTCCGGCAAGAGGCAGCTCTCTGCCTAAAGCATCAAAAGTCATATTTATCAAGCATAACTCATAAGAGCATTCACCGGCAAAGATTCCATTCAAAAGAATAGGAACTTCACCATTTAAGAGCTACTGATTCAAGTCATATGGAATAATACACACATCACTCAACTTTCTAGCAGTGAAGGTTCATTGAAACAGTCCAAAGTGTTGTTACATGATAAATACAAAAGAACAACAACATGTCAGTGCTTAGGTAAGGAACAGTTGGAGAAAAAATTCAAATGACACCCTCTTCATATTTCTACTGCATAACACAGTTTGAAGGGTTTTACCACTTAAATCATATATCACATTCCCACTATGGCAGTGCATCATAATTTTCTATAACTGACAGAGTGCACATAAAGTTTTAAGCATTATTTAATGAAGTTGACACATGAACCACACACAGAAAAGCAATATTAATAAAAAATGTCTAATGTATTCTGACATCACAGTGATGCTCTTCAGTTCAAAATATTTCTTTCAGGAAATAATATATAGTTGAGGTCATATCAATAAAGCCACAATGTGATATATTATTGGGAAGTGGGTATTTCCATCTTCTTGGGGTATGCTGTTTCACAGACAGCTCTATACAGTAATACAGGCCTGATTTACACAGCCATCCTTATCACATAATAACTGCAACTGTCATATGATAAATTGAAAGGCATATCACCAAATGGTATTCTTGACAGAACTTTCTTTCCACATGATCTCAGAGCCTATCAATGGAGACAAATGTTTCTTATATATCAAGCACTGCAGCTGAATGTGTGAACTGGCTCATTGACTTCTGCTCTACTCTTAAGGAGATTTTCATGTAACCTGTCCAACTGAAATCACTGTCATATACTTTGATTAATCCTTTCAGCCCAGCACCATCTACTGTCTCTACTATCTCTGGCAGAAGGCCTCCAGAGATATTAGGCAGAGAGGTTTTGTCCATCCATGCTATCTGAAGATCGAACCTGGGCCTTCTACAAGCTCTACCTCAGGACTATCACCCTGATCCTTGACATAATGTCATAATGGACGCTATAGCCACCACACACATTTTGAGCTATCATTTTCAATACTCAAAACAGTGGATTAATGGAAATCTATAACAAATGGGATGACTGCCAAAAATTCCAAAAGAACACAGATCTTGACATTTAAGGACTGAAAGGACTCATACCACAGGGAATTATTTGCTTATCACTTGTATTTCTGTAGTCTCAGTGAAATAAAAATGATTGCACCAGTATTGATGGGTCATTTTGAAGACAAAAACTTCAAAGACCTCATTATATTGGAAACAAATCAATACATAGCTATCAAAAGAAACGGCCACGCTGTACAAGGTTGTGCGTACCACATGGCAAACAGTACTAGAACACCACAATCTGTGTTTAGCACCTGTCACAACTTTTGATCATTTCTTTTTCTAAAGTCATCCAGTAGCAGAGCATTTTTCATTAACTGGATCAGTCTCCTATTGTTTTATTAACCTATAGATCATAATAGCATATACATAACAATTCATTTATTATTTTATTTAACAATCAGATAAGCAGACATAAATCTGACCACACAGAGAATAATGACCAGGAAATAAGCACAATATGACACCACTGTCACAGATGACTACACTAAACCGAAAATTCACCACATACTATATTACAGAATGATAGACTTGAGGAAGGTCTTGCAAGCCATCTAATCCGACACTCTGTTTGATATAGGAAATTCAAATCTAGAATATTCCCAAAAGATAACTGTCCAGACTCTGTTTGAAGATGTCCAGCAAGGGATATCCTACTACCCTCTAGCAATTATCTCCATTGTTGAGCTGCTTTTGCCACCAAGAAGTTTCTCTTATTATTGGGCATACACTGACTTTTCTTTAACTTAAGATCATTATATCAAGACCTGCTCCTTGGAGTCATAGAGAACAATCCTTTGCCCTCTTCTACTTGGAGAGTCCTTCAAGTATCTCAAGAGTGTTATCAAGCTCCTTCCATCTTAAAATAACTTTAACTCATTTAAGGTTTTTAGGCATTACCTGAGTAACTCTTTTTCATTATAGAAATATAGGCCTGAGCCTTCATTAGTAAAACTACTTATGGGACACTGTTCCCCTTTTTGGGAGAAGATGGAAAGCAACGTAAGAGTTGAGTGGCTCCACTTTCTATTTCCCACCCATTAACATTGTGCTATCCACAGTGAGCAACAGTCTCATAATTCTTTTCACTTCCTCTTGCTTTGAATACAAAAAGCACTTTTCTTTCATTGCTTTTAGAATCAACCAGATTCAATTCATTCTTATATTAGCTTTCCAAAAACAATCCCTGCAGGTTGGGCGTACTAATCTGTATTCAATTATCTGTCCTTCGTTCCATTTATTATAAATGTTTTTACTAGTATTTTCAGCTACTTATTATACTTTACATTTCATATTGACTATGCTTTACAAGCTAACTATCTCTCAGAAACATAAAAAGTACATTTTCTTGAGTTTTTCTCATGAGTGTAGTCTTCAACCATGTTAAGAAGCCTTTACTACAGAGAGTGAAGAATCATGGGAACAACTTAAGTACAGTCGTCCCTTCAGATTCGCGGGGGTTAGGTTCCCCAGATGCCCACGAATGTGAATAATGACTGCCCTCCCCCTCCCCTGCCAAAGCGACCATGGGGCCTCCGGAGGCCCCATAGTCGCTTTCCCCGGACTCCCCACTCCCTTCCAAGGCCTTCACGGGGCCTCCGGAGACCCTGCCGAGGCTCCGTGGATGGCTCCCCAGCCCTCCCTCTCCCTCCCAAGGCCTCCACGGGGCCTCCGGAGAGATTCCGGAGGCCCCGTGGAGGCCTCCCTGGCCCTCCCAGCCCAGGCCTTCAGGGGGCCTTCTAAGGCTCCGTGAAGGCCTTGCCGAGCCTCCCGCCTCCCACCCTGGGCCTTCACGGGGTCTTCTAAGGTTCTGTGAAGGCCTTCCTGGGCCTCCCCCCTCCCAGCCCAGGCCTCCCCCCTCCCAGCCCAGGCCTTCACGGGGCCTTCTAAGGCTCTGTGAAGGCCTCCCCGGGCCTCCCCCCTCCCAGCCCGGGCCTTCACGGGGCCTTCTAAGGCTCCGTGAAGGCCTCCACGGGCCTCCCCCCTCCCACCCCAGGCCTTCACGGGGCCTTCTAAGGCTCCATGAAGGCCTCCCCGGGCCTCCCCCCTCCCACCCCGGGCCTTCACAGGGCCTCCAGGAGGCCCCTTGTCGTGGTTTTGGGAGGGCAGGGGGGCCCTCCCAAAACTGCGAAAAATCAAAACCATGAATGCTAAGTTCGCGAATGTGGAGGGGCAAGTGTAATCCACTCACTGGGCGGGGGAATAATTAGCCATGCTTCGAGCCCAAAAGTACACCATATAGAGCTTAAAATAGAAAAAAACCCCACAAATCTTACTAAATAATTCCTAAATCACTACAAAACTAACACCAGTAGCAGCAGAATCAACATATTATGAACAACAAAAATGCTTAAAAGGTTTCAAAGGCCCAGACAAGACACAGACAGACAGACAAACAAACAAACAGAGGTCTTCCAGTGTACTGAAAAGAAATCAGATTTCATGCCAGATGAGCCCACCAAGTACCAGAACTGAAAAGGCATAGGGCTTCTTTATATGAAGCAATAAAATGTGCACTGATGCACACTGACATCAATTCGCAGCAGCTTTCATTCGTCTCTATAGGTTTTTTCAAATCACAGGCATGCGAAGCCCTAAGCATTTGTTGTTTAAATGGGCATGCCTGTGAATCAAGATGGTGGGCATGAATGAATAACTCACATTTGTATTGTCACCTGTTGCCACCGCCAGATAGTCTTTTTTAAAAAGCATATCCAAGGTGTGGAAGTGTGATCTTCCACTTAAATAAACAGAAAAAAAGGTAAGGAAAGCTGTTACATTGCCTCAGCACACAATCACTATGGCAATAATCCAACATGGCAATTCAGGGCACTTGCTTGCCAGCAAGCTCTGCCCCCTGCGCACATCTGACCAATCTGCTTTCCACTTCCGCTCTTATCAGGAATGCGCGGCAAAGCAAATTGGTTGTCCCAATGAGTGGGTATGCACATTTCCTTTGGAGTTTTTCCCCCTTAAAAATACACGAAAAGCTGCGAAGGCTTTTCCTACAGAGTATTTGGAGTCGTCGTCCCCCCCGCTTCTTCTGAATGATGTGGGATCCCATGGGGCAAAAGGTATTCTCCTTAAATTCTCTGAGGAGTATTTTCGCCATATAGACAAGCCCATAGTCACTCTCTACCTCACCTTCTGAAGTCAGGGACACACATACACACAAAGGGATGCTGACAATGACCTTATTATCCAGGTGGGTTCTTGCAGGAGAGGATAGTTGTTAAGAAACTTCCCTCAGCAATCTTTGTACTCTCAGGTGTCCTTTTCTCTCCATCTCTACAATTTGTTAAGTTTTGGAAAATAAAAGAATGACATGATTCTTCCAGGATCATCCATCAGAAACATTTAACATTTTGCCATGGTTCTCCAACAAAGGTTGATAAATTATATTGTAGCATAATACAGACAACCAACTTTAGCACCAAAGTGAAGTTGCAGAGGGGCGGGATATAAAAAAATTTTATTATTATTATTATTATAAAAATACAGTGCCCCTTGCAATGAATAAAAGAGCTCATAAAAAAGTTGATCTTGAAACTTGCTTGTATTTTCTAATGCAAGATCTGCAATTACAATTATTCTAATTATGACTCAGTCACATTTCACAGGAACTAGGATCTGTTTGTGTTTTCAGCTGCTATCCCATAGGAAATGTGGTGTTATAATTCTTACTTCATGTCCTGAATATGTATGCAGAATAAGCCATCCCTCTGGAACTTAGATAACTTAAGTCAGATTGCTGCATACTTGAAAAAGTTTCATTTGTGATCCTATAAAAGATTATACAGAGCATTTTGCTAACAAATTATTATGTATAATTATTTTTAAATTATTTCAAGATATCTTGAAAGCTTAGCTGCTAAGAGAACAGCTCACGCTAAACCAAGCATTTCATTAATTTATCTTCAGGGTTTGGTAAATATATGTACAAAAGAAATAGTCTACAGCAGTTTTAGCATATATAGCAAATACAGCATTTTGATGGGAGATCCACATCCTTCTATACCCACACATCAAAAGATGCACTGAGACGGTTCAACTGATCCCAGGTGAACATTACAGCACAAATGCAGATGTATACTTGGACACATTAAACATGAAATATTATGCCTATACCATTGTATGAATACTGACATTTACAACTATTTTCATTTATCATAAAATATTTGTTAAAAGCAATAGGTGGCAGGTTGAATAATACTCAAAGAACTTAGTAGGACTTATTTCTGAGAAGATATTATAGGATTGAGCTGCTGCAAGTAATCATAATATTTATCTAGAAAAACACAGTAAATATAAGAATGCATCAACCATAATTTTAGGCAACAAATTAAAGATAGAATTTGTAATCTAGAAAGAAGGTACAGTATTTCCACAAAATTGTACAACATGTTTCTTACTTATGCACCACATGAGATTAAAGATGTTTATTTCTGAGAAAGACACTCTTACAGGCTGACTTGAGAATATGAAACCAACAGTGAACAATGGAATTGCGGAACTGAAAAAGAAGGGAAGGAACTGGCAGGGTTAAATACACTGGCCTACAAGCAAGCTATATAGCCACTCTCCTGGGACTTGGACTTCAACTATTTGTAAAGTTAAAACAATCATATTTCATATCATATTTCATATTTCCCAGAAGCATTTGATGTGTCCTATTGGAAATGGAAGAAGAGTCTCACTTGACTCTCATTTGTTAGGAAGCAGCAACAGTCATATATAAGAGGATGCTGGCAGGTAGCTATTGAGGTGCAAAGTTGTACATTTCTCAGGTTTGATTTATTATGGCACCTTTTTCCTGCATCTATATGTTTTTGTTAAGGGGCATCAGAGCAACTTTACACAAACATACACACACAACACACCAAGCACTAATGGTATCTAAACTTCAACTGCTAGAGATCTCTGAGTCTCCATTGTTCTTTAAAGGCTCTTAAATGAAAACATGTCACCCCATGTCCCTTAGGCATCCTCAAATATAAGGAAATGGGTCACTAAATAGAGGGTATAGATTTGCATAAAGAAATGATTTACTTGACATAAGTACTATGATTTAAACAGAAACATGATATATTTTGCCATATTGGGGGAGGGTTGCGACTGGGGCCTAAATCCAAATGTGGTCCCAACTAGAATCAACCCCACTGAAACACTAACAAGTCTCATACATTTCAATGAATCTAGTCTAGCTGAGACTACAAAAAGATTTGTTCTCCAGTGACCTGTATACCTGTATATGCTATCCAGGTGTTGTTTGGTAAGCAATCCCAGCACCTCAAGCAATCCTTTTTATGAGTCTTCTCCCTTAATCCAGACCTAGAATAGACAGCCCTTCAAACAGAGGATGCCTTTAAATAAAGGACTTTCCTTGTCAGCCTTTCAAATACAAATACAGTTGTCCCTTCACATTTTCGTGTTTCATATTTGCGGTTTTGCATATTTGCAGTTTGTAGCTGCTGTTCAACTAGCTCAAACTCCAAGACCCCACCCTCCTCCCCTCTCCTCCTGTCCTGCCAACAACACAACTCCATCTTGCTTTCTTACCTTTCACCAAAACAGCATTGCCCATTACTTTAAACCTTACTGTTTTAAATGGGCAGCACTGTTTTGGTGCAAGGTAAGAAAGCAAGATGGAGTTGTGTTGTTGGCAGGGCAGAGGGAGGGGAGCTGGCGGGGAGGCGAGTGTGGGTGAGGGGCATGGTTTGTGTGCCCAGGAGCAGGTGTTGCTACCACGGTGTCAGGTATTGGCAGTCCTGTTGGTGGGAAAGGAGTCTACAATACTGTAATGTATTATGCATGTTGGGGTGGGGCTTAACTTATTTTTGTGGGGTTTTTTTCCATTTTTATGGTAGTGCTCTGACCCTAACCTCCACAAATGTGAAGGGACAACTGTAGTCACCTTCCTTGCCCCAGTTTTGTGGAAGGCAGTCACACACAGGACTGTACTGTTAAAGCAAAAGTGAAGAACCTGTTTTCTATCAATAAACTGTCAGGATATTGGGACATATAGTAGATTTATTCTGTAAAGAGATGAGATGTAGCAAACAGTCTTCAGAGAGCTGCAAAGCTAGCTGGCAGCAGTTTACAGGATCTAGCTGGGTAAATGTATCAATATTGCTGGGTTCACAGACCAGGAGTTGGGCTGTTCAGATCTGAGTTAAGCTTGTTAGTTCTGTGTTGGATTTCACAGAGGAAAGATGTTTTTCTTTTGAATACTCTATATATCTGTAAATACTCTTCATTATGCTCAAGTAAAGACAAGTTTATTTTAGACACAAGCCTGTGTCTATGCCTTTATTCTGATGCCTGAAGAAACAATTCACTGCTGTTT
Source organism: Gambelia wislizenii (assembly GCA_030847615.1). NCBI lineage: Eukaryota > Metazoa > Chordata > Lepidosauria > Squamata > Crotaphytidae > Gambelia > Gambelia wislizenii. The sequence continues at coordinate 29,837,766 of JAUMIR010000005.1, forward strand.
ATTTTATGCTGCCTAGACCTGTTTAGGTATCCAGTGCACACTATATCACCTGACATAAACAACTCTGCTTAAGGGTAAACTGGGTGATGTGCATGCCAATGGTACACAAGGCTGAAACCCAAAGGGAGACCCACATCCTCCCTCCCTCCCAGAAAAGGACAGATCACTGCTTCCAGAGGTTAGAACTATCATTTCAAGATGGCTGCTCCCCATCCTAGAGATGTAAAATTTCCAGAAATACTGAAGCCATGAGGTTTTTTTTTTCAGAAGAAAAACTGAAATTTTCAAAAGTTGGCCAGGGAGAGTGATATTAGCATCCTAACAGATTGAAAATCAGTTTGTTACCTCAGGAGTATAAAACATATCATATATTAAGATTACAATTATACACTTTTGTTTGGAACAAAATGACCAAGTTTGGTATGTTAAAAGTACAATTTCTGTCAAATAATATCTACAAACTGAATTCCCTATTTATTTATTTATTTATTTGGTTGGTTGGTTGGTTGGTTGCTACAAACAGAGCTACAAGATCCTGAACTATAAGGAAACCTTTATTGGGAGCAGGGAAAACACAATTAAAAAAAAACATCATTAATAAAAGAGACAATTATATTGTCTCTTATAGTCTTCCACAATGTCAGGTACACATAAAATGGCTGTTCCCATAAAAAGAATTGAGGAAAGGATATCAAGACCAGAATTTGCCATGATCAGATATTGTATATTGCCTTACATAAAAGTCTTCCTATTATATAATTTTCAGAAACAATTTTGGTAAAGTCAGTACAGTATATGAACATTTTTTTTCTTAAAGAGTTTATTACGTAATCATTCTAAAATAAAATATTTCAAACTTCATTTCCTCCATTAAAAATATAAATTTTTCCAGTTTCAGGATAGTAAAGAAAGCTGATAGGAAGAAAATCAACTCATTTGAGATGTGGTGCTGGAGAAGAGTTCTGAGAATACCATTGACTGCTAAAAAGGCAAATAATCAGGTCCTGCAACAAGTCAAACCTGAACTCTCCCAAGAAGCCAAGATGACTAAACTGAGGCTGCCATATTTTGGCCATATCATGAGAAGACATGGCTCACTAGAAATGAGAATAATGCTTGGAAAGGTCAAGGGCAATAGGAAGGGAGGAAGACCACATTCCAGATGGATTGACTCAATCAGGGAAACCATGGCCCTGAATCTGTAAGACCTAAGCAGGGTTGTTGAGGATAGGGTGACTCGGAGGTCTCTTTCATATGGTTGCCATAGGAGTTGCCATAAGTTGAAGGCAGCTAACAATGACAAAAACAAGTTTCAGGAAAAAACCAGGGGAAGGTTGTCCCCCCCATTTTTCCTTCCCCCCCCCGGCTTTCACGTCTCTACCTTCCATGACTCTGTCCTTTTAATCTACCACCTCTCCTTATTCCTGTCTTCTCATTTTGTGCTTTTATTATCTCTGCAAGGTTAGTCTGCCTTCTCCACTTGCCTTCTCCTGTATTTAAATCTGGAGCATCCTTGTCAAGATATGATGAGGCCACTGGGTGAAAATATTAGCCAATCTTAATTTAAAAAAAAAAAAAAAGATTCACTTGGGCCAGATACCATTGCTTCCCAGCCTGGCATCCAGCTAACAAACTGTGAGTTGACCAATTCTTCTACAAACATTAAGCATTGCAGACTTTTTATCACCCTACATTTCTGAGACATATATTAGTGACATTTAGGCTGATGGTTGTGACAACTTGATAAGCAGTTTAGTATTGGTAGGGATGGGGCCATAGGCTACCAAAAATCCCACTGGGACCCATACTTTCTTCTTAGTCCTCTCTCCCTAAAACACTATGCATATTCCAAGTGATCAGCACTGAGAATCACTTCTATTTACACTAGTCTTTATGACTTCTGTGCAATGTCACTATTCCTGACAGATGCTACATGAGACCCTGTAGCCTTTTTAGATGGGAGAACTGGCTTCCAGGATTAGACAATCAATCCTGAACAGTAGACTGCAGTTTAATCATACAACATAAGAGGAGAATAGGAAGCCAAGGCTGTATTGTCTTTATTGCTGTGCTTTAGATTTAATGTGGCACCCTAAGGCTTCTAGAATCAGATGAATGTGAAAGGCATCCCAGACAACAACAGAGAAACATCATTACTTACACAAATGATCCCAAACATTTAAAAATTCAATTACGGTCGATGTATTGCCAATTAAAATTTCATCAAGTCTTTCACTACATTCTCTTTTCTGAAACAATGATGGCCACAATGTGAATTTTATAAAAATGTCCAGAGTAAAACTTTCACAGAGTGTTATCAAGGATATGATGTGTGATGGAGAATGCCCATCAGCCAATGATCATATTTTAGTATATGATGGAATTCATTTCATGCATAACAGGTTGGAAGACTTGCCATTTTACATCTTAGAAAGAACAATTTGCCAATACAAGGAGAAAAAGGTAAATATAACAAGATGGGCAGTTTATAAGTATCCTTCTTACAGAAAAAGTGTTGGCTGTTTCACAGAGTATAGGATGCACAGAAATCTGAACTTCAATGACAGTTAAAAACAACCCAATAAGTTTATTAATTTTCCTTTTTTCAAAGTGTAGATAATTTCTACTGAAGTACTTCTTCACATATGTATAGTTAAACTGTGGAATTCACTACTATAAGGCAGCTGATAACTTGTGTATAAATAACCCCCTTGGGTTGGATTTAGAAGGGAGAAAAATATTAAGGATGTTGTGATTCCTTGTGATACTGAATGTGGGGAAAACCTTGAGGACCATCAGGAACTGTATATCTGAACTTTGTGCCAAGATTAGGAATAGAATGATAGACACTCCTTTTGAAACTCATTTTATTGAGTACAAACACATCTCACACAGATGTTTCATAGATAAGAGAATTCCACACAAATCTAATTGGGATGATCATGCATTGTTATTACTACAGAGGGGAGCAGAGTGGAACTTATTCACTGAACCAAATATCTCCTCTGGCTTGCATTTTGGCTGTTGGCCTTATGGAGCAGCAGTCCTGTAAATCAAATCTTCTGAAAAGGAGCCTTCACAGAAATTCTTGATTAGTCAGTTGCATCAGTTTATGGAAACAATAGTAGATTCATCAAGGTAGTCTGTATCTAGGAATATCTATTTGTCAACTGAAGGACATAGCATCCACTGGCCAGGAGTTTGCATTTCTAATAGAGATTTTTTTTTAACCTGATGAGCCAAGAAGCAGGGAAGTCATAGCTTGTAATTCAACTACCATCTGGTCTATTTTATCATTTCAAAGAAAGGCTATGGAAAATTGTGGGAGTGAAGCGTCCATATACACTGGAAGTTTTAAAAGAATTTGATAGTAAATAGATGATAATGATCATAGATAGAAAGCAGTTAAGTGGTTGCTGTCGTTTTCCACTGAAGGATTTTGGTTTGTGACCTTTACACAGGTAAAGTTAATGTTTTTATGGTATGTTTTGAACAGAGTCTAACTAAAAAACTGAGGAAAAATAGCACCTGATGGAGACATCAAAGAAATGGCTTATTACCTGGATGTTCAATGTGCTGTGTATTCTTTTCATTCATAGTGCATACTGTTTGCATTGTGCTACTACTGGACAATGTGCTGTGTCTCCCTTTCATTTGAACTGTGCTAATATTGTGCTGCTGTTGTATGCCATTACGCTGTCTGTTCTATGTCTTATTAGTGTATCTTCTACATTACACTGCCGGTCCAATGTAATATTATACAGTTTATTATAATATATGTAATAGTGTATACTGATTAACATGTTATTGATATATGCTTAAGGACACAAGGCTGCCTGCCAGCAGGTCAAAGGGGAACATCCATGGCTGTCTTCACCTAGAATGGAGTTTCACAACTAAAATGCTGCTACAGGGAAAGCTCTGTCTTGTTTACTCACCAAAAGAGAAAAAAATAGAGAGCACCCAATAGAATAGGAGCCCCTGTCTTGTTTTCTCACCAGCCTAATCTTGTGGGGTGGTAGGACATGCTGTTAAATAAGTTGTTGCTTAATGTATTAATATTGTATTTTGCATTTTTTGTAATTATTGTATTTTTTACTATCATGAAATGGGAAAGACATTTGTTGGATTTTCTGCCGCTAATGCCAAAACAGTCTATCTGGCCTTGAGATACTATGCAACTATACTCTGGAGGAGCGTGAGTGGCTGGGGGTGGGGGGTGGGGTAGAGACCATGTACAGTTTCGCTCTGATCAGCAAAGTATCTTAAGCTAGTCCTCACAGGTCCATAATGATGATGGTCATCCTTGGTGTCTGTCCCCATGAAAACAAGCTAATTTTTTCTTCTTACAAAGGTTCAGGTTCATATAAGCAATAGCATTTCTACCACCATCTGCTATCAGGTTTTGTAAGTATCTTTAGTTGTTGTGCATCACACAGATACATGGCCAGAAAGCATCGTGCACTGAAATGATTAAAGAGTGGTAAATTTAGGAGAGCGGCAGTATGATAATTTTCTATTTTTACATATTGTGGGAAATTATTCACAGCATTCAAAAATGTCCCCATCTTTGTTTGCCTTGACTATAATCAAATTTATTTTATAAAACTAAAAGGGAATAATTTATGAACTGGGTATATAGTAGATGAATCTCTTTTTAAACGTCTCTTGTGGAAAAGTCTGCTGCATCCAATAATGCCACCTCAAATATAAATAGCATAATAGCAGAATAAATTGACTTAGCTGGCTTGCTGGAGATCTCTCTCTTGTGGATAGGCCAATCAAGCATTGTCCTTTTTAGTACCAACTATACTTTCAAGAAGGATGAACTGAGTATGTACCACGTATAAGTTGAGTTAACATTGCATGATACAATATTTTTATTATTCATTTGATTTGTACCCCACCTTTCTCACAAAATGAGACTTGGGACTTTTTCAGACTGGCTATAAACTCCGTGGCAGGCACGGAACAGGGGTGCTGAAATATTTCCCTTTCAGATGACGTTGCCCCCTTCTGTGCTGTTCCTGTGCTGCTCCTGTGTTGCTCCAGTAATTTTTTATTCATGATGAAAGATCGTGAATACACCACCTGTTCTGTTTCTTTCACGGAATCATGGGTGGTCTGTCAGGGCCATCCACGAATTCTAAGGCATAGAGTGGAGTTCGTGGAGATCCCTGACATTTTCATGGTTTGCCTTGGGCCTCCGGAATGTTTGGGAGATGTTGGTTTCCATGGGAACCCTGTTCGTCCCGGGAGCTCAAGGTCGGCCAGATGGCCTGGCAGATCTCTCTCCTCTCCTCCGAGGTGAGCTTTCCCACGCTGGGGGTACCTTATCTGTCCTGATTGCAAGCTTGGTCTTCAGTATGCAGCTTTGCCACTGTTCCTTACACATGCTTCTCTTCCAATAAAGAAATTTATTGAAGATATCTGAGTTTGTGTTCTGTGTACATCACAGGTGCCCCTTTCCTCTCCTGTTATGCTGGCGCGATGCCAGCCGCGGGGGGGGGGAGGTCCATGCTGGACACTTCCAGCGAAAATCTGGACGAGGAAGTAAGTGACACCCTCCCCCCCCCCCCGGGTTACTTGTAAAAGTGTTATAGTGTTTGGTTTTCCTTTTTGACTTTCCTTTTTGAATTTTCTGCACCACCATTCTCTCGCGAGAATGAGTGGTATTTCATTTATGGGTCGTAAATGCAGCCTTACAATGGCTGCATTTACTCCTGGCAGGCAAGGGGGAGGGAGGATGTTCCTGCCACGGGATCAAGGTAAGTGTCTGAAGATTTTCCTTGATTCCGTGGCAGGAACAGGAGTGGGGGTAGTGAGGGAGGAACAGGGCATTTTGGCCCCATCTGAAAATCTCCTTAAAGCAGTTTACAAGGTATAAAGTAGAAACATATGCTTCGTGATTGAATGTAATTTTGGCAAAAGCTAAAGGCTGCAGCTAATGTTCATACTTTATGTAAGTATTGTGCACATTGCTGTGCACAAACATGCCAAACATGGTTGATGCCAGTCTATGGTTATTACATATCATTGATTTCTTCTGTGCCATAGTGAAATTAACATCTGATTGGGCTGAGATCATACATTGCATTTGACGTGTACACATAAATGAATCTACCTGTCAAAGGTAAACAATTACAAACACTGGCTGACAGCAACCTTCAAGAGCACACATAAAACTCTTCTTGATCTTGATTGATGTCAGCAAATATCCACTGTTTTGGCTCTACATCTTGTTGCATAATTCCTACTAGGTGCTGTGTTTACAGAATCGTAGATTTGGAAGAGGCAAAAAGGCCATCCAGTCCAACCCCCTGCTGTGCATAAATACACAATCAAAGCATTCCCGACAGATGGCTATCCAGCCTCTGTATAAAAACCTCCAAAGAAGGAGATCACTACACTCCAAGGCAGCGTACTCTATGGCTGAACAGCTCTTTCTGTCAGGAAGTTCTTCATAATGTTTAGATAGAATCACTTTGCCTGTAGTTTGAACCCACTGCTCCATGTCTGAGTCTCTGGAGCAGCAGAAAACAAGCTTGCTCCATCCTCAGTATGACATCCCTTCAAACATTTAAACATGGCTATCATGTGATTTCTTAACCTTCTCTTCTCTAGGCTACACATACCCAGCTCCCTAAGCTGCTCCTCATAGAGCATGACTTCCAGACCTCCCACCATTTTTTGTCGCCCTCCTCTGGACACATTCCAACTTGTCAATATCCTTCTTGAATTGTGGTGCACAGAACTGGACACAGTATTCCAGGTGAGGTCTGACCAAAGCAAAATAGAGTGGCACTATTACTTCTCTTGGTCTAGACACTATACTGTTGATGCAGCCTAGAATTGCATTGGCTTTTTTTAACCTGCCATGTCATACTGCTGACTCATGTTCAGCTTGTGATCCACTAAGACGCCAACATCCCTTTTGCATGTACTGCCATCAAGCCTAGTGTCACCCATCCTATATCTGTGTTCTTACTGCCCAAGTGTAGCATTCTACATTTCTCTCTGTTCATTTTGTTAGTTTTGGCCCAGCTTTCTAATCAGTTAAGGTCATTTTGGATTCTGATCCTGCCCTCTGGGGTATTAGCTACCCCTCCTAATTTGGTGTCATCTGCAAACTTGATAAGCATACCCTCTATTCCCTCATCCAAGTCATTAATAAAGATGCTGAATAGCACTGGGCCCAGGACAGAACCCTGTGGCACCCCACTAGTCACTTCTCTCCAGGATGAAGAGGAGCCGTTGGTGACTACCCTTTCCTGTCTCCTTGAAACAATGAAGCTTGTTCTTCCTAACTTCTGTGCAGATCGAGGGCCTCACAATGACCACAACCCAGTAACCAGTCCTTAGACAATCTCACATTCATGCAATGAATCTGGAAAATCATGAAGATTAGCAAATGTTTATGATTTATGTTTAAACAAATGTTTAAATGGAAACTGTTTAATGTGTTTTCTGACTTCTCTCTCTCTCTCTCTCTCTCTCTCTCTCTCTCTCTCTCTCTCTCTCTCTCTCATGGGCTGCCATCACAGACTTGTTCACAAGTATAAGGGCCATAGATCCTCAGCTATCTAACAGGAATAACTAAACCGAGTAAACAAATTGGGATAAAAATTTATAAATTATCCATCCCATAGGAAGAAACTACATGAAAGTAAATATCCATGATTTACTTCCAAAATAATTCCAACAGAATCACAAGGATTATGTGACAGATAGCACAAACCTCTTTGGTGGTGCTGTAGAAAGATTACTTTTTAAGACCCAGAAAACTGTGACAGTCACCTAAAATGGAAATATTCCCTTCCATATTTTTGAAATACTATTACTACTGGGATGCAGCATTCTATGAGGTATTAGATAAAGGTATTTCATATTGTCTAGTATAGAGAAAATCTATATGAGCTGAACATCTGTTTTGAGTCAAAGGTGTCTTCTGTGTTATTTGTAAGAGCTAATTCATATCCCCAAATACAGTGTTATGTAGCATCACACCATTGTAAGATCACATCTGATAAAAATCCAGGAAAGAAATGTGATGCAATACATTCTGTTATCTTATCTTTAAAATTTGAAAAGAAACTATTTAAGAGATGATAGAAAGTATAATCCAAAGCAAAATTAGATATTTTTTAAAAGGAAAGCATACTCTTGCAGCTTTATGAGAAAGTGTGCAGCTGGGATTGTATTACTGAAACCCCTTAGGAAAAAGAAATCTTTATTATAAAGCTAGAAACTTCCAGCACAACATATAAAAATTATCCACTTTCTTCAATACTCTTCTCACATTTAAAATAGAACTTATCAATACAGGTAATGATTTAGTTTCTTATATGTGAAATTTTTGATTAAATGTTTTCAGGGCAGTTTTGCAATAAGGCAGGCAGAAGTAGAAAAAAAAAGGAAACAAATATTTTATCCCTTTAACTGGAGATATAAGTTGGTCTATAATAAATGTTCTGCAGTGATCTTCACACTCCAGCAAAAATGCTGACCCATCTGATACTGTCCTTTACATACAAGTTATTGTTTTGGAAGCAAATTCTTTAATTCCAAAAGCTAGGGCCCATCATGGCAGATACGACCAGGTATATCCCTGGCTCAATAAGACTTGGAACAAATAGTAACTGTGGGGAGGATGCTCTAGTCCATATCCCCGAAGAGTTCAGTATTTACAATGTTTATACACTTTATATCCAAATATGCTGTTACCAAGTCCTTCAGACTGTGACTGTTTGTCTAACTAGTACACTTTATTTTTTCATTACAAAATTTGCGGTTTCTATTATTTACCCACTTCTCACATGGCAAAAACTAAGATACTTGTTTTTAGGTAATACAGGGAATGATATTTGCAGCCCCCTCTTTAGTATAGGACAGGGTGGACAAGCATCAAGGGTCAAAGAACCATTTTCAGTACCTCCAAACCCTTAGTAGCAATGTTTCCAACTACCAGAAATCACTTTTGGTCACTTTTTAAAACATTTTGGTTGTTTCAGGGTGGTACCTCCATAGAACAATAATTATGGGTAAGACAAACCCCTTAAAGGTTACTTTAAGCAATATATATATATATTCGGCCATTTATTTGGAAATAGTTTTGAGGGGGCTTTAGGAATGTGGTGGTTTAAGAGACACAGAGGACCCCACCCAGGATATATGGGGTCTGTGGGCCACACATCCTCATCTTTGGTATAGGATATATTCATCATTTTGTTTCTATAAATTTGAGACTAAATATGCCAAATAACACAATTTTGCATGCTAATTAAATTATGAAGTATTTTATATTTCTAAACTGGTAAAATTAGTTTGGATTTTATATGGCAATATGGTATGTCACTAGCACAGTAAAAGATGCTTGGTTTTTTATATGAAAATATGTATTATTTATATTCCAATTTCCCCCCCCCCCCAAATTTCTGGGTGGTTGTTTGTTTGTTTTAAAAGTCATGGGGAAAATGCTTCAATGCTCAAACAGTTCAATGTTTCCAGAAAGAATGCATTCCTAGCCCACAGCAAGGTGAGAGACACACAAATAAGCCAAAGATCTGGGGAAAACTGCAGCTTCCCAGACAAGCTAGAAAATAGCATCGATGGCCTTGAAATTCCTTCTTCTCAACCTGGGCTTTACACCTGTAATCAAAAAAACTGTGGCCATGTATAATCCCAATGACACATGTTTGCCTCCTCATGTAAGGTCCCAACTTACTGGTATATGGGTAGATTATTTCAAATCCTCTTGGGAAATAGCTATCCAAAAGAAATTGAGCCATTATGGCTTTTCCAATGACATCTTAACTCTAGGGCTGGAAGCTAGATCAATTATTAAGATACAGGATTTTAGACACAGACGGTCTGACAGAAATGGCTGCTTTTTCATACAATATTTTTGCAAATGATCAAATGTTGGTTTCTAAACCAGCTACATATTTATACTATATTACAACCCCTAAATTCAGGAGAGCTTTCACTTTAGCCTGATTTAACCTTCTCGCAACAACTGTTTTGGAAAAGAAATACAGGGAAATCCCCTGTGAAATCCGATACTGTCCCTGTGACACAGGCGCTATAGAAACTACAGCCCATGTACTTTTATACTGTCAGTTTTACAGGGACATTTGTCACCAATTGATGACCCCTTTATTATTTGAATAACTGGAACATTCTGATGATTTTTCTTTACATCATTTTCTCGATAATGAGACTAAAACTAGCTCTTTAAAAGTAGCAAAATTCTGTTATATTATGTGTAAGCTTCTCCCACAAATAGTCACTAATGGTAATTGATGTTAGAGATTAATTTTGTTGTTTGTTTTATTGATTGTATTTTTATTGTTCAATGATTGAAATAAAGTGTCTATCTATGTTCAATAAAACCCAATAGCAACAGCAGTCCTCATTAACATAGGTTGTCTACTCCAGATAACCTAAGATATACCAAACTAGAAAGATTCTAAAAAAATTTATGTAATGCTCACAATGGCTACATTGAAAAATAGAAAGAGAGGGCTTAGTCAGCAAATGTTGTCAATCTCATGAAAACGTAGAGGCAAGTCTATCTCCTTGCCCATATCACCCCTAGTTTTTGCTAACATTTCCCTAGCTCTTCTAATGGCAGTAGAGCACATTACTCTTATAGAAAGTAACACACTCTGCCTATCTGTTTCAGCAACATATTTTAGCTACAGTCAAGAGTTTGTTGTTTAGAAATTGGGGGGGGGGGGAGAATCATTTGAGATTCAGCAGCATAAACAGTGTTTTAAAAGTTTATATAAAACTTGTGGTAAGGAACAACCCAAAATCTGGCCAAGAACAAATTGTTGTTTTCAGTCAGTACATGGACTGAGGGGAAAGACTGAGAATTTTCCTCACTCAAATAACAGGCAGAAATTTCCAGGTCTGCAATTTTTTTTTACAAGCTCTGAAGTCATTATTGAAAAGACTGGTCTACAAAGATGAAAATGCAGTCTATGCTAATGTTTGGCTACATCAAACTGTAGTGGTCTTTGTAGCAACAGAAGACTGTCTTCCTTTATAATCCTTATACGTTATGGGGTGGAGGGACCAGACAGCATTCATTACTGGAGCTGCAACCATTATTGGAGTAGTGCTGAAGCTGCTATTTCAAAAATCAAATCAAATCAAATTGAAAGTAGTAAGGGGAAGAAATTCTTTTAAATAAAGACCACTTCATTTCATATTACTCATTATAAAATATATAAATAATAAACTAATTTTCAAAATCTAGTCATTTACACATGAGAAAAGCCATTAATATTTTCAAGTGATATCAGTCTATAATCCAAATGATTTTCTCCAATGACCTTAACTTTGGTCCTCTGTGAAATAATTCTATTTAAAACAGACACAACTTTGTCAGTAGTTTTTAACCTGCTTAAGAAACTTTTGTTCAATAAACTATATCCTACATATGTTGAATTACTGGGGGAAATTTGAGAAGGAGCTTCTCAAGGGCTGGCTTTCAAACAAATCTACAAATAGAAGGCAAAGTTTTTCAATATTTGGGTACTAAAAAGCACAAAACAAACAAAAGTGAGGAGCAGCTCTCTGAAATGCTAGAAATTTGGGACTGAAAGAAAATTTCATTGCGGGGAGCGTAATGGTTATTTGGGGTGGCAGTGCAAACAACCCTCCCTAGCTACACCTCTATTGGACATATATGGCCTGGAAAGAGAATGAAATGGCCTAGATGGGGATACAGCATATAATGACAACTGTGTGGCATCAGGCCAAAACTGCAACCATCTGATAACTTATGTCGAAAGCAATGGTGCTCACTGAAGACTTCTTAAGAGCAGACACATTTTCAGGAACTTGCCATCACTTTTGATTCACTCCTTTGCATTTTGCACATTCTTTTCCCTCAAGTACTGCAAACAGTCTCTATTTTACATCCATATACATATATATCTGCCAACTAAGGATAACACTTCATGCATCTGATAGAGTGGACTCAAGTCTATGGAAGCTTAAGCCGCAATAAGTGTGTTAACAGATTCACAGAAGTTGAAATGTACCGTGTGTAGGGAACCCTGTGACAGCCATTTGCCTCAGTCTACCTGTTGGGATTCAACAAATGTATGAACGGCAACAATAAAAATAAAAATATAGCCTTCTACAACGTGATGACCCCTAGAGGTATTGGACTACTGGCTGGAGAGAGAGTAGAGTTGCATTATAACAAATACAGAGGGCATTTAGCTACATATGATTAGGAGCAGCCATGGATTTAATAATAATAATAATAATAATAATAATTTTTATCCACCCCCTCTGTTAAAACAATTGGGGTGGCTTACAAAAATTAAAAATACCAATACCCACCCCACCCTCCCCCATAAAAAGATATTAAACCAAATACATTAAAACTGATATAAAATTACATTAAAATAATAAATAATAAATAGCCAGCAGACTAAAAAGAGCCAGGAGCCCCTGAGGCCGGGAACTAATCAGGAAAGGCCTGCCGAAAGAGATCCGTCTTTAGTGATTTTTTAAAGCTACTCAGGCTCGTCATCTGACGGATCTCGTTTGGCAGGCCATTCCACAATTTGGGGGCGATTACTGAAAAGGCCCTCTGAGAGGTTGAAGACAGCCTAGATTTTTGTGGATGAAGCAAATTCCTCCCAGAGGACCGGTGTGCACAGGGAGGATTGTATGGGAGGAGGCAGTTCCAAAGATAAGTTGGACCCAAGCCATTTAGGGCTTTAAAGGTAATAACCAACACCTTATACTGGGCCCAGAAATTGATAGGCAGCCAGTGGAGAGATTTTAATACTGGAGTTATATGGTCTCTCAAAGATGTTCCCGAGACCACTCTGGCTGCCATATTTTGTACCAACTGAAGTTTCCAGACCAAGCATGAGGGTAGCCCCACGTAGAGCGCATTGCAGAAATCTAGACGAGAGGTTACCAGCGCGTGCACCACAGTCTCGAGGTCCCTTACTTCCAGGATTTCAGTACAACAATGTCTGCATTGCATTGGTCAAACAGTTTTTGCTCTCTACATTGGCCTCTACATGTTCTACTCTATGTCTATAGATCTAAACATAATTTTATTTTTACCAGTGAGGTAGCCTTTGCAGTGCAACTCTGTACTTGGCAATGTCAGAACACTGTTTCAAGTGGGAGGAATCTATGGCACAATTCCTTCCCTTCTATTCCATGCCAGTTGCACTGCATCTTTCAGAAGATCAAACATCAGGCAACGGAAGGGGCTGTGGAATAGACTCCTCCAAGATAACAATGGACTTTATTAAGTTGTAAGGGAAGGAGTTATGCTGCAGCTATGCTATTAAAACTAATCATAGAATCATAGAGTTGGAAGAGACCATCTAGTCCAACTCCCTGCCCTGCAGGGAAACACAAACAAAGCATTCCCAACAGATGACCATTCAGCCTCTGTTTAAAAACCTCCAAAGAAGGAGACTCCACCATACTCCGAGGCAGTGCATTCCACTGCCAAATAGCTCAAAAAGGACACACAAACAGCAGATGAAATGTTAAAACTGGCCTGTACCATTTCAGACTGTAAGTGGAGGATCTAGTTAACTAAATGTTTCCCCAATGTGAAAAGCTTTCTGAGGATATAGAGAACTCTAACCTGACATTTAAGGGAGAAGGTTAGATAGGAATGCTTCCCCTGACACTCAGGTCTTGTCTGTACAAGGGGTGGGGGAGGATTTTGAACACATTCATAAAGGTAGGTTATGCAAAAGACCCCCCCAAGTCCGCATGACCCCCTAGCCTGCTGGATGCCATGAGTGATTTACTCACAATTTTTAATCTGCTGCTACCAATTTTTAATAAAAAAAGTTTCCCAGGATGCGCACAAGCAACATTTTATATTTACAAATAAAGAAATAAAAAAAGAGTATAAAATTTACATTTGATTGACTTACTGGACCCTCACTTAGCCAAAAATCCAACAGGGCAGCCACAGCTGTTTTCCCTCTTTGCTAGTCCCGACGCCATCCTCATCCAGCCAATCAGATTGCACTGCCTGTTCGTATTTGTGCAAATGTGAGTGTTCAAATGATCACACATTTGCATGTTGTACAGAGCTTTTTTAAAAAATCCATACGAAGCCCCGGAGACAACGCACATGGACCTTATGGTTGATTTTGCTGCCCCACTGCTGAATGACACGTATTAGTGCAAACAGCTGTTTGAACGGATTGCCGTACGTTTGCATGCCATTCATTCATTCTTTTTTTTTTTTTTACCATATAGACAACACCTCAATCTTGTACATACAGGGAATTTCCTCTTATATGAAGCATTTAATCAACCATTCTCCCCTTGCTTTCTGAAGGAGTGCAGTCCAAGTATAATTTCACCACCTCACCTGCTTTTTGTGTTAGCTAGACTTCACATGTCACTCATAGTAGTCTAGAGACAATTTCATGGAAGCAAGGCATTTAACATTTATGGTATGAATTCACTTTTTATTTCTAAAGAGGGTCACATCTCCAAAGAATCCAATACCATGTCCAATTTATTCTTGCTTTCATATTAATTTTATCTATCAAAAATGCATCTATAATATATTTTCCCCAAGCTGGATGTGGTCAATTTGCAGTGGTTTCAAAGCAATCAAATGTTCACTTCAAATCACTTGGCATAATCTGTAGATGGAGGTAGTAGCCGCAAATGTGGGAATATTTTCCTAATATGAATATGTGATGAAACCCCTCTTTACAACTGATGTGTCATCACAGAGATGACATGGGCACTAAGACATGCCATTGTGGGAGGTAACACCTCTGAAGCACAGAGGGAAGACTGAATAATAGTTCAACTCTCTTCTCCCAGAGTTTGATGAAAACTAATGCATCTTTTAAGAAAAGGAGTCTACATGAAGTAGGTTTCTGAGTCTGGTTAAGCGCTGGTATGTTTGTTTATTTATTTTCAATGTTACTTTCACTTAACATAGCATATTATGATTTTCTAAATTATTTTATTTTTCACCAAAATCAAAACCCAGGACAAGTAATAAAATTAACAATAAAAAAGAAAAAGAAAAATTCCTTCCCCAACTGTGTTGAACTTGACAAGTGCATTATTACAGACTTTCTTGGTTGGTTAATCATTATGTTACTCCACAATGATAGTACATCCTTGAATCATATTTATAATGTGCTATGATTTATTATCGTGTTCCCAGTTGAGAGTTCTCTCCTACAAAATTTTAAGACAGCTGTTCCAACATAGGGTCTGCCAGATGGGCTGGACTATTGTCTCTACCCAGAATGACAATTTACACATCTGGAATACATCAGGTTGGGGGAAAACTGGAAGATGATTAGTATTGTATGAACTAAACAAGTTTTCGGTTTAGAAATGTTGAGAACACTCATAAGTCTTGCCAAATCATCTCCTTTATTGTGAAATTCAGAGCTTGGAAATACTACTTTGTTGTGCGAGTTATGCTAGCAGTGGCATTTTCCCTCACAGTTGTGAAGTAGCATCAAAGGAAAGGAGATAAAATTGACCAGCCTTACTTACTACATGGGTTAAGTACAGTGGCCTTTTGACTCCTGCCACCATTACCTGAACTGGCATGGTTACACCACAGCAAGGACCCAACAGTGGGAGGCAAAAAAACTTGCACAGGCAGCAAGTAAAGGGAACACATGGTCTTAGATGTCTCTACACTAATGCACAGAGCATGGGAAATAAGCAAGATGAACTTGAACTCCTAGCACTACAAAGCAAGTATGATATAGTAGGCATTACTGAAACCTGTGGGCTGAGTCGCATGATTGGAATGTAGGAATAGAGGGGTATAACCTTTATAAGAGAAACAGGCCAAACAGGAAAGGAGGAGGAATACCATTATATGTCAGGGATATTTATACCAGTGAAGAGATCCATGACATCAATACTGGAAGCCAGGTGGAGAGCATCTGGATAAAAATAAAAGGGGAGGGAAACAACAGGGATGTTTTTGTGGGACTCTACTACAGACCCCCAAGTCAGACAGAGGAATTGGATGATGCCTTTCTAGAACAGATGACCCCACACGCAGAAAGAAGAGATGTAGTAGTGATGGGTGACTTCAACTATCCTGTATTTGCTGGCAATCTAACTCAACCAAAACTTCAAGGTCTAGCAAATTCCTTACTTGCCTGGAAGACAATTTCATGGTCCAAAAGGTAGAAGAGGCAACAAGGGGGTCAGCTATTTTAGATCTGATCCTAACCAACAGGGATGACCTCGTTAATGGGGTGCAAGTGGTGGGATCCTTAGGCGAGAGTGATCATGTTCTCCTGGACTTTGTTATACAATGGAAAGGAGAAGCCAGGCATAGTCAGACACGCATTCTCGACTTTAGGAGAGCTGATTTCAATAAACTCAGGGAAATACTGGGGGTGATCCCATGGTCAGGAATACTAAAAGAGAAGAGACTTCAAGACGGATGGGACTTTCTCAAAAGGGAGATACTGAAGGCACAGTTTCAAACAGTACCAATGAGGAAGAAAAATGGGAGGTTTCTCAAGAAACCAGGGTGGATGACTAAAGAACTTTCAATGGAGCTAAGTTTTAAATGGAACATGTATAGGAAATGGAAAAAGGGGAAATCACCGAAGAAGAATTCAAACAGATAGCGAACACATGTAGGAGTAAAGTCAGAAAAGCTAAAGCGCAGAATGAGCTCAGGCTTGCTAGAGAGGTTAAGAACAATCAAAAGGATTTTTGGGGTATGTCTGCAGCAAAAGGAGGAAGAAGGAAATGGTAGGGCCACAACGCAGAGAATTGGCAAAATGCTAACAGGGGACAGAGAAGACAGAATTACTCAACACCTTCTTTGCCTCAGTGTTTTCAGAAAAGGAAAAGGGTGATCAACCTGAGGATAAGGAAACAGAGGACACAATAGGGGAAATCCAGCACAGAATAAGCAAAGAGGTAGTACAGGAATACCTTTTTAATCTAAATGAATTTAAATCTTCAGGATCAGATGAACTACATCCAAGAGCATTAAAAGAGCTGGCAAATGTGATCTCAGAGCCATTGGCAATAATCTTTGAGAACTCCTGGAGAACAGGAGAAGTCCCAGCAGACTGGAGGAGGGCAAATGTTGTCCCCATCTTCAAAAAGGGGGGAAAAAGAGGATCCCAACAATTATTGTCCAGTTAGTCTGACATCAATACCAGGGAAGATTCTAGAGCAGAACATTAAATAGAGAGTCTGTGAACATTTAGAAGGCAATGCGGTAATCACAAAAAGTCAACATGGGTTTCAGAGAAACACGTCATGTCAGACTAATCTGATCTCTTTTTTTGATAAAAGGACCAGCTTGGTAGATAAAGGGAACGCTGTGGACATCACATACCTTGATTTCAGTAAGGCCTTTGACAAGGTTCCACATGACATTCTTGCAAACAAGCTTGTAAAATGTGGGCTAGACAAGTTAATCGTCAAATGGATTTGTAATTGGTTGACCAGCCGAACCCAAAGGGTGCTCAGCAGTGGCTCCTCTTCATCTTGGAAAGATGTGACCAGTGGGGTGTCACGGGGTTCTGTCGTGGGCCCAGTGCTATTCAACATCTTTATCAATGACTTTGACGAGGGAATTAGGGGCATACTTATCAAATTTGCAGATGACACCAAATTAGGAGGAGTAGCTAATACTCTAGAGGACAGGATCAAAATTCAAAATGACCTGAATAGATTGGATTGCTGGGCCAAAGCTAACAAATTGAAATTCAATACGGAGAAATGTAAGGTACTGCACTTAGGGAGGAAAAATGAAATGCATAGATATAGGATGGGGGAGACCTGGCTGAACGAGACTACGTGCGAAAGGGATCTAGGAGTCTTAGTAGACCACAAGTTGAACATGAGTCAACAGTGTGATGTGGCAGCTAAAAAGGCCAATGTGATTTTGGGCTGCATCAATAGAAGTATAGTGTCTAGATCAAGGGAAGTAATAGTGCCACTCTATTCTGCCTTGGTCAGGCCTCATCTGGAATACTGTGTCCAGTTCTGGGCACCACAATTCAAAAAGGATATTGACAAATTGGAACGTGTCCAGAGAAGGGTGAGTAAAATGGTGAAAGGTCTGGAAACCATGCCTTATGAGGAGAGACTTAGGGAGCTGGATATGTTTAGCCAGGAAAAAAGATGGTTAAGGGGTGATATGATAGCCCTGTTTAAGTATTTGAAGGGGTGTCACATTGAGGATGGAGCAGGCTTGTTTTCTGCTGCTCCAGAGACGAACACGGAACAATGGATGCAAGCTCCAGGAACAGAGATTCCACCTCGACATTAGGAGGAACTTTCTGACAGTAAGAGCTGTTCGGCAGTGGAACACACTCCCTCGGAGCATGGTGGGGTCTCCTTCCTTGGAGGTCTTTAAACAGATGCTTGATGGCCATCTCTCAGGGATGCTTTGATCGTGATTTCCTGCGTGGCAGAGGGTTGGACTGGATGGAAGAAACCTTGTGGTCTCGTCCAACTCTACAGTTCTATGATTCTACGATTCTATGCGTATTGTACCAACAGGATTTTGACCCTGGCCTACAACTCCCAGAATTTCCCAGGCAGCATGGAAAATTTCAAATATGTTTGTACAATAAAACATCAAACAATTGCAAGGACAATACCAAAATCTCTCAGGATTGCCCCATCAAAATGCACACAACTTCTCACAGCCTTATTAGAGCACATGTTGATGGATACAGTGAAAAGTGTATCTCTGAAATAGGTATAAAGTACATTAAATTTTGTGTGGACAGAAAATTGTGCTTTCCTTGACATTGCAAGTTTGCACTCCCAGACAATCAAATTGATCTGCTGGAAACCTGCTCTCAAAGGAAAGAACCAAATACAATATACTGACAAACTTACTGAAGAAGCAGACCTGTCTGACCCAAGTTGCCATTTATACATGGATGTCAAATATACCAGAGAGTTACTGAAGGCACCATTCAAATTGTTCCGGTGCTTTGGCTTCGAAGATTGACCTAGTTATTAAAATATTTTCACAGTATGTAATTGTACAAACTGACAGTTTGGCTGAGTCCATTACAGATGTGTTGAGAGAGGAGGGAGAGAGGAAGAGTGCCTTGTTTCAGTGTTTGCCTCAGGGCCATTCTCAAAATACATGCATTTCCTACAGTGTCCTGAACATGGAAACATCAACAAACGATAGCAAAATTCAAATGCTAATATACTCATGCTTCTGGAAATACCCTCAATGCTCATGCACAATATTCTAGGAGAAGGGGATCACTACCCCAAAGATGGGGACACAGATTCAGTGTTTTTCTATGGCAAAAGTAGACATCAAGAACACTAATTAACCTGTGTTGGCAAACAACATGTAATGAATTGCATTCATTAGTTGCACACCTAAAGTATTTAAACATGTGTAGGTGAGAATAAACCAAACACATGTTTGAAAACACACAACACAGGTACCCATAGCAGACAACTGTAACCAATTAAAAGTTACTGTTAAGGATCCATTTACTCCAAAATCTATGTTCATCTTTGTGTAATGTGTTTGTTTCCAAGAACATGAAAATGTGTCTCAGGAAACATATTCATATTGGATAGTTATACTTTTAGTCATTTTCATTGGAATTCCCACAACTGCTTAATTCACATTTCCCATTCACGGTTTTGCATATCGGTGGTTTGTAGCTGCTGTTCAACTAAGTCAAACTCCGAGAACCCACACTCCTCCTCTCTCCTCCTGTCCTGCCAACAACAAACTCCATCTTCCTTTCTTATCTTGCACCAAAACAGCATTGCCTGTTTAAAACAGTAAGGTCACTCCTTTCCCAAACCGAAGCTACAAGTTGCAACCGTAGCATCACCCACTCCCCAGATGCATGCCCGTCACCCTCACCCTCACCTCACACCAGTTTCCCCCCCCCCGTCCTCACAATAAAACACTCCATCTTGTTTTCTTACCTTGCACCAAAACAGCACTGCCATAACTTTAAACCTTACTGTTTAAAATGGGCAGTGCTGTTTTGGTGCAAGGTAAGAAAACAAGCTGGAGTTGTGTTGTTGGCAGGGCAGAGGGAGGGATTGCTTGCAGGGAGGTGAATGTGGGTGAGAGGCATGGTTTGTGTGCCAGGGGCAGGTGTTGCTACCACAACGGCAGATATTGGCAGTCCTGTTGGCAGGAGAGGAGTCTACAATACGGTAGTGTAGTATGTATGTTCGGGGTAAGGCTTAACTTATTTGCATATTTTTCACTTTTGTGGTGATGCTCCGCCCGTAACACCCGCGAATGTGAAGGGGCAACTGTATATGTATGCCATATAAGTATAAGAAGTGTTTATGTAGAGATGGGCAACTGTGGTAGGTTCTCAGGCCAACTTTCTATTTGTGGGACCCTCTGGTGGTCAAACTCACAGCTAAAAATTCACAAACTCACAGAAAGGGGGGGGGGGAAACAAAACCTCAAGTAGCCAGAGGTCTACTTCTGGTTTTGAAAAACGGCTATTTTTTTTATGACAAACAGTGCAGGGAACCATACAACCTATTTAAATGGGGAATAGCCATGCCTGGATACTTTCAGGAGAAGCAGTTCACCTGTGGGGGTCCAGAAAAGGGCAATCTAGGGAGTCTGGTGGAGTTGAGGATAGCAAGATAGCCTTGGGGCTCAGTTACACGACAGTTTTTATCCCAGGAAGAAGCCAGATATCCTCATCCTGAGTTCATATCTTATTGTTTACACGATTTGTCCCTGGATGAACAATATACTGGGATGTTGTTTACATGACAACCTTTTCCGTGACAAAAGCAAGATCCCAAGACATAGTATCCCGTGGTTTTTGTTTGTTTGTTTGTTTGTTTGTTGTTTGATTTTGGTTTACATAGGAAAAGTTTCCGGGATATATTTATTTTTTAGCTGTCAGTCAAGGATGCGATTACTCGTTTTTTCACAACCTCGGTGACGTGTTTCCTGTGGAGTTTCCCACAACGAGCAATGCTATTGGCTGCCACAAATGTTTGCTCAAGCTTCTGCATTGGTCAGAGAAGGAAGGTGAAGGCAACCCCCCCTGCAAAATTTCTGTAAAAAAAAAAATCCCCTGATGGGCTTGCCTTAGGGTCTCCTGCTCCATTTACATGGCTGTAAATCCACAGAGGTTACTGCAAAATAAAACTTATTTGCCTTTAAGAACCCACAAGAATCACACTTGACTACCAGCTGTAGGCTATATTTCAGAGGAAAGAACTTGCAAAGTCACCCAGACAGCTTGAAGGCACACACACATGCACAAGCTTGCCCGCTCAAGCTCCTGTTTTGCTTTCAGCCGAGAGGGGAGATGGGAGGGAGAAAAGAAAAGTCTTTGCTTCTGGAGCTGAGAGGTTGGCAATCTACTGAGGTGCACAAACGAGCGCACGTTTGCACCTGCTTTGTTTTCACCTGAGAGGGGAGATGGGGAGGGGAAAAGAAAAGTCTTTCCTTAGAACCAAGAGGTTGCCAATCTAAAAATCCATTGAAAAGGGTGACTGAGGCACACACACACACCTGCTTTGCTTTCACTGACCCCTCCTTCTCTGAACTCTGAGCCCGCCCCTGCCCACCTCAATTTCCGGGCATCACCTACTCCCGAGATATTTTGTCCTGACCTGTTCCCATAGCCAATTTTCCACAACTTCCCAAGACTTTTTAAAAAATACGGGATAAACCGAGGGACGGAAAGTGAAGCTCCTTGGAGGATATATGGTGGTCCCTTCTGAAAAGCTCAAGTTCCTCACGATGAATGTGTGAACAACCAGGGTTCATCATGAGTTCATCCCAGGATATTTTTGCTGTGTAAACAGGCCCTTGGGGATTGGCCTAAGGCCACACTTTGTCCAACCTGACATCAATCTTAAATGGGACACAACAGAGACAAAGTGAACTAGTTCATATGTCATGCCAAACTATGGCTCAGAACTTTATGAGCAAACATTCTGGGCATGGGTTATTTGAAGGACCGCATCTCCCTGTATGAGCCCAGAAGAGCTTTAAGATCATCTGGAGAAGCTCTTCTCTCAGTCCCACCACCTTCTCAGGCATGTTTGGTGGGAACAAGGGAAAGGGCTTTCTTGGTGGCTGCTTCCAGACTATGGAACTCCCTGCCCAGAGAGGCCAGGATGGCCCCATCTTTGCTCTCCTTCCAACAAGAGGTTAAGACATTTTTATGCTGCCAGGTTTTTATGAACCAACAAGGGCTGGGCTAGTGAGGTTGTGTGGTGTGGTTTTTTTTAAAAAAGGTATTTTAATTTTTACTGTAATATTTTTAAATTGTAAATCGTTTAATTTCTTTTTAAATTTCATATTTATAATATTATTTTCACTTTGTACTGTTTTTAGCATGTATTGTTTTCATAATGATGTTGTGAGCCGCCTTGAATCCCATTGGTGGGAGAAAGGCAGGATAGAAATGAATAAAATAAAATAAAAATTTAGTAAAATACTTATCTCCCATCCTTATTAAAAGATCTCAGGACTGAGTACAAATGACAAAACAACGTAAATGTAAAGCAATGTTTATTGTATCATAGTTTCACCAATAATCAGGCTATGATCCTTAGGCTCCAAAGGTTTTGTTAACTTGGCACTGAAGTTAAGCCAGCATCAGTACTAAGTTCTCTAAGTGCATTTAGAGAGCATTTCACAACTGCCACAACAGAAAAGGCCCTCTCACACATACCCACATAATGTTTTGCTTTTCTACCAATGAGGCACAGAAGAAGGCCTCCCAGTAGATCTCAGTACTCAGGCAGGGACATGTGTATGTGTGTGTCTGAGTGGACAGACACAGCTTCAAACAGCAAGGTCACAAGCTTTTTAAGTGCCATCAACCACACCCTGAACCTGGGACAGGTGTATGCGGTCTGTGGAGTTCCCTTATAAAAAATACCATCTGGTTCTTAAAAGTGTTGCTACCAGGGATCTAGCTGCCACAGACTATATTAGTTGCAGCTCCATGTCATCTTCAAGGGCAGCTCCATGCTTCAGATCAATTTCTGTTTCATAGCATACCACAGTTAACTATTATAGCTGAACAGGCAAACCACAGAGAAAGCCATACTTTCCTGGAAATCAGAAATGAAAGCCAGAATGTGATCATCGTTTCCACTACTGGTCTGCCACTAACTATGACTTCCACAAGCTATGGGAGGAGGGAGGAAGTGGATTGACTATATCAACCAATTATGATTTGTCACAAAAGAGGAAAATCATGGAGAACACTAATATTAGGAGGGAGGAGGGAGGGAGAGTTTGTGAGCCTTAAGTAACACTAAACAATGGTGGGGCATTTCCATTGTTGTGCATTCTGACCCCTCACCTTTTTTGTCACCAGAAGGCAAAGACTTTTTTTTTTTAAGGCAGGCTTTTAGCTTATAACTTATATGTCAAAAAGAGATTATAATGGGGTGGTGTTCTCTGTTCTTATCTTTTAAAAAATCTGTTTTAATCTCTTTTTACCATGTTTTAATTGTGTATTATATTTTTTAACATTGTATTTTTTAAACTAAACTGACATCTAATCACTTTTTAAACTTTTGTATGAATAATTTTTTAAACTGTATCATGTTTTAAAATTGTTGGAAACTTCCTTGGATCCTGCATAAGGAGAAAAGTGGAGTATTAATTCATTAATTGATTAACTAAAAAAATCTAAATTGGCCCTCAAAGTTTTTTAGAATTAAGCAAGAGAATAAATTCTGAAGCATGTTTTAAACACATCTTGAATGGTGTTTTGCTCCCATTGTTCAAAATAAAACGTAAAACAATACAATCAATCTGAAAAATTCTATGAGTAACAGTTAGCTGACAACCTCTTGAAAATGCTTTTTGTTCTTGTTTATTTATATGGATGTATGCAGGAAGAACTGTATATATATTTTTAAAAGATTCACTTCTACAATAAAATAAATTAAGCCATTATTTGGCAAGGTTTGAAATTATTAAGTATCTTTGTTGTAATCAGCTTCATCTAAATCACACCATCCAAAACCTTAATTTATCTTACAAAGAATAGCTTAAAGAAAAACACTTCACAATATTAGTGTAATTTACATCAAGCTTTTGAGAAAACCATCCCACAGAATTTTCTAAAGCAGTTTGTGCTATGAATTTAGCAGTAGAAGAAAAAGCCAGAGGGTGGGGATGGGGGGGAAGAGGGGGCATTTGTGATTTGTTCAGTTCTAAGAAAAGCATTCTCACACACAATCAGTGTATCATCATGCTGTTCCCAGAATAAAAGGGAAACAATTTAGCAATCAAGAAAACTATTTAAAGCATGTACATGAGGCACACAAAACTAAACAGCCTTTTCTCTCAATATCCCATGCTCTGCCCTCCCATGCACTGTTTTAAAACTGTAATTGTGGAAAAGAAATAATGATCTCTTTTCAGTTTGGCTTGAGCCTTAAAATGAAGTTTCTTCTTGCCCTTGGGGGACTTCCTTTGAAAGTAAGGTAAAATAGCAGAGAAAAGAGGATCAATTGCTGGTTTTGCTTTAAAACAGTCTGGATCAGTGCAACCCAAAAACAGGACTGAAATGAAGTCAAGATAGAGAAAGCAAAGTTGTGGCTTCCTCAGAGTTTAGACATTTATCTTTTAAAAATGAATTAAAGAATTTTCAAGCCAAACATAGAATTAGTTAATATTAAATGTGCATTTTTAAGGGTAGCGCTTTAGTTTCTCACTTTTCAAAAGAAGCTGGTCTGTAGTAGAAAATGCACCCTCTTCTTGGACTTTATTAGATGTAGCAAAAATTGCAGAATGACGATGTCATTGGTAGGGCAAATGGGCCCCGCTATCTCATGACACCATCATCTTCATGTTATTACTCCATGCTCCAGCCATGAAAAACCCGTTGCTTCTCACTGACGGGTTAACTTGTCAATAGCACTTTGTTTGCATTATTGAAGGCATGCGAAACCACATACCATTGTAATCACAAGATTACAGCGTGAGTGGGTTGTCCCCAGCAAGAAAACTTCTGGATGAAAACGCAAAAACAAAGCACTAGATGCTCTTTTTATGAACTCTCCTGGTAGGTTTGCACGTTTTAAGGTTTGTTTAAGTGTTCGTTCATTTACTTTGTAAATTAAAGGTTTTTAAATGTTTTTAAGCATGCTCACATCTTCTCACAAGAACCGCCAAAATCTCGCCCATGCTAAATCCAGGAAGTAAACTCCTATTCTTAAAGCACTAGTGGTTGTCGTGCAATAATTCCATGGTGGTTCTTTTGTGTGATTACAGTGATGTGTGATACTAAATGTAATAATGCCACAATATTTCTGCTATCCTCATTTGCGGAATTATAGTGTTTTTAGACGCTAGTCTGATAAAGTCCCTTGTCTGCCTTGTTATCACCTCAAAATTTACAAAAGAGGAGAAGCAGGCAGCAGCATGTGGTACAGTAAAAGCCAGCACTTACCCATTAAGTAATATGCCTGTTCTTCCTGCAAAACACATGAATAGGCATATGCTGAGGGTCGGAGAGCCATTTCTGGCACTTCCCAACCCTTTGTAGGGTCAAAATTGACCTAATGTGAAGTTTCAAACAATTAGAAGTCATTTCTGAGGACTTTTAGGGTCCTTTCACACCACAGCATTATAGCACAATGAATCTACTTTAACTGCCATGGTTCCATTCTATGGATTTCAGAGATTTGCAGTTTATGGAGAGGTAGTAGTTTGGGTGCTGGACTGAGACTCTGGGAGACCAGGGTTCAAATCCCTGCTCAGCCATGGAAACTCACTGGGTAACTTTGTGCAAGTCTCACTCTTTCAGCCTCAGCTCCCTCTGAACAAATCTTGCCACAAAAACCCAATGACACTTTTGCTTCAGGGTCACCAGGATCAGAAATGACTTAAAAGCACACAACAACAAACAAATTTAGAATTTGAAGCTATAACATCTCACCAAAGCACAGACCATTGGATTCTACAGGATGCAGTCTTCGTAGTTAAAGCAGAATCATAAGGTATAATTGTGTACTGTGAAAGGGCCTTTGGCTGTTGCTTTTTTTTTTTTTTGGCTGTTTCTGGACAGCCAAAAACAGTATTTAGGGACCAAACAGCACTACCTAGAGACTATTTTCTAACAGACAGTGTACATATTTTTATTGTCATATTCCTATTCTTCTTAGACCTACCACAGACATTGCCATCTCTTCGTACATACAGTTATTGAAAAATGAAGTTAACATTTTGTAATTTGCAGTATTTAGGAATATCCAAAATTTAAGCAGCAAACAACACAAATCCTATCCATGTTTACTCAGAGGTAAGTCCAAGTGAGAAGTTTGCATTTTATTGCAAAAAAATTGCACAGGAGAGTACAGTTATGTACACCAGCCTGGATATAATCTCCATTCATGGTAATAAGAACAGAGAAACAGGTATCTATTTTCCTCAGTCATAAGGTGGGAGAGGGAATATTGTGCATCTTTATTGGTTCCAGGGGCCTCCGTGGATAACAGTGAACACCATTGAAAATAATGTGACTTCCAGTTTAAAATACCATAGAGTTGCCTTGGAGGACCTAGAAAACATCTAGAGAGGATGCTTCTCTAGGCATTTTTCTAGGAAGACTCTATGGTAGGTGTGCTGTTTTGTGTCCCACAGATAACAATCAGTGGATAACGGATAAGCGGATACGGGGGTCCTACTGTATGTAGAAGTTCATGGCCTTGGTTTCTCATTTTCCTATCCTGGTTTTAACGACCCAAGGGAAACAATGGTATTTTGTGCCCACTTTTGTTGTCAGTAGACAAAGAGGCTACTTGTGCATAGTAGCAACATCCCTTTGCTCTTAATTCAAAGCCCATTTTTTGTAGTTATCTCTGGTCCTGAGTAAGAACCTTCTAGGATTGATAGGAGTTTTAACTTCCAACTCTATGATTCTATGATTCTATGATTGTGATTTCCTGCATGGCAGGGGGCTGGACTGGATGGCCCTTGTGGTCTCTTCCAACTCTACAATTCTATGATTCTATGATTCTATGTTCAAAAACAAGATGTTAACTGAAATGTGAAGAAGTGGAATAGGTGGGCCTAAAGTATATGCCACACAGAAGAATCCTTCAGAATACCGCAGAAGATACCTGAGCCAAGCTCTCTTTGTTTATGTATAGTAACACTGCACATTCTATGTGAACATGCAAGCACCTCTTGCACTGTACTGATCAACAGAAAAGAAAATAGAATGGGTGGTTTTATTTATCCTCCTCAAGCATGTGATAACATGACAGGTAGTTGTAAATAATGGGTAAGAGATAAGCATTATCTGTTTTCTATACCTGAGATTTCTCTCTCTTTCTCTCTCTCTCTGGCTTTTCTTCACAAACGAAGATTCAGGAAGGACTCATCCCGTGCTTTCTGCAAGCGCGCTGATGACTGAAAAGGCCAATCCGAGATGAACAAGTCCAGTTGCAGAAAGCACAGCAGAGGGTCTCCTTGGGTGATGTTTCCGGGTTGTGATTCTTTCTGCGCTGTCGTTTCTCTTCAAGCCTTGTTTGGTATGAGTTCTCAAATAAAGCTGCAGCATTGTGGATAGTGCGTCTCCATGCCTCCCGATGTGAAGCCAGGGTGGACCATTGTTGGTGATCAATTTGGCCAAGCCTGAGATGTTGTTTCAGGGAATCCTTGTATCACTTTTTTGGACCTGTGGTGAGTTCACCATAGAGTACTATTTTTGGGAGGTGATGGTCCTCCATCCTAGAAACATGCCCTGCCCAGCGCAGCTGTGTTCTCAATATCATGGCCTCAATGCTGGTGATCCCTGCTTGCTCAAGGACAGCAACATTCGTCACATAGTCAGTCCAGTGTATAGGATTGTACGTATACAGCGCTGATTAAAACGTTTGAGGAGTCGTAAGTGTTGGCGATAGGTGACCCATGTTTCAGACCCGTAAAGGAGAATAGACAGTACAATGGCTCTATACACACTGATTTTTGTGCTTCGCCTCAGGTGTTTGTTACACCAGACTCTTTTGTAAAGTCTTCTACTGCAAAGAATAAACTGAAGTTGTATTTTGAAATATTAGTAGCACCATTACTATGATGTTGTAAAAGAAAATTAAAATTGTACAAACAAGCCACTTTTAAAAATGCAAAAGGTCAGCTAAACAGCTAGCAGTAATAATTTTCTAGACAGGTGCTTGTTTAATTTCTATGTAAATGACTAATAGTACTATAAAATGAACTTGCAATATTTTATACTAATCAAGCAGTTTTAAGATATTAGAAAAAAAGCAGCATAGCAAACCTCTGGCATTAAGGTCAACAAACAGCAATGACAGCAAGCATATAATTTGTCTTTTGACATGAGACTGTAAGAGTCACACTCTCTAATTCATATGGTCCGATGAAACAATTTTCCATTCCTTCAGGGCAGAAAAGATTTTAGGGTTACATAATTGCAGCATCATTCAAAAAGAAGCAGAATGCCGCCTTTCCAAATGTTTTAGGAGTATAATAATGTTCACCCTAACCAGCTTTTGGCTTATTACACTATTATTTTCTGATATAACTCTTTTCTTTCCTTTTGCATAATATTTCTGTTTTTATGGCAAAATGTTATATAACCAATCAATAGACAGCAAGGGACTTAGAGGGCTCCCAACATAACGCTAATGGAAACATGACAGGCCTATTAAAACTAGTAATATTAAGAACTAAGACTGCATAAATTCACTGAGGAAGGTACTGATTGTAAGTTTCAAAGTAGGGTTGCCAGCTTAGTGGCATCCCATTCCCTGAGATTTCAGGCCCCAAACCTGAGCCAGGGCACAAGGCCTTCCTGCTCTCCTTACGATGTTGTAGAGGTGGGAAAAGCAAGGATTAGGAAGCTGGCAGAACTGGTTCTGGGTCAAACGTAGGTTGAAATGGGCAAAAGGGTAATCTGGATAAAACCCAGCTAACCAGTTAACAGAGCAAACCCGCTGCTAGACAGGACATGGGGGACATTTTTCAGTGGCCAAGCAGGCAGCAGAAGTTGCCATTGTTCCTGCTAGCACTCACAACCTACTTAACCTTTCCTATGGTACGTAGAAAACGTGGGGAGTTTTTCCAGGTATTACACTGCCTGTCTGTAAATAAGCCCTACTACTACTAGCCATCCTAAAAGATAAGGAATAGTTGCAAAGGGGCTGGGAAATTAGGGCAGGGGGCAAGAGCCAGAGGTTCAAATTGAATTGCACTTGGTGCCAAACCAAGATCCCAGTGTGTCTGAGACTATTTTCAATTGAGACTCTTTTGAAGAGGTCTCTCAGACTTTGTCTGCATCACAACTACACAGTCAGTCAGACAGACAGACAGACAGACACAACCTATCTTTTCTTCCTCCCTTTTTTTCTTTAATACTGAGGGATTAATGTATCTGAACTAGAACTTGATTCATATTCACATTAGGTGCTTTTCTTCATTTGACCCAATTCATATATTTACTGGGCTGCTGATCCATTTTATATGTTTTAACTAGCAAAATGCCTGTATGATTGAATTGCCAGCATTCACTTATATGAAAGAATGTAAATGGGGAAGAACCAGGGGACATCGCTGTGTGGAAGTTTCACTTACTTCCTTTCTTTGGTGGGCATAACAACGTCCAATTTAGCCTCCTTGAATCTGCATTTGTATCTGCATCACCTCATCTTAGGTTCTGATTTTGGTGGCCTTGCTTTCACCAGTGTGGTAAAGTTGGGTCTGATCTGTTTTACAACCACATGAGGCATTTAAAAAAAACAATGGACAACCACTCCTGGAATACTGTGCACAGTTTTAGTTTGTACAGCTTAGAAAGGATAGAGCAGGAAAAAGTGCAGAAAGGACCTGCCACAACTCTCCTATGAAGAAAGATTACAGTTGGCCCTCTGTATCCATAGGTTCTGCATCCATGGATTCCACCATCCATGGCTCAAAAATATTCAAAAAACAAACAAACCCAAAAGCAGACCTTGGTTTGCCACTTTGTACAGGGGACATCATTTTACTACAGCATTGTATATAATGGGACTTGAACATCCACAGATTTTGGTATCCATGGGGAGTCCTGGAACCAAATCCCAGCAGATACCAAGAGCCCACTATACATGTTTTGTGCATTTTAGCTTAGAAGATTGGAGAGTAGGAGAGGGAAATGACAGAGGTTTATAAAACTCAACACTGGAGAGCAAGTGAATAATTTCTTAGAACCTGGGATTGAATAAGATCAAAGGAAGTCGTTTTTCACACAACTGATAATCAAATTATGAAATTCACTATCACAAAATATGGTGATGACTACTAAGTGGATGGCTTTGAGAGTATATAAATTCCTGGAGGATGTTATCCATCTCTGTGTCATTCTAATTTTAGTGTATATGCTGCTAAACCAAAGACTAAGGCTATCATTGCCACTAGTCATGATGCCTATACAGTAGGACCCCGTATCCACTGATTCATTATCCAACTGATTCATTATCCACTGATTCAGTTATCCACGGTTTCAGTCTCAGCACAGCTACCATAGTCTTCCTAGAAAATGCATCCACTCTAGCCATGTTCTAGATCCTTCAAGGCAACTCTATGGTATTTTAAACCAGAAGTCCCATTATTTCCAATGGTGTTGGCTATTATCCATGGATTTCATTATCCACAGTGGGGCCTGGAACCAATCCCCCATGGATATGGGGGTCTTACTATATGCCATTTGCAGTATTAGTGGTAGCATACCTCTCAGTATTAGTTGTAAGAAAACTACAAATCCTCAAACCATAGGAGAACATGAGCAGGAAGGTATTGCTGCATTCATGTTCTTGCTGTCCTCTTCCCATAGGTATCTGGCTGGCTGCTGTGGGAACAGAGTAGCACAGTCATCATCTGAATTCCCTGTCATACACCATACAACTAATATTTAAAACAAAACCCTAACATATGACACAAAATATCCAGCTTCTTTTTCATAGAATCATAGAATTGCAGAGTTGGAAGAGACCACGAGGGCCATCCAGTCCAACCCCCTGCCATGCAGGAAATCACGATCAAAGCATCCCTGACAGATGGCCATCCAGCCTCTGTTTAAAGACCTCCAAGGAAGGAGACCCCACCACGCTTTTGTGTCAATCCTCTACAGATAGGCAGGTTTTTAGACAGAGGAACTGTCATGTTTGAAATGTTGCAACACAGGCTTAGCTGCCTTAGTAAGAGATCTAGGCTTTAGTTACTTAAAGATATACAGTTCTCAACCTTTGGCCTTCAAGATGTTTGAACCTCAGCTCCCAGAATTCCAGACCGGCTGTCATACTGGTTGGAGCTTCTAGGAGTTAAAGCTGAAAACACCTGGAGGACCAAGGTCTGACAATAATTGTTCTAGAGTGCAAAGAAGTATGTCATTCTAGAGTGTGAAGGAAGGAGCGTTGATAACTGGACTTTATACATGCAAATAAAAAGCATAAAGAGAGAGCTTTGGGATCAACATTTCTGCAATGTACAGCACGAGCACATTTAAAGTCTGATAATTATTCAAAAACAAACAGGCTGTTAGAGGATATAAATCTTAACTAGATATCTTTTATAGGTATTTCAGGAAACACAGTAATCAATAAAACATGCTCTAACTTTTATCACTTAATAATGTCAATAGCAATTATGGCAAACAACCTGCTATAAAACCTTCAAATGTAAATAAATACCATTGTATCCTTTCCTCCTTTAAGCTTTCCAGTTAAATTAAAAGAAAAACAGGAAAGCAAGGAAAACATGCAGCTTTCCCTAGTGTTTGAGTGAAAACTGAAATAAAGGATCATTTCTGCCAATTTCAGAAAGACAATTCTGGTATGGAAGACTACAATGGTGAACTTTTAACTTACACCCATATTTCTATGATGATATGCTGTCTGCAAAGTAGAGGTCAGCAACTGGACAATCCTTGTCCAAATGTGGCCCCAGTCTGCCTCCCCCTTAATTAATGGGAACTTAGTACTCAATGGATAGACTCAATTAAGGAAGCCACAGCCCCGCGTCTGTGAGACCTGAGCAGGGCTGTTGATGATAGGATGACTTGGAGGTCTCTCATTCATGGGGTTGCCATAAGTTAAAGTCAACTTGACGGCAGTTAACAAAAGCAAATTAACACATTGGTAATTCCAGTTTAGTCAGTGTATCTAGGCTACAACTAACAATTGAATTTAGGCCATGCTCCTAAGTAAACATGCATAGGATTGTGTTCTAAGAAATATATTAAAATTTTAATCTACTATTTCAGTTTACTCCCTGTTCCAGGGAGCATGCTCCCCACTGCTTTCCTCTGAAGCATAAGATTTCCAGCATGGAAGACAGAGTACTCATATCAAACTAAACAATACTTCCTGACTCTAGAGTAATGTCAAGGGACCCAATACAGTTCAGGACCCTTTAACCATGGGGAGCTTTAAGAATTTGTTCCTTGCTGTGGTCCAAATTCAGATAGTGTATCATACACTTATTTGTTTGTTTCATTGCTTGGTTTAAAAAATCCATTTGTTTCAATGGGTCACTCTGCTGTGGTTCTGATACAAATCATGTACCTTGAACCTGAAAGAAATATTGTCAAAAAAAGGTATCCATTTCTTTTAAAGCATTACCTTTTGGCAATAAAACTGGCAGGGTAGGGGAGAATGGAATGGATTAGGACCACATCAAGGGACAAAGGCATAAAATCTTCTGCAAAGTCTGTTTCTGAAGCACACAATAAATTTGAGCATACCAAATTTGGGGTTGCCAGGGCAATGGCTCAAACCTAAGATAGGGCTGGGCTTTTGTAATGTCTCAGGGTTGCAGCAGGCAAAAAAGGTAGAAGGTGGGGCAGAACTGTTTTGGGGTTTATTGACTGCTGAAACCGGCATCAGAGTAAACTGAATAAAAATGGCCCAGAATTTGGGAGGGGGGGAAACAATTAAGCAAGTAATATATCTTTTATTTATTAAAAATATTGTTGTTAAGTGCCATCAAGTTGACTTCAATTTATGGCAACTCTATGAATGAGAGACTTCCAAGTCACCCTATCATCAACAGCCCTGCTCAGGTCTTGCAGACTCAGGGCTGTGGCTTTCTCAGTTGAGTCTATCCATCTGGAACATGGTCTTCCTCTTTTCCTGCTGCCTTCTACTTTACCAAGCATTATTGTCCTGTCTAATGAGTCATGTCTTCTCCTAATATGGCCAAAGTATGACAGCCTCAGTTTAGTCATCTTGACTTTTAGGGAGAGTTCAGGCTTGAGTTATTCTAGGACCCATTTATCTGTCTTTCTAGCAGTCCACAGTACCCACAGAACTCTTCTCCAGTACTACTTTTCAAATGAGTTCATTTTCTATCAGCTTTCTTCACTGTCCAGCTTCTACAACCATACATAGAAACTGGATGGCATGGAAAATTATTGCTTTAGTATTCAATAAGATATCTTTCCACTTCAGGGTCTTGTCTAATTCCTTCATAGCTGCCCTTCCAAATCCTAGATTTTTTTTCTGATTGCTTGACTGCAGTATCCATTCTGATTAATGACTGAAACAAGATATAAAAAACCTTTAACTATTTCAATGTCTTCATTGTGCTCTTTAAAGTTATGAAAACCATATGTGGGCATTCTTTTTATTTTCTCCATGTTCAGCTGTAAGTCTGCCTTTGCACTTTCTTCCTTGACTTTCTTCAGTAATTTTTCCAAGACTTTGCTGTTTCCTCCTAGTAATATGGTGTCATCTGCATATCTTACATTGCTGATGTTCCTTCCTCCAATTTTCACACTTCCTTCCTTCAAGTCTAATCCTGCTTTATGTATGATATGTTCAGCATACTGGTGATGAAATGCAGCCTTGCCTGACCCCCTTGCCAACTGGAAACTATTCCACTTCTTTCTATTCTGTCCTGAGGTAGCCTCTCATCCTGAGTACAGGTTACACATTAGGATAATCGAATGTTGTGGCACGCTCATTTTTTAAAGAGCAATTCAGATTTTTTTTCCTGATCTCCTCAATCAAAGGCTTTGCAATAAAGCATAGGGCGATTTTCTTCTACAATTCTTTGGTGAGCTCCATTATGCACCAGTGCCTTTTTCTTTTCTGCACTAAACTTTCACATCTGGCATTTTTTGCTCCACATATAGTAAAAATGGCTGTTGTAGCATTTTGAGTATCACTTTGCTTGCAAAGGAGATTAATGCAATGGCCATGTGGTTACTGCAATCCATGGTGTCCCTTTTCTTGGGGATTGGAATGTATATTGATCGCTTCCAGTCTGTGGGCCATTCTTTTGTTTTCCATATTTGTTGACAGATTTTAGTTAGAACTAGAGTAGCTTCTGTCTCTGTAGCTTGAAGCAAATCTATTGGTATGCCATTTGTTCCTGGTGATTTATTACTTCCATGTTCTTTGAGTGCAGTTTCCACTTCACTTTCTAAAATTATAGGTTCATCTTCAAATGCTTCTTGCTTGACTGAATCTGTTATCTTTTCATCATTTGTATATAGTTTGCATATCATTTGTTCTTAAAGGGATTACCATAAACTGTGAATTTTAAATTGCTTTAATATGTATCGGTTTTATTTGTTCTTTTAAATTCATACTATGTGTTTTAATGGGTATTTTAATCGATGTATATTTTAACTGATATTAGTTATGTATAAACCTGTTGTTCCCCATCTCAATCCATGGGGAGGGATGGGGAAAATAAATAAATAAATTATATTACCAGGTCACATTATCTTGCACTTCCTCCCCTGACTCTGCAGGGCAAACATACACACACACAAGCAAAGGCACATGAACTAAAGTATGGAGGAAGGAGGACTTTAAAGGAATACTCTAAGCAGAATATACACACCAAAAGCTTATCTCTTTACATGAAGGCAATCCCCCTTCTGGCACACTTAAGAATGACCAAGTTACAAGACACTTTAAGTCATTCCAGCCAAGTTTAAAACAAAATATAATTTCCCTCACACAACTGTTCAGCAAAACTTTTCCTATTCTCCTCATGGTGAGCTGGAATTGTGAGCCAGGATGTTCTTGGGGTCAGATGGAGTCTGGACAACTTTGTCCAGCCTAAACCAGCTTTCCCTAGGTGGGACAGGGAGCACCCAGTCCAACAGCATCTCTTTGTTCTCCCTTTGCCTCATGGCCCTGAAACATTATTTATAACCTCTTCATAGAAGCCTCTAGAAGCTTCCTCCAGCTGGTCATCTTCATTGGTGGTCTCTCATATTCCATAAAATGACCCTCATAGAATCTTAAACTTTAAACTCAGCACCTCATTAATCCTTTGTTTACTCACTCAGCCCCGGGCTGTGTTGCCCAGATAATGGCAGCAGGCCATTATCACACATGGAAAAACTCAATATACAACTTGAGACCAGAGTTACTAGCATCCAAGACATAGCTAGTCTTACTTTCACATTTGTTCAGTAACCATTTACTACAATTTATTTATACTATACCATTCACCCTACAACCCATCATGTTCTCAATATGTATTGGTTCCATACACTTGAAAGTGTATGAGAAAGAAAGACATTGTTGTATCTTTGAAGTATTCTCTAGTGATGCCCAGAAGGAAATTATTTGGAGCTAGAGAGCCAAAATTCTGTCGGGTTCAAGAAAGAATAGTTCTCATACTTCAGAATGAACATTGTCTCCTGTAACATATGTCCTGTCCCTGATGAAATGATCCTCATTGTTCAAGTTACAACTCTTAAATCATGGATACAATAAGGCAACTTATCTTCTTATACTTTACTTTTCCAAAGGTTTTGTTTTATTGCTCTCATTCAAAATGTTCAGTTTCTACAATCCAGTTTTATTACATGAACACATGTTGTACAGTCTTTTTAAGAGGAAAATCTGAACCCCAGCAAGAACAAAATATGTAAGTGAACTGGAGCAAACTGGGAGGCTCAGTGGAAGTCCTGACTGAATAGCTGAGCCTACGTAAACTCAAGGTCCAAAAAACTCTGGGAACAGAAAGACCAGTAACCCAGAATATTCTGTTAAATTGTCACCTCTTCTTTCTCATCAACTGAAGTTCATTCTGCCCTGGGTTTTCTCAGTAAAATAATAGTTTCTTTTTAGACGAAATCAGGTGTGTACTACTGTTCCTATACAAGATTATTTCAATGAAGGTTACTGAGAATCTGAAGCTACAGGCCCTTTCACTCCACACATGTATAGCACTATGATTCCACTTTAACTGCCATGGCTCAACCCTATGGAATTCTGGGATTTGCATTTTAGATAGTGCCGTTTAGAGTTCTCAGCCAAAAAGTTCAAGTCTCACCAAACTACAAAACCTAGTATTCCAAAGGATGTTACCATGGCAGTTAAAGGGGAAATCATAGTGCTATAATTCTGTGATGAAACACCCCCCCTTCCCTATTCCTCCTGTGGATATATAGCTGCACTGGATATGGAAGAATTGGATGTAAGGCCACAAGCATCTTGGGATAAGTATACAGAAAGACAATCATGTTGCCTGAAACCTAATAAAACAGAAATGTGCAATCTTATTGATTCTGTGTGGAACAAAATTATTTGCTATTATTTATTCTTTTACAGAGTGTGCCTCACAACTACTATGTGGAATGCTTTCTTGCTGAAGTCCACAACCTATTCATACTGTGCCTTCTGCTTTTCCTCTTACAAAGATGGTACATAACACACTAAACGTTGCTACAGTCAATATAATATTATGAAGGAATCAACCATTCAAAGTGATAGTGCAGAAAATGCCTTGAATGTGAAAAAGAAATATGTAGAAACATGGTCAAAAATCTAGCTGTTTCTACCAAAAGGTTTGATGGTCTT
The DNA here is from genome assembly GCA_030847615.1 of Gambelia wislizenii. Taxonomy (NCBI): domain Eukaryota; kingdom Metazoa; phylum Chordata; class Lepidosauria; order Squamata; family Crotaphytidae; genus Gambelia; species Gambelia wislizenii. The sequence continues at coordinate 29,874,588 of JAUMIR010000005.1, forward strand.
CCCAGGGCTAGGGCACTTGTATTTTAATTGCGAACACCAGTGACATGTAAAACAGAAAGAGAGGAAAGCACTCAAGAAAGCATATCAAAACCTCTAGGGTCAAAATGTGGTTTGTACACTTGAGAAATTATTTAGATCTCATCTTTTTCAACTGAAACAGTTTGATTTAAATAATGTCTTTTGATGATGCAGCTCTCCAGTGAATACAGTAATGCTTCCTGATGGGATAAGAAACAAACCTTTGGCTATGGCTTTTTCTATGCCTCACAGAGAGCTATTGCTTCAACATTTGCATGTGCCAAATCCTTGACATACCCTTAGGTATGCTAAGAAATACAACCACATTAGGAAAATTAAGAATAAATATATCCTGTTCTTTTTTATCAAACCGAAACGCTAATTGTTCTCAACAGCCATGATGATTATGATCTGGATCGAAGGGAGAGCAAATGAGATATTTCTATTCTATGAAAAATCTGGAACTAACAGCAAAGCCAGAATGGCTTCCAAAAGTTCCCTATCATCACTGTTATCAGTCTAGCTTTCCCTTTATTGGCTTTATTGGCTTCAGACACATAGTGAGTTCTAAGTCCTTTGTGGTTTTAAATGTCCAAATTCACCATTCTGAATTGTTGTTAACTGCCATCAAGTTGACTTCAAGTTATGGCGGTCCTATGAATGAGAGACATCCAAGTCACCCTTTTATCAATAGTCCTGCTCATGTCTTCAGGATCAGGACCATGGCTTCCTTGATTGAGTTTACCTACCTGTAATTCAGTCTTCTTCTTTTCCTACTGCCTTTTAACTTGCCAAGCATCATTATCTTTAGTAATCAGTCATGTCTTCTGTCTTCTCATGGTATGTCCAAAGTATGACAGTCCCAGTTTAGTAATCTTGACTTTTAGCAAAAGTTCTGGCCTGATTTGTTCTAATACCCATTTATTTGTCTTTTTGGCAGTCCATGGTGTTCATACAGCTCTCCTCTAGCATCACATTTCAAATGAGTTGCTTCTCTTCATATCAGCTTTCTTCACTGTCCCGCTTTCACAACTTTACATAGAAATTGGGGATGCGATGGCACAGGCAATACTAATGAAACAGGTTTGGTTCCCTATCACATCTCTTATACTGAGGGACTGATGGTCCTTGACACTTGTCAGTTAATTCTGGATTCTGTCTGGGGTCACCTTTAGCAACTTCTGATCACTCTACTTGTGATAATGGTTAGACAGGCCAGGTTAACATCAACAATCCACTTAAACATTTTCAAGTCTTGGAGTAGCAGGATATTTACATGGGAATGAAGGTACTCTTTTCTTACTGTTTTAGGCTATTTACTATAAATATCCATATAGACAAGGACGCAAAGGGATCTTGTAGTACATTTGAGACTGAGTGAAAGAGGCAGGGGGTTGGACTGGATGGCCCTTGTGGTCTCTTCCAACTCTACAATTCTATGATTCTATGATTCTAAGTTGTAGCATAAGCTTTTGTAGATTTGGTCTACTTCCTCAGATGCATGGAGAGGAAGTAGACCAAGTCTATGAAAGCTTATGCTACAACTTCTTTCTCTCAGTCTCAAAGGTGCTACAAGATCCCTTTGCATACTGATATTTCAGACTAACATGCCTATGTCTTTGAATTCTTATAAACAGATATCCCTAGACATTCCCCTCAGGGAGAAACACAGACATAGCAATGTCTGGGCATATCAACTTCATTACATTCCATAACACTGTAGGTAAGATGCCTTAAATTAAGTCATGTGGGCATCTTATATTGTCACATAGCTATCATGTTCACTGAGATATTTCATATTAATGGCTTCCAAGTGAGGATTTAATAGCAGGTTGATGTACCTATCAGTGCTTGCAACAGGGGAAGCTTTCAGTGGCAAATTGCCAGCTTGGGGCAGGGGGGAAGATGCAGCCAGCAAAACTCTCACCAGAGAAAGGGCAGTGCATGAGATCACCCACATGTGTCCTGGAGCACTGCTCCACATGTGGAGACTGCAAAAAATCACCTTGGTCAGGTGCTAGTTGGGGGGGGGTGTCTTGAGATTAACATCTAGCTCAACCATAAAAGCAAGCCACTTTTTGAACACTGAGCCTGTAGTCTCACTTTCTTAATTTTCTTAATAAATACAGTCGGACCACCATATCCATGGAACCAAAATCCATGGTTTCAGTTATCCGCAGGGCACAAAATAGGAACTCATACCAGAGTTGCGATGGAAAATGCCTAGACAGAAATCCTCTCTAGGCATCTTCTAGGTCCTCCAATGCAACTCTATGGTATGTTTTTACCAGAAGTCCTTTATTTTGATAGAATTCACTGTTGTCCACAGTTTCCAGTATCTGCAGTAAGTCCAGGAACAGAACCCCCATGGATACAGTGGTCTGACTGTACATCTGTGGCATCTGGCATTTCTCACTCCATATATGGTAAAAGTCTTTCTCATAAAATTTTGAGCATCAGTTTGCTTGCACAGGATAGTCATGCAATGGTCTGGTGGTTACAGCAATCCCTGGTGCCCCCTTTCTTGGATACTGTAATGTATACTAAGGGTGTACAATCTGTACTGTCATCGTACTGTCTATCCTCCTCTATGGATCTGAAACATGGGTCACCTATCGCCACCACCTACGACTCCTCGAGCGCTTCCATCAGCGCTGTCTACGCACAATCCTAAATATACACTGGACTGACTATGTGACGAATGTTGCTGTCCTTGAGCAAGCAGGGATCACCAGCATTGAGGCCATGATATTGAGAACACAGCTGCGCTGGGCAGGGCACGTTTCTAGGATGGAGGACCATCGCCTCCCAAAAATACTACTCTACGGTGAACTCGCCACGGGTCAGCGTAAGAGGGGCGCTCCAAAAAAGCGATACAAAGACTCCCTGAAACAACATCTCAGGCTTGGCCAAATTGATCACCAACAGTGGTCCGCCCTGGCCTCACATCGGGAGGCATGGAGACGCACTATCCACAATGCTGCAGCCTTATTTGAGAACTCACGACGAACAAGTCTTGAAGAGAAACGACAACGCAGAAAGAATCACAACCCAAAAACATCACCCAAGGAGACCTTCTGCTGTGCTTTTTGCAACCGGACTTGTTTATCTCGGATTGGCCTTTTTAGTCATCAGCGCGCTTGCAGAAAGCGCGGGATGAGTCCTTCCTGAATCTTCGTTTGCGAAGAAAAGCCAGAGAGAGAGACAATCTGTAGGCTATTCATTTGCTTTCCATATTTGGTAGCAGATTTTTTTTTAGAATTTGAGTGGAATTCTGTCTCTGTAGCTTTAAACAGTGCTATTGGTGTGTTGTTCATTCTTGATGATTTGAATGCGGCTTCCATTTCACTTTCTAAAATTGTGGGTTCATCTTTAAATGGTTCTTCCTCGAATGGATCTACCATCTTTTCACATAGTTCAGTGTATTGTTTTCATCTTTTTATTTCCATCTTTTACTTTTTATCGTGTAATGCACTCCCTTGCTGGTCATAGAGCATCCCCAATCTTGGTTAACATTTCCCTTTGATTTCTTGCATCTTGTGGGAAAAGTCTCTTGTTCTAACTTTTTTGTTGTCATTGTCTATTTTTCTGCATAAACAGCTACATTCAGGATTCAGACCCTATTTCTGTCATCTTTTTACATTTATTTCTCATCTGGCCTTAACTGTTTGAAGAGCTTTATCTGTCCCCCAATGAAGCTTCTCTTTCTTTTTGGCTACAGATAGTGCCTTTTTGCATTCATCCCTGGCTTCAGTCCAGAGTTCTTTTGGCTTTTGGTCAAGTAGGCCTAATAGTGCAAATCTATTTTTTATATTATCTTTAAATTCTATAGGGATGTTGTACAAGTTGTATTTTGGCACAATGATTGATTCAGTGTTCTTCTTTAACTTTCCTAATTTTTGATATAAGCAATTCATGTTCTGCATCACAATCTGCTCCTGGTTTTGTTTTTGCAGAAAGAATGGAACTTCTCCATCTTTAGCTTCTGATTATGTAGTCTACAGTATTTGATTTTTATATTGCCCATCTGGTGATACCCATATCTACAGACATCTCTTTGATTGCCAGAAGAATGTGTTTGTAATGAAACAATTAGCCTCACAAAATTCAATCAGTTCTCTCCTACTTCATTTATTGATCATAGGCCAAATTCTCTGACTATGTTTGGTACTGCTCTGTTTCCTACTTTTGTGTTCCAATTGCCTATGATTATCAACATGTTCTGTTTGGGTGTGTGATCAATTTCTCCTGGACTCCAGTGTAAAACCTTTCTATTCCTTCCTCTTCTGCCTCTGTAACTGAAGCATAAACTTGGATTATGGTTATTTTGACTGGTTTTCCTTGAAGTCTTAGCAATATTAATATTATCAGCATTATCAATGTTATTTGATCAGACTTTGCATTATATCCCCTCACTGCTTTAGCTACATCTATCAGCAGTATTAATGTCACTCCATTTCTTCTTTGCTGTTTATGTCCTGATTAAAACACTTTGTAATTATCTGAATGAAAATGTCACATTCCTGTCCACTTTAGCTGGCTTACTTCTACTGCAATGTTTATACTTACCACTTCTTGTTTACAATGTCTAGCTTCCCCTGATTCATGCTTCTCACATTCCATTTTCTTATAATATGTCTTATGTGGCTTCGGACTTCTTTTCCCACCATTCTGAATAGAAACTAACTGATAACCAGTACACAAAAATCACAAAAATGAAATTATCCAAAGCCAATATTCATAAGAGACTGATTACTGCATTTTGGACAAGTTATATTTTGCACCCAAATATCACAGCGAAAACAGCCACTAGGCTTTTCTTTTATCATGCTCATGCAAGGATCAAAGTGAGCCTCCCAAAGTCTTCTCATTGGGTCCCTAATCCCATGTCTTCCACCAAGGTACTATATGTCAAACACTTTCTTTCAAACTAATATAAAGAGAAAGATTTCTTCAGGATCTTCTTCTCTACTGGTGGCCTGTGGTTTAACTGGGGGCAGAACTCATCCTACCAGTTCAAAATAAGCCTCACCTACTCAGACTACAAACCATTCCTGCTCCTCTCCTGTAGGAACATTAACAGAGTTCTCTCATATGGAATCTTCTGCTTATGCATTTCAGGAGAGCTGCCTATTCCCATGAGATACCAAAACACAAGGAAATGTGGGTGTATATTTGAGGCTGAAAATAAGTCCTTTGCCTGTAATAGTGAAGTGCTAGAAGGAATCAGTATTGCTAAACTGTTTAGTCTTCCCTCAGTTCAAATGATGTTGTTATGTGCTTTCAAGTCAACTTCAACTTATGGCAACCCTATCATAGGGCAAGATTTAGTCAGAGGAGGCTTGCCACTGCCTTCCTCTTAGGCTGAGAGAGTGTGACTTGTCCAAGGTCACCCAGTGACAGGGTGGGGATTCAAAGAAATGGTCTCCCAGACTACTAGTCCAACACTCAAAACACTAAACTGGTTCTTAGTTCAAACAACAGCCCTGTTTTTGTTTTTTAAAAGAGAGTGGCTCATCACAGTCCTAAAGTTAAAATTGCTATGATAAGGAAGTAGGGGTTTCTGACCAAATCAATATGGACACACAAAGGTTTTAAGAACTGAATGAAGAGAAAGGGGGATGCTGGGCTGAGCCATGCTAATAAAGAAGACTGGGCACACCAAGCTAGAAATTTCAATGACATCATGTTATGAAGCATTAATAATCAGACCATGCAAAAGTTACTCTTGGGACCATAATGCCCAGAATATCCCAGCTAGAATGGCCATTGATTATATTTGCTTGGGAATTCTGGGAATTTTAGACACAAAAGTAACTTTTCAAAGTTCTATTAATCATGAAATTGGGTTTTCTGACATAGATTGCCCCTTGACCTACTTAAATTCAACTGAAAAACACAGCTGTTGATGGAAGTTGCTGCATTTTTCCTCTTTAACTATGTACTTTTCTGACTTTTCATTTTCTTCTCTTCTACCTCAATCCTCCTTCAGTTCACTTTTACAGACCCAACAGGGAACTGGTCTTTCTATATAGCTGCATAATACTGTTACCTACTCAGGGCCCTTTGGGAGAGAGAAACTACAAATCTAAATAAATACACCATAAGGGAAGCCAAAAATACAATTGTGCACACTCCAAGCACAATTTGCCCAAATGCCTTATGCTGTTGAGGTTATAACTCTCATTCAAAACACTACATAAAAGCTTAACCAAGCAAAGAGCACTGCAATCCCAACATGTCAGCCTCCATGTAGTTTGCAATAATACAGCCAGCGCGTTTCCCACACAGCTGTGCATCAAAGGATGTTGTTTAAACTAAAGAGGACCAGTAACTTCCCTTGCCTTTTCCACTAGCTATCAGTCGTAACGTAGGAGAAAAGTGTTTTGGGATTACACAGAACACCATATCAAGACATAAGCATGAAAACATAATGAGCAATATACTTCAGTCAGATCTTCCATCTCACATAGCACATTAAGATACAAGTAAAGGCCCATAACCAGCACTTGCTTAGGGGCAGCACATTCCCATTAGGGCAAACAATTGTTTTCACTGTAATAGCAACGGCTCAGCTTGCCTTGAAAAGAAAGTAAAATTTCTTTTGCAGTAGCTCCTAGCTGCCAGATTGTATTTGCTTAGTAGCTCTTGCATCTCTCCTCTGTGACAGTTACTAAGGCCAGCGTCACCCTCACTCTGCTGGTGTCACCTGGTGCAGCTCAACCTCTCTGCAGCCACTGCCCTTAGTGCAAACACTGCCTCTCCTCCTCAAGTATTCCTCCAAAAACACTTTATTAATAATAGCCTTATGTCTTAATCAAAACCTCCTTATTTTCTCTCTTCCTCTTTCCCCCTTTGTCTTCTTCCTGCTCCTACTAGATCTCAAAATTCTCAAAAATGAACTCAGAATGAACAGGAAAGGGTAGCAGACACTAGTATCAGCCTCATTCCCACTGATGAGTTGCTATTTTCTTGATCAGGTCAAGGGTAGCACCAAACCTTGGAGCCATTGAACAGGGATTTTCTTGCAGTCTGAGCCTGATTCTTGTTTTATAAGCAGAATGTGCAACAAAGAATAGCTTTGAGCACTGAAATATGTCAGAAGCTCCTGGGAAATTGTGGGATTTACAAGGGCAAATCAAAGTAAAATATGGTCCTGATTACAATCTACTTTAGTCTAAAGTCACATGGTTAAAGTCTGACAGTTCCTCCAGTTCATACATTTTGTAAATTAATAGGGGGAAGTTCTGAAGATTTGATCTTGTTATTATTATTTTTTAAAATGCATAATAATATACTAATCTTCTATGTGATGTTCCCATTTTTGCCTAGATTTACTGTTGTTCCTTAATGTTATGCTCCACTTCCCATATTGTCAAGTTAATAACTTTACTGAACCTATTTGCACAATGTTACTTTACTAAGCACTCTTTCCAGAAATTATATTACAACGAAAGAGACATTATAATTACAGGTCTTCATTTTTTTTAACACTGTAGCAAATTACATTCCCTTTATTTTTACAGTTGCAATTATGGTTACTATTATCAATAGTTTTAATGTCATCCAGTTGTGAAAGTTCATGAAGGCCACAAAAACACAAACGTATAATGCACTGTGGTATTTGTCAGCATCTTAAGTAAATTGCAGCTCATTGTTTACTGGTAGTAAACAAAGTCTATGAACTAGGACATTGTCTGTATTACACTATATTTTAGGCTGAAATCCTATGGTCACTGGAATGTGTTCCAGTGCTGCAACAAAGAGCAGATCTCTCCCTTTGTGATCTTGAATGAGATTTGATAAAGCTCCAACAGAGAGAGAAATCCAATGAAAATCATTCCTCCTGGTGAGATCCCAGCCATGGCAGCAGGTTCTGTGGTGCCTCGTCTCTCCAAGTTAGAACTCACATCTCAAAGAGGGATAGAAATGCAGGTGTTATGACAGAGAGAGGAGGAATGTTTGGAAATATTTGGAAAATGGTAAAAAACAACAATAGCCACACACACCATATTTCTCAAGTGCTAAGAAACCCTCATAAGAAGAATCCTAGACTATGAAGAATCTTCACATTTTGGGATTTACTGTATGCAGAATCCACACATGGATATTCTGCACAGAAAACAGCATTTTTCTGCACATTAATATTATTTCTGATACATAAAAATGATGTTTTCTGTGCAGAAAATGCCATTTCCTACACAAAGCAACTATGTGTGAATTTTGCATGGAAGAACTCAGTGAATTGTCTTTGAAACTTTCTCTTAATGAAAAGAAAATTGCTCAAGCCACTCGTTGCTTCCTTTGAGAAGAAAATTAGGAAAAATTATATCCCTATGCCAAAGTTGTTGTAGTGAGGGAGAGGATGTTTCAAGGAAGTAGTGGTGAAGAAGCAGATCTGGACACATTGGGATGACAACTCTGTCCCATCCATGCCTCTGATTCAAAAGATGCACATCAAATCATAGCTTTTTTTCTTCTAGTGTTTGCAATGCGAAGATTTGCCTTGCAAATAGACAAGACAAATTCTACAAAGGGAGAAAAGAGCCCCTCTGCCAGTACTCCTACCTTGCTGAAGAAAACATGGCAGGGTTTGGGGGCATCTCAACGCCTCTGAGACACTATAAGTTTTTCCCCATCTCCCAGATGTGCAATTGTATTGTCCTTGCTGAATTTGTGGGGGAAGAGGGACACTAAACTAATATTATTTGTCAAGCTCTTCATTTTTAAAGGACGTTGAAGCATTAAATCAAGAGGACACAGAACAAAAAATAATCTCATATTTATATAGATATTTCAAGTTAATCGTGTTCTATGGGATTGTTAAAAACTTGCTCCAGGTGTAAATTTTTGGATCATCCAAACCATGATATATGCTATTTGGAGGTCTTTAAACAGAAGTTGGATGTGCATCTTTTTTTAATTAGGTATCTGTACCCCACCCTTCAGCCACAAATGCTATCAGAGCAGCTTACAAATTGTTTTAAGCTATAGCAATTTACACATCTACACTGCATTAAGCAGTTTCCAATGTGTGTTAGCTAATAGCCCCCACAAGCCAGGTACTCATTTTACCAACCTACGAAAGGATGGAAGGCTGAGTGAACCTTGGACCCCTCCGGAATCAAACTTGCAACATGGTGACTTGCAGTACTGGCATTTAACCACTGCGCCACCAGGAATCTTTCAGGACTATTTTAGTTGTACATTGCTATATGGCAGGGGGTAGGACTAGATGGTCTTTGAGGTTCCTTCCAACTCTAAGGTTCTATGATTCTATACTCCTCCTTCCTTTTCACTTTACATTTGATGGGCAAAATATCATTCACATAAACCTTGTCAAATCAGGATTGCAAATCACGGGGCTTGTCTAAACGGTGAAAATACACCTCATAGAATTCGAGGAGAATACGACTTGTCTAAATGCCATCCCACATCAGTCTGCAGTGTTCAGAAGGAGTGGGGAGAAATCCACCAAAAACTCTGTAGGAAAAGGCTTTGTGGTTTTCCCCAAAGTTTTTTAAAAGCTCTGTGGGAAATGTAAATTCCCGCTTGTTGGGACAATCTGATTCACATTCATTCGCATTCCCAATAAGAGCAGAAGTGGAATCTGATTGGTCAGACGTGGGCAGGGGACAGAGCTTGCTACAAAGGCAAGTGCCTGGAACCGCCATGTTGGATTTTCACCATAGTGATTGTGTGCTCAGACAATGAAACAGCCTTATTCTTTTTTATTTATTTATTTAGATGGAATATCACACTTTTGCATCCTAGGTATGTTTTTTTTTAAAAAAAAAATACTGTTTGGCAGTGGCAACTGGTGACAATAAAAACATGAGTAATTCACTTGTGCCTGCCAACTTGATTCACAGGATACCTGTTGGGACAGCAAAAGCAGATAGCTTCACATGCCTGCAATCTTGCCAAAAATCCATTAAGACAAATCAAAGCTACTTCGAATTGGCATTAGTGTGCATCAATCCACATTTTCCCCTTCATATAGACAAGCCCATGGTTAGTAGGTCTCAAACAATTCACAAATGGACTGGAGAGCTAGTCAGTGAGGACTGAAAAGTGGGAAGAAAAGGAACCTGTTACGGAGAGATCTGCCAAAACACCAGTGAGAATCTCTACTCACATGAGCAGTTCTGTCTTCTACTTGCTATTATCTCTCATCTTTGTATCCAGACAAGCAACAGAGGTAGAGCAACAAATAGACAAGGATTGAAGTACAATATTGAGTTCTGATGTTTAAACAAGCCACAATTAATACAAGTACAGTATAGTTTGGAATTATATCCAAAGGAGGCCTGAACCAAGCAATAGAAAAAGACTTTCAGCAAGTTTCTTCCTGTTTTATTGTCTTCATACTACTCCACTTGTGTTCTCTTCATCTTTTTCCCCCACAGTGTATGTAGAGTATTTATTGACAGGAAAACATGGAATGCAGATCAAAGCTGAAGAATCAAGGAGCTATCGCCATGGTTATCTTGTTTTATAGATGAACAGAGAAAAACATCACAAGAAACAATAATGTACTTTCAAAGCATTCAATAAAGATTTTATCACAAGCTTTGTGAAGATTACTTTTCAGGTCATGAGTAAGCAAAGCCCATACATTTTTTTAAAAAGCCACAGGCATGTTAGATAATTTGTGTGGTAAAAGTTCAGCCATCTCCCTCTTGATTCCTGATTTATGCTATTTAGATTGCTCAAAACAATTCAGATACATAAAATTCTATGAAGTGCATTTTTCAAAAATAGAACATAGGGCAAAACCATGATAGGGATCCTTCTGTCTGTCTATCTATCGATTGATCTTATTCACATGCAGGTAGGGATATAGATCTTTCCAAGCCAGCAGGTCAAGGGACTCCTTTTTCTGTTTCTATTTATTACATGACCCAAGTGTGGCAATAATTAAAATATATTATCTGCCATAGGCAGGATTTTATCTACAAATGCCAAAGTGCATACAGCTGGGCAGAAATGTGTAATGGGAAGAGTTTGGGAGGCAAGGAAATAGGAAACAGACTGACTTCGTATCCTGGGGAAAGATGAAAGTTACTATAGGTGTTTGCTGATAATAGAGCCTGCATTCACTGATGCTTTGCTACTCTGCAAGGTCTTTTGCAGTAGTGGAAACATTCTTGTAGACCTAGTGGAAGAGAAGAATCCACCACAGTTTTCCATTGCACAGTGAATATGCATGAGATCACATGTTGTCTTTTGCACTACAGCTTGCAAAATAGACAAATTTCAGGCAACTATATTAGCAGAGTTTTCTGCTCTGTCAGTGTGACAGTGTCTAGGCCCGGTTTTCTACTTTACTAGAGCACTTAATGTTTAGTGAAAACATTCAATCACATAGACCCTTCCCATGGTTTTAAACACACACACACACACACGGGTGTTTCTCTAACTGATACCTATGTCGATGGCCTCTACCCATGGGGTTGGATCATTCAAATATTTCCCTAGCCATGAAGGATCCATGTTGTTCCCATACAGATAAAGTAATGTTCAAAAGAGCCCAGAAATTAGCCATGAAATAAATGAGATCTCATTAGACAAGTTCAAAGGCTGAGAGCTGCAAGCAGAAATTAGGAAACCACAAAGGATAAAACTGTGTTATCTCAAGATACACACGTGCACACACACACACACAAACATAGCAGGAGTAATTGCACCACTGAAGTCTCTATAGATCAAGAGTGGCTATCTCTGACTCAGATTGTCTTCCACTGATTTGTGGCACGTGGCATGAGGCCTAAGAGACTGGGGTAGCAGCAATTCAAATTTTAAAAATCTAAGGAGAAAATCAAATGTTATCCTCAAATAGCTTCAGTATTATTTTATGAACGGGAACACAACCATCCACAAATACAATTAATGATTTAAGATATAATTAGGCATTCCTGTTTTTTTTACCTCAAGGCAAGAGAATCCTGTCAATCCATCAATGAACAAATATTGCAATAACTTTATTTAATGTGTATCAAAAATTATTTTTACATAACTTTATCTCTTTGCCTATAGTAATTTCACAACTGTGCTACTTTGTAATGACTTCCTTTATGGAAACTATAACAAGCTAAAGGGCCTGTTTTGGTTGATTTATTAATCTTTTAGAGCCAGTATTAATGTTCAGATAAAATGATTGCAGTTATTATTACCATGTGTCAATCTGTACTGAAGCATTATACCTCAAGCTACTTAAGCCATTGTCATAAAACTTGCATTATACCAGGGCTCTACTAGCTACAAGTCAGCAGAGAAAACGTGTTCAGTTTTTAGCAAACAACATAAATTACTTTAAAATATATTGTAAACATGACACCACCTTGAAGCTTAGTGTTATATTCCTCCCATCCTTCATTATTAATTATAGAAGGGATTAACATTCACCCATCTGTGCTGGTTTTATTTATGCTCACATTTATCTGACTACCATGTCTATTCACTCCCTCTAATTTCCACATCAATTTGAACTTTTAAGTTGTGGGGGGGGGCACAGTTTCAAAACTTGCCATGGAATACATATTGCCTGCTGAGCTCAAGAAGTGGGGAAAGGCAAACATGAAATATAGCTGTTAAGTCTACAGACAAAATGACATTCCCAGCAGGAATAATGGGTGGGGGAGGATGGTGAAAGAGAAAGTACTATTTCTTAATGCAAACATTCTAAACATGTATGCAAAGGGATCTCGTAGCACCTTTGAGACTAACTGAAAGAAAGAAGTCACCTCATCACCATAGCCACAAATTTTGCTTTTTTGTGGCTCTTCATATAGCCTACTCATAAGGTCTGTTCCTAGACACTAGTTCATTCCATGTGTCTGAGGAAGTAAACTAAGTCTACAAAAGTCTGTGCTGCAACTTCTTCCTCTCAGTTAGTCTCAAAGGTGCTACAAGAGCCCTCTGCATGCTGATATTCCAAACTTAACACATCCATATCTTTGCATTCTAAACATGGCAAATGTGTTATATAATAGAATTTTAAAGGCCCTATTTCAACTACCACTAACCCCAGTGCACAAGCAAATAGTTTTGTTCATGTTTCTCAGATGACTACCAATCCCCTAAACCAAATTCTTCCATGGGTGGGAGATCAATAATTGAGACTTGCCATTCATAGACCTGGGAATAGCCAAAAAAACTCCACTGGAGATTCTACAATCCATGGGTACATCTAGTCTCTCCTCATATGGCATCGTTTCCAGACCTTTCACCATTTTAGTTGCCCTTCTCTGGACTTTGGATTCTTACTATTTGAAAGTGCCAGCAGTGACTATTAGTGGCAAGAACAGGCTTTTTCTTTTATTTATTTATTTTATATCCCATTAAATAAAAAGTAATTTACAATTAAGGAATACAAAATATAAAAACACATCCTTAAAAGAAAATGCAACACACACCCTGTTAAAAAAAAAAATCTTTTCCACAGCAAGCAGGACTTCATTTGTCAAAAGACCACCTGACTGAAAAGGTCTTGGCTTGCCAGCAAAAAGGAAGTGAGCCAGCCTAGCTTTCCTTAACAGGGAGTTCCAGAGCCTGGGAGTGGTCACTGAGAAAAACCTTGTTATATAAATAGTCTAAAAGGACAACGAAGAGTCAAGCCAAACTACACTGGCAGACTCAAAATGCTGCAAGCACCACCACATATTCAGTTAAAGTCACATTATGTCCAAAGAAATTCAAAGCCACAGTCCTTTGCAACTCATTTACCATCTGACCGAGACAGTTCTGATTAGAAATCCTATCAGTCTGCAAGACAAAATTGGCTTGAGCTCTGCCACATATTAGCCTTTTAGCTTTAATGAATAATTAAACAAGCATAATAGAAAGGTCTGAAAATTAAAAATACATCACTGTCATTTTTCATGGTGTCCCTGTAATTTCTGGTTAACAAACCTCCTGTTTTAAAAATTGTGGTGACTTCATCCCCAATCATTTTGAGTAAATGGGTAACTGTTCCCCCTCCCCTTCCTGGTCTCCCCCCATTAGCTCAGTCCCATCTGATCATCATCATACCTAGCAGTAAACTTTTAAAAAACAAAACAGAAATTCCCTTTAAAAACCATTGCAAAGCATCCAAGAAGCTTCAAATTAAAGCAAACAAAGGCTAGGAATGTTACCTGGTTGAAGAGGGATGTTGTTAGATTGTGTTAGGTTGGTTGAGCTGTCAGAGTAAGATAAATGAAGCTCAGTTGTACCATTAACCTGTGACATTTTTGACAGTGCTAGGCTAGGTAGTGTAAGAAAGTTGAATATTTATTCTGTGATTTTGCTTTTTCTTTTGTTGAAGCGGTGCACAGGAAAAAGACAGACAGACACATTGAAAGGCCAAGAACAGACGCATCCATCCAAGTCAAAATGTAGCTAGACAGACATTTCCCATTATTGGGGGGGGAAAGACACCTGCAGAGTAAATTGTTGTATAATTTAGTCCCTCGCAACACGATCAAAAAAGAAATCACATTATAAAAAAGTATATAATTCAACTGTCAAAAATCTGGACTTTTCAAAAAAGAAAAATGACAATTCTCACTATTGACAATTTAATTTGTCCTCCTGTTAGGTTAGCTTGAAGAAACGAGAGAAAAGATCAAACCGTTATATAATTATAATCATTACATTTTTATACTTAACTTATTTAGATTTCTGGAGCTTCAGAATGGATGGAGTTTCATAAGAATAATGTCTACATAACAAATATACAGGTTTGCTATAGCTCAGTCTTCTATAAAAAAATTACTGATGTCAATACATGATTTGTGTTGCTACACAAATCACAGCAGATCATATATTAACTGGTCACTTGAGTGATCTGCAAAACCTGACAGCTTGATGGAAGTTATTTCCTAATACAAGCCAGTTTAATACAGTGCAATAAGAGGACAGATTCATTTCCTGACCACATCCCCACATACTAAACCCTCCAGAACCTGCTGGGAAGCAGATAATCTAAAGACTCCCAGCTAGAACCAGGTAGTGATCACAGTGCAATAAGCTAGAACCCATGTTGGACTATTTCATCTATTACCATGCTTCCATACTGATTAATTAAGCACATATGTGAATTGCAAACTGATGGGAAGCTGAAAAGTGAGTAGGAAACTCATGTTTTCAATTTCATTAAAGCAAAGAAGTACTGAATTTTGGAGCATGCATAGTAAAGCCAATTTGCTTTCTTCTTCCTAGTTCAATAGGTCCTCTTTCACCTCTAAAACTGGTGAATGGAAAGAAGATGTAGATGTAATCTGCTTTACCCCAGGAGATATTAATTCCCAGGCTATGCTGTATTTTATTTATTTGTTTGTTTTATATCTTGCCTTTCTCTGAACACAACATTCATGAATGGATACCTGTAAATAATAGGTACATTTTAGTCATGCGAGGTGACTTTTAAGATTTAATTCCAGTATGAATAGCTAAAATTTAAAGGTGGGACTTCCTTAAGTAGTGAAAGATGTCTGTTAACCAGCCTATGTATTTCCTCAGCTCCATATTTTGCAAATATAGGTACATGATATTTAGAATCATAGAGTTCTCCACAAGAGGCTCCACAGGCCATCAAGTCTACAAGTCTCCCCTGCTCAATGCAGGAACTTTAGGTAGAGATCCCAAGCAGGTAGCTATCCAACCTCTTTTTAAATGCATCCAGAGAAAGAGACTCCACCACCTCTTCAGGTAATTGGTCCCATTGCTGGACCTCTCTTCACATCAAGAAGTTCCTTTTGATATTCAATCAAAGTCTACTCTTCTGTAACTTAAAACCATTAGGCCTGGTCCTACCCTCTGGGACAGCAGAGGACAAACCTGTATACTTCTCTTTGTGACAACCTTTTAGATATTTAAAGAGTACAGTCATGTCACTCTTCAGTCTTCACTCGGTTGAACATATCCAACGCCATTAATCTTTCCTCATATGTTTTGTTCTCCATATCTCTTATCATCCTTGTTGCCCTTCTCTGAACCTGCTTCAACTTGTCTACAGCCTTCCTAAAATGAGGTGACCAGAACTGGACACAGTACTCCAGATAAGGCCTGACAATTACAGAATACAGTAGGACTATTACTTTTCTTGATTTGGAAATTATGGTTCTATTAATGCAGGCTAAAATATTATTTGCCTTCTTTGCTGCAGCTTTGTATACTTCTTGACCAGCAAACGGTCACCTTGAATCTTTTGTTCCAGTTCTTTGCAGCGGGGTAAACCTTGAGTTTGCAACATC
Organism: Gambelia wislizenii; assembly: GCA_030847615.1. Taxonomy (NCBI): domain Eukaryota; kingdom Metazoa; phylum Chordata; class Lepidosauria; order Squamata; family Crotaphytidae; genus Gambelia; species Gambelia wislizenii. The sequence goes on from JAUMIR010000005.1 coordinate 29,890,844, forward strand.
ATTTTGGCATTCTATAGCCATAATTTCGTTTTCTGAGTGGTGCAACATGATGTGAATATGATTATCTAAATGATGCTACAAAACTAGCCAAAAGCTATGGAATAACCCAGACCATTCAGTTTGCAGTTTGGGATTGGCTGGATCATAATCTTGAATATACCGTACTGTTGTATTATAGAAAAAGAAATGGTACAGTTACTAATTATCAGTTTTATGCCATTGTTTATAACAAAGGCAGGAGCTTCACCTACTGGGATAAAGTGCTGTTTATCTCACTTTTTATTTTTTTATATCACTTTTTATTTGATTATACAAATCTCACTATATGACAAATGTTAGCTTATGACAGTAGTGTAACCATTCAATAAGGTAACATCAAAAAAAAGTTTATGGATGTACATTATGTTGTCAAAATAAAATTAAGTAGACGTGTACTCCTGATAAGTTATCAAGACAACTTGATTTCACAACACTAACGTAAGACCTGTCGTGATTGGGGAGGGGGTCATACTAGGCATGGGCTTTCTTCTATATTGCTTGAAAAAATCAGTCCTGCAGTTAACCATAAGGGCAAAAGGTTCCCCATCAGTCCACCAGCATGAATTTACTGAAACATCAGAAATCCGCTGTTATCGGGACACAAATAAAAAACTGGAGACACAGTAAGAAGCCAGCTGCAAAGAAAGTAGCACTGGTCCAATATGTTCCAAAGTCTAACAGAATATCTAAATGGCACCCTCTCATCACCAAATAAAAATATGGTGTAGTGTAGTGGTTAGAGTACCAAACTGGGAGTTGGGAGGTCCAAGTTCAATTCCTCACTGAGACATTAAACTTTAGGTTAGTTACTCTGTCTCAGCCTGACCTACCTCACAGGATCATTGTGAGAATAAAATATAAAAAAAAGCCTTCCCTGGACCCCTTGGACAGGAACAACTATAGGCCAGTCTCTTTGCTGCCTTTTCTAAGCAAAGTGATTGAGAGGGCGGTCGCTTCCCAACTCCAAGCTGTCTTGGATGAAACCGATTATCTAGATCCATTTCAAACTGGCTTTAGGACGGGTTATGGAGTGGAGACTGCCATGGTTGCTCTGGCTGATGACCTCCGCTTGGGTATCGACAGGGGTAGTGTGACCCTGTTGGTGCTCCTGGACCTCTCAGCGGCCTTTGATACAATAGACCATTCCATCCTCTTGGATCGCCTGAGGGAGTTAGGAATCGGAGGCACTGCCTTGCAGTGGTTCCATTCCTTCCTCTCGGGCAGATCCCAGAGGGCTTAACTGTGGCGTTCCTCAGGGTGCCATCCTGTCCCCGATGCTATTTAACATCTATATGAAGCCGCTGGGAGAGGTCATTCGGAGGCATGGAATGCGCTGTCATCAGTATGCGGATGACACCCAGATATACTTCTCCATGTCTCGGTCATCGGCTTCGACTTCAGATGGCGTCTCTCCTCTGAATGATTGTCTTAAAGCAGTAATGGACTGGATAAGGAAAAACAAATTGAGACTGAATCCAGACAAAACGGAGGTACTAACAGTTACAAGCCCAAAACCAGGTCTGGGAATGCAAACTCCAATCCTGGATGGAACTACACTCTCCTCCAAGGATTGTGTTCGCAGTCTGGGGGTGCTCCTGGACCCGTCGCTCCAGATGACTAATCAGGTAAATGCAACGGCCAGGAGTGCCTGTTATCAACTTTGGCTGGTACGCCAGCTGCGCCCTTTCCTGCAAACTAGGGACCTCGAAACTATGGTACATGCACTGGTAACCTCCCGTCTGGATTTCTGTAATGCGCTCTACATGGGGCTACCCTTGTGCTTGACTCGGAAACTTCAACTAGTCCAGAACATGGCAGCCAGGTTGATTTCTGGCGTTTCCAGAAGAGAGCATATAACACCGGTGCTAAAAGCTCTCCACTGGCTGCCTATTAGTTTCCGGGTACAGTACAAGGTGTTGGTTATGACCTTTAAAGCCCTACATGGCATGGGTCCAACTTACCTCCGGGACCGCCTCCTTCCGTACGACCCTCCCCGCACACTTCGGTCCTCTGGGAGGAATCTGTTACAGCCTATGAAAACAAGGCTGTCGGTGACCTCCCAGAGGGCCTTCTCTGCTGCTGCTCCCAGATTATGGAATGGCCTGCTGGATGAGATCCGTCTTATTACCACCTTAGACAGCTTTAAAAAAGCTGTCAAGACGGATCTTTTCCGGCAGGCTTTTCCTGAATAATTATCCCGGCCCAAGACTCAGCTGCCCTTTCTAGGCTATGACTGTATGCTTTAAATTTTTTTTCTTCTAATTTATATATATTTTAATTAATGCATGTTTTTAATCCTTTGGAATTTAATATTATTTTAAGGGGTGGGTGGGCTAGGGTTTTGTGAGTATGGGGTTTTTATATTGTAAGCCGCCCCGATTGCGTTGCAGAGGGGCGGGATATAAATAAAATTTTATTATTATATTATTTATTATTGTGGAAGAGAACTTTGCAGGGCTTCTTTAACTTACTGGAGAAAATGTGAGAACTCATAAATTGTGTAATTATTAATAGGAATTTGCTATCCTAGAAGCAGTTCATATCAATGTGAAGTTGAAGGTTTTCACAGCTGGCAGCCATAGATTTTCCTTGGGGTTTTTTCCGGTCTGTGAGGCCGTGTTCTGGAAGAGTTTATTAGTGACGTTTTGCCTGCATCTGTGGCTGGCATCCTCAGAGAATGCCAGAGAATGCCATTCTCTTAGGATGCCAGCCACAGATGCAGGTGAAATGTCAGAAATAAACTCTTCCAGAACATGGCCTCACAGCCTGGAAAAACCCAAGGAAAATCTACAGTACATATCACTTTAGCTAATAGTAGGCATGTGTTCTATAGATACCAAGAAGGGTCAGGTAAAATTGTACAACATTGTTGTAAGGCTTCTGGTATCCTGACCACCAAACCTGTGATACTGGCAACTTCAAATGATCAAAATGTCAGGTCACAACTGCACTGGTTGTGTATTTATTGAAGCACTTGTACTTCTATACAGTTCCATTTATACTAGAATTGTTCTTTTTGTATAACGTGTCTTTGGTTTGTTCTTAAAAGGGTGAGATCAGAAACATTTTTGTAATTTTCCACTTCATTATTTGACTGTTTGACTCCTGTTTCCATGACCTTTTCCTTTTTGGATCTAACTGACTGGGAACAGAAAGTCAGCAGAGTGGTATCATAAACAGATGAAAGTTGTGTTTCCAAAAATAAAAAGGAAAAAAAAAAAAGAAGGAAAAGGTGGTTTGTGCTTCAGAAACAAATCCTAAAAAGAAATGCCAAAGGAAAAGGCTCTTTCTTCAGTGCTTCACAAACATGATACAGTGTTGTGTCAAAGAAGCTTTTCAGACTGCCAACCAATTGTCTTTTTTCTTCCATTTCTAATAGATAAAAGACATTTGCTTAAAACCAAGCCATGCATACTGAGCAACTCCTTCTTTATGCCTTTATTTAATGGTTTGCTGTTGGAGCTGACAGAGAAACAGAGATGTTGCAAGCTCATTTTCTTTAAAACAAATGATGATGTTCAGAAGATGATATATACCTCAGTTCCAACCAATGTATTAGCACAGTTTTCCTAGCCATACATTCCAAAAGTTATGGACAACGTAAGTATCTTAACTGTGCATTTGTACATTCTGTAACAAAGAAATCCAAACTAAAAGAAATTAATTTCATAACTATTTCTAACAATGCAGCTTTTTAGAACAATCAGAAAATTATACTAATGAAAACAAGAGAGCCATCCAAAATATATGATAGCTAATCATCATCATCATCACACATATTTAGAGAAAAAAGTTGCCAGAAACAATCTGTGGCCAGCTAAGTGAAACACAGCAAGCCAGGAATGTATTGTGATTGCCAGGTATTTGCAATCTTCTCTCCTTCCAGTTTAGGACCTCCAGTCTAGAAACAAAAGGGTCATCAAGCCCTCTGTAGGGAACCATGAATGGATGCTGAGCTACGTTCAATTTGATGGGACAAGAGCTGAGCAAATCTGAATTAAATATTCTGATCGATGTAATTTAGGAACGAAGAAGTTGGAATTGGAGAATTATATCTTTGACGTTACAACAATATTACCTATGTACATATTGCTGTTCCAACACCAATCCTTGGTATGACAAGGACACATTATGATTAGAGGCTAGCCATTCATCAAGAGAGCACCTCTGTTTCTGGTCAGGACAGCATAAACACAGACAGAATACAATTAACAGGGTAGTCAGAATCAGGTCAATGGAGAAAGCCTCAGAGGAAATATTAATCAGGATCAACTGCTCAGTAGTGTAACACACAAATGCCCCTTTGTCCAATTCAGAAATGGTTCAGATAAAATAAGTTTCGAACAACATTAACAACAAAGTGTTTCTACCCCATTCCAACTGTGAGATTCAAACCTTACCATGTGCACAATGATGTCATCATGAGAGCAGCTGGACCTAAAGACCCCCTTCCTTCCAACATCCATCATAGGTTATTGACTTCTGTCTGCCAACAAGATCTCAATAAATCTTAAACACCCTATAGATACATTAAGACAAGGCTATATCAACATCCCTCAAGCTTGATCTGTATCCTGTTTTCCCTGGAGTAATGAGGCTTACAGTCCAGACTACTTCTGGAGCTTCAGCACATACCTCCTCATTTGAGTCTTTGGGGCCTTGAAGAACAGAAGCTCGGTTCTTGCTCAGTGTTTCCTTCACCTGTAGCAATAGTGGGAAGGTATACTTGGGCTTCTGCCTGCATGACACTATCCTGGATCTCCAGGAGTCACAAGAATTTTAGTTCCTACAATTCCTGACATCACTATTGGGGATTAAAGATGTTTTTAAATGGATGTTTAAATGCACTAGTGAAAAAGTGGCAACCGTGTCTTTTATGCATATGGCACCTGAGTGAAAAATGGAAATTTGGGGGTCATCTGAAATATATACATATTTACATTCTCATCAGTCCTAATTGCTTTTGTTTTCTCTTTTGTCTTCTTATGAAAGAGGGTGTATTTTTCCTTCTTCATTCCTTTGGGACCCTGCCCCACCTGAGTGCCTGAAATGTAATCCATCAAATCTTATTTGAACTGACCACATTTAGACTGCCCGTTTAATAGGGTTACCATATATTGAAAACAGAGGACACAATTATTGAATGACAATTTCAAACCACCAATTGCTATGATGTCTCTCACTTTGAATATCCTACTATATAAACTGTGACGCCTGCTACCAGAAATATTCTTAACTTTCATTCTATTTAAATATCAATGATTTAAACTTCCGTTTCCCTCTTTCCTGCCTCTTCCGACAGCAACCTCACTTACTCTGCCAAGCCATCCTGTCACTTTGCCCCCATGCAGTCAAAGGCTCCCTCAACCACCTCACTTGGCTAGCTGTCCAGGAAACCAGTCAAGAATGAAAGGCACTCCACAAATAGCTTGCTTTGCAATTTATCAAGCAATATACAGCTACACTAAGCAAAGATTGTCAGTCAGAGTTCCTAAGCATGAAGTCCAAAACACAAGAGCAAGAGAATAGTCCAGTTTACCAATCTAATAATCAAGGGTCAAGGCTAGCAGAGTGTCCAGTAAGAAATCCAAGGTTGAAGTCCAAACAAGGCAACAGGAGTCTTTTGCAAGAGCAGAGGTTGCCCACCAAAGTCATCAGATGGTGCTTATTTATAGCTCTCAGGGTTTACACAGGTGCTTCCTGGAGGCTCAGCGTTTCTCATAAATACACTGAGAGTATCGCACTTCCTCCTTTCTATGTCTGCGTTCTTGGAAAGTGGGTCTTGGCAAGACTGGGTCCAGGTTATTTGTTTTGTTTGTTATATCCAAGGGGCCAGGAATCTTTGCTGGGTTCAAGTTATTGGTTATGTCTTTGTCTGCTATATCTGAGGGGCCAGGAAGCTCTGTTGGGGCAGGTGCTGATAACTCTGATCCAGAGGGGCCAGGGATCTCTGCTGGAGTAGATGCTGATAAATCTGCCTAGTCTGCTTCATAGTCAGGGGAGCAGGGCATGACACTACCTCATCTTACCCTTCCAGCTCTGTCTCCCTCCCCTCTACCCTCAGTTGCTGCCTCTCCCTCTTTGAGCGCTCTGCCAGGCCAGGCTCCATCCTTTCTTCTAGTGGAATTCTTGATGGAACTGGTGAGCCAGGATTGAGGAGGAGCGGTGGCGAACAGGAAGTGAAGTAGCAGCAGATATTTTAAGACTCCCCAGATATTTTAAATAAAATAGAAATTTTTGCTCTGAAAAAGAGGTCATGTCCAGGAAAAGGAAAATCTTTGGTAATGCTGCCATTTAAACACCAAGCTGCTTTTATACTACTCTGAACTGTAGCATCTCATACTTCCTGTTTAGAAGCCTTTCTTCTCCTTAACTGTAATAGGCTGAAATCCTACTGGTGTTATACACATATATACATTTCCTTACACATACGTGTGTACTTTTTTGGATATTGTGCAATGTATTCAGTTAATGGTTGTGTAAGTGGGGTATACCCCAGGTGCAAACATATCACATAGGCCTAAATCCAATTGTTAGCCATGACTAGAGTAGGGCCAGATATACAAGTTAAACTACAAGCCTTGCTACTTTTGCCCAATTACTCCTTTGAGGCAATTCTGTAACAGAAGCATTGGGTGTTTTCTTAAATCTAAAGGACTCACTCCTTGATGTTATTTGTCTGCCAACCATTGTTGACAAGACAAAATTAATTTATGTGAATTTTTGTTGTTGTTTTTGTTATATGCCTTCAAGTCATTGGACTAGGACTTCAGGAGACCAGGGTTCAAATTCCCACCTAGCCATGGAAACCCACTGGGTGATCCTGGGCAAGCAAGTCACATACTCTCAGCCCAAGAGAATGGTAATGGCAAATCTCCTCTGAATAAATCTTGCCAAGGGAATCCTATGATAGGGTTGCTGTAAATTGGCATCCACTTGATAGTACATAACCGCACCAGATTACTTAAGGCACATATTTGTGAGGAAAATATATTGCAGGAAAGAAAACAGGTTAATCACAGGAAATACACATTCCTCTTAATGTTTGGTTTAACACTCAGGCTAGCCTCTCAAATACAGCAAAACATTATTGGTTTAAAGTCCCATGCTCTCCTTTCCACCCATACTCTTCTTCAATTATGTACATTTTCTGAGATTTTATTTATATTAAAAAAAATATTTGGTGTGCGTAATATTGTCATGGGCCTAAAGTCAAAGCCAAAACAAAACAAGTTATCAAGAACATTAACAAGGGGTAAAATAGCAAGCAAGAGAAAGAGAAAGATTTTACATCTCTCCAAATAAGCCAGAAAACCTGTATGTTAAGTAACAAAAGAGGATGCAGGCAAAAATAACGACAATTTTAAGTAATGGCGCACAACTCAAATTCAAACTAAACAAACTAAACAAACACAGCTGGTTCTGGAGGACATCTGTGGCTGTGAAAACTAGCAAAGCTGCTGTACTAAAGCAGCTGCTTGAATACATCTATAATTAAAAGTGTTTTTGCTTTACTGAGGCTGGCAATACCCTATCATTTCATTTCATTAAAGAAGAAAATGATCTGAAATTTTCTATAGCATACATGTGTAAGTACCTAAGAAAGTAGCGTATTTCCTTCTTTTCTTTTCTTTTCTTTTCTTTTCTTTTCTACTGCAAGCTGCCATTTGTTTTGGACAATTTCATCTTCCCCAGGGCACAAAAACAGAAAAGTGTGGGATATATTTTAAGAGTAAGTGTTCTAACACATTAAACCTTTTTAAAAAACTATCGATCTCAAAGCTTAAGACTGATGAGTGTCTTTTCTTTCCTTCTAGACTGCAAAGGATTTCTTCTGTTTATGAAAAGCATGGCATGACATCCCACTGACGGAGACCAAGGAAATTAAAAGACCTCTTGTCTTAAGTGTTTCTCCTCTGCCTTTTTAAAAAGAAGAGAAGAATTTTACAAACTACTTAAAGTCAAGGAGCTACTCTTGCACAAAAATTATCATTCATCTCACCAGATGAGACTCAAACCAGTTGATTTATCTGTTTGTCCAAACACTCTCTTAAACTTGTCTTTGATGATGTGCCCCTTGATAATATTCTTGAAAAACTAGACAAAACAAAATGTGGAAATGTGATACAACCTTAAGACCAGAACTTTTTTTTAAAGTGCCAAGTCACACTGGATGTCTTCCATAAGCCCACTGGAAAGTTCACGGAATGTGGAGGCAAAGCCTATTATTAAGCATATCTGTACCATTTGGTCAACAGCAAAGAAAACATAGCCTACTCACCATGTCCTTCACAATCCCCAGGGTGTTTGCGTTCCTAGATCAGTAGGAAAACAAAGGGACTTATCAAGCCAACTGTGCATTCAGCATGCCAGTGGGGCAGGAAACAATAAATTGTGCAGACCTAATTTAAAGAAAATACAGCCTTCAGTGACTGGGGGGGGGAAATGGGCTGAGAGCCTGAGCATTTAAACTCTCTATCAAGGAACTGGTCATTATATGATTTTGTGATAGTGCCACCATTTGAAAATGGGCACTTACAATGGTGTACTTACACCATTCAAGATCAGTCCATAATCAGTTCTGTCATGAACCCCCTGGCTGAGGACTCGGAGGAGGAGGAGGAGGAAGCAGAGAATGCAGAAGATGGAAGAAAGGAAAAGACCAGTCTGAAGATGCAGAGACTGCTCTGGCTCCCTCTGAGAAGGCAGCCAAACCAGAGAAAGAAAACATACCTCACTCTGCAGAACAGTCGGTCAGCCAGTGATAGATGATCAAGATGACAGGCCGCCTTCCTTCTCTGAACACAGGAGGGAGAAACATCACACCCAGCGTCATTTAAATACCAAATGTTGACCTGCTTCATCGCTGATTAGCTCCACCTGACCTTGGAACTCTAGCTATAAATCTGACAGAAGTTCCCCTTTGAATCCCAGTGCAGACAACTGCTTATCTTGTGCTGTTGCACTCCTCCTAGATTCTTGCTCGTCTTCGACTTCAGATAGACTTCTCGACTGTTGCAGTCACGCCTTGCTGACCCCAGAATTGGACCTCAGACTTGACTCTACAGAACTCTGGACTGGCAACAGGTTTTCCTGACATCTGGTATAGACACTTGGTAACTGAACTCTGGATTGGCTTCTGACTGCTCTTGAATCTTGTATGGACTGTTGGTAACTGACTTCTGGACTGGCTCTTGACCTCTCTTGCTTCTTTTGTGGACAATTGCCTCTGTGTGTTCACGCACACACATGCACATGCCTGAGAGGCAAATCTACCTTTCTAACTGAAAATTCTTAAGCTGATCCTCCCAAGACACACTGTCAGGATCCCTCCTAGCCTGGAGATCCCTCCGAGCGATGTCTCTCTTCTAAGTATGCCACCACCACTCGCTGAGTTATTTTGTCAATCCAGTGAGAGACTGGAATAACCAGTGGAACTCATTGCCACTGTAAAGCTTACCACTCCCTCCCTTCTATCCAGAAGCAGGGAGACTAGAATAACCAAGCAAAGGCACATGGACCATCAGCTATGAAAGCAAAAGATTATTTTATTCAAGCAAGACTTAAGACATGCAAATCTCTCATGAAGAAGCCCTTCATCTTCAGATTTAGTCTTAAAGTTACAAAGATAGCAAAGTATTCAGTTACATTCAGCCAAAGGAAATAAAACATAATCTCCTAATGCACTGGCTAAAACGTGTCCCTAAAATCTACTCACAATATGAAGTTCAGTCTTTGTTCATCTTTGCCTGAGATGAGCCCATCCCAAGGCATTCTTCTATCTGACCAGTGCTGGGGTCTCGGAGACATGAGGCCTCCATTTCAAAGTCCCATTGTTCTCCTCTGAGGCATGGTGTCCGTCTCAGAGACTTCTTTGTTCAACTCCTTTTGTTCAACTCCCTTACCTCGTGTTGCACATAGCATTTATACCTTTTTTCAAATTGTCCCTCTGACAGTCCTGATTGGTGAGTTCTCTATCTGGTGATGTGACATCATTGATGACACTGCTCAGGAGGTGTAGCCTTTTGTAGCTCCTAGCTACCCCTAAAATTAACCCTTTATTTACAAGAGGCTGTGCTGGCAAGATAATCGCTGAACTTACAGGATGATGGGACTGAAGCACCTGAACTGAAGCACCCCTACCATCACAGAAGCTCTCTGATAGGAAGAAGGTAATTCTCACAGAAAGATATACCCTTAGATACTAGAACCCACCCACAGTTAGGCATATATTTTATTTCTTTCTAAATGGTGGGAAATAATGAAGACGGAAGTACATTTCCCCACAACTCATAACTAACGTTTGGATGTCCCTCCTAGAACATGTGAGAGTAACAGGCTAGATTGCTTTAAAGGGGGATTGGACAAAATTATGGATAAAGCAATCAATGGGTTTTAATTACAAATGCAAATCTTTGTAAAAAAAATGGAGGCAAAATGAACATTTTAACCATTTTTCTATCTAAGGCAAGAAAATTATTGCAAACTGCACAGTTTTTGAAGACTATTTGTAGTTAGGGACACAATTCTGTGCAAAAAAAACACAAGCGTATGTTGGCTGGTTTGCACAAAAAGCAACATTTCTGCACAAAAAACAAATTTTCATAGAGAAAATATATTTTCTGAACAGAAAACAGAGTTTTCTGCACAGAAAATAACTTTGTTGCATAGAAAATGGTGTTTTCTATGCAAGAAACTGGTTTTCTGCACAGATTTTCTGTTCAGAAAAGTTTTCTGTGTAGAAATGTTTTGTGCAGAGAATGTGGTCTTCTGAGCCAAACAAAGTGTATTTTTATGCATAGAATAAATCCTGGACTGTGAAGATTCTCACCCATCTAGGAGTTCCCCAGCACTAAAATATGATTTTGACCATTTTCATATAGATATGATATAGATATAGATATAGATATAGATATAGATACACACACACACATATATATATAGTAAGTTTAATTTTAGACTTAAGTGGTTTAGAAAGGGCAGGCAAATTCTGCTCAAGGGATTGATTTTCTGGCCGGGGACCCTCTTGGGTCTTCATAAACTACCCAAATTGTCAGAAAATGGTGGGAAACACACATCCAGGAGTGTTCACAATCCACTCCTTCTTTTCTGGGAGGGGGGGGGAGACTGATTTTTAATGTTCAGTAGGCTGTAAGACTTTAACAAATGAATTGGTGTAAAAGTGGTTAAATGCCAGTACTGCAAGTCACCACGTTGCAAGTTCAATTCCAGAGGGCTCCAAGGTTCACTCAGCCTTCCATCCTTTTGTAGGTCGGTAAAATGAGTACCCGGCTTGTGGGGGCAATTAGCTAACACACATTGGAAGCTGCTTAATGCAGTGTAGATGTGTAAATTGCTATTGCTTAAAACAATTTGTAAGCCTTGTGGCTGAAGAGCGGGGTATAAATAAATAAATAAACAATAAAATAAACTATACACACACACACAAATAGTACTCTACGGTGAACTCGCCACGGGTCAGCGTAAGAGGGGCGCTCCAAAAAAGCGATACAAGGACTCCCTGAAGCAACATCTCAGGCTCGGCCAAATTGATCACCAACAATGGTCCACCATGGCCTCATATCGGGAGGCATGGAGACGCACTATCCACAATGCTGCAGCCTTATTTGAGAACTCACGCCGAACAAGTCTTGAAGAGAAACGACAATGCAGAAAGAATCACAACCCAGAAACATCACCCAAGGAGATCTTCTGCTGTGCTTTCTGCAACCGGACTTGTTTATCTCGGATTGGCCTTTTTAGTCATCAGTGCGCTTGCAGAAAGCACGGGACGAGTCCTTCCTGAATCTTCATTTACAAAGAAAAGCCAGAGAGAGAGAGAGAGAGAGAGAGAGAGAGAGAGAGAGAATATATATATATAACACTTGGGTATGTTTCCTTTCCCAGTGTGCTGATTGGCCACTTGGGAAACATCCCCTTCCTCCTTTCACTTCTTCTGCCAATCACCACCCATGTGCAAATTCCCTCTCCACCTCACAATCCACCCCTGCCACTCAATCTGCATCTACACCCCCAGCCTCACAAGGGCCTCTCCCTCCGCTCACTCACCTCAGCCAATCACCATCCACATGTAAAACAATGTAATATTTTTTCCTAAAATAATAGTGTGTAGCTGTACTGTTTTACTGAAAAACCACATGTAAAACACTGAAATATCCTCCCCCCCTGCCAATAATAATGTGTGCCTGAACTGTGTGAACCTTTCAAATCTACTATAATGGTGTATGTAGCTGAACCATGTGAAAGGATTCTGAGAAAAAACACATAAAACAATTTAGGAAATATTCTTTCTATCCTTTGTTCTAATCAAAATGGTTGTCATTTAACTCCAAGATCAAAAGCAGTACAATTCTCAGTACTAATAAGATATTGCCCAAAGCAATGATTCTTTCAAAATCTCAATTCCAGATTCTCAATATTTACCTCCCTTAGTTTGTTGTTATTGTTGTGTGCCTTCTAGTCATTTACAACTCATGCCTAAGGTGACCATATCACAGCGTTTTCTTGGCAAGATTTGTTCAGAAGGAGGTTACCTTTGCCTTCCTCAGAGGCTGAGAGATTGTGACTTGCCCAAGGTCATCTAGTGGGTTTCCATGGCTGAGCGGGTCTCCAGCGTCGTAGTCCAGTGCTCAAACCACTACACCACATTGGGTCTACTAAGTGTTGGAGTATATCAATAGAAGGCTATTGTACTCACACCCTGTTTGTATGGTCAATAGGGTGCTGGATAAGATACAAGGTTTTTCCTTTGTCCTTATTCTTTGATATAAAGACACACACACACATTCAGACTGAGTCTCCCTTATCCAAAATGCTTGGGACCAGAGGTATTTTGGATTATGTAATATTTCAGATTTTTGAATACTTGCATATACAGTACATGATGAGATATCTTGGAGATGAAACCGAAGTCTAAACACAAAATTCATTTATGTTTCATATACATTTTATACACACAGCCTGAAGGTAATTTTATAGACAATATTTTTAATAATTTTGTGCATGAAACAAAGTTTGTGTACGCTGAAACATCAGAAAGCAAAGGTGTCACTATCTCAGCCACCCATGTGAACTATTTTGGATTTTGGAATATTTCGGATTTTGGAATTCCGGATATGGGAGACTCAGTCTGTAAATATATTGATTTCCTACTTATGAATTGCTATGTTCTTGTTTTCAGTGCATAAGGCTGTTTAAGATAAAATAAACAAGTCTGATATAGATTATTTTGGGGCTCAAACTCTTTCTCATCCTGCTCTGATTTCATCTCTGCCTCTCAGTTCATAATTGGAGGATGCTAAGCACAGGAAAACAACATTTAAGGTACTTTCCTTTTTGCACAAATGTGCTTTCCCTATGGAAAAATAAGTTAGGTGGGATGGAGATCAGGATCAGGCTTCCTTTCCTTCCTACATAAATATTACTTTCTCAGCCTACTCTAAGGAGTAGCAAATTCATGCAGTGTGGGAAATGACAAATGCATACTAATGTGGGTGCTTATATAGCCAAAAGAGCACAATCTATACACAAGTTTAGAAGAATTTCAGGATTAACAAAAATACCAGAAGGTGTGGGTTTTTTTTGGGTGGGGGGAGGGTAAAGGAATGGTCCAGGACAAAACAGATCAAAACACACCGATCATGCAACTATCACCACTATGGAACAAAATTGAGCATGATAATTAATGGGGTTTTTTTAAAAAAATAAAAATAAAAGTTAGTGTTTCTTTTTTGGGAGAACTACTATAAAAGGAAAAACTCCGCAAACCATAGGTATTTTTTGAAAGTTTGTGAACATTTTCATGACAAAATCCTTTGCTTGGGTAAATGGCTGTTCTTTGCATCTCTAAACACAAGCCCCCTTTTAAAAAATATTTTCAGTATGATTAAGTAATGATGTGTGATTTATTTGCTCATGCTTAAAAGGGTTTAATGGATACCAATTCAAATGGCTGTTACAGAAGTGTTGTATAAAAAGCTAAAGTTTGGAGCCATTTATATTATTGAACTTTTCCAGTACATATAAACCAAATGTAATTTAATACAGTAAGTGCCCACGGAAAAGTAGTTACTAAAAATCCTTTCTATGGAACTGCTTTTATCACTGATTGAAAAGCAAAGCTAATGCATAACAAAGTACAGCATTTAGAACATTATTTTTTTAATGTCAGATTCCATTTCTAGTAGAATACAGCTGAAATAAATATACAGCATCCAGTTTGCTAGAAAACAATGGAAGATGTGACAAATAGGAGGACAATGCTCTGTGGATGTTGTTATTAAGAGCAAGTGCACAGAGAATAGGATTTCCTATGAAAATCTAACATCATGCACTAATAACCAATATAATACATAGTCTGCTCTACAAATGGTCTCCAAACCCAGGGTTTCACAGGGTTTACCCCCAAATAAACAGTGTTCCTTACTTTGAATATCTGATACATACATAAGTACATGAAAGAGATCTTTTCAGTTTTGTCAACTTACAACTGCTGATAATAAAACTATTTTCACAGCTAAATTCCTAAACTGTAGAATGTAATATATTACAAATGACGGTGGGCCATGGCAGAGGTCTTATTTTTTTAATTGCACACATACACACCAAGCACACAAACATACAAAAAACAAAACTCTGTACATAGGAAAAAGCCATGTCAGGAAGGAAGGCATAATAACCTTTTTCTGCTGACACGCCAGATTTTCTTTTGAAAGGGCTGCCCCAAGTTTTTGCTTCTCTTCACCTAACTGCTTCCTCCCACTGAACTTCCAATGGTCATCGTGGCAAGCTCGCTAATCCCTCGCCGTCTCTTTCCAATCTAGCCACGCCAGACAACAATCCCATGTCCTTCCTTAAAAAATGTTTTTGGCCCTGTAATGTTGTGATGTCGCGGCTGTGTCGTTCTGTTGTTCAACAGCCGCAGCATATATTCCTTGCTCCGTTTCCAACGGTTGTGTTCTACATTTTTCTAATCATTTTCTTGTGTTAGGGGTCCCATTCTAAATGTATGGGGCAATGCCTGTTCACATCCTGTTTCTCTGATCCTGAGCATACTTAACTTTTTTTTTTCCCCATTCCAGGGGATTATGAAAGTTTTGCCATCCTCCATTTTAGGTTGGCTGTGCGATTGTGAGCATTTTTAATTCTGGGAAATACTGCGGGGGGCATGCACACAGCTCTTCTGCTAAAATCAGAAAGTATTATTGTTGGCGTATAATTAATAAGTTTCCCTCCCATTCCAGCATTTTAGTGAAATCAGTGTCGTTTTAATAGCTTTTGCATTTCACGACTGTTCATTATTTCTCTGGATTTCTAACTGTGGCTCTAAAATAAAAGTTCATCTCCACAGCTGTGAGTACTCACGAAAGAATGACATTGGGGGAATGTGTGGAAGCTTAGTGACGTCCTCACACAAACAAGAGGTTAAGGCATCACCAGATCACACAATTGCATAGATTTTGTATTTTTTTTTAAAAAAAACTTGCCTGCGCACCCCAAAACCAGGAAATGACGGATCAGCCAGGGGAGGAGGGTTCGCACCTATGGGGCCAGAGCTGGAAGGCCAAATGCAGTGCTTTTGTAGCAGTTTCAGATGCTGCCACAAGAGTATAAACACGACATCAAGCATAGCATCTGATACCTTTGGTTTCCATCCAGGAATACATCCACTTCCTTATCAAGCGGAACAAAGTGGAATCGGGGATACTTTGATCATGATTTCCTGCGTGGCAGGGGGTTGGACTGGATGGCCCTCGTGGTCTCTTCCAACACTACAATTCTATGATTCTATGAAGGCATGGTGTGGTAAACCTGCAAGACACTCATTTGCACCACAATCCAAGGAAACTGTTTTGGTTCTAAACCAGCGTGTGCTCCGCAGATCACGCACTAACAACAGAATGTTATTACTGCACAAAGAACCATGGTGCATT
The DNA here is from genome assembly GCA_030847615.1 of Gambelia wislizenii. NCBI lineage: Eukaryota > Metazoa > Chordata > Lepidosauria > Squamata > Crotaphytidae > Gambelia > Gambelia wislizenii. Next base: position 29,906,836 of record JAUMIR010000005.1, read on the forward strand.
CACAGAGCTATTGATTTCATTCATGGCGATTAGCCATGAATGAAAAATGGCGCTACAATGACACACCACTTATGACCCAACAACCAAAGGGAGGTTGTGTCCTGCGATTAGAAAAACTTGCTGGCAGAATCACACCATTTGGGTAGTGCAACAAACCCTCATATAGTATTCCTCTTGGTAGCTGCTACCAGGGTTTGGAACTCCCTTCTCACAGAGCTTAGACTGACATTCTCCCTACTCTCTTACATTTCAGAAAGATGAAGAGCTTTCTGTTTTGACAGGACTTTGAAGGCTCAGTGTATAAGGGCTGTCTCACTTAAACAATATGTTGGATTTTCTATCTGTTATTTTTATTGTACTTGTTGAGGATTTTTGAAAGGGTTTATGTTTTTAACTGGTATTTAGCTTTTTTGATAGTTTAACCACCTTTTAAAGTTTCTGTATAAAAAGATACCCAGGGAGCAGCGTGTTTGCATATGTGGAAGTGGGAACATTGAAGACACCATACATTATATGCTACATTGTAGGATATATAACATCCCAAGAGATAAGTTTCTGAAGAGAAGTTTAGAATTAGTAGCTAACCAAAATGATCTGGAGAAATTAATATATTTGCTATCAAATACAGCCAAGTCTGTCATGTTTAATACTGCCAGATTTGTGGTGAAAGCAGCCAAACTCAGATTAGATTTTGAGGATGATGGTCCAGGTGGGAACTTGTGATAAATATATATATATACTGATTTGAATGGATTATGTAACACTATACCATGATTAATATTAAACACTTTGGTAATCTTTGTATTAAATGTTTTTCACTACATATACATATATATACTATAGAGCCAACAGTGATTTTAAAAGTTTTTAAATGGTTTTAATAATTTTTGTAAGATTGTAATTTGATGGCTATAAACTGTATATGGTTGTCATGAATAAAATTGTCATTAAATTTTCTGTTCCGCTGTGCTTTCTGCAACCGGACTTGTCTATCTCAGATTAGCTTTTTTAGTCATCAGCGCGCTTGCAGAAAACGCGGGATGAGTCCTTCCTGAATCTTCGTTTGTGAAGAAAAGCCAGAGAGAATTTTTAACTATGTGTTTTTTATCTGTTGTAAGCCCCTTAGAATCCCAAACTGGGGCGGGGGGGGGAGATAGATAGATAGATAGATAGATAGATAGACAGATAATCTGCAGACCACATTTACCCCAAACTTGTAGTATAATTATGTACTGTTAAGTATAATTATGTACTGATTTAATAGTTCAGCATTAGGGACTGACTTACAAAGTGTTCAAAGACATTGCTGTGTTAGTCTGGAACATCAGTATGCAGAGGGATCTTGTAGCACTTTGAGGCTAATTGAGAGAAAGAAGGTAGTATAAGCTTTTGTAGACTTTAGTCTACTTCCTCAGATGTATTACAAAGCATATTCATTACTTGAAGGCAGCAGTATCAAGCAATTTTTCCTATGTGTGTATGGGTGATTACAAGATGGGAATCATGTGGACCTCCAGACATTGTTAGATTGCAACTTTCAGCAGCTTTGATCAGCGTAGCTAATTGCAAGCAGTGCTTTCAGCTGCAGTTTAACAATATCTGAAGGACAAGATTCCTTGCTCTGTCTTAAAATGAATCCTTCCTCTGCCAGAACAGTTTTCAATTGAGAATTCATATAGCCCACTGTTAGTTATCAAGTACATAGTAATCAAATTCAGAGGAATGACAGCCATGCATTTCTTGGCAAACCCACTAGGCCAAGAGTGGGAACAATCTGCACTCCAGATGTTGTTGGACTGAAACTCCCAGCTTTCCCTCATATCTATGCTGGCTAGGGCTACTCTCAAGATCTAAAGGGTTACATGATTCCTATGTCAGCTCTAGGCAAACCCAATAAGGATGTGTAATGCCATGTTTTGATCAATGCACTGAAGGAGTCTCTCAAACAATATCGTTAAACTAGTATGGTAAGGATGCTATTGCCTACATAGTATGAGGGTGCATTGGGTAAACAACATGAAGGGCTGCTGCTGGCAGTCTTCTCATCTGAATTTGTCAACTCATTTTGAACATTTTGAAGGAGACTGACATCTTGGGAATTTTCCACTATTCAACAATGTACTTTCAAAGCCCTGCGCACTGCCAGTTTGCTGTAAATTTCAGTTCCTCTGCCAATTGTTTCATGCTTTTTTCCCTTTGCTGTGTCACTGGTATGTTTAAGCATACTGATGAGCCATTAAAAAAGCAGTATCAATGTGATAGTATGCACGACTGCATCAGGATCCCTGCTGTGAGGTCTTTGTGAGTATGTGTACATGTGCACCAGTGAATGTGCATTGGTAAAATACTGTATTGTAATGTATAATATGCATTGATAAAACACTACAAAAAAAGGAATTGGCATGTGATTGCATACATAGTTGTGCAAATATTCTTTTTACATAGCGTTTTACCAAAGCATTGGAGTGCACGTGCACATCAGAAAAAAAACCAAAACTACACAAAAAGAATCTGGACACAATCATATTTAAATCTTATCACATTGATCATGTTGAAATAAGCATGTTGTGTCCATAGCCAGCAAATGAACAGATTACAGATGGAAAGGACATTTATGAACACCAACAGGATAAAAATCAGGCCAGATGGACATTGCCACAGCATTAGCAAGGCATTAGCTTGCTGCCAGTGATATTCCCTGGCCAGGGAAGAGGGTTAGCTTAGAACAGCAGCCTAAGTAATTATATCAAAATTCGTTTTGTATGGCATCTTATTGATGCTTTGGAATGCATGTGCCCAATTTAAATACTAAACACTAAAAGAATTGTGATGGTATCATAAATGTCCCTTTAACACTACACACTTATAGCACTACGATTCCACATTAACTGCTGTGGATGCATCCTATGGTATTCTGGGATACGCAGTGCAGAACGCTCATCTAGAGAGTTCCACTGCCTCATGAAACTACAAACCCCAGGATTCCACAGGATGCAGCCACAGCAGTTAAAGTGGACTTATCATACTAACTGTGTAGTATAAAATAGACCACGGTCACATCAAGGGTGCTTTTTTTTTTCTCATTCCCAAAACACATTTAGGATATGGTTTTCATTTTATCATCTTTTATACACAGAAAGCTATTAAATCTGCTCGCCAATAACCAATTAATACTGTATTTGAAATAAGCACTGAGTTGCTGATTTATGTCACTAAACTAACAGTTTTATATCCACACAAAAAGATAATGCAGCAAACTTTTTTATTATTCTGTTGGTAATTACTGCTGTGACACATGTTCACAAGCAGTTCTGGGAATATCAAAAATGCATGTCTGCCAATGGGCTATCCATTGTTTTGCATAGCTGTTAAATCCAAAAAAGCCATTAGCAACAAGAAAATTCCTGTAAATGTTCAGAAGGCATGTTGGATAAAAGCCTGGAAATATCTTTATGTGAAGTTGTCAGAGTCTTTTAAATGGATCATCCATATTAATACGTGGGAAGCATTCTTATTTGAATATTGGAACATTTATTTCTGCTGACTTTGTCCCTTAATTAAATATTCATTCCAAAGACAAGTATGTTTCATTGAGCTAGCCATGAATTTTAAAACATAGTTTTTTGGGGGAGGGGGTATCTGAACCAAGATGATTCCAAGAAAAACTCTACTGAGCTTGGTGTACCAAAACAGTCTCATTCAAACATGCAGCTCAACAAATCAACTTATTCTCACCTTTCATTTTCGTACTATGCTTTAACACACAAGGTGAATTACAGTTTGATCAAATCAGCATTTATGAAATGCATTATAAGATTCAAAGTACTTCAGCCAAAAACCACATTAGCACTTAAAAAAAACCATGTTAGATCCCTATGAAATAAATCCCCAGTTATTCTTTATAACATCTTGTGCAATGTAATAATTGTTTAAAAGACATTAGGGGGGGGCGAAATCAAATAATTAGATCAATGTTCTTTCATTAAGTTCTTGTGGTGGGCAGGATATAGATGCCATCAGTTCACACTGCAAGAAGAGGGCATGTGAGAAGGGAAGTAATGGGGGATACAATATCTCTAAATGGGATGTATGAATATGAGAAACTAAAGCTGTGTGGAATTAAAGTCCTGAGCAACAGAAATTCCAGTACATTGGAACTGTACTGAGAGAGTGAGCATATATTTAGCTGCCTGCAGCAGGGTTGCATTACCTTCTGTCCCACACACACACACTTCAAAGTGAGAAGCATTAGGAACGCTGCATTTCGCTTAGAGGTCTTCATCATATAGGCAAATGTGACTAGCTAAGTATTGCCTTAATCCCATAATGAACATGCAAATTATGACATCTTTTACCAAGTCCGATCATTGATCGATCCATATAATATTACCTACTCTGATTGGCATGGACTCTCCAGAGCAATTCTTTTAACCAGAGTTTGAACCGAGTGGATGCTCAAACGCTGAACCCCACCTCCTGCATGGACTGAAGACAAACACATTCAAGTTTGATATGTCACCACAGACTATGTGGGAAGAAAGCCTTTCAAGCAAAACCAAAGGTAATTAAACAGCAGAATGTCGAAACAATGACTACAACAAAATGTGTGGTAAATAAAAAGGGATATGCAGAAAGGAAAGCCTCAGTGGATGACAGATGAAATACTTCAAGCAGTTAAGGACAATCCAAAAAGAAAAGATGAGGGAAATAGAGTCAGAACCCTGAATGCAACTGTTCAGCGACCTGTGCACAGGGTCAAAGAGAACTACTATAATAACCGATGCAGAAATAGAAGATGATGACAAAAAAAGGAAGAACAAGAGACCTCTTTCATAAGATCCAAGAAATCAAAGGGAAATTTAAACCAAGAGTGAGGATGGTATATGACCAGCAGAGGAGCACATTACATGACCAAGGACAAATTAAAAAAAAAAACCTATGGAAACAATACACTATAAAAAAGAGATGAAAGGATGACAGATTAATTCAAAGATGTAGCATCTGAAGATGAACCTATAGTTTTAGAAAAAAGGAAGCTATGCTCTGGGCACTTGGGAGAAATAAATCATTACGAACAGATGACATACTAATAGAGGTGATTCAAGCTACAGAGACAGAATTTTCTCTCGTTTTAACTAAAATCTGTCAACAAATATGGAAAACAAAAGAATGCCCCATAGATTGGAAACAATCAATATACATTCCAGTCTCCAAGAAAAGGGGCACCAGGGATTGCAATAAGCACAGGACAATTGCATTAATCTCATTTCATTAATCTCATATTCATTTTTAAGGATGATGGTGCTAGGATTATGAAATAATGACAAATAGCCTATTTCTGACTTTCTCAGAGCCATCTAAGAAGGGTCAACTGTCTCACTTTTGAATTTCTGCAAAGCAGTTGATCATTGCAAAAGCAGTTTCATAATAAGTATGCCTGTTCTAATGAGGAAAGGAACTAGTTTAGCAAGGGAAACCAAGTGCTAAATTATATCTTTTTAAAGAATGACAGAGGAGTCACTTCCTTATTCTACTTTACTAATTAGAACAAAAGCATCAAATTAAAAGAAATGTCCATGCAGATATGCATTCAGAAAGGCTTAACTAGATTAAATAGAATGGAAGCCCTTACTGTATTCCTGACCCTTTTATATTCATTTTGTCTGCATCCCACCCTTCCTCTGAGGATAGAATGGTAGTGAAGCAGATCAGGCTGATCAAAAGCAGGTCAGGCTGATCAATTAGATCCATAGCTAAGTGGGGATTTCAACCTATGTCCCTACTACACAGATCCAATATATGTCACAACTGAAGCAAATAGACTCAGAAGAGGGTGGACTTCCACTAGAGATTTATAAGCAGAAGCTAGGGGGTATTGATCAAGGTTGCTAGAGGTACTCATGGAGTTTTTTGCATTACTTGAGAGGTATGTGTCAAACAACCATTGATGGTCCCTCCAAAATGATGACTCAATGACTCTCAGACTGCATTCCCAGAACAAGGGAACACATACTGAGAAACATGAACAAGGGCACTGCAAATTGGAGAAACTCCCTATACTTTGCCTATCAAATTTCACTTCCAATCATCCACTGCCAAAAGATATTTTCGCCCTGCCCTCTATATTCACAGTTCTACTGGAATTTCCATAGAATGTCCCTGGACCTGATTAGTCCTTTTAGATGGTAGAAGGGAATGAGCATCAAGTGTTGTATGTTGCAGAGAACCAATAAAGCATCCAGTTCAAGAAATGGGAGAGGCACATTCTTCTCAATAGAGTGCACCCAAATAATTTAAGCAAAAGTACCATTTGACCTGGGGCCCAGCTCCTACAGTGTTAGGAGCTTTAGAGAAAATTGAAACAACTCTACAGATAGTTATTGAAGTTGCAGATGGACAGATTAAACTATTCCTCCTGACTTTTCCCGAGTGCATGTAGACCTTTGCTCACCGTTCAATTTACGTCATGATGTTCATTGCTTATACTTTGTCATTGGAACCAGTGTGAAAGTACTCAAGAGCTAATAGCTCAATCCTTTCTACATGCTGGTTCTTCAGAAACACTATTATTTCCAGAAGTAAATTAGTTATCACAGGTTAACGTGAGAAAAGCCCCAATTAGGAACTAATGATTGATCTTCCATAAATCTCATCTCCAAGGGGGCTGGGAGGAGGGAAGAGATGCTTCCCCTGGCAGAGCTCCATTCTGCAACATTTCATCTCCAAGCAAAATGTCTCCAGCTGAGTTTAAAAGTCCTGGAAATGAATTTCTAATGAAAATGCTAAGAGCCCCTTAAACACAATGGTGCTAGCGGGCACTACTAAAATAAATAGAACTCTTTGTCAGTGCCAGAAAAATAAGCCTGTATTACAGGCACTTTTCTAGAAGCTTTTTATTATATCTGGATGATAATAATCTTCCCACCAGTGGGCCTGCTGGTTTCTGGCACACATCAAGCTTGTCAGAATCATTTTAAAACATTGCAAACAGCAGGCACAGCAGACAATAACAAAACAGCAAGGAAACTTTTCCACTATGTTGTGAGTCTTCCCCTTTTTGTAAGGTACGAAGAAATACAGAAGTGCAACACAGTGTCTTGATGGATCAATTTGTTTCCGTCAAGAGCATGTACATTTTTAAGTGACAGAAGGCTTGGAATCTGGCACAATGGAAAGGGGAGCAGGGGTGTGCTGCCAATACAATTTCATAACTGGGTCTGCTTAGGCTTTTGTTCTCTGATCCAAAGCTCAGAACCATCTCTCAAGCAGGCGGCTGCCAATCTTAGAACCCATATTTCCAGCTGGCACCATTCTCCATTTCATGTTTGGGGTTTGCACACATGCATTAAAAGCAAAATCAAGTTGCTGGTGGCATTAGGTGGCACTGGCCTCCTGGAGGTAGAGGGTCCTAAAAGGGCATAATATTTATCCTTATACAATAGTCAAATCATCCAACTATAAATAATTGCCCCATATCATTAATTGTGCTGTTCTTGTCAAAGAACTGTTTTGCTGTTGTAGACTAGTCCAGATTTATAAAACATACTAGGCCTCCCAACATTGTGACTACCCTAACAAATGTCAGCTGTTGTTGCCATATATGAAAAAGTACTATGTTCTACTTCTGCTTACTACTACCACTACTGCTACAAACCTCTTTAAAACTTCTTTGCCTGATTTGCCACGAAAACCTCCATACTCGACAGAGGCAAACATAGTAAGTAGCTAGTTACAAGACAATCTGTGCGGAAGAAAAAACTTTGAAATGGTAAACCTTGCCTGGTCTTTGAGGCAAGCACTACAAACTGCCAAATGTGTATTTCTGAGACATTTTGCTGACATCACTACAGTAGGACCCCCATATCTGCAAGGGATTGGTTCCGGGCCCCACTGTGGATAACAAAATCCATGGATAATAGTGAAAACCATTGAAAATAATAGGACTTCTGGTTTAAAATACCATAGAGTTGCCTTGGAGGACTTAGAAAATGGCTAGAGAGGACACATTTTCTAGGAAGACTCTGTGATAGCTGTGCTGAAACTGAAACCATGGATAATTGAATAATGAATCAGTGGATATGGGGGTCCTACTGTAATTATAGCCACATTTCTAATTATCCATATGATATGGATGTCTCTGTGGCAAATATCCTCTATTGTCCTGAGAATTAATTCAAAATCAGACTAGTCAAACTTTTGAAGACCTCCTGTCAAAAAACATATACTCTCTCCCCAAGTGCTTAATAAGCCAAGTTTTACTTTGAAATTATTTTTCAAGGTAGAGGGCAAGGTTAAACTATATCATTATTGTTGTTATTTTGAAATACAGGTTTCAAAAAAGAACCTTCCGGTATTGCTAAGTAAACCTATATTTGCCGGCTCTGTTAAAGTAAAAGAGAATGGTACATCAATAAAATTATACTAATTTGACAGTAACTGTTTGCCAAAACAAACAATTCCAAATGACAAACAAGGCCCATAAATATGGTTGTCATAATGAATTAAAGCTGTTTCCAAAAGGCTGGAAGATGTTCTTTGAAATGATACCACAATGCAGCTGTTCAGTGAGTTTTTTAATGAAACATCCTATTGTATATGATTATTCTTCTAACTTGACAACCATAGCTTTGAATGATTATGAATATCCTTAAATATAACCATATGACTGTGTGTAGTTATTTCTGAATCCATAATTATTTCCTAAGCAAATGAAAACTATAGAATCAACGGTGAACAAGAAAATGCCATTTTTAGAGGGGAGGGGAGGGAGGCAGTATTTCAATTGTGGGATGGAAGAAGGTAAAGACCAAGCAGATTACATTTCATAAAGGAAACCCAAAATTTACACTATATAGTATTTGTGGGGGGAAGGGTGAAAGTGCTAGAGGTAACAATAACTATTTCTAACAATAATTCTATGATGATCTGAATCCTGGTCTCCTGATCTAAGCAACATCTTTAGGTAACATCTAAAATAGAATACCCCAATCTACAGTAGTGCCATCTTGATGTACAACCTATATTGCCTAAAACCAGCATGGTCATTAACTGGGAACGAAGGGAGCTGTGATCTAATACAAGCTTGAATGAGTCCAGAGGAAGGTGATCATGATGGTGGGAAGTCTGGAAGCCATGCCCTATGAGGAACGGCTTAGGGAGCTGGGTATGTTTAGCCTGGAGAAGAGAAAGTTAAGAGGTGATATGATAGCTATGTTTAAATATTTGAAGGGATGCCATACTGAGAATGGAGTAAGCTTGTTTTCTGTGGCTCCAGAGACTAGGACATGGAGCAATGGACTCAAATTGCAGGAAAAGAGGTTCCACCTAAACATTAGGAACTTCCTGACAGTAATACACTGCCTTGGAGTGTGGTGGAGTCTCCTTCTTTGGAGATTTTTAAACAAAGGCTGGATAGCCATCTGTTGGGAATGATTTGATTCTGTATTCCTGAATGGCAGGGGGTTGGACTAGTTGGCCCTGGTGGTCTCTTCCAACTCTATGATTCTATGATTCTAATACATCTGGAGGGAACCAGGTAGAGGAAGACTGATCTAAGGATGGACATATCCAAGCTGTTCTGCCGGTGCTTTCATAATAGCTTCATTAGAAGGTGTTCCCATAGATTCACCTCAAAATATGAAACGTATTTTTCTTCACCAAATATATACCTACATAAATTACATCTCTAAACTACAGTATTTTGAAACCACTCTGCACCATGAACCACATTTGGACAGAAAGCTGCAATAAAATGGCACCTCCAACTTAATGTCAATTTTGAAAATAAATTGGTAAGTTGTAAATAATTTCTATAAAATAAGAATCTTTGCATTCTGAAAATTAAACATCTAATATTTCTAATAAACAGGATAGTCCTTATATACATTATTGCTATAATGTTTTGCCAGAAATATGAAGCAATCCTCACCTGTGATTTAATAAAATATACACAAAAACAACTCACTGCTATCCTAAGGGTTAAGTCACTGGTGCCTTCTTAAAATACTGAGACTAGCTTCCGCAGGCCTATGTTGTAAGCTTCCGTGGTGAAATATAAAATATTTCTAAAACAGTGATCCTTACTCAAACAGGAAAGATTGATACTTTCAATAAGTAAATATTTGATTAACTGCAAGATTTCAGATACTTTAGTGCATTGCTTACATTCTCAGGAAGCCAAGCAGGCTAAACTAAAGTGATCAGTTTTTTTGAACAGTTAGATGCTTAATACAGCATAATCTTATAGTCTCAAAGCCTGAACAAATTTTGTGGCATTGTTTTAACATTTGGGGCAATTTGGTAACATTCCCAGGTGTGACGTACTGATGAGCTAGCTGGTAATGAAATAATTATAAACCAAGCTTAAAATTGCAATTATGTTTTTTAAAAAAACCACTTCCCATTAATTTCTGAGGGGCTCAATATTTTTGCAGCAATTATCAGAATGGAAAGAAAATTGTGTTTTTCATAATTTTCATAATCTGCACTTTCACTTATAGATTGCACTGGACTCTAGAGCATTTCATTTATTTAATGCATACCAATGATCTATGGCATACAGCATAATCTGAAGCAGAGCTGTCAGACTCTTTTTGTGTGTGTTTTTTTCCAATTCAGATAGTACATCCAGGGAAACACTTAAGTAAAATGAAGAGCATTAAAATGCAAAATATCTAGCTACAGTAGATTGATGAGTGAAATTACATTGACATTTCTTCCTGCCCTGATAAATATCTTTCTGACCTTAGACATCACTAACTAACACACCACTGCAGGGCACTGCTGCTAACACAGACATCATCTGCCCTAAGATTTTTTTAAAAAAAAATCTCCTTTATGTTACAAGTACATGCACTTTTCTGTCACTACCAGGATGGCATGGATTAAAATTAGAAGACAGATCTGTTGACATATTAGATAACCACATTCTGTAGAAAAGCTACATGGGATAGCTTCAAAAGAAAGGAAAGAAATTTCACAACAGGTCCTATGTCATGCCATCAATTACTATGCTGTCATATTAATGGCTATGGGGAGGCAAGGGAGCGGTGACAATAGGGGCATTCATCTTGCTACTGCTCTGGAAAAGGTGCACCTGTATCCCAGTGCACTCTGTCTCCCGCTGCTCCCTGATGCATCTGATAGTGAGAATGTTACCTATCTGTCATCCCTTCCCTGCTGAAAGGCACCTTGGCTACATTTAATGGCTGTAACTAAAGCAAAATAGAGCTGCCTTCTTTTGCATGCAACCCATATTTTTGGTTATGATGTTCATAATTTCAAAATAGGATGGGATGTGGGGGTAATAATGTCTCTTGAAGAGAAAATACAAACAATGGGCTATGCATTAATAACATACACTATATATAAAGATGTTGCTCATGCTAGTGATGTTCTAGCTCTGACTACATATTTCCTTGTCTCATGATGTAAATGTGATGTAAATAAATCACACTGGAGGACCTACAAATGCCTAGAGAAGTGTTCTCTCTTAAGAATTTCTAGGTCCTCCAGCGCAAATCTACGGTCAACTTCTGGTGGAAGCATACTGTAGAACTGCATTGGCGAACCTACAAATGCCTAGAGAAGTGTTCTCTCTGATAAAAATAAATAAATAAATAAGCAGGCATATACTCACATTTTCCCACTTTTACAGTGGTCATCTGCCCCTAACCCTCGTGAAAGTTGAGGCATGATTCATGTATGGTGATGTGTAGATTCATGTATGATAATGTCAAAGATTGTTACCAGCCCTGATAGTCCCAGCTCCTTTTCCACATAATAATTGGCAATATTTAATAATCTGTCTGACTGTGGCCTTCCACGAGAGTGGCAAGTAAACCAGGGACACTAAAGAACCAGGGACTCAAAAGGACTGGCACTGAGACTAAGTCACATACACCCTGGGGAGGAGCCATTACAAATTACAGAGAAAGGTAACCTGAAAGGCAACTTCTTGCCTGAACATCTGGCTAATCCCATCACATATAGCTAAGGTACTCAAGGTTTGTAAAAGAGCTATTTCCCCTCTCCTCCACCTCAGACAAAGAGGGTTGCTTACTTCATTAAATTTCAAAGTAGTAACACATTAACGATCATTAGCGTTTCTGGAGCATCCATTGTTTTAGACTGGAGAACTCAGAAGCATTGTACTTCACTCTAAATCTCATCCGCTAAAGGGAGCTATCAGGTATAAAAAAAACCCTCAAACCCCCACTCAAGTGTGCACAATTCCCCTGCTTCTAGACTCCATCTCAGTTGTGTTACTGTTCCCACTTCTGGACCCCCCACTCTGCTGATTTTCCTCTCAATCACAACTCCTCTTATCGGTGCAGTATCACCCAAAAACTCCTGCACTCTATTCCTCTATCTAAATATTTCCTACTTATTTTGTTAGCCTTGTATGAGTGCTTGAAGCCTGAGTATGTGTGTGTGTTATTATTGTTATTTTCTTAATAAAGATAATTTAATTGAACTATCTAGTAAAGGTCTTCTCCTTAGTACTGGTATACACAGGTCTATGAGATTCTGCTTGTTACCCCCTCTTGCATTGCCAAGTCAAGTAAATTAATTCCCCACCTTAATATTAGTGTGCTGTAGGGTCCTAATGGACACCGAGCATTTTGGGTAACTAGATTGCAATCTTCTACATACTTACTGTGATGGGACCCTAGAACCTCTCTGCCTGAAGCCCAAGGCTTGCCCCTTTGTAAATCCCAAACCTGAGGGATTTCTCTCTTCGAATGTTGCCACGACTCACTGAGTTTTAACCCCTTTTTATGCCCAGCGCAGTGAGAAGCTGGACATATCACCAACGCCCTTTCCTCTATCCCAGAGAAATTCAGATAGCGAGCCCAAGCAGGCATGTGTCCATGGAAGTTAGGAAAAACAGAAAAAGCTTTATTTTTAGTTCAAGCAATGAAACAGCATGGAGGGAAATCACTCCTCCAGGATTTCAGCTTAGTCAAGTTACAGGAAATACATTCAGTCATAGTACTAAAATAAATCATAAACCTAACACATGCTAACTACACATATTCCCCAAGCTAAAAAAAATAGTAACTTACAAATTATGAAGTCCATGTAAGAATCTCTGTGATGGGATTCAGAGTCATTGGAATGGAAGTCTCTTCCTTAGACTTCAAATCTCATTTGGGGCTCTTTGATGTTACAAGCCCATGAGGGAGGTCGCTCCCCCAACCCCAGTTATGTCTTCTCAAGCATGTCTCACCATGTGGCTCAAACATGTGGCCTAAGCCATATGGCATAGAACAAAGGGATTCAGAAACTTAAAAGTCTTTTGGTCAGATCTGATTGGTTCTGCACTGACAAATCTGATTGGCTCTCCAGTCAGGTGATGTGATGCCAAGTTTAGGAAATGAGGGTCCCACACTCTACAATACCTGGTGCTATGGAAAGCAGAGAGTGGAATTTTCCAGTTCTGTGACCTGTAGATTTTGCAGATGAACTCACCATGATGGGTTGGTCACTCCATCATGACACTTACCTTAAACTTATTTCTGAGCATACGCACATAGGATTATATTGTACTCCTGAAAATCAATGTTTGTGCTTCATATATTATTAAACTGAAAATTTTAATTAGTTTTACAATTAGAATATCTAGAAAGTAGATATTTTTAGAAGATAAATACAGATGACTATGCAAAACTGATCAGCGACACACTGTTCCATCTAGTTCTATTGCACAATGTGCCAGTTTAATGAACAATTACAAAAATTCATTAAAAATATAAATACTAATTGCTATTAGGTAGAAATCTTTTATGGTACTCACGAATACCATATGCACGATACCTAATGTATGAATATCTTAAAATATCACAAATAGAGAGAAAAGGTAAGAAAGAAAATAGATTATTTTCTTCCTTACCTCTTCTCTCCATTTGGGACATTTATTGCCATAGGTGTTAAAAATTTGTTTGAAAAAGGAGCCTGTATTCCTGCTTTCCCCTGGTATAGTTCTTATGTGTTTATTTAGAACCAAGTTTAGAGGCAACATTGCCTAGGGCCTTGTATCCTTTAATTTGTGCAAGATACAGGTCGGGTTAATATACAAGAGAATAGCTAGGAGATAACTTTCCAGTCCCCCTCAGTGGTGCTTTTTACTCTATGCCCAAATTTTGTTCTCTAGACTAACAAAAGAGGAAGACATATCCTAGACTCATCCTGTATTCCTGATACAGAGTACACATGGAAAGACAGCAGAAATAAATACCATTCCTTTAGGAAGGAAAATGTCTCACCATGAGGGCTGAAAAAGGCCATGAAAGGTTAATAACCACAGGGAAGTCAGTCAATTTTTTTCCACAGCATGCTGACTACTATGCTCAATGTATGGATGGACAGAAATGCAGTGAAACTGTGTAACATGCAAATGTAAGAATAAAATAACTAGAACTCAATGAAATGCAAAAGAATTGACTTCCTATATTTACAACAGTGAGAACTGGTTTTAAACTAATCAGAGAGTACAAGAGATGATCACACTTTGGGAAGTGGATGTAATCGCCTTTGCAGCAGAAACATCTACAAAAAATCTAACCAATCTTTCTTCTGCTTCTGAGATAGGAGACTTGAAACACAAATGAAGACTGTGAAATTTGATGGCATGGAAATTGCAAACCTCCCCAGGTGTTGGTTAATCAAAGCATGTGTGGGTGTTTTGTTGTGTTGTAGCACTATAAAATTTTCATTTCATATGGTGTTTATTAGAATATTTAGCTCTGAGATTCTACTGGCACAGAACATCACAAATGTTGATGAGACAGGAGAGAAGGCTTATTTTCATGAGAGCATTTCCCATGTAACGATAATAATGATTGGTCCCATCTGTTTAGTGCTAATTTAATGATGTTTGTGAGTGGCTAAAGATGGATTTTAATTAAGTCACATACTCACGTCTGCCTGTATTTTAGTTCCTACACAATCCATTTAAAACTAAAATAGAATTTGTGAAGATGTGACTTAAGAGGGCAGCTTGGATTAAGCCGTTAATTTGATCAATACAGTCCAGTGTTCCTGGAGAGTTAATAGTTTCTTTTCTATTCTTAAAGTTTGCTTGTGTACGTGTATAACACAGAAAAGAAGAATTAGCAAAATACTTAGCATAATATCAGCTTCCACAGACTGATGCCCTCCAGTTTCACTATCTTGACCAGCACAACTGAAGCCTGAAAATGATGGGAGATATAGTCCAACAATCTGTAGAGTGCCATGTTGGGCAAGGCTGTTGCAATAAGATCTCTCTCTCTCTCTCTCTCTCTCTCTCTCTCTCTCTCTCTCTCTCTCTGGCTTCTCTTCGCAAACGAAGATTCAGGAAGGACTCATCCCGTGCTTTCTGCAAGCACACTGATGACTAAAAAGGCCAATCCAAGATAGACAAGTCTGGTTGCAGAAAGCACAGCAAAAGGTTTCCTTGGGTGATAAAAGCTGCAAATTTACCAATGTTATACATAAGCAAAGCCTCTTGTGAGGGTTTCAAAGGACCCTCGTTTATCAAGCCTGCACTATCCTGCATGGTTGGACAACTGCTGAAGTCCACTGCCAAACAGAGCCCCTGGGACATTTCCCATTTTGTAATGAGAAAACTGCTTCACACCAGCAAAATAACAAAAGGTAAGAGAGCCACCATTTGTTTCCTTTGCTGCTGTGAGATGTGCCCTAGGATATCTTCCCAGACCCCCTGTACTATGTGGGAGCTGTTTTCTTCAGTCTCTTCTCCAGAGACAGGACAAAGTGATTAAAGCTCTTACATTCCTTCGAGACACAGTGATGACAGGAGCATCTAGCAGTACAAGATTATACTTCTTTCATTGTACATCTAGCTACAAAGACGCTCACATAGAAGTATATCTTACTGCCACTAAGTTCAAAAGTAAATGGGAGATCACACCAGTCTCTAGAAAAATCATAAACCCAACACACATTGTCAGACTGCAGCTTCCAACATTCTCACCATTAGATATACAATCTAGGATTGCTGGGAGTTGCAGTCCAACAACATCTGGAAGGCCACATGATTGTCAGCCCTTTTCTAGAGCAATCTGTTACCTCTTGGTAGGTATGGCATAGAGAGTTTTCTTTTGGCTGCCACTAGCACTATCCTTCTTGATGCTGGTGGAGAATGAAGTCCAAAAAAGGGTAGACCTTGAGGAAGGGCCCCACAAAACTCCTGTTGCCTTGTATGTGTCTAAACCTGGAGTAAATTCAGTTGGATTATATAGTCTTCTGTAACAAACACATCTAATAGATACTGTCTTTACTAACAGGACTACAACAACCGATTTTGTTACTTGCTTCCAACTAATGTGTTTAGGATTAAAACTGTAAAATCATGCTCCTTACTCCACCAAATATATATATATATATATATGATATATGATATATGATATATGACTTGAAGGCAAATTATAAGGCTAAGAGAAGTGTTTAGCACCTATCCGAACTTTCTCCTAAATGAGAGTGGCCAAACCAATTCCCACAGCTGGATACATAACCTATCCTCTCAAACTTTAGTAGTTCTTGAGTTTGAACCAGATATCCTGTCTCAGTCTGTAGCACTTATACCAAAGCTGTGGCAACTTACATCCATCAAAGCACCATTAAAGGGTCTTGCACAACCAAGAGAAACTACATATTTGGTTGAAATCAACTGCTATTTCTAAAGTGCCGCCCCTAAGTATGTTAAGGATTTTATATTACAGTAGGTGGCATTTAATTATTTTCACATATGGTCTGGTTACTGAAAAGATTACCCGACTAGTGCATTGATTAGAATGCTACACAGTCTGAACTCCTATATTTTGTTGTCAAATATTCAGACATGTTCAAAGTACTAGAAAACAATTTCCCAGTAATTCTAGCACAATATATATGGCTGTGATTCTTGAATAAGCAGAGCATGAGAAGGTAAAGCCAAAAATGGCATGAGGAACTAAATGCCTACTGTATCAGTTAACTGACTGATATTTTTTCTTAACTTCACACTCTACATAAAAATCCGAAACTTATGCTTCTGCACTTCCCTGATCCCCCACCCAAAAAAAAGCTCTAAAACTTGAACAATTCACAATTGCCAAGGCTGAACAAATGCATTTTAGAATATAAGAGTGAATCCCAAACAACATGATTTTAATGGGACCTAAAATAGTTAATGCACTACACTGAAAAGGCATTTGCTATCTTTTCAATAGCTCTGGTATTTTCTTAGCAGATGATGTAGAACCATTTATAGCTATTAAACCAATTCAATTATGAAAAAAATACAAATGATGGTTGGGTTTTAAACTGTAGCATGGCTGAAGGAGGATATCACTCTTTTAAGTTATAGTTTAATTTATAATACTCTATAACCTTGGGATGGCTCATAAGCTATTTAACCTGGACTTGTTATCTAAGGAGTGGGGATGCAAAGCAGCCATATATAATCACCATATTTTGGAAGTTAATGTTGGAGTTTCCCAGTTTTGGATTTTAAAATCAGTTGTACATTATCTGCAGGCCAGCAGTAGCATTATCTTTGGGGAGAGCTAAAACAATGAAGAAATAGAAGATATTATCTGCAAGATAATATCATTCAGCCATTCAATTCCACTTGGCTCCTCCCACTAAAGGAGCAAATAAACTAATCAAGAACTGACACATAGTCATTAAGTCCTCAAACCCCTCATTTCCAAATGTGTTCTGCCACTGATATAATGGTATATGTATATGTATATGTATATACACAGTAATGTATTTCAGCAGTAAGTACTCAAGTGTGCTGGTCCCAGATCATTTGTCCAGAAATAATCTTGGAATCAGTTAAGTTTCTTTACAAGAATAATATAATACAACTAGCCAGCTCTGTGGCTGAATTTTTGGACAGAGTCCATTAAAGTCAATTCTAATAATTTAAGTACAGTCTGCCCTCTGCATTTGCGAGTCTGCCAGCACCGCCCCTTGGCAGTTCTTCCTGCTCCTGACTGAAGCTGGAGGTGGTTGTGTGAATGTGTGCATGGCAGCCTTCGGGAGTGGGGATTACAAAGAATCAACCCCCATCAACCTTCCCCCTCCCAAGGCTACTGCCTCAATGAAGCTGGAGGCTTTTGTGTCAATGGGCATACAAGAGTCCCCGGCTTCAGAAGTGGGGAGGCATCATACTCAGTGCCCTTTGAGTCAAATCCTTTATGTAACAGAAAGGAAGGAAGAAAATGTATGGTAGAGAGGACTTTCTTTTCTTATATCTTTATAAAAAAATGAATAGCATAGTAAGCTGAATGCAGCTCCAGATTTAAGATTGTATCTTATATCAATTGAAAGTGATTTCAAAAAACCATGTGCCTTAAAACATGCTCAAGGATCGCACTAAACATTTGTTGTGTATAAAATACTTGTTGTGTATTTTTTATGCACTATCTGTTCACCTTATTGTTCAATTGCTTTTAAATCTGCCATGGTCGCCTTAGCCAACGATCTCTGTCTGGGCATCGACAGCGGAAAGGTGATCCTGCTGGTGCTCTTGGACCTCTCAGCGGCTTTTGATACCATTGACCACGGTATCCTTCTGGATCGCCTGGAAGAATTGGGAATTGGGAGTACCACTTAGCAGTGGTTCCGTTCCTTTCTCTCAGGCAGATTCCAGATAGTGATGCTGGGAGACAATTTCTCTTCTAAAAGAGAGTTAAGATTTGGCTTCCCCCAGGGCACCATTCTGTCTCCTCTGCTTTTCGACATTTACATGAAGCAGCTGGGACAGATCATCCAGAGACATGGGGCGAGGTGTTATCAGTATGCTGATGACACCCAAATATGTTTCTCTATGTCTCGGACTGCTGCAGTGACTAAGGATGGCATCTCTCCTCTGAATAACTGTCTTAAGGAAGTAATGGATTGGATGAGGGAAAACAAACTCAAGCTGAATCCAGACAAGATGGAAGTACTTGGTACTGGGGCCCCTAACCCGGGAATGGAGATATGTCTACCAGTCCTGGATGGGGTCACATTTCCCCTAAAGGATGGTGTTCGCAGCTTGGGGTGCTCCTTGACTCATCTCTCCAGCTGACAGCCCAGACAGATATGATGGTCAGGAGTGCCTGTTATCAGCTTTGGGTGATACATCAGCTGTGACCTTTTCTGGATCAGGGTGACCTAGAAACAGTTGTACATGCACTAGTAACCTCAGCTTAACTTCTGCAATGTGCTCTACATGGGGCTACCCTCATGCCAAGTTCAGAAACTTCAGTTGGTACAAAACATGGCAGCCAGGTTGGTTGCGGGTACATCTAAAGTCAACCACATAACACCTTTCTTAAAATCTCTTCATTGGCTGCCAATTAGTTTCTGGGCAAGGTACAAGGTATTGGTATAACCTTTAAAGCCCTACATGGCCTGGGTCCAGGCTACTTGTGGGAGCCCTTTTTCCATACAATCCATCCCACACACTTAGGTCCTCAGGGAAGAACCTGTTGCAACCAAAGAAGACCAGATTGGCTGCAGTGACCCAGAGGACCTTTTCATCTGCCGCTCCCAGGCTGTGGAATGACCTGCCGGACGAGATCCATCATATTACCTCCTTAGAAGTCTTTAAAAAGGCTGTTAAGACGGATCTCTTCTGGCAGGCCTTTCCAAATTAACCTTCCAGATCAAAAAACAAAACATCTACTCACAATTTTATTCAATTTGTATTTGAAAATTTTAATATGTTATGCCATTTAATTTCTATTTTATTGTTCTTTGCTGTTTTTATGATTGAGGGGAGAGACAGGATATGGGATTGTTTTTTAACCTTGTGTTTTTATTGTTATAATATTTTATTGTTATAATTTATGTTGTGCTCCACCTTGATTCCCTAGGGAAAAGGCAGAATATAAATAAATTATATTATTATATTATTATTATTAAATCCCATTATTAGGCTACTGTATTTATTTACAGTTATAACATAGAGATTTGAAATAACAGCAGCTGTACTAATTACAAACATTTTGCTAGCATGAAGGGTACAATTTATGGAAATGGGCTGCCAAGGCATACACAAGTAGAAAAAGATTGGGAACTACTGATCTAATAAACTAATGTAACTGAAAGCTCTTCTATTTTCTTTCATCAGTTCTTCCAAATGTTTCACAAATTGTGAAGGACAACAGCTGACAGCTTGGCAACAGACAGTGAAAATGAGTTCTTCCTATCACTTTAACATATCTCTATGAGCTATGTGAATCAAGAAAGCTACATCCTCCACATTTGACTCATGATGCTAAAGTTAATCAAAACTGTGTTTAAAATTTTCAGCTACAGAGGTGCCATTCCGCACTCTACTTGCAAAGCTCTGTGTGTGCACATACCCATGCCAAGATGAGAGACTGCTGATGTAGATATAAACACAGAGGCTCCTGGCCAATAGCACAGCTGTTCATTGAAGAAGTATAGCCATTTGATTCATGCTCTGTGGATGTGGTCAATTCTTTATCTGTATAATAAAGTCATCTTCCAGGTATTAAGCTGGAGTGGTGACTGCAACACATGGCAGTTGAGATTTGGTGTCTCAGCTGGTCTTTCTTCCTGTGCATCAACAACATTTCACTAACTCATCATTTGAGCCCTTATAGCTTCATGATGGGCTTGTTTTCAAGGCTCCAACTGCAATTAATTTGAAGCCATAACATGTTGGCATGCACTGGCCAGCAGAAGAATGCCATTAAAGTCATCTGCTGGAACCAAATTAATAATTTACTCTCACAGAAAAGCAGAAGCTAACATCTCACAAGCATATGCAGTATAGATGCTTCAGAGAGCTCTGCGCATTCCATTTGAAGTAGTATTTCTCAGTCTTTCAGGCTTCTATGATGAGTCATCTGTTGAACCTCTGTAGGCCACCTACCAAACTCAGTTGACTCTAAGGATTTAGGGCATATTGAAGACAGCATATTCAATTCATGTACAAATGGACCAATCTTTCAGGTCTCATTGCTACCCTTCCTACCCCTCCCCGCAGAGTACAATTTAGAAAACACCTCACAGCCAGAATCCTGTTGGTCTTTTATGTATGCCTAACTTCCCTTATGGAAGTGGTTCTATATTTCAGTGAGATGCAGAGCATCTACAGTCAGTTCAAGGTGGCCAAGACAGAGTTGTACATGCAGTGCCATTGTGAAGAGACACAGATGTATGTGTATGTGGATGTCCACGCAATCTTGATGCAGATATTCATATGGATATGCATACACACTTCGTTGTGCATTTGTTTGCATTCAGGAGTGCACCCAGTTGTATAATTTTGCATCCCACATAAGGTCTATGTAGCACAATCACTGTATAATTCCAAATGAAGACATTTATACTACACAACCCTGATGTAGAATCAAAGCCCATAGGTTCCTTTGGCTGCACACTTCAGGGAAACATTTTCTGTGGTGGGAAGGGATATTTAACAGGGAAGTGACGGAACTCCAGTAAAAAACTATAGGAATCTAAGATTCACTGCAGCATCCTTTGAAAACCACCGAATCGACGTATGGGAACTTTTGACATGTTGTTTCTATAACTACAAAGCAATGAAGCAAATAAATAATGATTCTAAAATCAGCAGCCACTTCTTAAAGCCTAGAGACACTGATCATTACAGTGTAGTTTGCAGCTCAAACATGAAGGCAATATTACTACTGTATTATTGTAATAATATGGTAATGATTACTTAGAATCACAGAACTGAAAAAGACTACAAGGAAGGGCCATCCAGTCCAACCCCCTGCCATGCAGGAAAACACAATCAGGGCACTCTCTACAGATGGCCATCCGGCCTCTGTTTAAAAACTTCCAAAGAAGGAACTTCGCCATGCTCCAAGGCAGCATATTCCACTGTCAAATAGTTTTTACTGGCAGGTCTAATGTTTAGGTAGCATCTCTTTTTCCTGTAGTTTGAGTCCATTCCTCCTTGTCCTAGTCTCTGGAGCAGCAGAAAACAAGCTTGCTGCATCATCAGTATGACATCCCTTCAAATATTTAAATGTGACTATCATATCACCTGTTAAGCGTCTCTTCTCCAGGCTAAACATACTTAGCTTCCAAAATTTTGGTCACCCTCCTCTGGAAACGTTCCAGCTTCTCAATATCCTTCTTGAATTGTGATGCCCAGAACTGGACACAGTATTCCAGGTGAGGTCTGACCAAAGCAGAATAGAGTGGCACTATTACTCCCTTGATCTAGACACTATACTCCTATAGATGCAGCCCAAAATCACACTGGCTTTTTTAGCTGCTACATCACACTGTTCACTCATGTTCAGCTTGTGATCTACTAAGACTCCTAGAGCCCTTTCACATGTACTGTTCTCAAGATAGGCTTCACCAATCCTATATCTGTGCCTTTCATTTGTTCTGTGTAATACCTGTCCTCTGGGGTATTAGCTACCCATCCTAATGTGGTGTCATTTGCAAAATTGACAAGCATGTCCTCTATTCCATCATCCAAGCCATTGATAAAGATATTAAATAGCACTGGGCCCAAGAAGCAGAGCCACTAGTGATTACCCTTTGGGTTCAGTCAGTCAACAAATTAAAATCCATCTAACAGTAGCATTGTCTAGCCCACATTTTACTAGCTTCTTTGCAAGGATAACATGGGGGACCTTGTTGAATGCCTTACTGAAATCAAGAAATACTACACTCACCACATTCCCCTCATCTACCAAGCTTGTAACGCTATCAAAAAAAGAGATCAGATTAATCTGGCAAGATTTGTTTTTGAGAGACCCATGTTGATTTTTAGTGATCATGGCATTCCTTTCTAAGGTCTTACAGACTCTCTGTTCAATAATCTGCTCTAGAATATTTTCTGGTATTGATGTCATGCTGTCTGGCTGATAATTCATATAATCATAGACCTGGAAGAGACCACAAAGGCTATCTAGTCCAACCCCCTGCCATGCAGGAATACACAATCAAAGCATTGCTGACAGATGGCCATCCAGCCTCGTTTTAAAAACTTCCACCACACTCCAAGGCAGCATACTCCACCACTGATCAACTCTTACTGTCAAGAATTTCTTCCTATCGTTTAGGTGGAATCTCTTTTCCTGTAGTTTGAGTCCATTGCTCTGTGTCCTAATCTCTGGAGCAGCAAAAAACAAGCTTGCTCCATCCTCAATATGAGGATTGTTTGTGTCCTCTTCCCCCCACCTTTTTGAAAATGGGGATAACATTTGCCCTCCTCCAGCCTGCTGGGACTTCTCTTGTTTTCTAGGAAAACATGTGCAGGGAGGAGTGATAGAAGTGCTAAACATAGATGTGGGTTAAAAAGTTTTATTGATTAGAGATCATAAGTTTGTTGTAGCATACACCAAGGATCTAGTTAGCAGACAACACAAATACTAATTGATATCATCACACAACCCCCCTGGTGGGAAAATATTGATGAAGACAGCATGAATTTATGGCCACTACAGCATGAACAGATATGTTGAGTCATTCCTACAACTGAACTGCGCAACATATGCACCAACCATTCTCTAGGCATGGAATAACTATGATTTGTTTTTAACAATGAATGCTAGGCAAATGTGGTAAACCAAAATACTATCTATAATAGCTTATTTAGTATACCATAGTAGTATAGTACATCTCAGTATATTACTGAAAAGCAGCATTTCAAAAGTTAGCATCAATATTTTTATTTGAGAGTACTGAATTCCTACAATATTTTTCAAGCTCCCATATTACAGTCTCAATTAAACCAAAGCTCAAGTTAATAATACATTTTCTAAAGGAGCAAAATGTTCCACACAGGAGAAATAAAGAAAATTCTGCATTCTAAGTCATGTAGATCTTCTAGAATACTAAAAAGAT
Source organism: Gambelia wislizenii (assembly GCA_030847615.1). Lineage (NCBI taxonomy): Eukaryota > Metazoa > Chordata > Lepidosauria > Squamata > Crotaphytidae > Gambelia > Gambelia wislizenii. The sequence continues at coordinate 29,930,683 of JAUMIR010000005.1, forward strand.
TTGACATACCACCAACTTTCACACTGTCAAATTAAAGAGGTGACTATCATTCAACATGACAGAAATGTCATAAAGTTGGCTAACAGGTAAAAATTGGTTTAAATGATGGATCAATTTGCATGTACTGTATATAAATTAGCCATTGCAGCTTGTGTTAACATATCTGCAAATTCTTGGTAAAAGGAAGTATAAATTATGCTGTTAGAATTCTCCCAAGCAGTACTATGATTTAAATATCACAATGAAACTGAAAGGAACCTTCCAAAAAAATTAATAATTAAATGGCATACGTGCATGTGCAATTTCATTCTTTAGAAAAGTAACCTCTATATGGGCAACTTGTGATCCTCCAAAAGGTTTTACACTCTTATCCTATTAGCCCTACCCAGCAAAGACAAAGGGGTGGTGGGAATTCCAATCTTAATCATCTGGAAAGCCGCACATTCCCTATCCTTGCCTTAAAAAGATTAGCTCTTGGGTGATAAAATACTGACATAATTAATGCAGGAAAATTGTTTTATCCAGGAATGTTAATTTAGAGTTTATCAGTTCTGAAGTTCAGACTATTTTGTCAATTTGATGAACAGTAGATAACAAATGAGTTCTTTCTTACTGTCTATGTGTTTGATGGAAGCTCCTCTAGTGCTCAATTTGTGAGATGTAAGAACAGGCATCTTAACATACCTGAAACCTGGTGGACATCTCAAATGCAAGCACACAGTCTTTCCTTCTTATTTTCAATAGAAATACAATATTAAATATCATATATATTATTGTAAGTCTTGCAGGCTTGTACACATCACTTCATAACTACATTTACACATATATCAATCTAAAGAGTCTAGGGAGATTTTCAGACCTGCCAAAATGCCGTTTTGCCGCGCGAGCAGCCTCCCGAAACTGCTGCGCGGCAAGGGTCTACTTCGGACGACGCTGTGCCTCTCGCGAAACCGTCCGTGTCACTTCCGTGAAGCTTGGGACGGCTCAGCGCCATATTTCAATCACGGGCAACCTCCGTGATTGAAATATGGCGCTGAGCCGTCCCAAGCTTCACGGAAGTGACACGGACGGTTTCGCGAGAGGCACAGCGTCGTCCGAAGTAGACCCTTGCCGCGCAGCAGTTTCGGGAGGCTGCTCGCGCGGCAAAACGGCATTTTGGCAGGTCTGAAAATCTCCTAGAAGTGAAGGACTTTGCAATTCCTCTGATGATGCAGTGACATATATAGCAAGTTATTACAGGTAATGGTTGTGCCTTTGTTGCTGTGTGCCTTTGAGTTGTTTCCAATTATGGTGACCCTAAGGAAAACCTATCACAGAGGGGTGTTGTTGTTGTTGTTTTGCAAATTTACTCTGAACAGGTTTGCCTTTGCCTTCTTCTGAAGCTGGGGGAGTTTGAATTGCCCAAGGTCACACAGTAGGTTTCCGTCGGTGAGCGGGAAGTCAAACACTCAAAACACTACACCATGCTGGCTCCTCTCGTGCCTTTATAGATGGATATTGCAAGCATGATTTGCATACAAAGGAACTGAAATACATACACTTTAAGAATACAATTTTAGATGAATGTAAACTTGAAGTGCCTCCTCAAACTCTGGAGCAACTAATCTACCACACTTGACATTTATGACACCAAAGAAGATCATAAGACTGGAATACATTTTGCAATTACAACTATTATTCACTATGTCCACTGACAATCTGAACTGTTATTCTTTATCTCTGTACCAAAGCATGCTCAACTGGATTGTTTGCTCATAACATATCCAGGACATCATTGTGTTGAGTAATTGGATGATTTTACTTTGCATTTGAAACTGCATTTGAAATATTTGAAAAACCAAGAGCCCTGGTGGTGCAATGCCAGTACTGCAGCCACAACACTGTAAGTTCCATCGCAGAAGGCTCCAGGTTGACTTAGCCTTCCATCCTTCCATAGGTCGGTAAAATGAGTACCCAGCTTGTTGGGGGTAATTAGCTAACACATTGTAAACCACTTAGAGAGTGCTTAGCACTATAAAGTGGTATAGAAATGTAAGTACTATTGCTAAGCGCTATTGCTAAAACTGTTTTCAATGAATGTGCATATGTTTGAATGTGATGTGATGAATTCTCATGTGGCAAGGGTTCACCTGACCTTCATAATACTTCTTCAGTCATATAGCTCCAATGTCTGCAAAGCTTCACTATACATCCATCTCAATCAGCATGCCTAGCCTGGGAGCCCTTGGATTTTACTGCCATCCTTGCCAGCAAGCACAGCTAATGATCATAGATGGTGGGTGTTGTTTGAGTTGGAGCCCCATAATACGCAGAGGCAGCTGGTGGAGCTAGGGGAACTACTCTGGATTTTACTGCTGCTACTCCTGAAGCTGTTCGGAATTGAACAGGAGCTCTGCCAGTGTCAGATAATAGTATGGCACTGGCAGACACACACAGACCCGATTCAACTTGGAGCATTGGTGGAAGGAGCAGCAGTGAAACCCAGAGTGGATTCACCACCTCCATGGTGGTGAATCAAACAGCCATGCCTGGTAGAGCTAAATCTTTCTCTCTCTCCCTCCCTTTCTCGCTCTCTCTCTCTCTTTCAGTCTCTCATACACACACAGCCTTCCACATAGCTCTCAGTGGCAAGACATAAAATCATAATATTGATTATAATAATTCATGTTAAAACCCACCAATATTTTACAAACAAAACAACACATTAAAATGCACATGTGCAACATTTTTCTCCCTTCTGAAAATGTATTATTAATCTCAAATTTGGCCCAGCATAGAGTGTGGTGAGGAGAGCTTGCAAAATATAATTCAAATGGAACACTCACACAGAAAAATATTTCTGCTAGCTTGCAATGAGAGACAAAGGAAAAAGTGAGCCAATCAGTATTATTTTCCAAAGGCCTCCTAGTACAGGATAGTCTTGACCTACCTCTGGGAGAGCATTAGCAATCTAGCCCCGCAGACATCACAGGGAAACAGCATTCCAGAAGTATAGGGCCACTACTGAAAGCCGGAATAATACAGTTTTCTTTAGCACAGAGTCTTAAAGAAGCACCTTTGCTCCCATTACTATAAATACATTCTGTATGGAACACCATACAACTTTAAATTGGGGCAAAAAAGAGGCTTGCAAGTATGTGCAATCATTTCCGCGTATTGCACGAATTTTCTCAGTCTGAAGCTTCTAGCCCTGTATCAGAGAATACTATCTAGGTCCTCCTAGTTTTGTCTGGTGTCCAGAGGAGATTGGCTGGACTAAGGAAAAAAGTCTTGAGCCTTGCCTGTGCACTGCTTCGGGCTGTTTTTGGACTGATATGCACTTCAACTATACAGACTGTGATATTGTTGAGTGTGTGTGAGGAGTGGGGGGAGGGAGGGAATAAATGTTTGTGCTCAACAGATTTTTCTCCCCTTCTAACTGATCATAAGACTAGAGGCCCAAAGAAGGATCTTTAATTTCAAGTACAGGTGGCCAGAGCTCACAGTTTCCACATAAATTGTTCCTGGTTTGTATATCTCCAATTAAATTATCTCAGGCAGCAGGGCTGGAAAAGGTCTTCCTTGGCTGAGACTTCAGGAATCTCCTGGTAGTCAAAGACAACAGCACTGGACCAATGACCAGTGCAATAAGGTCATTTTAAGCTGGGGTGGTAACAGACAGGAGACAGAGGCTGCACTGGTTTTCCGTGGGAACATAGAAAGCTGCACCACCACTGCCATGTGCATTTTTTAACTTTCCCAAAAACAAAATTAGCCCAACAGTTTTAGCTATGAGGCCAATTTCATTATACTTTAGGCCCAGATGAGGCCCCTTTTCAGCTCACACGAAGTGATCTGAAAGTGTTTCTGTGGGTTTTACAACAAGGTCTCTCCTGAGCCTAAACTGGCTGAGAAAATTGGTAAAAATGCCCCCATACACTTCCCAAATTGGGGAAAGGTGTGCTAGGAGTTCCTGAGGGACACAAAAACCACATTTTCCCCACCCTGGGAGGGTCACACTTTCCCCACCCATTTTAGACTCTGGATATAATGGTCTTCACATCCACCACCACCCCATTTGAGATGATAATATGTTACCTTATTTCAAAATATGTTAACCCAATACATTTCTTATGTACAGGCTGACCCCCGTATCTGCGAGGGATACCTTCCAAAACACACACACACATGGAGACCTAAAACCGTGGATAATAGGGAACCCTATTACTTTCAATGAGATGAACACCAGAAGTTGAGCATAGAATCACATTGGAGGGTCTAGAAATGCCTAAAGAGAACTTTTTTTTTTTAATATGGATAATTGAAACCATGGATACCAAATTCATAGATACGGCCAGGTGGGGGGAGACCTGTATATCAATTTTATTTATGCAGGTAACACAGTGAAGCTACGTTGTAAGCTAAGCATGTGCTTTGGAATACATGATAAATAGAAGCAGAGTAAGCTTTTACTTCAACAACTCCTAGTTTAGCCTAGGACATTAAGTATTTTCTTATATTGCAGTTATACATTTGACTATACAACTGCCCTTCTGTTTCTGTTGCAGCCTTAATTTTAAATACAACTAATACCAATCACTCAGATTTCTATCCTGCTTTATACCAAAGTCCTTCGAATGTCCAACAATAAATGTCAATAGTACATACAAAGAAACATTTTACCATAAACATCCATGAAACTCTAAGGCAAGAAGCATATAGTGTTGCTCTAGTACACAGAAGATGACTCTCCATTCAATTCAACTGAGCCACAGAAGAATTCATGCATTCTGAGGGAGAAGCACGTTCACTTCCCTTCATAAATCAAACTAGCTCTTCTGTGCACAGAATTCATTACATTTGCTGTACCTGAAAAATCCATAAAATGGACTCCTCCATATCAAAACTTTGGAAATCATTTGGTCGTCTTTGTGAAGGAGGTGTAAATAACAGACTATTCAAATTTATACACAGCCAACAGAAGACATTTGAACTCTCAAATGTCATATCAGTCTCCAGACAATACACATTTTGACAATTTCACTGAATTCAATCTCATACACACAACATACCACAATAAATGTACTGTTATACTGTCAAGAATCAAACCAGTGGGTTTGTGTTTTTTTTGTCAACTGAAAACATCAACATTTCTCTAAACATCACCACAACAAACTATAAAGTATCTGTAACCTGTTTCTGGTAAACGAATGACTGGCAGAGAACACTTACCTAATAACACTGTCATATAAACTTACCTCATATGCTCCAGGACCAGGAGTGTCATCTTTTGCCCCTTTAAAACGTTCCACTCGAGAAGCCCAGACTGCAACACTGGAAGATGGTTTTGTAATTGTATTATATGCCTCTAGATTGTAGGCTCCTGGTCCTAAAACAGGAAAGTGAGAAATGGAATAAGATGAATTTATTTTCTGATTTTCTACAGAACCTTGATTGCAAGCTAGGTCATAACAAAGAAATGAGAGATCAAAATCAGTTTCCTTGGGTTATATAAAACAATAACAATAATATAACTCATATTTTTACCACAGTCTATCATACTGTCAGCATAACATCTCATATACATTTGTACTGCTTGTTAAGTAAATGCAGATAGTACCAGTGCCTCAGATTATGTGTGTGCTGATAGCTGTTAACTACAAGTATGTTACAGAAATTTTTAACCGTTTACATAAGGCATCCTATGCCTCTTCTATCTATGCCACAGCCTGGCTCAGACTTAGGGGGTGTCTACACGATAAAAAAAATATGTACAGCGTTCGAAAGATCAATCGGATGCATACATGTCTTTCAGAAGGGGGGCTAGCGAATCCCCCGTAAACTACATGGATTCGGCGTGCGGGAGGCTTAGCGGATCTTGACTTAAAATCCATACAGCCATTCAAATTGTTGATCATCTGTACCCCCCGTTCACACACATACAAACAGGCTGTGTAATCTGATTGGCTGGCCGAGCAGCGGCGGTGAGGCTAGCAAGGAGGGGAATTGGGAGCAGCCACCATGTTGGATTACCGGATAAGCGAGTCTCTGGTAAGGGCATGAAATGGAGATTTTTTTACAAATATTTATTTTTCTTTTACATTGTAAATAGGGAAAACCAACTGTCTGCAAAACAGGTACCTTTTTAAATAATTTTTTTTAAAGCGGCAGGAGATTTAAAACCGCCGTTTGTCTCGCTCACTCCAGCCAGCTGGGGAAGGGAGGATCATACGGAGTTTAGGGGGGAGGCAAAAAATCATGTAGACAGATCGTACACTTTCATACGACTGCCTTTTCGTATTTTTTACACACACCCCAACAGATTTTTTTTCAGTTGTGTAGACATGCCCTTACTTTGCTTTGACAATGCAACAGATTTATATGATTTATAAGCCATTCCTGGGCCAAATCCACACTACACAAATAATCCAGTTTGAAATTGGATTATTTGCCATGGCTCCTTCCTATGGAACCCTGGAATTTGTAGTTTGGTGAGGCACCAACAGTCTTTGGCAGAGAGGACTAAAGACCTTGTAAAACAACAAATCCCAGGTTTCAATAGGAAGGTTATAACAAATAACCCAATTTCAAACTGGATTATTTGTGCGGTGTGGATTCGGCCCTGGGCACTGCTTAAAAAACCTCTGTTTTGGTGATGCATCATCTGCAGTGTGTGAACAAACTGCTTGCATTTGCCATGTTCTCTTGTGCAAAAGCAACAGAAAAGAGAGTGCTTTTAGTAAACAAGTTGCCGATCTGTTCTCAACAATTCTACAGCACAGCCAAGGCCAGTTATATGATAACTACACAATGGCAACATAAGATGACTATAGGAGGTGTGGTTCACCTACTTGTACATAACACATTTCTATCTTTCTCCTCAGGAGCTTAGAGTAGTTAAGCCTTACAACAATTCACTGGGGTAGGCAATTAAATCACGATAAAAACTATACAGATACTGAAATAGGAAGTCTATCTATTTTATATCCAACATTCTGATAGATACAGATGGACAAATCAATTTATTTCCACCCCATATCATTTTGCATGTTATTTTTAGCCTATAAATGTGTTCTATTCTGTTTCCACATTAATCTGAGGATATTTTAAAAATACATTTAAACACATAATTTGCACATATTTTCACACAAAATATAAATATTAAAATGCATTTTAGACCATATTGATGGGGGTTTTTTGAGCTGAGAAATGTCTCACAATGTTCTAAGTGTGAAATCCAACCTGCACATAAACATTTCTCTCTCTCTCTCTCTCTCTCTCTCTATATATATATATATATATATATATATATATACACACACACACACATACACACATACACACCTCTTTGGTATGTTCCCTTTCCCAGTGTGTTGATTGGCTGCTCAGGAAACACACCCAACCAATCACCACACACGTGCAGATTCCCTCTCCACCTCACAATCACTCCTGCCACTCAATCTGTGCCTCAGATTGGGACCAAAATAGTCAATTGGCAGTGGCGGCAGTAGCGGGCTGCCTGCAACAGGCCGCATGCAATGGGACCTGGACAGTCAACTAGCGGCTGTGGGATACTGCTGCTGCCGCTGCGACAGAATACAGATAGTCAACTGGTGGCAGTGGCAGCGGTGGGCCCCCACAGCTGCCACTGTAATGGGACCCAGACAGTTAATTGGTGGCGGCAATGGGATGGTGCTGCTGCCTCTGCGACAGGACCCAGGCAGTCAATTGGCAGCGGCCACGGCCGTGGTAGGGCAACAAAGTGAGTCACCCTTAGCAATTCTGAGAAAAGTATGGAATGCTAAGAAGGGGGAGGAGGAATTTAAAAATCCACCAGCCTACCTTACAGGGTTGTCATGAGGTTTACTGGGCATTTTGGGGGAGTTTTTTTTAACAGTGTATGTTATACCAGGTACAGCTAGCAGAAAGTGTAATTAGTCCAGTCTGTATTATAACACAAAATCTGAATTTCTCCATTGTCCCTTCTATAGGTTAAATAGGTTAATCTTGAGGAGAAAGTCTTCTCCATAACCTTCCTTTTGTTTGTGGTTTTGGCTGGTTCCTTCAGAGGGTAGATGTCAGAAATTCTAGGAGGAGAACCTTCATATCTGTACGCTGTTTTCTTGTGTGTTGAGCTGCTAAAATGCAGATCAGGGTGTTAACTGAATAGCAGAGGATTCCTGGGCTAAGGAGCAACCAATCCAACACAGACTGATTGTTGGCTCCCTATGAATCTGTTGGTGCCCCTTATGAGCCCCACCTCCAGAAACCCCCAAAATTTGCTTATTCATCATTTGGCTTATTAATGTGGTCTTCCACTGCGAAGAGCAGTAAGGTTTCAGGGAATCGCTGTATGGATCTCAATAGGCATGTGTTGAAAGCCATGCATCGCCCAAAGGAAGAACTACTTACAAATTCCAAACGATTCCATTAAGCAGATGGAGTATTCCTTTGTTTGAAGGTATCGAGCTTCCCTTCCCCAATCACCTAGCCATCAAAAGAGGCAGCTTATGTTTTATAAATCTAATCACTAAGACATTTAAGGCAGTTGCAAACACATTAACATCTTTGGACACCTATTCTCAAGACCAGGAGTTTTCCTGAAACTCATTGTGCAATCTTTGGAATCTATTGTTTCAACCCATGAAACTTCCTCACCTCACGGCATGTTTTTGGTATAAATATTGGCTGAAAATTATGCCTCACTGCACACAGAACCATTGCTTGGGCACAGTACATTTCTTTCTGTGTTAGCCACTCCAGATTCATCCATCCATGCTACCAGTTTGCTCAACAACTTTGGACTACAAGACAAGAGTTGTATCACCCCAGCAATCTCCCTATCTATCCCTCTGGCAACCTCTCTTCTTCCATTCCTAGTGGTCTTGTGTGAATGCTTCTTGTATGAATGTGTGCGTGCTTGGTGTTATTAATTTTAAGACTTTAATAAACATCGTTGTTAATTTTTCATTTTGCATTTGTGTGCATCTATTCAGTTAGTAGGGGTATAGTTGGCATAAAGATCTCCTCTCTGTTGCCCCCTTTCGCATTGCTAAGGTCGAGTTGCTGCTAATTTCACCAACATATTAGAAACTCGATATTTTCTTGGAATTTCCAAGATGTCTTTGGGTAACAACTCCTCAATTTACTTCCTGTTTGGGTTGAATCTTTGCCTTAACTACAACAGCAATCATTTCAAACAACTGTGGTCAGTTTCTTACTCCAGGCAATCCCAATTTGGGAGCCTCTGTTGTTATAGGAAAACTCTTGCAGAACAATAGTGTTGTCCTCATTGATATAATTCTTTCTGCCATTCCTCCTAAGCAGGTGTATCATGCTCCCTCCCTAAGCCGTTTCATTTCAGGCCTCAGCTGTTAGCATGCTCATGGCCCTTCTGTCTGTCAGCTCACATACATCAAAAGAAGTGCCCCATACTAGTATCTCCTCTGAACTCACCCATACAGTCCGGGCCATCAGATAAATATCATTATGATTGTTGGGCACCCCTTATTAACATACAGGATGTGTTTATCCCAAGCTGGGCCCAAACATTGCATGGAGTTTAAATTAATTGGAGGAGGTAGGATGAAGGGGGGAAAGAGCCTAATCTAACCCCACTTTATTCTTAACTTGATATCAGTCTTCTTATTACACTTCTGGACTATATACTGCTTTTTGCTACACTGTCCTAGGACATCGTTTCCATTATACATAAGTTGTTGCTTGTGCGACACAGGTCAAAGACTCACATTACCAGCTTCTCACAGCACCAGCTGAGAACTGAATTATGCAAAAGCTTTCTTCTATTTATTTACCAAAATGCCACATTTTAATCACAGGTCAACAAAGAATAAAACTTTTCACTTCATAGCAAGCATCTAGGAAAAGCCTGCCTGTGTCATGATTGGTATGTAATGGGAAAATCAAGAGAAGGTGATGCCTATAATTATATATTTTCTGGCCTTATGCAGGTTCACTCTCTATGAAATGTCAACCAGTGCTACAGGGCAAAAGCAGTACAGAACAAGAGCACTGGGTAATTTAAAGTGAAAATCTATGCTGCTGGTTCCTTAGTGTGAACATTTTTGGTACAGTCAAGGAGAACTGGAAAATGATTGCTTTACAAAATGGAGGTTTAAAAACCAAACACAAATTTTCTTTGCAGTGGGAGGCACATTTGTGGATCTTATGTTATTCAGTTGCCATCCGCTTTACTGCTGGCTCCTGTTATGAGCCTATAAAAAACGGGTGTTTAAAACAATGGCCAGAATCAAGGATTCAAAGAAATAAAGGTTACAGCAGAAACTGGAAGCAATGCAGTTCTTATCTGTCCATAGTTTCCATTCTAAATTTTCTATTTTAAGCAAGCAAGAATGAAAGAGGGACCTATGGTATCTTAAAGATGAACTTATTAAAGCATGAATTTCCATAGGCAAGACTTTCTCTCATTAGTCATATGAAAGATACAAGACATGATAAGGAACACTATCCAGGTTTAGAAATACCCTGACACCAGTAGATATAAGGCTCTGCCCCCATCAGTAACCATCTATTATTAAGACCAGAGAGACTGATCATGCAGCAAGTTGGGCCTTGTGGGGCTCCAGGTATACTATTGCTCCATGGTGACCTTGGCTGGGTATAAAGAGTCAGGGGAAGAAAAGCAATGGGAAAGGAAGCTCACTAGTTGAAGAGAAAGAGAGCAACCACATAATGATGACCAAGGATGACAATTCATGTGACTGATGGGCTAAGAAACTACCTCCTCTTGAAGCTTAAATAATTCTGGAGTGAATGCAGATTGTTGCCAACAAAAGCGTATAAAATTAGTTAATCTTAAATATGCTACAAATATACTTGATCTCTTTTTTGCTTTAACACACACAATCAATCTTCCGATGTTTAAGAGGCAGATAAAAATAATAGCCATTTCCAATGTGATGTTACGGTAACTTAATTTACTCCACAACAACTGTCAATAGGATCTTGAGTAATGTATTACCATGGTATGCTACTTGGAAGTAACAAGAGAAAAATTTGGCCACCAGAAAGGATTTGTCTGTATTCATTCATTCATTCATTGAAATATTTATACCCCACTGTCAGGTATCAGCATTTCCAAACTCACAGAGCACAAGCTTTAGGGTTCATCAGAAAACTTTATTGCCAGAAATCCAGGAAGCATGCAAGTGTTGCTGAGACTGAGAACCTACTGGATACACTATATGTTAAAAGCATTTTACAATCAACAAAATCTGGCGGGCTGCATAACTATTGGTTGTCTACCATCCACTGACACAGGCACTCCTTAAACTGAAAGTTAACATTTTCCCAGTGTCTCTAGCCTTGAAATCAAAACTGTTAATTGCAGATGCCTTGTTATCTTCTTTTCTGAGCAAAGCCCAAACATTTACACACACATCATTTCACCCTTACACAAACTGCTATGCACACTCTACACCAAGGCCACAGGAAAACTAATGAATATGGCAGGGGCAGGAGCTAAAGGGACTCATTCTGACACCTGGCCTATATCAAGAGATCTCAGGGTGGCTTACAACTGTCCTTTGAACTTTGCCTAATACTCATTTTTGATATAAATGACATTTCAGGTTAGGTCAAAGACCATAATCAAACTAATGAGTTCCCCATACAAGAGGAACAAGGCCATGTTCCCATACAAGAGGAACAAGGCATAACCACATAAGGCATACGATAATGTGTAACCAAAACAAAGATGCCTTTCCATAAAATAATTTGTGGCAGTATATAAATGTTAGTCAAATTTAAAAGCTACATGTAATAAAAATCTATTTACTAAGCATAAAGATGAAGATTTCTACATTTCAAGTGCATGGACAAGAACAAAAAGGTGTTTCTTATTTGATATTATATACCTGGTACCAAAACCTGAGTACAAAATATATTTCCTTTACAACAGGTCTGAATGAAATACAGATTTAGTATACATTTAAATCTCCACTTGTCTCTACAAAAACACAGAAGAAGGGGCAAAATTTTCCCAACTGCTATTTCCAATTATTTCATTGAGAAAAATTCTGACTTAAACATGTTACTCAGGACTGACATGAGACATATAAGGAACAAAGAGTATTGTGTCACCTTAAAGACTAGGAAATTGGTTATTTATAAATATGTTAATTTGTAAGGTGTCACAGTTTGAGATACTTTTATTTTTTATTATTATTATTTTTGCTACAGCAGACTAGCAATGTTATCCCTCTTTAAAACATCATAATGAGTTGGATATGTACTTGGGTCCAAACCAAAAACTAAAATCCTCAAAAGATTAAGTGAGAAGTAATGACAAAACTTTACCAGCTATCACTGACAGCAAAGGCAAGGTTAAAGTGTGTTCTAGCTGAATTAAGAAATAAAACAGATTCTCTCGCTTAAATCACAAATGCACATCCAGATGTCCAGAACATACATGTGGCATATATGTAATATATGAAGTCATACATAAAGTATAGACATAGAGTACAGACATTGTTTGTAGCACATTCTCCCAGTTGGAACAGAGGTTTTTGTACCTGAGCTGCCTGGGCCCCACTTAGGGCTCAGCTACAGAGACTTCAGCACGAGGGGCTAAGGCCAGTTTACAGAATTTTGAGGTCCCCTGCAACGCTTTATTTTGGGGGGGCCATATGTTTATCTCAGATCAGCGTAACCTAATCTAACCTAAACTATTCACAGTTCAGGATATTCAGACTATTATTAATAAAGTTTTTGTAGGATGAGGGTTACGATGGGGGCCCCCACAATGATGAGCCCCCTGTGGCTGCTGGTGTTGCAGGGCCCTTAAACCAGCCCTGCAAGGGGCTTATCTAGATGGGCCAAAAAAAACTGTACTCATTCCATAGTCACCGGTGAACAGGACTCCATTCTGACACTTTTAAAAAAATTCATTGTGTGCATATCTGTATAAGGGTATCTCTGCTTATCTAGTAATACAGTACCCTGGGCCAACGTATATTCGCATGCACAAGTGAACAGGAGGAAAAATGGAGCAGCCCCAGAAATAACATGACCTATAGGATACGTGATCAGGGTTAGACTGCCATTTTACATTGCCATGAATTCACCTATGATTACAGTGTGGTGGGATACTCCAGAGAAGCCCTGGTGACTGCGGCTTTTATGGGGCTTCTGCAGATCAAAAACATCTACAGTGACTATGAGGCAGGTTTCGGGTTTCCTGCCAATGCAGACAAGCCCCAAGTCTCAGGAGGGCCTTTTTCTCAAGAAAACTTCAATTACTAAGAAAGCTTCTACTCCTGAGGAGTCCTTACTTGCAGATGGTCATTTTGTTACCTTATTCATACTTTCCTCCTGGACCACTCTTTTGGACTGACAGGAGGCCCTCCATCATCCTCTGATTCCAGTACTGAGCTCCCTACCTGTTTAGAAGGGGACTCTGCCATGTGTCAAGGACCACAATCTTCAAAAGCAGTCTGCTCCTCAGAGACTTGGATATGGAGCCATGGATGCAAACTGTAGGAAAAGACATTCCACCTAAACATTAGGAAGAATTTCCTGACAGGAAGAGCTCTTCGGCAGCGGAATACACTGCCTCAGAGTGTGAATTCTTTGGAAGTTTTTAAACAGAGGCTAGATAGCCATCTGTCAAGAATGATTTGATTGTGTATTCCTGCATGGCAGGGGGTTGGATTGGATGGCCCTTGTGGTCTCTTCCAACTCTACGGTTCTATGATTCTATATGCCCCCGGAAGCTTTGGATCTTCCAGTGAAGGCAAGACAAGAAGTAGTTCTCCCACTGTCCCAAGCATTGGTATTTGACAGTTATTACCTTTAGTACCAGTGCTAGGGATGGAAACTGTGACCTTTCACAGACAAAATATATGTTCTACCAATGAACTAGAACCCTTGTCCTAAGATCTATGCAACTTCCTGGGGTTGAAGAAGGTGCACAAGAGTCACCAGGCCAGACAATAGCTGTGAAGTAACAGACTTGCTGCAAGAAGCTTTCTTAAGAATCAATTTTTCTTTCTCTTTTCTTTTCAGTAATGGATCTACCATTTCTTCAACTGTAGCCATGTATGTGGGATCCCACATCAAACTGAATAAGCACTTAACTTATCTCATTAATACATCTTTTTCTATGTACGCTTCTACAGCAGAATAATTTGGACTTCCATGGGCAGAGTAAGAGAGAGTATACTGAGAACAAGGGAGAGTAGACTGAAGAGGTGAATAAATGTGCACTTGCAAAAAACAGAGAGAGAGAAAATAAAAAGAAATAGAAGCAGAATAGTAAACTGATTAATTTTTAAACATGCAAAGTAATATTATATATGCACACATACATATGTGCACACAGAAGCACAGTATTAGATGCAACTCCAACAAACAAGGAAAAAAGCTATAAGAATAAAAAACCTGACTGTTGGCCTGCCAAGAAAACATTCTATTTCTTCCATTTTCTCTCTGCTTCAGGCAGTTCAAAAAGTAAGCTGAATATGTAGCAGTTCTCTTTTCCAGCTTATGGAGTTCCAATGCTGAATATCATGGAAATACAAGGAATTTCAAGTTTACAAAAATGAATGCTGTCTGTGTAGCTGTCAGTTCAGAAGAAAGCATTTGCCCAGACCTCATGAACATGAACATTAACCTTAAGGTGTCACAAGACAAGTTTTTGCTGCAACCGACTAACATGGCTACCCTGGTAAAATGAATGGGGACACCACACAAGCACTGTTGTGGGCTTGTAAAGTTCTCACTCATTTCCATGGGGTTTATGAAACAGATATTCCCTCTAGATTATGCCTCAATCTTTCACATCACAAATATCTTCAGTTGATAATGATATACACCACTGTATAGCAACACTTTCTCTCCTTTCTCATCAGGAAGGAATATTAAGAAATATTGGTAATATATTAAGATTTTTTAAAATGCAAATGCTAACCTTTTTATATCCCCCAAAGCTCTAAAAGGCAATAAAGCATGTCTGTCCCCAAGGATGAAGAACATTTGGGAGACTGCTTGTTCTGTTAATTTAGGGAGGCAAAATCAACAAAGAGAAGTTAAAAGCCTGCTTTCTAGAACAGTGCTCTATAAATGCTGGACAAGTAAAACATTTAGGTTAATAGGACTCAGTGGAGTATTCATGACAATCTGCGAAAGGAAGGTAAGATCTAGCCTGCTGAGTTTTCAAGAAAGCAGTGCTTTCCACTGCAAGCTCTGAAATCATGTTTGGCTCTAAGTCACTCTAGGTTAACTCCATAAAAGAAATGCTTGGAGACATTTTTATGTAGAGTACAATGTTGGCCTTGTGGAAGTGATATTCTTCAGGTAATCTCCAGATAACCCTTATGCTAAATATGAATGATGGTGTGGATGGGGGAAATGATGATGCTACATTAAAGATGAAGGGCAAAACTGTAATATCTGCTGTATCATTCTCTCTCTCTCCCTCCCTCCCTCGAGTGTACAGAAATCCCTTTCCCCATTTAAAAGACAACGAAGAGTTTTCAAAAATCAAGTGCTTAAAACTAAATAAGGTACTGAAGTTTTAAGAACAATGGTCAAGAGTTTGGGATAACTGAAAAGGTTATATTCAATAATTTTGTATTAGTGTCTGATTTATATACTATAGGATATGGTACAAGGGTAAAGCTCTTAAAGTTTTCTACATGTCAAAGTCAGGTTTAAAGGCAGATAACTTATGTCTTGGTTCATTCCTGTGTTCGCTTAGTAAGCCAGCAATTTATGACTTAGGAGGATGTGCTGCTGGTGCCCTAACATATAGGCTAGCACATATGGTAAGTGCACTGAAACATGGAAAATCAGAACATTTTATGAGGCCTCTGTCCTCTATAAATCAGTTAATATAATAAAATGTACCATTTTGTTTGGTAGCTTTCATTTCTGTCTTTTTGTATGCCACTCTGATAGATCAGGCCTATCAGTTTCCGGGCCCAGTATAAGGTGTTGGTTATTACCTTTAAAGCCCTAAATGGCTTGGGTCCAACTTATCTCCAGAACCGCCTCCTCCCATACAATCCTCCCCACATACTCCAGTCCTCTGGGAGGAATCTGCTTCAGCCACAAAAATCTAGGCTGTCTGCAACCTCCCAGAGGGCCTTTTCAGTAATCGCCCCCAAATTGTGGAATGGCCTGCCAAATGAGATCCGTCAGCTGACGAGCTTGAGTAGCTTTAAAAAAGCACTAAAGACGGATCTCTTTCGGCAGGCCTCTCCTGATTAGATCCCGGCCTCAGGATCTCAGTCTCCTGGCTTTTTAAAAATTATGTATATATTTGTTTTTAATGTGTTTTTTAGTTAGAAGGTTTTAATCTTATTGTGTTTAATGTCTTTTTATGGGGGAGGGTGGGGGTGGGTGGTGTTTTTAGTCATTATTATAATGTTTTAATTGTTGGAAGCCACCCCAATTGTTTTTAGCAGAGGGGCGGGGTATAAATATATTATTATTATTATTATTATTATTATTATTATTATCATCAGTATGGCCACTCAGCCTGCAATTCTGTAACATGTATCTGAACTCAATTGATCTTTGCTGCCTATTTTGCTGCCAATGGAGAAGGAAATTTTTATTGCATTTTTAATTGCATTTGTTCCCAATTACCTTATGGCCATGTAGATGTGGCCTAACCTTTCTGTCTGCATCAGCTCTCCCTCAATACCACCTTAAGCAAACACCTAAAGAAGAACACAGACCCCAAACTCCAACAATACGGTACCCCTTTCCCTCCACTGAATGATTTTTTTAAACATCTTTGCCTGATGAAGAAACCAGTGGCCTTTGAAAGCTAGCACGGTGTACTTTGTGCCCTTTGGTTGACCTAATAAAGATATCACCACAATGTGTACATTGTCTAAAATCAAACGTTCTCTTCTCCAGTGCTATTCACCTTGAGATTTCTCTCACCACCTGGAAAAGGTCAGCAGTTCCCCGAGACCTAGTAATCCTCGCTACAATTAATTGATCAACATTGTCACAATGGCTGAGCTTCAAACTGGAAAGAGGTCCTGAGTGGAGTGCCCACTGGGTTCTATTCTAGGGCTATTACTCTTCAACATTTTTATAAATGATTTAGATGATAGGATGGGGGGAATCTTTATTAAGTCTGCAGATGGCAGAGAACTGGGGGGTGGCTAACACATTGGAAGTTAGGAACAGAATTCAAAAGGATTTTGATAGACTATAAAATTGGGCTGAAATTAATAAAATGAAATTCAGTAGAGACAAATGCAAAATTATACATTTAGGCCACAAAAACCAAATGAACAGATGCGGGAGAGATAGTTCAGCAGTACTACATGAGAAAAGGACCTCGGGATTATTGTTGACAATTAAGTTGAACATTTGCCAACAGTGAAAAGAAGCTTCTTGACAGTAAGAGCTGTTCAGCAATGGGATCAATTGCCTAGAGAGGTGGAGGGGTTTCCTTCCCTGGATGTCTTCAAAAAGAGGCTGGACAGCATTGGGGATGCTCTAGCTAGAGCTCCTGCATTGAGAAGGAGGCTGGACTCAATGGCCCTTAAGGCTCCTCCAAGCTTAATGATTCTATAACTCTATGAACTGTCTCTTCAATGCCTTCACTAGTTGCAATGTTATTGGAAAGGCTCCTTTCTCTCTGGATTACAACCCATAAAGGCAGATACAACTGTTCTCTTCATCTCTTGCCCTTTGGCATCTTACTGAACAACCTATACAGAAGCTCTTCACTCTGGAACTGTCCTATGTGAGAATCAGCCCTAAAGCCAAAGGCCTAAATCCAAGTGTTAGTCCTAACTAAAAGTAGTCTGAGTGAATCAATGGAAAAACCATTATGTTAATTCCCATTGGTACAATGGAACTACTTTACTTGGGACTAACAACTGGATTTAGGTCTAATGGTTATTATGGCTAATCTCCTTTCTCCTCCCCTCTAAACAGCTAGGTGGATTCTGTGTCTAATCAATCCAGTTCTTCTCCCCATCTGGGTACCACAGGCTTTCTGTGGCCGATAGAAGCATTGGCCCACCACATGACCTCTCTGTCACCCTTACAGGAAGTTTTTTAACATCTTGATCTGCCAGAAGCTGGGCTGCTACAGCAGCAAATATGAACGTGAACATGGCACCAATGAGTGATTCAGTTATCAGATACATGTGTAATACCTTCTTATCACATTTGCTGTTCTGGAAAAAATTTCCACCTCCAATCTTTTCTCTGTATCTATGGTTTCTCCATTCTCTATCTCTTTTGGAGATTTTGGGCCCATCGAGACTGACTGTTCCTGTTCTTTCTGATTTTATTATTATTATTAACTGCCATCAAGTCGACTTCAACTTATGGCAACCATATGAATAAGAGACCTCCAAATCACCCTATCTTCAATAGCCCTGCCAGGTCTTGCAGACTCAGGGCCATGACTTCCTTGATTGGTCTATCTATCTGGAATGTGATCTTCCTCTTTTCCTACTACCTTCTACCTTTCCAAGCATTTTTGTCTTTTCTAATGAGTCATGTCTTCTCATGATAAGGCCAAAGTAGTCTCAGTCTCAGTTTAGTCATCTTGGCTTCTATGAAGAGTTCAGGTTTGATTTTTTCTAGGTCCCATTGATTTGTCTTTTTAGCAGTCCATGATATCCACAGAACTCTTCTCCAGCACCACATCTCAAACGAATTGATTTTCTTCCTATCAGTTTTCTTCCCTGTCCAGTTTTAACAATCATACACAGAACTGGGAAATATTATGGCATGGACAATCCTAACTTTAGTATTCAATGATATATCTTTACACTTCAGGATCTTGTCTCGCTCCTTCATAGCTGACCTTCTAAGTCCTAGTCTTCTGATTTCTTGACTGCAGCCTCCATTCTGATTAATGACTGAGCCAAGGTATGGAAAATCTTCAATTTTTCAGTGACTTCATTGTCTATCTTAAAGTTATTAAAATCATCCGTGGTCATTTTTATTTTCTTAATGTTCAATTGTAGACCTGCCTTTGCACTTTGTTCCTTCACTTTCTTCAGTAATCTTTCTAAGTCCTTGCTATTTTCTCCTAGTAGTATGGTGCCATCTGAATATCTTAAATTGTTGATGTTCCAATTTTATACTGGGTTAAAATAAACCGGTCTGGGCATTGGTATAAAAAGTCTTTGCTCATACAGGAAGGTGACAGAAAATATTCTAGGATAAACAAAATGCGCATGGATCTCCAAAATAACATTGGTAAGAAAAGGAACAAAATCTGTTTAACTAGGATTGTATTTTTCTGATTAGAACAGGAATCAACATGTGGCAATAAATTCTCCTGACGTTCTCTGTTTCTGTACCTATGTTACACTAAACATCGACAGACAAGAAAACCAAATGAGGGATAAGTTCTCCATACTCCTCATTATGAAAACATTAAGAACAGAATATGAATATTGTGGTTTTGTTTTCAAGAAGTAAATTATTGTGCCTTTATTTATTTACTAGATTTATACCCTAACATTCTCCCCCAAAATGGGGCTAAAGGCATCTCAATGTAGGATCTTCCATCAATACCAGAGAACAGAACAAGTTATCATGTCATATTTTAACATCCTCCAACAATGTAAACAGTCAAGGATGTTTTCAGCTGTTGAGGCTTAACAAAAATCAGCCTGAGACATCCCCCAGGTATGCAAAATAACAGCCCATGGAATTAATTTGTCAGAAATTATAGTAACTATAACAGACTTTTCTAATGTTAAATGTTAATATAAATCTAAACCTGTACCTGGCATTGTAATGTCAACATGAAAAGGGTTTCTTTCCTCTAAACTGCCTAGCTCTTATTGGCACTGTACATATATGATATTGGCACTGTACATATAAAACTGGCTATGGCTGTGCCAGGAAAAAAGAATGAGTGTAGAAAGACAAACTCTGGACAAACTCAGCTCTCTGCTGTTATTCCTGCATTGATACATGCAACTTTTGGAATGAATATCTAATTGCCTCTTCCTGCTATGTCTTCTCCATTCATTTGAGGCAAGCAGCCTGCTTTGTTTTATTTTTTAATTTTGTTTTCAAAGAGCCTAACATATTTATATGATTGAAAGTTTGTTGGATACTCTTTTTTTAGCAGCCCTTTTCATCCTTTGAGAACAAAAGCACTTTGAAATCTGTCCCAGAGGAAAGGGATTGAAACATTTATTTGATTTATTTATTTATATTCTACTTTTCCACTAAAAATAGTACTCAAGCTGCCTTTCTGGCAATCCTAGAATAGTTGATATTCAGGTTCAAACACATAAAAATGAGAATTAAGCAGATGCCAAACCTTTACCTAGAAAGAAATTCAACCCCAACTTCACCCATTTTCTTCCAATAGAGAAAAGAAATATGGTTAAAAAACTAACCAGGATAATTCAGGATGTCTGATACCATACCATCTCATTAACTGGGGGAACATGCTTTCTTTGTCCTAGAATGTCTGCTTTGAAAGAAAGGTCGACACAGTGGAAAATGCCTGCTAAGAACAGTGTAGGTGCTGTAGGCTATATTTCAGAAGAGGGATCTGGCAAAACTCTGAGTATTCCTTGCCTAAGAAAACCTTATTAAATTAATGGGGTTGCCATTAGTTGATAGGCCACTTGAAAGTGTGTGTACACACACAGAGACATGCATGTTCTTGTCTCACTGAAAATGGAAGACTCCCAGTATGCACAGGGCATTATACTGTAGTAATAGACTCTACAGGTTTTCAGTAAAATAGGAAATCTTTATCTACATGCAGTCTTGTGCAACAGGACTTCCTTGAGTTACCTACCATGACAGCCCCCATCTTGGAATATCACATAATTGGCAATATTTAATAATTTGGCTTAATGTGACCTTCCACATGGTTAGCCAGTAAACCAGGGACCCCCAGATACCAAGGCTGGAGTCACGTATAACCTGGGGAGGGGCCTTTGGAAATTCCCCAAATAGATAATACCCAGGTCAGAGTTTACACCTGGAGATGAGTCATCCACTAATCCACGCAATGATAGCAGAGACCTCAATGGTTGCAAAATGGGTTTTTCCTCTTTCCTTCCTCCCCAACAATAGAAAATGCCTGTTCCTATTAAATTACAAATACATCACCCATTAGCAATTATTAACTCTTCAGGAGAATCCTTTGTTTATTCCTGGGAAAGTCTGAGAAATATTGTATTACACTCTAAACACCATCCCTTCGGGGGAATTATCACATATAAGTATCACCCTAAAGCACAGATCCACTTCCTCTTGACTCCGCATCAGACTGTGTAGCCATTCTGCCTTCTGGACCCTCTCTCTGCAAGTTTACTTCACAATCTCAGCTCTACAGGGTTGGTATAGTATAACTCACAATCTCCTTACTCTATTCCTCTATCCAAATACTTCCTACTATCTTTGATAGCCTTGCGTGATTGCTTGAAGTCTGAGTGTTTCCGCGAATACTGTTAAGACTAACTTCCAATAAAGATCATTTAATTATATGTTCTGGCTTGGAGTCTCCTCAGCAATTACCAGTATACATAGGTCAAAAGATCCTGCTGATACCTGGCCTCTCTCTGCCAATTTGAGCTAATTAAGTATTTCCCATATTATGATTCAGACACTAGTGGGATCCTCATGGACACCACACCATTCAAGTAACACTTCCTCTTTTCAGCTCTCCTGTAAATTCCCCCAAACTGGCTCCAGACTATTTCTCAGTCCTTCAGAGGAGCTGAAGTGAAGAGAGGAATCATCCCTCCATTTCCTGTTTCCAGTGGATTCCACTGTTCTACCAGCAACAATCCAATGTTGGATACTGCCCAAAGCAATGATTCTTTCAAAATCTCAATTCCAATTTCTCAAAAGTTACCTGTAGTTTATTGTTGTTGTGTTCCTTTAAGTCATTTCCGACTTATGGTGGCCCTAAGGTGAACTTATCACAGGGTTTTCTTGGCAAAATTTGTTCAGAGGGGTTTGCCTTTGCCTTCCTCTGAAAATGAGAGAATGTGACCTGGCCAAAGTCACCCAGGGGGTTTCCATGGCCAAGTAGGGATTTGAATTCTGGTCTCCAGAGTCATAGTCCAACATTCAAACCACTATATCATGTCCAAGTCATAAAATATGGAGTGTTCTCTTTTACCTTAATTCATATTGTCAGGAACTGCTAGATCTATAGGCAGCTCCATTGTATGCTAAACTAAGGAAAAGCCAATGGCAGCTTGTCAGTGAAGGACCTTCAGACTCTGAATTGACCAGAAAAAGTATAAATGGGTTTACATTTCCAGCTTAGTCTTCCAACTCAGGCAACAAGGTCACTCTCAGTTCTTGTCTCTTCCTGCATTTCTGATGACTCTTCAATCCTTTTATATTTCTCCATTAGCCAGCCTCTAGATATGCCCTTTACTCCTGACTACTGGCTGGTCCCATGGTTGCTGTCTCATTGACAGATTGCTGCCTGTGGCCCAGTCCTGACAATATCACACTCCTGATTAGTTCTTTTACATTCTTCACACCAGCAACTCTGCTTCTACACAACTGACATATAACGCTACACCTGAATTTAGGATTACTCAGAATCAAACCTGAACATCCCTTAACAGTGAACTCAAAATACAAACCTTATTAAATATGGACATCTAGTGGCATTGAAAAGTAAAGGGATTACTCCCATTCTATATTCACATTTTTAGTCAGTTCTCCATAATGTTCCAGAAAGGGCAGAATTGTTCATAGGAATGATAAAATAAGTTCTTCAGTGTTGTCATCATTGT
This sequence comes from Gambelia wislizenii, assembly GCA_030847615.1. Lineage (NCBI taxonomy): Eukaryota > Metazoa > Chordata > Lepidosauria > Squamata > Crotaphytidae > Gambelia > Gambelia wislizenii. Next base: position 29,953,425 of record JAUMIR010000005.1, read on the forward strand.
ATCACAGTCATTTTTTTAACCAGACTTACTTAAATATTACCTGGGAAAATAAGTGTTAGATCTGAAAAACATAGGTCTTTCTACATTGTACACGGGGACGGGGGGAGACACATTTCACAGAGAGATAGCCAGGTAATTATTATACTACAGCAGGGCCCTTGTATTTATAGGAGGAAGATCTAATCTGTAACATACTTAACACAATAGCAAATTGAGCTTTCTTTGCAGATTCCTAAATATGAGAGATTCTAGCGCATTCTTTTCTTGTTGATCTAGGATGTCAAAGAAAAATATTCAAACAAATGGTTCACTGAAATTAACATGACATTAGTTAACACTGACTAACCAATTTCATTAACTCAAAGGAACTGAAGGATGACAACTGAGGCTGCAGTACTAAAACACACTTAAAAGGGAGCAAGACCCATTGAACTTCAGAGTAAACACACAAAGACTGAGATATAAGTTCCTCTGGATTGGATCAATAAAATGGAGATATATTTATATACTATTATAGTACAAAAACTACATGTTCTGATTTAAAATGTTATGCCACTTTCTTCTCTACAAGGGATATTCAAAAAACAGAACATGATGAAATGATTTAGACTTCTACATTCTCATTATAATAATGCCTGGTAGCCAAAGAACTGTGCAAGAGTAGGCCATTGAAGCTTCTCTCCCACTGAGCAAGATGTCCTTCCAGATGGTTGGTGAATCCTCCAGAATAAGGTGTACTGCAATATATGGGGACACTCCTCACAGAGGAAGACGGAAACAAATATGAGGTACTTCTTCATTCAACCCGTTGTTAAATCCTGCTTAGGAGCCCTAGTGGCACAGGGAGACCTGGTGGCACAGTGGTTAAATGCCAGTACTGCAAAACACAAGGTTATGAGTTTGATCCCAGAGGGCTCCAAGGTTCACTTAGCCTTCTGTCCTTCCGTAGGTTGGTAAAATGAGTGCCCAGTCTGTTGGGATCAATTAACTAAAAAACAATGTAAACCGCTTAGGGAGTGCTTCAGCACTGATAAGCAGTATATAAATATCAATGCTATTGTTATTAAGTCATTAAGATTGAAAAAAGTTTTTTTTAATCTGTATTTTGAATACATCTCTCATCACCAACATACTCCATAACAGATTCCATAACAGAAGAACCTGGGAATAAAATGTGTGTAGATACACAGAAAACAGAGAGAAGCCTTTTAAAGGAATTTCATTTACATAGCTTCTACAGTCTGTTGATATTTAATATTCACTTTAAAATCAGAAAGCTAATAATTCACTTTACAGTGAGTGACATCTGCTGGTCAGAAGGAAACACACATGCCTGCCCATACAGGCAAAGTTAGAAACCAATTAGTTATTCAGAGAGAAAACAATTTATAATTTTGAAAATATGTCCAATTGTAGATCTGTTCCAGCATAACCTATTATTCCATGAAAGATCATGAGACCTGCCACGTCAGCTTCTATACATCAGCAAAAAGTTTTTCCTTGTTTTGATTTCCATCCATGTTGAGTACTTGAAAGATGTTATTATTCACAAAGAAATTCCCAAATGGATACTACAATTCTCTTACTTTTTCCTCTTTCTCCCCACTGTTTTTGCTTTCATGGACTTTCAAGTACATTGTTATTTTTTAAAGCATACTTTCAAATTGTAACTAATATAATTTTTTCATGAACTGAGAGAAAAAATAGCAAATCTATGCATATTTATGAATAAGAACAAATAATCATTTGAAAAATACAACATTATGGGCATGTCTAAATGGTGAAAATAATCCTTAGAATGCAACCTGTCCTAATGGGATCCTGCATAATTCCACTGTAACCAGAAGGAGGGGGGACAAATCCACTGTAAACTCCTTGGGGAAAGCCTCTAGGGCTTTCCCCGAAGTTTTGAAAAACACCATAGAGAATGTGCATTGTCAATCATTAGGACAGGTGATCTCATTTATTCACATAGTCCCGGAAAAGCAGGCACAGAAAGCTGATTGAACGGACAGGAGCATGGGGCGGGGCTGCCAGAAGGCCAGAGTCTCAGAACAGCCATCTTAGATTTTTGTCTTAACAATTGTGTACTAAGGCGACAAAACAGACTTTTTCTTTTCTTTTAAAAATTTATTTAGGTAGAATATCGCACTATTGCGCACCCACATGTTAGATATGCCTTTTTTAAAAAAACAAAACATTTGGCGGCAGCAACTGGAAAAAATGAAAATGCAAGTCACAGCGACCATTTTGATCGCAGGCATGCCCGTTGGGACAGCGAAAACAGATAGCCTCACATGCCTGCAATCTTGCCAACCCACTGTTAAGACAGGTTGATCCTGCTTTGAATATGCATGAGTTCAGTCAATCCACATTTTCCCCTCGTAAAGATGGGTCCCATGTGTTCTTAAACAAATTAATCTAACAGACACCCCCCAGATCTTAAGAATGGTAGATCTGGGGGAGGTGTTTTAATGATGGGCAGGGAGACAAGCACAGGAGTTGGCCAGGGCGTAGACACACCCTGGCTAGGAGGAGGCAGGGGCGGGGTTCTGGCAGGGCCTATTTTACCCTTTGCCACCCCTGGCTTCCTCCTCTTTCCCAACTGATCGAAGAAGGGAGAACATCCATCACTGGGAACCGGTTTTTGAAGCCATGAGGAAGAGCTAAGTTGGCTGGGCTGTGCTTGCATGGTTGTATGATTGGGCAGCCCAGCAGTGTGTGTGGGGGGGTGGGTGGTGGGTGGGATTGATTCCTTAGCTTTATTGTAATTTAATTTGAACTAAATTGGCTTTGATTTGTGATTTTTCTTTGAATTAAAGTGGCTTTAAATTGATTTTATTATTACTATTATTGTTGTTACCTGATTTAAACTAGATTAACTTTAAACAGATTAAACTTCAATTGGTTATTTTCATTTGCTTTAATTGGTTAATTTAATTTAATTTGATCTAATTTGTTGCTTTAATTCACCCCCCCCCACTCCTTCTTGAAGGAGACCCCACTCCTTCTTTGGGCCTGCCTTTGGTCTCTAGGGATTCCTCCCCGTGCTCGGCCTCTTGCCTTCCCACTCCACGTGGGTGTCTCCACTCCACACCCAGGCCTTCTTGAGGCCTGCCTTCGGCCCGACGCGCCATAAGGCACCCACCTTATCCCCCACTCCTTTGGGACCTGCTTTTGGCCTCCACGGCCTCCTGCGCTGCCCCACGCAGCTGCTCCACGTGGCCGCTGCCTCTCAGCCCCGCTTGCTGTGCCCCCCCCGCGCCTCGGCCCCGATCGCTCTCCCCCCTCCCTTCCCGAGCCTCCTGCGGCCGCCTCGGCTCCACATGGCTGCTGCCTCTCGTCCCCCCCTTGCTTCCTGGCGCCACTGCCTTTCATTCTTGCTCGCCCACGCCTCCTGTATGAGAACTCTGGTTGCGTCATGGGCTGGGTAGGAATTTTTACCTGCACTTTTACGGGGCGTGTTTCACCTATCCCATACTGTTGCTTGGGACTTGGAAAATTGGCCTAGGGCATGGTTCTTTAAATAGGCAGTCACTTGCAGGGAGTGGGGAGACAAGGATCTGGTGTTCACCTATGGCAACCTCAAATTGGGTGGAAGGATGGACCTCACTGAACTGTACCGGCATCTTAACGGATGGGGTGCAGCAAGGTAGGCTATCCTTGGGGCCAGCATCAGGTTGCGATCCTCCACAGAAGCTACACGGCTTGAGGATTTGTGACCTGGTGCCAGGCCTTCCAACAGATGGTGCCTGAATGGAATCCCAGGTACCAGGATCCCCTTCAGGGCTCAGGTGAATCTCCCAGGGAAGATGGGGGATAGGTCACATGTGACCGTCTGCTCCAGCTGCCCCCGCATTGGGTCTCCCCCTATTTTGTTTGCATAGCCTAAGAAATAAACAAATAAATAGGTAAGATTACAATAAAGTGGCCCGTATTTCAACCCAATCTTTTGTGTCTTGTCTCATTATTCCATGCGTCAATCATTAAACACACAGCCATGTTTACTAAACAGCTGTTTCGGTTTGCCAGTTTAGTTACAAAGAAGTGTATGTCTATAAATGTGTATTTCATTTATATCCTATTTCTTCCTATAATGGTGGCTGACAACATATTGAAAAACTATACAGGTTAAAACTATACAAATCACTAATAAAAGTATAAATACAAGAGTTATTTAACATACACATAGCAATAGAAATAGCAATAGCATTGATATTTATATATTTTTAAAATTTTATTTATTTATTTATTTATACCCCACTCTTCAGCCACAAGGCTATCAGAGCGGCTTACAGATTGTTTTAAGCAATAGCAATATACACATCTACACTGCATTAAGCAGTTTCCAATGTGTCTTAGCTTATTGCCCCCACAAGCTGGGTACTCATTTTATGGACCTATGAAAGGATGGAAGGCTGAGTGAACCTTGGAGCCCTCTGGAATAAAACTTGCAATGTGGTGACTTGCAGTACTGGCATTTAACCACTGTGCCACCAGGGCTCCCTGAGCCACCAGGGCACATATACTCTTGAAGCTCTACTTAAACAAAACCACAACACTAGTGGGGATACACAGTAACCCCGTGATACAGCTCCCACCACCAACATGTCCAAATAACCACACAAAGCTTTGTTGCACTTACAGCCCAATTCTATCTCCCCCTTCACTGCAGCAGGGCTCCACTAAGGTGCAGTACAATGGACATTGTTGGGCTTGAATGGGGGAAACCCCTGGTTACGCCCAGCTGTGAAGGTCACTAGGTGACCTTGGATGAGTCCCACACTTTTAAACAAATGTATCTCACATGACAGTGGTGGAAACCCCCGGGGTGCAGGGGCAGAAGGACATTGTGACAAGCAGTGGCTTGGAGTACTATCTCTAAGGCTTTGCCCTCAGGCAGAAGTAGACACCTATGACTTAAACAAGCCCTATGTACTGCACATTTACCTAGGAGTATGTCCCACTGAACACAGTGGGATGTACCAGAAAGCATGCATAGTATTGTGCTGTTTTTTTTCAGCAGAAAGCATGCCTTGTTTTCTTTATCTATGTATATCCTATCTTTCTTGACCCAAGGTGGACTATGATATAGAGTGAAATTAAATACAGCTGAAAGTCAGCCAGATTATTAGAGAACAATTAAAAACAATTAAAACAGCATTGAAATCAAAACAGTTTAAAGACATTTAAAAACATAAGCATTTGTGGGGGGAGTACAGCACCCTTCTGCAGCAATCAGTTAATGGCCAAAACCCTGTCAAAATAAAAAGGGTTTTGCATGCCAGCAGAAGGAGTGGGGTTGCACCATATCCTGTGAGAGACACTCCTCCCTACTCTATCCCAGCATCATTAATGCTTATTGTTGCTGTGTGCCTTGAAGTGAAATCTTGTGTGTATAACTGCTAGTCTACACTGTGTGTATAGGCACACAAACTAGTCTGCACTGTGCTGGCATGCACACGATCTTGCGTGTGTAGTTGCTAGTCTACACTGTTATGCTAATTGTTGTTGTTGTGTTATGGGATGTTTTTGTTGTTGTTACCTTATCCAAGGGTGCAGCCACACTACATAAATAATCCAGTTTGAAACTGGATTATTGTCAGGAAATGACATGGATATGACCACAAGATGGAGCTGTAAGCTTAGTCATGAAAGTAGTTAAGCTCCAGTGGCAGGTGTGTGTGTGAGTCAGCACTTGAGAGTATGCACACGTAAGATGCCTGATGTAACAAGCATTGTTTAACTGCCTATAAAAAGGAGATGGGAATTATCTCCAGTGTGGGTTTGTTGTGGATGGTGGTTGGTGAAGCAGTTTGTTGGTTTGAAAGAGAGTTATGAGTATTAGAGACAGCTGTCCTATACTCTGTATATATATTGTAAATATACTGCAAAGATTAAAGCTCTCAAGTTGAGTGAAGGCTGGCCTTGTTGCTGTCTTTATTTGGCAAACCAGAGCTCAAGGCAGTGTGCTGGAGTGAAGGAATTTTTCCTTCTCAGCCTGAAGTCTTTTGCAAAAGTCTCTCCAGAAAGCCTTCTCCTTGGCGTCCTGTCAACGTGGAACAACTCTGCAGGTGGTCGTGGTGGACACAGCGCGTCTTTCTATGCCCTAACAATTATTTCCCCTGGCTCCTTCCTATGGAATCCTGAGATTCGTAGTTTGGTAAGGCACCAGCACTCTTGGGTAGAGAAGGTGAAAGTCCTTGCAAAACTACAAATCCCAGGATTCCACAGGATGTTGTTGGACTGCAACTCCCAGGAATCCTCACAACTGACAGTGCTGACTAGAGCTGCTGGGATTTGCAGTTCAACAAAATCTGGAAGACTGCATGATTCCCATCCCTTCTTCCCAAATGTATTTTTTATGCATACTGCTGCTCCAACACAGAGTAACTATACAAAACCTGGATAGTTCATTTTGTTGAAAAGAGCCAGGTAGTGAGTAGATATTGCTAACCTGTGACACCTTCTTTTAGCAACTATAGAATAGAATAGCAACACATGCATTACTAACTGTTGTTTGGCATAACTGTGAATTCTTGGTTGTGTAATTGCATGCACTTGGTTGTGTAAAATAAGGACATAGATTGTACTAAAAAACTGCAGCTATTTGGTATGTAATGTGTATTATGTATTTGCAGATGCCTGTTTAGCTACTATTTCTTCTAGATATGAATTGTTAATACACTTCTTGTTTTTAATCCAACTGACACAGTATTTGAACATTGTGTCAAATCACACATTGCTGTATGGCATTGGTTCTATAGAGCATACCTTGATAGCAGATCAAGGCAAAGTATTTTCAGTACCCAGTCCCAGTATTGTTAAGTGAGAAAAAAGCACACCATCTTCCATTTAAAAAAAACTTTCTGTATCAGCCCTTCACCATGAACCAAAAGGCTGTATAAAGAAGATGGCCTTTGCCTGCTGGTAGAAGGAGAGCAGAGAAGGAGCCAAAATAGCCAACCCATATACTTTACTAATGGAAAGAATATTTCTAAATATTCAATGCACAGGAGAAAGATAGGTTTCCTGAGCACTGGGAAACCCTGAGGAGAATTCTGCATGACAAGAATCGTTGCACAGGAAACATGATTTTCTGTATATAAATGTTGTTTTCTGTGCAGACAATCATCAAGCAGTATTTTCTGTTTAGGCAATCCTATTTTCTGCATCAAAAAAACCACGAGTGTTCTGTTTTGTTTTTGTGTGCAGAAAAGAAACTGCACAGTTTTCAGGGAACTGTCTCACACCTGAAAGAAAATGTATTATATTATTTGTTATTGTCTATGAGAATGAAATGAATGAAGACTTACATCCCTACTCTAGATAGGTAACAAATGGCATAGCTACCATAACAAAGATTATCATCAGCTAGAAAAATAACAACTTTTATTTGGCATATGTTTTCAGAGAGTCCAGATCACTTAATGGGATACATTTGAACATGCCCACAAAAAATGATACCGAATAAAAATTCTTCACCTTTATGCTGTCATGAGACTCTGTGTTTGCAATATACCAGGGTAAGCAATGGTGAGGGGTTGGTAGGTACGTTGGCCAGCAAGGAGATTTTGAAAGCTTAATTGCCCACTGCCACCTCCACCTCTGAAAAAAATTACAAAATGAATTGGCCTCCAAATGCTCCAAATCCCCTGAGTGGTGTGGGAGGCACTTTTTGTTCCCCCGGGCTATTTTAAGCCAAAGAGGGGGCACTTTTTATAGTTTTAGCAGTTCTGGCTTGCTTCCCATTTTTTTAAAGTCCTCTCCTGAGCTTAAAACACACATTGGAAACTGCTTAATGTAGTGTAGATGTGTAAGTTGCTATTGCTTAAAACAATTTGTAAGCCACTCTGATAGCCTTGTGGCTGAAGAACAGGGTATAAATAAATTAAAAAAAAAAAACAGCCAGGGTGTGGGACATGGCAAAATTACTCCACATGCTCCCTAGAGGTCATCTGCTCCCCAGTCATTTTTTTTAAGAGTGCTGAGAGCCCTTGGGGGTCTCAAAGACAGCCTGTGGACTGCACTTATCCACTCTAGTCATAGATTAACATGACTACCCTCCTGAACTAATCAAAGTCATATATCCAAACAGAAATTGCCTTGCTAAAGCTGTTAGTGGCAAGAGTTTTGTAGCCATTTAGCAGGCAGGCCCTAGAGGCAGTTTTGTTTCAACCTATCCACCCCGAATGGGCTCTTTGCTTAGAACTTTGGATTCAGTGAAGGGGCTAAATCTAGGACCAGAACAAATGTAGAAGTGCCATAGGACTCCATCTGTTGTTGCTTATAGAGTGTGCAGAACACAGAATTTTTAGCTATGTGATAATGTTTTGATGTATTTCTATGTATGCAATGATAATAAAACCAAGGGTAGGATCCAGACAGCTTTGTCTACACCAACAAAGGGATTTTGCACTCTGTCTGCAGGTCACACCACCACATAGGCCTCATCTCTCAATATTGTTTCTCCAGGAGGTACAGGGGCTTGCAGTGGAATGGAGGCAAGGAAGCCTGATTGCATGATCAGAATTCTGCTCTCACTTCTCTTAAATAATGCTTTCACACTTTTATTGACATTTATATTCTGAGAATGGTAACATGCTACTAGAAGGCAAGTAGCACAGGAGGGGAAAGAACAAAAAACTAATTAAGAAGAGATTCCCTGAGGGTCGCAATCAACATTTTCAATAGCTCACATTAAGTTTTAGAGCTTTTTAAAACCAAGAGTGATATCAAAAACATCTCTACAGGAACCAAAAGAGATGTTTTCATGGTTCTATTATTTTAATTGAGATCTAAAGCCTTTGTGGCACTCAAAAATGCCAAAGACTATAGATACACACTACATAATTTTAACCAAGAAATTTATTACAATTCATAACTGCTGATCACTGCAGTATCTCCACTTATTTAACAATGTCCATGGAAAAGAGAAACATATTAGGCCTTTGCTTCAGCAAATACTGAAATCTATTTATATGCAAATAGCCTATCCATTATTAGTATGAGAAAAGGGACATAAAGAGGAGAATAAATTATCAGTGGAAAACATTAGTGAAATCTGTTTGAAAACACAGCATTTCAGGAGAGTTCATTCACAATATTTGTTCTGCTCTAAAACAGAACTGCCAAATTCAACATTCAGATGAGATCTACATGTGCATTATTTCCCATACCAACCTGTTTTCTAAAACAAATGTATCCTTTCTGTAGATTTATTGGAATTTAGTGGAATGCACTGCCTCGGAGGGTGGTGGAATCTCCTTCTTTGGAGGTTTTTAAACAGAGGCTGGATGGCCATCTGCCGGGCATGCTTTGATTGTGTGTTCCTGCATGGCAGGGGGTTGGACTGGATGGCCTTTGTGGTCTCTTCCAACTCTATGATTCTATCTTTTTTCTTATACACATACATTATTACACAGACACTATATTGCTATATTTTTTCTACAGACTATTTTTAAAACATGGAACAACCTATAGTCACATCAGTCATGTTTAGAGACTCCTGTAAGGCAACCTACAGAATTCACTAAGCGGGAGCTGGCTTGGAGAGAGAGAAAAAACCCAGTAAAATTGATCATATAGCTGACACTTTTTGACTCAGTATTTTCAGCCATAAAGTAAAGATATTGGTCTCCTTCTCACAAGCTTTGCTTTCGTGGATATTAAACCAGAGTTATTGCACTCAAAGAAACAAACATGTTGTCAAGCACTTGCTCTAATTTAGATTTGTGTTCTAAACTAGGGCCACTCTTTCCATTGGCTTTTCAGCCCTTATCTGCATGCTCCACATCTCCACTTATGAGGCAGCAGGGTCTGTTGCTGTGTAACAGAGAGGGTGGGAGAATGCTTTAAGCGTCTAAAAATGCCACTGAAACGGGAATCATGCATGCTTCCATAGATGTACTATAACATTGAACCTTATTTTCTAAATCCTCTCATGACTGTTACAACACAAAAGCAGCAAACCCAGCTACTTCTGGAATATCTGGCTTCACATCCCTACTCTCAGTGCTTTGTTTCCAGCTAAAGGATTGAGTCTTCTCTAAACTGTGACTAGCAAATATTTTGTCTGTCTCCCAAGTACACCTAAGGTAGAATACCCAAATTAATAGAAGGGCCTGAGCACCATGGCACCATCTTTCGGTGGTGGTGGGATTGCATGCTCCACTGAAGCAAGAGACAATGCAGCTGGTAGCATTTCTACTGGTAGGGTAAGTAAGTGAGTAACAGTTTATTGCTTGTAGCCAAAGGCCATTGCAAAACACTCATCATCCTCATGCAAAGCACTATCAAGTAAAATATTTATAGCACCAGATAGCCGGACAGACAGATAGATAGACAGCCATATACATATACATATGGGAGGGTACATATGAAAGAACTATTTACATATATTGGCTTCCATAGCCCTAAAAGTTCAAGTCATCCTGAGGATATTGGAGAACCTCAAACATTTTTTTTGCTGATATAGAGCAATATAGCAACATAAAATAAATTAGACTACCAAGTTTGGTGGATGTATTTTCACAAAGCTCTCTTGAACCTTCCATGCTATGAAAGCAAAGCAGGCTACATTATTAGAAACCTTACTGTCAACATCCCTCAGTAAAAATACTGTTGTCTCTTCATATTCGCTGGGGGTTGGTTCCAGGAGCCCCCCATGGATACCAAAATCCGTGAATACTCAAGTCCCATTATATGCAATGGCATAGCAAAATGCTGTCCCTTACATAATATGGCAAAATCAAGGATTGCTTTTTGGATTATTATTTTTAAGAATATTTTCAAGCCGTGAATACTTAAATCCATGGATACAGAGGGGCAACTGTACTGCTTTTTCCTGGGTTGAACTAACCACCAGTACAGTCAAATAGGAGGACAAAAACTGCTCTCTAGAAGAATTGTACAGTAGACAGTAGAGGAGACAGTGAGAGAGATCCTCATTTTTGACAGCTACATGCACACACTCCCTCTCAGCCGTAGGGATTTTCAAATATCTACCAGTCAGAATCGCTGTTGCCATTGTCTGAAACTGCAGTTCAGTAAATGCTTTCCTGACCTGTGGAGTGGTTATTTTTCCCAGATAACTTGTTCTAGAATGATTTTCCATAAGAGGACCATACCAACTGGAAAAGAGACTGGACTGTATTAGGATGTTATTTGTTATGACTGAAAACCTAATTTATTAATTTCCCTCCTGGACCTACACTGATCACTCTCTCTCTCTCTGGCTTTTCTTCGCAAACGAAGATTCAGGAAGGACTCATCCCGCGCTTTCTGCAAGCGCGCTGATGACTAAAAAGGCCAATCTGAGATAAACAAGTCCGGTTGCAAAAAGCACAGCAGAAGGTCTCCTTGGGTGATGTTTTTGGGTTGTGATTCTTTCTGCGTTGTCGTTTCTCTTCAAGACTTGTTCGTCGTGCAGGGCACACTGATCAGTTTATCAGGTATAAGCCCATATTTAGCCATTTGTGAGATGCAATCATGAGCCCATTCCTCCCTTGTCCAGTAGCTCAAGCCATGGCATTTTGGGGAAATAGCCATCCTCTAGATGATTCATCTTCAACCAGAAGCACAACATATGCAGTACAGTTCTGGTTGAGATGGAGGGCAAGCCTGTATCAGCTCTTAACATGGCTGCTGGTGTACCAGGTACTAAGCTAATACCTTTCTCAAAAATTTGTTCTGGACCTCCATATCTTTCAGGTTGGCCATGCCTCATACTTCAGCCCCATGTAGTAACTGTGCCAGGATTTTAGATGTATGTACTTTCAGGATAGGATTTACCAGTTGTCCTCCTTTGACTGGCTTCAGGACAGGCTTTGGGGTTGAGACTGCCATGGTTGCTTTGACCGACGATCTGCGTCTGAGCATCGACAGGGGTAATGTGACCCTGTTGGTGCTCTTAGACCTCTCAGCGGCTTTTGATACGATAGATCACAGCATTCTTCTGGATCGCCTGGGGGAGTTAGGCATCGGAGGCACTGCTTTGCAGTGGTTCCGGTCCTTCCTCTCAGGCAGGACCCAGAGAGTGCTGCTTGGGGACAGTAGCTCCAGTAAAAGGGAGCTCACCTGTGGAGTACCACAGGGTGCTATTCTGTCCCCGATGTTATTTAACATCTATATGAAGCCGCTGGGTAAGATTATCCGGAGTTATGGAGCTGGGTGTTATCAGTACGCTGATGACACTCAGATCTATTTCTCCGTATCTCGTTCGTCGGTCTCAAACTCTGATGGCATCTCTTCTCTCAATGAATGTCTTCGGGCAGTAATGGGCTGGATGAGGAAAAACAGATTGAGACTGAATCCTGACAAGACGGAGGTGCTCACGGTAGCGGCCCCGAAACCAAGAATCGAGTTGCAATCTCCAGTCCTGGATGGGGTCACACTCTCCTCCAGTGACTGTGTTCGCAGTCTAGGGGTGCTCCTTGACTCGTCGCTCCTGATGATAAATCAGGTAAATGCGACAGTCAGGAGCGCTTGTTATCAGCTTCGGCTGATACGCCAGCTGCGCCCTTTTCTGGAAGTAAGGGATCTTGAGACCATTGTGCACGCGCTGGTAACCTCACGTCTGGATTTCTGTAATGCTCTCTACATGGAGCTACCCTTGTGCCTAGTTCGGAAATTACAGCTGGTACAAAATATGGCAGCCAGGCTAGTTTCTGGAACATCTAGGAGGGACCACATTACTCCGGTTCTGAGGTTCCTCCACTGGCTGCCTATCAGCTTCCGGGCCCAGTACAAGGTGTTGGTTATCACCTTTAAAGCCCTAAATGGCTTGGGTCCAAGCTATCTCAGGGACCGCCTTCTCCCTTATAATCCTCCCCGCACTCTCCGGTCCTCTGGGAGGAATCTGTTGCAGCCACAAAGACCTAGGCTGGCGACTACCTCCCAGAGGGCTTTCTCGGCTGTCACCCCCAAATTGTGGAACAGCCTGCCCGACGAGATCCGCCTATTGACATCATTAGACAGCTTTAAAAAGGCTGTCAAGACGGTTCTCTTCGGGCAGGCTTTTCCAGAATAGCTAACCCCGGCCTCAGGAACCCCCTCTGGAGGTTGCTTTTGGACCTCCAAACAGATGCTGCCTGCTTAAAAGGGTTTTTAACATATTGTATTACATATTGATTTTAACTTGTATTAATTTAATAATGTTTTAAGGGGAGGGAGGGATTTTGGGTTGTTTTATACTGTCTACCATTTTATCGTTGTAAGCCGCCCCGATTGCTTGCAGAGGGGCGGGATATAAATAAATTTTATTATTATTTATTATTATTATTATTATGTAATAGAATTTCCAAATGTTCTGTATCCCCATGCAGCTATAATACTGTTGCTCTTGGTAAGAGTCTTCCATGTTGAATTAGAGCTGAAATGGAATTCTAGGTATTTAAATGTTTTAATCTGCTCTATTATCTGTCCATCCAGCCTCCACATGTGTCTCGTTCACTTTTTACCAAAAACGAACACCTTTTTCTTTTAGTAGTTGATCTTAAGATCTTCTTGTTTACAGAACTGGCCAAACTTTGATAACATCTGTCTAAGGCCAATCTGTGAGAATGACATCAACACTACATCAGCATATAATAATACTGCTGCAGGTTGAGCATCTCTAATCCAGAAATCCAAAAACCTTCAAAAACCAAAACTTTTTGCAGCCAGCTGCCCGCTTCCACCCGCAAGCCAGTAGCTGCAGCACTCCTGCTCGATAATCTCTCAGATCCACAGTCTCTCCCCAGCTTTGCATCTCATTCGTTCGCTACTAGTTTTGTATACAAGATGTGAGGCTGGAGAGAGACTGAGGATCTGAGAGACGCATTGTAAATGTTTATGCATCACTTTGTTTAAATGGGAAATTGTTGTAATGGTCCAATAGTTTCGGGGGGGTTGGTATGTATATTGAGCATTTCCATTCTGTAGACAATTGTTTTATTTTCCATATTTGTCAGCAGAATTTTTAAGAATTTGGATGGATTCTATCTCTATAGAAAAGCTGCTCTATTAGTATACCCCCTGGAAAATATAGGTTGCACAACTCCTATAGCTTCCCATCTGGCAACTTCAGCCATTCAGTACATATACAGAGAGGGATTTTTAGACCACCAGAGGTAGAAAGTGAAAGAAGGAATAGGAATCCCTAAACAGCAGGATTAGAGTTAATGTCATCTCTAACAAAGACTAACTAGTCCCCCAAGGCCGTGAGACTGAAAGGAAATATCCTAAAGATCATATCCTGGAATACTCCAGGCTGGAAAAACAAAACACAGACCACAGGGGATTTTCACAAATGTATACAAGCATATGATGTGGTCTTTTAAAAAGAGACTTGACTGGTGGAAGTGAACCAGCTTTCAGCCTTATGGTATGAAAAGTGCCAGAAAAAAAAATCTTGAAAGGCAGGAAGAGGCAGGGGCCATTTGGTTTTTTTTATAACAATGCAAATTGCAGCCAGGGCTTTCCAGCAGGTTTCCCAGCTGCATCGGGGTAACTCCCTGGGCTGGGGAATATAAATGGGACTACTGCTAGTACATGTCCATGGCTGGCAGAGTTGACAGCAAAGGGGGGATCATCTCTTCAGGGGAGCTACTTTGGGATGGCATGAGGGTGAAGGCCTCTCCTGTTGTTGCTCTGCAAGAGAGAAAAACTTGCCTGCTTAAAGACACTGCCCTGTTGGCATAAACAACTGACCATTTTCGTGTGGAGCAGAGATGTGTTGGCAACAAAGGGCCAGTGCCAGTTTAAGGCACCAGCGGTGTCAGCATCCCTCAGGGGGCCCCATCATTGTGGAGGCCCCCGTAGTAACCCTCCTCCTGCAAAAACATTATTAGTAATAATCTGAATATCCTGTACTGTGAATAGCTTAGGTTGGGTTAGATTACATTGATCTGAGATAAACATATGGGGGCCCCCAAATAAAGCATTGCAGGGGGCCGCAAAATTCCTTAAACTGGTCTTGCAAAGGGCAGGAAGTAATGGTGTCAGGAAGCAGACATCCAAGCTATACAGGGCAGCGGGATGTAAGGGAATGGGAGACAGTTGCACTATCCTGGGGGTAAAGTTCACAATAGGATGTTAGTCACCCCCAAACTGTCCCCCATCCCAAATAATCTGGATATCAATGGCAGCATTCCCCCAGGGTTGAAAATGCAGTTACTGCTTAATGCCAGGTCACTGAATGGTAGAACAGCTGCCATTCAGGACTTGATCCTAGATTAACATGCCAACTTGGTAGGTATTCCAGAGACCTGGTTGAATGAGTTGGGGGGAGAGGGTAATCTTTCTCAACTTTGCCCACCAGCATTCTCTGTGCAGCAGCAGAGAAGATCAGGGGGAAGGGAGGTGTGTCAGGATAATATCCCCATGTCCTGTCCCTAAGTCTGTAGGGTTTGAGTGTGTTCATTTAAAGGTGGGTGGCCAGGACAGATTAGGGATTCTGTTGGTGTACTGCTGCCCCACTGCTCAACAGTCTCCCTTCCTGAGCTAGCCAAGGTGGTCTCATGAGTGGTGTTGGAGCCTCCGGGGCTTGTGATGGTGGGGGACTTCATCATCCATGCTGAGGCTACACCTGTTAGGAGTGGTTCAGGACTTCATGTCTGACACAACAACCATGGGTCTGTCCCAAGTGGTATCTGGCCTCATTCATATTGCTGGGCACACTCTAGACCAGTGATGGGCAACCTTTTGAGCTTGGTGTGTCAAACTTCGCCAAAAAACTGAGCATAACTTGGGTGGTGTGTCACTTTGAGGAAAAAGCATTATCTCTGCTGGCGGAAGTGAGGGCAAAGATCCCGGCTTAACTGCAAGTCCCAGAACTAGACGCTCTGTGCCGGACTTCTCTTGTTTTGGTCTACAGACCTCCAGCACAGAGTGCTAATAGGGAAGAATGAAACATTTGCGACTACAGTTGTCCCTCCACACTCACGGGTTTCACACTGCGGTTCTGCATATTCGCGGATTCCTGCTTTGGAGAGGGTAGGAGGGGGAGGAAAGTGGGACCAGGGCTTCGAAGCCCCGATCGCCACTTTAGGGAGGGTGGTGAGGTTGCGGGCAGGGGGGGGGAAGAGGAGGCCTATGGCCGTGTGTCATCAGAAATGGCTACATGTGTCACTGCTGACACGCGTGTCATAGGTTCGCCATCACTGCTCTAGACCTTGCTTGCTGTATTGTGTATAGTGATCTGGGAATGGAGGAGTGTTCTGTTGTCCTGGGCAAATTACTTCTTGGTCAGGTTTAGCTTTGCTGGGACTCAGAGCCCCTACAGGGGTGGGGGACCCATTAAAGATGCTCCATCCCATGAGGCTTAAGGATGTGGATGGATTCCTGATTATTCTTAGGGAGTTTCCTGCTGTCTCAGCAGGTGATTCTGTCAAAGTCCTGGTTGATCTCAAGAATAAGGAAATAATCGGGGTGGGGGACACACTTGCTCCTAAGTGTCCCTTCTCATGGAGTGGAGCTAAACCAGCCCCTTCTTTTTATAAAGAGCTGGCAGCAATAAAATGAGTGAGATGGAGACTAGAGCAACAGTGGCAGAAAACTCAAGAGTGAGACTGAAAACAGGCTACAACTAATCTAAAGGCAGATACTGAGGCAACAAAGGTAGTCAAAAAAGGCTTTTCTGGCTAACACTATTGCATAAACACAGAACCATTCAGTAAAGCTGTTTCAAGTGGTCAGGGATCTGCAGAAGGCAATAAGAAGACCACATTACAGATGGATTGACTCAATTAAGGAAGCCACAGCCCTGAGCCTGAAAAACCTGAACAGACTGGGATTCTTGAAAGTATCTCATTCACCATAAGAAAAGCTTGACTTGATGGCAAATAACAATAACAAAAAGACATACTATGATAGTCTGGTGACCCTCATTTCTAAGAAGTCATGCAGCCTGTAGGGTAACAATCAATGGGTAGCTTTAAAGCATGCAACATCACATGACTGGTTAGTGGGGAGTTACTTAAGGATTGAGCTGCTCTCAGATTCCTCAGTACAGTGATGATGTCTTGGTTTTAACTGACTAGAGTTTCTTTTCTGAGCAGCGGTGAGAATGGTGCAAGTAACAATTATCTGACCTGCAGAACTTCTGTGACATGCAATGCACACTAACCATTATTAAATTATTTTTAATATGTGTTTTTCAAATAAAGCTGAGAAGAACTATAAATTGGTTTTAGATAAAATATGTGTATATTAAGGAAAACAGAATTACAAAATGCATAAATTAGCAAAATTGCTGACAAAAAATGTACAAATCAGAGGAAACTGCATTAAAATGTTGTACCCCACACCGATCCTAAGGGGAGAGGTGGGTAATAAATAACTAAGTATTATTATTATTATTATTATTATTATTAAAATAGCATATGTTAGCATGTTGGTGCAGAAAATAAATGGATAGTTCCACATAGTCTTCTATTTGCATACTAGTGTGGAAGTGAGACAGAATGAACTTATTAATGAAAACACATGAAAGTGAAAAGGTGAAATGGGCAGATGTTTTCATCTAGACCTGATATTTCAGGTAAAATGACCAGGACCCAGTAAGAGAAATCAAAAATAGGTTTCAAAGAAATTATTGCCCATTTTCCTGAGCAGACTGAGTTGACAATAATACCCACCATTTTATTCTGTGCAAGAGGAAAACAATGTCTGCTGTTAATTAAATATTTGGGTTTTTTTAGTTTAGTTTTTTTTTCCTTTTAGTTATAATTTGGCAATGGTTTAGTACTGTATGAATCTCCCTACACTTTTTATTCTTATCTTTGCTGTTAGTCTCCTTAAGTGCAGTGGAGCAGAGTGGCAGCCATTTGAAACCAATATGAATGATCACAATGACATCTGCCAGCCCACTGTCCTCCAGGCTCCCAGTTTCTAGCTACAGTTGTCCCTCCAAATTCATGTCTTTTACTTTCACGGTTCCACCTATTCATGCTTTGCTCAGCAAGTGCCCCATTTAAATCAGCTTCTCTCCCTCACACACAAGGGAGGGAAGCCAATTTAAACAGAGCGCTCATAAAGCAAACTGTGCGCCCAACTCCCCGCTCTCCTGGGGTTTGGGTCTGGGGGGGTGGGGTGGGAAGAGTGGGGGAAGGGCTTTTCGCCTCCCCCCCCCCCACTTTCCAAAGGGACAATGGGTTTCTGGGAGCCTCGCCGCTGCTTTTCTTCCACTACCCCCATCCTTCACAAAGTGATGATGGGGCTCTGGGAACCTCACCACCACTTTTCTCCCACCCCCCCATGCCCTTCCCAAAGCGATGATGGGGCTCTGGGAGCCTCGCCGCTGCTTTTCTCCCACCCACCCCCACCCTTCCCAAAGCAATGACGGGGCTGTAGCCAGTGGGGCTTTTTTTTTGTTCAGGCGACACTTGATTCACATATTGCATATTGTATTAGAGTATAAGGAGCTTGCAACCACTTGGGTATATGCTACGTAACTTCATAGATCAACCACTGTAAGTGGCTCTACATCAGGTTACCTTTGAAGACAATTCAGAATCTGCAACTGCTCCAAAATGTAGCTGCATTGCTTTGGACAGGGATGGGTCATGACAGCATGCAGCAGCTATGAATAGCAATGTGATAGCACTGGACATCAATATCCTTCTGTCCAATTTGAAGCAATGATGATGACCTTTAAAGCCAAAATACCCTGGAGCTAGCATTCCTCATTCACATACAGTGCAATGAATCTCTCTCTGGCACTTAGCATCATCAAAAGAGGCACTGCTTGGTGGAATTAGGAAGGGTAGGTCAGGTCATAGTATTTTTATACTTGTGTAATACTGACCCTCTGTTGTTGTTGTTGTTTAAAAAAAAACCAGATGTGCCAAAAGTTTCCTTTCCTGGATCATTTTTGAATGAATGCTTTAAGAACTCTTTTATAAGGGAATAAGGAATACATCTAACAAAGGACAATTACATCAGCCGTAGGTTAAGAAGGACTTTGAAAAACATGGTTTCACTGTCAAGCAGCATGAATTATGTCATCATCTGGTTACTCCAAAACTGGGGCACTTGCCAAAGCTGCTTTCAGCCAAAATTTGAACTGTTGATAACTCTAATTTCAGTGCCTAATTTGCAAAAACATGGAAAAGGGAAGAGGAAAGTGTCTCTAATGGGTATTATAAATCAAAATCATATCAGTTAAAAGCAATTACAGCATATTTAAGTTCATACCAACCAACCCATATAATTATGTTCTCATTTCAAGCAATATGTTGTAAAACCCTAAGAGGAACCCTTCCACATCTTTCATATCGATCACATTCTCCCAAGTTCCTCAAAACCTTTTGACTTTATCGCTACAATTAGAGACCACAGCTTCATCTTGCTGCTTAACTCAGCCAACTAACCAATTTATATTCCTATTAGAAGTGATACTTTATAGAGAAAGTCTGATCTTTTTTACATATCCACTAATTTGCCCCTCTGGTGACCTCCACTGAACTATCAAATGAACTCACATCCCAACCAACCAGAAGGACACTGGTAAACACTAAGCATTTCCTCAGACAAATCTTAAAACATCTTTGACTCTCTCTTTCTCTCTCACTCACTTGCTCTTTCTGTGAACATGTAATTGTTGTTAATGCAGAAAAGTAAACAGAAGAGAAACATTGGTAATTTGAATGCACGATTTGGTTTCAACTGACTTTTTAATTAGTGCACTAACTAAAATATAATCTCCATCTCTGTTTCTTTAAAGACAGTCATGTTCCTTTGTGTTTCTGTTCTATACCTAATCAAGAACCTTTATATCCAAACCAGTATGTGTCAAAAAATGGACACCAGCCATAGGTTCTTTATCTCAGTAGGCACTGCTGCTGTGCACTATTAAGGGAGAGGTAATGAATGAATTCAGGGCTTGCCTTACACTAGTGGGAAATCCTGAACCTACCTCATAGCCATGGCCAATTTCTTTGATCCACAGTGGCCCCCTAAATGCCAAATGCACCAGGCTTGTCTAGTTGTAGATCAGAGTATCCCACCACACTGTAATCCATGTTGGAGTAAAAGGGCAGTCCTATGCTGATCACGTGTCCTACATGTCATACTATTTCCGGCCACACCCCAGCTGGGGCTGCTCCATTGTTGTTTTTTCTGTTCACTCATGCATGCAAATAAGCAAATATATGCAGTCCGCAAGTACTGTATTACTGGAAAAGTGGAGATACGCTTATCCAGATATGCACACAATCAAAAAATAAAAAATAAAAATGCCAGAATGGAGTCCCGTCCACCGGAAGTCCCACTCCGGCTTTGTTCCGAAGCCAATCCAAAGCCACCACATGGCCAAAAATCCGGGTTTCCCCCTCATATGTGAAGTAAACCATGAATCTCACAGATCCCGAGTTTCCTGCAGAAATTCTGGTGAAAATATGCATCATCAAAAATGTAATGTGTCAACTGTGTATGAATACAGGGTGGGTATGGGGGTTTTTTGCCCATGTAGACAAGCCCTCAGTCTGCCATCTTGCTGCCAGTAATTAATTTAGTCTGCCATCTCTATCTGGAACCTGGGTTTAAATACAGACTTTGTGGCTACATCATTTGGCTTAATTTAAGAGCTTTTTGGTTTCTTCCTCATCTCCTACCTTTTTGTACCGCCAAGGATGATTAAGCATTCTGGAGAACTCAAACACTTAAATAGTTTTGGGATATTTTGGTTGCCCCATTAAAGATATTACTCAAACTTCAGGGCTTTTCTCAGAGTTTTTAAAAAGGTCCGTAGGGGATGCAAATGTGAAATCATTAGGACAATTGCATTTGCATTATTGTGACGAGGCAGTGTAAGCTGATTGGCTGGACAAGCATGAGGGCAAGGCTAGCAAACAGGGAAAATGCCTGTTGCTGCCATGTTGGATTTTCCAGTATGTGAGGGTCTGGTAACTCAATAAAATGGTGATATTTTATTCTCTTTTTTTTTCTTTTTGTAAATACGAAATGTAGCATGTGTGCACTATGGTAAACTGTGTTGTTTCTTTTTTAATTGACAGAGGCAGATTTAAAAGTGCAAGTAATTCACCCGCAGCCACCCTCTTGGCTAGGGGGCATGCAAAGTTTAGTGGGGCTCTATTGACCATTAAGACAGGTCCCAGCGCTGTGAATTGCTATTTCTTCAGAGGAGATTGTATTTTCCCCCTCGTATAGATGGGACCTATATACCTAGTATCATGGAGGCATTCTTCATTCTTGCCATACTCAACTGGCAACTCTACACCACACATATGTATATGCACACTAACAAACACACACACACCTATATACATAAATACAAATCTGTCTACACCTACATTCACTAGTATGTTAATTTCTTCATGCTTATACATGCAGAAACATTTCTGACATCCTCAGGGCCATGTATCATTAAAATACTGTGTAAATCATATCTCTTTCTGCCCTAATAGGCCTTACTGCTTCCATCACTGGGTCTGGATGACACAATCAAATTAGGTGCGGAAAGTAGCTATGTCCTAACTTCCCAAAAGCTTCTCTTCCTGCTATGAGAAGTTGGGAATGTTTTAACTGCAGTGTGTTAAAAATATGTAAATATTTGCACAACTTGGGACATGCACAATGAGGGCAGATAAAATAAACACTTCTAATACTTGATAGGAACTCTCTCCGCAGCTAAATGGAGCTGATTTTTGCAAATTCTTTTAAAGTTTTAGACAACCCCTCCAAAAAGACTATAAAAATGTGCACAAGTTATCAGAAACTTGCAAGCACATAAAACTTCTTAGAATGTATAAAATATGTATTTGTAAGCTTTCATAGCAAGACCAGTTCTCTCTTTCAGTTTTACTTATTAAATGCATATTTTGATAACTCTGCCTACCCTTTTTCTTTTTAATACAACTGATAACTCCAGTGGTTATTTCTTTGGGAAAATAAGACGTTTTTCTGTTTTCAGAATATGCATCCCCTGTGTTCTTTGTTTCACTAGCTTTGATCTCACATTTAAATTCCTAGAAATAATGCCCTCTTGGTTTTCTTTGCTACAAACAATATTGAACCCTGCTGCAGTAATCATTTGATTATAAGTACTGCTGCACTTTCCACTGTGTTCTTTATTTGATCTGACAATGCAAATGTATTCTGATGTTACTTCTAACAATGACTTTGAAATGATTTCATATTTATTATAAGGCTGTAGAAGAGACACCAATAGGCAATACTCAAAGAAAGGGCCCTTATCTACCTGTAACAACTAATCAATTCCAAGGCAAAGAATTTCACAAGACACCTTTTAATTAGCATAAAACTGAAATAAATAAATACAATATATCATATTATCTCCACAGGATATTATCTAGGAAATCTTGACAGGAGATCTTATATAATATGAGAGAGAGAAAATGGTAACTGCATCCTGTAAAAGTTGCAGAACCCAAAATGTTAAAAAAAGAAAGAAAAAGAAAAAGCTTATCAGCCTACCAAAATAACAATCGTATCTATTCATGATGAATTCAGGTGCAGAATTAGGATGACTAGGTAGCTAAGGAAAAGTACAAAAAACTCAGGACAAAAAAATCCAAAGGCACTTTAAAAATCTCCCAAACAGCCCACTCAGGACTGAACATGATCAACAGTCACAAAATGCTAAATGTGCATTTTGGAGGAAGGATACAGAAAACTGGTGGATGGAGGTGAATTGGAATGGAGTCTCCTGAACGAGGGCATGAAACCCTGAAGAGGAAGTATTCTACACGGCAGATTTTTATGGTAGATGACATTTGTATAGATTATACAGTTGTGTATCAGTCACTCAGGTTAGTATATATGCAACTTTGTACAAGGAAGCAATATTTATTTAGGAAGGACTGTCATATGTAAAGCAACCCTAGTGTTCTGAGTTTAAATAATTTAAAATTTTATATGCTCAATTGTTTTGGCAAGCATTAGAAAAAAACAATAATACTTTGCAGACCAATTGCTGAGGAAAAGGAGAAGGAACCTGACATAGAATCATAGAGTTGGAAGAGACCACAAGGGCCATACAGTCCATCCACCTGCCATGCAGGAATAAACAATCAAAGCATTCCCTACAGATGGCCATCCAGCCTGTTTAAAAACCTCCAAAGAAGGAGACACCACCACACTCCAAGGCAGTGCATTCCACTGCCGGACAGCTCTTATTGTCAGGAAGGTCTTCCTAATGTTTAGATGGAATCTCTTTTCTTCTAGCTTGAGTCCATTGCTCCATGTCCTTGTCTCTAGAATAGCAGAAAATAAGCTTGCTCCATCCTCAGTATGACATCCCTTCAAATATTTACATCCACTTCCATTGTGTGCTTCAAAACAAATTTTAATATTGAGGGTTATATCCCTCTATGTTCTGGCTCATGGCCTTTGCTTATACCTTGGAAACATTACTTTTTAAGAGCACAAACCTCAGAATCCCCCAGCAAGATTCACCAGTGGCCATGCTGATGGGGGGCATCTTGGTACTTCAGGTCAAATAGCAAGCTCTGCCCTTGCTTTCCTGTCCCACTGCCTTCAGTCCCTGGTCCCTGGTCCTTCAAATGCCTTTGTCTTTCTTCTGCTGCTACCTAATTTCCTATAGAACACATCCAAGGTATTACTTACTTCACTACAATCCCTCTTCAAACGCACCTCTCTGTAAAGATTCAGTGCTTAGGTCTCCAAATGCAACAGGAATATTCATGTTTGGCTATTTCATTCTTACAAGTGAGTCCAGTTAATTTTCAAAGTTTTCTCCCAGCTGTGGAGAAAACAATTATTTCTGCTCAGCTTTCACCAGTATTCACTCATCTCAAAGTCTTTCAGAAAATATCCTGCATAGAAATGCTTGTGAGTGTTTTGCATAATAATTGTGGGGTTTTGCACACACAAAAATAGTTTCTAGGCAGCCACATGTGCATTTTTATGCATTTTTGCATTTTTATGCAAGATACTGATTTCTATGCAAAAATCCAGCAAACTTGCACAACAAAACTCTGGCAGAGAAAATGGCAATCTTGCATAGTAAACCCATGCACCTATTTTTTGTGTAAGATTGGTGGGTTATACACAAGGAGTTTTGTGTAAAATTCTGTTGCCCAAGACTGCCTTTCTTGTTTTTAGAAAACATCAATCTTTGACGCACAAAAAACATACATGGATGTGTGGAAACAGTGTTTTGAGGGACAAAACCCAACAATTCTCATGCAAAAAAAAGTCCATGTATTTCTGCACATAATAATTTCCCAGGACACTACGAGATGTGCAAATACTGGGTGAAAATGGCACAAAACTCCCACCACTCTATCATTCTTCCTGACTGGGTTTCCTGAGTGTTGAGAAACCAATTTTTTGGCCTAGAAACAAATAATGGCAAATATTATTTCCATCCCTAATACACACGTGTAACAAAGCCTGAATATGCATAACTGAAATATGATACCACTCCCACACTTATCCTACCTTTAGTTCTTTTGCCTACCTCTGTTGTTTCCCCTGTATCAGATTTTACCATAAACTTTTTCAAGGAAGAGCCTGTCATATTTTGTTTTGGTAGGCTCCATGCATGCTGATTATAAATAGTAAACTGCTTTTTTTCTTGGGAAAAAATTAGAAACTGTCTCCTAGTTTGCTGGAGACATCAGAAAGAACAGATATTGCTGTACTGATGTTAAATCATTGATCTTATGAAAGAGAAAGCATGGAACTCTATTGGATAGAAACTTCATCTTTTTCATTTTCTCATTTCATGCAATCAGTTTTCAATAGACTGCCAAACAAGTTAAAATAACCTTAGAGATAAGGCATCTTTTTGTTCGTTATTGTTGTAAACAGCAATGCTAAACAAGAAAAAGGGAAATATATTTGAAGCATTGGATACGTATCGCCTGCAAGTTTTGAGAATTTTTATTCTAATTTACCCTCTTTTTTGTTCCCCCTAGAAAGAATAATCTTCTGTAAAATATGTTTTATATAAACATAAGTCATGCTTTTCAAGTGCTCTGAGTCTGCTCTGAGCTTCCTGATCTTAGATTAAAAAATGTTTTGCAGAAGGAGATATAAATGAACATTGCAAAGTTACAGCAGCAGGCAATAAAATGTTTCTCTGTTACAAAATATAATCCATTTCCAAAGAAGGGAGGAATGACAGTAAGTTGCAACACTCTTCAAAGTGTTTGCAGACATGAATTAATATATATTTGAATACACACTTTTCAGATTTCTGGGAAATTGGAGAAGAAAACCAATAAGATACAAAAAGAATTAAGTAGGCAAGGGGAAAGTCCTGGTATGTATTTAAAACTGCCTGCTTGGAAAGAGAAACAACATTAGAATTAAAGATTATTTTCCTTTCTTCATTATTGTTTAAACAGCAGGATGCCACTGGGCATGAGCTGAATGGATATGTGCTTGCATATCAGAGAAAAAGGAGGAAATGAATTTATGAAGCAAAGTGATTATTACTAATGAAGGATCTGCACACTCTTCCAGTTTGTTTGAATAACACTGAAAGCAAGTGTTTGATCCTGTCCTCAAATTACAGATTGTGGGGTAAATATCCTTAGCTATTACTTAAAAAGATACTGGGGGAGGAGACATGATTTGGTTAAAATTGAGGGGATTAAGGAGTGGGGTTTTTATTCCTATAAAGCCCTAAATTATCTTGAACCAGAATAAGCAAAGCAAGTTTAGCAAAGAAAGAGTTCCTTTTAAGTCAGTGATGGGCAACCTTTTGAGCTTGGTGTGTCAAATTTAAGTTATCCTGCCCCTTTGCTCTCTTTAGAGATAGTCTGCCCAGCATGTGCCACAGATTCATGAGAAATTGTCACCATATGGAAAACACTCTAAAGATACTTGTTAGGACAGCTGATTTGAATCGCAGAGCATTCTCGGCGAGGACAGAACTGGAAATCTGATTGGTTGGACATGAGCAAGGAAGCATCCAGAAATGCCACTTTGGAGTTTTGTGATATCAATTGTGTACTTTTTTTTTGCTGCACTAAGGTGACAAAACAGCTTTTTTAAGCAGGTCACACTTGCACAACTTAGATTTACAGTTTTAAAAAATACTGTGCAGCAGTGGCAACTTGTGGAGAATAATAACGTGAGTAATTCACTTGTGGCTACCATCTTGATTTGTAGGCATGGCTGCATGTGAACTTCAAACACAGATAGCTTCACATACCGATTTTTCCAAAGGACCATGGAGACAAATGAATGCTGCTGCAAATTTGCATAATGCGCAGCGATCCACATTATATCACCTCGTCTAGTCAAGCCCTTAATTATGAGATGTTTTAGACGTTCCACACTAAGATCCCTCTCTAGCACTGAGACACATTCTCAAATATTTGAAATGCAGTATTCTAAAACAAAGATTACAACTAACTTTTAAATAGGCTGCTTAACTCAACTCCCATGGTTTATTTGCATTTCTGCCTAGTATGTAGATGAAGGCATGGAATCCAGAGGCTGGACTGCATGTAACAATTGCCTCTTCTACTATGTGGCTATGTCCTCTAGAATGTCTATATATAAATAATTTCGGACAAAGAAAAAACAACGCTAGCAGCCTCGCCACGTTGATCGTGAATAAAAATCTGCTAAATATAACGGTCAAATGTCCCAGCGGTACTGCAACAGTACTGCTAGGGACGGGCGTCATGCGAAACGGACGCCCTGCAGCGCTGCAGCCTCGCAATGTGCCGAGGCTGCTAGCGTTGTTTTTTCTTTGTCCGAAAAAGTCCTCTCTCTCTCTCTTTCTCTCCCTCTCTCTCTCTCTCTCTCTCACACACACACACACAGAGTCAGTGGCTTTCCCACCATAATAAAACTTGGAAAAGATAAACCATGATGTAATCCTAGGCATCAAGGAACAATGTTTAGCCAAATCACTCATAATTTTACCTCCTCTCTTTCCAAAGTGCAGCAACAATCCATACACACACATGCAATGGAAAAAAACTTGGCTCCCTATGAGTTACTATTTCTTCTCTAACATATGTTTCCTTCTATTTCTGTGATACCAAATCTTCAATTATGATATACGAACTGTTGTGAAAAGAAGCAATGAGATGAACAGTTGTCTTTCGAAGTCCCTACAATGTAGGCAAGGTTTCTGATATTCATTTTTAATTTTTTTAAAGTCTGGTATATTTCAAAGAGATGGGGAGGCATGGAGACGCACTATCCACAATGCTGCAGCCTTATTTAAGAGCTCACGCTGAACAAGTCTTGAAGAGAAACGACAATGCAGAAAGAATCACAACCCAGAAACATCACCCAAAGAGACCTTCTGCTGTGCTTTCTGCAACCGAATATGTTTATCTCAGATTGGCCTTTTCAGTCATCAGCATGCTTGCAAAAAGCGCGGGATGAGTCCTTCTTGAATCTTTGAGAAGAAAACCCAGCCACCCACTTCTATAGCACTTCTATAGCAAAAATATTTTGGATACATATAATCTCCTTTGCAAATATTTTACATCCTGTTACAATAGCTCTTTTGGTTTCTTTTTCATTCAGGAAAAAATAAGGGAAAGTTTCCAGAATATCTACAGTAGCAATTCAGTTCATTATAATACACAGTACAGTTTTCCTTTCCTATTCACATGTTTGTCTTTTGCGGTTTTGCGTATTTGCGGTTTCTAGATCAGGACGGCAACGATGAGGGCACCACGAGAGGAGCAGCAGCCACAGCCGCCTTGGCTGCCTCTTTGACTTGGCAGCATTGGCGGTGCTGCTGTGGTCCCAACTTGAAGAAGCAAGCGACGGGCGACTCCACAGCCTGGCCCTGGGCAAGGGCTCCAGCAACGGCAGAGGCACCCCATTTCCCCTACTGGTCTTCTTTTTCAAAGTGTGGAAGGTAAGGGCTTAAAGGGCTGCAGGCTGCCCTCAGCATGTGGCTTCGAGGAGCAACAACTCCTACTGTTTTTAAAAGGCAATTCGGTTTGGAAGGCAACTAGCTGGGAACAGAACTCACAAGTAATATTGTGGGGTGGAGTCTTAACTTTAAAAAAGGCAGCTGGCTGGGAACAGAACTCACAGGCAATGTTGTGAGGTGTAATCTTGAGTTTTAAAAAGGCAATTTGGTTTAGAAGGTGACTGGCTGGGAACAGAAATTACAGGCAGTCCTGTTGTTGGGACACAGGGGCAGCCGGCAAGGGGGAGAACTTTGCGTGCGTGCATGCATGCTCACTACCTGTGGCTGTGCTTTTCTTTCGGCCTTGAGATTTCAGGGTGGAATCTGAGTTTTTAAAAGGCAATTTCGGTTTGGAAGGCAGCTGAGAACAAGAGGGGCGGTGGTTTGAGGACAAGGATGGTGTAGGTGGGTGGGCAGAACCTGAAGTCTCATTGTGGGTCACACCAGTAGCAGCTGCTGCACCTAACATTTAGGAGTGGAGGGAGGCAGAGGGACTTTGCAAATCGGCTGAGGCATTGTGCAAAGGCAGGAAAGGGAGGTTCGGGCAGTGCTGATGGCAGGAGAGGAGAATACAGCATGTTTGGGGTGGGGTTTAATTTATTCATGTTTTTTTCACTTTCACAGTGGTGTTCCACCCCGAACCCAAGCAAATAGGAAGGGACAACTGTATAGACAACTGAAGTCATACATCCAGCATAACTCTTTCTCTGGCCATCTGTTTGCAGTATTATTGGTAGATTCGGGGACTGGCTATGTTTATAAACACCAGATCTATCACTAACACTTGATCATCACAGAATCATAGAGTTGGAAGAGACCACAAGGGCCAACCAGTCCAACCCCCTGCCATGCAGGAATACACAATCAAAGCACTCCTGGCAGATGACCATCCAGTCTCTGTTTAAAAACATCCAAAGAAGGAGACGCCACCACATTCCGAGGCAGTGCATTCCACTGCCCAAGAGCTCTTACTGTCAGGAAGTTCTTCCTAATGTTTAGGTGGAATCTCTTTTCCTGTAGTTTCAGTCCATTACTCTGTGCCCCTGTCTCTGGAGCCACAGAAAACAAGCTTGCTCCATCTTCAATATGACATCCCTTCAAATATTTAAACATGGCTATCATGTCACCTCTTAACCTTCTCTTCCTCAGGCTAAACATACCCAGCTCCCTAAGCCGCTCCTCATAAGGCATGGCTTCCAGACCTCACACCATTTTGGCTGCCCTCCTCTGGACACGTTCCAGCTTGTCCATATCCTTCTGGAATTGTGGTGTCCAGAACTGGACACAGTATTCCAGGTGAGGTCTGACCAAAGCAATATAGAGTGGCACTATTACTTCCCTCGCTCTAGACACTATACTCCTATTAATGCAGCCCAGAATTGCATTGTTTTTTTTTAGCTGCTGCATCACACTGCTGGCTCATGTTCAGTTTGTAGTCCACTAACACTCCTAGATCCCTTTTGCATATACTGCCAACAAGCCAAGCGTCACCCATCCTATATCTGTGCTTTTCATTTTTACTGCCCAAATGTAGTATCCTACATTTCTCCCTGTTGAAATTCATTTTGTTAGTTTTGGCCCAGCTTTCTAATCTGTTAAGGTCATTTTGGATTCTGATCCTGCCCTCTGGGATATTGGCTACCCCTCCTAATTTGGTGTCATCTGCAAACTTGATAAGCATGCCTTCTATTCCCTCATCCAAGTAATTGATAAAGATGTTGAATAGCACTGAGCCAAGGGCAGAACCCAGTGACATCCCACTAGTCACTTCTCTCCAGGATTAAGAGGAGCCACTGGTGACTACCCTTTGGATTCATGCACTGCGGAGACTAACAGAACCGCCATGTTCAAAATAAATATATCACTCCATAAATACCAGTTCATGGGCAATAAATATGCCCAGCTGAAAACTTCCTTAAGATCACCTAGCCAGCTGCTGTTAGAAATAGGATGCTAGGCCAGATGGTGCCAGAAGTGCCTCCATGTTTTGTAAGGTCTTGAAGGTACTTTTACTTCTGTATGGGACCTCCCTTTTTAAAGGACCACTGCTGCACTCTCTTTAGCCCTGCCCTCTGGACCCAATCTGCACAGTTGTCCATAGACAGTACACAAAAGAAGTAGAGGAAAAAGTCTTTCATATCCTCACTCTTCTCATTACTTGCAAGTTTGGAGAGCACAATTAACAGGAAGCAAACAGGAAGAGGAGCAGGGCCAGAAAGTTCCAGAGAGTTGCATTGGGGCATCTGGAGGAAGTGCACCTTTGCAGGTTGGCCACTGATGTCTACCCCTAATATTGTCCCTAATGAGGACCATTTCAAATCCTGAGATTTTAGAGCCAAACATGAAACCACGGGACGGCCCACAGTGATGTCATTAAGCATCAACTGCAGCTGCTCAGAGCATGTCATTTGAATAAAACACATAAAATCTAACAAATGATGCAATATTTCTCTTGTTAGATATTACATTTTCCAAACTCAGCACTTAACAAGAAAAAAAACTTTCCCAGCTTTTAACATTTTTGTGAGCACTAATGTTAAGACTACTTGGGAGTTGTGATTCAACAAAGGAAGGTTACTCAGCTGCTTTTAACAGAGTTCCAAGCTCTGCTTTCATCTGCCCATTAGAACTCTCATCCAACCAAAGGAACATTTCAACCTCTGCTTTGAAAAGAAAAATCCAAACATTTCCCAGATCTATTTTTAACAGTTTTACATGCTGTCATGAAGGAGTTCCATCCACCTGCTGCAGGGCGGTGCAAGTCCCATCATGTGTAAGAACTACATTTCCCATTATCTGCAATCAGCAATTCGCTGATCATCAGGAATACGTAAACAAACGGTTAAGAGAAGTGGGAGGTGGGGCTGATCTCCTGGGATGGCATCATCATGAAATCACATCACCAGACTGAACTGGCCAATGAGATTTGGGCAATGGCGATTTGAACAGTGTGTAGGCTTTTGTTCACAGCACATGGCTGGAGTCTGACCATGAGGGTTAGACAAAGGAACTCTCTGAGAATATATGGATCAGGGAGCCATGCTGGGCCTAGTTAACTGTTGAGCATGTTGCCTAGCAACTATGGACACCAGATTTACCTACACAAGAACTCAAATCATCACCCAGGACAAAAGAGAAGCACAATAAAAACATTGGTAGACTGCACAAAAAGGATTTGTGAACCCCACTACCTGGAGGATGAACTGAGGCACCTAAACTGGCCCTACAGGCTAATGGTTACTCCAGGTCAGACATCACAAGAGCAGCCAGAACCAGAAAAAAACACAGGAATGAAGAAGAAAAACAGCCACCCAAAGGGAAGGTATTTTTTTACCATACATAGAATCATATAATTGTAGATCAAAGGAGTCACAGACAGAATAGGGAAACTGATGAGGAAACACAACCTCCAAACAATCTACAGACCAACCAAGAAAATCCAAGAAATGCTATACTCAGCGAAGGACAAAAGAAACCCTCTCACAGCTGCAGGAGTTTACCGCATACCATGCAGCTGTGGACAAGTTTACATAGGGACCACTAAACGCAGTGTGCAAACATGAATCAAGGAACATGAGAGACACTGCAGACTGGGCCAGCCAGAAAAATCAGCAGTAGCAGAACATGTTATAAACCAACCTGGACACAAAATGTTATTTAAAAACACAGAAATTCTGGATATCATGTCAGAATGCACAGAGAAGCTATTGAAATCCACAAACACCTGGACAACTTCAACAGGAAATAAGAAACCCTAAAAGTAAACGAAATCTGGCTGACAGTTTTGAAAAACAATAGAACAAAAACTCAACATTTACAAAGGAATTCCTCCCACGGACAGGAGGATTGCCAGAAGTTAATGGGCCATCAACCTACCATTAGCCAAACAGACACTAATCCTCATTGCATTTCTACACACAGAAACTAACCATTCAGATACACAGATTTTACATATCCTCCCCAACGGGGGTTTACAATATATAAATCCCACACACACTCCTACCCAACCATTATCTGAAGATGCCAGCCACAGATGCAGGTGAAACGTCAGAAGCAAACTCTTCCAGAACACGGCCTCACAGCCCAAAAAAAACCCAAGGAAAATCTATGGATGCCGGCCGTGAAAGCCTTCAACTTCATCAGAGTTACTCTTTATAGACTCCCAGAATGTAAATAGACATTCTTTTGTGTAGGGACAATTTTTTAGCTAGATCACATCAGGGAAATTTTCATTTGTTTTTTTCTCCTTAACTGGATGTAATTCTTACTTTACTATACCTCTGTAACTTAAGTTGAACCTGAAGAAAAATGGCATTTTCTTCATGAAATGATTATCTCTTAAATGTGTTTGCTTGCTTGAATAAATAAGCCTTAATTTTTCCTATATAAGCCAAGCTTCCATGCATCTGTTGCTTTGGGTCATGCTGCATTGATTCTCCTCTGTTTCTGAAGAGGAGGGAGGGGGGCTGGTAAAATCTCAGCCAAGGCTGGAAGGGCCCTAGGTTCCCCGTGGTTTCCTCTTGAACCACATCTAAAAGGGGTTCTCTTAACATCAAGAGGTGATGGCAGCAAGGAAGACATTTTGGGATTTCTAGGCTAGAGGAATCCCTGGGAGTGTGTCTAGAAGGATCCAGCTTGAGGGTTCCCCAGGAGGAGATTGCCTTAGTGGATCAGAAAGGTAACCTGGCTTCTAAGGGTGTGCATGCTGTGTGTGCACGCACACACAGAGGCCAAGGCTAACTTTCACACATGCATGCACTGGATTTAACATATGGGAGTTGTAGTCCAATCAAAAAAGCATTTTTAACAAAAAGAGTTTTTCAAACTCTTCTTTCAAATATATGTTCCATTAACCAATGAACTTCTGTAGACACATTTTTTTTCCCTTCGTTCCTTCCTTCCTTCCTTCGTGGAAGGGGAATCCGCCTTCCTCAATAATATTTTAGGAAGGAGGAGATGATGATGATGATGATGATCCAACAGGGAAATCCTGTCTATGCATATATATTCAAAAGCAAGCCCTGTTGAGTTTAATTAGACTTACAACTTCAATATGCTGAGACTCTAATATATCCCAGTCATGATTTCAAGGTTTTCTTCAGTGCAGACCAAAGGAAGAATAACTGAAGAGACAGAAATTGTGGATGGTGGGGA
This sequence comes from Gambelia wislizenii, assembly GCA_030847615.1. NCBI lineage: Eukaryota > Metazoa > Chordata > Lepidosauria > Squamata > Crotaphytidae > Gambelia > Gambelia wislizenii. Next base: position 29,986,462 of record JAUMIR010000005.1, read on the forward strand.
GATGAGGACAAGACAAGAAGAGGCAGTGGAGCACTAGGGAAGGACCATGTAATGGGGGAGAAGATGAGTGTAAGAAAGAATTGTGAAGCAGTAAGGAAAAAGAGGATGAGAAAGAGAGACAGAGAAGACATGTAGAAGACATTTAGCCAGGAGTTGTGGGGACAGAGGGAAACAGGAAGAGAAAGAGAAAGAAACAAAATCAAGAATTTAAAAAAGAAAGGAATCAAGCACCTCTGTAGAGCTATAGAAGAATGACATTCGTATACAGTAGGACCCCCGTATCCGCTGGGGATTGGTTTGGGGGTGGGGGATACCGAAAACCATGAATAATAGTGAACACCATTGAAAATAATGGGACTTCTGGTTTAAAATACCATAGAGTTGCCTTGGAGGACCTAGAAAATGGCTAGAGAGGACACATTTTCTAGGAAGACCCTATGGTAGGTGTGCTGTTTTGTGTCCTGTGGATAACTGAATCAGTGGATAATGAATCAGTGGATATAGGGGTCCTACTGTAACACTTTTTTTCTAACAATGTTGCAAACATGCACCTCAGACCAAGAAAGGAAACTATACTGCAGCTTCAACCATTTAGGGTAGCTTGAGGAAGGAAGGCACAGAACTGGTATGGTTAACAATAAGACTGGAAAATCACCAAAGCAGCAATCCTTAAAGAACTGTTCTCAGCAACTTCTGAGGCAGTAACTCCTGGGTGCCAGTTACACGACAGAAATTGTCACGGTGCTTACCGCGATTTTCTGATCACGAATCCGACCCTCGCTGTTTATACGATTTATGTCACTGATCTGGATATCCCAGGTGATACCGTGACTGATATTTACATGTCCAAAGTTCCGGGGTTTTTTTAGGTTCTATTTTTTTTTTTTTTTTGGCTGTCAATCAAGTATGCGATTACTCGTGTTTTCACAACCTCGGTGACGCACTTCCTTCAAAGTTCCGTGCCAGGAGCGCTGCTATTGGCTGGCTGGGAGGGGGAGACAGGGGGGCAGAGGTTTGGTATTCCCCTCGCTTCTTTAAAATGTTAACCCTTTATGAAGAGGCAGAAAGCATTTTTAAAGATCCAGACTGAGATCTTTCGCTCAGACGCAGGAACGAAAGAGTGCTTTCCATTTGAAATCAAGCCGAGTGAGGGGGAGGGGAGGGGAGGCATCGTATTCCCCTTGCCACTGTAAAATGTTAACCCTTACAACACAGATTAGCTGCAGAGTTCATGCTTCAAACCAGCTACAAACAGGCTGTTTTGAAACACACAGACACAGAGAGGGGGAATTTAAGGGATGTTCATTCGCTCAGAGGCTGGAATATTTTACTGTGCCCGTCCACCACGATCTCTCTGTTCAGAACCAGGGAGGATCTGCCCACCACGATCTCTCTGTAGCATGCAGTGTAGAAATCCATTTAAAAAGGTGATTGAGTACATTCGCGCGCACACACACACACACATCAACCTTCATGCAGCTGGAAGGGATGCCTTTGTTTTCGGCTGGTGAGGCTGGATCTGTTGAACGGGTGACTGACCCCTCCTTTTCTGGTCCCTGAGCTCTAAGCCCACCCCCAGTCACCATTTCCGGTCATCCCAGTACCGAGACTTTTTGTCCCACGCTGTTTACATTTCCGATTTTCCGAATCCTCCAGTGACTTTTTTAAAAACCGGCACAACCTGCGGGATTGGAAGTCCTGCAGGTTGAGGGATAAAAGGTGGCCCCCCTTCCGAAAATCACGTACCCGACCCGATGTACATGTAAACTGCCAGGGAGCGACACGAATTCTTCCCAGGACATTTTCATCGTGTAAACGGACCCCTGAGGCAGCTCCAAAGGCCAAAGGGAATCTGCCAAAGAACTAATGGATATACAGTTGTTCCTTCATATTCGCTGGGGTTTGGTTCCAGGACACCCCGTGAATACCAAAATCTGTGAATACTCAAGTCCCATTACAGGTATATGCAATGGCATAGCAAAATGATGCCCCTTATATACGATGGCAAAATCAAGGTTTGCTTTTTGGATTATTCTTTTTTAAAGAATATTTTCAAGCCGTGAATACTTAAATCCGTGAATACCAAATCCATTCATACAGAGGGACAACTGTAATTATAGAAGGGATAGCACCAAAGGTACAATAACAAAAGGGAACCATTGATATTCATAAAGATACTCTTAAGAGCCCATAAAAACCTGGACTAGTCCCTGTTATTACACCATCTGGAAAAGCTGGTTAGTAAGACCGATAGTCCAGATTCTAAAATTGCCTGAATACTTTAGTGTTTACCTTCATCTTTTTTTCTCATTCACACTTTTTGTTGGCCAACAGTCTTAGCAACTTTTAAAATACAGGTCTCGCCGCCCCCCCCTGCCCCCCGCCTCATATCTACAGCGGATAAGTTCCCGGATTTATAAATGAAACCACAGATAATAGCGAACCCTATTAAAATAAAGGACTTATGTTACAAACATACTATAGAGTTTATTTCTTTATTTATTTAGGTATTTATACCCTGCTCTTCAGCCAGAAAGGCTCCCAGAGCGGCTTACAAATTGTTTAAGCAATAGCAATTTACACATCTACACTGCATTAAGTGTTTTCCAATGTGTGTTAGAGTTGCACTGGAGGACTTAGCAATTCTTAGAGGGGACACTTCTCGAGGAATATTCTCTAGGGTATGTGTCTCTATTTTTTCAATTGTGGATAACTGAAATTGCAGATATTGGTTCCACCAATAAGGGAGGCAACCTGTATGCCATTTTCACCTAGTAAGTTAAAAGAGAGAGAAATAGCCATTTTAAAGCTAGTCCCCACCATTCAAAGACAAGGGATCAAAACGCAATGTTCCAAACTGAGATGTTACTCTCAGTAGAATATTCTCAAACTGAGGACAAATTATAATTCTACCTGTCTTTGACCTGGTCTATATATATTATATGAAGGAGGAATATGATTCCTCTCCTACCTAACTGTGCTAGATAGGCAGAGAGGGAAGATGATGTGCAAACTGTCAAAAATGATTTCAGCTGTTTCGTGAAGACAAGCAGAACAATGAGGAATAAGGTGGATGTGCTTCCAGCTTTGTGGTCAGATACAAGTGAGATACAAGAGGAGGAATCAGTGGTTGTGTGTGTGTAGCTGTGTGTAGCTGTGTAGCAGGAGCACTTCAAACCAGACAGCAGAAATTAAGCCAATGTGTGAGGACTTCTTTATTAATACTCCTACAGCCCGAAATATTGAGCATCCTGCTCTCTACAAGAATCAAAGGATTTATGCATTCTTTTTAAAATTGCTTCAGAAAACTACTTATATGCTAAAAAAACAAACAAACAGGAAAACGCTGCAAAGAATACTACACCAGACTTTTCAAAACATTTTTTTTAGGATTTAGCCCTAATTGCTTTTTCTGGCAGTCACCAATTTGAATTACTCAGAGGTCCTGAGATCCTGCTATTCCCACTAACAAGTGTCTGGAGATCTTACAGCCTTTGAAAAGCTTCTGTAGAAATGCATTTCTGATATTAGGAGTTAGTTTACCAGTACTAGGAAGCACTGGGACCCATTGCAGATATCTCTACAGACCAATGTTCTTCTTCCAAATAAAATACAATGAGAAAGGCAGGGTTGTGCTTGTTAAAAGAGACACATCAGAGAATTACTATGGGAAATGAAAATCACTGAAACTCAGATGAAAGGCTTATTCAAGGAATTAAAGACATATGCAGGCACTTTATTTTTATTTTGATGGTATCAATGAAATCAAGACTGGCCAAGATAAGTATTCAGTTACAGCCACTAATAAAAGAAGTTTTGAGATTCCAGCTAAAATTGGATGGTTTAGGGCCAGTGATTTCTCACAAAAAGCAGTAACCTTCTTCACCACTGTTCTCAGTAACTCCCATATAGGTTGATGGAAACTGGTGCTTGGATATAAATGAAAAATAGTACAAGACACAAGGGATGACCAAATAGGATAGATGCATTGAATAAAAAGAATCTTTTTAAAAAAAACACTACAGTAAACAGAACAGCATGCCAGATATAAACATTTTGTGTGCACACTATTAGAACATAATTTTCCTTACACTTATCTTTGAAGGTTTCAACATTTTTTTAGCTCAATCTATAGCAGCCAAGAGATGATGATACATCCACTGAAAAAAATTAAGAAAACATTTCTTAATGTTTCTTTCAATGCAATGAACAGATAGGCGACTTTGAAAGAATTCCTACTGCTCTGACAGAACATTTGTTTCATAGAGAAACCAACAAAAGACCAGGGGGTGGTTTACACGGGCAAATATTCCTCTAAATATACCGCTAAGATAGCTCATAGTTCCCACGGATCGCAGCACAGCATCGCCTCATTCAGAAGGGGGGAAGGTAAAACACCCAAATATAGCGTGGCAGGGCATGTCGCTATTTTTGCCGGTATATTTGCAATGTAGTGCTTTATTTGCAGTGTAAACTAGCATTCCGCTAAGGGTTAAAGCAGAGCTGCATTGTGATTGGTTGATGATGCAGGGGTGGGCTTAAAAGAGGGGGAGGGAGGGAGGAAAGACTGTAGCGTTTAGAGGAAACTTGCAAAAATCCTGTCTGCTATTTTGCAAGCCAGTTTTCAAACAAAAAGGATTCCCAACAATTTTCATTCAGGGAGCATTCCTTCTCACCTTCTCTGCTGTTTCAAAAGTATGTAAAACCTCAGTTGTCAACTTTTTTCCTGTGCATGGGGGAGGGAGAGAAACGATTTCACGAAGGGCTGTAGCAAACTGAACTGCTCTTCCCCCCCCCCTCTCTCTCTCTGGCTTTCCTGTATTTGGAAGAAAATGCTGTTTCAAGCAAGGAAGAAAACTTTCTAAGCTGTTCAGCATGGAGTTGGGGCCAGGGCAGGCATTCCTATGGCATTCCTTTCCCTCTCCAATGCTTGGCCATGCCCCCACCACATTTGGCTGTGGGAACGCCACAAAATATAGCTGTGTAAACAATTACCGTATAAACTACCCACCACTGATGCGTGAAAGCACTACAGCGCAACTTAACGCAATAAAACCTTCCATGTAAACCAGCCCCAGCTGATAATGGATACCACTACAACTCTTTTTCAACACTGTAGCAATACAAAATATCTGAGGACTAGGAAGGGGTGTATTTGCGCTGTTAAAATAAATTACGTGGTTTCTCTAGTAACCCTTTGGCATTTCAATGTTGAAAAACCTTTTAAAACGTTTTTTTTAAAACTTCCAAATGTATCCCCAACTGCCATGATTTAGTGTCTAAGGATGCAAACCTATACATACTAATGGTGAAATCCAATGACAAAATCAATCCATGGATGGAAGGTTCCTCACAGTTGAATGAGAAGGGAGGAACTGCCCCTGCTACCCCCAAAATTCCCTCTGGAGTATTTGGGCAAACTTTGGGGAGCAAATCTGTAGGTGAGATCAGAAAAGTGGAAGAGGAAGGTCCATGGTATGAATGCAGGTCTGCTCATATATCTATAGCTGTGACTCTTACCTTGCAATAAGCATCACTCTATGGGGCTTACTTATGAAGCTATGTATAAGACTGCACTGAAAAGCTGCACCAGATTCTGGTTTAATATCCTGACACTGAGGGAAATTCTAGCTTAACAAGTCAGAAAGAAGCTAGACATGCAAGAGAAAGAAGCAATAAAGGAGAGAGAAGAAAGCATATGGGTACATGGATTTTCAGAGTATGAAAACTTAATTTATTTATCTGATGTTTTTACGAGAGCCAGTGTGGCACAGTGGTTTAAGTGCTGAACTACAACCCTGAAGACCAGGGTCTGAATCCTCGCTCAGACATGGAAACCCACTAGGTGACCTTGGTCAAGTCACACACTCTCAGCCTCAGAGAAAAGTAAAGGCAAACCCCCTTTGAACAAATCTTGCCAAGAAAACCCTGTGATAGACTCACCTTTGTATCACCATAAGTCAGAAATGACTTGGAAGCACACAACAACGTTATTACATATGAACTATGCCAAACTGCTAGCCTGAAAATGTATCCTAGAATAATGCTTCTTAAACTATCTGATATAGGAAACCAGCAATTTTTTTACCAATATGACAGGAACTGGTACCATATTTGTGCCTATTGGCTGCAACTGTTTGTTTCTTCCCTGGAAACTCTTGAGGGACCAGCAGCCACTATCCTCTGGGACCAGCACCAATCCAGGGACCACCACTTTTAGTAGCATTGCATTAAAAAACCATGAGTATTACCCTATAGTGGCACGTTGCAAGAGGAAAATAATACTCATGTATGAGCTGTTTTTCAGGAAAGCTTATCTACCATTACTCACCTTCTGAGGGTTCCCAGGGTACCCTAGGACACAGCTTTAAAATATTGCCACAAATGCAGTGTACTAACCCCAATTTAATTATACCTTCTTTTCCAGTATTTCAGTAATGAGTACCTTTCATTTCACAACGGCAGGTAAGCGAAAGGAAAACACAACATTTCTCTCTGGCTGATTTTTATATGCTCTCATAAGCAAGTCTATACTTTATATTCACCTTGCAATATGTTGAGAAAAAAGCTAATTTTTTAACCCAGTGGAGCTGGATAGTATCATTTTAATAGTTGATGTGCCTCATTACATTTAATTTGAGTGGGGGAAAGCATTCTTCAAGAAGAATTGTACTACAAATACAACAGAATGCTATTTGCACGCTTACACACAGTGCTCTTACCAACTTTTGTAAAATGCACAGTAATAAGATCACAAAGTCTTATGTCACACTGTAAAATTTAAAAAATAAGGTCACGTAAGACCCATGCAACTTCTCTTCACTTTTCAACACACACAAAAATCTGATTATGAAAATCAAAAGCCTATTCATCTTGGCTTACAGCACATGTTCCATGCTGAATGTACTCTTAACTTACTGGAGCCATATACTGTGTACTGACTCATAAAATCATGGTAATAAACACAACTTGTAGACCACATGGGTGATACTCTTACCATAGATGTCTTTCAGACTATGCAATTAAACCACTTTGATACTACTTTAGTTGCAATGGCTTCATCCTATAGAGTCCTGGGATTTGTAGTCTCACAAGCTATTTAGAATCTCCTGCAAGAGAACACTAGGTAACTCACCAAATTACAAATCACAGGATCCTATTGGGTACAGCCATGGCAGCTTAAGTGGTACAAAGTGCCATAATTGTACGGTGTGATACTGCTCCATGATGCATCAGAATGGGGCACAGTAAAGAATGAGCACACATTTTTCTTCCCTTCCCATTAAGTCTCCCTGAAAGATGTCCAATGTTACTAGGCTTCCTTCCATGACTGACCTTCCCCCTGAACCCCCAAGAATATTTATAAAACCCAATGGACATAGGCCATACAATATTATTATTTGTCTTCTTGACTGCATCTACCCACAATGGATTTACTTATACGCATTCACTTTTTTAAAAGTATTATGCCCACAGTGGTGCTGGAGCTACAACAAGCAAACAACCCAGGAGGGGGGAAACAATACCTCTCTCCCTACACAGAGTAATGAGCACAGTCAAAGTATTACACAATCTGGCCTTCTGACTTAAACAACAATATTGGAATTAATTACCATGTTTCACTTCTTGAAAGCATTTATAACCTGTTTTATGGATTTTGTTTGAAGTTGTTCATAAACCTTTAAAACATAGTGAAGAATTAAATTAAATCACACAATCAACAGGTTAGCACAGCTGAGTAAAGACAGCAGGAAACAGCCAACAATTTACCAGTCTGTTTGAAAGAAGAGAAGAAAACAGCTTTTACTTTGCGCTTAAAGCAGCCAGTGCCAAATGGATCCTCCTAAGGGCAGAACTTGGAATGTTACTGAAGATTTGTAACATGATACCTAGTGCTGATACTCATTTTTCATAACAAGTAAAATAATGGATAAAATCCTGTTAGTGACCTTTGATGGCATATATCCAACTTATACCCTCCTAAGTCTTTTCTTCATTGCTGCAGAGATCAGAATTCTATACCAACCTCACCCTGTGACCAAATTTGCCCCCAGGACTCACCTTTTAGCTGCTGCAGCCCCTACTCCATGGTCATTTAGTGACCAGTGGAGGAAGGGACATTAGGGAAGACCATGCTCCTACAACCAGATGCTGAACAATGACTTCATCTATACAGATATCCAGCTAACATACAGGGACACAGCCAGATGCTTCTCCAAAGGGCTACAGGGTAGGGGCTGTTTCTACTAAAAGGCGAGTACTGGAGGGGTTGAGGGGGAGATGGAGTATAGTTCTGTCTGTAAAACTTTTACACTACTTCTTCCTGATTCAGGATCTCAGCCATTGTGTGTGTGGTGGTGGTGATGGTGGTGGTGGTTAAATGCCTTCAAGTTGACTCTGACTTATGACAACCCTAAGCTCAGCTTATCACAGGGTTTTCTTGGCAAGATGTGTTCAGAATGGGTTTGTCATTGCCTTCTCTGAGGGGTTGTCTAAATGGTGAAAATACCCCTCATGGAATTCACTGGGAATGCAACCTGTCCAAATGGGATCATTCATAAATGCACTGTATTCAGAAGGAGGTGGACCCAAACGGCAAAAACAATGCAGGAAAACCCTTCGCGGCTTTTCCCATAATTTTTTAAAAAATAGCGAAGGAGGTGCACATTCCTGCTCATTGGGACAAGCAATTTGCTTTGAATTGCTTTCCCATCAGAGACGAGACACAAAGCTAATTGGCTGGGTGAGCATGGAGGCGGGGCTTGCTAACAGGGCAAGTGTCTGCTGCCACCGCCATACTGGATTTTTGCATTAGTGAGTGATCGCCAAGGCGATAAAATGGGGTAGGGGTTTTGGGGTTTTTTGCTGTCCTGTTTAATCAAAAAATCACTCTATCACTCTAACGCACCTTGGAGATCTTTTTTTTTTTTTAGTTCAGTGGCAGCAAGGTACAAATGTAAGTAAATCACTCGCAGCCATCATCTAGCATGTGAAGCTTATGGGGGCTTATGTGGGCAAAAACACAGTTAAGACAAGTCGCTGCTGCTGTGAAATGCCATTCCTACAAGGCACTCCAGGGTTTTTTGCCTCATATACACAAGGCCAGAGGCTGTGACTTGCTCAAGGTCACCCACTGAGAGTTTCCATTGCTGAGTAAGTATCTGACTACAGGTCTCCTGGTGTGATGAACCCAGGCAAACTTCAATCCCTCGAACAACAGGAATTAGTTCAAATGTTTTATTGCAAGGAATCAAAATGAACTGCATCAGGTCATTGACCGATCTGAGCCAAGTGCGCCAAAAGCACAGCACTAGTATCTAACTTAGGTTTCATTCTCCCCCATCCACCTGGCTAACTGGACTCTGTATGTACCAAGCTGTAACTCCCTAATTCCTTTCCCAGGCTCTAAACGTCCTTGAGCTGTCTGCAGACTGTACCCATCACATTCCAGCCCCAACCAACCTTTCCCACAACATACTCCACTCATGTCCAGACTCTGGCTAACAAGTAGACCTAATAATATATAACTAATACAACAGCAGACAATACCTAACTTTATAGCTAATAATCAGAGTCATGACACCTGGAATCCTAGTGTGGTACTCAAACCACTACTCCATACTGGCTCCCCATAATATGTTATTTCTTATGTTACTTATTTTTAATCAAAAAATGGCCTGCATGTGCCCCAAACCCTTTTTTGCTGGTGAATCTCCTATAAATCTGCTGTGGTAATGAAAACAAACCTTTTTATTTTAATCCCATTCCTGGAAATACAGTACAAACACCAAAGGAGGTTCACACATTCTCTAAAAGGCTAACAGTCCTCAAGGAAGCTTTTGCCTTGCTCCCAGTGGAATGACTGCTTCTGGTAGGCTCTCTGAACTCCTGGTCTTTCAGAACGTGTAGATTTGCAGAGCTCTGAGTCTTTAAGAAGAGGTGTGCATGTCCCATACTCCTTTTCTTTCCATATAAAACTTGTAGCAGATGTGGGGGGTTTAAGGGAACAATGGCAGCCATGAATTTTCCCCCAGACCCAAAGAAATTGCTCAACCCCTAGTTTTAAAAAAATGAAAACCAGCTAAAACTGGTTTCAAATCCCTCCCCCAAATGTTTTGGGAATAACAAGTACAAGGTCAATCAATTAAATAATGAGACTGATACAATAACCCATCTTTATTTATATGTATTACAATTCTAATGCTTGTCACCTTCAATATACTCCCCGTTCACACTCACACACCGGTGCAGTCTTGTTTTCTACTGGTCGAAGGCATGGAGCAGATCAGTTTCTGTCAACTGTTTCAACACACCTGCCATTTTCTTCATACTACATCAATTGACTCAAAACATGTTCCTTTAAGCACTGACTTCACTTTAGGGAAAAGAAAAAAGTTTCATGGTGCCAAATCTGGTGAATTTGGAGGATGTTCAAGTGTAGTAATATGTTTATTGGCCAAAAACTGTTCCACAGAAAGTGCTATGTGAGCAAGTGCATTGTCCTGATGAAGAATGAAACCATTTTTCTACAGTTCTGGCCTTTCTTTCCCTGACTCTTTCTCTCAGATTTGTCAAAACTTCCTTATAATAGTGCTGGTTCACTGTTCCACCTTCTGGAACCCATTCTGCCAAAATTACACCCTTGATGTAAAAAAAAAAACACAACACAATGAGCATGGCTTTGAATGTGGACTTGCTCAGCAGTTGCTCCTCTTCATCTTGGAAAGATGTGACCAGTGGGGTGCCACAGGGTTCTGTCCTGGGCCCAGTGCTATTCAACATCTTTATCAATGACTTGGATGTGGGAATAGAGGGCATACTTATCAAATTTGCAGATGACATCAAATTAGGAGGAGTAGCTAATACCCTAGAGGACAGGATCAAAATTCAAAATGACCTGAATAGACTAGAAAGCTGGGCCAAAGCTAACAAAATGAAATTCAATATGGAGAAATGTAAGGTACTGCACTTAGGGCAGGAAAACGAAATGTATAGATATAGGATGGGGGAGACCTGGCTGAACGAGACTACATGCGAAAGGGATCTAGGAGTCCTAGTAGACTACAAGTTGAACATGAGTCAACAGTATGATGCAGCAGCTAAAAAGGCCAATGTGATTTTGGGCTGCATCAATACCCATATATTCCGGCGTATAAGATGACTGGGCGCATAAGATGACCCCCCAATTTTCAAGTTAAAATATAGAGTTTGCCCCCCCCCCATCCAGCCAGCCACCCGGCTGGAAAGCCTGCCCCCCACCAGCCAGCCAGCTCAGTGGCTGTAGATGATGGAATAGTCTGTGAAATTAAAGGACGGAGAAAAGCTAAAAAAGCATGGGATATTTTGAAAAATCTCTGTGGTGTTCAATCTTTGGAAAGTAAGGTTTCAATAATAATGAAGTTGGTTAATATGAAGCTATCAAATCCCAAATTTTTGAATGAGCACATTAATGATTTTAGAGCCACATTGGCAGACTTGCAAACTCCTGGAGAGGAAATCCCCAAAACTATGCAAATGGGAATCTTCTTGGCAAGTTTACCAAAATACAGTCCCTAAATGGAGGGCAATTTAACACTTCAAAGACAAAGCAGTCATTCTCACAGCAGGGGGAAGGATCTGCTGGGGAAACTACCCAGGCAATTTAACACTTCAAAGACAAGGCAGTCATTCTCACACCAGGGGAAAAGATCTGCTGGGGGTAAAAGACAACACCACCACTTTTGAGGAGATTTTCAAGTGTTAAAAAGCAGTCTTATATGCAGGAGCATGCTATAGTGTCTAGATCAAGAGAAGTAATAGTGCCACTCTATTCTGCCTTGGTCAGGCCTCACCTAGAATACTGTGTCCAATTCTGGGCACCACAATTCAAAAAGGATATTGAAAAATTGGAGCGTGTCCAGAGAAGGGCGACTAAAATGGTGAAAGGTCTGGAAACCATGCCTTATGAGGAAAGACTTAGGGAGCTGGGTATGTTAAGCCTGAAAAAAAGACAGTTAAGGGGCGATATGATAGCCCTGTTTAAGTATTTGAAGGGGTGTCACATTAAGGATGGAGCAAGCTTGTTTTCTGCTGCTCCAGAGGCTAGAAAACGGAACAATGGATGCAAGCTCCAAGAAGAGAGATTCCACCTCAACATTAGGAGGAACTTTCTGACAGTAAGAGCTGTTCGGCAGTGGAACACACTCCCTCGGAGCGTGGTGGGGTCTCCTTCCTTGGAGGTCCTTAAACAGAGGCTGGATGGCCATCTGTCAAGGGTGCTTTGATCGTGATTTCCTTCGTGGCAGGGGATTGGACTGGATGGCCCTTGTGGTCTCTTCCAACTCTATAATTCTATTATTCTATGACGTGTTTTTTTCATTCTTGGTGATGATGGTGTTTTCCAGTGCATTAACTGTTCTTTTGTCTCAGGATCATACTGGAAGATTCAGATTTCATCACAAATGATGATTTTAAAAAAAACACGTTTGGTTCCACCTCAAGTTGTTGCAGAATGTCACGTTGCTTTACTTTTAAACTTAGCATTTTTCTGGCACACAACAGACAACATAGCTGCTTTAAACGACAACTGACAACTAAATGAATGGCCAAGGGTGTTGATGTTTGTCCTGCAGGTTCAAACATATTCAAGGTCACCACTCAAGTATTCACAATCAGATCTCCCTGATTTGTCTGAAAGGTTGAAACACAGTCTCGTTATTTAATAGACAGACCTCGTAACATTTTGACCCTTCTCATTAGAATTTAAAAATGTAATTAAATTGGACCTCATTGCTCTTCCCAAAAGAAATATGTTACAAGGAATATCATTAGTTATAACATGTTACTTTCACATTCTGAAGGTGTTCCAGAGGGGCAGTAATATCACTGACAAGATCCTGGGCTAGTTCCAAAGAAAGGCTATTTCTGCCAACTCTTTCTATTAATGGAAACAGCTTTTGGATCCAACCTTGTCCTCAGTCAATATCATTCTCACCTGATTTGGCAAAGTCACTCAGAGCAGTGCCCCCAATGACAGTCTGTGTAAATGGACAGGATTTTATCAGAGAAAGCCATTCTTAAGGTACACCAAACACAGAGTTCATGGATTGACGGATCAATGTTGAATTAGTTGAAGAATCTGAGCATTTTCCAAGAGAGTTCCATATGCTTGTTATTATGGTGATCTAACTTGGAAAATATAATTAAAGTATAACTGAAATTTTGGCAAGGTGATTCCATTTCAAGGAGAGATGCAATTGCCACACTGCACTTTTTGCTATAGATGTTACTTAGGTATCCATAGTTAAAACAGGATCTAAAATTGGTGGTTTGATCTTTTAGAAGGGCTATGACCACACCCCACACAGGTTTAATACTGCCTTCTTGAAGTAATGTCATTATAACATACTTAGAGTAATGGTATTACTTAATACTATTTTTTATCTTTAAATACTTTTAAAAACTAAAATATCAAGGAGAGGCTGGGATTTATTTAAACATATGCTACCGTAACAGGCATTGCAAAATGTGCCTGCTTGCTATTCTATCTACACCCCCGCCTCTACTACAGGCATCTGTGCCATGTTGAATATTTTTCCAGAAGGACATCCATCCTCAGGATCTGTTTGGACATGGTATTGAAGAAAACAGACGTCCCAATTTGTAAAAGTGGAAGTACCTTCTGTTAAAGTGGAACCACCACTAAATTAAATACCATGTGAATACACTACTTTAAAAAAAAAGCCATCATTTGCAATGGATTTTTTAAAAATAAAAATCTGAGGATATTAAATAATAAAATATTAATATTTAATCTGTGGTGCTATAAACTCATTTGCTACCATTGTCTTCCTAAGAAACTCATTTATAAAAGAGAATAAAACTTTGTTTAGGTTCTCACTACCAATTTGCATTATTTGTCAAATATTTTTTTAAATTATTTTTACTTCAAATAACAGAAAGGATTGGGTTCCTTCAAGACCACAAAACCATTCACAAAATGACTTTCCTATAGATGTTGCCATGACAGAACTGTAGAACCATTTTTATAGAGATAAGCAACAGTGATACAAATTCACTCCTAAAAATAAATAAAATGGCATTCTTTTGCAAAAAAGAGTCCAAAAAAACACAAGTAAATGTATTTGTCTGAAACAAAGAGCTCATTTTCAAACACAAGTCTTGAGATAATTTAATGGTTGATCATAGATCATGAAATCTGCAGTGCCTATGCTTATGTTATTCCCTTTAAACTGATTATGTCTTTTAATTGGTGTTTGTGTTTTTAACTGTGTTGTGTGTGTATTTCTTGTATTTTTAATCTGCTGTTTCCTGCCTCAATCCATAGGGAAAGGCAAATAAGAAATAAATATTATTATTGCTACTATTATTATTATTAGTCAACTTATTGTTTGACTTTACATTTTCTACAGAATGTGTTAATCTCTTTGTGAAAATTAATTTCAAAAAAAGCAGCAATGGGAGCAAATTTAATAAATAAAATAGGGATATAACAGAAGGTACTTTGACTGGATGAAAGTACAATATTAACAAAGTTTGGAAGGAGGAGGAAGAATCCAACACATGTGGATAGGCCACAGCTGTCAAAGATCAGACATATTTCTTCTACTATTTAAATGTGGTTTGCATTGATTCTTTGAGTCTCCATGTTTCATTTCCTTGTCGTCCTTACAGTAAAACTGGCAGTTCCCTAATTGGATTTAAATTTTAAAACATCTAGCTAGTATATTCAAATTTAAATGTTGGTATCTCAATAATTTCTTTTCTTGAATGATATATGAAAGCAAGTGATGCTGCTGTATGGTGATAAATATAATATATTCAGCAAGACTACAATGACATCATATGGTAAAGAAATCAATGTTATTACTTTATATCAGCCACCTTTTGACAGTTATGCCAAATCATTTATGTACTAATGGATTTTATCAAGTTTGTATAAGAAGAAGAAAACCAAGAACTGGGCTGGTTTAGTTAATTTTACCTGCAAATACAATAAGCAGTGCAAAAAATACACAATACCAGTTTAAACCTAGATAACGTGTTGCAAGTAGTTAGTCCTCCCACCCACAGAACAACAGCTGAACAAGTTGGGACCCTGCAGAGAAGATTCTGACGGGGAGCCAGGAAAGAAACTATTCCTGTGCCACTGGACTCCACTTGATATATCCGTATAGCTTGGTTTACTTTGTTACTGGACAGTATACATCTATATTTGACACTCCAGATGGAAACAATCAGGTCCTCAAACATTTGAACTTTTCTTACATGCATAGTTTAAAAACAAACTGCCTTTTGAGAAGTATTCAATCATTTTTTTATGGCCTATGACCAGAACTATAAGGAAGAATGCATACAGCACAGTTAATTAAAATGAATAGATAAGACAAGAAATAAAACAAATTACACTTCCAGGTGTGGGAGGGTGCTGGCTTGTACATGGGCTTGTCAAATAGTACATGAAGATGCACAAAAGTTAGCAGCACTGAAAATAATTTATGCACTTTCCCCAGAGAGGAGAAGGAAACACAGAAAGGATTTGAACATCCTGGCAGTTTGATTATGGCAGAGTCAATAAAGGTTTTCTTAATGTCGCGATACTAAAGGCAATAGAGAAGAACATGGAAGGGGAGTATTCGAAAACTTTTTTATTTTTGTAATTTGAGCAAACTGGTTCTTGGGAATACCTTATTTTGTAAACATTCTAATTTGGATCTTATATTGTTCCTCTGTTCACATCATAAAGGAAATTACTTCTGCCAACTTCCCACTGTACCAGCAGCACTATTCAGGATATCACATTATTTCTCCCACCTCCTAGAATCAGGTATTTGATATTTTTATTTTCCTATGCTTTTAAACCTTATTTTAATATATTAATGATTTTAATACCTTGCTTATGCTTTATTTTATTGTTTTGGTGAACCACCCTGGAAGGGAAGTTAATAAAATTTATAGTTTAATAAATATAAATAACTAGACATCTGTAAGATGCATTGAACATGGTGGGACTTATATCTGAGTAGACTTTTACAGAATTATACTGTAAGTTTTATTTTTAGTTATTTATTTAGCAATCTCTACATTTGGTACAGTTGTAATTATTCAAAATTCCAACAATGGTATTTACAAAAAACATGCTCTAAATTAATAAAAGCAATGAAGAATATTATTTGCAAATATAAAGTAAATAATATTCTTCATTACTAAGAAGTTGGATGAAGTAGAGATTTCATTATGCAGAAGCATCAAGGCCATACTGCACCATGCATTAGATGACATTTCAGTAGCTGCAGCTTGGTGATAAAATGCTACTGACAGACAGACATCCTCCCCTTTCTCCTTATTATTTATTTTTTTTGTTTGTATTCTTTCTTCCAGAATTTGGATTCAATACAGGTTGCAACATAATTAAATAACAATAAAAATGTAATAAATTATAACTGCTGTTGTTCTTGTTGTTGTTTTGTGCCTTCAAGTCATTTCCAACTTACAGTGACACTAAGGTGAACCTATCACAGGGTTTTCTTTGCAAGATTTGGCAGAAGGGGAACTACTAGCAGTCTTTGCCTTCTTCTGAGGTTGAGAGAGTGCGATTTGTCCAAGGTTACCCAGTAGGCTTCCATCTGAGCAGGGATTCAAACCTTGGTCTCGGAAGTCATGGTCCAGCATTCAAACCACTACACCATGCTGGCTCTCAAGTTATAACTATTAAAGTACAATTAATTTGGTTTGGAAATAGCCTGGATAAATAGTTTTACAACACCCCAATAAATAAAGTTGAAACTTTTTTTAAAAAAAAATCAAAGTAAAGTCCATGTCAGATATTTGGATGCTGAAAGCCTGCTTAAATAGAACAATCTCTGCTTGCTGGTGGAAAGAAAACTGGAAGGGACCTCTATAGTCTTGGAACAGCCACTGAGAAGGCCTGGATTTATATCCTTGCCAAATTTGCCTCTGAAGCTGGTAGAACTCAGAAAAGGGCCTCTTCAACAGATCTGAAAATCACACAAGTTTATATGGAAGAAGATGGCCTCCCATATAGCTTGGGTTCAATTTGTGTAGGCTTTATAGGTCGTAATCAAAACTTTGAATTTTATCCAGAAATAAACAGTTAATGTTACATGGTAATCATATGCTTTCTGTAATCAGCCCCAATCAACAGTCTGATTGAAGCATTTTGGGCCAGTTGGAGTTTCTGAACACTCTTCAAAGGCAGCCCAAGCACATTATGGTACAGTATGCTAAACAGGATGCAACACTGTGGCCAGTTCAGACACATCCAAGAATGGTCAAGTTGAGTGCATTGGCTTTACTGCCACAAGTACATGTTTAGCCACCAAAGAAATCTGGCAATCAAGATTCAGGGTTGGGTCCAGGAGTACACCCCAACTGTGAACCTGTTTCCTTAGCAGAAGTATAACCCTATTCAGTATAAACTGCTCCTTAATGCCCCTTTTCAAGAACCAGGAGCACCAGTGTCTTACATTGATTAATCTTAATTTTTTTTGTTCACAAGTACCCAGTCCATTAGTGATATTAAACACTACAGTTAAAACTAAAACAACTCCTTTGGGTTTGGATGGAAAGGAGAAATAGACCTAAGAGCCAATGAAATTTCTGTGGCATCAAACCTCAAATCTCTGGACAACCTCTGCTAGTGGTTCCACTTCTTCTTTGGCCTTCTATAAAGAAAAAAAATCTTTACTCTGTTTAAAAAGTAGGCGGAGGCTGGGGAGAGCAACTCACCCTCACCTGACAAAACTATATTTTAATCTCTCTGGTTTGCAAGCTTCAACTGTTTATATGTGATCACATTTTCCAAATGTTGGTCCTATGTTTTTTCAGGGTGAAGTTAATTTACCAGGCCATTCCACACATTTCTAACAGGGAGACAAAAAAAATAGAAAACTATGCAAGAACTTTAGGATTTGAGCTGCATGCTTTTACTCCAGAAGAGTTCTGATGTAAAGACTTCCAACTCTTTTGAAATGTAATATCACAAGCCAACAAGCAAATAGAAGAAATAATTAGTTTTCACACTACAGTAACTTTTATATAAAAAGGTACTGAGTGAAGTCACAGGAAAAGTGGACACAACTACCTTTATGTGATCTGTCCAATTAATTTTGAAGATAAATTCTATTTGTTACCCAAAGTAATTTCCTGTGGGAATGTGCCAAGAAGCATAATGAGTTTGGGATGCTGATTCAAACAGTGGCTTTTGTAACAAACACAATGAATGAATTATGGTGGAGTGCACTGCTCCACATGATGACTAATTATTTGTTAAACATCAAACACATAGGAAGTAGACTGTACTGCACACGTCTCATATCAGCTACCAAATACAAAGTAGCAGAGGTAGTGATTGATGAGGTCAAGTAAGCAAGTGGGAATTATAGAGTGAGTAATTCCTAATGAAGAATTGCCTTCATTGTATTTATATGAATATATATTATTCACAATGAATTCTTTCACAAAAATACAAAGATCCAAAACATTGTTTTATTTCATCAAGAATGCCTAAGATCCCAAATTAGCTCTGTTTTGGAGATCTTACAGATCAATTGTTAGCATGTTACTCAGATATAAACTCTGTTGAATTAACTGTGACTTGCTATTGTTATGTTCTTCAATCTATGGTGACCTCATAGATTGCCAAGAAATCCCAACTATAGAATACACATTGGTAACATTACTAAGTCTGTCAGAAAGTGAAACAAAATTGCTAGCTTTTTCATCAGCCAAAGGTGGTACAGAATTAATGTGGGGGGGGGGGGGAATGATGCTGTTGCAGTCATTAGCAGCCCTAACTGCACACAGAATTTTGACCATGGAGATCCAAAATCCAACCGCTAGCAAAAGTCCCCGTGTTAGTATAAACACATCTTTGGATTCCAGCCCAAAATATTCTCCTCCTTTTGCTTCATATGTAATAACGTGCTTCCCATTTCATGTGGGAGCAACTCACAAAACCATTTATAAAGTGTACAGGAAAACGTAATTATAAGAAGATACTGCCTTATAATGAGAGCCACATCATTTGATAATACTTCCATTAGGTTAGTGCAAATGATTTTTTTTATATTAGATTACTACAATTATTGAAACACAAATGAACATCTGCTGGCACAATTGTTCAACTTTCATTTTAATACAATTGTCTCACAGTACTAAAAAATACCTCCGCCCAGAAATCCTCAGTTATTATGCATATTGGTGTGCAAAAGATCCCCCCTCCCCAGTGAACAGATGATTAACACTTGTTTGGAGAAAAATATATACCTAGAATCAATCCTCCTGACCCAGCACCCAAACAGGTGATTTCTACAGATGTGTTCAATTAGAACAGCTCTTGTTTGGAATGTAACAAATACATAGAAGCAAACTTGGCTCTTGAAATAAAATATGAAGCTTGTTTCTAAAAATACATCACAAAAATGTACTACATAAATTTATTAAAGTTAGTCCCAAGCCTAAGATTCAAAAACACTTATTTGGCTTTTACATGACAGAACAGCTGGGGATGCAATGATTTGTGGAACCACAGGCTCAGCAATGAGGTCTTCTGGAATTTTCAGTACACTGGCTCTCATATGATGATGAGCCTCTCTTAATTTATATTTCTATTGAATATGTAATTCCTTTACAAATATAAACCAGCACTTTACATTGAGGTTTGAATATCTTCTCAGCCTAACCTACTTCCCAGTGTTGCTTTGATTATAAACTGGTAGCAGGGAAAATTATGTATGCCATCTTGAGCTTCTGTGATGAAAACTGGGCTAAGAAAGTAATACATAAATTCTGACTCTCAGAAAGCATACGATTTAATTCAGTTTAATTTTCCTAACACCAATTACAAATTTCATTTCAATAGTAAATCCCTAAAGACTAACTGCAACCTATGATGAGAACCCATAGCTCGAAAATGGACTTGTAAAGCATGGCTCATATCCCACTAGGTATTTCATGTGAGAAAGAAAGCTAGAAAGAATAAGCAGCGTGTCTAATTATCTCAACTATGATCCATTAAAAAGGTGGGAGTTTTACTGTATTGTTTGTTCTCTAAAACTAAAACCACTTTAGAAACCTGACTTCGGTGGACTATTAGTCATGTTAGAAGACACTCTGTCTGACTAGACTATAGAACTTCCATTCTTGAACCCCTCAACTCAAGGTGGTTCATGAAAGTCTTGCTGCAATACGCACAGTTGACTGCCTCTGGAACTCCATGCTCTGGGTGCCTTTTTCTTTACTCTGTCTCTCTTTAGGATGTACCCTCACTGTAAGAATATGCAGTCCCCCTCTCATTTCACACAGTTTTCAGAAATTTTATTTATTTCTTTGATTTCTATGTCGCCTTTCTCCCTGAATAGGACCCAGAAATAAGACAAGGAAGGACAGACGTAACTCTCCACCCCTCCCCTTTCTCTCTTTCACCAAATTTCTGGATTCCACTGCTTAACTTTGAACCCTTTCCTTTATTGCTGAAGCAACACCTAACAGCATCATTTGCTCATTCTCATCTACTTCTCCCCTCCTTTTCTGGGACAGCCTTCAATAGTCAACAAACTGCCTTTTATGTTAGTTTCCTTCCACCTACCCCACAAAAAAAAATCCTTCTCAATTTCTGGGAAAACTCACATTTTTCTTCTGTTGCTCATATCTTAATACCTTACCAGAGCAACCCACTATCTATACTACATTCCTAAAGGTCCACACACTGTGCTCCTCTGGGCTAGTTTCTGGATCAGTTATTTTAGACGGACAGCAACTTGTCCAGCTGAGCAGAGTCAAGGCTGCAGTAGGCAAGAGCCCTTCAGTCAAGAAGACCTTACCTTCTGAATACAGTGGCGTAGTTTGCAGATGTGTGCAGAGACAAAGGGTGCATCTACACTGTAGAAATAATGCAGTTTGACCCACTTTAACTGCCATGGTTCCATCTGAGAGAATCCTGGGTTTTGTAGTTTTGTGAGGCACCAGCATTCTTTGCTAAAGACCTTGTAAAACTACAAATCCCAGGATTCCATAGGATGGGGCTACAGCACCTAAAGTGGTATCAAACTGCATTATTTCTACAGTGTAGTTGTACCCACTGTCTCCCAAGGAACATAGTTAAGATCAACATCCCTTCAAATTAGCATAGATCAAAGAAAATACTTGAAGTATCTTAAATACTACACTTCTTAATTAACTAAAAAGCAAAAGTGGTAATCAGAGATCTAATTATAAAAACAATTAATATACAAAAGTAAAATCTTATACTTTTATACTGTTGGGGAAAAGAGTATGTAATCAACATACCTGGCAAATCCATCACAGTCTTTGATACTCTTTCCCTAAATGTTCCACTGAGAAAAGAGGCATGCTTCTTTCTGGCCATTATGGTTCGTGGCGGCATGTACTCACTTTTACACTGTGATTTCTCAAATGATTTTTGAACATCATAGGAGCCTGGTGGTGGAGCTTCCTGTAATAGTGAAGAAAGCATCAACTGAAGCAGGCAAAGCATTTTAAACTAATAGTTATGCATCCTAATACAGTGCTACTCAAAGTGGTGCCAGTTCATGAGCCACTGACTCATGGCTTACTGGGAAGGGGGAACCCTGCAGTTCTCCACATCAGATAGCTTAAGAAGAACTGTCCTAACAGACATCCAACTCCAGCTTTTGTACACTAAACAGAGACCAATGGACACATACAATTTAAACAATGCATCAACAATACAAATTCAAATTGGAAGCTATTGAAACACTAACTAGAATAAGGTTTCTTAACCTACGGTGGCTTCGGGCAGATTGAAAAAAAAGCTTTTTTCCCTTCAATTTTCTCCCTGCTACTTTGAAAATTAAGTGCATTTCTTTCTAGGAAGGAGGCCTCTAGCTCTCATCATATTCTCAAAGATGTCCATGATCCCTAAAATGGTAAGAACCAGTATACTAGGGATATAAACATTTCAATGAAATTGAATACAAACAGTAGAACACTGACACATATTACACATCCAGGGGTAGCCGTGTTGACCATATAGTAAAATAAAACAAAATAAAATATTCACAAAAGAGCAATACCTTTACTGGCCAACTAAAATGCACAAAACACTTCATGCAAGTTTTCAAAGCTCCACTAGCTTCTTCATCAGGCAAAATATGTTTTAAAAATACAGGAGAAGAAAAGAAAAGTGACGATGTTGGAGTCATAGGCCTACATTTTGTATCAGATGTTGTTTCTGTTGTAGTTCAGTTGGTTTGGAGGGATCTTAATGCAGGCAGAAGTTGCTCCCCCTTTTTTGGGCTATGTGAGGACCAAGACAAAGGCAGTAACATTTACAATTTTTAAAAAAAACTTCCAGCAGAAGTTGACCGTAGAATCATGCTAGAAGACCTTGAAATGCCTAGTGAAGTGTTCTCTCAAGTTAAAAAAAAAAAAAAGCAGGCTTATATTCGTGGTTTTTCCACTTTTGTGCGGTTCCTGCACCCCTAACCCTTTTGAAAGTTGAGGACCAGCTGTACAGTACTTCTTTATTATTTACAAATGCAGATAAATACATGAAATATGGGGAGGGGAAGAACAGAAACAGGGGGATAGCTAATTGATATACAGGAAGAAAGAGAAGTAGACAGAGACTATAGACAGGCTACAAATTTATCCATTTCTCTCGAGATCAGGGGTGGGAGCTGTGTGGCCCTCCAGATATTGTTGAATTGCAACTCCCATAATTCCTCACCATTGGCTATGCTGAGTAGAGTTGCTGAGAGTTTAATTTCAGTAACACATTGTTGCACAAATCCACCACTGCTCTAAACGAATACAACAGAAAAGCACTGCAAGAAGATTAGTCTAACATTAGGAGATTTAATTTATATGTTTTATTAACAGGCAGGTGATTATTTACATTTATAGACTGAGTATAAAGTGATAATGTATTTCCTTACTCAGCCATTCTTATTTAACAGTCCTTGCTTCATTCCAATTGAAGAGTGTTAATTTATTATCCAAGATGGACCTGTTTACTTCAAATTTAATAGTTTCCAATTAAGCTAAAACATTTAGTCTTCCATCATTTATAAACTCTTTCTGCTAAGTTGCTATATTAATATTTTTAATCAACATCAAAGAAACATTAGTATTAATAATGAAGATAATAATTCTAGGTTAACTATCCAATGTTGCAAACACCAGACTTAAATTGTAGTTAGAGCTAAGCCTTCCATCTGAACTTCCAGATACTCAATTTCATTTTATATTGCACTGGCAATATTTTCCTTGTATTTTAAATGCACATGAATATTTCTATTTTCAGATGCCTCGATTTTAAAGAAACTCTTGCACATTATAAAATTACAATCTCATGTGTTGGGCAGCAGAAGGAATTCCCATAATCTCAGCTGTGAACTAGCAAAAGAATGACAGAAGCTGTAAGAAAACATGTTAAAGGGCAGGCCTAATTCCTGATACTTTACCTGGCTATATTCAGAATCCAAAAGGAGGAAGAGGAAGAGGAGAAGGCCAGCATTACATTAGTAACGCAGCCCTTTAGGTTTCAGCTCCCTCTTCTCGATTAAGAGTGGGAAAAATGCCAGTCACAAGCTGCATGTAGCCCGCGTCCCATCCACCTTTGAAAGCCATAAGGGATCCAAGTTCACCTCCATTATATTTGAATCCCACTTTTTATTTTGTTAAGAATGATCCCACACATGGTTTGTTTTGGCACATACAGTATCCCTCCCTCTGTTGTTTTAGACCAAAAAAAAAAAAGCATTTATTAAACCAGTAACTAAATGACTTCTCTGGTTTACTTCCTGGCTAAACAAAGGACTCTCCTGAGCCAGAGACAGTCTGGGAAAGCAGGCTCAAAATGATGAAACACACACACACCTTTCAGGGAGATTTTTTTTTAACCCTCCAAGATTTTGCAGGAGACCAGTGTGCTTTACCAAACACTAGCAGTTGCCCACCCCTGATTTAGAACTCATATCCGCAGGGAGACTATAGAATTGCATAGGAGTTTGAGCAGGGGCTTGGAGGGAGAGGGAACTGGTGAAAATCATCTGTCCAACACTCTCATTTATAGACAATTCCACTAAGTCCACCTCACTTCTTCCAAAGATTCCTATTTACAGAAAGGCACCTTTGGATGTCACCCTTCCCTCCCCCCCAAAAAAATTTGTAATTCTACCATCATACAGAATTCAGTTGGCATACAAAACTATAGTCATCCAAGAAACACATTACATTGCATGCATAGTCAATGAACTAGGGATATGAAGGTTAAATCATGGCTGGTGAGCCTTAACTCTCCTGGCCAGATGGGCCCACCTGGCCTCATCATTCAGCCTGTCAACCTCTTCTCCAAATCTACTCTCTTCTTTTGGCAGAGCTCCCCGTCTATGTTTCCTTCACCTCTATGTTGTTTCCCAAAAATCAAATCAGCAGGGTACAGGTGGAATCATGGAGGAAGTTAAGGTTTCAAGCTCTCTTCCCAGGATTTCCCACCTCCTGCATGGCTGAGCCTAGGAAATAGAAGAGAAGTAGGGAAGTGGGGGTGGAATGCAGATAGGGTATGGTGAGATAATTTTTCCTGCATCATAACTACACTAAGTTCCCATTGTATGCACTAAGAATGGGGCTTCTTTGAATCAGCACAGAGCATGAAAAACAAGCAAGGTGACCATGCATGAAGAGCGTGAACTGCTCCTGTGTTGGAAGCTGACCCCATTACTCTAAAGACCTGAGAAGGAAAGAAAGAGACAAAGATCATAGAAACAAAACAAAAGAAAGACAGAAGGAGGAGAGAGAGAGAGAGAAGGAGTGAAAGAAAAAGCCAGACAAACAGAAAGGGAAAGTAAAAAAGAGAGGCTGGCAGGGGAACAGAGTAAGACAGGAGAGAAGAAAATGATGCCTTGCAGACTTCTGAGCTTTGGCCACGCCCATCCACTGCTATGTTCATTTCAGATTACCCATGCAGCCCTCAGGTTGGAACGGGTTCCCCTTTTGTCTTTCATATATGTGTGCAAGTTTAAATTGCATTCTGTTTGATTCACCAAGAATCGGAAGTCTCTTTATCCAAGGAGAATTTCAAATGTCTGTTAACTCCTCTGGAGAATTTAATGTACAGGATACATGTTTGTACAATCCATGTATGTTGTCCTTAGCTAATAATTATAATATAATCTGACTTGCATGTTTTTAAAAAAAAATACCAAGAACTTTTATTTGTTTTTAACATTCCAATGATTCATTCCAATTATTCCAATACTACTGAAAATAGAAGAATGGGCTGTTCTCTTTGAAAGCACACCTTCACTAATCATGCAGAGAAACTGCTACGTTACAGCAATACAGTTGTCCCTTCACATTCGCTGGGGTTTGGTTCCAGGACCCCCCGTGAATACCCAAGTCCCATTATATGCAATGGCATGGCAAAATGGTATCCCTTATATAAGATGGCAAAATCAAGGTTTGCTTTTTGGATTATTATTTTTAAAGAATATTTTCAAGCCGTGAATACTGAAATCCATGAATGTGGAGGGACAGCTGTATTTTTATTCTACTATTACCATTGCAATCGAGATGGTATGGTTGCAAGATGCATTATTTATAATTGTTTCTGCTCACTTACTATCTCAAAATGTTCTAGGCACAGCTGAAAGGTTGGAATTATAAATGTTATTCACATGAGGAAAAAATGGGGGAGGAAAGAACAAGCAAGCAAATGAAACATTCCATACATATTATAAAATTAACACTTGCTTTTAATCTGGTAGGTTATTTTCATGTCTCACAAATCAACCATGATGACTGACAGTGTGCCTTGGAAGTAATCAGTTATGCAGTTTACAGTTTTAAATATTTAAATATCTTGCTTCTATTTTGGTCTCTGTATTCTGCAAAAGTGAGGCAAAACTTCCTATTTGAATTTTCTCAATTATGACATTTTACAGACTGTAAATGCTTAGTAAGCCAGAAAGAAGCTACAAAAAGATTCAATACCACATGGTTCCTACATTTTCTTTAAAAACCTTCATTATACAGCTTCTCTTCTAGCAAACCTAGTAACAAAAAGCAGCTTAGGAGTACATTTCCATACACATTTATATCAGAGTAAGTAATCTAGTTTACTTAAAAGTAAACTAGTATTTGACTATTCTGTTACTGAACAATTGCTGTCAAACCTTAACTTCCTCCCTGTCAGCTCTATTAACTGAAAATAGATTTAGAGTGTGATTTTGTATTTTGTTATGCTTGCACAGGTAACCATTAACAGAAGTATATAAAGAAATGTAGTTTTGGCCAGCATATACAGGAGCCAAACCTGAAGAGATAATTATTGACACCATTTTCCTCAAGCACTTTACTCAGAAACAACAGACCACCATAAAGGCCAGGAGGAGGTATGGCAGGGGAGGCAGAACAATCCAGTGGAGGCGAGGAGAGATAGCTCATGGCTGTTCTACCTTCTGGTTCACAATCCAACCAACAGATTCCTGGCTATTCTAGTAGAAACCCATCAGACCACAAAGCACTGCTGCTTAACACCAGGTCAGTAACTGGGAAGAACTGTACGATCCAGGACTTGATCCTGGAAAAGGAAGCTGACCTTGTATGTATAAATGAAACCTGGTTAGGGGGGTCAACATGACCCAAATATGCCTACCAGGTTTCTGGGTGCAGTAGTAGGCAAGATTTGATGGGCAGGGGGGGGGGGGAGTCGCAGCAATCTATCGTGAGTCCATTCTTCTATTGAGATTCCCTGTCCAACAATCTCCAAAGTTTGAGTGAATATGCCTGGCAATAGGACAACAAGACAGGACGGGGAACCTGTTGGTGTACTGTCCACCCCACTGCCCAACTGTCTACCTGCCAAAAATGCTGGAGGTGACCTTGGAAATGGCATTAATTGCTCCAAAACCTATTGCACTGGGGCATTTTAACATCCATGCTGGGGCGCCCTCATCAGGACCAGCTCACGTTTTCATGGCTTCAATGGCAACCATAGGCTTGTCTCAATTAATATCTGCCCCTATACATGTAGCAAACAATACTCTTGATCTGGTTTTCTCTGGTTAGATTAAGAGTGGTCTGGAAATAATTTGCTGGTACTCCTAATCTCTGCAGGGGTGATGGACCAGTTAACATGGTCCACCTCCAGAGACTAATGGATCCCAAAGGATTCCTAAATGCTCAGGCAGGGGCTTCAGCTGCTAGAGCTGGTGATTCTGTTGATGCCCTGGTTGATCTCTGGAATAGGGAGATGACGCAGGTAATTGAAACAGTTGCTCCCAAGCATCCTTTACATGGGAACAGAGCACAGGCTCCTTAGTTTTCTGAGGAGCTCAGGGCAATGAAGCACTTGGGTAGATGACTAGAGAGAGAGTGGGGGAAAAGACTCTCGATGAATCTAACAAGCATGGGTTAAGGCCCATTTAAGAACCTATTTTGCAGCAGTGATGGCAGCATAGAAATTATTCTTTACTGCCTTTATTACGTCAGCAAAATCTCCTCCAGTGCACCTGTTCCGGGTAATTAAAGTGCTATTACATCCTAGACCTTAAGACTTCTGAGAAAGAACCATCAGGAAATTGTTGTGACGAATTTGCTAAATACTCTACAGAGAAAATTCCTCAGATTCATTCTGACCTGGACTCCATATTGAAGATAAAGTCTGGGGAGATAACTGGAGTACGTACTTGTCCAGTTTTGATGGATAAGTTTCACATTGTTCAACATGATGTGAGCAAGTTGCTTCGAGAGGCGAGGCCAGTCACTTGTCTGTTAGAACCATGTCCATCCCAGCTAATTAAAGCTGCCAGAGGAAGACAGGCCAATTGGGTGGTGGAGGCTGTAAATGCTTCTTTGAAAGAGGGTTATGTTCCAACCTCTCGAAAAGAAGCAATTGTAAGACCTTTGCTGAAAAACACTTCATGGGCCCCCACTTCCCTACGTAACTATCAACCAGTCTCTAATCTCCCTTTTCTAAGTAAGGTTCTAGAACAAGTGGTGGCAAAACAACTCCAGGCTTTCTTGGATGAAACAGATTATCCCGACCAAATCCAATCTGGACTGAGGCCTGATTATGGGACAGAAACAGCCTTAGTCACCTTGGTGCATGACCTACATCACATATTGGACAGGGAGAGTGAATCCCTATTGATCCTCCTGGATCTTTCTGCAGCATTTGATACAATCAACCATAGTATCCTTCTGGGTCATTTGGCTGATATGGAACTTGGGGGCATTGCTTTGCAGTGGTTCTGGCCTTGGCTGAATATTCCCAAAGGGTGG
The DNA here is from genome assembly GCA_030847615.1 of Gambelia wislizenii. Classification (NCBI taxonomy): domain Eukaryota; kingdom Metazoa; phylum Chordata; class Lepidosauria; order Squamata; family Crotaphytidae; genus Gambelia; species Gambelia wislizenii. The sequence continues at coordinate 30,014,752 of JAUMIR010000005.1, forward strand.
TACTGGGAGGCTGTTCAGCCTTTTGGCCATTGGCCTGTGGGGTTCCACAGGGGTCAATACCATCTCCTATACTTTTCAACATATACATGAAGCCAGTGGGAGGGGTTATCTGGACTTCGGGGTTCTGTGTCATCAATATGCTGATGATACCCAGCTCTATCTCTCATTTACAACTGATGCCAAGAAGGCTGTGATAGTATTGAATTGTTGTTTGGATGCAGTAAAGGACTGGATGCAGGTGAATAGACTGAGACTTAATCCAGACAAGACCAAAGGCCTGCTGGTCAGTAGGAAAACCAACCTGGGATTGGAATCACAGCCTGTTTTGGATGGGGTTGCACTCTGAAAGATCAGGTTTGTAGCTTGGGAGTGTTCTTGGACCCTGCTCCCGGTTGGCCACTTTGCTGCAGTGGCCAGGAGTGTCTTTGCCCAGCTTCAGCTGGTGCACCAGCTGCACCTTTCTTGGGAATGTAGATACGACCACAGTGGTTCACACCTTAGTTACCTCTTGATTAGACCACTGTAATGCACTCTACGTGGGACTGGCCTTGAAAAGCCTTTGGAAACTGCAGCTAGCGCAAAATACAACAGCCAAACTGGTGTCAGGTGTGCATTTTAGAGACCATATAACACTAGTCCTGCAATAACTACACTGGCTTTCAATTTGCTTCCAAGCTGTTGATCTACAAAGACCTAAATGATCTGGGACCAGGATATCTGAAAGACCACTTCCATATAAACCCACCAGAAATTAGAGATCTTCAGAGGAGACCATGTTGCAGGTCCCCTCATGAAGTTAGGTTAGTGGGTACATATAACAGGGTTTTCTCTATTAGCAGCACCTCAACTGCAGAACTCCCTCCCAATGAAGTTAGACTGGCTCAATCCCTTTTAAGCTTCCAGCAGGCAACTAAAACTGTTCCACATGGCATTCAGTCATTGAAATTACTGTTTCAACTGTTTAAAATATGGATTCTAGGATTGTTTTTAGGTTGCTTTTAAAAGTTCTAAAAATATATTTTAATGTGTTTTAAAATGTTTTTGAAATGACAGCACAGAAAGAATCACAACCCGGAAACATCACCCAAGGAGACCTGCTGTGCTTTCTGCAACCGGACTTGTTTATCTTGGATTGGCCTTTTTAGTCATCAGCGCACTTGCAGAAAGCGTGGGATGAGTCCTTCCTGAATCTTCATTTGCGAAGAAAAGCCAGAGAGAGAGAGTTGTAATTGGTTTGTATTTGTTCATTGCCTCAGGAGCCCTTGTTGGATGGGAGACGATACAAAAATAATTTAAATAAAAAATAAGTAAAAAGTTTCTCCATCCTCTCATCACCTTGTTGCTGCTTCTCAGAAAAAAAATAACAAGAGCACCTGCCAAAGTTTTGGTTCATTTCCTTAGTTAGCCACTCCCTTTCCTTCTTTCCCTTTCAACTTGCTACATTTGTCACCACTTCAGCTTTTTACCTCCAAACAAGCTTTTGCTGATCTGTTGAAGCACATATGACAAAATGTGAAAGCCAAAGTACTATAGTATGGATTTTTTTTTAAGCCTGGGAAGGTTCTATAACCAGATTTTGTATCTGAGAAGCTTTAATTAATCAGCATCATTAGAGTTTGAAAGGAATGGTCTCCCAGATTTTCAGAGACCAGCACGTTGCCTTCCTTAGGCAGAGGGACATTCTGTGCACATCTTGTTATTTAAAGAGTCCATTTAATTTGCTGCAGCAACAACTAGAGGTGGACAAGTAGTTCTCTACTCACCTTGTTCTGAGAAAGCAGAACTTGGCCTACCTAGACTTTATTCTGGCAACACAAACCCTCCGTCTCCCAGGAATCAAGGGGGCTTTCCAGTTCCCAGGATTTCTGCACAGCAAAATATATTGGCTGCAGCTACACTCTAGCCCCAGGGCAAATATGCCTTGCTTACATAATGTAAAAAAACCTAAAGAGCCAAAAAGTGTCCCATCAGAAACAGGATGTGTGACACCTGGCTTGATGGCAGTACATGCAAAAGGGATCTAGGAGTCTTAGTGGACCACAAGCTAAACATGAGTCAGCAGTGTGATGTGGCAGCTAAAAAAGCTAATGCAATGCTAGGCTGCATCAATAGGAGTACAGTGTCTAGATCAAGGGAAGTAATAGTGCCACTGTATTGTGCTGTAGTCAAACCTCACCTGGAATACTGTTCTGGGCACCACAATTCAAGAAAGATATAGACAAGCTGGAATGTGTCCAGAGGAGGGCAGCCAAAATGGTGGGAGGTCTGGAAGCCATGCCCTAAGGGGAGCAGCTTAGGGAGATGGGTATATTTAGCCTGAGGAAGAGATGGTTAAGAGGTGATATGATAGTCATGTTTAAATATTTGAAGGGATATCATACTGAGGATGGAGCAAGCTTGTTTTCTGCTACTCTAGAAATAAGAACACAGAGCAATGGACTCAAACTACAGGAAAAGTAGTTTGGAGGAAACATTAGGAGGAACTTCCTGACAGTAAGAGCTGTTGGGCAGTGGAATGCACTGCCTTGGAGTGTGGTGGAGTCTCCTTCTTTGGGGGTTTTTAAAAAGAGGCTGGGTGGCCATCTGTCAGGAATGCTTTGATTAGGTACCCCTGCATGGCTGGGGGTTGGACTAGATGGCCCTTGTGGTCTCTTCCAACTCTATGATTCTATGATTCTACAATTCTTTTGTTGTGTGGCACTGCTGCCTTTTGATAGGTTCAGCCAGCCTGAATTCTTGACTGTAGGATGATGTCAGTATATCTCATATTTAGGCAAGCAGAGTGCAACCCGCTATTGTAATGTGAGCTCATGATAAACACATGTGCAATTACTTTCGATGTTACTCTGGAAGAATAAGAAAACAACTTACTTCAGTTTACTGTCTCAGGAAATTCCTTTAAGGATAGGACAGAAGATACACCCTGAATTTGGTTACTGAAGCCTCTAAAACTGGTTCCTTTCCATGATGGTAAACTGATAGTCATCACTGAAGATGGCACTGAGGATCCCACAACTGCTCCTTTCTCAGAAAAGTGGAACAAAGGGGGGGGGTTAAAATATTTCAGAGAGGAAGAAGAGACCCCAAAGGAAAGAAGGAAGAAATACTATTTCCTGCATAGAAAAAGCTGTTTCCTATGACGAAAATACTGTAATCAGGAACTTATTCTGCACAAAATTCACAAGTGGGTGATGTGCTTAGAAAACAGCATTTTCTGTGCAGAAAATAGTATTTCTACATAGGAATATTATTTTCTGCACAGAAAATGCATTCTCCTATGACAAGATTGCTGTTTTCTGTATAAAACGACCCGGTACAAATTTTGTGTAGAAGTCTCAAATTGTGAAAAGTTTTTGAAAATTGCATGGTGTTTGAAGACTTTCTCACAACAGGAAAATTGCTAAAATTACTCATTGTGTCCTTCGAGAAGATATTTAGGGAAGAATGTATCCCTACTGCCTTTACAGTTTTAATTGGACCACTCATTTTCCCTGACTTACATGGGCCAGATGTGCTTTCTGCATGGTAGCGCTAGATCTTGTTGCCTGGGGAATCTCCCCAGTCCCTGGCTGACAAAGCCTGTTGGTGCTCTCTCTGGCTTTTCTTTGCAAACGAAGATTCAGGAAGGACTCGCAATGAACCAGCAGCACATTATTTCATTAGTTGCCAGTTTGTCCCAGAGTACAGTTTATAATGTTCAAACTGACCTTCAAATCCTGAAATCAGAGGTGGAAATTTGGTGGCTCACCAGTAACTCCCAACATTCCTCACCATTGGATATGCTGACAGGGATATGCTGGGAGTTGCAGTTCAACAACAGCTGGAGAGCCACACAATCCTCATCCCTGCATGTAATGGCCTGGTAATGTTCTATCTCAAACATGAATTCTTCTCCATGAACCTGCCTACCCCAATCATCTTACTATGGACTCCTCCACTAAATTTCAATCTGAGACCATGTAAGAATTTCTTAGTAGCAGCAGAATTCCTTGCATGCAATGAGATTCACAGGGAGAGCTTCCTCTTGTATTTCAGAGGGCAAGTGGGGTAGCAGCTACTTTATGTCCTTGTGTCCTTTTTTGTGGTTTCAATATTTTATTGCTACTAATGTTGCTATTGTACCTTAGGGGATATTGTTGGCATGTCTGGTTTTAAAACAATTCACTCTTTTATGATGATGTAGATTATCTACATCTACATCTCCATGTAGATTATCTAATGGGAAGGATATAAATATTTCAGGTCATTTTAAAAAATATTCATGCAGAGATCTATAATTCTAATGTGGATTAGCTCTAGGTGGGGAGAGAGGGTGAGTGGCATAACGTGGAATTCTGAAGTCCTTTACTTTGCTAAGGGCATTTTATAGGCCTCTGGGCTTCTGAACCCAAATAGATTATTGCAATACTTTCTGACAACACACAAAGAACATTCCCTATTTCTCTCTTTTGTTAACAAAAAAAAAGTGTCTGTTATGCTCCTGTGTGACTAACATTTGCAGGGTAAAGCATATTATAGAAAAGAAAGTATGCCAATTCCAAAATGCTGCAAATGTGCTGAAGCCTTGTTGGCTAAGGGAAAAATTATGAAAATCCATGCTACAAAACTTTAGGAACATACTCACTGCCTTACATCTTGGTACATCTAGCTCAGTAGTGTTGACAATGACTGGTAGCTCTCTAGAGTTCAGGCTGGAGATGTCAAAGATTGCATTTGGGATTTTCTGCATGCAAAGCATGTGCTATACCACAGAGTGACAGCCCTTATCATTATTTCATTAGACTTTTTTATTCTCATGTTCATAGATCCAATCCAGATGAATGCACACACAAGCATTTTTCTCAAGAGTCCCCCCCCCACTGCCACAAGACCTCTTCATATTTAAGGGGAAAATGCACTATCAGAGCATGCATGCTATTTCCCCCTTGATTTCTCCCTTTTAAAACTTTTAATCATGAACTCCTGGATTGTTTTGCTTATTGGGCTCAAGGGGACTGAAGCATAATTTCACGTTCTTGAGGCTTACCTCCCCAAAGCAAATACTGAGAAGATGTCAGGAGTTATGTACTCATTTGAATATTGGTCTACAGGTTGCTATATCCCTATCTCTACCTTACACTTTCCCCTAAGATACTAAATAGGGCATCCTGGCTCAGCCTCAAAGGCTTCAATTTGAAGGCCACAATTTTTGACAATGTCTCATTTCCAACTAATCTGTGTGCCACCATAAGTTTCCCCCCACCAACAACAAAAAAGGAATTAAAAATGAGAATCAGCCACATCTGCATTCTTGCAAAAAAAAAATGCCCAGTCATCTGGTTCCAGTTCAGGATTTTGAAATCTAAAAATTCTCTCATAAAACTTCTTCAAAATCCAATCATACTCCTTGTAGGTTTGAATTTCAAACACTGAAATGCACAAAGACTGACATGCAATTGTAATTCAATTTTATTCTGGGTACAATGTAATCTTCCTAATATCTGTATTAGACATAAAAGGATGAAGCACTTTATAAAGGAGTCTATCATTCATTAATCCTATCGAAGAACTGTCATGATCCAAAGTTATTTTTTAATTTATTTCATATATTTTACAGTATTAAGCTAAATTGTGTTTTGCATTATTCATTGCATAATTTTTAAATGTCTGGATCACAGTCATTGTGAATCTGCAGCTCAATATATCAAAAGTAAATGTAAAAATTCTTGTGATAATTTCTGGGCTTGCAATATAAAAGAGAAAAATCCTTATCGTCATTAAGCTTTCACTTTTTATTGTTAAAGTTGTGTATATCAAAATACAGGAGTGGTTTTAACATGTTAAAAAAATACACATACACCTCTGTATTCAACAAGTTAATTATTACAATTAGCATACAATTTCTTGTCATACTATACAAATATAAATTCCAAGGGCTTTGCAGAATGAAAATGAAATTAACAAAATAATTAAATTCTCCAATAATAAATGAGAAAACATACACACATAATGTTGATAAGAGACAAATCTGAAATCTGAACTGTTGCCAAATTTTAAAGTTTTTCCTACTAAGCAAACAGAGAGAACAGATTCTCAACCCTTTAACTTGCAGTGGGCATGATGGCGTCAGAGTGTTAGGCCTAGCCTCCTGGCATCACTGCAATTTGGTGTTTCCAGAAGATGCTATAACCCAACATCCAGCTTTGCTCTCATCTTGCCTTTCCCACAGAGGGAAGGTGAACAGAGGAACAAAGAGAAACAAAACTGGGCTCAATCAGAAGGTGGGCTCTCAGTCAGAAGTTGGCACTTTGAAAGCTAGATGACCCACAATCTCAGGTGAGTGGATTTACTTCCATTTCCCTTCCCAGTCCAGTGAAGGTGAGCAAAGCATGAAGCTACCATCTTGGGACTCACCTGCTCTCAAAATTTTCAAGCACTGGCCGTGTGGCTTTCATCCTCACTCCTTATCTCAGCTGGCACTACCAGTTACTATTTTCAGCTGGCCCCTGAAAGTATCAACTGAAAGATGTGGAAGAAACCTCTACCCTCTCTAATCAGAGTTACAAGATAACAACAGGGGTGGGGCTGCTTATATTGTTACCACTGATCTATTTAATCAAAACAAAACAAAAAAATGTGAGAACGATAGCTAAATGGGTCATCCAGCATGTTTTACTGCCTTTAGCACAAATACAAGGCTCAGTGTTCTGCTGTAGCAGTTGATGGATGCTCAGATATCACTTTATTGTCAAATAGGTTTTCAGTATGAATCCTGACTCAACTAAAACCAACGAAGAAATAGACCAGAGACAATAAAAACTGATGTTGTACCCCACCCCATCCACCGCCACACACACATGGGCATGGTCTATAGCCCTCACTTTTAGATGTATAGACCTCTTACAGTTGGTAACATATGAACTCCAGTAACTAAAGCATAGTTTTGGAATATAAAAGTCTTCCCTGACCTGGTGGCCTCCAGCTATTGGACAACAACTCCCAAGACACCCAGACAATATGGCTGGGCATGACAAGAGTTGTTGTCCCAATATATCTGACAGTACATGGTCAGGGAAGACCCTGAAGAATAAAACAGAAGAATAAAATCTTACTTCAAATAATACTAATAAAAGTTGGAATGACACCAATATGTTATGTTTCTCACATATTTTAAATCACTTGTTTGGCATTCTCTGGCCAGTGCGCCAATTGCTGATTTCAGTCCCAAGTTGATGAGTTTCCATCCCTCTTCCACCAGGAGAACAGAGGCGATACAAACAAGCATACATTCCTGAAAATAAGCCTGAAGTAACTAGCCATCAATCAAGAGCACATCAAAAATGGGGAAGGGCAGACCAAAGATGGCCCACCTAAGAGGGCAAAGATACCCAAGGGGGGCAGATTTAGCACTCCTTCCACTAAGGCAGTCACAAATACAAATTCTACAGGAAGTCAAGAATAAGTTTCTTGTAACTAACAACTTAATGTGTTCTGCTGTATGAAAGACTAATACACATTTTAGAAACTATGTTTAGAATTAAAAGGAAGCCATGAACAAAATGCTTCCCCACTGAGAAAAAGGAGGAAGCCAGATTTCCTTTCTAGCTACAACCCCCTGCGCCACATCAAATGCCACCTGGGAGACTCCTTGAGAAGGAAGGCAGTTAGATCTACCCATGCAATCCAGACTGCACTACAAACTTGTGAGATTTATGAAAGTAATTTGCGATACTGCATAGAGAGGGAAGGACACTGATGTTTAAGGAGCCCTTACATTAAATCATTGTGTCAAAGTTTTGAAGACAAATCCTCATGAAACCGTACTAGGAAGGAAATTAAGTATTGTTCTGATATTCCTAAAGCTGCCTCTCTTGGTTTAAAGAAAATAAATCTGTGAAGGTAGGTCTCAGAATGTAATTACAGCAGAAGAAATTTAACAATATTCTCTTAGGCCATGATTTCTAGAGAAGCAGCATGAAAGCAACTATATCCAACGGTCTTGTCTTTTTCTGAAATAAATGATTGTATTCCTGTATTATTATGTCCTTCCAGAACCCAATAGGAGTTGTATGACGTTCTGCTGAGCAAGCAAATCCATACAGATTCTATTTATTCAGTTGCTTAAAACTTTAGGGGAAAACAAACTTTTAGAATAAAAACCTACCTCATTTGTAAGCCATGTATGTCAAATCCTGAGGGTATTTAAACAAAAAGTAATACTTTAAAGACAATTGATGTTCAGCATACCAAAAAAGAAGAAGAAGAAGAAGACCCCAGGCTTGGTCTAAACATGCACTGCTCTAAAAGTGTACTAATTCAAACAAGTGAGTCATTGTTGTTGTTGTTTAAAATGTTCCCTATGTTAAAATCACGAATAAAGAATAGTCTCTTTCTTCCTACTATCCTAGGCACCAGTTAGATGACAATAAGTATCACGGGGAGAGCCAGGATTTCCCAACCCTGAGTTCATCCCTAGCTGTTTACACGATTTATCACGCTCACCTGAATACCCCGGGATAATTGTTTACACTGGAGTATTGCATGAGATGGGACAGCCTGTCAGTGAAAATTAAACCCTTTTTTGTTGTTGTTGTTTACACGGCTTTAAAATCTCAGGATATATATATATATATATTTTGCTGTCAATCAAGGATGTGATTACTCGTTTTTTTATAAAGCTGCTGACGTGTTTCCAGTGCATTTTTCCACCATGTACTTGTTGATTGGCTCTTTCTGGGGCAGAACAGATTAACATCATTGGTTAGTGAATACTTACAAAGCTGTAGTAGTGCACGGCCCACCATTACCTTCATAATGGAGTTGAACACTGCAACTCATTTGGGTATCTCCGTACTGTTGAGAACATCCCTTTCAGTTTTAAAAGGGGCACTGACCTCTCCCTCTCTGGGCAATGTGCCTGCCCCACCGACCTCAATTTCCGGGCATCTCCTAGTGTCGAGATATCTTGTCCCAGGCTGTTTACACTTCCGAGTTTACGCATCCTGCTGTGACTTTTTAAAAAAAATCGGGACAAACTGCAGGACAGAAAGTCCCACAGGTTGAGGGATAAAAGGTGCCCCCCTTCCAAATAGCTCGAGACCGTCACGCAGGATGTGTGAACTACCAAGGATCAACACGAATTCATCTTACTACATTTTCATCATGTAAATGGTGCCCTAGTTTTCTACTTGGAGCAGGTTGTATCAGCTTCAGTTGTTTTGATGGGGGCAAAGATCTTACTTTTAAAAAAATAAAAAATAAAAGAACTGGGGAGATTTTATAATTGTTTCCCTTCGTTATGAAGGCCCCAGAATCACCTTACTGAACTGTGCTGAATAAATCTATAAAATAAATACATTGCATAAAGAAAAGTACTCACTAAGATATGCACAATTCACAGCCTGTCTCCATGTTATACTGTTCAAGTGGCAAGCAGAATGCTCTACTGAAAGAGCTCACATCTCCTTCATAGAAACTGCACCTATTGATGGAAGGGATATGACAGATTTGATACAATGGCTGCCCATCTTTTGCCTTTCATCATAGAAAGAAGACCACATTGGATTACTCATACTCTTTTTCAGGGTGAAGCAGTTATCTTGTCAATGCTGGCTTTTTCTCTCTCCATGATTTCTAAACTGACCTCAGATGGTTTACTCCCTTACCCACAACATAGCAAAGGAATGGCACTAGCATACAGCCAGCCATACATGTTCATAATTGTGTTCTGTTTCCAAGCGCACATAACCAAACCATCTGGGAGCTGCTGCTGGGGAAGATGCTGGGCAGAGTCCTGTCATGAAATATCAGAAAATTAGTTTTTTGTTTGTTTGTTTGTTTTTTATCCAGGGTCAATCATTTATCAAAAACCATGACATAAATTAGTAAAAGCTGTCAGGTGACAACTCTTTGAATATATAACAACAGTCTCTGTAGAACCATTTCTTGTTGCCTTCAGTTAAACTTATTTGTGTTGTGGGCATTTAATGACACCTGACTGATTTGATTTATGTTCCCTGAAATCTGGAACAAACCAAGGATTTCCCCTGATGCCAGCCAGTATTCCCTAAATCAGTTGTCAGAAGTCAGTATAACACATCCATCAATATAAACAACTACAGGATCAATTGCTTATTAATGGTCAACTTAACATTTATTTCACCCAAAGGACATCTCTATAGAGGTATAATTCTCTAAGGGTATATAATATAGTTCCATCTGTGACGGGTGAAAAATACATGATGAACTAGAAATATCTACTGAAATAGTACTGTCAGCTTCCAGACAAGATAAACCACTTGTACTCAGTTGTGTAAAGGAGAGTGCCCTTGATAGATTTATACATTTCTCCCCTCTGCAACACTAGACGGGACAAGCTCTATCCTATATGGAATCTAGCAACATTTAGCTGTTTCCCTTTTCTTACTTTAGTTTGTTTTCTGTTATTTACTGTCATAAACCAAACAGTGGTTGTAGTTCCAATGACAGCAATTATGGCTTTAGTGTAATCCTAACTAATGTTGGTTTACCACTAAATATCTATTGATGAAGGCTAAAATCGCATTGGCTTTTTTAGCTGCTGCATCACACTTCTGACTCATGTTCAGCTTGTAGTCTATTAAGACTCTTATAGCCCTTTCACATGTACTGTTGTCAAGCCAGGTGTCAACCTTCCTATCAGTGAAATGCACAGATACAGGATGAGTAACATCTGGCCTGATGGCAGTACATGGGAAAGGGATCTAGGAGTTTTAGTAGACCACGAGCTGAACATGAGTCAGCAGTGAGATGTGGCAGCTAAAAAAAGCCAATGTGATTCTAGGCTGCATCAATAGGAGTATAGTGTCTAGATGGAGGGAAGTAATAGTGCCAGTCTATTCTGCTCTGGTCAGACCTCACCTGGAATACTGTGTTCAGTTCTGAGCACCACAATTCAAGAATGATATTGACAAGCTGGAAAGTGTCCAGAGGAGGGTGACCAAAATGGTGAAAGGTCTGGAAACCATGCCCTATGAGGAGCGGCTTAGGGAGCTGGGTATTTTTTGCCTGGAGAAAAGAAAGTTAAGAGGTGACTTGATAACCAGTACTGCAGCCACAATGTTACAAGTTTGTTCCCAGAGGGCTCAAAGATTCACTCAGCCTGCCATCCTTTCATAGGTCAGTAAAATGAGTAGCCAGCTTGTGGGGGCAATTAGCTAACACACAATGGAAACCCCTTGGAGAGCACATTATAAAAGCAGTGTATATGTGTAAAGTGCTATTGCTTAACAATTTGTAAGCTGCTCTGAGAGCCTTCATGGCTGAAGAGCAGCCATAAATATTTAGATAACTAAATTAATAAATATTTGAAAGGCTGTCATATTGAAGAGGGAGCAAGCTTGTTTTCTGCTACTCCAGAGACTAGGACACGGAGGAATGGATTCAGACTACAGAAAAAAAGATTCTACCTAAATATTAGGAAGAACTTCCTGTTGGTAAGAGCTTTTCGCCAGTGGGATACGTAATCGAGTCTCCTTCTATGGAGGTTTTTAAACAGAGCCTGAGTGGCCATTTGTGTCATATAGTGACGTCTTCAGATTCAGTAACCAGCAGTTTCAGAGTTAAAAAACAGAACACTTTTTTGGTACGGTAATCCAAAGAGCTAACCCTACAAGTTTATTGCTCAGAATGAAATCTAACTAACAAGCAGTAAACTAAAAGCATTCTACAAAATCTAGCAGGCTATACAGTCATTGACTATCCATCATCCCCATGCTCCATTCCCACCAGACGAGCTCAGCCCACTTACCCCATAGCTGAGGCCAGGTGCTGGTTTTATCAAACAGTCTTGAACACAGAGCATATACTCCCATTTCCCTAGACTACATACTCATTAGCAAGTATAAAAGAATGTAAACACAATTAGCTACAAAGAAAACTGAATCTGGCAGGAAAAGGTCACGTCTGGGACCAATCCTGACAATCTGTCAGTAGTGCTTTGATTGTGTATGGGGGCTGGACTGGATGGCCCTTCTGGTCTCTTCCAATTCTATGGCTCTATGATTCTAGGTGACTTCCACTTTTAGGTCTAGAAGAGAAAATTTGTTCTCTCAAGCTGCCATGAGTCCCAATTTTTGAGGAAAGGGTAGAGTATAAAAATGAAGATGAGATTTTAAAATCTATATGGGACAAACAGTGAGATGCTGCCAAGCAGAAAATTTGAAATTAATTTGAGATCTCTACTCACACAAAACATCTATAAAAAAATCTCAAGGAAAGTTAAAATAAGATTAGTGAAGCAGACATCTAAAGTTTCCACCAAATTTTGTCTCAGGTAAAATTCCAAGGCATATACAGATTGAGTATCCCTTATCCGAAATGCCTGGGACCAAAACTGCTCCATATTTTGGATTTTCTTTTTCAGATTTGGGGATGTTTGCTTAAACATAATGAGATATCTTAGAGATGAGACCCAAGTCTAAACAGAAAATTCGTTTATGTTTCATATACACCTTCCACAAAGCCTAAAGGTAATTTTACACACAATATTTTTAATACATTTGTGCATGAAACAAAGTTTGTATACACTGAACCATCAGAAAGCAAAGCTGTCACTATTTCAGCACCCATGTGGACAATTCTGGAGCATTTTGGATTTCAAATTTCCAGATAAGGGATACTCAACTTGTAGAATAATTTCAAAGAAAAGAAGAATAATTTTGAAAAGATTGGACCCCCTTCGAGGAGAGTGTCACATCTAAATTTATTGGGAATAAAAGAGTCCTATAATGAGCTAGCGTGGTGTAGTGGTTTGAGCGTTGGACTAGGACTCTGGAGAACAGGGTTTAAATCCCCACTCAGCCATAGAAACCCACTGGGTGACCTTGGGCATGTCACCCTCTCTCAGCCTTGGTGCAAGGCAAGGCAACCCCCCTCTGAACAAATCTTGCCAAGAAAATCCTATGATAGATTTTTCTTAGGGCCTCCATAATTCGGAAATGACTTGAAAGCACACAACAACAACATCCTGTGTACACACCAGGTTCTTGCCTAAGTATATTAAGGTTGTCCATTTTTCTGTTCATATCCTAATCTTTAAAGCAAGGTTAGAAGCTACCCTAATCGTCCCCTGACTTTCTGAAGTGGTTTTGCAAGGACAGAAGGGGATACAGTAATAATAGCAGCTCAAAAAAGGGGACAAAGTGATCATATCTGCAACTCAGTGAAAATCTGCTTAAACACCTGATCACATATATTGCTTGATCTCTTTAAGTAAGAAAATATTCACAAAGTGAAAGCAAGCTGTAAGATTTCATAACTTACATGTAGGGGAACAGTATTTCATAACTTATACATACCACCCTGTCATACACCCAGAGAGATCAATAAATAATGATATGGATATATCATTACTTTACTCCTACACTCACCAAGTGGGCTTCAGAATGATCTCTGCAGATTAATAAAAGTTTCACAGTAGGCTGAAAATCAGCTCATTACTTCCTGCTCAGATTGATTCAGAATAGCTTTGTACTCAATATTGGAAATAAGTAGGCAATGATGCCCCAAAATTCCTGTTTAACCATTTTTAGTTCCTAGGCAATGGAAAGAAAAACAAGGGCATCCTTTGGAAGAGGAGGGGAAAAGTCTATAAAGGTCTGTGTCAATTTCTCAGACAGAAGAAAGATGGAGAGCCTTTAATACTAGTTTATTAGATACTATTTTAATCACTCACACCACGGAGCATACGAAAATGGCAGAAAAATCCAATAGAAGCTGTCACACTATCATGCTGGTTTTCATTAAATTTGTTGAAAGGGGACTCAGCATGGAATTATTAAATGACTTTCAGTGGCAAATGACTAAAATGTTTCATCTATTTATAGCCATCATACTCAATCATTATTGTTTTTTTAACAGTGACACCTCTTAGTTAAAAGTCTTGTCAGCATTTCTAAGACTACACTTTTAAGGTTCCAGTAATGAAAAGCCAACAATATCTAATAGAAACCAGGTAATAATAATACATAAGAACTATTAAATAGCTATACTCTTGATGCTAATTCTAAGTATTACAAACTTTACTGCAGAATTACTGTATTCAAGACTGGAACCATGTATCACCAGGCAAAACATGGTACCACCCTGAAAACATTTGATCTCTTACCATTTCAGAAGTTAAGTAAGGTTGGATGGGAGGTCACCAATAAATACCAAGAATTTCCAGGTAGGGCTGGGGAAAGAATCCTACTTGGAACTCTAGAGAACTGCTGCCATTGATAGCTGATTATACTGGATTAGATGGACCAATGATATGACCTATGTTGTAAGGTAGTTTCCTATTTTGTTATGTGAAGCTGTAACCAAAAGCAGGTTTCTCTGCTCACTCTCTATTGTAACATCTATTACAAAACACATGACATTATTATACTAGGGGGCCTTGTGGCACAAGCAGTGGTTAAATACCATTACTGCATGCCACCACATTGCAAGTTCAATCCCAGAGGGCTCCAAGGTTCACTCAGCCTTCCATCCTTTCATAGGTTGGTAAAGTGAGTACCCAGCTTGTGGGACAATTAGCTAACACACATTGGAAACCACTTAAGGTTGTGTAGATGTGTAAATTGCTATTGCTTAAACAATTTGTAAGCCGCTCTGGGAGCCTTTGTGGCTGAAGAGCAGGGTATAAATACAATAAATAAATAAATAAATAAATAAAATACTGTAAGTTTTAATTGCTCTTGTTCAATTTCACTGCCTTGTATTTGTGGGTGCAGAGAAACACAATCCATCAGTATTGTATCATGCATTTCATAATGGTAGATGTCAACAGGAGAGAGATAAGGAGGTAAGATAAGGCTGCTGCTTAGAATAACATCTGGCTGTAGTCAAAGATTTCTTTTTTAAATTTGTTAGCTTAAATATACTCTCTCTCTCTCTGGCTTTTCTTCGCAAATGAAGATTCAGGAAGGACTCATCCTGCGCTTTCTGCAAGTGCGCTGATGACTAAAAAGGCCAATCCGAGATAAACACGTCCGGTTGCAGAAAGCACAGCAGAAGGTCTCCTTGGCTGATGATACCGGGTTGTGATTCTTTCTGCATTGTCCTTTCTCTTCAAGTCTTGTTCGGCATGAGCTCTCAAATAAGGCTGCAGCATTGTGGATAGTGCATCTCCATGCCTCCCGATGTGAGGCAAGGGCGGACCATTGTTGGTGATCAACTTGGCCAAGCCTGAGATGTTGTTTCAGGGAGTCCTTGTATCGCTTTTTTTGAGCGCCCTTCTTACACTCACCCGTGGGTCCTCCATCCTAGAAATGTGCCCTGCCCAGTGCAGCTGTGTTCTCAATATCATGGCCTCAATGCTGGTGATCCCTGCTTGGCTCAAGGACAGCAACATTACAGTGGATGTCTAAAATGCATATATTTGGACTGTTTTACTACACATATGTTTAGCCGAAAAATAAAGTAGGCCTTTTGGCTGAAATTAAATGTCCAATTACCAATACTGCTATCCTAGGAAGGAATGGGGGGAAGAGGAAAGCTGCTCAGCACAACAGCAGTGTATGTAGGATGACAGACTGAAGGCATTCCTGAAACTATCATTGAAGAATGAATATACCTATATGTATATAATGTCAGGTGATAGCGCACACTAGGAATCTAAACAGGTCCAGGCAGCATAAAATAGACAGCAGAGTGTTGTTCCTTCAGACATCAGAATAAAGGCACAGACACAAGCTTTATGTCTAAAATAAACAGCTTCTCTTCACTTCGGCATAATGAAGAGTATATACAGATATATACAGCATTCTAGAGAAAACATCTTCACTCTGTGAAATCCAACACAGAACTGCTTAGTTCAACTCTATAGGACAAACTAAATACCCAGCTCTGCAGAGTTCCTAGTACCACCCCCAGTCAGTTCTGCACCAACTCAGCTCCTGGGCCCAGTCAATATTGATACATTTGTAACTGCCACTAGCTCTCTCTCTCTGCTGTACTTTACAGACTGTTTGTTACATTCCAGTTCTTTATAGAATAAATCTACTTACTATATGTCCCAATATCCTGACACCCCTCTATATTTATTCTTAAAGAGCTGTATTTAAAAACATTGCATTCTACCATACTTAGACAATAAATCCTGGTATTTAACACGACCTAGTGCTTTAGTAAACATGTTAGCTTCACTGTCCACATAACATTGCAGTTTAACCATTTTCTGCTCCTCTTGGGGTAACTTCAACATCTCACTAAAATTGTTAGGTTCACATGTAACCTGACACACCCTGACAGCATTATCCTAGCAGTACTGTCTTTACTAGTGAGTCATGCCTTTTCATGAGTAGGTCAGCCTCAATTTAGTCATCTTGGCCTTGAGAGAAAGTTCAGGTTTGATCTGTTCTAGGACCCATTTGTACCCTAGTGCCCACAATAAAAATTATTATAAAGGCATCCTTTCAAATATCATATCACATATATTGTAGAGTGTGTGTGTGTGTGTGTGTAAAATAAAAAGAATTTCAGTTCTAAACTGGTGTCTGCCCTCAACAATGGATTGGATGAGAGCAAACAAATTGAAGCTTAATCCAGGCAAGAAAGAAGTACTCCTGGTCAGTCAAAAGGCAGATTAAGGAACAGAATTCAGTTTATACTAGATGGGGTTGCACTCCCCTGAGGACTTGCCTTCACAGCTTGGATATCTCCCTGGATTGAGCCCTGAGGCTGGAGGCATGTTTCTGAGGTGGCCAGGAGTGCATTTGCAGACTTAGAGATAGTATATGCCTGATCTGGGCACAGTGACATACATTAGTTATGTAACATGTTCTGTGTAGGGTGGAATATGTAACATATTCTGTGTAGGGTTGCCTTTGAAAAGTGCCCAGAGACTTCAGTTTGCCTAAAAAGCTGCAACCAGAGGCAAGATACAGGAAACTATGACCCCCTTGTTACAACACTTCCACTAGGCACAACTGAATGTGTTAGTTACAACCTATAAAGCCCTATACAGCTCAGGTATAGGCCATCTCCTATATGAGCTTGGCTCAGCAATAAGATCTTTAGGGGAGACTCTTCTCTTCTCATCACCTTCACAGGAATATCAGTTGGAAAACATGAGAGAGGGCCTTTGGAACTTCCTCAGTTGGGAGGGGAAAATGGTTCCCTCCTTGTTGCCCTTCCATCAGTGCATGAAGACCTTTCTATTCCAATAAGCTTTTAGGAACTGACTGCAAGGATTCATTTTGCATGTTTTTAATTCTATGGCTAGTTTAACTGCATTTTAAGAATAACGTCCTATATGTTTTATGCATGTCTTTCTGTGTGGTTTACTCTGTATCTGTTTTAATATTTGTAAACTGCCTTTAGTCTCAGATTTGGGAAAACAGCAAGATATAAATGACTTGACAACAATAATATTTACTGCAAGTGGGAGATTTTAAAATGTTGCAGTGTGGAATGTTTCAGTTCAGAGTTCCAAAAACTATATTTTTCTACCCCATCCCACCCCCTTGCAACAACAGTATGCCTGGAATTTAAATCAAATCTACTCCACAGGGCATGCTGCTGGTTTAAATAACTATTTTAAAGAACTAGATTTTAAAGCATTAAATTCGTTTAAATCATTAGTGAGGACAATTCTATTTAGTGAGGAGCCCTGGTGGCGCAGTGGTTAAATGCCAGTACTGCAAGTCACCACCTTGCAAGTTGCAAGTTCGATTCCAGCGGGCTCCAAGGTTCACTCAGCCTTCCATCCTTTCGTAGGTCGGTAAACTGAGTACCCAGCTTGTGAGGGGCAATTAGCTAACACACATTGGAAGCTGTTTAATGCAGTTAGATGTGTAAATAGCTATTGCTTAAAACAATTTGTAAGCCGCTCTGATAGCCTTGTGGCTGAAGAGCGGGGTATAAATAACTAACTTTTTTTTTTTAATCATCATTTTAGTGGAAGTTTAACATAATCTCACTACATGTTCAGAAATTCTGCTGTTGATGTTAACTGAGACCAAGTTGACCTCAACTTGCAGCAGCCCTATCAATGAGAGATTTCCAAGTCACCATGTCATCAACAGCCCTGCTCTGATCTAGCAGATTAAGGGACATGGCTTCCTTGATTGAGCCTATCCATCTGGAATGAGGCCTTCCCCTTTTCCTACTGCCTTCTAACTTACCAAATACGATTACCTTTTCTAGTAAGTCATGTCGTCTCATGATATGTGCAAAGTTATGACAGTCTCAGTTTATTCAATGAAGATATATAAATCAACTGTGGCCATTATTTTTCTTTTCTTTTTTTTTTCTTAATGCTCAGCTGTAAACCTTCCTTTGTACTTTCTTTCTTGACTTTCTTCAGTAATAATTTCAAGTCTTTGCTATTTTCTGTTAGTAGTATGGTGTGATCTGAATATCTTACATTTTTGATGCTCCTTCCTTCAATTTTCACTCCTCCTTCCTCTGAGTCTAATCCACTTTATGTATGGTATGTTCAGCCTACAAGTTAAACAGGATGATAAAAGGCAACCTTGCCTGACCCCCATGCCAATTAGAAACCATTCTATTTTTCTGTATTCTGTCTTGACAGTAACCTCTTGTCCTCAGTACACCCATTTGTTTAAGAGTGATCCATAGTTTTTCATGGTCTGCACCAGTGGCTCTTAACCTCTTCTTTACCAGGGACTATCCTTTAAATATCTTTTCTTGCTGCGGACCACCAAGACTTAACTCAAGATTTAAAACCCTAATAATACAGTTGCCCCTTCATATTCACTGGGGTTTGATTCCAGGACCCCCCAGTGGGTATAAAAATCCGTGACTACTCAAGTCCCATTATATGCAATGGCATAGCAAAATGGTGTCCCTTATGTAAGATGGCAAGGTTTGCTTTTTGGATTCTTATTTTTTAAAGAATATTTTCAAGCTGTAAATACTTAAATCCATGGATACCAAATCTGTGAATACAGAGGGACAACTGTAATAATAATAACAACAACAACAACTGATAATAATAATACAATCCATTAGACTTTCCTTCAGAGGCACTTGTCTCTTGCTTCTTCCTGCAAGTTTGTGGCTGGAGTGGATTGAATGACAATGCATAAGCCTACAATTCTTAAAGCAGGATGTCTGGTTGTTACAAGCAAATTGTTATAATATTATACACTTACCTGGTAGCTAGCACACTCTTATTGCAGACTATCACACTAATTTCACTCACAAATGATATACTCAAAACTCAGTAAATCCAGGGTTAATTATAAAAATAGTGAAAGGTCTACTGAAGGTTGCTTGGCCCACTTCCTGCCTGCAACTTTTGCAAAGAGAATCATATTGGATTTGTAGGTTAAAAACATATGCTCCATTTGGTTTGAATGAACAACTAGACCTTTCACTATTTTTATAATTAACCCTGGATGAAGGTTGCTCTTAGGCAACTCTCTGATAGCACACTAGGATTAAATACACCTGGAGGATCATTCAGTTAGAAAATAAAAGGTAGGTTAGAACCACAAGCAATCACTGCATTGTTGGAAAAAAGACTGAGGCAGTTAGTGGCAAGTTACCAATTGTTTTTCTATAGTATACTAAAAGATAGCATTATAAGATATTCAATATTTCCAAATTATTTTTTAGAAATTTACAAAGAAAATTTGGATTTGGAAATTACATTGAAGATAAAAACAAAGGAGTGAGTTCACAGTATAAATAATTCTGGAAAGAAATATATAAATATATATATATATATATATATATATATATCCCAATAATTTAGACAGTATATTTTTATTTCAGTATATAATAGCAGTGATAATCACCTGATACAAGTTAAGCATTTGCTATAATTGAGGTAAGCAATAAAAAAATTATAGTTTATACAGCAAAATAAAAAGCTTGTGCTATTAATATAGTCATAAATGTTGTAGATACACACTGATGAAGAGACGAAACAACACAGGGATTCTCTAGAGCCAGTTGTTTGTGTATCAAGAACAGAAACAAGACACAGCATTTCAGACTGACTCACCAAGAATCTGTGTGTATATTGAGAACACAAACAAGACACATTATTCTTTGTGTACTTACCAAGAATTGTATATTGTTGGTTGACATATTAAGGGTATGGTCCTGGAAAAACTATTATAAAAATTATTTCATTGTTGTTAAATTGAAAGTTATTCATTTTATTTTTGTGGTTTGTAAGTAATGTATGTTTATAGCAAATTGTAAATACACTTTGCATGTAATTACTTCAAAATATTGTTTATATGTTTTAAGTATATCATTTGCGAGTTAAATTAGTGTGATAGTCTGCAATAAGAGTGTGCTAGCTACCAATTAAGTGTATAATATTATAACAGTTTGAATACATAAGCCTAGCCAGCCACCCAGGCTTTGCCTTGGTTCCTGTCATGTAGCCACTCCACTGCAGGCCAAGCAACCTTCAAGCCTTCGTGGACCTCCTGTGAGGACATCATGGACCCCTAGGGGGTCCCCGGACCACAAGTTAAGAACCACTGATCTACACAATCAAAAGCTTTGCTATAATCTATAAAACAGAGACTGGCTTTCTTCTGAAATTCTTTGGTCCACTCCACTATCTAATGTATATTTGCACTATGATCCCTGGTGCCTCTTCCTTTCCTGAACCCAGCTTGGACTACTGACATTTCTCACTCCATATATGTTTAAAAAATTGTTATATAGTTCTGAGCATAACTTTGCTTTCATGGGAAATTAATGCAATGATCATGTCGTTACTGAAATCCCTAGTGCCCCTTTCCTGGGGACTGGAATGTACATTGAGTGTTTCCAATTTGTGAGCCACTATCTTTATTTGTACTTGGTCATCTAATGTATTCCCCTGCTGGTCGTAGCATCCCCACTCTTGGTTTAAATTTCCCTTTGATTTCTCAGATCTTGTGGAAGTGATCCCTTGTTCTTCCTTTTTTGTTATCATCTTCTATTTCTCTGCATTGCTTATTATAGTAGTTCTCTTTGTCCCTGCACACAAGTCTCTGAACAGTTGCATTCAGGGTTCTGACCCTATTTTGTCACCTTTTACTTCTACTTCTCATCTGTCCTTGAAGAGCTGCATCTATCATCCACTGAGACTTCTCTTTCTTTTTGGCTGCCGATAGTGCAGACAGGAACCAGCATAGGTTTGACAACTGCAAATCCTGCCAAATTAAACTTATATCTTTTTTTAATCAGGTCACTAGTTTAGTAGATGGTGGAAATGCTTTGGATGACATTTATCTGGATTTCAGCAAATCATTTCATAAGGTCCCCCATGATATTTTGATGAGTAAACTGACTAAATATGGAATAGATGGGAACATCTTCAGATGGATCCATAATTGGTTGGAAAACCATGTTCAAAGAGTTGTCATCAGTGGCTGTGCTTCAAATTAGGAGATCCCAAATGGAATGCTGCAGGGTTCTGTCCTGGAGCCAACACTCTTCAATATTTTTATCAATGATTTCAATTATGGGATAAAGGGAATCCTTACCAAATTTGCAGATGATACTAAACTGGGAGGGGTAACACACATTGTAAGACAGGAACAGACTTCAAAAGGACCTTGATAAACTAGAAAACTGGACTGATATTAATAAAATGGTATTGGGACAAATGCAAAATTCTACATTTAGGCCACAAAAACGAAATGCACAGGTATCGGATAGGAGAGACTTGGTTTAGCAGTACTAAATATGAAAAGGATCTTGGGGTCATTGTTAATCAAAAGTTGAACATGAGCCAGCAGTGATGCTGCAGCGAAGAAGGCTAATGCTATCCTAGCCTGCATTAACAGGTGAATAGTTTCCAAGTCAATGGAAGTAATAGTCCCCCTATATTGTGCACTAGCCAGCCCTCATCTGGAGTACTGTGTTCAGCAATACAGGATACAGACAAATTGAAGTGAGTTCAGAGAAGGGCAATGAGGATGATAAGAGGTATGGAAAACAAAACATATCTGGATATGTTGAAGGAGTTGGGCATGCTCAGTTTGGTGAAGAGAAGACTGAAGGATGACGTGATTGCATGCTTTAAATATGATTATAGTTCTTCTGGCTCCCAGTCAATTAGGCTTAATAGTGCACATCTATTTTTACATTATCTTTACATTCTACCAGGATGTTCTTCAGGTGTATGTTGGCATGAAGGTTAGTTTAGTGTTCTTTTTAGCTTTACTCTAATTTTTGATATTAGCAATTCATGGTCTGTGCTACAATGTGCCTTTGGCTTGTTTTTGCAGAGAGAACGGAGCTTCTCCATCCTCTAATCTGCTTCCAATTATGTAGGCTATTTGATTTCTATATTGGCCATCAGGTGATGCCCATGTATACAGTCACCTCTTTAATTACTGTGTAATTATCTTACTCAGAATGCCCCATTCCTGTCTACTTTAGCTTGCTCATCCCACATACTACAATGTTTATACGCTTCCAATTATGTAGGCTATTTGATTTCTGTATTGGCCATCAGGTGATGCCCATGTATACAGTCACCTCTTTGTTTGCTTGAAGAATGTGTTTGCTATGAACAAACTGCTGGCCTTGCAAAATTGAATCAGTCGTTCTCCTGCTTCATTTCTTTATCCTAATTTTCCTACTTTTTTCCCCTTTTTTTTCTCCCTTGATAGTATCATCCTTGATAATATAGGACCATACTCCAGTTTCTCTAGAACTGCAATTTTCTAATACTCCTAAACTCTTTAGTCTCTGGCCTTTGTAATTTTCAATTTTCTATTATGAACACTTTAGAGCTCAAATGTCAGCAGATCTGATGGAATATTTTAAAAATGAATGAAGGTTCTGTGAGTTTGTATGCTACTGAATGGGAAGCATGTAAAGCCTATATTCGGGGTATAATCATTGCTTGTTCTTATTTTAAAAAGACTTAAAACGTTTAAAAAAGGAATTATTGAACAAGCAGTTGAAAGCTCTGGTATCTCAATTTGCTGTTTCTCCATCTGAACAACTTTATCAAGAATTGCAAACAGTTAAACATGAATTGAATAATATTCTCTCACAACAACCAGAACTGCCTTTAACATTTGGCAAGCACATTAGGAAAATCGGGAACATCCCAACAAGATTCTGGCACATTGCCTCAAGGATTAACAGTAATGCGATATTATTTCAGCTATCAAAGATGAAAGCTATTTTATATATATATATATATATATATATATATATATATATTGCCCACAGACAGACATATATATATATATATATATAGCCCACAGACATCTGTAAATCTACAATTTTTGAAATTTTATGTGGATCGTTATAGCTTTGATAATGATATTCACTGACAGGATATGCAGACTTTGTTTTCTCACATTGAACTTCCCCATCTTAGCAGTTCACAGCAACAGTTTCTTTCAGAACCTTTACACTTTGAGGAAATTATCAAAGTTACAGCAAATACAAGAAATGGAAACATTCCTGCCCCTGATGGGTTTACAATAGAATGGTACAACACTCCCCCCAGTCTGTTAGCACCAATAATAATAATAATAATAATAATAATTTAAAATAAATATTTTTAAAAAAATAAAAAAGAAATTAAAAACAATGTTTGCCATGGTTTGACAAACGATAAATAAATCCTACAGTCTTTTATTCTGCTCTGTTACCTACTTTTGCATTCTAATTGCCTATGATTTACAAGTCCTATTTTAGTATGTGATCAACTTTTTCCTGGACTCCAGAATAGAATGTTTCAATGTCTTCTTCTTCTGCCTCTGTAGTTTGAGCAAAAATTTGGATTATGGCTATACTGATACGTTTTCCCTGAAGTCTTATTGATATGATGTGGTCAGACTTTGCATTATATCCTTTGACTGCTATTGCTATATTTCTCCTAACTATTAATACCACTCCATTTCCTGAGTAAAATACTGTGTAATTATCTTACTCAGAATGCCCCATTCCTGTCCACTTTAGGTTGCTCATCCCACACACTACAATGTTTATACGTTCCATCTCTTGTTTTACTATGTCTAGCTTTCCCTAATTCATGCTTCTCAGTTCATGTTCCTATAATATGTGTTGCACAGCTTCAGACTTTGATTTTACTTCTGAGCACATCGAAAACTGAACATCATTTGGCTTTGGTCCAGTTGTATCATTAGCTACAGCGTTACTCATATCTGTCCTCTGCTTTTCCCCAGGAGCTCATTGAGTGCCTTCCAACTTAGGAGTCTGATCTTCTGGTGCTATCTTTTATTTCATTTTCGATTGTCTCATCATAGGTTTTTCACGGTAAAGGACATTCAAAAGAGGTTTACTGTGCCTCCTTCTGCACACTACAGTAGGATCCCTGCATCCGCTGATTCATTATATACTGATTCAGTTATCCGTTATTTCAGTTTCAGCATAGCTACCATAAAGTCTTCCTAGAAAATGTGTCCTCTCTAGCCATTTTCTAGGTCCTCGAAGGCAACTCTATGGTATTTTAAACTGGAAGCCCTGCCTTGGGAAAAAGGCAGGGTATAAATCTAATAAATACATGGATACATAAATGTTCAACGGTGTTCACTGTTATCCACGGTTTTCGGTATCCACGGGCCCCACCACCTGGAACCAATCCCCCATGGGTACGGGAGTTCTACTGTACTAACAAGTGTTAGATATGGGGTCGCTGCTGTTGTCTCTGAAAAATCCTCCACCATTGCTGCCCAGTAGCTGTTCGGCTCATCAGCAAAAGCTGATCTGACACGGGAGACTCGACCAACAGCATTGCTAACTGCTACCATCAACATAGCCTCTTGCCTCACTGGAGCATGGAATCCTGCCACCACAAAAAGATAGTATCATGGTGAGATTTAGGCTTCAGTTTAAGATAGGTACACACCAAGCAATTATTCTGAATTTGTTTTTAGATTAATTTTACATTCATCAAAAAATGGGATTCTCTGCATTTTTATCCAGAACCTTTCCTCTTTATTCAGGCTACTACAACTCCTCACATTTCCTACTTATTCCCTATTCATTCACCAGCAAGGCCTACAGATGGGGGGAGGAGAGAGAGTGTGAGGGAAGTGGTCTTCATATCTAGCACCTGCAAAATAAGACGGGTCAGGTTATCTCCCTTCTCCATATACTGCTGTTATAGCCACATAAAATAATTAGAGTTTGCATAATTTGTAATCAGAATGATACCTCTGACCTAGATTTTTTTTTACTAATTGTTTTAAGACAATTTTGAAATCTGATTCAAATTTTAAAAATTGATTCATTTTCATTTTTACCATTAATTTTTTATCAATTCTGATTTGATGCCCATTAGGTATGCCCAATCCTCACTGAATCATTTGGATTTCTACTTTAACAATGCACAGATGGGTGGGAACTCATGCTCAACAGTCACAAACATCTCTGACATGCTACAGGCAAATCTCATTCCTATCAGTCATCACACAGAAAGTGAATGATATTTGCTACATACAAAAATCATGTAAATCATGCTTTTCAGTCCCTTCACTACTCTGCACTTGTCTCTTGTTACTTGAGACAAAATGTTACTTGAGACAAAGTGTTCAGTGTTCAGTTTCTTTGTTTCCCATCAGACTAGCAACCAATCAATTCATAGTTCATCTTCTCCTGCCCTGCAGTAGGACAATTGAGAAAGTTCTTCCAGTGCTACAGTAAACATTTAATAAGTATTTACAAGCTTTTTCAGAATTTTTCTATAGATAACATTTAGAAGACTAATCTATTTTTGAGGTCTCACCAATAGATATTGTGTCAATAAACACCATGACATAACCATCTTGATGAAACTTTAATTTTCCAAAATCAATTACGTCATCCCCAAACAGCAGAATTAAACTATTATCAGCTGATATTTATGGGCATACCACTATTTGACCTACTTAATACATTTTAAAAATCAGTTTCATTTTTTTTTCAAAACAATATGCATCATTCTCCAATTCTAAATAAATGCAGGATTTCTTTACCCATTAAAATTCATCTTCAAGATTTTATGAATCAAAGCAATCACAAGACTTGCATTTAAATGTGTGCAAATGGCAATTAATAGCTGCCAACTGCAGAGTTTGAATTGATTACCATGCCTAATTTTGCAATAATCTCAAATGTATTCATGTGAGTGCATAAATTGTGCAAAAATAAACTGACTTTATAAATAGCAAGATGGGAAGAGCTAAGCAGCTGGGTGCTCTAGGCTCATGTCAAATTTTTCTTTTTGTAAATGTTGCTGTAGGTTTTTGCACAAAGACTGGCACCAAAATAAATGAATTCTATTCACATATTGACATTCAGATCTAAAGCTGAAACATTCTCAAATGGAACAAAGTATGAAAAAAGCAGACTGACAGCATTCAGAGCTGACAGAAATTCTGTCAAGTTAAACCAAGAACACAGGAAAGACTACATACACCACACACGCACGAAAGGTTGCTGGGGAGAATGTTGATGTCTCCTGAAGAGCAGTGGGAACTCTTTGGACTTTCTAGCTGGAAGGTATTTCAACATATATTTACAGTTTATATAGTAGCCAAGAATGGCAACTGTTCTCTCCTCCCTTTAATAGTGCACATTATTGCAAGGAGAGCAAAAATGTAGCTATTCCTACAGAGGTAGGTTTTTAAGTGGGAGCCAGAAATAGCACCTATAGCACTACAAGGGTTATTTCTGAGGCTCATTTGCAAGAAATGCCAGTGGGAACAGGGTTACAATACACATACAATAGATGGCCATTAGAGCTGTCTGGCCATTAATTGGGCAGCTTTGGACAAATAACTTCTCTGCTTATTATCTGCAGTTTGTGGACAATAGAAAGGCACCACTCAGATCTCAAGAGGAAAAAAGTGGCAGTGAACTTTTTGTGCATACATATGCCTTGTAAATTATTATTTAGAACCAATAACGTGAATACGTAGCCTCTATTCACTGGTCCTATTCTACTCTGAGAAGGAAAAGCTATAGCGGATGGACCAAGGCAGATGAAGAGCAGCAAAGCAGCACAAACAAAACATATTAGGAGTTTGATGTGATTACCTATATGCTAAAAAAAAAAAAAGACCTATAAAAAATAATGTTAAGAACAAAAAAAAGTTGGCTTAATGGAATAATGACAAACTAAGTGACTGGCATAGATTTTCTTTGGGGGTTTTTTGGGCTGTGAGCCCGTGTTCTGGAATAGTTTCTTTCTTTCTGACATTTCACCTGCATCTGTGGCTGGCATCTTCGAACCCCAGACACACTCCTACCCAACCATTCTCTGAAGATACCAGCCACAGATGCAGGCGAAAAGTCAGAAAGAGGAAAATCTATGGATGCCGGCCATGAAAGCCTTCAACTTCACATAAGTGACTGGCACATTGAGGACGTATATCAGATATGGGGGGAAAATGGAATGATCTTGCCACTCTTGTTGGAACTCAAAGAGGGTTGAAACATAAGTTGTGGGGGAAAAAAGGTATAAATAGGAACCAAGAGAAGGCAAAAGGGTAGCAGATAGATTAATATATGGGGGATAAGAGCAGCCAGAGTGAGACGGTGAAAGGAAGACAACATAGACAAAAACACAAGCAACCATCTTCACTCCTGCCCATCATGTTGACCATTAGCTCATACACACACACACACACACACCACATTACATTATTTAAATACTCTTCAGTCCTTGTTTTATTATATATCAAAAACAGTGATCTTCACTTGACAGATGGAAAAACAGTTCAAAAGCTCAGCCATTGAGTAAATCCCTATTCAGGTGTTATCACTGGTACAATTAGAATCAGATGAAAGGGATATTTTTAGCCTATACCAGAGGTTTGTGGTCCATAGATGAAATGGAGGGTTAGCCCCTGCTAGAAAGATATAGCCCAGTCTGCTAGATTCCCCCTTGGCTAATCGGAGCTTTAAAATGTGTGGGGAGTTTACTTAAGAAGAAAAAGCTCCCCATTATAAAAGTTACCCCTCCAATGCTCAGAGGACATCAGAGCAGAATCAGAGGAAGGAACATGGAGAGGGCTGGGCCAACAAGCACAAATCTGCTACTCCCCCTTAAGTAATGTGGACCAAATCTGCTACTCCCCCTTAAGTAATGTGGACCCCCTTAAGTGCATGTGGACCAGTATTGACCTAAACAAAAAAGTTAGGGCTTGGTTACACGATGAAAAAAACCGTGAAGAATTCACTAAGATTCCTAATTGTTTACATGCATTGTGCTCTTTCAGAAGGAGGGGGGCACAAAAACCCATTAGTAACGTAAGAAAGGATTTCGGAACTTTTCCCAACTTTTTTGAAAAGTAGCACGACTTAGCACACTTTTGATTGTGTGAACAACCATTTCACTAAGGGCTGTGTGAATTACCAGCAATCATTCCAACACATTCACAGCAGAGCTTTGCCTTGATTGGTTGAACTCACCAGGGAGGGGTTTGGACAAGGAGGGGATGGAGGAAAGATCCATCCACTGTTGTTTCCAGCCATGGAAAAGACTGAGCAAGTACTATACCCATCCCAATCGCCCAGCTGTTTCTTGCTTGGCTGCTCCTTCTGTGTGTGTGTGTGTGTGTGTGTTCATTCCTTCGTCCCCATCGCCCTGCTGAGATCCCGTTTCTCTCTTTCCCTCCCTCCCTCCCTCCCTCCCTCCCTCCCTCCCTCCCTGGTATCTTCCTGCTTAGCTGCAGCCAGCTGAAGAATCCCAAACTAGCCTGTGTGTGTGTGTGTGTTCGGCTGACACTCCGTGCTACAGGAATAGAAATTAGGCATTCCTGTGGTAATCAGAGGATGTGCTTGGGAGGCCACGCCCCTGCCTCAGTCTGTGTGTGAATATCAAAGCGGAAAAAAGCAGGAAACTAAACCGAAGCAATAATTCATGTGAATGATGCAGCACTGGTGCAAAACAGCGACACAGCACAAATTACCGCAATAAAAACTGCCGTGTAACTGAAGCCTTAGAGTTCAGATAACCATACATGCTAGCTAATCCATGCATGGCTTCTTGAGAAAATTTTGATACTAACATATTGTTCTAAAACAAAACAATTCCTGATGCTTTCCTATACGTTTCTTCCTCATTTGTTATGCCAATGAAAGAATAACATGTGTACATATGTCAAATTGAAAGCAAACATTACAAGTATACTCTGATCATTTTCCAAGTTTCAAAACAGTATGGCACTATGTGCTTTTACCAATTTTCACTTTAAAACACCATGGCTGATTTGCTATGTGACCGATGGACTATCCCTGATACACTCAAAACTTGCAAATTTCAATTATTTCACTTCATTACCCATTTTGCATTTGAGGTCTTGAATTAAAATAATGCCCTGCCTGTCAAGAAAGTGACTGCATTAAAACTTTGTTAAGAGTCCTAGAATATGGTTAGAATAATTAGAGTCTTAGAATTTGATTAGGAAACACTTACATTTCTTTGTAGGACAAGTGTAATCCTGGTTATAATAGACTGAAAAGAAATTGTGAACTTGAAAGGGTTATCACAGATCAGAAGTGCTTGGTATTTACTGCTGACTGAGTTGTTTATTTGTTGAAAACTTTTACATAGTTTTTTGCACGTGAGAACATAATATTCAGTTTATGAAAAAAAATGCCCTATTACCTATCTAGTACTTTAATTGTATTTATGTTCATCTTATGCTGAGATGCCATATGGCCATGGAGATCTGAGACTCTCTACCCATTTGCACATTTCTTTTCATTTTCTTATAGTAAATTACCCCTCCAGGAATTAATAAAGTGTCTGTGTTCTGTGAATTATTAATCTTTAAAAGCTACTACCTGTGGAACAAAGCTCTGAGAGGGAAGTGCCTAAACTGTTTCTGTGAATTATATTGGCTGTAAGTTTACATGCACATTACATGCTTTCATTTTTCTCTAGCATAGGCTAAAAATGTCCTCACCAGGGGAAATGGAGCTGTTGGAAGTTCATATTGGTGGCACTGGGTTATATGACAAATAGGATGGGTATGGTGATTAGTCTTTGTCTCTATTTGTATTGGATTGAAATAATTTATTTTAACTTGCATTTGGTTTGGGGGCTGATTTTTTTTTTCAGATGGTATCTAGCAGGTGCATGAACTGCTCTTTTATTCCTGAAGCCTTATCCTAAATTAAAATTAGAGACTTGAACATAATATAAAACACTTGGCTGAATAACATGACACCTTTCTGGTAAGATGGTAAGCAGTTTTTTGAGTACTTTTTAGCTAGAAACAAGCAACTGGAGTCCCCAGGGCTGAAAATTGCCTCCAGGGAAGTCCACCCCTCACTTGATTTCCTCAGATCCAGAAAGGCGTGTTCATAAAATTTGCTGGGAGTCTACCGTGGAACCACGAGCAGCTCCAAATGGTCCTCTAGAACCACCCAAGAGATGGCTGCAAATTTCCAGATAAGGGATACTCAACCTGTAGTACTAACAAAGTTGTCTAGATTTATTGATAGTAACATCAATGGCAACACTAGATTTAGCAATGATTGATTTAAAAAAAAGATCTGCTTCAATCCCATAGAAAAGAGAGTCCATTATTTAAATTCAATCATCAGAATGGAGACTGCAGTCCAGAAATCAGAAGAAAACTAGAACTTGGAAGGGCAGATATGAAGGAACTAGACAAGATCCTGAAGTGTCAAGATCTATCACTAAATACTAAAGTTAGGATTATCCTTGCCATCGTATTTCCAATTTGTATCTATGGTTTTGAAGAAAACGGATAGGAAGAAACTCATTTGAAATGTAATGCTGGAGAAGAGTTCTACGGATACCACGGGTTGTTAAAAAGACAAATCAATGGATCCTAGAACAAATCAAGCCTGAGCTCTCCCTAGATGACTAAACTTGAAACTGTTGTACTTTGGGCATATCATGAGAAGACATTACTCACTAACAAAGACAATGTTTGGTAAGGTAGAAGACAGTAGGGAAAGAGGAAGTCTGCGTCCAAAGTCTTCAAGGTTGCTGGAGGTCTGTCATTCAAAAGGTCGCCATAAGTAGAAGCTCACTTGAGAGCAGTTAACAACAACAACAATAAAAAGGCAGATGTGTGGGGAGAGCACTCCCCTAACCACAGCTCCCCTACTTCTAAGCACTCTCAAACCAGCCAAGTATATTTCTGATATTGATACTCAGCTGACTGGTAACACACTGGAAGATAAGACTGAAAGGTCAGTGCTGTAATCCTCACTACTACTGAGACTTTTTTCCACCTGTCCAGCACAGACATTCAATCTAACTTTCTACATGACTGGGTTAGAAGTGCAATCCTTTGCCTTCAAGTCTACACTGAATCCCATGCTAGATTTAGTAATTTGCTGTTGTGTGCCTTCAAGTCATTTCTGACTTCTGGTGACCATAATCTAAACCTATCACAGGGTTTTATTGGCAAGATTTGTTCAAAGGGAGTATGTCATTGCCTTCCTCTGGAACTGAGAGTGTGTGACCTGCCCAAGGTCACCCAGTAGGTTTACATGGCCAAATGTGGAATTGAACCATGGTCTTTTGAGTCCTAGTCACATCCAAATCCCTATACCACACTGGCTCTCAGATTTAGTAATACTTAAAGTAAATAAATGCAGAATAAAACATTAAAATATCCATCTATCCATCTATTTATATCCCACCTTTGTCCCTGACTTGGACTCAAGATGGCTTGGAAAAACATGAGAATGTTCTTGAGGTAAATTCCTGTTTAAATAAACATTACAAAACAGTATCAAAATATAACCTCTATTTTGGAAGAAAGGAACAAACAAATCCATTTTGGGTCTGTGTGCTTCTAAGGCAATGTGATAAACACTAAAGATGTTTGTATACTTCAACAAGGAAGAAGTATAGAACCATTTGCCAGTCTCTCCATATAACTGAAGTCTCCATTAAGTGATGTAGTACGGAGAGGGTATGTGGCTGTCTCGGTGTTCCAGTTTGGGGAGGATCTTTGCCTTGCCCTACCATTCTCCTAAATTGGCTAGTCCAAAGTTATCCCCTCTGGGAGATACATGGCATCAGAAGGCTGCTTTCCTATAGCAACCTAGGACCTCAATCATATCCACTTCCTTGTGCTTTCCTTTGGGGTGACTACTTGCCTTTCTTGGCATAGGCATCATCCCATTGTAAAGTGCTGGGACCAGCCTAAAGTGATGAGTATGTGGTCTTGAAGGTGCCGGTTAGATAACACAAAAACACAGATTGGGCTAAAAGTCAACCAACCCAATAAAACATTTCAGCTTATTTCATACATCCTTTTACATGTACTTGGATCAATGTTGCTTCTTCCTCCTCTACAATTGCCATGTTGGTAAATGAACTTTTAAAAACATCTGGCCACACTGTTAATCATAACCACAAGTTTGCCATAACTCAAGCTACACTCTCCCCCTTGGGAGGAATACTGCTTGTTATGTAAGTATGTGGTTAAAAAAAATAACCATATAAATGGAGTTGTTTTTGAAACATAACTGGAGCAATGCGGGATAACAACAGATGAGAATGAACCATCAACCCACGTATATGTCAAGAGGGTCTAAGTCTGCAGCAAAGTAGATGATTGTCAAGCAATCCAAAATTTTAAATGAGGAAAACAAATCCTTTCTGATGCATTGAGGTGCAAAGTCCTAACATATAAATTGTATTATTTATCCTATTTTCTTTTAAATGTATAAGGGTCTTTGCTCCCAAAAGTACTATCAATTCGATCTTCACTTACAGTAAAATATTTCCCTGCATATATAGTATATTATACTAAACTCTATTACAGATGTGCTGTGAAAGGATTACAAGTCATGAATAGTGAGTATAATTATTTACGCACACTATCTGTTTATACATATGTTATCTTTTATACGAAACATCACTACTCAGTGCATTGTTGGATCCATTAAAAATAAAGTTTTGTTACTGGCACAGCCAACATAGTAAATCATTTCTCAAGAAAAGAAGCATAAATTTCTGCGCATCTGGTCATCATTATACATTAAGCAAATACTAATGGTCCATCTGTTAAGGATATTCATTGCAAAAATACTACTATCAGCAATAATCACGTTTTCCCAGAGGAAGCCACTGGCCAGAGAAATATCTTATTCTAGATACTTCTGTCCAAATACAGGGATCCTATGAAGATGTATTGTGAACGAATCAATACTTCAAAGATTACTTGAGCTATTATTTCCACTGAAGTCACCATGGAAATATTCTAGTGGGATGCAACATACTTCTCCATATCATCTCTGGAACTATAGAAAGTAGGTAGAGACAATGTGGAAGACATTAATATGTAGGAATCCCATCTAGCAAAAAGTATCTATATTCTACAATAAACATAAAGGGAAAACAACATATATGGACTGGCTACCATGAAAGGTTATAAAAGCAGAGATGTGCTCCACGTGGGAGCTTCCAGAACTGCAGGAAGCAGTGGCTGAGCCAAGACCCTGAACAATAGACTAAACATCATAAGGCTTTTCTATCAATAGTTCTAAGTCCGCAGTTAATTAATATGCATGACAAGCAATTCTCCATGTCTAACTGGCAGTTCTGGGATTCATGGGGGCGGGGGCATCAATAGTTTTCCTGTGTGCCTCATTTGGCAAAAGTAATCATTGCACAATCTCAGGAAGACTTGTTGACAGAGGACTAACACAAAAACAAAAAACCCTCAAACACAGCTAAAACAATTATTCCCTAGAGCACATGTCTAAAAATGTGTTTGCTTGTGAATCTCAATTCCTAATTATTATATTGTTTGGCAACCCTCCCTCCTCCTATTTAGAAAGGGATAAAGGCCACAGAGATTCTACAAAGTCCATCCAAATAAATACAGGAGATATAGTCTTTTTGGATATCATTGATCCTTGGGGAAGAGGAAGAACATTAACAAAGCCAGGAAAATGTTGTATCTTTCTTTATGTTAGAACAATTGATAGAATAAGTTCTATAAAACTGCCCTCTTGGTGGAATCTTATTTTCCCTTTTATATGGTAATGACAGGTAAAACTTGAAAAGACATCATTATGCAGCTAAATTCCCACTATCATGTTTTGGTCATGTAGTTATTGTAGAGAAATGAAACATTTGCTTACAATGTTCTTTTATTTGTCATTATAAAGCACCTAAGGTCAAGAAATAACTCTTACAAAGACGACTATATGTGGCAAATGTTAAATACTATGCAGCAGCTTTTCACTATTAATATACAGTTGTTGCATATTTACCAAGGACACACCAGCTTGAGTACTAGAACAATTGGAAATGAATACTTAACAGTCAGAATGGATCTGGATTAACAGGCCAGATCACAGGAGGATTGAGTTGAATGAGATCAGAAATAAACTACTGAAGGTATGAGATATACAGAAGCAGGTTTTAGCCACAGATATGTCTCCCATTACAGTCTAGAGTACAAGTTTGACATATTATGATGACACTCAGAGTCTCGAAGAAGTTAGAACCCATTTAGAATTTTTATCCTGGGAGGGAGGAATCATACACTTGTGTAAATGGTATCTTTTTATAGTTTTACCCATCTCATTTCTTCAGCAGTAAGGTGGTAAAAAAGATGGATGGAACAAGAGGTGGGGTTCAAGTAGTTAATGCTGGGAAAATAATAATTTCTCCTTTCATGTCACTATGTTCTTAAAGAAATAAGTCAGTATGAACCTCCAGGATCCTTTCAGTGATTGGAATTTCTCAGCATTTGACACATTTCACTTATTGAAGATCTCTACTCTCTGGGACATGTTAAAAGCACTCGCTGGCATTCCCATTGTTGGCAAAGGAAGAAACTCATGTGAACAGCCACTCAGTCCTTAAGGCACAATCCAAGCTACCAACATGGACATGGAAAAGCAGCATTTCTACACAGCATCGTTTAAGTATCAATATACACAATAGGTGCCATATTTTTTTCTAATATGTTTACCATTCATTTGCAAGCCCAGTTTATCAAGAGCACTATTATATTTTTTTGTTGTTGTTTGTCTTTGATTTGCATGAAAATCTGTGTCCTCAGAATCTGCAAGAACCATCCATGTCTGGCCAAAGTAATATTACTTAACAGCTACGACAGAATGAAATATCCACAGGGGTTAAAACATTGTAAGGATCTGTTAAAGTTGATCCATTCATGCAATATCCTTCATTTGATGAAGAATTCAACAAAACATAAATATCTTCACATTTTATATTATCAGTGGACTCAATAAAGAATTTTATGTCATTAATTCTGCCTCCTAGATAGCTACCAATACTTTCAACAGTTCAAGTTAGTGATTGGCCTTTTGCTCTTGACTGACATTTGCTCCCGTAGATTCAGTCGCCAATATAAAAGCTTATTATTCTAAATTTGATTGTTTACACAAGAGAGAAATTGTTGCCTTTCAATCCAAGTCTGCATGAGGACTAAAATGCAAAGTGTAATTAACACCTCTCTTAAATAGCCTCAATTAAACACCTGTCTCTCAGTTACATACCATAGGGAAGGCAGATGCTTATCTAATTAACACCACAGTTCTTAACTGAAGAAATACCGTATATGTGTGTGACATGGTAATTTGATTACTCTTATGTTTGTTAGGTTCACAAATTTGTATCGCATCACTCTCTGCTGATATAGATATATAATGCAAATATCTATTACATTATTATACCAACTTTAAAGCTGTTTCCTAAAGATTAAAAATCTTATCAGAAGTGCATGCTGAAGTCTGTCAGCATAACTATTTTCTTCCACACTTGTAGAAAATATGGATACATGGCTTTAGGTGCTACTCCACTTTATGGAACAGGATAGAAAATGTCATGCACTCTAAAGGAACAAAAAATCAATCTGGAGACAGCGTACCGTGTTAATTACTGGAATTCTTTCCGTTGCTGACACAAAAACAGAGAATTGTTTCTTCTTTTTGCGCGGCTCTTCAGTGGTCTCTTTGACCTGAAAGTTGAATACATAAAGCTATTAGTATTTATTTTTACATCCAAACTCACCTGTACAATACAATACCATTCGACTGTTTAAATACATATCAGAGTTGTTAAAAGAAAAGTTCCCTCTCTCCTCTCCTTCCACCAGCAGGCAAAGTCCCTGGGTTCTGCCATTATGAGAGATGCATAATTTTATACATCTCTATCATGTCTCCTCTAACTTGTCTTTCCACTAAGCAAAACAGAGTGAAAAACTGCATCTGTCCTCATGTGGCCCCCAATCGTCAGTCATTTTGGTTGTGCTTTTCTGCTCCTTTCCCATCACTACGTCTTTTTTTTTATGTAGTAACCAGAGCTATACACAGAATTCCAGATGTGCTTGCACCATACATTTGTATAAGGGTAGCATTGGCAGTTTTATTTCTGATTCTTTTCCTAATTGTGACCAACTTGAAGATTGTCTCTTTCTCTATATACATCTTTTGTTTCTTCAGTGTTGCAGTAGCAGTAGTATTTTATTGCAATGTATTCTATATTTTCATTGTTTTGTAATAATTATCTGTACGTTGGCAAAATGTATAATAATCAGCCTGTCTTCTTGAGCCAAACCACCTTAAAAATAATTCCAGGACCGTTGCTACAAAGACAGGGCTATACAAAGCTGATGTTTGGTGGGAGGCTACAGCATAACTGTTCCAGTGGGACTTTCTGTTCTGCCGGAACTGAACTGGATCTTGGCCTGTATTTTTAAAAGATTTCTGAAGAGATTATTTACATGTAGCAAATTCTATATACTTGCAGTTATGTATTTTGCTATAAATGAAATACTTTTAATTTGGTTTTAGATATTTTTAAAGGATAGCTAACAACATTTGATGAGTCTGCTCTTATGTTAATAATAGATTCCACCTCCTCCTGCTATCATAAGACCCATCTCTAAATTTATCTATGATAACTTCTAATGATAATATATGTTAGCTATTCAGCTTGATTAAGACCTAAGGGGAAAAATTATTCGCATTTGAGAAATGCTGAAGAAAATTGTTCCTACAACTAACATATTTGGTAATATGTATTCAGTTCCTCCCCACATGATTATAATTCTGTTAAATTAAGCTGTCAGGGAATGTTAATGAGGCTCTTAGGTAGTCATACTTAATATGTTTGATAATATGGAACTTGAGAGAAAGAAAGGAAAGTGATCCTATTCTAATTAATTGATGCCATTTGAAACAGAAGCTGTTTCTCTCTCTCTCTCTCTCTCTGTGTGTGTGTGTGTGACTGCAGAGTTATGAATGCTAAAATGCTAGTTATTTTCCCATAACTGGATACTTATTTCTCTGTATTTACAAATTTATTAATCCATGTAATTCTTTAAATCACATAAGCATCTTTGTCTCATTTAGATACTTTTCTAATTGAAAAAATAATTATTCAGAAGTACCTTCCAGTGTAACAGACATCTTATTCTGTTACGTGAAATGACTGAGAGAAAGAGCATTGTGGCACCTTAAAGACACACATTTATCGTAGTAAAACTTTTCACAGATGTTACCCATAGAAGTCCTTTAAACCTACTAGCCTTTAAAACTCTACAGAACTCTTTAGCTTTTAGTGTTCTGGTGGTCTTTAAAGTTCCTGTATTTTCATGTATATCTACAAGCAAGTTTTACTAGTTTCCATTGCTACTGTGTATATTGTATGCTCCTATTTTTCCAGGAAGTGTTCAAAGAAAGTTAAGACTGGCAATGAATGTAAGTTATGTAGCTAAATTATCCTTGTCCAGGAAAGGGCATAACTGGGACACTAACCAGAACTGGTGCCAAACACTCTGTGCCACAGATCCAATGACAAAGATGGATTCAGGAGGACTCCCAAGACACACACCTGCTTCCCATCCATGAAGGTTGCTTACCCAATTCCTGGACTTGAGAGCCACCAATCTACAGAGCCCCTGTCTTATTGAGATCTCGTACAGCCCATTATAACATTCAGGCACTGGTCCAGCACCTGCACAGCCTCGACCAATTCTGATGACAAGGAAAAGTAGAGCTGGGTGTCAGCAGCATACTGATGGCTTCTCATCTCCAAACCCCTTATGACTTCCCTCAGCGACTGCTGATGTTGAACAGCATGGGGGACAAGATGGAGCTCTGTGGCACCCCACATCTTAACAGACATAGGTACTATTGGTATGCATCCATACAGGCCTGATCGTTCAAAATGCGCAATAAAAGAGAAGCTGTAGAGCACACTTTTCTGGTTATCACAACCAACTTCCTATCTTCATTGACTACTGTAGCTGAATTAGATTGTGGATGCTCAAAAAAAGCACATTGGTCTTCCTGCACCTTACATAAATTCTTGATGAGCCAAGATGTTGGTATTAGAGAGGGCAGTGGTTTCCAGGATTCCCTAGCAACTTGCATAAGGGAGGGTAACATGGATATTGCAGCCAGAAGTACCAGTTATGACTGTGCCCATTTGACCACTGAACCCAAAGTGGACTGCTCGAGTTGTTTGTTCTCAGTCTGTAGCGCCTTCACCATATGCAAGATCTGGTCCAGGTATGGCACACTTCATTGGACAGAGAAAGTGTTTTTTGGTCTCCTTCCTCTGAGGATGTGGAAAGCTGAACCAATGAAGAAGACAATGACTCAGCACTATCATCATCCTCTTCTGAATCTAAACAGTCAGGCCCTGTTATGGAACTGAAGTAACCTGGTATTTCATTGGTGGTATAGATGGGACAGATGGTTCCAAGGAGAAGGCTCTGAAGCTAGTGTGCAGCAGTACAGGATGACATTGCAAGGGTGTCTCCTGACACATGTGTTCTGGAGAATCAAGAGGCCTGTAAACTGTGGCTGAAGGAAGTGAACAAGGAGATGTAAACCTGAGCACTTCCCTGGAGTACAAACTTGGTGGAGGATAATGTTATCATGGAGTTTCATCCCAACAGTAGCAGTAGAAATTGTATCTGCCAGGATCTGCATAAGGGTGCTGGTTCCTGTGCTGGTCCACCTCATCAGGTGGGGAATTCCTGGACAATCTGATTCCAGAAATCTGTTCCAAAAGCACACTTCCATACTGCAAAATTTACAAGTCTTACCAACAGTGCAAGAGAGGTAGTGCATTTCATATTCTGACAAGATTCCAATTCTCATTAATATTCCCTATTAAGATCTAGAAGATCTACAGCCTGTACATTGCTTACTACTGTATTTAAAGAATGTTCATATTTCTTAGCCTAAAGTGGCTGTCCCAAAGAATCAATATAGTTAAATGACTACATCTGGTGGCTAGACTTACATACGCTAGTTCCAAACTGTCTTGTTTGTTATACGTCTGTTATATTCAGGATCAATGGCAGCATTAGGGGGTACAGAGAGGCCAAACCCCAGCAGGTGACACCATCAGGGGGAGGGGTCACACCAGCCTTAGTGATTCCACAGTTCAGGATCTTTACAAATAGATATGCTTTTTCCTAATAACTTTAAAAGCTACATAAGAAATTGATTTGTGATTTAAATACTTGACAAAAAAGTAATTTATTGCCTTTTTTATTTTATTTTTTTAAAAATAGTGATTCTTTCCTTTAAAAGGAAAGGATCAAAAAGGGAAATGAAGGAGGAAAGTCAGAAAATGACCGTAAGATCTAAATGATGTTGAGCCATGTTGAAAAATATTTTTTACACAGAAATAAAAAATGTTGTAAATTCCCAGTGATTCAAGTTACATTATGCCACGTGTTGTAGGCTTTATTCCAG
This sequence comes from Gambelia wislizenii, assembly GCA_030847615.1. Lineage (NCBI taxonomy): Eukaryota > Metazoa > Chordata > Lepidosauria > Squamata > Crotaphytidae > Gambelia > Gambelia wislizenii. The sequence goes on from JAUMIR010000005.1 coordinate 30,054,397, forward strand.
AGGAAGGAAGTGGCAAAACCACCTATGAATATTCCTTGTCTAAGAAAACCCTATGAAATTCATAGGGTTGCCATAAGTCTACTGGCAACCTGAAGGTACATACACACATACATAAAAATGTATAAAACATTCTGAGCAATGCTCTAAAACATCTTGATATACTCTGCTCATATGATAACAGCTAGGACATTTTTAAAAAGATAAAAAGAACAAGTGTGACATACATTGTTTGGAAATAGTGCTTGCTTCTTATTGATGAGTTTGTTTGTCTGCCACAACCATTGGTTGCTCAACTGCTGCCACTGCATCTTTTTATAATAATTCTATATAAAGTTGTTTTAATTGCTTGTTCGAGGCCGAACTCAGGGCTGCCAAACCAGAGTCCACCCAGCACTGTGCCATTAAATAAACTGCCCGAGTTTACAGGCTCTAGTCACATCTGTTAAATGGTTAAAAAAAAGTTCCCCTTCAGTTGAACTGGCTGAATTGAAGTCTGTGAGGTGTGCAATTGCGTAGGTAGTGAAGTAATATGAGGCAGTACAGGATGACATTGCAAGGGTGTTTCCTGAAGCACACATTCCAGAGTATCAAGGTGCCAGGAAACCAATGCTGAAGGAGGATGACAAGGGGGCATAAGTCTGAGCACCTCCCTGGAATATAAGATGACAGTGCCGTGAACCTTCATCTCACCAGTAGCTGTAGAAATTGTATCTGTCAAGATATGCATAAGGGTGCTAGTCCCAAAGCAGTGGCAAATGACAGTTCCAATATGGATGGTGCCAGTGAAGTGGTAATGGCAGAGGTGGGTTGTACCACATCTCCTAACAATTTATGGAAGACCTTCAGCTGTGATAGCATGGAGAGAATGCATAGGGGGGTGATGGCTGCCAATAACTACACCTCTCCTAAGGAACAGGAAGAGGCACTGGCAAACAGGGTGGAGGATGGTCCCAAGTATGGGAGCAGTGGCTCACTCTCCTGCTGGACTCAGAGGATTCCCTCGCAGCAACCAAAGATCTATCCATGACCTTATCAGGGTAATATTGCTTTAAGGGCAAAAGGAAAAATGTTGGAGCAACAGACCACAGATTAGCACAGCCGAAGTGGGTTCTATCACATCTGTAACTAGGCATAAGGCTGACAATCCAACACTCCTATATAGTCGAAGTACAAGATGCATTGTGTGTGGGTTGGTGTATGTTGGAGAAATTGCTGTTGAGTTTGTTAATGAGGTTTGCTGTGTATATACTGTGTTTGTTTATACTGCAATTGAAGATAAATGCCTCCAGATATCTTTGGATGAACCTCGCTGTCAGTAAGTCTTTCTTGTGTGGGTCAGAGCAGTGAAACGGCTGCTAGCTGAAGCCTTTGATTTTGTGCCCTTTCTGCTGTGCAGTTCTGCTGTTTGGCTACTTCTGGGTTAGTTCGTCCCAGGCTATGCCAGGTACCGCTCAGTGGGCCTATAATGAATGGAGAGATCTCACCCTCCGAGACCAAATCTAGGAGCTGGACATTTCTGAATTCTTGGGCTGAGGACATTAAATCTTCCTGTATACTGCCCATAACTGGTGCCAGAGCGGAAAGCCTAGAAAGGTTGACATCAGTCAAATAAGCTGAAGGGGAAGTAGCCTTGGTAGGTGGGGGCTGAGCAATCACTCTGGAAATGACATGAATCTCCATCCATTCAGAGGTAAGGTCTATGGTTTAATCTACCTCCTGAGGCTTGAGGAGGCAAGGTGTGCAGGATATCAGAGGTGAGAGTTTTACACTACTTAGGAAATGACTTATCAGGATGCTTGTTCTTTCACTTCTTATTTGCCTTTTTGCTGATGGCTCCAGCAAATTCCCTGAGGTACTCAGTAACAATATGTGTTCCAAGGCATAAACTAGGGTTCCCAGAACCAAAGGAGATAGTAGTGGATGAGAAGTTGCTCCATGTGAAACTGAAGGAGCCATCATTTCCAAATTTATGCTCCACTGCTGATTGAGCATATGACCTTACAAGCCATATTAAAAGGCTTATTTGGGGCAGCAAACTCAAATTGCAGCCACCCTCATAAGGATCTCAAGCCATGAGGCACACTTTCTCCTGACTTGAAGTGGGGGGAGGTATAGCAGTGGTAGCAATGATACACCATCTGGGCTTTCCCCAAACAAAGAAGACAATGGGAATGGCTGCCACATTAAGGGATCTGACTTCACTCAGTGCACTTCTTGAAGAGGCCTGGAGAGGTGATAAAACCGCCAATGGGCAGGAAGAGGATCTTTCAAAAGCAGCACAAAAAAATGAGGTAAAATAAAAGAGAGACTAATTTTTAAAAAAACCACTAAAACAAGGAAACCTAAAAGACGAAGATTAAAAAAAAAATCCCTCACACTAGCTCTAACTCCAAAGAGCAAGTTCCCAGCAATGCTGTTACAGCAATGAATGAAAAGGAACTGAGGCAATTAGTGGGGAAGGGAATAGGAGCATGTGTGGTGGAGGGGTGAGGTCTTCTCCTAAAGGAAAGCATTTATCTAGACGTTTCTGAGGATGCAGCTGCCCAGCCACAGGATGAACCCATTTGTGAGAGTCACAGAGACCAATGTACAAATGAACAAATCTTTATTACAGTCCTAGACCAGCAGAGACAGCAACCATGAAGAAGACATGGTGCGGACATTGATTGAGAGTTCACCATAGACCAGCCAGAGACAACATTTGGGAATGCCCAAGACCAAAGAAGGATGCAAATGAAGAAACAGCACTACAAGCTTTTATATTGCTTCTCATAAAATTTAAGATTGCCATTCATGACTGTAATATTCAGCTTCCCTTCTATTTTTAAATATATTTTGTCTGTACAATTTCTTTTATTTAGCCATTTGCAATTCTGTATTTAGTACATTGTGGAATTACTCTTATGTATGTAGTCCACTAATTATCAGTTAGCATTATACAACTATTACCTTTCATTTTAGCATGTATTATGGACAACATGAAACCTTTTAGAAATATGATATCGACCCACGAGGTATAGCATCTTTACAGCAATGATGAGCCTGAAGATACATACTTGAGATTTAACAACAGTAATACAAGAGTGACGCAGAATCACTGTTTAAATGGCTGTGTGGACTATGTTTCTTCCAACATGGTACATATCAAGGATGGATCTAACTACAGCTCATTCAGTTGAGCAGGAAAGGACCATTCCAGCAGTACAAGGTCTGTCTATTAAATAACAAGACTGATACAATAACCCATCTTTATTAATATGTATTACAATTCTAATGCTTTCCCCCCGCAATATACTCCCCTGTTCACACTCACATACTGATGCAGTCTTGTTTTCCACTTCAAAGGCATGGAGCAGATCAGTTTCTGTCAGCTGTTTCAACACATCTGACATTTTCTTCGTACTGCATCAGTTGACTGAAAACGTGTTCCCTTAGGCACTGATTGCACTTTAGGGAAGAAAAAAGTCGCATGGTACCAAATCTGGAGAATATGGAGGATGTTCAAGTGTAGTAAAGCATTTATTGGCCAAAAACTGCTTCACAGAAAGTGTTATGTGGGCAGGCGCACTGTCATGATGAAGAATGAAACAATTTTTCTACAGTTTGGCCTTTTTTTCTGACTCTTTCTCTCAGCTTTGTCAAAACTTCCTTATAATAATGCTGGCTCACTGTTCTGCCTTCTGGAACCCATTCTGTCAAAATTATGCCCTTGATGAAAAAAAAAAAAACACCAATGAGCATGGCTTTGAATGTGGACTTGCTTTGACATGTTTTTTTCATTCTTGATGATGATGGTGTTTTCCAGTGCATTGACTGTCTCAGGATCATACTGGAAGATCCAGGTTTCATCACAAGTGATGATTTTTTGGAAAAAAGTTTAGGTCCGCCTCAAGTTGTTGCAGAATGTAACGTTGCTCAATTTTTAAACTTAGAATTTTTTCCAGCACACAACACACAACATAACTGCTTTAAACAATAACTGAAAATTAACTGAATGGCTGAGAGTGTTGATGTTTATTATGCAGATTCAGACATGTTCAAGGTCACCACTCAAGCATTCACAATCAGTTCTCCCTGATTTGTCTGAAAGGTAGACACACAGTTTTGTTATTTAAGAGACAGACCTCGTATATACAAGTCTCTCTCTCTGGTTTTTCTTCACAAGTGAAGATTCAGGAAGTACTCATCCCGTGCTTTCTGCAAACGCACTGATGACTAAAAAGGCCAATCCAAGATAAACAAGTCCGGTTGCAGAAAGCACAGCAGAAGGTCTCCTTGGGTGATGTTTCCAGGTTGTGATTCTTTCTGTGTTGTCGTTTCTCTTCAAGACTTGTTTGGCGTGAGTTCTCAAACAAGGCTGCAGTATTGTGGATAGTGTGTCTCCATGCCTCCCGATGTGAGGCCAGGGCGGACCATTGTTAGTGATCAATTTGGCCGAGCCTGAGATGTTGCTTCAGGGAGTCCTTGTATCGCTTTTTTGGAGCACCCCTCTTACGCTGACCCGTGGCGAGTTCACCGTAGAGTAGTATTTTTGGGAGGCGATGGTCCTCCATCCTAGAAATGTGCCCTGCCCAGGGCAGCTGTGTTCTCAATATCATGGCCTCAATGCTGGTGATCTCTGCTTGCTCAAGGACAGCAACATTCGTCACATAGTCAGTCCAGTGTATATTTAGAATTGTGCATATACAGCGCTTATGAAAGCATTTGAGGAGTCGTAAGTGGTGGCGATAGGTGACCCATGTTTAAGACCCATAAAGGAGAATAGGCAGTACAATGGCTCTATACACACTGATTTTTGTGCATAAATAGCATAAAAGTGTGGTGGTGTTGCAAGTTTAAGATAGCAAGTCCTCTGAAAGGAGACATGTACTTGGGCAGGCAGCCTGGTACAGGAGTGGAAGGTCAGCTTGGCTACAGTAGTGTCATGACAACACTAGTTGAACTATATTTCTAGTTTGGACAGAATGTGACGGGAGACCATTTTTTCACCAAACTAGAACAGGAAGTTCTGCTAACAAAAAATTACATATGTTGGCATCATTTGACAGAATAAGCCATTCCCCCGTTCCCAGTTACTTTTACTTCTACATTAAGGCAATGGATAAGAAAACCAGCAGTGCACTATATATGGGAAATTTGCTTGCAAGCACCACTGTAACATCCTGGTGACTCCAGTTGTCTGTAGAGTGGCTGGCTTTTCATGGAGGAATGTTTCCCTTAGCAGGAACTATTTCATTATCGGGCTGTAAAATTATCCTATAATATCACTAATACTAGATTTTCTTGCTCATAAATTTAAAAAGCTGTTTTTCTTCAGGATTTATGTCTTTTACTAATTTGGGGATGTTCACAAGATGGTTTGTTGCTGTTGTTATTTTCAGCTAGAAATAATAATGGTAGCATTTTTATAGCATAAAAACTATGCTGGTTACTTCTTTTGTCAGAAAAAGGAAGTGTGTCAGCTACTCAAAGTAAGTTTTCACCTCATAGGAACATGTCCCTTGTGGCTCTGGCTGTTTGGGTACTGAGCACTTTATCCCCTCAAATGTACTGTAAAACCCTACAGGGTCAAAAATACACCAGAGGTCACTCAATGCAAGGTGTGTGTTTTTTTTCTTATCAATGTGAATGAGAGTTAAATAAAAGAAAACCAAATTACCTGATAATCAGCTGGACCAGGAGTAGTAAAAGCTTCCCTCTTAACTAAATATAGGAGTCTAGGAACTGAAGAACCAAATGCTCCTTTCTTTCTTTTTTCCAAAACAGCCTTTTTAAGACTTTCTGTTTCAATGCTGTAGTTGAGGATATTATAGAATGCAGGACCTGGCAAAGTTTACAAGGAAATTTTGTAAGCATGAAAAGTATTATTTATTTTACCATTATGAATTAACTCAAAATGAAAACTAGAAACAAACCTCTATAAAAATAAAATTGTATGCATACAATCCTAATCCGTGTTGCAATGTTTAAATCACACTGAAGTCAACTACATTCAACTGCATGTAGGAACTATAACTTTGAGGTACAGACACAATCCCACTAAGGCATATCAGTGATTTCTCTAATTTAAATGGAGCAAGTAGTTTTATGGTCACTACAGATTTGGATATTCCAATTTTCAGATTATATTAGATCCTAAACTTGTTACTTTCAGAAACCTATCAAATGAAATCACAATACAACCCTTTTGAAAAAAATCACAACATATACAGTACTTTTAGGTTTTCTGGATATTAGCTGAAATAAAGGGGAGGTGAAACAAAGAGAGGTTGCAGTTTTCATCAAGTCCAAGAAGGGAAAACCCATAGATGAAGTCTAATAAGAAGTCAAGGTTGGTTGCCAACAGAGCCAAAAATATTTCAGAAATGCCAAAAGCAACAGAACACCAAGTGTTGTCTTCCTGTTTCCAACACAGTCTGCTATCATCTGCAGCCCTTTTATCAAGTCATTGCTAGTTTGAAACAGTTGCTCACCCATGAGCTCACCTCTTCTCCACATGGAGAAAGAACGCACTCTGCATTCTTTGCTGCTAGTGAGCACTCCCTAGCAGGGCCATTCTGTCCTACCCCTTTAAGTAGGGACATGAGGGCTGTTTCCAAGGCTTCTGCAGAAGCCCCCTTCCCTCTGGGGGGAGTGAATCCTCCTCTAATGAGACCTCCACTTATACGGACAAGACAGTTTCCCTATGACCATATTATAAAACCAAAAGGCATGTGAAGCAATTCCATGTACTGCCTGAAATGTGCTATTGGTCAATATTGAATGGCTTGATCTACATTTATACATATAACCTGCCTGAATTTTGTACTTCCTTTAATTATAAATAACCTCTTTCAATTATAGTTCTCTCATAATTGTGCTGTCACATCTCTGAGTTATTTCTCTTCCCAGCTTTCGGTTTGCAGTCTGTATGAATATTACTGGGCTTTGAATCAAAGAACTTTAATGATAAAGACATTTCTATCCTTTTTCAATTCTGGACAAAGATCAAGTACAGAAAACAATCCATCTACTCATACCATTTCTCTTCCTGGTGCAAGTAGAACCAGGGAAAGAGTATAATCTCCTATCATTGTTTCTTACTGGGTCCCAGACCCTTGGGCCCATAAGCTAAGCAGGACTGAATCTGCCCAGGATGGGATGACACCTGGCGGCATCTGTACATTATAACTCCCACAGAAGAAAGGCAGGTTGCAAATAAAATAAAAGAAATATGTACAGCAACCTTATAATGACTTCAGATGACAACAAACATACATCTCGATCAGGCAAGGAACTACATTTAACAGCTGAAGACTCAAAAATGTTCCGCTCAGCAACAAAGAGGCTGATGCTGGAGAACATACTCTTTGCAGATTAGAGGACAAAAGCAAAGACATGTATTTGAGGACAGAGGACGAGGAGCTATAGAAAGAAAATGAGCAGAAGGAGAAAATACATCATATGCCTGTTCTCAGGGCGGGTACCTCAAAAACACACAAAGGGTCATTATGCCCTTTAAAGAATAAATTACACATTAGTTAAATGTACAAGTTTTACACACACTCTCTATAGACAAAGAATTTTTTTTACTAACTGGAAATGAAATCCTTCCAAATTATTTTTAAAAGTGCTCATTCACAGCAGATTCCTCCCCTAGGTATCTGCAATTATCATATTCAGCAGTTTGTTCCTTGTATACAACTGACTTAAAGTGTTTTCTTTAAAAGAGAGAGCGAGCACACACTCTTGGGAATGCCATTAATAGGTACTATTTGTCTTAGGAAGTGACTGTCATATTATAGTGCTGATGACCTCTAGACTCTTAGGATAACTAGTATGATCTGCAACACAAGGATAAATAGCTTTTTTAGACTGTCAGCAAGAATGACCTTGTCAGATGTGAAAGTATATGTGGAGACTTCATTGGCAAGTTATTAAATACCTACAATAAAGTCTAAGTTCTCTGAATGGCCTAGAAAATATCCACACTTGGATAATCACGGGTTATTTACTTGTAAAAATTTTAGGTCTGCAATACTATGTACATTTATTTAGAAGTAAATTCTACACCATGCAACTTATTTCAAAGGAAACAGCTATGGGACTGGACTGTTATGTATGCTCAAGGCAATGTACAATAAGAAAAAACAACATTTACAAACTAATTTAAACTTTCCCATCTCCCAGCCAACATTATAATCAGGAGTACTACCGTACTTACCGAGTACTATATTAGCTCACAGGACCCAGTAAGTGTAAATAAAAGTGTTTTTTGAAAAGAAGGCTAGTGCTGGTCCTACTTTAACATATTTTTATACATAATCCACTTCCCTGAGCAAAAAGACCAGAGACTGTGCTACAGAGCTTTCTTACTTTTGGCTGAAAGAAAGCATTAAAGATTTGTGGCATCTTCTTACATATAAACAAGCAAAGCACCATACAAGGAAATAGAAACCAATTGCAGTATAACAGCTAATGCTGTTTTCAGTTCCCAATGAGAAACTATATCTCAATGCTACTTCAGTTTTCATCAGCCTTACTAAAGCATCTCTACCTACAGTCATCCCTTCACATTCGTGGGGGTTAGGGGCACAAGACCCCCGCAAATGTGAAAAAACTGCAAATAAAATGTTATGCAAAGATTGGGGGGGACTGTGGATGTAAAGCCCTGGAGGAGGAAGGGAGGAAGAATGCATGGCTTTTTCCAGCTGTCATTGGCTGTGGGGGGGCTTTGCATCGTAGGGACACCTTTTTCCCACCATAGCCTCTCCCTCCTTGGTGACATCGCCAAGCCCCAAGTTTGGCTGGATATGGCAATTTTTGCTCTGAATCCAGCTAATCTTGGGCTTGCTTTCCTATCACCCCACTTGCTTTGAACCTCCAGGAGCCAGTTCAAATTCATTACATTATTGTGTCCTAAGCAGAACCACATATTCCACACTAGGCAACATGTTTCCAATAAAAACCACCAAGCCTGTATTTGTAGGAATATTATAGGAATATTAAGCAGAGTGCAGCAGGACTAATGCAACATGAGCTTGTGATTGAAACATGACAAATGACTCTGAGTGCTCTTGCAAAGTAAGAAAAGAAAAACTTAGTTTATTGCTTCAAGAAATCCCATCTTAGGATAGGAAAAGAGATAGACAAAAGAAGTTGACCTATACTTGGTTACAAGAGCCCCTAAAAGCTGGCTCTCATGTGTGGGTGTAAACTAGTATCCATTATTGGGGTTGAAGCCTCATGGATTCTCCTTCCAGACAAAGCAAAACAAAGAGACTAATAACTTCTTGAGTGAAGAGGGAAGTGATGTCTGTAGCTAAGAAAGAAGCAAAAGGCTTGAGTGCATAGACCAAAAAAAGATACAGAGAGGTGAAAACAAGGGGCAGACTTTTTAGACTCTTCTCTCTCACTAATCACTTTTTACAAGCATTGATGCCTCTTTGCTTCCAACAGTACTGAGGAAAGGAAATGGGCCTGGATGGCAGCTATATAGCCAACACTAATAAAAGGCCAATACAAACAATGCTGATATTAGATATAAATTTATAACTACCAAATCCACCAGCTGCACAAAACATTACATATAAGATGGTACCGTTACAAATTAAGTAGAATTACCAATGTATTAAAATCTTCAATACGATCCCCACTTCAGCCTTTTCCCAATTTCAGCATTCATACTTTTTTGTTTTAGTTACAAGCATGATATCAAGAGACGAATTCTTGCTGGACAGCTATATATACTTTAATCTTTTAATATGCTGAAAACAACACTGTGACAGAAACCAACCTATATTCAGATGTTACAATTTCTGAAGAAACATGGAGAATGGCCCACAATATTAATGTATGAACCATTTTCAAGCTTGTACTGATAGAAGATTAATAAGGTTCACCTTATGGTGGTAAAACAAGTAAGATCTGCTTATATAATTTAATTCCACTTGAACTTACATTAATGATTATGCAAAGTATATTCTTCAATAATACAGTTTCAGCTCAATTGTTAACTTCATAAGTTAAGCATTTTGCTTTGGACTGGATCACATGATCTGTACACTAGGCACACTATTCCCTCACTGAACTCTATCCCTGAAATAGACTCAGCACTTTGGACAACTCCTTTAAAATTCAGACTAAAACCTGGACCAGATTCGCTGACATGGAAACCATCTGCTGCCACTGATTCCTTCTAATACTGAACCTGGAAATCTAAATGCCTTTCAGTTTGAAAGTGAAATTGGATTATTCCCCCCAAATAGCCATGGTATTCCCAGGTACAGAGAATTTTTAAATTAGTAGATTTTTTAAAAATCCAAATAATCTGATTCAAAGCATCTGACATGGGGCTGTTAAGTTTCTAAAACATCAATGTGGCAATTGTGTGGGGCAGAGTGGGAATTAGTGAGAAGAAGGTAATTGGCCTCCTTAAACTCTTAACAATTTTAAAATGGAAGGCACAATTATGGTTATAAGGATGCATGTCAGGAAGTGTAATAGGTCCCCACCCTGAAGTATAGTGGATCTTCCAGGAAGACCAAAAAAAAGGATACTATTCCTTAGTCTTCAGAACCATCCCTTCCTCATCACCAACACCTTGCAATGAAGTCATTAAATGTTCAGGTTCGAACAAGTCATTTTCCTTCTTACCATCCTACTTACTGTCAAACTCATCCCTTCTGCCCACCTACAGACCCTCACATCTTGTTTGTTTACTACAAGGCTCCTATCACAGGCAATCTGGATGCCTGAACAGGAACACTCCTCTTAGATGATGAAGATATATTCCAAACTGCCTCATTTGCTTAAATTAATTGCAAACCTGGTGTGTTTTGCAGCCTGTAGTCTTGGGTGAATCGAACAGAGGTATGGCCAAATGGGATGTTTTTTGTTTTACAAGCTTTCTTCAAGGACTCAAGAGCACAGCGTGTTTCATTATACGTGCCAGGAGCTGGGGTGGCTGATTTCACTGGTGCAAATCTCTAAGGATATACAAAACAAAATAAATCAATGACAAGCAGTCCACTTAAATAGCTATGTGGGCCAAAAACAAACCCAGTTTGATGTAAACAAGATTCATATTTTTCTACTGTAAAATAATTTGAACAAAATATATAATAAAATAATAATAATAAAAATACCAGGTATACATTGTGGCTTTATATGAAATAAAACCACTGGGCCAACTTGTTCTATATATGTTGATTGGCAATGGCTCTCCGTCACTATAGACAGATCTTTTCCAGCCCTGCTTCTGCGAGCCTCCTAATCGGAGATGCCTGGGACTGAATCTGAGACTTTCTTCATGCACAGCTTTGGTACAACCACAAAGCTGTGGATATATTAACAATGATCTGGAATATACAGCATATTTTATTGCACTGCTGTACAGTGTTAGACAATGCGTTAGAAGGTAGATAAATATATTCAGTGTCCCAGCCCATTCAGTTTTCATAATCATATTTTGAGAGTTTGCTTCTATAGAACAAGCAATATTATGCATTTTATCTATTGTGTGGCTTTAAGCAGGTATGTTGATGCAAGGATTCAACATTCTGGAGGTAGAACTAGTTTACAAGGCAAACCAACACTTAGAAGGCATCACACTTTTATTTTAGAATTTGCTATGTGTACTACTGAATTTAAAGTGAGTTTGGTTGTCTTGACTGTTCCTGAAAGTTCTCACTACAGAGGGAAGTGTATTTTCATTATTTCAATAGAGGCATCAGATCTGGCCATGCTGACATATGCCTTAGTTACATCCCATTTGGAGTACTGTAAAGGGCATAAATATCCTAAAGGGAACCAGATCCCATCTGATCTTGGAAACTAAGCAGGGTCAGCTTAGGTGGTTACTACTTCGATGGAAGACTATCAATGAATACCAGGTGCTGTAGGCTACATTTCAGAGAAACAGGCAAAACCACCTCTGTTCCTTGCCTAAGAAAACCCTATGAAATTCATGGGGTTGCCATAAGTCTACAGGCGACCTGAAGGCACACTGTTGTTGTTGTTGCTGTTGTGTGCCTTCAAGTCATTTACCACTTATGGCAACCCTAAAGTGGAGGTATTGCAGGATTTTCTTGGCAAAATTTGTTCAGAGTGGTTTGCCTTTGCCTTCCTCTGAGGTCAGTGGGTTTCCATGGCCAAGCAGATATGTATGAAGGCACACATATACACACGATGCATTCTAGATGGGATTAGCTTCAAAGAGGGTTCAGAAGCTTCAGCTGGTCCAAAGAGTTGCAACCAGATTATTAACTGGGGCTGGTTACAGGAAGCATACATCCACCTTGTTGCAACAGCTCCAATGGCTGCCAGTCTGTTTCCAGGCACAATTCAAGATGCTGGTTATGAACTATAAAGCTTTATATGGCTCAGATACAGGTGATCTGAAGGACAGTATTCTTCCATACAAACCTGCCCATGTTTTGAGATCTTTGGGAAGGACTTTCTTCTGTCCCACCACCCTCACAGGTACATTTGGTAGGAACATGGGCGAAGGCCTTCTCAAAAGCTGCTCCCAGGGTCTGGAACTCCTTTTTTCAGAGAGGTTTGATTAGCTATCTTTCCACAGGCAGGAAAAGACCTTTTTGTTTTAGCAGTCCTTGGAGGACCAATTGCTTAGTGGAAATAGGCCTTGTATAATATGCTGAATTTTCTATTTATTGTTTTTTTTAATGGTTTAAGTTTTTAACTTTTTTAATTTTTTAAAGAATCAAAAGACTATTTTATCACTCTATCTAAGACACAAAACTTCTTACATATAAATAAAAGTTTGTATAAGTCTCCATGTCTCACTATCCTTAACACCCTTTGTGGCAGCAATAAGGCTAAGTCAACACCAGGTTCCCCTCACTGCCATTTTATCAGTTGGCCTTTGGCCTTTTGGTGTTTTCTCTTTGTCTGTTTCCAGATGCACTAAAGGAAACTGCATAGCTATTGCTGATTTACCTGGGTACTATCACATGAAGAAGGTTGTCAGAACTGTATGTCTCTTGTAAATTCTCCCATGCAGCTTTACAGCTTCAATATTGCCTCAAAATTTAGCATGGCAGTTCTAAAAGCAAAGCATACTGGGTATTGCACTTTGCAAGGCATTGCAGGAGGAGGGGTGTTTCACCTTTTCCCATACATTTTCTTGCCAGGTCTCATGGTTTTATTTGTGGTTTTATTTATACATCATAAGTAGCTAGGCCTAGAAGGGATTCGGTGGGATTTGCAAGGCTCTAATTTATTCATAATTACCTTACATTTAAATTAATTACATTTTTAACTTTTGTATGCTGTGAATTTTTAGCTATGTTTGTTTTAATTGTTATAACTTCTCCTAAATTCTGAAGTGAGAAAAGGATTTATTTATTTATTTATTATTTACTTTAAAAGGAAAGATGTACATTACTTCTTACCTGGGAAAGAGAAAGAAAAGGAGCACGGGGAGCTTCAGTTTGTGCTATACTATCTCCCTTTTCAAACTGACCTTTTATGTCATACTGGCCAGGACCTGGAACACCCTTCAAAACATTAAAAAAGAAAACCATGACTTTAATAGCTGCAACTACAATAGGATTGCAGACTATCTTAACTCTGAAAACAAGATCATTATAGAAGGCCGCCATAACATGAATCTTAAAAGAAAAATATAAACCAAAAAAAATCACAAAACAGCCTCAAAAGGATGTCAGTTTTCCAAGATTACTACCATTTTGTCATTTATCTGTATGTCAACAAAACCACTAAAAATAATAATAAAAACACTAATATTAATAATAAAAAGTGAAAAGTCCTAGTTTTAGATTCCAGGCATTTAGATTAAAATGCTGTATATAATACCACAGGCATTTTAATATAAAATGACCAGCAATAATGCCAGGTTGGAACAGATGGTTTTAAAAATGAAATACAAGTCATCTTTTTAAAAAAAATAGTTATATGAACCAGAAGTATTATCATATTTTAAAGAGATTTGGGATACTTCCAGTGACGAGTGGAACTCTGAATGATTTTAAGTTAAGTGACTGTCTTGCAGGGGCAGAGTCCAAATAGACAGTGGAGGAACAATACAAAGCTTTTGCAGATAGTTCTAGTATCAAACTAGTACTTGCACAGGAACAGCTGAAAATACAGAGACCTAGTAAACATGATACTTCACTATCACAGAGAGGAAGCATACTAAGACACACCTGTCATTATCAAGGACTCATGCAGTGTGCTTCAGCCATCCCCATGACTCCTAGTGTGTGACTGTTCAAACAGGATGGTGTGATGTCAAAATATGTTTGCATTCACAGTCTGGTATTAAACTATTATTACTTGAGGAGAAGTCAATTATCTTCCTTTACTATGGAGTATTCTGCAAATGACTGCACTTTTGTTTGACTTACTTTACGTTTGAAGGGGTTACTTGATTTGAGGAAGCTTACTGTGATGAAACCCTGGGTGTGAATGCTCCTCTACTCCATTGTTCTAATATGCATAAGAGAACTCGGATGCTAAGCAACAGGATCTGTCCCTGTTCAGTCTAAAGTTTGAGGTATGGTCTGTATACATAACAGGGTTATCAAGTTACTTGAATGACAATAGTGGATGAGGCAGCTACATTCATTCAAAGTTCTTTAGAAGCAGAGGTCACACTGATTTTTGCATTCATTCAACAACTAGTCAAATGAAGATTTCACTCGCCATGCTTTATTTATACCTGCAAATTGAAAAATTTGAAGTCCTCTGAAGTTACCTGATTTTAATGTGTAGAAATTGAAAGAACAGGGAAAGAGGAAAACAATTCCTATGCCCTGTACACAAACACAAATGTTTTACCCAGCCTCAATTTTACCAAAGAATTGAGTCACCACCGTAATCATCAAATGAAACAAGTGATCAGTAATACAGAAAACCAACTGCAAATTGGAAAAAAACGAAGAAAAGAAAAGAAAAGAAATCTGCAATGTTCTCTCTACTTATAAGCCACAGAGTGTCAGGACAGGAGGGTTGATCAGGAGGCAAGGAGGCAGGCAGAGGTGTTAAGTCTAAAACAGGGTGGACAACTATGTAGGGTTAAAGGCCCAAGCGGCTTGCAGGCTGCACCCCTATACACAGCAAACCCAAGTACCTCTGATTTCCTCTACAGTCACTACAGTCACCAAAATGGCAACCAGAAGTGACACATCATTCCTGTCACCATTTTCAAAGGGACTACAAAGGAAATGAGATGTATTTGGGGCTAGTAGAGGTTTTTGTGGTGGTTGTGGGGTGGGCTGAGTGCATTTTCACATTTTAATACATTTGAGGGGTGGGATTCTGCATGGTTTTGAGGCAAAAATCACACTGAATTTTTGAGGGAAAATGGGGGAGTTCTGGGGAGCTTTAGGAGACTGGGAGCCTCAGGAGCCACAATTTGCCCGCCTTAGTCTAAAGGCAAGTGAGCAATCAGAACCCATGGACATTTGGATTACCAGTGTAGCCTTTTATGGAGAAAAAAGAAATTTAAAAAACCTATCCTCCTCTCTTTAAACTGGACAAAAAACGGTAAAAGAGTAGTCATGAAATATATCTCATTAAAGATACTTGCTCTTGTTCAATGAAGTACCATAAAACAAATTTAAATACACGTTAAAGTAAATGCTTATTAACCTAAAGTATATTCCATATGGTTCTTATCTCAACTGAGCTTTTTGCTAAATGGCTAGCATACCACAGCATTAATAAGGGAAACCAGGACTCTCATAGCAGAAGGTTGCATGGAATTAATGAGGGAGGCACAGATGTAGGAAGCACATTTAGTGACCAATTTCCAATGCTTGATTGGCTAGTGCTTAAAGCATGTCTTCCTTTTTACCATAGAGCAAAGATTTTGTATTGGCAGTACTAATTTACATAATTACAACATAAATTTTAGTTAATGCAAGGCTCAAATACATCCTGTGTTTTAATAAAGGAAATAAACACATGCTTTATGGACAAAACTGATCTAATTAGATTTTTAAAGCTTTAAATCAGCTAAACATGATAATGGGCAGGTTATGTAGCTAGGGATTTAAAAATCAGTCAATAGTATGTAAGGGGAAGTATGCGTCTGATGCCATTTTCAGATTATGAATGATTACTAGAAAAGGAAGAGGAGGGGCGGAGTCAGAATGTATTCCACCGGGAAAATACATTGTCCTAGTTAAGCGGTCAAACCTAACAAGAAGATCCAACTTTAGCAGCATGATATTCTGGCTTTTGTCTTAATATTTCCTTAAGCTTGAACATGTTTATATGAAAGCATCCTTTCTAAACCATTTGAAGAAGAAAAGATTTGTTAGCATGCCTTACTACCCCATCTCTATAATATTGGAAACTTCAAAGGGATCAAGTAGACCGGGGTGATCCAAAGTGAGGTCAGATGGAGGACACAAGGACCTTGGAAGGTGTCTTAGAAATATTTAGTAAACACAGCCATGCTAGGATTAAATGGACACCATTAAGGTAGGATGTGCTAATTCCTTCTTGGGCCCCTCAACAGTGAGTCACACATCCTAAATAACCAAGTAAACTACACAGCTCAAATCCCCAGGAAATATCCCTTGGAACCCCCTCCAAGGGGATTGTCATAAACCCATCAATTCCTATCTCCCAGCCATAAACAACCATCAGCAAAGTTTTGGTTTCCTTTGTTTACACCATGGGAAACCCATCTAAGCTTTGTTTCTAGCCAAAGTACCCCCTTCAGGTTTCAAAGCAGGGTATAAATATTAGCCCCCAAAAAACAGCATAGTGTGTGCCACCATGGACGAGACCCGGCCACTCTGTCGGCACTGCCCTGGATCAGAATTTCCAGTGCCACCCCCAGGCTTTGGTCTGAATACTTAGTTACTCTTCAAGACTGGTAACTATCACCCTATTTCCCAAATCTATTCCTCTATCCAACCTTTCTGCCTTAACTCTTTGATAGCCTTGTGTGGTTCTTGTGAGTATGTGTTGTGTATGTGATTGCTTTTTGTGCTATTTCCAATAAAAAACATTTTATTTCACTTTAACCTGGAGTTCTCTGCAGTTAGTACTGGTATACATAGATAAAAAAATCCCAAAGTTACCCGCCTCTCACAGCTTTCTATTTGAGCTAATAATAATTCCCCCAAATATTAATATAATTTTGGCATCACAAGTAGGGCTCTAAAGCACTCCACCTCTTCAGGTAACAGGTTCTTATACCATATACTTGGCTAGCACCACTACATGCAAAGCAGAGATTCACAGATTTAACTTTCTTGGACAAAAATTCCCAGAATCTTTCAACTAGTGACTATGCTTCTGTGGTATTCCAAAAAAGTAATTTTTTCAATCTCAACACACGGCCATTCAGGCTGGCAATTTTGGACAGAAGGAATGCAGATATTAATGTATGTACAAGTACTAAAGGTTCTGCAGATCATACTGGAGATGTTATAAATATTTATAAAGAAATTAGTATCAAAGTAAGATTAATTAATTCTGTTGCCTGATCCTACTGACCTACAGACCAACTCCTGAACTACACTGCCTTCTGTTGTAGTAGTCATGTGGACCCTAATGTCTATTTGCTGAATGCTGTCACCTTACAATCACTATTCGGGGTCAGACTAGATAGCCCACGAGACTCTGAGACTCTGCAAAGTCTTTTTCCTTTAACTCTCAGGCCTAGTCAATGTTCCTTACTAATCAAATCTATGTTCCATAAACATACGAATATGCTGATGTAAACAAATGCTTTCTCTAATAACGGTCGAACTGTACCCAAATGTTCCTAAGTTATCTTGCCTTGTACTTTCTGAACTATCAACAAATGTCTCAAGGAAGGGAAATTGCTGGCACCAGAGACACCAGAGAGAGGGAGGAGGGATTGCTCTTTGCATACTGTCATTACTGTATAAAAGTATTCTGTAGTCATAGCTCTTGGCTCTGACTCTTTGGAAGGTATTCCAGTCAGGCCCACCGGTGTAGTAAAACTCACTTTCCAATCTATGGGTCTGCTGTTCCATGATTTCTGCAACACTGTAAGGCTTGACCTTTGGAATGTATTCTGCACTCTTCTCTTTGTGCCTTTTGCCTGTATTGCTGCCCTTCCAAGAAACAGAACTTTGCTTGCTCTTCTTAATTAATTATCACTAGAGCTTGGCTGCTTTCCCAGCTCTTGTTTAACTTGCTGGCAATTTGGAGTTACTTTCAGGCAGCTCCTGAAGCACACACTCTTTGCTGAGTGTTAAATTGTGGCGGTCAGAAGTGGGTTTCAGCAACATGAAGCCTTGGGACTACCAATTTTAAGTCAGCCTTTCAAATTACACTTACCTTATAAAGCCTCCACTTTCTTAAGTACTTAATTATTTACCTATTTAATCAATGTGCATTTCAAGAGAGATCTTCTGTCTCAGTGGTGACTAGGAAACTTCTGGGAATTTGCCTTCTTTCTTTGAATAAGAAGTGAGAAAATAAAGTCGAAGGCTTTCACAGCCGGCATCCATAGATTTTCCTTGGGTTTTTTCCGGGCTGTGAGGCCGTGTTCTGGAAGAGTTTCTTTCTGACGTTTTGCCTGCATCTGTGGCTGGCATCTTCAGAGAATGGTTGGGTAGGTGTGTGTGTGTAGTTTATGTGCTGTGAACCCCTGTTGAGCAGTATATGTAAATTTATGTAATTGAATGGTTAGTTTCTGGGTATAGAAATGCAAGGCTCGATATTGTCTGTTTGGCTAATGGGTGGTTGATGGGCAATTATCTGCTGGGAATCCTGTCCCTGAGTTGAATTCCTTTGTAAGTGTTGAGTTTTGATTCTATTGTATTTCAAAACTGGGAGCCAGATTTTGTTTACTTTTAATGTTTCTTCTTTCCTGTTGAAGTTGTCCAGGTGTTTGTGGATTTCCATAGCTTCTCTGTGCATTCTGACATGATAGTTGTTGACCTGGTCCAGAATTTCTGTGTTTTTAAATAGCATTTTGTGTCCAGGTTGGTTTATAACATGTTCTGTTACTGCTGATTTTTCTGGCTGGCCCAGTCTGCAGTGTCTCTCATGTTCCTTGAGTCGTGTTTGCACACTGTGTTTAGTCAGAATGCACAGATAAACTATGGAAATCCACAAACACCTGAACAACTTCAACAGGAAAGAAGAAACCTTAAAAGTAAACAAAATCTGGCTCCCAGTTTTGAAATACAATAGAATCAAAACTCAACACTTACAAAGGAATTCCACCCAGGGACAGGGGGACTCCCAGCAGATAATTGCCCATCAACCAACCATTAGCCAAACAGACACTAAAAATCCTTGCATTTCTATACCCAGAAACCATTCAATTACACAAATTTACATATACTCTACAGGGGTTCACAGCATATAAACTCCACAAACACACCTACCCAACCATTTTCTGAAGATACCAGCCACAGATGCAGGTGAAATGTCAGAAAGAAACTCTTCCAGAACACGGCCTCACAGCCCGGAAAAAAAAAACAAGGAAAATCTATGAGAAAATAAAGCTTATCTTTCAGGTTTTGATTTAAAAGCAAAAGGTGTAACTGGAAGATTTTGATTTAAGAAAGTTTTAAACAGACAAGGGGGAAGTGATTCTAAACTAAGATAGATATGTTTTGTTTTATTGAACATGCCTTCAGTGTTCTGAAGTGTGGTAAAAATAAAGGGTTAAACAGTTTCCTGTGGGAATGTGAATTGCTTTTTCTCTTTAAAAGACATAAGACTAATAAATGGCTAGACATAGGTTTTCTGTGGGGTTTTTCCAGGCTGTGAGGCCGTGTTCTAGAAGAGTTTACTTCTGACGTTTTGCCTGCATCTGTGGCTGGCATCTCCAGAGAATGGTTGGGGAGGAATTGGGGGGGAGGGGTATATACTGTGAGCCTCTGTTCGAGAAAATATGTAAATTTGTGCATTTGAATGGCTAGTTTCTGGGTGGAGATATGCAAGGAGGATTAGTGTCTGGTTGGCTAATGGTCAATTTTCTGCTGGAAATCCCCCTGTCCCTGGGTGGAGTTCATTTGCATGTGTTGAGTTTTGATTTTAGTTTTTTTCAGGACTGGTAGCCAGATTTTGTTTATTTTTAGGGTTTCTTCTTTCCTGTTGAAGTTGCCCAGGTGTTTGTGGATTTCCATAGCTTCTCTGTGCATTCTGACATGATAGTTGTTGGCCTGGTCCAGAATTTCTGTGTTTTTAAATAACATTTTGTGTACAGGTTGGTTGACAACATGTTCTGCTACTGCTGATTTTTCTGGCTAGCCCAGTCTGCAGTGTCTCTCATGTTCCTTGATTCATGTTTGTACACTGCGTTTAGTGGTTCCTATGTAAACTTGCCCACAGCTGCATGGTATGCGAAAAACTCCTGCGGCTGTGAGAGGGTCTCTTTTGTCCTTTGCTGAGTGTATCATTTCTTGGATTTTCTTGGTTGGTCTGTAGATCGTTTGGAGGTTGTGTTTCCTCATCAATTTCCCTATTCTGTCTGTGACTCCTTTGATGTATGGTAAAAATACCTTCCCTTTGGGTGGCTGTTTTTCTTCATTCCTGTGGTTTTTTCTGGTTCTGGCTGCTCTTTTGATGTCTGATCTGGAGTAACCATTAGCCTGTACAGCCCAGTTTAGGTGCTTAAACACTGCAGACTAGGCCAGCCAGAAAAATCACCAGTAGCAGAATATGTTATAAACCAACCTGGACACAAAATGTTATTTAAAAACACAGAAATTCTGGACCAGGCCAACAACTATCATGTCAGAATGCACAGAGAAGCTATTGAAATCTACAAGCACCTGGACAACTTCAACAGGAAAGAAGAAACCCTAAAAGTAAACAAAATCTGGCTACCAGTCCTGAAAAACACTAAAATCAAAACTCAACACATGCAAATGAACTCCACCCAGAGACAGTGAGATTTCCAGCAGACAATGGACCATTAGCCAACCATTAGCCAAACAGACACTAATCCTCCTTGCATATCTCCACCCAGAAACTAGCCATTCAAATACACAAATTTACATAACCTCTCCAACAGGGGCTCACCGTATATAACCCTCCACACACATTCCTACCCAACCATTCTCTGAAGATGCCAGCCACAGATGAAGGCAAAATATCAGAAGTAAACTCTTCTACAACACAGCCTCACAGCCTGGAAAAAAACCCACAGAAAACTTATGGAGGCCAGCTGTGAAAGCCTTCAACTTCACAAATGGCTAGACAGTCTTCTTGGAATTAAGGTGCCTACATGAAGATCAAAACAAAGGAGTGGGGGACTCTATTTCTATTACCTTTTATTTATTTATTTTTGCTTCCCATCTGTCCTTAACTGCTTGAAGAGTTTCATCTGTCAGCTATTGATATTTCTATTTCTTTTTGGCTATCGAGAGCCAGTGTGGTGTAGTGGTTTGAGCATTGGACTATGACTCTGGAGACCAGGGTTCGAATCCCCACTCGGCCATGAAAACCCACTGGATGACCTTGGACAAATCACACACTCTCAACCTCAGAAGAGGACACCGGCAATCACCCTTTGAACAAATCTTGCCAAGAAAACCCTGTGGTAGGGTCGCCGTAGGATCGCCATAAGGTGGAAACAATTTGAAGGCCCATAACAACAGCAACAAAGTGTCTTTTTGCACATATATACAGTATAGCGCATATATTCCCAAATTACCTAATATATAAAAAGCTACCATCTGAAGATATAAATTAGGGTAGGCTCAGTCCTTCAGACAGCATGGACATAAGATGTACATTCATCTGCAGTCATCAGATAATACTGCTTAGTAATACTCATGTGATAAATCTAATGGTAGCAATTTATATACTGAATATCACCAGCTAAGCATAGAAGTGAGCACTGGTGGTAATAATGCTAACTTCCCATACTGAGGAATGAAGGAACAGTCCTGGCATGCTATCATCAATCCTCTCCTCAAAACAGCTTTCATGGGATTCTATAACTTGCAATTTCTTGAGGATGCACGTATTCCTATAGTGGCATCATTTCAGAATGCATGAGGAGGCAGTATTAGCATTTCTTAGTGAATTGTACATTTGTGCTCCTGTTAAAGTATCCATCTGCCCAAGCCAATTGGCTTGATATTAAAAAGAGAATTAATGAAGAAGTCATGCCAAAATGAAGTGGGGGAAAATGCAGATCTTGAAAACTCACTGAGGGAATACAGGTAATCCAAAAATGAAGTGAACTTTAGAATCAAACAAAGAACATATGCGTTGCATTATTACTGAATGCCTTATGTAATGCTTCTTATGTAAGATATACGTGACAAATTATGAAATAAAGAAAAAAAATAGACCAGAAACATAGAGACAGTAAAGCATGTTTGAATAGAAAAAGTTCTTTAATTAGTCAAGAGAAAATTGTCATGCAACAGTGATGATGAACCACTGGGAGCAGCTACCGCTGTACCAGAGTAACAGTAATTTTAATTAGCTTAAAATTGGAGCATTCACCTCAGTGGTTGCCTCGCATTTTTTTCCTTTGAAACATAAAATAAGAAAAAAGCTTTTTGTCCTCAGTGCCGTTGACAACAAATGTTCCCAATATATTTTTATCTTCAGGGGAAAAGTCAGTCATGTTCAGTATTATTCTACAGTAATTCAAGAAAGCATAGCAGCATTTGTGAAATATTCCTTCTACTGCAGCAAAATTAAAGTGGCATGAAGAATGTCTCAGTGGCCATCAACATACTTTTGTTCAGTTTTCATATATTTTTCTTCATTTTAAGAGGGTTAACTGAAAGATTGCTGCTGGTCTTATTAACACCCAAAATGCGAGACCAGTCCCTATAGCACATAGTGAAAACCACTACCAGGCCTAGAAAGAGAGATGGGAGAGTGCAGGAATGTTACCACTGAAGTTGATGGAATACTCATAGACTCTATTCAGGAAGGCTACTCCACTAAGTATTTTTTAAAAGTTAATTTGTAGTCTAAAAGGTGAGCAAGGACATCATGAATAAAAAAAGAAGGAAGGAAATGTGGGTTTCTGAAGGGCATGACATCGTTCTGCACTAACAGCCTGGCTCATATGAAACTAGAAGCATTACTTCAGAACTAAACCCTTCACCAGAATATCCCCACACATCAAAATCCTTCACCGGTTTGATCCAAAATTAAATGGTTTCATTTCCAGCACACAGAAGCTTTAGCCACATGTAGAAAGAAAGCAGAAAAGAAGAAGAGGGCTTACTAGGAGTGTGCATTCAACTTCAAATGACTAGGAGTTACAAAGCAGATACCACCTGTAAAGCAGAGGTAGCCTACTAGCTATGAGTTAGAGAGAACCCCTCAAGCCTCATCCAGGCCATGAACTACACAGGCTTTGGGGGAATCACTACTCCCCTGTGTTTGCCTTCTATCCACAATACAGGAATAATAATGCTAACATTACAGTACTGTTGGAAGGACTACCAACTTCACACATGTTTAGTATTTTTGGATTAAGTTAATCTATATATTTAGTAGTAATATTAGTTGCATTAATGATGCAGTAAAACCACTGCTGAGTATTTCTTGCCTAAGAAAATCCAACAAAATGCATGGGGTCACCATAAATTGACAGGTGACTTGAAGGCACATATGCACACATACAGCCATCTTCTATTGTAACAAAGCACTTACTTCATTTATTTTAGGAGATGGCATCATACTGTTTTCAAATAGCATCTTACAAGACACAAAACACTAATGCAAAGTAAGTGCTCTGTTACATATAAATGAATACTTCATATTCATCTCCAGTCTTCAAGCTCTTCATAGTTTTCTATTAGAAAGCTCTTCCACTGGAACTCAAAGTTTCCTCTTAGGCTGTATTTAACATAGCATATGTTACTTGGGAGTAAGCCCAATTAAATTTATAGCAACTGACTTTTGAATAGAATTTAATACACCATGTCTTTCACTGAATCTGCTATCCGATTTATTCCTTAAGCCATTTTAGTTGAGTGTCTGTATGCATCTAAACTTCAAACCACTACAATACTACAAACAGACCATGACAACTGTGTAAGATTAATAGAATGTATGTTTTCTCACATGGTTATAAAACAGGCAGTAACTTTTGGCCCAACATCCTATTTCTTAGCATGATTCCAATGGGTTGCTGGGTGTGAATACTGTACTGTATAACTAAAAAAATGGAAAATCTGGTAAAGTATCAATATTTATTACTTGTTAGAAGCTACAAGTAAATGCCTTCCCATGTTTCCCAAAATACATCTTCTCAGAATTCTTTTTTTTTAAGTATACAGCCACATCTGATTATTACAGCACATTATTTTGTATGCAGAAGGCTACAGATGTAATCCCTGGTGTCCCCAGTTGAAACCATCTCCAGTAGCAGCACTGAAAAGGCTCCACAGTGGTCTTCAATGACTATGACCATTTCAAGCAGAAAATGGTCTGCTTGATCTAATGAAGTATAAAGCAAATACATGATCATGCAGATTTAAGGATTCACCACTGTTCTTATCATTCATTTTTGTCTTATTCCAGCACAGTACAGATAGTAAATATGCATATTTTCTGTCATGTGAAAGCAAAGTGCTTTTGGGGTTTTCCTTTATCATTTATAGTAGCTGAATATATTTTAATCAACTTATATAACAGCATAAGACACTAATAAAAACCAAGTACTCTGCTTCCTACAAGACAAACAATTAATGCTACTTTTTATGTGCCAACTACCAGTGATTGTTAAATAAATCACCTCCACTGTGAAATATTAAACATGTACTTTTATTGTTCTATTAATTTGCTGTATGTGCAACTTCACAAGTGAGTGCTTTATTCATTCCAGAATATATTACCTCTGACAATCATGGTAATTGTATTCTTTATTAAATGAATTAAAATCTATTCAGACACCAAGAGATATTCACCTTCATGTCAGACATCAAAAATATAATAGCTCTAAGACATGGTCATCTATTAACAAAATATGGCAAAGGATAGCCAGCTATTACTGCTTGCTTTTCTTTTTCTTGTTTGCTTGCTGCCGAAGTGTCTTTCTTTAAGCTAGGGAGGGGAATCATGAAGACTGTAGGTGTTGTTGAACTGCAGCTCCCCATGGTTTTCCTCACCATCACCTATGCTGGTTAGGGCTGCTAAGTATTCAGTTGGTAAGCTGCAGAATTCCTACCTCTGATTTAAGTTATTATACGAAGATGGATATAGGAGAGCTGCTAAGCACAACAGTTAATAAAGGCTAAATGGCTCACAAATGGTTTTTGTATCCTGGAGCTACAAAATATCCTGATTATGGAAGGAGGAAGGAGTGGCCAATGTCAAATGAGGCCATAGAATTCTAAAACATTCTGAATGGGTGCATGCTCATTGATTCTGATAGTCTAAGGGGAAGTCCTGACAGTGAAATGAATCTGTGGAGAATCCCATGTGTCCAAATGGAATCCCGCAGCGTTCCGTCCTTTTTGTAGGGAGGGGGAGCAAAAGTCAGGGAATGTCCGTGGCAAAAGCCCTCTGGGACCTTCCCCGAGTTTTTTGACAACTGCAGGAGAAATGCACACTCCTGCATGTTAGGATAACCAAATCACATCACAGCACATTGCTGAAGAGGACAGCTAATTGGTTGGATGTGTACAAGGGACGGAGCTTGCTAAAAAGCCAGATCCCAGAACCGCCATGTTGGATTATCGCCATAGCGATCATGCACTCAGGTGATGAAACAGCTTTACGTTCCTTCATTTTTTTTTTGTTACTTCAGCAGAAGATCACTCTTCCTCTTAGAATTAGTTTTTTTTTTTAAATACTGTTTGGTGGGGGCAATTTAGGGAGTAAAGAACTGGAAGGAGTTCACTCACACCTGCCATCTTGATTCGATGGCACGCCTCTGCGTGAACAGCAAACACAGAGAGCTTCGCACACCTGTGACCTTGCCAAAAAATCATTGCAACAGATGACAGCTGCTGCAAATTGGTGTATGTGCGCACCAATCCACATTTAATTCCCTCATCTAGACTGGCCCTAAATTAGTGATTCCCAAATTTTGGTCCTCCAGATGTTTTGGACTCCATCTCTCATTCCTGACTATTGGCCAAGGTGGCTAGGGCTTCTGGGAGATGAAATCCAAAACACCTGGAGAACCAAACTTTGGGAATCACAACAGAAATGCAAAAATCTGGTAAAAACCACCTTTTCATTTTGTTTTGTCAGTGCAGTTCTTTAACACAGAACCAAACTATGTTAAACATATATGTGCTTTTAATGTATCTCCCTTTTTTTTTAGGGGATTTAGAAGCAGAGGGAGAGTAGCAGCTGCTCTCCTAAGGAAAATAACACTCTGGGAAGTGTTCTATTTTCCCCACAGGGATACTATGAGAGGGCGCATAAATGCCTACTGCCCATGGTTTAAATCTAGATAGGAAAGTTAGTAGAAAAGTTTAGTCATCAGTAAGCTAAAAAATCATATTCAATTACATTTACATTGGAAAGGGAGATTTTAAACGATTACGTTTATATTGAATTGCTGTTGAAAGATAAGCTAAATGCCTGCACTAAAACACTTACCTTCCCTACAATGATTCTAACAGTGGCTGGATGTATTAGCTCTAAGATGATTATAGCTAAAGCAAACCAAAAGCTTATGAGTAATATCTTCAATAGATCAAAAATCACAACTGCATAGTCTGTCTTTTTTAGGTGCCCCTTTTGCCGACCAATCCAACCTACCACAGGGAGAACATTTAATCTTGTCCAGGTGAAAGCTATTTTCATCTTGATATTTGGCAAATCTACCAGATACCCTGGAAATATTTGATATGTGTAAGATATGAAGGAATGAAACAGGTGTAAAAGTTTTTAGACTGACAAGCTTTAATTCCAGCTGTCTTATTCTTGAGCTAAAAGGAAAGAAATGGAAAATTCCAAATTCATGGAAACCATCTGCATTTTTTTTCCCCATGAGTTTGGACACATGTCCTGTCAGGTATCTGACTGACTGGGATATATAATCAATGAGAATTTTATAATGAAAAGAGTTAGTGCCAGCAAGGACCAGTAGCGAGGACCTGCTTGACACAGCTGTTATTGACTCTTGTTCTGTGTGAGAAGCATGGGAGAGATATATAGTTGCTATCTTCATGGGAAAAGGTTGGATCAACCATATATGTGGGAACAGGCAACTGCAAGGCCCATAAGTATAATATACACATGTATTGGTATAACCCTCTGTCCCACCCATCTGTTCTCTACCTTTGTCCTCTGCAGTACTGTGCTGTGCTGCTTAGAATGCTGTACTATGTAGTTGATGTGCTTGGAGTCTCTGACTCACTGTGCATACTACAGTACTCTATTATGTTTAAGTAAAGTTCAGTAGTTTAGACACAGCCAATGTATCTGAGTGCTCATTTTGTCAGCCTGATGTCTGCTGCAATTGTTTATGGCATTTTTCACCATTTGGCCCTCTGCACACGTTCTGAGGGACTGGCACACACCCTGACATGTCCTCCTCCAGTACCATCAAGAGGAATTCTGAAACCTGCTTGAAGATCATTTTCAACCAGAAAAGCAAAGTTAATGTTAGGGTTTCAGCTGTGATAGTTATTACAACTAGTTTTGCACCAACTAATTCTAGTTTAGTGGATACAGGAACTGCCAAAAGTATACATAAGAACTTATTTTGAGCTCTTTCTAATAAATCCAAATTAGCATCGGCTAAAGCTGAGCCCCATGTAATAATTTTGCAACAACTCTAATACTGTACAGTTCTAAAATGGGTTGAACGAGTTTTCTTCCCTTTGTTTGATAGAACTATAATAGTCCATTTAAGGTTCTGCTGGCAAACTATGTATTTCACTGAACATCTGGAGACCCTACACCAATCCACTAAAAAAAAACACCCCAAGGTCCCTTAAGGCACTTGCTCAAGTTCATTTCCATCAAACAATCAATTAAGCATTATGAAGCCGAAGGCTTTCCCAGCCAGTATCCATAGGTTTTCTGTGGGTTTTTTCCAGGCTGTGAGGCCATGGTCTGGAAGAGTTTATTCCTGATGTTTCGCCTGCATCTGTGGCTGGAATCTTCAGAGATGCCAGCCACAGATGCAGGTGAAACGTCAGGAATAAACTCTTCCAGACCACAGCCTCACAGCCCAGGAAAAAACTCACAGAAAATTAAGCATTAGTTTAGAATCATAGAATCTTTGAACTGGAAAGAACCACAAGGGCCACCTTGTCCAAACTTCTACCACGCAGAATATACAACTGAAGCACTCCTGAAAGATACCCATCCAATCTCTATTTAAAGACTTCCAGAAATGGAAGGTGCAAAACCATCTGAAGCAGTCCATTCCACTGGTGAATAATTTTTTCGGTAAAGAATTTCTTTCTAATGTTCAGGAGGAATCTCTTTTCTTGACATTTGAAGCAATTGGTTTGTGTTCTAGCTTCTGAAGCAACTGAAAACAAGCCTGGTCATATTCTACATCACATCCCTTTAGATATTTAAAGATGGCTATCATGTCATCTCTCAATCTTCTTCAAACTAAAATTGCCCAGCTCCCTAACGTTGTTCCTTGTAGGGCTGTTTCCAGCGGCTTGATCATCCAGTTTTTTTCTGGACATGTTCTAGTTTGTCAATATACTTCTTGAACTGTGGCACCCTAAACCAGACACAGTAT
Source organism: Gambelia wislizenii (assembly GCA_030847615.1). Classification (NCBI taxonomy): domain Eukaryota; kingdom Metazoa; phylum Chordata; class Lepidosauria; order Squamata; family Crotaphytidae; genus Gambelia; species Gambelia wislizenii. Next base: position 30,083,012 of record JAUMIR010000005.1, read on the forward strand.
TCCAGATGAGATGTGACCAAAGCAGAAGTGAATAGCACCACTACATCCCTTGATCTGGACTTTATGCTCCTATTGATGCAGCCCAGCTCCTACTGATGCAGGCCACTGGCTTGCTTTTTTTTTTTTTTTTTTGGCCACTGTATCACACTGTGATTCATGTTTAGCTTGTGGACTTCTAAGACCCCTAGTTCCTTTTCACATGTACTGCATTCAGGTGCCACTCATCCTGTATTTGTGTATTTCATTTTTCCTGCTTAGAAGTAGTGCCTTACATTTATCCCAGTTGAAATTCATTTTGTTAGTTGGGATTTCACCATCTTCTCTATGCAGTGGCTCAACCATTTCCTTGTTCTTCTTGCTTCGAACATACCCCCCCCCATTTCCTTTTTATTATTTTTAACCTTTACTTGACATGGATTTCAAATGTGTCTACAATTTTCTGATGTCCTAGTTTCGTAATATGTCTGGTTTCAGCAATATGGATCCTTTATTATTTTTAGAAATGGGAAGGATCAGTTACTTAGCCTTTAACCCAATTCATCATGTTGAAACTACTCTTGCAAAAGTGGTTTGATTCTTGTGACCCAAACATTGCAATTCCTCAACTATAAGGGACTGAAAAAGAGGAAGAAGTCATTTTGTAAAATCCAAAAGAACTAGGTGTTGGGTAAAGAACCAAGCAGGACATGTAGAATTTGCTCTTTACCACTGTCTCTCATTTAATTACTTAATCACTTAATCAATAATTAAATTCTAGAATTTAATTCATGCTGACATTCCATCTTAAGTCAATCACTATAGTTAACAAATGAATGTAATTAAGTGGCCATGTTTGCTAGAAAACAATTGATTTTTATTTGATAGGAACTAACTTAAAAATTGTCTCACTCCTAATTGGGGATCCTACAGCTTATATTGTTTTTTTAAAATTGAAACATTAAGTGTATCAATACCATTTAATTGGCTAAATAGGAATGTAGGAGGCCTCTATCAGACAAATCTGTGTCTGCACATTAAAGGAAGTTCGTATGACCTATTCTGACCTTCCTATATGGAAGCACTGTGCCAGCATTGGGAAGAATCAAGCCCCCAAATCTTCAGGGATTGTCAACAATGGAAATTAAATCTCGGGAAACAGTACATCTTAAATGGCTCATGCCTAAAAAGCCAATAATGTATATATGGCAGTCAACTAGAAATATACAGCTGAAGAGAAGCTGTAAGGCAGGACTGCCAGTATTTATAGAAATAATGATTTTGTTAGTGTGCAGTATCAGTTTCACTTCTGCAGAAGGTATACATTTATTTTCTTGAAGTATATATTTTCTTCATATCGTTCTTTAAACACTTATTGCCTTAGTAAATCTTATCCCTGAAATTGTACTTTATTGTTAGTCAAGATTATGTTTGTGCAAATGTAATATATTAAACATTACGTGTGTTTTTAAAAAGCATGGTCTTAACTGAAAAAAAGGAGTAATGACAGAGATAAATGCAGAGTGGTCATGCGTGATTTTGACATTATAACCAGTTAAGGGTATTCAGAGCTTATATGTTTTCTCATATAGTGCCATTTCGAACTACTCAATCTTCAGGTGACAATATAACACAAGATGGCATTAGGTATAAAAGTTGCAAATGCCAGCAATAGCTCTAAATGTCACCATAACTTTAACAGGTACATTAAGAAAACCCATTCCAACACTCACCTGTACACCTTAGCTAGATGGTGAAACAATCATTTTTTTAAAGCTTTCTCCCTTCTTTTGGAAATTTCAAGAGTTGTCATGATAACTAACCACTTTGCTAGAAGGTAAGTGAAAAATATTATGCTATTCATATTTCTGTACCTTTAAGTACCACGATAGAAGGAACTAAAACCTTTCCAAAAGTAACAATTTTAATTTATTAGCTTTAAATTTTCACAATGAAAGCACCAATGACTCAGCTATCTTAACTGATGGCCATTATCTTTAGAAAATATTAATCCTTAAAATAACTGTCATACAAAAATAGGATAAAGGTGAATTAAGAACAGGATTATTATTTTTTGTGGGTTGCATCCCATAATGTCCATCTGTCAATTCAGCTGACCTCTGTCTATCACAGTTGACATCTCCCATTTACAGCCCCATGCACAAAGATCTGAGCTGGTATCAGAGGAGGGTCCTGGATGAATGAAAGAGCAAAGGAAGGAAAAGTTCCATCACAGAAGGTCAAATCCAGTCACACAACATTTGATATAACGTTACATTTATCTCCCTACATTTCCTTCACAATGGAACTTAAGGCAGTACAGGAAGTGCCTCCAAGGGACTATGGTAAGTACAGCCCTCCAAATATAGTTGAATTGAAGCTCCCAGGATTCTTCACCACTGGCTATGCTTCTTAGGGCTGATAAGTGTTGCAGTCATTTGGAGGGTCACACTTAGTCCACCCTTGCTTCAGGCCACATCCTTAGACTCCCCCTCTGGCTTTTCTTCACAAACAAAGATTCAGGAAGGACTCATCCTGCGCTTTCTGCAAGCGTGCTGATGACTAAAAAGGCCAATCCGAGATAAACAAGTCCAGTTACAGAAAGCACAGCAGAAGGTCTCCTTGGGTGATGTTTCTGGGTTGTGATTCTTTCTGCATTGTCGTTTCTTTTCAAGACTTGTTCGGCGTGAGTTCTCAAATAAGGCTGCATCATTGTGGATAGTGTGTCTCCATGCCTCCCGATGTGAGGCCAGGGCGGACCACGGTTGGTGATCAATTTGGCCGAGCCTGAGATGTTGTTTCAGGGAGTTCCTGTATTGCTTTTTTGGAGCGCCCCTCTTACACTGACCCGTGGCGAGTTCACCGTAGAGTACTATTTTTGGGAGGCGATGGTCCTCCATTCTAGAAACGTGCCCTGCCCAGCGCAGCTGTGTTCTCAATATCATGGCCTCAATGCTGGTGATCCCTGCTTGCTCAAGGACAACAACATTCATCACATAGTCAGTCCAGTGTATATTTAGGATTGTGCATATACAGTGCTGATGAAAGCGTTCGAGGAGTCATAAGTGGTGACTCCCAAGGCAATTTTAAATGTGTATAACTGGTTGAATATGCCCCAAAAGCTCTTTTTCTTTGTTTCTTTCACCAGATTCTTCCGATATATCACAATTACTTCTTTTAAATTACATTTTTTGTTGTTAATTACAGATAACTAGGCAATGTTGGTGACAGGCTAATTATAAATATTCCATTTCAATGTACATAAAACCATTAAGACAAATTGGTAAAATGACTCAACCATCCATATATGGCTTGAGGATTTATGTGGCCCTCTATTTTGTCTGTATTCCTTTAAAAAAAAAACACCTTCCCATGATGTGCGAAAGGGAGGCTCGGGGTGCTCACCACCGGCACAAGCCTTCCCACCCCATGACTTACTTGACTGTGGCGACCAATGAGCCAAAGGGAGGTGGCATGGATGTGGCCAGTGATGCCACACCATGGCAGAAAACAACAATGAAGATGGCAGCAGGGTCCAGAAACAGCAGGGTCAGGGAGATGCTGGGAGAGTGGGCAGAAAACAACACATGGGGACGGGGAGGGGCTAGGAGAGTCAGCAGGGAATTTAAAGGGTGTGAGAAGAAGGTGGAGGGGAGGGGAGCTGTGACAAGAGAAGGAAGAGGGAGCAAGAGAAGGAGAAAAGGGCTTGAGAGGTGTGGAAGAGAAGGAAAGCGAACACATACAAAGGCAAGCTGGGGACGGAAACCTGGGAAAGTGCCGTGCCAGGAGGGCAGGGTTAGCTAAGGGACAAGTGGACAGGGGGAAGGGAAAATAGAGAGGGGAATAAAAGGATGGGGCAGGTGGATGGAGACAGGAACAAGGCAGGCAGGTGGGAAAGAGAGGCAGAAATGCCAAGAGGCAATGAGCTTGGGGGTCACCCAGAAATAGCCTGGGCCAGGTATCTGGAGTACCAAAGGAATGTGGTCTCTAGAAGGAGGCGGAGGAGAAAAGAGGAGGTGGTCTTGTGGACGGGGACTTAGAGTGCATGAGAAGTCCGAGTGGGAGGCAATGGAAAAAGGGGTCAAAGGAGAATATCTGTTAGGGAGAAGTGTGGTGGTTCACAGCAAAGTGTCTCCTTTGGTTGTTTGATGTATTTGTTACAGTTATGCTCTATCTGAATCTTTGGGGTTGTCTAAAGAGCAAAAAATACTCCTCATAGAATGTGAGGAGAATACGATCTGTCACAATGGGATCCTGCATCTATTCACCATATTGTGAAGGAGGGGCCCCCAAAACGCCATATACTGCACGGGAAAAGTCTCCATGGTTTTTCCTGTATTTTTTGAAAAACAGCAAGGGGAATGTGCATTCCTGCTCGTTGGGACAAATGACCAAATTAATTCACCTTCCCAATACGAGCAGATGATTAGTCAGATGAGTGTGGGGAGAGGGAGAACTTGCTAAGAAGCCAAGCGCCTGGAGCTGCCGTGTTGGATTTTCACCTTAACGAACGAGCACTAAGGTGATAAAATGTTTTTTTTTGTTTGCTTTTTTGTTAAAGCTTTCATACCTTGGATATGGTTTGAGATAAGCAAAAATGTGATGGCAGCCGCCATTCTGACTCATAGGCATGCCCATTTGCACAGCAAATGCGGATAGGTTCACAAGCCTGCCAACAAAACCATTAAGACAAATAACAGCTGCTGCAAATTTCTGTTACTGTGAAGCAATCCACATTATTTTGCCTCGTATAGACAAGCCCTTTATGTTCAAGTATTTAAATGGCTAGGTACACCTTTCTTGTTCTGTTGAATGAACTGCTGCTTCCTGGACGAATAAAGCCTGGTCATAGCAGCCCTACTTGCTGTCCTGTGTGCAACTGTACCAGATAAGATCCTCAGACAAGAGGGAGCCCACTACCCATGCCAGGGGAAGTGGAGCCATACTTCCTCACTTTCAAAAGTTATTTCCATGCAGCAGGTGAGAGAAAACAGCCATTTGGGGAACACATCCTTAAATCCTTACTCGGTGTGCAGAACTAGTTCTGCAAGTCTTTGGCACCAGCCCCTGCTGTAGGTTACTGATCAAAATTAAGTTGTAAAGTTACAGTTTAAAATTTGCCTGTATGAGTAATTGATAGGGTTCAAAAATGAAGGAAGACTGCAAATTCTTGAAGCTGATAATTTGCTTCTCTGGATGAAACAAGTACTTCACTTTATTTGTAGCATCAAGAACCACTTAACTGAAGCAAAAAGTCCACAAGTGAAATCATTATCTGGATCTCTCAGACAGTCTTACAAAAGACTGATAAGCTTTGGAATAAAAAAATAATAATAATACAAGTTATTTTGTTTACAAGAGGGTTATAATGGGGAACATACCACATTCTCAATTTTGATGAAAAAGAAAACATTTCTTCTATAAATGAGTGATACCTTTGCTCATTACACTGAAAAGTTCTCACATTTCTCACTAGCATCTTCCTTCAGGGTAAATAAAAGCACCTTCACTGAGGTTTTGCAAGATACAAAGTTTATTCAAATGCTCTCATTAAGTAAAATAAAATTGATTCAGTAATGGAAAAGCCCTAATATGCAAAAGAGATAAATATGACCTCTGACTTCCAGATTATTAATTGCTAGAAACTTAAACTCGTAAAAACAAGAACATTTTTAACACTACACATTTATTTTCAGCATCCCTTAAACTCCAAGGGCATGTAGGTACACAACAATGGGGAAAAGCAGTTTCTCTAATAATATTATTCAAAATATGTTGCTTGCTCTCTGTGAGGTAACACTGTGTGTCCTGCTCAGGACGACTTTGCCTGTCCTCCAGGTACACCCAAAGGGCAACGTAGGCAATAATGACCCATCTGTTCACTACTGGCAACTAGCAAACTTCTAATGAAGACAGATGTGGGTCACCCTGTACAAACATGCTGCAGGGTGCTAATGAATCCTCCTAATGGTCACTACCTGCCACTTTTGACTGATTAATGAACAAAAGGGTTCAGCTTGAAAAGCTGAGATGAGTAGTACAGACAATCATCAGTCTTACCACAGCATCTCTTTCACTCTCACATACTTACTCTTTCCTATCATTTTTCTCAGTTTAAAATAAAACTATTACTGATCCTGAAGTCTGCAAAATCATCCTACCAGAGTTGCAAGAAATTCTGTCCTGAACAGAGTGACTGTGCCATTCATGTACAATGAACAAACTAATCACACCCTATCCCCAATCATAGAATCATAGAGTTGGAAGAGACCTCAAGGGCCATCCAGTCCATCCCCCTGCCATGCAGGAATACACAATCAAATTATTCCTGACAGATGGCCATCCAGCCTCTGTTTAAAACCCTCCAATGAAGGAGACTCCACCACACTATGAGGCGCCAGTTATGCAACAGTAAGGTAACCATGTTTAAAAGAAGTGCTTACCAAAAATACAATCAAACTCTAATACAGCAATTTATTCCCTATACGTACCTAATGACCTAATAGGTATCTAATGACATGCCTCCCACACAAATCATGTTTGGCAGTGGAACACACTCCCTCAGAGCATGGTGGGGTCTCCTTCCTTGGAGGTCTTTAAACAGAGGCTGGATGGCCATCTGTCAGGGATGCTTTGATCGTGTATTCCTGCGCAGCTGGAGATTGGACTGGATGGCCCTCATGGTCTCTTCCAACTCTACAATTCTATGATTCTATGATTCCCACTAGATAATTCACAGGAAAAGTACCAGTCAGCATGTTCCAGCACAATGAATGTCCTGCCTGCACTACTACAGATATCCAGCTTTAAGAAATGCAAGTTCTCAGTCAGCTCAGAAGCAATGAAACTTATGAGAAAACCAAAACTTGCAGAAGGCTACAGTATATTGTTTCCCCAACCAACCATATATATTCAGGATAACAAAACCACATCAAAACAAATACTGAGCAATAAACTGTACTCTATGTGCAATTGATGAATTCTCAATCAACACTTAAATGACAGCGTTTCTTTTATGTTCATTTTTACTTGGTATAGGGATGGTCCCTAATTTCCTCATTCAGCACACACACAAAAGGAATAAACAATGGGATATTATCAGATTGGCCATCTTGCCATGGAATTTTAAACCATCACATTCATGCATTGTTGTACTGTATTATATTAAGTGTATCAACTGCACTAACTCCCACAACATGCATGGGGAAAAAATGTTGACAAGGAAAACTGTGGCTTTATCATCACTGTTCCACATGAAGGCATGCAAAGGCAATGGGAACATCAAAACTGCATCAGGTTTATTACTTATGGGTACAGATGAAGTATCCAGATATGCTGCAAAAGTAGTCATTAGTGCTGCTATGGAGAGGGTTGGTTTCCCAACAGTTCTTATGGTTTCTACATTGCTACTGCTAGTGCACAGGTATCTTAATGTAGCACTAAAGCTAGTATACCAGCAGAGTAGGACAACAGCACTAGGGTTGTAACACTGCTGATATACAGTGCAGATAAACTGAGTTTCATTCAGACTTAGTCATGGTTTTGTTGGGAATTTTGGTATATATCAGTAAAGTAGCAGAGCAAAATAAACAGTCATTCAGCAGAAGATTTTCTATTGAGATCAGCAACTAAGCCAGTGTGCCATCCACCCCTCTTCACACAGTCTAGCAAATATTTTTTTAAAAGCTTCAGTCTTCTATAAAGTATATAAAAAGTAGTTTACTTAAAGTAATATCTTCTGCATGGACATACACAGGTACATTGATCTTAGGATATGCAAGCAGTGAAGTAAAATATAGTTCTACAAGCTGTAAGTTACAAGAGCTCTAGTAAGCTCTATCTTAAAAGATAAAAGAAAAGATAGCGAAAAGTAGAAGCATCCTCGTGGCTTCTCTCTCAGAGAACAAAGAGATGTGTGCCTCAGACAAAGAGATCAAAAGAACTTGCCTATGCGACCAGGAAGATGGGTCATAAAACTCTATCAAACACGAAGTTTAGTCATAAACATTCTTTACATGCACTTTAACTCTTTAAGTACCATGGCCCCATGCATGCTAGGTTGCCATATCCCAATAGGTCTGATAATACTCATAGAAACCAATGGGGTTAAAGTTAGTCAGATTAGCATGCCCATTGATTTCAATGGATTATCTCTAAACATGGCTATGTCTAGATACGATCCACTGAGTCATGAACACGTTAAGAATAAAAACAATAAATGTCCGCAGTTATGATATGCTGCAAACTACAATGCACTGTTTAAACATCTGGATTTCTACACATTCCTTTTCACATTCATACAACGAGAAATGTATTTTTGGAATAATATATCAGCCAAGCATTCTTAATTGCTACAGCAAGTCAAAACTATGTTTGGAAGACACCTAAACTATAGTCAGGATACATGTTTCATGACTCTAAAACAAAATTAGTGCCGATGGAATATTAACATACCTTCAAAACAGAGTAAGTTGAGGGTTAGTTTCCATTGAACAAACTAACATTGATACTATTCAAATGCAAAACTGTATTCAACAAGGACATATGGAAAGTATTGTGCATGTGCACACCATCAATTTGGTAGAAATATGATTGTCCAATTATATTCACTCTTCTGACGTTAAATAATGTCATATATTACAATAACATGATAATCATACAACATTCAGTTTCAATTCAATTTACTGTAGTTCAGTTCAATTCCAGTATCTTTTTTCTATCTACACTGCTTCAAATGCCAAAGTTGTGGTCCCATCACAACTATTTTTTAAAATTACTACAAAGGACTGTGTTGAATTGGCATTACCTTCTTTTCTTCCTGCAATACTATTACTTCATGATAACGTGGAACATAGAGGTCATATTTTTTCTGGTCTTCCCTTTTGATGTTGATGTTTTCATATTGCACTGCATTCTCCCTTTAGAAAATTTGAGAAATGTTTGAGTCAACTCTTCAAAATTCCTGAGAATCTAAATATGCACACTAAAATCTCTACCTTCTTCCCTTGTCCCACAAATAGTATTAGAAACAGCTGTTCTTTTCAGAAACAAATGAGAAGCTAGTTTGCTCAGAAATGGGATAGTCTAAACTTATAAATTACTATACATGAATTCAAACAAATTTCCTTTCCTTGCCACAGGTGAACTATAATAAAAATACCGTTGATACAGAGATGATTCAAGAAGGTATACAATTATTATACATTAAAAATAATGCTTCAAGTGAAACCAGAAAAACAAATCTTTATAATATTCAAGAAATTGTTATTTTGTGAGGTAAGGTTATGTTTCTTAACATTTAAAAGTTCAGTATTTTCAGTTGTCATGCCAGAGGTCCCATCTATTTACACACATGCAGAATCTGTTCTGCATTTTAAAACATTTTTAAAAAATCATAACCTCCAATTGTCCAGTCTAGGATTCATCCCCTGAGTTTTCTTTTTACTGCATGCTAAAAAAGGGTTAAATTAAAACAGATGCTGGGATAGTTAAATAAAGTAAACCCATACACAGACTAGGAAAATTAATTAAATGATATCTGTTCTGCTTTACCATTATCAAACAACTCATGATTCTTTCCAGCATTAGTGCTAAAAATTCCAATGACTATGATTTATATCTTCAACTATATTTCCAAACTGTAGTATTATGTACAGTCTCAGCTTTTTAGTTGTGGTAATGTGGGATTGTGGCAAAAACAAAACAAAAGGGAATTCAGGAAGGGGGCACTGAACCCAACCTCACCAATTTTCACCTGGCATCCATCCCCCTTGCTCATTTCCCCCTCAGCAAGAAGTGATTCCATTTGGAAGAAAAGAGGTTCAGGGAGAGGCTTCACAGATGAACCAGTTCATACGTGTATGCTTTTTAATTGGTATCTATGCATAGTGACTGACCAGCCATTAGAAAATCAGAATTTCTAACTGAAACCTGTGAAGAGATTAACATTCTACCTCAATGAATATCATATGTACTTTACTTCATCCCCATCCCATCACCATAACAGGCACCCTCTGATGAGAATGCAGAGGAGGGACTTTTTGGTGAGTTTTTCTAGGCTTCCTAAGACGCTAGATGCACTCTCCCTATGGTGTCCTTCTGGGGATAGATTAATAATGGCGTTTTGTTTTATTTTGTTTCAACAAAACAGGCTTTTGGGAACTGCTGTTTAGAGAAAGGGTTTTTAACAGTGTGCTGTAATGTTCTTATTTCTTTTTTTTTAATTGAGATGTTTCTAAATTTCTTTTAAATCTATTGGTAGCTTAATGCCATTTTACATTTTTGCATGCTTTTTTTTTAACCGATGTTGAGCTTTTATCTATATGCATTTTAATTTTCCTAAGCTGCTTCGAGTCCCAGGGCTGGGAAAAAGTTGGGGCAGGAATGGCTGTGGATATGGGTATGGTTGTGTATTAATGGCCTCAGTTATTCCACTGGCAGCCCAGAGTTCAAGCAGGAAGAACATCTTCCTCTGCTATTTTGGACTGGGGTTAACTCCACTCCTGTTTGGACTGCTTCATTCCAGGATCCTCTATATTTGAGGCAGATTTGAGAGACACTTCTCAGAACAAACTACCAACCAGGCTACTGAATTATTATACTGTAATGTAAGCATGGCACAACAAGTTGGTTCAGACATCACAATATCTAATTATTGTGATGGGGATGTGCCACAACAAGCTTGGGCTCACACGTACACATGCAAATGCATGCACATGCACATGCACCTGTTCTCTCCCTCTCCACTATGGACACAAGGATATTGGAAGATGTATTTCAATGTTTGAAATTATTGTTGATTAACTGCAGGTTGTTGCTCCTCCAGAACCAAAAACAAACCCAATGTTCAATTTTAACATTTTATGGTTTTTTTGAAACAAGCCCATCTCATAGCCCACAGTTTGAAGTTTTCTTGTTTCAAAAAAATATATGGTTAAGATTAAACAAAGGTCTTCTGAATCAGAAGAGATGGCAAGTTGCGGTTGATCAAATGTTCCTCATCTTTCTGTGACCACACTGGAAAGCAAGCAGGCCTGAAACTTGCTGCAGCTTGTCCCTCAGTTTATCATGACACCCAAGCTAGAGGCTAATATGTGCAAGAAATGCAAATTTTAATATCAAGCAGTGACAGAATTACATACGGAATTACATCATAGTCTCCAGGTCCAGGGCCATCACTTGGTTTAAATCCATGCCGTTTTTCTGTCAAGTTGCCAAAATGCACTCCTTTATACTTCATGGTAGGATAAGTTTCATTCTAAAAGGAATAAAAAGGTAAGTAGTATATATTTTGTAAGTCAGACTTCCTTTAAAATAGCTAAACAAAAATCCATGTCCAAATCTCCCTGGTCCACACTAGCTTTGATTAAATATCTATTTCAATTAACTTATTGTTATTCAGACTTATAGGAATATCTCAGCTAGTGCTTAAACTGAGGAATTTCAATGTCATGCACAAAAAATTATCCACAAGCTCACATCCATGTGCTGGACTTATTTCCCTCCCCCGCTGCCCTTCTTTTTTCCTTATGTATCATATCCTATCTAGACTGTAAACCTGGAGGCTGGGAACTGACAAATGAATTGGTGCCACAGGGTTCTGTCCTGGGCCCAGTGCTATTCAACATCTTTATCAATGACTTAGATGAGGGAATTAGGGGCATACTTATCAAATTTGCAGATGACACCAAATTGGGAGGAGTAGCTAATACCCTAGAGGACAGGATCAAAATTCAGAATGACCTGGATAGACTGGAGAGCTGGGCCAACTCTAACAAAATGAAATCCAATACGGAGAAATGTAAAGTACTGCATGTAGGGCGGAAAAATGAAATGCATAAATATAGGATGGGAGAGACCTGGCTGAATGAGACTACGTGCGAAAGGGATCTAGGAGTCCTAGTAGACCACAAGTTGAACATGAGCCAACAGTGCGATGCGGCAGCTAAAAAGGCCAATGCAATTTTGGGCTGTATCAATAGAAGTATAGTGTCTAGATCAAGGGAAGTAATAGTGCCACTCTATTCTGCCTTGGTCAGACCTCACTTAGAATACTGTGTCCAGTTCTGGGCACCACAATTCAGAAAGGATATTGACAAATTGGAGCGTGTCCAGAGAAGGGCAACTAAAATGGTGAAAGGTCTGGAAACGATGCCTTATGAGGAGAGACTTAGGGAGCTGGGTATGTTTAGCCTGGAAAAAAGACGGTTAAGAGGCGATATGATAGCCCTGTTTAAGTATTTGAAGGGATGTCACGCTGAGGATGGAGCAGGCTTGTTTTCTGCTGCTCCAGAGACTGGAACACGGAGCAATGGGTGCAAGCTCCAGGAACAGAGATTCCACCTCAACATGAGGAGGAACATTTTGACAGTAAGAGCTGTTCGGCAGTGGAACACACTTCCTCGGAGTGTGGTGGGGTCGCCTTCCTTGGAGGTCTTTAAACAGAGGCTGGATGGCCATCTGTTGGGGATGCTTTGATCAAGATTTCCTGCGTGGCAGGGGGGTTGGACTGGATGGCCCTCGTGGTCTCTTCCAACTCTGCAATTCTATGATTCTATGATTCTATGATTCTATGAATTATTTATAAGCAAGCAAGCCCCAAAAATAAATTCCACAAGATGATTTAAACTCAGTCTAAGGTAAATGATAACATTACTGCCCATATAGCTTAATTTTGTACAAAAACTCTCATATCAAATTCAACTTTATTGACACCCACTGAAGAGTTATACAAATGACTGATAGTCTAGCTATTCTAAACAGGATCAGGAATATAATTTAAACAGGGTTCCAGTTCAACATGGGGGGCTGGGGAGGATCCTGTTTCAATACGGAAAAAAATAGTTGTAGGAAGAGGAGGAGCAGAGGTAGAAACAGAAACAGGGGAGCCTGAGAGTTACAAACCTCATAATGAATGGGATAAAATGTGAGACAATAAACTAATCCTATTTGTTTTAAAGATTTAGGAGGAGGAAGAAAAACCGTGTCATTATGCAATGTGCAAAACCTTATTCTGCAGCAAACATCAGAAGACATATTGTAAGTAAAGTGTTACAAACGAAGTACCCTATAATATCCTTCTGCCAGGACTAAATCCTAATGATCACTAAATCTAATATTTCACAATAATGGGATTAGAGCACCATCCAGTGGTTCTACAAAGAATTATTCATTACAACTTTTTTTACAAGATAACCAGAAGCACAGATTTTAATTAATAAAGGTCCTTTCTGAATGTACTCCAAAACCTAGAGGGAGACTCTTCTCTACTTCCATATAGAGAGACAGTATAAGTAGTCCTGCATTACTGAACCTTGAGCAATGTTACCATGATAGCCTTCCATAAATTTTGCCTAGTTCTACTATCTGATATTATCTGAGATCTGTCAGAAATCAGGCTTGGCTTTGAAGACAAAGGACTTCAAAATTAAGACCAATTTAAAATATATCTTAATATAACTTATTTTAGCAAATGTTCGTTGATAGTGAATTAAAACAACTCCTACTTTTATTTAAAATGCAGCACATTATAGGAATCACATTTTCTTATGTAACATTATCTTTAACCTTAACTTTTCTTTACTTTTAATTTCTATCACTGAATTTATCCAATACATTTTCAATGTTCATTCCATTCCATGAGAGCAAATTGAATTCAATATTTAATTTGTGAAGACATGACAGTAAAAATATAATAAATTGACTTGAGGAAAATTTTAATACACTGTTTCATCACAGATGAACAACACATCTGTCTTATACAGACAAAGAATATCATCTACCAAAAAGATAAAACAGATCTGAAGTATGCAACCCATACTATTTCATCTATTGCTGTATTAACATTTCTGGGTTTTATTGTATTTGGTAATTTTGGTGATTATATTCTATTTTATTTCTTTTAAGTCTTTTCTTGCATCTACAGCACTTTGCAAAAACCAGAAAGATGGGATATGCATTTAGCATACCATCATCCCCACATTGCCGTCAGCAAATCTGTGCTTAAGTCTGTTCAGCAGTTCACCTATCTGGGAAGCATCATCTCCTCAGATGCCAAGATTGACAAAGAGATCGATCACAGATTAGCAAAGGCATATGGCGCATTTGGAAGACTTTACAAAAGAGTCTGGAGTAACAAACACCTGAGGCAAAGCACAAAAATCAGTGTGTATAGAGCCACTGTACTGTCTATTCTCCTTTATGGATCTGAAACATGGGTCACCTATCACCACCACTTACGACTCCTCGAACGCTTTCATCAGCACTGTCTACGCACAATCCTAAATATACACTGGACTGACTATGTGACGAATGTTGCTGTCCTTGAGCAAGCAGGGATCACCAGCACTGAGGCCATGATATTGAGAACACAGCTGAGCTGGGCAGGGCACATTTCTAGAAGGAGGACCATCGCCTCCCCAAAATAGTACTCTACGGTGAACTCATCACGGGTCAGCGTAAGAGGGGCACTCCAAAAAAGCGATACAAAGACTCCCTGAAACAACATCTCAGTCTCGGCCAAACTGATCACCAACAATGGTCCGCCCTGGCCTCACACTGGGAGGCACGGCGATGCACTGTCCACAATGCTGCAGCCTTATTGGAGAACTCATGCCGAACAAGTCTTGAAGAGAAACGACAACACAGAAAGAATCACAACCCGGAAACATCAGCCAAGGAGACCTTCTGCTGTGCTTTCTACAACCAGACTTGTTTATCTTGGATTGAATCATACAATCACAGAATTGCTGAGTTGGAAGAGACCACAAAGGCCATCCAGTCCAACCCCCTGCCACGTAGGAAATCACGATCAAAGCATCCCCAACAGATGGCCATCTAGCCTCTGTTTAAAGACCTCCAAGGAAGGAGACCCCACCATGCTCCGAGGGAGTGTGTTCCACTGCCGAACAGCTCTTACTGTCAAAAAGTTCCTCCTAATGTTGAGGTGGAATCTCTGTTCCTGGAGTTTGCATCCACTGTTCTGTGTTCCAGTCTCTGGAGCAGCAGAAAACAAGCCTATTCCATCCTCAATGTGACACCCCTTCAAATACTTAAACAGGGCTATCATATCGCCCCTTAACCGTCTTTTTTCCAGGCTAAACATACCCAGCTCCCTAAGTCTCTCCTCATAAGGCATTGTTTCCAGACCTTTCACCATTTTAAGCGCCCTTCTCTTGACACGCTCCAATTTGTCAATATCCTTTTTGAATTGTGGTGCCCAGAACTGGACACAGTATTCTAGGTGAGGTCTGACCAAGGCAGAATACAGCGGCACTATTACTTCCCTTGATCTAGACACTATACTTCTATTGATTGGCCTTTTTAGTCAGCAGCATGCTTGCAGAAAGCACAGGATGAGTCCTTCCTGAATCTTTATTTGCAAAGAAAAGCCAGAGAGAGAGAGAGATAATAAATAAATTCATTATGTCTGAAATCCATTTATTAGTCCCAATTAGAGAAAACCAGTGGAACTTAAGTACAGGCTTACCAAGTTTCCACTGATTCAATGGGTCTACTCTAGCTACAATTAGTAACAGGATTTACACCTAAATATTTACTGATCATTAGGACTGCTTCAAGCTTTCTGATATTTTTTTGATCCATAAAGAAATGGTAGGCCTCTATTGTTGGGGTGTAGAAAGACGTGCTGTGTCCACCACGACCACCTGCAGAGTTGTTCCACATTGACAGGACGCCAAGGAGAAGGTTTCTGGAGAGACTTCTGCAAAATACTTCAGGCTGAGAAGGAAAAATTCCTTCACCCCCAGCACACTGTCTTGAGCTCTGGCTTGCCAAATAAAGAGAATAACAAGGCCAGCCTTCACTCAACTTGAGGGCTTTAATCTTTGTTTGCAGTATATTTACAATATATATACAGAGTATAGGACAGCCATCTCTAATACTCATAAATCTCTCTCAAACCAACAAACTGCTTCGCCAACCACCATCCACAACAAACCCACACTGGAGACAATTCCCATCTCCTCTTTATAGGCAGTTAAACAATGCCTGTTACATCACGCATCTCAGGTGTGCATACTCTCAAATGCTAACTCACACACACACCTGCCACTGGAGCTTAACTACTTTCATTTCTAAGCTTACAGCTCCATCTTGTGGTCACATCCATGTCATTTCCTGACATCTATTCATATATTAGTTTATGAAATTATTATTATTATTATTATTAATATCCTGCTAACAGTAATCCAAACTTTGGAATGGACAAGAACATAAGATTTCCATGATAAATTCATGTACTGAGACAAAAGTGCACACATAATTGTATTTCACCACTTCACTACGTGCATGCTTTTGTCTCCTTCTGAAGTTTCAATCAAAGGAAGTGTATTTACTAGTTTTATAGAAATAGTCAGCTTCTAAATGTATCTGCTGTTCCCTCCCTCCCTCTCTCTCTCTCTCTCTCTCTCTGGCTTTTCTTCGCAAACAAAGATTCAGGAAGGACTCATCCCGCACTTTCTGCAAGCGTGTTGATGACTAAAAAGGCCAATCCGAGATAAACATGTCCGGTTGCAGAAAGCACAGCAGAAGGTCTCCTTGGCTGATGTTTCCGGGTTGTGATTCTTTCTGCGTTGCTGTTTCTCTTCAAGACTTGTTCAACATGACTTCTCCAATAAGGCTGCAGCATTGTGGATAGCGTGTCTCCATGCCTCCCGATGTGAGGCCAGGGCGGACTATTGTTGGTGATCAATTTGGCTGAGCCTGAGATGTTGTTTCAGGGAGTCCTTGTATCGCTTTTTTGGAGTGTCCCTCTTATGCTGACCCGTGGAGAGCACTATCAAAGGTCAAAAACATCCATAAATTGTTTTCTTCAGAGTGCCTGTTATAGCTAAATGACAGTGCTGTAGCTTTTGACAAAAACTTACAATTTTTTTCTTTTAAGGACATTTTACCAAAAAAAAAGACATCATATTTGAGTAAGTCATATAATATAAAAAAATATCAGCAACAATTCCTCCATACGTCTCCCTATCCTCTTAATTGCAATTGGTCTGTAGTTTCTCAAGCAGAGTTCGAAAATTAGGGCCAGCTGGTGGTTTTTGGAAACCTTGCTTAAATGGTAACAGTCTAAAATTTTGGCAAATGACAGTGGACCTATAGCTTCAATTTTTTCATGAATGTACACAATAAACTGATACCAGACTACCTCAAATTTAGCCCTCCCTTTGCTGATTACTCACAACAGGTAGACAAGATTTGGGCAGAGAGCAGAGGATTTTTTAATAGGGCCTGTTCTACAGATATACAGTATTTTTTTTTCTTGACAGGCCACTAGAGAATAGCAAAATATACTTTTATTTCTGTTTCAAATCTTTTATTAAAACTTTTGTACATAATATAAAAATTATCAAACTATAAACAGAAAAAAAAAAACAAAGAGAAAGAAAGTACAAAGAAAGAATGTAATAGAATATGGATAAACAAAGATAGATTGACTTTCGACCTTCTCTTCAATGACTATAATGATATACATATATAAAACACTTCAACTCCACTCTCTAACAATTACATCATACACTTCTTCTGATAGATCACTCATATTAATTCTTGAAACTCGCAATTATTAAAACTTTTTTCTTTCCTCAAATAGTCTATCAACGATTTCCAATCTTTTAAAAAATTCTGTAATGATCTCTCCCTCAACAAACTAGATTATTTGTCCATTTCTACTAGCTCATTTAGTTTCAACAACCATTCTTTTCCCGTAGAAATCTCTGAAGTCTTCCATTTTGGGGTATATAATAATCTCACTTCAGTGATTATATATTGAAAGATTCTTCCACACTTCCTTTCCAGTTGATCATCCAAAAGTCCTAATAAGAAAAATTCTGGTCTTAATTGTATCTTAATCTTCAATATTCTCTAGATCAAAGTATGAATCTGAGTCCAGAATTTTATTTCATTTCATTTCATTTCATTTGTTGGCCTTCTCACAAGTCCACTACATATGGTAAAATGTCCCTCCTTCTTCACATTTCCACCACTTATCTGAAGCTTCTCTGTGTATTCTGGACAGCTTTTCTGGAGTCACATACCAGTGATACATCTTTTTATAAAATTTCTCCTGAAGATTATAACACAGTGTAAATTTCAGATCCTTTGACCACAGCCTTTCCCACTGTTCCATTTGTATATTCTATCCAAAATCTGTGGCCCATTTTACCATACATTCTTTCACTTGTTCTTCTTCCATTTCCACTTTTAACAAATATTTATACATTTTATTAATCAAATGTTCATCATCTGTACATAGTAGCAATTCAAACTCTGATTTATTTTGTTCAAAACCATAATCCTTTTCATCTATCTTAAATCTTTCATACAACTGTAAATATGAAAATCATTGGAAACTATATCCCTGTGTAAGCAGAGACTCCTTAGTTTTAATTACACATTTTTCTTGGGAATTCTCCAAGAAAATAGACATTTGTTTCATTACAGAACCTAAATCCAGTAGCAAAATGTTTATAAGTATCCATGAAAGAGCCTTACAGTCAATACATCTTTGACATTTACAAAAAGCATCTTAGTGATTCAGCTCTGAAAGCAATTTTGAAAGGTGCTCCAACTACAGGCTATTCTTTGTCAAACTCAATAAACTTGAATAAAATTATTCCCTTTCCCATCTACGGCTTAAGCGCTGCATTAAAAATAAAATAAATTGACTGCTACTTAACTCACTAACCTGTGCATTACTCAGGTAAAGTAACCCCATCCATAATGAAATTAAAAAAACCTTTTAAAAACACAGACAGACTGAAGAAAAAAATTGATGCACTCTTAACTCTAAATCACCATGCTCTTTTTGCCAAGAAGTGTTGACAATACCAACTTCAAGGTCGCTGTCAACTTGCTATGTCATTAGCAAATAAAATATGGTTTAATTGAAGCAAACTCAGCAAGGAGGTGCATTATTTTAAGTGAACATTGCAATATAACTTGAAGAATTACTAATCACCACTCCCGTTGACAATAAAAATGGATGAAGGTGCTTTGGAACTTTTTTCCTATGACTTTCCCGTAATTAAATATGGAAATAGATTCCATGAAGAATTAAAAGTCCCAGAGTGCATTAATTCTGGCACTAATGGACTGTCTTTCAGTGCTACAGCACATAGGTAGTTCTCAGCATGGTCTCAACATTACCTAATCTATCAGTGTCAACTCTTAGTATGAATACATAAGGTGAAACACACAGATTTGGGATTACATTCCATAACGTCTCAAGAGGAAAGATGCATTTATCACTTTTCAGAATGCTTGTACTGCATAGAAACTCTGCATAGCTATTAAATATCTGGATAGAAGACATTCAGCTGCAAAACACTTTATATAATTGTTATTAAACCCACAAACATATATAATTTACATAAAAGCAAGTCCCTTTAAGAACAAAAACTATGCTTTGTTTGGTTTGATTTTAATCAATATAATCACATCCATTTCAACTGAAACAGATTTCCAACCATCTAACACTGGTAAAAAATAAGCCACACTGTTTAGTTGGTCTGTGTGTGCACTTCTGTCATTCCCTCTTCAAACAAGTACCCAGCCACCAGAAGTAAATGTAGTACTCTGTCTGAGTAAGGTTGTGTTTTGAGTATTTTTGTTTAAAACAACCCCACCTCATACCTCCCTTTGTTCTGAGCTCTTAAAGGGCAAGGGAGGAAAGCCACCACAGTTCTTGCCTGCTGAATAATGACTGCAGACATAACAGTTGTATATAAGAATGGGATTCTTCTTCCATGTTTGATCTCCTAAGTTTGTTTCTGTACCATATAACCCTTTAGAATCCATCTTCCTCAGCCATAATGAGGTTCATTACAGAACCTAAGTTTATAGGTATCCATGAAAGAGCCTTATAAGTCAATACATCTTTGACATTTACAAAAAGGGACTCTTCCATGGTTCCACTTTTTCTTTGGTCTCACTTTGGATTGCTCTGTGGAACAGCAATAAGCAAGGAAAAACAAAGGTAAGTATGTGTACAACTGTAGGCTAAGATGTGTGACATAAGGAAATAAAGATAAGCAACATACTTTATTGACATTTAGTTGTATCAGATGTATCAATTACCATGCAAGTATAATTTTTTAACTGCATTTGAATTTTACTAGTATTAGCTGACTTTAGAGACATTTTTAGCTGAAAGGTGAAATGTAAGTAAATAAATAAATGAATAAATATTGTTAACCACGGTCTAGCACCTTCCCCCCAATCCCAAAAGGTATGGATATACTAGCTGGACTTGGCATACCATACGCCATTTAAAAACTCCCAAAAAAACACCCAGTAGACCTCACGACAACCCTGTAAGGTAGGCTGGTGGATTTAAATTCCTCCTCTCCCTTCTCAGTGTTCTACATTTTTCCCAGAATTGCTGAGGGTGACTTACTCTGTTGCCCTAGCGCCGCCACCACCACCACCAGTTGACTGTCTGGGTCCCAATCTGGGCAACAGATTGAGTGACAGGAGTGCATTGTGAGGTGGAGAGGGAATTTGCATGTGGGTGGTGATTGGTTGGGTATGGGTTGAGTGTGTTTCCTGAGCAGCCAATCAGCACACTGGGAGAGGCAACAAACCAAAGAGAATTATATATATACTAGCTGTACCCGGCTTAACATATGCCGTTATCTTATCCTGCTCCTCCAACATGCTTCATGGAGGGTGAGAGACCAAGTTCTGCCACTTCCTTGGGAAGGAAGCCCAGTTGGGCTTTACTCTCGAGTAAACCGATCCAGGATTACAGCGCAGGCCCCCAAGGCAGCTGCGACAAACCTGGTCCGGCGGTGTGTGCTGGGTTCATCTGAACAGACCGGAGGAGGGGGAAATAAACCCTTACTTGAGAGTAAGCTCCTGTGGACCTGCCCAGCAGCGCACTTGGGGCCTGCAGCTAGTAGAAGCGTTCCACACACACATATTTCCAGTGTGCTGAATGGCTAGCTTGGAGAACTTTGATTGGCCACATAGGAATCTTCCCAACCAATCAGCACACTAGGAATGGCAACATACCCAAGAGAATTATATATATAGTAGCTGTACCTGGCAAAACATACGCCATTAAAAAACTCCCCAAAAAACACCCAGTAGACCTCACGACAACCCTGTAAAGTAGGCCGGTGAGTTTTTAAATTCCTCCTCCCCCTTCTCAGTGTTCCACACTTTCCCCAGAGTTGCTGAAAGCAACTCACTCTGTTGCCCTGGCACCTCCAGTTGACTACCAGGGTCCCACTGCAGGAGGCCTGTTGCTGCCGCCAGTTGACTGTCTGGGTCCCACTGCAGGCGGCTCTTCACCACTGCCAGTTGACTGTCTGGGTCCCAATCTGGGCCACAGTCTAAGTGGCAGAAGTGAATTGTGAGGTGGAGAGGTAATTTGCATATGGGTAATGACTGGTTGGGTGTGTTTCCTGAGCAGCCAATCAGCACACTGGGAAAGGCAACATACCCAAGAGAATTATATATAAGATAGATGTTATTAATAAAGATTGGAACATTGGTACTCACTGTGAAGGTTCAGTTTCTTCAGCAGTGGGGAAGGGAATCCTTGCTGTGGGTCTTGCTCCACCTGTGCACTCCAGAGGCAGGGCTTCCTGAATAATTAACTTCCTTCATCCTAACTAGGAGAGCTAGCCCCCAATCTGTTTCCTAGTATAGGCATGCCACATCAACCCAATTCACGGGGGGAATCCAGAAAAGAAGAGCAGCAAAACTCAACAACAACTCCTCCCATAGTCAGATAGGATGGGCAGGATTCCCTTCTCACTACTGCTGAAAAGGAATCTTCATGGTGAGTACCAATGCTCCATTTTCCTGTAGTGTGGGGAGGGTATCCTTGTTGTGGGACCTAACCAAACAGTCCCTTCAGTGTGGGCCTAACCCACAGTAATCTCACTGAGAAACCACCTTCTGCAAGATGTGTCTCTGCAGAAGCAAACCTGTCAATTCTATAATGTTGAACAGAGGAAGAAAGAGGACATTTGCAGGTGGCAGCCTTGCAAATGTCCACTAGAAGTGCTGCAGTGCTAAATGCTGCAAACATTGCAGTACTATGTCTAGAGTGAGCCTTAATCCCTTCCAGCACAGTCACATAACTGTGCCTCAATACAAAACCTCAGCCACCTAGATAGAATTGCTGTTGACACTCTCTTCCCCAGAGTAGATTCCCAAAAGGAAACAAACAAATAATCTGATTTATGACAAGAAGCTATCCTGTCCAAATAAAACTTGAGAGCTCTATGCACATCCAAACTGTTCCAATCCATTCTTTCTGTGTCTTAGGATAAGGACAAAAAGAAGGCAAAACAATCTCTTGAGCCCTATGAAAAGTTAAATACACCATAGGTATAAACAATGGATACAACCAAAGCATCCACAGAATCCTTATGAAACATACACAGCTCCCTATACACAGACATGGCTCTTAATTCAGAGACCCTCTGATCTGAAGTAATTGCAACTAAAAGTAAAACTTTCCATGTCAAAAACCTGAGGTCCACCAAACTTAGATGTTCAAAAGGGCACCTTAATAAAGCCCACAACACCAAATGAAGATCCCAAGTGGGAAATCAATGAATTGTAGGAGGACATAATAATGAAACTCCATTCAAAAAACTGTGATCATGGGGATATGACCAAGCAGCCTTCATTCCCCCCGCCTCCCCCCAAAAAAACCAACACAAATATATGCTGCTTCAGGGTATTTGTGCTAAATCTCTTACCCAGACCTGCCTGTAAAAACGTCAGTATTGATCCCACCGAGGCAGAAAATGGACATGCATCCTTATGTTTACACCATCTACAAAAGGTGTGCCATGTAGTCTCATATAGTCTCATTTAGTAAATGCCCTTTTAACTGACAAAATTGTCTGAATGACATCCTCCTGTTAGCCTTCAGCTAACAGTTTTTTCCACCCAACCTCCAAGCGTGTAATAGTAACCAGCCTAGATCTGGATAAAATAACCCTTTTTTGCTTAGGCTTGCCACAGAGGGAGCGGCCACTCTTCCGTTACCCTTAGGCTGACCAAGTCTAAAAACCATGCCCTGCAAGGCACTATGAGAATCATGTCTGCCCTTTCCACCCAAACTTTCCTCATCATCCTTGCAAGGAGAGTATCAGTGGATCTCACCCTCAGCCACGACACAATGTCAAAGGCCAAGGCTTCCCTTATCCAAAACCTTGGCACATACCTGGGAAGCTTGTTGTTGCCTGGTGAACAAATAGTTCTACCCAAGGGATGCCAAATCTTTGAATCACTCTGTAGAATACAAGAGAGTTAAGACTCCATTCTCTTGAATCCACCCTCTCTCTGCTCAGGCAATCTGCCTGAAGGTTCAAATGACCCTGCAGATGCTAGGCCTTCAGTGAACAGAGGCGAGACTCTCCCCAGTGCAAAAGCAGTGAGCCCCCTCTTATCAAGGATCAAGACTGAGTCCCTCCTTGCTTGTTTACATGGGCTTTTACAGAAATGTTGTCTGTTCTGATTAACACATTTGCTCTGAATCATAGATCAAATTAGAGCCCAACGGACTGCCTGTAACTCTGTCCAATTGATACTGTGTTCCCTCTCTGTTGATGACCAAGGACCTTAAGCCAACTCCTCCTCACAGTGATACCTCAAACCCCTGAGGCTGACATCCATAGTAACCACCACAGTTCTGAGCTCCTGAATGGGGACGACTACCCAGAGAATCCTGGAGAGCCACCATCTCAAGGACAACCTGATCTCTGGTGGGAGCAGGACCTGCTGCTGTTGTTTCTTTGCTATCCTGGCCTAGAAAGGTAGTAGACATCATTATAGACACCACTATAGACCTATAGAGTCTATTCATGCTACCATGAACCCCAACAAACTGGCTAATCACATCAGGTTTGTTGATGTGTGACAAAGTGCTTCTCTGACGACAGAGTGCAACATCATCCTCCTGTTTGATGGAAGGAATACTGTATACTCCCTGGTGTCTATGATGACCCCCCAGATGTTGTAACCTCTGGACTGGGATTAGGTGACACTTCCCCCTGTTGACCACAAAACCATGGAACTCTAAACATTCCATGGTGGTCCACATATCCTCCTTGCCCCTGTGGAAGGAAGATGAGAACACATGTACTCTGCACTCTCTGAGATCCATGACTAATGCAACCAAGATTTTTGTGAACACCCAAGGAGAAGCATATTGGCCACAAGGAAGAGCTCGAAACTGATAATGAGCCTCCTGATTAATCAAACCTAAGATATTTCCTATGGCTGGGATATATGGGAACGTGTAAATATGCCTCCCAGAGGTCAAGAGATGTTAAGATAATCCCCCTCTCAAATACCCTTCAGGATTATTTCCATTCAAAACTTCTGCTTTTTGACAAACTGATTGGCTCATCTCAGATTTAGGATAGCACACCACACCTTGTTTTTCTTTGGCACTAAACACAGAGTGGACTACAAACCCAAGGATCTCTGGGAAGGAGGTACTGGTGCTACGGCTCTGATCTGTAGTAGATGGGCAATGCCCTGAACCGTGTTGGTTACTCTGGGCACTGGTTAACACATGGGATTGAACAAAACAGGAATGCATGAGAAGTATATGGTGTATCCCTCCACCACCGTCCTGCACACCCATACATCCAAGCAGGTATGCTCCCAGCACTGGGCAGAATGTAAGAGGTGTGCTCCTACTGGAAGCTGCCTCAAGTCATAGAGCCTGTAGTTGTCTTTGCTTCTCTTTGCTGGCAATGGGGAGAGACTCCTATTGAAATCTGGTGAATGCTGCTGTCTAGGTTGAGATCTAGGTGAATTCCAGCTAGACCTAAAGGGCCTGAAGTCTCACTGTCTGAAGTTAAATCAAAAGGACTAAAAGGACTGAGAACAGTTGTGAATGGTTTTTTTCTTCTCCTTTTTAGACAAGGAGGGCAAAGCTTTCTTCTTGTCTTTGTCTCAACTAATTTTATCCAAAGCTTCCCCAAACAACGCTGAACAGACAGGTAGCCAAATTAGTCTTAGATTTGGTATCTACGTTCCAATCCTTTGGCCAAAGCTGCCTTCTGGCTGCAACCCCAGATGCCATGGCACCAAACACTAACTGAACTGAATCCAGACTGGGATCTGCCATAAACAGCGATGCTTTGGCAAGTTTATTGATGTTTTGATGGATTCAGGTCTCTTCAATATAAATACTTAGCCCATCTAACAGAAACCTGGTAAACAGAGAAGTCACCGAGGCTGCTTGCATGATCAATCCCTATGAACCCTGCATAAAAAAAGGCATCTCACATCTTGTCCTCTGAATTTTGGCAGATGTCATCTCTATCCCTGGCAGAAAGGACAACTGAAACAAGGCCTGCCACTTGGTCAGCAATAGGAGGGATTTTTAATTTGTCCATAGTCTCTGCTGGTAAAGAATAGAAGCGTTTTGCATATGCTGGAGCTGATTTGGTTGCCCCTGGGTGAACCCATTTCCCTATGATAGTTTCAGCAATAATCTCTGGGAATGGGACCACTGAAACGTCCTGCCTGACCCCAGCACTTATTTCAAGTATTTCCTCAGCACCTTCAGTGGAAGGTTGCCCCATGGGAACCCAAATCATAACCCTTCTCAGCCTTCCTAAGCAGGGTGGCAAAGTCTTCTATAGCATAAAAAAGGCACTGTGATGTGGTCTGGTGAGCCCTCCTCTTCCTCCAAAAATAGTTCCCCTTCTTCATCTGAGAGGAGGGCGGGCGGAAGTTGAGGTTGAACCCACTAAGGACCACATAGTTGAGGAGGCATGGTTTTCCTTTTTCTTGGCTTTATGGAAAGGGGCAAAGCACAGGGCCTCTTTCTGACAGATCCCACCCGTTTAGAATGTGTCGATTTATAGAGTTCCTTTGAAGATACTGACAACTTAGAAGAATATCTCTTCCAAGAATGTCTGCCATATGAACATCCCCATGGGAGTCTGAGTCCTCACTGGGTATGTGCCAGCATTTTTGTGCCTAGAATGTTTCCTGTGCACACTCAGCCCTTGGTCATACTGGGTCAATGTTCATGTCACCGCTGTAACCACCACTACTGCCACTTCCCACCCATCCCACAACTCCTGGGCCCCAATTGCTTGCTCAACAAAAAGGGAAATCTATCAACAAAAGGTGAAGGGGTTAGGTCCCAAGAGCAAGAGGAAGGAGGGAAGCAGAAGGAACAGTGCCACTCACCCAAATGGCCATCTCCACATTTCCCACCTTGTTCATGTCCTCAGCTCCTAGTCCAGGAATGTTGTTATATGCCTAAGCCGCCTCAGCAGTCTGGATGAAAGCCCTATCAGATCCTCCCAGCAGGAAAGATAGATTGGCCATGTACACATGCCCTCCAGCTGTTGCTCAAGTCACCCACATTATCCTCATCCCTTCACCTAAAGAGAACTCTACATTTATTTTCCTTGGGTTTTTTCCAGGCTGTGGACCAGGCCAACAACTATCATGTCAGAATGCACAGAGAAGCTATTGAAATCTACAAACACCTGGACAACTTCAACAGGAAAGAAGAAACCCTAAAAGTAAACAAAATCTGGCTGCCATTCCTGAAAAACACTAAAATCAGAACTCAGCACTTGCAAATGAAATCCCCCTAGGAACAGGGGGATTTCCAGCAGACAATGGACCATTAACCAACCATTAGCCAAACAGACACTAATCCTCCTTGCATATCTCCACCCAGAAACTAGCCATTCAAATATACAAATTTACATATCCTCCCCAACAGGGGTTCACAGTATATAAACTCCACACACACTCCTACTCAACCATTCTCTGAAGATGCCAGCCACAGATGTAGGCGAAATGTCAGAAATAAACTCTTCCAGAACACGGCCTCACAGCCCAGAAAAAAATAAAAGAAAATCTATGGATGCCAGACGTGAAAGCCTTAAACTTCACAGAGCTCTAGATTGTCTCTCTCCATCTTGCTTCCCAAGCAAGACTTTGTTAGAGTGGAGTAAAGCTGGAAAAATCCTCCAAAATCATTCTCCTAGCTGGAGCAGAGCTACACCCCTGTTCCTGCTGTGTAAGGCAGGGCAGAATCGGGGGGGGGGGCTAGCTCTCCCACTTAGGGTGGAGGAAGTTAATTAATTATTCAGGAAGCCCTGCCTCTGGGGTGCGGGGGAGGAGAAAGCCCCACAGCAAAGATGTTTTTCAATAAAATCTCTACTTTCACAAAAAACTATTAAAACTTTTAAAAATATTTTTTTACTGTTTACTTGTACTGTGTAAATGCCAAGGAAAACGTTGGTATATCTAAATAATCTGTGGCTTTTCAGGTGCAGGGTAAGAGATTCTTAGTCTTTCAAAAAGTCTGAACATTTGATTTCCCCCCGTTCTTTATATCTAATAGAATAAGTTAACTTTAGTAAGACAAAATACAATGACAAAATCAAGTAGTTCAGTTTAATGACTCTGCTGCCCCCTAATGCACTGACTGAAAAAACTTAAAAGGAAAAAAATGCAATATTATAAACAATGTTGTTTATTTCATATTCTAGTTAACTGCTAACTCGACATTATTGTTTACTCATTGGAGATCTTCAGAGGTAGGAAAAATGCTACCAAAAAATAAAATAAAATGTTATTCTATAATACCTGGGCAGAAGAGGAAATTGTTGAAAGTAGCCTTACAATGCTGCATAGTATACACTTGATAAATAAACTACATATGGAGTGGAGTCACTGTGGTTTTCCATATTCATGGTGCCATTTAGTATGAAAATAAGTATGATTCATTAACTTTGAGAATATAATCAGTGATCATATTGATTTGATATATTTTGGAGAAATGTGTAAATGCCAACTGTTGACATATTAGTTTAAAATGCCTAAAATCCTTAACAAACAAACAGATCAGAAATAAGAAAACTGTTAAAAATTTACAAGAAAGCTCCATTATGGAGGATCAGATAATTTGTCTATTTAGTACAGAATGTCTATTCTGATTTACAGTGACTCTACAGCCAGTACACAGAGATCTCTCTCATCAGTTGCTACCTGACCTTTTTTATTAACATTTCTCATTTTGCAAAATAAACAATATTAAACATAATAGAACATTTCCCTCTTCCTTCCCCTCCCTCCCACCCATAACACTATATCATACAAGATGAGCTAACAGTTCTTACTACAACAGTAATAGGAACGGTAGCAGACCTTCCTTGTTTGACATTATTCCAGTCTCTTTGCCAGTATATTGATTACAGTAGTTTGCAGATGCCAAACATTAACCCTGGAAAGCTCTGTGTACAACTTGTTTCAACAGGATCAATCACATGGACATCTTGTACTAGATCCTAGGCAGGATGCTTAGGATTAAGTCAAAGGTTGCCTATCCTTGGTCTAGCCAGTTACATGACTAGATGTTCCACAGCAATCCAGCAATTTTACCTCTGTTATGCCAAAGCTAACCCCAACAATAGTAGAGCACCTTCCTTCTTGCAAGCACCAGCTGTTGGCTGCACTGCCAAAAAGTATGACACGCAAAGAGGTGTGTTGGCATAGCCAACTATCATTACCAAAATGCCTTTAAGGTAACATGCAAGCCCCTTTCAATTTTACAGTATTTTGTCTCAGTCTTAGTGCTACTTAAAGAGTTCCTTGCACTTTTACACTGCTTCTAGCAAAGTAATGCATATAACTATTACAGCACATGCTCACAGAGTCCTATCCCCTGCTGTAGGGTCACAGGGTCTCAGTGGAAAAGAAAAGCCTCAATCTCTACAGAGGCAAGTGGGGAAAATAATGAGGATAGAAGCAGCCCATACAGCTAACAGGGGCAAGGAAGCAAAGAAAGGAAATGAAGCAACAGCAGGTGAGAATATAGCAAAGAACAATATAGGACCAGTAGATGGAAAACCCTCTGTTGCAAAGACACAAATCTGCTGCTGATTGGAAAAGGAAGAATCAGTAGTCAGAGTAAAAGAGGTAGGAAAAGGAAAGAGTCACTGAAGCTAATTGGTGCAAGAAGGCATATGGTGTTCAAGAGATGTGGTAACTTCAAAACCAGAGTTCTATCCCTGCCCAAGAAGGCCCCTAATTCAGCTTTGCCCATGATATTATGGAAGCATAATGTCACACAGGAACATGGTCTTTCTCTGCAGCCCTATATGTCTGCACCTGTCCTATGTATAGAAGTAACTGCTGGGGAAAGAAACTTCAGTAGAGTAAAAGCAGTTGAAGAGGAGTCATGACAGGTCATGCAAGTGCAACCAAGAAGGTAATCCCAAAACTGAGGGGATGTATAGTGGTATAGTAGTAAAGTATGAAAATGTTCCAAAGTCAAGCACCAGAAGCAAGCAGTCACAAATTAACAAAGCCAAAAAAGTGAAAAAACAAGATGCACCATTTAAAACCAGTCCAAAAGTCAGGAATTTCAAGAAATCAAGAGTATACAAGAGTATACACCAGTTTGCTGAATTACTGCAACAAGAATCCCTCAAGCACTGGAAGATTTATAGTTCCTTGACATGCCAATGGCTAATTGCTCAGTGTTTCTTATTTATTTTTTTATTTAGTTATTTATACCCCGCTCATCCCCCACAAGGCTATCAGAGCAGCTTACAAATTGTTTTAAGCAATAGCTATTTACACATCTACACTGCATTAAACAATTTCCAATGTGTGTTATAACAATGTGTGTGATAACCTCTATAACAAGTATTGGCTCTTTCAGTATTGCTGGTTTTCCTGCCTTTTTGCTGCAAATGACAGGGGTATCACCTCACTGTCCCTCAGCTCTAGATGAGGTGGAGGCCCATTTTGCTGAAGGTCACATCAGCTTCACCTGCTCATAGCTGCCTAGGTTTGGAGACAGCCATCAACTGGAGCTGAAGGCCCCACCAGGTCTGACTGCTCCAAGTCGGATTTCTCAGGATGAGTTATGACAGTGCATTATGACAGGGTCACATGATCTAATCAATGGCAGCAGGTCCAGACACCAATTCTGTCCCTCAGGGACAGGCCACACACAGAGAGAATGCGAACTTTTAACTTCTTTTTTTTTTTCGAAAACAAAAGTGGCTGAAAGTTTACCTCTAGTTCTGGGGGGAAAGCCCTGCCCCAGCCCCGCCACACATACACCTACACAACAGCAAGGCCCTGTGCCTTGCTCTAGACTAACAAGCTTACTGCTCCTGGAGGCGTATACAATGAGAAAATCTCATTCTTGACCAAAACAACTAGGAGGCAAGTGAATCAGAGATCTCAAAAACAGTTTTGGTAGGTCACACGCAACCCTTAGGCTGTACAATTCCCATCCATGATCTAAAGAGCTTTTGTGCAAAAAAAAAAAAAAAAAAAGTGAATCTCTGACATGTCTTAAGAGAGCAGCACCTACAGAAAACAAACAATACAATCAGTGCTCCTCAGATGAAACTAAGCAAGGCCACTAGATTCCAACCTATGAATCTTACTCTAGATTATAAATGCAGAGGAAAGAATAGGATACAGCCAACATGAAAGGAAATTCAGACACAGAAATACCAGGACCATAGACAGGACACTATAAGCTGATAACTTCTTCCAACCCTGAAGTTCAGCCCCAAATAAACCCAACATAGCTCATGAGCTTGACTACCACTCCAGGAGTCAACCCAACATGACCCTATTGGAAAGTGGGAAATGTTCAAGGAACAGCCCTCAGGCTTATAGCTGAGCACTGAATCACCTCTGTTGCCACATGACACAGCACTGCACTGGTGAGCAGAAAGCAGGGAGGATCAAGCCCCTAACAAAGAAGACACTGATTCTTTTGAGAAATCTGGTTCTGGCTATGCTGTTCTGAGGGTCCCCATTGATCATATTTCCTTAAAAAAATATTTAGGATTGCCAAATATATAAAACAAAACAATACATAAAACAAAAGAGGGGGGAAAGAATGAGGAAAAGATAGATATAGAATAAAAAGAAAAAAAGAAAAAAACGTCTAAGCAGTATCTTAAACTAAAACAAAGTATAAGATCTAGCTATGCCTCTCTCATACAATAATTCCTCATCTCCTTTCTATAAAATGGAATTGATAATCTAAACCTGATTTTACACTGATCTTAAAAGTATATTCCCTTCATACGGTCCATCAAGTATTAATATATATGCAATATTAAACATTAGTAACTACTATCAAATATTTCTACTTCTGTTCCCCTCCCCTAATTTACATTAAACAAAACTGTAACACCTTGCATCTTAAGTATACAGTACTAAGTTCTATTAAAGTAATCAGTTTAACCCCTCTCATCTCCTATTTAAGACCCATTTGTTATAACATGAACTGTATCTCCCAAATGTCCACAAAGCAAGAGTACATTCTTCCCATCACTTTTTTAAAAAACAGTTAACAATAGTTTTCAGTTTCCACAAACCTCAAACTCCTTTTAAGTTTTTTCTTTTTTTATGTATCAGAATCACTAAAGCCCATATACATTTTTTACCTTAAACCAATTAAAAAACGAACCCCAATATTTATAACTTAAATCTTAAACTGGACTTTGTGTTTTTTTACTAATCTTTGCAGTTGACCAAATGGAGCATCAATTTTCAAATTACATAAAGCCTGGGTGGGGAACATTCCTCCATGAAAAACATTCCTTTCATCCCTCCCAAGACCCCTACCCATATGACCATCATCTCCACAATCAATGATATCAGCTGGCCATTTCCCACCCCCGGATATCCACTGTTCTGGGGGTCTCCACTGAGGAGTCATACAATCCTGACAGCTAAGTTAAGACTTGCTGTCAGGGCCTGAACTCCATGCATCTATTAGTGAAGCTCAGCCACTTGTTTACTTTCTATCATTCCTGTGTCTGAGTCCTGACAGCTGCTCAACATACAGGTTGTAACACCCATAATGAAAGAATTTTAAAATTACTTACGGTGTTCATCTGATAGTATGCTGGACCCAAAGTACTGTCTCTCGAAGGAGGGTTATGCTTTATAAGAGTGCCATCTTCCAATTCTTCATACCCATATGCTTGTCCTTGGGAAGGGATAGAGGGAGCCTCTGACTTTCGGAAGATTTTGATACTGCTTGCAAGTTTCTATAAAAACAAATGCAATAATCAGTGTTATAAATGTGTTACAGATTCTTCTTTTAAAAAAAACAGCATAATAAGAGGCTGACCATGTCCAGCCAAATTTATTTTACAAAACAGTATCTTTAACTCTTTTCAAGGCACAGGGAGAAATTGACCCATGAAGGATCCAGATTTAGCACACCCCTCCCCAAAGCTTCACTCCTGTGTACAGCTTGCCTTCCAACTGAATAGACAAACTAGAAGTGGGAAAATGCTGCTGTTATAGAAATCCTACTGATATACCTCAAAGGAGGGGTAAGCAGGAAGTAATAGAATCTTGCTATTATCTCCAATCTGAGATTGTCCCTGCCCCACTCCCATTTCCCACTGGCACATGAGAAAAGTAGAAGAGGAATCCCCATGTTATCTCCAATATATGATCAGAGATGGGAAGAGAAATCTCTATGTAGACAGGAGCATGGAACTGGATGGGAAATGATGTTGGAGAAGATGTGGGCCTGGGTGTCAACAGGAAACAACACAGGGCTTTAGTCTTCAATCAGGAACAATGACAATAGATGTCTGAATAGATCACATAACAAACAAAATGGTTATTGCAGCTAGAGGCAGTAGGGAAGATATATTCATTAAAAGCCTGAGTGCCACAGGCCATCCAAAAAAAAATCTGAAGCCAGCCTAAATTTCTTAGCATTGATTCCTGCAGTGTTTCACAGTTTTGAAAACAGTCATACTCACAGAGCTTCTTAACACTTAAATATATGTTAACATTAATCTAGTTGCACTAGTCTATAGTTAACATTAGCCTAGTTTTGAAAGGATAACAATAGTATTCGTTAAGGGTCACAATGTGAAGATTAGGAGATTTAATTATGAATCTCCTCAAATGTCACTCTTTTTTCAAAGAAATTGAGCATCTAGATTTTCAGCTTGGTTTCAGGAGTCAGAAGACTGAAAAATTGGCTGCAAATCAAACCATAGGCAAGCTATTTCCTCAAAGCACCTCCTGAAACTGGGTTCCAAAAGTACCATGCTGTGTAGGCCAACAATCATGAGCGACTGTATTTAAGCACATATCGCCCACTGTATCCACAGGAGATATATACCCAGACTTACTGTAAATATTTGAAACTGCAGGTAATAGCAAACCCCATAGAATTGTACTGGCAGACCTAAGAAATGCCTAGAGAGACTATATTTTTCAGACAACGAATACCAGTAATTGACACCATGGATATCTGTCCCACACATACAGGGGGCAACCTGTGTATCATTGCTGAAGGACATAGTCTGCACAGTAGTTCAAGGGTTTGAAATTTCTGTCCATGTTTAAAGATACATTTAAAAAAAACTGTGAAAAAGAAACTGTAAGTATTTTGAGTCAGGGAAGATTCCAGACTAACAATGCATTTTCTTGAAGTTAGACAGATGGGATGCAATGAAGAGAGGCAATTTATATAAGCACGGAGTTTTTTGATAATGAGTTAATTTTTTCTCTGCTTGTAAAAAGGAGAAACGTACCTGCACTGCATCACTATTACTTTTGAACCCTTGTAGGTCAATGCCTCCCTTATAAAGAAAGATACAAACTATACATCCTAGATGAGGCATAGAAAGTGCCTTGATTAGAAAATACTGTACAGGTTGTAATATAGCACAATCACTAGATGTTGAATGGGAAAAAAGGCAACTATGCATATGGACCTGATGCAGACTTGTATCTAGTTGGAGGCAACACATCATATTTTTTTTAAATCTTGCAGCTTGATCTGACTTCAGAAATAATACCTTTGTAAGACATCAGATGATACCCTAAAGGTAATAATACACTGAGCAACTAAATATAGCACCAAATGTATAGTTAGCAGATCTGGAATAAAAATATGGATCTAAGAGAATTATTTACAAAATGACATGTTTCATGTGCCTGTGTACCTGTGCATGAGACAAAGAAATTTACATGCTTTTGATTTAACTGAGATGTCATGCAGGCTGCAAGATGAACAATAAACTTTGGTATCTCCAGTGCTAGACAACTGTATACAAGAAACAGAGAGAAACTTCAAGATCCAATAAAATGTGCAACATTAATGGCGAACTTCCTGTCTAGATGAATTTTATTGTGTAGCTACACTACACTGAACAACAGATATTGCATGTATATTCTCTAAAGTTCTTTTAATATTTTTATTTAGTCTACAACAACAGAAACTTGGAAATCTATCAGACATACAGATGTTCAAGATACAGCAGGGTACAGAATGTTACTAATCTCTGATCAAATCTGCATCTTCGACCAGAATTCAATTTCCACCAGAATCCATACAAGAATCACAGCTTCCATAAGAAGTAGAGGTTTTCTAGTAATAGGACCAAATAACTTATCAAGCTGATTTCCCACTCTGTCCTTTGACTGCAGAAGATAGGGACCCACCAAATGTGATCAACTAACTGAGAACTGGTATAGAACTGAGAACTGTTAAACCCTCCAAGGGTACAGATCCCCTTTGCCCTAGAACTGCTTGCTGCCAATACTCAAATGTTGTATTATGTAATAATACACTTCTAAAACTCAAGAGAGCATCATTTGAGACACCATCCCTATAAGGTGGCTTCATTGTATACAGTAGGACCCCCATATCCGCTGGGGATTGCTTTGGGGGGGTGTGGATACCAAAAACCGTGGATAATCATAGAATCATAGAATCATCCAATTCCTCCGTCTGATTTGGGGGTCTGCAGTAGAGTCCCACAATAACATCCCTGTTGTTTCCCTCCCCATTAATTTTTATCCAGATGCTCTCCACCTGGCTTCCAGTATTGACGTCATGGGTCTCTTCACTGGTGTAAATATCCCTGACATATAATGCTATTCCTCCTCCTTTCCTGTTTGGCCTGTTTCTCCTATAAAGGTTATACCCCTCTATTCCTACATTCCAATCATGCGACTCATCCCACCAGGTTTCAGTAATGCCTATTATATCATATTTGTTTTGTAGTGCGAGGAGTTCAAGTTCATCTTGCTTTATTTCCCATGCTCTGTGCATTAGTGTAGAGATTTCTAAGACAATGTGTTCCCTTTACTTGTTGCCTGTGCAAGTTTTTTTTGCCTCCCACTGTTGGTCCTTGCGCTGTTTGCCTTGTTCCCTCTATGACAGTTTGACTATTTTCTCCAGCCCTTTTGCCTTGCAGAATACTGTCTCCCTCCCCCATTTGACTCAGTTTAAAGCCCTCCTGATCAAATTCTTGAGACTGTTGGCAAAAATGTTTCTTCCAAATGTTGTAAGATGCACCCCATCTCTTGCCAGAAGTCCCCCCTCATGGAAGCGCAGTCCATGATCCAAGAATCCAAATTGTAGCGAACACCATTGAAAATAATGGAACTCCCTGTTTAAAATACCATAGAGTTGCCTTGGAGAACATAGAAAATGGCTAGAGAGTACACATTTTCTAGGATGACTCTATGGTAGGTATGCAGTTTTGTGTCCTGTGGATAACTGAATCAGTGGACAATGAATCAGTGGATACAGGGGTCCTACTGTGTCTCCCCTCCTCTCCCCAAAGAAAGGGTGGATCCCAGCTGCTGAGCTCAATGATAAGAACAAAAAGAACTGGCTTTTCTTGATAGCTGACTATGCAGTCTTAAGGAGGTTCACAAATACCTCCTTCCCCTGAAGACAAGCATCACCACCAACTTGAAAAGTACTCTTTTGTTAAAAAGAAAAATATATACAATCTTGTGACATTGCTTATGTTGTAAGCAAGCCACCATAAAATGCAAAAATGAAGGAGATTACATCCTAATGAGAATTGCATCTGCCTCAGCCAGTAGTTCTTAACACCAAAATAAAGACATTGCCCAAATAACATTTAATTAGACATCCTGACAAACTCAGTTCTTCCATGTTACTAAAATCAATCTCTTTGGAAGCTTGGATGGGGAGGCACTGGCATCAGATACTTTATGCTGCATCACCCATCTGCCTCTTGCCCGCTCCTTCTTCAACCAAGTCTCCATAGACAAGGAAGGAAGTTGTAGAATTTTGCCCATTCATTTCTTCTTCCTCAAATTCTGGTAACAACTTCCTGTTTCCCTCTCTCTGGTTCACTTCTATGACCTTAACCCCCTATAAGCATTCAGCAAAACTTTTGGCTGGCTTACAATGGCTGATTAACAAAACAAAAAAAAAAACTCTCCCTCCTATTTCATTACATACACATCATCAAGAAATATTCCATCTCTGCAGAAGGAAGAAGAATGCATTTTCCATTTACAACCCTACACCAGAGACCTCTGGGCTTCAATGGATTCCCATCTTGCATATCCCAAGGCAGGAAAGAGTGGGGGTTATTTCATGCATTTCCTTGATTAAAAAATTCTGATGGCCGCCATTTTAGAATTCAAACGTACCAAATGCAACAATATGAAAATCCAGCAATAGGAGGATAATAAACACATCAATGAATTAAGACCTTTGTGTGCAAAAGCAGCACTATGTATCACACTAGCCACACTCAAAGTCCTCAGATCCAAGGGACCAGGTTGCTGTCATTTCCTTCAGAAACTGGAGAAAGTTGCTGCAACTTTCATCATTTTTCATAAAAAGGAATTAAACCATTCAGCACTACCAGAACACAGCACAGCAGAAGGCTATTGTTCTATTCATCCTACATCATATTAAAAAGTGTTGCCTAATGATCATGGAATTATATGGAAATTTGATCATGTGGAGTAGAGTGCTGGCAATCACAGCAAGTTAGCAGAGCTAGGTATAAGGCAATAAAATGAAATTACTGTATAGCACAGGAAATACAGCCGTCCATCCACATTTGTGGGTTAAGCACTAATGGATTTTATTATTTGTAGATTGAAAAAAATATGTTCTCTTTAGGCATGTCTAGGTCATCCAGCGTGATTCCATGGTCAACTGCCAGCAGACGTTGACCACAAATCACACTGGAGGACCTAGAAATGCTAGGTAGAAAACTTCTCTAGGCATGTCTAGGACCTCCAGTACAAATCTATGATCAACTTCCAGTAGAAGTTGCCCATAGAATTGAACTGGGGGACTTAGTCATGCCTAGAGAAATGTTATCTCAGGTTAAAAAAAAACAACCAACCACAGTGGGCCTATATTCACAGTTTTCCACTTTCACAGGGGTCTGGTGCCCCAACCCCTGTGAAAGTGGAGGGCCTACTCTAGATACAAATCAAGCAAATTTTTGAATTGCTCTGTTTGCATTTGCAGGAAACAAACATCACGCTTTGCACTCATGTATACTGTACATCTTTTCTACACCAAACATATGTTAACAGAGGGGAAAGTCATATGGGAAGCAGTCACCAATGCTAGCCACAAAATTATGAGAAGGTACGCTTTTTATGGTGACATACCTGTGCTGCAGGAACTTTAGCTGATCTCCTTGGCCTAGTGACGTCTTGACCCATTGAAGGAGGTTGGCAATACGTTCCAGGACCAGGAGTATCAGTGCAGAACTCTCTGAAACGCTTCTCTTTATATCGAAGACTTTGCCCCCCTTTAATAGTTTTCTGGTCCAAAGAAAATTTAAAAGAAAAATAGTACATGAGGGTAATGGTCATTACCACTGTTCATATAATACCACCCATTTACACGGAACACATTAAAAAACAAGACAAGATCCTACTGAAAGATATACATTCAAGAAAATCTACTCCCTCAAAAATGTTTCTAAAAGTGGTGCAATTGTTTTTTGCCTGCTCCTAATGAACTGGCAAAACCAAACATGTTCCTTATAGTTCAGATGTTCCTTCCAGTTCAGGACTAGTGGGACAACAGAGGAAGCGGGGAGAAGGTATAGGCAAGGAAAGTACATGCAATTGTTTAAGTTGTACATACTTAAGCTAGATAGAGGAATAGGGATTTCGTCAAAGCCTTCATGGAAAATACAGGTTCTAAGGAAGGATTAGAGGAGCAAAGGCTTGGAAGGAGAAACTGGGGGAGGGGTATCTCTTTTCTTCCACCAAGCTTTTTTTCCTGGGGGAAAAATGGAGCAATTGGATTATGGGATATTTTCTTTTAGAGTTACGAACAAAACATTTAAAACAAGGTGTTCATACATCTACTCCCTTAAAAGTATTTCTAAATGTGGTACAATTGTTTTTTGCCTGCTCCTAATGAACTGGCAAAACCAAACATGTTCCTTATAGTTCAGATGTTCCTTACAATTCAGAACTGGGTAGCTCCATTTTTGCTAACACCACATGCTTTTCAAACTTTAAAAAAGGGGGTTCCACTTGCATGTCACCACCATTTTGGGTATAGGGTGCGACAATCTGCAGTTGGTCATATCCGCAGATACAGAGCCCACATATACACAGGATTTATTGTATTAGATAAACTTTATTGATGGTAAAAGAGGCAGCAGATGGTGAAAAGCAGAAAAGCATTCCAACCGTTGGGGTCCAGCATCCCCTCATAGCCAATGGTAGAACTGGGCCCCCAAACTAATTATACCCACATTATCCCTGGCCAGCAATCAAATTCAATTCCCATAGCTGGCTATATGGGGCCCATGGAATGATGTGCATCCCCTCCAAAGCAAGGCCAAAGGAAGATGGACTTCAAACGGTTATATAGTGCAGAAGCAAAGAAAAAATCAAAGAGTTTAAGCAAGACCCACTTCCCTCCCTCCATAGCTATGAGAATTGTGCAAGCAGGTTAGTTACAAAGGAAAACTGATTCCTCTCATCCATTCTCAGCATTCATATCTTTTCTCAGCCTCAAACTACCAAGCTACTGCAAAAAGTAACTAACAAAGTCATTAATATAAATTAACCCTTTTCATGCCACTGGACAGCTGTTAACATTTGGCCATGATGCTAACAAGGACTCTGAAGCCCATCTGCCTAGTGGCAGTGGCCCAACTCACTACATGTGATCATGTCAAAGCATATCACACCAATTATGCTATTTTATACCAGAAATCTAATATAGCGCTATTCGCAAATCTGCATGCTAGTAAGGTCTCATGACCTTGATTCTGATGAACATACACCAAGTTAAATGGTATTTTGGGCCATGTAGCAACAGGAGGACTAATGTACTGTTCATCCTTGAAATATGATGGATCAGCAAAAGCATTCAGAAGAATGACTGGCAGTGACAGAATAGAAAAAAGGTAGCCAAGGGTGAGTTTACTTATTTAAAAACAGGTCAACCCCTATTTCCATGGGTCTGGTATCCATGTTTGGAAAAATACAGTATGCTCTCTCTAGGCATTTCTAGGTCCTACAATATGATTCTATGGTCAACGTCTGACATTAATCTCATTGATAATAATAGGATTCCCTATTATCCACAGTTTCAGATACCCACATGGTTTCTTGAAACATATCTACTATGGATATGGGAGTTGACCTGTATTTGTATCCAGCTCTATATCATGGAGTCACAGGGTGGAATACAAATAAAATCAATTTAAACAGTTTAAGGCAATTCAGAATTTAAAACAATTAAAATAATTTAAAACCAACTAAAACATACTAAAACATTTAAAAAATTAAAATAGCTTTAAAAATTCAAAACCATGTTCATGTACATTTTGGAAACTCATGTACTAACATGGTGCTAAAACGAAATGAACACCAAAGTTGCTGATGGGATCAACAGAAAGGCAAGAAAGGGATTCCGTGAATTATTAGGGGGTGGAAATGTTATATCATGGGTCAAAAGAGCGTTTAATAAGACGAGAGTAGATTTCCAAAGCAGCATGAAGATCAGATCTGAATTTGGTCCTACCTACCAGAAGACAACAGCATTATTCCCCTTGCTAGCTGAGTTCCTGAGTTTCTTTAGATAAGGTTCACATATAGGTGCTACTTCATCCAGTATTCTATTTGCATACTTAGGATGCAGTAGTGTCTAACAATGCCTTTCAATACCAGAAGGTGGTACACCTGACCTAGTCATGGCCATGCATATTCTAATGAATTCTAGAAAGGACCACTGTAATATAGAATCATAGAATCATAGAATTGCAGAGTTGGAAGAGACCACGAGGGCCATCCAGTCCAACCCTCTGCCATGCAGGAAATCACGATCAAAGCATCCCTGACAGATGGCCATCCAGCCTCTGTTTAAAGACCTCCAAGGAAGGAGACCCCACCACGCTCCAAGGGAGTGCATTCCACTGCCGAACAGCTCTTACTGTCAAAAAGTTCCTCCTAATGTTGTGGTGGAATCTCTGTTCCTGGAGCTTGCACCCATTGCTCCGTGTTCCAGTCTCTGGAGCAGCAGAAAACAAGCCTGCTCCATCCTCAATGTGACACCCCTTCAAATACTTAAACAGGGCTATCATATCGCCTCTCAACCATCTTTTTTCCAGGCTAAACATACCCAGCTCCCTAAGTCTCTCCTCATAAGGCATCGTTTCCAGACCTTTCACCATTTTAGTCGCCCTCCTCTGGACACGCTCCAATTTGTCAATATCCTTTTTGAATTGTGGTGCCCAGAACTGGACACAGTATTCTAGGTGAGGCCTGACCAAGGCAGAATAGAGCGGCACTATTACTTCCCTTGATCTGGACACTATACTTCTATTGATGCAGCCCAAAATCGCATTGGCCTTTTTAGCTGCTGCATCACACTGTTGACTCATGTTCAACTTGTGGTCTACCAGGACTCCTAGATCCCTTTCGCACGTGGTCTCATTCAGCCAGGTCTCCCCCATCCTATATCTATGCATTTCATTTTTTTCGCCCTAAGTGCAGTACCTTACATTTCTCCGTATTGAATTTCATTTTGTTAGCTTTGGCCCAGCTCTCCAGTTTATCCAGGTCATCTTGAATTTTGATCCTATCCTCCAGGGTATTAGCTACTCCTCCTAATTTGGTGTCATCTGCAAATTTGGTAAGTATGCCCCTAAGTCCTTCATCCAAGTCATTGATAAAGATGTTGAACAGCACTGGGCCCAGGACAGAACCCTGTGGCACCCCACTGGTCACATCTTTCCAAGATGAAGAGGAGCCATTGCTGAGCACCCTTTGGGTTCGGCCGGTCAACCAATTACAAATCCATTGAACTGTTAACTTGTCTAGCCCACATTTTACAAGCTTGTTTGCAAGAATGTCATGGGGAACCTTGTCAAAGGCCTTACTGAAATCAAGGTATGCGATGTCCACAGCGTTCCCTTCATCTACCAAGCTGGTAATTTTATCAAAAAAAGAGATCAGATTAGTCTGGCATGACTTGTTACTCTGAAACCCATGTTGACTTTTTGTGATTATGGCATTGCCTTCTAAATGTTCACAGACTCTCTGTTTAATGATCTGCTCTAGTATCTTCCCTGGTATTGATGTCAGACTAACTGGACGATAATTGTTGGGATCCTCTTTTTTCCCCTTTTTGAAGATATGCACTATATGTGTTCTATCCAAAAATGTTCAGGCTTCTGTTTGCCCAACATACTGCTGCCAGAGTACTGCCTTA
Source organism: Gambelia wislizenii (assembly GCA_030847615.1). Classification (NCBI taxonomy): domain Eukaryota; kingdom Metazoa; phylum Chordata; class Lepidosauria; order Squamata; family Crotaphytidae; genus Gambelia; species Gambelia wislizenii. The sequence continues at coordinate 30,124,518 of JAUMIR010000005.1, forward strand.
GGCTAACAGAGTAAAATATGTAATGTGGACAACCTCAAGACAAACAGGCATATCAGTTAAACTTCATTCCCTATCAATGTTGCCCTTTTTAATCTAAGTCCAATTTATGGTACATATTCTTAGACCTGAAAACCCAAATAGCCAGGGAGCAATGTACTTTAAAGTCTATTCTCTCCCATATATTCCCTCACATAATTTCTGTGAAAAAAGTAAAGTGAATGATGTGCCTTCACTAGCTGAGGTTCAATGAGGAACTATAAAAGATAAGGCCATTTCCATGGTATCCCTTCCTATGGAGACCCATTTAGCCCCATCATGTTTGGCTTTTTATCACCTGTTAAAAACCTTGTCATTCTGGAAGGGTTTTTGTGGTAACAGTTGTTTTCAATTCTGATAGTTTTTCAGTATCGTGCTCTTAGTCCTGTAGACCAATTTTTGTTAATATTTGTTTGTTCTGTTACTCAGGGCACTGGATTTTATTAATGTTTTGGGCTACAGCTATTATTGTTTGAGTATATTTTTAAAGTACAGTAATCTGTCTCTTAGCCACTTTTTGCTTCTTTTGAAAGAAAATCTTCTAGTCAAACAAAAATGCTGCTTGGAGAAGCTGAAAATAAGTGTTCTGCTTTCCAGATATTCAGGGGTCAATGCAAGCACCATTCTAGTATGCTGCATATTAGATATTTCAAGCTGGCCAATAAAAAGTAATATCTGCAATGCTTCACTACATCATTCAATTCACAAAGGGAAAAAACCACCCTTTTCTATACTTTATTTAGATCACTACTTCTAGCCTGCCAAAAAAAATATATGTGCAAAGCCTCATCCTTTTCAAACTATAAAGGGTAGCCAAATTCAAATCTGCTTTATTCACATGAGAGAATGCTAAAGGAGTTTGCTTGTGTGCATGCATGCACATACACGCAAACCAGACACATGCACACACACATATATATATATGGTTATAGAACAAAAACTGCTACCAAGAAGATGTTTGAAAATTTTCCCTTTTAAAATGATAAAATGAATATTCAATACCACATTTATAAGAAAAAGACCTAAGGCAGATTTCTCCAACCTTAGGCACTCCAGATGCACAGCACTACAGCTCCTATAATCCCTAGCAAACACATCCACTGGCAGCCCTGTTTCTATTTTCTGCAAAATATTATTTATACCAGAATATAAGCACAACACTGATAATGGCTACAGTAATTGTTTTTTTCCCTGGGGGTTGTTTAGACAAGGGGAAAAAATCCACAAAGAATGTGGGCAGAATAGCTTTTGTTCAGATGGGCTCCTGCCGGGATTCTCCATATTGGGAAGAAGGGGGGCTAAAAACGCCAAATAGTTCACGATAACAGCATTAGCTGTTTATCGTGATTTTTTTTAAAATTATGCAAAAATGCACATAACCGCCCATGTAAACAACCAATTCAAACAGGGGCAGATTGAAGAAGTCAAATATGATTGGTTGCACCTCGGTGGGGGTGGCTTGCAAGAGACGAAGTGGCCAGAGCCACTATTGTTGTTTTTTTAAGTGAAAGATCATGTGAACAATCATTCAAGTGGCAGAGCAAAAATATATTTTTTTTAAAAAAGAAGAAAATCGCTCTTCCGCATCTGTTATTCAAGTACAAAAAAGGGGAGGAGAATGGAGAGAGATTTTCGGCAGGCAATTCACTCACAGCCACCATCCTTTCTCGAGGGCACGCTCCATGTAAACTGCAAACTCAGCTATTTTTTCATACCAGTGATCTTGTGAATGAGTCGTGGGCACAAATGCACACAGCTGCGATAGGGAGGTAAGGTGCTATTTTTCGCAATTAATTCTCCCGTCTAGCTGCATCCCTTGTTATTGTTAACTACCATCAAGTCAACTTTGACTTATGGTACCCCTATGAATGAGAGACTTCCAAGTCACCTGCTCAGGTCTTGTAGACTCAGGGTCACGGCTTCCTTCACTGAGTCTATTCATCTATAATGCAGTCCTCCATCTTTTCCTACTGCTTTCTACCTTACCCAGCATTACTGTCTTTTCTAGTGAGTCATGCCTTCTCACGATATGTCCATTTAGTTTAGTCAGTTTAGTCATCTTGATTTCTAGGGAGAGATCAGGTTTGATTTGCTCTAGAACCCATTTGTTTGTCTTTTTAGCAGTCCATGGTATCTTTAGAACTCTTCTCCACTACCACATTTCCTACCAGCTTTCTTCACTGCCCAGCTTTCACAGCCATACACAGAAATTGGAAATATAATGGCATGGACAACCCTAACTTTAGTATTCAGTTATACATCTTTACACTCCAGGATGTTTTCTAGTTCCTTCACAGCTGACCTTCCAAGTCCTAGACTTCTTCTGATTTCTTGACTGCAGTTTCCATTCTGGTTAATAATCAAGCCAAGGAATGGAAAATCTTAAATTATTTCAATGACTTCATTGCCTATTTTAAAGTCACCAGCATTAAGGCCATGATATTGAGAACACAGCTGCGCTGGGCAGGGCACGTTCTAGGATGGAGGACCATCGCCTCCCAAAAATAGTACTCTACGGTGAACTCACTATGGGTCAGTGTAAGATGGGCACTCCAAAAAAATGATACAAGGACTCCCTGAAACAACATCTCAGGCTTGGCCAAATTGATCACCAACAATGGTCCGCCCTGGCCTCACATCGGGAGGCATGGAGACGCACTATCCATAGTGCTGCAGCCTTATTTGAGAACTCACGCCAAACAAGTCTTGAAAAGAAATGACAATGCAGAAAGAATCACAACCCGGAAACATCACCCAAGGAGACCTCCTGCTGTGCTTTCTGCAACTGGACTTGTTTATCTCGGATTGGCCTTTTTAATCATCAACGCGCTTGCATAAAGCGCGGGATGAGTCCTTCCTGAATCTTTGTTTGCGAAGAAAAGCCAGACAGAGACAGACAGAAATCGTCTGTGGTCATCATTTTTGTTTTTTTAATGTTCAGCTGTAAACCTGCCTTTGCACTTTCTTCCTGGACATTCGTCAGTAATCATTCTTTGCTATTTTCTGCTAGTATTATGGTGCCATATGCAAATCTTACATTGTTGAGATTCCTTCCTCCAATTTTCACAACTCTTTCCTCCAAGTCTAATCCTGCTTTACATATGATACATTCAGCGTACAAGTTAAGTGGATAGAGTGATAAAATGTTGCCGTGTCTGACTCCCTTGCCATTTAGAAACGATTCTGTTTCTCTGTATTCTGTCCTGACAGTAGCGTCTTGTCCTCAGTACTGGTTATGTATCAGGACAAACGAATATTGTGGCACATCCATTCCTTTAAGAATAATCCAACGTTTTTCATTATCTACACAATCAAAGGTTTAGCTATAATCTATAAAGCACAGGCTGACTTTCTTTCTGAAATTCTCTAGTGTATTCCTTTACCCAATATATGTTTGCAGTATCATCCCTAGTGCTTCTTCCTTTCCTGAACCCAACTTGGACATCTGGCATTTCTTACTCCATATGTGATAAAAGTCTTTGTTGTAGAATTTTGATCATCACTTTGCGTGCATGGGAGATTAATGCAATGGTCCTATGATTACTGCAATTCCTGGTTTCCCCTTTCTTTGGCATTAAAATGTATACTGAGCCTTTTCCAATCTGTGGACTTTTGTTTTTGTTTTCCATATTTGCTGACAGATTTTAGATAGAACTAGAGTAGATTCTTTCTTTTTATTATGATATTTATACAAATTTGTTGAATTAAAATAATTATATCGGGAGCCATTAATCACAACTACAGTGATTTATCCACCTTCTAATTTTGTCATATAAGCAGCCATCATACTGATTTATTTTATTTATTTATTTAGAGTATTTATACCTCGCTCTTCAGCCACAAAGACTCTCAGAGAGGCTTACAAATGGTTAAATTAACTGTTTCCTGTCCTCAAGCTTACAGTCTAAATACTGAGAAATTATCTCTGACATCTAGCTGTCTAACAGCTAGAAGACAATATTCAGTTATCTTTCACCACATATAGACTCCATTGTTTATAGCCATATGTGAGGACAATAAAAAAGTAAAACATCTAGTACTGTACATACAAAGCAAACAACACAATAACTTCAATACCACAAACCGAAAACAAATAAAACCAGTCAGACTTTCAAGTATTGCAGCTACATATTTAGTCTCAAAATGTCACTTAGAATATTAGAAGAGAATCAAAATCAAGTAAGAAAATCAAGAGCACAAATCATATCTTGATGACCCTCATATACTAAACTCAGTTTTTCAACCAAAGCAAATTTTAACATCTTTCCATTAACCCGAGGTCATGCAGTAAAGCTAAAAGGTGGGATATTTGGGGAAGATAAATGGGAAATACTTCTTAACATAGCATATAAACGATATAATTTGCGACTCCTAGATGTAGTGATTAATCACCAACATTAACAATTTTAAAATAGGATCATCAGATAAATTCATGGAGAAGGCTATCAAGTGGCTACTACTCATGATTCCTATATGCTTGTTCCAGACATATACTTCTAAACACCAAGAAAACCAGGAATTGGAGCCAAAATCATCCCTCACATAGGGACATATGTACCCCAAGAATGCCCTGTGCTGTGGTCTTTTAGTCCCTACCCACATTATTGATGGCAGTTACTGTTTAAGCAGCCTATTAAACATCTTTTGTACCTATTTTGACATAAAATAGGAGAAACAGAACAAAAATAATTCACTAAAAATATGGATAGATTGAGTCCAACTAAATTTATTGTCAAATATAGGCACACAACAACGACAAATACCACAGAGCAGTTACTGTTGCTGGAATGAAGTTGCAAAATTCATCTATTAAACCCAGTAAAATTTTACCTGTGTTCTCTCAATTTCATAATGTCCTGGCCCTGGAATTTCATCCTCAGCATTTTGAGAACTGCTTTCAAGACCACGACTTGTCAGAGAAAGAAATGGAGCAAAGCCACCTGCAAAGACGAGGAAAAAGCATACACCTTTGAAAGGCTTACTCTTATAACACATGTTCTTATAATACATAAAGCCCTCCCTCCATCCCAACAGCCACTGTCCTGGCCGGGGAGGGAGAGAAGAAGCAGCAGGCACAGTTCCATCATGCCTAGGTCCAGAAGCAGAGGAATGGTCCTCCCTCCAACCCAACTGCCACTGCTCTGGCCTTGGAAGGAGAGAAGAACTGGCAGTATCTGCTGGATTGAGAAGATTATCACACAAAGCTGTTTTGCTGTGGCAATAGCATTATAAAAGGAAACAAATAACATACCGCTTTGAAAACGTTGTGTATCACACCTATCTTCTTTCCCAGAACTGCTCTGCTTCGAAAACTCTCCTAGTGCAATAAGTTTCTTTCTTCAATGCTGCCATTACAGCAGTCACATGGCAGGACAGGGTCTATTTCTCCTCCCTCACCTCCCCCTTGCAATTCCAGAACAGGTTAACTCCATGCCTGTCGGCTTTTTATTTTTATCTTTGCTGTGCTTGCGTAAATACAGCAAAAAAAAATTTTTTTTTAATGATTTTTATTTTATCATTTTGCTGCAATTATGCAGACACAGCAAAATAATTTTTTTTAAGAAAATGGTCAGGCACGGAGTTAGCCTGTTATGGAATACCGAGGGGGAGGGAGGAAAATCAGGCTCTAGGATTGTTCTAATGCCCACATTCACGTGAAGAGACTTATCGCACCAGCAAACTCCTGGAACAGCATCAATATTGGGAGTTTATTGAGTCTGCATACTAGTACTCAAAGAACTGTTCAGTTAATTGTGGGTACCTATGGAGAATTTAACAGAGATCTCTCAACAGCCCTCTCTGCCTCATTACACAGCATGTCACTAGAACATTCTAGATCATTCACTGAAGCTGAACAGCTGGGCATTCAGAAGAGATAAAGGAAATACTATTTCAAACAGCACATAAACGATGGGATTTGCTATGACAAGAGGAAGTAATTAGCAACCAGTTTGACCAGCATTAAATGGGAATTATACAAAATTATACTGGGCATGATGGCTATCTATCTAACACAGTGGTGGGCAGCTGTAGAAGGATAGGTGGCCACGTTAGCCAGGAGACCTCAGAGGGCCGTACCCCTCAGCGCTTTTTGCCCCAAAATGCCCTCTAAAGGCAACAGGAGCATTTTTACTAGGTTTGGGGGCCTTCCTGTTCTCTTCTTGTTTCACTTCTTAATCACATCCTCCCTCAAAAAAAAAAAAAAAGGCCTCTATTAGACTTAAATTGTCCAAGGGCAGGCCCAAAACATGGTCAAAATATCCCCCTACCTCCTAGAGGATATTTTGAAGTAAAAAATATTTTTTAAAAAGTAACAAAAATTTGGTAAAAAATTGAGGGCCCTGGCAACCACAAAATGGCCCTGGGGGTGCATGGTGCACTGGGCACACTTTGCCCATCCCTAATCTAGCAGCTCTCTCCACCTATCCCCTTTTTCTCTAGTATGCATATGTGAGATTTAGGAAGAGATCTTTGTTGTCCCTGCTTTTGAACCACTCTCTCTTTGCTTCTCCTGTTAGCACCCTCTCAACCCCAAATTGCGCCAGTACCAAATCCTGATCCCCTTGTAATTTGAATCTTTCTATAGGACTTCCAGGTATTTGAATGACAGCCAAGATCTTGAGACCCTCTCAGCCTTGAGTTTCCTTATCTGAGTTAATATTTCCCCAACCTGAAGCAATTGTTTCATAAGCTAGTTATTTGTCTTATTATTCATTCATTATTAGCCACTGATGAAGCCCTATCACAATATTTGCTATTCCCCAATGTAATTACTATGGCCCTTATCGCACTATACTGTTATAGCACTATTATTCCACTTTTACTGCTATGGCTGCCTCCTGTGAAATCCTGGGATTTGAAGTTTAGAGAAGAGCATTTAGCATTCTCAACCAGAAAACTCTTAGGCTTCACTAAACTACAAACCCCAGAATTCCACAGGAGGCAGCCATAGCAGTTAAAGTGGAATAATACTGCTATAACAGTGTATGTTTGTGTGTATTCAATAAAATTCCTCTTTAGATGGTTCTAAGTGGGTTTTGTTTATTGGGTCCAATCTGCATAAAATGCCTGCCAAGGACAAAAGATCCCTTACAGGTGTGTAGAACTAAGGCTCTGGAAGACAAGGTTTTGAATCCCCACTCAGTCATGGAAGCTCACCTTGATCAAGTAACACACTCTCAGCCTTAGAGGAAGCAATGGCAAACTTCCTCTGAATAAATCTTTCCAAGAATAACCTATGTTGGGCTTGCTGTAAGTCAGAGTTGACTTGAAGGCTCATAACAACAACAGCATACTCAGAACATGCATGAGTTCATACATGTGGTCTGAGAGCAAATCTTGTAGCAACATTTTAAATTTTAAATTTAATGTGCCTACTAATAATTATCTAATCAACCAGCCTACTTATTCTACTTTTGCAGGCAAAGATACTTCCACAGAAGAAAAAGCATATACTAAATGAAAATATTTACCAGTATCTGTTGCAACTCACATTCAGATAACCTCATATCATTTAATATATGCCTTAATGTACAGAAACCTCACGAAATGTGTAAACATCTACATTTTCACAGCTGGAAATATAAAGTGTTTAACAGAATTGCCATTCTGATCTGGTTCAAAGAAAATGTAAATGCCACACACATGTGTAAATAATAACACAGGCTGCCTTGATCATTACCTCATACTGAGAATACATCTGTCCTAAACAACAAAACCATTAAAAATACCCTGGTTGGAGAAAAGGGGTGGTAAGAACAGACTGCTTTTAAACTGAACTGTTACTATACAGTGCTCTGTTGCCTTGCAAGCATATAAACTACCTTTCAAATTAGAACTTCTTTCTGATCATGTAGCTGGGCACAATATGTCTATAGCACTTGATTTCCAGTATACTGAACCAATATCTTTCTAATAAACTGCAATTGTTGACTTTTCTTTTTTAAAAAAATTATTATTTTGGGCCATTATTAACTTTTTTCTATAAAGCTAGGATTTCTACAAGAGCCAAGTTCTTAAGTTCCAAGAATAACAGCAGGGAAACTGGATTTTCCTATACCTTATTTAAACACCACTTGCATCTGGTTGGCTTAAACAAAATTCTAGTGGATATTACTTTCTATATTCCCATGCTGCTAGGCAGAGCAAACTGTGTGTTATGAAAGGACAAATCTGAGAAGCAATGGCTCAAATAATGGTTAAGGCTCAGCTGTATTTGTCCTCACTATATATTAATTTGTATTACAGCTCTTCTCAGCTTGAGGCAGCAGAGTCAAACTAGCTATGACCCATACACTCTGTGTATGTGCATATGCCTTCAAGTTGCCTGTTGATTTATGATGACCCCATAAATTTAATAGGTTTTCTTCGGCCAGGAATACTTAGAGGTGGTTTGCCACTGCCTTCCTCTGAAATAGGTATAGCCTACAGCACCTGGTATTCTTTGGCAGACCCCCCATCCAAATACTAACCAGGGGTGACCCTGCTTAGCTTCCAAGATCAGATGGGATTTGGTGCCTTCAGGGTATTTAGGCCCTTGACTCATACACTTCCTGTTAAAATCTTGGCTGATACAATCCAATTGTGAGCTTTTTTTCCCTTATTAATTTGTGCATAACTTTCACATTTTGCAACTGGGAAAAGAAAACAAAAGCTAAATCTGCTTTAGGCATACTGCAAATTAGAAAGAGTCTTTTCCCAACCATGAAAAGCATAAAAATAAGTATTAGCTGCCTTGTATACAGGGATAAAGGTGGGATATAAATCAAATAAATGAATGGGTGAATCTATGTAAATAATAAATAATGCAAATTAATAAAAACTGAGCTCCTTAGGGGGAAACACGAGTGAGCTCCCCTAATAATAAGAGGATTTTCTGCAGTCTGTAACATCTGTTTATTGGAATAGTATTTATCTTTGTAACAATTAAGGTAAGAGTATTGCCTACTGAACTAGATGTGCTTTTAAAAAAAAGTAGGGGGATGGTAGGACATGGGGAGCAGCAACTACAGTTCCCTCTGTCCCTGGGACAGAGGGAAAGGGGAATGACAAGCATGTTATCTTGGGAGAGGGGCCCACAGAAGTTTGTTGGTTGTTTGCAAAATGTCCCAGTTCAAATAACTCTAAATAGTCTTGGTGATAGTCCGAGCAGGTTGAACATGCTGCTGGTAAGTTTCGGATTGGTGAATGGTGGAATAACCACTATCCACCACTTCATGCTGGATGAATATGCCAACCTGGCATGTATCACAGCAATCTAGTTGGATGATAATGGGGGAGCCAATCTCTCTAAGTCAAAGTTTCTCAACCAGGCTTCTCTGGAATCTTAAGGTTCCACAAGAAGTCGTTAAGGGCACTGTGAGGGATCATGATTGGAAAAAATAAACTTTTTTGAGCAGTAGATATCATAATTTTTATTCAGGGGTTCCCTGAGACCTGAAAATTATTTCAAGGGTTCCTCCAGGGTAAAAAGATTGAGAAAGGCTGCTCTAAAGTTTGGCCACTAGAGTTCTCTGTCCATTAGCAAGAGAGACCTGAGAGGCAGGGAAGTGGAATTGCACCAGTCTATCATGGTTATTTCTGCTGACAACATGCCAATCTTTTTTAAAAAAAACTTCAGTATGTTTATACATGCATGTGTTTTTTATTGGTATCTCTTTTTATTACAAGCCACATTGAGTCCCAGCTTTGGAAAAAGGTAAAATATAAACAAACAAATACAACAAGATACAATCTATAATAACACAGAGGTACAGTACAGCCAAATGCAATTCAAATTGTATTATACTGCAGCTTAACCTGACTTTTGAATTAGACTTGACTTTCCATTACAAAGAGCCCAATGCTACACTTGTTTACTTGGACATAAATCCCACTAAGTTAACTCCTAAATAAATGTCTACAGGAATAGGGGTGGGGAGTAGATTAACCACATTCAATCTGAATTATTCTTTCTCTATGTTTGAGCCATTTTCAAAGGATTTAACTAAAAACAAATACTAAAAAGTAGGCTCAACAGACCTGAGAAGTATTATTTGTTCAAACTTTGAAATTACTATCCAAAATTATATTTATTATTTATTTCTGCATGTTCTTGAAAAATTGGCCTGAGGATGTGCAACTCACCTAGATTAACTAGAAAACATGTCCCGTTTTGTTCATTGGGACTCTATCCCAGAGATGGGTGCAAATGCAATCTAGGAGTGCTATGCATGTGCAGTTACTTGAGGACTGGGACACACTAAATTCAGAAACTCATAGGATTATGCAACACAGCTGTAAGTATGCAATATATTGCTTGGTAATAATTTTTCACTAAGTGTGCACAGCTGTGATTTAGCTTTCAATGTACTGTACAGTATTTCTGAAGCAAGCACAAAAAAATGCTAGATTCATCCAAGCACAAATACATGATAAGTGTGCATATGACAAATAAACACCCAGCAATGGGGAAATTAACACTCTCTTCCCTTACATACTTTTACAGAACCTATTGGTAGTTTAGTGAACACAAAACCACCATTTCCAGTCCAGTGCCCAAGCTTGTTTTCTGCTGCTCCAGAGACTAGGACACAGAACAATGGGTTCAAACTATAGGAAAAGAGATCCTAACTAAACATTAGGAAGAACTTCCTGACAGCAAGAGCTGTTTGACAGGCAATACACTGCCATGTAGTGTGGTGGAGTCTCCTTCTTCGGAGGTTTTTAAACAGAGGCTGGATGGCCATCTGTCAGGTATGATTTGATTGTGTATTCTTGCATGGCAGGGGGTTGGACTGGATGGCCCTTGTGGTGAAAACATTCAAAAGAGAGGGCCTCAAGATCACAGTTTTACTATGGCTTGCACAGGAGTAAGCCCCACTGACTCCTTTTACAACCAAGTAAACGTGTTTGGGCTGAAGTTGAGAAAACCCCCAAAACTTAACCCCACTATAGATCAAAGCTCAGAGACTTTTTTGTACTACAACTCCGAGAGTCCCCCAGCCAACATGGCCATACTGAGGGTTGTGGGAGTTATAGCCCTAAAGCTAACTTTTTCAAGCTCTGATAGAAGTTCTCGTTATTTTACTCTAGCACAGTGGTTCTTAACCTGGGGCCTGGGGACCCCCAGGTAGCCACCATGTCCCCACAAGTGGTCCATGAAGGCTAGAAAGTTGCTTGAGCCACCTCCTCCCTAGTGGAGCGGCCATGTGACAGGAGCCAAGGCAAAGGCTGGCTGGCTGGGCTTGCACATTGCCATTCAATCTGCTCCAGCCACAAACTTGCAGGAAGAAGCAGAAGTCCTCCTTCCCGCTCCAGTGCCTGTGAGGGAAGGTTTAATGGATGGTGTAATTGTATCATCATCAACATCATCATCATGGTTTTAAATCTTGAGTTAAGTCTTGGGGATTCACAGCAACAAAGAGTATTTAAAGGGGGTCCCTGGTAAAGAAAAGGTTAAGAACCACTGCTCTAGAGTACCACAGAGCCATCCAGTGTATACAATTCCACTCATGGGTGGCAGAGAGAGAAGGGGAAATGAATGGGGACTGTGGATAGGATTGCCAGGATGAAAACTGGAGAGGCCGCCAGTCCATTTTTAATGGCTGTGTCGAAGAGGGTGGTTCAGCAGATGGTTTTTGCCCCACAACCAAGTAACAAGCAACACCCACTGAATTCCCTGCTTCTACACAGTCACTCCCATCCACACTACACAAACAATCCAGCTTGAAACTGGATTATTTGCCATGGCTCCTTGCCTATACAATACTAGGATTTGTAGTTTGGTGAGGCACCTGCAGCACTCTTGGGGAGAGAACAGGAAAGACCTTGCAAAGCTACAAATCCCAGGGTTCCATAGGAAGGAGCCATGGCAAATCATCCAGTTTCAAAACTGATTGTTCATATAGTGGATTAAAGGACGCCAGTTTGAAGCGAGATTATTTGCCATGGCTCCTTGCCTATGCAATACTGGGATATGTAGTTTGGTGAGGCACCAGCAGCACTCTTGGGCAGAGAACAGGAAAGGCCTTGCAAAGCTACAAATCCCAGGGTTCCATAGGAAGGAGCCATGGCAAATCATCCAGTTTCAAAGTGGATTGTTTGCACAGGGTGGATTAAAGGCTACCCGTTTGAAACGGGATTATTCGTCATGGCTCCTTGCCTATGGAATACTGGGAATTGTAGTTTTCCAAGGTCTTTCGTCTCGCCTCCAATTTTCACTGTTGGGAGGAGAAAGGTGGGCTTCGCCTACCAATAACCCCTGTGAGGGGAGAAAGTGCAGGTCGAGGGAAGCCTGAGACGGGAGGCTTTTCCCCCTCTCTCCCCCACCACCACCACCTCCAACCGCCCTCACCTTGGAGTTGCCGGCTCTTGGAAGGCAGGTCATAGTAGCCAGGGCCCAGGTGGGGCTCGGTGCAGCCTAGAGTCAGCGTCAAGGCGCGGGGGGCCCGGTCGTACATGCCTCCTTTGCCTGCTCACCGGCCCAGGCGCTCTGGTCGCCATGGCTACCGCCAACACGCCGCCCCGGGCCTTGCCAGAAAAGCCGGGCCCGCCCCTTTCGGGATCGCTCCCCAAAGTGAACCCCAAATTAGGCTTTGGGGTCCGTAGCCACTTCTATTGAGGTACCCCCCGCTCTCCCTGGGCTGTTTTTAAAGGGGTCTCCTTGCAGGGAGGGCGTAGGATTTAAGGCGTGTGCAAGGTAAGGCGTGCATGCAAGGTAATAATGGAGGTCCCGGGTAAAACATTGCATTGAGACGACGGATACAAGGGATGTTCTTTATTATGGTCACAGAGGCTATCATAGTACAGTTGTCCCTCCGTATCCGCGGATTTAAGTATTCACGGCTTGGAAATATCCTTAAAAAAATAATAATTCAAAAAGCAAACCCAGAGTTTGCCATCATATATAAGGAACACCATTTTGCTATGCCATTGCATATAATGGGGCTTGAGTATTCACGGATTTTGGTATCCACGGTGGGGAGGGGTCCTGGAACCAAACCCCAGGGAATATGATGGGACAACTGTAATTGAAGCTATTATTTAATTGCTGTTTAGGTGTGTGCCTCCAGGTCATTCCTCACTTATGGCGACCCTAAAGTGGACCTATTAGGGGGTTTTCTTGGCAGAATTTGGTTAGAGGAGGCTTTGCCATTGTCTTCCTCTGAGGCGGAGAGAGTGTGACTTACCCAAGGTCAACCTATGGGTTTCAATGGCCAAGCATTATCCTGGTCTCCAGGTATCCCAGTCCAACACTCAAGACACTAAACCATGGTTCTTAGCCTAGGGTCTGGGGAACCCCAGGGGACCACAATGTCCTCACAGGGGGGTCTCCGAAGGCTTGAAGGCTGCTGGGCCCACCTTCTCCCTGCATAGAGTGCCCACCTGACAGAAGCCAAGGCAAAGGCTGGCTGGCTTGGCCTGCTCATTGCCAGTCAATCAGTTCCAGCCACAAACTTTGAGGGAAGGTTTCATGGATGGTGCAATTTTATTGTTATTATTATCAGGTATTGTTGTTGTTGTTGTTGTTGTTTAAAATCTTGAGTTATGTCTTCGGGGGGTCTGCAGCAATAAAAGATATTAAAGGGGGTCCCTTGTAAAGGAAAGGTTAAGAACCACTGCACTACACCACGCTGGCCCTAATTACTCTTTTATTCTTCTATGAAAGATTATCAGATGTGGGGGAACGTGCCAAAAATTGCATTCCCAACAAGATCGCTAGAAGAACAAGACGGAGCGACCTTACCAGATGCCCACATCCTTCTGCTATTCCAGTGGTGTAGCACTGCCACGGATGAGGCTTTCCTTTTTTTATTGACAGGGATAAGCTGCTAATAAAAAGGGATGCCTTACTCATAGCTGCTGTACGTCCCCAGAACACTGGAGAACAACGTCTTCTGATAGTCTTGCCCCTTTACTGTACTCGTTGCGATCTTTTGCCATGGTTTTTGCTGCGTCTGATAATCTATATCTCTGCTTTCATGTTACTACCCCTCCCCCAAAGCTGTGTGCTGGATTTGTGTTCAGCCCACTAAATATGCATAGGATTTAGCAATAAATAACTAGCTTTTAACTGAAAAAGAGAATTAGAGGACAGCATAGAATGACAGCTAACATTGCATTCTGTCTTCCTAGATGGGGTAGGTACCACAAGGCAGGATCATTGCTCAGTCTGCCTTCTATGGATCGCTCGTAAGGCAGTAATGGGCAGCTCTGCCCCCTGCCCAGTGTTTTTGGATTGTTGTTGTTGTGTGCTTTCAAGTCATTTCTGACATGTGGCAACCCTAAGGAGAACCTATCATGGGGTTTTCTTGGCAGAATTTGTTCAGAGGTGGTTTGCCCTTGCTTTCCTCTAGGCTGAGAGAATGTGGCTTACCCAAGATCAGTCACCCAGTAGGTTTCCATGATGGAGTGGGATTTAAACCCAGTGTGCTAGTCTAACACTCGACCCACAATATCACATTTGCACCATGTTTTTGGATTACAACTCCCAGGATCCCTGATCAGTGATTCTGCTGGCAAGAATTTCTGAGAGCTGTAGGGGGGGAAATCTGGGAAGGTCTCACTTGCCCATTAACAGTTGCAGAAATCCAATTTGCACCTTGGCACCAGCAAGATACACTCTTGACTGACACAAGGAGCTTGGCCCACACAAGGGGGAGCTGACAGGGCTCTAGCCTGGGGGCCCGGGATTAGGAGGGGGCCCCAGCATGATAGTATTATGGATTTTTATTACGTAAATCCATTTAGTTTTTTTTAATAAATATAAATATTACTTTGGTATCATAATTTAAATGGACTTATTTTAATTTTTATCCTAAATCCTGTAATGCATCTCACTGCCCTTAACCTTAGCCATAGGTAGGGGGCCCACCAAAGATCCTGGCCTGGGGGCCCGCTTCAGGATGTGGGGGCCATGACAAGAAGCCAAGCCATATGCTAAAGAAAGTGAGAAAAGAGGAAAAAATCCTTCTCACTCTTAATCTGACATTCAGTGAGACTATATGAAAAAAATCTTTCCACTACCAATAATATATACCAGCCCATATAAGCCTAAAAGTGTACCGTAACTCCTGTGTGTATGTTTAACCGTTAAATATTTGTTACATTTGTAGCACTTGTACATCTCAAGGGATCCAAGATGCATATCTCATTTCAATCTCATTTTAGTATGTTAGATAAAGCAATGTACAGTACTAATGTTGGATTAGGGAAGTTCAAATGCATAGCAAACTACAGTAACTTACTTCAGAGAGTTCTTGGGTCCAGTATTCTGTACTGTACACTATATTCCACAGTCCATACCCTCTCAGTTTGGCAGGGACAGTCCCAATTATTCCTCTATTGTCCCACTTTTTCAGATGCTTTTAAAATGTCCCAGCTTCTCTCTCCTCCCACTTCTCCCTTCATCATCAGTTTACTTCAATTGGTGCAATCCGAGTTCAAAATGCAAACGTAGCTTGTGCTTTATTAACTCAGCAGGGAGGAGGGGAGAGAGAATCTCACCCTTCTCTGTTTAGTTCAGGGGAAAGCAAACTGCTGCAGCCCCTCCCTGCTTGTGTGTTCTTTTGCCATCTTGACCAAAATCCAATGTTGCTTTAGCCACACGTGTGTCAGTTTTCATCTATAAAATGTTCGCGTATATAATAAACCAAGAAACTATCCAATACACAGCACTTGCTTTCAGTGGTTACACACCATGCTAACCATTTTCAACATTATACAAGTAGAGAAAAGGTATGCATCAGCAGCAAGGGTGAGGGGAGATGATACTGAGATAGCAAATCGTGTTGCCAGTCCTGCATCTGCCACCATGTAATAGTTTTCCGTGCATATAAAATCTGAAATGGTCTTGTAAGTCCATTATTTGTTCAGGGATGTTATAAGTATGGCAGTCTAGTTCCCTTCAAAAGGTATTTGATAAATACAGAAGCAGATTTCATTGGTTCAAAGAAACCAATGACATCTCCCTATAGAATGGCTGAAAAATACCTCTGTGATTGTGGGTGCAGATCATGAGCTATTGCCATAAATATAATAGCTGACCGTGTTATAATGTTGTTATTATGTCATGTAACTGATAAAAAAAACTCCTGGTAAGATTCTGGCTTGATTTGTATATTTCACAATGGGGAATTTGCTTGTATACTTCTAATTCCATTTACTGTATAGTGGTCTAGATAGGTTTCTTCCCTATGTGTGCCTTATTGTGGTTCTCATTGCGTTAAAAATAACTATAACTAATAACTATGTATCAGTTGGGATTGTGGGGATCAATTGCTGTGGGTCATCTAAAATATAATTTGCAGTGCTGTTTTAGTTTAATAAGACTTTCCACATAATCACACAAGCACCATATATATATTTGATCATCCATACTAACTTGAGCTGTTGGTTTGTTTGCTTTTCAAATGTGTTTCGCCATGGTGTTTTTCCACACACTGTGCCCCCATGGTTCTGAATGTTTTGTCTAACAGAGCATCAGATCCCTAGATCCCTGACCATTAGCCATGCTGGCTGGGGCTTCTGAAAGCTGAAGCTCAAAGTAACTGGAGGACCAAAGGTTAAGAACAACTCTACACACTGGGATCAGTTTCAGAACATAATTTAGGAACAATTCAATGTGGTTTGAGATTCATAACAGCTATCTCTTCACCTCATGAATGGGCCCCTCTTAGGGCCTTTACTGTTATGGCATCAAGGTATGCAAGTCTTTCCATAGAGAAGCTTATCTGGACACTTCCTTGTTTTTTTCAGAACCAAATGAAGGATTTTTTTTAATTCACCCAAATGGTTTGGTTCTGTCAATTTGAGCATTTAGAACTGGAGTTTCCACCTCCTTTTCTGAACAGTTAACATACCAGTGGCAGGCTGTTTAGGAACACTGCTTCCTGTATTATTTTGCATATAATCACATTAAAACACGGAGACATCCGCCAGTTTTTCTTGAAATTCATTCCCATCTGACCTCACTGCTAGCATTTTCTTTTTCTCCTCTTTATATTACAGTGCAAAAGATGGTCATTCAACCTATATTTAGAAATCTCCAAAGAAGCAGAATCTACCATCCCCAAGGCAGCCTATTAAACTGTCAAACAGCATTTATAGTCAAAAGGTTCTTTCTAACATTTTGGTGGAATCTCTTTTCTTGAAATTTAAATCCACTGGCTCAAGTTCTAGTCTCTGAGGCAAAAGAAAACAAGCTTACTCCATCTTCTATATCACGTCCCTTCAGGTATTTAAATATTGGCTACAATATCACCCTTCAAATCTTATTTTCTCCAAGCTAAACATATCCAGCTCCTTGAGCCATTTCTGATAGGGCTTGGTTTCCAGAAACAGTTTGGAACTACAGTGTTGCCTCTAATTTTTACTGACCTAAATCTAATTGTCCCAGCTAGAATCAATGGGAGCATGGTAAGTCAACACTTACTGGGACTGACAATTGGATTTGGGCAATTTGTATTATGCTGTTGTTTTGCTTCGTGTTATATTTTTAAGCTGATCCAGAAACTTGGCTAGCTTAAACATGTTCCTCCTCCCTTACCTTCACAAAATAACTTTTGTCAGACAAGCTTTCTTCCTAGGGGAGTTCAGCTAAGGATAAAAGCATCTGAATTCAGTATGCTGGGAGTTAAGTCATCTCATCAATACTTTTTTGGATACTTTTTTGAACTCTCCAACCCATGTCTTCAGTTGCTCTGAAAATACTTTCCCTCTCTCATACACATACTTATATGACTAAGGAAGAATCAATTTTAAATTGTTCTCCCATCATCATATTCAATGAATTTGGCCATAAGAATATGTACTCACAGGTAGTCTGTACATGTTTATTCAGAACCCAATCACATAAGAGTTCAATAGCACTTGCTGCCCATTGTGTACAGTTAGGACTGCAGCAATTAAGATGCAAATGGAACTGATCAATATTATCATAAGACTCAGCTGCACTAGTCTTATCTGCATTGGACTTCCATTTACTGGCCTCAGCTAGCCCATTTTGCAGCCAGGTATTGATACAGCTGCTGAAGAGCATGGAAAATTGTGCTGGGAATCACTGACATACTGGGGGCAACAATAGTAGGACCCCCATATCTGCTGGGGATTGGTTCTGAGGTTGTGTGTGGATACCGGAAACCGTGGATAATAGTCAACACCATTGGAAATAACGGGACTTCCAGTTTAAAATACCATAGAGATGCCTTGAAGGACCTAGAAAATGGCTAGAGAGGATAAATTTTATAGGAAGATTCTATGGTAGGTGTGCTGTTTTGTGTCCCATGGATAATTGAATCAGTGAATAATGAATCAGTGGATACGGAGGTCCTACTGAAATTTCAAATCTCTGGATGATCTCTGGCTACCTGTTTTCTCTAGGATTCAGTATAAGCTGCTTGTTCTGACATTCCAGGCCCTGCATAACCTAGCTCCTCCTTACCTTGCAGCTCTTATCTCTTTTTACCAGCCTGTTAGAAATCTTCACTCTGGGCTTCTTACCCAGCCAAGGGTTTCTTCCTCCTTGGCTCGACTTCATCCTTTTTCTTTTGTTGCCCCTTATTCCTAGAATCACCTCCCTGTAAACTTGCAGACTGTTTCTTCCCTTGCTGTTTTTAAATCTAAATTGAAAACTTTTTTGTTCTCTAAAGCTTTTGGAATTTTGGATTAATGCTTATATTTTTATTACATTTGATTACCTCTACTGATTGTTTTGTTTTCGTCTGCATTATGAGTATGTGTGTTTTGTTTTTTATTGTATTTTAGCATTTTATATTGGAATTATATTGGAATAGTTATAATTGTTTTATTCTGTAACCTTCTGTAAAGCGCCATGTACATGGATGTCACTATATAAATAAACAATCATCATCATCTGACTTACTGCATATAGGTTTAGTGTAAATGTTAAATAGCAGGGAAGACAAACTTGGCCATTGGAGAGCACATGGGACAAAGAACATCCACCAAGCAACACCTTTTGGAGCTGATCCTCCAAGTAATGGCAGAACCACTACAACACTGTACCCCAGCAACCCTTTGGGGTAGACTACAGTGAGATATGGTTAGGAGACTAGTGCACTTACTGTCCAAACCCAGTTTTGAAGCCAGGTCTTCCTTTTCTCATACATAGGCAGTTAAGCTGCGATCGTTAAAATAAAGTTATTCCTGTATACACAGTAGGAAGATTGCTGGCTAGTAATGTTGAAAAATCCTACCTAACCTTTTAATGTAGCTTTTTTTAATAAAGCAAGGAAACTTTCATTACTACAACACAGCACTAGGTGGTGTCTATTCCCATTATTTTCATTCAGTACTAAAGAGTAAATTAGCTTTCTCCTCTTTGGATAATGCCAGTATGTCAAAGATCTAGTTAAATATCTGAAATTATCATTTAGAATGCTTTAAAATGAAACAGATACAAAAAGATCATATGGTATCAGAGGTGGTGCATAAAATAGTGCATGCTTTAACAACAGTGGCTGCTAGGATGCAGAAAGCCCAAGACTGTTTTTAATTATATGATATTTTTTAATTCTGTGACTTTAATTCACATTATATATATGTTTAACAACCAATTTCTTTCAAATTAGTACTAATATAACTAATACATTTCCCAACTGGAATCTTAGTTTACATAAATTATCCTTGTGCCTCCATTCCTAATTAAATAAAATGCTGTACAATATGTCCTACTTATGCTTATAGAGCAAGATATTCAAACTTTGTCATATTGATGAACCACGTCAAGTGTAATTATGATCCTGATGGTAACTCAGCAGTGCTCATTCTTATTCTCTGTTCAAAGTAAAATAGAGAGCAGAATGTCATGTTTTTAAGGTACCCATGGATAAGACATTAGGGAAACAAATGGTTCTTGTTTATTCTTGTTTTTAGTTAATTATGTTCCATAGTCAGCAGACTGCTAACAGGTTTAATGTAGGGAATAAGACATAAGGACCCAATGCTGTGTTTCTGGGCAACTGAAGCAACTTTCTCCAGGGCCTCCATATTTTACCTGTGCTGTTGCTCACCTGAAACCATCCTGATTACCTGGACTTTGACAGCCACATGGAACAGAAGCAAAAGCCTCACAAACTGAACAGGACCTGGGGGGAAACCCAGGGTCCATTCACACTACTCAGTTATAGTGAGGTTATTCTGTTTTATCTGCCATGGCTACATCCCATTGAATCCTGGGATTTGCCCTGTAGGAAGGAGCATTTAGAGTTCTCAGTCAGAGAGCTTCTCTAATACCCCACCAAACTACAAACCCCACGATTCCATAGGATGGAACTATGGAAGTTAAAATGGAATGATAGCACTATACAGTAATTGTGTAGTGTGCATGGGCCCCTGGTCCAATCTCCTCAATACGAGCTCTGTCATGTAGGGTGCAGCTGCAGCAAGTTTGGGTGATTTTTATTTTTGTTTCTTGCATTCCACCCTATAAGATATTTTGGATTTTTCTATCATTTCTCCTCTGTGCGAGATTCTCCAAAATCTGATAATATCTTGAGCAACCATCTGGTGATTGCTTACCATATTATGAGAGTCACCAAGGATGAGCCCTTCAATGCTAAGGGCTGAGAAGCAGCAAGGTAAGGAGTGTGGATCTTCCCAGCTGCTACTTAAAGCACCTATAAAGTCCTTCACTGTTGGAGTGATATACCAGCACTCCTGACCCAACTCATTGATAGGGATCTAGGAGGCAAGGCCTTCTCAGGGCTCACATACTGAAAAGGGAACACTACTGTAGAGATCATTAGAACTGAAAACTTAACCTTGGATTTTAAATGCAAGATTTACCAAACTAAGAGTAACTTTTCCAGCTCTCATTCACTTTTTATAGAATAAAATTTTATGTCTACTTAGAGGAAGAGGAGTGCATGCTAAGCAGATTTTCTTGCTGTAGTTGTATTAAATGTGTACATAATGAAATGGATCATCTGAGACTGCCCTTGCTATTTGCCATGCAGAAGAACAGCTTGTATTCCATAAGAAGCAGTATTGGGCAGCTGCTTTTTCTGCAACCCAGACATTTCTCATAATGGGAAATATCTGAGAATAGGCTTGTATGACCTGTTCACCCCAACAAGTTGGTTCTGGTTACATAAAGAAGTCTGCCACACAGCAAAAAAAGAGGACAGAAGAAGCAAATATAGTAGTCCCTTCATATTCACTGGAGTTTGGTTCCAGGCCCCGCATGGATACCAAAATTCATGAATACTCAAGTCCCATTATATGCAATAGCGTAGTAAAATGGTGCCCCTTATATAAACTGGCAAAATCAAGGTTTGCTTTTTGGATTATTATTTTTTTAAGGATATTTTCAAGCTGTGAATACTTAAATCTGTGGATACCAAATCCATGGATATGGAGGGACAACTGTATATGAATTTTACAGTATTGATTTTGTTTGATGCGGCAGGTAAAAAGGCCAATGCGATTTTGGGCTGTATCAATCGAAGTATAGTGTCTAGATCAAGGGAAGTAATAGTGCCACTCTATTCTGCCTTGGTCAGACCTCACTTAGAATACTGTGTCCAGTTCTGGGCACCACAATTAAAAAAGGATATTGACAAATTGGAGCGTGTCCAGAGAAGGGCAACTAAAATGGTGAAAGGTATGGAAACGATGCCTTATGAGGAGAGACTTAGGGAGCTGGTTATGTTTAGCATGGAAAAAAGACGGTTAAGAGGCGATATGATAGCCCTATTTAAGTATTTGAGGGGATGTCACGCTGAGGATGGAGCAGGCTTGTTTTCTGCTGCTCCAGAGACTGGAACACGGAGCAATGGATGCAAGCTCCAGGAACAGAGATTCCACCTCAACATGAGGAGGAACTTTTTGACAGTAAGAGCTGTTCGGCAGTGGAACACGCTCCCTCGGAGAGTGGTGGGGTCTCCTTCCTTGGAGGTCTTTAAACAGAGGCTGGATTGCCATCTGTCGGGGATGTTTTGATCAAGATTTCCTGCATGGCAGGGGGTTGGACTGGATGGCCCTCGTGGTCTCTTCCAACTCTGCAATTCTATGATTCTGTGATTAAGCTTGGAATGCTATTTTTGAATTACGTACAATCCAAAGGAGAAGGGTTTTTTCTGCAGAAAAAAATGAAGTTTTTTGTTACTCTATTACTATGGTTTCTCAGCCTTCTAGAGAGATACAGTTTTGAAATGGTCCAAGTCTTTTGATATACAAAATCTGAACACCACCATGTTCCATTCTAGCTCAGCATTAAATTGATACCTGCACTCCCAACCTCAAGAGATAAGGAAGGTTAGGCTTTCTAAAAAGGGTACTCGCCAAGCTGCTTTCCATTCTGAAGAGGCTTCCCCATGGATTTAATGACAAGGCTGGACTAGAAAAGAAAAGTCCTATTACTACCATCACTTGTTGGCTATTATATTACGCTACTCAGTTGGAGTCAGTCCTGAATTCTGGTAACCAGGTTTTTTTAAAAAATTCACAGATGATCCATACGATAACTCAAATGTTTCTCTCCCCAAGAATGATCTCTACTATGTATGCATATGTGCCTTCGAATCACCTGTTGACTTGTAGTGACACCATGAATTTCAAAGGGTTTTCTTAGGCAAAGAATACTCAGAGGTGGTTTTGCCAGTTCCTTCCTCAGAAATATAGCCTACAGCATTGCCAGTCTCTCATCCAAGTACTAACAAGGGCCGACCCTGCTTAACTTCCAACATCAGACAGGTTCTGGTGCCTTTAGGCCCTCTCTGTTGTGGCTTTACACTGGTATAAATCCCATTACACAAGCACTTGTACTTGATAAAGTATATATGATGTCACAACAGCCATTTAATTACCGTAAACTTGCAGAAGGAGAAACTCTTCTTGCTTGAAGAATCAGATGACTTCCCTTTTTCAATACCACCAGCTGACCCTCCAAGCTAATGATGGCACTTAGAAAACCCTTGGAACCAAACCATCTCATCAGTTTGGATCACTTCTCTTTTAAATTTGAGGGGTCTGCCAGCTTCCTTTTTATGATGTTTGTCCTAAATCAGTGCATTTGATCTTGCATCTGCTTTGTCTATATTGGCTCTTCAAGGGTTTGTGTACATTATATCTCTGTGTTCGGGGATTAGACCTTCTGGAACATAAATCTTTGAAGGAATTTTAGTTTAAATCATGCACTTGGGAGGAAATTTTCCCAATGTGTTCTTTGCTCTATTGCATCAGAAGAAAGGCTGGTATCCATCTAGCTGAACCTGGTCCTTTCTGTGTTAGTACCTGTTTGTGAGACCAGTGCTGAGTAAGAGAATAAAGGTTTTTTTTTCTGAAAACATACTCATACCCTCCAGCTGCCATGGATCATCCAGGATGGTGCATCTAGTCCTTTGTATCCACAGTTTGTGTTAATGAGTCCCGATTCCCACACACACACACACCTGCTTGTCAGCCAGCTACAACCTGCAAACTGCCTTGCAGACTGTAAACTGGCTTCAAAGCTAATTGAATGCAAAATTCTGTGCAATCAGTTAGTTTAGAAGGAGAGACCTTCCATTCCTGCTGCAGTAGAAAGGAGATGAGGGAGTGGAATCTTGCCCTTCCCAGTAGGGTCAGGGCAAGAGCAAAGGAGGTGGTAATGCAGCCATTCATAATTTTGAAAAGGAATAGCCTTTGCTATGTTACCCCAGTTACTTCCCAAGGTAAGCAAAAGGAGTAAACAAGCAGAGCCCTGCCAAATAAGAGAAAATTTACTTGAAGATGTTGTTTCAGGGAGTCCTTGTATCGCTTTTTTGGAGCACCCCTCTTACGCTGACCCGTGGCGAGTTCACCATAGAGTACTATTTTGGGGAGGCGATGGTCCTCCATCCTAGACACATGCCCTGCCCAGCGCAGTTGTGTTCTCAATATCATGGCCTCAATGCTAGTGATCCCTGCTTGCTCAAGGACAGCAACATTTGTCACATAGTCAGTCCAGTGTATATTTAGGATTGTGCGTTAACAATGCTGGTGGAAGCGTTCGAGGAGTCGTAAGTGGTGGCGATAGGTGACCCATGTTTCAGATCCATAAAGGAGAATAGACAGTACAATGGCTCTATACACACTGATTTTTGTGTTTCGCCTCAGGTGTTTATTACTCCAGACTCGTTTGTAAAGTCTTCCAAATGCGCTATGTGCCTTTGCTAATCTGTGATCGATCTCTTTGTCAATCTTGGCATCTGAGGAGATGATGCTTCCCAGGTAGGTGAACTGCTGAATGGACTTAAGCACAGAATTGGCTTGGCCAAAGTGATCACCAACAATGGTCTGCCCTGGCCTCACATCGGGAGGCATGGAGACACACTATCCACAATGCTGCAGCCTTATTTGAGAATTCACGCCAACAAGTCTTGAAGAGAAACGGCAACGCAGAAAGAATCACAACCCGGTAACATTACCCGAGGAAACCTTCTGCTGTGCTTTCTGCATTAGGACTTGTCTATCTCGGATTGGCCTTTTTAGTCATCAGCGTGCTTGCAGTAAACGCGGGATGAGTCCTTCCTGAATCTTCGTTTGCGAAGAAAAGCCAGAGAGAGACTTGAAGAGATCCCCTTTGAATTACAGCATCCTTAAAAATAAGCATCAAGCACTGTCTCAATCTCTGTTCCTCACATACACACTGATTTTTCCTTCTTTAATGAATTTTAGATTCCCCTTCATGTCTAATTTATCTAAAATAGGATCAATATTACAGAGAGGCATTCCTGGTTTTATAATATTTTACTCCCTCTTTCTGTTATGTCTGAAGATTTGTTTTTAAGATTTGCATAAACCTTATATCTTCTCTCCACTCCATCTTTTTGATTTACTAAGTCTCTGTATGTGTGGACACCAAGAATTCATAGTGTCATGAGAAAGAAACTATAAATAATTTTTTTCTTTTAATTTATATATATTTTGATTAATGCATGTTTTTAATCCTTTGTAATTTAATATTATTTTAAGGGGTGGGTGGGCTAGGGTATTGTGAGTATGGGGTTTTTATATTGTAAGCCGCCCCGATTGCGTTGCAGAGGGGCGGGATATAAATAAAATTTTATTATTATATTATTATTATTTTTCACATTGAAAGAGATTTACAGGCTAATTACTCTGAGATAGTCTTCTGCTGCAGAATAATATTCCATTCATATTAACAAACCAATCACACACAAATCCACTCAAAAGGAAAGCACAGTGAGTTCAGTGAAACTTTACCCCTAAGTGTATGTGTTCAGCATTGTAGCTTAAGTAACACATGCTAGAAGGCCATTGGATTTCTTTACAACAATTATGTTTTCCCCCAGCTATCTCCTTCATAATTTCATTCCATTTATTTTTTGGATGTTATACATTTATTTTTCCTTCTTGTGGCCTGGCTATACCTTTTGACCACACTTTGATTCTGTTTGTCCATTTTTGCCTATTTTCATCTGTGAAATGTTGGAGGCTATGATGTACTCAAACAGCAATTACATTGTAATTATGAAGCATTCCCATAAGGAGGAAAAAGATGGCTAGGTGCAAAAGAAAACAGGTGCTCATCTCTGTACTATTTGTTTGAAATAGAAAACATCAGCAGGTATAGCATTTGTGACAGTGGCATGCAGGGCCAATTTAAGGCACCAATGGCGTCAGCATCCGCAGGGAGCCCCATCATTGTGGGGGTGGCCCGTAATAACCCTCCTCCTGCAAAAAAATTATTAGTAATAATCTGAATATCCTGTACTGTGAATAGCTTAGGTTGAGTTAGGTTACATTGGCCTGAGATAAACATATGGGCCCCCCAAAATAAAACATAGCAGGGGACCCAAAATTTCTTAAACCGGTCCTGGTGGAATACCTACTATGAAGGCTCAAGAGCCAACACATTCAACCCTCAGCACTTCTTTCTTCTGAATCTTCCTGTCAATGGAACATTAGGGTCCAAAATGTTAACAATAAATATTTTTGCTTATTTGAGACACCAGTTTTATCCTTCTGGTACTGCCAGATGTTACATGAATATCTCATTCTCTACCTACTCTTTTATACAAACTGCTTTTAAGGACAGCCCCACACAACGGAGTCAAGTTAAAAGGTAACCAAGGCACGCACCACAGTGTTTAAGTTTCTTTCAGACAAGTATCTTCAAGGAACTTACATTGTGATACAAATAACACTAACCCATGTTCTGAAAACAGAACAGGAAAACAGTCAGCCCTCCACATTTGCAGGTTTAACTTTTGCAGATTTGATTATTCATGGATTATTTGCTGCCGCTGCCACCCTATGGCATTTTTAATAGGGACTGCAAGCCTTGTGAGACCGAGAGAGACTGCAAACATGTGGCAAGGCTTGTAAGTCCCTAATAAAAATGCCACAGGGCAGGAGTGGAAGAGGCGGCGGCAAGCCCTGCCAGCCACCTGCTTCTGCTGTGGAAAGGAACGCTGCTGCCTCAAGGGCAACCACAGTGAGTTGAATCTACAGATTGTACTTTTTTTGTGTTAAATATAAATATAATTTTTTGTATGGTTAAATATAGTTTGGAGGGCCTAGAGATATTAATGGGTTTTCCACTTCTGCGTGGTTCCTGTGACCCTATCCCCAGTGAATGTGGAGGGCCAACTGTGTTTGTTTATAGGCTTTATAGAATGGAAGTTCTAGAACAGTGATCAGTGTACCGGGTACGTTTCTTTTTCTGCTTCACTTTCTTGTTTCTAGCTGTTACTGTACATTTGAAATTGCTGCAAAATACAACAGCAGACGTTCAAAATATAAAGAATTGCTTGTAACATAGAGATGCTATGCAATTGTAAGTCTTCACAGTATTATATTGACAATTGTGAATGGGGAGTGGGAGGTGCCTATGACTCAATCTCCTGATTAAAATGCAGTCCACACTGTGAAACTGTATGAGGACCTCCGCCTCTGCATTGAAAGCCTATAGAGTCTGGTATTTAAAATCCTCTCATTGCTGCCTCCCCACTTACAATGCATTTGGCACATTACCCTGAAGCTGAAAATGAAGAGAACTTTCTTCTATTCAGCTGCAAGTGCTGCCTCTAGACAAAAGTTACTCAAAACACAAGCAAGTAAATAAGCAATTATCCTAGTCCTATACTCTGTTTCTATAGACACACATGTACCACAGAACAAAGTACAAAAAAACTGAATCAATAATGTGCTTTTTAAAAAAGATAACTGACTCTTTTTCTCAGATTTCCGCTTATATTCTTTGGAATTATTTCCCCCTTCCTATTCATTTCTTCTTTTGTCCCCGAATTTTAATCACTACGTGAAGCTACCAGCCAATAATACTGGTACTGATCATTTCTCTGAAGGCGTTTAGAATCTACCAGAACCCTTTGCAAGCCCCTCTTGAAACAAAAGTATGTGATAAATATGTATCTTCACTTCTATCTATTCAAGTAGAAATATGGTATAACAAAATTGC
The DNA here is from genome assembly GCA_030847615.1 of Gambelia wislizenii. Classification (NCBI taxonomy): domain Eukaryota; kingdom Metazoa; phylum Chordata; class Lepidosauria; order Squamata; family Crotaphytidae; genus Gambelia; species Gambelia wislizenii. The sequence goes on from JAUMIR010000005.1 coordinate 30,151,960, forward strand.
CAAAGAAAGGATGGTTGTGCAGTCCTTTTAAACCACAAATCATCATGCAGACCACATTGGGGGGTTTTCCACAAGCCTAAACCATAATGTAAGTTAATTGAAAGGCAGCTGGAGCCATGCATAGCCATCAACCATGAATAGGTCCCCACAGGTCAAGCTCTCTCAGGCTTAATTCTCATTCTCAGAAATGGGACCTGTTCCTCCTGGGATAGATCTACGGATTAAGAAAGTACAGCCATTTGTTTCTATTATAGATGTATATGTTTGTGACAAAGATATAGAAGCATTTTCATATTGTATATTCTGTCATTTTGCTCCATTTCAATACAGTTCTACCCAATAGAATAATATTCTATTATTTTATTGTTCACAATATTATTATTATTCTATTGTGAATAATTATTATGCTATTGTGTATAGTATATTATTATACTATTGTGAATAATAGTATATTATTCACAATAGCGGAAATCCAGCTCAGAATAAGCAAAGAGGTAGTACAGTAATACCTTCTTAATCTAAATGAATTTAAATCTCCAGGACCAGATGAACTACATCCAAGAGTATTAAAAGAGCTGGCAAATGTGATCTCAGAGCCATTGGCAATAATCTTTGAGAACTCTTGGAGAACAGGAGAAGTCCCAGCATACTGGAGGAGGGCAAACGTTGTCCCCATCTTCAAAAAGGGGGGAAAAGAGGATCCCAACAATTATCGTCCAGTTAGTCTGACATCAATACCAGGGAAGATTCCAGAGCAGATCATTAAACAGAGAGTCTGTGAACATTTAGAAGGCAATGCCATAATCACAAAAAGTCAACATGGGTTTCAGAGAAACAAGTCATGCCAGACTTGTCAGGAAATCACTATCAAAGCATCCCCGACAGATGGCCATCCAGCCTCTGTTTAAAGACCTCCAAGGAAGGAGACCTCACCACGCTCCAAGGGAGTGTGTTCCACTGCCGAACAGCTCTTACTGTCAAAAAGTTCCTCCTAACGTTGAGGTGGAATCTCTGTTCCTGGAGCTGGCACCCATTGCTCCATGTTCTAGTCTCTGGAGCAGCAGAAAATAAGCTTGTTCTATCCTCAATGTGACACCCCTTCAAATACTTAAACAGGGCTATCATATCGCCCCTTAACCATCTTTTTTCCAGGCTAAACATTTTTTAGTCATTATTAATTTGTTTGTTCCTTCAATGTTGGCTTTTTATTTGTTCTGCTGCTATATTTTATTTGTTGTTGTTTTTTTTCTAGACATAATTTTGCCTTCTAGTTTACAAATTTTATTCTAAGAAAACATGTAATGATTCCTGTTGGGGTGTCTTTCAGCACAAACATCCAAGACAAAGTATTATGGATTGTTTGGTGTACTAAAAGTATGCTGGTTTGGGCACTGCAACCTGAGAATGGATTACCTCTTATTCTCCGTTCTATCTCACAGTGGCCAATTGGATGAAGTAATAAGCAACATTTCTGTTATCCCTACACATATCTGCAGAGGCATGCAAACTGACCATTGTGGTCCTCCTGAGCCAGAAGTGTCATCCTACTGTGAGCTACAGTAAAGACACAAATCCCCATGCATTAGCCCACTGATATACAGATCACAATGCAGTACTGGAAGGGCAGGCATTTATAGACCCCAATAATACTACAGGGAAAAAAGCCTGTCTGCAGTCCAATCATGCCACAAAATTTTTCTGTACAACTTGTACAACTGACCAGCCATTTAGATATTTATGTGCACCCATACATTTTAATAGGTCTTCTAGATAGCCAATATTTTTGGTCACCACAATGTGTCTCTCTTCCTCAGGAGAGTACAGGGATTTTTGTAAGATGCCATTTTAAGCTTTGCAGGCATCCAGACCATTTCTGATAAGCACCACAACTCTGAGAACAATTCCCCAGCTCTTTGTCTAATCTAGCTAGCACCACCATAAAGAAGAGGGATGGGACTCAGCTGGGCAGGGAATGCACACCATGGCAAATTTGTGGAAGCATGATTCCACATAATGGTTTGGGAAGACCAAGTCTAACATTTTTGCTGAATATAATGTCTGGTTTCTCTAAGGACACTAGCACCAATATTACCTATTTATAACACAGAAATCTTCTTTTACTCACCTCTATACAGTTGGACCCCCATATCCATTAAACCAATATTTGCAGTCTCAGTTATCCATGGGACGCAAAGTAGGGGATATACCATGTAACTGCATGGGAAAATGCCTAGAGAGGCATCCTCTCTGGGCATTTTCCAAGTCCTCCAAAGCAACTCTATGGTATGTTTTTACCATAGTCCTTTATTTTAATAGGGTTCACTGTTATACACATTTTCTGGTATCTATGGTAAGTCCAGGAACTGAACCCTCACGGATATGCAGCCTTTCTCCCAGGATGGGACCCAAAGCGGCTCACAACACTTAAGTATATGAACACTCTCCACATAAGAAATTACTAAACATCTGGTTTTCAGTGCTGCAAGGAGGAATTTTCCATAGTTAATTTCCAATAATAAAAATTTTTCTCCTTCCCCATTTTTCCCCTCACCCCTCTCTAGCTGGCCTTGACTTAATATCATTTTCATCGTGATAAAAACATGAAATAAATTTGTTTTAAAAGTTAAGTTTTATTTGTGAAATACACAAATAAAATAAAATACACACTTGTTTAACTTTATAGTGCTAGATTGTTTTGAATTTGCAGTAGAACAGTAGACCTAATGTCAAGAAATAGGCATGAGGGGGCACTAGGGTTGTCACCCAAGAGGAAAGGGGACAATAGCCTGAAAAAGTTTGGGGACCACTGATCTCCATTGACCTTCCCTCAAGACCATCATAACACCCTAAGCAAATATCTCAAGCAAGACATAGACATGTGACACTGACACCATCACTTTTCTTCACCTATATGATGTTTGCTGTCTTTGCCTAACAAACAATCCAGTGTGCTCCAAAAGCTAGCATAGTGTATTTTCTGCCTTATGATTGGCCCAGCACAATGTGTATTTTTAAATTGTTTTAAATATTTCATCTTTGGACAACTCTCAGCCACAGAATGAATAAGATTGCAATCTTAATGTTTACCAAACCATTTTCTTTATGGATTTTTAAAATGCATTTTTTAGTATTTTAGTGACCCTTAGGGCTTACCTATATGGGCTAAATATCCCAGCTTGCCCCCATCTCAAAGCCCTGCAGCCCATATGATGCAGGGCATTTGTCCCATTCTGCCCCTGAGCAGTCCTCACCATCTCCAGGGCTGAAACAGAGGCAAGCTGAAGTAGGGTCCGATAAAGTGTTACAGCAAAATACCCAGTTTGATTTGGCACCACCAGCCAAAACCCCCAACTGGCCCCATGTGTCTGCAGGAGCCTGCCTGGCACGCCAGATCCCTTGATCTCCCAGAAGCCAGGCAAAGGTCCTTCAGCATGTGACCAAGTCTGGTCAAATGCACGGGGGCTGTTGCAGGCCCCCTTCCTGGCTTCCAAGACAACAGAGAAAATGGTGACGGTGGTGGCTGCAGGGATGGGACGGCATTTTTGTGTGGACTCCAGACCGTTCCCACCAGGTAGTTGGTATCCTGGGTGGTGTAGATAAACCCTTAGTTGAGATTGCCTTATTCTACTTCCTCACATCTAGGCATCTAATGTGGATATTATGCAAATTAATCTGATTATGCAAATTACTCTAAATAATTAAGTCCCATTAAAGTGTTACATTTTCCCCAACATGTTTCAAATTTCACATTTCATTTTTTTTACACTTACAACTGATCTGAGAGAATCAGTATAGAGTAATATTTAAAGTACTAGAGTTGAGAGAAGGAGAGCCAAGTTCAAATCTCTGCTTGACCGTGGAATCAAAATGAATATAAGTGCCAAGGCAGTGTGGCAGATGTGTCCTCCACCCTTAACACTATCCTTGTACTTCTCCTCAACTTAAACCCTTTCTACATCCTGACCTACATCTTCACAACAGTAGCAGATCTTCTGTTTCCCTGACAGTTTACTCTGTAGAGGTAAATGGCATTGCTCTCTTAATGCACCTTTAATTTAGTAGGGCACATTTGTGTGTAAACAGTACAAATGCCCGTACCATATTACTAAGACAAATAAATGTGAAATTAGTCCATCAAAATACTTTATCTTTTCTTTATAATTCTTTAAATCAGTTTCCCCAGAATCTGAAGATTTATATCAAGCATCTACCTTGATAAGCTTCTGTCTCCCTTCTTGTCTTTTCCCAGCACTGTCTTTCCTCAGACTAGGATCAAAAGATGGCTGCTTCAGGAAGCAGAACACTGAAGCAATGAATTGCACTGTTCTCCTCCTGGAGGACATCTGCTCCTGCTGTCTTGCTTCTTTCCTGTAACTTGCCCACCCCCATTCCCCTTCACCTCATGCCTCTGGCATGTTCCCCTCTCAGTCTTGGCACTGTGCTGCGGCATCTCCTCCCCCTTCCCTCCTTCTTTCACCTTGTGACACTACATCTCCCTCTCTCGCACCTTGCCTTTATCATGCCTACCCATATTGCTCCTTGCACCCTGCCACTGCACCCCTCCCCTCCTTTCCCCTCCCTCCTTCCTACTTACTCTCTCACCTCACCTTATCCCCTAGCAAAGCACATCCACTTGTTTCTTGAGTTCTGCCATTCACACTGCTTGCTCTCTCTCATCCCTTCTACTCCCGTCCTTGCATCTTGTGCTCCTCTGCTTGCACTGCTGTGTCTCCTGTCTCTCATACTCCCTTCCTTACACCCTCATGTCATGCCTCCCTTGCTTCTTGCACTCTGCCTGTTGCACAACTTGTTCTCCTATCCCTCCTACTGTCTCCTTTACGTTACACCCTCAAAGTATACCCTTTGCTTACTTGTTGCACACTACTGCTTGCACCACCACACATACTTCTGTCTCTCCTGCTTCCTCCCTCACCTCACACCTTCACAGCATGCATCTCACTTGCTTCTTGTGTTCTGCCACTCTTACTGCACTCTCTCCCATCTTTCCTGCTCCCTCCCACAGCTCATTCCCGTATGGTTCACCTCTCCCTTACTTCTATGCTCCACTGCTTGCACTACTTGCTCTCCCATCTCTTCTACTTGCTCCCTTACTTCACCTCATGCCCTCACAGCACACCCCTTGCTTGCTTCTCGTGTGTTGCCACTCACATTTCTCACTCTCCTATCTCTCCTACTTCCTCCCTCGCTTCGCCTTACACCTTCATGATGCACCCCTCACTTGCTTGTTGAACTCTGCTATTTGTAGAGGTCACTCTCACTTCCCTTATTTCTGAAATTCCCAGCCAGATTTCTTTCATGTAGAAAAATTTGACAGAAGAGTGCCTTCGTATTTCATACCCTATCTCAGCTTCTTCAGGGGTAGAGACTTTTTTTTAAAAAAATGAAAACTTGGAATACAGGACAAATGATGATCCAAATGAACATGGGTGGCATGCCTAAAATCTGGGTAAAACCCAGTTATCCGGGTGATATGGCAACCCTAGCCTTAATGAAGAGCATAGTGTTACACATTTGTACAAGCAATGCATGTAAGCAATATTAATATTTAGCTCTTCTTGAATAAATCTAAAATCATACTAAGCATTTGAGGTTGCCCAAATAGCGGTGTTAACTGTTCAAAACCAAGGATATTTTAAAGCTTAACAACTTCAATAAGTATAGGTTCATTAATTCTAGTATCCTGGAGTGCTCACATAATTCTGTAAATATAGCCATTAGGAAAGTGCACTACTTTACTCTCCCCTCCCCACAAAATTAGATTCTGTAATTATGGTTAACTTCTAACAGCATCTCCAAAACTATGTTCCCTGGTGGAACATGACTGGAAAAGCAAAATCCTTCCTATGTGGTGTTGCTAAGGGACACTAATTTGTCATGGCCAGTATAACATCTGTGTGTTACTGCTATAAAAATCCATTCCACCTCTTTTCTCAGTCATTAAGGAAAGGCATAAAAACAAATTGGGAACAGAAGGTAATACAGACTATCCTGCCATTTATGTCAATAACAAGATACCTATGTGGAAACATGATCTAAGCATGGGCAGATCTTTGCATAAACTCCTGAGTTCTGAATAGAGATTTGTTATTCATTAAAAGTTGGTATGCCATTTGCTTTCATTCTTCCAAACCTACACTACAGCTACAATCTGAATCACTTTGAGGGTGAAGACTAAGTAACAAAAGCATAGAGCTCCAAATTTGTTATTGCACATCATGTAAGACATGGTCTAGCTTCATGTGGGATACCTGAAATAGATGATTTCTGTGTTTTCCCATAGAAATCGTATTATGTTATGTGCCTTCAGGTTGACACCACATATTGCAACCCTTTCATAATTTTTTCTTGGCAAGGTTTATGCAGAGAAGGTAGGCCATTGCCTTCCTCTAAGGCTGAGAGAGTGTGACTTGCCCAAGATCATCCAGTAATGTTTCCATGGCTGAGCAGGAATCCAAAGCCTAGTTTCCCACTGCCCTAGTTCAAAACTCAGACATGCTACATCACCCTGGGGCTGTTATTATTGATTTAACATCTTGGTTTTTCCCAGCGTTGGTACTTAAAACACCTAATCCTTCCTAGCTGTAATCTCTACTTGGATGAGTGTTTGGGATCAGAATCCTGTTGGTGTCACACACATATGTTCCCTTATACATGCAGTTGTCCCTTTATGCTGTAGTCTTACTAAGGCCACTATCACCCCTCCCTCAGACAATGCCACCTGGTGTGGTTCGGCCTCTCTGCACCCCCTAGTGCCGCCACTGCTTTATGGTCATTGTACAATGGACATAGAATCATAGAATCATAGAATCATAGAAATGTAGAGTTGGAATATTCAATTCATGTTTGTGAAAGTGGAATTCCACGAGTGTAACCATTTCACATGGGCCTAAATCCTTGTTAGTCCCAACTAAAGTAGCACCATTTAATCAATTGGATTTCCCAACATGTTGACTCAAAATTTAACAATTAATTGAATGGTTTTGTTCTAGTTGGGACTAACCAGCAGGATTCAAGCCATGCAATTGTACATTCTTGAAAATCACATAACTAATAATCAGTACCTTCAATGTACCACTGGATTCACTGGGATTGATGAACCACCTGTTGTGAATTCCCCATTGCGCAATGAGACAATAAGCAGGTACATAGTGATACAGGCTGAACACTGATTTGGGTTAAAGTTTGCTAAATTTAAGCCCCCAGAAGCTAAATAATGGATTCATAAGATATATAGGGTATGTAAAACAAAACACAGAAATCTCTGTGTACTATAAAATACTGAGAGCCTAAAGACAGCCTACTTCCAGGCATAAAAGCAATTCACTTGTCAACAAAGACATGAGCAGACATGACTGATAATAAACTCATAGCAGGTGTCATGTAAAGAACAATGAGTAATGCTGATGTAATCTGATGAAAGGCAGCAAAGAGCAAAGGGGATCTGGTATATTTATGTTACCTCCAGGAGTCTGACTGGAAGAGAGATATAGACGAGGTTCATTAGAGATCTTTTATCTCATTGGTCCAGATATGTCAGCTGATTACAGCTGATTAAGCTAAGAAGGATATAAAACAAGCCAAGAGGAGATAGAAGTCCCACTGCTTTGCAGTATGTACTGGGAGACAAGGTTGTAATGCAAGCTTCAGGCTGTACTGTTCCTAACTGATAACCGCCCAGACATGCTGATGATGATAGACCATGCTGATAATAGAAACTAGACTATGCTAAATAGATATAATTCCTATTCTGATTCTAATGGATGCCTGTTATGAATGTTTATAAATATATAATTAATGCTGCTAGATATAGCAGTTTTCAAGGATATTATCCCTTGGAAGCCTGTGTGTTCTCAAAGATGCCTGTTTATCAACAGAAGAGAGTATATTCATTGGTGGATATATGGCTAAGTTATATTGTTTAAGCTGGCAACGTTCCGCTGTGTGTTAACTATAGAGATGCCTGCTGGAGAGATGCAGATGAGAAAAAGTTTCAGTCCTGAGGAAAATGTAACATCTTACTTCCCGTGTGCTGAAATGCAAGGAATGTATGATGCCTTTGTAATGTAATGTAATGTGATAAAAGTAATGTGCCCAGACATTAAGAGGTCTGTGTTTTTTTTCTTATGAGGATTGTATATGTGTATTTATATCTATGGTTGCATTTAATAAAATAGTCTAAAATATTAACAGAGAGCCTGCTCATGTTCCCATAATAAATATACCAAGATTCCAATACTTAGGAATGCATAAGTGGAGTGTTGACATTAACTCTGCCTGTGTGGATTTTACCATGATCACATGTTGGGCATCCAGGTGGCCAGAAGGTGATAAAGGGAGCCCTGACAGAAACAGATTAGTTGACAAATGGCAAAGGACCCTCAATGCCTCAGTGAGGCATTCAGATAGGAGTGGGGAGCCATGCCTGTTTCCATGGGTAAATACACAATCAGTTGCACAATGTGTAGGAATATTTGTTATTTATATGAAGCAGAGTGCAGCATAGCCAGTGCAATATGAGCTTGTGGTCCAAAACAGGAGAAAACACTCAGGGTGATCTTGTAAGGATAAAAAGGAAACCTTACATTTATTGTTTCAGGAAATTTATCTTGGGATAGGAAAAGAGATAGACAAAAGATGATTATCTAAATTTCAGTAGAAGAGACCCTAAGGCTGGCTCTCACGTATGCATGTAAGCTATGAGGTGAGAGCCTTATGGATACTCCTTTCCCAGATAGACAAAGGACTAAGATTTGGAAGAAGGGGGAAATGACCTCTTCTGGCAGGAAGGAAGCAAAAAAAAAAAGGCTTCAGTACATAGATCAAAGAAGGCAACAAAGAGGTGAAACAAAAGGACAGACATGCTCTTTAGAATTCCCCCTCACTAATCACTTTATACAAGTGTTGATGCCTCTTTGCTTCCAACACAATGTTGTTATTCCATGAAATGTACCACAATCACCATGTAACTGTCTGAGTGTAAATGTACACTATGCAAGAACAATGCAGGATCTTGGCCTTTGAGTTACACTTGTTGGTTGCATCTGACATAGCAATTCCTGTTGGATTAGGGCTATAGAGACCAAAAAAGAGTTTTATAGGAGCCATTCTGCTGCCAGCTGTTAGTTAGCATGTGTTGCAATGTATCCAGTTTGCTGCAGCTGGAACAGGACTAATTGCAACACACCTAATTTGCTGCTATTTTTGGTGGGAGAAGGATATATTTCAATGCTGTCAAATTTCTGTATGTTTATGAATCATACAAGGAACCCCTGTGCATGGGTGCATCCTTGAATTAAGCTCAGAGGACATAGACTTGGAACATCTAACCCTTGGAAGGAGGCGGAAAGTTTCGGAGTTAAAGAGATTTCTTGCAGTTTTGTCTGTGTCTCTCTTCTATTGTTCACACACTATTTGCTAGCATGAAAAAATAACCCTCCATCTTCCTTCTAGAATAACGATGGGCAAAGTACAGCCCATGGGCCATTTTTGTGACCTACAGCATGCCGCAGAAGTTTGCTCTAAAGTGCCACAAAATGACCTTTATGAGCTATGGAGGGAATTCCCACCATAGATTTTCCTTGGATTTTTTCCAGGCTGTGAGGCCGTGTTCTGGAAGAGTTTACTTCTGACGTTTCACCTGCATTTGTGGCTGGCATCTTCAGAAAATGGTTGGGTAGGAGTGTGTGTGGAGTTTATATCCTGTGAACCCCTGTTGGGGAGTATATGTAAATTTGTGTATTTGAATGGTTAGTTTCTGGGTATAGAAATGCAAAGAGGATTAGTGTCTGTTTGGCTAATGGTTGGTTGATGGCCCATGGCCTCACATCCCGGAAAAAAACCAAGGAAAATCTGTGGATGCCGGCCGTGAAAGCCTTCGATTTCACAAATTCTCACCATGTTTGGAGGCCCCCATGGGCCCCCTAGGGATCAAAACAATTTTTTGCAATTTTTTCCAAAAAACATTTTTGCCTCAAAATACCCCCAAGTGATCTCTAGGGGCCCAAGAAGGCTTCAGAACATGATGAGAATGCCCATGTCCCCTAGAGGGTGTTTGGGGGCATTTGGAGGCCAAAAAATGATTTTTGGGAGAACAGGTGCAGTGGGGGTATGGTTCTCTAAGGTCTCCAGGCCCTAGCCTTCCACAGTTCCCATCCCTGTTGTAGAGGAAGCTTCTCATGGTTATCAAGATACAGTAGGACCTCCGTATCCACTGGGGATTGGTTTGGGGGGGGGCATGGATACCAAAAACCATGGATAATAGCAAACACCATTGAAAATAATGGGACTTCCAGTTTAAAAATACCATAGAGATGCCTTGGAGGACCTAGAAAATGGCTAGAGAGGACACATTTTCTAGGAAGACTCTATTGTAGGTGTGCTGTTTTGTGTCCCGTGGATAATTGAATCAGTGGATAATTAATCAGTGGATACAAGGGGTCTTACTGTAGTTACAGGAGTGACTATGGTTACAGACTCACTTGTGTTAGATACATTTTTAAAAAACAAAGTTTGAATTGTTTGCATAGCAAGCTGGTGTCTGTCTTGGATGGAGCCTTTGGATGGAAATACTGTATTATAACAATACATTCATTGGTAAACCAAGTAGGATGATCCTGTGTCTTACTTTAGAGATGGTTGTCCTCTATTTGAAGGCAACCTCCTCTGATTGAATGGCATTCTAGCCTAATACTGATTAAGAAACAAAGAACCATAAAAGAGCAGAACAGAATCCTTGAAGTTCCACATCAAAAGCTATCTCTAAGACAACAAATGAGCAGCTGCCTGGTCCTAGTATTCTTCTCTGGTCCTAGTATTCTCCTCTATGATGAGATACCACCTAAAAAGACATTCCATCTAAACATTAGGAAGAAGTTCCTGACAGTAAGAGCTATTCAACAGTGTAATGTGCTGCCTCGGAGTGTGGTGGAATCTCCTTCTTTGGTGGTTTTTAAACAGGGGCTGGATGGCTTTCTTTCGAGTGTGCTTTGATTGTGTATTCCTGCAGGACGTGGTGTTGGACTAGATGGCCCTTGTGGTCTCTTCCAACTCTATGGTTCTATTATTCTATGCATTGCATTTCCATTTAAATTATACAAATTCTTTCTAAATGCACATTTATATATATATATGAGTTATCATACACAGTTTCAATGCAAATGAGTAACCTCTTTTGGCGTTATGCAGAAACAGCCATTCTAGCAACAACCCAAAGAAGAATCTACAGTAGATTGTTGTAAGTCTGATGTTTATGTGTGTTTAAAGAGATTGAATTAACTATCATTTGTAAGTAAGTGTTTTCAAAAGTGACACCCCATATTTGTAATTTCCAAGCTGTGGATCACTGATACATTTAATCATGCTGGGAGTAGTTGGGTTTCCACCTGAAATATCCTGCAGCATCTGCCAGTCTGTAAAAAGCTTTGCCCTTATTCTGTTTTCTCCTGAAAGAACTAATAAAATACTATATTGCAAACTGCTCTTTACTTTAGAAGGCCTCCTACAGAGTCTACCTAACACAAATATGCAACTTAACAGTTTATGGAAAGCCAGTACATATTCAGGAGAAGTTTTTGAGCACAGATTATGGAACTATAATAACACTAATTCTTACATAAAGAGGAATGAGTCATCTATTGCTCAGAGTTATCTAAATGCACCCAGCCAAGGCCAAACTCTCAATGTGCATGCCTGGATTGAAAGACTAAAAGGATGTCCTTATTCATGTGGCAGTTCATAACCTCAATTATGGTTCCTGAACCTGTCAATGAAACACCACTCCTACAAAATGGTCTAATCACATGGTATATGTACACCCCCATGGTTCTCAAGGACCAGAACGATTTTTACTTAAACATTGCAATTCTTCTGCAAAGTATGGGCAAATTTCTGTTAATGGCTACTGGTTGCATGCAGCTCCAAAGAACTTTTCAAGGCTTTTGGATACCAGTCCCATGTTAGGATTTTTTAAAGCAGTAATATGGAGCCAGTGTGGCATAGTGGTTTGAGTGTTGGACTACAACTCTGTAAACCTGGGTTCAAATCCCCGCTCCATCATGAAAATTCACTTGGTGACCTTGGGCAAGTCATACACTCTCAGCCTCAGGAAACCCCATGATAGGTTTGCCTTAGGGTCTCTGTAAGTCAGAAGCAACTTGAATGCACACAATAACAATATGTTTTTCTAGCTGTCCACATTTAAACTGGACAGATTTAAATACAGAAAGTCATAGAGCACAACCAAGATCTATCTCAAAGTCTAAGAGAGCACACAGTGGGCAAGACATTCCATTAGGTATCCTGGTCTCAGGCCTAGAAACTATCAAATAGCCAATACAGTTTCTTGAGAACAGCCATCTATAGCTCTGTTCAGCCATTTCCTGTTATTCCACCAGGTTTTATGTGACTCTGATGTGATACTATATTGACTTAACTTCCCTGTGGTTGTGACAGCACTATGTTGCACATAGTAACACCCCCACCCTGCATTTCTGACCCCTTCCATATGTGTATTAAAGAGGATGGGAAGAGCACTAGCATCAATAATGGTATAGTTGCAGTGAATAATAACATGCACACCGCTTTGGATCTTGCATAAGGAGAAAGGTGGGATATAAATCAAATAAATAAATAAATAGGCTGCAAATCATATGCATTCTGGGCATGGAACATGAGTAGCACTATTGCCATTCTTGTGACTGATATCTCTTTGCTGGGTTTTCTATCCCTAGTGTTTCATCAATCTATAGTAAGAATGATGCAGGAGGCTCTGGAAAAAGCCCTCATTTCATGCTGAGCATGGCTGATGGTTTCCAGAGAGAATGGGGTAGAGGAGATGTTGAGGGAAAAATGTCTGACGAATAATTGGGCAAACCATTGGTTGCAACCTTCTAGGAATTTTTAAAAACTTAAACTTAACAGGAGCATTTACTGCTATGGAATGTAGAAGAGTGCTCACCATGGAACTTAGAAAAGAGGTCATCTTTTGAACTGCCTGCTAACTAGCTTCTCATGCCCATTGTCAGAGTTTATTTTTAGAGAGTGCTAGGAGCTGCATAATTCATGCAGTAAATGGCTTTGACAACCTACTTCATGGAAGTCTCCTTGTGTACTAAGCAGAGAGGGAAAATATGGTCTAATAATGAAGGTCCAGAAGAAAAGGCTATGCATTTTTATACACTAGAAAACAGATATTAAGTACTGAAAGCACTTTATATATATTTATGCAGCAGGTGAGCTGAGTCGATATTTTGATATGAAATCTGAACTACAGCTTTTCTAGTATGTGACTCCCACCCAAAACTATTAGGATTCATTGCATTAGTGGTCATTTGTGAGAAATTTAGTACCATCAAGCATTTGAGAGATCTGTACAGATAAAGGCTGTAGATTTACCACTGGTCAGAAGCTATGAAGTCTGGGAACTTTGAAAGCTTATCTAACACTTCATGTTCACTCCAAGCCTAATCATCTTTTATTGGACTCTGGAATAAGGAAGCAAGACTATGAATACTACTTAAGTCAGCCTGTCTTATAGAGCATGCTAGCTGATTTGATCACAAAGTGTGGTCTGAAGGCACATGATGCAGGAACCTTTTTCACTCTGGTCTGAGTTTGGCCAGTAAGTCAGCTGGAAAACCTGTGTGTAAGTGTGCGCGGACCTTCAAGTTGCTTGTTGACTTATGGCAACCCCAGGAATTCCATTGGGTTTTTTAATGCAAGGAATATTTGGAGGTGGTTTTGGTAGTTCCTTCCTCTGAAATAAAGCCTACAGCACCTGGTATTCATTGGTGGTCTCCCATCCAAGTAGTAACCAGGGCTGATACTGCTTCGCTTCCAAGATCAGATGGGATCTGGTGCCTTTAGGAATTTAGACCTATATGCCACCTTAATCTCCATAGTACCTGCTAGACAAAATTGTGATCCAGGCAAGGATCATCTTTGAAGCTCCTCCTTGCACTTGTTCAACTTTTGAAAATATTATGGTAGTTTTAATTTTATTATATGTTATTTCAAAACTCTGTTGTACGGTTTCCATGGATAATTGAGTTCTGTCATATAGCAAGATACATGTCTATGCTTACAGTTGTAAATCATTGTTTATTAATTTTTACTACGTACACCTTTTGTTTCAATTGTCGAATGGAGAGTTGAGTGATTAATACATGTTAAGCACAATACTGAAGCTCAGACCCTATAAAATTATCTGCATCCCCCTTGCCCCAAACTGGTCTTGTTGAACTTCATGGAAGAAAAATGGAATATGAATGTAATAAGTAACTGGCTAGGACTGTTCAGTGTTTCTGTGGACTTTGCTGTTGCCCCTTAAACTTTTGTATATGTCTGTATGTGTGGAGGTAACGTGCAGGCACAAGACGGTGGTGTGTATAACTGTATAGTCACATTGTGCTCGTTTGCATTGGCATGGAAACACCTTAATCCAGGCATAGTCGAAACATTATAAATTTAATTTTGGAAATGTCTTTGCCATATGATTTAAGGCACGTAAATATAATCCCTGATCCAAAGAATTTCCTGTTCTTCAAACAGTAAGAGGACTTCATTCTGGTTTTTGATATATCCAGGCTTGGAAACACATGGCACAGTTCTTCTACTGAAGTTAAGCAAGTTTGGTAGCTGCCTGGGAATCCACTTAGGAATCATACAGAAGCTATTTGCAGTTATTAAAAAACACATTAACTTTTCTAGGGATTATATCTATCTATTTATTTATTTGTCTATCTGTCTATCTATCTATCTATCTATCTATCTATCCTTTCTGGTATAAATGTAGAATATCAGGATGATTTTTGTTTACAAAAGCAGGGAATTTTTAAAGTTTAGATTTCTAAGTATTGATGTTAGCTAGATCTTTCTTGTTAGTGGTCATCAGATTACAGTTTTTATACAGATTTACATTATCCTAAAGAGTTTACATTTACATTTTCAGAGTATGAGAATACAGTAAAAGGAAAAGAAAGGCATCCAGGTGGGGGAAGGGTTAATGTGAACAAATGAGTAATCACTGAGGCTGCTTCAGAGAATGGATACTATGAAGAGCCATTGATGACAAGCAATTGATAAATAAACATTCTGCTTCCATGTGATGTGCAATGTTCATGATCAAATTAAGCAGCAAGAGAAATACTCATCCAATCAGGCTGCAGAGATACAAGGAGAGTAACAGACACACACACACACACAGAGAGAGAGAGAGAGAGAGAGAGAGACTACACTATTATGATAATTCAAGGTCTGCACTAAAGTATTCCCTAAGCACTGGTTCTGAATGTCTAATTTTGCTGAAACAACATGCAAGTGGTGATTTAAAAGTATACACTTTGTACACCCCTGACGTTTGATTGATTGTCAGCGGGGATCCATGGATTAGCATAATCACTCTACAGTCTTTTATCAGCTCTAAGGCAAACATGCAAATCTGTCCTCTGACTAGGGACTTTTAACACATCAGCTGAAAATGCAGTTCCCAAATCCTCCTCCCAATATCTAAATAATTCCCTGAAATGAAACCTTTTTCATAACACAGAGCCTTCATCCTTGCAACATTTCCAGGTGTTTCTGCAGCTGGTTTCATTGCCATTTTCCTTGGAAATGATCCAAGGGCATAAGTGGAGGTTTGGAAGTACAGTATCGTCTTTCAGTATCTACATTAGGATTGTCCATGCCATCACATTTTCCATTTCTATGCATGGTTGTGAAAGGTTGACAGTGGAGATTTTCACACTACACTGTTATAGTGTTACTATTCCACTTTAACTGCTCTGGTTTCCTCCTGTGGAATTCTGGGGTTTGTAGTTTAGTGAGGCCTAAGAGCTCTCTGACTGAGAGTTGTAAATGCCCCTCCCTAAACTGCAAATCACAGAATTCCACAGGAGGCAGCCATAGCAAATAAAGTGGAATAGTAACACTATAACAGTGTAGTGTGAAAATCTCCAGTGAAGAAAGCTGATAGGAAGAAAATCAACTCATTTGAAATGTGGTGCTGGAGAAGAGTTCTACAGATATGGTGAACCACTAAAAAGACAATAAATGGGTCCTAGAGCAACTCAAGCATGAACTCTCCCTAGAAGCCAAGATGTCTAAACTGAACCTGACATACTTGGGCCATATCATAAGAAGACATAACTTACTAGAAAAGACAGAATGGTTAGTAAGGTAGAAGGCAGTAAGAAAAAGGAGGGCTATATTCCAGATAGAGTCAATCAAGGAAGCCACGGCCCTGAGTCTGCAGGAACTGAGTAGGGCTGTTCATGACAGAGTGACTTGGAGGTCACTTATTCATGGTGTTGTCATGAAATCCTCATAACGGCAGTTAACAACAATAAATCTACCTAAAAGGAAGCCAGCTGAGAAACAGAAAAGCATTCTGGAAGCTAGGATTCTAGATGCTTTGCAATTTTTTATACTGAAATAACATCAGTCTGGATTTACTCTTGTTGTATTTCATTTGTTGATTGCTGTAAAATTGGTTTCAGCCTCTGGCAACCCTATGAACAACAGACCTCAAAGATACCCTGTTATTAACAGCCCTGCTCAAGTCTTACAAACTTATGGGTGGCCTCCTTGATTGAGTATATCCACCTGTACTGTGGTTTTCCTCTTTTCCTACTGCCTTCCACCTTACCAGGCATTATTGTCTTTTCTAACGAGTCTTTATGATATATCCAAAGTTCAACAATCTCAGCTTAGTCATAGGCTCACATGCCCTAATATACACTACCATGTGCTATGTCTTCTCCAAGTTTTCCCCATTATCTTCATCCAGAATTGAGAACTGGTGGTTTCTGTGCCCTTTGTGAACCTCCTCTTATTCCTTTCCCAATTAAAAATGGGAAGGAAAGAAGGGCAAAGGAAGGTACCACAAGCCAAATTCAGCTAAAGTGGTTTCCAGTTCAACTACAAGCTGGATACCTTCCAGGCTTATGGCCATAAAATTAAATGAGATAAGTTTCGTGACATAAGCCCTTTTATTACCAGGATCCACGTAAGCAATAGCAGTAGGGGCTATTTACCCTTCCTGGGTATTTCTCAGAGATGTCTGTTTAGCCACCATTGAGAGAGTGAATACTGGTTGGTTGATCTTCTGGAAATATTTGCTGACTTAATTGAAACCAGTCAGAATCCACATTCCTGCTATGTTGGACATAAAAGGACACCAAAGCATGTATCAGCTGATCAGTGGGTGAAGGCCATGAACAGATTGCTATGCCTGGATGTTTTCCCAGATGTCTTTCATTTCCACTCCCCCTGAGGTTTGCAGCTTAGGTGTACTCCTAGACTCAAAGATTTGAGCCTGGTGACCCAGGTTTTGGCACTGGGAGTCTTTTTTTGCACAGTTAACACAAGTGTGCCACTTACACCCATTCACTGAGATGTCAGATCTGGCCATGGTCACACATATGTTGATTACATCCTGGTTAGATTACTGTGACACACTCTATATAGGGCTGCCTTTGGAAACCATTCAGAACCTTCAGCAGGTCTAACATGCTGCGGATAGGCCATTGGCTTGGGCTGGTTACAGGGACCATATAATGCTCTTGTTTAAACAACTTCACTAGCTACCGGTCCATTTTCAGGCAGAATTCAAAGTCCTGGTTATGACATTTGTATGGCTTGGGTCCAGATTATCGGGAAGATAGTATCTCCCTATATGAACCTGCCTAAATTTTAAGATCTTTGGGAGAGGGTCCCCCCCCCGTTCTACCATCACAGGCATATGTTACCCAGATCGCTAGTGACATGGAAATCCCATGCAAAATGATTATTTGGGGAAATTAGCAGCAACTCGATTAGTGATATACAAGGGGGGCAACAAGGGGATCTTGAACCTATGTATGCCAGTACTAACATGGACGGAACACACACACATGGAATTAATGATGGTTTTATTAAGAGTTCAAAAATAAGACCAATCGCACATACAGTCATGCAAGAAGCATTCACACAAGGCAGAAAGCAGTGGGAAGGACTTGGATAGAGGAATAGCAAGAGGATTTGTTGTGGGTTATACAGCCTGTCCTGTAGTCAATAGTCGCAAAGCAGACTTGCAGCATGGAATGGGGAGGTAGGAATAGCTACACAGAGAGGCAGAGTGTCCCCAGGAAATGGAACTGTGTGCACTGAGGTGAGATTTTGGCTATCTTTTATACCCAAAAATATGTCCTCAGGTGATAGAATTTTGTGTGTTGAAACAATGGATTCCAGGAAGCCCCAGAGATTGAACAATGGGTTTCTGAAGATGTTAATGTGTTGTAGCTACCCTAAATGTTCTGGTGATTAGATTTACAAAGCATGAGCTGCCTCCTTGATGGGAACTACGGGAAGAGTGATACCTCTAGACAAAGGAGTATTCCAACCATTTATAATGGGATCAATTGTCTGTCACTAAAGTTGTGCAGGAAATGTCCTTAGGTCTAACTTGACCTCATTGTATTTCCTTCAGTTTGGAATTTGTCAATAGTCCTTCCCTTGAGTGATCCATGACTTAGTACTTGCCTTTGGGATCCTGACAGAGTGTCCCTGGTTTTACTGTTCTTCCATGTGGATGACTATATTAATATGACAAATTATTAATAAGCCAATTTTGGGGGTTCCTGGGGGTGGGGTTTGTCAGGGGCACTAACACGCACATGATGTAAACATAGGAAAAAGCCTTCTCAGTGGCTGATTCCAGGTTGTGGAAGTCCCTCACATGAAACATTCAGTTGGCCCTCTCTCTCCTCTTTTTCCACTGGTAGGAAAAGAACTGTCTTATTAAGGCAGGCTTTTGCCTTATAATGCATGTGGCAGAAGGGACTTTTAATGAGACCGAGCTTTTATATATATATATTTATGATGATTTAAACACATTTTAAACTATTTTAAATTTGTGTTTTAATGGGTTTAGTGAATTGTTTGCTTAATCATGTTTTAACTTTTGTACAAATCGTTTTTAAGCTATGTTGTTGTTGTTGTGTTCCTTCAAGTTGTTTCCAACTGGCAACCCTAAGGCAAACCTATCATGGGGTTTTCTGAGGCTTAGAGTATGCACTATACCTTGTTTTAATTTGGATACAAGTCACCTTGGGTCCTGTGCAAGAAGCAAGGCAGGATACAAATAAATACAAAATTAAATCGATATACAGCAGTTGAAGTAAGCTGAAGACAAAATGAATTAAAAGTGCAAAAGTCATTGGCACTCAATCAACTCAACATGAGGGAGGAGAGGAGTGGGCGGAATCTTGCCATTCCCAGTAGGCTCAGACAAAGGCAAACTGCTGCAGCCTCTTCTAGCTTGCCTATTCTTCTTCAATAATACCTTTTGCCACCTTGACCACACTCTGATGTTGCTTGGCCACACATAACGAATTTTTTAATCTGTGAAATGTTGGATGGTATGAGGTACAGATGAATTACAACAGTCTAAGGACTTTATCAGACTAGTGCCTAAAACCCCGTAATTCCATTATTGAGGAAAGTGGAAACACAGTGGCATGATTACCATGATTATTACACATTGCCATAATCGCAAGAAACTATGCCATAATCATGTGATACTACCACCACAGAATCATCACACAACCACAACTAGCAGTTTAAGGATTGGATTTTACCTCTGCGGTTTTGTATGGGTGAGATTTCGACTGTTCTTGAGAAAAGATATGACTATATAAACAAACCAAAAGCACATAAATAATGGAAGAAATTAACAAATAAACACTTAAATAAAGATAAAAACATACCAAGAAAAGGTGACAGTTCATTAAAACAGCATCCTGTGTGTCCTGTGTTCTTGTTGGGGAAGGACCACCCATTCATGCTGTAATCAAGTGATTACAGCGGGACATGATTTTGCATACTCATCAGCACTGCAAAAAGAGCAATATTGAGGGCTATTCATGGATTTTCCCATCAATATAAGTGACAGGCCATTAATGAGTGGCGCACACATTGACCATGGGAGGATAATGACATTGTGCAATAATGGGAACTCATTTGCAGTACTGGCATGCTGTAATTCTGCAATTACAGACCCATCTGATAAAGTCCTAAGAAATCTGCAGACATTTTCCAGCAAGTAAGCAAAGAAGGACAGAGCTCCTAAGTGCATTAAGCAAATAATTACAAAAACAGTTGCTTTGTACTTGTTTAGCTTAATGAAATCACCAAGATTTACAGTTGTTCCAGTACCTTGTTTGGATAGCTTTTCCCTTGCATAGCATTCATTGCTAACCTAAACAGGACTCTGAATCTTAACTAATTATCATTTAACTTAATCATGCTTTTAATCTGGTGAATAAAGACATCAAGAAAAATTGGAAATTGCCATGAAACTTAGAGGTTAGTATTTCCATTGCTATGAAGGCTCTTTCTGTTTATGTTTGTTCCCTCTAGTTTCATTAACTTTGAACAGTATCTCCATAAATTGTGGCTGCTGTGATCTTTAAACTATTCCCCTCTGAATTATCTTTTTAGCTCTTGGCCTGTTCTCTCCTCCATTGTAGATACCACTACAGAGATAAATACGCTGTAGCACAACAGTCTGATATTATCAGATTCCCTGTAGGAAGACCAGGAGAGAATCCACTGGGCCTAAGAGAATTTGCAGGCATTTCAACATGAACTGATGTCATCTGCAGTGTTGCTAGCAGAGATCAGAATTTTCTCCTATACCACATATAGTCCTGTGGGATGAGCAGATGCCTGTGAGGTTAAAGAAAAATGGCTTTTATCCTGTGTAACAATTTAGAGCATGAATTACATGATCTGGGCAGCTTAGCTCCCAAAGGCAGCTACCATCAAGTAATATACCAATCTGCTGTTTTGTTTCTAGCAAAACTGCCAGCTCTAATATATAAAACCAATATAATTCCAATTCTGGCTGGTGAAACGTTTAGATGAGTTGTAGCCACAGCTAATCAGCACCATCAGAAGTCAATATGTTGTGCTGGCAATGTGTGTACGGATATTTTCACACTACACTGTTATAGTGTTACTATTCCACTTTAACTGCTCTGGCTTCCTCCTATGGAATTCTGGGGTTTGTAGTTTAGTGAGGCCTAAGAGCTCTCTGGCTGAGAGTTGTAAATGCCCCTCCCTAAACTGCAAATCACAGGATTCCACGGGAGGCAGCCATAGCAAATAAAGTGGAATAGTAACACTATAGCAGTGTAGTGTGAACATCTCCTACATCTAGGATGTATCCACATTGCACAGTTATAGCAGTCTGATACCCTCTTTAGCTGTCATGGTTACCTCCTATGGAATCCTGGGATTTATAGCTTGGCGAGGGACTTAGGTTGCATCTGCACTGCAGAAATAATCCAGTTTGACACCACTTTAACTACCATGGCTCAATGCTATGGAATTATGGGATTTGTAATTTTGTGAGATATTTAGCCTTCTCTGTCTGAGAGTTCTGGTGCCACAACAAACTACAAATCCCAGGATTCCATAGCACTGAGCCATGGCAGTTAAAGTGGTGTCAAACTGGATTATTTCTGCAGTGCAGATCCAGCCTCTGACTTCCTGTTAGAGAACTCTGCTGAATTACAGCACTAGAGTTCTCCAGTAGCGAATTCCAAATTCCTCACCAAACTACAAATACCAGGATTTTGTACGAAGAAGTCATGGCATTTAAAACTGCTATAATTATGAAATGCAGATACACAGCCAAGAGATTTTCAGACGATCCTTGCCGCGCAAGGATCGTCTGGGACAGTTTCGTCGCAGCAGCGCGGCAGGGGGTCGATTTCTGATGATGTCGTTGCTGCTGTGAGATCGTTGTTCCCCCTCGCGCGAAGGCTTGGAGCCTGCCACGCTATATTCGCCAAGATTTTATTCACGGAGGTTGTCCATGAATAAAATCTTGGTGAATATAGTGCGGCAGGCTCCAAGCCTTCGCGTGAGAGGGAATGACAATTTCGCAGCAGCGACGGCGTCGTCAGAAATCGACCCCCTGTCACGCTGCTGCGACAAAACTGTCCCGGACAATCCTTGCACAGCAAGGATCATCTGAAAATCTCCCCAGTCTAACATGACAGCATTTCTTATCAATGCTATACCTAAATCAATCACAACAAGCCTTTCGGCAGGCCTTTCCTAATTAGATCCCGGCCTCAGGGGATCCTGGCCTCTTCTAGGCTGCTGGCCATTTATTATATTTTATTGTATTTATAGTTTTAAATGTGATTTTAGATTAGTTGTTTTTAATTTATATTTGTTTAATGTTTTTTATGGGGGAGGGTGGGAGTGGGGGTGTTTAGGGATTTTATTTGTATTGTATTTTAAATTTTGTAAGCCGCCCCGATTGTTTTAACAGAGGGGTGGGGTATAAATAAATATTATTATTATTATTATTATTATTATTAGACATTTTAGCATCAGTGATGGTGAAATCCAGCCATAATTCATAACACTACAATTGAAAGAAACCATTTACTGTCCTTATCTGCCACAAAAGCCCATTACCTGAGGGAGAGTTCTCATTTTGCCTAGTACCAGAGACAAACCTGGAGCCACTAGGTTCCCAGTGATGTGATGGTGGAACTATTGTACCATTGACTCAGCAGAACTTCCTCTTCTGCCCGCTTGCTCTAATATAACAGTATACCATAGGTTAAGCACTACAAGAACAAGTCTAGGAGAGGTTAAGTCTTGTAAAATCCTTCCCTCTCCTCCATGAAGATAATTTCAGAAGCTCTGTTATTGCTTAACCATAGGCATTATTCAAATATGCAGCTTTTGTGCAATAAGAAATAGCTTTTATGCAGTTGACAATATGGGTTTTCACCAGAAAGAAGGTTATTTCTTAAAACAAATACATGAGAAAAAGATTTAAAAATGCAGAAAAATAAAATGACAACAGTTGCTCTTCAGTCTTTATAGCCTTATATAATAGTATAGCATTGGGACCAACCTACTTGATTGCTCTATCTGTGACCATACATGCATGAAGATCTATCTAGCAGCTTTGGCTCCAGTTGTCCTGTTGCAGGCATTGACTGGCATCCTATTAGTGGCACAGGCATGCAGAAGTCACACTACAGATGCGGGGTGAATTATTCACCATAGCACAACAGATGTATTCTGCTGATAGCAGCAGAAGCATAACTTCGCATACAACACCCTCACACATTGTAGTTGTACACTGACTGTACATTGTGGTTGTGGTTTCACATTGCACACTGCAGATGTGTGTTGCACTTGAGCTTTGGCATTGTATATTTCACACTGCATGTTTCATGTACAACAGCACCCAGTCATTGACTTGTGTTGTGTAATCTTACTATTCTACATGGAGGTTCCATGGTGCTGGCATAGCGTATTTCTGCATGTAGATATTTATGCTACACTGAGGGGATGTTGGATTGCAGCCAGCATGCCTTTTGCACCATGGCTGCAGGATTTACTGACATCTTCAAAGTCCTGCTTTTCATCACCAGATATTGTAATGCTTTTTAAAATGTATTTACCATTGCATAAACTTTGTCAGTTCTGGTTCAGTCTACCACGCCATTACTCTTCAGGGACATTGTCAATGCATCTTCAGTGAATGTGTTAGTGAGGCTGTCTGGGCTTGTCTATATGAGGCAAAAACCCCCGGAGTGCCTTGCAGTAATGACATTTTGCAGCAGCTGCAACTTGTCTTAATGATGTTTTTGCCCCCATAAGCTTTGCATGCAAGATGGCGGCTGTGAGTGATTTGCTCGTGCTTGTACTTACCTCAATTTGCTGCCACCAAACTTTAAAAAAAATGATGATGTCCAAGGTGCGATAGAATGATTTTTCAATTTAACAGAAAAGAAAAGAAACAAACAAACCATGGAGTAAATGGAGATTTACTCAAACTGGAAGTCACAGAATCATATCTCCTCACCATTATGCCAGAAGGAGAGAAAAGCATGTAGTTGTCACCATGGCGTGGTTTCACAGTGCTAAATCATCACTTGGTTCACCATAAACTACAAATCCTTTTTCTGGAAGGCCAGTTTATTTTAATTTGTTATAAAAAGAATGTTACCCTGTTTAGATTGTTTCTTTCTAGTGTGGTGAAAACTAGAATGGGAATAAGGGCTCCAGGCACCATAGGAAATAAATATTATTTATCTCCTTGCTTCCTATCACCTCTGTAAAGCAAAAGCTAGAGAAGAAACTGTGAATTTCTTCAGTCCCTCATTACCCTAAGCTGAATCCCCAGCTGGCTACCTGTCCAACAGCCTGGCACATAGAGATCCTGGTTGCCTTATCTAGCTTGACATGTTCACTTCAGACTGTCCTGTATATCAGGGTTGCTACAAAACTACAATAGCTTTCTGTCTCCCTGAAGACAGGAAGTGCTGAAAGGCAAACAAGAGAGCTCATTATCACTAATGCAAATCAAATGCTTATGGGAATGTGCACTCGTCAACAGCATCCCCAGTGGGCCTTAAAAAAAAAAAAAGAACTGTGTTTGTGGAAGCTTTGCATGATGCAATATACAGGTTCACGAAAGACAAAATAATTTATTATTTAGTCATTTCATTTGTAATGCAGCCTTTTTTCCAAGATGGCTCCCAGAGAGAGACAATCAAAAGGCATAACATTTAAAACAATTAAAATCACCACATAAAACTGTACAAAATTGTTTAAAAGACATAAAAAAGTGTTAAAATATATATGAAACATTCTAGTAATAAGTTCCCCTGCTTACCCATTAAAAGCCTGCTTAAACAAAAAGGCCTCTGCCTGCCAGTGGAAGAGAGCAGGGAGAAGTCAGCCTAGCCTCCTGCGGATGGTAGTTCCAGAGGATGGGAGTGGCCACTGAGAAGGCTCTCTCTCATGTCCTCACCAAGCAAGCCTGTGACAGTGGTGGGACTGAGGGAAAGCCTTCTCCTGTTGATCTTTGAACTGTAGCTAGTGTGCATACAAAACTACCAGAACAGACAGTGATCCAGGTAACCAGGCAAGTTCAAAGAGACTGGCCAGGTTTGTTTTGTTTTGTTTTGTTGCACAACTGTAGAATGTAAGCAGGAAATGCTATCAAGCTTCTTGTTCCTTTAAACCACAGGTAGACAACCAGATATTGTTGGACTTTAACTCCCATCAGGTTAAGAGGAGGGTGACTTCTTGTCCAACAGACATACCCATCTCACCACTCATACTAGCACTTGCCTCACTCACAACTGTTGAGGGTCCTGACACAGACAAGGGGGAAGAAACAGAAACGCCAGGGGGATGAGGAGGATGCAGGTGACAAGGCAGGAAAAACAGTGAGGCGACTGCAGGGGCTACAGGCGGAGACATCCGGAGAGGTAGAGTTGGATAAAGGGGTTCTGGATAGGGGTCAGTGAAGTAGGAAGCGGGAGGAATTCCAGAGTCCTCTTGGGAATTTGGAATTTCAGACAGTCAGAGAGACTGACTCAGGACCGGGAGTAGAGTAGCTCTCTGGCGAACCACTGCTACTTCTCACAAATTGAGGTATTCCCATTGCTTAAGGTGTTTTTCCATGACTTTGCTCCTGACTGCTCTTAGCAATTCTGCTTCAAATGAGCCCTACACTGGCCAGATTTCCTTAGCTCCCAAACTCAAGATGTAGTTAGTCCATTTTGGGGCACACAGCTCCATCATGAACCTGTTTCATGCCAGCCCTCACTAGCAATTGACCTTCTTGCCACAATCTGCACATCAGTTCCAATGGACCGATTGTGGGGATATTCTTTGCACCCCCCATCTTCCTTCAGCTGGGGCCTTCAACTAACACTTACCCCTCCCCAGGGCATCCTCTCTCTCCTCTCCAAACTGTCCTTACCCAGACAGCAATAAGAAAACTCACCTGCTGCTGCACCTCACTGTGCACTGGTCAGCATTCTGAGTCGGCCAAGAGGGTGTAAATCCAGGGGGACCCACATTGTAATCCTGGACGAGCCCCCAAACTGTTGGGTGAGTTCTAGAATCCCAGACTCCTGTCAGGTTCACTTTTAGAATGCGGCATTGCCAGTGGGCCCTGAACCAGCCAAGGAATAATAATAATAATAATAACCCCGCCCCTCTGTTAAAAACAATCAGGGCGGCTTACAACAATTAAAATACAACAATGCTGACTAAAATCCCTAAGCACCACCCACCCCCACCCTCCCCCATAAAAATATTAAACTATTATAATTAAACTAGTATAAACAATATTAAACTAGTATAAAATTAAAAAACACCTAAACTAAAATCACATAAAAAAACCAAAAACAAACAAAGGAAGGTACCTAAAACTCCAATTACCTTTGATCAAAGGGGTCTTCCCCTCCTCAAGAGAAGAATGGCCATGCCAGCTCTTGTTGTGAGCAAGAGGAACAACTTTACTGGGTGAAGCAGTACTTTTATAAATTCGGTTTATCATGATCTCATCATGTTGGTTAACAACATGTGTGCAAAGTAAAGTTTCAACGTTCTCATGATTGACAAGCAAACAAGTTATAAATATTGTTTTGACCACTGTAGTTAGATAGACTAGGCATGTTAGAACAAAGAGAGTCTTGAGAAAGAGACCTCAGGAAATTAGCCAACAATACAGGAATATCAGCAACCTTGAAACATAGGTTTCATTTCCCAGCTAAGGTCAGCAGAACTAATTTTCATTGTCTATTATTCAGTAGACAAGACAGTGGGGTGGGGGAGGGACAAGGCACAGAGAAAGCAAAGAACAAGATGGGTGTGCAGTGGCTCACTAGAGAAAACTCTTTAGGCCCCAATCCAAAATCCCTTGTAAAAATGAATAAGTTAAAAACAATTTCCAGGTTTGCTGACCAGGGTTCCGGTTATTTGCCATTGAGTAATATGGTAGAGAATCAGCCAAATTCCCCATTCCTCCTCCTGGACAGATCAGCCTAATTCCTCTCCATTACAAGCAAGCCATTCTGGTTACCTCATTTCCTTCTTCAGCTTTCCCAGATTTTCTGGTGTCCTGATGTTTGACTACATCTCCTGTCATCCCCAGATGATATGACTGCTGGGAGTTGTAGTCAACACCTGCAGAGATAGCTGAGCTGAGAAACATTTATCTGTTGTTAACAGATTAGAAACACAGATACCCTATTTTTTTTTCTTAGAACTGGCTGTAGCTTTCTTACATATCACTGTTGCCCCATGATAAAAATCTAAAGGCACATGGACACACAGAATTCAAATCTGCAGAACTGACCTATTTACTATTTAGTAGCATTTAGGCCACTGGTAGACCAACAGTTTCTTTGTGTGTGTTCTAGAATCCAATTTCCATAATGCTTGACCACTGGCTGGATCTTATGGGAGAAGCTAGACTCCAAAAAGTCTGAATGGGACCAGGTAGCCTGTCCTGATCTAGGTGGAACAGTCAGCTGTGAACAATAAAACCCCAAGTAAAAGGTCTTTGATCAATGCCAGGTTCTAATTCCAGTCTTTTATTAAGAATTAGCAAAAGCGTGTCCACACATAACATCCCAAAAGGGGTACATTGAGCCTTCTGTTTTTCTGCACTCACCTTTTTAACAGCAGTGCCTCAACAGTATCAGAGGACCTCTCCCATTTTCCTGCCCCTTTCTAATCCCAAGCAATTTAGCAGCAGTGCCTTAGCTCTTTCCTGTTTTCTTTTTCCTGCCTCAGGAATTTTAGCAATACTTCTGTGGAGCCCTCTCCTACTTTCTAGCCTGACCAAAATTATTTCCCAACTTCCTTCTCTTGCTTCTAGAAAGCCCCTGTTTGGAATTTTGACTTAAAACTGAACACTGCAACTTTGGCAAAGACCAAACATTTTGTCAGATTTTGAAATGTCTACCACAATGTTCCACTGAATCATGGTGGTGCCCACTTTTTCATCTAGGAAGTCCCTCTCCTTTGAAATTTTGACTTTTCAATTTGAAATGGGGCACCGACACTTGGATGACCACCAAAAAGAGATTAATTTTGAGATAGCTACCACAATATCCTGTTGAGCTCCAACTTGCTTCTTCTTCTTCTTCTTCTTTTTTTGCTTCTAGTAATATCCCACTTTTCAAACTTGACTTGAAACTTAGCACTTTAACTTGGATGACAACCAAAAACACTCTGTCAAAATTTGACATGTCTAGCACAATGTCCCAATGAGTTCTGCCTGCCGCAGATAAACATACACACTCAAGTATTCAGATTCTCTTTTATTATTATACATTCAGGATAAAGGAATTTTGAGAAAGAAGAGGCTGCATAAAATAAAATTTAAACTATCTAGCTAGTTCCCATACTTTAAGGATGGAAACCTCATGTCTCTCACTATATTGTTGAATGCCAGAACTGAGGCCTACTAGCCCTGAAATTATCAGGCAAAATTGAACCACCAAGACTATAATAGAGTTGAGGCCCATCAGGAATTATTAATCAGAAGTTTATTAAATGACCAAGAAAACACACACGCACACTAAATTTAAGATAGCTGCTGTAGTTCAAATTCCAGAAATACCAAAGGCTGCATGCAATCTATCCTATACATATTGACTTGGGAGTAAGCTGCACTGATAATATGGACAGGAATTCTAAATACACATTGTGCTTGTAAGAGTCTTGGTACTGAAGGATAACTGCATGTTACTGGATGGAAGAGTTTCCCTCCTGCTGACTGTGCCCTCACATATTATGATAGCTGTTGTGATAGCCTGAGTAGAGAATCCAGATCACAGCAGAAAGTAGAATGTGCTGTCCTCAATGGCTCAAGCAGATATCTAAGAGTTGTTTCACTGAAATAAAGATGGGCTTACCTTCTGGAATAAGAAAATGGGGTAGAGGAACTTGCAGCAACTGTTTTTATTATGTGTGCTAGAGAAAAATCTGGAGGAAAAAAGACCTACTACAGGGAGTGCTTTGGCACTGATAAGCGGTATAGAAATTTAGAAAATAAAAATAAGCATTGTGACTCAGGAGCACCCTTGGAGTGAGCAGCATCTCCCAAACATGCTTCTCCCATATATATATATATATATATATATATATATATATATTGCATATATTCTGGGGTTAGTTTCTCTTAATACTATAGGGCTTTGAGACACTGGTGACTCAAATCAATGGAGATTTTCAGACAGGGACAAAAATAGCATCCCTGTCTCGCTATCTCCTCTCCAGACCCCCTCCCAACCCTGTCCTGGCACAGTAAGGAACAGTTTCACTCTTATCTTGTTTGCACATCTTCCCTCCCCCTCAGCAGCCCAGGAGTGAATGCAGCTTGCACAGAGCTGCATTCACTTCCTGGTTTGAAATCCCAGATTGTTCTCGCGAGAGGACAAGCACGCAGGAAACTCAAAGTTTAAAAGAAAAATACACACACAGAAGTTATACCAAGCACCTAACACACGTAAAAAAAAAATACAAGTAACCTGGCGAGGGTACAAAAACGTGTGTCACTTACCTGGATGCCCCGATCGCATCCGGATGTGTTCTGGAATGGACCTCCCACTGACACTGGCATCACGCCAGCATAACAGGGCACCTTTTCACTCACCTGTCGTTCAGTTACAGAAACGGAATGGGCAATCTATTCACAGCTTAGCCTGTGAATTAAAAGGAGTGATGGCTGAACAGAAGGAGCACAGGAGCATGATGACTCAGGAACATCGTCATCTGAATAGAAAGCCCTTTTGCAATTTCCTGGCATCCTTGTCATGCCATATTTAGCCCATCTGATAATCTCCTAAATCATGGAATCATACAGTTGGAAGGGATCCCAAGGATTACCTAGTCCAATTTCTGCCAGGGCAGGAATCAAATCATTTCTGAGAGGTGACCATCCCACCTCTGTATTTTCCAACGAAGGAGAATCCACCACTCTTCAAGGTATTCCTCCAAGTGTTGACCTTATTGTGCATAATATAGGCCAAAGAAGACTGTGTTGTAAACATTTTATGTATACGCAACTAGTTTCTGTAAAATGTAGAATTAATTTCTCGTTCTGTAGTTATAATTATAGCCTGATCAATTACTGCAGAAGCAATTTTTAACTGGAACATGTTCCTAACAGCCACAGTAAGACAGAACCAAAGAGGTTGCAGGGAAAGTCCAAATGATATAGAAGGTTTATATTAACAGTGAATCAGAATATAAAGGTGCTTTTTCCCCCTTTTTCTTTTTTCTTTTTTTTTTTTGGTCTCCTTATGGATTTTCTTTTGTTTTTCATTAGGATGTGTAGGAGGGGAAAGGAAGTTGATGCTCATTGCCACCCTAGACCAAGGAAAGATCCGCACTCTTCCCAAAGCTTTGCTTCTTCAAAAGCTGTATTTTTCTATATTCTCGATTTTTCAGTTTAATTTTAAGAGTTCTTTTAGAATCCCACAAAAATTTCCAAATTCCTCAGCAGTGGGGCTGATGTAGGAACATAAGAATCACCATGATAAAAGGTTGCCTTTTTAGAATGAGGAACTATCTAGTCCAACTTTCTATTTACACAATGGCCAATAAGTTGTCTGTGGGAAGCCCACTAGCAAACATGACTGCAACTGTACCCTCCAGTATGATTTCGGCAGTCTTATTTCTGATTCCTTTTCTAGTTATGTCCATCCTGGAATTTGCTTTTTTTTATTTTTATGGCAACCTCACTCTGGGTGACATTTTTTAAGAGATACCAACCATGACCACTAGATCCCTTTGAGTTGCTTCCAGATCAGATCCCACCAGTGTATATGTGAAGCTGGGAATTTTTTGTTTTTTGTCTCAGGACTTGTCTATACAAGGGGGGGGGGATGTGTATTGATGCACACTAACACCAATTTGAAGCAGTTCAATTTATCTTAATGTGTGTGTTGTTGTTGTTTGCAAGATTGCAGGCATGCAAAGATATCTGCTTTTGCTGTCCCAACGGGAATGCCTGCGAATCAAGATGGCGGGCACAAGTGAATTGCTCATATTTTTATTTTCACCAGTTGTTGCTGCTGAACAGTATTTTTTTAAAGAAAAGCATATCTAAGGTGAGAAAGTGCAATATTCCACCTAAACAAAGAAAAAAAGAAAAGAAAACCTGTTTCATCGCCTCAACACATGATCGCTAAGCCAAAAATCTAACATGGTGGTTCTGGGTGCTTGCCTTGTTAGCAAGCTCTGCCCCCCTGTGCACTTCCAACCAATCAGCTTTCTACTTCCACTTTTATTGGGAATGCAAATGAATGAGAATCAGATTGTCCCAACAAGCAGGAATACACATTCCCCATGGAGCTTTTTAAAAATTTCGGGAGAAACTACAAAGGCTTTTCCTTTGGTGATTTTGGTGGATTTGGCCCCCATCCTTCCAAATACTGTGGACTGATGAGGGATGGCATTTCAATAAATCGTATTCTCCTCTAATTCTATGAGGAGTATTTTTGCCGTTTAAACAACCCCTCAGTTGCATCACATTACACATCTTTTTACTGAATTTTCATCTATCATTTTAAATGCCATTCTCTCAGTGCTTGTCTACACTAGGGGCAAAAGCGTGAATGGATTTCTGCCCTGCAGCCACCCCATAGCCACCCCACAGCCTCCCCTCTACCTTTCATTCCACAGGCACATCAAGTAGATTGTCTGCTTGTGTCTCCACACATTGCTCAGGTCTGCCACCACTGCCTTTCTCTGTCAGCTCCCTGGCAGAGCAAGGACAGATTGCCGCCTGGCAGGCACCGCCATTTCCCTGGATGTCTGAGCCAGTTCCCAGCCCAGAACTATGATGTAAAGGTTTTCCCCTCCTCGGTGCCTCCACCGTTGGTGTACAGTCACTTGCTCTGAGACAAACAAGGTGACCAGATCACATGACTGGGCACCTTGATTGCCTTAGAGCAAGCAACTGTGTGCCAGCAGTGGCAGCACCAAGGAGGGAAAAACCTTTCTTCACCATTCCGGGCCAGAAAGTGGCCCAGACACTGCGGGAAATGGTGGCACCTGCCAGGCAGTGATCTGTCCTGCCTCTCCCCCGTCCCAGCCCAAATCCAGGGTGAATCCATTGTTCATACTACAGGAAACACCAGAGTTTCCAGCAAACTCTGGAGCAAACTGTGAGTTTTTTAAACTCGGGTTAAGGTGATACTACCCCAAGCTTTGTGCAGATAGGGATGTAGGTCATGTGGCCCTATTGCGCCAGATTTGGATGAGTGCGGGTTTTTTCCCTAGTTTAGAGAAGCCCTCAGTTTAGAGAGACAGTTTTGGAGCTCTTTACAATGCCTTATTGTTCTCAGCACCCTGAATAGTTTATTGTCAACAGTGAGTATGACTGTTTTGCATTTTCTTTTGACAGTATTATGTATACAGTCTTGTATCTTCTAACGTATCTTCCCAGCTTTTGCTTTTAAAGTAATGTACTGGATGGATCTTTGTATACACCACAGTAGTCAGATTATTTTCACAGTATTCAGATTATTACCTGCTTCAGTAGGTGGTTACTGTTTTAATGCAATATATTCTGGGTTTTGTTTTGTAAAAACATGCCTGCCACTAAATAAAACATTTAACGATCTGCTTGTCAATGTTCAGTCCTTCCCCCAATTTAAAAATAGTTTTAGGATCCCTGAGCTCTTGTATCCTGGGTGCCAGTTAGACGACAGAAATTGTCGCGGTGCTTACCGTGACTTTGTGATCATGAATCCATCCCTCGCTGTTTATTCGATTTATGTCACCGATCTGGATATCCCAGGTTGTCCTGCAACTGATATTTACACGTCCAAAGTTCCGGGGTTTTTTTAGGTTGTAGGGTTTGGGGTTTTTTGGCTGTCAATCAAAGATGCGATTACTCGTGTTTTCACAACCTTGGTGCTGCACTTCCTTTAGAGTTCCGCGCCACAAGCGATGCTATTGGCTGGCTGGGGGGGAAGAGGGGGGGCAGAGGTTTATTATTCCCCCTTGCTTCTTTATAATTTTAACCCTTTCAGAAGAGGCAGAAAGCATTTTGAAAGATCCAGACAGATCTTTCGCTCAGACACAGGGCTTTCCTTTTGAAATCAAGCCGCTTGGGTTTCCCCTTGCCTCTTTAAAATGTTAACCCTTATAGCAGGCTGCAGAGATTCCAAGCCGGTTATAGGCAGGCGTTTTGAAAGACACAGACACAGAGAGAGGGGAATTAAAGGGTGTTCATTCGCTCAGAGGCTTGAATATTTTAATGTGCCCGTTCTGACCCAGGGAGGTGACCAAGGCAGGGGATGAATGGGCAACCCTCTGCCCACCACGATCTCTCTGTAACATGCAGTAGAGGAAAAGGTAAAGCTGAAGGATTTGCAGTGTAGAAATCCATTTAAAAAGGTGATTGAGTACACACACGCGCACACACACACACATCAACCTTCGTGCAGCTGGAAGGGATGCCTTTGTTTTCGGCTGGTGAGGCTGGATCTGTTGAACGGGTGACTGACCCCTCCTTTTCTGGTCGCTGATCTCTAAGTCCGCCCCCAGTCACCATTTCCGGTCATCCCAGTACCGAGACATTTTGTCCCAGGCTGTTTACATTTCCGATTTTCCAAATCCTCCAGTGACTTTTTTAAAAACCAGCACAAACCGCGGGACTGGAAGTCCCGCAGGTTGAGGGATAAAAGGTGGCCCCCCTTCCGAAAATCATGTACGTGTAAACTGCCAGGGATCGACACGAATTCTTCCCGGGACATTTTCATCATGTAAACGGCCCCCAGTATAGCCAAAGATGCAATATTGCCCTTGCCAGTGCAGTTAATGGTGAGGAATGCTGGGTAATGCAGTGCAACATTATCAGTTGATTATCTCATTATTCCAATGTTTGCTATACTTGAAATAAATCCTAAAAGTAAATTCAGTGCCTTACAGATAAAATTGTAACATTTTATCTCATGCCCATAAAATGAGACCCTGGTAAAGTGGACAAACACAATTCCCAAAACAAGAAGGTAGCCACAAAGTACTCCATCCCAAGCATACCTTTGCAAAGAGAAACCTGTCTTTGTATGGCATATCTGTGTAAAGTCAATGAGTGGAAGGTATAGCAAGGAGCGTGACAGTCTAGGCAACCCAGGAAGGGAGTTACAGAGCTTGGGAGCAGACACCAAGAAGGCACTTTCTTGC
This sequence comes from Gambelia wislizenii, assembly GCA_030847615.1. Taxonomy (NCBI): domain Eukaryota; kingdom Metazoa; phylum Chordata; class Lepidosauria; order Squamata; family Crotaphytidae; genus Gambelia; species Gambelia wislizenii. The sequence continues at coordinate 30,186,004 of JAUMIR010000005.1, forward strand.
ATTTCTACTAAACATTGCTTTGAGGGTAATGGGAACAAGAGGAACACCTTCCCAAAGAGTATGCACATTTGCCAGCAAGCATTAATGTTGAGGGTGGGTTGATCCAGAGGGGAGGATGGTGGGACAAAAATTGTGCATATGTGAAATCCAGTAAGAAGTAATAGTTTGGGTAGTGGGGGAGATTTAGCTGGGAGAGGGGGAAGGAGTAGATTGACAGTTTATTGAATAAGAAATGGTTTGAGTGACTAATTTGGAGAAATAAATAAATGTTAATTAAGTGGATAAGGGCAAAAAACTTGAAGCTTAACCCAGACAAGAGAGATGTGCGCTTAGACAAAGGGCAGATAAAGGGGGAAATGCTCAGCTTGTTTTGGCTGATATCATACTCCCCTTGGAAACTCAGGCTTGTAGTTTGGGTGTTAGGTTGTATTCCATATTCAGCTCTGAACCTCAAGGCCCCACAAGTGTATTTTCACAGTTAAGACTAGTATCTCTTTGACAGAGATCTTAGGTCTAACCACAGTGATAAAATGATAAGTTATATCCCGTTCTATGTGGGGCTTCCTTTGGAAAGAGCTGCAGCCAGAATATGGCTGTGGGAGGCAGTTATAGGGAACGTGTTACAACATATGAGGACTAGTGGTTTACTACAACAGCGTCACTGGCTACTGATCTGTTTCCAGGCAAAGTTCAAAGCATTGGTTGTGGCCTTTAAAACTCGTATATAATTTGAGATCAGACTTTCTGAATGCCTATGTTCTCACCTATCAGGATTGACTAAGGCTTTAAGATTTTGGGGGAAAGATTTTCCATCAGTCCTGCTGTCCTCAGAAGGATATTTGATGGGGATAACTGGTGTTCTGAAGAAGTGTTTTGATGCTCAGACTGTGGCATTACTAAGGCTGGTGTCACCCCTCTCTCCAACGGTGTCACCTGGTTCCAGTTCGGCCTCTTCACACACCCCTAGTGCTGCCACTGTACCCAGACTCCCACTTTGGCTGTGTATTCAGGTCATTTGACAAGCTCATTTTCTTTCATCCTCCCTTGTTTTCCTTCTGCAAAATGGGTGCTTTATGACTGACAACTGCACTTCAGCAACCATTTTGTGAAACAGGCATATCCTTCCCCCCACCCCCAAGGTAGCTATTTTGCAACAATTCCTCACTATTTTCTCAAACTTCCAAGTGGGCCTAATGGTCTCATATTGTCAGCATTTCCTTTGCTGACACAGAAGCTATTAATCCCTGGAAATTGTATGTAGTGCCTTTTCTTTATAAAAGAAAAGTCTGCATTTTCAGATGGTGAGTTCTACATAAAATATCACGTTCTATGCTTATGTGCAGAATCTCTGAATGCACACAAGCCTGAACTCCTTTCCCAGAATGTGCTTAATTGAAAAATACAACCAAGAAAAGGTTATATTAAAGGGAGCACCATTCTGTCCATTCTTGTCCTTTCCACCCTCTGACATTTGTGTCCTGTGACCTTTTGTGCTATTAATGCCCACAATCATTGTTATATCAATGCTGCTACAGCAGACTCTGGACAATGCCAATAATACTCAGCAAGCACAGAGTCAGCAATGCAGGCTTTGATCCTTGCTCTTTTGATTCTTCCCTGGGAAGAGGGAGGGGAAAAATAGCTCCTACCAGCAATTTCCGTTGCCTGAAGATAAGCATATGAAAACCTGCTGATAAAAGCTCTGATCCTCTTGCCACCACCCACACCATAAGGTATCAAGAGACAAGAGTCGGTTTTCAAAGTCATGTTCCCCACTGGTGTACTGATACTCATTCATTTCTGCCCTTTATGCAGAAGGTACATATAGATTAGCTTTAAAAGGAGGAAGGAAGGGAGGAAAGGAAGGAAGGAAGGAAGGAAGGAAGGAAGGAAGGAAGGAAGGAAGGAGAGAAATCTGGCAGCACCTTTAAGATTTAACTGGTTTTTATTTTTGTATGAGCTTTTGTGGATATAAACCTACTTCTTTGGATGCAGTACCAAGTGGTATAAAGGCCAGTTGTGCAGTAGGACAGAACTTAATAGGATCCAGAGAGATGCAAATAATGACCCTTGCCCTAGATTTTCAAAGGGCTGATACAGCCCTTTGATACAGGGCTTTCAGATCTTTACAGTGTTTGTGTTGATATGTGAAAGCAATAAATCTGCTTATCAAAAGTCAGTTTCCAAGGGTTCAAAACTCTCTCTGAGAAGATTCCTTTTTGTATCTGTGCAGTAGCAAGAACTCTTATATTAATATATGCAGTGTGCCATGAAGCCATTGTGTTTGTTCATACCCCTGCTAATGAATTCGAATTTGTGAATAAAATTCAGTTCAGCAGTCTTCCTTTGTAATTTCCTTGTTCAAGGACTGCAACCTGTAAATCACTTACAGTGTGTCCAGGAAGGTTGAAACGTTCTTCAACTGGTTTTTGAGAATTGCCATTTCTAATGTCAGATTTCTGTCCATTAATCTCCTTGCATGGAGACTGTCCTGTTTGTCCAATGCAGAGTGTATCATATTAACAAACAGCTCTCTAAAAGGGGAATTGTATTTAACATGTGGCAATTGATATACAGAGAAAATGCATTGGGGAATTGAAAATGCAGTATTATAATAGAGATTCACAAATGACAAGGACATACAAAATACAAACAAATACCTAATAGATCATAGTTGTTTTAGGAGGGGAAGATACTAACTCAAAGTGAACAAGGTTGCAAGGCCTTGGAATTTAACAATATGAAGCTGTATGGATTGCTAAGAGGAGTAAGAGATGCAAGAAAGAAAGAGGTTCAAAGTAAGGGCAATAATGATTTCCCTAATCCATGCCCCCCCCCCTCTCTGGCTTTTCTTCGCAAACGAAGATTCAGGAAGGACTCATCCTGCACTTTCTGCAAGCGCACTGATGACTAAAAAAGCCAATTCGAGATAAACAAGTCCAGTTGCAGAAAGCACAGCAGAAGGTCTCCTTGGGTGATGTTTCCGGGTTGTGATTCTTTCCGCGTTGTCGTTTCTCTTCAAGATATGTTCAGCGTGAGTTCTCAAATAAGGCTGCAGCATTGTGGATAGTGCATCTCCCACACACACAGCAGAGAAAGAAGGGGCACTTTAGGGGAGCTGCAATGGTCAGGAGAAGTACTCCTCAAAAGATGGCTTTTGAAGATGACAAAAGTTGTCTTTCCTTTGATCTCCTTGGACCCTTCTAGTGGGAAGCTAGGGAGGAGTACAAGCAAACTAGGGGGTCATGTATACGAGGGAGGGAAACAGATTTTTCTGGAGTAGTAGCAATTCACAGCAGCTGAAACCTGTCTTAATGGTTAATAGAGCCCCCATAAACTTTGCATGCCCCCTAGCCAAGATGGCAGCCAAGAGTGAATTACTTGCACTTTTAAATCTGCCACTGCCAATTAAAAAAAAAAAACATTTACCATGGTGCGCACATGTGCTATTTCACATTTACAAAATAAAAAAGGGGGAAAGAGAGGAAAAGACTGCAGTTTTATCAACTTACTGATCTCTCACATAGCCCAAAATCTAACATGGTGGCAGCATGTGCTTGCCTTTTTTGTAAGCCCTGCCCCCCATGCTCATCCAGCCAATCAGCTTCCGCTGCCTCAGCACAGCAATGAAAATTTGACTGTCTTAACAGGTGGACATTTGCATCCCCTACGGAGCTTTTTAAAAACTCTGGGGAAAGCTGTGTAGGCCTCCATGATGGAGTTTGCAGTGGATTTGTCTGCCCCCCTTTCAAATATGACGTATCAATGTGAATGTCCATTTAGACAGATGACCTTCCATGCAAATTCCATGAGGATTATTTTGACCATTTAGATGAGACCTAAGATTCTCTAAGCCACAACCTGGACATTCAGAAAGAGAATGAGTTAACACAATTCTCTGGCTAACCCTCATTGTCCTGAGTCAGACAGTCAAAAGAGGTTCCATCTTAGAACCTACACATGTACATCTTGGAAGGGGTGTTATAAAAACCTGGCTGCCTTCTAACAGTTGAAAAATAAAACATTTAAAAAAACTTATGAGGAAGTAAAGAACAGAGGAATCCACAAGAGTTCCCATTGCTTAGTAAAACACGGTCCACCTTGGGGGAGATGTACCTTGTCCATGAAGACTGTATGGTCAATACAAGATTTAAACATGGCTTGCTGCGTATCCTCTCTGAAAGTGCTTAGCACTGCATTCATTAGCATCTGTGGCACCTTAGGGGTCTCCTGAGTTCCAGGTCTAGAAACTCTGGTAAAGTTGAACATACTTCTTTTCTTCCCTAAGCTTACACTGGGTGCATCATTAATTATACTCTCTGCAAACAAAATTTTGTTTCTGGTCCTACACAGGCCTGAACTCTACTTGGAAACCATTTGGGGTACAACATTCATAGAATCATAGAATCATAGAGTTGGACAGGGCCCTATAGGCCATCAGGTCCCACTTCCTTAGTGCAAGATTTCTAGCTAGAGCATCCCCAGCAGGTAGCTCTCCAGACTCTTTTTGAAGACATCCAGAGAAGAAACCCCACCACCTCTCTAGGCAATTGGTTCCATTGTTGAACTGCTTTCACTATCAAAAAGCTACCTCTAAAGTTCAATCAAAATCTACCCTTCTCTAACTTAAAACCATTAGGCCTAGTTCTGCCTTCTGAGACAGCAAAGAACAAGCCCTCACCCTTCTCTTTGTCGCAGCCCTTGAGGTATTTAAAGAGCGCAATCATGTCAACCCTCTGTTTTCTCTTCACCAAGCTCAGCTCCTTCAACTTCTCCTCATGTGTTTTGTTGTCAATACCTCTTGTTATCCTCATTGCCCTTCTCTGAACTCGCTCCAACTTGTCTATCTCCTTGTTCAAATGAGGTGCCTAGAGCTGAACACAGTACTCCAGATGAGACCTGACCAGTGCAGAATATAGGGAGACTATTACTTCCCTCCACTTGGAAACTATGGTTCTATTAATGTAGCCTAAGATAGCATATGCCTTCTTTACTGCAGTATCACACTGCTGGCTCATGTTCAATTTATGATTAGCAATAATCCCAAGGTATTTTTCACACATAGTACAGCTGAGCAAAGTCTCCCCCATCCTATACCTGTGCATTTGATTTTTCTGTCCTAAGGACTTTATCACACCAGGCTGCTAAAGTGGAATTACAGCAGGTTAGTAGTTCCTGTGGCCATACTTTATCGTACAATGCTGTGTCTGTCCTGTAGCTGCTTTGTCTTCCATCTGTTCCTGGAGCACTCTTTTTAATTGAGGGGCAAAACCCATCAATGCCTCCCAATCATGCTGCTTTACCACTATTGGTTCATGCGTGATAAGTTCTTCCCACAGCAGTTCTGATATACGGGAAGTCACTAAGTAAATGTGATTCTGCTTCTCTCCCCTTACCCTCACTGTTCCCAAGCAGGCTGTTTTTCTTTTCTTTTTTCCATTTTCTTTCTTTTCTTTTTCTACTTAAACAATTACTGGGACTGCACAATTGCAAAGGGGAAAAAATTAAAATAAAAAAAAATACAGACCAAAAGGTCTGCAGGAAAGGGCATAGACAGGAAGGTGGGGTTGCAGATGTCATCTTGCAGAAGACAGAGTCTGATATTATAGCAGCACCATGGCATTTTTGAAGACCTGTGCAAAAATGACTCTCCCCCAGCTGGTATGTTTGTGTTTCCTACACTAACATGATTGTGGCGTCTTAGCAGCCTGGTGTGATAAAGTCCTATATGTAGAATTTTGCATTTGTCTCTGTTAAATTTCATTTTATTAATTTCAGCCCAGTTTTCTAGTTTATCAAAATCCTATTGAATTCTGTTCCTATCTTCAGTGTGTTAGCTCCCCTCCTAGTTTTGTATCATCTGCAAATTTGATAAGAATTCCTTCCACACTATCATCTAAATCCCTGATAAAATTATTGAAGAGCATTCACTCTATTATCTCCCACTTTTGGGAAACTCCCTACCAGCTGACCTTAAGCAAGCATCAGTGCTGCTCAGACAGCTTCTGGAATTTGCTAAAACAACAGCATCAGCAACAATGACCTGAAATCTGTCCCTGGACAACTAAGCTTTAATGGCAATTTCAAGAAGAGAATGCTAATAAACTGTGAAGAGAGATAAGCAGAAATAAAGACAACAGAAGGAAAGTGTGTTATAGAGTTTTTCCTTGGTTTTTTTCTGGGCTGTGAGGCTGTGTTCTGGAAGATTTTACTTCTGAACACAGCCTCACAGCCCAGAAAAACCCCAAGGAAAATCTATGGAAGCTGGCCATGAAAGCCTTCGACTTCACATGTGTCATAGAGTGTTCAGCTATCAAAAAACTCTCCTCGGCTTCAAAAACGATGTATAAATCCAACATCACTGATCAACCTGTGCTTCACACTTAGTGTCCCTTTATTATTTAGGAGCTAAAAAAAAGATAAACAAATTTATTTCCAATAATATTTCAAGCAAGCATAGGAGAGAAGGTATGTGCCTTCAAGTCACCTGTCAACTTTTGTGACCCTGTTACCCTAAGAGGTGGGGGGTGCTTTAGAGCCCCACCCATGATATTATTATCTGGGGGAATTATTAGCCCAAACAAGCCTGTGAGAGGAGGATATATTTGGGGATCTTTTCCACTATGTATACCAGTACTAACTGTAGAGAGCACTCCAGTTTAAAGAGAAATAAAGTATTTTTTATTGGAATCAACATAAAATGCACTCACATATGCAACACACATCCCTAAGAACCATACAAAGCTATACTGTAGTAAGATGAAAGGATTAGAAATAGGGAGAGATTCAAGAATATAGGGTGATAATAGCCTTGGGGAGAAAAGCTACCTATAGCAAAGATACTGAGACAGGCATCTGAAGGTGGCACAGGAGGTTCCAATCCGGGGTGCGCCGAGGAAGAGAGTGGTCGGATTTGTCCACCATGGCACACCTTACTATTTTCCAGGGACTAATATTTATATCCTATTTCATATTCTGAAGGGGTGCTTGGGTTATGACAAAACCTGGATTGCTTTCCCACGGTATAGACAAAGAAACTGAAACTCAACTTATTGTGTTCATGGCTGGGAGATAGGAATTTATTAGTTTATGACAACCTTGCATGGTTGGACAGGAGGGGGTATAGGAAGGACTTCTGTAGGAATAAATTTGGGAATGGTCACTTAATTGTTTGATTGAATTAATCATTGCTGAGGTGCCCAGGGCTGGAAGAAAGGATTAGCACATACCTCCTTAACGACTATGTTTTACTAAGGGGCTTCCACACAATCCTAATTTAGGCTTGCTTGCCATTATATTTCTAAGACACATCCCAGGTTATTGTGACAGAAACAGGACCAGCCAACCAGACACTGAAAAGTGTCCAATATTTCCAATTTTGAGATATTGTGGAGAGAGGGTAGTAGGGTATACTAACAACCCCACAAATTTTATACAGTTTTCTTAGGCTTTGAATACTCAGAGGTGGTTTTGCTAGTTCCTTCCTCAGAAATATATACAGAAAGGGAGAAGTATTTAGAATTCTCAGCCAGAGACTTGTAATTCCTCACCACAAGATAGACTCTGGGATTCCACAGGATGTTGCCATGGCAGTTAAAGTGGAATGTTGTTTTTGTGTGCCTTTTGGATGTTTCTGATTTATAGCAGCTCTAAAATGAAGCTATCATAGTGTTTCTTGGCAAGATTCATTGAAAGATAATTTACTGTGCCTCCTCTGAGGCTGAGAGAGTGTGGCTTTAAAATCTTGGTTAAAATCTTGATTAAGATCTTGGTCTCTCACATTCTTAGTCCTACACCCAAACCATTACACTACACCGGTTCTGCAGTGGAATATAGCACTATAATTGTGTAATAAGCCCCAAGACATTAGCACTATTGGCAGTTTCATCCACTTATCTTTTCTTGAATAATTTTCTTCAAAGTTTTCTTTATTCTGACTATATCCCCTCCACAGCAAATCCTTCCTCCATACTGTCAGAACAGCTTGACTTGTGTCAAAAGGAAATGTCATTATATCTAGTTCTATGATCTAAATGCATTTAAACCCCCCCCTTTTTTTTTTTGCTACTGCATGTTGAAGTGCAGGCAAAAATTCATTTTTTTTAAATTGTAACTTTCTAAGGAGTATGATCACATGAATTCCTAGAACAGTTCCTTTTTTTCTTACAAATAACTGCTACATATGTTTCATAGTCACACAGTTGTTTTCAAAGAAGAATCAAAACAGAAGAGATAACATCCATCCTGGCCTAGTAGGTTTGCTCATGGTAGAGGTGAAAATGGTTGTAACTGTTTTGTTGATATGGATCAACACAATGGCCTAAAGTTTTGGACTCTGTTGGAATGTAGCTTTACATGCTGTTGTGATGACCATCTTTACAAAAATTACTACCACACTACTGGTTTTAATACTGATAGACTTCCAGCTATTGTCAGGATTTAACGCTCATTAATTCCAGCTAAAATGGCCAGCATTCAAGGAGTTGTAGCCCAACAACCTCCGGATGCTTCCTCAGACCTGACTGCAAAAAGCTCCTCTGTTATTTTAAGAAAAAAGGCCGATCCGAGCTGCATCATATATTTTCAGAGGAGTAAAGGTTCTTTGAAAATGACCCACAATACAAAATGAAATCCATTCGTCTCCCTTCTTGCCCCTCCCATAATTTGGCATTTTCCTCATAATATAATCCTTCCTGCATCCAAGAAGAAGAATGACTGATCAAATGCTTATGAGGTGGTTTGAATTCCCTGTGCATCCTTGTGATGTACAGCATTTTAATCTTCTGTTCTAGTATTATTTTATGGTAAATCCAGGAAGACATTTCAGTTAATTTCTTAGGGTCAAACTCAACAAGATGGCATTTATGCAATCAGCAATTTCAGGAATGGCTTTCAAAAGGTCAATAGCGGGTGGTAGGAGTCTGATATAGATCAAGACCCTAGTTAGGAGTTGGCGGACTAACTACTGAAGCCTTCTCCTCACTCAGATTATTTCTACCCTAATGACACCCATCACTCCTAGTTCCATTTATGGAAAGCTCTCATTTACTCCAGTGGGAGTTTTTCTTCCACTGTCAATAGTGTTGGACCCTAGGACCAAAGCAGTGGGCATAGGACTAAAAGCTCTGTATTACTTACCCCCAGGTCCTGATCCTGACTGATATCCTCCATGACTTTTCCTTGGTTTCTGAAAACGATTCATACAATTGTAAATGAGGTCATGTCTAGTTTGGCCTTTAGAGAAGTGTGCGAATTTCTTTGAATCTTTCCAGTGCTAGAAGGGATGTCAACTTCTTTAATGCTTCCCTGTAGAACAGGGGTGCGAATTGCATGGACTGCCAGATTATGTTGGGCTACAATTCCCATCAACCCTAGCCAGCAGAGCCCATGGTGAGGATGCTGGGGACTGCTGTCCAACATGCTGCATGCTTCTCATTTCTGCAATAGAAGATCCAACCATATAATTTTTCACCTAGTTTTTTCCTCCCCTCAAATTTTCTTACACCCACTCCACTGCTCACATACACTATAGCTATGAGCCCACACAGAGTCAGACATGCCTTCCAACTTTTCATAGATGAAAACCTGGAAACTTGTGGCCAAGTAACCTCAGAATGTTGTCAAGATAGCACGGGTTATTAACTAACATGAACACGCAAGCTATTTATGTTCCTGCCTGGGCCTATTGGGAAGGGCAAGATTCCTCCCCTTCCTTATCCTATACTGAATTAATTCAGTGCAAACTACTTTTGCACTCTGAACTCAGTTTGCAGCAATTGAAGTAAGCCATGGACAAAGGGAGAAGGCAGACAAGAGAGACATTGGGACATTTTAAATACAGCAGAGAAAGTGGGATGACAGGATTAATTGGGACTGTCCTTGGCAAATCAAGACAGTTGGAGGGTATGCAGACATGCTGTTGTGGGTAGTAATTCATTACCTGCTTGTGGGCTTCCCACTGTCATCTGGTTGGCCACTATGGGGACAGAATGCTGACCTCCATAGACCTTTGGCTTGATTCTACATGGTTCTTCTTAACATTTCTAAGTGAGGTTAAGAGTGCATAACTCTGTGTTGGATCATAGTTTGGAGGTATGTGATGCTCAAGTGTGTTACAGATTGTGTTGTTTCTAGGGTTTATATAATCTATATATCTACTGTAGTTTTTGTATTAGAGGGAGTGAGAAGACCAAGGATTTTGCTTGCTGTTCCAAGTGATTCAGTTTATCTTTTTAGAAGTTTGTCCAGATCTAATTTGATGAGGAACATGGCTGTTCAGAGAAACCTTTTCCTTCTCCAGGTGCTTTTCGTAGCAGCTGTTAATAATGAAAGAACACTTCCACAGGTTCCAATCTCACCTCTCTTGCTCTCTGTCCTAAGAAACATACTTTTAGTCTTCACTTCAGCTTCTTTACACTAGCAAAGCTCATAATTAATAAGCCACCACAAATGCATATATCCTGCAAAGGAATTGTATGTGGGCATAATCAAGAGAGTTATAAATCAGTGGATAGGTGTATCTTCCACAGGAATAACTATAACATCAGTGCATATTCTTTACCATCTGCTGCCATTAAAAAAAAAATTATTCATTGTGGGAGACAAGGATGGGTAAGCAAGAAAAAGAGTGTATAACTCTAGAATCTGAAAGTTGCCCTGCTTTATTTTGTGATATTGAAGATTCACAACAAAATATTATAGTCTGTCCCCAGTTCCTAAAAGGAATGTTCCTGTTCCAGCTTCAGACAGCCTAGGATATGAACTTTGGACTACCCTTTGGAGGATGGGTGGGATTCAAGAAAGAAGACATGAAACACTAGCTGACAAACTCAGACCTGGCCATTTTATTGTTGTTGGGGGAGGTGATAGCTGGACGTTGGGAAAGGGACTAAGATATTCTTCATTTTCTTCTTCCTGAAACTTCCTCATGAAGTATAGATAGGTTTTTAATCACAATATATATTTCTACAAATCTCCCCTCTTCAGGACAATATAAGATGATTGATAGGACTAAAAGCAGAGATGTGAGGTGGACAATTTTGCTGTATTTTTCCATGGAAAATTTTCCACACCATCCATAGATGTCTGGACTGTTATACATGAAGCTCCTGCCTTTCGATGGCTTGTTACCTGATGACTCGTTCTTTCAATGCTTGCAAATGAAGGACAAGTTCTAGTCATTTGATGTTGAATCCATTGCCTACAGAGGCTTGCTTGGGACTAACCACACATGCACATGCTGCTTGCAAAGCAAGCTGAGAGAGGGGAAAGTCACCAAGCCAACTGAGAGACTATGCAAGCAGTGGGCAGGCAGGTGTAAGCACCTGCAGGTGCACACAGACAGTCCAAGTGAACCACCATAATTCCCTCATGTTCCCTACATGGGTTCTGCTTTTCAACCAGTTCCAGTTTCTGACACTGCTGTAGTTCCTAACCTGTTGGATAACTGTGGGCCTCCTGTACTACAATCAATCATGTTAGTTGGGCTAAATATAGGATATGAATTTCTAATTATTTTCACGAGACATTGACAATCTGTAATGCTCAGAATAGACTAACAAATTAACACACTGCTAAGCTTGTTTCTCTTTCACAAAATTTTGTTTCTCAGTCAGGCACAAGTACAAGCAGATTAGACAAAATGTGATAATTTGCCTGTGCCCATAAACTCACATCCTTAAGTTCAACTAGTTGTACTTACCGTATATTCCGGCGTATAAGACGACCCGGCGTATAAGACGCCCCCCCATTTTTAAGGTAAAATGCAGAGTTTGTGATATATTCGCCCTATAAGACGACCCCCCTCTTCCAACGCATAGCCCCCGCATGCCCCTCCTGCGCTCCCTTCCAGGAGGGAGCGCAGGAGGAGGATGCGGAGGCTGTGCGCCCAAAAGGGGCACGTTCGCCCCTTCTCCCCACCTTCCTGGAAGGTGGGGAGAAGGGGCGAATCGCGGTTTGGCCGCGCAGCCTCTGCATGCCCCTCCTGCGCTCCCTTCCAGGAGGGAGCGCAGGAGGGGGATCCTCAGGCTGTGCGGCCAAACGGGGCTTTGGGGAAGGGGGGAGGCTGGGCAGAGGGTGGCAGGGGGAGGGGGCTTCGCAGCCACCCCCTCTCCAAAGCGAGCCTTTGGGGAAGGGGGGTGGCTGGGCGGAGGGTGGGAGGGTGGCAGGGAGTAGCGGGCTTCCCAGCCCCCTCCCTTTCGGGAGGGGGGGTGGATGCGCGGGGGGTGGGTGGGGGGAAGGGAGGAGGGGGCTTCTCCGCCACCCCCCTCCCTGAAAGCGCGTTTCCGCGGCTTTCAGGGAGGGGGGGTGGATGCATGGGGAGTGGGCAGGGGGAAGGGAGGAGGGGGCTTCTCCGCCACCCCCCCTCCCTGAAAGCGCGTTTCCGCGGCTTTCAGGGAGGGGGGTGGATGCATGGGGAGTGGGCAGGGGGAAGGGAGGAGGGGGCTTCTCCGCCACCCCCCTCCCTGAAAGCGCGTTTCCGCGGCTTTCAGGGAGGGGGGGTGGATGCATGGGGAGTGGGCAGGGGGAAGGGAGGAGGGGGCTTCTCCGCCACCCCCCCCTCCCTGAAAGCGCGTTTCCGCGGCTTTCAGGGAGGGGGGTGGATGCATGGGGAGTGGGCGGGGGGAAGGGATGAGGGGGCTTCTCCGTCACCCCCCCTCCCTGAAAGCGCGTTTCTGCGGCTTTCAGGGAGGGGGGTGGATGCATGGGGAGTGGGCAGAGGGAAGGGAGGAGGGGGCTTCTCCGCCACCCCCCCTCCCTGAAAGCAGCGGTTCCGCTGCTTTCAGGGAGGGGGTTGGATGAGCGGGAGGTGGGCGGGGGGAAGGGAGGAGGGGGCTTCTCCGCCACCCCTGAAAGCAGCGGTTCTGCTGCTTTCAGGGAGGGGGTTGGATGAGCGGGGGGGTGGGCGGGGGGAAGGGAGGAGGGGGCTTCTCCGCCACCCCCCTCCCTGAAAGCAGCGGTTCCGCTGCTTTCAGGGAGGGGGGTGGATGCACGGGGAGTGGGCGGGGGGAAGGGAGGAGGGGGCTTCCTAGCCACCCCCCCAAAGCCGCGGTTCCGTGACTTTCGGGAGGGGGGGTGGAAGTGCGGGGGTGGGCGGGTGGCAGGGAGGAGCACTTTGCTTCACCCCCTGCCCGATCTCCTGCCTCTTCGCTCCGTTTGCGAAGAGGCAGGAGATAGGCAGGCAGGTGAAGCAAAGTGTATCCGGCGTATAAGACGACTGTCAATTTTGGAGGGCACTTCTGAGTGCTCAAAAGTCGTCTTATACGCCGGAATATATGGTAATCAGTTTTTTCTCAACTTGAAAAAAACAACAACTTGTAAGCACCATAGAGAGTGAGTGAGTGAAGTTGAAGATATTACAGGTATACTTCAGCAAAAGAAAGTTGGACTGTTGATATAAGGTACGGTGATTCTAGTAACCATACTTGGAAAAAGCCAGGATATAAAATAAATAAATAAAAACATGATCTTTCTGCTGTACTTTTTTTTTTTTGGTGAAATATCAGGTAAACAAATATTCCAATTAAAATTCTACATAAAAAGCTTTGAGTATGTTTGACAGTAATATTTAAATCAAACATGTTGGCCAGTGATGTAGGTTTTCTGGGGGAAATTCAACTAGGAAAGTAGACCAGGCTATTTCTTTCCTGCTCTATGCCATCTTGCTTTCCTTTCTTATCTCTCCATTTTTCTGAAATCCTTAACATTCTGCACGTCAGGATTGGGCAACTGTAGCCCTCCCATAAACCTGTGGGGCACACTGCCCACCCGTGTGACAGACATTTGTCCTGAAGCCTTGTACTTGACCTTTCCAGGAGTGTATGATGAACACACTGGTAGTGGTGGCATACTGACTCTAAAAACTTTGGAGCTCTTAGAAAGGGGCGATAGGTCCTAGTGCTAGAATTAGGCTCAAAGGCTGCCAAGGTTTTTCTGGACTCATGGGTCCAGAGCATAGAGGTCTTAGGCTCAAAGCTCTCTGGTTATCTTTTGGTGCTTTCAGGCTAGTGTTTTCTCTGTTAGCACCATTGGTTTCCTTTACCACTGTGTTGAACCCGCTGTTGGACTCTAAGGTCATGACACTTGGCATAATCTTTCCCATGCAAAAGATGTGATTGGAACAAATTTGGATCAAGGCCACGGTGGGAAGGGGCTATCTCATTCTTCTTGCATTGTAGGCTCAATGGAAGAGACTACTGCCAATGGGGCTATTAGCTACTGTGGAATCCAAGGAGATTCTGACAAAGGAGTCAGAACTTGGAAGGTCTCTGGCTTCAGATGACAGCTTTCTCCCTGAATCAGAGTAGCTACTGGCAGACATAGGTGATAAAGAACCTCAGGAAAATGGACCTCCTCCTCAGCCAGATTTGGGGGTCACCAGGAGGCACCCCCATCCTTTGCAGTATATTGACAAGAACAGAAGGTGTGTCAAAGGAAGCAACACCTCTTTCAGAGGCTTAAATGGGAAATGCTGACCAATTAATCAACTAGAATCTCAAGTTCAGGCAACTATAAATCTCCCAACAGGTGCTGGAAGTTCCTGTGGTTCACAAGTGTTCCTTCTACCAGGCTTTCCATACTCCATGCTCATGGATTTATTTTAGATTCTTGACCTCTGGACTAGCTTACATTTTTACATCTCTTTGTCTTTCCTTTTTGTCTTTGGCATTGATACTGTACCTCCAACTTCGATGAATTCCTTTGAGTAACCTGTGTGTGACCTGGACTGGCGTGACTCAGTTGTAACGGCTTCCTTTATTATAGCTAGCTGCTCCTGGCAATTACCACCTTTATGCCCACATTCTCTTGGAATTGCCTTAGAATAAAAACTTACATGAGGAGATCTGATTATGGATCTTTTCTATCTGTCTTCTCCAATGAGGTGTTTTCCAGTTACACTGGAGTACTACCATCCTCAGCAAGCGTGGGGATGATGGGAGGTGTATTCTAACACAACTGGAAGGGCCCAGGTAGAGTAAGGCTGTTCTGTATATAATATATACCTAGGCCATCAGAGAACCAGGTTTTTCTATTTTTTTTATACTAGGAAGAAACTGAAAGCTATCTCAAAGTGATATTACTTGCCATCAAGTCGACCTTGTCTCATGGTGACCCTGTGTACCTCCAATAAATACCAGGTGCTACATTTCAAAGGAAGGAACTGGCAAAATCATCTCTGAGTATTCCTTGCCTAAGAAACTTGGAGGCACATGCACACACATGAATGAAAGACCATCAAGATCCCTGGTCATCAACTGTCCTGCTCAGGTCTTGCAAGCTCAGGGCTGTGGCTTGCTTGCTTGAGTCAATCCACCTGTAGCGTGGTCTTCTTCTTTTCCTACTGTGTTCCATTCTGCTACAGTACTTTATCCAGACATCATCAAGGAGAAGTCAGTCTCATTGAAGAGAAAAATAATCAGTGGTGTAGTGAGTTAGGGTTCACAGAGTTGAAGCCCTGGGTCACTTTAATGAGCCGGTACAATGGAGCCAGCATGGCATAGTGGTTTGAGAGTTGGACTATGGTTCCTGGAGACCAGGGTTCAAGTCTCCGCTTGGCTATGAAATGGTCACCCACTGGGTGACCCTGGGCAAGTCATACACTCTCAGCCTCAGAAAACCCTGTGATAGGTTTGCCTTAGTTGGAAGTTGGAAACAACACGAAGGCACACAACAACAATAACAACAACAGTACCATCTGTCCTTCTCTTGGATTCCCTCTATTCCCTCTGAATTTAATTGCTAACCTCACAGTAGCCAGAATGCAAATTGATTTTTCCAGCAACATTTTTTTTGGAGGCAGCTTGGTCTTGAGTGGACAAAAATAGTTTTACAAAAGATATATTCCTGGTGGAGACAAACTGCTAGGGAGAAAGATATAAATATAAATCAACAGAGATGCCTGCATTTTTGGACTCATCTTGGGGGGTTGTCTATAGGGACTGTCAAGGTCTGTACTTCAAAATTTACCACTGTGCCACTAAAAATAGTGCCTTGGTGTTCTGCATCAAATTCACAGTTCCTCATTCTGGAAAATTCTGACAGCTCTTTGGAAGATCTGCCAGGATGACTGGCATTGCTGTATCGCAAAACTACAGCTCTCAAAGAGAGGAACAAATTAAGGAGGCAGAGTGATACTACCGCAACAGCAGTTATGAATCAACTGTTATTAAAGTATCACCTTTCAGCTGTCCTCTTTTGTTAAAAAGAAGGCTCGATCATTACTATGTGCTTTAGATTTTCCATATAAAGTGTTGCTGAAAGAAAGTTGCTGGATAGTAAATTACAGGGAGGAAGTGACTATTTTGGAAATTAAACACAGAATTAGAATTTTATTTAGTATGTATGTATTTAAATAAGCCATTTAAAAAAAAATCTGCTTACACACATCACAAGCCTTTCTTTGCTCAAGACTTGCTTTAACATTGCACTAATGGTCATATTGGCAAAATGCTGGGTTTCGAAACATTTATGTCCTTAATGCTGAAGTACCAATTATATGTTTAATCCTTCATATTATTAATAGTTCTAATTTGAATTACTAAAATAACTAATAGTGCTTAAAGTAATACACTCCTTATAGCTTGCTCAACTGTAACCATATGCAACAGCTTCAGCAGTGGCACTAGGGAGGGGTGCAGAGAGGCTGAACTGCACCAGGTGACACCGTGGGGGGGGGGTAGGGCTGACACCAGCCTTAGTGACCCTACAGAACAGCTTGACTAATATGTCCAATATGTATTATCCAGCACCAGCTTTTCCATTAGTCTGCAGCAGTGGAAGAGATGGGATTATGAAACCTTTCTACCAGGTCCCTCCTCTCCCTCAAATGTTTTCAATCAAGCTGGAAGTTATAAAAGAAGTTTGCAGTTTATTTGCTATCTCCCATCCCCCATCCCTTCTATGGCATTCTTTTAGACTGTAAGCCTGTTTGGGGGCATTTATTGATGATCACATGTAAGCCATTCTGGAAAGATTCTCAGATGAAAAGCATCTCAAACAAACAAACAAACAAAAAATGTTAGTCAGGAATGGAGCATCACCTGAAAATTTAGCAAGGCTGATCATATTCAGACCATCTATATACTAAAGGACATTTTCTCTAAAAGTGTGTCTCCACTACACAATTATAACAGTTCGATATGACTTTAATTTAACCACTTTAATTTAACTCTGTGTTCTAAAGTAATCCTGTAAATTGTTGTTTAGTGAAGTACTTAGAATTCTCGGCTAGAGAGCTCCAGTGCTGTAAATGGTACAGCAATATATAAATAGTTACAGGATCCTATGGAGAAGTAACAACTCGTATACCTACACTACTCAACTATATCAGTTATATAGGAAGATTACACTACACAATTATAGCACTATTATTCCACTTTAAGTGCCATGATTCCATCCTATGGAGCCCTGGGTTTTGTAGTTTGGTGAGGCATTAAGCGTTCTCTGGCTGAGGATTGTAAATGACCCTCCCCAAGCTGCAACTCAAAGGATTCTATAGAATGGAACTATGGGAGTTAAAGTGGAACAATAGCTCTATAATTCTGTAATGTGAATGACCCCTGGGTAAATTCTTCTCCAAAATTCCTGCACATCTATTATGGAGTATATGTGTTGTTGTTATGTACCTTCAAGCTGACACTGACTTACTGGGACCCTATCATAGATTTTTCTTGGCAAGATTTATTCACAAGTTTGCCATATCTTTCTCCAAGGCTCAGAGAACAAGGTCACACACCAGACTTCTATGGCCAAGCAAGGATTCAAACTCTTGCATCCTAGAGTCATTTTCAAACACGCAAATCAGTGCATCACACTGGCTCTTGTGTAGTCCTGTATATACAAAATGAAAGAGTATCTTAGAACACACTTAGCAGTTCTGATGAAACAACTTACTGTACATGCAAAGCTGCCTTATATACTCAGACAGATCATTATCAGGCTCAGTGCTATCAACTGCTGCCTTCTCCAATCCAACATCCTCCATTTGCATTGGACTACAGCTCACAACATCTCACTAAGCGTGGGGATCTTGTAGCACCTTTGAGACTGAGAAAGAGAAGATTGTAGCTTAAGCTTTCGTAGACTTAGTCTACTTCCTCAGATACTAGATTAGGAAGAGCTAGTTCTTCAGCATTTCAGAAAGATGCCTTCCCACACCTGGCCGCTTGAAGTGTTTTTCAAAGAAGATGCCAGGAATAAATTGGGGGTTTTCTAAATGCAAAGCATGGGCCCAACCATGAACTATGCCCCCTGTCCTCTTTGTACACATGCTAGGATAAAGATGGGCAAACGTGGTTCTCCAAGATGTTTTTCAAGCTCATCTCCTATAATCCCTCACCATTGGTTATTCTGACTAGGCCAAAAATATCCGGAGGGCCACAGTTGCCCATCCTTTATAGATGGGAAAGAAGCTGATGATTGGGGAAGCTCTGAGGGAAGGGTTATCATCATGATGTATTATTGTTGTTGTTAGGGTTTTAAATATTGAGTTAAGTCTTGGGGCTCCGCAGCAACAAACACTATTTAAAGGGGGTCCCTGGTAACAGGACTGGTTTAAGGAATTGGGGGGGGGCTGCAATGCTTTATTTGGGGGGCCCCATGTGTTTATCTCAGGTCAATGTAACCTCAACTCAACCTAAGCTGTTTTCACAGTACTGTACAGGATATTCCGATTATTGCTAATAATGTTTTTTGCAGGAGGAGGGTTACTATGGGGGGGGGCACAATGCTGGAGCCCCCTGCGGATGTTGACGCTGCTGGTGCCTTAAACCGGTCTTGCCTGGTAAAGAAAAGGTTAAGAACCCTGCTGTAGAGCGTCTGGCTGCCCTTAATCTTAGCAGCAGCGAGAAGGGGGCCTGCCAAAGATCCTGGCCGAGGGTGGGACGCCTGAGGATGTGGGGGCCATGGCTACCGTACCCTACCCACCCACCCAAGGAGAAGGTCCGTGCGAGGCAGGCAGCCTAAAAGGGCCAAGGGTGGCGGAAGGAAAAGGCTCCCGGCTCGCCCTCTGCTGACTCTGCAGACGCCTCTCTCCACAGGCTGGGCGGGCGCTCTCGCTCGCTCGCTCTCTCGCTCGCTCTCTTTGGGTGTTGCTCGCTGTGTGCGCTTCGCCTCTCTGAAAGGAGGGCCTTGCCCGGATGTACTCAAATGCACTGACTCATAATCTACTCGCCACACTGTAGCAGCACCACCGAGAGAGACACAGCGAGAGGAAGCGAGGGAAATGGATGGGTGGGTGGGATGAGTGTAGCCAAGCGCCCGCCTGACTCCCTTCCCTGGCTCCACGCCGAGGCGAAGGGGCAGCGATAACAAGGGTGGACCGGCCGCGCAGAGGCACCCCGGAACAATCCCCCTCTTCTTCCTCCTCCTCCTCCTCCACTTTCCTCCGCCTCCTTTGGCTGCTACGAGTCAGAAGGACGCGGGCGCGCAGGCGAGCCTCAGCTCAGCTCGGCTCCCCTCCTTTGGTGGTGGTGCGCGTGCACACTGGCACACACACACACCCCAGGCAGGGCGGGCAAGGCAGGGCTGCCCCTGCCTCTCAGCCAGCCAGCCAGTTAGCTTAGCCAGGGCCCTCCTCCCCGTCTTCCAACTCCCCCCCTCCGCTGCGCCTTTGGGCCGCAACAAGCAGCTGCAAGGACTTCGGGCCCCGCCTGTCCCCTCCCTTGGCCACGGGGGAAGCAGAGCCAGCAGAGCCGGAGCCGGAGCAGCCCAGGGAAAGGACGAGAGGGAGGGGGACTGCCTCCTCTCTCTTCTCCCCCCCTTTCCCCCCTCTCTCTTGGCGGCAACATGGGTAAGTCAGTCACCTCAGCAGCACCGGCGCGTCCCTTCTTGGCCCCTCCAGGGCGCGCGGAAGCATCCCTCAGGCATGGTGTGTGTGTGTGTGTGTGTGTGTCCCGCATCTCCAACATGTGAGGCGGAGAGTTAAAAGGCAGGGAGGGGGCTCTTCGGTGGAAAGGGGGTCCTTTGGAGAGGGGGTACTCTTTGTGGGGGGTGGGACTTGGGCCGTGGTGTCCAGGCACGTTGGGGGGGGTGTAGCTTGGTGGTGGGGCTGCCTCCTTTGGCTCCCGTCCCCCCCCCCCCGGCTTCTGGCTTCCCTCCTCGGGGTCCGGCGAAGGGGGAGAAGGGAACAGACTTCAGGCAACTTCCTCCGCCACCTCTCTTTCCTCGCCCCACACGGTTGGGGTTCTCCTCCAGGGCTGAGGGTGGGCTGTGTCCTCCTCCTCCTCCCCCCGCGGATGATGCCTTCTCTTTGGACCTTCCGGTAAGGATGCTTTCTTGGGATCGCTGGGGTGGCACAAGGAAGGAAGGAAGGGGTTTGACTTGAGGTGGAAGAAGAAGAAGAGGAGGAGGAAAAAAGGAGAGGGATGGGGGGGCAGTAGCTGTGCTGCTGTCAGAGGCTGGCTTGGGGTGGTCGACATGGATGTGGAGTTCAGTCCTTGGTCCCCCTGGCTCTGTTTAGCTGAGCTTGGAAGCAGGAGGAAAAGGAAACTACTGTCCAAGAAGAAGCCACAAGCTCACACAGTTCTCAAGTTCCAGGCAGTAGGCATTCTCCACAATCACTTGCCAAGTAGTTGCTGCAGCTCTTGGTGAGGTTTCCAGTGAATCCATACTATCCTGCTTAGGTACCCGGAATATCAGTCAAAAATCAATTCAATCTCAACACAGGTTGGCTTAGCATCTCTGAATACTTACAGATATGCCACTGCTTTTTGGTTCCTGAATTCGCAAGCGGTCAGCTCTTCACTCCCCAGTGTATGTTACGTTTTCCCATATGGAAAAGGCAAGTGCTGTTATACCCCTTCTGATATTTTTGTAAGTTGCCAGGCTTGTTTGTCAACACACAGGCAGTTTTCACAAGCAAGTGACTTCAGTCTGCAGTCCTCTACTCTACAGACCTACTTGGGAGTTTGCACTGCCTAGGATTGCATTGTCATGTATCCAAGTAGAATTGGGACCATCAGGATTTTACTGGGAATTTTCAGGGAAAAGGTGCATTTGTCTTGGATAGTAGTCACTCAGTTTTTTCTAAGGCTTTCTTTCCAAAAAGTTGATTGCATTGAAGTTCCTTGCACTGCTTTGCTAGCTTAAGATCTATGTCCTCACATGGCCTGAGGATGCATGATGCAGCCACCCAGCTGAAGCTTAGCAGTTCTGGATCAGGATGATAGCTGGACAGGAGACCAGATGGACATCTGTGAAATATTACATTGAATTCCATGTTGGAGGAAAAGTGGGATTCATTTGTAAATCTTCCTGTAGGCATTGTCAATTGGACAGGTTTAAAAACATTTAATGTTAATTTAAATTGAATGATTTAAATGTATCAGCCATGGAAATAAACAGATGGCCCTGACTTGTTTTCAAACTAAAAAGCCCCCCATAGTTTCTTTAAATAAAAACTAATAACTTACACACATACACATACACACATATACATAAACAAATTATAGGATATGGAAAGGAAACAGTAATGATGAGAGAGAACAGAAAGCAGAACTTGCTATGTAAACTGGAGAGTTTAGTGTCATCTGAGATCAACAAAAGCTGATTTTTTTAAAAAAAATAATACAAGCAAATAACTTATCTAGGAAGACAGTTGCTGACTTGAAAAAACAGATGAAATTATTCATTTGTGTGGAGGGGCTGGTAATGACTGGAGATGATTATTTTTCACCAGAAGCTACTGGCCACTGGCTGTTTAAACTGTTTTAATCTGAATTCAGTGGTAGTATCAGTCAGCTCCTTGTCAGAGAAATAGCTGTTATATCTTCCAACAATCCAACTTGTAGAGAAAGCCTTGATTTGATCAGGTATGGGATACTACTGCAATCATGCTGGAAGAGCAATGCTTGGAGGAGAATTTAAGTCAGTCAGCAAGCTAGTGGAAGCAGTTAATGTCAGTACAGGGCGTTTAGGAGCCAAGGGGAAGCATCAGGGAGGCATAGTTTAGTGCAGAGAACAGTAGACAAGCTAATCTGGATTTGGGAGTACAGCTTTTGTTGAATGGCTTACATTCCCTTTGAAGGCTCAAGAATGCTGTTTTGGAATGCTTATAGATCTAGTAATACTTCTGGATGCTGAAGTAGTTGCTGTGGCCAGGAGTGCCTTTGTTCTGTTCCAGTTGGTCTACCAGTTATACCTCTTCCTGGTGATGTTGAAAGTGACCATAGTGACCCAAGCCTTAATCACTTCCCATTTAGTTTACTGTGACACGCTCTGTGTGGAACTACCCTTGGAGCGTGTTCAGAAAATTAAGCTAGTGCAAAACGCTGCAGTTGTATTACTTTCTGGTATGTGTTTGTAGGTCACAGCACATCAGTCTTATGTAAGTTGTACCGGCTTCCTGTTTGTTTGCAGGCCTAAATAAAAGTGTTATTTCCTATAGAGTGCCTAAATGGCTTAGGGCCAGGATTGCTCCTCACACATGAAGCTGCTCACCGTTTCCGATCTTTGAAACAAGAGAGACCAGTTTGGTGGGAGAGCCAGAGTGGTATAGTGATTTGAGCATTGGAGTATGACTCTGGGGGCCAGGGTTCAAATCTCCGCTCATCCATGGAATCCCACTGGGTGACCTTGGACAAGTCACACTCAGCTTCAAAGGTAACCCCCTCTGAACATATCTGGCCAAGAAGATCCCATCATAGGTTCGCCTTAAGAGTCACCATAAGTCAGAAATGACTTGAAGGCACACAACAACGGTTTCATGGGAATGCAAGACAGGGCTTTCCGTAAAGCAGCTTCCAGTTATAGAATTCCAGTTACCATACATCTTTGCTCAGTTTTAAGGGAGTAGTGACAGTATATTTGTTTGGCTTTTCACAAATTTTAATATTTGTTTGTTTATTATGTTTTTGGGAAGGTTGGGGAAAAAACAGTTAAAACACAAAAAAAAAACAAAAGTTGGGGTTTTTGGTTTAAATCTTGGGGGAGGTTCTTTGGTTCAAACCAGGGTTTGTTAGTTTTTTTTGGGGGGGTTGCATTAAAATTAATATAGGAGTAAATCTGAAAATTAAGTAGCAAAATGCAGTTCGGATGTTATGTCCACTAGCTTAAATAATAATTGTTGTTTTTAAAAAGTACTCTTTTAAAGCAAGTTGTTTTGGTGAACTTACGTTAATTGAAGGATATGTTTCTGAATGGCATTTCTTGCACTATAAAATAAACCGATTAAAAAGAAGCAACTGACACTGAATACTGGTCTAACAATGAATAACTACCAATAAAATCTTAAAAGTTAAAATGTTTAAATTCAAACATTCATTGTTGTTCCAGTAAGAGGGCTGGAAAATAGTAATAATAACCAGACTTTTTTAAAAAAATGAATAATCAATTTAAAAACCAGGAGGTTTTTTTAAAAAAGTCATTTTGTTTAAGCCAAAGTTTAAACCAACCCACCCTGTTTTTTGGCTCATCTTTTCACTAAAAATAGCAATCAAGTCAGCTGACAAACATCACAACACCAAATTAAAAATAAAATTATTAAAATAATATATTTATTTATCTGGTTACACACACAGATGTGGAGTTGATTTTTACATTCTGAGATATTAATGAAACAATATTAACAGTCTGACTGTTAATCTGATTTATTTTGTTATTTTCTTTTTCTACATTACCTTATGAGCTTTGTTTTCAGCCAAAATGTGGGCTATGGAGGTTTTAAACAATAAAATAAAACTGCATATGCAAGTACTTGCTCCTCCTTTCTTTTCCAGGGACTGAAAGAAGCTAGGACCAAGTGAGGGCAAGGAAATCAAACTGGTTTTAGCTGGTGCAATGGATGGAGATAAGAATTTTTCTTTCCAATTTTATATTAGCCAATAATCTAGGAAAAAGCCTTGAGTTTTGGCTAGGGATTCCCCAGCCCCACCCCAGAAAGGGACTAGATTGTAGTACAGCATAGTTGTTTCTCAAAATGTTATGCTTCACATATTTATTTATTTATATAACATTGTAATTCAATTGTTAAAACAGTAAGAACAGTCTGAAATAATCAGCAACATTATTGTGTAAAAAGTAGAATATAAAGCAGAGATTAAAAAGACATTTCAACAAAAGACCTTTACCTAGTACTGGTAATGATACTACCACAAAATGGATTGTGTCTGGTCTCCAAGGGGATATGGTTTTCAATATCTTCTGGTGTCCCCCCAAAACTCAGGTCATTCTGGGGTGCTTTAGGAGATCACATTGCTTGTCTTGACTATTATGTTGAGGTGGCCAGCAGAATGTGAAAAGCAGCCACCGGCCCCAGCACTTGCAAGGCCATCTCCATGGACCAAGGACATTCTTAGGATAGTATAAGAAGTGACAGTAGGTTCCTATGAGTGTGCCCACCATGCATAGTCACAAGTGATGAAAAGATGGCCTTGTTACTGTCCCACAACCTGTTGCCACCTGTGCAATGACAACACAGGATGGCTGCACATTTTGTGCTTCAAACTGGACATAAAAAGGCCAAGTAGGCCTCCTTGTATGTTGTTGGAGTAAACTGCACAAGCCATTCTAGTTTCTGTGATCCACTCAGGAGTATTTGGCTGGAGCAGAATCAATCCATTCATTGCTGCTTGTCAGAACTTTGCAGAACAGAAACAATTAGTTCTGTTCACTCTTAGGAAGGATTTGGGAATGAGTCCGGATATAGTGTTCTAACATCTTGAGTAGCAGGTGCTGTCTTAGCTGAGAGTGAGTTTACGTATGCTCTAGCGAATCGAATTATACGTAAAGTGCAAAAATGTGGTTTTCTCTTACTTGCCTAGCTATTAGCTGTATTGCTGTGATGTCATGGAATATTCCTGACCACATTACCTACTGAAGAGAAGGTGCCAGGTACTGTATAGAAAGAAATGGAAAATTAAACCTCATACAGGCCCTATGAAAAAGTGGGCTACATACTATTGTCATAACTGGCACATGAAAGGAGAGGGAGGGTGAGCCATTTAGGATGTTCTGCATTTAGGATGTAAAGGCTGAAGGCTGTCTAAAGGTGCATGCAAGCTGTTTAAAAACGTGGGGGCAGAATAGGCTGCCAAGAAGCAGAAATCTTTGAAAAAGCTGAATAGAGAAGATGGAGTGCTAAAGAGTGAATCAGGCAGAGCAAAGGGAGCTAGAAAAGAATCTCACACAGGGCCATAGGGCAGGGTGGACTGTCCATATTGAAGAATTCTGAGCTTTGGATGACATTGTGAGGCTGCATTTGGCAAAGGTGGCTTGACAGTATGAATCTTCTTCTCATGCTGGCATAGCCTCTTGGTTTAACCCCACAAGTCATGACATTTTGCATTGCTTGCAAAATTATTTTATGATGCATTGGCTCAGTATGTAACACTGTTGTATGGGGAAGAGGAGTGAAAATGGGGTTGAATGGGATGGGACATTTTTTTAAAAAGGACAGAAAAGGGCATTCTTTAACTGGCCATATGTGGTTTTGCAGGCACACCTGCTGTTCTAGAGGAAGTTACCAAGAATCAAAGCTTGCGTGTCTGTGTAGTCGTCCTCATTTTCTATCAGCAGGGCATATGCCAAACTTTACATCTCAGGAATGATCTTTCCTTTTTGAAGAAAAGCCTTTTATAACAACATTCTTTCAAAACCCAGCAAATCGTAATAACTTTCCTGTGCTCCAGAAATGTAGTATGAAGCTTGGGAGGTCTGTATTGTGGCTTTTCTTCCTGTCTGCTCTTTATAGCGTTTGTTTCCTGCGCTTTTGATAACAGTTGGAAAGACTGAGAAACAATGTATTAAGGATGTTCTTTCTTCTTCTTCCCCCCTCTCTCCCTCCCCCCTCCCATATTAGGTGTTTTTTATGAGCTCTTACCGACTTGGTAAATCATGTCAAAGAATCAAAGATTTGCTCCCATGAGCACTAAAGTGCTAAGTCAGTTTTATGTTTAAATGTAAATATATTCTGTGATAAGAGGGTTGTGTATACCACTATGCTTTGTTCTTATAGTCTTTGAGTAAAAAAATATAAATATATTTACACAGTGGTGTGGTGATAGTTTTGCTGCCACTTTGACAGAGCATCTTTTTAGGGGAGTTGAGATAAATTTTATCCTGAAAATATGTTTTGTACTGAAAAGTATACAATTTCATATTTGAAAAATTTAAGCTATAAAAATCATTGTATCCATTTGTAGTTATGAAATAGTACAATAAAGGCCATATCTTTCACCTAGGCCAATTGCAGGTTTACTTACCTTACAAAAATTGTTGTCATCCACTTAATGATAATGCAATGGGGAGAGGGCAGAGCAGCGTGATGTTGAAAAATAGTGACTACCCTGAGCCTACCTTGTGAGTTCATGGTTTATGGCAGAAATGAAGACTTTATGGGGAGATGGGGAGATTCACTGCATAGTTCTCTTGTGCCAATTCTATTGAAAGAAATCTACTCATTTATTTCAACTAGACTTACACAGGAGAGCTTCCAGGTACATTTTGCATTTAGCCACTGTGTGGTATTAGTTTTATGGAATATCTATCTATCAATCAATCAATCAATCATTAATTGTTGTAGGTGTCCTAAATGTTTTGTACACTGCCATTTTGGCGGTTCATTTTTTGTCTTAATTCATTGTGTGTTCTCACTACAATGGGTGTTTTATCTGCAAAAATCCTTTCTATATCTTGTTTCTTGATTTGCAAATGCTATCTATTTGTATAACATTCTTGGTTGGCTATGATCAATGTTATGACATAAAAGATTAAATGTTCACCATTTAAAAAGTAAACATTTTAATTTAAGCTTTGTTAAGCTTTTAAGATGGCACTTAAGACTGGACGGTCTTGTTCAACAGTAACGGTGCTTTAGGTTTCTTGCACACCTGTTCTGAGCAATTGGGAAGTTGTTGGCTATGCTTTTCTCACTGGCCAGTGCAAGGTAATACACATTGACTGGGAATTGCTTCCACAGACTGAGGACTGCAGTTTCCAACTAAGTTGTATCATTATATTTAATTCTTTAACATTCATTTCACTATGTTTATTGATGTCCTACTTTTCTGTGGGTTATATTCAAAGCAGCTCTCTGGCTTTTCTTCGCAAACGAAGATTCAGGAAGGACTCATCTCGCGCTTTCTGCAAGTGCGCTGATGACTAAAAAGGCCAATCCGAGATAAACAAGTCCGGTTGCAGAAAGCACAGCAGAAGGTCTCCTTGGGTGATGTTTCTGGATTGTGATTCTTTCTGCGTTGTCGTTTCTCTTCAAGACTTCATTTATACACTAATATTCACATCATCCATTCTCTCTTTCCCATTCCTTTCTTTCTCATCCCCCAACCCCCTGTTGACAAATTTTCCCCTTTCCATCTTCCACCAAATACTTGCTTCTTTTGAGGTACCTCAGGCCCATTGCAGTTCAGCTGCTGACATTAAACAAGGCGAACAATAGAGAGCTTTAGGACACATTGACTAGACGATAGAGTGGGATGGACTCCTTTGGAAAGATGCCCTAGCTACTACATACTGTAGCCAAGCCTTTGAGGTTACACGTGTATCTGTTTCCTCCTGATCACTTGCTTAATTTCATTCTTTAGTGGCCCTCATGGGATGGGATGGATGATGATGAGCAGAGTGTGTGTGTTGGGAGCCAAAGCAAGGTGCCAACTTTTGCCTTACTCATACTAATCCTAACTGTGTACTAAGTCTCTGCGTAACTAAAATAACTGCATATTCTTATCTGAAATTTTCATATCATTTCCATTTTCATGGGCAGGAGCAGAACATTTCTGTCCCAGAGAATGTTTGAAGGATATGTTATCATCAGACATTCAAAAAAGAAAAGACATAGTGTTTTATTTTATTTTTTTAAAAAAACATATTTTTTAAAGTTTTGATTTTAAGCAAACTCAAAATGCCAAATGTATGAAAGCAAACTCCTCCTGAATGTTAAATTCTTATGTAGTTTGAGAAGGGCGCTCACCATGTCAAACCAACCACATCAGACGCTATACCAAGTTGGAAACCAGTACTGCAGTTTCAATGGGACACCCATCCAATATTAAGAGCTCCAGCAAAAATTATTAGAATTGGATTGCTGTTCTGCCTAATTAATTCTTAGATTGGTATAGGATATTGTTTTAGAATATGACTTCATTCAAGAAAAGAATTATCTGTCTTGAGTTGTAAGTTTCACAGCCAGCACATTAGACAGGACTTGTAAGAGGATCAAAGCATCCAGGCAACTTGACTAAGATTGTGAAATAAGTGAAATTTGTATTGGTAGGATTTCAAGAAGAAAAAACATTGTCACTTTGAAACTATGCAGATATCCTACTGATTCTTTATTTTTCTCTTGCCAAATGTCTGTGCTTCAATTAGATTATAAGTTTGGCAAACTTACGAAAAGAACTTTTAAAATGTGTAAGCTATATATATCTGTGGCTTATCCCTCTCTGTGCACAGAATGATAGTACATTGTAGTCTGGAGATAAATCAGGCTCATTGCCACTGGGTAGGCCTAAAGAAATACGTTTGAAAGAAGTCCTAATTCAAACAAGCAAACATGTTTCACATACTTTTTAGCATGTCACTTGAGAAGTAATGTTTGCAATATACCAAGTGATCCTGTCTGAATCTCCTTTCCCAACTGTTATCCACAGCTTGGGGATGTTACTTTTTTGGATGATAGCTTCCCAAATTCCTGAATTTGCCTGGGGCGTTGTGGGAGTCATCGCTCGGAAAAAGAAAAGTAACTTTTGCAAGCTCTACTATTATCCATTGCATCAATGAAAGGAAATTTTAATGAGGTCATGATACAAAGCCAGATATTTCCAATGTTTCTTGTGTTTTACTGAACAACTTAAGTTACAGTAGATGCTATGATATACAGAATTCTTAAGTAAGTTTCATTAGTTTTATTTATGTAGGTAAAGTTTTGTTTAAAATTCTGCAAAACTATATCATGTACAAGAAAATATTTTGCTGGATCAACAATACAGGACCCAGCTGTGCTATCTGATTTGAACAGGGAATTTATTTAATACTGTTAGTGTGGTATGAACCATAATCAACTTTCTCAAAAGGAAGTCACCAATGTAGCACCCTAATAGCCTTTGTAGAATTTTTTCCTGCAAATTGTAATTCAAGGAAATATGAAGTAGGATAGCACAACTTAAGGTGTGCATATGTATTTTTTTTCAGTGTGAGTTCTGTGTTCTCTAAAGGGGAAACAATAATGTATTTTTGTTCTGGAAACAAAAGTATGGTATATTTAAAAATATTTTTAGAAACCTATCTGTTTTCTCTTGAAAACCATATGCCCAATCTAAAATTATATCCAAGGAAATACTGACTTTCCAGAGAAATTCTGGAAAGGAGGCTTATGTTCATTGAGGTCTTGTCTACATGAGGGGGAAAAAATACGAACACATCTGAAAACGCAGGCGTTCGCAACAATGCGACCTGTCTACATGGCCAAAAGAGCCCCCAACTCCTCGTTGACCCTAGCCAGATGGCAGCCATGAGTGATTTGCTCGCGATTTAAAACTGCCAATTAAAAAAACGGTTTCCCAGGGTGCGCACAAGCAACACTTCGTATTTACAAAAACAGAAAGAATAAAAAAAGAGTATAAAATCACCATTTGATTGAGTTACCGGACCCTCGTTTAGTCGAAAGTCCAACATGACAACAGCAGCTCCTTTCCCTCTTTGCTAGGCCTGCCCCCATCCCCATCCAACCAAACAGATTGCACTACCTGTTTGTTTGTATTTATGCAAATGTTGAGTGTTCAAACGATCGCACATTCGGAAGTTGTACAGAGCTTTTCGGAAAATCCGTATGTAGCGCCAGATGCAGCGCACATGGACTTTGTGGTGGATTTTGCTGCCCCCCTTCCGAATGACACATATTTGTGCGAATGGCCGTTTGAATGGATTGCCGTATGTTCACATCTTGTTTGTATTTTTTTTACCATATAGACAACATCTGAGTTTCTCTGAACATGGAGCAGTTAACAAGAATGTGTCCTCAGTCAAAAAAGATGTTCTCTGGGCAGTTTACAGAAAAAAGAGGTTAAAACAGTTAAATGCAAAAATAGGGCTAGTAGCTTTCAGGGATATAATGAGACTCCAGTGTAATGTTGTTGTTGTTTTATATCTTTGGTTAGGTTGATGTGTGTCAGTGTGACTATTGAGATTCATGAACTGAGTTTTGAGGTTCATGATCTTCCAAGCAGAAAAGATCAAGATATTTCTTAACCCTTCCTTCAGATGTACCGATCTTAGCAACTGTGTAATATTGCCTGTGGGATAGAATAGGCCTCAGACCCAAGGTGGCCACAGCCTTGTAGATTGAAAACAGTTAACTACGTTGTACCAAATGACTTTAGGAAGACAGTGCCTTTTCCTAAATGTAAGAATGAGAAGACTCATAGATGCAGTATATATACAGCAACATGAGAGGATTCTGAAGTAATGGCTTTCACTGCCTTCAGATGAAGTTGTATATTCCCAGAGGATTATGGGAATCTTTCAGGTTTACTGAACAAAGTATTTTGGATGATGCATTTTAGAGGAATGTAGCTGTTTAAAGCTGCAAAAAAAGTGAGAAAGAATAAAGAAAACAGAAACAATATATACTTGAATTAATTATCCTCTTTGAATTTTTCCCCCTACTGTTGAGTATTCATGTTCATATGTTTACAGCATTTGTAAATTTGACAAATTCAGCTGACTTCATAATGGTAAATACTTAAAAGATTGGAAATCTGCAATAAAGAACTTGAACACTGAATAGTTAAAACTTCCATAATTAAAACCATCAATATCCAGTAAAAGGCAATGAACCAAAAGTTGATTAATACTGTACCATATACAATCTCAGGCAGAGTAATACTAAAAATAAAATTGCCATACTTTATCAAGAACTGTCGGTGTTAATTCTGATCTTGTTTGCAGACAGAGGACATATTAAAGCTACTAATTTCTACTTTATCTGTTCAGAAATTGTTTTAACAGAGGGGCGGGGTATAAATAATTTTATTATTATTATTATTATTATTATTAAATTGAAAAGTGGAGGGAGGAAATAGAAAGAAAAGACACAAACTCCTTTAAATCTCTCGTGTTTATAAATAAGGTTCATATTTTTAATGAGGAAGCTATTCCTTTCTCCCAGTATGTTAAGAGACGTTTAGATCATTTGTTAAGATAATAGATAAATGTTTAATGATTTAGCAAAAAGAGAATACTGTATGTGAAACAGAGGTGAACAGTTCACTGATTAAAGTAACAATTGTTATTTAGTCAAACATTTTTTCCAATAAGATAGTCAACAGATTTATAGGCCCAAATCTTGTTGTTAGTTTGAAAAGAGTAGACCCATTCAGTTAATGAGATTTACGTATATGCTGACTCACCATTCAACAACTGAATGAATGGGTCTACTCTAGTTGGAACTAACGAACAGGATGCTAGTCATTATTCATTAGAATTGTTCTATCCTTCTATTTTATCATGAGATGTCAGAGAGGCAAACAGGTAAACCAATATAAACAATTAATATTAAGATCAGTAAGTAATTTGAATAAAACAAAAACATATTAAACCATTTAACAAATTAAAAGAGCTTTAAAAGATTAAGAGCATTAAAACCATGTGCATGCTTAAAAGTAAATTAGGACCTAAAGACTTTAGTAAAAAGCCATGTCTTGACCTGACACTGAAAAGAAACTAATGTTGACTTCATTCAGTCCTCCAAGGGCAGAGGATTTCACAAGAAGGGTGCCACAACCAAGAAGGCCTTCTCCTGTGTCACATCAGCTTCCTGCTTTTTTCCATGAGGGTTGCAAGCTGTGTGGGGAAGAGCTTCCTCAGTAGGATAGTATTAAAAGCATGGAAGAATGCATTCATGTTAGTGGACAATATTTTTGGACAGTGATTTTAAAAAAATCTAGTGCCGTATATTCCGGCATATAGGACGACTGGGTGCATAAGACGACCCCTCCCCAATTTTAAAGCTAAAATATAGACTTTGCTCCCCCTCCAGCCAGCCACCTGGCTGGAAAGCCTGCCCCCCACCAGCCAGCCAGCTCAGTGGCTGTAGATGATGGAATAGTCTGTGAAATTAAAGGACTGAGAACAGATAAAAAAAACATGGGATACTTTGAAAAATCTCTGTGGTGTTCAATCTTTGGAAAGTAAGGTTTTATTAATAATGAAGTTGGTTAATATGAAGCTATCATATCCCAAATTTTTGAATGAGCACATTAATGATTTTAGAGCCACATTGGCAGACTTGCAAACTCCTGGAGAGGAAATCCCCAAAACTATGCAAATGGAAATCTTCCTGGCAAGTTTACCAAAATACGATCCCTAAATGGAGGGCAATTAACACTTGAAAGCAAAGCAGTCATTCTCACAGCAGGGGGAAGGATCTGCTGGGCATATAAGACGACCCCCCCCCACTTTTGAGGAGATTTTCAAGTGTTAAAAAGCAGTCTTATATGCAGGAATATACGGTACATGGTGTAGTGGTTGGAGTGTTGGAAGACCAGGGTTCAAATCCCCACTCAGCCATAGAAATCCACTGGGTGACCTTGAGCAAGTCACATTCTCTCAGCCTCAGAGGAGGGCAAAAGCAATCCTTCCTCTGAAGAAATCCTGCCAAGAAAATCCTGTGATAGGTTCACCTTAGGGTTGGCATAAGTCGGAAACAATTTGAGGGAACACAACAACAATAACAACGACAACAACATTGTAGAATCTAGAGCCAACCCATGTATGCTGTACAATTCTATCAGTTTAAATATGATTTTAACTTCAGAAATCTTGGGATTTGTGTTTAAGAAACCATGGTTTCCCATGGACCATAGCAAAATACTTTTGAAATGTAGGAGACTCTTAAAAGCACTCTGTGGTGTGGTGCAGGTGTGCACCATTTCTAAAAATAAGAAAGCTATAAGTTCCATCAATTACTTTTAGTGACGTCCTGCCTTAATCCTAGTTAAGCATTATAGTAACGTCATTGGTACCCATAGTTAAAGCCAAGAAGGATTCCTGTTTCTACCAGGTTTTGAAACCAACATGAAAACACAATTCCAAATGATTAAAACAGCATGACTGCATTTACATAGGTCACTAAATGATAATAGTTCTCTGTGAATTTTGATTGTCATTTATGGCTGAATTGTGCCAAAGCATGGCTGGTTTTAAATCCAATTGCTGTGTTTCCAGTCACTTCATAGCTTAGTCAGGGAGTCCAAAGCTCAACCCTGGTCAATGCCATTCACTATATAAGAATGAAAGTGAAGCTTTCAACTGTTAACATTGGTACCAGTGTAACATTTGACCTAACATAGGTGAGATGAGACAGGCCTTTCTCCAACAAGCATGGCACATGGGGTTGTACTGTAATAAGAAGCACATGTTTTTAATTACCTTCTAATTCAACTCATTGGAAACAAGTATTAAAAAGATAATTCTGTTTTGTACAGAGTGGATTGTTTTAAATCAGAAAGGAACAAACATTAGCACTTATATATCCAGTTGATACTACTGTGTATATTTCCTCATGTTGATGCAAAGTCTGAACACTAAGCCATGTTTATGTACAGTTAACTAGAGTGTTGTTTAGATCATTTTCTTATAGCAGGGCCTTGCATTGCTTTCTCAGTTTACATATTTTGTTTGCTTTGCTTATTTACTTATAGGGGAAATAGCCTCAAAATATTCCTGTACAGTGCCTTTATTATGAACAGCACATACTGTATTTTAAATAGGAAATATAGGAACCTGTGCACTGGACAATGTTCTCTTTTCTTTTCTTTTTTTAGTGTTACTTTTTTCCTGCTTCTCTCTGCCTTTGCACAGCACCTCCCTCACACAGACAATATAGCAGGAAAATATACGGTAATGTGCCTGTGACTGATAGGCAGAAACAGGGCCTGATACTTACTGGGAAGACTAGAAACACATTACTTTTATCAGGATTAAAATAAAAACTTTTAAAAAAAGAAATGATCAAATGGTTCTTCATTTATTTATTTATTTATATTATTTATTTATTTATTTATTTATACCCCACTCTTCAGCCACAAGGCTATCAGAGTGGCTTACAAATTGTTTTTAAGCAATAGCAATTTACACATCTACACTGCATTAAGCAGTTTCCAATGTGTGTTAGCTAATTGCCCCCACAAGCCGGGTACTCATTTTACCGACCTAAGAAAGGATGGAAGGCTGAGCGAACCTGGAGCCCTCTGGAATCGAACTTGCAACGTGGTGACTTGCAGGACTGGCATTTAACCACTGCACCACCAGGGCTCCCTTCACATGTGGCAACCAAGTGGCCCTCCAGATGTTGCAATTCCCAGCAGCCCTAGTCAGCATAACCAGTGGTGAGAAATGTTGGGAGTTGCATTCCATATCTGGAAGGGTACACGATTTGTGTCCCAAATTTACCCAGAGGAGTCTTTTGAAAGTTAGTCTATCTGGTAGTATCTTTGTAAATTTGGCACTGAATGTGATAGCTTTTGCACATGCACCACTTCTGTAGAGCTGTGTGCCATTGCCTACACTCAAGGTAAACTCCCTGCTGTGTAGTTTCACAGAGCTCTTTGAAAATAAGGCTTATCAATGGCTATTAGTGATCATGCTTCTGTTTTATCTCTAGCATCATAATATACCTCTGTAGACCAGCTGTTAAAGAACATGACTGGGAGAAGTTTGTTGCATTCATGTTCTGCTTGTGGGTTTCCTGTAGGTATCTTGTTGGCCACTGGACTAGATCGGCCTTTGGTCTGATCCTTCATGGCTCTTCTTATACTCTTATAGGTCAACAGGGTGACCGTATCTATAGCCATGAGCAAGACCAGTAGGACAAGGAATCATAATAGTTTGGGCTGCATGACTGTGCAAATCACAAGAGCAGTTGTTGTGATATATAATGGTAGCTTCCCAACAGTAGTGCTTCACTGTGAACAAGCCTAGGCATAAAGTTGTAAGAATGATACATGGATTCATACCCTCTAATAGCACACTCTTAAAATTGTTGTCTGATCTCTTGCATAGCATGAGTCAACAGAATTTCTACAGATTTACACTGCCTTATTAGATGGTGTTCGGGTGATGTGTATCGTTTTGAAGGAAAAAAATCCTAGTTTTAGAACTGGATATCATAAGTGATGGGGGATGGACGACATATCACCTTCCTCTCTTGGCAAGGTGTTCTGTGGCTAATCATTCCTGTTATTTTGTACCTTAGAACCTGAGCTTGATTTCTACTTTGAATCTTTAAACTGCAGGGTTTTTTTAAAAATCTGCTTCTGTTTGACTGCTCAACACATTCAAAGATAAGCAGTGAAGATGCTAATTCCATGTTGAGTACTGTATTTAGCACCTGTCTGCGGGTGATAACTGCAGCATTCACACCGGAAATAGGCTCACAGTGGAAGAAGGGAAATCTGTTGGATACATGAACAAATATATATTGCTAGAATTAGTGGAAGTTTGTTATATCCATCTATCTTTCTCTCTCAATTTGTGTGTCTCTATTTAAACTTACCTTCTTACAAACCAAGCATATTCTCATTAACCTCTTAGTACATATCAGCAGTCATTTAAAACTAGTGCATGCCAGCCTCTAAATGTTACTGCTGTGAACTGAAAAATCTATACAGACCAGCTTTTGTTGTTGTAATGCCGCTGCTTTCAGTAGTGCAGTGCAAAAAAGTGACCCATGCTGAGTGTTGAGTGTTGTGTTGCCATTCACATAAGTGCCCCAGCTGGATGTCAGTAAGGATTAATTCAAAACCCAGCATCCATAGCACACAGAGAGGATTGTGCGGACCCGCCCTCCAGTCTGCTGCCAGTTTCACACTGCCTGCAGTTGTGACAAAGACACTGAAAGAGACCTGTGGGATTGCACACTTATATTCCTGGAGTGAATCTCCTCCACTGCCTTAACCCCACCTAAGTGTTACACTGGCCATCAATTTTTGCCATATTAAAGTCCAACCAATGTCCTTTATAAGCCACTGAAGAATAACACTGGTGAGCTTTAACTGTTGCTAAGACTTGTGCTACTGTAGTCACTATTGTAATATTGAATATTGATATGGGAAGGATCAGTGTGCTGGAGATGGACTTGAAGCCCCTATCCATTCTCATAACTACAGAAATAGGAGCCAGCATTGCATCTTCTCTGGCCTTCTTAGCTTAATATCACTGCAAATGGACAAAACAAATGGATAATTTAAATTATATATTATCATTGGGTACAAGTGTTTTGTGTATGTTACATATAATATAAAGTGCCAAACATTTGAATTAATGATATTGCAAATATGACAGTTCATTATAATAATATTTTAGACTTCCCTATAACAGTGTCACCTAAAATGCATTCATAAGCTCAGCTGTTTATTAATAAGTGTATTATTTGTGCTCTGTTTCATGGTAAACAGGGAGTTAGTAGAAGATTAATTCCAAAGCATCTGGAGTACTTGAGAACTCAGAATGTCATACATAGCTGAAGCCTTTTCTGGTGCATTTTACTTTACTTGATCCATTCCAACTACATTCATTAGGGTTTCTTTAACAACCTTCAGCAGGAGCCTTTTAATGAATTAATAATCTGGAGGGAGATAAAACTATTACATAGTTTCTTATGTACTCCTTTAGAAGAAGTACTAGCAGAGGGCACATTCTTTGCCATATTTTTATGGGAAAAGATAAAGTGGCATGTTGTGGGCATAGATGTGGCCTTGCCATGACTCATTTGAAATGGAAGCCCTATTTTATTTTGCTAAATTCAAATGATTTCTCACATTTCAAGAGGAGAATTTAGAAATGATCGTTTCATCTGCATGATATGATCTTATGTGGAGCTGTTGTTCCATTTTAAAGTTTGTAGTTTAATTAATGGCCTTGCTCTTAACTGATGCATTTTAAATTGGTTTAAATGTATGTTAAATTGGTTAATTAATTTTACAGCATCTTGGCACAGACGGTATTTTAAAAATGCCCTGAGTGAACACCACAGAGAGAGAATTAGTTTGTGGAAATATTTTTAATCTTGACACATGAGATCTATGAGAGGTGTGCATGTGTGTGTGTGTGTGTGTGTGTGTCCATGCACACGTATGCATGCAAACACAGAGCTTTTCAGTGTTGCCAAATTTCCTTTCACAGGGAACAGCTTTTACTTAAAAATCCATATTTTAAATCACTTAACAAATGCTTTAAATTAATTGTCACAATTAATCATTGCCTTCATTTTATCTACAAAGACTTGTCTGGTAAAACAAAACATACAAAGTCTTTATGTAGTTGTTCCTGAAGTTAAGAAGCAAGCCTGAACTCCAGCCTGTACCCAGTCGGGGGATTGCCTGGAGTCTTTGCTTGCACTGACCTGATCCGTTTGAAGTGTATCATAAGCAGGCAGATTTCAGTTGGGTGCAACTTTTAAATGCCAAGATATTGGATATTAGAGGATATTGTACATATCTTGTTTGATTGTTATATCTATGACAACGAGAGGTCCCATTATTTACAACCATTTTTGGTTAGAATGAGCAACTGGGATCCCGTTGCTAAATTATCCCATTTACTGGCTGGAGAGAACCTACAATTAGTGCAAAGTACTACAAAATTTGTTCTAAAAGCTGCCTACCTAAGAAATCAGTTTATTTCACATAATGGGGTTCTGTGCCATGGTGACCAGTTTATTTAAACTTTCTGTAGACCTTCTTTAATCCATTCATTACAGCTTGTGCCATTTTACAATATTACATGATACTTTACTCCATTTTGTACTTTATTCTATCTTATTTTATCTCTTTTATGTGTTTCCTCATATCCCCAAATTATACAGTTAAACTTTTTAGTTAATTTTATATGTGAGTTTAGATGTGATCTAATTTACTTTCGTATGCATTTTGATATTTAGATACTTTGTATTCTACTGTATTCTACTCTTGATATGGTCAGTTGACTAATCAATAAACTTGTTTGTTTGTTAAAAGCCACCCAAAGAATTATGTATGGTAATCAAGTCCATACCCTTCTGAAAAGTTCCCAAATCGTTAAACTGGGGCAATGTGGAGCTGAAGTTAGTATCCAGAGATGTCCTTGTTGGCAAATTTGTTGTTGTGCAAATAACATTATCCAAGTTAACTTGAACCATGGCTTTGCTAATGGCCAAAGACTGTGCCCCTTAACAGTCTTATTCTCTTTGAAGTCATTATTATCCTTGTTGAGGGGAGTTGGTCATTTTTATGGCCCAATAGAAACAAGTCTCCAGTATGGGCTTAATCTATAACTTTTGAGAACTGCAATTTTAACATTGTTGCCTGGGTTAAAATAACCTCCTTTTGGATGATACCATTTGCAAACAAATATCAGGCTTGTAGAATCTTGGATTTGATAGTGTGCATCTATCCCATCAGTACTGTTGGATGCCTGGACTGGGGACCTCCTTTAGAAGAAGTACTAGTTGTGACCTGTAAACTGCCCTATCAGGAGATAAAGCCAAAGCTTTTGAAGAAAAAAAAATGTTTCACAGCCCACACAGATGGACATTGTTTCTTTTCTCTATCTAATCTGTGCTCTTTGCTTTCTTTTCTGCTAAGTAGGTTTTGAAATACAGTAGTAACAACAGCTCCTCATCTCAAACACTAATCAGCCAGTGCAGCGTTGTTGTTTTAAAAAATGAAATGATGTGATTCACCCAGCTGTTCATGGAGGTTGGAGTGTATTGTCTGAAAATACCAATATCATGCACTTGCTTGTAGCATACATAATATGACTCCCTTTGAGGGAAAGTACATAGGTGTTAAGGGAAGTTTATATCCACTTAGAACTACAGTGATCTATTGGGTATAAGTGAAAGATAAGAAAAAAATGAACTGGTGTTAATATTAGGGATTCAAAGGACCATTCCATTTCATCATTTGATTGAAGTGGAGCTTTGAGCCATTCTTGTTTGAAAGTTTAATAGAAACTTATCCTCTTATTCTCAAGAAAGCTTTGGGCTGATCCCATCAGTCCAGCATTTTTATACAGATTCAGTATGCTCCTTGCATTCTCAACAGATCCCAAACTGCAGTATTGCTATACACTATAAATACTTATTGTGTATTATTTCCTCAAGATGGTCCATAATCTTTCTGTGCTCTAGGGTACATACCTGTGATACAGATTTACCTTAAAATGGAGTCTTCTTACATGTCTCAGAACATTTGCATTGGCTATTCTTGACAGGCAATGGGAATATCATTCACTGCCAGATTTATGCATAAACTAAGTAAGCTATGTCATAGGGTTTCTATTGTGAAGGGTGTCTGAATATAATAGTAACAACAACAAGAATGCAACAAAAAAATCTTAAGAGTAACAGGCATTTTCTGCTCATGCTACAGAGAAAGTCCTGTTAAGTGTACCCACCAGCCTAACTTCGTGAGGTGTTGGGACATGCAACAGGGCCTCCTCTGAAGAGCTCAAATTTCTAACAGGCTTATATGAGAGGAGGCAGTTTATTCATTTAAATAAATAATAATGGTATGGCAGGCCAGGGGCCAAGGTCAAAGGATCCTAGTGCTGTGGGAACCTGGGGTGATTTTCATCAATTCTTCCTCTTTGGCAATTCTAGAAAGCATAGTTGCAGACATCTGGATAATAATTGAAAGTCAAGACACATGGAGGATATTTTTAAAGTGAATTTTGTAATTCCACCCATATCTACCCGCATAATCCTTCATAGGTTGAAAGTGTGTATGTTTCTAGAGAGGAAGAAAATGTCTCCTGGTGGAAGATGAAACTAAAAAGAATTTACTGTGTAATATGGTATTAGTTTCATTATGGCGGCTTGTACCCACTATAATGTCAACATTTGTGGCTCTTTGAAAATTGATCAGTTTTCTGTTTTTATTTACTTGATTCCTTCAGGAAAAAGGCTGGCATAGAGATACAAATTGCTTGGTATAGTTATGTGCTAGTATGGATTATTCTAGAAGACCTGTACATGGGACTACATTAAAGCAGTTTCTTTTTTCTCTCTGTCTGATGGAGAAGCATTGCATTTCCCAGGGTTATGCTACTGAAAGCAATCAGTACAGTACCAAAGATCTGGAAACTGCCTGCTTTCTCCAGCTCTGCCTTACCATGACTGATTAATTACTACCTGCAGTGGAATCTTTGTTATGAGTAATTTATTCTGATGTAGATTTCACTATGCCTACAAAGAGCTTTAAATTGTTGTTATCCATTGAGGGCATTGTTTGTCTCTAGCACCAGTTTAAAAATCACCCTCAAACCCTAATTAGTAATCTGTTCATGCCCTCTGCTTCTCAGGGACTTTGTTAGTGTTGCTGAGTATAAGATTTGCATATATCTTACAAAGGAGTTGCATATATCTTACAAAGCGAGCAATGAAGACTATGCCAGATTCATTTATTTAAATGTATAAAACACTCTATCCCAAAGGCTCAGAATAATGAAATGTTAACAAGATTATACCATTTGATTAAAAACAAATATTAATTAACTAAGTACAATCCAGTAAATGAAATATAGATTTTTTTTTAAAAAAAATCCTAACTACTATCATTTATTGTGTTTCATAAAATCTAAATTAGTCTTAGTCATGTGCTGCTATGGGAGGTTTGAACTTCTTTTGTAATAACTTCTTTTAACCCAACTACATGGTTGCAGTAAAGCACTAGACAAAGTGCTTTCATTCTCTATTTGTTTTTAAATCCTTTAGAATTTACCAGCAAACATGTTGGTTTAGGCATTTAAAGATTTGAAAGAGAGAACAAAATTTTCTCTGTGGCACAAACTTCCTATTGTCAACTGATTAAATATTTATACTTATGATTTCAGTATCCTTACGCTACTGATAACGGTAGCCTTTTATTTCAGAGGAAGGAACTGGCAAAACTACCTCTGATTATTCCTTGCCCAAGAAAACCCTATGAAATTGAACGGGTCATCAT
Organism: Gambelia wislizenii; assembly: GCA_030847615.1. NCBI lineage: Eukaryota > Metazoa > Chordata > Lepidosauria > Squamata > Crotaphytidae > Gambelia > Gambelia wislizenii. The sequence goes on from JAUMIR010000005.1 coordinate 30,226,938, forward strand.
AAGCCAACAGGGAACTTGAAGGTGGGTGCACAGACACACATAGAGTAGACTAGATTGAATGTATAGGTAAAATATGGTTAAATCCAGGGTTGGCAAAGTGTGGCCCATGGGCCACATGTAGCCTACCAGGCCCCAAAGTGCACCCCAAGCCTCTGGAGCCCCCCCTCATAAAAGCTGAGGGACCCTTGCTACTTGAAAAAGCTAGCAACAGTTGCTGCATGTTGGCATAAACAATCCTCTGCGTGCCATGCCTCCCCCTCACTGTAGTTCCTGCTTAACTTCCTCACTACTCATCCTCCCTCAGCCTCTGACAGCAGTCTTGTTAGTCTCTTCAAACGCTCCTACCCCTCCTGCATCCCATCTTGCTTGAATCCCTACTTTAAATCTTCTTTGCTCAACCTCCTTCAGCTAAAAGTCTTGCTGGTCCCTCCAAACACTCGCACTCCTCCTTCTTGAAAAGACAATAGATAATATTTTTTAAAAAATAATAGTGGTCCCTGTGGAGGAGGACACCAGCCAAGTTTACTTAATTACTCAGCCTGGCTGCTTGTCACTTCCACCTTCCTTTCAGACTTTCCCCTTTATCCCTTCTCCGGACTAGGACCTGAATTTTTGTGGACAGAATATGTGGGTGTGTGGTCTCTGTTGGTAAGCATGCCTAATATCTGTCAGTGAGTGGAATAAATCACGATAAGTCTGGACTTTATAAGTAAAACATAAGAATTGGTTTATTAACTTTAAAGTTGTAACTTCAATGCTTCAGTACTATGCATATAACTTGGTTATTTGGCTTGGTGTCACTTAGTCTCACTCTGTGGTGACAAAGGTGACCAACTACCTATAAAAGCACATATAATAATCTTTGAGCTTCTAATACTATAACCAATTATACAACAGACTCATCTACTCTTTGTCTCATGCTCTCAATTTCCACTCACTCTAGCAACCATTCAGCCTCAACACTCTCCAACCGCATGGACCAAAACTCCAAACCAGGCTTCACACAGGAGATTATCAAACGGGACCATAGAAACTGGGACTGTCCCGCTACCCCCTCACCGCTACACTCCCACCCCACTCCCGTCCCTGTAACAAAAGAAGAAAAAAATGTTCAGACACTTAACTTGCCATGTGATCTGGAGTGCTCCCCCTCCCCTCAGCAGTCCGGGTGTGAATGGAGCTGTCACAAAGCTCCTTTCACGTCCTGGAAAGCAAATCCCGCCTGTTCTCACAAGAGAAAGATCGCACAGGTATTTTAAAAATACAAATACAAAAAAAAAAAAAAAGATGACAGCAAGCACAAAAACATCTCTCTCTGGCTTTTCTTCACAAACAAAGATTCAGGAAGGACTCATCCCGCGCTTTCTGCAAGTGCGCTGATGACTAAAATGGCCAATCTGAGATAAACAATTCCGGTTGCAGAAAGCACAGCAGAGGGTCTCCTTGGGTGATGTTTCCGGGTTGTGATTCTTTCTGCGTTGTCGTTTCTCTTCAAGACTTGTTCGTCGTGAGTTCTCAAATAAGGCTGCAGCATTGTGGATAGTGCGTCTCCATGCCTCCCGATGTGAGGCCAGGGCAGATCATTGTTGGTGATCAATTTGGCCGAGCCTGAGATGTTGTTTCAGGGAGTCTTTGTATTGCTTTTTTGGAGCGCCCCTCTTATGCTGACCCGTACTATACACTTAAAAAGCAACCTGTGTGTGGGGGAAGGGTGACACTTAACTGGCTGTCCTAATCGTACCCGGAGGTCTTCGGCATGGACCTCCTGCTGATGTCACCTTATGATGTCATCTCGCCATCAGAACAGGTCATCTGTTCACTCACCCGTCATTCTGTTATTATAATGGAATGGAGTTCTTATTGATAGCTTAAGCCGTCAATAAGAGGAACCAGGAGAGAAACAGGAGCAGAATGAGAAGATCACAGGAGAGGGACGATGTCATCTGAAAAGGGAGCATGATAGCAATCTCTTGTCATCCGTGTCCTGAGGTGTTTTGAGCATCAGATAATCTCCACAGACTTAGGCTCACTGAAACTCTCCCTCTTAAGTGAGATCACACAATTCAAACTCTCTGAAACTCCTCCCATTACAGTTTCCTGCTTTGGGATTGGCTCCCTCATTCTCTCTTCTCATTTGCTCAGCTGCATTCCATCACCAGCTTATCACAGTCCCACATGCCTGAATGTGGCCCCAGCCTCGCTGAAGTTGCTCACCCCTGGTTTAGTCAATAGCAGCCACACTACAACCTTGTATTACATCATCATCATCATCATTATTGTCACAATGAAATATTCACTCCTCCCCTCACCCTTTCAGCCATTTCCCCCTGGCTGCTTATATGAAACAGGACAGGAACATGCAAAATACATATGGCAGCTCTCATCTCTTGTCTGGTGGGGACATATGAGAGGGCCTATCAGTTATCCCATGCTCTTGCTGCTTAATTTTTGGGGAATGCACATCCCATGAACCACTTTTTTATCATCACATTTTAAAAGCTAATAACAGCTTTTGTTAAGCTTGATATTCCATAGATATCAATGTGCATCTGCTGAAGCACCTCAGCTGCTCCATTTGAATTCAGACTCAGGCATTAAACCCACTGAATGATCACATGGAAGTCACTGTCTCTTAGCCTAGCTGATTGATAGGGTTTTATAAAGATAAATGAGATGAGGAGATAGTGTAACCCAACTTGAGCTTTTCTTGTGATTTGTGTGTTAAAATTGAGATTTCTTGTTTCTTGTTAATGGGGAATGAGCCGATGAAGAATCCCCTTGCACACATGCTATTCTATTTTCTTTTCCGGCAAAGGGAATTAAATTTACAGTTGACAGTGCTAGTACATTTCTGACAGTGCCCCAAATGTTTCAATTCTGGAAGTTATTATTTTTTTTTTTTAAAGCAAGAATTCATTGCAGTCAACATGGCAGACCAGTCAAGCTGGATACAGCTAGTTTGCTTTTGAATTAAGCAAACAGACTGGAGCATTATCTTGACAATTCTAGAAACATAAAAACCTGTCTAGAATAGTTAGGGGGAGATAAGAAGACTAGCTGTAGGAGTTCTAGGAAGATAAAGACCAGGATTATAATATGTTTTGAATTAGTAGTTTTATGTTGAATGGTACTGCATGTTTTAGGATTGACCTTTTTGTTAAGGCTTTTTAAAATGTCTTTTACCCCATGGTGGAAAAAGCAGCAGGTCATAGACTAGTCAGAAGGGAGAAGGATAAGGACTGCCACCTCTTCTGCTCTAATTGTGATGAGAGAGATAGAGAGGGAAGGAAAAAGTTGGAGCGAAATCTGCTTGCATATGGGTTACATATCGAAGGTATCATGGACCTTACTCTTTAGATTTTATATATAAAAAAATCTGTGCTAGACTGTTGCAGAAAACAACAACAACATACAGTCTTGTAGTACCTTAAGGACTAACAAGTTTTAGTCCCATCTGTTCATTTGTGATGACGGGGGCTGTAGTCCATGAAAGCTTATGACAAATAAAACTTGTTAAGCCTTTGAAATGCCACAAGACTCTTTGTTGCCAGGATTACAACTGACTCCGTTGTGTGTCAGTTTTCTTTCAGGTGTCGAAAATAAACCCAGAAAGATACGAAGTACCCCCAAACAAGTGCTGAAGATGAAAATAAGCAATAGGTCCTTGACAACCAGATGGTTGACAGCCAAGCACTTGTCAAAGAATTTAGGAGTGTACCCAGTTGTACAGTTTTGTAGAATTGGCTGCTAGGCAATAGTTTAGCAAGTATTGCAGCTACATTAAAAATTAAATTAACCAGTCTTGTGTATGCCAGTGGATGTGGAAATATCTATTACTTACAGTTTATTGAGAATTATCTGAATACGACTGAAGGAAGTTACAGTTTGGAATAGAAATCTAATATATAAGAAGAATGTGTTATGGGTTGATACATATGTTCTTTTGTGGTTGATTTAAATGGAAGTATAAGAATTTGCCAACATAATAGTTATGTATTGTCAGAGGTTTTATTTATGGCTAATCATTCCCAGACTTCTGGATGTATCCATAGATTAGGACCGCTTCATATTCCTGATTGTCTGCCCCTTTACAGCTGAGATTTTTGTTGTTGTCTGTTTTCTGATATATAGCATAAAGGAAGGGAGGGGGAGATTTGGCCAGGAGAAGGCAGGAAAGCATACTGGTTATTCTGAATGGATTTGCAAATGTATAGATGATCTCAAGAGTGGGAAGAACAGATTAAATTTCAGAAGAAAGTCAGCTTTTGGAGTCAATTTTGATTATTGGTTGAGCTTTTTTGGAGGCTTGCTTCTGTATTTATGGGTATTCTGGGCTGTGTGCTTTTCCTGAGCACATAGGTCCCGTCTATACAAAGGGGGGGGGGGAATACAAGCATGTAAAAAAAAGCAGCCATTCATAATGATGCAACCTGTCTTCATGGTCAAAAGAGCCCCCCTAAACTCCGCATGACTCCCTAGCCAAGATGGCAGCTGTGAGTGATTTACTTGTGATTTTAAATCTACTGCTGCCAATTTAACAAAAAGTTTCCCATGGTGCGCACATGCAATATTTTGTACTTTTAAAAAAAGGAAATGGGGGAAAAAAAGAGAGAGTATAAGATCACCATTTGATCGACTTACCGGACCCTCGCTTAGCCAAAAATCCAACATGGCAGCGGTAGGTGCTTTCCCTGTTTCCTAGCCCCATCCCCATGCTAGTCCAGCCAATCAGATTGTACTGCCTGTTTGTATCTGTGCAAATGTGAGTGTTCAAACTATTGCACATTCGCATGTCATACAGAGCTTTTTAAAAAAATCCTGATGAAGCCCTGGATGCTACACACACAGACTTTGCAGTGATTTGACTGCCCCACTTCTGAATGACACGTATTTATGTGCATGTCCATATGAGTGGATTGCCGTATGTTTGCATCCCGTTTGTATTATTTTCACCATAGTCTAAGGGGAGAGGCTTCTGATGAGTGGAAGTGATGCAGTGGTTAGGTTGGGGCAGAATAACTGCTAGTTCTATATAGTGGCTGCATCAGTCTCTAGAGCTCAATGAACAGGAAGAGACATTTCACAGGGGAGCCCTAGAGTTCTGTGCTGCTACGTACATGGGACAATAAACATGGATTGTGATGGAGTTGTTCCAGTGAACTAAATGTCTGTGCCATGTTTGTTTTCTTGCCAGAGGATCTGGACAGCTATATCTGCAGCAAGTACAAACTTATTGCCCTGCTGGAAGAGAAAGTGAAGATATAGCCTTCAACATGTTGCAAGGTCCAAATAGGAAACAGAAGGACCTATGGGTACAGGTTTTATTTCATTGCTACTTCCTGTTGAAGGACAGATGGTGCCATTGAAAAAGATATGACTTTTGAACTGTGGCATGACCTTTCATGAAGAAGGACTTCTGTCAAGAGATGGGTTGCAGATAACCGTTGGTAGGAATGTATTTGCTAGGAGTCTTGCAAACTAAGGATGTTAAAGGAACTTATAGATGTAATCTCAGAGCCACTGTTGATCATCTTGAAGAATTGTTAGAGAACTGGAAAGGACTCACAAAAATGGAGGAGGGCAGATATTGTCCTCATCTTCCAAAAAGGCAGAAAAGAAAACCAAAGGAAATATGGACCAGTCAACTTGATGTCAATACCAAGAAACATATCATTAAACAGCCACTCTGTGAGCACTTAAGAAAGGAAAGCTGTGGTTACCAACAACCATCATGGGTTTCTCAAAATCAAGTCATGCCAGACTAATCTTATCTCTTTTTTGATAGAATTATAAACTTGGGGTCCATCTATACGATTAAAAAAAATCCGTTTTGGGGGTAAAAAATACAAATAGGCAGTCATTTGTATGCATACGATCCGCCTACATGATTTTTTACCCCCCCCAAACTCCATATGACCCCCCACTTCCCCAGCTGGCTAGAGCGAGCAAACCAAGCAGCAGTTTTAAATCTCCCGCCGCTTTTTAAATTTTTTTTAAAAAAGGTACCTGCTTTGCAGACATTCAGTTTTCCCTATTTACAATGTAAAATAAAAATAAATATATATAAAATTCACGGATTTACGGACTCTTGCTTAGCCGGGAATCCAGCATGGCGGGCGCTCTCAATTCCCCTCCTTGCTAGCCCCGCCCCCTCTACTCAGCCACCCAATCACTGCCTGTTTGTATGTGTGCGAACGGGGCATACAGACCACCAGCCATTCGAACGGTTGTATGGATTTTATGCCGAGATCCACTACTCCTTCTGAATGCCGAATCCATGTAGTTTAAGGGGATTCACTAGCCCCCCTTCTGAATGACACGTACGAATCCAAACAGCCATGTGTATGGAAGAGCCATGTGTACGGGGTTCGTATTTTTTTTACCGTGTAGATGGGCCCTTCCTCTCCAGTGACGCCCCCTTGTCGTGGGAGAGAGGCTTGCGTACCCTAATGACGTTTTGAGCTATGCTGGCGGTGGCATAATAGCCACCGGTAGGGTCTCCCATGCCAGACAGGTCAAAACCGAAGGGTCTGACAAAGAGCGTCAAAGGGCAGGATGGGCTCTCTAGCCTTGTGGCAACCGTCCTAGGAGAAGGAAAACTCTAATCCCAAACCCGGGCAGATGGTGCTCGTCCAACCCTGTAAGGTCAACCATCTAAGAGAAGGAAACTCTAATCAAACCTACGGCCCGAGGACCTCGCTGCCACGTCCATGCTTGCAAGGCCACGGCAGATGAATCTCTGGTTTAAAGGGTGAGGCCAGTTCTGTGCACGCTGCGCTCCACCAGAAAAATCCATTGCACAGGCTCGAAGGACAAATCCATTTCCAAAAAAGCCCTGTAGCGACTGGCGAGGGACGAAACCGGCAGGTGTAAAGATGCACTGGAAGCCGCAGCCCCAACCCTGCATGCAGGCGGTTCAGGACATTGGTCGCTCAAGCCTGACCCGGGAGATGACAGTCTTGTTCGGCAGCATTCTGAACGACCAAGCAGCCTTTTTTAAGGAGAGCACTGCTTGCTCCATATGGAGAGGGGCCTAGAAAAGGTGGCCTAAAGAAAGCTCATCCCCAACTACCTGGTTGGCTAGCCGTGGCCAACGGGAATCTTCTGATGCGGTCAAACCAAGGCAAAGAAACAAAGGCACACACCGGCCTCCAAAGGTGTAAATAAACTGACACTTGCATGCTGGGACATCAGAACCATGCAAGACTCTAAAGATAGTGGACGGCCTGAGCGTCGTTCTGCCCTAATAGCCCTTGAACTATCACGGCTTAATATTGACATCGCTGCTCTTAGTGAAGTTCGCTTCCATGAGGAAGGCAGCCTTAAAGAACATGGCGCCGGCTACACACTTTACTGGTTTGGCAAACCCAAAACCGAAAAACATCTTTCAGGAGTAGGCTTCATGATTAAAAACTCCATTGCCTCCAAACTCGAAACCTTGCCAACAGGACACTCTGATCGCATTATTTCCTTACGCCTCCCACATGTTGTTCTCTTTAGTGTATATGCCCCAACTATGCAAGCCGACCCTGTAGAGAAAGACAAATTCTACACAGACCTACGCCAACTCATACAAAAAGTCCCTGTAGAAGATAAAATTATTATACTTGGTGACTTCAATGCCAGAGTAGGAAAGAATTCCGAAGCCTGGAAAGGTGTCTTAGGCAAGCATGGTGTTGGAAATTGCAATGATAACGGACGCCTCCTGCTAGAGTTCTGTGCAGAACAACAGCTGACTATTACAAACACAATCTTTCAGCAGAAAGATAGCTTGAAGACAACCTGGATGCATCCCCGATCCAAACATTGGCACCTCATTGACTACGTTCTAGTCCGTCAGAGAGACATTCGTGATGTCCGTCATACCCGAGTGCAGAATGCCAAACAGATCATCGCCTCGTCAGATGTAAACTAAATCTTCATCTTAAGTTCAAACCTAAGAGGGGTGGCATCTTAAAGAAGAGGCTCCAAGTCAACAATCTTCAACAAGCTACCATGAGAGACAACTTCCAGGCAAACCTACAAACGAAACTTGAAGACCATCCTACAGATCCTTCTCCTACAGTGCTTTGGCAACATATCAAAAACAGTATCCTCCAGTCTGCAGAAGAATCCCTTGGCTTCTCCCACAAGAAAAACCAAGACTGGTTTGATGAAAACAACCAAGAGATCCAGGAGCTGTTGGCAAGGAAGAGAGCTGCTCACCAGGCATACCTCGCCCAGCCAACCTGTCATGTAAGAAAAGCAGCTTTCCGCCTCACATGTAGCAAACTACAACAAAAACTCCGAGACATGCAGAACAAGTGGTGGATCAATTTAGCAGAAAAGACACAACGCTGTGCAGATCTGGGTGATCATAGAGGATTTTATGAAGCTCTTAAAGCAGTGTTTGGACCTACTTATCAGGTCCAAAGCTCCTTATACAGTACAGATGGTCAAACATTAATTACTGATAAAGCCTCCATCCTAAATCGTTGGGCTGAACATTTTCAAAGTCTCTTTAGCGCCAACCGAGTAGTCCAAGCCTCAGCTATCCAATATATGATACAAGAACCAATGAAAAATGAATTGGACATAGCTCCCACTTTGGAAGAGACCCTTATGGCCATACAGCAGATGAAAAACGGCAAGGCAGCTGGGATTGATGGAATCCCACCTGAAGTTTGGAAACACGGAGGTCATGCACTCCACGAAAAATTCCACGAATTCCTTGTGAATTGCTGGGAAAAAGGGGAACTGCCATCAGACCTCCGAGATGCAGTCATCATCACCCTGTACAAGAAAAAAGGAGCAAAATCCGACTGCTCAAACTATCGAGGCATAACACTGCTCTCTATTGCTGGAAAAATCCTTGCAAGGATACTCCTGAACAGATTAGTTCCTGCTATTGCAGAAGAACTTCTCCCTGAAAGCCAATGTGGCTTCAGAGCCAATAGGAGTACCACAGACATGGTATTTGCCCTTAGGCAACTGCAAGAAAAATGTAGGGAGCAGAACAAGGGTCTCTATGTAACATTTGTCGACCTCACCAAAGCCTTTGACACTGTAAGTAGAAAAGGTCTGTGGCAGATCCTGGAAAAACTAGGATGTCCCCCCAAATTCCTTAAAATGATTATCTTGCTACACGAGGGCCAGCGTGGTCAAGTCAGATATGGCGATGCTCTTTCAGAGCCCTTTCTAATAACTAATGGAGTGAAGCAAGGTTGTGTTCTTGCACCAACTTTATTTACAATCTTCTTTAGCACGATGCTCCAAAGGGCTATGGCAGAGCTTGAAGAAGACGACGGCATCTATATACGCTACCGTACTGATGGTAGCTTGTTTAACTTAAGCCGTCTGAGGGCTCACACTAAGACTCTAAACTATCTAGTCCGTGAGCTGCTCTTCGCCGATGATGCTGCCCTTGTTGCCCACACAGAAGCAGCTCTGCAGCGCCTAACGTCCTGCTTTGCAACAGCTGCAGAGCTGTTTGGGCTAGAAGTCAACCTGAAGAAAACAGAAGTTCTTTACCAGCCTGCACCACAGGACGAACACCACCATCCCCACATTGCCGTCGGCAAATCAGTGCTCAAGTCCGTTCAGCAGTTCACCTACCTGGGAAGCATCATCTCCTCAGATGCCAAGATTGACAAAGAGATCGATCACAGATTAGCAAAGGCATATAGTGCATTTGGAAGACTTCACAAAAGAGTCTGGAGCAATAAACACCTGAGGCAAAGCACAAAAATCAGTGTGTATAGAGCCATCGTACTGTCTATCCTCCTTTATGGATCTGAAACATGGGTTACCTATCGCCACCATCTACGACTCCTCGAACGCTTTCATCAGTGCTGTCTACGCACAATCCTAAATATACACTGGACTGACTATGTGACGAATGTTGCTGTCCTTGAACAAGCAGGGAGCACCAGCATTGAGGCCATGATATTGAGAACACAGCTGCGCTGGGCAGGGCACGTTTCTAGGATGGAGGACCATCGCCTCCCAAAAATACTACTCTACGGTGAACTCGCCACGGGTCAGCGTAAGAGGGGCGCTCCAAAAAAGCGATACAAAGACTCCCTGAAACAACATCTCAGGCTTGGCCAAATTGATCACCAACAGTGGTCCGCCCTGGCCTCACATCGGGAGGCATGGAGACGCACTATCCACAATGCTGCAGCCTTATTTGAGAACTCACGACGAACAAGTCTTGAAGAGAAATGACAACGCAGAAAGAATCACAACCCAAAAACATCACCCAAGGAGACCTTCTGCTGTGCTTTTTGCAACCGGACTTGTTTATCTCGGATTGGCCTTTTTAGTCATCAGCGCGCTTGCAGAAGGCGCGGGATGAGTCCTTCCTGAATCTTCGTTTGCGAAGAAAAGCCAGAGAGATGGGCCCTTGGTAAATCAAGAGAGTGCTGTCAATGTAGTATATCTTGATTCCATTAATGCTTTTGACAAGGTCCCCCATGATATTCTTGTAGACAAACTGGATAAATGTGGATTAGACAGTGCTTTTGTTAGCTGTTTTTGTGGCTGGTTGCTAGACCACACCCAAATAATGCTTACTCTTTTTCCTGGAGAGAAATTACTATTGGGATACCACAAGGGTCTGTCCTGGGCCCAGTGTTGTTCAAAATCTTTATAGATTACCTGGATAGTGGAACACAGCATGTACTTATCAAATTTGTAAATGACACCAAATTTAGGAGGGCTAAGAGGAGTGCCTTTAGAGAACAGAGATAATATTTGAATGATTACAGGAATGCTTTTTGTGGCACGTGTGGTTTATGCTTGCATCATCATCATCAACAACAAACCTCTTCTGTCTTCACGTTCCAGTTTTTGTCAATTGTATCTTACTTGGACAGAAATGTGCTAGTTAGCCTTTATTGAAGGAGAGGCCTTCTGGGTGGAGCTAATGGTGGGCTAGAGTCTCTGCTGTGAACTCTGCAGTCAGAGAAACCTGAAACAACCACAACCAGCTAGGAGACAAGCTCCAGCTGGTTTATCCTCTCTCCAGACAAGAAGAGAGCGTTGACATTTCGCACACGCTTCTCACTGGGTGACCGTGGTGGTTGGAAATGGGTTTGAGCAGCATGGAGCCTTGGGACTATCAGCTGGCTCAGATTGTTTTAACCCAGCATTTCAAAGAACACTTAGCCTGCAAAGCCTCCACTTTCTTAAGTACTTATTTACCTATTTAATGTATTTGCATTTTGAGAGAAATCTTCTGTCTCAGTGGTGAGAGGGAAACCTCTGTGAATTTGCCTTCTTTCTTTGAATAAGAAGTGAGGAAGTAAAGCTTATCCTCAGGGTCTAGAATTAAGAAAGTTTTAAATGGACAAGGGGGGCAGTGTTTCTAAAAGAAGATAGAAGTTGTGTTTTTTTTACTTAAACGTGCCTTGGGAGTTCCGAAGTATGGCAAATAAAGGGTTAAAATGTCTTCTGTGGGGATGTGAATTGCTTCTGAATTAGATTTTCCTTGGTTTTTTTCCGGGCTGTGAGGCCGTGTTCTGGAATAGTCTCTTTCTGATGATTCGTCTGCATCTGTGGCCAGCATCCTCTGAGACTACCCAACCATTCTCTGAGGATGCCAGCCACAGATGCAGGTGAAACATCAGAAAGAAACTTTTCCAGAACACAGCCTCACAGCCCAGGAAAAACCCCAAGGAAAATCTATGGATGCCGGCCGTGAAAGCCTTTGACTTCACATGCTTCTGAATTGCTTTTTCTCTTATAAAGAGTTAAAATGAACAAAATGGTTAGATAGTCTTCTTGGAACTAAGACACCTACATGGTGATCAAAACAAAGGAGGTGAGGGGAAGGAATGAGAAGTCTGATCTCACTTTTACCCAAATTGTGGATTTATGTAAAGAATGGCAAACACCACAGAAGAACAAGAACTCTCCCTAGGAAGTTTATGGGAGTTGTTGGAAGAGATTAAATTTTTGCGAAGAGATGTGAAAGAAGTGAGGGAAGAGTTTTTAAAATAGTATGAGGAAGTTGAAGACAGAACCGAAGGAAGATGTGAACCAGATTGATCCTGAAACAGGAGCCATGGCAAATGAAATTGAATTGACAAAGGAAGAAGAAGGGGAAAAATTGGACAATTCTGATGTATTGGTGGGATCTGTATTAATAAAAAATATGAATGTACAGTAGTACAAGATCAAGTGCACTGATAGAGAAAACAGGTGTTAAATTTGAGAAGAATGTTGACTATTTGGACATTGCTAGGATGAAAATGATTTATATGTTAGTTCCAAAATGAATATGTTAAAATAGGGAGTGAAGTCGAGAAGGATATGCCAAGAGGGGAAAGATTAAATCTGTAATGGTTAGGGGAAACTTCTGTGGTAAAAATGAATGTATTACTTAACATGATGTGGCGGGATTGTTTTATCTTGAATGGCAGGGTAAGAAGCCATGGGTTAAGTATAAAATCTAGAAAAATTTAAGGAAGGTAGGATAAGATGGGTTAAGAATGTTGAATATGCGGATGGATTATTGGAAATAAAATGATGCATTTTTGGTGTGGGGCATTAGAATATATATAGGGGGGAGATGGGATACGTGGATGTACAGAGGAAAAAAGATATAGAAGATGGTTGTTGACATTGAAAGAACTAGCAGTAATGGATATCCATTATATTGTTTTGTTGGATTAGCAATAAACCGTTAGTGACTTTACCAAAAAAAAAAAAAAAGACTGGAAGCCCCCATGGACTTTTTACAAAGGAAAAAAAAAGAAAATGACTGATTTACTGTTGGTTTTGATGAGCAGAAAGGCTTGAGTATTGAAAGAGAATTTGTGTAAATGTTAGAGAGTGAGGTATGATGGAATAATGTAAGTACCTATAACTGTTGATAAGAAGATCGGAAGTCATCTTTTTCTTCTTTTTTCTTTTCTTTCTTTAATATCAAGGTTCTTTTAATGTAGTTAAGCTTGTAATTAAATAAAATTTATGGGTGCCTTTACTGAATTTCCCTTCTTCTGCTGTACTAATGTTACATTTTAAGCTGTTATATGGGAAACCCAAATAGGCTGCAAGAGAAATGATTTTATTTTGTTAGTAATTGATCTGAGACCAGATTGCATACTTTATTTGTGAATCTATGCCAGAAATGAAAAGACTAATCAATGAAACAAAAGAATTTTTCATAATAAAAATGAACTTTGGTATGCATCACTGTCATGTTTTAGCCAGTAGAATGCCTGCCATTTTGCTGCTGCTGTTGTTTTAAGTACAGCTGCTTATGTTATTGATCGTATATTGAAATTGCTACTTACTCCTTAATTCCTAGGTGGTTCAGAGTCCATAGGAGTCATGTCATCTCAATGAGGTAGAACTGGAAACCTATGCTATCTTTATTTTTTTAAATGTGTTTATTTACAAATATGCATGCATAGAATATTTTAAGCAAGAAGACTCTTAAAGCAGGGAGCCACGTCCACAGTATGCACTCCAGTTTTTAGCTAACTTCAGCTATACGTTTTTGACTTTTTCCATCTTGTCTTATCTCTGCTCAATTCAGACTGCTGATTCTTTTTCCTCAGACAGCCTCACACAGACAAACATGTAGAGCACTGTTTTCTGATTTTACCCTACAGGTAAATTGCCCATTCAGAAAACACTCTAATCATTAGCTCCCCAGAGGAAATACATATATTAACCAATAATCTCTGACTCTTAACATAACATCAGTTAACATTAAAAAAAAGATTGACTGATCCAGAATCACAGATCCTGTCTATATGGCAAAAAATTTACGAACGACGTGCAAAAGATCGGCGATCCGTTCACATGCTTGTTTGCACAAATACGTGTCATTCAGAGAGGGGGCAGCAAAAATCACTGTAAAATCTGTTCGTGGGAGGTCTGGGGCTTTGCCCGAATTTCATGTAAAAGATCCGTACGCCTTTCGAATGCGTGACTGTTTGTACACCCACGGTTGCACAGATTTGAACAGGCAGCATTCTGATTGGCTAAACCAGCAAAGGGGGCAGGTCTAGCAAAGAGGGGAATCAGTGGTGGCCGCCATATTTTTTAAAGGTATCCGAGAGCCCCACCGCCACCATCCTCCTTTTAACTGGAGGTGCTCAAAACTGTGACATCATTGCTGTTGCTCCCCAGGTAATTCTACGTCCTCCTTCCTCGTCCTTCATCCAGGCCGAGCTGGGCCATGCCGCCTCCCTCTGCCTCCCCTGGGAGGGAGGAGGAGGACAGCAGTAGCAGCGGTGGGGCAGGGAGGGGTCTGGAGCCAGGGCTGGGGTCGTCTGGGAGCAGCACGGCTAGCCTGGGCTGCTGGTGGTGGGGCTGTGCTGCGGTCCTCCTTCCTCCTCCTTCAGCCAGGCCGAGCCAGGCCATGCCACCTCCCTCCGGACGATGACCCTGACCCTGGCTCCAGTCCCCTTCCTGCCCTGCCGCTGCTGTCTTCCTCCCTCTCAGGGGAGGCGGAGGGAGGTGGCCTGGCCTGGCTCAGCCTGGACAAAGGAGGGGGAAGGAGTACTGCAGCACAGCCCCACCACAGCAGACCTGGCTGGCTGTGCTGCTTCCAGATGACAACCCTGGCCCTGACAAATGAAGTACTCGGAGGAGGAGGAGGAGGAGGATGCCCATGTTCTTCCGACCTCTCACCCGGTCTAAGGTCAGACTCTGGACTTTTGTGGGGAGGACACCCCGCAGAATCCACAGTGTTGGCGGTGGCACACTCACCAGCTAGGCTAGGGGTCATGCAGCGTTTAGAGGGTACTTAGAAACTGTGTAGGCAGTTCGCATCCATGCAAACACTTGCTTTTTTGGACCTGTCTGTATTCCCACCCCCCCTCGTATAGACAAGACCAGAGAGTGAAGTGAAATTAAACTGACAGGAGGAGGCATTTCTATTCAAGAAGCTATGAACTTCTGACTTCTTGTCTTGAACTACTGTATCTTGTACTGCTAGGAGTCCCAGTATGTACCTGTTAATGCTTGGAATATGGGGGCCAGCCGAGTAGGCATGGTTGTACACTTATTAGCAGAAAGGAAGAAATGGGATAGACACTGTTGTTTAGACCACTTCCTGGGAATGCTCTCTTCCTTAGCAAACCTTACTTTATATGGGCTGTTCATGTACTGTACCTTATAACTTGCAAGCAATGGACATACCGCATCGTTATTATATGGCAAGATTTGATTCAGAATAATTGAATTACTTGTGTTCCTTAGAAAGTATTTGGTGTTTGAGGGAAAGAAATATCTGACTTAACACAATGGTATATATTTTATTTCCCATTAGTTTCAGCAGGACTTTTTTTTCCAAATAAGGACAGTTAGGATTATAGCCTTAGTGGGCATGGAATCTGAATTATTCTCTGTGTCTTTTAAAAGGGTTAGTCCATTCACACATGAGGTTAGTCATCAGCTGGCAAAAGGAAGGCAGAATTAAACTGCAGCTGTTAGCACTTATTATGCTTCTTGGATAAACAGAATATTTGACATAACTAGCGCTGCTAGGTCTAGTCATGCTTTATGGGAAGATAAATGTGCAGCTATAGAAAACCTATTTTAAAGACTGACTAGGAGGGAAGATGTTTATGTCATAACTGAAACTTCTTGGATCTTTCTGTTTTTCATTCCTAGAAGTTTCCATATTCTATCATGACATACAAAGGGTAATATTGTCCAGGGGTCACCAGAAAGTAGGCTGGAATCTACCGGCAGATCTCCTGGCAATTTTTGCATTAAATCAGCAAGGGTTTCTGATACCCAATGGTTTAGCCATAGGGACAACAAAAAGTGTTTTTTTTTTCCTTCATAGGTTGGTTGCAAAATTAAAGAAAATTAGGGTTTAAAAAAGGAGAGATTGTAAAAGAATTTGTGTATGAAGCTTCCGTTCTGATGCTAAGAATAAATTCCTGAAATAGATTAAATACATTCTATGTTCCTAAAGGAATCTTGTTCCACAAGTCTGTACCCAACACCTGAGCCACTGTCTTACATCTGGTTCCAATTGGTAGAGCTGGAGATTGCAGTGAAGCATAAAGTGAATACTCCAAGGGGAAGTCTGCCAAGCCCTGGTGCATGTTCCTTGCTTTGGTGTTCAAAAGACCACCATTATATGACTATGACTTGGTCCATAGAAATGCTCAATCCCAGTTTGACAATACAGGAACAAACCTAGAAGTGGAGAATCTCATTTGTACTGTGTATACACATATAGATGTCGTATAGACTGTCTTGGTTTACTGAAATGTTTATTAGATGAAGAATGAGCCTTTTTGTCTTTGTTCATACTCCTTAACACTCTGCTTCTCTTCTTTCCTTAAATACTCAGCTTTGCAGTTTCTGTTAAGATTTATTAAAACCATAGTTTCTAGCTATACAATTGTCCCTCCATATCCACGGATTTGGTATCCACAGATTTAAGTATTCACAGCTTGAAAATATTCTTTAAAAATAATAATCCAAAAAGCAAACCTTGATTTTGCCATCTTATATAATGGACACCATTTTGTTATGCCATTGCAAATAATGGGACTTGAGTATTCACGGATTTTGGTATCCACGAGGGGCGGGGGGTCCTGGAACCAAACCCCAGCAAATATAAAGGGACAACTGTATTTCATTCTGTTGACTTACTAGGATATAAAACTGTAGATTATTAGGCCAAGCTAGTTCCATCTGAGCTGGTACTACTTTACTTCTGTGTAATTATTTGGTGGCATTTAATCAAAATACTTGTGCTTTTCTCAAGCACAGAATTATAGGCAACATGCTTATGTTAGGAAACTTACAGACATATTAAAGATGGGTAGGCGATTGTAGAACCAGCATGGTATAGTGATTTGATTGTTGCACTAGGACTCTGGGAGACCAGAGTCTGAATCGCTGCTTGGCCATGGAAACCCACTGGGTGACCTTGGACAAGTAATACTCTCTGTGCTTCAGAGGCAAACCTGCTGAACAAATCTTGCCAAGAAAACCCCATTATAGGGTCGCCATAAGTCAGAAATGACTTGAAGGCATACAAGACTTATCAACAACACTTATATAAGTTCTGTTGATTTATTTGATCTGTTGTAGTTAGGACTGACAATTGGATTTAAGCCAATGTTTCTGAACAGTAGAAGTATCTATTCCATTAACATTTCTGTTGTTTAAACTACAGTATTCCACTTGCAACAGGTTAGGTGGTCTGATGTGATAAGAAAAGGCTAGTTATAGAGAACTTAGTCTTAAAAGCAATGGTTCTCTGTCCCAGTTCTTTACTAATGGGATAGCGATATATGCTGAAGTACAGGAAGGATGAGCATTATTAAATACAGAGAAGGGGGAAAGGAAGAAAAAGAATTGGCTTTTAATTGCAGAGACTAATTGTAGCATTTGAAAGAATAATATTGTTCATGGCTGATACTTTAAAAGAAAACCTGAGGAGTAAATGAGGTTTCACGGTACAATTAAGAGTTCTAGTTGCAGTAGAAATGTTTTTTTAACCGAACCAAACCAAAATAATGCTATTTATTTAAAATTTCTTTTTGGGACTCTCTTTTTTAAACATCAGGTATCCCACGAGAGTCTCACACACTCTAATCATACACACACAACAGTAAAAGCAGCAATTGGAAGAAGGAGTACTGTGACTCTGGAGACCAGGCTTTGAATCCCCACTTGGCCATGAAAATCCACTGGATGACCTTGGGCAAGTCACACACACTGAGCCTTAAAAACCCTGTGATAGGTTCACCTTAGGGTTACCATAAGTTTGAAACAACTTGATGGCACACAGCAACAACAACTCCCACTGCGTTCTGGTTGAAGTGCTTATGAAACAGCAAGGGAGACATTGTTTGGGAGATTCAACTTAGTTTAGCCACTACACTATCAAGTGGTATTGTGGTTAAAATATCTGACTAGTACTGGGGAGACCCAAATTCAGATCTCCACTCAGCTCCTAGGATAATTTTCAGACAGTTAGTATTGCTCAGTCTAATCTTAGTGGACCACAAACTGAACATGAGGTTTGATGCGGTAGCTAAAAAAGCCAATGCAATTCTAGGCTACATTAATAGAAGTATGGTGTCTAGATCAAGGGAAGTAATAGTGCCACTCTATTCTGCTTTGGTCAGATCTCACCTAGAATACTGTGTCCAGTTTTGGGCACCACAATTCAAGAAGGATATGGACAAGCTGGAACGTGACCAGAGGAGGGCGACCAAAATGGTGGGAGGTCTGGAACCCATGCCCTATGAGGAGCTGGGTATGTTTAGCCTGGAGAAGAGAAGGTTAAGAGGTGACATGATAGCCATGTTTAAATATTTGAAGGGCTGTCATACAGAGGATGGAGCAAGCTTGTTTTCTGATGCTCCAGAGACTAGGACACAAAACAATGGACTTCAACTACAGGCAAAGAGATTCCACCTAAACATTAGGAAGAACTTCCTGACAGTAAGAGCTATTCAGCAGTGGAATGTACTGCCTTGGAGTGTGGTGGAGTCACCTTCTTTGGAGGTTTTTAAACAGAGGCTGGATGGCCATCTGTTAGGAGTGCTTTGACTGGGTATTTGTGCATAGTAGGGGATTGGACTAGATGACTCTTGTGGTCTCTTCCAACTCTATGCTTCTATGATTCTATCTCACAGAATGGTTGTAAGCTTTTGGATGAAAGGTGTAAAAATATGTCAGTATCTCTTGCAACCACAGGGCTGTAATAGGGCTACCTTCCTTTTCACAGCCAGAAAGTGTTCTTTAGTAGAGGAGAATGAGAGAGACAAAACAGTCAGTACCTTCTGTTGGAACAGCATTTGGCATCACCTTATCTATGTTGATTTGCACTTTAAGACCATAAGGTATGATTGACAGACCATGGTACTGATTTTGCTTTCTTCTTCATGTTATCCAAGCAGATAATCTAACGGACGCCTTGAAGAAGCTGAAGATAACAGCTGTTGACAGCACAGCTGATAGCTTGGATGGGTGTTTGGACTGTCTGCTTCAAGCACTGGCTCAAAACAGTAAGTTTTATTGTTCTCTCCAATTTCATGCCATATGAATCAATCAATAAATGGTTATGGAGGTAATAAGTGTATCAAATGGAATAAAACTGTAAGTGGATCTGGTGGAATAGCTGTTTGTTCTGAACAGAAGGGTGGAGGGTGAGATAAACTTTAGAGCCACCCCACCCCCCAACTGAGATATTAACATCAGCCTGATCAAGAGAGAAGCTCACAGAAAATGCTGGTGTTTTTCCAAGTCTCCATTGAGAAAACAAAGTGTGTGTGTGTGTTCTCTCTCTCTCAATCTCATTGTGTGTCTACTTGCCTTCAGGTCACCTGTCAACTTATGGTGACCCCATGAATTACATAGGATTTTCTTAGGAATGAATACTCAGAGGTGGTTTTGCTAGTTCCTTCCTCTGAAATATAGCCTACAGCACCAGGTCTTCATTGGCAATCTTCCATCCAAGTACTAACCTGGGCTGATCCTGCTTAGCTTCCAAGATCAGACAGGATCTGGTACCTTTATGGTATTTAGGCCTATCTCTCCCTCATTTGTCCTTCATTATTTAAATTGAAAATTGAAAAGCATAGTTCTGTGCAATTGCTAGAATAATTTTGTGACTCATAGTCTTGGAATCCTGTGATGAGAAGATGCAAATTGTGGACTTAGAATCTATTTAACATATGTTACATACAATGCAATAGTAGGCTAGATGCTAATGGCAAAAATCTTATCTTTCATCTCTCATGTACCCCTTGATCCATTTTTGTCACTGGATGCCCTGGTGACTTCAGTAGCTTGGATTACTTTTTATCAGCTCCTGCTGGTAAACCATTGCAGCTTTGTTTTGGACAGAAATAACTTGGCTATAGTGGTCTAGGTATTGTTACCCTCAAATCTAAACTGTTGCTGTACACTCTAAGTTGGACTTCTCTTAAGGCTGTTCTAGAAGCTGCAACTTCTGCAGAATACTTCAGTTAAACTTCTGCCTGCAGCAGTCTATCTATCATACTTATCATGTCTGTTGAAGGAATTGCACAGTCTGCCTGTTTGCTACGAGGACAGGATTAAAGTTTAGTTTATAAAGGCCAGCATGGCATAGTTTGAATATTGGACTATAACTCTGGAGACCAGGGTTGGAATGTCTGCTTGGCCATGAAAACCCACTGGGTGATTTTGAGCAAGTCACACACTCTGAGCCTCAGAAAACCCCATGATAGGTTTGCCTTAGGTCACCATAAGTCAGAAACAACTGGAAGGTACATAACAACAACAGCCACCAACTTGGGACCTACGTACCTGAGAGGGTGCCTTTTCTCTTATAAACCCATTCAGTCTTTGAGGTCACTAGTAGCATTATGTACTGCTAAGGTTTGCTTTGTAGTTGTTTGGAGCAAGGCATTTATTGTAGTGACACCCACTGTGTGAATTTGACGTGCACCAACAATTTAGTTTTTTCATGCTACTTGAAAATATACCTGTTATCATAAACCTTCCTATGTAATCCAATGTACCATCTGTTTTATGTAAATGCTCTATTTTTTTTCTTTGTGTTTGTATACTTATATACACGTGGATTTTCACATTTATTGTACACATTTTTAAATCTCTAGATCTGCATGATCTACAGTTGTCCAGTTGATCTACAGTACAGTTGTCCCTCTGTATCTATGGATTCGGTATCCATGGATTTAAGTATTCATGGCTTGAAAAAACTCTTTAAAAAAATAATCCAAAAAGCAAACCTTGATTTTGCCATCTTATATAAGGGACATCATTTTGCTATGCCTTTCCATATAATGGGACTTGAGTATTTACGGATTTTGGTATCCACGGGGGGGGGGGGGGCCTGGAACCAAACCCCAGTGAATATGAAGGGACAACTGTATTCAACAATAGCAACACCAATAGACTTCATGGGCTATGAGTAAATCAAACAATGAATTCATTGTGAAGCCCACTGTTTTGATGAAATGATGGGACAAATGAAGTAAAAGTACTTTTACAAAAGTAAAAAAACTAGGGATTACCTTTCTGATAGCATTTTTAGCAAAGTGCTATTGAATTTCTATTTTGGCCATTACAGTTTGGCTTTTACTATTGTGCTGATGATATGTTTAAAGGAAAAATGGTCATTTGGCAAATGAAATGGTTCATTTCTTTGGTGAACAGGTTGGTTAATGAAATCAAAAAGCCAGAGTGACCCTGGAAAAAATGAAAAAAAAAATGAAGCTGAATCTCAACAAGTGGAGACTGTATAGATGGGTGGTTCACATGTATAATAGATAGGGAGTTTACCTGTTCTAGGCAATATTGCATTCCCTAAAAAATAACAGGTATGACATCTAGGGGTACTCATAGAATCATAGAATTTTAGAGTTGGAAGAGACTACAAGGGCCATCCAGTCCAGCCCCCTGCCATGCAGGAATATACAATCAAAGCATCCCTGACGGATGGCCATCCAGCCTCTGTTTAAAGACCTCCAAGGAAGGAGACCCCACCACGCTCCAAGGGAGTGTGTTCCACTGCCAAACAGCTCGTTCCTCCTAATGTTGAGGTAGAATCTCTGTTCCTGGAGTTTGCATCCATTGTTCCGTGTTTTAGGACTTCATCACACAGACTTAATAAACCAGAACAGAAATGGAACAGGATCGCTAAAGAGGGTTTTTTTTTTTCAGACGACGTTCCCCTCTCCCATTCTGACCCCGTTCTTACCCCGTGTGCTTTCCGTTTTGTTTTATTCACGGGGAAAAGTCATCAATAGATCTCCGGTTCTGTTTCTGTAACGGAATCACGGATGTGTGAACTGGTTTGCCGTTATGCTGGTGCGATGTTAAAACACTTTCGGGTACGATCTGGACATCCAGGTGAGTGACAGCCTTTTCTGTACCCTCCCCATTTTGCTTTTAAAGCTTTAAAAGTGTTTTGATGCTTGTTTTAATTTTTAGATGTCTGCTTGTATTTTTATTTTTAAATTTTCCCCTGGCTGCCTGCCTCTGTAAGGTTCTGGAAGGTAAGTAGAGAACACTTCTGGTGACGATCTGGACATCTAGGTAAGTGGCAGACTTTTTTGTACCCTCCCCTGTTTACTTGTTTCTTTTAAAGGCTGTTTAGGTGCGTGATTTAATTTTTTGATGTCTGTTTTTTTTTAATTTTTAAATTCCCTGCGCAATGCAGGGCTCCCTGCAAGGTCCTGAGAGGTCCCTGCAAAACACTTCCTGCTTTGATTGGGACAAGGAGGTCAGTGACAGCCATTTTTGTTCCCTCCCCAGGTTACTTGGTTTGTTTTTTTTAAGGGTGTTTAGGTGCTTGGTGCACTTCTTTGAGGTTTGGGGGATTTTTTTATTTTTAAATTGCCACGCAATTTGGTCTCCAGGAAGGGGAGGGGGCTCTGTGGGAGCTCCATTCCCTTCCTGGACAGCCGGAGGAGAGGGGAGCAGTTTCTATCCCAGGATTAAGGTAAGTGTGTGAACATTTTTTTTTATTCAGTTACAGGGATGGGAGGAGGGTGAGTAATAGAACAGGAACGGGTTTTAAGGGCACGTCTGATAAAGTCCCTAGTCTCTGAAGCAGCAGAAAACAAGCTTGCTCCATCCTCAATGTGACATCCCTTCAAATGCTTAAACAGGGCTATCATATCGCCCCTTAACCATCTTTTTTCCAGGTTAAACATACCCAGCTCCCTAAGTCTCTCTTCATAAGGCATGGCTTCCAGACCTTTCATCATTTTAGTCGCCCTTCTCTGGACACGCTCCAATTTGTCAATATCCTTTTTGAATTGTGGTGCCCAGAACTGGACACAGTATTCTAGGTGAGGCCTGATAACGGCAGAATAGAGTGGCACTATTACTTCCCTTGATCTATACTTCTGTTGATGCAGCCCAAAATCACATTGGCCTTTTTTAGCTGCCACATCACACTGTTGACTCATGTTCAACTTGTGGTCTACTAGGACTCCTAGATCCCTTTTGCACGTAGTCTCGTTCAGCCAGGTCTCCCACATCCTATATCTATGCATTTCGTTTTTCCGCCCTAAGTGCAGTACCTTACATTTCTGCATATTGAATTTCATTTTGTTTACTTTGGCCCAGCTCTCCTGTCTATCCAGGTCATTTTGAATTTTGATCCTGTCCTCTAGGGTATTAGCTACTCCTCCTAATTTGATGTCATCTGCAAATTTGATAAGTATGCCCCTAATTCCGTCATCCAAGTCATTGATAAAGATATTGAATAGCACTGGGCCCAGGACAGAACCCTGTGGCACCCCACTGGTCACATCTTTCCAAGACGAAGAGGAGCCACTGCTGAGCACCCTTTGGGTTCGGCCGGCCAACCAATTACAAATCCATTTAACAGTTAACTTGTCTAGCCCACATTTTACAAGCTTGTTTGCAAGAATGTCATGGGGAACCTTGTCAAAGGCCTTACTGAAATCAAGGTATGCGATATCCACAGCGTTCCCTTGATCTACCAAGCTGGTAATTTTATCAAAAATTTTTTGATAGATTTGTCACTCATTAAAAGTCAAAGTGAGTTCTACAGCAAGGTGCACCAATTACGAGCCTAGGTTGGTAGGCTAACAAAACCTTTTCCTGGAAAGAGAGAGTTTGACCATATAGCATATGCATTGGTCCTCACTTTCAAATTACTAGGGCCACCCATGTTCTTGGCTTTGAAGCTGCAGCATGGACAGATTGTGGCAGCGGTGTACATAATAAACCAGAGTTGGAGCAACTCTACTGGTACCTATTAGCTACCTAGTCAAGTTCAAGGTCATATTGCTGGCACATAAAGCCTTGATGAACCTGATGGATCACCTCTCCTGATTTAAACCCTAGTGATTGTTAAGATCATCAAAATTAGACTTGCTACAGATTGTCATCTAGTGGCAACCCAGAAGTGACCCTTCTTGCCAGTGGCATATAGTCAGAGGAATGCCCTCCTTACTGTTATTCAGGAAAAACCAACTGTGTTGTATGTATATGGTAAAAACCTGGGCCTTCTCTGAGTGATTGTGCTGACTAGTTGTTAATTGTTAGTTTGCTGACTTTATACTATATATCTTTTATAGTAGTAGGTTTTCAATTGATTCTTTTTATTTAACTGATTCATAGTATTGATTACTGCAGATGTAATTGCTGTATGATTTAGCATAGCTGAAAAACGTTTCAAAGCAGTTTCCAATACATAATCAAGAAATGGAAAGAGATGTAAAAACACAAATAGAAAGCTCCCCGATAAGTTACAGTATTGCGTTATAGAGATGCAGGAAAAGCATTACATGAAGAGAAGTGTTATACAGAAATCTTGCCCGCATGTTACTGGTAGCTTTATCTGGTTCCTCCACTTTCAAGATATGTGGTAAAAAAAACTAACCAAGTGTTTTCCAGGTATTTTAATTGTTCATTTTAAAGCACGAAGGATAAAAATAAGTTTATATATTTTTGTAAAGACATATCATTAAGTACCAAAATCAGAATAATCTAGGCATATGGATGTGAAAGTTGGACTGTGAAGAAAGCTGAGGGGAAGAAAATCAATGCATTTGAAATGTGGTGTTGGAGGAGAGTTCTATGGATATCATGGACTGCTAAAAAGTGAAACCTTTGGGTCTTAGAGCAAATCAAGCCTGAACTTGCAATAGAAGCAAAGATGAGAAAAGTGAGGCTGTTGTACTTTGGACATATCATGAGATGCTGTGACTCATTGGAAAAGATGATACTGCTAGGTAAAGTGGAAAGTAGTAGGAAAAAAGGAAGACTGCCCTACAGGTGGATAGACTCAGTCAAGGAATCCATTGCCCTGAGTTTGAAAGACCTGAGAAAGATTGTTGATGACTAGGGATCTTGGATGTCTCTTATTCATGGGGTTACCAAATGTCAAAGTACTTGACAGAAAATAACAACAACAAATACATTTGGCATCAAACTTTAGTCAAGAATGAAAGGGCATGTTCCTCCTTTCACTTTACTCTATCCCAATGCTACATGAAAACCAAAATGATCAAAGGGCCAGAGCAGCTTCCCTATTGGGAAGGGACTTTTGAGACTTTCTAGCTTAGGGGAAAAGTGGCTAAGAGGAGAGATGATAAAGATGTATAAAATTGTGCGGGAAGCCATGTTCTTCTATCATGTTACTGTAATCAATGGTTGCCCATGATAGTTATTGAAAGGGAGTAAACTACACATAGTTAAACTCTGGGGGCTTGCTGTTGCAATATGTAGTGATTACTGCCAACTTGGATAGCTTTACCAGGAAATTAGACATATAAAGCCACCAGATCCTGTATGATCTGGGAAGATAAGCAGGGGCAGGCCTGGTTAGTACTTGGATGGGAGACCACCAAGGAATACCAGGTGCTGTAGGCTATATTTCAGAGGAAGAGACTGGCAAAAACACCTGTGAATATTCTTTGCCTAAGAAAACCCTAGGAAATTCCTGGGGTCACCATAAATTGAGAGGCAACTTGAAGGCACACATACTAGTCATGACAGCTATATATTACTTCCAGCATTAGCTCCATTGTGCTTGTGAGTTCCACTCATTGGAATACATGACTTGAAGAGGGCTATTCTGCTCACGTCCAGCATGTAGACTTTTAATGTGAACCTAGCTGGCCACTGTAGAAAGAAATGCTGGAATATATAGACCTTAGCTCTGATCAGGCTGGGTTTCCTACATTCCTTCCATAAGTATGGTTATCTTTCCCACTATGTGTTATTCACCTCTATTTTTCACTCTCATGTAGTTGTTTAATCCTTCAGAATTTCTTCAGACTTTTGCCCCCACCTGTACATGTCTTACAAAAGAATTGCTTCTGTTGTGTCAGTCACAATAGAATTGCTTCTGTAGTGAGCATATACTCTATCCATGTTCATCTATTCTGCATCTTATAACAGATATAAGTTCTGTGCTTATTATAAATTGTAAAGTGTAGTGGCTCTACTGAATTTTAATTAATTGATGACTGAACATTTTGTCATGGTTCAAGAAATGAAAAATATATTTGGGCTGTATGAAATGAAGACGTTCCGCACCATGATGTATCTCTCTCATAGGAAGGTACCTTAACACTGGTACATCTAGATCAGTATTGTCTACATTAAGTAGCATTGGCTGTCTGTTTTTTGGACACAGGCCTTTCCCACACTTACCTATACAGGTTGCCCTCCATATCTGCAAGGGATACATTCCTGGGCTTACTGTGTCTACAGGAAACCATAGATAATAGTGAACCCTATTGAAATGAGTGACTTCCAGTAGAAGCATACAATAGAATCGTGCTGGAGGACCTATAAAATGCCTAGAGGACATACTTTTTTGGACATGGATAAGTGAAACCACAGATACTGGTCCTGTGGATACAGGGGTCGACCTGTACATAGGAGGAACTAGGGATCTTTTGCATGCAAAAGTATGTGCTTCATTACTGAGCCACAGGTGCTCCCATCTTGGATTTTATATGTAGTGTTCCACATGTCTCATAGGATATGCACCCTATAATAGTTAAACCCTTCTTATCTGTGCTAAAAGTTTTATGTAAGTTGATCACCCAAGGAGAGTCAGATTGTTTGGCAAATTAAACACCCAATCCCACTATCTGGAGAAGAAAGTTATTTTTAAGAATTCAGACGTTGGCCATATCTGTCTGTATGTATCATTCGAGATACTTAATTATTTCTTGGATCATATTCTTAGTTTTTCAGCTTGTACTCCTAATGAGACTGCTAACATATTAACCCCAATTATGGAAAAATTTCCTACTGGGACCAGACTCAAAGCGGCCTTCAGCTTATGGTCCCAGATGGTCAATCATCAACCGAATCATCAGTTTGAAAACTTGCAATTGGGCAAGCTTTCCTGTTCCTCCGGTTACCCTTATGTTGTCTGAGAAAGTTTAATGTTATATCTGTGGAGATTCTTGTATTTCTTTAAAGAAAAGAGCCAAATGGGCCCTAAATGAAGAGTTAAATGTTCTGGCACATTACAGAGAAACACAAAATATATTTTGTTTGGTTTTTACATCTCTGAGTAGCCAGCCCTTCTTGAAACTGTAGTAGCTTACAAGTATTAAAACCTCTATTACCTACATGAATGTGTCTTGTTCTTTAAGAACTTTATTGAAATACTTTCTCCCAGGCCTCTTGCCTTTTGAGCTGTGGTGAAGTGAGGTAGATAGGATAGCCAGGGATAGGGCTTTGTTAGTGTTGGTGCCTTCCTTTTGGAGCAGTCTTCCTGAGACACTCAACTGACACTGACTCTTAGCTTTTGATATGCTAGATGAAAACAGTAGTTAAATCCAACTGCTAGTCCCAGCTAGATTAGTCACTGAATGAATTGCTGAATGGTAAATCAACACTTGTGGAAGTCACATTGATCCACTGGTTCTAGTTTAGTTGGGATTACACACTGAGTTTACCAATTGAGATTGCCAATTGAGTTTAGTCCAGTACTACACTTGATTCTATTGCAGTATTATTGGTTTGTTTTTCTATACTAGGCTTACATACTAGGCTTCCCATTGTTTAGTGAGAAAGAATCTGGGTTTAACTTGACCCTTAAAATGTAACCTACATGCTACTCAGTTTATAGTTACACCTTGGTATGAAAAATTAACAACTTGGCTAATTTTAAAATATGTATTCTTAAAAGAACACTTGTCCAGTATAAAAAAAAAGAATATGTCTTGATATTGCTGAAAATGTATAGTACATTTGTCGCTGGTACTTAAAGTTCTGCAGAGTATTGTTAATTCTTTTTTTAACTCATTTCAGCTGAATATGGCCTGGTTTGTTACCCTTCTCTTTGCCCTTCTCCCTCTAGATCTCCCACGTGGCTTGTTACCTTCTAGCTTTTCAGAGTGCTATCTGTACCAAACAAAAGGCTCACAAGGAGGGAGTTTCACACATATCCAGCCTCCAGGAAATTTCTAGGGAACAGCAGATGGGTGTTCTCTTTCTAATGGTAGAAGTGACAGGAGTGTTGCTGCATTACTATGGGCTTCCTGCTTTAGGGCTGCTGGTGACAGCTGTAGGCAGGCGTCTGTCTGTCACACTCAAACATACAGACTCAGCCACAAATTAACTGGGATGTGTGTGTGTCTTAACCGGGTGAGAGAGAGAGGGAAAGAGAGAGGATATAAACAAAGCCTTATAAGATATGACAGGAGAGGGGGATTAAATGATAGTTTGTAATACTGGGTGCTAAACCTTAAAAGCATTAGAAAAGGCTAAGATCTTTCCCCTTGTTTTCCTATATTTTAATACGTCATTGTTTCGACCCTGAAGGATCCCCCACAATGGTGTACAAAAGATTCTATAATAAGAAAAGTATAAAATAACAATTTTAAGCTATAATCTGAGGCAGTAGACCAAGTCTATGAAAGCTTATACTACAACTTCTTTCTCTCAGTTCGTCTCAAAGGTGCCAAAAGATCTCCTTGCTTAATCAAACGTTAGAATACCATGAAGTGTAATTAAAGCAGTGGCATCATACTATGAGCACCCAGAATTTTTTTAAACACCAAATCATAACCACTTGGCAAAGGCAAGTGCTGATTGAGTCAGGTGCAGTCCTGGGGTGGGTGGCTGTTAATATGTTACTTTGAATTTAATTCAGATTAGAGAACTGGACCAAAATAGATGAAATGAATTTCAAAAAGCAATATATGCAAGGTTCTATGTTTAAACAGGGAAAATCAGATGCACAAACATAGGATTGATGACATCTGCATTAACAAAAATATGTGCAAAAAGAACCTAGGGGGTCTTAGTACACCACATGCTAAACATGAGGGTTTTTTTTTTTTTTAATGATGTAGTTCTAGGGTACATCTATGGAGATATAATGTCCAGATCAAGGGAAGTAACAGTACCATTCTATTTTGGTCAGACTTCATCTGGAATACTGTGTCCATTTCTGGGCACCACAGTTTGAGAAGGAGACTGACAAGCATAAATGTGCCCAGGTGAAGGAGACCATGATAATTAAAGGTCTTGAAACCAAGCACTCTGATGAGGACATTTTAGATAGCTGGTTATGTTTATGCTTTCAAATTTTTAATGGGCTGTCTCATGGAAACTGGAGCAGGCTTGTTTTCTGCCACTCCAGGTGTTAGGATTCAAGTTACAATCAATGGGTTCCAATTAAAGAAAGGTGGTTCCCATTAACCATTTATATTAACCATTAGGAAGAATGTCCTGCTGGAAAGAGCTGTTCAGCAATGGAACAGACTACCTTGGAAGGTGCTTTGTTGGAGATTTTTAAACAGAAGTTGGATGGCCACCTCTCAGAGGTACTTTAACTGTGGATTCCTGCTTTGACAAGTGATTAGACTCTGGATCCACCTTGGGCATCACCTAGTACTCTACAGTTCTTTGATTCTGTTAATCTGACTTCGCATTGATACCTAGTCATATGGTTGTGAAAATATACACCTATTTTTGTGTTGTGTAACTGAGAAACTTCTCTATCTGTGGGAATTCTGAAGAGGTCTATGAAATTAAATAGTTAAACAAAAGCCTCCCACCTTGACTCTACAAAAGTCTGTCCTTAGGAGTTCATCAAAACAAGGGTGTTGACTACGTTACTTACCTGACCATATTTGTTTACCTAATGATGTCTATCACATATAGCTAATAAATATTAAAAAATTAATAATCCTCCATCAAAAATACATGGAGGTGAGAGGCAACCTCCCTTGAAAGAAAATAGGTTTAATTGTAGTTATTTTAATGCAGTATGCATTTTTTTATGTCTGGTGAAAAACAAACAAGGAGAGGGAGGATGGTATAGAAAGGTAAGCTACATTACTGCCAAGAGAAATTCAAAATTCATATTTCCTATCTGATATCATATATTCATAGCAGTTGTGTCTTTCCATAATAGTGATTTGATGGGGGGGTTGCATCAGCTTAAATGAACAGTGGTCAATTTACATATACGGTAGTTATGTTTAAATTCTAAATTAAAGAAATGCCAGTGTTAGACTCTCTTAATAGATCTATCATAGCAGCATTGCATACATGTATAGCGGCCCATGACACATACTTCAGCTGCACATCCATTTGCGCGATACAGCTGTGTTATGTTTTGCAGTTGAAAATAGTTATTTGTTTCCTTTTTTGCTCTGGTTTATATACCTTTGGTGTTTTAGCAATTTCAGTTGTCCATGGTACAGACTATAACAGCACAGCTGACTTGTAAGGACAAGTAACAATCTCTGGAATTTAGGGAACATATCAACTGTCAAAAAATAAATGGAACTTTGGCCCTCAGCAGATTAAAGGAAATCTTAAATTGTTTTAATCAACTACACTTGCCTTTAAGTAATATATATAGAGTCCTTCAGAATTATTTTAAAAATTTAAAAGAAAATATTATGACAGTCAGAACATGTATTAGCTTAAAACATATATTGCTATCCATATGAGAGAGATGGGAAAATGTCTCTGAGATATAGTTTGTATAACTATTTGTTCATCATTATCATACTTTTAATTTGCTTTTTGATTAATAATACATTTTGGCAATCATAAAAGTGTTTTAATCACTTAAGTCTGATGGG
Organism: Gambelia wislizenii; assembly: GCA_030847615.1. Lineage (NCBI taxonomy): Eukaryota > Metazoa > Chordata > Lepidosauria > Squamata > Crotaphytidae > Gambelia > Gambelia wislizenii. The sequence continues at coordinate 30,257,474 of JAUMIR010000005.1, forward strand.
CTGATGAAATGCTACAGACTTACTAAGAATAAAAGTTTTGTAGTACAAGGAAATTAAGTATGGAATTTATTGTTGGACATTTGCTGATGTGTACTTGATCAAAATTTAGGTTCATAAAGTGTTTTTGTTTTAAAAAAAGAACTATTGCTTTTTAAACTTGATTTGTATTGTATTTTTTAAAAAATTGATTACAAAGAGAAGGACAAAGAAAAAAAGGAAAAAAGCGGGGGAGTACGTAGATGTGAGTATAGGCTAGGCATATGCTGTCATGAACTTCCTTGCCTAGGACTCAGAGGAGGAGGAAGCAGAGAATGCAGATGAGGCAGCAAAGGAAAGCATGGCTCAGCTTGAAGAAGCAGAAAGGGAAAACGTGGCTCAGCATGCTGAGACTGCCCAGGTGCCATCTGAGAGGGCAGCTGAAGCAGTTAGGGAAGACATACTTCACTCTGAAGAACAAACAGTCTGCCAGCCAGTGATAGATGATCCAGACAACAGACCACCTCCCTTCTCTGAACTCCGGAGAGAGAAATGCCATGCCCAGCACCGTTTAAATACCAAACGCTAACTTGCTTCCTCACGAATGAGGTCTACTTGGCCTGGAACCTCTGGCTATAAATCTGGCAGAAGTTTTCATTTGAGCCTAAGTGCTGATAACTGCTAATCTTAGCTGTTGCACTCCTCCTGTGTTCCTGCATGCCTTGACTTTAGACGGACTTCTGGACTGTTGCACTCACCCCTTGCTGACCACAGACTTGGACCTTGGACCTGTGTCTACTGAACTCTGGACTGGCTTTTGACTACTCTTGCATCTTGTATGGATTATTGGTGATTGACTTCTGGACTGGCTTTTGACTTCTCTTGCTTCTATTATGGACAATTGGCAACAGACTAGACCTGCACACCTCTCCTGTGGCTCCTCAGGCACTTGCCACTGTCTGTCCAGAACAGATCCATTAATATAAGCTGACTATATTTCCACATGTTCTTGAAGTTGGTGTCTATAAAATACACATTCATGAGCAACTGAAGCAATGAGATCTTCTGACAGTTGAATAAGCAGATGGAGAATGTTTACCTTTCCTGCCTTGGAGTACAAGTCTTTTGGCAACAGTAAGAACATGCAGGATCCAACCATGTTGCTCACTAGTTACATCCCATGTCTTATGGATATAATTTGAAAGAAGATGTGTGTTTACGAATATCAAAGATTTTCTCCAATATGAAATTGATACATTCTTATATATCTAACCCAGAAGGGGGAACCACTGAACATGCCCACATCGTATGGAACAGAGAAGGATTAGCATTATTCCATCCCCAACATTTAGCTTAAATAGACAAATAAGGTAGGAATGTTCCTAATATTAAACAACAGTTCTCTCTCTTTTTTTAAAAAATGTCATTTAAATATAAAGTGAAAATAGTTTAAACACACTAAAAGCACCAGATCCATCTGATCTTGGAAGCTAAGTAGGGTCAGTCCTGATTAGTACTCCAGAGAAAGAAACTGGCAAGCCCTCTTCTGAGTAGTCATTGCCTAAGAAAACCATATGAGATCCATGGGGTCACTGTAGGTCAACAAGCAACTTGAAGGCACATACGCACACACCACACACACACACAAAGTAGATGTCAGCAACTGCAGTGGCCTAGGAGTGGGTTTTCTACACTTAGTATTCTCCAGGCATTGTCTAGACTGCCCAAAGCAAAACAAAACTGGAATTGTCTGTTATGGGTGTTTTCAGTGTTATATAGTGCAAGAGGCTTTCAACGTGTTTAAAAGGCTAGCAATTTGCTGCTCTGGGAGCTTCCAGGCTAAGCAATTCACTGCTTTTTGGTTTTTGCTGGCGGGGGTGGTTGGGTGGGGGTTATTTGGGGAGTTTGGAAGAGCAAAAACATGGGCATGCAAGTCCGGGGACTATATTTGTACATTCCTGGTACAAGATCTAAAACTAGAAATATTAGGAATACTGTATAATGCCCTAACATTCCTAGTACTAGGAATACTATGTCAGGAGGTAGGTTGTGAAGAATTTTAACATAGTGAGTATTGGATTCAAAGCCATACTCTCCTGTATTTCTTCTTTGAATAGTTTCCATACCTAGCAAACATGCAAAATGCATGTTCAGAGACCACAAAAATAATCCATACAGTTGCAAAATGGGCACAGAGTCCATGTCTTCAACAGCTCAGGGGGTAGAAAATCTTCCTAGAGGTTTCAGTTTATTTGGATCGACTGACTTGAGCCACAGATTTATTGTGTCTACTAGAGCAAAGAACCAAGAAGATATCTATAAACATGACTTCAGGGTGCCAGTTACACGACAGAAATTGTCACGTTGCCTACCGTGACATAGTGATCACGAATCCGCCCCTCGCTGTTTATACGATTTATGTCTCTGATCTGGATATCCCGTGTGGTCTCATGACTGATATTTACACGTCCATAGTTCTGGTTTTGTTTAGGTTTTAAATTTTTTTTTTTTTTTTTGGCTGTCAATCAAAGATGCAATTACTCATGTTTTCACAACCTCGGTGACGCACTTCCTTTAGAGTTCCGCGCCACAAGCGATGCTATTGGCTGGCTGGGGTGGTGGTGGAGAGAGGGGGGCAGAGGTTTGTTATTCCCCCTTGCTTCGTGAACATTTTAACCCTTTCAAAAGAGGCAGAAAGCATTTTGAAAGATCCTGATAGATCTTTCGCTGAGTCGCAGGGCTTTCCTTTTGAAATCAAGCTGAGTGCTTTGAAAACAAGCAGAGTGCTTTCCTTTTGAAATCAAGAGCTTGGTTTTCCTCTTGCCTTTTTAAAATATTAACCCCTACAGCTGGCTGCAGAGATGGCTATAGGCAGGCGTTTTGAAAGACACAAACACAGAGAGGGGGAATTAAAGGGTGCTAATTCACTCAGAGGCTTGAATATTTTAATGTGCCAGGGAGGTGACCAAGCTACTACGATCTCTCTGTAACATGCAGTTGAGGAAAAGGTAAAGCTGAAGGGTTTGCAGTGTAGAACTCCATTTAAAAAGGTAATTGAGTACACGCGCACCCACACACACACATCAACCTTCGTGCAGCTGGAAGGGATGCCTTTGTTTTTGGCTGGTGAGGCTGGATCTGTTGAACGGGTGACTGACTCCTCCTTTTCTGGTCCCTGAGCTCTAAGCCCGCCCCCAGTCACCATTTCCGGTCATCCCAGTACCGAGACTTTTTGTCCCACGCTGTTTACATTTCTGATTTTCCGAATCCTCCAGTGACTTTTTTAAAAACCGGCACAACCTGCGGGACTGGAAGTCCCGCAGGTTGAGGGATAAAAGGTGGCCCCCCTTGCGAAAATCACGTACCCGACCTGATGTACGTGTAAACTGCCAGGGATCGACACGAATTCTTCCCAGGACATTTTCATCATGTAAACGGCCCCCAGGAGAAACTTGAATGAAAAGGTTGACAGAGACTATTTGGGAAGGTAAACTTTCTGCCTACGTTCAAGATTTCTGGGGCAAACTCATAACAGTGATCAAGACAATTATTCATTTCTCTCTCTGCTCTACTTCACTCTATGGCCCTGGCCCTGTGTATATAAAGGTATAATCTTGATAACAATATATTTTCCATCAGCTCTGATGGAGGCAAAACCACTTACTCCACTCTGTTCTATGGCCATGGGTATCTCTGGCTTTTCTTCGCAAACGAAGATTCAGGAAGGACTCATCCTGCGCTTTCTGCAAGTGCGCTGATGACTGAAAAGGCCAATCCGAGATAAACATGTCCAATTGCAGAAAGCACAGCAGAAGGTCTCCTTGGGTGATGTTTCTGGGTTGTGAGTCTTTATGCGTTGTCGGTTCTCTTCAAGACCTGTTCGGCATGAGTTCTCAAATAAGGCTGCAGCATTGTGGATAGTGTGTCTCCATGCCTCGATGTGAGGCCAGGGTGGACCATTGTTGGTGATCAATTTGGCCGAGCCTGAGATGTTGTTTCAGGGAGTCCTTGTATCGCTTTTTTGGAACGCCCCTCTTACGCTGACCCATGGCGGGTTCACCGTAGTGTACTATTTTGGGGAGGCGGTGGTCCTCCGTCCTAAAAACGTGCCCTGCCCAGCACAGCTGTGTTCTCAATATCATGGCCTCAGTGCTGGTGATCCCTGCTTGCTCAAGGACAGCAACATTCGTCACATAGTCAATCCAGTATATATTTAGGATTGTGCGTATACAGCGCTGATGAAAGTGTTTGAGGAGTCGTAAGTGTTGGCGATAGGTGACCCATGTTTCAGACCCATAAAGGAGAATAGACAGTACAATGGCTCTATACACACTGCTTTTTGTGCTTCGCCTCAGGTGTTTATTACTCCAGACTCTTTTGTAAAGTCTTCCAAATGCACTATATGCCTTTGCTAATCTGTGATCGATCTCTTTGTCAATCTTGGCATCTGAGAAGATGATGCTTCCCAGATTGGTGAACTGCTGAACGGACTTAAGCACAGATTTGCCTACGGCAATGTGGGGATGGTGATGTTCATCCTGTGGTGCAGGCTGGTAGAGAATTTCCGTTTTCTTCATGTTGACTTCCAGCCCAAACAGCTTTGCAGCTGTTGCAAAGCAGGATGTTAGGCGCTGCAGAGCTGCTTCTGTGTGGGCAACAAGGGCAGCATCATCAGCGAAGAGCAGCTCACAGACTAGATAGTTTAGAGTCTTAGTGTGAGCCCTCAAACGGCTTAAGTTAAACAAGTTACCATCAGTACAGTAACATATATAGATGCCGTCTTCTTCTTCAAGCTCTGCCATAGCCCTTGGAAGCATCATGCTGAAGAAGATTGTAAATAAAGTTGGAGCAAGAACATGACCTTGCTTCACTCCATTAGTTATTAGAAAGGACTCTGAAAGAGCATTGCCATATCTGACTTGATCGTATTGGCCCTCATGTAGCAAGATAATCATTTTAAGGAAGTTGTGGGGACATCCTAGTCTTTTCAGGATCTGCCACAGACCTTTTCTACTCACAGTGTCGAAGGCATTGGTGAAGTCAACAATGTTACATAAAGTCCCTTGTTCTGCTCTCTACATTTCTGTTGCAGTTGTCTAAGGGTAAATACCATATCTGTGACACGGAAAGCTGCTTTTCTTACATGGCAAGTTGGCTGGGCGAGGTAGGCCTGGTGAGCAGTTCTCTTCTTTGCCAACAGATCTCTTGGTTGTTTTCATCAAACCAGTCTTGATTTTTCTTGTGGGAGAACCTGAGGGATTCTTCCGCAGACTGGAGGATACTGTTTTTGATATGTTGCCAGAGCACTGTAGGAGAAGGATCTGTAGGATGGTCTTCAAGTTTTGTTTGAAGATTTGCCTGGAAGTTGTCTCTCATGGTAGCTTGTTGAATATTGCTGACTTGGAGTCTCTTCTTTAAGATGCCACCCCTCTTAGGTTTGAACTTAAGATGAAGATTTAGTTTACACATGATGAGGCGATGATCTGCTTGGCATTCTGCACTCGGCATCACTCGAGTATGATGGACATCGCAAATGTTTCTCTGACGGACTAGAACATAGTCAATGAGGTGACAATGTTTGGATCGGGGATGCATCCAGGTTGTCTTCAAGCTTGTAATAGCTTGAACCAGGTTGTAATAGTCAGCTGTTGTTCTGCACAGAACTCTGTTATCATTGCATTTTTCAACACCATGCTTGCCTAAGACACCTTTCCAGGCTTCAGAGTTCTTTCCCACTCTGGCATTGAAATCACCAAGGATAATAATTTTATCTTCTACAGGGACTTTTTGTATGAGTTGGCGTAGGTCTGTGTAGAATTTGTCTTTCTCAACAGGGTCGGCTTGCATAGTTGGGGCATATATACTGAAGAGAACAACATGTGGGAGGCATAAGGAAATAATGCGATCAGGGTGTCCTGTTGGCAAGGTTTCGAGTTTGGAGGCAATGGAGTTTTTAGTCATAAAGTCTACTCCTGAAAGATGTTTTTCAGTTTTAGGTTTGCCAGACCAGTAAAATGTGTAGCTGGCGCCATGTTCTTTAAGGCTGCCTTCCTCATGGAGACAAACTTAACTAAGAGCGGTGATGACGTGATAGTTCATGGGCTATTAGAGCAGAATGACGCTGAGGCCATCCACTATCTGCAGAGTCTTGCATGGTTCTGATGTTCCAGCATGCATGCGTCAGTTTATTTACACCTTTGGGGGCTGGTGTGTGCCTTTGTTTCTTTGCCATGCGTATATAATGGAAATAATCTGGATAAAAATATTAGTAGTAGTTGAGTGTGGGGTGTGCTTTTCCTTTTCTCCCTGTTCCCTTCTTCCACTGTTTTAGTGGGAAAATGGCATTTATACTGAATGAAAATGTGAAAAACTAGCAATTCAGAGTCAAGTATATATTAATCAGATATCTAAGCAGCCACTAAGTATTAGCAAAGGAGCTTCAGCATAGAACTGTCTGGAAGAAAGAAAGCCTTTAATTGCTTGCAGACTTGATGGTTTTAAACAGGGACAAAGAGCAGGCCCGATATGGTCCTCGGGACCCTCACTGTTGAAAAGGGGAAGGAACATGTTTTCTACTCCTTTCATGTTTTATGTTCTTTGTAAGACCTCAGTGCAGCCCCTGTTTCCCAACTCAGCATGCTCACCTCCATACAACATTGAGGCAGTTTGGCTTAGAGCACAGTCAGGTTGAGTAGGATGGCTGGCAACTACTTCCTCAGGTGCAGCTGAAATGACAGGAAGAAGGAGAGCAGAGCAGAATGTGACAACAGCCACATGATTCCCGTGTCTTGCTGGTATACTGATGTTTCCGCTTCTTCCTCAAATCTTCTTCTTGATCATCTTCTTCTTGATTTTGCATGCATGTGGAAATGTGCGTACGCGTGCGCACGTGCGCGCGCGGACACACACACACACACACACAGAGTCTGGTGGGTCACCTTTCAGTTTGGTGGTGAATCTGCAAAAAAAAAATTGCTCTGGCTTTTAAAGGACCTATCCAAGGTGTTGAACTCTATCTCCCAATATGTGAATCACCCTTGAAAGCTCCTTTAAAGTTCAGCCTAAAACCAGGAGTGACTGCATCTCCCCACCGACATGGGAACTGTCAGCTACCACACAGGCACTCACACACAGTATCCCTGTTAAATTTTCATGCACACACATTCATTAATTTATTTTTGGAGGTAATATATAAAAGCTGGATCTGAACTGCTAATAGATAATACAATACAATACTAATACAAATGTTCCTAAAATGAACACACAGATCTGTTGTTTCAGTTTTCAGTATAGCAAAAAGGAAGGCAGTGTCTGTGTTTGGCTCCTAGGTGATGAGCTCTTTAAATAGCTGCTTTAAATTTTGTTTTTATCATGAATATGTCATGAGATCATGTTCTTCAGTCAGCTTTCTTGTTGAGAAAAATGCACTGTTTTAAAAACAGAGAAATTTTAAACTCAAGAAGTAAGTTAATTGGTTTCAAGGGAAATCATTACTTCAGCCTTCTTTAAGCCTTAACTTGTAGCTACTAACCTGTTTATTTGAATGTTTTGATATTGGTAAATAATATGTACTATGGGGGTGAACACTCGCATTGTTTTGAAGCCATCATGCTGTAATGAAAACTGCACTCAACATTACAAAAAGTAAAAAGCAGAACATGCTTCTTTATTTATCTGTATGGGCACAGGAATCCTGTGAGAATTGGATGAGCAACAGTGAAGCAGCCAGGGGCTTGTGAGAGTGGAATCTACTTTTGAAGTGTTGAATTTGGTCATACCGTATCCAATTCACTGTCATATCCCATTCACTGTATCAGTGGAATTTTGCAATATGTTGGTCTGAGCAGTACATTGGCAATAGACCAACAGGTGAATAGTAACAATGTTTATCAGTGATTCTACTAATGTAGAATCTTTTGTTTCAGATTCTGGGACTATTATTGGGCAACACTACCACAGAGCTGAGAGCCAGTGTGGTGTAGAGGTTTGAGTGTTGGACTCAGGAGCCAAAAGTTCAAATCCTCACTCAGCTGTGGAAACCCACTGGGTGACCTTGGGCAAGTCACATTTTCTCAGCCTCAGAGGAAGGCAAAGGCAACTCTCCCTTAACAAATCCTGCCAGGCCCCATGATAAGTTCACCTTAGACTAACCATAAGTCAGAAATGACTTGAAGGCACACAACAACCACTACCACCACTGAGCTGTGGCCCTACCCGATCTCATTGGACTTGTCCATAATCTTCTTCCCAGAGTGGCATGAGATCACACAATAGGAAAGCAGTTACTATGCCTGTGCAGTAAGGGTGAACAGCAAAAGAGAGCACTTGATTGAGAAATATCTGTTTTATGCTGGGAAACCTTTTGTTTCAGGTTTTGGAGAATCACAACCAGTCAAAGCTGGCAGTAGTGGGCTAGGTAGATGAATCTTGTGGCTTGGAAGAAGGCAACTTCTTGTTTTAAGTCCATATAAGCACTGCTCTGTTCTGCTGACATTTGTGTGGGATACAACCTTGATGTTGCCTTTGCTGACATGACTGCTTTGTGCACACATTCCTGGAGTGGCATGAAGTCACACCATGTGGAGAAATGTTCCTGTGCCTTTATGGGTAAGTGTGAATTGGCCTGAAGTGTTTGATGGATCAAAATAAAAATGTCTGTGCAGGCAGTGTCAGAGTTTCTTAGTGTGTGCGCACTAAGCTAGCTTCAACTCTTACTTATATAAGGATGACTCATAGTAAATTGAGGAAATGATAATCAAGTAGCTTTCTTCAGAGTCTGGTTTTCTTTTTTTATTACATAGCTTTGTAGAATTCCTTTTTTTGAGACTCATGTCATGGCTCCAGCTTCTTAGTAGGTTTAGAATGGTGGTGGGCAAGTGAAGAGAGGGTGGGGGACATTCCTCCCCCCCCCGACACACCTGTCTGGTGGGCCACACCAACACATTTCAGTGCACTGAAAGTGACGTGATTTCACTTCCAGTTACCATTTTGGCTGATTTTTCTCCTTTTCTTTATTTTTCAGTAGTTGGAGGGGGGGCTGGGGGGCTTTTGTCTGGTTTTTGGATGGAAAATTGTCCAAAAATTGTCTTGAACCTTTAAAAAAAAAATACGGCTGGGGGCTTCAGGGGGGCTTCAGGGGCTGGCCTTTAGGGCCACACTTGGCCCATGATTTACATTACACCCACCACTATACAGGTCGACTGCCATATCCGCAGGGGATATGTTCCAAGACCTCCCATGGATACCTGAAACAGTGGATAATAGGGAACTCTATTATTTTCAATGAGGCGAACACTAGAAGTTGGCCATAGAATTGCATTGGAAGATCCAGAAATGCCTAGATAGAACTTCTTTTTGGATGTGGATATGTGAAACCGTGGATACTGAATCAGTGGATATGGTGGTTGGTCTGTATTACCCTTCTGATATAGAAAATAGTAGGGATAGCCAGGTGCCCTTTATATTCTCATGCCAAATTTGTTATCTAATAGACTTATAACAGCTATTTGAAATCAGTGCTATTTAATAGCTTTGTAAAGGCAAAACACATACAGATCCTGTATGATACAGTATAATGGTTTGAATGTCTGAGGATGACTAGGGAAACCCTGGTCTAAATCCTCAGATGAGTGATCGAGACCCTGGTCTAAATCCTCAGTTGAGTGATCTTGCAGAAGTCATTATCTTTATGTTTAATCACCTCACAAGTGAAGTTGAAGGCCTTCCTGGCCAGCATCCATAGTTTTTTTATGGGGTTTTTCCGGGCTGTGAGGTCGTGTTCTAGAAGAGATTATTCCTGTCGTTTTGCCTGCGTCTGTGGCTGGCAGCTTCAGAGAATGGTGGTGTGTGGGATTTATATACTGTGAGTCCCTGTCGAAGAGGATTAGCATGTACATTTGTGTATTCAGTTGTAGGATGTTCAGTTCTTAGGGTATCCTCCCACCTTAAGAACTGAACATCCTACAACTGAATACACAAATGTACATGCTAATCCTCTTCAACAGGGACTCACAGTATATAAACCCCACACACCCACACACCACAGATACAGGCAAAACGACAGGAATAATCTCTTCTAGAACACGGCCTCACAGCCTGGAAAACCTCCCCACAAAATACCTACCTCATAAGGTTGTTGTTAAGATACAATGAAGGGTGGGTTTCTGTACCTTCCCCTGAATTTCTTAAAGTAAGGACAGTTCATATTTAAATACTATGATATAAATATATGTAGAAAATTACTTGGAAACAATTATAGTTCTTTTTTTTTTCAAATGTATTAGCATCATGGGAATACTCCTAACTAAAAATGTATGCTTTTAGTCTTAATCTGAGGCATGACACCTTAGGGTGAGTCATAGTGTATTACAATTCTGTATCAATTTTATAAGGCTCTCATCCAATAAACAGTTGAATAGACACTGTTTAAATCTTTTGCTTTTTTCTTAGTTTGCTTTCTGTGTTGAAGGCACCACTCTTAATTTTAATATTTGAGGCCTTTTAATAATTTGTGAACATATTCATTGTGACAGGGGAAGTGATTGGCACAATTTGTTGTAATATAAAGTTTTTTATTTAGAAAGAAAAGCAAAGAAAATGGTACAGACTATGCTGAAAAGGTACCTCAGTACTTCAAAGTTCTAGTTTTAATCAAATGTGGAGATCATTAGTATAAGGGGGGTGTTTTTCTTTCTTTCCTTTCTCACCCTGCTCTGCCATTAATATTAACTCTCCTGCAGTCTGAAATTTTGCTTGGTATTAAGGAATCTGTGTTTCAGTAATAAAATGAAATACAGTATTGATTGCTCTTTCATTTGGCTCTGACCTATATTTATCGTACCCCAAAACTCAGAGCCTGCTGGTTTTTTACGATTCATATAAAACTTTGGGAGTGCCCATGGAGAAGGGAAGGGGGTGGTATATTTATGCAGAATATAAGAATGTTCTACCTAATTGGCACCCACTAAATCAGTATGGCTGTCTGAAATTGTCACCCAGAGCTTGCTTAGCATTATGATACTGAGTGCCAATAGCATTGCATTTAGTAATATTTAATATAACATTTTATCCAGTAGGGAGCTTAGTGCCATTTTATGCTTATACATATGGTTAAGCAAGGTTAGTTGAATACAGTGTGTCAGGTAAAGAAAATGGGGAGCTTCCAAAGTAGGCTTTGTATTTTTGTGGTTTGTTTTCTTCTCACTCTATTGGGAAGTACTTCCTATGGTGAAAAGTATTATGTGCACATTGGAAGGCTCTAAGTTCCTATCTGAATCACTGGATTATAGCTGAGGGAGAAAGGAGAGTTTTGAGCTTGTACATGCTTTTTGTACCCTGGTATCTAGTTTCGTGCAGTACCAATTCAGAGATGAAAATCTATGGAAAGGACAAGAAGGTATATTCAGTGAGGTGTTGCTCATGTCAAAACAGCATCGCCTCTAATAAACTTGGAAAGGTCAAATGAATGAGCCCTTACATAAAATTTCTGTAGATAGAAATGCCAGACAAAATTAAAGAAATGTTGAGTTAGAAGGGATTCCAGCATCATTTAGTCTAGCCCTTTTTAATCCCTGTACTTTTTGTGTGTGTTAAATATGGTTTGGGGGGGTCTAGAGATACTTGTGGTTTTTCCACTTTCATGGGGGTCCTGCACCCCTAACCCCAGTGAGTGTGGAGGGACAACTGTATTGTTGTGTGTTGCTTTTCATTCTTAATGTTTTCACTTCGGAAGGGACTAAATAGCTCTAAATTAAACATACATGGAAACTGTAAATAATAAATAGAATGCCCAGCTCTTAGAGGAAACTTGTAGCCATTCCCCAAATTGTGGAATGGCCTGCCGAACAAGATCCGTCAGATGACGAGCCTGGGTAGCTTTAAAAAAGCACTAAAGACGGATCTCTTTCGGCAGGCCTTTCCTGATTAGTTCCCGGCCTCAGGGACTCCTGGCCCTTTTTAGTCTGCTGGCTATTTATTATTTATTATTTTAATGTGATTTTAGATCAGTTGTTTTAATGTATTTGGTTTAATATCTTTTTATGGGGGTGGGTGGGAGTGGGGGTGTTTGGAGATTTTAAATTGTATTGGTATTTTAATTTTTGTAAGCCACCCCGATTGTTTTAACAGAGGGGCGGGATGATAATAATAATAATAATAATAATAAGGCCTATATCTTGGTTTATTATAGCTTTACAGATTGGTGGGGTTAAAAGGTCAAAACATGAGTGGTCAGTAATTTCATCACATATTTATGGCTATCTAGTTCGGCAGTTTTTATGCTAGGTTAGGATATCTCCTTTTCCCAAACAGTCCTGTTTCTCTGCCCCAGTGGCTACAAGAGCAAGATGAGCATTTTATGTCATCTTGCACATATTTATACATTTGTCCCCTTTTCCTTTGATAAGTGCATGTAGAAGGGACATTATGAAGCTAAGCTAATTTTCTGCAGTGCTTGCTATAGATTTAGAACACCTTTGCAATTATGGTGCATAATCCCACCCCCCTGCAGAAAGGATATGTCAGGGATGATGGGAGTTGTAGCCCTTCACCTCTGGCTCAAACTCACCACCTTTTTATGCAGCAGAGCCAACCAGCTTAGATCAGTGGTTAATGCTTTTCTCCAAAGCAGCAGAGTTTCAGAGAATAGGCTGAAGATCCTGACAAACTCTCCAAGCCTTCTCACTCTTCTCCAGGTGTCTCCAAAACGTCTCCAGGAATCACCCAGGCAACTCAGTAGTTTTATATAAAACCTACTTTATTCTTCTATATAAATATACTATATGGCCAACAAATCACAATCTCTACACACTACTCCACAATATCTCCAAACTACTCCACCTCTACCCAACCACAATACATTGGCAAACATTCCAATTTTATAGCCATTGTTTATCACCACCCACTAGCTAGTTTCCACCCAGTGGGTGTGTACTTCCATTCTGATTGGTCCACATAGTTCCATCCATGCTTAAGACCAACCCATGTATTTCAACATTTCACCTTGTACACTTAATGATTCTCAGGTGTTTCCAATCTGCAATCAGTACCTCTGTCCTTGGCTCTCAGGCCTTTTAGATTACATTAGCAGTTTCACCTGTGTAGCCCCATAATTGCTCTTGCTTAGTCATTGTGACTTTCACATACATATTTTATTTCTTTCACTGTATGTCCCATGTTGCATTTTCCTTAACAGGATAAACTTCACATGTGATTGAATTTTTAAAAAGAGAAGGAAAGAACTTACATATGAGTCACTCTTTTTAGACTGCATGGTACTAGTTTGACTGCAGTCACAGTAGATCTACCGTAGCTTGGCTTTACTTATTTCTTTAAGATGCTTATATACTGCCCAACTGCAGATGATCTCAGGGCAGTTTATTAAAAATACCACCACCACCCAAAACAAAGAATAAAAGCCACAAAATAAAACAAAACCCACCCATCACCAATCAATAAACTCGTGGATTTTAAGGCTAAAACAAATAATCAGTAGAAACAGTAGAAAAACATTCAAATTGTAGAGCGTTAAGAGCCAACAATGACTTTAAATAGTAAAAGGGGAAAAAATTAGAATCATGCACTGAATGTTTTCAGAATAGGAACCTTGCATCTAAATGGTACTAATGAAGTATTCTTCGCCAGGAGGATGTTGCACTTGCAGAGACTGGAGGCAGCAATACCATGAAAGCTCTTTCTCTCATGGCCACCCATTGTACTGTTGTGACTGGTGTCTCTCAATGAAGAGCAATGGAAATACCGTAACTAAGCAAGAGCATTTACAACTGCAAGTGCATTGTTACAGTCTACATTGGTATATAGCATCCCAGAACAATGTTTTTGCTGTTTCACAAGCACAAGTGTTGAGGATAAAACTGAAATAGGAACAGCTTTCCCTACCATTCTGTGTGGTATTGAGTCATCCCAGGGGTGGGAATTGTGTGGCCCTCCAGATGTTGTTGGACTGCATCTCATGTTCTTTACCATTGCCTCTTCTGGCTGCTGGAAACTGAAATTCAGCAACACCTGAAGGATCATACAATTCCTATCTCTGATGTATCCTAACTGATAAGTAATGGGACTAAGCTACAGAAGAGTCAAATGGCATTAGATCAGTAATTAATAATTTGCCCTCTTAGCTTAGACGAGCCTTCCCCAACTGCTATCATGCTGGCTGAAGGTGACTAAGTGTTGTACCAAGACCGTCTGGAGAGTACCAGATTGGGAAAGGCTGGCATTGATGTTAAATGCCTTTGGTAATTATTTCTTGTCTATATTTGTGTCTAATTAGTTCATATCTGAAACTTGACTAAATGACATTTGCCACTTTCCCCTGACATACCTAATTTTTTTGCATCATAAAGTCAATCTAGATATTTCAGAAGTGAAAACTCAGGAGTTTTCAAGAAAATAATAATATTTATTTATACCCCGCCCCTCTGCTAAAAACAATCAGGGCAGCTTCCAACAATTAAAACATTATAATAAAGACTAAAACCACCACCCACCCCCACCCTCCCCCATAAAAAGACATTAACACTATGAAATTAAAACCTTCTATCTAAAAACACATTAAAACCAAGATATGCATAAATTTTAAAAAGCCAGGAGACTGAGCTCCTGAGGCCGGGATCTAATCAGGAAAGGCCTGGCGAAAGAGATCCGTCTTTAGTGCTTTTTTAAAGCTACTCAAGCTTGTCAACTGGCAGATCTCATTCGGCAGGCCATTCCATAAATTGGGGGCGAGGACTGGAGTGCGCGGGGAGGATTGTATGGGAGGAGGCGGTTCCAGAGATAAGTTGGACCCAAGCCATTTAGGGCTCTAATTATATTTTCTACTCTCTCAGCCAAAAGGTTCAGGAGTTCTATTTTATGTATCTCTCTGTGTCTACTTTATTTTCATACTTATCTGTACACCTTTTCAGAAGTTTCTTACATGCAAATTAGCTCTAATATGCATCAAAGGCAAATATGCTTTTAAAATAACAGCAAGGCATTAAAAACATCCCAGGTTTTCTGAAAGGATGAAAATACTGTATAGACAAGTTTAGTTCTGGAAACCTGAACAGCAGTTTCTGAGCACTGGTATTTTGGGTTCACAAATTTTGTTATATAAATGCAGACAGATGAGTGAATTCAGCAGGCAGTGATGTTCAGCAGGTCAGATGGTATTATGTTGATGAACCCCTCTGGACTAATAGTCTGAATCAACATTTGCAGTAGTGTCTAAGAGGCAGACATTCCATCACTACGTCAATTTTTTTGCTCAGCTGTTCTGGCAGATTTGAGCAGAAGAGTCATAGGTGTTGATGCTGCTCCCTTCTCCAATCTCAGCTTTATCTCAACTCAAGAGTGCTCAGTGCTAGACATGTAGCAGCCCATATCTGCTAAGATGAGATAGGGGAAGAACTAGCCAACTGCACTCTCTGTGTAAGTTTAATTAAAAAAAATGGCATTGAGGATTCTTGCCCAAAGGAAATTTAAAATTATTTGACAGTCACAGAGTGGGTGCTTGGCAGCAGCATGAACAGTAGTTAAGTTACAACAAGGGGATTTTTAAATAGGAATGGAAATAGAAAAAAAGTCCACTTTTCACATTTTCACATTCACATTTAATGTTTCCACCATAGTGTGACAAAAAGTCTATTAGTTATTCTGCCCATTTTATTAGGCAATTTGGCTACAGCTTTAGTCACTAGCACTTATCAATAATTTCCCAGTAGATAGTTATTTGCAGAGGGGGAAAAGTGTTCCAGTTTGTTTTCAAACTCTCCTTATGACTTCCATTTGATAGGTGTCCCATTATGCTGTCTGGTTCCCATTTACATTTATACAGCACTTTCAGAAACCCTAAAGTACTGAACATATGCACAAGCAAACAGGAGGAAAAAAAAAATTGGAGTAGCCCCAGCCGTGTGGCCAGAAATAGTACAACATATAGGACACCTGATCAGTATAGGACCACCCTTTTACTCTGGCACAGATTACAGTGTGGTGGGATACTCTGATCTACAACCAGACAATCCTGGTGCATGCACTGTTTGTGGATCAAATAAACCTGTTGCAGCTACAAGGTAGGTACAGGGTTTTCCACTAGTGTAGACAAGCCCTCAGTACAGTATATAATGGCAGCCTTTGCTACTTTGCTATGCCAGATTTTGGTAGTGTATCAGGATTCCAAGTTACAAGGCACTATTCTGGAGTAGAGATTGGAAAGTGACCATAAAGTTAACTAGTTACAGTTTTCGTATTTTTTAAAATAAATGTATTAGTCAGATCCAAAATACCTACAGGCATTATAACAAATGCATACAAATACACTTCTCTCCATACATTTAATGAAGCAGACCTAAGTCTACAAAAGCTTATGCTATCAACTTTTTCTTTCAGTTAGTTTCAAGGGTGCTACAAGATTCCTTTGCATGCAAATGTATGCAACAGTTACATCAATGAATAGGTTAAAAAAATATGGATATTATTTTTCAAATGTCATCTATTGATTTTGTCCATAAATTACTATGCACTATGAGTGTACCTCTCTGATCTTTTCCTTATGGTTCATCTGGTTGATAAAGGCTAATCACTCTATCACAAAAGAATTTTCTATTTGTTCCTCCCCCTAACTAATTTGGTCTCTGCATTTCTCTAAGAGAACTAATTTCAAAAGTATATTAAAGCAGTTGTCTATAGACATCATTAAATTCCCTCTCCAGTTGCTCAGAATGAACTGTTTTGCTAACACCAAAAGGAAAGAGATAAGATTCTTGTTGGAAATGTCCTTACTGGTATCTTGATTTACACTTAATAGACCTAGCGCAGCATCCAGATTAACTTTTTGAGAGGTAGTGATATTATTTTTTTCTTGAACTACTTCCTGGACCTCCTGTACAATAGGACATTGCTACCACACATGAAAATAGGGACATTTGTGGCCACATTCTCCAACACATGATTGGAGAGCAGGGCGGGGGGATTAGTTATCATTGTAGATCCAACTGCAATACTTAAATCTTAATTACTTTAAAATAAATCTGAATGCTACACAGAGCTGGCCTATGGTGCAAATATACTCTTGTTTCATCTACCATGTTGTCATTCAGCACCTACAACAGAGCCTGAAATACAACAAAAACCAGGATTAGAAACATGTGAAATTCTCTGGGTTGGTGAGAGGAAGAATCCATAACATTAGTAACATCATAGTTCTCTTCTGGAGCGCTTTACAAAGGTAATGAGAAAATTACTCCTCCACCTCCTATTTATTGTTACACACAATTCCTTCCCCTTTCTTTTCCCTGAAGATTTCTGTCCTGTGTAAAATAAATGTAGTTCTCTCTGTGAAGTGGAGACCTTGTGTTAGTCCACAGCCACTGCTGATCCCATAAAATTTGCTTCCAGTTCATCTCAGTATTTTAACTTGCAAAAATAAGACTCACCAGCGCTTTACATTTTTATTGTCTTTTTCAGGGCAATATTCCCCCACCTCCACTGTGCTGACATAATGTTGGTCCGTGTTTGTTTCAAGTCTGTACATGTAAAATAAGGAGTCTTTAAATATTTTAAGAGCTGAGAGTATTTAAGTACATGAGGGCACTGCCTCTTAAAGAGAGCTGGTCTTGTCCTGTCTTTCTACCTGCTTTTCTCCCTGCCTCCCCTTTCCACCTCTCTTTCCCAGAATCAATCCCACTTTGAATGGGTCACTGCTTTTAAACTGTTTGTGCCGACAGCAGGCAGGGGCCCATGCTGGCAGGGGATAATTAGTATTTTAGTCCAACACATTTAGAGGGCACCATGCTGATGAAGTTGGACTAGGCACTTAAAATGTGCTTTTAAATTATATATATCTAGAAGAAATACAGAACCTTTCAGCAGAGATGGCCTGCTATTCAAACCTTTCTGCATCAGGAGGGGAAACAATTAACAAAAAGGATCCTAGCACAACCATATCAGCCAAATGCCCTGTATTTCTTGGATTTTTAACCATGCCTATATGTAACTTAAGCACACAATCTTTTTGTAGTGGTACATATAACAGAACAGCTAGATTATCATCATCATCACCACCACCACCACCACCATCATCATAATCATAATCATATTTCTTACCAGCTCTCCCTGTGGATCAAGGTGGAGAACAACACATTAACATAAAAAAACATAATATCAGTTAAAAACACATCAGTTAAAACTTATCAGTTTAAAAAACAAGTAAGACTAAGACATTTTAAAACAATCAGTACACAGTTTAAAATTCACAATTTAAAATCATCTGGATAGGCCTGCCGGACTAGATAAAAGCAAAATGTCATTAAACTAGGGTCCCATCTATACAAGGGGGTGGGGAATACAATCTCTTCTGAAAAAGCAGCCATTCGCAGCACTGAGACCTGTCTTAACAGTCAAAAGACCCCCCCAAAAAAACTTTGCATGACCCCTAGCCAAGATGGTGGCTATGAGTGATTTACTCACTGTTTTAAATCTGCTGCCGCCAATTTTTTTTTAAAAAACAACAACAGTGTACCATGGTGCACACATGCAATACTTCGTATGTACAGAAGAAAGAAAAGAATAAAAGATTGCCATTTTATCAACCTACCGGACCTTCGCTTAGCTGAAAATCCAAGATGGCGGCAGCATGTGGTTTCCCTGTTTCCTAGCCCTGCCCCTCATGCTTTTCCAGCCAATCAGTTTATGTTGCCTGGTCACAGCAATGCGAATGCAACTGTCCAAACAATTGCACATCCGCATGTCCTACTGAGTTTTTAAAAACTTAGAGAAAAGCTCCGAAAGCTTCCTGGAAGGAGTTTAAGCTGGATTTCGCTGCTCCCCTTCTGAATGAGACGTATTTATCCAGATGTCTATTTGTACAGATTGCCTTCCATGCGATTGCCATTTGGATTATTTTCACTGTATAGACAAGCCCTAGATAGTGATATATCCATTATAGGGTTTCCTTCATTTTTTAAAAGAACAGACATAGTCTTATCTGAGTTGCTATTTAGAATGGGGCCAGGGTACTATGGGAAGGGTTGATCCTTTCCCCTAATGACATTTTGCTGTTATTTTCAAAGCAAGACAACTCCCCCTCCTGCAGCATTAGCTACAACTACTAAAGAACTTGGAAGATGCTGTATGCATGAATTCATATGTCTCTGGACATCAGTTCCTGTGATACAACAGCTTTCCCGTCCTATTCATAGACCTCTCATAAAATATTGGTTGCCTACTCTAGGAAACAGGATGCTGGGCTATATAGGCCTTCAGTCCTTTTCCTGTATCCAAGGCATTGTAGCTCAGTAGTAAGGCACATGTTTTGCATGCAGAAAGTGCCAGGACCAATCCCTGACATCTCCAATTGAAAAATTCAGATAACTGGGGCCCATACACACAAATATAGCACTATTATTCCACTTTAAATGCCATGGTCCCATCCTATGGAATCCTGGGGTCTTCTGGCACTGGAGCTCTCTGGCTGAGAATTCCAGTATCCCTAGTGTGAATTCCAAATGCCTGTCTCTAAACTGCCAATAGAGAGCCACTGTGGTATAGTAGATTGAGTTCTGGACTAGAACACTGGGAGACCAATACCTGCTTGGCCTTGGAAACCAACAGACTGACCTTGGGAAAGTCATACTCTCTCAGCCTCAGAGGAAGGCAAAAGCAAACCTCCTTTGAATAAATCCTGCCAAGAAAACCTCACAATAGGTTCGCCTTAGGGTCATCGTAAGTCAGAAATGACAGGAACACACAACATCAACAACAAACTACCAGTCCCAGGATTCTATGGGATCTTGGGTATCACAGTGCCTCACAGTGTATTGCTTTCTAGAGCCCTTCTTTCCCACAGAGTGAGGTCAAGGGCTATGATAAATAAAAATCAATGTGGGGTTAATGAAGCCCATATACAATGTATCATGTTGACTCAGAGTTTCCCCATACTGCATTAGTTCTCTTTCTTTATTATGAGCACCTTATTTATTTATTTTATTTAATTTAATTTATGCCCCACCTTTCTCCCAGGATTGAATCCCAGGTGGATTACAGTAATTTATATTTTACAAAAGTTAGAAAAGAATTAAGTAACAGTATGATTTTTAAAAAATATGGTTTAAAAATATGTTTAAAACATAATTACTAATAGAAGATAAGAAATATGACATACCATATATGTAATTTACATCTCAAAGGCCTGCCTGAATAAGAAGATCTTCATCTCCTGCAGGCAAAAACGGAGCAGGGAGGGGGCCAACTGGATCTCACATGGAAGGGAGTTCCACCACCTGGGAGCAACCACGGAGAAGGCTCTGTCCCAAACGTGCCTAGGAAGATGGTGGGACTGAGAGAAAGCTGTCACCTGGAGATCTTAAAGCTTGAGCTGACATGTATAGGAAGATATAGCTTTCCATATAGTCTGGACCCACGCCATGTAGGGTTTAATGGTCAAAACCAGCACTTTGAATTATGCCCAGAAGCAGACCGGCAGCCAGTACAATGATTTCAACTTGGGGCGGGGGTCACATGATCCCTGTAATCAGCCACATCCAACAACCTGGCCACAGCATTTTGAACCTGTTGAAGTTTCCAAACGGTTTCCAACAGACAACAGCATAGCATTGCCACACCAGTGAAAGAAGGTCCTATGTGGGTGAGGCATTTTTTTTTGGAGGGGGGGGAGACAGATGACGTGATGGTGCTTACTGCAGCACATTCAGGGAAGGGCAGGGAGAAGAAAAGAAAACAGGCAAAATGTTCATTTTCTTTGCATGCCCTCTTATGCTGAAACACAAAGATCTGATAATCCAGTTTTTGCAAGAAGTCTGTTTAAGCCTGAGTCATTGTGTTTTATTGGTGCTTGCTAATCTCAGTCAAATAAAGCAGAGCATCTCTGCTGCACATAGCTAACCTGAGGCGAAAGATTAATTTTATTTTCTTTGCTTCTTTTCAGAATACATTTTATCCCATTGATTTAATTTATATGGTTGAGAGGTCCATCAAAACTATAGGTGATAAAAGCAAGCCAATAATATATACATTTCTTTGTAGTGCAGCAGGTGTGATCACACTGTTGTGTCTTGCACACTAAGGGTAGGGATCATTAAGCTTCTCAGTAGTTCATTGTACAGATAGACCCCTGTATCCATCGTTTACCATGAATAATAGCGAACCATATTAAAATGAATGACTTCCGTCTCAAGCATACTGTGCTGGAGGACCTAGAAGATGCCCAGAGAGACCATCTTTTTTAGACACCAGTAAGTGAATCAGTGGATACAGGTCCCGTGGATAAAGGGGTCTACCTGTATTGAAAAGAAGAGGTGTAGCACAGTGGGCCTTTTGCAAGAAAAGTAATGACTAGTGTCAAGTTTAAATGAAAAACAAAATACTACAGCTTCTTTCTTTCTATCTATAGTTTCTTTCTATTTCTCTCTGATAAATAAGATTCCCCATAACAATTATATGTGAGACTTACCACCCACCCAACACCCCCTTTGTTCATTTCTGAAAATCCCATGCTTATAAATTAGGTTGTTAGTACTGTAGGAAAAGCACATTAAATAGCGCTGTAGGAAAAGCACGTGAAATAGAGGAATGTTTATTGGTTTTATGGGCTACATTTTGGTATTGTGTTTATACACACACCTCTTTTCTGGGAAAGTACATGCCCAGAGATTGAGGTCTGGCCTATATTGAAGAGGTTGGGTTGTGCAAAGTGACGTGTGAAAAGTTACCTTTGTATTATTGTTGTTGTTAACTGCCCTTGAATTGGCTTTGACTTATGGTGGCCCGATGGATGAGACCTCTCCAAGACCCCCTGTCTTCAACCACTCTACTTAGGTCCTGCAGGTTTAGGCCTGTGTCTTCCTTGATTGAGTCTTTCCACCTAGTGTGTGGTCTTCCTCTCTTTCTTTTTCACAGCATTATTGACTTTTCTAGTGAGCTGTTCCTTCTCATGATGTGTCTGAAGTATAACAGCCTCAATTTGGTCATCTTGGCTTCTAATGAGAGTTCAGGCTTGATCTATTCTAAGACCTATTTTGTTATTACATTCCCAGAATTTCCTTTTTGTATTACTTTCCCAGAATCACTCAGCCAAAATCCCCTCTGAACAAATCTTGCCAAGATAACCCTGTGATAGGTTCACCTTAGGGTGGTCATAAGTCATAAATGACTTGAAGGCACACAGCAACAACATGCAGAAGAGCAATATCACATATAATGTTCTGTTATATACCAGACTATTATATTATCTGAAAGTATTTTTAAACTTGGTGTGTTACCTTGGTCCTTTTGCATGGCAACTCCTCCTCACATAGAATAAAGTACATAGCTAAATTGTGGAATTCAGTGTGTAATAATGGCTGGATGGGCACATTACCATTAGAGGAGTCAGCATAGTGTAGTGGTTTGAGTGGTGCCTAGGACTAGGAGATCAGGGTTCAAATCCCCACTTGGCCATGGAACCCCAGTGGATGACCTTGGACAAATCACATGCAGCCTCGGAGGAAGGCAGTGGCAACCGCTCTCTGAACATACCTTGCCAACAAAACACTGTGGTAGGTTTTTCTTAGGATTGCCATAAGTCAGAAACAACTTGAAAGCACGTAACAGCCACAACCAGAATGATGAATGCCAACTTGAGCAGTTTTAAAGAGGGATCCAATACATTCATGGAGGTTAGGGCTATCACTAGCCTACAAGACAGGAAGACTATCTGTATCCTTCTGTATATCAGTTGCTGGGGATTAGGAGGAGGAGGAGGAGGAGGACACTCATGCATTTGTATCCTGCTTATGCACTCCTAGAGGCACCTGATTAGACGCTATGTGGACAGAATGTTGGGCTAGATAGGCCTTTAGTGTGATCCAGCATGAGCATAGCTCAGTGGTAGAGCAGATGCTTTGCATGTAGAGGTCCCAGATTCCGTGCTGGCTTTGCCAATTACAATGATCAGGTAAACAGTCAAGACCACTTCATGAGATCCTAAAGTAGTTGCTTCCAGCCAGGGTAGAGGACTAGATGGATAAAGAGTCTGACTTGGAATATAAGGCAGTTTCCTATGCAAGTGAATGACTGTTATCAAATTACATTGTGTTCAGCATCTGACCTGTGTATCAAAAGTAATCCTTCATCCATTCTGGTGGAATCCAAGTCTATATTCAAGATTCTGTTGTAGTTGTGAAACTTCAAACAATCTACTTCTTGTGCTTTCTTTTACAATATTCTGTATTGTATATATTTCTCTCTTTTCAGATACGGAGACAAGTGAAAAAATCCAGAAAAGTGGGATTCTTCAGGTGTTTGCAAGTCTGTTGACTCCGCAGTCTTCCTGCACTGCAAAAATAGCTAACATCATAGCAGAAGTAGCCAAAAATGGTGAGGTTTTCCACAAGGCCTTTTCTGCTGGAACATCATCAGTTTTGCCGCTCACTTGTCAGTATGTTTTACTTCATTTATGTTTTCATTTTATAGAATAGATTTTTTTAATTTCATTCCCACTCTTTTCATTTTGTTCTGCCTTGATAATAGATTGATTCTTAGTCATCCATTTGCTAGAGACTTCAAAGCAGTATGCAGTTGCAATCCTTTTTACAGTATTATCTGCTGTAGAAGATATACAGTGGATTTTTTTTATGGGAAAACTAAGTGGTAGACTCCCACAGTTGTGTCAACAAGTACTGCTGCAGACATATCTCTGGATTTAACGTTATAACTTATACTAATGCTCTAATTTGGTGGTTTTCCTTTTTAATGGATTCTTATATAACATTTTTCAGTACCTCAAGAAACACCTTATCAATGTCATACTATTGCTGTTTAGCTAAACACTGATGCTTTTCTCTCTCTAAAGATGTGTTAGGGCCATTGTGGGACATTAGCCTACACAGTAAAGGAAGATGTAGGTGAACTCTTTACTGCTGAGATTTTCACAAGGGCTTAGCAAAGTGATTCCAAATATCTTGTAATGTGATCTCCAGCAAGCTCCCAAGCTACTACAAGCTCCAGTTAGTTTCCCTTTGGTGCTGTTACCTTCTTACCAGATGCTAGCACAAATCTAATAGGGGATGGCAGGAACAGAGCAAATCTGATGTTGCTTTGGTAACATGAAGAGGCCTGAATGTATAACACTGTTTGCAGGCTGGTGCTGTACCTTTAGGTTCTCTAAAGGTAAACACTTATCTTTTGCTTGCAGTTCTGCAGAGTGATGTCTCTTCTTCCCCCATCTTCTTATAAGAAAGCCTTCAGCTCACAGATTTTCATGGTTTGGATAGCAGAGGCAGTTTCTTGAAATGTAGGGAAAGAAAAGCAAAGGGTTTCTAACTCATTTTTGAAAACTAGTTGTGACAAAATAGAAGCCCTCACAACTGACTTTTCCCATGGGTGTCACAAGGATAGCAGGTTGTCCACCCACACATGAAGCCTGGAAGGGTGGCCAGCTGGAAGGACAGTGAGGACAGTGGCACTGGGATGCAGTTAAGCCCCCAGGAAGAACAAGAAAGAAGGCAGTTGCAGCCAAGAGCAAGGAAACTGGATGTCCTCTTGACCTGCCAGCTCTACAGCAGTAGCAGTGGGGCAGAAGTAGTGATCCCTTATCTAGGGCACCAGGGTGAGAGTCAGATCTGCTAGAAGAAGCACAAGTCAGCTTTCACACTTTTCAGAAAGCAGTGCAGAGCAGCAGCATGCTGGCTGTTCTAAAATTAGATCTATCTCGTACCTCCAGGGCATTGGTACCAAGAAGGAAAGTGTAGAAGACCTGTAGCATCTAGGGGGCTCCTTGTTCTACTCCTCATCTCCTTGACATACCAAAATCTGTGGTAGAATCTCTTTATACCCACCCAGGTACAGGAAAATACAGGTTTCCACTTCCCTTAAAGTTTGCCATCTCAATCTATATCCAGTTTGCTTGCATCCTGGGCCCAATCCTGAATTGGTACATGGGAAGTGAAGGGCTAGTCCTGGCGATAAGCTGTTCCTGTCCTACAGCAGCTTGTTTTGCTTATCCAGTCAACACATGCCAATTGATTGGCTGCATACTGCAAGTGTTCCTAACATTTCTGAGCTTTGTTCTGACCCTTTTTACTTGGGGAGATATCCTGGGCCAGAAGTGACCCAGTGAACCTTAGCTGGACCTGATGTCTGGTAGACCAGTGATAGAAGAGGGCCCCATGGAGTAGTGAAGGCCCTTCTGGCCTGAATAAAGAGCCTGAGTCACTTGTTATCGTTGTCCCTGGTCTCTTGGGTAATCATGCAGACCTCATAGTTTAATGTGTTTTTCACCATGGAGGAGTAAAAAAACATAGCAGCAGTCTAAAAGCTGAAAACTGTAGTCTAGAAACTACCCACTGGTCCATTTCCACGTAATACTCCTGGGCATTGTACATGTTTTTGTTGTTCTAAAGTGCTGGTCTTGCTTTAGTGACAATTATACAGTATGGGTAAATTGTCAGAACTCGCTGGAAATAATTGTCCTGCAAGGCAACAGTAATTGTTTGAAGCTGCCAGAGGTTATATTCAGCACCTGAGACTCATTCTGGCATGTGCTGCACATTAGCATATGTGGTACTGCTGCATCTGCACATATGAAAATATTTTTTAGACTTTTTGTTCTTATTGAGCTTGTGGTTTTTAAAGCACCTATTTTTTATTCTTGATGGAGGCAAAACTTTTATAAAAGCAAAGCATTCAAATGCATTTAAAACATTAGGCATTTCAAAGCATAAGCCCAGCCTTGAAATTAGCCGTTTATTTTGGGTAAGTGGCTGTTAGCTCCAGGTGAATAGATATGTGACAAAGCAGATCCTGTCACAGAGCTGCTGAAGTACAAGGTGCTGGGACACAATGACATTTCTGGTCTAGTATGTGTGGCAGGGTTGGGAAAAGTACAGCCACTAGGGCTGCATGCAGCCCCTGGACACCCCACCAGTCCCCCAAAGTGGCCCCAAACCTGCAAAAACAAATTCTAAATGAAAATGTTTGGTGTGATTTTTCAGGCATTTTTTGCCCTAAAATCTCTCAGAGGGTCCCTCCACAATGCACGGAAACATGAAAAATACCCCCACCCCGCCCTCACAACCCCATATTACCTGCAAATATTTCCATTTTCTTCTGCAGACAGTTTCTTTTTTTTTTTTTTTTATAAAATATTTTTATTGTAAATAACTATAAAGTAACTTGGCTTGGCGACAAAGAACATGAATATAGAACAGAAACAAAGTAGCAAAGTAAAGACGAATTCATACACTTCAATAAAATATACATTCCATTTCCCAGACTCTCCCCGCTTCTTGCTTTAAGTTTTATACACTTTTGTATATGAGTATATCTATATATATCTATATATGCATAATATACTATTATACTATATTGTCTATATGTACTCTGTCCCTTGTCTTGCCAAATTGTACCTTGAAAATGTATAAGAAGAGAAAGAAAAAAAAAAATACCCCACCACCAAGTTTCTTTTCTCTTCTAATCTTCTAAAATACCCCTCCCCTAAATTGACTTCCTTTCTGAAACTAGCTCTGCCTTACTGTACCATTTCTGTCACATCCTATCCCCTGTTGCTATCTGTTTACTTTTGCCAAACCCGTCAATTTCTCCCTGTGTTGCCCCTATCTACAAACACTTTAACATTTTTAATTGAAATCACTGTCTGTAACTTACTATGTCTCCATTGCCTCGTACATGTAAAAATGATGTTACTACTCAAGTTATTTTATTAGAAACTTAATTGCCATAATCTGCTTTTAAATATCTTATTTTTATTTGCTTATTTGTTTGATATATATATATATATATATATATATATATTTAGCTCTTTATTCTCTCCAGTTCCCTCTCTCTTTTCTACCCCCTCTTCATTTTCCCCTTCTCTTTCCTTATTCCCTCATTTTCTCATCACTTTTCTTTTCTTTTCTTTTCTTTTCTCTCTCTTTTCCCATCCTCCCCCTCCTTATTCCTTCCTCCCCTTCTTCCTTCCTTACCTGTTACCTGGCAGAGTTGCACTCATTTATATTGTTATTTCTACCATTTCTCCCCATTTGTTCTTTAGAAAGTTCGAGAATGCTTTCCAGTCTTCATAGTGTCTCCCCAGTGTTTTACCCTTCATTAGTACTGTCAATCTGTCCAGTTCAACCATTTCTCGAGTTTTAACAATCCAATCCTCCACTGTGGGTGTTATTTTAGTTTTCCAGACTTTAGCATACTCGATTCGTGCTGCCGTTAACATATAAAATAACATTCTACCATGTTCCTTTTCTGTCTCATCTTCGGTCATCCCCAGGAGGTAAAGTTCCGGATTAAGTGGGATGTTGATATTTAAGATGTCATTTATGGTTTTTTGTATTGCTTTCCAGTATTTCCCAGCTTCTTTGCAAGTCCACCATAGATGAAAAAAGGTACCCATTTCCTGACCACATTTCCAACAGTTGCTTTTGGTTTTTTTATACATTCTTGATATTTGGTATGGTGAATAGTGCCATCTTAGATACATCTTGTAGTTGTTCTCTCTGACGTTTTGACTTAGAGTATATTTCATCCGCTTGATCCACAGATTCTCCCATTGCTTTAATTCAATTGGATGTCCTATATTCTGGGCCCATTTTATCATTGCTTCTTTTATAACATTATCTTCTGTCTCCCATTCTAGCAATACTTTATAAAGTCTCGTTATCATATTTTTATTTCCTGGTTGGACAATTTTGTCCCATGCTGTTTTGTTCATTTCAATACCCTCTAATTTCTTGTCTATATTATATCTTTCTTTTATCTGTCTGTACAGATACCAGTGACACTCCACCCCCTCTGTTTCAAGTTCTTCTTGTGTTTTTATGCGATGCTGATTATCTCTTCCCACAACCATGTCCTTGTATGTGATCCATTTTTTTGATGGGATACCCTCTCTACTAAAAAAAGCTTCATGAGGGGATGTCCATATTGGAATGTTCGGGCATAATCTTCTTTTATACTTTTTCCATATTCTTAATAATGAGCCTCTGATATAATGATTATTAAATTCTCTATTAATTTTATCTTTACCGTACATGAGATAGGCATGAAAACCGAATCTATTGCCTTCACCTTCTATCCTCAAAAGTCTCTCATTTTCCAATGTAGTCCATTCCTTTATCCATGTTAAGCAACTCGCTTCATAGTACAGCCGCAGGTTAGGAACGCCAAAGCCCCCACGTTCTCTACTGTCTTGCAGTGTTTTCATTTTAACTCTTGGCTTCCTGCCCGCCCAGATGAATTTAGAGATGTCACTTTGCCATTTTTTTAAATCTGTCTCATTGCGAATAATTGGGAGCATTTGAAATAGAAATAAAAATTTTGGCAATACACTCATTTTTATTACTGATATACGTCCTAGAAAGGAAAATTTCAAATTTTGCCAATTATTTAAATCTTTCTTTATTTCCACCATTGTCTTCTTATAGTTATTCTGGAAGAGGTCTGAATTTTTATTTGTGATGTTAATACCCAAATACTTCACTTTTTTAACGATTTGTAGGCCAGATTTCTTTTCCAGAACATTTCTTTCTTCCTCAGTCATGTTCTTCGTAATGATTACCGTTTTATCAATATTGACTTTTAATCCGGATATCACCTCAAATTCTTCCAATATCTCTAAAACATTAGTTACCTCTTCTGCTGGATCTCCCAATAATACCACCAAATCATCTGCGTAGGCTCTTATTTTGTGGCTAAATCCCCCAACTCTAATTCCCTTTAATTTTGAATCATCTCTAATTCTTCTGCACAGACCTTCTATTACCATCAGGAAAATGAGTGGAGAAAGCGGACATCCCTGTCTTGTCCCCTTCTGTATCTGTAATGTTTCAGTCTTTTCTCCATTAATTATTAATTTAGCCGATTGATTCTTGTAAATAATCCTCATCCAATTTATGAATTTTTCTCCTACATTTATTTCCATCAAAATTTTGAACATAGCTTGCCAATTGACATTGTCAAAAGCTTTTTCCAAATCAAGAAAAATCAAAGCAAGTTTCTTATCGTTATGTTTCTCGTGGTACTCCAGCACATTCAAAATGAGCCGTACATTATCTTTTAAATACCTGCCTGGAAGGAACCCCCTTTGGTCTTGGTGTATCCATGTTGACAATATCTTCTTTAGCCTGTTAGCTAAAATTGCGGTAAATATTTTATAATCCAAGTTCAGTAGAGAAATCGGTCTATAATTTTTAGGTTCGCATGGATCTCTACTCTCTTTATGTATCAACGCAATGTTAGCTTCCTTCCATGAATTTGGTGATATTTCTTCTGTTAATTCATTCAATGTTTTCTTGAGTGGTAACATCACTTGGTCTTCAAAGACTTGATAATACTTAGCCGAAAATCCGTCTGGTCCTGGAGCTTTATTTGGTTTTAATTTCCTTATTGTTTCTATAATTTCCATCGTTGAGATAGGTTGATTTAATCCCCTTCTTTGTTCATCAGAAAATTTCTCCCAACTAAATTTTTTGAAAAGTTCTTGCATTTTCTCTACTGGCATCTCTTTCCCTTTATATAAGTTTTCAAAAAAGTTCCTAAAGATATCCTTAATCTTCTTTTGTTCTGTATATGTCTGTCCCTTCCATCTGGCTTTGGCTATAACGTTTCTTTCTCTCATCTTTTTAACCCTAAAGGCCAGCCATCTTCCCGGCTTATTTGAGTGTTCAAAATATGTTTGTTTCGTGAACTTTAATTTCTCTTGGATTTCGCTCACCATTTCTGTTGATATTTGTTTCTGAAGTATATGTAGTTCTATTTTGATTTCTTCTTTTTTTTGAGGGTTTTCTTCCAATTCCTTCTCTTTTTTCCTTATCTCCTCCTGAAATTTCTTTAATCTTTCAGTTTTCCTCTTCCTTAATTCTCTATTTTGCTGAATGAAAAATCCCCTCATGACCACTTTAGAGGCCTCCCATATTGTACTTGCACTCATTCCTTCTGTTGAATTTTCTTGGAAATACCACTTTAGTGTCTGTTTAGCTTTCTGTACTATTTCCTCTTTCTGGAGCAGATATTCATTCAATCTCCAATTAAATTGGGTTTTGTAATTTTTTAGTTCCATTTCTACCGGGTTATGGTCTGACCATGTTCTCGGTAAGATCTCCATCTTTTGGATTGTACCACTCATAGTTCTGGATATCATAAAGAAATCTAATCTAGCAAAGGAATTATGACGTGCTGAATAAAAAGTATATTCTTTTGCATCGCTATACTTATGTCTCCACGCGTCTATTAGTGCTAGATTCTCCTTCAGATCCTCGAATGATTTGGGTAGCTTCCCTTGTAGTTCTTTTATTTTCTTTGTTGATTTTCTGTCCTTTTTAGGTAAAATGACTCCGTTCCAATCCCCAAATATAATTATTCGATCATGATTGTGATCTAATATTTTCAACATGAGTTCCTGATAAAATTTCCCTTTTTTTTCCAAGGGTGCATATATGCCCACCATTAAGGTTTTCTTTCCTTGTATCATCCCTTCTACCCCTACATAGTGTCCATTCTCATCGTCAAAAATTTTATCAGCTTTAATTCTGTTATTCACGAACATGACCACCCCCTTCTTCTTTTCTTTGGAGGCTGATATGAACTCTTTACCTAGTTTTTTATTGACTAGCAGATGCGTATCTTTTCCCTTTATGTGAGTTTCCTGCAAACAAATAACATCGTATTTTTTCTTTCCCAGTAAATGGTAGACTTTTCTTCTTTTTTCAGGTTGATTAAGTCCTTTAACATTCCACGTCAGAAATTTCAAATTCATGTTTTATTTTTAATTCTTGTATTTAATTATTTAATTTCCCCTTTAATCCTCTATTTGTTTGTCCAATTCAAAATTTGGCTCTGACTCATCCAGTATTTCTTCCTCTTCCTCCTCTTTCTCCTCCTGTCTATCCTCTTCTCCCTCCTCTTCTTTGTCCCTTTGTAATTTCCCTTCTTCTTCCATTCTCTGTTGCTTTTCCTTTTCTTCTTTCTCCTTCTGCCTCAGATCTTTTTTATATTTCATCAAGAACTCCTCAGCTTTTTGAGTGGAATCTATCTTAAATGTCTTCTGTTTAAATCTAAATGAAATTCCCTCCAATTTTTCCCACCTATATGAGATCCCATTTTGACGTAATTGGGACGTTAATGCGGCATAGTTTCTTCTTTTTTTTAATATTCTTATCGGTATGTCTTTGAAAACTGTCAGTTCAGACCCACCAACTTTCATTTTCTGTTCATATGTCCTTTGTAGTATTTCATCCCGGGTTTTTTTCCTTACGAAGTAGATTACTACATCTCTTGGGAGGTTTTTTTGTTTCGCAATTCTTGATGAAATCCTATATATTTTGTCCACCTCCCATTCGAATTCTGCAGCCGATCTATCTACCAAGCCAGCTAAAGCCGGAATAAGAATTTCATATAAGTCTTCCCTTTCCTGTTCTTTCAATCCTCTTATTTTGACACAATTTTCTCTCCACTTTTGCTCCTGCAGAGCTCTTTCATCCAATTCCTGTTCGTGTATTTGTTCTAAACTTGCTGCTTTAGCTTCTAATTTTTCTGTCTTCTGTTCTAACATAGATACTCTTTCTTTTGTTTGTTTTGTATCTTGTGATAACTCCTCTATCGACTCTCTAATTCCTCTCAGTTCTTTCTTCATGTCCTGTTTAATTTCAGTTCGCATATCTCTTATTTCAGTCCTTAGCAACTTTAATTCCTCCAGGATCGTAAGTTGACTGATGTTTTGTTCCAATGACGGTCTCCTTTGTCCCAACGCGGCTTGCGCTGCCGCTTGGGCTGTAGTTTTCCTTAGGGTCATCTCCAACTTTTTCTCTTTCTTATCCATTCAACCGCCCTAGGAGAGACTATGTATTATTTAAAAGTTATGAACCTCACCAGATCTATCTCACTCTAGCTGAAGGGGATTAGTGGAGTGGGAGGAGGAGAGAATAATTTCAAGCTACTATAGGTGCTTTCACCCTGTTGTCTCAAACACCAATTTTCTCAACCTATCTCATACAGTTTGTAAATATCTGAGTTTAAATTGAGTTATCAATCCAGAATGGCTTTTAAGTAGCTAATAAACAACTGTCAATTAACATCAATATTGGTGACTTAATCTTACCTTCTGTCTAACTCTGAAATGTGCCTTTCTCCCCTCTTCCTCCTTCCGTCTCTTCTTCGTTCCTTTACTCCTTTTTTTTTCTTTTTATCCTGTACCTCCTCTTTCAAAACAATGTATCTTTTGTGTATGCTTATATGTATATGTATATCTCAATATCTCAATTGATTAAATTGATTAAATTCCCCCCCCAATATCAGTATTTCAGTGATTGTATATGTATGTATATATGTGCTACCAATATTACTCACAGATATTTATCAATGTTCCATAATCATTAGATCACCCTTAAAATCCTGCAAACAATACCAATATTACAAGGAGAAAGGAGAAAAGAAAAATGAAATCACACTAACAATGCCAATGCCTCCACGTGGCGATACCTAATTGAGAGCTTTGCCCCCCTTTTTTGCCCTTAATAACTCATTAACAATTCATCATGTTGGCAAGTTCCCATCAACAATTATACCCTTAAATGCAAAATCAATCCCACCTTAATGTTACCAATATTGTACAATCACATGCAATGTTAGCTCTGGTTTAATCTTAATTTGTTATTTCAAATACTATAACTCTATTCTATTAATAAATACTACCGAATTATAACACAACTCCGCCCCCTCCCTCTATTGCATCTCTGTATCGGCTTCCCCCCTTCCCTCACTGTTCCCTATCCTCCCCCACCCAGGCTCTACGATCTCTTAATTCTCCTTTGCCTTTCTGCTGTTTTATGTCTCCTTCAAACCCCCTCCCTTCTCCCTCCTCCCTTCCCCTGCCTCCCTTCTCTCCCTTCGTTCACTCACCCCTTGGTCGCTTTTTATCTCCACCGCTTTCCCACTATTCCCACTATTCACCCCTCTTCCCACCTTCTTCACCCTTTCCCCCTTCTCCCTCCCTCCCCCAATACCCTACTTCTTCTCTCCTTTCTTCTCAAATCGATTTGTTTTATTTTAGCCTTCTTTATTCTCAGCTCCTCTGCTTCTTCTTCCGCGTTGCGTCGGCGCTGTTCAGTTGCAGCTCTTCTGTTTCTTCTTCTGCCCACTCTCTCCCCACAGTTCTCTCCGATCTCAGTCCCTTCTGTCTTTCGTTTCTGTATCTGTATCTGTGTCTTTCCCTGTCGATCTATCTGTCTCCGTCCAGTTCTCCTGCAAATCACCACTTTTTCTGTATCTTTATCCTCCTATCTCAGTCCTGTGAAGCTCCCCCTCCTTTCACTCTCTCTCTCCTTTCACTCTCTCTCGTCGTCTCTTCCGGCCTCTGGATTATCTCTCCGACTCATGGCGAAGGGAGGAGGGGGAGGGGAGAGGGATGTCCAACTTTGCCACCATAAGTGACTAGGCAAATTTGTAAATCCACGCAGGGTACACCAATTTCGCTAAGTGCCGTCCAAGTCAGTAAATCCAAGATTGCAAATCTCTCCCCCACTCCGTAATTTAAGTTTTCCGGCTGAAACACCTTCTATTGAGTTCTTAATCAAGTTTTCTCAATGTTACAATGTTACAGTCCCTTCTTCCTTCCCTTTTGCAGGGGGGCCTTCGCCATCTTAATTTTAATCTTCCATTAACAGTAATTGTTAATATCCCAGTACGCAGGTTATGGCAAACCACCTCAGATTAGATCAGATTCTTACAGGATTGTGGCAATTTCAGTCTCATCAATCTGTATTGAGAAGTAAGAATATTACAGTACCTTTAAAGTTTAAATCCCTTTCGCCTTCAAGTCAGCGCAACTGTAGCTGGTGCAAAAGTCGGTCTTCGCAAGATTGTATCTTCCCAGGCTAGTTTCAGAATCTCAGTAACTGTAACTGTAACAAACTTGCAGTGCTTCTTTTAAAAGTTGACGGCAGCGCTAATGCCGGGTCCCCGGCTGCTGCGCGAGGCTGTGGTGTGCTCCGGTCTCCTCTGCTCCACTCCACACCCGCGCGATCCACCTTTGGCGATCGCTTTCTAGGGTGTTGCAGAGCAGGAAACAGACCTCCGTGAGCCCCTCTGACTCCCCCCTTACCAGGGGGAGAATTTTAAACCCACTGTGCTGTCAGTCGGTGGGTTTACAATCCCCGCGTAGCTGATCTCCCACCAGAGCTTTAGGTGGAACGACCGATCACGCCGCCATTGTCAACCGGAAGTCTTCTGCAGACAGTTTCAAAATGACAATGGGACAAAAAAAGTAACCATTTTGTGGAGGGCTGCAGAGGAAAATGGAGGTATTTGGGCTTGTTGTCTGTGTGGTGGGGGATGCAGCCCATGGGGGGGGTCTGAAGGGGAAAAATTGGCCCCTTACCCACATGCAGTTGCTCATCCCTGTTACAGACATACCTTGCTAAGATGGCAGGCTAGGTTCTAGACCACAGCCATAAAGCAGCTATCTGAATCACAACCCTTTTTTCCTCACTCACCAGTGCATACAAAAGCCTAAAAACATATTTACATTACCATTGAGTAAGTGCACAATAGCACCTGGCCTAAAAATGATGCAAAAGTAAATTTAATAAAACATTGCCAGAATATAAGATTGAGTCATGAAGTGGATAAATGCTGTAAACAGACTGAGCTCAGATAACAAAATGGCGCTGTGCTATATCATTGAAAAGTGCAATACTGTATTAGCAAAGCGCTCTAAAGCAAAGTACCTCAAAGCAAGGTATACCTGTATAAGGTCATCATCTTCTAAATATCTTTACTTAGAGAAAGACTAGTTGCTGCATCTCCCATCTTTTTTTTTCAAAATTGGGAGTCAAAAGAAGTAGGAACCCCGTGGCTAGAAACAGTATGTGGTGCTTTTGTGTCTGTGCCCACTGATCTCGCCTTGGAAAATTGGAATAAAGTGTGTGTGTGTGTGTGTGTGTGTGTGTAATCTGTGTCCTGACTTGCTCAGTGCTTCCAGTGGTTAAACAGAGAGAAACCAGCAGTGGTGGTTGGTGTCTTCCATGTCATTGGGGCAGTGAATAGCGCTGAGTTTAGTGACTGAATTTTAAAAGACTATCCAGGGTGCTGAACCCTATCCCCAAAATAATTTTGAACCATGGATACCTCATTTAAAGTTCAGACAAAACCCACAATGGACTGACATTGAAGCCTTCAGTGCCATGGATGCATTTTGCATACTACTGTCTACTGTGACCTGTGGCTTTGAATTTTGTCTTATACCCATTTATGGGTGTTCATCAGTATTCTGTACTGAAGCAGGACATTTGCTTTAAAAGAAAATTTTGCCTTCTTAAATCAGATTTTCTTTAACTGAATTGTTTGCAGCTTCTTTAACACATAAGAAGTGGTACTCTTAATATTTTTCTGTCTCAATTCATCACTCCCAAAATATGCTCTGTATTTAACTGATATTAAAACAAAGGTAACTTCAAATGTCATTACCAAAGGAACTCACATTGGGCAACAGATACCTAGAATTCTGAATATGACCATAATTCCTAGGGTTGTTTTGCTTGTTTGTTTTGAGCTAGAATGTTTTCATTCTGTACATATATGACTATAATTCCTAGGGTTGTTTTGCTTGTTTGTTTTGAGCTAGAATGTTTTCACATGTACATATATTAATTCTTGTACAGAAAGGAAACTCCAGTGCTTCTGGTCTGTTTTAATTTGGAAAAGAAAATTACGTGCTGGAGGAAAAATGGCTCTACTTGCAAGAAAACATAAAATGCCCAGCAACTACACTTTAATTAAACCTTTCTCTGTGGCTTGTAGAGTTTATGCGGAATCCATGTGTTGATGCTGGCTTGATCCCACCTCTGGTGCAGCTCTTAAACTGCAAAGACCAGGAAGTGCTTCTTCAAACAGGGCGTGCCTTGGGCAACATATGCTATGACAGCCGTAAGTATTCAAATATCAATGTTTGGGGAAAGGGGTTTAAGTCTGTTTCTTGTTGTTCATTTTTTTTCTTTCTTGTTTTGTGGATGGCAGTGCTGATTTCTGTGAGACATCTGTGAATGCTGTCACAATTAAGCATAACTTTGTATGATAGCCTGTCAAAAGAGTCCCCTTTTTTAAAAATGAAAGCAGACAGATCCTTGGCAATTATCATGGGGTTTTGTGGACAGAGATAGACAAAATGCTTTTAAAAATGAAGACTTGTCTAATTTTGTTTCTGTAGGAAATATGAATAGTGTCAACAGGTGCTATACTGTTGTTTTCCAGCCCAGGTAATAAAACTGAATGGCATTCTGGTCACATTTGTTTCTTATTGATTGGTATATTTGGTGGCACAAATGAAGTGGTCTGTTGGCACTGTTATGCAGTTCACTTGCTTACAGTAGTGTGGATTTCATCATCTGCTTTGTAGATAGCTCTGCTTTCTAATGAAATGTTAGGCTTGGGTTGGCCACTTAATGTGTCACCCCCAATAGGAGGATATACGTCACTAAAAACAGAGAGCAAAAGAAAATACAAATTTGCTTAAACTTACATATTCTAATGTACTGTATATGTGTAGAGGGAAGATAAGGAATTATGTCTAGCATCCTATTGCTCTTTAACACCCTGTAAGTTCCCTTATGTACCCAGTTGTACTTTTTTGGCCATGGCATGACATCCATATTCAATTCACAGTTGTATAAGTGGAGTTTTGCAAGTGTAGCTGGTTCACATGTCCTTGCACATTCTTGGATGGTGCAGAACTTCTCATCAGTGCCTTCAGTATAGCACTTGATTCACTGGGATTGTGGAAAGAGCAGGCACATTCACAGGTAGGCAATTGTTTGGACAATGGTGATATTCAGCAGAGGTGTGGTGTAAGGCAACCATCATTTAACTATGCAAGCACAATGGAGGATCTTGCCTTATTTTTATAATTTAATCAGAATTGCATTATGCAAACACAATGGAGGATCTTGCCTTATTTTTATAATGTAAACAGAATTGCAGTACATCTCACCTGAATGGAGGAAACAATGACCAGGTAGCCTGGGTGCCTGCTGAGGCCTGGTATCCAGGAGCTAACTGTGGATGGACAACTTCAAGGTCTCAGATCTCCCTTCTTGTAATTATTCATTTTTAAATTCATTTGGATGGGATAGCCAAATAGAAGATACTTGTAAAAAGAGGACTGTTCCATGGTAACCCTTCAAGTAGAGGATTGCCCTGCGTAAATGAACACACATTACCCATAGCTGATTGCGTGTATATATGTGGCCTCAAATTGCCTGTTGACTTGTGGCAACTCCATGAATTTCATAGGGTTTTCTTAGGCATGGAATACTCAGAAGTGATTTCGCCAATTCTTCCTCTGAAATATAGCCTACAGCACCTGGTATTCATTGGTAGTCTCCCATCAAGTACTAACCAGGACTGAGCCTGCTTAGCTTCTGAGATGAGGCAGGTTCTGGTGCCTTCAGGGTATTTAAGCAGGCTCCTAGATGACTAGGGGTGTGGAAATCTGTCAGTTTCTTTATAATTGAAACTGATATAGTGAAATGCCACTGACATTCTCAGTCCATCACAGTTCCCTATCAGGTTGTACGACTTCCTCTTCTTAAGCCCTTGCAGAAATTTGTGCATATTATAGTATACATTTTTCCCTAATATACACAGTTTTCTATACCTTTATCTTATTTTCTAAAGCATGTTTGTACACAATACAATTTTCAAATACATGTATTTTTAGTTGTGTAAATTTTTGAAATGTGTACATATTGAAATGCACATTTTAAAAATGGTTTTATGCACATTTTTCTCCATCAAATCACATTACTAGCCTTAGAAATGTATGGATTGCCAAGGCAAGATGAGTTTCATCCTGTAGTAGAATCCCAACTTATTTATTTTTCATCCTTGGTTTAGGTTATTTGGGAAGCATGAAACAGCCAGTCTATAAAATGTGAGGGGCAATTGTCTGTATGCTCTTTTTTTAATTGTCCTTAGGATCATACTGTGGCTAAAAACATTAAAAGCACTTGTAAATAATCCCTCTTAACAACCAAACAAGACATTCTGTGGGAATCTTTTTTTTTCTGGTTCGAATAACACCGTAGTTCTGAACTTGATTATAAATTGTACACACATTATTTGCACAGCTATTGTGGTTAACACATTTCGCAGATGAATTTTGCCATCCAGAAATCTAAATATTTTGGTGACTAGCCAGACAGTAGATTCTACTGTGTAAGAATTTCAACTTCCTTAAGTGAAGGTAAGGATGTGTTTTGATTCTCCAGTGGCATATATCTGAAGTCTGCAAATAGGAAGTTGGAATTTTAATAGCCTGTGAAACCTTGCTCTTTCAGTAGCTGTTTTCTCAAGTTATATACAGTGAGATAGCTTCTCCCATACCCAGGTGAGTTGGGCTACACCTCATGCCATCTCCTGCCAGCTGGGCTGGGAATAATAGGAATTATAGTTTGAAACTTCTGGACGAGAACAGATTGGACAGCTGGAATAAGCACCATTAAAGCAAAAGAAAAGAAAAAAGGAGTATGTGGTAGATTGTGTCACTGTGTAGGTTTTACTGGATAAAGATTGCAATGGCAATAAAGGTTTACTGATCAGTAAAATACTGTCAGTAGGATCATCATTTTGCTGATCTGAAGTTTTTAAGTTCCCTCCAGGAAATTTATCAGTTTTTGCATTGCTCAGCACAGTACTATTTTTTTCTCCTTGCTTAAGTTCTGCCAATAAACAAAGTGATTTAACTCTTACACTCATTTTCATGTACAGATTTGACATTTTATTAAGAATACATTTTTATTTTACCATAAACTTTGTTATTAGCAGAACACCATTTTATCTTGTAAGAATCATTGCAAACTAACATGTTAACTCTCACATTTTCCACATGGGGAACTATTTTACACATATTTCTATACACAGTGAAGTGGTAATCCCTGAAAGAGAGATTTACTGTGTGAAGAAATAAAAGTGAACCGGAATAGATGGCTGTGTGGGCTCATAAAGAGAAATAGGGGAACTGGGAAAGTCCTACTGTGTCCTTGTGAGAGCAGGTCAGATGTGAATGAAGGATTTGGGGGATTTGAAACTTAGCCTTCATATAATTTCTGCCTGGTTCTATCCTTCCTAGTTAAGGGGTCATTGATCAATCAAAATGGCAGCTCTGATTTGTTATGTCCAGTAAATTCCTGATTCAGTTCTGTGTTTGTGGAAATTGCTATGGAAGTGAAGGCCGACAAACAGCATTATATACAATGCTTGAGAAAAAGTTTAGTGCTGATTCTGACAGTCGCATGTAGCATATTCTAGCAATGTGACAGTCTCAACAGAAAATATGCAGCTGCTAAAAATTAGAAAGGTCATCTGTTCATGGTATATACGGATGTTATGTATGCATACATGCATGCGTGCATGCTCACTAAGTTTGTAGAAGTTCCATCAGTGTTGCCAGAAAACAAATCTCTGGCCAGTTACAGAAATGAACAGTATTTGTAGAAATTATTAACTTGTTTAAAAGCTGAAGATTCTTCTTCTTCACTTGAGAGCATTTTCTATTAGCAAGATTGTTAGGCCATTTATTGTCAAGCCTAGGTAATACAATTTCAAATCACACATCCGTGATATGATCTCTGTATACCTATAGGGGTCATAATGAAATGTATAGTCTCTTAATGGTACCAAGGCCTCCATTGAAATAGTGGATGTACATCAGTCTGTTCTGTGTACAGACAAAATAAATCATTTCATTGCACAATTCATAATGGGCTGGATCTAACATCTGCTTTCCATAGTAATAGAGCTTTCTCCAATATCAAGGACCCTACTTCCCATCCCTGAACAGGGCCTGCTGATCATCTTTGTAGCATTTCCAGGAACTGAGATGGAACTGCCCAGCGTGGAGGTGGAGGACAGTTTGTCCATTTGCATGCATGTAGATCTGGATCCTACCTGCTTGATTTATGGGCTTCACTGCCACAAAATATAATAGCTATTAGTTTAGACAGCTTTAAAAGGGGGTTGCAAATGC
Source organism: Gambelia wislizenii (assembly GCA_030847615.1). Taxonomy (NCBI): domain Eukaryota; kingdom Metazoa; phylum Chordata; class Lepidosauria; order Squamata; family Crotaphytidae; genus Gambelia; species Gambelia wislizenii. Next base: position 30,297,471 of record JAUMIR010000005.1, read on the forward strand.
ATTGATGACTAGGAGGTGGCCTGCTGTTGGTCATATGAAACCTCTGTGTTCCAAAGCAGAATGCCACTGAGCACCATTCAGCAGAGAGGGGGGAAACAACAGAGGAGGGCTGCTGGGTTAGTGCCCTGTTTGTGGACTTCCCAAAAAGCAACTGGTTGGCCATTGTGGGAAGCAGAATGCTGAATTCGGTAGACTTTAAGTCTAATCCAGCAGTTCTTTGTCCATTCAAGGCTCACTACAGCTGAAATCTGAGCAGTTCCTGGAAGCAAAGATCTTTTAAATTGGCCTGACATTTGGTGTTTGGTAGGGGGGTGGAGGGAGAAAGAAGATACTTCTAGTAGACTCTTTTTGTGTTCATTTGTAAACCATGTTTTGTCTGTCTTGTATGAGGTCAAATATACTTCAGAGCGTAGTTACTTTCAAGAAATCATTGCGAGCCTATTGTGAATTGGAGTTAGAAAGTCTGGTAGAGCTATAGATTATTTTGGTGCATATTCTTCAGTTCTTGCCTGCTTGGTAGCTGTACGTTTCAGAAACAGTCCTATCTGAGCCTCATTGGGGGGCTGTCAAATCCTATTAATGTGACATTAACTGCCAACACAGTTGGCCACTGTGAGGCCTCTACTGAGAAATTTCCCTCTATTGTTACCCCCTTGTGCCCTACATTGTTACAAAAATTTAATCCTCCCCAAATTCCAGTAACTCTCACATCCTCAGAGAGTAATCTTCACCATTTTGCCACATTTTCAGGGATTTTCTCCACTATACTTTGTAAGGCCTAAAAACTTACAAAGGGGGCCCTTGGGAAGGATGCAAAAATGGGACTCACTTTATGATCCCCTGCTCTAAGTACTATATATGGGTCCAGGTAGGAATCTTGGCTATGATGACCAGGGGCCCTTTCCACACTACACAGTTACAGCACTGTAATTCCATGTTTACTACCATGGTAACATCCCATGGAATCTTGGGAGCTGCAATTTAGTAAGGGCTATTTAAAATTCTCAGCCAAAGCACTCTATGGGCTTCACAAACTATAAGCCCCTAGATTCCATAGGATGCTGCCATGACAGGTAAAATGGAATCATAATGCTGTAATTGTGCAGTGTGAAAGAGCCTCTAGCCCATGTCGATCGGACGCCACTATCAAGAATATTACTGCTAATGGGCCAGTTCAGAGAAAGAGATCCAGTATGGGAAACCTTGGGTTCAGATCCCCACCCAGCCATGAAATTCACTAGGTATTGTAATCACTATCTTGATCAACTTGATCAGCTGTCTTGATCAACTTGGAGGGAAGGCAAGAAGGATACAATTGTAACAATTAAATGATTGCATCCCCATCTCTAGAACTACAGGAGGTTTCTGCTCCTCTTCTACTCTGGTAGTCTGGTAAAGCTTTTTTACAGCAATTCCACTCACTACTGGATTTAACCTTGCAGTTGCTCAGTGGCTACACCTTTCTCAGATCACAACAATGGGCTACATAAGCAAGTGGAGGAATAATCATCCTGTGATGACTCTTCCCCCCAGCCCCTGTTTTAAACTCTCTTCCCTGTCTGTGAAGGAAATTGTTCTTGAAACGTGAGCTGGAAGAGCAGCGAGAACAGAAGTCAAAGAAGCTGTGTTCATCTTGGAGTAATGTGACACCTTAGAGACTAATTGTTCTGTTGCTACAGGAGTTTTCATAGGCAATAGCTGACTTCATCAGCGTCTCTAAGGTACCACAGCACTTTCTATATTTGTTCTTTTCCCCTTTGCAAGTTGGCCTTAAAAAATAGGTGTCTGTATGTGTATGTATATATGTGTGTGTGTGTGTTTCTAGACACACTCACAAGTGTCTAGAAACAATATAAGGTTTCAGTGAAAAAACACAGGCTTTTTAGATGGCCTAAGATTCAAGCCCTGTCACCTCTGCTTTAAATAGTCTCAGAAAGCAGAGCTGAGAGATCTGTGCTAAAGTCATTGCACGACTGCTGTCAGGCAAAGTAGGCACAACCAAGCTACATAGACAGAGGTCCAGTTCAGTTTCCTCATACGGGTATTTGTTAATACTATGCACAAAATACATTGCTCCAAATGTGTAATATAATGTAAGTACCATCAGCCCTCCGTATCCACAGATTCTGCATCCATGGGTTCTACCATCCACGGCTTGAAAATATTTAACAACAACAAAAAGTCCAAAAAGCAAACCTTGATTTTGTCATTTTATATAAGGGAAACCATTTTCCTCACTACATTGTATATAATGGGACTTGAGCATCCATGGATTTTTGTACCCACGGTGGGGCCTGGGATCAAACTGCAGCAGATACCAAGGGGCCACTATAGTCATAACTTAGACAAAGCAGGAAATTTAGAACATTTAAGGAGAAGTCCATTCTACTCTTAAAATTAGCTGAATCATTGTCCATTTGGGATGTTGTTAGTCTCTGCTGAGAAGCCAGTGTTACCAGTAGAGTAGGCTCTGGAAAGATTTTCCTTCCACTTTAGGTGGGATGGCAACCTAACTTTGCTTAGAACATTTCCATCAAGTCACTTTTACCCCCTTTTAAAAGTCCAGGCTGAGAGACTTGGGTGAAAACAATGGAAAGATAAGACCAATAGTAAACTGGAAACCAATATTTTAAATATTTTCAATGTATCACTTAAGAACTGAAGAAGGAACTTGTTCTGGCTCAGTTAAGGATTTTGGGATGAAGCCCTGCCCTTCAGTATCACCTGTTTCTTTTGTTCTACATCTCTCACAGTTGCTTATTTAGATCTCATTTCAAAGTCAAGAACATGTACAGAACAGCAATTAAAATTACTTACCCTTTCAAAATATATTTTACATAAGTGAAATTCTAATTAGTAATTTGATTATCTTTGGATAAAAGTATAACCAATGTTCTTTTTCTATGACTAGGAAGCAAAGTGGCAATATTGGCGTAATTATTATATATTTGTGTTAAATATCATAACTATGTGAAAAAGTGTAAGAAAGCCATAATATTACAAATATGAAACTTAAATTAATGAAATAAAAAAATCCTTCATGAACTTCATTTGGGCTCCATTTTTGTCTTAACTTGATCTTATTAAAATTTTACATTTGAAATATATGTAGCTGTTGGAAAATGCCTTGTTATGAAACAAGTTCACCTTGAATTGCACATTTTTATTTTATTAGCTCTCATTCCTACACCTTAATGTCCCTGAAATGTTACTTAATAATACACGCTGTCATTTACCTTCCCCATTTTTTTAACAATACAAAACTGAAGTAGACATATTGTTGGAAGTTGTCATAGTCCATGACTTCAGACAGAAGTTGTGTCTGAAATATTGTCTTCACAAATTATATACAGAGGAGACACTAAAATTGCTTATAGTTCATACACTACCACAGTGCAAATCAACAATAACAATTGGCCAAGCTGGCTGGGGAATTCAAGGTCTTGACTGTACAGTCAAAATAATATGAACAGGGTGCAAACATACGGCGATCCATTCATACGGACAGACACATAAATATTAGAAGGGGGGCAGTCAAATCCACCGCAAAGTCTGTGTGTGTTGATCCGGGGCTTCATCCAGATTTTTTAAAAAGCTCTGTACAACATAGGAATGTGTGATTGTTTGAACACTCTCATTCACACAGATACAAAGAGGCAGCATATTCTGATTGGCTGGACAAACATGGGGGTGGGGCTAGCAAAAAAGGAAAGCGCCTGCTGCTGCCATGTTGGATTTTCAGCTAGGCGAGGTTCTGGTAAGTCAATAACACAACAATCTTATACTCTTTTTTTTTTTCTTTTGTAATTACGAACTATCGCTTGTGTGCACCATGGGAAACTGTTTTTTTAAGCAGGTGGCAGATTTAAAATCACGAGTAAATCACTCATGGCTGCCATCTTGGCTAGGGGGTCATGTGGAGTTTAGGGGGGCTCTTTTGCCTGTGAAGAAAGGCTGCATCATTGCAAATGCCTGCTTTTTCTGACACATTCATATTTTCCCCCCTCATATAGACAAGACTCAAGTAACTATAGTTCAGAAGATACATTTTTCAAGCTCTGGGTGTTACCAGTATCAGATGGTCCTTGCCACCACTTCACAGGGTGTCTGAATGGGAAGGATTGCTTCCTAATTTTAAAGTGAATTGAAGAGATGAGAGAAGGAATCCTTTCAGTATCCTTGCATTGCTCCACTTTTAACTATGTATACTGAACAAAGAAAATTATATACAGTAGCACCCCCACACCCACTGATTTGCCAACCGCTGATTCAATTATCTGCAGCTGGCAACAGCAGGGGGGGTGGATGCGGGGGAGGCTTCCAGATGGCCTCCATGGCAGAAATGGTGATGGGAGGGTGAAGGGAGGGGAGGAGGAGGTCTTGTCTCCCTTCTCCCACCCTCCATGGCTCCAGTGGCTCTGATGGTGGAGGGAGGGCGAAGGGAAGGGAGGAAGAGGCCTCACCTCCCTTCTCCTGCCCCCCTTGGCTCCAGTGGCTCTGATGGTGATGGGAGGGTGAAGAGAGGGGAGGAGAGGTCTCGCTTTCCTTCTCCCTTTGCCCGGTGGGATGGCTTCCATGGCAGCAATGGCGGCCAGGGGGAAGCACTGGCTATTATCTGCAGAATTTATTATCTACGGGGGGGGGGGGCTGGAACCAATCCCCCACAGATACAGAGGTCCTACTATAGTGTTATTTTTATAAGAAAATGTATCTGAGGAGCAAAAAATGGACTTTATATTATGTTACGTGTTGCATGTTCTTTGAAAAATATATAAAAAATAGGTGGGCAATTGGCAGTGGGACCACTTCTAGTTCTGAAAAATTGATATATAGATATAGATATAAATATATAGATGTATAGATATATTAATGTTAAATGGTACAGGGGATACCTGCAACCTACTTAAAAGGTGAATCGCCACGCCTGGAGACTTCCAAGGCAGAGGAGGAAGGGGGATTCTTTTTGCCAAAAGTAGGGCAATCTTGGGAGTGTGGGCATTTTGAGGGCCACAACAATAGCCTGAGAGGGCCACATGAAGCCCCAGGGCCACACTTTACCCACCCCTGCTGCAGATAACATTGGGAATACATGAGCATGGAGCATGTGAGCTCAGATGATATCACATCGTTGATGGTTGTTGGCAGTGGTGTTGATGAATAAATACAATTCTGAAAGGTGCCCTCAAGAGCCTGATTGGCAGCAGACACTGGCTTCCCAAAAATGCTCGTAGCATAGCAATAAAATATGATATGCAATTCATAAGAAGATTGCTCTTTTACTCTATCATTCAAATTCTGACCAGATTCTTCGTGTCATACCTTGATTAAAAAGTGGTGTATAACTCTGGTACATCTCCACACATATTGGGTTGCACACAAATAATTTCCCACTGAAGAAATAAAACACAATTTCCTTCATATTGCCCATTATCCTAGTAAAATCCTGGTAGGATCAGAAACTGAAGCACATGTCCCCTTAGTGATTCATTGTGCCTTGCATTGACGGTTCATATTTCTTTTTATTTTGATTGTCATTTGCAGGGGAAATGGACATCCATTGTTACTTATTCTTTCATTCTATCACAAGATAGGGGGACAGTGAAAACGTTTCCTTGGCATAGCAGCCAGGACCCTTCTTTGGATTGGCAAGCTTGCAGTACCTGTCTGTTTCTTCCTTCTGTACTGTGACCAGACTACAGTGTCAACAGTGAGGGTAATTGTCTACCTGCTGTTCAAGGCACTCAAGTGCACATGGTGGGAAGCTCCTCATGCATCCTGTCAAAACAACCAGCATTGCTGCCTGGGCCTCAGCTGATTATTACCATTCTCAAACTCTGACATGGATTTATCTTTATCCAGTTGATCAAAATTTGTCTCCAACTACTGTCATAAAATACCGAGATTTTAGAATCTGGGGCAGAGAAAAATTGTGGGAGGATAGGCGTGTTGGTACATTGATCTTCAGTGGCATACTGACTACATCATACTTCAAACTTCTAAACCAGCAGTGAGAATGTGTGGGCCTCCTGATGTTTTGGGACTATATCTCATCATCCATCTACGCTAGTTAGGGCTGATGGCAGTTTCAGTCCAATATCATCTTGGGCGAACACACATTTCACAGTCTTGCTCTTAATGATGTCTTCTGGTCTTATGTAAACATTTAATGGGAAGATAGGACAGTAAGAGAGCCCATATGATGTAGTGGTTTGAATTTTGGATAAGGACTCTGGAAGACCAGGGTTCAAATCCCCACTCAGCTATGGAAACTCACTGGGTGACCCCGGGTAAGTCAGCCTGAGAGAACCTTGAATAAATCTTGCCAGAAAACCCTGCAATAGGTTTACCTTATGGTCTCCATAAGTCAGAAATGACTTCAAGGAATACAGCAGGACAGTCAAATTAAATTCAGTGAATTTCTTGACATTGCACCACTCATGACTACATAAATGAACAGAAACTTCCATCAGGCAGGGTGCACTCTGATCCTGTGGGTCAGAAGCCAAAGATGTCACCGCAGAATATCAATGTGCGGGTGCAACAAGCTCATCAGTTTGCCCTATCATTTAAGTTACATTGCTGCTGAAAACCATACCCTTGTCTAGACTTGTAAAATGGGGTGAAGGGGTGAGAGATGTCTACTTAAATGCACCAAATGTGAAATTCTGGATAGATCCTTTATGAACATATATATAAGAAACTTCTCAAGATTCTGATCTTAGACATGAAAGTAACTTTGGAAAGCATTTGTATCACTTATAATGATAGCAGGGGAAAAATCCCAGAGCTTTCACTACAAGTATGTAATTTAACATTCAAATTTTGGAGCTGGAAGATTCTAACTAAATCTTTATCTTTATAAAGGCTTTCAGGACACCCTTGTTTGAGACTGGAAATACTTTTTTAATTGTATAAAATCTTCAAAGAATTACTTTGTGAGTCTTTTAAAGAATAAATAGAATGATAGAAAAACTTGCCAACCTTTTTTTTTTAAATGGGGGCACTCTTGAGGAGAGATTTTTTGCTCCACTTTCACCCTGTCTTATTAAATGTCCCCTGCTAAGAGATAGAATTTAAAAATACCCCCCCCCACTGTGCATAAAAGCCCAACTTGCTGAATCAAAATAATGGTATAGTGGGTTTCTGTTTGTTTTTAATTCCAGTTTTGGGAAATAAAGCATTCTTGTTTATTTGTTTCACAAATATTTGTTGAAGCTAATTGGCTCACTAATGAAATGCATTGTATAGAATTGAGTGCATTAATAGCTACTGTTAAAATAGTATATTTTGCCATTGTTTAGACAGGGTAAAGAAAAGAAAAGCCAAGTGAAAAAGGAAAGCAGTATTGGCTCTGGTACCTCAAAAAGGCCAAAGATTCCAAAAACACTATACCAATGATACCTTGAATAGTAGTTTGGCATGCTATTCATATTTTTGTTAGTGGGGAGTGGTTTTTATTTATTGCTCCAGAATACACACTTGAAAGTAGTTCTGTAGGCCTTTCTTTGTTCAGTTCTGTACTAAGCCAAATAAGCCTTCAACTACTGTGTCTTGAGAAAAAACTGGATTAGTCTCAGATCCAGTGACGGGCTTATAATGTTGTCACTAATTAATGCCAGTCACATGGAGTTTTTATTATAATACTACCATTTGTGCAAAGAACAAAATTGTCTCTAAAAGTTTCTGATATATTGTAACAGAATGACCAAATTTTAGTGTCAATAGTGATTAGCTACAATAGCTAAATAGTAGTATCTTTCAAACTGAAGATTTGCAGCTCAGAGACGGAGCACATACTTTGCATATAAAGGTGCAAGATTCAGTCCCTAGCATCTCCTGGTAGCGTTGAGAGCTCCACCCAAAAACCCTGAAGAGCCATTGCGCTTGGTGTGTCTCAATTTTATGATATCCTCCTGTGTTCTTCACTTCTTATGAATACTACTTGCTGAAGGGAGCAGGCTGTTATCCTCAGTCCCTCCAGTGGTGCCATACAGGCAGTGGTTCTTAGTGAAGCCACTAAGATATCAGAATCCCCCCCCCCCACGCACACACCCTGGTTATATATATTGACAAAACAATTTTGGCTCCTTCCCAAAATACAGTCTAGGGTGTTTATAAATGTTTGAATAATTAACAAATAAGAAGCTCTGTGAGATACATATATAAATGCTCAGATCAATAAGAAGGGAATGGGGAACTGGGGGGCTGAAAGAAGAAATGACAGGTTTATTAGGTAGGATTTTTATTTATGAATATAGTTGTCCCTTCACATTTGCTGGAGTTTGGTTCCAGGACCCCCCGTGAATACCCAAATCCATGAATACTCAAGTTCTATTATATGCAATGGCATAGCAAAATGTTGTCCCTTATATAAGATAGCAAAATCAAGGTTTGCTTTTTGGATTATTTTTTAAAGAATATTTTCAAGCCATTAATACTTAAATCCGTGAATGCCAAATCCATGAATGTGGAGGGACAACTGTACAGTACAGCCCATGTATCCACAGGGGATACGTTCCCAGACTTACTGTGGATACCAGAAATTGCAGGTAATAGCAAACCCTATTGAATGAATGACTTCCAGCCCAAGCATACCATAGTCATGCTGGAGGACTAATAGATACCTAGATACCATATTTGGGGGGGTGGTGGTGGTAGGTGAATCTGCGGATACGGCTCCTGCAGATACAAGAGTCTATCTTCAATTTCCAATTGATGCATGTGAAAATTACATTCTATTATTTCCTTAGAATATACTGTATTTTTCCTATCACGTTTGGCATTTCTCATTGATTTGGGCATAGAAGACTGCAGACATTAAACAGAACTATCTATTTATTATCAATTTTCTCAGGAGGTGTATTGATGCAGACTTGAAGTTACGGTGGCGACTTGCTCATAAGCTTTACAAGTTTTTTCTTTCCTTGTTTACACTACTTCAAAAAAAAAAAATCCCACACAGCAATCACATATCTAAAAACACACCTAACACCTTCCAAACTACTAGACTCTAGTAACTAGAGGAACTGGGAATTTTTTTGTGTGGGAGTTCATTTGGCTGCTGAATTTGACAAGGTAACAAGCAGAGAATGTGACAAAGCAGCATATTCTGAACTTATTTTGACTGGGATTTAGTGGGTGTATTTTTGAACAGCTTGGGTACCAGTACTTTAGAGTCAGAAAGACAGAGAATGGGGCTTATAACTACTGTAGTACCATGTGTCATTCTATATTTACAGTGTGTGTGTTTTTCTTTAAAACAGAAGTGCAGTTGGCCTTCCATATCCACAGATTCTCCATCCACATATTCCATGAACCATGGCTCAAAAATATTTTTAAGAAATCCCAAAAGCAAACTTTGCTGTTCACTGTTTTATATAAGGGTTGTCATTTTACTACACCATTGTATATAATGGGCTTGAGCATCCACAGATTTTGCTATCCACAGGGGCTTTAAAACCAAATCCCAGTGGATACTGAGGGCCCACTGTATATTATTGGTCCCTGCATAGAGCTTAAAATAAAAATATCTGGCAGTTTTCTGTACTCCAAATTATCATTAATTGGGTTGGATTTTAAGATCTGGGAATAGAACTTCACTTAGAAAATGAAGCACCTTCAGTTACCTCTGCAAAGGGAAAGAGAGTAGGGAGGCCATTTTTGCTGATTTCCATTCTCTTGTAGCCCTTAAAAATCTACTTCTGCAGGTGGGCGGTTATGCAGGAAATGGAGGATCAGCAAAAACTTCCTCTCGCCTTCATTTTATTATTTACTAGCTAAGCTGTGCCAGTGGTGCTTGAGTCCATATCTAAGACATCAAAATGGCACCTCCCGATTTCCCATCAGCCCCCATTTTTAAATACTAGGAATCTTACCTGCAATGCCTCAGAGTTCTGTGCCCATCTTTTAACTGTAGGAATCGTAGCTGCAGTTCCTGGACTTTCACTTGTCATCTTGCCTTTCTTTCCTGCCCCAGGAATCTTTCATAGTAGTGCTTCAGAGAGCCTTCTATTGTTTTCTAGCTCCTTAAAAAAAAAAATCTCCCTTTTTCTTCTAGGAAGCCCCCCATTTGGAATCCCAACTTTAAACTAAACACTACAACTTGGGTGACAACCAAAAACAGTGTGTCAAATTTTACCATGTTCTGATGAGTTATGGCAGTCCCCACCTCCCTTGATTCTAGGAAACTCCCCTTTTTGACTTGAAACAGGGCACTGCCATGAGGATAACAACCAAACATACTCTGTCACATTTTATGGTGTCTGCCACAGTTTCCAGAGGTAAGTTGTAATTGCCTCCCTTCTTGGCTTCTGGCAGTTTTCATTTGCATGTGGAATTCCAGCGTGAAACTTGGCAGAGTGATTTGGACAACAGTCAAAAACATTCTCATCAAATTTGGAGGTATTTAGCATCTTGTCCTGATGAGCTGTGGCTATCACAGGCAGATAGGCATGTGTTCTCTTTTGTTATTGCACATGTTCCCTTAGTTTATTCTGTTTTTTTAAACTGAGGCAAGAAATAATGGATTTGTAATCTAGATTACAAATCAAGAATCCTACTTGAAATATGCTTGGTGGGCAAAAATTCTGTAAACATAAATCAGTGTCAGTGAATCATTCGACATTCTTTGAACCCCAAACAGCATTATAGGGATCTTTAAAAATTTCTGCGTGAAGAACTGCAAGAAGTGAAAATGGAAATTAAACAAGAGATGAAAAAAGAGCTTAAAAGTATAAAAGAATCTATAGATAAAGTGACAGAAGACTCAAAGAAACTTAAAGAGAAAGTAAATACAATAGAAAATAAAGTAGAAACTATTAGAAAAAAATAGAAGTACTGGAAGAGAACAAAGAACAGGAATTGGATGAACAAGCTCTCCAGGAGCTGAGATGGAGGGAAAATTGTCTGAAACTAAGAGGTCTTAAAAGAGCAACCAGAAGAAGATTTATATAAATATTTCATAACCCAAGTTAGCAAAGTTTATGGGGAAAACTAAGACTCAATTTGAATGGGAGATAGATAAAATGTACAGACTGCCATCCAAGATTACAAAACAGAAGAATCTTCCAAGAGATATTGCCATTTACTTTGTGCGCAAGAAGACCAGAGATTTGTTGCTACAAAGAAATTATGAACAAAAATTGAAGGTAGTGATGTTTTATTATTAAAGGACATTCCAATGAGAATCCTTAAAAAAAGAAGAAATTACAGATGACAGAACAACTACGATTAAATGGAATTTGATACAAATGGGAAAGGGTGGAAGGAGTCTCCTTCAGATTTAAACAAAAAAAACTTTAGAATTAACTCGATGCAGAAGATAGAAGAATTTCTAGAAAAATACAAAAAATATTTGAAGCCACATTATAGAGAAACACAAGACCATAACCAACAAGGAGAAGGAGCGACAGGAGAAGATCCAGAGAAAGAAGGAGAAGAAGAGGAAGAAGACCCCCAGCAAGAAGAGGAAGAACATCAAGAAGAAAAACAAGAAGGAGAATAGGTGCTCTGAGACAAATAAACCACTTCTGAAATAAAATAAATACAAAGGTAAACAGAATTAATAAGAAGAAACAACAAGACTAGATTAAAATTAAACAAGCAAGATGCATTTAAAGATATTAACTTGGAATGTCAAAGGATTAAATTCCCCAGAGAAAAGAAAAAAATATTTCACTTTCTAGGGAAGAGAAAATATGACATAATTTGCCTACAAGAAACCCACATTAAGAGGAAAGATGTCAACTTGATAAGAAATACCAAAATAGGGCAGGAATATGTATCCACAGCAAATGAGAAGAAGAGAGGAGTTGTAATCTATGTAAACTGGAGAATTCATGCTCAGGAATTATACAGTGACCCAGGAGGCCAGTATATGATAATAGAAGCTAATATCCAGAACAAAAAAACATTGATTCTGGGTCTCTATGCTCCATTAGAGAAGAAAAGTGTGTTCTTTGGGAACTTAATGAAGAATGTTTTGCAGTTTGAACATGACCGGTTAATTTTATGCAGAGACTGGAACGGAGTAATATCTCCAACTTTAGATAGAAGCTCCCAGAATTGAAGAATCATTGCAGGGAGTACTTGAGGACGGTTAGAACTACCTGACACGTACTCCCTGCCTCTATTTAACATGTTTCTCTGTTCTAGTTGAGAAATCTGTAGCCGTTTGCCACAGAAAGGGAAAAGGTGTTTTACGTATTGGTTAATATTTTGGTTAAATAAGATTAGAAATAATGTGATACATCTCTCCTTGTGTTATATCATCTACACTCAAAGAATTTGGTTTCTGGCTATGTTGCCAGCAACAAGAAAACTTAAGTGTCTTTTAAATGTAATATTCAAATGAATAAACTGTTCATTAGAAACCAGAATCAAAAGGTTTTGGTGGGGTTTGCAAGTACAGTAGGACCCCTGTATCCACTTGGGATTGGTTCTGGGGGAAGAGGGGTGTGGATATTGAGAACTGTGGATCATAGTGAACACCATTGAAAATAATGGGACTTCTGGTTTAAAATACCATAGAGTTGCCTTGGAGGACCTAGAAAAATGGCTAGAGAGGACCCATTTTCTAGGAAGACTATGGTAGGTGTGCTGTTTTGAATCCCATGGATAATTGAATCAGTGGATAATGTATCAGTGGATATGGGGTCCTACTGTAATCCATGCTGTGATTTGCCTGAAACTGTGTTTAAAAGCATTCCTCTTAATGTGCCCCCTCTTTCCACCCCATAAAAACAGGAGTGCTGATCAGTTGAAAGGCAACTTGCAATAGCTCTAAATCAAAGTTGACTGAGCAGGTTGAAAATTAACTATAATTTGCCTATATTTTGGAAACTCGTACCATGGTTTTGGTCCTAAGTTGTGGTAAAACCGTTCAACTATCTTTTTTTTTTTTATGTAACTCATTCAAAGTTACGTTATCCTTTCCTGCTGGTGAAATTTCTTATTAAACAACTGAGCATTTTTCCTCCTCACATAACAGTGCCTTGCAGGTTCAACAAGCTGGTGTTTATAAAGCTGTGGAGGCGAAGGCTTAGCATCCATAGGTTTTCCATGGTTTTTTTCTGGGCTGTGAGGCCATGTTCTAGAAGAGTTCATTCCTGGCGTTTCATCTGCATCTGTGGCTGGCGAAACATCAGGAATGAAGTCTTCCAGAACACGGCCTCACAGCCTGGGGGAAAAAACTATGGAAAATCTATGTTTATAAAACTCTTCTGCACTTTTGTATGGAAAACCTATTTGCAAACGTTGTTTTATCTCTGGTAGCACAGACCTTTATTTGCTTTTTGAGGACTTTTTCTCTCTCCAAATAACTAACTCTTTTTTGCCCCCCACCCACAGGTGGTCTCTGTGTATATTTGCCATGCAAAATCCCCCAGAGTGCCCTCTGTGGTACTTCTGCTAAGCAGGATTTACCCAAATTGTCCTAAGAAATATGTGGGGTCCTGAAGAGGCCTAAGTCCTGCTCTTCATTTTTTTTTTGCTTCCTAGTAAAGCAGTAGTAGGGAATCTTTTGCTTTCCAGATGTTTTGGAGCAGTGGTTCTTAACCTGTGGTCAGTGGATCTCCAGGGGTCCACGATGTCCTCACAGGAGGTCTACAAAGGCTTAAAAGTTGCTTGCCCACCTCCTCCCCGCAGTGGAGTGGCCACATGACAGGAGCCAAGGCTGGCTTGGCCTGTGCATTGCCATTCAATCCATTCCAGCCACAAACTTGCAGGAAGAAGCAAGAGAAAAATCTTTCCTCCCTCTCAAGTGCCTCTGAGGGAAGGTTTAATAAAGGATGCTTTAATTGTATTATTATTATTATATCTTGAGTTAGTCTTGGGAGTCCACAACAACAGATATTTAAAAGGGGTCCCTGGTAAAGAAAAGGTTAAGAACCACTGTTTTAGACTACAATCTTCAGAGCCTCTGTTGGCTGAGGCTTCTGGCAACTGATGTCCAAAAACCTGAAGCACCAAAAATTCCACACTCTTGCAAAAGATCTTTCTCCCACCCCTTGGCGTACTTCCTCAGTGAGAGCAGTCTGGTAATGAGCTAGTGGTAATAAAGAAAGGATTGAGTACTCTCCCCTCCCAATACCCTGTAGATTAGGGACTCTGGGATGCTTCCCACTCACACTTTTATAGGTTCATACTTTGCAAATATTATCCTTCAGATAAGGTGCATGTAGCACCTTTGCCCTTCTGCCTTGTAGATACATTGGTACAGTCCATATTATGATTAAAATGGCCAGGATCTAGTGGTTTCTGTCAGTAGAAACAGGAGGGGAGTGATTCCATTGTGGCCCTTCAAAACCTGCTACAGAGGGCTGGAAAACTCTCCAGAGCAGGTTTTCAGTTGGTTGCAGGGAGGTGGGTGTGAAAGTGAAATCGTGCTAATACCCCGCCATTTGCGTGACGTTGGATTTTGGCCACAGTAGCACTAACAATCCAAGACCATCTTTCTTTTTTTATTATAATTGTTATATTTGGAACTCATAAGTGCCTTTTTAATTTTATTTTTTAACTTGACTCTTTGTTTTACAGATGAGGGCAGGAGCGCAGTTGACCATGCAGGTGGGGCACAGATTGTAATAGACCATTTAAGGTCACTGTGCAGTAAAACAGATCCAGCCAGTGAGAAGCTCTTGACAGTCTTTTGTGGCATGCTGATGAACTATAGCAATGAGAATGGTAAACAAAAATGCTAAAAGCAAACCCTTTTGTCTTAAATACAATTTTAAATAAATACATAAAGGTGCATATTGTTTTTAAAATCCAGCAAACAAAGTTGCTATTTTGCTACAAGGAAACTAGTGCTTCCCATTGTGTTAATAAGAGTAGTGTTGACATTACTAAATAACATTAGAGCACTGCGTACTCTGGTTCAGCCCTCTCTCTCTCTCACACACACCCATATGCATTGTTTCTATGTGTACATTAAGTTTCCTGACATATAGGCTATTGCATTGGTTTCAGTGGAGGGAGCTATTTTGCATGCACAAAAGTCTCCTCTGCTGAAATGCATGGGACAGCTTTCAGAGGCAAGTGAGTTGTGTCTTTGGAGGGAGTTGGATGGCCATCAACATTGTTCATCTCTCCCCCCATCAATGGCTCAGTCTAGACATGCACTGTTTATGCGCTTCATAAATAGTGGCTTATGAACATTAGGCTAATGCACACTTCCTCCATGCTCCTCTTCCTTCTACATGCAGGCTTCAGCATGGAGACCCTTTTGTTTTAAATCCTGCTTCAGGCATGCGGAAGTGCACTAGCTCAGAACAAAGCAGGTTATAGTTCCAGAGTTGGTGCAGGAGCAACATAGAGGAATCAGTGTGTGTGTGTGTGTGCATGCGCAAACAAACACATGATTCTGATGCACTTTCTCAGCTTCACAAACAATTTTTTGTAAAGCCAAGAATGTACATCCGAATCAGAAATGGGTAGGAATCTAAAGAGCCCCTATTTGGTGACTGAATATTGAAAAATAGTGGGTTTTTTTTTAAAGCAAAGAATTGTGTAAACTTCTATAATAATACATTACTGCATTCCTTAATAATATCTATGCCTCTTTTGCTTATGATCCCCAACTCTGCTGATGTTTTCAAGTCTGCAAAATCTTTCTCATACCTCTTTTTTCCTTGTCTGTAAAATGGTTTCAAATTAAAGATGTCTCTATCTTGGAAGCAGTTTCTTAGGTTCCTTCCAATAGGGATTAGTATAACTGGGATTTAAAAAAAAACCTGTTACTTGTAACAGACAGGGTGATTGGACAGCCCAAGAGGACTTGGTTCACATCCCACCCCTGACATTTGAGAATTGTTATTAAACTGGTTGTTCTGCCTAATTACCTGTGAGCACTTTTCTAAACAAACTAATTATAAATGTAAGCTCTCAAATAAACAGCTTTTGAGCAGTCCAAATAGTGTATAAATATTAAATGAGCTACTTATTCCATCCAAGAGGAAAATCTGCATTGCTGCTATCCTCATATTTTACCTGTATCTTTCTCTTAAAAAAAAAACAAAAAAACTTTAGGGACTTCAGATATTTCAGGTGGAAGTGTGTACCTGCATGTATATATGTTTTGACAGGGTAGCAAGGCACCCTTAGAAAATTTGCATTCCATAATATCTAAAGCATGTTTTCAAACACTGAGCTTTGTGGAGAGATTGTAACAGTTTATCCTTTTGAAGCAGTGGTGTAAAAAATGTTGCCAGAACTTACCAACCACTGAGATTTTCAAAGAGGCATATAGTGAAAACATCCTTCATCCCGAGCTCTGGAGCAAGTCTTTCACCAGGCCCAATTTAGCTGCTCCTGGATGTCTGAATCTTTGCTCCTCTGCTTATAATTCTTTTGTCAGTGTTTTAGCATCCTTCACTTCAGCACAACACCCTTCATTTTCTGTAGGAGATGATGTTTCTACCATATAGACACCAAATTACACAGTCAAGATTGATTGTGCTGCAAATGCTACTTACCGTCCACTCTTTGAATGTGCAATAATGCATTCCCACTAAAAAGACCCACACTCTTTATAAAAAAGGTCTTCAGTGTGGATTTTGTTTACAAAAAGAGAATTGGCTTGAGAAAAACAAAAGAATATTATCAACCAAATGTTGCAGCCCTAATTAGCAAAGTATATTCATTTATTCAAAACCTTGTGATATCTTGTTGAGACATTGCTTTTGTGAACATAGAAGCTGCACATGCCATGATTTTATTTATAAACAAACATATTTCTTTATTTATGTTACTTTGCAATGTATTCTCACTTCCTGATAGGAATATTCATGTTGCACCTTAACAGTTAAAGGTTGCACCCAGTTAGCAATACATTTCTCAGGGATGTCATTCCATCATCATTTTATCATCACCACCCTACCCTCACAGCTTTTTGTTGCTTTTTTCTTTCTCAAAGGACAGTCACTGGATGTACTCGTCTTTGATTGGACTGTGCTTGCTGCTCCTCCTTGTTTTTTTAAAGGGGATGGGGTAGGCTACTTTTATACACTACACAATTCCCTCAAACCACATCCTCTTGTTTCTCAGTGACCCAGGTTTTGGCTTCAGTCCTCTGCTTTTTGATGCTCCTCTGTTTGAGTTTGCTGTTAAAAAGAACAGTCACAATTGCTACAGGTTGCAGTCTACTTAGTCTCTTTGCTGCCAGTGAGTTAGTCTGCCAACTGATTAACCTATTCCTGTTTGGAAGGTGTAGGCAGAAATTCTGTTGTTAGCCCAATTGAATATACCCATTGTAGCAATAGAGTTTTCGTAAGTGTTGATTTACCATTTAGCACTTGATTCAATGGGTCTGTTCTAGCTGAGATTAGCAATTGGATTTAGGCCTCAGTGACCTAACATTGTTGAAATCATCACTTGATAGATAGAAGAGGTGACCTGGATTAATTATGCACCACATTAAAAAATATATTTTAAATATAATTGTTTAGAAAAACTGCTTTTTCTTGCTGCATCCTCTGGTGCCATGAAAAACCTGCTGAATGGGTTTTCTAGCTCTCCAAAGCAGTTTTTAGAGTGCTTAGGGGACTGCAGGAGAGAGTGGTTCGCTGATATTGGTAGCAGAAGTGGGACTCAGCTGAAGTATATCATTGGATCTTGATCCTGGTCCCTGTGCTTCTTTTGGCCTAACACAAAGACCACGGCAGCATATTCTCTTTCTAAGAGTTGAAATAATATTCAGAGTACAATTCTCTAAGAATGTTAGAAGAGCCATGTCTGAGTAGATCAGAGCCCTACCTAGTCCAGGATGCTGTTCCCATAGCGGCCAACTATATATTTATGAGAAGACCAAAATTGGTGTGAGTGTGATAGAACCCTTCTGCTTGTGTTCCCAGGCAGATGACATGCATACACAGAAGCAAAGCCTATTGAGTTGAGTGGATCTTTCTCCCAGATGAGCGTGCATAGCTGGCAGCCACAAAGTATATAAACCTATTCTATACTATGTGAAGCTGATGAGGAACAGTTGACCTTGTTTTCAAACTACGTGCATATACATATACCTGTGTGTGTGTGTGTGTGTGTGTGTATACATTATTTATACTGTAGATTCCAATTTCAATTCACATTAAAATTCAGTCTGTCAAATTTTGTCTTATCATGTATTGCCTTTGAAAAATATCTTAATAGTGTACTGTAAAACCATTGAGACGGTCTTAATCTTGCAAGTTTCCTGGAAGTATGTGATTTGAATATCTTACACTAGTTGATTTATGTTCTATCACTTTCCATTTCTCTTCCTTCTCTTGAAACCTTACCTAGGCAAAAATGGAAAGGGAATCAATATTCAAGCCATTTTTTCTCCTTTTCTTATTCTTATGTTTGCAGTGGCTTGTATTTTATTTGCATTCTGCTTGAAAGTTGTGTTTCTGGACATAACGGTAGGCAAAAATTATATATTAGTAAATACATTTCTTTTTTAAAAAAAAGAGTTATAATGTATCAGTGAAATGGCATTTTTGCACTAGACCCTATAACTAAAAAACAAAAAACAGATTAAACTCAGAGAGGGGGGAAATTGCCCTTCAAACCACAGGACCATCTCAGTAAACCACTCCCAAGGGTATTTTTAAAAAAAGCCTTTAGAAGCACCCTAGTGCAGAGCCAAGAAATACTACAAACTGCCCCTAAAAAGAATGAAGCAAGTGGATGCAAAGGCACCAGCAACTAACAAAACTCAAGGAACTATATCATGAAAACTCACATTTCTTTAGACCAATCTGGACAGGCTCTAACAGCAAGATAGACCAGTGGTCTGCCTCTCTATAGTAGCTTTCAGTGTTCTAGGGATTATCTAAACAGCAATAATGCTCCTCATAGAATTTGAGGAGAATGCAATTTGTCTAAATGCCATCCCGCATCAATCGACTATATTTGGAAGGGGAGGGCAAATCCACCAAAAACTCAACAGGAAAAACCTTAGCAGCTTTTCCCAAAGTTTTTTAAAAACTCAACAGAGAATGTGCATTCCCACTCATTGGGACAATCGATCTGTGTTCATTTGCATTCCCAATAAGAGAAGTGGAAAGCTGATTGGTCGGATGTGCACATCCGACCTGATTGGGGTGGAGTTTCCTAACAAAGAAAGCGCCCAAAACTGCCATGTTGGATCTGCCTTAGCAATCATGCGCTCAGGTGACAAAATGGCTTCCCCCCACCTTTTCCTATTTATTTAAGAGGAATATTGCCCTTCTGCACCTTAGATTTGCTTTTAAAAGAATACTGTTTGTCAGTGGCAACTGGTGAGAATAGAAACATGAGTAATTCACTCACGGCCACCATCTTGATTCGCAGGCATGCTCACTGGAATAGCAAAAGCATATACGGTAGCTTCGCATGGCTGCGATTTTGCAAAAAAAAAGAAAAAAAGTTACTTCCAAAAAATGCAAAGCTGCTTTGAATTGACGTTAGTGCACATCAATCCACACTCCCCCCCCCATATAGACCACAACTAGGAAACTGTTTACACTGACACATCTTCCTCTATATGCACACGTATCATCAGTCTTGTAGTCACGGTCTTGTCTGTGGAAGGTAGTAATTGCCTTCAAGCTACAAGTGAGGAATGTGAAGGCAGCCTGCATTCCAATAAAGTGAGCTGTAGTGCCTATCAGCATTTTTTCTGTTCTGTCCTCCCAAAGTTGAGCTTAGGAGACTGCAGGTGACACTGCGCTTTGGCAGTGTAGCAGAAAGCAAGTGCCTCCTCTGTACCACGTTCTTGTGCTTCCATATCATAGTACTGCATTTCCCCAATGAGGGAAGTGAGGAGCCACTGTAGTTCAATGGTACAGCATGTGCTTTCCATAGAGAATGTGTCTGGCATCTCCAGATAGAGCCAGATAAAAACTCCCATCTGAAACTTTGCAGAGCTACTGCTAGGGCTTGTCTGTACAAGGCAATAAGATGTGGATTGGTGTCCAATAACACCAATTCACAGCAGCTTTCATTTGTCTCCACAATTTTTTTCCAAGATCACAGGTATGCAAAGCTATCTGCATTTGTTGTTCAAACAGGCATTCCTGTGACTCAAGATGGTGGATGTGAGTGAATTACCCGCATTTCTATTCTCCCAAGTTGCTGCTAAACAGTTTTAAAAAAACCCCACAACCCTAAATCCAAGTTGCTGAAGTGTGACCTTCCACTTAAATAAACAAATAAGCAAAAAAGACTGTTTCATTGCCTCAGTGCACAATCAGTATGGTGAAAATCCAACATGGCAGTTCTAGGCGCTGCGTTGCCAGCAAGCTCCACTCCCTGCGCACCTTTGACCAATTAGCTATCCACTTTGGGAATGCGCAGCAATGTGATTCGGTTATCCTAACAAGCAGGAGTGCACATTTCTCCTGCAGTATTTTAAAAACTCACGAAAAGTCCTGAAGTCTTTTCTGGCATAGTGTTTGCAGTTTTTGCCCCCCCCCCTCCTTCCGAATACCACCATTCAACATGGGGTCTCGTTAGGACAAATGGAATTGTCTTCAAATTCCATGAGGAGTTTTTTCACCGTCTAGACAACCACCTAGTATTGAATGAAGGTACTTAACTACATGGACTAAGGATCTAAATCAGTATATGGCAGCCTTAGATGTATAATTTTGAACCTGGACAGCCATGACTCAACACGGTCTGAACCTGATGAAGAGGAAAGAGGAAGAAGAGACTGGCAGTGGGAACCTGGTATGGTGCTTTGTATCCTGTGTTGAAAGGCTGTGCTGTGTTACATAAAGATGAGTGGGAGAGAGAAGAAAAGGAAATTGCAGAACAGGGATGGGAAGGCATGCCCAGAAAATCTATTTGCAAAGCTGTGTAGCACCATCTATTCAGTTTCTTTTACTCTTATGGAACACATAGAACCCCTTCTTGTCTAGCTGGTATTTGTAGTGATACAAAAATAATGGAAGAAAACACCCTTAGGCTATGACAGGCTTCCTCTTAAATGTGCAAACTTCAGATTCATTACTGAAATTGACGAGCTCTTGACTGATATAACAAATAGATTGCCTTACTGTTTGAATTTAGCTTTCTACCAAGATTATCTGTCCTCTGCCTTCAGCATAGGTTCTGTTGGCTTGATTTATGAACAAGAGTGAATTAGAATGCTGTTTCACCACCACCCCACACCGAACTCTAGATGTCTTTAAAAACATTGTCCTATTTTTTTCATTGCCCAGACTGTAGTCTAAGTGTGCTGCAGAAATAAATTATTTTGCTGGAGAATGAAACCGAATTCAAAGAAGTCACACTTTTTGGAGTGAGTTGGACTGTGAAATGTTAGATAAGATTTCCAAAGTCAGACTCTGCTTTATCTGTTAAAGTCTCTTCAGATATCTTTTGAAGCAGTGCAGTGACTGCAGCACTATGACTTCCCTTATTCACCTTGCTTACTTTATGTTGTATTTTCACTCCTTTTATTCTGCTTTCATCACAACCCTTCCTTCACCTACACACACACACACACACACACACACACACATATGGGCTATTGAGCATATGTGGAAAAAATGATATTTACCATCAGTATGCTTTATTTTCTTGGGCTAGCTCCACTGTAGACATTCACTTTTCTCAGAGTTCTCACTTTTCTAGGGAGTTCTGATGTTACTTTGATATTGTATTTAATAACATGGCTGCTAGCTTGCTGCTGAAGTGTGGTGACTTTCTGTACCATCTAAGCTCTCATGACAAGGAGCTTGTCTATACAAGGCAAAAAGAAGCAGATTGCTCCGCAGTAAAGGCAACTTGCAGCAGCTGCAATTTGTCTTAATGGTGGGGTGTTTGTTTGGGGATTGTTTTTTGTTTTGTTTTGTTTTTGTTTTTTTTTATTTTTAGGTAGATCACAGGCACACAAAGCTATCCGTGTTTGCTTTGCGAACAGGCATGTCTGCAAATCAAGATGGCATCCGCAAGTGGATTACTCACGTTTGTACTTACCAATTTGCTGCTGCAGAACAGTTTTTTAAAAACTATTCCCAAGGTGTCATAGAGCGATATTTCGCCTTAACAGAAAAGCCCCCCACCCCTGTTTTATTGCATTAGCGCTCGCTCATTAAGGTGAAAAAATGGCGGTTCCAGGTGCTTGCCTTTTTAGCAAGCTCTGCCCCCACGCTTGTCTGGCCAATCAGCTTTCAGCTTCTGTTCGTATGGGAAAGTGAATCCAATCGGATTGTTTGTCCCAATGAGCAGGAATGTGCATTTCCCCCACTGTTGTTTAAAAACTCTGTGGGAAGCTGCAAAGGCTTTTCCTGCGGAGTATATGGCATATTTAGCCACCCTTCTTCCAAATACAGTGATACAATGTGGGATGCCATTAAGACAGGTTGTATTCTCCTCGCATTCCGTGAGGAGTATTTTTGCCATTTAGACAACTCCAAGATCTGATGTTGAGGTTCTCATGGATATATAACATGAAGTCCTCCCATGTAATCACAAACATCCAGCTTACCGTTAATGCAGGGGTGGTCAACTCTGGCAGGTCTGAGGCCAATTTTCTGCTTCTGCCCCCCCCCAGGGGCTGGAAGGTCTGCCAACACCCCCCACCAAAGAGTCTGATGTCCATTTTTTGTTTTGAAAGGGGGGGTATGCTAGTTACTGCAAAGTGCCCTGCAGCATATGTAAAAGACAAATGAGTGCTCCTGGATGCAACCAAAGTGGCACTCATTGCCTTTTTTGGCCAGAGAATGGTCAGTCCAGGAGATCTGGAGGGACTGAGATCTTCAAAAACTTCCTTCCAAAAACCCAGAGTTGCAATTAGCTCACCTCTACATTAATGCTTGTGCATATGCGAGTGGCATTATGTGCTCACCTAAAATTTCACTTGAGCGGCTGGCTCCATAAGAGCCGGGGTGAGGGCTTTATAACATCTTTTACAAGCTTGCAATCTGTAGAAGGGCTTACTCATAAATAAACTCAATTAGTGGTAAATAGTACTGTTTGTTTTTATGTTAAGATGCTGAGCCAAGCGTTGCAGTCATTCTTGGTAACTTGCCATCATCTCAAAAAACTAAAGTTACTAACCACTTTATTAAATAAGAGGATTAATGTCCTTAAATCAGGCAATTTAAGCTGAAAAGAAAAATACAAAATCTTTGCAGTGCAATCCTATTCATGTCTAATGAGAAGCACTGGGTTCGGTGGAATTTACACCAGGTTAATGTAAATTAGTCAATCAAAATTTTGGCTGCATGCTATTTATTAGTTTATTTTCTTTCTTTCCCAAGATAAGACACCTTGCTAGTGTATACCAAAAGATCTCTCAGAAGAGCCTTTTCCAATTTCCCTCCAGATATTTTTTAGAGAGATGATGTGTATTGTAGTCCAAAAAATTTGGAGGGCACCACACTGGGAGAGGCTATTGTAGAACATGACTATAGGGGAAACTCACAAGCAAAATATTACAGCAGCACCATCCACTGTTGTTTGTCTCCAGCACCAGGTATTCCAGAAGTATGTAATCCCTATTCAGATGTTCTAGAAGGAGATTAAGCACTGATAAAGTCAACATATTCTTGGGTTTGAGTCTCAGATTTTAAGAGGCCATTATCCTTTTGAAGCATTCTGAGACTTGTCTTGTCGATACAGTCAAAATAATATGAATGGGATGCGAACGTACAGCAATCGATTCATACGGACATGTGCATAAGTACGTGTTATTCAGAAGAGGGGCTGATTAAGATTTCATAATTCTGCTCAGGGGAATTCTGCCCTAGAGGAATTGGAGAGATTCCTAGCTACATCCCATTTTGCATCTTTACTTTTAAGTGCATATCAGATACTGTATGTCTTACTCATTAAGCTGAGGAACTCTTTGTTTTAAGGTTGTAGTGTTTTGGTGTGTGTGTGTGTGTGTGTGCATTAAGTACTATTTCATATCTCCTGGCCTGTGAACCATAAAACCACATTTCTGTTTGCAGGCAGCTTAAACTGGTTTTTTAAAATGAATATTGTAAATTTACCTCACTAAAAGATGGCATCATTATGGTTACACAAGACATTTCTTGAACCTTCCATTCTTGTTTGTTGTTAAACTTCCTCTTGTTTTCCTGAGCCTTTTCTATTCTTTGCATAACATTTTCTTAAGTGTCCTGAATACTTGATCTTTTGCTTGCTTGCTTTACTATGGTGCTGGGGAACCTATGGACCCATAGACATAGCTGGACTACAGTTCACATCAATCCTGATTACTGACCATGTTTAATTTGGCTGGTGGAGTTACAGCCCAGCAAGAGCTACAGCCCAGCAAGAACTGGAGGGCAATAGGTTTCTTATTCCTGCTACTATATGAAAGGGGAGGCATTTGGGGAGGAGAAAAGAGACTGTTTTGGACTTAATATTACTATAACTAATACTGTTCACTAAACTTACCTAATATTGCAAATAATCTGGAATTGTGCAGTTTAGGAGGGCATGTTATAATGTACACAGTAATATTACTGTTTGTTTGTTTTTATTATAGTACTAATGTGGTCCAAATAGTTATGCAGTTGTGTAATAACAGAAGGTTTGAATTGTCTGAAATACTGAAATAGATACATTCAGTCATTTAGAAAAGGATTTGGAAACACAGTACAGTTAGGCAATTTTAAATCCCCTTGACAGATTTGGATTTTACATGCATAGATCTAACTGCAAGGTTTTACAGTAAAAGGCAACAGTCCATAACTCTGTGAAAGTTCAGGGTGCCCATTGAAATATATGTCATTAGACACCTGTTGCTGTGAAGGGGTATAGAGATTTCTGAAGGGAAACCTCCCAAACCACAGTGGTACATATGAGAGCCCCACATTCTTACTTTAGAGTAAATAAAAAGTATAGTAGGAGCTGTATGCTAGGGATTGGATTCAAACTTAGGCTGCTGCCACACTGCAGAAATAATGCAGATTGACACCACTTTAACTATCATGGTTCCATCCTATGGAACGTTGGAGTTTGTAGTTTGTTGTGGTACCAGGGCTCTCTGACAGATGGCTAAATTATAACTCACAAAACTACAAATCCCAGAATTCCATAGTATTGAGCCATGGCAGTTATTTCTGCAGTGTGGCAGCAGCCTTAGTTATGTTCACCATTACCAACTTATTCCATTGGCTTCAGTGAGTCTATTCTATAGGAATCACTAAAGGTGTTCAGCAAGGTGTTCAGAAATTTGGATGATCATCACTTCTAAGCATAGAGAAGAGACAAGGATACAAGCACCCCATATAGAGGGGAAGACCCAATGAGAGACTGCAGTGTGGTTACAGTGCACATGATACTGAACCCTGATTGTACAAGCCTTGTGATTGCACTGAATATTGTAACCAGGGCTACAGAGAGAGGTTTGGGTTGTGGTGGTGGTGGGGATTTCAGCACCCACCTCACCCCAAGCTAAAAATCTTTTCTAGGGACTATTCAGTTCACAGTATAAGTTCACAAGCCATTCATTATTCAGAATGGTGCATGCATGAAATGAAATATACATTTTGTTAAGAATTACATTAAAATATAGTTATAGTCTGTTCTTCCTACATAACTACCGTAGTAGTATTTTGGTTGATTAGAGTCTGTATTGGTCAATAACTGACAAAATTTTGTGTGTGTTTTAAATTTGAAATTCACTGATTTTTACAATAGGTGTCATAAACAATCAACAAATAATTGTACTACTGAGAAACAAAAAAAATATATGTAACTTAGTCAGGCCCTGAGCTCCTTTCTGGACCACAGGCCCCAGTAATTTGTACAAGCTTCCCCCACTCTTGTCAGCCCTGTCTGGAATAATGTTCTCCCTCAATACAGGAATACTGGCTGGCAGAAGGTATGCGGACAATATGTGTGCCCATCTGCTCTTCACATTTAGAATTTCTGATGACCCCAGTAGCATTAAATCTGTATCCAAACCAGTAATTAATATGTAATTAACATAATTTGATCCTTAGAGGTCCCATAGATTCCCCCTAAGTCAGAGTAGGTTTTTTTATTTTTATTTTTATCATAGTTCCTATAATCCTTCACTATTGGCTTAGGCTAACTAGAGCAGTGCTAGCAGAGGCTGTGATAGGAATTGAAGGTCAAAAACACATGGAGGGAAATACTTGCCCACTTCCTCATTAAATAATCACAGGCATTGTTTTCCTGATTATTAACAAATCTAGAAAGCACATACATTTAGTAGCTGTTTAAACAGGTTTAAAAGCAATTCCATGTAACTATGAAAAGTGCAGTTCTATGAAGAAGGGCTAGAGTACCTCTACAAACTACAGTTTCCAAAACCTTTTGAAGAAAAAAATTGATACCAAAAATGGTTAAAAACTAACACAATCTGAGAGCCAGTTCCTCTCACGTGGTAGACCATATGTGGATTTCTTTCCCACATTAGGTCTGAATGCTATGCAGAAATCAGAGGAACAAGGAAGAAGAATGATTTTTACTTTGTGGCTTCAGTTGCCTGCAAAATATTTTATGAGTACGAATATTGAGATGATACTTCAAAGACAAATCCTAACTTAAATATATTTTTCTTTGTGTGTGTGTGTGTGTGTGTGTTTAGATACTCTACAATCTCAGCTCATCAATATGGGAGTTATCCCTACGTTAGTGAAATTGTTGGGCATTCATTGCCAAAATTCGGCTCTGACTGAAATGTGCCTTGTTGCATTTGGAAACCTAGCAGAACTTGGTAAGTCCCAGGATTCACCCTCCTTTTCTTTTTATTTACCCATTGTACGATGTTCTTATTTACTGTCTGTGGCAAGTTTTCAAATAGGAAAACAAGTACTAGAACTACATACACACCCAATTCCCCTTTCTAGCTTCTCACTTTTGGCCTAAAAGTGTGTCTTGAAGGGCCTTTTGGACTGGGATATTCTGGGAGTTCAGTCCAAAAACATAATACTTCCAAACTCCGGTTAACACTATACCTGCATGATACCTGGAAAAGGCTTAAGATAACATCTCAATCATGTGGGATGTAGAGTACCCATCACTCTTTCTAGAACAGCCATCACAAGTAATTCAGTATTTAACACAGAGGCTAAGTTTGAGAGAAAATGCGAAACAGGAGAACAAGAAAGAAAATTATACAGTTGTCCCTCTGTATCCACGGATTTGGCATCCATGGATTTAAGTATTCACAGCTTGAAAACATTCTTTAATAAAATATTCCAAAAAGTAAATCTTGATTTTGCCATCTTATATAAGGGACACTATTTTGCTATGCCACTGCATACAATGGGACTTGAGTAGTCACGGATTTTGGTATCCATGGGTGTCCTGGAACCAAACCCCAGCGAATATGAAGGGACAGCTATAGTAGCATCAATGTAATTTGGAATTTCTTCTGAATTTTGGGGCTGAGTACAATCAGGCAGCTGTTCACTAGTCAATTTCTCACTAATCTTGCTGGTGTCACTACACAAGTAAACCTTGTTTGGAAAGAGACCCTATTTGTGTTAAAAACAAAACGTGAATAAATCATGTTTCCCCACCCTTCTGCTGATTTCTTCTCCCTCGTCAGGCTTCTAAGATCTCCCCACGCCTTATGGGCAGAACCTGTGGAAATTATTTCAGGACTACAACTCCCCCAACCCCTCAGGTGGTATGAGAATTCTGGGGGATTTAGTACAAAAAAATAACATCCCAATCTTTGGTAGAAGAAGATATTTGACCAAGTTCATATAGTGCAGAGGCACTAGCCGCAGAAACAGCTTAGCTGTCCACTCACAACTTGGGCATGACTGGACTTGGCAAGGGGGAACCCATATCACCCCATATGATCCTTCCCAAGTCTTAAGATCTTCACGATAGGGCTTCCTCTCAATCCCTCCACCCTCTCAGATTCATCTGATGAGGACACAGATTGCATTCTTGGTGGCTGCTTCTAGGTTGTGGAACTGCCTCCAAAGGATGGGTCAGTTTTTCCCCCTCTACTCCCTTTTTGCCAGAAGACAAAGACATTCCTATTTAAACAGGCCTCCATCCTTAGCTGTTTGGGGTTGAGGGATTTGCAATTAGGTATGCTGTTTTAAATAAACAATTTCATGGGTTTTTAATTTTTTAAAAAAATTAAGGTCTCAAAAGTAGTATTTTATTTGGATTGACGGTTTAATGCTTTTTTTTAGATGCTTGTACTACACATTGTTTTAGCTGTTTCATTTTAACTGATATTGTAAGCCATGTTGTGTACCGTTTGGGGGAAGGGTGGGCTATAAATAAAGAGATCTTGGGGAGAGAATGAAGGCTGCCCATTACCTGAGGCCCTTTGCTACAGAGAAGACTCACCAAACACTACTGTAGCAGCCTAAATCTGTATGTACTGTCATGTAGAAACTCCCTAGTGAATTTCTGTGCTAGCAGCAGACTCCTCCAGGAACAGTAGCTTACATTCTTCCCTAAAGCTGAAACCAAGAGAGGAAAGTCATCATAGCTATAAATCTACAAAAATACTTAATGTTAAATAGAGGGTGGATTTCGTTTCAGCATTAGGACTGAGATATAGGTTTGATTCATACCCCTGACTCCCACAATTTTTTGTTGTGCATCTGTACCTAAATGACACAAGTGATTAAAAAAAACAACCCAATAGCATGATTAAAGTAGATAGATACCACTGCAGATGTAACCAGGTAAAGTTTGCTTTTATCTCTGCTTATGATCAAAATCAGCCCCATCTGCTTGGAACTGCTCTCAGAACATCTGTGTATTGCTTCCTCCCTTCAATTGTGACAGGTGGTTCCAGGGTTAATCTGAACTTTTAGGGAGCTATCCAGAGTTCTATGTTCTGTCCCCAAAATAGGGTCATCGCTTGTAGCAGTGGTTCTTAACCTGTGGTGCGGGGACCCCCAGGGGTCCTCGATGCCCTCACAGGGGGTCCACGAAGGCTTGAAGGCTGCTTGGCCCACCTCTTCCCTGCAGTGGAATGGCCATGTGACAGAATCCAAGGCAAAGGCTGGCTGGCTTGTTTGGCCTGCACATTTCCATTCAATCCACTCCAGCCACAAACTTGCAAGAAGGAGAAGAAAAGTGTTCCCTCCTCCTCCAGTGCTCCTTAGGGAAGGTTTAATGGATGGTGTAATATTATTATTATCATCAGGTATTATTTTTCTTATTATTGTTATTAGGGTTTTAAATCTTGAGATAAGTCTTGGGGAGGCATGGCAACAAAAGATATTTAAAGGGGGTCCCTGGTAAAGAAAAGGTTAAGAGCTACTAGCCTATAGGATCCACCAGCTCTCATTGCCTTCCTCAAGATCCATCTTGTTGCAGAGACTTTCCACATCCTCCTAGTTTCTATGTCTGTTGCAATTCAGTGTGTATATGTGGTTAAGCAGCACATGCAACTGAAACACAACAGTGGTCAGAATCCTGTCAGCATCTTATGTGTACATAAGTTCTCCTATGGAGGGAGTTGTGTGGCATAATCAATGTATAACTCCACATGTAGAGACATATGCTACACCACTCTGATGTAGGATCTCAGCCATTTCTTCCTGCTCCCCTCAGTTTCCTCTATTGTTTCCTCTTTGTTGGATTTTAAAGTATAAGCTCTGTGAGGCAGAGACCTGTCCTCTTGCATTCTGTAAAGCAGGTGTAGGCAACCTGCTAAGCCTTCAGATGTTATTGAACTCCAGCTCACATCAGCCATGGGCCAGCTTAATCAGGGATCATAGGGACTAGTTCAGCAACATATGAAGACTTATCATGTCCCTGCTGCTGTTATAAAGCATCATGCCCAACTGATGTATCTACATAAATTATGGTACTTCAAAACAGCTGAATGGATAACCAAAAAAAAAAAAAATCTGTAACCAATAATAAGTTTCATAATTAAGACTTCTTCCTTCCTTGCAGCATCTGTTATTCATATCCTTTTCTATGCAGTCCTCACATTTTGTCTAGACCAGGGATAGGAAGTGTGTGTCCCTCTGGATGATGTTTGACTGCAGCTCCCAGCATTTCTCACCATTTACTGTGCTGGCTAAGGCTGCTGGGAATTGCAGCCCAACAACATCTGGAGGGCAACTTGAATCCCACCCTTGCTATAGATGTTAAACATTTGCAGATGTTAAACATCTGCATTTTAAGAGCCAAGATGCAAAGCAATCCTAGTTCAGGATGCCCAGAAAAGACACTGAATCTAAGCATGGAATTCAGCTGTTTTGAAACACCGGAACAAATTCTACCAGCATGCAGCCATGTAAATGTCAAAGCACTGGGTCTGACCTTTAATCTCTTCAATCAGAAACCTGGTGCACTCTGTGTGTAATTTTTCTTGTTTGTCTGATGGCAGCTAAAGGCTTAATTTATATGTTAGTAATTTCACTGTTGCTATGGCTACATTCACATTCCACTGGTGCAAAGTTTTAACAGCTATGAACATAATTAATAATTCAGGTCAGCACATTTATCTTAAAAGTCCGATATGTTTTTCTTTTCATTTAGTGACAGGCTTAAGTACTGGAGTGTATTGTTCCTGTCTGTGAAGACTGTTTAGCTCTATTAATCACTGCTCCAAGTAACCTCCTAATAAACTGAAGAGAAAACAGTTCTGCCATTTGATTCTGTTTTTCTGTGCACTTAGCTTTCTCCTTTTTAATTTCACAGAATCAAGCAAAGAGCAATTCGCCTACACAAACATTGCTGAAGAGCTTGTGAAATTGTTCAAAAAGCAGATAGAACATGACAAGAAGGAGATGATTTTTGAAGTTCTGGCTCCTTTGGCAGAAAATGGTGAGATCCCAGTGATGCTTTTGTGACAAGAAGTGTGATAGGAAGATAAATCAGAGCTCTTCTTAATGAAGTTGCCTGTGTGGGAACCATGCTTTAGCCTATATTTATTCAACAACAACATACCTTTATTTCAGCCAACAGCCCATTCCTATATTTATTCAGCAAATTTATGTGTATAAATGATAGACTGGCAAGCTCCAGGGACAAATGGCCCATCACTGGGACTTCCATTTCCAGTTTGAGGGGATGGCAAAATGGGGCATGGAGCAGCAGTTTGTAAGGAACAGCTGCCACTCCTGGAGGCAACCAGGAGGGCCAGTTCTGTTCATTATGTGTGTCCATTTCTCCCCCAGTGACAGTGTTTGCTGAGACCCAGAAGCTGTAAGATGGGCCTCAGGCAACATAGGGGCTGCAGGCCACATGATTCAAATGCAAACATAAATTTTTAAATCAGTTTAGTTTACTATAAGATGGGTGATGAGAATGGTCTGAGCATGATGAGAATGGTTTAAACACATTCACAAATTCCACAAATCCTATTCAGGCATTCCAAACCGTGAATAGGGTAAATGTCTGTGTAGTGGACATACTCCAGCTCTTCTCACTCTGCTGTTATTTATACAGCAACTATACAGCAAGCTCTAATCTTCAGGGCATCACCCACCACATGTACAGTGTAAAAGGAATTAGGATGGAGGAGAGCTGAGCTACCATACTCTTGCTCTACATTGTTGTTTTGTCCCTTCAAGTCATTTCCGACTTAGGGCAACCTTAAGGCAACCGTAGCATAGGCTTTTCTTGGCAAGATTTATTCAGCAGGGGCTTGCCATTGTCTTCTGCTGAAGCTGAGAGAGTGTGACTTGCCCAAGACCACTCGGTGGGTTCCCATGGCCAAGCAGGAATTTGAACCCTAGTCTTCAACTGCTGCATCCCACTTACTCTCACCTCGTTCTACCTGTGTTTAACTCATTTAGATTTCAGGATAGCTGAAGAGCAAATGTGTATTCATATCAGTTCTTCCACGCTTAAAATGTTATGGCTAATTTCACCCTGAATTTAATTCACAATGTAATACGTCTTAGACATGACTACTCAAAAGTAATTCCCCTTGAACTCAATGAGACTTCAAGGTAAGCTGTATAAGACTGCAATGTCACTTACTTATCCACTAATTTCTGTTACCACTTCCTTCATCAACATTTTCCCTTCCACAATAGATAACACAGCAGTAAATAGCTACGTGTATAATCTTAGCAGACCTTAATGACTGGAAAAGTCTGGAATAGAGCATATTTAAGTTTCCCATGCCTTCTGTCTGAGAAGTAATTCTCATGTCTGAGTTCAGACAGGAAAAGAAAATGTAGGGTTGTGGGGTAATTTGCTGTATTGTATCAGTAACCATGATGTAGAGTTGTTATTTGGAACACCTTGCTAAATGGTGAATTTTTACTTGATCAGAAATCTAAGAAAGCAAAGGAATGAAAAAAAAACCAGTTTGGCAAGTCAGTGCAGATCGGTTTCTGACATTACCTTCAAATACCTGAAGGCCTGTCACACAAAAGAGGAGGAAGACTTGTTCTGTGCTGTTACAGACAGCATATGAGCTATTGAACTTGAGTTGCACAACAGTTTATTTCTTAGTTCAAACTTATAAAAAACTTGTACGCTTTAAAAATAATTTGACAATGGAACCAGGTCTTTAGAGTTACAGTTTCATTCCCTTTGTGGGCCTTGGGGGTTATCAAGCAGAGGCTGGACCTAGACCTAGAAGACCCTCTTATGAGTCTAAGAAAAATGAAAACATCTGGGCTGTGCAAGGAGGCAGGGGGAGCTATCTGGTTCTCCAGTTGTTGAACTGCAAATCTTTTTAGCTCTAACTAGCATTGACAATGCTGACGGATGATGGGAACTGCAGTCCAACATCATTTGGAGGGCCACATATTCACTATACTTGTCCACCTTTAATGCTAGCTCATTTTATATTAAAAATCATGGGATGTGTTTTTAGGCCCAGGAGTCCCCACAAATAGCATACAACAAAATAAATACAAATTCAAGAGCTTCCTAGAACTTAAGCAGCATAAAAGCAGAAGTAAAGCACAGGTCTAAAGCAGATGGCAGGGTTTTCTTTTGTTTTTGGTTTTTTTACTTTTGTTCTCAGACTACAGGAAAGGAAAGCAAAGTGATCTAAATAGAAATAGAGGGAGTATGAGAGAGCATGATTATATTACTACAGATCAGTACAAGAGGAATGGGTTCTAGAGAAATGGGAATTTACATTCGGGGTTTATACTTATTTTGGCACTGATGGTTCTTCAAGAATTCCAAAAGCTCATAGGTGGGCAAATGACATAGTTCTCCATGCAACCTCACTAGCTTGAGGCCAAAACTAAATGGCTGTAATCCTGTTATCAGCTTATACTTAACTAAATACTTACATAAACAACTACTCCTGGCCTGACCCCTCCAAACATGACGGAAACACCATTCACCCATGCTGTGATCATTGGCAGAATGGATCTCCTTTCTCCCCATGCAACCAATGTCTGGTAAAGTAGGTGGGAGGGATGTAAGTTAGGATCATGGCAATAGTGTCAAGATGGTGAACAGTTGTGAACAAAATTGAAACAGTTACAGTTAGGTAACCATGATCACTACTCAATTATGATTTTGGCACTATTGCCATTATCTTTGGACTGGCATTTAACCCTGGTGGCGCAGTGGTTAAATGCCAGTACTGCAAGCCACCACGTCGCAAGTTCGATTCTAGCCGGCTCCAAGGTTCACTCAGCCTTCCATCCTTTCGTAGGTTGGTAAATTGAGCACCCAGCTTGTGGGGGGCAGTTAGCTAACACACATTGGAAACTGTTTAATGCAGTGTAGATGTGTAAATAGCTATTGCTTAAAACAATTTGTAAGTCGCTCTGATAGCCTTGTGGTTGAAGAGCGGGGTATAAATAAATAAATAAATATAAGATGAGAAATATTTAAACTCATGGACCAATTATGTTCTTGGTTGTTGTTTTTAAAATCCAGATATTATTAAACTGCAGCTGGTTGAAGCCGGCCTTGTTGAGTGTCTACTTGAGATAGTGCAAAAGACTGTAGACAGCGACAAAGAAGATGACATTGCTGAGCTTAAAACTGCCTCCGATCTTATGGTTCTACTACTGCTAGGAGGTGAGTCTTGGGGTGGAGTCATCCTACAGTATATCAGAGGATTATCATGCTATCATTAACCCATCAGAACCATTGCTTGTTTAAGTTTATTGTTGTGTGCCTTCAAGTCATTTCCAGTTTATGGCAACCCTAAGGCAAACCTATCATGGAGTTTTCTTGGCAAGATTTATTCAGAGGGGGTTGCCTTTGCCTTCCTCTGAGGCTGAAAACATGTGACTTGCCCAAGATCGCCCAGTGGGTTTCCATGGCCGAGCGGGGATTTGAACCCTCGTCTCCTTGGTCATAGTCCAACACTCAAGCTACTATACCACACTGGCTCTCCAGTTTAAGTTTACATCCTTCCTTTTTCCTATAATGAGTTCTCAAGACAACTGAACAGTGGGATAAAAATAGAGTGCAAATGTTGTGATTAAAATCCTGAGACTCATCAAATGAAAACAAATCCCAGGAAAATACATAGAATAAAAGACATCAACAAGAAGGAAAATAGAGCACCCAACATTAAACCAACTGCAGCAGCAAATGAGTTCAAAAAACCCAAAGCCTGTTGAATAAAAGTTTTACTGTTCTGATATTATCTTGCTAGCCATTATATTTCAGTATGTGGCTTAGATTGTCTGAACTCCAGGTAGCAGAAAGATGAGAAAATCCATTTACAGTTTTCACCTAAAGTTCCTTTTTGTTTCTGAAGATGAATGTAGACAGGTTGAAATGACCAATCCTGCTTATTGTGTTTGTATGTTGAATACTTACATGTGCTATTAACCAAATGAGTACAGTGTAGACATACTGAGCATAAGAGAGCGGGTAGTTTAGGGCCACATACTTTGAACAGAATCCTCATCTTGGTATCATCAGATCAGAATAGCAGGGCTAGGATTTTTCCTGAGATTTTAGAGGGGTTCCAACAGCAGTAGAGATCTACTGGATGGATCAGTGAGTATGCTGGATGGATTATAAATTGGACCTGGTATAAAGCAGATTCATAGGTTTTTATTTTTTCTCATTTTGTCTGAATATGCTTCTCTGCCTTCCCCCCCCCACTTCCAGATGAATCAATGCAAAAATTATTTGAAGGAGGAAAAGGCAGTGTGTTCCAAAGGGTGCTTTTATGGATCCCATCCAATAGCCATCAGCTACAGCTTGCAGGAGCGCTGGCAATTGCAAATTTTGCTAGAAATGGTGAGAATCATTGAGGTTAACATTTCAGTAGATTGCTGACACTAAAGTTAAATAGCAATTGTGCTGTGACTCTATTATTTATGTTTACAGTGCATTTTAGACTGAAAGTTATAAACAGCTGAACACAGACCTGACTTCTGGAGTGATTTTTGGAAAAAAAATATTTTGAAATTTAAAATGCAGGCACTTTATTAAATGTCAAGACTTCTCAAATAAATATGAAGTGAAGTAAAAGTTTCCCCCATTATGAAGTGAAAGGAAAAGGAGTGGGTGAAAAGCCATTTCACTTGGAAATTTTGCTTTAAGAACATTTCCTTTAAATGTACATTAAGTTCTAAAGAGCAATGGGAAGATTTTCATTAAGGGAAAGTACTTTTTAAAAGCAAGTTTTGCAGAACCACATATGATGTGGGCAAATCCAGCAGTGTATCCTTTTTTGTCTGGATGTATTGCAAGGTATTAATTTTATATTACAGAAATCTTTGACATTTCTAGAAGCTTATGTACTTTCCCATTATATACGTGTAATTTGGAACGTAATTGTTGGCCATCATAGTTGGATTCTACGTGTCTTCATTTTAGGAAAAGGATTTATACTTGAAACTTCAAAACACAAATACTTGCTATCTGTTGGTCAATGATTGCAGGATCTTATTGTTTTATCATAACATGAAGATATATTTTTAAAGATGCTAACCTTAATCATAGTGGGGAGGGTGGGACATATCATCAACTAATATTAATGTATATGCCTACCAGATGATTATATCCTATGTATTTCCCCCCTCTTTGGAAGGCTAATTATAAATTCTCATAGACCCCAAGGTAAGGCTCTGTGATCTTCCAGTTGTGTTTTAAATGATTAACTGATGTTGCAGAAGAGCTATTGGTAATCAAAATATCCTATTTTTTGGCATCTTAAATGAAGGGGGATACCTATGCTTTTAACACAGAGAAAGCATTTTATTCATGTTATGATGTATTACTCTTGTGCAGATGGAAACTGCATCCATATGGTGGATAATGGAATTGTTCAAAAACTTATGGACTTACTGGATAGACATGTGGAGGATGGGAATGTCACAGTACAGCATGCAGCATTGAGTGCCCTCCGAAACCTTGCTATCCCTGGTAAGAAATTAAGCATTTTACTAAACATGTAAAAGTGACTGTCTCAGTACAATTCCAAGAGAAGAACAATCTGTCTTAAGGTGGTGAAATTCTTCCTCCACTAAATTGAGTGGCTTCATGAATGTCATTAAGAAATATTAACCACAATCCTACAAATATTTACTCAAAAGAAAATCATGCTATGTTCATGGAGCTTCCTCCCTCCCTGGTAGGTCTGTTTGCAATTATAGCCACATTGTGGCTGCAGTCCTGTATGGCTTAGCATAGCATAGTAGGTCTGCATGTGACCCGTATATCAAAAAACCTCCCTCTGCCGCAACTTACCAGACCTATGAAGCCCAAACTGCCACACAGTTATTTTTATGTGGAGTGGGCAGGATCACAGAAGTGTCTGACTGCATCCCCATAGCCAGGAGCAAATGATTACAGCAGCTGCAGAGAACCATGGCAGATTTCCATGCTGATGTCATCATTTTGCATCTGGTTATGGAGAGATACTTCTGCAATCCTGCCTGCTCCCTGCAAAGCAGGGAATGGCTGTGCAGGGGGAGGAAGCGTCAGAAGCTGTTTACTGGAGAGGGGTCTTGGGTGTGCAGACGAAGGGAGGGAATACTAACCCCCTTAGTCCTGAGGAAAAGACATATACATACACTAAAGGGAAACATACCCTTGCATGCATCCCTAACAGAATGCCAGCCTGTGTTTGTACACTTTAACCACATTTTCCTAACAAGAGCAATGTGGCGGATGTTTTGTAATTAATCTTTTTTAAGTCAGCCATAAATTCTAGCCAAGCCAAACCACTATTTTTGTATTTATTTATTTAGAATACGTCTATCCCAATATATACCAGGCCCTCAATATGGCCTACAAAAGATTTTTAAAATAAAATTGGCAACCTGCTACAATTCTGCAGCTGGGAGTAAAGAACAATGGTTGCCCTCCCAGATCTCCAGAATATGCCGGAAACATTTGTCTTTTTTCTGCTAGGAAAATTTAGGGGAGAGGCAAAGCCTGATGACTTCTCTGAAGAGTTTGCAGTAGCCCATTGAGTATATCTACTAAATCAGCTGCTAAAGTGGTAATTAAATAATTATGTTGATTCCACTGAATCAATAGATCTATTGTAGTTGGTACTAGCAATTGGATTTAGGTCTGTTTGTTATTGCTTCTATTTATATATTGAAACATTTTGAATATGAATCAGTGGAAGAACAACACTGGGTACATGGCTAAATTTGTTAAGAAAACCAGGATCAAATTCAATCCTAATGGATTAATAATGGATTAGATCACAGGTTCTTTCAGACTACACAGTTATAGCACTATGATTCCACTTTAACTGTCATGGCAACTTCCTGTGGAATCTTGGGGCTTGTAGTTTGGTGACACACTCAAGCTCTCTGCTGGAAATTGCAAATGCCCCTTCCTAAAGTGCCAACCCCCTGATTCCATAAGACATAACCATGGCAGTTAAATTGCAATAACAGAGCTATACTTCTATAGTGTGAGTGGGCCCTTAATGAAAGTGTGTGGGAAATTGCCAGAGTTCTTCAATTACATTTTCTTTTCTGCACATACTCTGCATAATGCTACATCAGATGTTTGTATTTATTTTGAGCTATTATAAATGAATATTTAGCTGCAAAGTGAAATATTTGCTTTCTAGGACCATTTGCATAGTTACTAGGGAAAGAAAGTTAAGGGCACTTAAGGAACCAGACAGATTAGAAAATAGTTTATCCAAATTATTATTCTCTTGCCTCATTTCATTTACTCATTTTCCCAAAATACCAAGATACTGAGATGAAACACAAATTAAAATTTGATTAGTGAGCTGGGAATACAGTTTAGTGAACCCTTTTTTAAAATAAAACATATGCTTCTAAGCTAGGGAATCTCTGTCAGAACAAGCAACATCATGTTAATCCATATTTGAAATGCCAACTAACTTCTCACTTTTAATTAAAATGTATTATGGAGCAAAGTCTGTCTCCTGCTTC
This sequence comes from Gambelia wislizenii, assembly GCA_030847615.1. Classification (NCBI taxonomy): domain Eukaryota; kingdom Metazoa; phylum Chordata; class Lepidosauria; order Squamata; family Crotaphytidae; genus Gambelia; species Gambelia wislizenii. The sequence goes on from JAUMIR010000005.1 coordinate 30,335,681, forward strand.
ACACATGGGGGTGGAGAGCCTCACAGGCTGGAACAGGTGTGGCTGCCATATATGGTAGAAGAGAGCTCTTGAGAGACTGAACAAAACAACACAAGTTCTTCACACAGTTATATTCAGGTGTTTGCAAGGTGACTTGTCTGTCATGAATATAATAATGGCATACAGAGAGTTTAATCTGCAGTTAAGTTCATGAAACAGAACTCTTCTATCATATAACTGTGTTCATAGTACACATTCATTTGCCCAAGGCTGGTTCATACAATCACCCTGCTGTGCGGGTGCTGTATATGGTGATTTGCAAGCTGAGCCTTTAGTTTCTGCAGTTGCTCAGTCTCTACTGCAGGAGTGGGGAATGGTGTGACCAAGGAACCACGTGTGACTCCCAGGAGTTTCTTTGCATCGCTATCCCCTAGTCAGCCCCAGCACAGCAATCCCAGGGCTTCAACACTGCCAGCCCTGGATCCACTACATCACTGCATGAGAGATGTGTGAAATAGTTAGCCCAAAGAAGTCTGACTGATTCCAATAGGAGAAAAGAGGCAGGGAAGGATTTAAATAGTCTCACATCTTCCTTGTTCTAACAGTGCTCTCAGACTACAAAAATACAGGGGTTGTCTAAACGGTGAAAATACTTCTCATAGAATTTGAAAAGAATATTACCTGTCTTAATGGCATCCCACATCAATATTCAGTATTTGGAAGGGCAGGGGCCAAATCCACCGTAAATTTGGTGGGGAAAGCAAAGTTCTACAGCATTGTTTGTGGACCAGCGACTATATGTGTTTGTTTTTATATATGTATACCTCACCCATATGACCTATCCATCCCCTCCATCTCAAACTGGGGAGTTGTCCAAACGGTGAAAAAACCCTCACAGAATGTGAGGAGAATCCTACTTATCCTAATGGTATTCTGTGTGATTTTTGCCATATTGTGAAGGAGAGGGGCAAAAAAGGCCAAAAACCTCACCAGAAAAGCCTTCATGGTTTTTTCTGTCTTAAAAAAAAACAAACAACAATGGAAGGCTCGGTGAAGGCCCCAGGGAGCGAGGGGGAGGCCCGGGGAGGCCTTCACGGAGCCTTCCAAAGCTCCATGAAGGCCTGGGGAGGGTCTCTGGAGGCCCCGTGAAGGCCTTGGGAGGGAGTGGGGAGTCCGGGGAAAGTGACTATGGGGCCTCCGGAGGCCCCATGGTCGCTTTGGTGGGGGAAGGGGGGGCAATCAATATTCACAGTTTTTTGACATTCGCGGGGGTCCGTGGAACCTAACCCCCGCGAATGTGAAGGGACAACTTACATATAAACATTAGGAAAGCATTAAGTCTGCTGATTTATGGTGACCCCATAAATTTCATAGGGTTTTCTTAGAGAAGAAATATTCAGAGATGTTTTTGCCAGTCACTTCCTCTGAAATATAGCCTATACTGGTTTCATTGGCAATTTCACATCCAAGTACTAACCAGGGCTGACTCTGCTTAGCTTCCAAGATCAGATAGAATCTGGTGTCTTTACTGGATTATTATAAAATGTATTGGGTCCTGTCCCGAGAGAAAGGCAGGATATAAAATACTGTACATAAATACATTTATTTCTCTGTCAAGGAATACATTAGAATTTCTGTTCAACGAGGTTGTGAGAGAGATTATGCTCAAATAACACCTTTGTTTCATTGTTCAGGGTTGTTTGTTTTTTCCAGTGCTAGCTGGGAGATGGTGGAAGGTGTAGTCAAGTAACTTTCTTAAGCTCTGCTCTGAACCCAGCTCTCTTTTTCACACTGGGGCCCTTCTGTGTTCACTTTAAGTCAGGGTCAGGGAGAGTGTGACCCCCCTAAGGCTAATTTTGCTGCTCCTCCATTTTATTTTTATTCAAGAAATGCTGCACACAAGGCTAATGTGGGGACAGTTATGCTAGATTATGGATTCCCAAGGCTATTTTAGGCCTAGGATAAGCCTTTATTTAAGCAGGAAGTAAAACGGAACTTGAGCTCTCATGTACTTTCTTATTAAATTCTCTCCTGGGCCTAAAACAGGTGGCGGGGGTGGTGTTGTAAAGCTGGCCCTACTCTTCCAGCAGGAAGGGAAGGCTTCCAGCTTATTTGTTACAACTGAAAAAACACACTCACAAGGGTTCTCTAGTCTAGAAATCCCTTTTCTAAGGGCAGGCCACCACCACTCTCTGACTCTATAATTTCCTTTTCCCCCATCTAAGCAGTGAGATTTAGACAGGCTGTATTAAAGAAACAATGATGTACTTTCCTCTTTCCCAGAGGAGTTTAGATAGCTGACCAGAAGCAGGCAATTCGAGGCAGGTTAGAAAATAACAGAAAGCTTTTATTCAGTTCTAGGAGTCTATGTTACTTGAGAAGGCAAAACATTCCCAGGTTCAACTTAAGGCTTATACAGTATGCATTCATTCAGAGCACTTACAAATAAAACATAAATCTAATGCAAGCTAACTAAAACAGTTCCCTATTCTACTAATGTAAAGTAACTTAGTCTCTGTAGCTGGAATTTCAGAGTTCTTTTTGGATCCTTTTGAGGCCTTGGGTAAAGTTGGCTTCCCCCAAACTTCTTGTTATCACAGTTTAGTATTTTGTGGTTATTCCATGGCTTTGTTGGCCATGTGGCCCAGAGCTAGGCCATGTGGATCCGAGTCCATCTCAGCTAGCTCAATCTAGCTAGGCCATATGCTCAACTCAGAGAGGCTCAGAACAAAGGGAAGATCAGAACTTTAAAAAGTCCTTTGTGTTGATCTCTGATTGGCTCTGCCGTTGCCCAATCAGAATGACTATCTAGTCAGGTGATGTGACATCATGTTTATTCAGTGAGGTTCTCGCACCCACTTCCCATTTGCAAATAAGGAGTGGAAGTTTCCAATATTGTTCGTGTGAGTTTGTAATGGGATTCCATGATGCCTAGGTCATCATGACAGGTGGGAATACTAAATTGCCCCTATATTCACTAGAGAGTTGTGTGGGATGAGCTACTTTGAATTTTTTAATGGTTTTGAGGGCTTTTTAAATTTAAATCTTCCAACCACGGAAGTTTTCCACCTCCGCTTTAAATTATGTGATAGCCACCCCGTGATAAGCAATAAACAACACTCTGTTAATATCAAATATTTGAACATACGGTAAATGAACAAAATACATTTGGAACACAGCAATAATTAAATCCTACTTTTCCCCAGCTTTTAAAACTGTGGGTGGGGCAGGAGGGAGCTAGTTGAAATCAATAGGTAAGATAAGGTTGTGCAACAAAATTGCAAACAGTGATTGAGACAAGATTCCAGAAACTACTAAATCAGCCAGATGCCTCCTCCTTGCCTGCATTTACTCATTAATGGCATTTATATGAGCCACCTAATAGCAACTGTTCTGTGGATGTGACTTAAAGTTTTGCAACCTGTACAGAAAAGATCCAGAAATGACCCTCTCCTTGTATTTAAAGGCAAAGTTATTCCAAAACCCACCAATCTGTAAATTACAAACTGAGTCACGGAACAAGAAGGTAAATTAAGATTGCATGTGCGTACATACATCTGCGTGGATATGTGAGCAAGTACTTCATATCCTCACATTGCTTCAGCATAGTGTTCAGCACAAACTGATTCAATGATACCACTCAGCACATCTGTATGAGGAAAAATAGTGTGATCTGCATATACTTAAGATGGCAACTTGGGTTTGAGATATGTATGGGTTGGATTTTTACTTTATTTTTCTTGCATTTACCCCTTTCCCTTCTGCATTTTATTTTTTTTTTATTAAATTTATAAATGCATAATAAAAGTACACAAGGTTCTCAGTTTCATACTATAATATTCCAATATAACAAAGCAGAAAAATGAAAACTCAAGAAAAGAAAGAACAACCATGTTAACAAAACGTTTCTCTAAAAGTTGACAAAATAGCCAAATATAAGTCCATTTGTAGATTTAATCTGTACATCATTATTTCAAATATTGCAAGTGTTGTTAGATCTTATCTATTGAATCACAGTTGGAAGAAGGATAACTTTCCTTTTTATATTTAAACTAAACACATATTAGCTCTTTTAAAAAATATTCTATATCATGTACCTTTTCCCCTTTAAAGTTTCCTGTTCTCATTACTGCCCCACCCAGCCTTGCCACTACCAGATCAATGCAGAATAGGGTGGAAAGGATAAAATGACACCCATTATTCTTTTCTCTAGGCATCTTCCCCAACTCTCATATGGTCAAATCTCCATAATTTGTTTTCAGGGATCTTTGGAGAAGGGTGTTTAAGACTTGCCTCAAAAATAAGCTTCTCCATGCAGGGTAAATGTATCATCTTTGCAGTCCTTGTGAGATAATATCTGTTCTTTATTCATGCAGTTGTAAATAAAGCGAAGATGCTGTCAGCTGGTGTGGCAGAAGCAGTATTGAAATTTCTCAGATCTGAGATGCCCCCTGTTCAGTTCAAGCTACTAGGAACGTTGAGAATGTTAATAGATGCACAAGGTAAAAATAAACTGCTCTCTTTGTTATATGTTCAGTCCTTCATCTATTGCTAAGTTTCTTATAAAAGGGGGTGGGGAAAGGATTTAAAGAAAATCTTTAAAATAAATCAAATGCATATGTAAAGTGAGAATTGTGAAATTCCTTCTTAAAAACCTGGGATTCTTTCTAGCATCTTAAACACAAGTTTGAACACTTGATTTACTTGTGTACTAGAACCCACTTCAACCATTTGCTTGCCATGCAGAGAATGTATTTCAGCTTTACATGCCACTGGTGTAGCTCAGTTCCTGGATTCAGAATCTATTCTCTTATTTTGAAATATTCAGTAAATTTATTAACTGTTGTTTCTGCCTTTCCTTCTGTCCATAAATGTTGTACTGAGACATAGCACTGTGTCAAACAACATAGTGGTTTGAACTCACAGGTAGTAAATGAAGATAATAAAAGGGCCATACAATTATCACTCTTTTTGGTGGTTGAATTTCTTACAGCGAGGACCTTTTGCAGCCTAACATCTCTAATAAAAATCAGTAAAAATCTTTAAGTCAAGAGCAGTTACAGATTTCATCCATGCAATAATGGAGGGTAAAAGCATAGGGTATGGAAGCCTGGAGAACATTGGGGTTCAATTATGTGAGTTCAATCCTACAGGACTCCAAGGTTGACTCAGCCTTCCATCCTTCAATAGGTCAGTTAAATGAGTACCCAGCTTTTGGGGGGCAATTAGCTAATACACTATAAACTGTTTAGGGAGTGCTTTGCACTAATAAGTGGAATAGAAATATAAATGCTATTGCTATTGCAACCTACTTCTGTTAGTGTCTACTTGAGATTCTACAGGCCAAATCCAATTGTTAGTCCCAACCAGAATAGATCCATTGACTCAATGACAACTTGGTAAGTCAACACTTATAAAAGTTCTGTTGACTCCGTGGGTCTACTCTGATAGTGGCTCACAATTGGATTTAGGCCTAGGTTTTGTGGGTGGGGGGTTAAGTTTCTATCTCTCAGGGTTGTTGTTGTTAATTGCCATCAAGTTGACTTCAACTTGTGGTGACCCCATGAATGAGACCTCCAAGTCACCCTGTTACCAACAAACCTTCTCAGGGCTTGCAGGGACATCACTTCCTTGGTCGAGTCTATCCACCTCTCATGCACTTCTTATGCACTGTTCCTAAACTCTGGGGTTACAGAGATAATTTCTGGAAATAAAAGTGCAGAAACAACAACTACTAAAAGATGACAGGTGCAGAAGGGTCTGTAACAGGAACTTATATTTGTGAACTATCATGATTTTGAAATCTATGTGTCAAAAATACAAGGACATTCAAATTATTTACATTTCAGTATAAGCTATTATGCAGAAAGTGCCACACAGTACATGTATTTGGGTTAGTTTAGTTGAAGCCCTTGATTTATCTATTCCATGATACTGCATAAGGCAAGCATAGTAGGTTATCTTCCCTAAATTGATATAATGGTTTCTAGAAGAGACTTGCATTTTTCTTTCAGTCTTCCATTCTTGTTTTTATAGTGACTGATCATAAATGAAGAACCATGGCAGCAACTTCCCAGTTTTAAAAATACACAAAGGCTGGAATCCTTTATTATGGTGGACGTTACATAACTTTACATATACTAGCTAGAGGTACTAAGAAACCCTGTTAGTGAATTGTGAAGCTGTTTCGTAGGACACTGGCAGTGTCCCGATGCACATCAGCCCTCCCTAGCTTATGTCCCGATGCACAGTGAGACTGGTGCAAATTGGTACCGCTGTGCATCAGTCCCAGCGTACATAGATCATTTTGCTGGCTCTCCTATGTATTAGTGTATCCTTTACTGGATATTGACATTGCGGAACTGCCCAATTTTAATTCCCACAGACATAAGTCCACTTACAAAGACATAAATCCCCAACAGGCTTCCAGCCTTTCTTTCTTTGTCTGGCTTCACTCCTTTTCTTTGCTATGAGCTGCCTCTCTTCTATCCTGGGACTGTCAGATGAGCCATTTATCTCTGTTTTGTGGTGAATACCTGGTACCTAGAGCAAATCAAAACTGAACTCTCCCTTGAAGCCAAGATGACTAAACTGAGACTGTCCCACTTTTGGTATATATCATGAGAAGACATGATTCACTAGAAAAGACAATGCTTGGTAAGGTAGAAAGCTGTAGGAAAAGAGGAAGACTGTATTACAGATGGATAGACTCAATCAAGGAAGCCATGGCCCTGAGTCTACAAGACCTGAGCAGGGCTGTTGAGGATAGGGTGGAGATCTCTCATTCATGGGGTTGCCATAAGTCGAAGTCGACTTGACAACAGTTAACAAACTCTTGAGATCAAGAGAGATCAAATCATCATTTTTTAGGCGCAAAGACTTGTTTCTGCACTTTGGAGTCCTGTTTCTCACTAGAACACACTTCTTTTGTGTCATTGGGGCACATAAGATGAAAGGAGGGGGAAAATGATGTCCAAGAGTCTAGGACAAGGATGGAAAAGTATGGCCCATGGGGCAGTTGCAGCCCTGAAGCCCATTTTTGCAGTCTTCCAGGATTCCTTCAGGATTCCAGGATTCCTGCAAAGCCTTATTATTATTATTATTAGTAGTAGTAGTAGTAGTAGTAGTAGTATTCCGCCTCTCCCATCAGGATCGGGGCGGCAAACATCATACAACATCAGACAACATTCCAATACAGATATTAAAAACAGCACAATTAAAACAATATCTATGATTATACATTATACATTATATATTACATTATAAGCTTCACACTTCAAGGTTGAACCCTATGAACCCATTCCTCCCAAAACACACCAAAAAAATCACCCAGAAATAGCCACAAGCAGCACAAAACCAAGGGTTTGGCTTCCCTTATTTTCCACTCCCAAGCCAGTTGAAAACCAGTCAGTGGTGGAAATGGAAATGAAATTACATCAGTTTTGGGTTGCCAAAACTGCAGCAGTGTAGCCTGCTCTGTGTGCGTGTGCGTGCAGAGGTGCAAAGTGTGGCAGTAACAGCACAGTTGCCTAACCCCTGCTCCAAAATTTTGCCAACCAGTATACATACCTCACTGTTTCATATTGCATAACAGGCACATGATAGAATGAGTGGTCTATAAGTTTACATTAACTACTAAATGATTCACTTGAGTGCTTATATAAGAGCGAGAGACAAAAGTGGGTTGAATTTAAAACCTGTCCAAGGCATGAAACCAGTTCAGGCTTGCATGAGTTCCTTGAAAAGTAAGGTGCCCACTCTTAGCTGAGAGGGAAAACTCTCCACCACAGCCCTTCCTAACTACCACCTGATTGTCTCAAATATGGCTTCTTATCACCCTGAGGATGGAGCAGGCTTGTTTTCTGCTGCTCCAGAGACTGGAACACGGAGCAATGGATGCAATCCCCAGGAACAGAGATTCCACCTCAACATGAGGAGGAACTTTTTGACAGTAAGAGCTGTTCGGCAGTGGAACACACTCCCTCGGAGCGTGGTGGGGTCTCCTTCCTTGGAGGTCTTTAAACAGAGGCTGGATGGCCATCTGTCAGGGATGCTTTGATCAAGATTTCCTGCATGGCAGGGGGGTTGGACTGGATGGCCCTCGTGGTCTCTTCCAACTCTGCAATTCTATGATTCTGTGATTCTATATCTGTCAGGGATGCTTTGATTGTGATTTCTTGCATACCAGGGGGTTGGACTGGATGGCCCTTGTGGTCTCTTCCAATTCTACAATTCTATGATTCTATGATTCTATGATTGTTTTGTCTCTTCCATTCCTTAGTTCTGAATCATAAAATTTTTCTTTGTACTTTTCACTGCTATTTCCCTAGGGCTCGTTACTTTTTTTAATGACACCCAATTAATACACCATCTTTTTAACGTATTATAGCAGAAGCTGCTGAACAGCTGGGGAAGAATGTGAAGTTGGTTGAAAGGCTGGTGGAATGGTGTGAAGCCAAGGATCATGCGGGAGTAATGGGAGAGTCAAACAGACTACTCTCTGCTCTTATACGACACAGCAAATCAAAAGTAAGTGACCTGCACAAAAAACTTCAAGACTTAAATTATTTACCTTGCTCATGAACCCAACTCCTGTGAAGTAGAATACTGTGTTCCTCATTATGCAGGTAGAGATTCAAACCTGAGGCAGCCTTGCCTGACAGAAGCTAGCCTGTCAGTGTGTACTGGGGTGAGGAAATGTTGGTCCACCAGTTGGTTTGGACAATCACTCCCGTAATCCCTTGTCATGAAATGCTAGCTGGAGCTTCCAGGACTGAAGTCCAAAATATTTGGAAGGCTGAAGGCTCCCCACTCCTTCTCTTTTATTATTGTTGTTATTGTTGTGATTTGGATTCTATCCAAGAATATAGAAATCAATGAAATATCATCTGATAATATGGCGTTTATTATTTTTATTAGTTATTTATACCCCACTCTTCAGCCACAGGGCTATCAGAGTGGCTTACAAACTGTTTTAAGCAATAGCAATTTACACATCTACACTGCATTAAGCAGTTTCCAATGTGTGTTAGCTAATTATTGGCCAGAATCTTGTATAACAGTTAGAATGCTAAAGCTGGAGTTACACACTCATGACTATTTTGTAGTATAGGCTGGTATAGGGGCCATGTAGGGACTGTGGAAGATCCCCAGTCTGAACTTATGAAGAAGCAGCCACTGCGTTTGACAGAGGTCTGTTCCCCTGTCATTCAGGAAGCAGCTAGATGCTGTTCCTCTGCATTCACCCTTGCGTGAGTGATTTCCAGTGCAAGAGGGTCCTTTTTCTGCCTGACACACTGGAGATTGCCCATAGGAGGGGGTGGGAACATCAGTCAGCTGCTTCTCAAATGACAGGGGAACAAATGTCCATCCATCACAGTTGCTGCTTCCCAGTAAGTGGGGATGGGGACGGGTTGAGCTGGAATTCACTACATAGCACCATAACTACAGGGCTTACACATACATAAATACTGTACAGGATTATGGCCATCATCATCATCATCATCATCTTTATCATCGTACCTTTTCCCCAAAACTGGGACTCAAGTTGTCTTACAAAAATTAAAACCAGTAGTGATAAAATCACATACGAGGCATAAATAAAAACAAAGTTATTATTAAAAAGCAATTACTCTATAGAATTAAATGCATTTAAAACAAATCCACTAAAAAGTAAAAGTAAATAAAACAACATAGTACAGTTGGACCCCTGTATGCCTGGGGGGGTTGGGTCCTGGACTTACCATGGATACCAGAAACCACAAATAACAGCTCTCTCTTTCTAGCTTTTCTTTAAAAAGGCCAATCCGAGATAAACAAGTTTGGTTGCAGAGAGCACAGCAGAAGGTCTCCTTGGGTGATGTTTCCGGGTTGTGAGTCTTTATGCGTTGTCGTTTCTCTTCAAGACCTGTTCGGCACGAGTTCTCAAATAAGGCTGCAGCATTGTGGATAGTGTGTCTCCATGCCTCGATGTGAGGCCAGGGTGGACCATTGTTGGTGATCTATTTGGCCGAGCCTGAGATATTGTTTCAGGGAGTCCTTGTATCGCTTTTTTGGAACGCCCCTCTTACACTGACCCATGGCGAGTTCACCGTCAAGTCAGATATGGCGGTGCTCTTTCAGAGCCCTTTCTAATAACTAATGGAGTGAAGCAAGGTTGTGTTCTTGCTCCAACTTTATTTACAATCTTCTTCAGCATGATGCTCCAAAGCGCTACAGCAGAGCTCGAAGAAGAAGACGGCATCTATATACGTTACCGTATTGATGGTAGCTTGTTTAACTTAAGCCATCTGAGGGCTCACACTAAGACTCTAAACTATCTAGTCCGTGAGCTGCTCTTTGTTGATGCTGCTGCCCTTGTTGCCCACACAGAAGCAGCTCTGCAGCACCTAAGATAACAGCAAACACCATTGAAAATAATGGGACTAGAGTTGTCTTGGAAGACCTAGAAAATATCTAGAGATGACTCCTCTCTAGGCATTTTCTAGGAAAACTCTATGGTATGTGTTCTGTTTTGTGTCCCGCGGATAACTAAAACCGTGGATATTGGTTCTGCAGATACATGGGTCTGACTGTATTAGAAACCTTTCCAGTCACTTCCTAAAAATCAGAATAGAAGAGTTTTCACTTGCTGGCAGAAGGACAGCAAGGAGGGAGCCATCCTAGTCTTGTTGAGGGGAGGGTTCCAAACTCTGAGGGTAGCTATCACAAAAGCCCTCTGTGTATTCTCAGCAGATGTGCTTGTGAAGATAGTGGGAACTATCTGAAGATGTTTGAGTCCAGGCAGGCTCATTTAGGAAGGTACAGTCCTTCTTCCAAAAAAATAAGTCTACACTTTATTTCTTAGAAACTAGTATATTGTTGAGCCATTGGGAGTAGTTGATGAAATCTTGGAATTGGTCTTTCTAAACTGGAGAAATGGAAAATTGGAACTGTATGTGGGTAAAGGTGAGAAGCTCTTGAAGATCAAGAAAACAGTAGAGCACCAAGAAATGTATTCCAAAGACCCTAGATATAATGATCCAAAACTGTATGAAGTCTGAGATTCACTGGAATACTAAATAATATTAGAGGCAGGAAATAAGAGGATGGATGGTAGGAAGTACCCCGGTTACTTCAAGCCTGGGGAAAATGTTGCACCTGAAAGTTAGGAAAATGTTTCAAAGGCTGCATCTGCACCACCAAAATAATCCAGTTTGACACCGCTTTAACTGCTATGGCTAAATGCTATGGAATCCTGGGATTTGTAGTTTGTTTTGGCATCAGAGTGCCATGACATAGAAGGCTAAATAGCTCACAAAACTACAGATCCCAGAATTCCATAGCATTGAGCCATGGCAGTTAAAGCTGGACAGTTAAACACTGGATTGTTTCTGCAGTGTAGATGCAGCCAAGGTTGACATACTCATAAAAAAAAACAATTTAAAGGTTTAGGCTTAAGATCCAGAGAAGCTAACTGTGCAATAGGGCTTTCCTTCTTCAGGGTCATGTGCCCCATTCCCAAATCTTTTTTGGGAGTCAGGACTGCAATCTTTCAAAACAGTGTGGGATGTTACAAAGACAGCTATAGCTAGAGGAGAGGCAAATCAGTGGGATTGTGGGAGTACCACTGTGTAAGCCCCTTGCTTTTGGGAGCAAGTGCAAAGTGTTGGTTAGTACCTGTTTTGAAAGACTATTCCTCCTGCCAGTTTGTTGCAAAATCTTCAGAGGTACTGTTCTCTAGCACAGTCCCCCTGCTTACACCTGCTATTTGCAAAACACACTTAACATGATTGGTATGACCCATGCAATCTATCCGGAGTCAAAACCAGTCATCTGCTGGGGCAGAGAGAGAAGAGCATGGAAATGAATCCTTCACTGCTAACCTCTTCTCTTCCTGGCATAAATGGTGATTGAAATTGTTAGAGCTGACACTGATTATTGCAACCTAGGCAGTGTTTATGCAGTGCTAGAACACTAGTGATGCTACAATTAGTGATGAATGCTGAGTTTCTCCTCATATCTTTGCATATGAAAACCTTTTTTCTGCATTTTTTTTCTAGATCAAGCCCCATATTTAAACCTGCCCCAATCACACAGCATATGCAGCTATAGTTCACTTATTTTTACATCAAGGTTCCAGATTTTTATTTGTGTTGGGTCTTTGTATGCAAAATGTCACAGAATATTCTTTGGAATATGTTCTTTGGAACTATTCTAAGTATGTTCCATTTTAATGAGTTTTGGCTTGTGGCTTGAACAAGAAAGCACAAAAGGATTCCTTGTCATTGCCTTTCACAAAATCATCTTGTTCACAGTTAAAATATCAAATCTGTTTTAGATGCCAAGATTCTGGCATCAAGCTCTGTCTCTAAAAAACAGAAAACTGTTTGACACATAAACGTTACCAGAGCAGCAGGTGCATGTTTTTGTATTTGCAGCAGTGACACTGATAGAAAATCACCTGGGCTACTACACAAGTTGCTGAAAGAACAATTCTTGTCTGTCTATATTATGCTGTGTTGATAGTATCTCAAAAATTGCAAGCAAAGTGTTGGGGTATTGCCTTCCAGGGGGAAACAACCAAACTATGCAAGATTTGTTGGTTGTCACGCTGTTCAAATCAGTGTCTCTCTTAACTGTTTAAGCCTTATGCTTTAAGGCAGTGCCGATGAAGCTATGAGTTAACATTTTGGTTTTTCTTAGGTTGGAGAAGGTGGCATTAGTGGCTTGACATTTCTGTTCTTTCTTTGGATAGATGCAAAACACACATTTCACACATTGTTGTGGGGCATGACACAACAAAAGGAAGGAACAGGCCCACCCAGCTAATAATAACGTAATAATGTTTATTTATGACACCCTTTTGACCAAAGGGCTACATGGCAAGTTGAGTTTCAATATCTCCTTACAAACACTGAGAGTTGTAGGGTAAATGGAACACAGCAGAATTCATCTCATAACCGTTCCTGACCTTAGAAAAGCTGTTGTGTACCTCTTTCTGGGTTCTATGGGGCCAACTATAATTGAATATTGCAAATACAGTTGCACTTTAAATCTCAGTGTATATTTTTAACAACAATACAAATTATAAAGTATATTAAATTTGACACATACACTGTCCCCAAATTTCCATGAATCCAAAGCGGTGCCAGTGCAGGACCTGATTACAGAACTCCTCTGCCTGTGCTGCTCAGCATTTCTGCAAAATTCGGTACAACTTTAAAGCCTTAAATAAAAAGTACAAAATAGAAGCAAATGTAGCATAGAAATTACACTACAAAGAATTTACCTTTCGTTTCCTACCTAAATACACAACAGAAAATAACACTACCTTATTTAAAATGAAAAGGGTCTACTCTTTATCTCTGGCAACTGCAGCTCCTTCAGTTTTGCCTCTGAACTCAACCAACAAGTACAGCCCCTTCCTTAGGGTTTCCCCACCCACTGAGCCAAACCAATACTCATAGGAGTTACTCATGCACCCTATTACAGGAGGCCATGGTGTGTGTCTGCATGTGCACACAGTTAGCATGTACTTCTGTCCCTCTTTTTGTTTAGTAGAACAGAGTGCATCAGATGGAGAAAAGGATTGCTTCTCTGTGTTAGCATCATTACCATAAGCCAGCTACTGGTGGTAGCTGTCCACCAGGGAACACTTCCTGCGCTTTTCCTCCTGAGGAAAGAAGCCTGGAACCAGGAGCCTCTCATCAGTGGCCAGGGACAAGATGAGAAGACAGCAGATCCTAGTTTCTCTAATATATATTGCATGTTTATGTGGCTTTGAATTGTGAGCCCCTTCAAGAGATCATCTTGGCTGAGAAGTGGGGTGTACATATAGTAAATATATGGTACAACCATGCCCCTTCCTGCATCTTAATTTTTAAAAGGTCAGGGTGCATCCACACTACACAAATAATCCAGTTTGAAACTGGATTATTTGTCATGGCTACTTCCGATGGAATCCTGGGATTTATAGTTTGGTGAGGAACCAGCACTCTTTGTCAGAGAAGGCTAAAGACCTTGTAAAACTACAAATCCCAGGATTCCATAGGAAGGAGCCATGGCAAATGATCCAGTTTCAAAGTGGATTATTTATATAGTGTAGATTAGGCCTCCATGTGCATTATTCAGAGAACTGGGATTTTGCAAAATACCTTGCAGCTCATAACCAGCAGGAAAATGGGAAGGTTCTGAAGGGACAGAAAAGATAATTAGAAATTTCTTAGCGATAGTATAGGAGAGGTGATTGTGTGGTTTGCAAGAGAAGACTTTAGGCCTGATTCTAATTGCTAGGCTCACATGGAGTAGGGCCACTGAATTAATAGCTGAATGGTTGATTGCTTTATGGGTTGCCTTTAGTTACAAAGACTAGCGATTTGATTTAGGTCATACAGCCCCAGTTCTAAAAAGCAGTAACGGTCAACAATGATGCAGGGGAATGTAGGCAGTGCTAGAGCCAATAAAACATGGTATAGTCTATATAAAGAACTCCCCAGGCCCTTGTCTAGTTTGAGTGGGAGCATATGATCGATATCAGTTAATGTGGAATTTCAAATGGAAAAGTTTTTTTCTGTAGCAAGTAATGGGAAAGATCTAATACACACTGGAAACTGCTTAATGCAGTGTAGATGTGTAAATTGCTATTACTTAAAACAAATTGTAAGCTGCTCTGATAGCTTTTGTGGCTGAAGAGCGGGGTATAAATACCTAAATAAATAAATAAATAAATAATCTCTGCTGGCAACCTCAGAAAACTGTTGATCAGAATAGACCTGCTTTCCCCAAACTGGTGCCCTCCGGATTGTTTGAGCTACAGATCACATCATCCCTGTCCATTGGCCATGGAGGTTAAGCACATGGGAGTCCAAAACATCTGGAAGGCACCACATTGAGGAAGGCTAGGATAGACAATACTGGGCAAAACTGACCCGGATTCTGATCCAAGATAAGAGAATTTTATATGTTCATTTGTGAATAGGTGGGAGACAAATCTTTATAAATTATGTATCCTGCTCTTTAATGTGCAAAGTGTGTGTGTTAGTGAATTGGTCTATTTTGTTTCAACTGCAGCATGCTGCAATTTTTCCTCCTGTCCTGTGATTTTTTTTTTTTTTTTTTTAGGATGTAATTAGGACCATTATTCAGAGTGGTGGTATTAAGCACTTAGTTACCATGGCAACTAGTGAACATGTAATAATGCAGAATGAAGCTCTTGTCGCCCTGGCACTAATAGCAGCTCTAGAATTAGGTAAGTATCCCCATGGCTAATACTTCATAATCTACCTCAGAATCTTGGAGGATGAAAGGACGGCTGAATGGTAAACTACCCTGTGGTGAGAATGGACATTTGAGTATATATGCAGTCTTTATTGCAGACATAGGCCTCAATCCTGTTATTAATCCCAGTGGGGCCTATTTTACATGTTGATTCACCATTCAACAATTGATCCCTTGGATCTACTCTAGCTGAGACTAACCTATGGGATCCAGGCCTTTTGTCAGTACACTCAGCTTTAGCAGCTAGTTATATGAGAGTGGGATATGAGAAGACATCCCCAAAGGTAAGTATGGATATGGCAAACCTCCCACTCAGCATATATGTATGTATCCTTTTGCTGTATGTGCAAATCTATGGACAAATCCTTGATTTTGTTGGGGTGTATGAGTATAAAAATTAAGCATTTATTAAAGATTCCAGGGAGAAAGCCCTTTAGGAATATCTTCTTAAGAAAAAATTCTTTTAAAGTAAGCAGAGTTAATTTAGGGAAGACTGACCAAGCTCAATTTGCATTTGTATATGTTCTAAATCACCCAGCAATAAAGTAAAGCAGACAAAATTAAGGACAATAAAGACATTTGCTTAAAAATAATATCAAAAAATACATATCAAAAGGTATAGCAATCTTAATCTACATATTCAAAAACAAATCTAGGTCCTTAACTAACTAAGAGGATTACAGTTCAGGGTAGAAAACTCACCCAATCTTAGGAAGTTCAGGCTAGGATAATCAAATCAGAAGTTTCTAAGAATTACAGCAGTAACGTCCATATTTCCTCAGAAAAAGAGGTGTTTGTAGGTAAGCAAGAGTTCATTTCATCTCTCTGCTTCATGTTTGGAAGTCAGATGTATGGCCCCTGCCTTCCTTGCTCACACAAACTCAAACAAAAGAGAGAAATTGAGGTAAGATCTTCAGATTTTTTCCAACCTTCATCTTTTTAAATTCACAGCCACAGCAGAGAAAGATCTCGAAAGTGCTCAGTTAGTGCAGATTTTACACAGACTGCTGTCAGATGAGAGGAGTGCACCAGAAATAAAGTACAATTCGATGGTCCTGATCTGTGCTCTTATGGGATCAGGTGAGTCTTTCTTTCTGAGGATTTGCTTTTTAGTGAGGTTAGTGGGGTGGGTAATGTGTGGTCCTCCCTGCAGCTGCTGGACAGCTTCTGCCCACAGCCCTAAGCAGCATAGCCAATGCTGAGGGGTATTGGAAACTGGCAGTCAAACAGCATCCAGAGGGGAACAAACCCCCCCCTCCCCAACTCTTTTTGTCAACCTCTGAAAAGTCAGGAAGCCTGTTTCTTGTTACAAATTTTGTTCAGAAAGTTGGAATTGTGAACAAGGATTCATTCATCTTTCTGACAAATGGAAGCAGCTGCTTCTGTTTAACTGTTTCAGTGCATGCCATAGTTCCAATTCAACTAGTGAGCTACAACAAAGACTGCAAGAACATTTATCTGGAAATCCCATTGAGCATAATGGAACATACAGTATGATCCTGCGTACATTTATGCAAAAGTATGGTTTAATGAAAACAGTGGGACTTGCTTTCATGACAGATTTTTTTTTAGGGGGGGTCATGAAAAGGTAACTAAATTTAGCTAATTGGAGTAAATCTATTGGAAAGAAGTCCCCGTGACCACTTGGCCAAGTTTGAACCTGCATGTATATCTGTGTAAGGTGAGAACTGGTTCATTTAAATTCCAGAGAAAAGAAGTGGGGGCATCATATCCAGTATACTGCCGCTATATTGGTTACCAAATAAAAGCTAAGAACAGTTGCTGGAATGCTGTATGATGTGTTACATTACTTAAATTTTATGCATACCTAGCTATATAGCAGAGGCACTAAGAAACCCCTTTACTGAATTGCAAAGGTGCATAAAGGACACCAGCAAGAGCGTCCAGTGCACATCAGTGTGCATCAGGCACTTTTCTGGCTCTTCTATGTACTACTGTAACAGCAGCCCTCTACTGGATACAGATGTTACACAACTGTGCAATTCTGATTCCCACAGATGGTAAGTCTACTTATGAAGCCATAAGGCCCCAACAGGATTCCAAAGGATACATTTAGTCAGATCATACAAACATAGAACACATGCTTTGCATGCTTAAATGTTTCAAGTTCAGTTCCTGGCATCGCCAGGTAGGACTGGGACAGGCTTCTGTCTAAAATCCTGGACACCCACCGCCAGTCAACGTAGACAGTAGTGAGCTAGATGAACCATGGTCATTAGACAGTTTCTCACATTCTGCCCTTATTTTCAGTAGAAGCTAAAGTATATATGTTCCAGAAATTAATTTAATAACCTCTAATGATCTAAAACATGAGAGTTGGCCCCACCCTTCTGCTGCTGTTGGTATCTTTCATCTGTCCACTGCTCCCTTTCTAGCAGCATAGGGTTTTGCAAATTAATTGTATAGTAGTGTAGCATATGAAGCCCGTGTGGCATAGTGGTTTGAGTACTGGACTATGATTCTGCAGGCCAGGGTTCAAATCCCTGCTCAGTTATGAAAACCCACTGGGTGATCTTGGCAAGTCACACACTCAGCCTCAGAAAACCACATGATAGGTTTGCCTTAGGGTCGCCATAGGTCAGAAACAACTTGAAAGCACACATCACCACAGTGACTAGTTTCAAATAAAAAGTAGACCTTTCTTTTGAGAGCTGGTATGGTGTAGTGGTTGGCGCATTGGATGACTTCGGAGACCAGGGTTTGACTTCCCACTCAGCCATGGAAACCCACTGGGTGACCTTGGGCAAGTCACACACTCTCAGCCTCGGACGAGGGCAAAGGCAAACCCCCTCTGAACAAACTTTGCCAAGAAAACCCCATGATAAGTTTGCCTTAGGGTCCCCATAAGTCAGAAATGACACGAAAGCACACAACAATAACAGTGTAGCAGGGGAGAAGCAAGGAGGTATATCATTGGGTTGTAATCCTATGTGTATGTCCTAGTCCATAGGCTCCCTTGGATAGTGTAGAACTGACTTCACTGGAAGCATACACAAGATTCAGCGGTGGCATCAGCTATTGGTACCAGATTAGTGGGTTAGACAATGCAGCTGTTAGGTGGATTTGTAATTGATTAACCTACCAAACCCAAAGGGTACTCACCGTTGGCTCCAGCTCCTCTTCATCCTGGAGAGAAGTGACTAGTGGGTGCCACGGGGTTGTGTCCTGGGCCTAGTGCTATTCAACGTCTTTATAAATGACATGGATGATGGAATGGGGCATGCTTATTGAATTAGCAGAAGACACCATGTTAGGAGGGGTAGCAAATACCTCAGAGGACAGGATCAGAATTCAAAATAACTTGTAATTGATTAGAGACCTGGGCCAAAACTAACAAAATGAATTTCAACAGGAAGAAATGCAAGGTACTAGACATAGGCAGAAAAAATGAAAAATGAAGGATGGTGGACACCTCGCTTGACAACAGTACATGTGAAAAGGATCTAGGAATCTCAGTAAACCACAAGCTGAACATGAGTCAACAGTGATGCAGTAGCTAAAAAAGCTAATGCAATTCTAGGCTGCATCAATTGGAGTATAGTGTCTAGATCAAGGGAAGTAATAGTGCCACTCTATTCTGCTTTAGTCAGACCTCACCTGGAATACTGTGTCCAGTTCTGGGCACTACAATTCAAGAAGGATATTGACAAGTTGGAATGTGTCCAGAGGAGGATGACCAAAATGGTAAAAAGTCTGGAAACCATGCCTTATGAGGAGTGGCTTAGGGAGCTGGGTATGTTTAGCCTGAGGAAGAGAAGGTTAAAAGGTGACGTTATAGCCATGTTTAAATATTTGAAGAGATGTCATACCGAGGATAGAGCAAGCTTGTTTTCTGCTGCTCCAGAGACCAGGACACGAAGCAATGGGTTCAAACTACAGGAAAAGAGATTCCATCTAAATATTAGGAAGACATTCCTGACTGTAAGAGCTGTTCAGCAGTGGAATATGCTGCTTCAGAGTGTGGTGGTCTCCTTCTTTGGAGGTTTTTAAACAGAGACTGGATAGCCATCTGTTGGGAGTGCTTTAATTGTGAATTCCTGCATGGCAGGGGGTTGGACTAGATGGTCCTTATGGTGTCTTCTAACTCAGTGATTCTATGGTTTTATTCTATGATCTTTATAGCAGAATACCCCAAATGTTGAAACAAATATAAAAACTGTCCCACTTCCTTGCTTCTCTTGGCCCTATGTTTTCTTACAATTAAAGAACATCTCTTTCAAATAGCGGAAAGAGTTGGAATAAAATGTTTTTTCCCCAGGGAGAGTTTAAGTCTTAAATTCTCATGGTTTCTTATCTTAAATGTAAGCTCTTTACCCCACAGTAAGAAATGGCAGAAAAGCTATCTCAGCTTCCAACATGCAGCCTTTTTGGCTTTTGCCCAGTGCCAAAATTAGTGCTGCTGATCTCAGCCACTGTGTGAAGGTGTTTTTCATGTGACATTTTAAAATATCCTGTTCTGATCTATTGGAAGAATACATTCCACAAAAGATTGCAGGCAGCCTGTCATATTAGATGGTTGGGCTGCCTCTTATAGGGAGCTCCTTTTTAAAAGGGGGGGAAAGGGGGGAGGTTTCTTCTGTTGAAGCTGCTGCCTCCACTGTTAATGCCTCTGCCGTTGTGAACAAAAATGCCTTCCTGTTCTAACAGACTTCTTATATCAAAGGGAAATAATAGGAAATGTAAATGTGTACATAATGCAAAAGAATGGGAGGAAAGCAGAGCATTCATAGCCATTACAATCCTTACTGTGTGTGTCTGAGAGTGAAAGAAAAAGACCAAGATGCTTTAAGGAGCTGAGTGGAATCACTTTGCTACTGCATCCTATTAATACCCCGCAAGCAACACCTGCTGTAGATACCAAACTATCCTGGAAGTAGAAAGCATGTGCTTTATGCATCAGAATAGCCTGGATATGAAAGTAAGTTTCTATTAAATTGTTCAGGAAGCAAGAAAGGCCTTTGGCCTAAGCTTTCTTTTATTTATTTCTCCTTTTCATGGACAGAGAAGGAAAGAGTTAAAGGGGACAGTGTGAATGAAAGGAGGTGTATGGGGAACTTGGCAGAAAAATAGGGGTCAGATTTTGCTGCAGTTAAAAAAGAGGCTCCATGGGTAATAGAAATATTTTGGAATAGCTCTGTTATCGGATGACTTGTGAAATTGCCTGACTAGAATGAGCATATATTCTCCAAAGTTTGCTTGGGCATAGGAACTAGACTAGCAGCTTCTTGTCATCACTCCCCCTTTCCCACCCCACCCTAGTGGCTGAATTTTTCAACTCTGTTAGCAGAACTCAAAGACTTAAAGGAGAATACAGTACATTTTTTTAGTACTGAATATTTGCATCATATATTTCCCACTCTCCCTTTGCTGGTACTGTGCAGTTCATCCTAGTACCTTAGTTAAGAGAACATGAGAGAGAACGCTTGTATGTGCTGCAAGCAGATAAGGTGCAACAGAACTTAAGGCTATGGTACTCTTTGCTAATACTTAATCATACTCTATTAAATTAATGAACAAACAAGTGCTCTACTGTTGAAGGAATATGCCTTTTTGGTGTTGTAAGACAAGTTCCCCACTGTACATGCCTGACACAATTGATTGGCTTAAGTCTGAATATGACTCTTCCAAAGCTAAAAGGTTAATTACATGTTAGTTCTGGTACTGACTAGGCCTCCTGAGCTGGCTCAGACCATATGAAGTAAAACAAGTGGTTAGTAGTGAGACCCCCCCTTTTACTGATGGCTCTCCAGTTTTTGGAAGTTTCCCCTGGCACCTACATTATAGATCTATTCATTTTCTCAAGCCTTTTAGGTACAGTTTCAGTCCTGCTGCTTCTTTTATCCTAGCTTTACAATTATGTGACTTTTGGTGTGGGTTCTTTTTCTTTTTATATTATCATTGTTTTGGACTACTTTGGCAAGCCATGACTGAAAGACGGTTTACAAATAATAAATGATAAGGATATAAAGCCTAGGATCCTGCCGGTGCACTAGTGGAAGCATTACCAAACACATAAAAGTCTACCTAGTCTAGGCATGATGCCAGTCTCGCTGCCAGAATCCTAGGGGTCTATACGAGGCCGGGGGGGGGGGGATGGACAGACTGCTCCGCAGTAATAGTAATTTGCAGAGCTGCAAACTGCCTTAATGGTTTTACAGCCCCCATAAGCTTTGCGTGCTCTCTAGCCAAGATGGTGGCCACAAGTTATTTACTCGCATTTCTAAAATCTACTATCACTGAACTTAAAAAAACCCCACCCATTTAACACAGTGTGCACAATTGATATTTCACATTTATAAAAAAAGAGAGGATCACCGTTTTATCATCTTACCGATCACTTGCTAAGCTGAAAATTAAACATGGTGGCAGTGGGCACTTGCCCTCTTTGCAAGTCCTGCCCCATGCTTGTCCAGCCAATCAGCTTGCGCTGCCTCTCCTATGGAAAAGCGCAACTATGTGAATGCAGCTGTCTTAACAAGTGGAAATGTGCATCCCCTACAGAGCTTTTTAAAAACGCCGAGAAAAGCCGCGAAGGCTCTCCAGGCACAGCTTTGGCAGTTATTAGCTGCCCCCCCTTCTGAATACGACGCATCAACATGCATTTCCGTTAAGAAAGATCGATTTCTAAGTAAATTCTATGAGGATTATTTTGACCATTTAGACAACCCTCTAGATTGGCTACTAAGTTACAGAGATGTAACTGAGTACAGTTGTCCCTTCATATTCGCTGGGGTTTGGTTTCAGGACCACCACCCCCCATGGATACCAAAATCCGTGAATACTCAAGTCCCATTATATGCAAGGTTTGCTTTTTGGATTATTATTTTTTTTAAGAGTATTTTCAAGCCGTGAATACTTAAATCCATGAATACCAAATCCATGACTATGGAGGGACAACTGTAATGTCTCCTACCATTCCACCACACCAGTCCACTTTTAAGTGCCAGCAGTCAGATTGGGCAAAGGACATTATTAAATGGTGGCAACGTGTGTGCATCTGTGTTCGTGAGCATGTTGCTATTTTAGGTACGCGGCATGATGATCTCGGGTTGGTCAAATCCATGGATATGGAGTCTATGGATACACAGGGTCCACTGTACTTTAATACATCACAGAGACTCATCGTCAGATCCAGTCAACTGTGCTGTTCTTCTTTTCCATCTCCCCAAAATCTCCCTCCAAATTGCAATACTGAAAAAGAGGCTATTTGCATACAGATGATAAGCAGAGCATGGCCAAAAGTGGTTTTAACAGAATGGTTGCCTCCTTCTACAAATCTTGGGAAATTTTGCTTGCTGTCGCCAGTTTTTCTGCATGCCGCATTGTGTCTTGACAAGGCCTCTGTTCATTGCTGAAAATCCAGACAAAAGAGCAGCTGTGCCTGTAAAGGCCCAGCAGGAAAATAACCATCTTGCTTCTGTTTGACAGAACTCCTTCACAAGGAAGTGCAGAGCCTGGCCTTTCTAGATGTTGTATCAAAACTCCGCAGCCACGAGAACAAAACGGTCGCCCAGCAGGCCTCCCTCACAGAGCAGAGACTCGCCGTGGAAAGCTGAGGAAGGGTACCTAATTCCACATAGCATCGCATCACAGATTTCACTTTTTGTCCTGTCCTGCTGCTACTCCTGCTACGTTTCCCCCACTGTGTCACTTGTGCATGCGTGTAACATTCTCACACCAATTGAACTGCTGTAGGTACCTCTCCAAATAAGATTTCTAAAAACCCATAGCCAGTTGTCATAACATAATCCTCTCCCCTCTCTCTTACACACACACACACACACACACACACACACACAGTCTTCAGCCCTGTTGTTGTTCTACTTGTATTCTCGTTGCTTGGGCCACATAGTAGAATGTGCATGTTATAGTCCTATAATAATGTAAAAGTGGTACTACAGTGATGACTTTCCTCTCATATCCCTAACTCCGTAACAGTGTACTACTAACTTAGGGACAAAAACAGGAGGCAGCAAGGCCAAGCTGGACTGCCGGTGAGGTGAGAAAGCTCCTCTTTTTGATGCTTCAAAAATAATGGCAACCAAAAAGGATGAGTGAAGGAAGTCTTGCTGCTCCATTCACTGGTCTTGCCTATTAATGTCAATCCCGTGGTACCTAGAGGTAAACAAATAAAATCCAGTGGTCTCACACCTTACCCTGTGCTCTGTCCTTTGTACAGCAATTCATTAATTTGGAAGTATTCCATCTCTCTCTGTCTCACATACACACTAACTATTGGGTTATAAATGCTTACATAGCAGAGGAGCCACAGCTTCAGTGCACATACATTTCATCCCAAATCATTTCAGATCCATTCAAGTATACAGCCATTTGCATCCATAAGAAAACATACAGCTTCAGATTACAGATGGCTACCTCAAAAACAAGAGCTTTAAACATTATAAAAAAAGACTGAGACTAGCCTTCTGTCCTGTTAGGATCTCCCTGCAGAGAATATGAAGGGTCATTTCCACACAAGGTCTTTTCTCCTAGCATTGTCTGGATATGTAACAGGATCATCCTTGTTCATCTTCTAAAAAGCAGGAAGTCTCCCCACCCCACTATTTCACAGATGAAAAAGCAAGAGTCAGAAGCAGTAAACATGCCCCAAAGTGTAGATCTTATATACTACTGCAGTGTAGTTATATAGGAGGAAGTGAAGACTGGCATATATGATACCATGCAGCAACAATGAGAAGATGGAGGAAGAGGAGACACAACAGTTCAAAGCTCTTGTTTCTTGAATCCCTGGCTTTGAGGAATCCTTGAAGCCAATAGCCTATGGGTCCAGTGACCTAAAAAATCACTCTGGTGTGACACAGGCGATTTCCCCAACAACAACCTCCCTTAGTGCCTTGGCTTAGAAACCCCCTCAAAGCCAGGCATTCCAAAGACCAATCTCTGAAAGACTCTGTGGATCTGCTTTATCCTCCCATCATGGAGCTAACACTGCCACTACTTTTCCACTTGTGCAAGGAGGTCTTAGACAGCTCCCTGTGCAAATATAGGGTTTGTCAAACCACTCACACTACAATCTGTTATGCAAACAGTTTAGCACTATAGGATGCTGGCCCAAGTCCATGTAAATTGTGAAGTCAAAGGCTTTCACGGCCAGCATCCATAGGTTTTCCTTGGTTTTTTTCCAGGCTGTGATGCTGTGTTCTGGAAGACTTTATTTCTGACGTTTCACCTGTGGCTGGCATCTTCAGAGAATGGTTGGGTAGGAGTGTGTGTGTGTGTGGGGGGGGGGTTATATACTGTGAGCCCATGTAAATTCATACACGATCTGTGCAGTAGCTTGTACAGAGTAGACATGTCATCAGTGGAAAGGGGAGAGATCGTACATGAAATGCATTTCCAGCAGGCACATTTCATAGTTGGAAAAACACACATAAATCTTAAAAGTTTGAGTTCTTTGAATTCTAGCAAGTAAATATATCTGGATTCTCAAATAAGCAGGGATATGTGGGTAAATAAAAGGATGATACGCAATCTTACTCTCTTCAGCCAAGACTTGTGTACTTTGCAATAAAAGAAACAAAACGACAGCACTAAAAATGGCTGGATTGTTATCTGTACCAATTAAGCAGAACTACTTGCATTCTCATCTTCTATCACATCGTGAGGCTTGGAGACACACTATCCACAATGCTGCAGCCTTATTTGACAACTCACACTGAACAAGTCTTGAAGAGAAACGACAACACAGAAAGAATCACAACCCAGAAACATCACCCAAGGAGACCTTCTGCTGTGCTTTCTGCAACCGGACTTGTTAGTCATCAGCGCGCTTGCAGAAAGCGCGGGATGAGTCCTTCCTGAATCTTCGTTTGTGAAGAAAAGCCAGAGAGAGAGAGAGAGGTAGTGGTGGAGGCAACAGAGCTTGGAAAAGTTATTTTTTTAGAGTAGAAATAAAAGAATCCCCCTGCCAGCATGGAGGTTTGGTCCAAAAAATATTACATTTCCAAGCTCTGGAAGAGAAGCAAGAAGCAGTACAGAGCACCCTTGCCTCTTGACCACTTAGAAGTCTCATCCAGTGATCATGTGGTTTCTCATTTTTCATCATACATTGTCCACATTATTTCAAGTATATTTTCACAATAATAACCATTAGAAAGCCTTTTCATTTTCTACAAATCAGAGCAACAAGGAGGCTTAATTTTCCATGGTATAGTTTTGTACATCAAAGTCAGAATGTAGACACAAGATGTCACTCAATTTTATTTATAAAACTATAATTATACTAACAAATTGCATATAAAATGATTTATTTCAAGTAAAATACAGAATACTGCACAACTAGTAAAACTATGTTGTCCATAATAAAAGTATTAAAACATTCCTAACAATTTCATCTATTAAAAAAAAGGTACGAGAGCATGATGAAGACCACTGTGAACACTTTAAAAACTGACACAAAGAAGTTGTGTTAACTTCATGTATAAGTCCAGTTACATCCACTGAAATTTGCATGGGCAACAAATATACCATACTCTGTCTAATGCAAAGATGAGATGACAAATAAGCAAAATATATCCATTTCTAAACTGAGTGTGACCAACTGGCAATGAGACAACACAATTTCCATCTAACTGTACTGGCATGCAGTTCTGTTATAACAATACCTTCCATCATCAGTAAGTGTAATTGGCTTTTACAATCAATTTTGCAATTTACAAGACTTTCAACACAGGAGAATACATTCATATAAAAAAGAAAAACTACAACACAATGGTAATTACAGTGAGTGTCCTTAATTACAACATGCAACAATTTAGGGAAGAAACTGTATTTGGAAGTTAACTCAGTATTTTTTTAAATATACATATACAGATACAAAAACATCTATATGTATATGTACATATGTGTTTGAGAACTAGGAGAAGTCATAGACCTGACCATGCTCAAACTTGTTTTAAAATATGACCATGAACAGAACACTTGTTTCAAGTTCATCTTTGCTAGGCATATACTATGCAGTGAGACACTTACAGGTATAGTTTGTTTTATCATCATTCATACTCCTGGGGTATCTGCAGTGGCTCAATGTGACTGATACTGAGCTTTATTAGATGCTTGACTTTACCAGTGTGTGCAAATGTTCCTGTGGAGATACATGCACACATACCTCTACAGTTTCAGTTTAGTGCACCATGCAGATAAAACCAACCCTAATGCTCTCCCATGGGTAAGGCGACTACATGGTAGCCCATAAAGTCCTGAAATGCACTGCTCTTATTCACCCCATGACATCTGCAAATAAGAAGAGGCACAAGAGAAGAAACGGGGCTTTAGGAGCCAGTTCAGTTCTTATCCATGCTGAAGAGTATGTGCATCCCCCTTCACCACATCATGTAAATTTATCTGGATGGAATGCCCAGCCCCATACCAGAAAGGGGGGAAGACTGTGAAATTCTGTTTTCTGTACACATGGTTGCCTATTTTTCATAGCATAAGAGGGTCATGCAACCCCTAAGACTACCCCAGAAGATGCTGGTATATCACCGATAAAGGAAGATGTACCAATTATCAGTTGAAAATGGTACCCTAGGAAGAAAAAAAGGGGTGACTGTCATTAACCCCACTTCAGGTATTATTCCTCTCCTTTCTGTTTCTTCATGTCAAGCCTGGGAACTAGCTTTAACATTGGTTTTCCTCCACGCAAATGTTATAGGAGTGATTTATTTGCAGCAACACATTAAAAAGTTGTTGTATCAATACTGAAAATTAAGGTGGATTATAAAGCAAGATATATAAGAAGCCCGGAGGAAACACATTGTTTTCAGACAATGTTGCATTAGAATTGAAAAATCCAGTACAACTTATTCCATCCATATATCTCCAAATCAATGAGATATACTGCTTTCCATGTGAGTGTTTACATCCAGACAAGAATATGGACATTTAGGAATTTTATGCTGACACATCCCTAGTTAAGGAAGATGAAAATACTGAAGGATTTATGTGCATATTCTAATTATACTTTGTATAAATAAGTTTAAGAACTTTACAATGTTTGTAAGCATGAAGAGTTGGCATTAAAATGTGGAGAGAACAACAGGCAGACAAGTGGCATACAAAGACTTAAAACAATCTCAGAGAATTAGGCAGGCTGCCTCAACAGTGGGGCTTGGCCTCACGTATGCCACAAAATGAACCTGCACAGATGCCCTTGCTGTTTCCACAGAAGAAAGGCCTCTTAATTGGGGCACTGCAAGGTGTTGCATAAAGCTCCTTTTAACAAAAACCTTTATGAGCTTAATTTCTGCATTGTGGAAAGGGAGGAGCATTTTAAAAGGTGCAGAGGCAGTGAAAGATCAACACTGTCCAAAAACTCCAACAAAACCAGTCCCGTCCCCAATGGTTGAGAGAACCATGACTACTACTACAATGCAATAAAACATGGGAGTGAGCAAAATGCTTTTGCTGATGCCTCTTCAAGGGATGTTGGGAAGAATGGATAACATGGTAGGTGTTGATCTCTTCAAGCCCACCCACTATTTATTGAATTGTGCTTAGCATCCTGCAGGCAGGAATTTCAGGAAAATGGACCTCAAATATTCCCATTCGTATAAACTCTCTTCAGCTGTCTTTGGTAAGTGTGAGCAGTGAAGATGTGGGATTCAGTTTCAGGACAACACAGTAGTCAATGAAGCTCTTGTAGTTTCAGCAGCTAACAAGACAATCGTTGCACAGAGCAGGTAGGAAAAGAAGAGATCAAAGCAGCTCTTCAATGAACGTGATGAAAAACTGGGCAGTTCTTACCAGTTTTGTCAAGCTGCAGTTTTGCCAGGCAGACACTAGATGGTAGGCTATTAAAGCATTCCAATTTTGAACCAAGAGATATGTAAAGCTTTTAAATATAACGGACAAGCAAATTCTGCTCATACGTCCTTCTCAGTATAAATACACATTTATGATGAATCACAATCCTCTGTGTAGATCAGTTCATTTGCATGCTACTATTTACATTTCAAATATTATTTACACATCAGGTAGAACCTAACAAAAGCCAAGTCCCAAGTCTTCATTTCACAACAAACATAATAGTATCGCACTGAAAAGAAAGTAGGAATCAGCTCAGAGAAAAGGAGAATCAAAGCCCCCCAAAATGGGAGGGGTTCCACAGCTTCAGACTGCAAACGATAGAAAAGTTGGACCAAGATGGATCACTCAGTACAGAGAATTCAGCACATCTAGACCCTGCAATTATTTAAGCAAAATATTAAAGCAATAAAACTCCAGAGAGCTCTCACAGGTCCAGGAAATAAATGCATAGTGAAGAACACAATATGGACACACAGCTATAATTTGAAGGATTCTAAAAATGGCTTTTTTTGATACATGGGACTGATCATCTCATCACTTCACAAATATGAGCAGACATGTCCAACAAATACAAATATGTCAAGCTTCTAAGAGCTTTAAGCAAGCTAGCAGGCAGCACCTTGGCACGTGCTAGCCGCCTTGGCATGTGCTAGTTAATTGTATTTTGTTTTATAAAGGCTTCCTTTGAACCAACCATCAAGCAAAATACTTCCCATATTTTCCACATTTAGAAGATAAAAGTGTGGGTGAGTATCCTTGCATCTCTTGAAGCAATACTATTTTGACCTTGAGTTTTTATTTTTGTTTTTCAAAAAGGAAAAATATAATCAAGAGAGAGAGAAAGGAGTAAAGAAGGGCAATGAAAAATCACTATGGTAGTAACATTTGAACATTTAAGATCAAACCTGACACAACCCAAAATTTGTAGAACTGACTTAGGAGGTCCAGGTGTGAGATGTACACCGGAATATTTGAACATTAAGCATACATGGTTTTGATAATTTAGGCCTCCAAAAGCCTCCTCTGCCCTTTCCCCCCATAATGTCTAAAATCTCTGCCACCATTAGATTAAAAAAATCTTCTCTCTTGAACTCTTACACCTTTTCAAGCAAGAAACAGGGATAACTAAACAAGAGCACAACAATCATGCAGGAAGAAAATTAATCTGCCTCGCTCTAGCATTCAGAACTTCATTCTCTCTTTCCCCCACCACTTAACTATTTTGCAGCTGGTCCTGGCAGAAATGAATTTGTCCATGAGGAAAAAGGAATGAGTTCACATAGGTAACTTAAAAGTTGCCTTATTCACATACTCCATCCCAGCACTCAGAAACTGTTGACCAAACATGAGCTGTGAAATTTCTCACTGGGGCATCCCCATGTTTCAGTTGGGGGCCTCTTGATTCATGGACTTTCTTAGAAGTCTGCATTTGGACAGCTGGCAACACATGTTTGAGTGGGCATAAGTGAGGAACAGCTTCCTCAATTTCAGGAGTGAAGGCAGGCCCAGTGAAGCCTATGAGATCTGAACACAATATATACAAACTGTGAAAAGGTGTTATAACAACTGCAAGAAAATACAACAGCTGAAGGAATCTTAAACCATTTATCTATTTGCAACTATGGTACAGGGCTGGAGAAAAATAAAGTATGATTTTATTTTTTTTTACTTAAAAATAGTTTTCAATTTCCTGCAGGACCCAGCAAAATACAGATGTTGCTCATGCAAAAGACACTACTGAGCATTTCTAGACAAAAGGCAACATTTTGGGTCTAACTCTTCTCTGGGGCCAACAAGACAACTCTTAGGACCAACCCTGACATTATAATACCAGTGGCCTATTAACTACTTGTTACAAATGACAGGAGAAAGTCAAGTCTTTACAATGGGAGAAAAATCAGCCATGGTAAGAAACAACACAATACAGAGGTCCATCGTAACAAAGCTGTAGATATTAAAGCAGAAGCAGGGAAGTTCATCTTCTAAACCATATAGCAGCAGAAAAAGAAAAAGGAATGTTTTCCTTTAATATAGTTGCACAGTCTTGACGTCTTGGGTGTTTGGTATTACATCTGAAATACCCTGCTTCTGGGCCTTGAAGCAACATCAAGTCATTACATTTTTCTACCCACGGTTGTATTTTTATTCTGTCACTTCAAGGGGAAAACTTGTGTTCAGTTCTGTAACACCCCAAACAAAGCTAAGATGGGTTCCTAAAAGGAACAAGGTTCACCAAACTGTGCTGTCCGTGAGAATAGTTTAAAATTACCATTTGCAGAGCCACTGATGGTGGCTTTCAGTAGCCCATTTCCAAGAATATGAACAGTTCCCAACAGTCATACCAGGGTACCTTAAGAATGAGGTAAGTGTATCTGGAATGCTTAATTCTTTGAATAGTGATAGAAAATGGCAGCCTTTGGAGAAGGCATCAATTCACACTGTCAACTGTTGGCTAAAATGAAAGTGTGGTTTGCATGTTTAACTTGACTTTGCATCTGTTTTCTTCTCAAATTGTATTTTCTAGATAACTATGTACTCCAGTGATACCTGGATTTTTAAAATATGTTCCACTCTATCACACTGTCCCTGCTACAAACTGATAAGACACTATAAATTCTCCCACAAACTCAGTGAGATTAAACCAAACTCCATCCCTTAGATAAGAAAAAATAAATGCAGTTCTTCCGCAGAAGGCACCATCAGCTTTGCATTTCCACTGCTGTCTAATTCAGATATGAACACCAGTACCCAAACCCCTGAGACATTCACTAGAATCAACACCAAGCAGTCTCAATGATCCGTATTTGTCAGAGAGTGTGTGTGTTTTTCTAGGATGACAGTTCTAGAAAGAGTTTGTACTGCACTTCTTCCCAAATTCTGTTTTCACCTTGCTCAAAATCTAATGGTTATGTCACACCTCTCAAAAAGCTTTTTAAATAAAGTGTCATTATTTCAAATCAAAGAGGAGAGAAAAAGGGAGAAAGAAGCAAGTGGTACATTCCAGCTGCAAAATAAAGAGATGCAAATTGTCATCACTGAATCCACTTTTGCACTAATAAATAAACATATTATAACTGGAAACCTCTGCAGAACAGATATCCAAAACAAATTCCACTGAACAGAATCCAAAGGATTATAGCCACCACATGCAGAAATTCAAGGAAACCTACTCTCCACCTAGAAAGGGCTTCAATGGGGCATCTTATACATTTGTCCAGCTATGCAAAATGCTAGCCTAACATGAGATCCACAATTTTGCCCATGAAGTTTGGAACATTCTGGGTTTGGATGTTTTTAGCTTCAGCATACTTCTCATTCTCAAACCTTGCCACTCACTCCTTTTCTCACATTACACATTGCCAACTGTTACAAGTGGTGAAAAACAATCACACCTGGGTATTCCCCTTAAACATGCTGATGAAGATCTCAAAATTCTATCCCTGTCCCTTTGGAAATAAGGTTGCAAGAGGCTGAGAAAGAATGAAAGTTGCCATTTCCCCAACAGAGGGCATTACAGAGCAGATACTGAATCTCTTTTAGTAGGCTGATTATTTCTTGCTGGTAAGCAAACTGGTGAGTGGTTTTCTGTTTGGTGGGTTTTCTTCCAGAAGAAATGCTGGTCTTGTTGTCTGTTAAAAAACACCCACATACACACACCACTCCTTTGGTGTGCACTGGAGAGAGAAATCGTGTTGGCAACTTCTGACAAGCTTGTGACACAGAGAATAAACAACATGCCCCACTAAACTACACCTTGACTGTGGTCCCACTGATACAGTTGCTTTACCACCAAAATAAAGAAGAAAGGAGCATCCACCACTTTACTCAGTCATGAATACAGTAGAGATACTTGGCTCAAAAACATTTCAAACTGCAGCTTTTTTCAACAGCTCTCAATAGCAAGTATGAGGCTAAAGCTGTTCCCTCTGGAATAAACAAGGGTCCCATGTGGTTCCAACTATCTGAGAACTCGAGATTTCCCTGTAACCCATTTCCATATAGCACGATGTCCTCAGGACACAATGGAGTTTTCCAAGAGTTGAGGCTGAATTGTCCAGTGTCTTGTGCCACTTGTGGTCAGCAAGTTTACCAGCTGGCTCGGACAGCTTCGATGTCACTAACCAGGTTCTGAGCCAAGCATATCCCAAATATCTGGAAGAAAATGAAATGGAATTGGGCTTCAGATGCAGAGACCTGGTTGAACCAAAATACATGTACAAGAAATGTAATTTTGGTTGTAGGCAAAGTGGCAAGACATCCACACACTGAAGCAGTCTATTGAAGAAGATAGGACTGTCCTGGGGTCGAGGTTTATATATTAAAGCCACAGGTTTTGGAATAAAAGCTATTCTCTAGAGAGGCTAGAGAGAAAGGGAAGTATACACAGATGCAGTGGGAAAAGACACCTTGAAAAGCCTCAAAGTAGATACAGGTGGCCTTTTAGATCCTGGCCTGAGTAACCCAGAAAAGAAATTGGAGTTCAGTAGCATGGCCTTTCTAGAACATCACACTCTGGATCCAGAGGTGTTCTCATTGCCACTGAAGCCATGTGATCTAGAACAGGAAAGAAACTGGAAATCCCCTTTGTCTTGCTTAGTGACTCTCTAGAAAGGCAGCCTGGTTATGCTTGGGGCAGTAGAAGAAGAAAGCAGCACCTTTTATTTTGTACCAAAACCTTTGCACAATGGCTCAAATTCTTGCCCCTGCTGCAGCTGTCAAGCCTTGGGAGGGGATGCTGCTGCTTACCAATGATGAGGAGGATAAAGGGAGAGGCAATTCTACCAATGTAGGTGCAAGGGGAAGGGATAAAATGTTAAATTCTGTCTGCAAGCACACCCCATTTCCTTGCCCCACTGTGCCAATACAAACCAGGTTGTTAGTGTCTGATCTGCCTCCTTCCACCCTCTCCTCTCCTCACTGGTAAGCAGCAGTGGGCTGTAGGGGGGCAGGATTCTGGATGGAGCTAGAGGATTGCCCCATGTGAGAGATATGTGGAAGACACACATGGGACAGAGCAACAGAGCATTACAGTCTACCTGCTTGATATAGAATCTCAGACATTATTTTATATCAGGGGTTTTATACAGTACATACAGACCCACTTTTTCTCTTGGGGTTTGCTTGCTATCTGCAAACTTTTAAGAGACCAAGGTGGCCCACCTGCAACAATGCGATTCCAATGAATATGCCAGCCACTATAGTGAGGTTGTCTTGAAGCCATTTCTCAAATTGAGGGACACAACCTTTTGTGTAAATAACAATCTGCTGGTCAACTTCCTGAAGGGAATGACAAAGATAAAATTACTGAACATGTTCTTTGGCTTTCACTTCCTTTGCCATCCCCTCCTGCTGAAGTTACCCAAGGAAAAATCACTTGAAGACTTACAGGTTTCTGCCTGGCATCGTAGCCACATTGAGTATTAATGACATCTTCCTAAAACAGAAACAAAAAAAATGTGTGTCAATAAAATCCACTTTTCATCCTGCCAAATTTCCACAGGCTACAGAGCTGTTCTTTCTGCTTCTTCCTACCACAATGCTTTCTGGTCAGAGTGCTCCCCCAACTTCATCCCTATTAATAACTCAGTTTGCTTATTCAAATCAGAGGCTTAATTCCACTCAGGTAATGAATTATATGTCTTGGCTAAAACACTTCTAGACAGGAGGGTAACTTCATCAGCTACCCCTCTGTACCCAGTCCCCGCATGTACAGACCTACAAGGTTAGGGCAGAACTCTAGCCTATGCTAGACTTCTACAAAGAGGGAACATCTGGGATATGGCAGCACTTAGTTACTGGAGACCAAGGTTTGGAAACTACTTTTTTGGACTCCTGAAATCCTGCATAGGCTTTGTATCTCATACAGAAATCCAGGCAGATCTCTTACAAAGTCTGTTCTTTCTAAAAGTAGATCTCCCCCACCCCCGACTTGCAGACCTAATCTCAAGATAGGCATGCTTTCTGGTGAAAAGATGTAATTTACTGTGCTACAATCTTGATATCCAAGCAGATCAAGTTAACTAGTTTGTGGAACAGAGTCCATAACTACATTAATCTATTTTTCCCACTGTAAAAACACTTATCTGCTAGACTTAAGGAATCAGGTTTGAATACTACAGTCTTATTACAAATGCTTGCAAGTAGGCCAAGAGGCCCTGAGGAGATACTTGGAGAAAGTGAAAGGTGCACTGAGAGGCAGAGGACAGTGTCAACACTAGCTTTCTGTTTATGCTTTGAACATGCTGCAAGAAAGGGATAAGATTTAAGAGTGTGTGTAGACACACACACACACACACACACACACACAGAGGTCTTATAGTAGCAATGGCCTCTAACTCTGTTGCAGGTAGCAACCTTTTCTGAAAGGAACAATAGCCTCATAGCCTTCAGTGCCAACTTACAGCAGGATCTTTAGTGCAGCAGGAAAAGGGCACCCCACAGCGCTCTCGACTGGCATTGGAATCCGTGCAGTTGAAATAGATGTTGAGGTTCCAGTCATCTGCTCCAAAGGCTCCACAGCATTGCCACTAGAGCAAGTGTGGATGGGGTGAGGGGGAAACGAAACAACAATAATTATTCCATGAAGAACTGGCATTTTTATCCATTCTCTACTCTTTCACTACAAATAGGGGAAAAAAATAAATCTTCTTGTTTATTTGTTTGTTGATAAAGGTCTTTATGGCAGAGTTTCACTGGTGTTGGTAAAGGACTATTAGGTCTTAAAACATGGGCCAAAAAGCCCTACACCTTTCTAAGCTACCACTTTAGGTAAACATGATTTCAAGGTATTTCCATGTTGGAAACACATGCAGGAGTTGTTTGGGTGTTGGCTCTCACACATGATCAATTTCATCTCCTGAAAATTAAGATGTACAAGAGACTTCTAAAGAAATGCCATGTGCTGCAGGCTCCAGATGGGCTGGGTGATCTTTTCCCACACTATACTCAGAAGTGCATGGCAGCATAAGACAGAATACATCAGTCTGTGCTGCAATCTACCACATGTGAACAACCAGCCACAGAGAGAAAACCATCAATGGGAGAGCAAGGTATGTAATGCCATCCACCCATGATGATCTCATCTGCAGGCCAAAATCCCTCCCTGTACTGGCTCTTCCACCAACTTCACTGTAAACACTAACACCACCACTTCTGACTCATGCAATAAACAAATGAAAAACTAACTGGCCCCAGAAGCTAAAAAGCTATTTCGTTTCATGTACCTTAAATGGGGTGTTTGTACCGCATGTTTGTACATAGCTTGATTTTAACTTGCTTCCCTGACAACTTCCTGTTTCCAACCCTCACTCTGAACAGAACCCGTGGCTGCAAACATGATCAAAGCCTTCCCATTTTTGTCCTCATTGAGAAAACAGAGGTTATCATTTATCCATTTGAAATAAGCATGACCAAAAATAATGGTTAGTCATAAAACCTAGGCAATATACAAATCATTTCTAATAAATGTAGCTAACAACCACATTACAGAAGTTGTAATTATAATCATATCACAAGTGTTTTTGTTGCCCCATTACAAATGGAAAGGTGAGGAAAAAGAAATAAAAAATAAAGGGGGGAGGAGACACATTCTAAAGGGGTGTATTTCCCCTAAAACAAGCAGAATCATCACTTACATATTCCTGTGTAAAGTCAATGAGGTTTTGCAAATCAATGTCATCTCTGTATGCTCGGATGTTGTTGTTGATAAAGAAATATAGCTGGTCTTTGATCCAGTCTTTGAAAACAAATGCCAGAACACCGGCTGTGAGTTCTAGGAAGAAGATAATTCCCAGAAATACTGAGAACTGTAAAGAAGAAGAAGTATTTTAGTAAAGTTCTTCAAGTCTTTATCTGACTGCCATGTCTAACAGCCCAATCTTAAGACCTAGTACATCTCCAAATTAGGACACACTGCCACAGATATTGTGCTGATGCTATTAATAGTGTGGACATCTAGAACGAGCACTCTGGAATTACAAAATTATGACAGTATCTCAGAAAGGAACGTTGGTCTTACCTGTGATACGTTCTTTTCCAGTGTAGAGGCGAAGAGCATCCGCATGCTTGGGTTGTCCCTCCCACTTGCTCCTAGTAGGCAGGTAACAGAGTCTTTGAACTGCCCACCGGTTAGGTCATCTAGGAGGGACGACCCCCGGCTGGCCAGTCTATAACACAGCCTCGTGACGTAGTAGCATCTGAGACTTCCGCTGTCTGTACAAGAACTTCTGATGATGTCTTCTTAACCACCGCACTTGCTCGCCCTGGGTGGGCCCGGATGCTCTTCGCCTCTACACTGGAAAAGAACGTATCACAGGTAAGACCAACGTTCCTTTTCCCAGTGGAGAGGGCTCCAGAGCATCCGCATGCTTGGGATGTAGCAAGCTGTCAGGATGGGAGGGCCGGGCGAGCTCTGCAGTCTTCACGGCTGAACGATCCGCTGCAATACTCTTCTACTGAAGGCGGCTTCCGCGGATTGCCATTTGTCCAGCCTATAGTGTCTTACAAAGGTAGACGAGGATTTCCACGTGGCTGCCTTACAGATCTCTTCCAGTGGCGCGTCCTTCTCCCACGCCGCTGAAGTCGCCGCGCTTCGGGTGGAATGCGCCAGGATACCGTCCGGGGCCCGCTCGTGCTGTGATTCATACGCCGTAATGATGCAGCACCTGATCCACCGACCCAAAGTGGAGGGGGACACCTTCCTTCCCAGAAATTTGGGGTGCGGTGATACAAACAAGGCCTCAGAAGCCCTGAAGTGCGCTGTCCGCTTGAGGTAGATCTTTAGTGCCCTGCGTACATCCAGGGTATGCCAGATCCGCTCCAGCTCCCTCTCCGGGTTCGGGCAGAAGGAAGGAAGCACGATCTCCTGGGACCTGTGAAAAGCAGAGTCCACCTTTGGTCTGAAATCCGGGCGGAGTCTGATGACCACAGAGTCCTCTCTGAAGACGCAGAGGTCCCGTCTGGTTGACATTGCTGCCAGTTCCGACACCCTGCGGGCTGACGTGATTGCCACCAAGAAGAGTACCTTCCATGTCAGAAACTTCAGAGGTACCTCACGAAGAGGCTCAAACGGCACTGTCGTTAGGCCCTTTAGCACTGTATGAAGGTCCCATGTTGGGAATCTATGTACTGTCGGGGGTGCTAAGTTCGACAGACCTTTGATGAATCGTCGAATATGAGGATG
Source organism: Gambelia wislizenii (assembly GCA_030847615.1). NCBI lineage: Eukaryota > Metazoa > Chordata > Lepidosauria > Squamata > Crotaphytidae > Gambelia > Gambelia wislizenii. Next base: position 30,372,948 of record JAUMIR010000005.1, read on the forward strand.
AGCGGACACCAAGGACGCCCGCTCTGGAGGTAAAAATGAGGTGATAGCCGCTACCTGTCTCTTTATAGTGTTCGGACGAAGTCCAACCTGTACGCCATCCTGCAGGAATTCCAGCAGTATTGGAACTGACACCTCCCTGAAGTCCAGCTCCTTTCGCCTGCACCACCGCCGGAAAACCCGGAAGGTGTATTCGTATATACGTTGTGTGGATTCCCGCCTAGATGCCAAGATCGTTCCAACAACCTGGTGCGAATATCCTTTCTCTGTTAGCATCTGCCGCTCAATCTCCAAGCGCGGAGCTGTAGCCAGGCTGGGTCTGGATGGAACACTTGCCCTTGAGCCAACAGATCCTCTCTTATGGGGATAGTTGTCGTGTCCACCTGTAGGTCTAGGATCTCTGGAAACCAGCTCCTTCGTGGCCATTCTGGTGCGACTAGGATGACCTCCGCTTTCTCCGCTCTTATCCTGTTGATCAATCTGGAAATCAGATGAATTGGAGGGAAGGCGTAGAGTAGTACCGGAGGCCACGGGCATGTCAATGCGTCCATGTCCTCCGCCCCCTCTGTTAGGTATCGGGAGAAGAAGCGCGGGAGCTTCGCATTCACTGGTGATGCCAGGAGGTCTATCTCCGGGTACCCCAGGCGCTGGGTAATGGCGTTGAACACCTCCTGATGGAGACTCCACTCTCCCTGGTCGATGTCCGATCTGCTTAGCCAATCTGCCATCAGGTTGAGGTCTCCCCGAAGGTGCTCGGCTGTTATCGACACGATGTTCCTCTCTGCCCACCTCAAGAGGCGGGTTGACTCTGCCATCAGCATCCGGGACCTCGTTCCTCCCTGATGGTTTATGTGCGCTTTCGTTGTGACGTTGTCTGTACGTACCAACACCGCCTTGTTCCTTACTGTGTCGCCGAATACCTGGAGGGCCAGCCTGACTGCCCTGAGCTCTAGCCAGTTGATGCTGTGCTTCGTCTCCCTTGCCGACCACCTTCCCTGCGCCAGTTGGGGCCCACAGTGTGCCCCCCATCCCCTTAGGCTGGCATCCGTGGTGATCTGGATTCTGTCCTGCTGCCATAGGGGTCTGCCCTGGTGGATGGACGGAGAGAGCCACCAGCGGAAGGACCTCTTGACTTCCTGTGGTATCCGTACGGTGCGGTGTGTTCTGTTGGCTATCTCCTGCTGGAAGGGGAGAAGGAACCACTGGAGCGTCCTTGCGTGAAATCTCGCCCAGGGGAGGCAGTCGACCGTTGCTATCATGAGTCCCTGAAGTTTGGCCAGCATCATGATGCTCGTCCTGGGAGCTAATAGCACCATCCGTATTGTCCTGTGGATCGAGCTGATCCGCTCCGGAGTTAGGCGGACCTGCCCGCTCACAGAGTCCAAGATTGCTCCCAGATGCTGGATCTGTTGTGCCGGTATCAGGGAGCTCTTCTCGAAGTTGACCTGGAAGCCGTGGCGGAGAAGGGAATCCAGGATGAGTCGCACTTCCCTCACCGCCTCCCGGCGGGATGCGGACCGTACCAACAAGTCGTCCAAGTATGGATAGACATGTACTCCCGATCGCCGCCAATTTGCCACCAACGTCACCAAGATCTTTGTGAAGACTCTGGGTGCTGATGACAGGCCGAAGGGGAGTGCCCTGTACTGGAAGTGCCTGCCGTTGTAGCAGAAACGCAGGAACTGTCGATGATCCCGATGGATTGGGATGTGGAGGTATGCATCCTGTAAATCCAGAGAGGACATGAAGTCCCCTTGTCGAACAGATTCTAAGATGTGTCGCAGAGTCTCCATCCTGAACTTCCGTTTTTTGACGAACTTGTTGACCCCCTTGAGGTTTAGGACCGCTCTCCAGGTTCCATTCTTTTTGGGGACCAGGAACAGTATTGAGTAACAGCCCCTCCCCCGTTGATCTTGCTGCACTTCCTCTATGGCTCCCATCTGGGAAAGCCGCTGGATGGCCTTGATCATCAGACGCTGTTTGTCTGGGTCCCTGTGTGACGGGGTAGGCACGAACCAACGTGGGGGGGTTCGAGAGAACTCTATCCGGTATCCCTGCCTGATGGACTGCAGGACCCACTTGTCCGAGGTAGAGTTTTCCCAAATCCCCACGAAGGCCTGAAGTCTTCCTCCCACTGGGAGGGCACCGTCATTGCTGAGACTTATTAGCGGGCTTTGCGGACTGGGAATGACCAGATTTTCCCGCACTGTTCTGCTGGCTCCGACGATTATATCTGCTGTCCCCCCAACGAGACCTGGAGGGTCTGTAGTCTCTGGAGCTGGGTTGCGGAGTCGAAGTCGACCCCTGGCGGCTCCCTGTGTCCCGAAAAGGCCGGTACCTTCTCGCGGGCCTTCTTTCTTCGCGCTTGCGGGCGGATGCCAAGGTCTTCTTCTTTTTGTCCTTATCCTCCACCAGGACTGGTTCCAGGGATTCGCCAAATAGTTTCTCTCCAAGGAACGGAGAGGAAACCAGGTTCTGCTTTGACTTGAAATCCGCATTCCATGATTTCAGCCACACCTGTCGTCTTGCCGCTACCGCCGCCGCCTGGGCCCTTGCGCAGAATTGGATAGAGTCTAAGGTGCTGTCCGCCAGGAAGGCGGAGACCTTCGTCAACTTGTTGAGATCCTGGCGTGTTCTAGTGTGTGCCTTTGGTACGTCCTTCAGGGCATCCTTGGCCCACTGTATTGCCGCGCGAGCCATCATGGTAGCCGTGGTGGACGCTCTGATTGCCAGGGAGATGGCATCGTGGGTTCTTTTGAGTGCGATGTCCATGCGTCTATCCTCAGGCACCTTCAAGGTCTCCTCACCATCCTTGCAGAAGATCGCAGAAGAGACCAATTCCGAGACAGGCGCATCAATGAGTGGGACTTGTAGTTTTCCCATCACCTTCTTGGGGAGGGCATAGAGTTTCTTTGCCAATGCCGGTTGTGGCCTAGCCACGGCTGGCGTCTTCCATTCATCACAGATTAGTCGCATAACCGCGGCTGGAACTGGCATTTCCAGCGCTGCCGCTTGGGATTCAGGGAAAAATTCTCCAGAAATCTCAGGCAGGTCCGGATCCATTTGAGACTGGGGTAGGGTAGGGAGTTTCAGGCCCAGAGTTCTGACCGCCTTCTTCAGTAGAACCTCAAAGTCATCCTGCAGAAAATGGCGCGCCGAAGACCGGGGCGTCACTTCCTCTTGCTCCTCTTCCGACAACTCCCCTTCCTCTCTCCCTGATAACTCATCTGGGTCAGGATCCTCCCCCAATGATGAATATAGGGACACTGCGTCTTCATCATGGGTACTCTCCTCCTCCACCCGCGGGTCAGGTCTTGGGCGCTTCTCTGGAGGCTGCGCCCCCTCCGTGCTCCATCCCTCATCCTCCTCATCACTGGGGGGTGTACGGGGGGCCGCGGGGCGAATTTCGCTGTTGCTTGGGCCAGGGAGCTCCTCCGCGCTCGTGGGACCCTCCCCCCGTGCCCTTCCTGTGTCCCCCGTCGGTCTGGGGCGCTTGGACTTCCCCTTGTCCGCGCCGCTTCCCTTGCCGCCCCCTCGGGGTGCCGGAGGTTTGCGGGGCTGTTGCGGGGGGGGCTTGCGGGGACGGTGCGCCTGGTCCGCGTCGGGGGACGGCGTGGAGCCAACTGTGACCGCGTCCAGGGTGATGCCGGCGGTAGAAGAGGGATTGGGGGCCCTGGGAAGCCGCCACTCCTCCCCCCGAGAATGGTCGCCCGAGCTCAAGGCTGGCTGGAACAAGCCTGTTGCCAGCCAGCTCAAGGTCTCCCTGGCCACGATGCCTCTAACCCAGTCCTGGGCGAAGGCAATCTCTCCCTCCCCCAGCAGACCCATTCCACGGGGCACAGCCCCACTCACGGTCTCCGGTCGTCCGCTGTCGCCGGGGGGCATGGCCAGGTTCGCCTGCGCTGCGGAGCGCGCCCTGTTTAAAGGGTCGGTCCGCGCCTCTTCCTCCTCCAGAGGCAGCGCTGGTAGATCGTCTTCCCGGTCGTCCCCAACCCCGTCTGGGTTGAGAGAGCTCGGGGCGCAGCCAGCAGCAGCCGAGGCGGGGGGCTTGTCCCCCTTCTTCGGCTTCTTCTTGCTGCCGCTGCCTTTGGAGAGAGCTTTCCCGCTGCCAGAGGCTGCGGAGCTCCCTGAGACGTCTTCAGCTTCAGCCAGAGTGCTGCCTTGCCTTGTTGTTCTCTCTCTGGCTAAAACCGCTGCAATGACCGCATCTATCTCCTCAGGTGTGCTCATTCTGCCCCTTTTTCCTCGTGGCCTTAACCCAAAGGTAAAGAGTTTGATTTTTTTTTTTTTTAAGATGGCGCCGGCCACGTGGAAAACAGGGGGCAGATGAGGACAAAGGAACAACCACGTCCTACCAGGAGCGTAGGCAGGAAACAGACTGGCCAGCCGGGGGTCGTCCCTCCTAGATGACCTAACCGGTGGGCAGTTCAAAGACTCTGTTACCTGCCTACTAGGAGCAAGTGGGAGGGACAACCCAAGCATGCGGATGCTCTGGAGCCCTCTCCACTGGGAAATGACAGCATACTAGAATGAGGGCTTGGAAAGTTCCACAACATGTCATTCCCTATAATATGGCACTGGATGCCTAATTCAGTTTTCCCATGATGAAGATGGTGATCAACTTTATCTGTACCTTCCCTTTCCCCCAAAAGTGGGACTCAGTGTTGTTGTTTTAAATTGAGAGATACACATTCTTAGTCCTTATGATTTCTAGCTTATGCTGCGAAGTGAAGGGGACTATCTGCAAAATCTTGAAAATTATGTAACATAAAAGAAAACTGCAAAATGATCTAACTGCTTAATTTTCACAATACTCCACTTCTAATACACAAGACTCCGGATGTACACATGTGCACTGAGAGGATATAGATAGAAGAGCAAAGATTCAAAGGAAGGCTCCACTCAACAGAACAACCACACCCCGAGCAGCATGCAGGGCAGCAAAAGGGGGGGTGTTTTAATGACCACACATGGAAACAGACGATGATTGGCCCTGGCGTGCCACGCCAAGGCTGGGAGGGGTCAAGGGCGGAGCACACCTTTAATAAGCTGCTGCTGCCCCTGGCCTCTCCCTCTTTTTTTGCAACAATGACTGCGAGGAACATTTGAATAGACTGCTGGATCGCCAGGAGGGAGAGCTAAGTGTTGCTGGGCTGTACATCTGTGGAGGAGTGTGATTGAACAGCCCAGCATTGAGTGGATGTGTGTGTGAGCTGATTTGGAGCAGTGGGTGTTTGCCTCCTTTGTGTGTGGTGCGAGCGTGTGTGTGTAGTGTGAGCGTGTTGGCATGGGTGCATAGGAGGACTGATTAGGGGACTGCTGAGGAGCCCTGCCTGCCACCCCCAAGCCATATTTCCACATCATGGTTGACCTGTTTTCTGTAACATTTGAAGGAGACAAATGTATGTGCAAACATGGGCGTGAGACACTCAGTTATCTGTGGCTTTTGTTCAATATGTGAATCAACCCTACAGTCCCGAGCATCATGAAGACAGATAGGCTCACACCAAGGGAATGTTTTAAAGGCACTAGAAATCATCACAGAGGCAACCATGTCAATAGAAATCAGTGCTCTTATGGTAGTGAATCATGGAATTACTTTCCACAAATTTTCTTCTCTAGTCACCATGGCCTTTGGCTTCAGCCCTAATAAAACCTGAGTAATATAGTTACTACTAGTAAATTGTTTGAATATTGTAGTGGAAATGAAGCAAATGGCCATCAAGCCTGTCTTTCAGAAGACGGAAACAGTCTTGCACACTGGTTCTACAACCTAATACAAACTCAATTTGGCCATTAAAAAAAAAGTACCTAGAAAAGCAAAACAGCACCAGATGGCTCAAGCAAAGGAGCCAAGAGATTAGAAGTAAGTATTATTAACTAATTCTAACCAAACCTCACCCTGTCTAACCTTTACATACTAATTAGTTGAAAGCTCAAACACCTATCAAGTTTTTTGAACTGAAAAAAAAAAAGAGAAATTGGGGTGCAGAAGCAGTAATATTACAAAGGAGATATAAAGTAAAAATAGGGTGCTCTCCTGTCTATGAGAACTGTAGTTTGGAGTGGAGGCTGGGAATTTTATAATGAACATAGCTTACTTGGAGAACTGAGAAGATTGTTCCATGGAAAGAAAGAAGGAAAAATAAACACATTTAAGTATTTGGCCCAAAGAAATATGCAGAAAGACACTGGTCAGTCAATGGTGGCACATAAAAATGTAGGATGAGGATGGAGAAAGCAGGAAGGAAAGAAAATTTGGGATAGTCTCCAAGGGGTCAATGTGTGCAGCTATGCCTTAGAGCAGGGACTGGTCAACATAATTTGTCAAAGCCAGAGACTGGAAATACACCTTTTTGAATGATAATTCCTAGACTCTTCCAACCAACGCAGCCATATTGTCTGGAGGATTCTGGGTGTTACACCACCCCCATAAAAATAATGGCTTCACACTGTAGTCAAGAACTTACTAGAGTCCTCTCACACTCAATACAGGTGATAATCAGAACTACATGCTGTACCTTGTTTAACACAAAAAGCATTGAATGAATTCATATAATTCACTTGAAAGTGACTCCCCAGAAATATTAAATCAGTCTTATTAAATTGTTCTTTGAAACATTTTTTTTAAAAGTCTGAAGGTAGACAAACCTAGTGCATTTGCACTGAAGTGCAATGGATACAGCTGAAAAGGAAAACTTGTCTTGGGGATGCCTCTTGAAATGAAGAAATGGCTACATCAATTGTGCAGGCTACTTACAAACTTGAGAAGGAAGGTGTTCTCCCGCAGAGCTCCAATGCATCCTGCAAACCCCAAAATGAACATTACTCCTCCAACCACAAGGAAAAGCCAAACTGGATCAAAGCCTCCCAAGTCAGTGATGGAGGAGATGTTGGACAACACTCCCTTGGGGGTGGGGGGAGAAGAGAGAAAGAAATATGAACAGATCACACACATATCCAGCTAATACTACAGCTCTGCTATTACTTTTGACACTGAGCAAGATCAAACCAGACATTCTGCATTTAAGTCCAACAGAAATTAATATGATTCTGTTTTAAAATGATGTTTCCTGTTTGTCTGTTGGGGGAAAATACCACCACTCCAATGCAGTCAGGCACACAGCCATATCCTTTGTGAGGGTGATGGAAGACACATCACTAAGTGCAGCATTATACCAAGAGGTCAGGGAAGAATTAAAACTGGGTAGGAAAGAGAGAGGTTGAGCAAGGTCAGCACTGGCAACCTGTAAGTAGAAAGGATGAGAGCTGCTGTCTGATTGAAGTATTTAATCTGTCTGTTAATTAGTTATGTCAAAATGTGTTTGCAACTACTACAACTTCATTGAGACTGTCCTTTCTGAGATGCTGTAGAAAGTAAAACTTGCAGTTTAATGGGTAAGCTTGTAGTTTAATAGGCAAACATTTATATGCTACTGGAAGCAGTATTTCTGTACTACGGTATATTGAACACAGCAGAACCAAGAGAGCCATGAACACACCTCCACAAGTATTTTTCACTTATTATAGTCAAACAAGTTAGATAGGATTTACTTTTACCCAGTGGGAGCTGGTGGTTCCCATATCAATAGGGCAGTAAATCCACTCTGGCTGTTAGTGTAAATACTGAATGTACTATATCTGTTTTGAGGATAAAGTTCAAGACCATGGATAGCTCCTTTAAATTCCGACTAAACCCTAGAACAGATCCACGAAAAAAATCCATTAATGAAAGTTCAAGGACTAAATCTAAAACTATGTTTGCAGTAGCACCAGACCTCTCCCCACACTCCAGCACTGAAATCCTCTACAAGGTGTCCCAACCCTCTCAAACAGGCTGTGAGGGATGCCACAGGAGGGATCACAAACTGCCAGATTCAGCAGAACAGTAGATTCTGGCTCTACTGTTATTAGCAGATTAAAATGTCCAGTGGACAGGTGGATACATCTGTCCCTTAAAAGAGAGGGACTCTTTTAGCATGGTGCAACAGCAAATCAATTAAACAACCCTGATGACTCATATGGACATGTGGGGAAAACACACACACATCCCAAAAAAACACCCACTGAAATAAATAGAACTTGGGTAGCACTTGTTATTCTGTCTTATCCAGCCTTATTTTTGTAATACAACAGAAACTCTTCCCCAAAGTTTATGGCTATAATTGTTGTTGCATATGGTAATCACAATGTATTTCCGTACCTCATTATGATTTCCTGTAGCTTGTTAACAATGTTAAGGGAGGTACACACTCATCAGGCTTTCCCCCTGCTTTTAAGGAAGAAGAACCAAAGTATCACTTCAGCTATTACAGTTCTTCTGTTCAAACAGATGGAACAATGATAATTGTTTGATATTAACTCTACTGGCTAGGGTTGGGTCAGCTTCATAACACCTAGCAACTGTTTTAAAGTACTTCCAGTTCTCCATTTTGCTAAGACCACGAGAATGAGTAATTAGTAGAAGGAAGACACTCTGTAGATGTTCAATACCTGAATTTACTACTAGCAATGATAACTCTGAGAGATATGCCTTTCTTTAGTTTGGGTGGGAGAGCTAGAAACATGCTGGAAGGGAACACAGAGTGGTCCATTTCTATCTGTTTTTGATATACAATAGGACCTCTGTATCCATGGGGGATTGGTTCGGGGGGGCCCTGCAGATACTGATATCTGTGGCTAGTAGCAAACCCTTGAGGAGGAGAAGGGAGGGAGGGAGGAAGAGGAAGGCAGAAGAAGTGGGGCGAGCGGATGGACGGGAGGCACCGAGAAAGAGCGAGTGCTCTTTGTCTTCTTGCTCCTCATTCTGTGAGCTTCCTCCAGCTGCAGCTGCCCGCCCAGCCAGCCCCTTGGAGCTGAGCCTGGGGACTCGAGCTGAAAGGCCAGTTGAGAGAGAGAGCCCGCTCTCCCTTCCTCCATGTGCTGCAGGATCTGCTCAGCCGTCAAGACCTCCTGCTTCCTCCTGCTCATGGCCTAGGCTGCCGCCTCTGCCAGAATCCAGCCTGCCTAGGACTCTGCCTCCCAGGCCACCGCAGCCTCCTCCACTGCCACCGCCACCACCGCAGAGCCAAATGGGGTTGGCCTGTCTGGGCCTTCAATGAGCAGAGCTGCTGCCACGGGGTAAGGCAGGCAGGAGGTGAGGAAAGCAGGTCGTAGTAGTCTCGGGCACCCCACATTCAGACCCCCAGCCACCAACTGCAGATAAGTGAATCAGTGGATACTGAATCAGTAGATACGGGGGTCCTACCGTACAGAGAGCACAACCATTCCATTAAAAAAAAATATAGACACACCTCTGTTAACAAAGCCTCTGACAGTGACCCTCTTTTTTACGATCTCTATGCCTGCTCAGCTCCCCATTTGTCACCCTCCTCTGTTTAACTGGAAGTTTGTTTGTTTTTTACTAACATGGCATTGGGAGGATGCAGAAGGACAACTAAGAAATATAGCCTTTCAGTGTTAGGCTAGAGCAGTGTGTTTGCAGTAAACAATACAAGAAAGCTTGAGCTGGAAAAGAATGGGATTCTATTCTAGCTGATCCTACTGCAACTGTGTGTGCCTGCCTACAATACGCAAGGTAAACAGTACCTTCAGAATTCCTTACTCAGCCCACATGAAAAGCAAAACAAAGAGAAAGGGGAGAGTAGATAAGTCTGCCTCACCAGCTACCGCCAGCATTTTTAAAAACCAATAAACCCACAGATTCATAAGCTTGACTACCAAAATGGAAATCATAAGAAATGTGGAGGCTGGTGAGAGAAATATCATCCCTGGATGCATATTGAAAAAATCCTGCAAGTGATCTCTCTAGAAGGTTTAAAATGTTTTTTCTCTACTTATGCAAGGCTGCCCTGATCTAGCTGTTTTATTTCACATGTACATATTGTTAGTTCTGAAAAAAGAGTTTGCTGAAACATGTTGAAATGTTTTTGTTTGTTGTGGTGTAGGAACGTAACCCTGTTCTTTCCATGTTATTTCTGCCTCTGGAACCAAATGTTCAGTTGAAGACGTAATGGCCTGGAATACATCTACTTCATTAACTGAGGTATAATCTATATTCTGTTGTTGTGCCTACCTGACAATTATGTGTTTTTATGGGACTTCAAGCTTGAACTATCACCTCTGCTGGATATATTGCAACTCGCTGGAATCGAACTTGCAACGTGGTGGCACAGTGGTTAAATGCCAGTACTGCAAGCCACCATATTGCAAGTTCGATTCCAGCGGGTTCCAAGGTTCACTCAGCCTTCCATCCTTTCGTAGGTCGGTAAATTGAGTACCCAGCTTATGGGGGGCAATTAGCTAACACACATTGGAAACTGTTTAATACAGTGTAGATGTGTAAATAGCTATTGCTTAAAACAATTTGTAAGCCGCTCTGATAGGCATGTGGCTGAAGAGCAGGGTATAAATAACTAACTAAAAAAAAAAATTGCATCTCACAGTATTGTGGTTTTATTTTTTGACATATAGTAGCTAGCTAGCTGAACGTGTATACATACACACATGCCTACAGACCCATGGGTGAACAAAACATGATTACACACACACACTCCAAATATTAATGTTCTTTTAGGCAAGGAATGCAACTTCTTTCCAAAATGGTATTTGCATTACATTGCATGTGGAACTACAATGTTTGCATAATGTGTTTGGTGAGTGGGCGGAATGCTCTACAGAGTTATGTATTCAACATCCTCTCCCTCCTGCATCTCAAACTGGCTTCGGCCCAGAGATCTGTATTTTCCAAAAGACAGAAGAAGTAGAGGAGTTTCCTGGCTGATCTTCAGCTCAGCTGTCTGCCCTGTGCCTTTTCTCTCTAATGCACTGCAATCGAACAAAACTCCAGGGGAGCTCTTTCCCCTTCACAGTGACACATCTGAGTCAGTCTCACTCAATATTTGATAAAAGAGATGAAAGGGGGGGGGGTGGGCTGGGAAGTGAACATGAAGCAAAATAAACTCACTTAATGCTTTTTATTTACACTTGGGCCCTCCTTCTCAAATCACTTTGATGCGGTCACATCCGACCACTGAGAGAGCTTATCGCATATCCTAACTCAATTTAAGAAGCCACAACAAAAGGCAAAGTCCTGTATTAGAGGGAACTGGAAAGATAGTTTGGGAACATAGTGCATTAACCAAAATGGGGGGGGGGATCAGAGAGGGGAGAGAAATATCCTGAATGGATTTGACAAGGGGAACAGGATTCAATCATCCCAAGTTAAAATCAAACAAGAATCAACTTCCCTGGTTAGTATCAAATAAATACATTAATAATTGGGAGCATTTCCCCTTTCCCTTGCGCAGGGAATAAGAGTCTCACAACATCCCTTCAGGCAAGTCAAAAGGATAACCACCCATTTAAATAGTCACAATCCATGTTTTATTTTTATGGTTTACACACCAACTCTCCTATTAGAAATGACTGGAACTGCACATTTTTTTTATCCCTGTCAAGGAGAGGGTAAGGGGTATATATGTTATGTTTGACTTTGACGTATGGTAACCCTATGAGAGATTTCCAAGTCACCCTGTTATCAACAGCCCTGCTCAAGTCTTGCAAACTCAGGGCTGTGGTTTCCATGATTGAGTCTGCCTGTAATCTCTTCTGTCTTTTCCTATTGCCTTCTACCTTACTAAGCATTACTGTCTTTCCTACTGAGTCATGTCTTCTCATGATATGTCCAAAGTGCAACAGTCTCAGTTTAGTTATCTTAGCTTCTCCATAGAACTCCCCTCTAGTCCCACATTTCAACCTTTCACAACCATACACAGAAATTGGAAATACGATAGCATGGACAATTCTGACTTTGGTATTCAAGGTATATGTATAGTAAGCTTCTCTAGTAACCCATAATAATTATAATTGTAACTCTTAAGCTGCACTCTGAGTGGTTGTTTAGTTCTCGTCATAAAGAGTTCATGCTATACGTCAATAGGTACTATGTATATTTCTAAATCAGAGCTTGAAAAGGTACGGGAGGGGGGTTGCAGTACAACTGCCAGAATCCTCTAGTCAGTAGGATCCTTGTGAATCGCAGTCCAAAACAAGAACTGTTCCAAACTCTGCGCTGAATAGCAGTTGCTATGGAAGGAACAGGAGCAGGATAGTGGTACTGCACTCATTTCCTGCTTGAGGTTTTCCTGCAGCCATTTTGATTGGAGACTAGGGGAACAGAATATTGAATCAGGTAAACCTTTGTTATTATCCACCATGGCTCTTATGTTCTTAACTTTTCATGCACATCCCATCATCATCTTTTGTTGGGCAAGACAAGAAGATCAACTCTGTCTTTGTGTACCCAGTGTTAGAAACTCTAGGAAAACTCTATGCTTTTGTGAATACCTGTATTGGCCAGCTAATAATGCACAAAGGTAAAAGCTTTCAAAACCATCAGTTCTCTTCTTCAAACAAGAAGAGATTATACAAAGCAGATGGGGAAGGGAGATAGGCCAAAGTCTTGCTCTTAAAGTAGGGGTAGGCATGCTCCCAAGCCTCTGGAGGGTCAAAACCATGATGTCATGCCCACCATGTTGGTGATCAGGAGTGATGTTATAGATTCTTGGTTGCCTTTGGGATTATTCAGAGAGTGAGTCTTGCTGTTTCAAGGTGGGAGACCTGCCAAAAATATATTTGACAGGAGGAGTTTCTGGAGGCTTGAGGGATCAGTATGGGTCCCAAGAGCCACAATGCCCCCCAAAGGCCTGCACAATTCACATGCAAACATGTATAATAATATTGTGTAACTATTTCAGTAATGTGTAATGATGTGGTCTGCATGCTGTCTTGAAACGCACTAAGGAGGAAATCTGCATACTCTTAAATAGGGCTCACCATTTTTTTCATTTTGCTTTTTCAGTTGGGCTAATAAAGATATTACCTCAGTATGGATTCAGAATTTTTCTTATGACCAGCATGACTACCTCTACTTTTCTGCCCAAGCTATACCTTGGAGTAAGAAAGGCGCTTTTAATTTTTGGTGTCCAATTTGGCATTCAATTGGGGCATAGGAGACTACAGATTGACTACCAGTAGCTTCTCCAACGGTCACTTGTTTTTCTATGGAGACATAGGTAGTGGGCGTGTAACAGCAGAGATGGCTGCTCCTGTATCTATTAATAATTCTTGGTTTTCATTGCCCACCCTCAGAGTTACCCGGGGCTCCGGGGGTGAAATGCCGGGCCCCTGATCTCCTCAGTATGTTCAGGAATCACCCTGGGGAGTCACGACTGATGCCAGATGTATTACTTTGCGCTGTGGATTGAAAGGTGGAGCCGAGGGATTACGGAAAGAGTTCTCTCTGCCCATTCCCTTATTTCTCTGAGGACACTGAGCTCGCCAACATCCAAACTGCTTGCAGTACACACATTGTGATTTTCCCAACCTTTCTCCTTTCATTCCTTTCATTCCTCCTCTTGACATTCCCCTTCTATGTCCTCCAGGTCCCTGACCCATGGCTGGTTGGACTTTCTGCATTGTCACCACCATCACCCTGGCCTTTTGTTTCTGTTTTTCTTCATCCTTCGCACATAAACCTTCTGTGCTATTCTCAACAATTTGCCTATATCCTTCATATTCCAATCTTCCAACTTCTGGAGCTTAGTTCTAATATCAGGCCAAGCTCTGGTGACAAAATGAAAAACTAACAATGTGAAAAGGTCCCTTAATTGTCAAGGCTTTTTTACATGTGAAAAATACACATATTCCCTACATTCGTTTCTTGCTTTCGTTATAGTGATCATGTGCCCTAGTGTAAAAATTGACAGTCTGATATTTGAAAATGTCCTCCATTTGAAGTTCTGTCCAGTCCAAACAGAGGTGTCAAAATTGCCTGTCAGTAGCTAACCCAAAAGCAGACTGAGCAGGAAGGCAGAAAGGTAGTTCAGTCCTCTACTAAGGTGAGACATACTGTATTTCTGTTTATTAGTCATCATTTCTGCATCTAAACATATATCTGCATCTAGATATATACCGTAAGTGAGCTCAAGCAACTTTTAATGCAAATAGGAGACTATTGGTAATGCAATTTTTAAATTTTTTTGTTTTTTGGCGCTGCATAAGCAGCCACCACAGTTCTCACAGCAGGGCAACAATCTTTTCCACCTACCAACTTTACTGCAATTGAGGGAAACTTCAGAAGCAGCCTGAATCCAAAAACATTATTTTAAAAATGGAAAAGCGGGGGGGGGGGGACTGCAACAAAGAACAAAGTGTTGGTGGTCTCCAGAAGAAAGCCCAAATATAGTCCCCTGTAATGGCAGTTTTCTTTCTGCTGAATAGAAGGTGGACTTTCCCACGCATCTGTATGACCAGTGAACCCTGACTAATAAATATATGCAGAGCCTGAAAAGAAATGCAACCACTATGACATGTTGGTCTTTAATAGGCAGAGGTTTCATTCTCTTTCTTCTTTGATAGTCACAGTGAAACATTTCAGCTGCCTGCTCCCAAACAACAAGGAGACAGGTCAACAGTAATTATTGAAAGTTTCATATCCACTGGTTCTTTCAACACCTCTCTGCATATTCCCTTTTCAAAAGAAGGGACCGTTTCTGCAGCTAAGAGGAGATACAAACATTTTGTCTGAAAAAATACATGCCACCAGTTAGACGTACTCAATATTTATTTATATCCTACAAGTATTCAAAAGGATTTTCAAAGCTTACCATTAAAATCAAGCATTCATAATTTCAAGCAGCAGCCATCTCAAAACAGAAAAACTAGAAAGGCAGATACAACTTATCCAAAAATAACATGCATGTGAAATTTAAAAAGCTCTTCACAGGCAGCAAAAATCATTTGTGTCAATCCCAGCAGACCACTACAGCACTGGTTTCCAAACTGTGGGTACCCAAGTATTGCTAGACTACAACTCCCAGAATCCCTGGGCCATTAGCCACTCTGGCTGGGACATCTGGGAGCTGGTCCAACAAAAGCTGGAGACCCAAGTTTGGGAACTATTGCAAAAGATATCACAGCAGAGGTCGTCTTGCTTGATACACTGCCTTTGACAAAATGAGTGAAGTCTGGAAAAGATATTTGCAAAGTCCTTCAAACTCTGGTCCATGAGTAAAAAGCAGCCCTTCAAGTACCTGATGTGGAAAGAGACTGGTGACCACTTTCTCTATGTGGTGGGGCAGTCTGCAATGCTCCACCAAAGCTTAATTATGGTTCCTGCCAACACCCTTCATTTTACACTAAAATTGGGCGAAAGAAAGGACTTGACTGCTACTTGTCAACAAGGCTTCAGTTTCCTATCTGACATGGAGCCCTTCTGAGGGGCAGATCTGCTATAGCTTTTCAAAGAAGCATCCTCTCTATCTCAGGTTCCAGAAACAGAAGAGGCAAATTTGGAAGGAGGAATTGCAGGGTCTGTCAGGATAAAAAGGGAGAGGGCTGTCAAGGTGCAATGCAATGTATATGACCCCCATTGCACAACCAAGAGGGAAAAGATTCATATGTCTTCATCAAGTAGAGTCAAGTGCCTCACTACCAGCACAATAAATATCAAGCTGCAACTTTAGTTGATAGCTTGAGAAACAGCACATCTTGTAAAGGAAGCTTTTAAAAAAGTATTTGTTTTGACAGTGGTGTCTTAACAGAGATAAATAGGTGGCAGTCTAATTGATCCAATCTCACTACAGGCTGGAACAAAATTAGTAAGCAGAGTATTATGCAAAAGCAGAGTATGTTCTGGCAGCAATATTTATGCAATATTAAAATAGAGATTACTTTAGTAAATATTCGGCCTTCATTTGCTGGAAGCTGCCTATTATTTTTACACAATGAGAGAAAGAAGCAGGGTGGGAGTGGAAAGGTTTCTTCCTGGAGCTTGAAGAAAAAACTAAAAGGAAAAAGAAATGTAAATCACAAGATAAAGAGACTTGCTTGGCTCATTTGCCTTCTGAATTCGCTGCCTACATCTTTCTCACCAGCCCCTTTTCAGGTTCACAATTTAGGATGCTAATTTTGAGTTTCTTTTTAGGCCCAGCTGACTGGTTGTCAAACCTGTTTTTAGATGCCTGGTGAGCAAATTCTATTGCTCTCCCTAATGGCTGCAAGGAAAATCTCATTTAAAAAAAAAACAGCCACTCTTTTTTGCATGGTTTTACAACAAATTAATTATAACTGAAGACAAGCTACTGGTTTGGGATGATTGCAGTGGGATGCAAATTAATATTGAATATTTTATGAATGATGATGAGAAATGGACGAGAAACTGTGAAGTCGAAGGCTTTCATGGACAGCATCCATAGATTTTCCCTGGTTTTTTTTCTGGGCTGTGAAGCCGTGTACTGGAATAGTTTCTTTCTGATGTTTTGCCTGCATCTATGGCTGGCATCTTCAGAGAATGGTTGGGTAGGAGTGTATGTGGAGTTTATATGCTGTGAACCCCTGTTGGGAAGTATATGTAAATTTGTGTAATTGAATGGTTAGTTTCTGGATACAGAAACTAATGCAAGGCTCATTAGTGTCTGTTTGGCTAATGGTTGGTTGATGGGCCATTATCTGCTGGAACTCCCTTTGTCCCTGGGTGGAATTCCTTCGTAAGTCTTGAGTTTTGATTCTATTATTCTTCAAAACTGGGAGCCAGATTTTGTTTACTTTGAGGGTTTCTTCTTTCCTGTTGAAGTTGTCCAGGTTGTTCAATTTGGCAGTTTAGACTATATATATAATGATCCACAGGTCGAGGTTGAACTAGGATCAAGCTTTCAGTGCTTCTTCATAATAATAATACAGAACAAAAATGGAGTACAGAATGCAATACAAAACTAGAAAGATCCTATATACTGCTCCCAAAAACAGAGTATTGAATGGCAATCATTTCTTTAAATTAGGAACACTTATTTTTTGATCAAGCATAGAATTTATATTTCTCCATGTCTGCACATCTTTTAGAATAACACACCTATGAATGCATTATGAAAGGGAAAGAAAAGGTTTATTTTTCCTTGCAAACTGTACAAATTCAGCTAAATATCACACATATTTGGAGCTTAGAAAAGTTACTTTTTTGAACTACAGCTCTCAAAATTGTAGTTGGCTGGAGGAGCTATAGTCCAAAAAAGCAATTTCCTCCACCTCTGCACAGAAATTCTAAATGCACCCAAGTAGCTTCATTTTTGAACTATGCAAAGCCAATTAATTAAATATTTCTTTGTTATCTCACAATAGATCATGGTGTGCCCCTGCAGTGGGAAGCATGTGGCCCTCCAAATGCTGTTGAATTACAACACACATCAGTCCTAGCAGCAAGGCCAATGGTCAGGAATGAACTAACACTGAGTTTGTTGACAAATGGAAGGCCACATGTTCCCCACTGCTGATCAAATCAAGTCAGTGTTAATGTCCTGCATGTACTTTGTGTGGTATTACATCACAAGACAGTAATACTGCTTTCTGAGCAAGGCAAAACTGGAGGGAAAGAAGGGAATAAACTTAATTAGTTTAATAGTTTAATAGCTAAATTCAACTTACTTTTTCATTCCATGCCCACAATCCAATTCCAAGAAATGCTATGCCCAGGAACTGAAAGAGGAAGAAAATGGAGGTAAGAAAAGAAAACATTCCAACAGGGTTATTTTACATTCTACTTTGATTTCATTAGCTGGCCATATATGAACACAGTATCAAAGCAGTTATGGAAGGCTGCATGAACTGTCATACATTACCTCCCGACAAGGTTCCAGTTTTGAAGAGCAATCTTGACCCATAGATTTTCTGTGAGGCTGTGTTCTGGAATAGTTTCTTTCTGATGTTTCACCTGCATCTGTGGCTGGCATCCTCAGAGAATGGTTGTGTAGGTGTGTGTGTGGAGTTTATATGCTGTGAACCTCTGTTGTGGAGGATATGTAAATTTGTGTAATTGAATGGTTAGTTTCTGGGTATAGAAATGCAAGGCTTGTTAGTGTCTGTTTGGCTAATGGTTGGTTGATGGGCCATTATCTGCTGCAAATCCCCCTGTCCCTGGGTGGACATGAGAGACACTGCAGACTGGGCCAGCCAGAAAAATCAGCAGTAGCAGAACATGTTATAAACCAACCTGGACACAAAATGCTATTTGAAAACACAGAAATTCTAGACCAGGCCAACAACTATCATAGCAGAATGCACAGAGAAGCTATGGAAATCCACAAACACCTAGACAACTTCAACAGGAAAGAAGAAACCTTAAAAGTAAACAAAATCTGGCTCCCAGTTTGAAATACAATAGAATCAAAACTCAATACTTACAAAAGAATTCCACCCAGGGACAGGGGGATTCCCAGCAGATAATGGCCTATCAACCAACAATTAGCCAAACAGACACTAACGAGCCTTGCATTTTTATACCCAGAAACTAACCATTCAATTACATTCAACTGTATTGATTTAATACATAGCTAGCTGCATTTGGCTAGCTAGTACTGAAGAATAAACAAATCCATGATGTGAGACGACTTGGAACCTTGATATGAACCAGTATCTCTTAAATTCTTAATTCTGACAACTCAGTGGTTTTAGAAACCAGCATTCCACATCTAGTCAACAGGTCATGTTTAATCTTCTAACTGTAGTACAGAAATAGGGTAGCACTACTGGGGCATATTAAGATTTTTTTAAAAAAAACTGAAGCTTTGGGAACCAACACATTAAGCTCACATTGATAAGATATTCAGGACACTGAGAGAGTCTTGGATTTCAAAAGCCATGATTGAAAACACACATCTGCCTTAGCCCCAACCACACTGGAAAGCTCTGCAATTGATTCAATAATGGAAAAGTGTTTTTCGATCATTGAAAGCTAAGTCTCTAAAAGTGAAGCCATAATTCACTGCCAGCCTTTTGACTTCCTGCCCTATTTGCCTTAGTAGACATTTATACTGGCTTGCAGGTTCCTAAGGTCATAACTGCAACCCATCTCAAAGTTATATTCTTGGGAGAGTTGTCGAGTTGATTCCATGTTCTGGCAATAGTTTGTTTGGCTGGAAACAGCCAATTCCCCCCCCTTCCAAAGATATTTTACAATGCCATTTCTAGGTGTTTATTGAGTTAGTAACAGTATAGTCTCATTAGAACAAATACATTTATAATCATGCCACTTCTTCAGGAAGAACTTAGCCCAAAGTTGAGTCACACTTCAGACATTGGTGGATAGCTGTACACCCACACCCATCAGAAAGTATTCTCTTCCATGTAGCTCTCTTCAAACAAGTTGGCCCAGGTAGGATGTTGAATAATCGCCAAATCATGGGGTTATGAACTTTTCCAGGAGCCTTGCCAAAGGCTCATGTTTCTGCACTGCACTTAAGCTATGTCTTCAAACTCTGAGGTAATGTTTAGTATATATTTCTCTTCATTACTATATCCATTAACAAACTATATTTACACAATGCCAACATGGAGTGCATTGTTTCAAAGATCAACAGTGGCCAAAAAGGTATGAAAAGGAATATAGATATGAATGCAAATTTCCACTACCATGAAAACAGAAGAATCTTTCTATTTTTTTAAAAATGAACAGATGACATCTTTTTCAGATCTGCTTTTCTTTAAGCTTACACATATTTATAACTTTACTCTCCATTGCACAAAAAGCAAAAGAGAAGCAAAAAGAAAACAAAGTACGTACTGTAGTGGAAATACTCATCTCTCCTACCTGTCTCTCCTTTTCTTGTGCTAAAAAGAAAATGATGTAGTGGAAATACTCACATACACGCCTACCCTAAGTCTCCTTTTCTTGTGGTAACACTAGTTGGAGATGAAATGGCATGCCTCCAGAAACAAGTAGCACATATATAGAAATCCTCCCAATCACAGAGAACACAAGAATCAAAACTGGCATAGGAAATCAGAGCCATAAGAAAACACAAGTTGTGATTTTGCCTGACTTCTTCAAGCTCTAAACCATACATACTGCAAACCATAGTTTTGCTCCAAATCAGACACTGAAACCAGGATTAGAGCTTCCAACTGGCAGACTCTGGTCTAAGAACAGAACCATGGTTTGAAGCACCAATGATTACACTGGTTCAGAGTCATAGGAAGCCATAGTTAATTCTTAACCAGGAAAGGAAGGAGAAAGGTGACCAAACATAAGGAGTTCACAAGCTCAGGATGATCTTAATAGACAACTACAGTTTGTTGATTCAGAGCATGGCATCTGCTGTTGTTACTTGTAACTTGCCCTCTCCTCAGAATTGGGCCTCATGGTAACTTTCAAAATTACAAATACAATATAGATAAAACCATACAAAACATTATCATTAAAATATAATTAAATTACTTTTTTCTCATTATTTTAATTTCACAACCGTAACAGTAGATCATATTACTGTCTTATTTGAATAAATTACTTCATGATAGCATTTGAACTGAATACTCTTCTGATATAAGAAAATATCATTTCTCAAAGCATAGGGGAGCAGTAGAGAACACACACACACACACAGAGAGAGAGAGAGAGAGAGAGAGAGAGAGTAACAACAGTGTTATTGAAAAAGAAATTGTCCAATGCTAATATTACTTGGCTGGATTTGATAAGACTCCAGCACAACTACCAGAATTTGAATTGATTTGTATTATCCCCCCAACTAGTAACAAGGTGTCTGGTTTCCAAAATCTATAATTAATTAATTAATTAAAGAAGATAAAAAACACATGAACCCAGCTAAGATACCCTGGGAAGCAATTCTAAATTTGGCTATTTCAGACGAGACTTGGGCAAAATTATGGACTAAATCCTCCATTTCATGCCATCTCTGAGAAAAAAAGAAAGAACAGAACAACTAAAGAAAACAGCTCAGAAATCATCTTATCTTTAGAATGCTTTGATTGAAGGACATGAGTTCAGCTGGACTTTCAGGTGCTGTTCTTTGTCTAATAATTAATGTAGTTAATTGCACAAAATAACTTTTCTTTGAAATCCATATAAGACTGTTACATGATGTCTGTGAACAGATCAAACACTTTTGCAAACTTCTCTCCTGAATGGAACCACAAAATCTGGACTAGGCCACAATTCAGATCCTCAACCTTTAGCTTCTAAAACAGGTAAACCATAGTTGAAAAAATGCTTGTCTGCTTTTGCGGTCTATCCTCTCAGAACTCAGCTTCATACATTGGTTATTTCCTTTCTAGCACACTAAAAGCCAAGCTAGAGACCTAAATGTATTTTGTCAGTTCAGACATCCTTCTAAACTAGAGTAATGATTTCCAATTCTTGTTTGCCTACTGGCCCAAAACCATTGGTTTCTCAGTTCAACATCAGGCATCATAACAAATTATAACTCATGGTGGTTTAGCACAATACATTAGAAGAGCCAAAATGTAATGGTGAATCTATTAAAAGACATATACAGAGAGGAGATCAAAGCACCAAATCTGCAGAGAATCGTGGCTTCATGGAGAACAGCAAATTCTATTAAAATAAAGGACTTCCGATAAAAACATACTACAGAGTTGTATTGGAAGACCTAGAAGATGCCTAGAGAGAATGTCTCTCTAGGCACTTTCCAGCATGACTCTATGGTATGTGTCCTCATTTCTGTCTCACAGATAATTGAAACAGCACATATCAGTTCTACAGATACAGGGGTCCAACTGTACATTAGAAGTAAATGTGCACAAAAACACCATTTAATAAAAATATACAAAAACATTACATTAGGAAAGATAACTTGCAAATAAATGTGTGTTTTAGGAAAAAGTAAGAACAAAAATGTGTATATTTTTTAAAAGGGCAGAAATGAATTTTGTCTGGACTGTTTAACAATGTATAAACAAGTTGGAAAAATCAGAAACTGAGAGAAGCAATTGCAAATTAATCCACTTACATTAGAGATCCTAACATCCTTGATGAGCATTCAGTTTTATGCACATGCAACCACCAGCACTTAAACTAAAGGAGCATGAACACGTATTTATCACCTGGGAGTAGAGAAGAGATGTGATCTCTAAACTAAAAAACTACATAAACAAATAAAATCTGATACTCCACGAATTTTACTAAAAGGACTGCCAGATTCATATACAGTTGTCCCTTCACATTCGCTGGGGTTAGGTTCCAGGACCCCCCGTGAATACCCAAATCCGTGAATACTCAAGTCCCATTATATGCAATGGCATAGCAAAATGGTGTCCCTTATATAAGATGAAAAAATCAAGGTTTGCTATTAGGATTACTATTTTTTAAAGAATATTTTCAAGCCGTGAATATTCAAATCCGTGAATGTCAAATCCGTGAATGTGGAGGGACAACTGTACTGTATTCTGATCCTGATGAGACAAGGAATCAAGCCAAAGACATTTAATAATCGCCGCTTTTCATGCACCCAACACCCAAATCAGATGAGATTCATGATTCATTCTCCTTCCAAAGGAGATAAGTTCTGCTAGGCAAGGAAATTCATCCTCAACAGATTTTTGCAAGACCAGATCTGCATCCCTAAAAACAGGTTTAAATCCAGGTTAAGTCCCATTAAGTCCAAAGAGAATGACTTTGAAACAAAGTGATTACAAATGTGTTGCATAATTAACTGATGCATCACTCATCCCAGTTTATACCCATCCAATTTAAAATGGGTTATACAGTGGGGCTTCAATATCCACTCAAGTTTGACTCCAGGACCCCTGTGGATACCGTGGATTCTTAAGTCCCATTATATACAACTAGCTATACCCAGTGTAACATACACTGGGTATGCCCCCCGCATTACATACGCCGCCCCCCGCTCTGCAGGCACACGCCGCCCGACACCACAGGCACATGCTGCCCCCGCGCCACCCGCCACCCTGTAGGCACACACCGCTCCCTGCACCGCTGCCCTATGGCACCCCCCCCACTCCACAGGCACATGCCGCTCCCTGTGCCGTACCCCCACCCTGCAGGCACCCCCCCACACTGCCACCCCATGATAGGGGCACACACTGGCCCCCCCACCGCCACCCCTCCACGCTCAGGCACACACCATGGTTCACACACATGCCACACAAACACATGCCACATCCCCCCATGCTACTTATAGCCACCATGCGTGCAACAATGGAAAGCCCCTCTGCTGCTGCCATTTTTAGAAAGGACAAACCTCCATGTCTCTGCCCCCAGTGTGCTGATTGGCTGCCCAACAGAGCTTTGATTGGTTGGTCAGTTTCCTAAGCGGCCAATCAGCACACTGGAAATGGCAACATACCCAAGAGGATTATATATAAAGAAGATGGTATAGTAAAATGCCATCCCTTATATAAAATGAAGAACAGCAAGGTTTACTTTTTGGAATTTTTTTCCTGAATATTTTTGAGCCGTCATTGGTTGAATTCATGGATGCAGAACCTGTGGATATGGAGGGCCAACTGTATCACCAATCGGTATCAAAATTCAAGCACAGAAAAGACTTCCAATATTGGAGGGACTGGATCAAACTGACAAGTGGATATGTTAGCCATTGTAAACAGGCTTCTCTATGGATGTGGTATCAGTCCAGCTGGAGGTATGCAACCTGGTGCCCACTAAATGTTTTGGATGACAGCACTTGAGAGATCAAGTTAGCATCACTAACAGCCAGGGATTATGCAAGCTGGGGTCCAAAACATCTAGAGGACAGTAGATTGCTTATTCCCACACTAATAAATAGCCAATACATAGAGGACTTAGCCATCTATCTGACAATTGACATGATCATATAATAATTGGTGTTGAAAAAGAATGATAAAAATATGCAACTGCCAATCAAATATTAGCATGGATTGAAGTCAGTTGTGAATGATAGATCAAAAGCAAAGTCCTGGACCCAATTATTAAAAACCTATAAAGCCTAAGTGTTCCAAAAACAAGGATGTTGCTCAAGCCTAGATCAAGGAATTATGATATACAGTAGTTTGTCTGGTGTCTGTGGCAGAGGTAAGGAACTTTTGGCCTTCTAAATGTTTTTGACTACAACTCCCACAACTCCTGACCATTGATCGTGAGGGTTAGGGCTGAGAGATGCTGGGAGATGGAGGTTCTCCATCCCTGGTCTCAAGCATTTCAGTTAAGTGTATCATTGAAAGAGAATTTGAAATAGAACTCTGTTTAAAACAACCAAGACATTGTTCAGTGTAGCTCTAATTGCCAGATTTTCTAGGTTTACAAATGTTGCCTTGTTAAGTTTTATTAAATCCTTGTGGTTCAGCTGTCTCCACTCAAAATGCATATGAATGGAAGTTGCTTAGTGAATATAGCAAGAAACATACTAGATGGTAATTAACATTAAACCATTCCCCTCTTCTGTGACTCATTTAAAAAGGGTGAGTTTGCAGTATAAAACCATGGCCAAATCAAGAATTGCCAAGGAGATTAAAATCAGCCAAATTTCTGAATAAATGTAATCAATATATCATATGAATTTGATATTTTATTCTCTGCTAACCCCAGAAGAGGAAAAACAACTGACAACCTTCTTTACAAACTTACTTTTGAGATACAGTACATAAGAAAATACAGTTGTCCCTGCACATTTTCAGGTTAAGCATTCACTGATTTGATGATCTGATATGTTCTCTCTAGCCATTTACAGGTCCTCCAGTGTGGTTCTATCATCCACTTCTGCCACAAGTGGACCACAGAGTCACGCTGGAGGGTCTAGAGATTCCTAGAGAAGTGTTCTCTCAGGTAAAAAAATAGTGTTTGCAATTTTTATTTATATTTGTAGTTTTTCCACTTTTGCAGGGGCCTTGCACCACTAAACCTTGTGAAAATGGAGGGCCAACTATACAGGGGAAGTTTTAAGGGTGATGAACATAAATTCTATTTGGCAATACATATACAAATGTCAATTGCTTTGAGATTAAAATTTTAGATGCTTCTGTTCACATTTTCTTTACACTCTGTACTTTTGGTTTTCTTCATTTCAGTATGTCTTCTTCCAAAGCTCAAAATATTACTGTAAAAATTCAAAAGGAAACTAGTTCTGTCTATGCAAGAAGCTCCTCCTTTCATTTCCTTGCATCTAGTCATCAAACCTGAAAACCAGAATTGCAGTCTAAATCATAGCACATTAAGTGGTATATGTATCTCAGCTATCTGTTGTGTTTAATGTGACTATGTATCTAAGACTGAAAATGAAATACAATATTTATCTTCCTACCTTTTCCTGTTCACTGATCACTCATTTGATAATTTTGATATGATATAATAATATATTAAAAATCTGTCATGATATAATAATATATTAAAAAGCTGTCCTGCCCTTCCATAATACATTCACAGGGCAGTTTACAATCAATTCCACTTCAACTTCCTACTGAAATCAGAGAGGAAGTGACAAGGCAGTAACAAGAGAAAGAAAATATGTTCAGATGATATTTTAAAAGGCCTAGGGGACCAGAAAGATCATCATCTTGCATCAAGAGAGACACAAGATTCTACATTTTAATTAAAAAATAAGGAATCACAAGAGATAGAGAAATGCTATAGCTGTTTCACATGGTAGCATCACCATTTCTGCTGAGGCTGGTAGCACTTTGAGCAAGCCATATGATTCCTCTGTATGCAACTAGGACCCAAGTACACAGAACAGTCACTCCACAACCCAATAGCATTCATCATTGGCAGATGTTAACTAATCTGCATTCTTTTCAAGAGGATCACCTAGTATTGCTCAGCATAATTCAAGGAAAGCATGCATGGGGGCAGCTGGCACACAGTCTACAAACAGCAAGAGTACAAGCCTAATTTTGAGAGCCAATTTGTAAATATCAGCCCATGCTCAGTATAAGCATGGTCTGAATCTAACTGCTAGGTCTAAATAGAATAGACCAACTGAACAGTAAAATAACACTACCATAAATCCCACTCATGCAATGGGTCTACTCTAGTAGGGACTAGGAACTGGATTTAAGCCAGGATGTCTACCTGCTCGGGGTTGGGGGGTCATTCAAGTGAAATAATTGTTTTATTTGAAGAAAACATGGAGGCATCTGGGTTTTTAAATACATTTAGCTGATGTATTTCATGTGAAGTGAAATATGGTTTCTCCAAATAGTTTCCTATTCACACTGTATTCTGCTTTACACAGAGGCCCTGTTCAGAGATATCACTGAACCAGCATATCTGAAAATTGAGTCCCCAGTTCTCCTTGGACTACAACTTCAAGAATCCCTGACTACTGCCTATGCTGACTGGGCAATGCGGGAGCGGAAATAGACTAAGTCTACTGATGGCAGATGGCATCTGATGAATTAGACAATCTATGAAAGCTTATACTACCAACTTCTTTCTCTGTTAGTCTCAAAGGTGCTACAAGATCCCTTTGCATGGATAATCTTAACTATTCATTACCTTGTACATCTGGAAAAGTTAGCACTGGCCCTATAATGCATCTGCCTGCATGTAGGATTCTATTGTTTCTCCAATGTCCTCTTCAATTGCTGCCATGAGCTGACAACCCAAGACTTCTTTTCAAGATGGCTAATCACAGCCAGCTACCATGGGAAAGCAAGCTGTTGATGGCATCTGTTTAATTCATATAAACTTTATAGGTGTATGCAAAATTACTTAAGAAATCTCTGACTGGCTTGCAGTCTGCTTCTTCGCCCTTGAACTACTGCCAGTAGGGAAACCTCATTCTAAATATTAGTAAATTAAGATATGATGAGCAATTAGTTACTTCTTGACTGAACTCCTATCACAAAAGCATCCATCCAGGAGGTGCATGTTTCCAGATGTTAAGGCTATTCCCAGATGTCATTTCAGACATAGCATTATAGATAAAATACTGCAATCTGCTTTAATAGCAGTTACATCCTGGGCACTGCTGGATGGCCCATTTTCAAAACCAATTTATTAAACTTCCTGATTCACTCCAGCTCTACTTTTACTCACATAAGAGCAAAGCAGTTTCCACAGAAGCACCTAAAAGTAAAAGGTACAACTGCAAAATCTGTCATCTGAATCATGTTTCACTTTGATCAGATGTATCCAGATGGGACAGGGTTTCAAAATAGAGAACCTAGGTGATGGCTATTCCTATTGCTTCAAAAACCAACAGGCCAACAGTTCCAGCAGTATCATATAAACGTTCTAGCCTAGGCTCTTCTTGACAAAGGTACATGAACCAGAAAATGAATGCAGAAAAGAGAAGGAACACAAATGCCTTTACAATATAGTTTCAGAGGTTAGCAATGGCAAAGGGCAGGGACCATTTTTTCACTCCTGCACTCCTCCCTCATATGAGCATCACTAATGCTCCTGACACAACTTGAAGTGATGTCACATTACACTACTTCCAGTTTTATTTTTAACCAATTTTTGGCCAATGCAGGGGGGGGGCACTAGGGGGCAAACCCCCCCCCATCTTTGACAATGGTTTTGACAATGGCATTTTTTTTCTAACTGTTTTTGACCAAACGATTTCCCAAACATTCATTTTGAAAATTTTGGGAGGCTTCAGAGGGAACTAAATGGGTCCCCACATGGCTCATGGCTCAGCAAATCTCTCCACAAATTGTTATGGGAAGGGTGGCAACTCAATGGCAGACCATGTGCTTTGCATGTAAAATATCTGAGGCTCAATCCCTGACATTTCCAAAGTAGGACTAGAAACCCAGAATCCCTGGAAAGCTGCTGCCATTCACTGTAGATAACGTAGTAAAGGGGGGAAAGTTTTAAGTCTTGATTTCTTTTTGTTTCCCCAAACTCCACCTGCACCCTCATCCCACCCTTTTCTTATATCAGATTGCTCTCCCCCCATGGAAGTCCACATGCATTTCCCCCAACATATGTACTTCTGTTGTATGAATTTCTCCCATACTCTATTTCACTGCTCCTCCCAACTGGTTTTCAGGGGACCATCCCCATCATTCAGCATCTCATAACAAGTCAGCCTTCTCAGTTCTCACTAGATTGTTTTTACTTCCCCAAATCTCAGTGTCCCAGCAAAACCTGCTAATGTCTCCCTTGTGTGGGAGTGATGCTGTCCTATAACCATGCCTTGCCATCAGGAATAGAGAGAATGATTTTCAAAGTAATCTGATATATCTTTTTACATAAAATAAGTATTTTGCTTGTGTGAAAGGAAAAATCTTAAAACTGAGACATGAAAGTTAAGCACACTAAAAATGTGATCTCACAAGAATTATGCTTTTTATTTGGTTGTAGATATCATTTTTAAAAAAGAGAGCAATTTAAAGAAAACAGTAATAAAATGTGACCACCCACCAGGAAAATACTATGTTTTGCAACAAGCAACTCTTAAGTTTAATCATGATTGGAGACACTAAGAGGGGAAATAAAACTGGATGGACTATTAAAACAGCTCACCCAAACAGTTGTTTGTTCTGAACCAAACCGTGCCAAAATTAGTCATGCATGAAGTAGGAAATCTTGGTGAAAAATATGTAAGCACAGAGTCCTGTTAATTTTTTAAAAAAGAAAATTAACCCAATCTTAATTTGAATCCTGAACTGGAAGACTAAGTATAATAGAGGACACAAGAATACTGTTTGAAGTGATACAACTCCCTTGTTGTAGGAGTTCCACTGGCTGCTAGTTTATTTCCAGGCACAATGCAAAGTACTGGTTATAACTATAGAATTGAATCATAGAATTGCAGAGTTGGAAGAGACCACGAGGGCCATCCAGTCCAGAGCCCTATACAACTTAGGTTTCGGCTGTCTGACAGACAATATCTCTCTGCATGAACCTGTCTGGATCCTGAGATCCTCAGGAGATACCCTTCTTTCAGTCCCACCACCTTTGCAGGTATAGTTGGTGGTAACATAAGCTAAAGTTTTCTCAGTGGCTGCCCCTAACCTCTGAAACCCTAGGAAGGGAGTTCCAGAGCTCAGGGGCAGACACTGAGGAGGCCTTATATTATGTTCTCATCTACTATATCTTCCTATAATTTAGGAAGGGATGCTAACTGCCTTCTCCTTGCTGTCTTTCCACCTGTAGACAGACTTTTTTTATTCCAAAAAGTCTAAAAAGTTTATTCTAAAACAGGGTTTTAGAACTGTAGGTTTTTAAGAAAAGGGCTTTTAAGAAGGTGCTGCATTATTTTTAATTTGTGCTGTTTTTTTAAACTGTGTTATATCATTTTTTAGTACTTGCTTTAAATTGTTTGAATAGTGCTAATAGTTTAATTATATTTTAATGCTGACCTTCTGTGTGTTTTTAACTACTGTATACTGTAATCATTTTAACTGTAAGCCATCTTTAATCCCAGTCTTGGGGTATAAATGAAGTTAATAATAATAATAAGTGCAACATTGTTATGAGTCTACTGATTCTACGAATGTGTTGGACAA
Source organism: Gambelia wislizenii (assembly GCA_030847615.1). Taxonomy (NCBI): domain Eukaryota; kingdom Metazoa; phylum Chordata; class Lepidosauria; order Squamata; family Crotaphytidae; genus Gambelia; species Gambelia wislizenii. The sequence continues at coordinate 30,402,210 of JAUMIR010000005.1, forward strand.
GTAACCTATCACCAGCACAAAAAGAGGGCTTTCCTCTATCTTATCCAGTTAGAAGAAAAGTTACTTTTCGTGGACTATAACAGGAGAATCCTGCGGAATGGGTATATTTATGCTGGACTGGAATTTGGGATATCCAGGTCCAAATTATATTCAATCCCTACTACACTATGGAAAACCATAGAATTATAGAGTTGGAAGGAGCCTCATGGCTATCGAGTCTAACCCCCAGCTAAGTGCAGGATCTCCAGCTAAAACATCCCCAACACATAGTTGTCCAGTCTCATTTTGAAGATATCCAGAGAAGAGTTTGTTATACAATGGAAAGGAGAAGCAAAGCATAGGCCAACACGACACGCATTCTAGACTTTAGGAGAGCTGATTTCAATGAACACAGGGAAATACTGGGGGTGATCCCATGGTCAGGAATACTAAAAGAGAAGGGACTTCAAGACGGATGGGACTTTCTCAAAAGGGAGATACTGAAGGCACAATTTCAAACAGTACCAATGAGGAAGAAAAATGGGAGGTGTCTCAAGAAACCAGGATTGATGACTAAAGAACTTTCAACGGAGCTAAGTTTTAAATGGAACATGTCTCTCTGGCTTTTCTTTGCAAACGAAGATTCAGGAAGGATTCATCCTGCGCTTTCTGCAAGCGCGCTGATGACTGAAAAAACTAATCCAAGATAAACATGTCCAGTTGCAGAAAGCACAGCAGAAGGTCTCCTCGGGTGATGATTCGGGTTGTAATTCTTTCTGCGTTGTTGTTTCTCTTCAAGACTTGTTCGGCGTGAGCTCTCAAATAAGGCTACAGCATTGTGGATAGTGCGTCTCCCACCCTCCCGATGTGAGGCCATGGCGGACCATGGTTGGTGATCAATTCGGCCAAGCCTGAGATGTTGTTTCAGGGAGTCCTTGTATCGCATTTTTGGAGCGCTCCTCTTATGCTGACCCGTGGTGACTTCACCGTAGAGTATTATTTTTGGGAGGTGATGGTCCTCCATCCTAGAAACGGAACATGTATAGGAAATGGGAAAAGGGAGAAATCACCAAAGAAGAATTCAAACAGATGGCAAACACATGTCAGAGTAAAGTCAGAAAAGCTAAAGCACAGAATGAGCTCAGGCTCGCTAGAGAGGTTAAGAACAATAAAAAGGGCTTTTTGGGGGTATATCCGCAGCAAAAGGAAGAAGAAGGAAATGGTAGGGCCTCTATGTGGAGAAGATGATGAAATGCTAACAGAGGACAGAGAAAAGGCAGAATTATTTAACACCTTCTTTGCCTCAGTGTTTTCAGAAAAGGAAAAGGGTGATCAACCTGAGGATAAGGAAACAGAGGACACAATAGGGGAAATTCAGCACAGAATAAGCAAAGAGGTAGTACAGGAATACCTTCTTAATCTAAATGAATTTAAATCCCTAGAAGCAGATGAACTACATCCAAGGGTATTAAAAGAGCTGGCAAATGTAATCTCAGAGCCATTGGCAATAATCTTTGAGAACTCCCGGAGAACAGGAGTAGTCCCAGCAGACTGGAGGACAGCAAACGTTGTCCCCATCTTCAAAAAGGGGAAAAAGAGGATCCGAACGATTATCATCCACTTAGTCTGACATCAATACCAGGTAAGATTCTAGAGCAGATCATTAAATAAGACCTTGAGTTCCCTACAGAGGAAGGAGCTGGAGCCTCAAGTTCTGAGGCTGTCAAAATGTTTTGATACATTTAATGGCTTTATACCGAGGCAATTAGTTTCAAGTCACAAGTCAGCACCAATAGGAATAAATCTGGAGCTCTTTTCAAGTAACTAGCTGGACCTGCCAGATTAACTGAGGATGACTCACTCTGTTGCCCTGCTGCTGCCACTGCCAGTTGACTGTCTGGGTCCCGTTGCAGCCCATGACTGGTGAGAGTAGGGAGGGGCCCTTGTGAGGCTGTGGCTGTAGATGCAGATTGAGTGGCAGGAGTGGATTGTGAGGTGGAGAGGGAATTTGCAGGTGGTGTTGATTGGTTGGGTGTGTTTCCTGAGCAGCCCAGAAGCACACTGGGAGAGGAAACATACCCAGGCCCATTGTATGTACCCAAACTTTTTATATAGATTGATTGCCATGGGAGGAGCTGTGTCATCATTACTTTTCTACCCTTAGTGCCTCTGTCTCTATATAAAGCTAAGTATTTTTTTCCTTGTAGCCCTTTAAGATCTTCACAGGGATATTACTGGTATATCTGCATTGTGCAGTTACATCAGTTACATACAATTTTAATTGTTACGGCTCCATCCTAAAGGATCCTGGGACTTGTCGTTGGTGCTGCAGTTAGCCTTCTCTGCTAGAGAACTCTAGTCCATTTCCTTGAACTCCAGCTGAGGTACCCTGAGTGCCTGTCCATACTGCAGAATTAAAATTATTAAATTAAAATGATTAATTAAAGTGATTAAATCCTCAGGGTATCTGAACTGTAATCAAGAGGAAGTGGACAAGAATAGAAGTTCTCACTCTTTTGTATCATGTCTCATCCATCATGCTGTCAAAAAAATTGAGTCTCACCATGATAGAAATAAAGGTCCACTTATTTTTGAGAAGCTTATATGTTTATAGGCACTGTGTTATTATGTTTGTAATTTACGATACATTTTAGGGAAACAAAATTAGAGAATTAATATTCAGAGTAAACACAAACAAGAATAATTCCATTAGTAATTGAAAATTATTACAAAACCCAAAGCTAACAAAATGAAATACAATATGGATAAATATAAGGTACTGCACTTAGGGCAGAAAAATGAAATGCATAGATACAGGATGGGGGAGACCTGGCTGAACGAGACTATGTGTGAAAGGGATCTAGGAATCCTAGTAGACCACAAGTTGAACATGAGTCAACAGTGTGATGCGGCAGCTAAAAAGGCCAATGCTAAAAAGGCCAATGCCAAGGCCAAAAAGGGAAGTAATAGTGCCACTCTATTCTGCCTTGGTTAGGCCTCACCTAGAATACTGTGTCCAGTTCTGGGCACCACAATTCAAAAAGGATATTCACAAATTGGAGTGTGTTCAGAGAAGGGCGACTAAAACTGGTGAAAGGTCTGGAAACCATGCCTTATGAGGAAAGACTGAGGAAGCTCGGTATGTTTAGCCTGGAAAAAAGATGGTTAAGGGGCGATATGATAGCCCTGTTTAAGTATTTGAAGGGGTGTCACATTGAGGATGGAGCAAGCTTGTTTTCTGCTGCTCCAGAGACTAGAACACGGAGCAATGGGTGCAAGCTCCAGGAACAGAGATTCCACCTCAACATTAGGAGGAACTTTCTGACAGTAAGAGCTTTTCGGCAGTGGAACACACTCCCTCGGAGCGTGGTGGGGTCTCCTTCCTTGCAGGTCTTTAAACAGAGGCTGGAATCGCCATCTGTCAGGGATGCTTTGATCGTGATTTCCTGCATGGCAGGGGATTGGACTGGATGGCCCTTGTGGTCTCTTCCAACTCTACGATTCTATGATTCTAAGAAGACCCCACCACCACTCTAGGCAATTGGTTCCATTGCCAAACTACTCGTATTGTCAAGAAGTTCCTTCTAATGTTCAGTCAAAATCTACTTTCCTGTAACTTCAGACCACTAGATCTGGTCCTACCCTCTGAGGCAGCAGAGAACAGGCCTGCCCCCCCTCCTCATTGTGGCATCTCTTGAGGTATTTAAACAGTCCAATTCATGTCACCCCTTAGTCTTCACTTCACAAAGCTGAACATGCCCAGCTCCTTCAACCTTTCCTTATATGTTTTGTTCTCCATATCTCTTATCATCCTTGTTGCCCTTATCTGAACCTGCTCCTACTTGTCTATATCCTATATACAGTACTCCAGATGAGGCCTGACCAGCGCAGATTGTAGTTGGACTATTACTTTCCTCAACATGGAAACTATGCTCCTATGAATGCAGGTTAAAATAGCATTTGCCTTTTTTGCTGCAGTATTCCACTCTTGGCTCTTATTTAACTTATGAACAACAATCATCCCAAGAGCCTTTTTTGCATATAGTACTGCTGAGCCATGTATACCCCCATCCTATATCTGTGCATTTGGTTTTGGGGGCCTAAATGTAGAATTTTGCATTGAATCACTCTCCCTCAGCCAGATCCTATGTGACAATTAAAGAGGGGAGAAAGAAAGCCGTACATATGCGGTCGGTCTATTAAATAACAAGACTGTGTTTCTACCTTTCAGACAAATTAGGGAGAATTGATTGTGAAAGCTTGAGTGGTGACCTTGAACATGTCTGAACCTGCATGACAAACATGAACACTCTTGGCTGTTCTGTTAATTGTCGGTCGTCATTTAAAACAGTTATGTTGTTTGTTGTGTGCCGGAAAAATGCTAAGTTTAAAACTCAAGCAACATGTCAATTTGAAATGTCTAGTAAAACTGAACAAAACACCAACATAATCTTTTCAAATGTTTAGGCCTACGGGGAAGACTGTATGTCTCGTGTGTGTGTGTCTGAGTGGCACAAAAAATTCAGAGAAGGACGTGAAAATGTGGCAGACAATGAATGCCCTGGACAACCTGCCACTTCAAGAACCAAAGAAATTGTGGGGGAAATCAGCCAGATTGTTCGAGAAGACCACCAACTCATTGTCCATATGATAGCTGAAGCTGCGAACATTGACAAAGACACTGCATGGAAAATTTTGCATGAGGATCTCAACATGAGAAAAGCTTGTGCCAAGATGGTCCCTAGGGTTCTCACATCAGAGCAAAAAGAGTGCCGCAAGGAAATTTGCATTGACATTCTGTAGCAACTTGAGGCAGACCTAAACCTTTTCAAAAAAAATTATCACTTGTGATGAAACCTGGATCTTCCAGTGTGATCCTGAGACAAAATGACAGTCAATGCACTGGAAAACACCATCATCACCAAGAATGAAAAAAACACATCAAAGCAAGTCCACATTCAAAGCCATGCTCATTGGATTTTTGACATCAAGCGTGTAATTTTGGCAGAACAGGTTCCAGAAGGCAGAACAGTGAACCAGCATTATTATAAGCAAGTTTTGACAAAGCTGAGAGAAAGAGTCAGGAAAAAAAAAAAGGCCAGAACTGTGGGGAAATGGTTTCATTCTTTATCAAGACTTTCTGTGAAGCAGTTTTTGGCCGATAAACATATTACTACACTTGAACATCCTCCATATTTGCCAGATTTGGCAGTATAAGAATTTTTTTCCCCCTAAGGTGAAATCAGTGCTGAAAGAAACACGTTTTGAGTCAACTGATGCAGTAAGGAAAAAAACGGCAAATGTGTTGGAACAGCTGACAGAAACTGATCTGCTCCACGCCTTCAACCAGTGGAAAACAAGACTGCATCGGTGTGTGGGTGTGAACGGGGAGTATATTGAAGGGGACAAGCATTAGAATTGTAACACGTATAAATAAAGATGGGTTGTTGTATCAGTCTCGTTATTTAATAGACAGAGCTCGTACAGTTCTGAGCACAGTGAAATGCAGGATATAAACGTGAATAACAATAGAAGCAGCCACTTAAAATCTGCAGGTCTACAGGCAACAGCAGCCTTATATAAGCCAATAGATATGAACATTATCTACTTATTGGCTCACAAGTGCCTTAGATTGCCTTCATGTTTTCCTATAACAGGTTTGTTTGCATTTTGGAACAAAAGACAAATTTGTAATATCTATTACATCTTTGTATATATAGTTTTTAAAAACTGGTACAGGCTGAAGAGGAAAAGAAGGTGGTAAAAAGGCATACAATGAATTATGTTTGGTGATAAGCACATTGCTTCAACATCCATAATTTTTCTGACAGTACAATTGAGAAAAACAGGAATCTGAGGTAACAAGCTGGGTCAACAGGAAGGTACTGCCTCTCTGGCAGACTTTTGTGGTAAGATGAAGAAGATCTGGTATTTGAAGCACATGTTCTATAAAAAAGTGATAACCACAGCTTTAAAAAAAGAAATAAAGAAAACCCATAAAATATGTGGCCAATTGGGTGAATAGTTAAAATGGAGATGATCGGAGAGGCAGCTAAGGCTTACATTCTAGGTAAATCTAGTTCATATTAAAATAAGATTGAGTGAGTGGGGAAACCTGTTGATCTGGACAAACGTGTGTGACCACTGTTGGATGGAGCTGCACTTCCTTTGAAGGACCAAGTGTACAGCTTCTTCTGGATGCAATGCCATCTACAGGTAGCATTACCAAGCATATCTTTTTATCAACTTTGGCTGATAAAGCAGTTGTGCGTCTATCTGGAAAAAGCAGCCCAGAGTGTGTATGAGAGAGAGAGAGAGAGAGACTGGAAAAGTAACTTTTGAGGAGGCAACTCCCAGAATACCCCAACCACTATGGTCATACTGGCCAGGGAGACTGTGGAAGTGGTCATCTTAAAAAGTAACTTTTCCAAGATATCTAGCAATCCTCTTTCTCTCGGTTTCTGCCATCCCTCTTCCAACAGGCTGACTAAGGAAGGACAGATCACTCTTGCCAGATAGTTGAACTAATTGCTTCCACAACACTTTCGAAATTGGGCCTGGGGCCACATGACGTTTTGCCCGGCTGGAAGAGACATTAGTCGTATTCATGTGTAAGTTGCATGAATTGGGTAGACGCGGTGAAAGGGGCAAGCAGCGCCTTGCATTTTAGCCTTCAGAGTTCCATTGTGGAGTGAGTGAAACCCATCCAGCTTCAGTTCAAAATCCCTTTTAAAGCTGAGCTTGAGAACCAGCAACTTTTTGGCTGGCTAAGAGATATTCACCTCCACACAAAACATATTTGCCATTTCCCCTCTAGCTGAGCATTAGCTGGAATGACATAATACATATGCTGAGTTTATCCATAAATGATTAACTAACTTAAATACTATTTCTTGATACTATGCAAACCATGTTGTTGTTGTTGTTGTTGTTGTTGCTGCTGCTGCTGCTATCTGATATAATTTTCAGACCCTCCACACTGGTAAGTCAAGGCTACACTGAAAAGACAAATAGGTTTTCTGGCCAGCAGAAGAGAGAAATCATTTCATTCCACTGCCAGCCAGGAAACCTGTTTCCTAGGAGGGGAGCCCCAAAAGAAAGAACATCCAAAAGCAGTTTCCATTGATGGTGAATATATGACCAAGCTTCCTGCTTCTTAAGACTTGTGTGTGTTATTGATTGAACACATTGATTGAGCACATTGCTGGATTTATATCCAGTGAAGTGGAGTGGAAATTTTTCTATGGAAGCATTCTCAAAATGGAAAATCTTCCAGTGCTTAACTTTTCCATGGAACTTTTCCATTTCTAAAGTAAAAAAGTAAAAATAAAAACCATTGTTCCACAAAATGTATTAGTAACAATGAATAGATGCTAAATTGCCTCAGTCTGAAATTGAACTAAAGTAGGACCTCCGTATCCGCTGGGGATTGGTTCGGGGGGGCGTGGATACTGAAAACCGTGGATAATAGCGAATCCAATTGGAAATAATGGGATTTCTTGTTTAAAATACCATAGAGTTGCCTTGGAGGACCTAGAAAATGGCTAAAGAGGACACATTTTCTAGAAGACTCTATGGTAGGTGTGCTGTTTTGTGTCCTGTGGATAACTGAATCAGTGGATAATAAATCAGTGGATATGGGGGTCCTACGGTATACACAGTAATGCAAGTGATTCTTCAGACAGTGGCAGTGAGAAAGGAGACACCACAGTACTAACCTCAGCAGAAGAGACTAAAGTCCTGCGCATACATTTAGTTGAGCATGTGTAGAGTGAATACACTGCACAGGAACATGAGTATGCACATCCTTCCTGCCAGTATCTAGATGTAATCACATGTTGAACCCAATGGTCTGAAGGCAGCTCTGGAGCAATGCCTCTGAAATAATGTTCAGCTGAATGCTGTTACAAAGCTCCCATGAGCAGGAGCCCAGTCTTACCACCCATGTGAGTTTTTCTAACTGTGTTAACCTAAGCATTGTTTCAGAGCCTTCTTCAGACCTTTGCACACAAAGATCAAAGTCTAACATTGTAAGTGAAAAATTACACCATAGCATGCAGTTTGTTTGGTGTGCTAAAATTAATAACCCAATCATTCTCAGTGCCTTTCCCCCCTTAAATTTAAACAAACAATGTAAGGGAAGAACATAGTGGGTAGCACCCTGTTAGTGATATATATACTGTAGACATGACTGAAAGATGTGCTTTTCTACTGAACTTTTTTTTCTTCACTGTAGTAGTAAGAACTCACTACTTCCCTCATACAACAACCAAAATAACCAGAACTTTCTTTCCTCCTTCAGGAGCCCATCCTTCCACAGCCATTTAGCAGCTCGTAGAGAGCAGGGGACCTTGTCTAAGTACCCTGAAGGCACTAGATCCTTTCTGATCTTGGAAGCTATGCAGGGTCGTGCCTGGTTACAAGCTGCTGTAGGTTATATTTCAGAGGAAGGCAATGGCAAACTACCTCTGATTATTCCTTGCATAAGAAAACCCTAAGAAATTCATGGGGTCACCATAAGTTGGTAGGCGACTTGAAGACACACACACACACAGAGAGAGGGGGGGGAGGGAGGGAGGAGGGGAAAAGTATCTCGCTATGTCCCTATAGCTAGACGCAAAATGAGAAAGGTATCCTCTAAGATTTCCTTGGGTCCTCAATAGGTCCAAGAAGATGATACCATCTCTATGCATCTGGCTATGTCTCTGCCTCCCACTTTCCACTAGTCACTAATGGCCAAGGCAGGGAGGCAGGAGGATGGTGGATCTTGCATGATGGGGAAAGGAAGACATATCACAGATCCGCCTGAGTGGAACTTCACATCTCCTGATGCAGGATCTCAGCCATTATGTAAAGACAAATATGCTTCATGTGACACTTTGTATTTGTTTGAATATAATATTTAAACCACTTTAAGAGTTCTCCCCCCCGCCAACATCAAATATTCCAGTTCAAATACTGATGGACTATTAGAACATTTAAAAAGCTATGTTTAGTAATACATATAAGCCAAACAAACATGCTGAATCAGATCATGCTCTATTGAAAATTTTCCAGCTCATGATTTGCCACAAAATCCAAATCACTGTTTATATCTTGCCTTTCTTGCAAAACCAGGGTTCAAGAAGGCTAACAACAGAATTTTTTTAAAAAGTTACAAATAAAATGACAAGAAAGTTATATTATTATTTTTAATGGCACTGAAAGATAATTAAATTTAAAGCAATTTACTGTAAAAGAACATCTATTAAAAAGTTAAGCACCCACCCATTAAAAGCTCCTTTCTTAGCAGACAGTCAATTCCTGAAAGCCAAAGTAATTTTTTTAAAGGTCCTGCCTGTGAAAGGTCAAGAGGGAGGGGACCAAGTTAACCACCCTTGGAAGTAACTTGCCTGACCTGGAAGTAGCCACTGAGAAGGCCCCCTCATCACCTCCTCAGCCTGTCAATTCCAAGTGTGCCAGTATACTGTAACCAACATAGTGTTGAAGATGGAAGGTGGAAACTCTTGAACTAAAATCACCGGTCACAAAAGCTCTCTAGGGAAACTTGACCCCATGATTGTTTCAGCTGAACCCCAGATATACTTCAAAAAAAAAAAAAAAGGCTGGATTCCATTTAAGATTTTACTTTTCCACATGTTTTTATTGCATCTGCTTCTACATGTGCGGAAGATGGCTTATATGTTTACTCAGCTATTGTTGTTATTGTTGTGTGCCTCCAAGTTGTTTCTGAATTATGGTGACCCACAGTTTTTCTTTGCAAGATTTGTTCAGAGGGGGGTTGCCTTTGCCTTCCTCTGAGGCTGAGAAGGTGTGACTTGCCCAAGGTCACGCAGTGGGTTTCCATGGCTGAGCTGGGGGATTCAAACCCTGGTCTCCAGAGTTGTCGTGCAATACTCAAACCGCTCATACAATCCTCCAGAGAGCTTAAAGTCATTCATATGGGATTTGTCCTAGACCCTGGCTTCAAGTTATAATGGGCTTTTCAGGCCCAATATTTTAAACTGTGCCTCAAAATAGATCAGTAGCCAGGGAAGCAGTTGTAAAAAGGCAATCACACTCTTCATACAGCTGGTAACCTTCGAAAAAAAATGAATTCATATTCAAGTATCTGCATGATTCCCCCCCACTTTTTTTTTCTTTTAAAGATAGTACCTTGCCTCTTTAAAAAGAGTGCTGTTCCAACAAAGACCTGGACTTGACATTTATGCATAGGTAATTTATGTCATTGGAGCCCCTGCTTTCCCTATCACTGCTCCTGCTACTTCCCATCAAAGAAAAATAAATAAATGACAGCACATAAATAAAACAAAAATATAGAATACCATTTCTAATAAATGTGCTTTGCATGCTAGATTAAGAACAGCAGTAGCAGAAAAAGGAAAGTTGGTCTTACCTGTGATACGTTCTTTTCCAGTGTAGAGGCGAAGAGCATCTGTATGCTTGGGTTGTCCCTCCCAGTTGCTCCCAGTAGGCAGGATACAGAGACTCTTATTTTGAAGAGTTTTGACCACCAGTGGTGTCATCCAGGAGGGACGACCCCTCTGCTGGCCAGTCGATATCACAGCCTCATGACGCCGTAGTCTGACTCATCCGGCCGTGATCCCACCAAGACAATCCGCTTTTGCACCCAGACGATCAGTCTTCGCAGTTCCATCGGAGGGTATGAGGCGTCTTCTTTCCTCCTCCTCTGGGCATTCCATCTCATTCGCCCTGGGTGGGCCGGATGCTCTTCGCTTCTACACTGGAAAAGAACGTATCACAGGTAAGACCAACGTTCCTTTTCCCAGTGGAGAGGGCTCCAGAGCATCCATATGCTTGGGATTTGCTAAAGCTTCCAGACCGGGTGGGCAAGGGCGACCTTCTGACTTCTAGGGTTATAGAATTCACGGTAGCACCCTTCTCCCAAAGGCAGCCTCCGCTGATTGCATTCTGTCCAGTCGATAATGCCTGACAAAGGTTGAAGGGGGTTTTCATGTTGCTGCTCTGCAGATTTCCTCCAATGGGGCGTCTTTTTCCCAGGCCGTCGAGGCTGCTGCGCTTCTTGTGGAGTGAGCCATGATGCCCCCTGGTACTGGTTTCCTCAGGGACTCGTAGCACAACACTAGACAGCACTTTATCCAACGCGCCAGGGTGGAGGGTGAGACCTTCCTCCCCAAATACTTTGAATGGGGAGAGATGAATAACGCTTCAGAGACTCTGAAGGGTGTCGTTCTCTTGATGTATACTTTGAGTGCTCTACGCACGTCCAAGGTGTGCCAAATCCTTTCTAACTCCCTTTCTGGTTTAGGGCAAAAAGAGGGCAGGACCACTTCCTGAGATCTGTGAAAGGCCAAATCCACCTTTGGCTTGAAGTCGGGGCGTAGCCTGAGGACTACTGAATCTTGTCTGAAGATACATAAGTCTCTTCTGATAGATAGTGCCGCCAGTTCCGATACTCTGCAGGCTGAAGTGATCGCCACTAGGAATAGGAACTTCCATGTTAGGAACTTCAGGTGTACTTCCTGGATAGGCTCAAAGGGGTTCACTGTTAAGGCTTTCAACACCATATGCAGATCCCATGAAGGAAAACGGTGTCTCATCGGCGGGGCCAAATTGGTAAGGCCCCTGATGAAACGACGTACATGGGGGTGCGTTGATATCGCCGTAGCTTCATCTGGAGCCAGGAATGACGTCACTGCTGCGACCTGTCTTTTCAGTGTATTTGGGCGGAGTCCGGCGTCGACTCCGTCCTGGAGAAAATCCAACAGCACTGGGACCGTGACCTCCCTGAAGTCCTGTCCCTTGCGTCTGCACCATCGACGAAACACCCTAAAGGTATATTTGTAAATCTGTTGTGTAGACTCTTCTTGATGCCAGAATTGTTCCTACCACTGGGTCCGAGTAACCCCGCATCATCAACATCTGGCGCTCAATCTCCAAGCGCGGAGCTGGAGCCAGGCCGGGTCCAGATGATGCACCTGACCTTGGGACAGTAGGTCTATCCGAGGTGGGAGAGGCATTGAGTCCACCTGCAATTCCAGAGTATCTGGGAACCATGCTCTCCAGGGCCACTCTGGGGCGACCAGTATGATCTCCGCCTCCTCCAATCGGACTCTGCTGAGCACTCTGGGGATCAATTGGACCGGTGGAAAGGCGTACCATGGGCACATCAGGGCCATCCATGTCCATCGCTCCTTCTTGGCCATGGGCACATCAGGGCATCCATGTCCATCGCTCCTTCTGACATGTACGTGGAAACGAAGAGAGGAAACTTCGCGTTTGCGGGAGATGCGAACAGGTCTATCTCCGGTTGTCCCAGGGTCCAAGCTACGTCGTTGAACACCTGTGGGTTCAGGCTCCACTCCCCTTGATCTATGTCCGTCCGGCTGAGCCAATCCGCTTTCCGGCTGAGGGCTCCCTGAAGGTGTTCCGCCGATATGGATTCCAGGTGTTTTTCGGCCCAGGTGAGGAGCCGAGATGATTCCTGCATGAGGGTTTGTGACCTGGATCCCCCTTGGCGATTTATATGCGCCTTCGTTGTGACGTTGTCTGTTCTGATGAGCACCGACCTGCCTCTGAGCAGGTGCGAAAATTCCTTGAGGGCTAGTCTGACTGCCCTCAGCTCCAGTTGATGCTGTGGGCCGCCTCCTCTGGGGTCCATCTCCCCTATGCCAGCTGGGTTCCGCAGTGTGCTCCCCATCCCCATAGGCTGGCGTCCGTGGTTATCTGGATCCTGTCCCGGATCCACAGATGGCGACCTTTGTGAATCGCTGGGGAGAGCCACCATCTCAAGGACGTCTTGACTTCCTTCGGAAGTCTCACCATATGGTGCCTCCTGTTGGCTATTTCCTCCTGGAAGGGGAGGAGGAACCACTGAAAAGTTCTGGCATGGAATCTTGCCCCTGGAACACAGTCTATCACAGCTATCATGAGGCCTTCTGGATGTGCCAAGTGCATGATGTCTGACCTGGTTGAATCCAGGGCTTTCAGCGTCGCGGTCTGAATTGCCTTGATCCGTTCCATGGGGAGACGGATCCGGCCCTCCGCCGAGCATACTAGTGCCCCCAGGTGTTGTATCCGCTGAGATGGAGTCAGAGAGCTCTTTTACATGTTTATCTGGAATCCATAATGCTGAAGAGAGTCCATGACAAAGGTGAGGTCCCTTTCCGCTCCCTGTTTGGATTGGGAGCGGATCAGGAGATCGTCTAAGTAAGGATACACATGTATTCCTGAGCATCTCCATGAGGCTACCATGGCAACCAGGATCTTTGTGAATACCCTGGGAGCTGAGGAAAGTCCAAAGGGAAGGGCCTTGTATTGGAAATGCCTGTTGTTGAAACAAAAATGCAGGAATTGGTGATGATCCGGATGAATTGGGATGTAGAGGTACACATCCTGTAAATCCAGAGAGGACAGGAAATCCCCTGGTCTTATGGCTTCCAAGATGTGTTTCAGTGTTTCCATCCTGAACTTCCTCTTCCTGATGAATTTGTTCACCCCCTTTAGATTGGGGACCGCTCTCCATGTACCGTTCTTCTTTGGTACTAGAAAGAGTATGGAGTAGCATCCATTTCCTTGTTGCGAGCGTTGGACCTTCTCTATGGCTCCCATATCCAGGAGACGCTGTATGGCTTCCATCATCAGGGATTGCTTGAGGCCATCGCTGTGTAGTGGGGTGGGTAGAAACCAATGTGGGGGGAGTCGGGAGAACTCTATCCGGTACCCCTGCCGGATAGACTGCAGGACCCACCTATCCGAGGTAGAGTTTTCCCAAGCCCCCACGAATGCCTGCAGTCTTCCTCCCTCCTGGGAGGGATTGTCATAGATGGGATTTGGAGGGCTGCTTGGTGGACTGGGAGTGAGTGGTCTTGCTTGCTCCTCCCTGTTGGCTTTTACGCTGGTACCTATGCTCTCCCCATCGTTGTCGTTGGGGTCTTCCATCCCTGGAGCTAGCCTGGTTGGATGAGTTCCCGCTGGGATGGTGGCTGCCAGATGGGCGAAAGGAGCGATATTTCTTGGCATATCTCTTCTCCTCTCCCCTGCGGGAAACGAGCGTCTTCTTCTTCTTGTCCTTGTCTTCCACTAGCACTGGTTCCAACGACTCCCCAAACAGCTTTTCGCCAAGGAACGGCGATGACACCAGGTTGTGTTTCGACTTGAAGTCCACGTTCCAGGACTTCAGCCATACCTGTCGTCTGGCCTCCACTGTTGCCGCCTGAGCTCTTGCGCAGAACTGCACTGAATCCAGGGTGCTGTCCGCTAGGAAGGCAGAGACCTTAGACAACTTGTTGAGATCCTGGCGAATTCTTGTCTGGGCCCTAGGAACATCCTTTAAGGCATCCCTTGACCACTGTATAGCCACCCTGGCCATCATTGTTGCCGTGGTGAAGGCTCTGATGGCTAGTGATATGGCCTCATGTGCCTGCCTCAGGGCCAGATCCAATCGCCTATCTTCTGGTACTTTCAAAGTCTCTTCCCCATCTTTGCAAAAAATCGCTGAACAGACCAGCTCTGAGACCGGAGCGTCGATGAGTGGGACCTGTAGTTTTCCCATGACCTTCTTGGGTAGGGAATACAGTCGCTCGGCGATGGAGGGTTGCGGTTTGACCCCCGCTGGTGCCTTCCATTCGTCGTAGATTAGCCTCATTACTGCCGCCAGGACCGGCATCTCCAATGCCACTGGCTGGGCCTCTGGAAAAAATTCCCCGGAAATCTCTGGGAGATCTGGATCCATCTGTGCTTCGGGGGCAGTAGGAAGATTCAAACCCAGGGTTCTGAGTGTCTTCTTGAATAACACTGAAAAATCCTCAGGAGCAAAATGGCGTGTCGAGGCACGTGTGTTCGTTGCTTCCATCTCCTCCTCTGACAACCTGCCCTCCTCGCGGTCTGATTGGTCGCTGTCGGAGTCCTCCTCTGAGGTGTAAAGGGAAATGACATCTTCGTCATCTTCCTCCTCTCTAGCCCTGTTGCCTGAAAGGTGGCGCATATCCCCCTCTTGTTCCCAGTCGCTCTCCTCCTCCTCCCTGTGAGGTCTAGCGTGACAGGTGGATCTCTTGCTGGTGCCAGGTATGGGCTCTGCACCGCCCCCCTTGCCCCCTGTGCCTGGAGGCAAGGGTGCTTGGACTTCCCTTTGTTGGCTCCGCCCCCCTTGCCACATCTCTGCCTCTTCCTCATGGCATCAGCAGCCCGGCTATTGTCTGCTGTGGCCGGGCTAAGAGGTCTGGGGTGTCCTATGGGAATAGTGGCACCCACATTGGCTGGCTGAGTGGGGGGGAAACTGGAGCTGGGGGGGCTGCGCAGTGATTGGGGGCCACACGGGGGGAGGTAGCTGCATCGGGGATGTGTCCCCTGGTGGCCTGAAGGGTCCCGATCCTCCCCCCAAGGTCTGGGCGCTGGCACCCCCGAGGTTCGGCTGGGCCACTGAGTTGGCTAGCCACCTCATTGTCTCCCTGCCCAGGGCTGCTTCAATCCAAGCAGGCAAGGCAGCTGGTTCTGACCCCCCCAGAGGACTCGTCCCCGGGGCGTGAGCCCCACTCACGGAGCCAGGACCCTGTCCCACGTCACTGGGGGCGGTCCGCCAGGGGCACCGCAGCAGCGGAGTTCGCCCCAGGACTTGGGACGTTCCGCGGTTCTGGCGTCTTCCTCAGCTGCGCTGCGGTGCCCTCCCCTGGCCCGCAGTCGCGCACGTCCTGGCGGAGAGGGGCCGGGGCGCAGCCGGGGCATGCACCCCACTCACGGAGCCGCTGCGATCCGGTTCGTGGGGGGGCAAGGAGCCAGCCCCCGTGTTCGTCTGGTGATCGCTGTTAATGACAGCCTCGATCCCTGCTTCAATATCCTCCGATGCCCCCATGTCCTTATCTCCCCTATGGGCTGGCGCTTGGTAAAAAATTGTCTTCTTTTTTTTTTTAAGGTTCAAAAAGTTCAAAAAGTTTCCAAAAAGTTTTTTGAAAATGGCGCCAGCCACATGGAAGGAGACAAAGGGAGGACAAAGGAGGAAGGATGTCCTACCAGGAGCGTAGGCAGGAAACAGACTGGCCAGCAGAGGGGTCATCCCTCCTGGATGACACCACTGGTGGTCAAAACTCTTCAAAATAAGAGTCTCTGTATCCTGCCTACCGGGAGCAAGTGGGAGGGACAACCCAAGCATACAGATGCTCTAGAGCCCTCTCCACTGGGAAAGAATGAATACAAAAAAGAAAAAATTAGAAGTGAGAGCAAATGTAACTGCAGAGTCATTGATGTGGCACATGGTTCTTTTCACAGAACCATACCACCTAGAGCTATGCTCAAACGGCATCTCAAAATTTTCCATCCTATTTAAGAGACAGAAGAATTAGTGGGCAAATTTCTCCAGTGGCAAGAAAAATTCACCAGTTTTTTTTTCCAATGGTAGGGCTCAACATTAGCAGCAAATATGTTTTCTTTTGTGACTACTGCAAATGGCGGGGAAAGCAACAGTATTGATGGCCATTTTGCAATCGCCACAATGCCCTGAAAAATGCTGTTCTGGGACATGGGGCTGTTGGAATGGCAACTTCCATATCCACAAGGACTGGACCATTCAGGCACAGTTCTGCAAAGTGACCTTTTTTCTGGAAGGAGGGAGGCTGGGAAGACAAAAATACTCAGCAAAAGCCTTCTGTTCTACCTCAGAAAGAAAATGTGGAATTTCTTGTTTGAAAGTACTCCATGATTAGAATACCCTTCCCTGTAAGAGGGAAGGGCAATTTAGAATGTGATGTGTGTTACAAGTGACCAGTTATCAGCAAGTGTATAAAAATATCGTACTTGCCAAATTTCAAAACTGGAAAATGTTATTCAGATGAACAAAAATGTAAGGTTGTACAGTACAGTACAAGTAACTGTTTTGTTTTAGAAGAGCGATCTGCAACTTCCAGAGGTCCCACTGAAGCTTAGAGGGCCACATTTCCTCCCCATGCCAGCTGCTATTATCCTCAAAATGTTTTTACTCAAGTAACTCCTTATACATTCTAGGGGGTGTGAAGAGCAATTTTGTTCTATTTTTGGCACCCCCTGGGTAGTTTTAGGCCCAGGAGGAGCCTTTCTTGAAAAATACAAGAGGGGAAAAAAACTGCAATTGGTTTGAGAAGGGAAGCCTCACCCCCAAGGCTTAAATAGCTATGGGGAACAGAGTAAAAATTCACACATCTTGTAAAGGGCACAAGGGGCCCATTCAGTAAAAAGGGGGTGCTGGGGAACTGGGGAACACTGGGTGGTTGCAGGGTTGTGCTTTGAGGACTGGCATGGAGCCTATAGGTCACGCTTTCCCCACTCTTGTCTTGGAGGATGAAAAGGGGAAAAGTTCAGTTCATGTTAAAGCTGCAGTATTTATTAGATTAATCAATTAACCTGCAGTGCTACTCAAAGTGGTGGTCCCCAGGCTGGTAATGGCCATCAGTTGCTGGTCCCTGACACATTTCCAGGAAAGAAAGAGAAAAATTCACAGAATTGGCATAAATATGGCATCAGTCATAAAAAAAAAAATGACCAGACCCCCACATCACATCACTTGAGATGAAATAGTCTAGAAGAAAAGTGCATTAGGCATCAAGAAAAGAGACCTCTATGGTAGCACCTGACCCCCATTCTCAGTGTATTCCTTCTGGCTGAGACACCAGGCTAAAAGTCTTTCTATTTGCTTAGGCATTTCAAAGTGAGTACACGGCTTGTGGGGTCAATTAGCTAATATGGTGAAAGGTCTGGAAACGATGCCTTATGAGGAGAGACTTAGGGAGCTGGGTATGTTTAGCCTGGAAAAAAGACGGTTAAGAGGCGATATGATAGCCCTGTTTAAGTATTTGAAGGGATGTCACGCTGAGGATGGAGCAGGCTTGTTTTCTGCTGCTCCAGAGACTGGAACACGGAGCAATGGGTGCAAGCTCCAGGAACAGAGATTCCACCTCAACATGAGGAGGAACTTTTTGACAGTAAGAGCTGTTCGGCAGTGGAACACACTCCCTCGGAGCGTGGTGGGGTCTCCTTCCTTGGAGGTCTTTAAACAGAGGCTGGATGGCCATCTGTCGGGGATGCTTTGATCAAGATTTCCTGCGTGGCAGGGGGGTTGGACTGGATGGCCCTCGTGGTCTCTTCCAACTCTGCAATTCTATGATTCTATGATATACACTGGAAACTGCTTAATGAAGTGTAGATGTGTAAATTGCTATTGCTTAAAACAATTTGTAAGCCACTCTGATAGCCATTGTGGCTGAAGGGCGGGGTATAAATACCTAATTAAAATTTAAAATTAAATTTAAATTAAAAGTGTATTTTGGGCATGGTGGACACTGTTACATTATTATGCAGTGTTATTTTTATGTATACCATCTTGAAATCCAATTTTGGATAAAGGTGCAGTGTATATATTTTTCAAACAAACATATTAAACACTTAACAGTACAAATATAACCTCCCAGCCCCAATTAAAATTGGGCAGATATTTTAAGGGTAAATTCTTTATTAAAACATCACCATCTTAGAAAATGGTGTGCTCTCTTTATGCAGAAGGTATGTCACTTCCAAAATGAGACATGTCCAAAATACAAACCACACCATCTAAAAAACCCAGAATATATTTTTGTTCTTTTTAACAGCATATAAAGATGTCACAGAACTAAAATGATTAAAACTCATCTGATCAATGAGTTAAAATTGCTTTAATTGGGTTGCTGCCCTATTACATTTTACAAAGCCTTCTCCAGGTAGAGTATTTTTCCATGTGCTAGCAGCTAATCCCTTCTGCTGGCACACACTGGTGGTGGGGGGGGGAAGCATTAGGAAATCTCTTTGAGCCACAAGGAGATGGAGCTGTACGAAATGCAGATGGCTTGATAAAAGAAAAGCTATGAAAACAACTGGCCCCCTGCCTTGCTTAGATCCGTCTTTGCTGCAAGGCTGCACTCTTGAAGTTTGCCAGCCTTTATCCTCTCCCTCCTACGAAACTGAGAAGGCGTTCTGGTGTGATACAGATTGCTCACAAGAAAAACCACACGTGCCAACTATTTTTTAAAAACACACACACACACACACCACACCCAGACAAGTTAATTCTTTCTGTTACTGAAAGACCAACAGCATAGCTTTGTTTTCCCCTTAAACCACACAATCTCACTAATACAAGAGAGATGAGAATTTGGGAATTTTCCTCCTTAAACTTTCCCAGTCCTGGTTACTATTTATCAGTCTTCTAAACAAAGGGACCATTGGGTGAAAAGGATTTGGTTTCTATTTTGTTCATTTATTTTGTCTGGCATGTTCAACTGCATACACTTGTACTTTGTAAGCACAGAGATAAGCCCAGAGGTGAATCCTGATCCTGTTAACACTTTTGAAACATACAGATCTAAATCCAATATTAGTCCCAGCAAAAGAAGACTTAGTGAAATGAATGCAACTTATCAGTCAATACTAATGTAAGCCCCATGAATGTCAATGGGTCTATTCTAGTTGGAACTAAGATTTAAGTTACACGAATATTCTACAGTACATCACTTTGCTTCACCCCACTATAGGCACATAGTGAAAGCAGATTTGCAAGGACTTCGGTCCAACATATTAAAGCAATGGCAGCATTCACATATAATGCTGAACATTACAAGGAAAAAGCTCAACAAGCCTCAAGGTTGCATGCTCCACACACTTCCTCCTGGCCATGCTAGAGAGCAGAAGCTTTTGCTGCCATTTTAATTTAACCACATATTAGTGTTGTATATAAAACCCAAACCATGGCTTGTTGGGGAAAGCCACGACAATGTTGTTTTTTAATTTGTATTGTATAAAACCAAAGATGCAAACCTGTAGGCTCCATCCACTCTCAAAGATTATTGCCAGTGGTTCTGAGATTACTTCTGCCAGTTCTTTTAATACCCTTCGATGAAGTTCATCTGGACCTGGAGACTTGAACTCATTTATACTGGACAAGTATTCCTGAACTACCTCTTTACCAATTCTGTGCTGTATTTTTCCTATTGCATCATCTGCTCCATTTTCCCCAGGTTCAGCACTTTTCCTCCTAATAAAGGTATTGCCCATCTCTGGATTTTGGACTGTGATCCATTCTTGTGGATAAATACATTTACCTTATTTGATGTAAGCTTTGGTGAGGTATGTGCAGAAACCAAATCAGCAAGTGTAGAAAGGGTTAAGAACTCTCTCCAGTTCCCAAATTATAACCCCTGCTGTTATGCTGGCCTGAGAACTTGAGCTTGCAAAGTCAGAAAACACCATATGAAAGGGGGGAAAGTCAAAACTGCTGTAAACTACTGTAAACAAATGTACCATATGTTATTTAGAAAGACTGTGTGAGTAAGAAGTTTTGAATGATAAACATTTCAGCATGGGTTATAAAGAAGTTCTGTGATTCATATTGAGGCTCAATAAGGCAGCAATAGATATATCTTCTGATGTAACACAGTTACATAAAGTAATCCAAGGATATATATGAAGATAATTAAAGGATGTTGGGGGGGGGGAAGAAAACATAGACTGACAGGAAAGGAGGGAACACAAATAGAAATTACAGATTTGCCCTACAAGGAAGCAGTCAATGAGTACTGATATCCAATCTCTCAAAACAACATAGAATTAAATGAAGCATTAAAAACACGGATGACAAAATAAGTAAAATGTATGATTTTAACTAATTTTTTTGAAGTTTTTTAATACCCATGGATTCCTGTGAATTGCACTCTGGATCATATTTTGGGTGCAAACGTTCATTTTTTGCATGGTGAACCAACATGTGGTCTGAAAGCAGGATCTTCCCCTGTATTTGCATAATGCAGGAGGAAGTTCAGTACTGGGAGGCCCATCTGCCTTTCAGGCAGGCTTATTTGACCTCCCACAAGAAGAAACCTGACTAAGTTCTCAGATAAATCCAGTGCTCACCAGAACTCAAAGTCTGAAAGCCAGCAGCTTAGGAAAAAGGATTACAGCAGTGCTCAAGGAAACAAGCAAAAGAGAAGTCTGAAAATGCAAACATGACCAATTCTGCATTGTGAAACGCTGACTTGTTTTTAAGTCAATATGATGTGATTCAAGAACACGGAGTATAGAGACAGAACAAAAATTTAATTAGCTGTATTAAATTATTTATATTCTGTCAGTACCTTACAGGAGAAATGAATCAGAGACATTTTAAAGTGAACAAAAATAAATTAAAAGCACAGATCACAATTTTAAAACCAGCCATAAGAACACATAAGCACAATGAAGATACTTTGTAATATGAACTCACAGGAATCACTAAAGGCAAATGGAAACATTCTACACAGATTGTTAGAAAAGGTCAGGAGGTTCTCCTCTGGTACTATCTCCAGTTCATGTCATTCTTTATGTTAAATGTTGATCTTAACCTTGAAGTACAAGCTTTCTTTTATAGCATGAGGCCTGCTATAGCTGGAGCAGACAACAGAAGTCACATGGGGAACCATTCACAACTAGCTGTTTGACTAGGGTAAGTTACTGGCTGTGTTCTGATGTGAGATGAAATCATGACTTATTTTAATGTCTATTCCAAGGCCTCACTGAGTGTGAGAAAAGTACAGCAGATGAAGCAGAGCATGTAAAAGTAAACTAATGGTCAAATTAACAATTTGTAAGATGGTCTGGGAGCCTTTTTGACTAAAGGGCTCTAAAGAAATAAATAAAAGTGGTGGTTATTCTGTTGTGAGGAGTTTGGGGACAGTGGCTTCCAGAATCCCCCAGCCACCATAATCACTGGCTGCAGGGCTATTCTGAGAGTTACAATATGACCATCCTTGATCCTAGACATTTTGACAAATTTCTCCCCAATGGAATCTGGCCTAGACTTTGCGATTCTGGTTACGGATAGGATTCCTCCATTTCTGTGTGGGAAAGCAGACTCTACTAGTTCCTGTTCTATGCACAGGCAGGCGTCTGCACACATGGTGCATACTGACCATCTGGGAACATCCCTGTGCTATTGTAAGCATTGCCACATGTATGTAGATGCTGTCAGTGTTTTGCTAGGTTGACTGTGATTATTGTAATCAAGCCTTTTAAACTAAAAAGCTTTTGCTTCAGACTCATACATGGGTGCACCACTGCACAAAAGAAGCATCACTTAGTTAACCTAAGTTTTAATATAATTCAAAGAAGAAGCAATTAGTAGTAAAATAGTTCATCAGAACTACCAAAGGCAGCTAGAGGACAGTCTTATAATATTAGTTACCATGA
Organism: Gambelia wislizenii; assembly: GCA_030847615.1. Classification (NCBI taxonomy): domain Eukaryota; kingdom Metazoa; phylum Chordata; class Lepidosauria; order Squamata; family Crotaphytidae; genus Gambelia; species Gambelia wislizenii. The sequence goes on from JAUMIR010000005.1 coordinate 30,424,386, forward strand.
AATTAAACCCATTAATTTGATGCTTCTGTTCTTTAGCCATAAGCAGCCTTTTACATTCAACCCTATCCAACTGAGAAGCAAGAAAAAAGCTTAAAGTAACTACCAAACTTTCAAAAAAAAAAAAAAAGATTTCCTCCCATAACTTGGATTCTGTAGAATGTTTCTCTTTGATATTTCCATGCTCACTGCATGGAAGAGGAAGCCAGGAAATGTCATGTAAAAGACTAAAATAGTGTCATTTCTGCCTTTAGGCAGCCTCCACTGTGGCCAGTCTTTGGCAAATGCACTGAGAATTCATTTTATGTATCACCTCTCATATTTCGTATCTAATCATAATCAATTATGGTTTAATGTAACATCTGAATGGACAAGTCATGGATTATAATTGGCCAACGCACCAGAAACAGTGGTTTTAGCAGACTTTAAAAACATAGTTATTACATATGGTTGATAGGATTTATAGGATGTGCCTCTCCATTGACGCCCCCTTGTCGTGGGAGAGAGGCTTGCGTACCCTAATGATGTTTTGAGCTATGCTGGCGGTGGCATAAAGCCACCGGTAGGGTCTCCCATGCCAGACAGCTCAAAACCGAAGGGTCTGACAAAGAGCGAAAAAGGGCAGGATGGGCTCTCTAGCCTTATGGCAACCGTCCTAGGAGAAGGAAAACTCTAATCCCAAACCAAGGCAGATGGTGCTCGTCCAATCCTGTAAGGTCAACCATCTCAGAGAAGGAAACTCTAATCAAACCTACGGCCCGAGGACCTCACTGCTACGTCCATGCTTGCAAGGCCATGGCAGATGAACCTTTGGTTTAAAGGATGAGGCCAGTTCTCTGCACACTGCGCTCCACCAGAAAAATCAATTGCACAGGCTCAAAGGACAAATCCAGTTCCAAAAAAAGCCCTGTAGCGATAGGTGAGGGACGAAACGGCAGGTGTAAAGATGCACTGGAAGCCACAGAACCAACCCTGCATGCAGGCAGTTCAGGACTTTGGTCGCTCGAGGCTGACCCGGGAGATGACAGTCTTGTTCGGCAGCATCCTGAACAACCAAGCAGCCTTTTTTAAGGAGAGTACTGCTTGCTCCATATTGAGAGGGGCCTAGAAAAGGTGGCCTAACGAAAGCTCATCCCCAACTACCTGGTTGGCTAGCCGCGGCCAACGGGCATCTTCTGATGCGGTCAAACCAAGGCAAAGAAACATAGGCACACACCGGCCTCCAAAGGTGTAAATAAACTGACACTTGCATGCTGGAACATCAGAACCATGCGAGACTCTGCAGATAGTGGACGGCCTGAGTGTCGTTTTGCTCTAATAGCCATGAACTATCACAACTTAATATTGCCATCGTTGCTCTTAGTGAAGTTTGCCTCCATGAGGAAGGCAGCCTTAAAGAACATGGTGCCGGCTACACACTTTACTGGTCTGGCAAACCCAAAACCGAAAAACATCTTTCAGGAGTAGGCTTTATGATTAAAAACTCCATTGCCTCCAAACTCGAAACCTTGCCAACAGGACACTCTGATCGCATTATTTCCTTACGCCTCCCACATATTGTTCTCTTTAGTATATATGCCCCAACTATGCAAGCCGACTCTGTAGAAAAAGACAAATTCTACACAGACCTATGCCAACTCATACAAAAAGTCCCTGCAGAAGATAAAATTATTATCCTTGATGACTTCAATGCCAGAGTAGGAAAGAACTCCAAAGCCTGGAAAGATGTCTTAGGCAAGCATGGTGTTGGAAATTGCAATGATAACGGAAGCCTCCTGTTAGAGTTCTGTGGAGAACAACAGCTGACTATTACAGCTTGAAGACAACCTGGATGCATCCCCGATCCAAACATTGGCACCTCATTGACTATGCTGTAGTCCGCCAGAGAAACATTCGTGATGTCCGTCATACCTGAGTGATGCCGAGTGCAGAATGCCAAACAGATCATCGCCTCATAAGATGTAAACTAAATCTTCATCTCAAGTCCAAACCTAAGAGGGGTGGCATCTTAAAGAAGAGACTCCAAGTCAACAATCTTCAACAAGCCACCATGAGAGACAACTTCCAGGCAAATCTACAAACAAAACTTGAAGACCATCCTACAGATCCTGCTCCCACAGTGCTTTGGCAACATATCAAAAACAGTATCCTCCAGTCTGCGGAAGAATCCCTCGGGTTCTCCCACAAGAAAAATCAAGACTGGTTTGATGAAAACAACTAAGAGATCCAGGATCTGTTGGCAAAGAAGAGAACTGCTCACCAGGCATACCTTGCCCAGCCAACCTGCGATGCAAGAAAAGCAGCTTTCCGCCTCACATGTAGTAAACTTCAACAAAAACTCCGAGACATGCAGAACAAGTGGTGGATCAATATAGCAGAAAAGACACAACGTTGTGCAGATCTGGGTGATCGTAGAGGATTTTATGAAGCTCTTAAAGCAGTGTTTGGACCTACTTATCAGGTCCAAAGCTCCTTATACAGTGCAGATGGTCAAACATTAATTACTGATAAAGCCTCCATCCTGAATCGATGGGGTGAACATTTTCGAAGTCTCTTTAGTGCCAACCAAGTACTCCAAGGCTCAGCTATCCAACATATGATGCAAAAACCAATGAAAAATGAATTGGACACAGCTCCGACTTTTGAAGAGACCCTTAAGGCCATACAGCAGATGAAAAACGGCAAGGCAGCTGGGATTGATGGAATCCCACCTGAAGTTTGGAAACACGGAGGTCATGCACTCCATGATAAATTCCACAAATTCCTTGTGAATTGCTGGGAAAAAGGGGAACTGCCATCAGATCTCCGAGATGCAGTCATCATCACCCTGTACAAGAAAAAAGGAGCAAAATCTGTTTGCTCAAACTATCGAGGCATAACACTGCTCTTTATTGCTGGAAAAATCCTTGCAAGGATACTCCTGAACAGATTAGTTCCTGCTATTGCAGAAGAACTTCTCCCTGAAAGCCAATGTGGCTTCAGAGCCAATAGGAGTACTACAGATGTGGTATTTGCCCTTAGACAACTGCAAGAAAAATGTAGGGAGCAGAACAAGGGTCTCTATGTAACCTTTGCTGACCTTACCAAAGCCTTCGACACTGTGAGCAGAAAAGGTCTGTGGCAGATCCTGGAAAGACTAGGATGTCCCCCCAAATTCCTTAAAATGATTATCTTGCTACACGAGGGCCAGCACGGTCAAGTCAGATATGGCGATGCTCTTTCAGAGCCCTTTCTAATAACTAATGGAGTGAAGCAAGGTTGTGTTCTTGCACCAACTTTATTTACAATCTTCTTCAGCATGATGCTCCAAAGGGCTATGGCAGAGCTTGAAGAAGACGACGGCATCTATATATGTTACTGTACTGATGGTAGATTGTTTAACTTAAGCCGTCTGAGAGCTCACACTAAGACTCTAAACTATCTAGTCCGTGAGCTGCTCTTCACTGATGATGCTGCCCTTGTTGCCTACACAGAAGCAGCTCTACAGCGCCCAACATCCTGCTTTGCAACAGCTGCAGAGCTGTTTGGGCTGGAAGTCAACCTGAAGAAAACGGAAGTTCTCTACCAGCCTGCACCACAGGACGAACACCACCATCCCCACATTGCCGTCGGCAAATCTGTGCTTAAGTCCATTCAGCAGTTCACCTCCCTGGGAAGCATCATCTCCTCAGATGTCAAGATTGACAAAGAGATTGATCACAGATTAGCAAAGGCATATAGTGCATTTGGAAGACTTTACAAAAGAGTCTGGAGCAATAAACACCTGAGGCAAAGCACAAAAAACAGTGTGTATAGAGCCATTGTACTGTCTATTCTCCTTTATGGATCTGAAACATGGGTCACCTATCGCCACCACCTATGACTCCTCAAACGCTTTCATCAGCGATGTCTACGCACAATCCTAAATATACACTGGACTGACTATGTGACGAATACATTGGAGGGAGGGAGACCCTAAATTGTCCTTTGTGGGGCGGAGGGGGGGGAGAGGGGAGGAAGAGAAAGATATCCTGATTTTTTTGGGGGGGGGGCTCTGAGTCTTGCAAAAACAGTTTCCTCCCTCTGTAACCCCCTAACCAAGAGGAGGACCCAGCCTGCCAACCCTCCTCCAGGGTCTCCTTTGGGCTTTCTTAAGAGGAGGAAGGTAAGAGCCCTTCTGGTGTTGTGATGGGTGGGAGGGGGGGTCTGATTCATTTCCCCCCCCAGGAAAGGAGCGCCCCCCCCCAGTAACCCAGCCTGCAAAGCCTCCCTCCCCTTCCAGGATCTCCTTTCCCAGGGCTGTTGGGGATTGCAGTCCAGAAACATCTGGAGAGCCAGAGATCCCACCTCTGCCCTGCATAATATGAATCCTCCTTCTTTGGAGGTTTTTAAACAGAGGCTGGATGGCCATCTGTTGGGAATGATTTGATTGTGTATTCCTGCAGGGCAGGGGGTTGGATTGGATGGCCCTTGGGGTCTCTTCCAACTCTATGAACCTATGAAATATGAAACCTGGGGCAAAGCTGCCCCGTTTCCAAGAGGGCCATCAGTAGGGTGTGTGTGTTGGGGGGGGGGGGAAGTTGTCTATCAGGGTTCCTGTTTTTGCTTGGTGGGGCGGGGGGAGGAGAAAGGTGTCACAATGGGGGGGGGACTCAGTCGTGTAATCCCCACCATTAACCTAGAGGAGGCCCCAGCCTGCAGCCCCCCCTCCTGCCCCATTCCTCCTCCCCTTCCACCAGGGTCTCCTTTTCCCCAAATCTGGAGCAAAGCTGCCCCCTCTCCATGTGTGTAGGGAGAGACCTTTCTGATGAGGCTTGGAGGGGGATTAAGGCAGGGTGGCCTAGTAGGAAGAGCTGCCCTGTTTTTTGTGAGTTTGGGGTGTCTTGTAGGAAGTGAGGAGACCCCCTCAAACACAGGCTGAGATTGGGAGTCCTCCAGCAGAAAGGAGGCTTCCTTGATTTTGGGCGGGCAGCAGAGGGGGGAGAAAATATATAAAGGTATTTCTCCCTCTCCCCTCCCCCAGGGTCCCCTTTCCCCCAGTCTAGAGCAAAGCTGCCCCATTTCCACAAGGGCCATAAGTGGTGGGGGGCATGTATTGGGGAGGCCTTTGGTATGAGGTGGGTGGGTAGTAGTTTGTGGCAGTGTGGCCTAGTATGAAAAGCCGTCCTATTAAAATTTGTGAGAGGACAGGAACACCCCCTCCCTTGAGGACATTTCTGCAGCAGAAAAGAGACTGGTTTGGCTCTGTCTTCAAATACAGGAAACATATTTGGGGACAGCCATGTTGGCCATGCAACAAAATCCTAAATTTTGTACTTTTTTGGTTGGCCAATATGGCTTCTTTGTGGGTTTTGTTGGCTCTGATGAGTTTACAGGGCAAGGGAATGGCAGAGGGGATGGTGGATAAAACCAGCCAGGGTCCCTTTGGGCTGCTGAAGAGGGGAAGAATGTCCCTTTTGCAAAATGTTTGGGGACAGAATTATTTTGGTGCTGCTAGACTCCTGCGTGGCAGGGGGTTGGACTGGATGGCCCTCGTGGTCTCTTCCAACTCTACAATTCTATGATTCTATGATTCTATGAATGTTGCTGTCCTTGAGGAAGCAGGGACCACCAGCATTGAGGCCATGATATTGAGAACACATCTGCGCTGGGCAGGGCACATTTCTAGGATGGAGGACCATCGCCTCCCCAAAATACTACTCTACAGTGACCTCGCCACAGGTCAGCGTAAGAGGGGTGCTCCAAAAAAGCGATACAAAGACTCCCTGAAACAACATCTCAGGCTCGGCCAAATTGATCACCAACAATGGTCCACCCTGGCCTCACATCGGGAGGCATGGAGACGCACTATCACAATGCTGCAGCCTTATTTGAGAACTCACGCCAAACAAGTCTTGAAGAGAAACAACAACGCAGAAAGACTCACAACCCAGAAACATCACCCAAGACCTTCTGCTGTGCTTTCTGCAACTAGACTTGTTTATCTTGGATTGGCCTTTTTAGTCATCAGCGCACTTGCAGAAAGCACGGGATGAGTCCTTCCTGAATCTTCGTTTGCAAAGAAAAGCCAGAGAGAGAGAGGTATCCAATCTATCTCATGACCCGTGGTGAATGACACTTCACTGGGCAGCTGTAACATTATCTGCAAGGAACTCCTACTTTTAAAAATTAGACCAAAAACTCATGTGAATAAAAAGGAGCTCTGTTCTCCAATATGGGTTTTCCTGTAACTTCAACAATGCATCCACTGACAGCTACTGTCAGCCATCTTTGGATGAGAACATAGAAGGCAGAATATGCTTCTTAATGGAGTCTTATCTATCCCAATTAATTTTCTTGTTCCTTTTGACATTTTAAATGAGTAATTCTAAGAACCAATTAACAGTGCCATGTTGTGGTTTCTTGTTCATTTCAGAGCGTTCAAGACAAAGATAATTTTCAGAAAGTGCCATCTACCTATTTATCCCTTGCAAACTTCAGAATATTGTCTAACATATAAAGTTCACTTTAAACTATTTATTTTACTCATTTTTTTGTTTCCATCCAAAAGAGTACACAACTACTTTAATGTATAGCAGGGTTGGGCATACTCTGAGGTCCAGGGGAGCCAAGAGTCATAAGAGCTAGAGTGCAGGTAGCAGTCTTAGTACATTACAGAAAAAGCAAGTACTGTGAAGACTAGGTAACAGGTTCTATTTGGCCGAAGCTTTGTGGACTGTAGCCCATTTGTACAAATAAAAGAAAGCTGCACTCTACAAAAGCTTATGCCAAAGAAAACATGTTAGCCATGAACAGAGGTAGGAATCATGTAGTCCACTGGTTCTTAACTTGTGGTCCGGGGATCCCCAGGGGGCCGCGATGTCCTCACTGGGGGTCCATGAGAGCTTGAATCAGGGTCCCTGATAAAGAAAAGATTAAGTACCACTGATGTAGTCCTCCATTGTTGGCCAGCTTAGACAATAATGAAGAATGCTGGGAGCTATAGGTCAACACAATGCTCTTTGTGATTTTTATCATTTCAATTTCCTTGATTTTATCAAAATAAGTTACCGGTACCTATATAGTTTGTGTCAGAGGTGGAACGGGGGAACTGAGAGATCTGGATGTATTGATAGATTCTCTAGGTGACTTCTAATGCCTTTTGTATGAAGTTCAGTTGGTGGTTCTTGGGTGTGAGGGGGAAAATGAAGCAGATCTAACAAATGTGAAGTCTGCCTACTGACCCCCTTCATTAGAAGTCCTTGATGAATAGCTTACTGGAATTTAGGAGGTAGACACCCAGATTCAGTAATGCCTTCATACATGCAGAAAGCATTTCCCGATTTTCTATCCTGGCTGTATCACCTTCCACTGCACCAACATTCCTCCAGCAAGCCCCTCTACTACTGTGGGAGTTTTCAGGGAGCACAATGGGATCCACTGGGAAGCAGGAAAACATTCCCATATGACGTTTGTGCTGATCTGTGCTTAAACATGTGTGTGCTAGCACTTCAGCCTAAAAGCACAAAGTCAGAATAGCAGCTGGACAGCATAATCAGAGCATCCAAAACCTTGAATGACAACTGTTACTTAATGACATGTTATTATTACGGTGGATCTTTCTCTACCCTTTTTCCAGGAAGCCTCTATCTTAATGGGATCAGTGTGCTTCCTCTCCAGAAGTAACGATCATGAAATTGCTTCCTACCCTATTGGTAAGAGATCCCTGAAGACCAAAATTAAAATGTATAGGAAGTGGAGCACTCCAAACTTTTACTAAAACATTTCACTCAATTGGTTATCCTCAAAGAACAACTTTATCAGGTGCAATTATGGAATCACTTTGTATATGGACAGCATGCTTAATATTTGCTTTTGCTTGTGTGAGTTGAAGACCCAGCACATTTGTGATTGCACATTTCAGCCAACAAGAGAATGGACAAAAGTAATCTAGGAATGACAAGCATAACAAATCTTTCACAGGGAGCAAGGGCAGACATTAGAGGTTGGACTGCCCCCAAGTTAACAATCTGTCCTCATAAATTATTTTGTCATGTACTCTACCCTTCTCCCACACCAATGATGAATAGTTTTTTTCTTTGCTTTTGGGTTTAGAAGCCCTCTAGCTCTACAGAAGGAAGAAACTATAAAGAAACAAAAAGGGTTACTGCTGTGATAATCCACTTTATTTGTTCTTTTTGAGAGTGGAATTGAGGTTTGGCGACTGTTCATGTTTTTTTAATCCTCACTTTATATTATTTCAGAATGAAGGAGAATAAAAAAGGAGAATTAAAAAAATCTCCACATACATAATCACACCACATTTGCTCTTAATGTCAATGTCTACAATGGCAATTCTACCTTTGTCCACAGTCATTAAAGGATTGGGACAGTATGATAAACCTGCATGGTTACCTCAGATAATCCAAGCACTTTTGTCCTTGAACCCAGCAATACAATGGGCCCATTATGCAAACACAGGCAACTGCATGTTCAGCCACTGCTGAATGAATTTTCACGGTGCATAAATCACATTCTGACTACCTACCACTTATAAATGTTATTTCTCACGAATCTTTTTCTTTCACTGGAATACCAGAAACCAAGAAGACACTTGCTCACAATTCATTTTAAAAAGACAACATCCACACTTCTTAATTGTAAAAATTAACTGGCTATGAGGCTGCAAATAGCCTCACTTATGAGAGATCATGGACACTAACTTTTAAAATTTATTTCCCAAGCATAACAGTTGAACATTTGGATTAAACTGAAGAGGTGGAAATAGGATGCACTTTAAGAGCTAAAGCCAAATTTAGTCCAAACTAAACTAGACACATTGAAGTGAATAGGATTTGTTAGTCAACACCAATGTTAAGTCCTAATGACTTCAATCAGTTTACTCTGGTTGGGACTAAAACTGGATTTAGGCCTAAGTATATACAGAAATCAAACTTACACGGACACCAATGCCATTAAACTTGTGCTTCCAGAGCTTTCCACTTGCAAATTATCTTTTCACATGCTAAGTCCATCTTTGTGTCTCACTGCATACAAGTCTCTGTGCTATGAGACTACACACTAAACAATTAGTTTTTTAAAAGTGGTCTTCCTTCATTGTTCCACATTAAAGAGCATGCACCCATGGAACCAGCAACAAGACAGAGATGCAGAAGCACTGTTTTTGAACATTCAAGAACTGTATAAATATATTGATTCAACAAAAATAATGACTTGATAAAAGAGGAGTGCATATAGCAAGTCTTTTAGATACCAAATGGTGGTCTTGAAGTGACACTCTATGCCATGTAAAAATCTGTTCTCTTCTATATTCCAAGTAACGATCTAGAGCATGACTATTGTATCTGCATGTATGCAACTTTTCATACATTGATTTCTTGTTCTAATATATGTGAGATTTATGTACTAGAGCAGTGGTTTTTAAACTGTCAACTTCTGCTTTGTGGGAACCAAATAAAAAAATAGTGTACTAAGATTTATTCACCTTTCTTCCTGCCTGTACGTGCAGGAGGGGGATCTGTGATATGAGGGTGCACACTAAAAAAGCACTCCAAGTACAAGCCAAGGCCCATAGTCACAAAGAATGGTGTGAATTATAGCCCAGTATATCTGAAGCCAGCATGGTATAGTAGTTTGAGTGTTCGGGGGAGACCATGGTCTGCATCCCCATTAGGCCATAGAAACCTACTGGGTAACCTTAGGCAAGTCACACACTCTTAGCCTCAGAGAAAAGAAATAGAATACCCTTTCTGAACAAACCTTGCCCTGAAAACCCCGTGATAGGTTGCCTTAAGTCGGAAATGACTTTGAGGCACAACAACTGCAACAACATTTGAACAGTACCATTCAACTATTGATATGCACAGAGGTGCAATGAAAGTTCTAAGCTACACAACACTTATTATAGGAACATGGAATGTGAGAGGCATGAATCTTTGTAAAACAAGAAATGGAATGTATAAACATTGCAATACTTGGGGTGAGTGAGCTAAATTGGACAGGAATGGGACATTTTGAGTCAGATAACTACACAGTGTTTTCCTAAGGAAATGAAATTCTAAGAAGTCATGGGATAGTAGTAATAGTGAGGAGAGATATAGCAAAAGCAGTCAAAGGATATAATGAAAAGTCTGACCGCATCATAGAAATGAGACTTCAGAGAAAACCTATCAATTTAAGCATAATCCAAGTTTATGCTTCAATTATTGAGGCAAAAGAAGAAACTGAAAGATTCTGTGCTGGAGTCCAGAAGGAAAATGACCCACACCAAAACAGTGCTTCTTATTAATCATAGGCAATTGGAATGCAGAAGTAGGAAACAGCAGAATTAAAGAGTGTAGGAAAAATTGGCCTAGGATCAAGAAATGAAGCAAGAGAACAACTAATTGAATTTAGCAAGGCAAACCATTTGTTCATAACAAAAACATTATTCAAGCAACCAAAGAGGTGACTGGGTACATGCATATCACCTGGTGGCCAATATAGAAATCAACTAGACTACGTAACTGGAAGCAGAAGATGGAAAAGCTCCATTCTCTCTGCAAAGACAAGACCAGGAACAGATTGTGGCACATACCATGAACAGCTGATATTAAAAATTGAGTAAAGCTAAAGAAGAACATGAAACCAACCATTGTGCCAAAATACAACCTGAAGAACATTCCTGTAGAATATAAAGATAATGATAAAAATCTCTCTCTCTGGCTTTTCTTTACAAATGAAGATTCAGGAAGGACTCATCTCATGCTTCTGCAAGCATGCTGATGACTAAAAAGGCCAATCTGAGATAAACAAGTCCAGTTGCAGAAAGCACAGCAGAAGGACTCCTTGGGTGATGTTTCTGGGTTGTGAGTGTTTATGCGTTGTCATTTCTCTTCAAGACTTGTTCGGTGTGAGTTCTCAAATAAGGCTGCAGCATTGTGGATAGTGCGTCTCCATGCCTCCCGATGTGAGGCTAGGGCGGACCATTGTTGGTGATCAATTTGGCCGAGCCTAAGATGTTGTTTCAGGGAGTCCTTGTATCGCTTTTTTGGAGCGCCCCTCTTATGCTAACCCATGGTGAGTTCACTGTAGAGTACTATTTTTGGGAGGCGATGGTCCTCCATCCTAGAAACATGCCGTGCCCAGCACATACAGCGCTGATGAAAGCATTCAAGGAGTTGTAAGTGGTGGCGATATGTGACCCATGTACTATTTTTGGGAGGTAATGGTCTTCCATCCTAGAAATGTGCCCTGCCCAGCGCAGCTGTGTTCTTAGTATCATAGCCTCAATGCTGGTGATCCCTGCTTGCTCAAGGACAGCAACATTCGTCACATAGTCCAGTGTATATTTAGGATTGTATGTATACAGCACTGATGGAAACGCTTGAGGAGTCGTAAATGTTGGCGATAGGTGACCCATGTTTCAGACCCATAAAGGAGAATAGACAGTACAATGGCTCTATACACACTGATTTTTGTGCTTCGCCTCAGGTGTTTATTACTCCAGACTCTTTTGTAGTCTTCCAAATACGCTATATGCCTTTGCTAATCTGTGATCGATCTCTTTGTCAATCTTGGCATTTGAGGAGATGATGCTTCCCAGGTAGGTGAAGTGCTGAACAGACTTAAGCACAGAGTTGCCAATGGCAATGTGGGGATGGTGGTGTTCATCCTGTGTGCAGGCAGCTAAAGAACTTACTTTTTCTTCAGGTTGACTTCCAGCCCAAACAGCTCTGCAGATTTGCACTATTAAGCTTAATTGACCAGGAGCCAGAAGAACTCTGGACTGGAGCCAGGGAAATTGTCAGGATGTAATGCAAAAAAGGCACTATCTTCAGCCAAAAAGAGACGCTTCACTGGATGACATATGAAACTCTTCAAGCAGTTAAGGACAGATGAGAAGCAAAAGTAAGAGGTAACAACAATAGGGTCAGAACCCTGAATGCAACTATTCAGAGACTGGAGCGTAGGGACAAAGAGAACGACTATAATAATTAATGCAGGAAAATTGAAGATGAGAACAAAAATGGGAAAACAAGAGATCTCTTCCACAAGATCCAAGAAATCACACAGAAATTTAAACCAAGTGTAGGGGGTGCTCTATGACAAGCAGGGGAACACCAATTAGAAATAAAAATGACGGAAACAATGCAATACATAAGAAGATTATGTAGCAATGATTGCTAAGCTGTGATTCAAGTAAGTTACACACTACTAATATCCTCAACGAGGGAATGCCAATAAACTTTGCAGGAGAATCTTCATTGTTTTCTAGAAAAGACTCTGAAAATTTATGTACAAAATTAACATACTGTATATCCCACATGACGTAATGGCAAAAGCTGCTGCTTCGTACTATAAAAATTAGTTTCTCTCAATGTTTGGAGCCACATACTTTTATTATACAAAAAGACTGTGTACATTATATGTATCTGTCTGCATGTCTGTGTGTATATATACACCCTTCTCTTTTACTACTACCTAACTTCTATGTGGTGCAAAGTATCTGCATGCAACTGACATGCTCAGCTATTTATAGGATTGTTTCCTTTTCAACTAAAGAAGAGGACATGGATTCAGGAGGAGCATTCCAACTCTGTGTCAAATAACACGTTAAAATAAGAAGGAGTTGTACAAGAGTTTTTTTGCACAACAAATGGCAACTATACGGTCTACATTAAGTGGTTACTGTTGATATGTCACCAGGGTCTACATTACGCCCACACTGTTCTTGCTGATTAAAGTTCATCTACAATAAATTATCATGTTACAGTTCCAAGCCACATGTACTGTTTCAATTCACACAGATACTTGGGGATGCTGCCAAAGCATTTCTCTCTATATATATTCATTCCGGGGGGTGGGGGGGTGGGGACAGAGGATGTTCTTTCTTTTCCTCTAGCTGGGTAGTTGTGGCTGGAGGCGGAGGGGGAAGGAGGAATACTGACCTTGCCTGGCATTTCATAAATGACTCATTCATCCATAAGCTGAACACCCACTGCACAAAAGGAGCAACATGATCTTAACCAACTGGCTACAGATGAACCTGAGCATGTTGCTTTTCATTCTCAAACAAGAACTCATTACTGTTCTCATTACTGTGGTCTCCCAAACCTTATGAGTACAATAACATAAATGCAGGGGGGTTGTTTTGTCCTCTTGAACCTTACGGTGGGATTCCCTCTCACACATGAATCCCCAGGAACATAATTCCAACTGCCTTTATTTATTTATTTATTTTCTTGGACACACCCCTATTGTGCCTTTCAAGAAGATTCTAAGAAATTTTACCTCACCTTATGATTCTGAAGAATGAAAGCAGTCAACAATCAGAAAAACCAAAATACAATTGGAAAAAACATGCACAAAAAACAAAAACGAAGAATATCCCCCCCAGGTAAATGAAACATACATCCAGAAACCAAACTGCAAAGTAATAAAACCAGCAAACATATTGAAAGAATGGGCACAGACACACCACCACAACAATTTTTTTTTATTATTAGCAAATACCAAAGGTCCCTCTGAAAAGTCCAAGCTTTTCCATAGGGATTAGGGTGCAGAATTCAGTGTTGGAATCAGGGGATCTTCCTAAGAATTATGTTTTGTCCCTGCTGAAGAGGACTTAATCCTTTGGACATCCAGTATACTTTAATGAATGGGGGAAACACAGAAAAGGATCTTAATGTGTCTTATGGAGTACAGGAGAGAACACATAGGAAAAGGCAGGTCCCAAACCACTCAGGGCTTTAAAAGGCAAGACAGCATCCTAAGCGGGACCCAGAAAAAAGGAGAGGCAACTAGTGCAGTGCAAACAGTTATATGGTAATGTCTTCTGAAGCACCCATCCTTGATGACAACCTGGGAGCAACATTTTTTAGTGGTTAGTCTGTAGACACTATTTAAGGATAACTTCAACATGCCAGCATGTTCCAGAGTGATCTCGTCAGGTTTCATGTTGAAGATGCCTTTTCAAAATTGTATAAAGATACAGACTAGCCTTGAATGTTGCCTGGTAACACAGACTACAAGCTCAAGCCTTAGGATACCCAATCTAGGGTGACACAAGAGGGGTGGGATTGTCCCAGCAATTGAGTAGTGATCTCCACCTACTCCAGAGTTCTACAGTAGGTAAAAGGCTACCCACTTGGACTTCAGCATTAATTGGACATAGTACCTTGACAGTGTTAAAGTCTAAATGAAAAGTACCACCACCACCACCAGGCATCTTTCCCTGCTCCAGAACAGAAAAGGGAGGTGTAAAGCACTTCCTTGCTTACAACAGCTAAAGCTCACAGCCCAAGAGACTGCAATCAGATAACTGCGTACCTTGTCTTGCTTTTGAAATGAGAGATGGGGAGGGGGCTCCTTTGGTCTCTGCTAGACAAAACCAACAATATGTGGGAGAGGTAATCATAATGTTCACCTTCTCTACCAAGGCAGCAAATGCTGCAGATTTTTGTGTATTAATACATGAGAATTCCTCAAGATTTCAGCTTCTTTTTGGTCTTTAGACAGAGAGCATGGAAACACTTATGTTGGTGATCACTCAGCATCACAAAATCCTTAAAAACATCTAACTTGATAATGTTAATCTTTGTATTCATTTGTTGGTTTAAAACAACTAACTAATAATTTCTCTCTGGCTTTTATTCACAAACGAAGATTCAGGAAGGACTCATCCTGCGCTTTCTGCAAATGCACTGATGACTAAAAAGGCCAATCCGAGATAAACAAGTCCGGTTGCAAAAAGCACACCAGAAGCTCTCCTTGGGTGATGTTTCTGGGTTGTGATTCTTTCTGCGTTGTTGTTTCTCTTCAAGACTTGTTCGACATGAACTCTCAAATAAGGCTGCAGCATTGTGGATAGTGCATCTCCATGCCTCCCAATGTGAGGCCAGGGCAGACCATTGTTGGTGATCAATTTGGCTGAGCCTGAGATGTTGTTTCAGGGAGTCCTTGTATCGCTTTTTTGGAGCACCCCTCTTATGCTGACCCGTGGCGAGTTCACCGTAGAGTACTATTTTTGGGAGGCGATGGTCCTCCATCCTAGAAACATGCCCTACCCAGTGTGGGCTGTGTTCTCAATATCATGGCCACAATGCTGGTGATCCCTGCTTGCTCAAGGACCGCAACATTCGTCACATAGTCAGTCCAGTATATATTTAGGATTGTGCATATAAAGCGCTGATTAAAGTGTTTGAGGAGTCGTAAGTGGTGGCAATAGGTGACCCATGTTTCAGACCCATAAAGGAGAAAAGATAGTACAATGGCTCTATACACACTGATTTTTGTGCTTCACCTCAGGTGTTTATTACTCCAGACTCTTTTGTAAAGTCTTCCAAATGCGTTATATGCCTTTGCTAATCTGTAATCGATCTCTTTGTCAATCTTGGCATCTGAGGAGATGATGCTTCCCAGGTAGATGAACTGCTTAATGGACTTAAGCACAGATTTGCCTACGGCAATGTGGGGATGGTGGCGTTCGTCCTGTGGTGCAGGCTGGTAAAGAACTTCCGTTTTCTTCAGGTTGACTTCCAGCCCAAACAGCTCTGCAGCTGTTGAGAAGCAGGATATTAGGCGCTGCAGAGCTGCTTCTGTGTGGGCAACAAGAGCATCAGCATCAGCAAAGAGAAGCTCGCGGACAAGATAATTTAGAGTTTTAGTGTGAGCCCTCACATGGCTTAAGTTAAACAAGGTACCATCAGTACGGTAACATATATAGATGCCATCTTCTTCTTCGAGCTCTGCCATAGCCCTTTGGAGCATCATGCTGAAGAAGATTGTAAATAAAGTTGGTGCAAGAACACAACCTTGTTTCACTCCGTTAGTTATTAGAAAGGGCTCTGAAAGAGCATCGCTGTATCTGACTTGACCACGCCGGCCCTCGTGTAGCAAGATAATCATTTTAAGGAATTGGGGGGGATATCCTACTCTTTCCAGGATCTGCCACAGACCTTTTCTACTCACATTGTCGAAGGCTTTGGTGAGGTCGACAAATGCTACATAAAGTGCCTTGTTCTGCTCTCTACATTTCTCTTGCAGTTGTCTAATGGCAAATACCATATCTGTAATACTCCTATTGGCTCTGAAGCCACATTGGCTTTCAGGGAGAAGTTCTTCTGCAATAGCAGGAACTAATCTGTTCAGGAGTATCCTTGCAAGGATTTTTCCAGCAATAAAGAGCAGTGTTATGCCTCAATAATTTGAGCAATTGGATTTTGCTCCTTTTTTCTTGTACAGGGTGATGATGACTGCATCTCAGAGATCTGATGGCAGTTCCCTTTTTCCCAGCAATTCACAAGGAGTTCTGTTACAGCAAGCGACACAGAGTCATCATGAAGTGAGCAGAAAGCTGATCTTTATTCCAAAAGTCACAGTTTATATAGGGTATAAGTCACGTACACAGAACTATCCATTTAGCCATAATACAATCAATCAACTAAGATCAAAGGTGCACCTAGAATTCTTAACATAGGGATGTGAAAACTACATCAGAGGAAAACTACCATGGGAAAAGATACAGATAGGATAACTTCCGAGCTCTTCCTTCAAAGATGGCTTTGAAGTCAGATGTTTATTACCTAATTGATAAAGGCAGGAAGGCAGGAAGAGGAAAAGCAGGAGATTCCCATAATGTCTGGTGTGCCAGAGCTGGGAATCTCAGGCTCTCCACAGGTAACACTGAGTTGTAAACTTAAGGTAATTTCTGAACCTTCCTGAAGGTTTGCTTTGAAGATGTTCATATAATAATTAAAGAAGGCAGTTCTTCAAAGAAAGCATGAAGCTCCCATTGAATCCCAGTGTGCTGGTTAAATGAAAATTCCATGCCCCCACAGAGTTCGTGGAATTTATCATGGAGTACATGATCTCCGCGTTTCCAAACTTCTGGTGGGATTCCATCAATCCCAGCTGCCTTGCCGTTTTTCATCTGCTGTACGGCCTTAAGGGTCTCTTCCAAAGTGGGAGCTATGTCCAATTCATTTTTCATCAGTTTTTGTATCATATGTTGAATCGCTGAGCCTTGAGACTACTCGGTTGGCACTAAAGAGACTTTGAAAAAGTTTAGCCCACCAATTCAGGATGGAGGCTTTATCAGTAATTATTGTTTGACCATCTGTACTATATAAGGGGCTTTGGACCTGATAAGTAGGTCCAAACACTGCTTTAAGAGCTTCATAACATCCTCTAAGATCACCCAGATCTGCACAGTGTTGTGTCTTTTCTGCTATATTGGTCCACCACTTGTTCTGCATGTCTCGGAGTTTTTGTTGAAGTTTACTACATGTGAGACGGAAAGCTGCTTTTCTTACATGGCAAGTTGGCTGGGCGAGGTATGCCTAGTGAGCAGTTCTCTTCTTTGCCAACAGATCCTGGATCTCTTGGTTGTTTTCATCAAACCAGTTTTGATTTTTCTTGTGGGAGAACCTGAGGGATTCTTCCACAGACTGGAGAATACTGTTTTTGATTGTTGACTTGGAGTCTCCTCTTTCAGATGCCACCCCTCTTAGGTTTGGACTTAAGACGAAGATTTAGTTTACATCTTATGAGGCGATGATCTGTTTGGCATTCTGCACTGGGCATCACTCGAGTATGACGGACATTGCAAATGTTTCTCTGGCGGACTACAACATAGTCAATGAGGTGCCAATGTTTGGATTGGGGATGCATCCAGGTTGTCTTCAAGCTATCTTTCTGCTGAAAGATTGTGTTTGTAATAGTCAGCTGTTGTTCTGCACAGAACTCTAGCAAGAGGCATCTGTTATCATTGCAATTTCCAACACCATGCTTGCCTAAGACACCTTTCCAGGCTTTGGAGTTCTTTCCTACTCTGGCATTGAAGTCACCAAGAATAATAATTATATCTTCTACAGGGACTTTTTGTATGAGGTGCCGTAGGTCTGTGTAGAATTTGTCTTTCTCTACAGGGTCGGCTTGCATAGTTGGGGCATATATACTAAAGAGAACAATATGTGGGAGGCGTAAGGAAATAATCTTTACGCCTCCCACACTCGATCAGAGTGTCCTGTTGGCAAGGTTTTGAGTTTGGAGGCAATGGAGTTATTAATCATAAAGCCTACTCCTGAAAGATGCTTTTCGGTTTTGGGTTTGCCAGACCAGTAAAGTGTGTAGCCGGCGCCGTGTTCTTTAAGGCTGCCTTCTTCATGGAGACGAACTTCACTAAGAGCAGCGATGTCAATATTAAATCGTGATAGTTCATGGGCTATTAGAGCAGAACGACGCTCAGGCCGACAACTATCTGCAGAGTCTCGCATGGTTCTGATGTTCCAGCATGCAAGCGTCAGTTTATTTACACCTTTGGAGGCCGGTGTGTGCCTTTGTTTCTTTGCCTTGGTTTGACCGCATCAAACTAATAATTAATAATAAGTTAAAATAAGAATAGTTATTCATCACTCAGAGATAACACTGTCAATGATTTAACTACTGAAACAATGAATTTTAAATACTTAGTACAAATTGTAACAAATTTAGGGCAAAGTTCATTTTAACCAGTTATTTCCAAGCTCTGTTTAAATGTAAGTGACAGTATTGTTTAAATGTAAGTGACAGTATTGTATAGCATCTGGATTCTTCCACTGGAAGCAGAGTACTAGTAGACTCCTTTGCTTTCATAAAACATCTGTGTCCTTTGTGTGTCTGGAGCTGAAACTGTTACATAAATTAGGTATAACCAGACCCACTCTTAGAATCATAGAATAGAATCACAGAGTTAGAAGAGACCACAAGGGCCATCCAGTCCAACTCCCTACCCAATCATAACACTCCCGACAGATGGCCATCCAGACTCTGTTTAAAAACCTCCAAAGAAGGAGTCTCCACCACACTACAAGGCAGCCTATTCCACTGCCCAACAGCTCTTACTGTCAGGAGGTTTTTCCTAATGTTTAGGTAGAATCTCTTTTTCTGTAGTTTGAGTCCATTGATCCGTGTCCTAGTCTCTGGAGCAGCAGAACAAGCTTGCTCCTTCCTCAATATGACATCCCTTCAAATATTTAAACATGGCTATCATGTGTCCTCTTAACCTTCTCTTCCCCAGGCAAAACATACCCAGCTCCCTAAGCCACTCCTCATAGGGCATGGCTTCAAGACCTTTTACTATTTTGGTCACCCTCCTCGACACATTCCAGCTTGTCTTCACTTTGTCTCTCCAAAATGGCTATGATCAATTAAGACATGTGGTTTTGAAGCTACAGGTGTTCCCTGGTTTTCAACAACTTGTTTTTTAATGTACTGTTCTTTTACCTGTTCTAAATTATACCATACTTTCAACACCTGGTCAGCTTTCTTCATTGTCTGCACAACGGTTTTGCAACCAAGTGTTCCTTTTTTCCCCAGTAGACTTGGTGCGCTGCTTTTTTTCCCTTAGTCAACTTGGCATCATTCACTCAGTCTGATCATCCACTCACTCTTCCCCACCTAGGAAATTCTGCTGCAAAGTTCCTTTCTTCTTTCACTTTTGCAAGTCAGAAAATTGGAGGGGGGGCGCAAAAGTAGTTCTTTATGGGGTGGCATGACAGGGAGAGAAAGTCAAAGTACACCAGTTGGGGGTGGGGAGGAAGGGTGAGCTCCAACAAATGATTTTTAAGAAAATAGCAAAAAAGGGGGGTAGTGTATTTCTGCAGGATTAACTCCCTCAATTTCTGATCCCTGGGTGTGAGTGCCATTGTTTTATGGCAGCAGTTGAGAGTAGGGGTTGAAGTCCCAAGACTGTCCTTTTGGGGTGTGGGGGAATACAGCAAAAAAAGAGAAAGAGAGAGAGAGAGAAAGAGAGAGACTGGGTTCCACTTTTCAACCATTTCCATTTTTTTGAAAGTGCTTTGGTCCCTAACCCATTGAATAAGTGGAAGATGCCTGTAGTGCATCACAGCTATTTCTGAGCAACTGAATATAACGGACAGCAAATGTGTAGACAAGTATTCAAAAATGTATACTTGTAGTGCTGCAGAACACAGATAATTATCCATTCATATGAGAAGAGCAGATTAAGTACACAAGAGTGTCTTTTTAAAAAATCCACAGCATGAAAAATACATGGCTGCTACTGCAGAGAGAAATACCCAGAATGGGGTAAGAAAAGGGAGCAGAGTTCTGTTCTCAGCATGCAAACGAAAAAGGTTGATGATGAAATTTGGTAGCTCTTTCTGACCTTGCACATAGCTCCATCACTCCTGTGGAATGCATTGTTAGCAGACATATGAACTCATGATTTCCAAATGCATTGTTTTTTTCCCCATCACTTGGGAACACCCCATCCTAGAAGCATCATGTTTTGTTTTGGATTTTTTGGCCTAGAAACTTGGGATAGAGTTGCTGATCACCGCAATGTGATTTTCAAGATCGTTAGCAAGAAATGGTGTGGCCTGGAGCCATTTCTGTCATAAAACTTTGGAGAGAGGGGTTTTTTTAAGTTTATTATATTCCTCTGCAAGATGTGCTTCTAATACAACAATGAACATCTTTCATCAAATTGCACATGAAGGCACTGTGGGAAAAGAAATTAGTTTAAGTGTGTATTGTAGAAAAATTCCTCACACATCCATGATGACACCTCTAGAGTATTTTAGCCATGAGCTAAAGTATACCTGAATGGAGAATACCCCATGTATAGTAAGCTTACCTATGTAAAATGGGTGAACACAGCTTATGTATATCTTCTAGCCACATGAAACCCAAGTCAAAACAGATGAAAGACTAAAAAGTTGTTGCACCCAAGCATTACAAGATCTTATCTTTTATTAAGATGAGAAGAAGTACAGGCTTCCCTCACAGTATTTCCCATTGTCCCTTCCCCCTGTCACACTTTGAGATCAAAAGCATTCATTTCCAATTTTGTCTAAACTTATTTATGAGAGAGCTGGTCAATTGTACAAGGTCTAGGAGCGGAACACAAAGTCTTGCCTGACCCAGGAGAGCCACAGGTCCCCAGGCTCCCATGTTCAAAAATTAACTTTTTAATTGAAAAAAAACAAAACACCCTCTACCTTCTAGAAGTCTTTGGGCAACTGTACCCTGATTCTGGGCTCAGAAAACGTATTTGGGGGGCGGGAATCAGGAAGTGATGAGACGTTACTTCTAGTTTTAGAAAACCACCTCCCTTGGTCTAAAATGGGGATGGAGGGGTGACAATTGTCTCCCAGAACCCTTCAGAAATACAAAGAACTTTTAAAAGTAAAACAAAAATTGAAGGTGGAAGTGAAGGGTCCCTGGAGGCAACACTTTGCCCACATCTGGTTTAGCATTATGTCCAAACCCTACAGTGTCATTAATCTCAACTATGGTTTGTTGAAACTAACCAGCTTCTTCAAAGTAAACCACAGTTAAGATTAAACACAGTTGCTGGGTCCAGATAACATGGCAATCTGCTATTAATCAAAAATGGAAGTTAAAGCTTTTGATCTGTTGACATACTGCTGGATGAAAGGGGAGAAGGAGCACACAAGTCCAGAAGAAGGCTAAGCTTTTTCCAGTAAGGAACAAACCACAGTCTATCACTGCAGTCCCCAGCCCAGATGTTTTGGATTTCAATTCCCATTAGTCCCAGCTAGCATGGCCAATGGTTAGGGATAGTTGGAGTTGCACTCCAAAATATCTGAAGAACATAATTTTTAGGATAATCTATCGTGATATCTGGATGTGACCAATGTATTCCAAGACATTGCAATCTACTTGCAACAGTGCTCTGCTCCTCAGTACCACAACACAAAATTCTCAAATGCAAAAATGTGTGAGATAGAGAGAAATACACAAATATGTTTCAGTGATGATTTCAGGGTCTTAAAGTCCTTATAATACCTTAACTTTTTATGCTTTCTATTCAGACAAGACAAAAGTCCAGTTCAACTAAGATTCATTTGGTTTCTTGTCTAATATTGCGTAGATATGTAGTCTATGCCAGACTCTTTACAAACAAAACTGCTTCTACTTTTGGTTCCATTTATTTTACAAGAACATCTTTATTAGGAGCACATGGGAAAGCTGGGCATTTAATGTGCTAGCAAAATAAAAATGTCAGCCTGTTTTGTTAGAATCCACTTCTCCCCCCACCTTTTTTTTTTTTTACTGCCTTTTGTCCACAAATGAACAATGCGTCAGACACACAGCGGTCTCCTCACAATTACTGCACTGACAGGAAGGCACGGGTTTCCTAGGAAACCAGCTTTTTTTAAAAAAAATAAAAGCATAGAAATGTCTGGCACAATTAGTATGTAAATGAATTAGGTCAAGTCATACATTTTTCACTAACTAGAGTGGAAGATCTATGTTTGTCTTCATAGCGGCCTCTCTGCTGCAACAGAGCTTGAGTTGGGCCTAAAGAGGTATCTGTAGACCACATCTTCCTTGTTCTACATACAGACATTCAGTGGGTGAAAGAAAACACTTCCAAGAATGAACATATTGGATTTTAATGTGGACACAAGAAGAAACAGAGAACATAAACATGTGTTACCATGAGTATAAGTAGTACATTTTTAGAAAGGTTGAGGACAAATGTGAATTCAGATCTTGCGTTCTCTCATCCTCAGTACCTAATGCTAAGATAAATGTAGAACCAGTATATATGAATAGCCCAATTCTGTACCCTTCACCGCTTCATTGCTAAAACAAGGGAGGGTGTCCTAGCTTTCATCCTAAGGACTATTTCTTTATGACACACTGGTGAAGATTCCATTATCAGCAGCTATGTGCTGTTTCACTTACTCTGCACTAGCTTGCCTGCTGCTGATTTTAAAGCAGAGGGTGTTTGTTTTTCTAGTATTACTTTAAACCAGAGAACATACCGCTCCTACACTATGCTGCCAACAGTTGAAAACAGCCTCAATCACTGGCTTCATCAAGATGGATTCATCAAACTTTCATCAAGTTTTATCAAACCCTGTTATCCAATGAACTGAACCTCTATTCACAAGTAGCTACATCTGTTGACAGTACTGAGATAGCTTGCTTAAAAAACTGACTGACAGACAAGTAGATCAGTTCCAGTCTATTTTATCTCCCAGGTGTCAGTTACACAACAGTTTTTATCATGGGGAAAAATGGGATTTCCTGATCCCAAATTCGTCCCTTGTTGTTTAGATGATTTTTCCCTGGATGAACAATATCCCAGGGATATTGTGTTTACACGACAACCATTTCCATGACAAAAGCAAGATCCCAAGACATAGTATCCCATAGTTTTTTTGTTTGTTTGTTTGTTTACACGGGAAAAGGTTCCAGAATTATTATTTTTTAGCTGTCAGTCAAGGATGCGATTACTCGTTTTTTCACAACCCCAGTGATGTATTATTTCCTGTGGAGTTCCCCACCATGAATGATGCTATTGGCTGCCACAAATACTTGCTCAAGTTTCTGCATTGGTTAGGGATGGAAGGCGAAGGCAACCCCCTCTGAAAAATGCCTGTAAAATAAATCCCCTGATGGGCTTGCCTTAAGGTCTCCGGCTCCTTTTAAATGGCTGTAAATCCACAAAGGTTACTGCAAAATAAAACTTGTTTGTCTTTAAGAACCCACAAGCCTCACTCTTGAAAACCAGGAGCTGTAGGCTATATTTCAGAGGAAGGAACTTTTAAAGCCACCTAGGCAGTTTGAAGGTGCGTGCACACACACACACACACACATGCCTGCTTTTCTTTCATTCGAGAGGGAAGAGAGTGGTTTGCAATCTAATGAGGGACATACACACACACACCTTCCCGCGCCTAGAGGGAAGAGGAGGAGGGGAAAAGAAGAGGTACACACACACACTCACGCACGCCTGGAGGGAAGATCAGGAGGGAAAAAGAAGCCAAATGGTTTGCAGTCTACTGAGGGACATATACACATCTGCATGCGCCTAGAGGGAAGATAAGGAGGGGAAAAGAAGCGAGTGGTACACATACATACATACGCACGCACGCACACAAGCCTGGAGGGAACATCAGGAGGGGAAAAGAAGCCGAGTGGTTCACAGTGAGAGAATCCATTTAAAAAATACATGTCCCTTTAAAAGGAAGATTGACGGCACAGGAGAACAGGGAGCCCCAAGCTTGGCAATAAGAGAATCCATTTTAAAACACAAGCCTCCACACAGGGGACAGGGAGGGTGACTGAGCCCTCCTTCTCAGAACTCTGAGCCCGTCCCTGGCCACCTCAATTTTTGGCCATCACCAACTCCCAAGATAATTTGTCCTGACCTGTTCACATATCCAATTTTCCGCATCCTCCTGAGACTTTTTTAAAAACACAGGACAAACCTCAGGAGAAAAAGTCCCACAGGTTGAGGGATAAAAGGTGCCCCCCCTTCCGAAAAGCTCGAGACTGTCATGTAGGATGTGTGAACTACCAGAGTTCAACACGAATTCATCTCACTACATTTTCATCATGTAAACGGCGCCCCAGGTTTGCTGATTTTCTACAAACAAAATGGCTAAGTTTTGATTCAAAAGCACAGAACATACAAATCTCATTCGTAGAGGCTGAAATCCAAACTATGTGATTATTCTAAATGTGTAATAAGCTAACTACTATTATGTCCACAAGAAGCAAGGTAAAATAAAGCACGGAGACCTGCCTGGAAAGAAGCAAATGCACATTACTTTTCCTTTCTAGGTTGCTTTGCCTTTGCCCACAAGATATAAATATATACTATAGATAAACTAGGGTCAAAAGAGAGAAAGTATTCTATATAAATAGAAATATGACAAAAGGCACAAAGAGTCTGCAATATGTATAATCAACCATAGGTTGCACACCCAGTGTAGTAATCTCAGAGAAAAAGGGCTGTAACACAGGAGACTGTGATGCAGAAGGAGAAAGCAAAAACACTAGGCTGGATCCAGACTTAGGCATACTGAGAAATCAACTGGACTTTACTATGAGTAATATTACAACTAAGGCTGGATCCAGCCCTTTGTCCTTAGAGTAACACCCTTCCTATTTCCAGGATGCAACACTGTTATCATACATACAAACAGATGTCTCATAGTACAGTATAATAAAAGATGAATGGAAACCAAACAAGTGAGACTATGTTCACCCTAGCATAATAAAAACAAGATGCATACCAACTTTCCAAAAATGACTAATTTTTAAATTTTTTTTAATGGGCAGTTCTCATACAAAATCACTGCAGTTTGTACAAATCAAGGCAACTTTGATACTGACTCTTACTTCAAATAGTTTGGGTGTACCAAATACAGCTATGCTGTTAAACCTCCATGGCCTGATAAGGCAGATGAACAATGTATGAGTTATTAACAAGAGTGTAGAAACTTTTTCAGCCTCAGGGCTGAATTTTATTTCAAAGAAGACATGGGGGAGGGGCTGTGTTCCAGAGGAGGGTGGGTCCAAACATACCAGCACATATTGGCTCCATGTTCTTGCTGCCAGAAACTAAGTCTTAGAAGAGGCATTTCTGCCTTTCAAAAATGGGTAAAATGTTCAATAAAAGCTGGGAAACCACAAAATGGTGGTGCCATGGGGAAAGGGATGTGGCCATCTGGGGAACACCAAGGGACTGCACTGGGAAATGGGGCCTAAAATTCCCCAGTCCTGGTTTGTAAGTTGCACAACGCAACATGTGTTCATCATCATATGCAGATTCCTGCTACAACCAAGATTTCATGAAGAGGTAACAGTCACAACAACAGAGTAAGTTCCATTTTGGCTTTGTGACTGAATTTGCAACCGTTTCTAAAGTTGCTTAATATTCTACCAAGTCAGGCTCAAGCTGTTTATTTTCAAGCTTTCACTTTCTGCCCATGTTCCCTACCTCACAAATACTTCTCTGGAAATGGAGGCCTGCAGAGAATTTGGGGCAGAAGCAAACTCCTTTGCCCTTAGCCTATGTTCACTCCCTTGAGTTCTCCCTGTTTGCCCCATTCACACCCACCATCCCTGGTCACTCACCCTCTATGAACATATGCCTTACACCAGAGCCTCCTATCTCATTTTCTTAAATCTTCTTGGACCCTGGGAGATGAGAATGTCTGGTTGCTTCCTTTCTACACCCTCGAAGGATACAGGGTTGGGGGAGATGTCTCCTCTTAATCTGGGAGGCATTCAGATCAAGGCTGCCGTGTTCAAAAGCTCTTGGGAGACCACACCGGTTTATGGTTCCCATGTGCTACCCAACCTTGACTATCAAAGATGCTTTGGAGCAGCATAGTGGTAGCCTCCATGTGCCGCTGTCTTATCATCATGATTGTAGACTGGGGACAGTAAACTCATTCTATGACTTCTTTTTTGAGACAAATGTACATGGCATACTTGGCTGTTGTATTTAATCATCATTTTTCTATCCCCCAGGGTAGAACT
Organism: Gambelia wislizenii; assembly: GCA_030847615.1. Lineage (NCBI taxonomy): Eukaryota > Metazoa > Chordata > Lepidosauria > Squamata > Crotaphytidae > Gambelia > Gambelia wislizenii. The sequence continues at coordinate 30,450,657 of JAUMIR010000005.1, forward strand.
GATGTGCAATAAAATAAAATTTAAAACATTCTTCTAAAATTCATCAAAAGCCATTTGAAAAACCCAGTGTCATGAAAAACCATACTCCAGGTTGAGTATCCCTTATCCAAAATGCCTGAGACCAGAAGTGTTCCATATTTTGGATTTTTTAGGATTTTGGAATACTTGCATATACATAATGAGATATCTTGGAGATAGGACCCAAGTCTAAACACAAAATTCATTTATGTTTCATATATACATAGCCTGAAGATAATTTTACACACAATATTTTTAATAATTTTGTGCATGAAGCAAAGGTTTTTTTCCCCATTTTATTAAAAATCATAGCTTAACAATTACAAACAGTGTAATGAGCTAATGTATCAGCAAAATGGTGTAGATAAGCAAAATAAGATGCCAGCAAACGGCAGAAACAAAAGAGAAAAGTAACAAGGGTATTCAGGCTAAAACGCAATTAACACAGTTTATGCTTTTTTTCATTCATAGGTATAATTAGAAGAAGTAGAAGTCCCCTAAGGAGGAGGAGTAGAGGGAGGCACATCAAGATGCAAGACGTCTTTCCAGAGAGAAATCTGAGCTTTTGGTTGTCGAGGGCATCGTCCATTGTTGTTGTACATGAAACAAAGTTTGTGTACATTCAACCATCAGAAAGCAAATGTGTTACCATCTCAGCTATCTATGTGGACAATTTTGGATTTTGGAATATTTTGGATTTCGGAATTCTGGATAAGGAAGACTCAACCTATATTTTGGCCAGCCACCAGAACAAGAATGGAACTAGTTTGAACTTCCTTGTCTGATGCAGCTTTTGGGACTTATGTTATGTGCCCATAAGAAGCCAGTGTTTTACTGACATTTGCTCTGCCTCTTAGGATGCATCTACACTGTAGAAATAATGCAGTTTGACACCACTTTAACTGCCATGGCTCCATCTTACAGAATCATGGAATCTGTAGTTTTGTGATACACCAGCACTCTTTGGCAGAGAAAGCTAAAGACCTTGTAAAACTACAAATCCCAGGATTCCATAGGATGGAGCTACAAAATTTAAAGTTTTGTCAAACTCCCTTATTTCTAAAGTGTAGGTGCACCCTGAATCTACTAGCAGAAAAAATTACAAATGATTATTGCAAATTGAGAGCATATATAACATAGATCTTTCCTAAGTACTACAGCTCATCTTCCCAAAGACAAATAGCTATCAACTGAATGCACAAGCACACAAACATATCTGCTCTACCTTTCTTAGTTTGAATCTAGTCTTGCTACATGAATGTAGAAAAGGGGCTTGATTGATAAACCAATTCATGTATCTAAGGGAATACCAAAGCTCTACTGTGTTCTGCCCTTGAATCCCTGGGTAAGCAAACAATCAACTTGCCAAATAGTGAAGATGACAAAGTCAAAACATTTCTTTAAAAGTGCAGCAACACAGATCACCATTGCTGGCTTTGCAGTATTCCATGGTGGCTGTGAAGAAGACGGCATCTATATATGTTACCGTATTGATGGTAGCTTGTTTAACTTAAACCGTCTGAGGGCTTGCACTAAGACTCGAACCTATCTAGTCCATGAGCTGCTCTTCCTTGATGATGATGCCCTTGTTGCCCACACAGAAGCAGCTCTGCAGCATCTAACATCCTGCTTTGCAACAGCTGCAAAGCTGTTTGGGCTGGAAGTCAACCTGAAGAAAACGGAAGTTCTCTACCAGCCTGCACCACAGGATGAACACCACCATCCCCACATTGCGATAGGCAAATCTGTGCTTAAATCCATTCAGCAGTTCATCTACCTGGGAAGCATCATCTCCTCAGATGCCAAGATTGACAAAGAGATTGATCACAGATTAGCAAAGGCATATAACGCATTTGGAAGACTTTACAAAAGAGTCTGGAGTAACAAACACCTGAGGCGAAGCACAAAAATCACCTGAGGCGAAGCCATTGTTCTGTCTATTCTCCTTTACGGGTTTGAAACATGGGTCACCTATCGCCAACACTCGAATGTTTTCATCAGCGCTGTATACGTACAATACTAAATATATAATGGACTGACTATGTGACGAATGTTGCTGTCTTGAGCAAGCAGGGATCACCAGCATTGAGGCCATGATATTGAGAACACAGCTGCACTGGGCAGGGCACATTTCTAGGATGGAGGACCATCGCCTCCCAAAAATAGTACTCTACGGTGAACTTGCCACGGGTCAGCGTAAGAGGGGCACTCCAAAAAAGCGATACAAGGACTCCCTGAAACAACATCTCAGGCTTGGCCAAATTGATCACCAACAATGGTCCGCCATGGCTTCACATCGGGAGGCTTGGAGATGCACTATCCACAATGCTACAGCTTTATTTGAGAACTCACACCGAACAAGTCTTGAAGAGAAACGACAATGCAGAAAGAATCACAAGCCGGAAACATCACCCAAGGAGACCTTCTGCTGTACTTTCTGCAACCGGACTTGTTTATGTCGGACTGGCCTTTTCAGTCATCAGTGCGTTTGCAGAAAGCGCAGGATGCTCCTTTTTACAAAGTCTTTTTACATGTACCTGGTCCCCATTTTTCTTTTTATCCTATGTCTGGAAGTTTTCAGGCAGCATCAGCACTGAGAGGATGGCAAAAGAGTGCTGGAGAAACAGATTTTCAGTATCAGATTATAACAGCATGGCAGCAGTAAATAATGCAATATAGCTTGAGCTGGGAGAGAATGGCATTCTGCTCTAGCCAATCCTACTGTAGCCATGTGTGCCTGCTTATAACTGGCAAAGTAAACAGCCAATTATAAGCAGTTTTAAGTACTGTAGCCATGTGTGCCTGCTTATAACTGGCAAAGTAAACAGTAGCTGCTTACCAAGCATGTGTGAACAGTGAAACACAGAGAAAAGGGAATAGCAGACATGCCTGTCTCACCAGCTATCACCAGTAGCTTACAAAACCATATAATGTATTTATAAATTGGGCCACCAAAATGAAATCATAAGTGGAGGCTGGTGAAAGAAAAAGGCATTCTCGGTATACACTAGGCCACTACTACAATGAAAAGATACAACATCATTTCTCTCAAAGGTAATCACTTTGCTCATTTCCATGGATTTGCTCAATGCCATGATGTTTACAGGCTTAGCTTGTCAAGTTTTCTATATTTTTACTACTGTCAGTGCCAAGCCCCAAGAAACTTTTAAACATGGACAACAGAAGCTCAGCTAAGCTCTGATGTTTTATGTCCATAACATACAAAAGAGGGATGTGGATTAACACCTCTAGGTGTTATCATTTCCTTCCTTCCTTTCACTAAGAAAAAAGCATGTAACCAACATTAGGAAAAACATTTTAAGTAACACACTGTTTTGAATCTCCAATGCAATTGAATTATAGCGGAGGGGGGGGTCTTTTGCTATCTCTATGCTTTGGGTTTTAATTCACAGAAGCCCCAGCCAGCCGCCATGGTCCACGGTAAAGCTTTCTGGGAGTTGCAGTCAAAAATATTTGGATAGCCAAAATGTTCTCCACCCCTGATGTAAAACTTGCTACAAAATGTGGTGATCTGCATTAGCCTAGAAGCCTACTGGAGAGCAGGGGTGTTCACAAAAACAGTGGTAGTCTACTGGAGGAAAATGCTAACTAAATTGATCTACCATGCTCAAGAGCAATTTATATCTGAGTATCATATGCAGAAACTAAATATCACTTCTATGCCCTAGTTTTTTGTCTTCCAGAGGTAGCTGGCTGCTAGAAGTGAAATGCTAACTAGAGGGATGACTGGCCTGGTTTAGCATGACATTTTTTTAAAAAAAATCCTTCAATCCGTTAGACTACTGAGAGTTTACTGAACATTTTAAAAGAAATCCAAACTAAATATGGACTTATGAGAAAAACAATTTTCAAAGGGATCTGCAAGGAATCTATCACAGTCTAAAGCTTAATAGCTCTTTAAGGACTGCACTGATTGCATGTACATAATTTTGTCCTAAGTATGATATTTATCTTTTTCTTTATTAGTTCTTATGTCCTCACCCATATTAAGCATAACAATTTTGAAAGCTTCTTCCAACATTGGGCCTACCTAGATCCTCTACTTGTGAGTAACCATTTCTGGAACATCTTTTATTAGCTAAACAGAAAAAGCAGATCCTCAACCTACATTAAGAACCTTGGATGAATGTTCATTCTGCCCCATTTACTATAGAGGACCTTCATCTCCTATACATTACCGATTTGACATCTTTTTACAGGTACATTCACAGCCTTTGGGTAGCACTTAGACTACCCATGGTTTACCCATAGGCCAACTGTATGCCTACTTATCCTGAACCAAGCCCTATTGACTTCAATGTGATTTACTGTCACATGTACATTCAAAAAATTATAGTCATCAAGGTGCTCAGGATAACCATTTACAGCATAATTTAAAGCAACCCTTTAAGATCAAAAGAGACAAACAGCTGTCTTAACATTATGGAAGAATTAGAGGGCACACCTGTGAGGCAGCTAGACAAGAACGTTATTCACTCTGCTAAGGCAAAACAGCCAATGGGAAACTCCTGAATGCACCCACAAACTGGCCCAGTGATACTTCATTATTAAATTATATGGTGACCTTCCCCATCTCCTCACTGGATATTTAAAACTTTAATGGCTTCAAAGAGATTTCTGAACTAAAATGATCTTTCCTTTCATCACCGGACCATGTGGGAAGAAGATTCCCTTCTGAAATGCCAGCTGTGGGACTTGTAGTATGTGGGGGCAACCACCAAAAAGGTTTCCTCATATGTACCTTGTACCTCCATTACAGAGGGCAGAGGAACACAAGTCTTGTTCTTAGACTACAGAAGAAGACCTTCAAGTGTCTTGGAACAACATCATTCAAGGCTTTTAAAGGTCAATATCAGCTTTTTTGAACTGAGCCTGGGGGGAAAATTAAGGCCAACAAAAATGGTAAAGGACTGGAGTGTTGTATATGAAATCCCAGGCCCAACCTAGTCCCATAATTTGCTCAGGTCCTTAGGCTCAGTCTAAGGACTGGGCACCTTGGAAAGCAGGTTGCAAGTACTATGAATGAGCTCTGTTGTTCCCTGATGTTGTGTGTATTCTCATCTAGCATAACAAACAGCAAGATGGGTTCAAGTGACTGCAGCAGCTGTCTTGCAGTTCAATTTAACACCTGATCCGCTCCCTGAACATACAAATGCGGAGGTCAAAATAAGTTTGGCTATTGTTCTTAAGATATAATTGTTTGCACAGGCCCAAACTATTTCCATTTAATTAAAACACAATATGGTACAACAGGGCAAGGGAAGATAGTTGTACTTCCTAAATATAATTTAATTAAGCATCATGTTGTTCCTAGTGAACCACATCAACAGTTTCATTGATAATATACCCTTGTCAGTAATAACTAAGTTTCTTTGCCTCCCTACTTCTAGAAAGATTGTTTTGAAATAAAAAACTGGGCTGAATGGGGGCCATATAGTTTTTCATTAATTCATTGCAAAACAAATCCCACAACTAAAATATGGGCTCATCCATCATTCTTTTAGGAAGAAGTAGCCTTTTTGGTTGGTGGCAGGGGAAAGCTTTAGTGGCCCCTTCTGGAGACAGCCAGTTTATCTTAAGTTTTTTCTTTTTCTTTCTGGGGCACCTTGGAAATAAAATAGCAGCCCCTAAAGACAACCATCAAAACCATCTTCCCTGAGACAGGTGGCAGCAAAAAAGCTAAATGAGGCAAAGATCAATTTCAGTACCAAAATGTTTAGGGGTGGGGGGGGGATAAGTGGAATAACAAGATGAAATCATTCTGTGCAGAATTTATGCTTCTTTTAAAGACAACCTTTCATGCACACACAAAAAGTATTTCATGTTCAACTTGTTCAGCTATTCAACAGCAAGGTAACAGAACTTCGAATAAAACATGGATTAATTTATAAATTCTGAATCACTGTACCAAATTTGTACAGATATAAACAATTAGCAAAGAATTCTTCAGGCGTTCCAATACTGAAATACATTTTTACACCTCCATTATGGAAAGCAATGGTAGTTTCAAAAATACATGTAGCTTATTAAGACATGTATGCATACTGAAGCATTTTTGCAGTTCTACTTCTAGAATCTATGGCACCAATTTTGTTCATATGCAAGGTAGAATCTTATTTTTCATCAAGTCAATAATGATCTCAACAGTGATCAACCAATCTCTAGATTCATTAATGTTGGTTTGAACGTCTCACCAAAGCATTTTTGTTTATTAAGCCGTTTCCACTGGGTCAAATATTCTCCAAAGAACTTTTGGCCATTTTTCAAGACTCATTAGAAACACAAACACATACAAAAGAATGTATCTTTTTTATATTCCATCTCAACAGGCTTATTACTTTGAGGACTATACCCTAAAGGCACCAGATCCAGTCTGATGTTGGAAATTAAGCAGGGTCAACCCTGGTTAGTACTTGGATGGGAGACTGCCAACAAATACCAGGTGCTGTAGGCTGCATTTCAGAGGAAGGGATTGGCAAAACCACCTCTGAGTATTCTTGCCTAAGAAAACCCGATGAAATTCATGGGGTGCCATAAGTTGACAGGCAACTTGAAGGCATGTATACACACACAAGCAGTTTCATAAAAACGGCAAAAAATAACCCTGTCATGTCAAGGGTGAGGAAATTTCCGTTTGTATACCCATGAAACCCCCAGCAACTCTCCACAAACTGTATTTTTCTTTTCTTTTTTGTAAGCAAAAAACCCACTCAAAAATGGAGGCCTCCCATAGTAGTTGATTTATTAAAAACATCCTGACCCCCCTACTCCCCCTAACCCAAAGTATCCTAACAAACCCAAAGGCCAGAAACAGAAGTTATTTCCACTTTCCCTTTTCAGCTGATTTCAGTGGGAAATAGGGTAAGGTGGACCACCAGGGGTGCTTGGTGGTAAAAATCAGCCTTCACCTCTAACGCAGTTGCCCACCCCATGCTAAATGAAGCCTGTACCATTTTGAGAAAATTTCTGTCCTACTCCCAGAATAGTATCACAAATCTGCTGAAGTGTTTAGCCCTATCCTTTATATTATTCCATATTAGAAGAACCTGCAAATTATATTTTGAGTCTTTCTACCAATTCCATTTCATGAGAAACTGTGAGAGACCAGAAGAGCCAGCTTCACCTGAAAATTTATCCCTATCTTTCTGATATCAAGGCAAGACTTTTGCAATGTACAATGCACAGATATTCATGAACACTGGTCAGAGACTACAGCAGATTCAAAATAGCACAGGTTGCACTCCCTTATGATTCCAGTGAGCACTCCAGGGTTTGAATTGTCTTCCTATCATATTTTGTTCATTGTTTAGGTTTCCAATTTTAACTTATAAAGCACTAAAGGATATGAGCTCTGCACAGCTGAAATTATATCACTAGCACTAGACCAGCCAACTTTTAATAAGTAGGCATCCATGCAGGCAAGAGTAAACAGAGCATCAGGATGGGCCCTAATACTTTAACTGCATAAGGATTCTGAAGTTTGTTCTCTTGTGTTGGTATATATGATCATTAACGGAAGGACAACTCATTAGAAATATAAGGTGGTTCTTCCAAGAATTTGGAAAAAAAGCTTACACACACTTACTACAACTGATCATGACTCTGGTTTTACCCTCAAGATGGAGAAGCAAAAGAGGTTAAAGGCAGTCTTCTTGAGTTTGGCTCCCAAAAACCACATATGGATTGAACACAAAGAGGAAAAGGGCTCAAACTGAGTGAGTAAATACTAGCACAGCTCACTTGTGCATTACACAAACAAACACACACACCTTCAACATTCAATCAATAAACATACAGTTGGCCCTCTGTGTCCATGGGTTCTGCACCCACAGATTCAACCAACCACAGCTAAAAAAAAATGGGGGGGGGATCCAAAAGGCAAACCTTGCTGTTTCCCATTTTATATAAGGGACACCATTTTACTACACCTTAATATATTATGGGACTTGAGCATCCATGGATTTTGGTTTCCATGAGGGGTCCTGGAAACAACCCCCAGTGGATACTAAGGACCCATTGTATTAGTCTTCAAGATACCGCAATTCTCTTTGTGGTATTTATACCAAATAGGCCAACACAACTAGGCCTCTGCAAACTTTACAACTGTGCATCAATGAATTGCTAAGCTATGCTAAGCCCCTTTTGAAAAAAAAATTATAGCAGAACAGCTGGATTGATTATTATGTTTATCCCACCCTTCCTCCAAGGGACTCAGAATAGTGTACACACTTCTCCTGGAACCAATGTTATCCTCACAATCACTCTGTGTAGAGTTAAGGCCACCTAACCTACCCTACTTCTTGGCTGAGGGGAATTTGAACCTCGGTATGGTGCTTTAAAAGAATTATGGTCAGTTTGCTTCTAGCTGGAATGAATACAGTGTGCCTACATTACACTGTTTTACTAGTTTCATACCACTTATATTCCCATGACTCCATCCTATGGAATCCTGGGATCCATAGTTTGGTGAAGTACTTAGAATTCTTTGTTTAAAAAATATAGACTGGTGGTTCTCAACCAATGGAACACATAATATGGGAGGGATTCATAGAATCACAGAATTGTAGAGTTGGAAGAGACCACAAGGGCCATCTAGTCCAACCCCCTGCCATGTAGGAATCATGATCAAAGCATCCCTGACAGATGGCCATCCAGCCTCTGTTTAAAGACCTCCAAGAAAGGAGACCCACCACGCTCCAAGGGAGTGTGCTCCACTGCTGAACTCTTACTGTCAGAAAGTTCCTCCTAATGTTGAGGTGGAATCTCTGTTCCTGGAGCTTGCATCCATTGCTCCGTGTTCTAGTCTCTGGAGCAGCAGAAAACAAGCCTGCTCCATCCTCAATGTGACATCCCTTCAAATACTTAAACAGGGCTATCATATCGCCCCTTAACCATCTTTTTTCCAGGCTAAACATACCGAGCTTCCTCAGTCTTTCCTCATAAGGCATGGTTTCCAGACCTTTCACCAGTTTTAGTCGCCCTTCTCTGAACACACTCCAATTTGTGAATATCCTTTTTGAATTGTGGTGCCCAGAACTGGACACAGTATTCTAGGTGAGGCCTAACCAAGGCAGAATAGAGTGGTACTATTACTTCCCTTTTGGGCCTTGGCATTGGCCTTTTAAGCATTGGCCTTTTTAGCTGCCGCATCACACTGTTGACTCATGTTCAACTTATGGTCTACTAGGATTCCTAGATCCCTTTCACACATAGCCTCGTTCAGCCAGGTCTCCCCCATCCTGTATCTATGCATTTCATTTTTCCGCCCTAAATGCAGTACCTTACATTTCTCCGTATTGAATTTCATTTTGTTAGCTTTGGGTTTTTGTAACAATTTTCAATTACTAATGGAATTATTCTTGTTTGTGTTTACTTTGAACATTAATTCTCTAATTTTGTTTCCCTAAAATGCATAGTAAATTACAAACATAATAACACAGTGCCTATAAACATATAAGCTTCTAAAAAAAAAAAAGTGGACCTTTATTTCTATCATGGTGAGATTCAATTTTTTTGACAGCATGATGGATGAGACATGATACAAAAGAGTGAGAACTTCTATTCTTGTCCACTTCCTCTTGATTACAGTTCAGATACCCTGAGGATTTAATCACTTTAATTAATCATTTTAATTTAATAATTTTAATTCTGCAGTATAGACAGGCACTCAGGGTACCTCAGCTGGAGTTCAAGGAAATGGACTAGAGTTCTCTAGCAGAGAAGGCTAACTGCAGCACCAACGACAAGTCCCAGGATCCTTTAGGATGGAGCCGTAACAATTAAAATTGTATGTAACTGATGTAACTGCACAATGCAGATATACCAGTAATATCCCTGTGAAGATCTTAAAGGGCTACAAGGAAAAAAAATACTTAGCTTTATATAGAAACAGAGGCACTAAGGGTAGAAAAGTAATGATGACACAGCTCCTCCCATGGCAATCAATCTATCTAAATAAAAAGTTTGGGTACATACAATGGGCCTGGGTATGTTTCCTCTCCCAGTGTGCTTCTGGGCTGCTCAGGAAACACACCCAACCAATCAACACCACCTGCAAATTCCCTCTCCACCTCACAGTCCACTCCTGCCACTCAATCTGCATCTACAGCCACAGCCTCACAAGGGCCCCTCCCTACTCTCACCAGTCATGGGCTGCAACGGGACCCAGACAGTCAACTGGCAGTGGCAGCAGCAGGGCAACAGAGTGAGTCATCCTCAGTTAATCTGGCAGGTCCAGCTAGTTACTTCAAAAGAGCTCCAGATTTATTCCTATTGGTGCTGACTTGTGACTTGAAACTAATTGCCTTGGTATACAGCCATTAAATGTATCAAAACATTTTGACAGCCTCAGAACTTGAGGCTCCAGCTCCTTCCTCTGAAGGGAACTCAAGGTCTTATTTATATATATAAACATATAAGCCATGGCTGCCTTGGCTGCCAAACACAGCAACTGGGGAAATAAGGACACACTTTTAGATTTATGCCCTTTCAGTTGAGGCACAAGGTAGCAGCTGCTGCAACTACAGGAAGTGAGGGAAAATGTACAGCTGTCAGCACAGCAAATACCAGACCTCTACTGATGCACTCTTCCTTCCCAGTGGTGGTAACCCCTTGGTAGGGATGCAGATTATGAAAGCTTGATCATAACATCTGCTGAACTTCCCTCTTCTACACAGCTATTAAAGGCACAGAGGCCCACTCCTGTATTTTACCTGGCAATTGTAGGTCTCAGATAGAGACACACACCCCTAAAAATGAGGGTGGGGGGATCACTGTTACTGTCTCTTATCACACAGCAATGAGAAATTTTAACTATGCATACACATCTTCCATCTGTACCAAGGCAAAGCTGAACACTACTGAAAAGCCAGGGGACATATAGTATTCCAAAGACGAAACTGTGTAAAATTCAGAAGCACATCTTTTTTGCTTTTGCCACCCATTTCATTGCACACACAAAACATGAACTTGACATAAATGTGCATATTTTATACCACATGAGACTATTTATTAGGATTTTAAGGCTCTGTGCCAATTGGGGCACTTCAGATGTGACACCAAGTCTTATTCAAAGGAGTTAAAATACCAACCACTTGAGAAGGCAGTGCATTCACATGATATTATACCACTAAATACAAGATCTTTTAAACACATGTAGGTAGGTAACTGCCAGGGCTGGAAGAGAGGTATGTATTTTCCTTACAGAACCTGGGGCGGGGGAGGAATTTCTCTCCCATATTCACCTCCTCCCCACAAATGGATAAAGCCTCTGGAGAGTGTTACAGGCCATTTCTCAGAGTTTAGGATCCTTCTGCCCAGATCCTCACTTGTTGTAGGCCTGGAGAGGCTTTATTTCTAAACAGGAAGTGACTGTGTGGTCACTTCCAGTTTGGGAAAAAAAACCACATGGGCCTTTAAAAAGTGAGGGAAGCATAAAACACAGCAAATGACCAACAACACCTGACAGAGGCTTTGACCATTGTACTACTGGCCATGGGGAGGGGGAAGAAAACCACAAAATTTTGGTGTTGTGGACATGGTGATCCTTGGGAGCTGGGGCAACAGCATTGGGGCCACATGTGGCCTGCAAGCCACACTTGAAACTGTGGTTTTAACCAGCTGACAGTGTAACGAAGAACCAAAAATGAGATGTTACATCATATTCATGACTTCTGCAGGTTTGTGTCTATTCCTTCCAGTTCCTGTTGACATTTCAATCATTCCACACTTTATATCCTGCCTGAAAACATACAAGGAGTGGTTGAATGATCCGGGCATGTTCAGCTTCATGAAGAGAAGACTGAGAGGTGACAAGATTGTACTCTTTAAATACATCAAGGGCTGCCACAAAGAGGAGGGTGCAGGCTTGTTCTCTGCTGCCTCAGAGGATAGAACTAATGGCCCATCTACACGAGGGGGGGAAATCTCAAATACCTCGTAGTATTGGCATCTCGTAGCAGCAGCAACATGTCCATTTCTGGCCTTGGAAGCCCCCATAACCCTCACATTCCTGATAGCAGCCACAAGCGATTTACTTGCGTTAGTTCTTCACCACTGGTGGACATTTTTTTTTAAAGTCGTCCCAAGTTGCGCTGGTGCAATAGAGCAATTCTCCAAAGAAGAACAGAAAATACTGATCCTTTTTATCACCTTAGTGAGCGATCGCTAAGGCAAAAATCTAACATGGCGGCAGCAGGCACTTGCCCTCGTAGTAAGCCCCGCCCTTGCTCTCATCTGGCCAATCAGCTTTGTACTTCCCTTCAAGTTTTTTATTGTTCTATAGACCAAAGGAGGTAAAATGTGCACATACCTCACAATTTGTGAAAAAGTACAGGGAAATCTGTGATGGTTTTTACCCTGTTGTTTTTGCTGTTTTGGGCCCTCCCTCCTTCCGAATAGTGTGGACTGGTGCTGGATCCTGTTTAAACTAGTAGGATTTCCAGTGAATTCCATGAGGGGCATTTTCACCTTTTAGACGGGCCCTAAGTCTAATGGCTTTAAGTTACAGAAGGATAGATTTCAACTGAACATAAGGAGCTTTTTGACAGAGAGTGGCTCGGCAATGGAACCAGTTGCCTAGACAAGTGGTGGGGTCTCTTTCTCTGGACATCTTCAAAAAGAGGTTGGACAGCTATCTGCTAGGGATGGACTTAAGGTAGCTTCAGAGTACAGTCATACCCTTGTATCAGCGGTAACAATATCCAAAGTTTCAGTTATCAGCGGGATACAAAATAGGCACACATACCATAGGCCCTCCAACACATATCTATGGTACATTTTTACCAGAAGTCCATTATTTTAATAGGGTTTTCTGTTATCTGTGGTTTCCAATATCCAATGTAAGTCCAGGAACCAAAGCCCTGCAGATACAATGGTCCGACTGTATGTCTATATCACAAAATTATAGTAGTTTGATAAAATGTTGTCATCACTTCATCCTACAGAATCCTAGGATTGGCAGTTTGGTGAGGTACTTAGGATTCCCTGCTAAAGAGTTCTAGTACTATAGTTCAGGAGAGTGCACTGGAGCTCTCTAGCAGAGAAACCTAAGTATCTCACCAAACTACAAATTCCAAGATTCCACAGAATAAAGTGGTTATCAAACTGCTGTAACTTACTTTGTGGCTGTAACTGTGTAGATACTCCCTTTGCTGAAAGAAATACACAACACAGCACTACTGTATATTGTGTTGGCCCTGCTCCTGTATCATTTCACTGAGTGCTGCATGTGAGAAAAAGGAAAATGTGGTACGGTATCTTTCAAAAGTGTAGAAAGATGCCCAAGTTTTCCTTGGAATACCTTACAACTAAGTCCGGTTTCCAAAATTAACTTCTAAATGTGCGGGGAGCTCAGAGAATGATTAAACAGAACGGCTGAACAAGCAGAGAGAACCTTCTGTTTTATGGACTTCACTGGAATAAGACTGACAATGCATGTGGATATGACCAGAAGTGACAATCCATAAAACCTCAATTTAATTCATTTGGGAGGAAATCAGACACATTCACATATTTTCTTCTACTTATAATTCCAATGGTATGTAAACAATGTCTAGGAAGAAGTACATTTTTGTATTGATGACAAAAAAAACCATATTCTACTAAATATGCCAATCAACAGTGTCCTTGGGCTATATTGCATATGATATAACATTTTTGCTGAAGCCTTGTCAAAATTTTTCCTTCCCGTTTATTGTTGCATTGTTTTAAATAGGAGCTCTTGCACAGCAGTATAAAACCAATGGGTACAATTAAGATAAAGGTCACTTCCCCTTACGCCTAAAATCCCACCAAAAGTAGAATACTATACTTTCTGCAGACCACCAAGCCTTTGAACATGCCAATTATTCCAGCAGATATTTCTCCCAAACCACATAAAGATTGCTCTATTGAATTACTTGGAGGGAAGTCTTTATTCCATAGAAAAATGCAGAAGGGATATGGGTGTGAAAAATGGCATTTTTAACCCGTGCATTCATTTAACTGTTCTGGGGGAAACTACATTGATCATTTTTGACTTAACAGGCAGCATACATGGTAGCACAGTATTTAGACACACAAGACTACAAATTATTTTAATTCTGAAAACAGCAGACTACTGCAGTGCAGCTTGATACAATGGGAAAAGCACCATGTTATTTTAACTTTTCAAAGTGGTATTTGTTCTGTTTAGATTTTCATGGCTGGTTGTGTGTTTAAGTCAGCTGATGTTTTCCTGAGAAAGCCAATAATATTGATTGCAGCCACCCACGCCGTTAACATCTATGTATTGTCGATTATCTGTGTAGCCTCTATCTGGTTGAATTATGAAACAAAGTTTTGTACAAGCAGTATAGTGGGCATTGATCCTTTTGACCTTCAACTGGTGCAGGGAGGTTGCTGTTGTGTGCCTTCAAGCCATTTCCAACTTATGGTGACCATGGGGTTTTCTTGGCAAGATTTGTTCAGAGGGAGGTTGCCACTGCTGTCCTCTGGGACTGAGAGAGAGTGACTTGCCCAAAGTCACCGGTTTCCAGGACCAAGCAGGGATTTTAACCTTGGTCTCCTAGAATCCTAGTCCAATGCTCAAGCCACCATACCATGCTGGTGGAAGGAGGACCATTTAAAAACTCAGTCTAAAGAAAAGAAACAATCCAGAATACTGTGCAGTCTTTGGGCCAAGTTTGCCTTGGCGTGCTTGAATTGTATAAGCACACTGCGGGGGTGGTGGTGAGGAAGACAGTTTAAGATTATGATGTAGGAGAGGAGGGTATTAACCCTCTGTCATGCTTTGGTCCTAAACAAAATCCTTCCATCACACCTTCTACAGTGGATGAATGATCCAGATTAGAATTGTGGCACAAACAAAGCATGAACCTGCCTCTATGCCACAGTCTCAGATTAACTATCTGTTTCACTCTCTTCCCCAACTGGCTGTTTTTAAAAAATTTAAGCACCCTACAGAAAACTTTGCAATGATCACATTATGGCTGGAATCTCGCTGGTGTGCTATACTAACAGTTGACTTTTCCCAGTGCTCTACAAAAGTTCCAAGGGAAGGCAGACAAAAACTGACAGCTCTGAACAACCTACTTCTCCAGTGCCTGACTTTGTTCATGGGTAATGTAAACCCCCCCATCCTTTTTCCTCCTGCCTTCATCTCCTATGGCAGCACAGTTACACCAACAGGAATTCAGTCTATGATGGCAAGTATAAGATTTTGATGTAAATATACTGTGCCATCCATTCCCAAGCATGCATCCCAGAGTTGTGTTCGACTATAATTCCAATCATACCCAGGGAGTAGAAGGACATGAGTAATCATCCAGCACACCTGGAGAAACACCAAGTTGAAGAAGGAAGGCTGCATTAAGTAATCACAATCACTAATAGCAAGACAAGATACTAATCCAATTCTAATACAAAACATATAGCAGAAACATTTACTGTACAATCCTACCTATGTATTACTGAAAAGGAAGCCCCACTGATTTCCACGGGCTTGCCAGGTGTGTATTGCCAGGTGTGTGAAGACAATACGTCTAGTTTTAGTCATCAAGGCTAGAGAGTCTTAAATCACTCTCCATCCTCGATTCAGTGTTTTCTGCCTACATAGTAGGCATAGGAATGTTGGCAAGTCTGCACAGGGATGCTTGCAAGGTTAACAAAAACCAACGGCTTTGGTGTGGTGTGATATGAAGCAGGTGGTAACATCAGAAGTAGGTTCCCAGCAAAGCTACTTAACCAGAACTTTTTGCTACCTGAACCCTTAGCATTCATGTTAAGGGGCATAATACCAAAGGTAGCCAATTTATTTAGGTACAAAATGGCAGAAAATCTCACAAGCTTCTCTCTTAATCCCAATACAACAATCAATTAAATAGCAAACAATTTGCTGCCCTTTCATGACACCTAAAATCAGCTGTCTGAGCTAGCTGTCTCACTCTGTGGATAAGTAGGGCCAGCCCTGTAAAACCTCATGATTACTTTGATCTAGCACAGAAGACAACCATCAGATTCAGAAATACAGCTCTGAGAGACAGCCACTATGCTTCAGTTCACATGAATGCACGTATTTGTATGTACACACATACAGCTTTCCTTGTATCAAAATACAGGGTTACTGTGTATCAGCACATTAATCCTTATGAATCAAAAAGAGCTTTTAGCATTTTCTCCTATTTTTCTCCTTTCCTCTTTGTCTCGTAGAAGTGACTCCTCAGAGATAGGTGCTCATTTGCAAAGGCTATACGCACAGATGCCAGATAATATATAAAATAGCCCAAGGGCACCGAACAACCAATCTAGTAGGGAGGGGGATTCCTTCCTCAGAATGCTAAACAGAAAAGTGAATTTATTCCAAAGGCAAGTAGCAGCTAATTAAGGGGAGGCAGGCAGGAGTGAGGGGATAAAATGTCCTCAGTACTGAATGTACGGTACTTTCTCCTAGCCCGCCTTTGTTGTTGCATGCCTTCAAGTCATTTCAGACTTATGGTGACCTTAAAGCAACCTATCATGGAATTTTCTTGGCAAGGTTTGTTCAGAGAGAGTTTGTCTTTGCCCTCCTCTGAGGCTGAGAGAGTGTGACTTGTCTAAGGTCACCCAGTGGGTTTCCATAGCTGAGTGGGAATTCAAAACCTGGTCTCCAAAGTCACAGTCCAATGCTCAAAACCACTATACCAAGCTGGCTCTCAGCCCTTGTTTACATATTACTAATGATATAATTTTTGGTAAAAAGGTAGTGGGAGCCGTACTTGAAGACACAACACGCATACCGTAAATATTTCGAGGCCTTGCTCAAATTCCCCCAAATCACCTATGTATGCACACACAAACACAAAGAGTTATACTTAAATTTTGCTAAATATGTTTCCTTTCTTCATAAAACCTGCTCACCTTAGCCTGCCACAGGTTTAGAATAGGGTAGTTATTAGGGAGATTAGAAAGATCTGAAATTGACACTCAGACAAGCCGCTCACAGGCTAACCTTGCGCCAATCGCTATTGATCAGCCGAACCTACCTCCTAGATTTGTAAATCTATAGAGGGAGGAATCATTTGAGACCTTGGAAGGAGTGGGATAATAATCATGATCTTGCTACCAGATGAATTCAAATGGAAAACTGGTTTGGTAAAGACATGAACAAAATGATACCTCAGAGCCAAATGGCAAGAGAAATGCTCATCACACTCTGGAATCTATTTTAGGGCTTGCTGACACATGCATGTACTGTAATCATCTGATATTTCTCCACCTGATGACATGCAGCTAAGTGTGTAACACTATTCAACAGTGTTGTGACTAGAACGAAATGAAGCTTCTGTCCAGCATTACACTTGTGATGGCTCACCACCTATGCAAGTCATCACTTCACAACACAAACATTCATGTACCAATGTTCTAAACGTGCTGTAAGCTAGCTCTGGCTTCTGGAGGGGAGGATTAGTAGCTCAGTGTTTGAACAGCAACTTTGCATGGGGAAGGTCTCAGGTTCAATCCTTGTGTCTCCAGGTTAAAGGATCAGGGAGCAGATGATGGGAAAGACCTCTGATCACCTACTTGGAAAGCTGCTATCAATCTGAACAGACAGGTGGAACTTGCTCTGGGAAACAGAAAACCACAACTATGATATTGCAGCCTTTGTAAAATAAATAAATTTCCCAAGCCATTACAGATATGCAAAGTCCTAGCAGACATGCCAATAGCCTCTTTGTTAAAACCAGCTGGGAACCAGTGTGGTGCAGTGGTTTGAGTGTTGGGACTATGACTCTGCAGACCAGGGTTTGAATGCCCACTCAGCCATGAAACCCGCTGGTTGATCTTGGGCAAGTCACATGCTCTCAGCCCTCAGAACACCCTATGATACGTTTGCCTTGGGGTCACCATAAATAAAAAACGACTTGAAGGCACACACAACAACAACAACAACAACAACAACATACCAGCTCTCCATTTGAGTACTGTAAAACAGGTGGAATCCCAAGACCCTCACTGTATTTGTCTGATCTGGAATCCCCTGCTGCTCTGAACCCAAAACTAAGACCTTATCCAAAACAATTTCCTTCTTTCTGCTATTCCATTTGAGTTTTTATCTGTGTACAGGAAGCCCCTATTTATCCAACAGGTTAGGGACTATAGCAGTGTCAGATGCCAGAATTGGTCAAAGAGCAGAGCCCACATAGGGAACATGACTTGGGACTGCCTGCCTGTGCTGCTTGCAAAGTCTCTTCAAATGAATAGAACTTGTCCTTAATTTACAAGTGCTGAAAGAGTGAGGGCTTCCTGTATTTTGTGATCACACAGGCCAGGAAACACCTTACTTAAGAAAACAAAGCAAAAAGAAATTGTGGGATGCTTTCAACACAGCAGTTGAAGAATTAAGCCAAAACACAGCCCCCACTTTTCTACTTCCTTCACTCAATAGTTATCCTAGTTCAGTTTATGCCAGTAAGGCAGCTGCCCAATGATATGGGTCAGCATGCTTTTTACAGTTCCAGATGGCCTGACAGAAGAAATTACAGGAAAGCTGGTAAGCATCAGAAGACAAAACAGAGAAGAAGCTTCATCTTCCCCAGTGCAGAAGAGCTGCATACATCCCACCATCATGAATAGACTATGCAGTCTGGCTCCTAATTATGTCAACGTATCCTAGACAGGAAATCTAGGTTCCACAGGACAACAATATGCTTCCTAGTCCATTAGAATACAGTAGAAGAGAATATCAGGAGTAGTAACTTCTATTTATTGAAACAGGGGTGGGAATCATGCAGCCCTCTAGATGTTTTTGGACTGCAAGTTCCAGAAGCCCTAGCCAGCATAGCCAATGGTGAGGAATGCCTGGAATGGCAGTACAGCAACATCTGGAGGGCCACATGACTCCCATCTTTGAATTAAAGTCAGACATGCATCAGCAATTCAATTACGTAAATAGTGGTGCACAGGCAAACCTGTAGGTGTAGTTATGTGATGTGCAAATGGTATGGAGCGTTAGCATTTAACACCCATTGGGTGCCTTTTGACCAACCAAGCCGAACACAAGTACAGTATTAACCAAGTACTGCAACAGGGCAGGTATACTTGAACATGCTCTCTCTTGGAGATCTTCCTATATTCACTGTACAAATAACACACGTGCTTTCCATTCCAATCTGGCAAAAAGCGACCATGGTTAAAGCAGAGCTTGTGCAAAGTACATTTTTAGATTACAACTCCATGCCCACTGGCCATGGTGTCTGGGGGATTCTGGGGGCTGCAGTCCAAAAAATATTTTTTTTCACACTGGATTAAAGTCACAAGAGTGTAATTCATGCACTTACAAATCTACAGTCCACAACATACATTACAGTCCATAAAAATCTACAGCTAAGAGCAAAGTGCAAGGCTGAGAATTAAGAGAGAGTCTCCTGGCAACATCAACTAGTTCTGAAAAATTTAGGGAGGGAAACCGGCATCATTTTTATAGTACTTACATAGTACCTTCAGCATCACGTACTTAGGTGACAGATGACTCACTCCCATAGGACAGGCAGGGAAAAGCAGAAGTCAGTGAACCAAGGCCGCCACATGAGTCTATGATCAACAGGTTATTCTTCCAACATTCTCTTGGTTGAGTTACACAGAATCACTTTTGACAAGGGAGTTCAATAAGTAGGCAGTAAAATTATCACACAGCCAATAAAGTACCCAAGTTGTGCCCTAGGTTTTGTGAATGTCAAAAGAAATCTTCTTGAACAAGAGACCACTGCTCATATTATGTGAAGTATGGCTTTAAAGCAGAACTAGGACAAGGTTTAATATGATTACATCTAAACTCCCCTGCCTATATTCTCATAAAATTAATTGGTTATAAGCAAGGATAAATTAATTGATTATAAGCAAGTCCACACACTAAAAATGAATGTGCTTGCCACCATGCTGATATGCTTTTGAGTGTCCTGTATTTCAGCAGTAATTCAAAACTAAGTAACTTCCTAACAATTGATGGATTTGGCGCACAGAAAGGGAGGGTATGGAAGAGAAGAAAGTACATTTTAAGAATGTTTAGTTACATCTACCTAAGTTTCATGTAAGAATGTCACTGTATCAATACCTGAGATGACTTTAAGAGCCAAACATTCTAAACTAAACTGATTTAATACTAAACACACTGCAATCCTACACATGCTTACTCGGAGGTAAGCCCCACAGCACTCAGTGGGGTTTATTCCCAGGTGAGTATATATAGCAGGAAAGAAATTTATGTGCCCTCTGGATGTTGTTCGACTACAAGTCCCAGCAACACCGGGCACCACAGCCAATGGTGAGGAATGCTGGGAGATGTAGTCTGACAACATCCAGAGATTTGCCCAATTCCCATTCCTGGTGTATAGGGTCACAACTTTAGTTGCAACTAAGTGATACTTCATGAAAAGAGTACACAAGGAGCATTTATTAGGGCACAGCTGAGTTCAGATACCTCCCTCAATGAAGCTGCTATTTCCATGCTTAAAGCTATGAAAGAATATGCATATTTTTACACTTTCAGCACTGACCACAAATCTACTAAATAATATGCCAAACAGAGTAAAAAAAAAAAAACACTGACACCCAGAATTATTTTTCTGTGGTGTTGACTTCAGCATGCCTGTAAGTAGACTGCCTTTGGGTTTATAATGTGGCCCAGTCCCTTGCTTGGACTGCTATGTGGCACTGGCTAATGTTGTATTCCAGGGAACATGTGGCCCTTCAGATGTTGTTGGACTATTGGACTACAACCTCCAACATTTCTCCCCCTTGGATATGCTGGTTAGGGCTGCTGAAACTTGTGGTCCAGCAACATCTGGGAGCGCCAGATGATTCACAGTCCTCGTATACTCCATAACAGATATCAGTAAATTAAATATAGTGGAACACTAAATGTTAATGACATCTGATTCGATGTGACAGATAAGCTTGGAGTAAGCAGAGAACTTTCTATTCCTGCTGCTCCTCACATGCACTATGAATTCAAGTATCACACAGCCTAGCACCCAACCCTTGCCTCCTCACACAAACCGTAAATGCTCAGAATGTATGGCAACTTGTACTGTCTAAAGCCAAGTGATCCCTAGAGTCTAGCTGCATCCCAAAACTTGGGGAGGGGTCAACGGTGTTTCAAGTTCAATACTATTGAGGATCTAGAAGACCAGACACCTAATCTCCCACCACCACCTACCCAGTATCCCCTCATCCTCCAAGATAAAGTGATGATTTCTCTCCTCTCAGAGTTATGCTGTAGTACTGTGTAGCACGCAGCTCAGTTATATTCTTTTTACTTGGAAGTAAGTGTATGAAACCTCAGCATGATCTGAATCACTCCCAACACAGATGATATTTAAACTTCCTCCTAGCCATTTTGTTACCTAAAAATCTGCTTTGTATGAGAACTTTAAAAAAAAATCCATTGGTACCAGCACACTTACTTCCACATAAAAAATAAGTTACAGTTGCATGCATTAAACATAGTGTGGTATTTTACTCTCAAGTAAGCGCTTGGTGTGGGTGTGGGTGTAATATCTAGGGTTTAATTGCAATTTGTATTTTCCAATTTTGTTCTATTTGTTTTCACCTGTGGTTAGAAGTCAACTTGCAAGGACATTGTCCTAAAACGCAGAGTATAAATATTATCTGTAAAAACAGAAGTGTTTGATGTCTATTTGCATACAGTTTAGAATGTCCTGGTAGCTTTCAAGCCGTGAAAATCCTCCTAGTTCTTAAGTCCAGCATCAGAGAAGATATTATGCTACCGACCAGCATTTTTAAGAGTGCCTGACAGGGACAGGACACAGAGGTACCAGAACACTGGTGAGGGCTGGCTATTAGAATGCCGACATTCTCCCCATGCCAATGATAGCCAAACCAAGACAAGGGAGCCATTATCTACTGCTGCATTCCATTAGTATCATGTATAGATTGCTTACAGTACAAACCATTTCACAATCCTGGTTTTGTTCCCTTTCACTGACTCCCAGTGATGCAAGTCATCATTGTCCCCATTTTACAGACAGTAAACCAAGGCTGAATGAACTCTTATCTGAAGCTACTAGCAAATTTCTAGCTGCACTGGGAGAAGTTCTTGTAAATGTTCCAATTCACAGAATTTGTACATACTTTCTTGACATACCCCCAATTGCCCCTTCTTAATTTTACTGTCTTTTACATTTTTCCCAGTATCAGAAACATTATACACATGCAAGGTATAAGCTGACCAAGATGTGCTATTATCACTGCCCTCCCCCACTTCTTTAGCAAGTGAGTTTATAAAGTTGCATCCATCTCACATATACCAAAGGATGGGAAAGTAAACTCATATTTCACACGCCTCTTATCAGAGCGTGCTTTCTAGTTACACTGCCCACTCCTCTGCATTCACTCTTTAGACATTTAAGCAGATTGCAAACAATGGCTATGACACTTTTGAAGTTGTTTCACATATTTTCCCCCCATACTGGATGAAAACCAAGTGGGTCTGAATATGCAGCTGCCACACCAAGCTACTTACATTGAAGTCAATGGGAACTCCTTGTAAACAGAGCCTGTACAAATTGAGGCCCCCAGTGTTACAAAGGTTGAAAAAACTCCCCCTTTGTACTGTGCAATCATTGCTGCAGAAGCCAAGCATGAAGCACACTTATAGATTTATACTTAAGAGCTAATACTCTCCCAGGGCTTGCAGGGGGAAGCAGTATGGAAAGCGGAGAACATTGGTGATTTGTTCAAAAATTAATTGGCAACTCTTCTGGTTTGTTTTGTTTTTACTCATTCATTTTGTTGCATGCATATACAGTATATTAAGCCCATGCTTCTTAAAGCCTGACAGGGGGGTTGTCTAGACAGTGAAAATACCCCTCATTGAATTTTCTGGGAATCCTACCTCTCTAAATAGGTTCCAGCACTAATCTACAGTATTTGGAAGGAGGGGGGCCCAAAACAGCAAAAACAATGCGGTAAAAGCCTTTGTGGCTTTTCCATGCTTTTTTCAAATCTGCAAGAGGGGTTGCACATTCCTGCTTGCTTGGACTATCGAACGACAGGAAATTTGAAGGGAAGCACAAAGTGATTGGCTGGGCAAGAGCAGGGGCAGGGCTTGCTAGCAGGGCAAGTTCCTTGCTGCCGCCATGTTGGATTTTCGCCTTAGCGGTTGCTTGCTAAGGTGATAAAACAGGGTGGTTATTTTTTGTTTTACTCTCTTATAAAACTGGAAAATCACTTGATCGCTCCAGTGCACTTTGGGCGATTTTTTTATTTTATTGGTGGTGATGAAGAACTAGTGCAAGCAAATCACTCACAGCTGCCATCTAGAATGCTAGGCTTATAGGGGCTCCCAAGGCCAGAAAAACCATTAAGATATATCACTGCTGCTGCAAGATGCCATTACTACAAGTACTCTGTTTTTTCCCCCTCTTGTGTAGATGAGCCCAGGGTCCTCCCCCGCATACCATTGGGAAAAAAATAAGTGGATTGTTGTTTAATGCATTTTAATTTTTGTATTCATATTTTTTCAGCTATTTTGTTTTAACATAAGTGTGTGTGTGTGTGTGAGAGAGAGAGAGAGAGAGAAAGAGAGAGAGAGAGAGAGAGAGAGAGAGAGAGAGAGAGAGAGAGAGAATCTTTATTTCGGTCACAGACCAGCACATTACATAAGGGATACTTTGCTAATATGGCAGGTCAGGTTCCAGACCATTGCCTTAAAGCAAATCAAGCTTTTTTGTTTGTTTGTTTCACTTGCCAGAGCATATAAAAGCCTGAAAGCACATTTACATTATCGTTTATTAAGTGAGTAACAGTGTTAGGAATAAAAAAAGATCCAAAAATAAAAATACTGTACATTTTTAAATCACCAGAATATGACACTGAGACATGAAGCATACAAATGCTGTAAGCAAACTGAGCATGGGTAACAAAATGACTGTATAACTGAAAAGTGTCATATTAGCAGAACACTCTAAAGCGAACCACCTTAAAGCAAGGTATGCCTATACAGTGTAAGCATTCTTGGGTCCCATATGGAAGAAAAGTGTGATATAAATACATATTGCTTAAAACAATTTGTAAGCCGCTCTGATAGCCTTGTGGCTGAAGAGCGGGGTATGTATAAATAAATAAATAAATAAATAAATAAAAATACATACCAGGGACAAGTATCATATCTGTGCCCACTGGTTACAACTGTTTCTTGCTTTACTGAAAACTTGCTGAGGATCAGCAACCAATAAGCCACAGAACAGCATCAGTCAATGGACTACCACTTTGAATAGCATCATGCTAACCCAGCCGTCCCCAGACTGAAGCTCTCTATACGTGTTGGACTGTAACTCCCACCTCCCCCAGGCTGGTGGCACAGGGTTGGTGAGCACTGTAGCCCAACACACTGAAAGAGGACTGAGTTGATAAAAGCTATACAAAGCTGTAAGAATAAGCTACGAAGCCTGAGGAGCATGAATCTACAATGTGCATGCTTGCGCTCTCTCTCTCTCTCTCTCTCTCTCTCTCTCTCTCCCCCCTCCCCCGCTTCTCTCTTGTAGCTCCGCAAAGGTAGAACTTCCATCCAAGGTAATTCAGGCTAGCTCCATCTTTGCCAGGCTTCTAACAGGTGGGCCAAATGATATTTTAAAAAACAAAGGTTATCTTGGGATAAATTTCAAATTTGTTTTAAATCTGTTTTAATAAAAAAAAACCTCTACTGTTTTAATAAATAAAACAAAGTTTAATAATGCTAGCATGGTTCGTGTACATGTACCGGTAGGTATTTCTGTCTTAGCACGCTGGACAATTCCCTTACAAGATGCTACTGATGGTCACTTTTGGCTTACTGCAGCTGCCACTTTCAGATGTCCTTTGGGAGTTCGAAGGCTCTTGGAACCCCCAACTTTGCCAAAAGCCCTGACAAACCAGCCAAAAATGTTCAGCAGAAAAAAAATGTTTCTCTGACTGAAAAAAGCACATTTTTTCAAGAATAAAAAGCATTGTGGGGTGATTGCATGTTGTTTCAGATTGCACCCCACCCTCCAAAAGCCAGAAACAGGTGGAGAGGTGGCTAGAAGAGACCTTTCATCACTTCTAACTGCCAAAATGGAGTCTGCAGCAGTGCAGCCACAGTCCTCCAGAGCTCGGAAGTAGCCAAAAGTCCAGCAGCATAGCCCCTTCAGGTCTTGGAGCCTGCCCATCCTTGCTACTTAAATCCCCAGAAGAATAAATCCACTGAATTAACTGTTGCATGATGAACCAATCATTATACAAATCCCACTGATTCAATGTGTCTACTTTAGCTGGGACTACTAACAGGATTCAGACCTAGGAAGAAGAGGTCACACAAAAGGGAGAAAACAACTTGAAACTCCACTGGTAAGAAGCAATTGGCCCTCATTAGCCATAAACAGAGAAATCTGAAGACACTAGTAATCTATTCAGGAAACAGCCAAGGCTGACAAAGTGGGGCATGGGGCGGGGGCGGGGAACACCATCTATAGCTTACCAGCAGTAGTATAATGGTAAACTATGAAGTGCATGAACTCATGACAGTCACCCCCGCCCCCAGCCAGGCCTCTAAGGGGAATGAAAAAAATATGCAAAAATGTGCACAGCTGTGTTGATCCATATTTTAAAAAACCAAGTTCTAGCAGTTTTCATCTTTCTTAGGATCAGGTCTTTTGCAGAACAAGTAGATGTAGACATGAGACAACGTAGAAGAGAGAAATACAACTCAGAAAGTGAAAGCTAGAAAAGAGGGGGAGAGTATAACGAGCCAAACTAAATCAAACCCTACATCTATACCCAACAGTCTCAAAGTGTGCATCAATACATATTTCAATTGGGAAATGTCTTGCTACACTCCAGAACACGTTTGGAAACAAGAGTGGAAACAAACTAGTGAGCAGAGCTCAAAGTATTCAAAGGAAAGAATGGCTAGTCTGGCTACTTTATTCACACACCAGCTGCTCTTTCCAAATTTAAATATCTTATAGCCTCAGTGTCAGCTACAATTTAATTAGATAACCATCAATAAGAACCTGTTCTTAAAATGTGGCTCATATGCGTTTATGCAAACTTCTGGGGAAATCCCATTTAAAAATAACTGGATTATATAGAGGCAGGAATAAGAAAGGAACACAGGCATCTAGCTGAAGGATCAGGTCTAAAGTGGCGAATAATTGGTTTTACTTAATTTGATTATGCATCCTTCCCTCAGCTGGAAATGCCATACTCTTACCTCTCTACTGTCTTCTCTTACACAGCACAAGAAGAAGGCCTGACTTGCAAGCAGCCTTTGAGAGGCACTATATTATGGTCAGAGCCATTAGCCATTCTTCATGTGGCTTAAGTATTTCATTTTGTGTCTGAATCATTTCTCATAATGAATGTTTCACAATTTATGATTCTTCTCCTGCAAACGGAAGAGTCAATTCACTCCTTTTCTGATGTAGTACAGATATTAATGTCAGCTCCATTCAAGGCATTGTTTGCAAACCAGGAGCTATCTTCGTCCCATGTATTCTTTTCTTCTCAGTGTGAGTCCCTTTCTGTGCTAGCTTTAATCACTGTTTAGCACAGTATTTAACCCAGTACAAACATAGTCACAATCCTAACCAGATCCCTCCAAATAATGATTAGGAAATTCACTTCAAACCATGGTGAAGATGGAAGCCCTGATTAATTTTGAACCAGAAATGTGTATTGGTTTGAGTGTTAGACTATGACTCTGGAGAACAGGGTTCAAATCCCTGCTTAGCCATGAAAACTCACTGGGTGACCTTGGGCCAGTCACACACTCTCAGCTCTCAGAAAACCCTGTGATAGATTCATCTTAGGTTTGCCATGTCAAAAACGACTTCAAGGCACACAATAACCGCAACAAATAGTTAGCAAGGAAGGTAAAGAAATGTGAAAGCCATTGTAAATGGAATGGTAGATGAGAACTTTCAAATTAACTCCAAATTTAATTAACTATGGTTTCTACTACTACTGTACATGTGCTGGTCCATGACCATAATAAAGAAATTAATTCATTCTTATTCATTCATTCATTATAAAAATAAGTTAAGTAGATAATTAAAGTAGGAAGGAGCAAATATGAAATTGAAAAGAAGAAACAGAAGAGATAATCATCTGCAAAATGACGATCCGCGATAAAGGGAAATTTTGTTTTATAAAGCAACTGTATAAAAAGTAATATTAATCGATTAAGTTTTTACTGAGAAGGAAAAAATATTTACCAACTAAGAACTGGCAGTAGAGGAGATCACCAGTTTGTTGTAATGTACCGTTTAGTATTTGTGGTAAATTTTGTTATATGTTATGTGAGATATGGTATTGTCTTGTGGAATGTGTTGACGGTTGATGTGATTAATTTATATTGTTATTGTTCAGTGTTAATGTCTTGATAATAAAATTTTCAATTAAAAAAAAGAAAGAAAAGAAATTAATTCATCCATACTCCTGTATTATGCCAGCTGTCCTAAACCAATGACTTCAGGAATGCGTCAGAATTTCCCCACCTAAATTTAAACCAATTATTTGCATGAAAGTAGGTGAAACCTTCCTGTAGACTACCATATTCAGTGTCTACACACACATTTTTCACCCAACTCCGGTGTGCATACTGCACCATTATAGTAGTTTGATTCCCCTTTAATGACCATGGCTCCATCCTATGGAATCCTGGAGTTTGTAATCTGGTGAGGTATTTAGAATTCTCTAGTGCCCCTGAACTACAGCACTAGAGGTCTCTGGCAGAGAATTCTACAAACTTCACCAACTATAAATCCCAGTATTCCCATAGGATGGAGCCACAGCATTTAAAGTTGATAGCTGTGTAGTGTGGATACACCCCTACAGTAGACTCAATGGATCAATGAGAGATATATAAGTGTTGATTTATCATTCTGCAATGTATTTAATGGCTTTAGTCTAGCTGGGATTAGCAACTGGATTTAGGCCATTGTATGTGCATGTTGCTTCCCTGAATTTTTTTTCTACACAAAATACTCCAAGTAGGAGAGTGTCTGGAACAAACTCACACACTAAACTTTTCAACAGCTTATGCATGATTGAAAGGGCCACATAACGCTCTTCAATACCCACCTCTTGCTCTTGCACATCTCTTACTAATTTTAATTGAGATTGTGCAAAAATATTTTTCAGGATTCTGTTCCAAAGCTTATGAGAGCTTCCTGCAGAGCACAGTTCCTACACTGCTGTAAGAACCCTCTAAAGTTGCCTCTAAGGCACAATGGCAAGAGGAAATGGTGTCGAAAGTACATTTGGATGTGGCACATGGAAATCTCTAGATGCCAACTATTACATTTTCCAACATCTTAATCCAGAGTACATAAGTCTCACACTGGGGAAGCTGCCAAGTAAGCTGTTATTACAAAAAGATCCCTATTGACCACTCCAGTCACCATTTGTATCCAGCTTATAGCTTACTATCTAGAGATAAATATATCAGTGGTCACTGGATACAGCAACCAAAGGGCTGAAAGTTAACATGTGCTCCAGGCACCAGAATGATACAGCTGCCACAAGCAATTACCCTCTGGGACAGTAGCAAAGTGACAGGATGGGCCTTTCACTACACTGAGAATGATAATATAAGACTGTGTGCACTCTACAAAAAACAAAACAAAAAAACTAAAATTCTTACCTTCATTCCTTGCCTTCAAACTTTATACCAGAAGCCGAGCACTGTGAATTGCATGAAACATAAAACTGGCATAAAGCAATGCCACTCACCTGTTTGTGTAATTTAGTCTATTTTTGCTATTGCATTTTTAAAAAGTTTTATTTCCAACATTTTAGAAAATAACTACAGGTGAACAGGTATCTAGAATATGAAGATAACAGTATGCTTTTTCCTACCTCCTCAAGTTACTGTGGGAACAAAATACCGTAATCTACATTGGCATTATTACATACATCATGATATTCCACAACTCAGCACATGCCATATATCACAAAAACAGTAATTTCTATTGCTATTTTCTTATTCTTACTCTATTGGTTACTTTAATGATTTGCAAGTTTTCCCAACTATCTGTACCACAAATCTGCTAGAAATCAATATGTATAGTATCATTTAGAATTTCCCCCTTTCCTTCCCTAATTCAAATAAACAACCATTTCACATCTATTTTCTTAACACATATTTTCTTAGCAGCCCAATACCACCACCAAGTGATAAACAAGAAATGCATAGTTCACTATTCTTCTCTATTATTTTCTGTATTGCAAAACTGATTTGATTTTTGACATTCAAATAAGTAAGTTATTGCTATTAACTTTATTTATAAACTCAAAGGAGCAAGTTGAAAGCCCACATTTAAGCTCTGAAAATCTTCAATTGTACACAACTTGAAGCAACTTACAGTCTTCTCACACAGTTCAGGCTCAGGTAGTACAGATTCTCCTTGAGTGATCCCACTCAAACTGCCTTGACTGTCCTAGGGAATTCTGGGGTCTGTAATTTATTCAGGGATTTAGGATTCTGTGCTAGAGAGCTTTAGTGTTACAGTTCTAATTCAGGCAGGCTTTTGGGCAACTGGCTGTGAAATGGGTTTGTTATCAGTTGAGTGCAGTAGTTTCTTTAATGATGTGTTCTTAAATTGGATTTTTAACAGTTTTGCATTGCTTTAAATTGTGCCTTTAATTTCATTCTGTTTTAATCTTTGATTTTGTTTTGTGTTTTATTTGTACTTTTTATTCAATTTTATCATAAGCTACTATAAGTCCCATAGCCAGAAGACAGACAGGATAGGAATCCAAAAGGAAGAAATTGCACATCACTCTGCAGCCACAATATCGCACTTCCATTCATAGTTACAGGTGTGAATAATGTTTTTTCAGCCATTTATCGCTCTTCTGATTCTCCAGTAGGCAGTGGCTGTTTACCCTCAAGTGCATTTCCAAAGCAATGGCTAGTAAGTTGTTGGTTCTCCCTCACACACACCTATCTCTTTAAATATTTATCCATTGCAGACTATCCAGAAATAAATGCTTTTTTTCTTAAAATAAATCCTAGAGTTGTTCAGAAGAGTGGCAGTGTTGATTTCCCCATGCTTACTTTATTCTTTGAGGAAAAGATTGTACATTTGCCCCAGAAAAGATTGTACATTTTTAACCTTTCACAGGACACTATAAATATTCTGCAATCAACTTAACTATTGTCCAGTGGAGGGGAGGAGGAAGCAGGGACATACACCTTGCTCTCTGCTTACCCCGCCCCCCACAGAGAACACTTACATAACCAGCTTTATTGGCAACAGCCATTTTTTCTGTCACTTCTACTAAGCTAGAAGACATTTAAACTTCACATATTGTGACAATCACAAAAATTAGCCCAGCCACATGCTCAGCAAAAATTAAGATACAAGAGTATGACTTAAACTACTTTCAGCTCTTCATTCCAGAAAATCTCAAAAGTAGACAAGTGTATCATCACATCAGAATAGTCCCTAGTTTGCATGACAAATCCTGAACAGCAAATTTCCTGGTGGCTCGCCAAGCTAAGATAAAGCAGTGAAAGCACAACAGAAGTAAATTACAGAACAAGGATTTTTTTTAAAGAACACAAAACAGGTTGTCAAAAAACTGAAGAAAGGCAGCATGCTTTTAGGGGCCCCCTCCCTGGGGGGTTCTATTTTGAGGAACACAACCTGCATACCACAGTCCTATACATACCTACTCATAAGTGTTTTATTGAGCTCTATGGACTTACTCCTTAGTAAGTGGATATAAGATTGTAGCCTTAAAGTTACCATATGCTACAGAAACACGGCCACCTCATATTTTTGTGACCTGAGACAGACCAGCAAACAATGCACCAAGGCAGGGTGCATAGTTAAGATCCAATGCCAATATTTTGACATGGGAGACAGTGAATACCATGAGCATACTCCTCATTCCTGGCATTAAAAAAAACAAAGTACAGATCAATCCCTCTATGTGCAGGGAATATGTTCCAAGGCCCCCTTGGATACCTGAAACCATGGATAATAGAGGACCCTATTTTCAGTGAGACAAACAACAGAAGTTGACCATAAAATCACATTGGAGGACCTAGAAATGCCTTGGGAGAACATATTTTTGAGACTTGAAAGGTGAAATCATGGATGCCGAATCCATGGATACGGGAGTCAATCTGTAAATAATTTTTTTCTGCTCTTTTAAGACACACAGAACCTGCTACCTGAGGCACCTATATCTCACAATGTCAACACATCATAAGTGTGGTGATCTGTCTTTTCAGTAGTATTTATCAGTCCTCCAAGAAGCTCCAGATATTTACAATCACTCCCCACCCATGTTATCATCACAACCATCCTGTGGTGCAGAGTCTCTCTCTGGCTTTTCTTCGCAAACGAAGATTCAGGAAGGACTCATCCCACACTTTCTGCAAGCACGCTGATGATTAAAAAAGCCAATCCGAGATAAACAAGTCCAGTTGCAGAAAGCACAGCAGAGGGTCTCCTTGGGTGATGTTTCTGGGTTGTGAGTCTTTCTGCGTTGTTATTTCTCTTCAAGACTTGTTTGGCGTGAGTTCTCAATAAATCTGCAGCATTGTGGATAGTGTGTCTCCATGTCTCCCGATATGAAGCCAGGGCAGACCATTGTTGGTGATCAATTTGGCCAAGCCTGAGATGTTGTTTCAGGGAATCCTTGTATCACTTTTTTGGAGCGCCCCTCTCACACTGACCCATAGCGAGTTCACCGTAGAATACTATTTTTGGGAGGCAATGGTCCTCCATCCTAGAAACGTGCCCTGCCCAGCGCAGCTGTGTTCTTAGTATCATAGCCTCAATGCTGGTGATCCCTGCTTGCTCAAGGACAGCAACATTCGTCACATAGTCAGTCCAGTGTATATTTAGGATTGTACGTATACAGCACTAATGAAAACGTTGAGGAGTCGTAAATGTTGGTGATAGGTGACCCATGTTTCAGACCCATAAAGGAGAATAGACAGTCCAATGGCTCTATACACACTGATTTTTGTGCTTCGCCTCTGGTGTTTGTTACTCCAGACTCTTTTGTAAAGTCTTCCAAATGCGCTATACGCATTTGCTAATCTGTGATCAATCTCTTTGTCAATCTTGGCATCTGAGGAGATGATGCTTCCCAGGTAGGTGAACTACTGAACGGATTTAAGCACAGATTTGCCTACGGCAATATGGGGATGGTGGTGTTCGTCCTGTGGTGCAGTCTGGTAAAGAACTTCTATTTTCTTCATGTTGACTTCCAGCCCAAACAGCTCTGCAGCTGTTGCAAAGCAGGATGTTAGGATGTGGTGCAGAGTAGGGTGAAAAGAAAGAGCAATCAAAGGTCACTGAATAAACTTTACAGCTGAATAAAACTCTAAATCTGGCTCATGCAATCCTAATCCAGCACTCTCACTGTTACACAATACAATCTCTCAGTGTAACTAACATGCAAGCAAGTAGCTGGCAGTCTTAGCCATGGGAAAATTCATGACATACATCTAATGTCACAGAAGTTGTAGAATCAGTTCTATGAATTACCAGTGTTGGCCAAAAAAAAATGTTAACTCAAAATATCAACCCTAATGTGTGAACCAGACCTCACGTTACATGCCAAAACATTTCATGAGAAAGTACAAAGTGAATATTCATTACATAAGAAGCAGATGTATTCCTACACAGCCAGAAGTTACTTCATGTTTTAAGCATGTTTTCCTACCTTAATTCCATTCCCACAGAGATTCACCAAGAAAAAAAAAATTAGCCAATAAACTTTCCATCAAACAGTTCCAAATTTGATGAGCCAATTTATAGAAACAAAATGCACGTAAGCAGTGCATTACATGCTGGCAACTCTTTTGCTGTTTTAACACTTAGTTCATTAACTCGGGACTTACATTTTAGAAATCTGCAATGCACTCAGCTACCTAGCCTTAAAGCTGCTCTGCTTCTATGACATCACAGCAGGTAAGCCAACCGAGAAATGATACTCCAGCCTTAAGTAACATTATAGCACATTAAGCACTTGGTGCTGGATAATACTTGTAGTCCCTGCTCATTCAATGCATTAGCAGAGTCTAAGAATCGAGAAAATAGGAAGTTTCTTTTGCCAACAACAGAAAGATTAAACCCCATACAGAAAGCATTCAGTCTGAGAACATGCTACAACCCTAGGTCATTCACTCCAGCTCCATGTAAATTATCTTGAACCTCTCAGTTAAGAAGAGATGTTTTAGAATACAAGAACCCTACTTCCTGAAATAATTGGACTGGAAATTCAAGCCCTATGGTATTTTCTCAGAATTATTTTAGAGGTCTACTAAACTACATAGCTGCCCTTCGGAATAGATGCACACACTTAAAAGATTACAACCAATAAGCTACCAAATTATGACAAAGAGTCAAAACTAAAATGATGTGTTGACATGCACATTCTAAAACTAATACCGTATCAGATTCATAGTCACACAGATGGAATACAAAGACAGCACCAGAAAAAGTCACGAAACAATAAGGTTACCATTGGATATTTTCCTCTTGTGTCTAATGTCAGAAATATAGTACTAATTTACAGGAAGCAGAGATCACCAGCACTGAGGCCATGGTACTGAGAACACAGCTGCGCTGGGCAGGGCACATTTCTAGGATGGAGGACCATCGCCTCCCAAAAATACTACTCTACGGTGAACTCACCACGGGTCAGCATAAGAGCGGCGCTCAAAAAAGCGAAACAAGGATTCCCTGAAACAACATCTCAGGCTTGGCCAAATTGATCACCAACAATGGTCCGCCCTGGCCTCACATCAGGAGGCATGGAGACGCACTATCCACAATGCTGCAGCCTTAGTTGAGAACTCACACCAAACAAGTCTTGAAGAGAAACAACAACGCAGAATCACAACCCAGAAACATCACCCAAGGAGACCTTCTGCTGTGCTTTCTGCAACTGGACTTCATAGAATCATAGAATCATAGAATTGCAAAGTTGGAAGAGACCACGAGGGCCATCCCGTCCAACCCCCTGCCATGCAGTCCAACCCCCTGCCACTTGTTTATCTCGGATTGGCCTTTTTAGTCATCAGCGCACTTGCAGAAAGCACGGGATGAGTCCTTCCTGAATCTTCATTTGCGAAGAAAAGCCAGAGAGAAAGAGAGAGAATGTTTTATCACATAGCTAATACTCCTCTAGGCTAGTGTGAAAAGCATCTAAAACACCTTTTTGCATGTACAATCATTTTTATAAACCTAACTATGATTTTCACAAGACTACACAGCTTCTTGAGCTACTTCAGAAACACAAACACACACTACCATGTTTTACCTGAGTCTGCATTTTCAGTTTTCCAGGAGAGGCCTGAACTAAAATTATATACAGGTTTATGTGGGATCGGTACCTGTGACTTCACTCACCTGCAATTGGTGGGGGAGGGTCTCTCTTGGCATTGGGAAGACTACAGAGTCATGTTGGAGCTTGGCATCGGGAGGTCCTCCAGGCCAGAAGTTGGCCAGAGTCATGCCAGATGCCTAGAGAGGCATCCTCTCTAGGCATTTTCTAGGTCCTCCAGTGCAATTCTATGGTCTAATATGGTGCTTTGCTATTATACGCAGTTTAATGTATCTGCAATAAGTCTTAAGACTGGGACTTATCCCCCACATAAACAGGGGTAACCTGTACCCTGGTCACCATCATTCTTTTCAAAGATAAGAAAACAACAACCTTAACAACCAGATACTACCAAGAACCCTGAAATGCCAAAGCACATAAACCTTTATTGTGGAAACAGCTTTTATGGGCTAGAGCTCATTTTTGGTCATATATATGGAGCATCCTCCCCTGTTGGCAGGTTCTCTAAAGCAGCATTAACACCTTGCTTCTCTTCCAGGCCTTTAGCCACAACTCCATTAACTTTTGACCACAGTGCCAGATATAATCAAAGCTCTATCCTAGCAACAAGATGGCAGTGAATGGAACACATTTCTTTTTCCTTCCCATCTGGAACAACAGCTCAGAATGAGTTTTAACACATTTCCCCATAAACCAACTGGAGATTCTAACCAAGCCTGCTTTTCACTATCTCTCAGCAGAGATGCAGCACATCTTCTCTGGTTGTGCACAGATGTGCATCCATGCCTCTGTTAACAGGGAAGAGACTTCCTTTATGTAACATGCTGATCGTAAAGAGCAATAGCAGTCAGAAATAGTTCAGAGTGATTCTCCTATTGACCCACTTACCCTATGGTTCATATCAAAGGCTACTCACTCAACTGCTGCCAGTAAACCCAATAGCCAGTCAATACTGGTATTATACTCACCTGAACAGCCCACTCCATCCTTCCTCAAAGCCTTTTATTACACAGAATCACATATGGCAAAATGCTTGGGTGGGGGGGAAGCATTCAAAGCAGATCCAAACAGGCAATGGAAACAGCACTGTGATGTAATAATCACACAGTGATGTAATAATCAAGCCAAACAATACAGTTCCAACTACCATATCATGGACATGGAAACAATTTAAAAGGTCAGGAAACGTAACAGGATGAGATCGTCATACAGAGACAGTTTCAAGCAAATGCATATCCTAATCCCGAAAAATCCTACAGAGTTTGGGTGGTGCTTTTGGGGGGAAGGGGGTTGCAGTAGCTAAGTACAGCCTTCTCTCCCCCCCCCCCTCTACTATTGTTTCTGCTGCATTAAGAAGAGTCCACCATAACAGACCCACTTCATACCTAGAAGTCTCCCTTTCAAACCACCTGGTTCCCTAGGAGGATCTCGGTGCTTTGCCAATCCGACTGGGGGGAAATGTCATCAGCTTCATCGCAACAATAGAGACAACTGGGGGAAAGGAGGCAGGAAGGCGGGGAGGGTCACCACACACCTGACAAACTAGACCTATTTGGGTTAACAGGAGAGAACTGAAACCCCATTGTTGTATTTCGCTTTTTTTTAATGAGAGAGATAGACTGGGAAAGCAACACTGAAAGCTTAAGGATCCCCAAGAGAATTTTAAAAATAAAAAATAAAAAATGGTCTAGAAGGTCTGGGACGTTCATTGTAGCACTCGTCCCCCCCCCCTTTGCAAAAGCACACAAAAGACACACAACACAAATCCTGGTAAGAGATGATTGACTATTTAACCCTCTAAAAGCCGATATGCCTGGTGTTTTATTTTCCTGCTCGACTGATTGCTGGGCGCAGGATTCCAACCCCCACCAGTTCCACGAATAAAATCATAATTAACATTAATTTTTATTATAAATTATTATTACTGATTCGACTCACCCAGAAAATGACATTGAAGCCAAATATGAAATACTTGATGCAACAACTGACTTCAGGACCCTTGTAATGCTTCCCGGACATCCTTGGGGTTCATGAAGACACTTTACTTGCAGCCACAGCTTGGAGGGGGGGAGGAATTAGGGGGACTGGGAAGAACTGAGGGGGTGAGAGGAATTGAGGGGGGCTGAGAGGGGGGCTGAGAGGAATTGAGGGGAGCTGAGAGGAATTGAGGGGAGCTGAGAGGAATTGGGGGGGGCTGAGAGGGGGGCTGAGAGGAATTGAGGGAGTGAGAGGAATTAGGGGGCTGCGAGAGGGGGTGAGAGGAATTGGGGGGCTGAGAGAGGGGCTGAGAGGAATTGAGGGGGGCTGAGAGGGGGGCTGAGAGGAACTGAGGGGGTGAAAGGAGTTGGGGGGCTGCGAGAGGGGGTGAGAGGAATTGGGGGGCTGAAAGGGGGGCTGAGAGGAATTGAGGGGGTGAGAGGAATTTGGGGCTGAGAGAGGGGCTGAGAGGAACTGAGGGGGTGAGAGGAATTGAGGGAGTGAGAGGAATTGGGGGGGCTGAGAGGAATTGGGGGCTGAGAGGAATTGGGGGCTGAGAGGAATTGGGGGGGTTGAGAGGAATAGAGGGGGGTGAGAGGAACTAGGGGGGCTGAGAGGGATAAAGCGGGGAGGCTAGAGGGAAGTCTGGAAAGGAAGAGGAGGGGGCGAGGCGGGAGAAGCAGCAGCAGCAGCAACGACAACGACAACAGCGGCAGATAAAGGCTGCAGGGGAGCCCAGACGAGGCAACCAGCTCGGGATTGCCTGGCGAGGGTTGAGCGAGGTAACAGCAGGCAGCTCCCGCCCTCCCTCGCCTCAGGGCTGCACCGAGAAGCGAGCAGGCAGCATCCGCCGCTGGGAGTCCCTCCGGGGAAGCGAGCCAGGCAACCCACGGCGCCGCCGCCGCCGTCGCCACTGCTGCTGCCGCCACCCCCTGCCTGCGCGCATCGAGCTGGCCACGGAACCCGCCCCCGCACTCCGCCAGCCGCCGCCGCCGCCGCCGCCGCCTCCTCGCTCACGGCGGGATCTCGCCCGCGCTTCCTTCCTCCCTTCCTTCCCCGAGGGGGAGAACGATGCTTCTGGGTCGCCTCAGGCAGCTCCCTCCCCTCCCTCCCGCTTCCTTTGACACCGCGGGAGGGCGGAGCCTCCGCTGAAAGGGGAGGAGCCGGGGGCGGAGCTGCGATCTCGCAGGCGCCAAGAAGGACGACGACAAGGGGGCGGGGCTGTGGTTGGTGGAAAAGGCGGGGCGAAACACGGGACTGGCTGGGGTTGTTTTAATTGAGCGGTGTGCTGTCCAATCCGGGGTAGAGGAACCTGGTGCGGCTTGTTACGGCGGCAGGGAGTGGAGGGTCTTCTCCAGTCGGCTCTTCACAGTCGCAGGGGGTGGAGGTGGCTGTAGGGTCTTTCCTTTCCTTCAGGCTTAGGTTTTGGGAGGTTGTTTTGTTTGTTTTTAGTTAATTTAAGGGCCCCTTAGCCTAAAAATCCAATTGATAGTCCCATGAGGACTCACTGAATCAATTGTGTGTGTGTGCCTTCAATTTGTCTGTGGATGTATTTATTTTTTTAAATTATTATTTTTATTGAATTATTGACATACTCACTTTGGGAGGTGGTCTTGTTTGTTTTACTTAATTTGAGGACTCTTTGGCCTAAAAATCCAATTGATAGTTCCATGAGGACCCGTTGACTCAATTGTGTGTGTGTGTGTGTGTGTCCTTCAGTTTGCCTGTGAGTTTATTTATTTTTAATTATTTAACTAAATTCATTTAGTTATTTAATTATTTTAATTCTCTGAAGATGCCAGCCACAGATGCAGGCAAAACTTCAGGAATAAACTCTTCCAGAACATGGCCATGAAAGCCTTCGACGTCACATATTTTAAATTATTTTTATTGAGTTATTGTCATATTAAAAAACATAGAAGAAATACATATATACAGTATATACAAACAGTTTGACAGCATATAATATCTACTTACACAATCACTTACAACATAACAATTTACTTTATCATGACATAAACAACCATTTTACATAAGTACTGTACATACAACAAAAACTAAAATTACTTCCAATCTCCATCTGATTTCAAATACCATTTTCTATTTCTTTCCTTACCTATTGGCAAATGGCATTCTAATTGAATTAATATGTTCAATTAGAACTCTTAATAGTTTTCCTCCCTATAATTATGTATTTTTCTTGAATTTCACAATATTTTTGTAGGCAAGAAATATTCAGAGGGGGTTTGCCATTGTCTTCCTCTGAAATATAGCCTCCAGCTCCTTGAATCATTAGCTGAGTTATAAATGTGGACCACCTCCCTTATAAATTTAGATCCGCCAATGTTAAGGAAGGGTTCTTCAAACTTGCGAATAAATTATATTTAACTCGAGTACACTTATCTAGGATTACTAAGAAGATATCGCCCAAATGTTGGAGAGGCTGTAAAAATTCGGGATTTTATAAGCACATGTGGCTTGATTGTATTAAGACACAGAAGTTCTGGACTGCCATTTTGCATCAAATTTCTCAGATCACTGTAGTTTATTGTATTTTGA
Organism: Gambelia wislizenii; assembly: GCA_030847615.1. NCBI lineage: Eukaryota > Metazoa > Chordata > Lepidosauria > Squamata > Crotaphytidae > Gambelia > Gambelia wislizenii. Next base: position 30,489,543 of record JAUMIR010000005.1, read on the forward strand.
TGATGTAATATTTATATGTTTTGTTACAAAATCTTTAATAAAAGACTAAATTTTAAAAAATTAATTTATACATTTCCTATTTGTCCAGTGGGGGCCCATTCACACCATGTAGGTATAGTGTTGTTATTCCACTTTAACTGCTATGGTTCAGGGAAGGGCATTTATTTATTTATTTATTTATTATATTAATTTAATTTTATTTATATGCCACCTTTCTCCCAGAATGGGACCCATTTAGAATACCCTAAAGCAGTGGTTCTTAATCTGTGGTCCAGGGACCCCCAGAGGGCCTCAGTGTCCTCACAGGGGGTCCTCAAAGGCTTGAAGGCTGCTTGGCCCACCTCTTGCCAGCAGTGGAGTGGCCACATGACAGGAGCCAAGGCAATGGCTGGTTGGCTGGCAAGCTGGCTGGCTGGGTCTTCACATTGCCATTCAATCCACTCCAGCCATAAGCTTAAAAGAAGAAGCAGGAGAAAAGTCTTCTCTCCCCATCCAGTGCCTCTGAAGGAAGATTTAATGGATGGTACAATTGTATTATTATTATTGAGTATTATTATAAAGTTTTTAAATCTTGAGTTAAGTCTAGGGGGTCTGCAGCAACAAAAGATATTTAAAGGGGGACCCTGGCAAAGAAAAGGTTAAGAGCCACTGCCCTGAAGCTATATATCCTAAATTCACCAGAGCCCATCTGATCTTCAAAGCAAAGCAGGGTCAGCCCTGGTTGGTACTTAGATGAGAGCCAACCAGCAAACACCAGGTGCTGTAGGCTGCATTTTAGAGGGAAGAACTGGCCAAACCACCTCCAAGTATTCTTTGCTTAAGAAAACCCTATGAAATTCATGGGGTCACCATAAGTCAACAGGCAGCTTGAAGGCACATACACATAGACAAACTTCTCAACCAGAGAGCTCTAGTGGCTCAACAGACTGCAAGTTTCCATAGGATGTTGCCATGACAGTTAAAGTGGAATAATAGCACTATAATTGTGCAGTGTGAGTGGACCATGATGTCTGTTTTAGTGAAGACTAGAAATTGGATTTAGCCCTTTTAGATAAATATTGGTGGTTTAATATTCAAGCTGCAGCTAGGTATGCATAGTTACATAGTGGAAGTAGATCAGAGTGAAATAGGATGCAGAAAATGAAAGTGTGTTACTGTACTAGTAATTTTCATGTTATTGCAAACAAATGAATGGCCAGTGAATGCACTACAAAAACATTTAATAAACAAGGTCAAACAAAGCCAAGCATGAGAAATTACATTTGTTTTAATTTAACTGTTAAACATTTTTGTAGTGTATTTGCTGGAAACTACACTGTCTGTTTAGAAGACTGGAGATATGGACATTGCATCACGAATAAATTGCTTTATGAACAATTTTTACAGTATTTTCTGCGTCCTACATTACTGTTACCCCACATCCCCAGCCATGTAATTGCATATTTACTTAAGGCTTGGATATCATACTCTCTGCATCTGTGAAATTGGACTGTAATCCACAAAAACTCATGCTAAAATAAACCAATTTTAAAACTATCTCAGTGATTCTCAGCCACGGGTATGCCATGTTTTGGGGCTTCAACTTCCAGAAGCACCAGCAGGTGGCCAATGATAGGGATTCTGCAAATTTCATTCCAAAACATGGAGGACCAACGATGAAGTACTGTTGTTTTAACTGACTTACAGGAGTGATGATGATTGGACTTTATCTCACCCTGCCACCACCTTGGAATAAATTTACAGGGCACTTTCTGATACTAATTACTGTATAGATGGCTTATTTGGACTTACTACTGGGTAGACATGTAAGATACCACCTTTAAAAGTTGGACTGCCCCCTCCACCACAATATTGGTGGAGGTCAAGGTCCCACCAACCATAGCCAGCCTCGCATGAGACATGAGTTCAGCCACAACTCTGAAAGATTAAAAGCACTACATAATGGTAGTGGGAACTGATTGTATATTAGAATTTATCTATCTATCTAACTAACTAACTCTTGGGTATGTTACACAACCAATCCCCTCACTCCCTTCACTCACTCAGCCACTCACCACTGACATGTAAAACAATGCAATATTTTTCCTAAAATAATAGTGCATAGCTGAACTGCGTGTTATGCTAGGTATATCTAGTGTGTGAGAGAGAGATCGAGAGAGAGATATTCTGATTCTTAAGGGCTGAAGGAGGGACTGAACAGGAGATTGGCTTTGAGCTTAAAAGAGACCTCAGCTTGTTCTACTATTGGTATTTTACCTCTTTATTACATGTGTTTATAAAGTCTTTGGAGAAAGAAAATGCACAAGACATTATAATTAGGACTAATATTGTTTAGGCCTTAGTTAAGCTGAAGTTAGTTCTGTTGCCTATGTGTGCCAGCCTGAAGAATTTTAATTCAGAAGCCAGTCCTCTCTGATTTAACACCCATCCCATCCTATCCCCACCACACACATTCACACACATGTAAGCCATAATCCTGATTTATTGTAGCTGCATTGGAAATTCAGTATGTGTACAGCATTTTTTTCCTCAGTAACCATTATCTCATGGACTGTTCCAACAACCACATAAGGTAGGCTAGTACTATTATTGTCCATATTGCAGCTGAAGGTGTTTAAGCTGTGACTAATAAGCTTGTTCAGTTAAAAATTTCAGATGTACATTTCCTGTAGTATTAACTATATTTTTGTTTTTTGTTGGATTGAAACTATTGGTAAAGGTGGCTACAGATTTTAGATAGTTGTCCTAGGCTAATCCATAGGTTCACCGTGGCTCAGCTGAGATATCCTCCTCTCTCAGAACCCATTCTATGACCTAAACCCTATGCCAACATCATAGCCTTTGGAGTACAGGCAATGCTGCTCGCATGTGGAATCTATATAAAGTTGCTCTTCCACATAGTAGTGAGTTGGTTCTGTGCAACGGATCACCACTTTTATGGGATACTTTCTACCTTACTACTGCAATGTGCAAAAAACTCAAAAGTGTCTTACCAAAAACTGTGTTGCAGGTAGCAACTAGAGAAAGGGCCTCTTCTGTGGTGGCAGTAATTCTGTAGAATGCTCTCCCAAGAGGGGTGCAATTGACGCCTACATTATGGACATTGATATTCCTGGTGAAGATTTTTTTTATTTCCCCACTGAAACTGTTTCAGTGTTTGCTCTTTTACCCTGCTGTTGGTTGATGTTATAGACTGAAATGTTTTATTTTCCGATATTGATTTTATCTTGCTTTTATATTATCATCAGTCATTGTATTATAGCATTGTGTTTAATATTTTATTACAAATTTTATTACAAATTGCAAACCAACTGGAGCGCTACAGTTGGCAGGCAGTTTAAATATGTATTACATTTTTAACACATTTTTAAAAGAAATGACTGAGCCCTGTACAGCTTGGGTCCAGGTTATCTGTAGAACTAGATGAGGCTGCTCAAGTTTTGTGATAGATATTCATGGCACCGCCATCACAGGTACATTTTGTAGGAAGAAGGGAGAGGTCTCCTTAATGGTTGCTCCCAGACTCTGGAACTCTCTTGCTATAGACCGTACACTCCATGCTGTCCTTCTGGTGGCAGGCAAAGACTTACTGTACTTTGTTTGTTTGTTTGTTTGTTTCAAACAGACCTTTGGGAACTGACTGCTCATGAGGAAGGGGCTTATAATAATGTGTTGTATTGTCTGTATTTGTTGGGTAAATGGCTTTTAAACTGCTTGTAATTCGGTTTACATAGAATCTTAGAGTTGAAAGAGATCACAAGAGCTCCTGCCACACAGGAATGCACTCCTGAAAGATGTCCATCCAGCCTCTGTTTTAAAACCTCCACAGATGGAGAGTCTATAGCATTACAACAGCATTGAGAAGGAATGTAAAGCATCTAACTAAAAATAATAGAAAGTTTTAAAAACAGTATATTTTAAAAGTAGTACAACACCCTCTTAAAAGTTCTTTCCTTTAAAGCTTTCAGTTATGAAATGTTGAAGAGCATGTGTAACTGTTTCCCCACTACCACTCATCTTGAAATATGAGCAAACACCATTAGCAGTCACACAGACAAAACCAGAACAATGTACCCATACAAACACGTACACAGGAATCCTGCTTGGTCCCAAAGTCCAGCTGTGCCAGTGAAAACCAATGGCCCTTGCACTTTTGGATCAACTGTGTCATGGGGTGCTCTTGGCATCCCGTACTTGGTCTGTAAAGATGCAAAAACCTGCTGGTGTTGCAATATGCTGTGCTCCAGATAGCTGCAACAGGCTTCAGGAGTTCCTTCAGAAATCAAGACCTGATTCAGTTAGTCAGAATGGCAAAACCTGACCCTAGATGCTGGGACGGAGCCACATCTCACTTCCTTCTGCAGCACAATCTTGGCTTTCAGAGCATCTGATTCCCAAAGGAGTCCAAGCACTGGATGTGTGTGTGGCTGTATTGTTTAATTATATTTTAACCTCTGTATGTTTTAGTGGTGTGAACTTTTATTTGTATCTATTTTAAATGTTATAAGCTGCCTTAAGTTCCAGCGCTGGGGAAAATGCAGGATATAAGTAAATAAAATAATAATAATAGTAATAATAACTGTCCATCATGTGATAAGTCATATTTTATGTACCAACGTAAAGCATCCTCTACTTCATGTGCTACCCCTAATGTGTCTAAAACAGTCCTGAATGAACTGTTTTCAAGACACAGCCAGCCTTGCAGTCCTAAACACATTTACTCAAAAGTAAACCCCAAAAAATTCTGTGAGATATACAGTACTCCATAATAAATGTATTTAGGACTGTGGCGGTGGAGGTAGTGATGTGCCTTCAAGCTATTTCTGATTCAGGGTGACTTTAAGGTGAACCTATCATGGGGTTTTCTTGGCACGATTGGTACAGAGGGGGATTTGCGCTCCTCCAAGGCTGACAGATGTCCCTTGCCGAAGGTCACCTAGTGGGATAACACTATGGCTAAGTGTTATCATAGAATCACAGTTGGAAGGGCCATCCAGTCCAACCCCCTGCTATGCAGGAATAAACAATCAAAGCATTCCCAACAGATGGCCATCCAGCCTCTGTTTAAAAATCTCCAAAGAAGGAGACTCCACCAGACGTTCCACAGCCCAACAGCTCTTACTGTCAGGAAGTTCTTCCTAATGTTTAGGTGGAATCTCTTTCCCATCTAAACATTAGGAATTCAACTCCCAGAGTCCAATATTCAAACCACTACATCACACTGGCTCTATATTGAAGCCCTTGATGGAAGTGGAAATCTTTTCCAAGAGATCATTGGTATTAATTTAGCAAATACCAATAATTAATGAAAACTGTGCTGCAGTGCAATCTACAAACCAATCAATTGTTATGTTCTCAGCTATTATCTCACTCCAGTTTATCATGTAACTACTTTCAAAACTAATTACTGTATTTAATTACATTGTTTACTTCTGGACTTGCTTATTCAAGTTCAGTAAGCTTGTGTCCCATCCTAGAAGAAAGGCAGGATAGAAATTAGAATATATACATTGTACAATAAAAGCAGAATCAGTTTCGTTGCTGGCTGTGTACAGCACCAGTACTTCCCATCTGGTCTTGCTTCTTAACATCAGATGAAAGGAGAAAAAAACTATCCAAAACTTACATGGTAAAAATAAATCTTTGCCTAATTAGTGCACAGCAAAGATTCTGTTTGCATGACTACAACCTGTTTTAACTAGGAGTCTCCATTTTGTTCTCTTTGATCTACTGCTGGAACTATCTGTACTGTTTAACCTTTTATTCAACACCGTGTACCCAGAAATGACACAGTCACTGCCTGCTATGAGGTCTTACAATCTTATTCAAACAGGCCAGTAGTGAAAGGAAATGTCTCAGGGATTGGTAGCAAAAAGCCACAGAGACAATAAGGTTATGCAGATTCAGGAAAGCTTTGTCCGGCTGTGCTTGATGAAGAAAACTGTTAATTAATATTAGCCATTACTATTTAGTAACATTATTGCTCAATATACTATTCTGTCAGAGATTTAAGAACATAAAAGAACCTGTCTACATTAGGCCAAATGCTTCAGGGATAGGAATTATGTGGCCCTCCAAATATTGTTGGGACTTCCAACTCACAGCAGTCCTAGCCAGCATCACAAGTAGTGAGGAATGCTGGGAACTGCAGTCCAACAACATCTGGAGAGCTATATGATTCTGAATCTTGGCCTGTCTAGTTCAGGATTCTGTTTTCACAGGTACCAGAGATATGCTTATGGCAAGCCCACAAGCATAACATGAGTGGAAAAGCACTGTTGAACTCATGTTCCCCTGTGCCTTGCACCCAGAAGTTTATAATTACAGGAGGCTAGACTAGCCTCACTCTGCTCTCTGCAAGTAAAACAAATAAACAAACTTTTGAATTAAACAGGATTTTGATGACTACCAGGCCATGATAAAGGCTTTTAATGGGACCTGTGTGCTGCAGTTTTAAATTATAGGTGTTTATAGATGGTAGCTAGTTTAATTGGTTTTTTAACATTTGTATTGTCAGGTTTTTAGTTATATCTTTTTTAAACCTTGTAAGCTCCTTAGGTTGTGAGAAAGGCAAGATATAAATTAAAGAAACAAATACAATAAATAATAAATACAGGTGTGCCTCAATTAACCAAGTAGATGTTTTTCTGGGCATTGCTTCTTTGACAGAAAATTAGGTACCAAAGGCAAAAGTAACAGAAAAAATAGAGATAGGTTCCAACACCACAAAAAGAACAGTTCACTGTTTTATTCTCTTTTTAAAGGTGTGCTAAAAATATGTGTGTGTGAAATAAAGTGTTTCCAGGATCTGGTGAACAGTCTATAGTAGCTGCTTTAAAGCAGCCTGCAGTTCAAAGGGACAAGAACACACAGGTGCATGACATTTTCAAGGCAATGTTCAAGATTCCCCCCTCACTCTGAGGACCAAGAAATGACACCTGTCTGTCACCATTTTGTTTAGCTTCCCACACACTCTAGCACGCATGTAAGGTGCAGCAAAGAAGGAAAATCAGCTGCTGGTAGTGGATTTTGCCTTGTCCCTCTGAGCCAAGCAGGAAGCAATGGCAACAATAATAAGGAGGAGGAGCATTAGCTGTAGTTGCCCCTTGGTGAGCACAGATGCCAAAAGCTCCCACTCCTAAAGTATTACAACTTAGACTCTTGCTCTTACATGCCCTCCAACATTTCACAGATGGAAACTAGCACATGTGCGGCGAAGACCATCAGAACGTGGTCAAGATGTCAAAAGTTAATGAGGAAGAACACACAAGCTAAGAGAGGCTGCAGAAGTTTTCTTTTGCCTAAGCCTACTGGGAAGGGGAAAATTCTGCCCACTGTGTTGAGTGCAAAATTCTTTTGTACTTTGAATTGAAGTTTGGAGCTATTGAAGTAAGCTGGAGTCAAAGGAAGGAAGTGGAAATAAGGGAGTGGGGATGGACATTTTTAAAGCAGCTGAAAAAGTGGGACAATTAATCGGACTGTCCCTGTCAAATCAGGACAGCTGGTGGGTATGCTCGTATAAGGGGGGCCTCTGTGTTGCCTCACTTACATCGTAATGCAGTTAGCCAGTCTTGCAAGATTTGAGCCCTCTCTTGCTCTTCCTGCTGAGGTTCCCTGGATATCTGTCCCAAAGTCCAGCCCTTATGTCACTACTGAGCTCCTCTGGGAGCAGCAAAAGAAGGAGGTACAGTGCTTTTCAGAAGTATTCAACCCCCTCCCCTTTGACTTTTTCACATTTTGTGGAAAGGATTTAATTGGCATTGTTACCACATGTTATACTGTATACAAGATACTCCACACTGTGAAGGTATAAAATATTTTTTACTGTGACACAAAAGTAAACAAAAGCAAATTGGCACTTTTGTTTCCTCCTGCATACATAACTGAAAATACTATTACCTTATTCAAGTTTTTTTTTTAAGGGTGGGCTACTCCTTAGCCTTTGCAACTTATAGCTCCTCCCCAGTTCCCACTGTCTGTCTCTTTCTGAACCCAACTAGTAAGTACATCCCCTTCCTTAGTGTTTTCACACTGTTTGGGCCAAACCAGCAATTCATAGCTATTACACCAGAATATCCAGTGGTGAGGAATGCTGCAAGTTGCAATCCAATAACACCTGGAGGAGCACATGATTCCTACTCTTGCCCGTGGCTTTTGGGGCATGGGTGAGTAATGCACAGCCCAGCGCTGTTTTGTGGCCCCCTGGTTTGAGGGGATGAACGGAAAAATATAGCCCCAGATATGTTTCCTAAGAGCCTGGGAGCAATTTTGCTGCATGTTCTTCCTCCCCTTGGCCATTTTAGGCCCAGGAGAAACTTTTTTCTATTAGGAAGTGACCAGGAAGTCAACTCCAAATCACTTCCTGTTGGAATAAGAGGTGTCTTCTGGGCCTAACATGACCCAGACAGGGCTAAAAACAGGGTGAAATTGTTCCCCATGCCTGGGCCTAATTGGCACATGGAAAGGGTGGGGCAGGAAAAAATGGAAGAGTGCAAGAGAGCATATGGCCCTTCAAGGTCCAGTGGGAGAACAACACAGCCCTCTAACCATCAACAGTTGTCCACTCCTGCTGTAGTGGGATCACTGAAAAGTCTTTCATAACAGCTTTGCACCGCACTGGCAATTTCATTTAAGTCTATTTAAATTCTTCAAAGCACTTCAAATAAATTGATTGGTTCAGAAAAATCTCTTAACATTTGGATTAACATATGCTTCTTCCTTACAGACCAGAAGGTTCACCACGGTCTTTGTGGTTTGCAGCACCCACAGTGTGTTCTTCCGTGTGAGCCCAGATCAGACAGGGATTACTCATCCTGATGCACCAAGCATTGTTTGGCTATTTGGACAACATCCACAGGAAAATAGAGTCATGTCTCCTAGTGCTCAATGGATAGCTGTTTTATTCTGGAAAAAGCCCAACATGTTTCAGCCTCCAGATATAGATAGATAGATAGATAGATAGATAGATAGATAGATGTTCTTTAGGGGCTACATAAAACCTAAAAATAAATACAAATATAAAATTTAAAAGACAACACATAATTATATAAAGAGGCATACATAATATATAATAATATACAGTATACATCATTCTAATAATTATACATTGCTTAATCCCTGTACATACCAAAATGGAATCTTAATGCAAAAATTTCAAAAGCTGAGTATCTCATTGCATTTGCTGGACAGAAAAACACATTAACTAATAAGCTCTAGGTTTTTTTACTCTGGCAGATGGTTGCGGGGAAAGGGGGAAGTGGGGAGTGAAATAGCCTTCAAGGACGTATCACCTAATGGCTAGAAAAAGTTCTGAGTGAATTTACGAAAGTGGAAGGAAGTCAAGCTCTTCATTTATTCCTCCATGAACCAAAGATTTTATAAAATACAGTAAGATCCCCGTATCCACTGATTCATTATCCATGGGACACAAAACAGCACACCTACCATAGAGTCCCTCCTTGCCATTTTCTAGGTCCTCCAAGGCAACTCTATGGTATTTTAAACTGGAAGCCCTATTATTTTCAATGCCATTTGCTATTATCCACATGGTTTTCAGTATCTATACCCCCCCCCAGAACTAATCCCCAGCAGATATGGGGGTTCTACTGTATGGTCAGCTTCTTTCTTTAATAGTCTTCTCATTATTATTTGTTTTTTCTATAGCCCAAAATCTATGGTCTGTTGCAGGATGAGTTTCAGGATGATGGTACTCCAAAAAATGACTTAATATGGGAGTGCTGGGCAAGTTCTGAAATCCCAGAACTTGATGCTAAGGATCTACTCTTGTATTTACATGTAAGGGGACACAAGATTGATCCGGGAAAGATCCAGTGGGTGTTTCAGAGTCCAGTATTTGGATTTCATCTTGACAAACAAAGGCAGACAAATTGACCCTAACGAAATACAAGTACAGTAACTGTCAAATGTCTCCTGCCCATGACCAAGAAACAATTGTGGGGTTTTTTTGGGCTTAACTGGCTTCTGCAGACCATGGGATGTGGGAAAGTTTTAAAACCTCTACATGCCTTGACCCCAAAAGCAGCTCCAGCCCCCACAGAATGGACTGGGGATGGTGAGCAGTCTTTCCAGATTCTCAAAGACAAGAGTGGGAACATCTCTATTGCTGAAACCTCCTAATTATGAAAAGCCTTTTCACCTGTTTGCGTATGAACAACTGGGGGTAGCTAGTGGTGTGCTAACTCAGCAGTGGGGACCCTACCACTATCTAGTTGCCTTTTATTCTCAAAATATTAACACGGTGGCCCAGCGAACCCCTTCTTGCACTCAGACTCTGACATCAGGCCCTCTATTACAGTTGTCCCTCCGTATCCACGGATTTGGTATCCACACATTTAAGTATTCACGGCTTGAAAATATTCTTTAAAAAACGATGTCATCTTATATAAGGGACATCATTTTGCTATGCCATTGCATATAATGGGACTTGAGTATTCATGGATTTTGGTATCCACAGGGGTCCTGGAACCAAACCCCAGCAAATATGAAGGGACAACTGTACTTACAAAGGCAAAGACCCTTACTCTGGGTCATGAAACCACTATTTGGACTCCACATGAATTAACTGCTTAAATTAATTAAAGAAGGGCACTATGCAAGTTTTATCAGCACATTGAAAGCAACAGCTGGAGGCGGAACTCCTGGCCGATCCAAATTTTACCGTCTCCTCACAGGGGCACCTGCTTTCTTTTTTCTTATATTTGAAAAGTGTTCTCCTATGTGATTTTTGAAAGGTCTTGTTGTCTTTCCCACATAGATCTTAGGACACTTGCATTGTATGGCATAGATGACAAAACGGCTATTGAAAGTGGTGAAGAGGGCCATATGAACCTCTGTTTGTTAGTGTGTTTTGTAAATTCAGTCATTTTGGAGGTATACCCGCAATAGACACAATGGCCACAGGGGTGGTGTCCTGTGGGTCTGGTTACACCCATCAGAGTGTTCATGGATGTTTGTATATGTTCCCTCAAATTGCTATTCACCAAAATGTATGCATCTTCTGAAGAAGGCCATTCTAATATATACAGGCTAAAATGCACTGGGCTTTTTCCAAAGTAAAATAGCCATCCATTGAGCACTTGGAGATGTGTCTCTTTTTCCCTCTGGATTCTATTGGGTGCTCTGCAGTTTTGTCACTTTTTGTTTGGACACCATGCCAACAGCTCCATTGTGTCTGGACTCCATCAGCCAGTGAGAGCCCCTCTCTCCTCTCCAACTGCCACTGCTATGGCCTCTGAGGGAGAAAAGAACAGCCAGCCATAGCTCCATTTTGCCTGGGTCCAAGCAGCTGGTGAGAGCCCCTCCCTCCATTGCAACTGCCATTGTGTTGCTATCTCTGAGGGGGAAGAAGAACAATTAGGATATGCCCTATTTCATTCCCATCCCATCTCTTTTTCCTTGTGTGTCATATCTCATTCAGGTTATAAATCTGTGGGCAGGAGAACCATCAAAGCAATTAATTGCAAGCCACTCCAGGAAACTTTGTGGTTGAAGAGCGGGATATAAATACTCTAAACCATTGGTGTCCAACGTGTGGCCCTCCAGGTGTTTTGGACTCCAACTCCCAGAAGCCTGAACCAGCTGGTCCAGTAGTCAGGAATTCTGTGAGCTGTAGTCCAAAACACCTAGAGGGCCTCAGGTTGGACAGCACTGCTATAAACAAACCCTTTCTCTCACCAGCCATTACTGCAACCTTGAAAAGTATATTAGTTTTTTGGTGTTTTTTTGTCATATGTATTTCATTCCTTTAACTCTACACTTCTGTTTCTTGCTGTTCATTTTGTGTTTTCCCTCTCCAGTAACAGGAAAGTCACTTGCTGCTGGGAGGAAAAAACATCACCAAGGACTTGATTACACTAGCGATAAAATCCAAATCACCCTGAGTCTAGCCCGATAATGCCACACAACGTACAGCATTATCCCCAAATCTGATGCAACAGTGCCTCACGATTTATGGCCCTATCTGAACCAGATTTGGGGAATACCACATAAAACCCAGGTTTGAAAGACTCTCAATTTTCTCTGGAGTTTCCTGGAAACTCTGGAGAAAACTGTAGTGTGGACAAAGGATCTGCACTGGGTTCAGAAGGTGGAGAGGCAGGACAAGCTGCCAGCTCTGCCTTCCCAGAGCACAGTCACTCATTCACTATGCACCGGGAAGGCAGAGCCAGTGGTAGTGGAATGGAGGAAGGGAGGAAATGGTGATGCCTGTTCTCTTGCGCTGGGTGTAGTAATTCCCTCTGACCCCCAGAACCATTGGAAGGAGGGCTACCTTCCCAGATTACGGCCACTCGTTATGAGGTCAGAGGGAGCGGCTGTGCTGGGCAGAGTTGTTCCCTCTGACACTCAGGACGCGGGGGGTGCCTTCCCAGAGTACAGCTGCCAGTTATGAGGTCAGAGGGAGCACCTGCACCGAGCTGACTCTGCACCAGAAAAAGCAAACCATGGGTCTGAAGGCAGAACAGGCAGCTTACTTGCAACAGCATCATGGTCGCACATTCTGCCTTCAGACTGGCCAAGTCCCACTGGCAGTTTACTTTTCTGGTGCCAGCAAACCACTAGTGGGACTTGCCCAGTCTGAAAGCATAACGTGTGACCGCCTCACCATCACAAATAAGATGTCTACTAGGGCTTTGATTTTCCCGGAGCTCAGAGGTCAGAGTCAAATGCAGATTCAGGCTTTGGCAAGTGTGGTAATGAAATCTGGGTCAGAATAGTCCAAATTTCATGTGCCACAGCTCCGTGCCAAAGTAATTGTATCCAATCTGGATTCCCCCCCCCCATGTAGTCATGCCCTAAGTTAGCCTTACCACTATACCCTACAGAGAAAGATGCTATATGAAAACTATGTCTTGGATCTATAACATGACTCAACTTCTCTTTAGCAATGGATTACCACAAAAAGCAAAAGAGCAAAGCATTTTAAAGAAAGTAAAGGCCATTGCCTCATGGCCAGAACCATGACCTGTCACTGAACTTTGACCTTCAGAAATGCAGGTTCAATAAGTGACAACCTAATAGAACACACTGATTGCCAAAGCCTATTTTTACAGAAGAATTAGGGGTATTAATGCAGAGCTTCAGGAAAGTTTAATGGAATTATTCCTGTAGTCATTGTCTTTGATTCTTTGGTAATTAGTGAATAGTAGAAGAACTGTGACTTTTGTAATTAAAAAGTGGAGGGTATTATTACCCCATAAATGTACATTCTTTTACAACTTTTTAACAATCACACTTTCCCTTGTCTCTCTCTGGCTTTTCTTCGCAAACGAAGATTCAGGAAGAACTCATCCCGTGCTTTCTGCAAGCGCGCTGATGACTAAAAAGGCCAATCTGAGATAAACAAGTCTGGTTGCAGAAAGCACAGCAGAAGGTCTCCTTGGGTGATGTTTTTCGGTTGTGATTCTTTCTGCATTGTAATTTCTCTTCAAGACTTGTTTGGCGTGAGCTCTCAAACAAGGCTGCAGCACTATGGATAGTGTGTCTCCATGCCTCCCGATGTGAGGCCAGGGCGGACCATTGTTGGTGATCAGTTTGGCTGAGCCTGAGATGTTGTTTCAGGGAGTCTTTGTATCACTTTTTTGGAGTGCCCCTCTTATGCTGACCCGCGGCGAGTTCACCGTAGAGTAGTATTTTTGGGAGGCGATGGTCCTCGATCCTAGAAACGTGCCCTGCCCAGCACAGCTGCGTTCTCAATATCATGGCCTCAATGCTGGTGATCCCTGCTTGCTCAAGGACAGCAACATTAGTCACATAGTCAGTCCAGTGTATATTTAGGATTGTGCGTAGACAGCGCTGGTGAAAGCGTTCAAGGAGTTGTAGGAGGTTGCGATAGGTGACCCATGTTTCAGATCCATAAAGGAGGATAGACAGTACAATGGCTATATACACACTGATTTTTGTGCTTTGCCTCAGGTGTTTATTGCTCCAGACTCTTTTGTGAAGTCTTCCAAATGCACTATATGCCTTTGCTAATCTGTGATCAATCTCTTTGTCAATCTTGGCATCTGAGGAGATGATGCTTCCCAGGTAGGTGAACTGCTGAACGGACTTGAGCACAGATTTGCCGACGGCAATGTAGTGATGGTGGTGTTCGTCCTGTGGTGCAGGCTGGTAAAGAACTTCTGTTTTCTTCAGATTGACTTCCAGCCCAAACAGCTCTGCAGCTGTTGCAAAGCAGGATGTTAGGCGCTGCAGAGCTGCTTCTGTGTGGGCAACAAGGGCAGCATCATCAGCGAAGAGCAGCTCACGGACTAGATAGTTTAGAGTCTTAGTGTGAGCCCTCACATGGCTTAAGTTAAACAAGCTACCATCAGTACGGTAACGTATATAGATGCCGTCGCCTTCTTCAAGCTCTGCCACAGCCCTTTGGAGCATCATGCTAAAGAAGATTGTAAATAAAGTTGGTGCAAGAACACAACCTTGCTTCACTCATTAGTTATTAGAAAGGGCTCTGAAAGAGCATCGCCATATCTGACTTGACCGTGCTGGCCCTCGTGTAGCAAGATAATCATTTTAAGGAATTTGGGGGGACATCCTAGTCTTTCCAGGATCTGCCACAGACCTTTTCTACTCACAGTGTCGAAGGCTTTGGTGAGGTTGACAAATGTTACATAGAGACCCTTGTTCTGCTCCCTACATTTTTCTTGCAGTTGTCTAAGGGCAAATACCATGTCTGTGGTACTCCTATTGGCTCTGAAGCCACATTGGCTTTCAGGAAGAAGTTCTTCTGCAATAGCAGGAACTAATCTGTTCAGGAGTATCCTTACAAGGATTTTTCCAGCAATAGAGAGCAGTGTTATGCCTCAATAGTTTGAGCAATCGGATTTTGCTCCTTTTTTCTTGTACAGCGTGATGATGACAATCACACTTTCCCTTGTAATATTTTCAGATATTACAGTAGGGTAAGAGTGCTGAGAAATAAAGATGAGATGGCTAGTCCCTCATCCATCACAAAACTATAGTTCCAAAGAAATCTGGAGTGATTACTAACAGTGTAATCCCATGTATGCATTGAATTAAACAGGACTTCCTCCCAGGCAAGAGGTATGTGTAATAGAATGGCTATCCAAACCAGTTTACATTGAGTGGTGTAGATAGCCCCGAATGTTACCCCAGCTGTGTACCTAATCTTGCACCTTACATGGCAAAAGGGTTTTGCTAAACTTTATGGCAATTAATTACAGATGGCAGAATAATGAAACCAATACTTAGTGGAAGCTATGCTCAAAGAGTTCATGATACATTCATGTTGAAGCAAAATGAGCCAGTTGCTTCCATACCTTGTGATGAACTGATGACATGTTCTGTTGAAGAAATTCTGGATAATCATCTTTAAAATATGCATTTCTTCTATCCCAGGAGGCACATTTTAACTTTGAGATGTCATAAACATGCCTTTTTTTTAGTCGTTGCCCAATATCTGACTGATCTGTCAAAACACTCAAGTATTCAGAACTTTAAAATTCAGTTCTCCTTAGCAAAGCTGCAACAGCCAGCTGGAACAGACTTGCATCTTGCCAGCCAAGCAGGCAGAATTAGTAGGTGAACTCCACAGTTAGATACAGATTACAGTGCATATTTACAGTTTATAAGCATAATTAAAAACAAGGGGCATTTCTTGAATAGGTGCCAGGTAGGAAAGAAAATCATACGACTGACACTTCTGTGAAATGACCCATGGACTGGCATCATAGGACAAGAAACTTCCTACACAGGGAGAAACAGGGAAGGCATAGAATGGAAGCTATTTACGTTGGCTGAGATCCTACAGAATATACTTCTGCCCACACCATTCTGTATCCTCCA
This sequence comes from Gambelia wislizenii, assembly GCA_030847615.1. Taxonomy (NCBI): domain Eukaryota; kingdom Metazoa; phylum Chordata; class Lepidosauria; order Squamata; family Crotaphytidae; genus Gambelia; species Gambelia wislizenii. The sequence continues at coordinate 30,505,368 of JAUMIR010000005.1, forward strand.
ACCAGCTGTCATGTCCTTCCAGGGACTCTTGCTTATTAGTGGGGAGCAGGAGGCAATTCAGACCATGTACTCAGCCTGGGAGAGGGCAGAGAGGAAAAAACAGGAGTACACTCATGAATGTACACCTTCCTTTTCTTACTCCTAGGAGGCCAGAGCAGCTGTATCTTCATGGTCTGTACACCTCCCCTTCCTACCCATAAGGAGCAGCATCAGCTGCCACGGAGGGGGGAGTTTGGGGGTATAGGGCAAGTCCAAGAGGTTAGCCTCCTGCACCCCATCTGAAAAGGGACATGTGTGTGTAAGCTATATTGACATATGTGCATGTCACAAACAGGATGCCAGCCATCCGTTCTAGGGCTCCCCTCCCACTGTGCTCCCATAGTCACAGATCAGAAGAGTTTCGGATCCCTGGTTCAGCCTAAATCTTCCCTTTCATCTGCTCCCTTTTTACCTGCCCTGGTGTTGGAGTTCTGACATCAAGTAGGTAAGGGCTACACAAGTTTTTTCACCCCCTTACTATGGCCCTTACCCATAACTCTTAAGTAAGAGCCATAGCAAAGACTTGTGCAAGGGGATCATCTCTCCATCAAACTCGGATCTCTTCCTCTAAATTTAGACTTCTCCAGCCTTGGAAAAGGAGATCAGATCTATCCTGTGGCCCCTGAGAGACCTTCTTGGGAACCATAGGCTTGCATGGTAAACATTTTAGTGACAACCTGCAGTGGCTGTAATTATGTTAATGTCTTATGCACAAGAAAGTCCCTTTCTGGATGGAATTGTAGAGGGCTATCCTTTTGTCCTTGTGCTCCATACAAAAGCCTCCCACTGCCCAGCAGCTGAAGCCCTGGGAGGCGATGCTGCTGCTCCTTCTTACTGGCGGGAACGGGAAGGAAAAGTGAAGTGATTTGGACCATGAATATGCAGCTGCTCTGGGCTCCCGAGAGAAGTAAAAAGTGGGTGGATTCTATTTAATAGTGCAAACCAATCCCCCCACCCGCTTTTGCTGGCCCAATGAGGTGAGACCAGCTGCTTCTCTATGGTCTGAATTACCTTCTCCCTCCCCCATGGGTAATTGCTAGCAGCAGGGGTTTCTCTTGGAACTTGTATGGGCCTATGTGTACATGTAGGATCTCAGCCAATATGAGACAGATTTTCAGAGTTAAAATAGACCATAGGGGACAGAAATCCTCTAATAACTTTTCAGCTATTACAAGTCAGATTTCCTTAAAATAATATCAGCTTATCTCCAGAGATAACAAATATGGGTCAAGAAAGCATTGACTATATTGCGACTTGCCAATAGAAAATGAAACAAAGTGGTGGTGGGGATCAAAATAGGAAGAAACAGATACTGTTTAAAGCCGACAGTGTTTTGCATTCAGTACTACATGAGCTTTACTGATGAATCGTGTCCTACTTCCAAAAGTTATGGTGATTCATATATTTAATACTTCATATTTAATAAGCAGGGTGATTGGAAAGACAGGCAAGACTCTGAGCTGTGAATTACTGAAGCTGTCCAAATCCCCGCTGTTATGCCCTCCATGTCATTCTGTATGCATGGCATCAAAAAGCTTCCTGCAAGCCAGCAACCCCGGATCTGCCAATGCTCTTTGCTGTGTGTGACAGTGGGACAATCACTTCTGAAATCTTGATCTCCCAGGAATGTCCAGCTTGTTGGCCTTATTTGTATCACTTTTACACTGTACACTTGAGCTTTTCACTCTTAATTTCCTGCTGTTATTGTATTCAATCACAGAGGCACAGTGATGTGCCAACAGCCTGTATAGCCACCACAGTCCTTGGAAACGGAAGTTTAAACTGATTTACACTTAGCTTTTGAATTGGATATCAGGCTAAACTACATGAAATTACATACTCGAAAGAAGCAAACTACACATATGAAATTATATGGGATACAAGTGACTGATAAACAAAATGTGTGACTGCTTCTCACATAACTATGGCATTTGGGGAGGGGAAAGGAGAGAGAAGAAAGTAGCTTTCAAGAGGCCTGTGCAAGACAACATAATGGAGCGCCTTATTGCACTGCACCACTGTTATAGCACTATTATTCCACTTTAACTACTATGTCTGTCTCCTGTGGAATCTTGGGATTTGCAAGTTTAGGGAGGGGCATTTAGCAGTCTCAGACAGAGGACTCTTAGGCCTCACTAAACTACAAATCCCAGAATTCCACAGGAGGCAGCCATAGCAGTTAAAGTGGAATAATAGTGCTGTAACAGTGTAGTGCGATAAGGCTTTAATGGTCTTTTAGCACCTTTTTACTGTGGCATAGATATCGAGATTTAGAACTGATTTCAGACTTTTAACAGACCACCCACCCCTTAATGTTCTTTTGCCAGCATAAATTGTGCTGTTTTTATGCCGGCAAAAGAACCCCCCCACCAGACTTACCAATGAGGCTTCCCCAGCAGTAACAGAGCACTAATGGAGGTCTGTTTAGTTCTGAGTTGAAATCTCACCGATTCTCGTGAGAAGATGCTAGCACGGGAAATTCAAAAATAAAAACAAAACAGCAGCACACAAAAAGTACAGCAAAGCACTAAAATACACTTTTGAAGTCTCAAGCACATGGGGGGTCATAAAAAGAGCATCCCCTACCTGGCTGTCATGATCTCACCGAGAAGTGCTTGCCCATTGATGCTGCATTAACATGAGTACAATCACATGAAGGTTCAAATGTCAGCAATGCCGGCAACAAATTGCCATGGGAGATCAATTGACAGCTTAGGCTGTCAATAAAAAGCAACGGTTTTTTTCACAATAGATTATTGTGAAAGGGCGACGTCATCTGGTATGCGTGCCTTTTCGTGATCATTAGGTGTCCTTATGACGCTGTATTTGCCTGGTCTGATAAAGTCCTTCATCTTTGGCTGCCTCCAGATAGATTTTTTTAAACCCTAGATGTTGTGGGTTTTACACCTCTGGTTTCTGGTTTTATTTTGGAGATCATCATAAAGTCTTTCCTTGGAGCTCTCGGCATTATCAAGGACTTTTTATTCCCACTCCCCAGGTTAGTTTAAATTAACTTAGTATTTTCCAAAATGAAGTGTGACTGTACTTGACTATACTATCATGGGAGCAGTAAAAATGGAGATGGCCAGTCAACACAGCTATTATTTTCAGGACACAGATTCAGCAGAGACAATGCAAGAGACTGAGGAATGCTAGGACTAAAACAAAATGATCATAACATATAATTAATATAATATTGCTAAAGTACCTTTTTATTTTTATTGGTTTTGTATTCATACATCATAATATCCAATCCGTACTTATTACCAAAATACCGTACATAATATTACCATAAACTTAGCAATATTTCATAGAATCATAGAATTGTAGAGTTGGAAGAGACCACAAGGGCCATCCAGTCCAACCCCCTGCCAACGCAGGAATCACGATCAAAGCATCCCTGACAGATGGCCATCCAGCCTCTGTTTAAAGACCTCCAAGGAAGGAGACCCCACCACGCTCCGAGGGAGTGTGTTCCACTACCAAACAGCTCTTACTGTCAGAAAGTTCCTCCTAATGTTGAGGTGGAATCTCTGTTCCTGGAGCTTGCATCCATTGCTCCGTGTTCCAGTCTCTGGAGCAGCAGAAAACAAGCTTGCTCCATCCTCAATGTGACACCCCTTCAAATACTTAAACAGGGCTATCCTATCGCCCCTTAACCGTCTTTTTTCCAGGCTAAGCATACCCAGCTCCCCAAGTCCTTCCTCATAAGGCATGGTTTCCAGACCTTTCATTTTAGTCACCCTCCTCTGGACACGCTCCAATTTGTGGATATCCTTTTTGAATTGTGGTGCCCAGAACTGGACACAGTATTCTGTCTGACCAAAGCAGAATAGAGTGGCACTATTACTTCCCTTGAACTGGACACTATACTTCTATTGATGCAGCCCAAAATCACATTGGCCTTTTTAGCTGCCACATCACACTGTTGCCTCATGTTCAACTTGTGGTCTACTAGGACTCTATTAAACTAATTTCAAAGCTTAACATAAACTCTTTACTATAATTCTCTTCAACAATATTAATTCCCCTAACCCCCCTTCCTCAGTGCTCACCTTCACCAGAGCCATTATCCCTTAATTCATCTCTCCAGAATCTCATTTCTTCTTGTGGAGGTAACCCCACATCCCTTTTCTGTAGTACCTTTTTAAGAAATACTGTCCAAATTTTGTCAAAATCACTTTCTTTCCATATTCCTCTTCTTACTTTAATTCTACATGTTAATTTATCATTTATTGCCATTTTCCAGACTTTTTTATACCACTCCTCCACTTATACATTTATTTGAATTTTCCAATATCTTGCTATAATTGGTCTTGCTGCCGTTTAAAAAACTGTTATTAAATCCTTTTATGCTTGATTCCCATTCTCTCCATTATAAATTGACAACAATGCTATACTCGGTTTTGTATCTATATTTATATTCAAAATATTCTCTATTTCTATAAAAAAAATTCCTCAAAACTGCTGTACATATTTACAATTCCACCACATATGCATATGGATATGCATATATGTACCTATTTCTTGTCAACCTCTCCAACAATATTTTGAGTTATTCATTGCTGAAGTACTTTAGCACTTTAACTGTAATTCCCAAATAATAATGCTAAAAGCTCAGTGGAAATCAGTGAAAATCAGTTTCTGAAATATTGCCTGAGACTAGATGGAACAACTTTTTACCTGAATTACTGGGGGTCTGTGAAGACATAGTCATGTCCTGATATTAATATGGGGAATTTTAATTAGCTCAATATGGCAGCAAGAGGCCGAGTAATGAAGGGATCTTTTGACCTACGTTTTCCGGTACTAACTGATAAGCCAGGAATTTTTTAAAAAATGTTTTTTAATGACAGCCAGGATTTTTTTTAAATGTTTTTTAATGAAAAATAATCTTGGATGCATTCACACCAACACTCAGGCTTCAAGCAATCACATGAGGCTAGTGAAGAATAAGAGGAAGTAGTGGGAAAGAGGAATAGAGTTTGGGATGATGGGCTATACTATACATATCCAAAGAGCAGAGATTCATGCAGAGAAGAAATACATGCTGGGTGACACAGTGAACCAACAAAGTGACAGCCTCTGGAAAACTTAGCACACTTGGCTCTGTTTTGTGGTGATATTTATATTCAATATCCCCCCCCGAAGGGGTGTTATGAGTGGAATACAATGTTAGATGGAGTTTCCCACAGTTAGACAATGGAAAGTCCAGCTATGTCAATGATCGCTAATGGCTGAGACATTAAGACTGATGGGTGTCAGGTACCCTTCTATTGTTGAGGTGAGAGGTGCAAAGGAAAACCAGTTTGCAAAGTAATGAATTTTCTGACCACTTTATTGAATTAGTGAATGACTCACTTGCAGGTACATCCAGGAGAATTAGCACATTTCTACACTAGCTCACTGTCCAAGTGTGTGTGTGTCACATAATTACTAACTGGGTGTGTCTTTTAGGAATTTGGGATGGCCTCTTCCTTAGGCTTTCTGAGTAAACCTTGAGTCCTTGCATTTGGGAGGTCTTGGTCTACTATCAACAATATGGAATGCCAATAAATAAGCCAGTTTATGAGATATAACCAATTGATGAATTATTAGAAAGGCAAGGGTGTCAGGGCAGGTAACAACATGATCAGTGGGAGAGGGAAAGAGAAGGACACAAGGGATGAGGGATTGTTGAGAAACCCAGCATATTTCAAAAAAGAAACTGGATGAAGCTCATGAATAACAAAAAAGAATTGGAAATTTCCAATGCTTCCATAGAGTACTAATCAGACTTGACAGGATCTAATGCCTTCATAGTATTTAGGTCTCACGTTCTTTCTCTCCATTGCTACTTTTAATATAGAGGATGGGTTAATTTAAAATAAACAAGAAGAAATTGTGCACTCCACACAACTTTTCATCTCCCCCCACCTAATTTCTCAACCCTCCTTTTGAACCCTTGATGAGTCAACATTGTGAGGCAGTGGCCAAACAAGCCAATGTAATTCTGGGCTGTATCAGCTGGAGTACAGTGTCCAGATCAAGGGCAGCAGTGGTGAAACTCTATTTTACTTTGGTAAGTCCTTACCTGGAATATAATGTGTTCAGTTTTGGGTACCACATTTCAAGAAGGATATTGACAAGCTGGAACATCTCCATAGAAGGATAATGAAAGATCTGGAAAGAGAGAGAGAGAGAGATTTTGTGACATCTTGCCTAATGAAAAGATCTGAAAATCTCAAAAGCTTGCATACATAACTGTGTCCTTTTAGTTGGCCTAATAAAGGTATCACATTAATACAAATTTCACACCAAAATTGTTATTCTTCAAAGTACATGGAATTTGTTGCTGCTAATGCTCAAAGGGTGATTCTTTAGAATTATGGCTATTCTATGTGTGTTCAGTCCGGAACAAATTTACATCAAGTTTCTTCCAGTGTCCAGGGTGAAAGCTGAAACAGCTGCCTAGCTTTTGTGTTTGGTTTCAAAAACATTTGTTTGTGGTTGGTACAGGACAACAGCTCTGCAGTTCACATAAACCTTTGCAATAAAAGAATCCTGGTGTCCCACTTCCAGATGGATGTTTGTGGGCATGTTTTGAATATAAAGCTGATTAAGGAACTGGAATTCACTAAAAAATTCATTGGTGGGGTTGTAAGAAAGGAAAATACTGGCAAGACTTATACATTTATTATCCAGAGACTAGCATTTTCTATTAACAATGCCAAATTTTACAAGAATGTTAAATTCTGTAAGAGCAGTGGAATAAAACATATTTTAAATGAGGAGGTGGGGAGAAAGAGAAGGGGTCCAAACTATAGTTATACAATTCTGAGAGCCAAGAACACGTGCCTTATTCTACAATGCTTCGTAGAATTTAATCAGCCAAAAACACAAATTGAAGAAAGAAGAAAACTTCTAGCCACCTAGTGGAAGAAAGTGCTCACTAGAAAGGGCTTCAGTACCTTTTCCTTCAGTAAGAAGAAAAGGAAACAAAATGGACAGATTGCTACTTATAAAATACATTACCCATTTTTAATTATAAAAAATAACCCTGGCGCAGGTAAATTACTAGCATAATAAAACAATAATCAATCTAATAATAAAAAGTAGATTTGCAGCTGGGGGAAAATAATCACAACAGAAGATTTAAATAATTTTAAATTGGGTGATAAAGATATTGAAATTGTTAAAAGATTTTCTATACCTTGTCTCAGTCATTAATCAAAATGGAAACCGTAGTCATGAAAGCAGAAGACGACTAGGACCTGGATGGGCAGCTATGAAAGAACTATGATCCTTGAGGGTAAAAATATAATTATATACCAAAGTCAGATCTCCCCTACCAAAGCATTTCTACTTGTTGTGTAAGGTTATGTAACGTTGTGAAAGTTGGACAATGAAGAAAGATGACAGAAAGAGAATAATTTGAAATGTGGTTCTGGAGGAGAATTCTATAGGCTACCAAAAAGACAAATAAATGATTTATTTGTCTTTTTGATAAATGACAGCAAATCAAGCCTGAGCATTCCCTAGATCCAAAATGACTTTTAGACATATCATGAGATGACCTGACTAATTGAAAAAGTTAATTATATTGAATGAAGTAGAAGGCAGTACAGGTAGAGAGACTCAGTCAAGGAAGCCATGGTCCTGAGCCTGCAAGACCTTAGTAAGGCTCTTACTAATAGGGTCTATTGGAAGTCTTTCAATCATAGGTTTGCCATAAATTGAAGCCAACTTGATGGCACATTACAATCGCAAAATTATGAAACAGAGGAGACCCTGATCTAGATTGGGACCACCATCTATGGCTATGGGAACTTTATACATTTCCCCTCAGCCACTCCCCCACCCCCACATTTATGTTCTCCAGCCTGGGCTTGTTCTACATATGGGATATTTTTTTTTACTTCCTACCTCTATCACCTTAGTTCCCTCATAGACAAACTTATAGAAATATATGCTAACTCAATGGGCTGTGAATACATATTTCTGCGTGCAGGGCATAGATTGTAACCTTCTTAGAGTAAGAAATAAATTCAACTTTAGGAGATAAATAAAATTCAATGGGAATGGTAGCATGCTGCAGTTTTCTCTGACTTGTTTTGTGTTCTTGTCTCCTTTGGACCGCAGAATTCAACTTAGAGTGCCTACTTCAGGAACTTTATCAGATGTGGCAAATATGGCATCATAACAACGCCTAATGATCGAGAAAGGGCGTGCATACCATACAACGTCCCTTCGCGATCATGTCTTGTCAAAAAGCCACTTTTGTGCTGGCATTGCCAGCATTTGAAACTGCACACCATTGGGCTCATGAAAATGCAGCGTTAATTGTCAGAACACTTCCGGGTGAGATCACGATAGCCAGATAGCGGACACTCTTCTTATGAACTTTTGTACTTGGTGTACTTGTAACTTTTAAAGTGTGTTTCAATGCTTGTGTCTACATTTTGTGTCTGTATTTTGCTTAAAATTTTGAATTTGCTGCACTCATGTCTTCTCATGAGAATTGGCGAGATCTCAACCCCGGAAGTAAATGGAGCTCCATTTGTGCTCCGTTACTGCTGGGGCTGCTTTTCTGATGCTGCTAAAGGTAGGTCTGGTGGTGGTGGTGGGTCTTTTGCTAGCATAAAACCCCACAAAATATGCTGGCAAAAGAACATTAATGGGGGGGGGGTAATCTGATAAAGTCCCAGGACATGAAATCAGCAGGATTTTAAAGAAAATTGCACAAGAATAGATACTGCATGGGAAGAAATATTGAAAACTTTGATATGGCACATGCATATTGAATTGTATGCTGGGAAGCTGCCTGGGAAGCTGTTGTCAAAAAAGGTAGTTTTTCCAATTTCCACACGTACAGAGGATCCAATAACGCTGCCAGAACTTTTGGCATCTGCTGAGAGCCTGAATCCCAGGCCAACAATCCAGCAAGCTATTCTGTTGAAACAATGTACTATAGTGTCAAAAGTTTTGTGTGTGGTGATTATGGCTGTGGCTGTGTTTGAGAAAACAGACTGTCATCCCTCCCCTTCTCCTCACATTCATACTTGATCCATGCCATGATCCTGCCTTATATTGTCATGTAGCTGAAACCCATTGGTGATGGAGAAGAAATATAGTTCTTTCTCACTTGAGGTGACCTCAATTAACATACCCAGTCAGAGTTTCAAACGGAGATAATTTTGTTGGACTCTGAAGCAGTGGTACCTTTGACCTCTACCAGTACAGCACTTCAGGAACACTCCAGCAGCAAAATTTTGTACATGAACTAGCTTTGTAAAATGAATTGGCCATGGACACATTATGGTTCTTTTTTAGTTGTACCAGCTGGGTTGTCAACTCTTTACTATGATGAATTAAAGTGGATCCTTGAACAAATGAATCATACATTGGGTTTATACAAGAGATGTTGTCCAAACCTATGTAACGTATTACTTTTCCCAGTAAGTCTCAGAGAATTGAATTACGGGAAGCAAAAAAAGGCAACCAATAAGCAGACAACATTTGCATATTATGCTAAGCCACTGATTAACACAGCCATGGCTTGTTGGTTTTGCCATTACTTTTTTTTCACAAATGAAAAAAAAAATCCACCCCCCCCCCATTTTCTTTTGTTTCTACCCCACCAGTTTTGTTGGTTTCTGTTTTAGAGTGGACAGTTATGGAAACATGCTGGGCACAAGCCATGGTTGTGGCCTTTGAGAAGCCATGATTGAAACACCCAGATTGCATAAACTAACAGCAGTCCATAGCTTTTATAGAATCATAGAATCATAGAACTGTAGAGCTGGAAGTTAACAAACCATGGTTTGTTTGTGGGGAAGTTTTAACCACAACCATAAGCCAGACTTCAATTAACCAAAATGTGGCTTACATTTCTGTCTTGACCTATTGGTTGGCACTACATTCCAGGCAATGGAGTTCAGAATAATCAGATGTGTTTTGCTTCTGTGGGCCGGCCTATGGCTTACCAGGAAACTAGTAGAGCTTGTATGTATAACCACTAATTTAATTTCTTGTTTAAAGCAGGGATGGAAAACTTGTTATCCTCTGGATGTTGTTGCAGTGTGACTCCCATCATTCAATACCCTGTTGGGATTATGGGAATTGCAGTCCAACAACATCTGGAGGATCACAGATTTTCCACATTTGGTTTAGAGCATTTTTATTGCACCTTTTCATCACATAAAGTGGCCTATACAAGATGGCTAAGAATAAAATTATATTTTACAAAATCAAATAAAAACCACAAATAAGCTGATTCAGAAGAGTAGAAAACACCAGCTGAACAAAATAGTGATATGCTACTGCATTTTAGTAGTCCTAATCAAAATATTACCCAATTCATTAATATTCTTATTTTTAACTCATGGACAACCCAGCTACTTTTTTTAATTCAGAAAAAAAGCAGAAGAGCCCATTGAAATTGAAAGCCAGTAGAAAGGGAATCAGATAGATATCCTCAAATTCTACAGCCTGGATGTCATAATAGAAAAGCATACATCTATACATCTGCCCTTCAGTTACAGCTGGAATACAGAGCAGGGCCTCAACCAAAAATCAGATCAGGGATGGCTAAGGGATAAACCAGCAGGCTCAACAGTAAGATCCAGTTGTATGAATAAGGCCTCAGAGGCTGTGTTTACACATTATCCTTTGGTGGAATGATTCCTACCATAACTCCAGACTGCATGGGTATATAGCTAGTTGCTTGTGCAAACAGGCTGATTATAAAAGATGCTTGAAGACATACCTTCAAATCAATTCATTTTGGCATGCTGTATTGGATCAAATAGCCATGATCACCAAACAAAAAACTGAATTTTGCTCTGCTCTTTTACTTCTATCTATCCATACTAAACAGAATGAACAACTAAAATATAGAATTCTGATCACATTTCTCCTGACAGCAGCTCACTTAGAAATAGCCATGTCCTGGAAGACAGGTCAACTCATAATAGAGAGATGGTGGAGAGTTCGGGAACAATGTTTAATGGAAAAATGATCTGATAAAATGAATAAATACAAGATGAACCAGACTAAACTCACATTTGTTGAAACATGGTATCCTTTTATGGATTTCATAAATGCAAATAATAGAGACATACAACAACCCTCAACACACTTAAATATGTGATCTGATGTTCTGCAGCTGGAATGATATTTCTGAATCTATGCTGTATCGATTTGCTTGTGATGTTATACTGTCTGCTCTTGACATGTTGTCTTGTTTTATTTTGTTGCCTTTTGCTGTAACGAAAAGAAAAAAATATTCAATATATATGTTAATAATAATAAAAAGATGCTTGAAGAAAAAAGCCCCAGGATTTCCTAGACATAGTTATGTGCACCATGAACTACCTGAGTATCTATCCATACAAAGAGCTAATTCTTCCGAGGGATTCCCATCTGGGTTGAACCTCAAAAAGCTATGCCCTATTTTAATGTGGTGATTCAGCATGATCCAAATAATTTAGCATATCTGGAAGAGGGACTCAACCATATTTGAGTGACACAGTAATCTCATTAGCAATTATGCTAAGTAGAAGAGCGGCACCACACCCAATGGCCAGTCCTGCCCCTACTGACTACATGTTGGGTATCTTGTCTATAGCAGGGAAACTCCTCTACAAGTATAGCCTCCCTCTAACTTGAGGGCACATGTCTATATGTCTGCATGTACACACACATGCCCACACACACACACACAAATGTGAAACCCATCAGAGCTTGGTAAAGTTTTTTTTTTTTTAAACTAGAATTCCAGTAGCCACAGTGGCTAGGACACTCTTGGAAGTTGTAGCCAAAAGCATAACTTTTCAAATTATGTAATACTACTCATGTGGTGGGGATGAGGACCAGAGGATCCTGAGGGACATCTCAGAACTGAAACTGGTGGAAGCTGAATATCAATTATGCTAAATCTCCCTTTCAGGAGCAGTCATAACATAGGAAGCTGCCCTGTTGTTGCCTGCCTTGACAGTAGTTTCTGATTTACAGTGACCCTAAGGTGACCATATCATGGAGTTTTCTTGGCAAGATTTATTCAGACGGAGTTTGCCTTTGCCTTCCTCTGAGGCTAAGAGAGTGTGACTTGCCCAAGATTTCCCAGTGGGTTTCCATGGCTGAGCAGGGATTTGAATCCTGATCTCCAGAGTCATAGTCCAACACCCAAACCATTATACCATGCTGGCTCCCTCAGGAAGTTGTCCTATATTGAATCAAACAATTGATCCATCTAGCCCAGTGGTATTGAAACAGGGTGCGGCTATATGATCATAAAAAAATCCGTGTGAGGGGACAAAAAATACGAACAGCCTGTCATTCATATGCATACGAACCGGCTATACGATTTTTAACCCCCCTAAACTCCGTATGACTCCCTCTTCTCGAAGCTGGCTGGAGCGAGCAAGCCAAGCGGCAGTTTTAAATCTCCCGCTGCTTTTTTTTTTTTTAAAGGTTCGTGGTTTGCAGACAGTCGGTTTTCTGTATTTACAATATAAAATAAAAATAAATAAACATATAAATTCACGGACTTACCGGACGCTCGCTAGCCGGGAGACCAACATGGCGGCCGCTCCCAATTCCCCTCCGTGCTAGCCCTGCCCCCTCTACTCAGCCAGCCAATCAGATTACCCTGCTTGTTTGTATGTGTGTGAATGGACCGTACAGACCCGTCAGCCATCCGAATGGCGTACGGATTTCTCTTCGCGATCCGCTTTCCCTCCCGAACGCCGCGTGTGCGTATTTCAGGGTGGAAAACCACCCCCCCCTCTTTTGCATTCGTGTGCATCCGAACGACCGTTTGTATCGAAGCGCGAACTTCCGCACGCCGTACGTATTATTTAAATCGTGTAGACAGGACCTGAGTGGTGGCAGCTCTCCAGGGTTGCAGGCATAATTCTTTCCTTTCCTGGAGATACTTGATATTTCCTGGTAGTCCTATAGCCAAGTACTAAACAGGCCCCCTCTAAAATCAAATAATTAGATGTATTCGAGATGTTCCTCTGTATCTATGGTAGTTGGTGGCTCCCATGTCAGTGGTGTGGTGGATCCACTCTGGATTTTAATCTGAAGTTTAAAAGGATTGTTTTGGGGAGGGCAGGGCTCGGTACCTTGGGCAGATAATTTAAAATTCAGTATAAAGCCCACAGTGGATTTCCCACCTCATTTACATGGAAAGTACCTGCTGCCAATGGCACCATTTGCTAGTCTACCTCAGGCAAAGCTGAAAAAATGTCTTTGGCCAGTTCTTATCACAGCACAGTATTTATGGTTGTCTAGTGGGATGTTGATAATGACCACCAGTTTAGTTGGCTTTACCTGGTGATTCAACCAGTTCATGGAGAAGAGAGTTGGCCTGTGGTTATTCTACATGATGTGTGCACTTTCAATAAATTTTATAGCATCTTGGGTAGCTCCTTCACAGTTAAAACTAATAGACAGAACACTGTCCCCCTGGCATGGAAGTCATTAGTCAACACTACCTTGTTTACTTTCCATGCTTGTGGGTTTCCTGCAGACATCTTGTTGGCTTTGGTTGGATTCTGCATCTTCTTTGGTCTGAGCTATTGGTGTTCTCTTTTATTATAATAGTCAGAGATTGTTTTTAGAAAAAAAAGAGAGGAGGAGGAAACAGTCTGCTTTCAATTCTTTTAATAGTGGTATTTGAAAAGAAAAAATGAACTGTTTCCACAGCAATGTCCTACTGAGTATTTTTGGCATTAGGTCCTATAAGTGTGAATTAAACAATGATGACACTAGAAAGTTCAGCATATGCTCTCAGACTAAGCACCATGTGAATACATGGCCACCAGTATTGTTGTCATCTAGCTAATACACAGTCTCCATAGGGAGAGGCAGATAAACAACAGCAATAGCAACAACAACAACATTTACAAGTATCTTTTTAGAAAGCTGAACTGAAAATTATCCATTATTTTACTAACCTGTAACAATGAAACTGTGGACCTCAAATTACCCAAGAAAGGAAGGAAGTGCAAGGCCATTAAGGTCATAAGAACAGTGACTGCCTATTCTTGCAGCTGCTTCATGCATTGTTTGTCCTGCAATAAGTTTGTCTCTACATGTGGAAAACTGCAAAAACTTCATATTTGAGATGCACTGTGTTTATTCAGCTGTATGATTAGGTTTTTAGTCTCTTCAGAAGTGCTGTGTTGATCAGAGAGAAAAACAGGCTTTTGTAGTTAGAGTGGTAGTTTCCCTCCTCCATTTTTGAGAGGAAAATGGAGACATTTTAAAGAAACATGAGAAGACAACTCAGGCTGGGTCTAATGTTAGGCAGGGTAAAGTGGTCATCTCAAGAAGCAGGATTTTGGTGTAATGGAATGATGGGGGTTTTTTTGATCCAGACAACAGAATGATGATTCCTGGGCATGCCAGAGAATCAAGTTGGTGGACACGAGTAACTTACTTGCATTTTTATTCTTAGCAGTTACCACCACCGAGCAGTATTTTTTTAAAAGCAAATCCAAATGGAAGTGAGACCTTCTGCTTAAATAAACAGAAAAAACAGGACTGTTTTGTCACCTCAGCACATGATCACTATGGCAAGAATCCAACATGGTGGTGCTAGGTGCTGCCTTGCCAGCAAGCTGCACCCCGCACACATCTGACCAATCAGCTTTCCACTCTTATCAGGAAAGCACAGCAAAGCAAATTGATTGTCCCAATGAGCAGGAATGCGCATTTCCATCATAGTTTAAAAAAAAAAAACTTTGGGAAAAGCTGTGAAGACTTTTTCTGTGAAATATATAGTGGTTTTGGCCCTCCTCCTTCTGAATACGGCAAAATGATGCATGATCCCATTGGGACAAAAGGTATTCTCCTCGAATTGTATGAGGAATGTTTTCACCATTTAGACAAGTCCTCCAACAGTTGACAAGCTGTATTCTTGCACTAGTCAGTTTAGCCTTATCAGTCTGGCTTTGCAAGATGATTTTCTGCCATTTAGAAAGAGTTGTTCCTTCTTTCGTAAATAAACAGCCACATCTAAGATCAGAATGACCTTCAAATGGTGTAGTCTGTAATATGCTGTCATCCATTATTTTTAAAATTGTCGTTACTGTATATTTTTCAAGAATCAGATATATCATGCCTTTCTTTTTAATCTTAACTTTCAACCAAAGAGTAACTTTGGTTAAAAAGTTCCATTATATAGAGATTCTATTACCGTATCTCTTTTTCACTTTACAACGCAAACAAGCAAAGTAGCTGTACTTGTCCATGTCATCTGAGGAACTTATCTTGCACCCAAGACAAAATACAGGACTTTATCAGACCACCCCCCTAAACCCCGTTCTTTTGCCAGCATAACTTTGCGGTTTTTATGCCGACAAAAGAACTCCCCATGCCACACTTACCTTCTATATTGGCAAAAGGCTTCCCAACAATGAACGAGGAGCGAATGGAGCTCTGCTCACTTCCTCATTTGAAATCCCACGTTTTCTTGCGAGAATACATAGCACAGGAAATTCAAAAATAAAAACAAAAATGTTACAAAAAGCATCTAAACACACTAAAAACATCCCCAGTAAACTAGGAAGGATCATAAAAAGTGTGTCACCTACCTGGATGTTGTGATCTCACCCAGAAGTGTTCTCACCGGACTGGCTGTTGACGCTGCATTCACATGAGTACAATGGCATGAAGTTTCAAACGCCAGCAATGCCAGCACAAAAACACCACAGGTATCAAGTGACAGCTTGAGCCATCAATAAAAAAAGAAACTCTTTTCAATAGGACATGATCGTGAAAGGGTGACATCATATGGTACGTGTGCCCTTTCGCAATCATTAGGCATCCTTATGACACCTTATTTGCCTTGTCTGATAACGTCCACAGTCTTTGTAGCCAACCTCTGTTTTTCCAGAAACAGAGATCAACTATTACCTCATTGTCCCAATATGTATTGCTCAAATTACTGGTATCAGTTTATACCTAGCAATGATTGTCATAGCTTGTACTCCTGCCCCTGATTTATTTAGTGTACTCTCCCCATCTTCAGACCCCATCTAACTTCAGATCTCATGGTCACAACACAATCTGACTCAATTTTAGGATTTTACTAATAAAAGCATTGTCCAGAAAGCCAGTGTGATGTAGTGATTTGAGTGTTGGACTCAGAATTTGGGAGACCAAGTTTCAAATCCCTGTACAGCTATGGAAACCCTCTGGATGACCTTGAACAAGCCAGACTCTGGGCCTGTCCACACTACAGGAATGCAGCAGTGTGATACCACTTCCATAGTTCTATCCTATGGAATCCTGGTATTTGTAGTTTGATGAGGCACCAGAGTTCTCTGATAGAAAGGGCTAAATATCTCACAAAACTACAAATACCAAGATTCTATAGGATAGAACTAAGGTGATGGATAAAGTGGGGTCAAACTGCTGTATTTCTGCAGTGTAGACAGGTCCTCTTTCAGCCTTAGGGGAAGGCAACAGCAAACCTCTTCTGAACAACTCTTGCCAAGAAAACCCTAGAATAGGGTCCCTAAAGTAAGAGTTGACTTGAAGGCATATAACAACCACCACCATTTATGAGCTAGGATGAGGGTGGTTATTCTACCTACCTTTCAGACAAATCCAAAGGAGACTCAGCCACAAGATATTGAAATCAATAATGTTTCTACTTTATGTTGTGGGATCTCTTTGGTAATCAGGGCAGCAAGCATGGAACGTTTCCCTTTAAAAAACATTTATTGTGTAGCTCATTACAAGAGCAATTCATTACTCTTAATGTGGCTTTTCAAACCCAGGGCCCATCTACACAAGGAGTTGGGGGGACAGAGTACCTCATAGTAATGGCATCTCGCAGCAGCAATGGCATGTCATAACAGGTTTTTTGGCCTTGGAAGCCCCCATAAGCCTCGCATTCCAGATGGAGGCCGTGAGTGATTTACTTGCATTAGTTCTTCACCATCACTGATATTTTTTTTAAAAAAAAGTTGAAGCGATATAGTGATTTTCCAGTTTTACAGGAAAGCAAAACAAAAAAATAACCATCCCATTTTATCACTTTAGCAAGCGATCACTAAAACGAAAATCCAACATGGCGGCAGTGGGCACCTGCCCAGTTAGCAAGCCCCCCCCCCGCTGTTACCTGGCCAATCAGCTTTGTGCGTCCCTTCAAATTGCTTGTTGTTCAATTGTCCAGAAATGCGCACCCCTCTCGGGGTTTTTAAAAAAGTATGGGGAAAGCCATGAAGCCTTTTCCTGCATTGTTTTTGCTGTTTTGGGTCCCCCTCCTTCCGAATAGTGTGGATTGGTGCAGCAACCCATTTAGACAAGTAAGAATCCCAGCAAATTTCATGAGGGTATTTTTTTTTAACCATTTAGACAACCTCAAAGTATTTGTAAATACTAGTTACATTACTGATTACCTTAAAACAGGGTGGCTTGGGTCTCTATAGGCAGTAGGAGCCTATTAGAGTGCTGGGATCTTTGGGAGACCCTTTTCTCTGTCCCACTATCTTCTCAGACCTGTTTGGTGGGAACAAGGGAGAAAGCATTCCCAGTGGCTGCTCCCAGACCTTGGAACTCCCTCGCTAGGGAGGCTAGGATGGCTCCCTCCCTGTTCACCTTCCACTGACAAGTAAAAACATTCCTGCTCCATCAGGCTTCTAGGAACTGACTCTGGCTGCTGCCACACTGCAGAAATAATGCAGTTTGACACCGCTTTAACTATCATAGCTCCATCCTATGAGATCCTGGGATTTGTAATTTGCTGTGGCACCAGTGCTCGCTGACAGAGAAGGCTAAATATCTCACAAAACTACAAATCCCAGAATTCCATAGCATTGAGCCTTAGCAGTTAAAGTGGTGTCAAACAGCATTACTTCTGCAGTGTGGCAGCAGCCTGTGATGAGCTTGAGTGGTATTATGGGCTGTTTTTATACTTTGCCTTCTAAAGACTTTACAATGAATTTATTTCTATAGATTGCTCAATTAAAAAAAAACAACTTTATATTTATGACTGGTATCCTGGCCAGTATCAATGATGTCAGAAGCTTGAATTGTTGTTATGTGCTTTCAAGTCATTTCTGACTTATGATAACTCTGAGGTGAACCTATCCCAGGTTTTTCTGAGGCTGAGAGTATGTGACTTGCCCAAGGTCACCCAGTGGGTTTTCACTGCTGAGTGGGGATGCGAACCCTAGGCTCCAGAGTCATAGTCCAAATCTCAAACCACTATGCCACACTGGCTCTAAGTTGGACTTACAACATTGTAAATTTTGGAATTCATGTTTACAGCCATTGCACCATTGCAGTGACTGAAAGGGTCCCCCAAACATACCTTAGAAGCACCCAAACCCCTTGGAAATGGAGCTGCCTCTTCTATTTTGTCACACTGTGTATTAACTCCACTTGTGAGACATAGAGGAGGGTGCCCCCGTAGCAGAGTTCAGCCCTTGGGCAAGAACATGTAGGGACAGGTACTTCCTCAAATATCAAGGTCCCAAGACATTTAGGGCTTTAAATGTTATCACAAGCACCTTGACTTCACACTGGAAATGTACTGGCATTCAGTGCAAATCTTTTAAGTCTGGCATTATATGATGTCTAAATGGTATTCCAGTCAGTGATCAAGCTGCAGTGCTTGCTATTCTTCCTCCTTCTCCTCCCCCCCATATAACTATTTACACAGTCAGGTTTAAGTCTCAGGCCAAATCTACACTACACAAATAATCCCGTTTGAAACTGGATTATTTGCTATGAATCTTTCTTAGGGAATCCTAGGGGTTGACTACACGATGAAAAAAATCCGCAAAGAATCTGAGAAGAATGCCATTGGTTCTCACGGATCATGGCCCACATTCATGATATTCAGAAGGAGGGGGGCTGAAAATTCCATATAGATTGCTGTAACGGCTTTTGCTGTTTCCCGGACCACAAGCTGAACATGAGTCAGCAGTGTGATGCAGCAGCTAAAAAAGCCAATGCGATTCTAGACTACATTAATAGGAGTATAGTGTCTAAATCAAGAGAAGCAATAGTGCCACTCTATTCTACTTTGGTTAGATCTCACCTGGAATACTGTGTCCAGTTCTGGGCACCACAAATCAGGAAGCGTATTGAGATGCTGGAATGTGTCCAGAGGAAGGCAACCAAAATGGTGAAAGTTCTGGAAGCCATGCCCTATGAGGAGTGGCTTAGGGAGCTGGATATGTTTAGCCTGGAGAAGAGAAGGTTAAGGGGTGACATGATAGCCATGTTTAAATATTTGAAGGGATGTCATACTGAGGATGGGGCAAGCTTGTTTTTTGCTGCTCCAGAGACTAGGACACGGAGCAATGGCTACAAACTACAGGAAAAGAGATTCCACCTAAACATTAGGAAGAACTTCCTGACAGTAAGAGCTGTTTGGAAGTGGAATACACTGTCTTGGAGTGTGGTGGAATCTCCTTCTTTGGAGGTTTTTAAGCAGAGGCTGGATGGCCATCTGTCGGGAATGCTTTGAGTGTTTATTCCTGCATGGCAGGGGGTTGGACTAGATGGCCCTTGAAGTCTCTTCCAACTCTATGATTCTATGATTCCTGCGATCTTTTTTTAAAAGTGTGCAAAATTGCGCACAATAGGTCATCTGTACAACCAATTCACAAAGGGGACACGACAGGGCTGAAAGCTGATTGGTCGGACCTTGGAAGGGGCAGGCTTGCAAGGGTGGGTCTGGAATGCCGGAGCCGCCATTGTTTTTGTTTTTACAAGCATGATCGTTCACCTGGTAAAGCAGCAGAGCAAAAGTACGAACTTCTTTTTAAATGGAAAGCAGCTTTTCCGCAGCTGTCTCTTTAAGAGAGAAAAATGAGGGGAAAGGAAGGGAGATTTTCCGGACTCAACTCACTCGTGACAACTTTTTTTGTTTTAGGGATAAAGACTGCAGAATATTCCGTTCCAAGCTTGCTAATCAGCAGTGGGCACAAAAGGGGACTGCAGTAAAAGGAAGGTAAGTTGCTATGTTTCACTAAAAATTCTCCTGTGTTGCTGACCCCCTAGTTTTTGCAGTTTGTTGAGGCACCAGCACTCTTTGGCAGAGAAGGCTAAAGACCTTGTAAAACTACAAATCCCAGGATTCAGTAGGAAGAAGCCATAGGAAATAACCCACTTTCAAACTGGATTATTTGTGTAGTGTGGATTTGGCCTCAGTCAAGATGAAGATTTTCTTTTGGATTACCACTGTTAAATTAGCATAGCAATGCTAGGATACTTGTGTTATTGCCAATTCTAGTCATTAGAGCAATTCATTTTTAAATTGGTGTTTCAATTTTGTATAATGAGGCGATGGTCTCAGAAGCTGAGTGGATAGTATCTTCTGAAGTGTGTGTGTTGTGTGTGGGGGAGAAGGATCACACCTGTTTTTCCAGGGTGGTTAAGTAGGCCACCATTTGAGAACTGCCCTCCTTTTCTGGAACCTTGTGGAATACCAGTATGCCAAGTAAAAGGTCTTAAGGAAAAGAAAACATGCAGGCTACTAATTATGGACCGTGTGCTAATTATAGATGATGACACCACCATCTTTTAAGCAAGCTAGCATCATGTGAAGAAATATCACACATAAATTCTTGGGAGTACTACATAAGGCGCAAAGAGGTATACTGTACAATTATTTCTGTTAACATCAAAGGTGGTTCATATTGCTGGCAGTCACTGCTGCATTAAATTAAAGGAAACATTACCGGACAGCCCTTGCACGAATCAGTTCATTAATTGGTTCATGCAGTTCACATCTTTTTCATTCCTGAGCCCAGACTCAGCATTTTCAGATGTCTGGGAAGTGCCTTGTCTCAGCTGCTTTTGGCATAGGATTATTATTAAAGCTAGGTTATGATTAACACTAATTTCCTCACAGGAAATTAATATTTGTATTCTACTGGCTGCCTGGATCCTTTACCCTAATCTACGGTAAGCAGATGCTTCCACTCATGGCTTTGATGTCACTGGAACAGTGAATCCACTTTAGGTTCTAGTCTAACATTCAATGTAGTTCAGCCCTACCCCCAAAACAGGGCTCTGAATCTTGCATGGCACCTTTAAAATTCAGACTCAAACCCAAAGCAGAGCCACCACCCCACTGATACTGGAACATCTAGCCATCGCTACATTTCCTCTTCGTAGCCTTCTTGCCTATGCATTTATTTCATCCCCTCCTAATTTCATCTAAGCAGGTGGCACATTATTCTCCAGAGCATGGGAATGTCACTCAGGCAGCAGATTTAAGAAGAAGCAGAGCTGGTTTTTCTATTGATTCATTAGGTCTGTATTTTTATTGCCAGGGATGCAGAGAGATGATTATCAGATTTTCTATGTAAAAAAAAACTTGGCTTGCTTTGGTTACCATGTGCATTGAGTGGAGTAGGTGGGTGGGCCTTCAGTGGTGACCAGACCAGATCATAGCATAATATTTATTGTCACCTGATGGGATGATGATGACCAATTTAGATGGCTTCAGCAGGTGATACAGCCAATGCATGGAGAAGACAGCTGATGTGTGGTTATTTAGAATGACAGTGGATTTTAAAAGTCTCTAGTGGCCCCATAAATGGCACACTCACCAGGGCTTGTCCAATGGTAGAGAGGAGTATCCTGCCACACTGCAATCCACATCAAACAGTCCTATGCTGATCATGTGCCCTATATGTTGTATCAGCTCACATGGCCAGGGCTGCTCCGGGCTCCTGCCCCCCGTTAATTCGTGCATGTGAATATACGTTGTCCTAGAGTACTGTATTACTGGATAAGCAGTGATTCACTTATCTAGATATGTGCATAATCGAAAAATTAAAAAATAAAATTTAAAAATTGCACCAGAACAGAGTCCTGTCCATCAGAAGTCCCACCAAAGCCAATCCATGGCCACCACACAGCCAATAATCCAGGTTTCTCCCTTAAATGAGGAGCCAACTGCAAATCTTTCAGACCCGGAGTTTCCTGCTGAAACCCTGATAAAGATGTGAATAGTTGAAAACATTGTATAGGGTTGTTTTTTTTGCCAGTGTAGACAAGCCCAAAGTTCAACACATTTTGTAGCAATTGCGTGCTGGTGTTCAGGATTCCAACCACCATTCCTCCTTCCTCCATTTTCAATCCCACTCCTCCATCTTTTTGGATGAAGTTCGATTGGCTCCTGAAGGAAGGCAGGGAGGGTGCCAGTCTGACTTCTCTGGGCAGAGAGTTCCAGAGCCTGGGGGCAGCATATGCTCCTTTGCCACCCACTGCTCTCCCTTTGCCACTAGGTTATTGTATTGGTGAGGGGAATGCAGAAGTAAAGTGAGTTCTGAGGGGATGAGGGTCATTGCAAAAAGGGAGGTGTTGAATTGCTCCATCTGCAACAGCCAAAAAATACAATGTCTGTCTATTAAATACCGAGACTGTGCTTCTACCTTTCAGACAAATCAGGGAGAATTGATTGTGAAGGCTTGAGTGGGGACCTTGAACATGTCTAAACTGCATGACAAATATCAACACTCTTGGCCGTTCAGTTAATTGTCAGTCATTATTTAAAGCAGCTGTGTTGTTTGTTGTGTTCCAGGAAAATGCTAAGTTTAGAAGCAAAGCAATATCCTACAGCAACTTGAGGTGGATCCAAACCTTTTTCAAAAAAGCATCACTTCTGATGAAGACCTGGATATTTCAGTACGATCCTGAGACAAAATGACAGTCAATGCACTGGAAAACACCATCATCACCAACAATGAAAAAAATCATGTCAAAGCAAGTCCACATTCAAAGCCATGCTCATTGGTTTTTTTTTTTTACATCAAGGACATAATTTTGACAGATTGGGTTCCAGAAGGCAGAACAGTGAATCAGCATTATTATAAGGAAGTTTTGACAAAGGTAAGAGAAAGAGTCAGAAAAATAAAGGCCAGAACTGGAACAATGGTTTCATTCTTCATCAAGACAATGTGCTTCTCACACAGCACTTTCTGTGAAGCAGTTTTTGGCTAATAAACGCATCACTACAGTTGAACATCCTTCAAATTAGCCAGATTTGGCACCATGCAACTTTTTTCTTTTTCCTAAAGTGAAATTGGTGTTTAAAGGAACATGTTTTGAGTAAATTAATGCAGTATGAAGAAAACGGCAAATGTGTTAAAACAACTGACAGAAACTGATCTGCTCCACGCCTTCAACCAGTGGAAAACAAGACTGCATCGGTGTGTGAGTGTGAATGGGGAGTATGTTGAAGGGAACAAGCATTACCGGTAGTATTGTAATACATATAAATAAAGATGAGTTATTGTATCAGCCTTGCTATTTCATAGATAGACCTCATAGATTTAAGTCCATGTTACATTGGCACATGTCACTAACTGGATGCTAGCCTTTGTGTAAATGCTACAGATTTGGGCAAGATTGTTTGCTCTATAAAGCTTTGAGGGAGACAAGTTAGTAACAGCCAGTGGGGTGCAGTTAAGTAGCTAAGACTGACCTGTGGCTGCTGAGTCATAGTTTCATCTTCCATTAGCAGGCTCTTGCATGTCCCTCTTCTTGCAAGACCTGTGGTTTTCTTGACATTTTTTCTGATTCCTTGGATGTGCATCCAATGAAATGTAGGTAAAAGAGTTCTGTTACAGCTGCTAACCACCCCCACCATGTTTCCAAAAATAAATGCAGGATTTTGTAATTGCTATGCTACTCACGCACTAAACACCATCCTTACATATATAATCAGTCCATTCCTTCTAAATTTAACGTCTTGAACACAACACTCCTGTCTGTGTTTGCTCAAGAATAGGTTCTACCAAGTTTCGTGGCATGGATGCCATTTTGCAATGCCATCTTATACATGCCTACACAGAAATAATTCCCACTCCTATAGGACTTACTCCTTAGTAAGGAACATTTAGAATAGGAGCCAAAGTATGATTAGGATCATACTCATGCAATCCAAATCTATGTATGTTTACTGAGAAGTAAGTTTCACTGAGTTCAGTAGGGCCAAGTAACAGGACACCTTTAGGGAATGATCCAATAGGTTTCTTTCACTGATGGAACTGCTTCTGTGAGTGGAGTGGGGTGATCCTCTCTCCTTCTTTAGATCCCCATGCTAGGAGACTCCACTGAGCAGATTTTCAGTCAGTGTGAAAGGCTACAGAGAGAGATAAGAAAGTCATCTTGTACCAGGAGCTGAGGTCTAGCTTGTTGTTAGATTTAAGACTATTTGTTGTTCTATACCATCAAGTAAGTTTGGAGTTATGGCAACCCCATGAATGAGAGACCTCCATGAGCCTTGGTCATGAATAGCCTTGTTCAAGTCTTTCAAATCAGGACCATGGTTTCCATGATTAAATCAAATTCGTCTTCTCCTACTGCCTTCCATTTACCAATCATTATCTTTTCCAGTGAGTCACATTGTTTGGTGATATGTCCAAAATATAACAACCTCAGCTTAGTGATTTTATTTCTAGGGAAAAGTTCAGGTTTGATTTGCTCTAGGATCCATTTATTTGCCTTTTTGGCAGTCCATGGTATCCACAGAACACTCTTCTAACACCACATTTCAGATGAGTTGGATTGTCTTCCCATCAGCTTTCTTCAGTGCCCAGATACTGAGCTGTAGGTGAATCTCTCTCTCTCTCTGGCTTTTCTTTGCAAATGAAGATTCAGGAAGGACTCATCCTGTGCTTTCTGCAAGCGCGCTGATGACTAAAAAGGCCAATCTGAGATAAACAAGTCCAGTTGCAGAAAGCACAGCAGAAGCTCTCCTTGGGTGATGTTTCCGGGTTGTGATTCTTTCTGCGTTGTCGTTTCTCTTCAAGACTTGTTCGGCGTAAGTTCTCAAATAAGGCTGCAGCATTGTGGATAGTGTGTCTCCATGCTTCCCGATGTGATGCCAGGGCGGACCATTGTTGGTGATCAATTTGGCCAAGCTTGAGATGTTGTTTCAAGGAGTCCTTGTATCGCTTTTTTGGAGCACCCCTCTTACACTGACCCGTGGCGAGTTCACCGTGGAGTACTATTTTGGGGAGGTGATGGTCCTCCATCCTAGAAATGTGTCCTGCCCAGCGCAGCTGTGTTCTCAATATCATGGCCACAATGCTGGTGATCCCTGCTTGCTCAAGGACAGCAACATTCGTCACATAATCAGTCCAGTGTATATTTAGGACTGTACGTATACAGCGCTGATGAATATATATATTCTTGTGAAATCACCCTATCTGATGTTCTGAATGCATTAAAAACTAAGGGTGTATCTGTACCACACCATTATAGCACTTTCATCCCATTTTGTCATGGCTCCATCCTATGAAACTGTCACACTCTGAACCACCCGACATGCTGGTTAAACTTGCTTTTGCTTGGACTTATGCTGGGATATGCTGGATGATGGGTTATGCCACACCAATGGGGAGAAATAGAATTGTTTCTCTCTCTCAGCTCGGACTAATGAGCAGATGTCTGGAAGCTGGAAACTGTCAAGGTCGTTCCTGTGGGAAAGCCTGGTATGGAAAAGAAGGGGGTTCTGGCTGAGGAGACAGGTTGTTTGGGTTAATGGACAAATTGGGTGGGAGCCCAGGAAAACTGCCTGAATTGCTTTGTGCTTAGTATTACTGTCTACCTGGAAATATTCAGTCCTGACAACAATTTTTCATGGTGTTCTGCTTGCTCTAATAACGTTTTCCTGAAATCTGATGTTTTGAAGTGAAGCCATCCTGTACATTACAGAAATCTTGGAATCTGTGCTTTGCTGAGGTATATAGAGTAGAGAGCTCTGGTGCCATCCTCTTGTCTCCCCTGCACTACAGCATTAAGTGCCCTGTAACAAAGAACTCTAAGTGCTCACCAATCTACAAATCCTAGGATTCCATAAGATTGAGCCATTACAGTCCAAGGGGATTACTGCACTCCAAAGGAAAGTGGCAGTGCAGCAGGAAGGTTCATCTTCCATGTTGCCTTACCATATGACATCATCATTCTTCCAGTGTTCTGCTGTTTCGGTCCCTTGGGAGACCGAGGTAAAACTGCATCATTTTGCTAATCGAAAAAAGCCATTAGCAAAAAGACGCAATTTTACATTCTTACCAGAAGAAAGACTATGTCATCCAGTAAGGCAGCATGGAAGATGAACCTTCCTGTTGCACTGCTGCTTTACTTTGGAGTGTGGTAAGCTCCTAAGTGCTACAAAACTGTTATAATTATGCAATGTACATACATTTTGCTCCAGTTCTGTGGACATTTACTGAGCAGCTAACCCAGTGAGCACAATGGGACTTGAAGAGAAGGAGGAAGATCATACTCATTTTAAAAAAAAATTAAGATTGGGGCCTGTGTTTAGATGAGGTGAAAAATTAGAGGCCAGCCCTTTAAAAATGGGAGATTACTGTGCCTCCAAAGTATGCAGAGAAGAAAAGCTTATCAATATTCTGCTGTGAGAAGAAGCACACTGTCAAGATTATAATCCAAATACTAAGGCTGTCCTTCCATTGTGGTTATTTGTATTTTAATGCAAAGTGAATATATCTGTGCATTTGCCTTAAAACTCTCACATGCCCTTAGCATAGTATGGTTTGCTTACAATGCTGTTTTGCACAAAAGTATCTCCAGACTAAGGACTTTATCAGACGCACTAGATTCGGCGTCATAACGATGCCACATAAATGCAAAGGGGCGCACATATCAGAGAACGTTGCCCTTTCATGTTAAAACCCATACCTTTTTATTGACAGCTGAAGCTGTCAATTGATCCCCAGTGGCGCTTTAGTGCCGGCATTGCCAGCATATGAAACTTCGCACCATTTAACACATATGAATGTAGTGTCAATGGCCAGTCTGGCCAGGACACTTCCGGGTGAGACTGCAACATCCAGGTAAGTGATGCACTTTTTATGACCCTCCCCAGTTTACTTGGGACTTTTAAAGTGTATTCTAGTGCTTTTAAAAAGCACTTTCTTGTTTTTTTTTAATTTTTGAATTTCCCGCGCAAGCGTCTTATCACGAGAATCCACAGAGCTCCGTTCACTTCCTCTTCATTGCCAGAGAAGCCTTTGCCAGGAGAGAAGGTAAGTGTGGTGGGAGGCATTCTTTTGCTGGCATAAAAATTTATTTTTTTAATGCCAGCAAAAGAACATTTTGAGGGGCTTGTCTGATAAAATCCCAAGACCCCGGGAACTCATGGCTGTTGGCCTAAGCTGCCAAAGAGAGGAAGGGTGTAAGAACAAGGATATTTAAAGCCTTTGCATATCCCCAGATATTATGTATACTCCTGGCTGTTCTGATTGCAGGTGATTCCTACTTTATATTCTAAACGCAAATAGGTGAACATAAAATTTGCCCTGCATTTAGCTTCAGGTTGATGGCAAAAGCATGTTCATCCATCAGGGTTTGCCAAGTACTCCCCTGGGAAAGTACCAAGCTGGAGCACTCCAGGCAATTTTAGCCAGGGGAGTAGCTAGAGAAGGAAGCAAAATGAAGCCATTGCCCGCTCCCAGTAAGAATTCTACACTACCAATGAATGTTTTTTTTCAGTTTCTCCAAACGTCATTGCAATATTTCACCTCCTGAACCTTTATTGAGGTATTTAGACATAAGGCTCATGTTACAGTACTAAAACACAATTGGTTTAGCATAAATTAAAACAACAAAAAAGTAAAATAACAAACAATAACAAGAAAACAGTGGATGTAGAAGTATGGTGGGTTCAGTAGAAAAGGCAGCTTGGTTTCGTTTACTGTAGGCTGTGGTGTCAGTCTGACAATAATCTGCAGCTTGTTTTTCTTTACAGATTAAGGGGGCGTTTATATGGTAAAAAAATTACATACAGCGTTTGGAAGATTGATCATCCGTACACATGGCCATTTGGATGCATACATGTCATTTGGAAGGGGGGGCTAGCAAATCCCCCGTAAACTCCGTGGATTCGGCGTTTGGGAGGATTAGTGGATCTCGAGCTAAAATCCGTACAGCTGTTTGAATGGTTGATTTCTGTACACCCCCCCCCCCCCGTTTGCACACACTGCCTTTCATGTTAAAACCCATACCTTTTTATTGACGGTATGGGTCAATAAAATAGACAGTGTAATCTGATTGGCTGGCTGAGCGCAGGGGGTGGGGCTAACAAAGAAGGGAATTAGGAGCAGCCACCATGTTGGATTTCCGGCTAAGCAAAAGTCCAGTAAGTCCATGAATTTTACATTTATTCCCTTTTATTTTATTTTTGTAAATATGGAAAACCGAACGTCCACATAACAGGCACCTTTTTAAATAATAAAAAAAAAAGCGGTTGGATCTCTCGCTACAGCCAGCTGGGCAAGGGGGGTCATACGGAGTTTTGGGGGGGTAAAAATTGTGTAGGCAGATCATACGTATCCGAACGACTGCCTATTCGTATTGTTTACCCCCCAAATGGATTTTTTTAAATTGTATAGATGGGGCATAAGTATACAGTCCTAGTCAAAGCAATACATCTGCATGTCACTGATAGTGGTCCTAGAGCCTTGGAATGGTTTTAGGTGGTTAGCCTAGTTCTGGCCAAAATCCTCTGTACTCCGCATGTACTCTGCCATGCACCTTGGCCTTTGTGTAGTTGAAGAAAATAAACCATGTCTCCATAAAACAGTTGTTTTTATCCTGTCCGTCACCACTGCAATAACTTAAAACTTCAATTGAGCATTTAGAAATCTAGTTTGTGCTGCCAAAGAAAGGGACAGACAAAGTGACCAAGGGAATGCAAACTCAGAAAATATTGAGTTCTAGGTGTGCTTTTCATTATCTTTCTCTCTGCAGTGCTAGAAATTTGGGGACTGAAGGGAAAATTCATGAAGGGGGGTGTAGAATTATTATTGCATGGCACTGCCCTCATTTTGGTCCCTCCCTGTAGGTACACCTCTGGGTTCGTATAAATGCTTATATAACACATACATACATACAACACACACACATCAAACATATGTGTATACATTCACTGTATGTGTGCTCCCTCTCTTGCTCTCTTGCTCTCTCTGGATATACACTAGCCAATATATTTATATGGCTTTTCTTTTTAACTGACATATCCTGGCATAATTAGACATTTCTGTTCAAGAACTTCGCCATAACTTAAACAGCAGCCAGCTTGACTCACTCCCAGCAACAGCTGAAGAAGAAGAAAAAAGTCTATTTGCCAGGAAAATGCCAGCTGCAGACAGCTGTGCAGCGGATGGCATTTTGACAAGTTCCCCTGGACTTTGTCCACATCCACCTTCTGCTGCCAAATGTTTCCCAACATCTTTACAGCTTCATTGCTTTTCTTTTCCCTTTTCTTTTTTGGAACCAAATTGGGAACATCACAGGTTTGGCTTGCAGATGTTGGCTTTTTGAGTATGTTGAGTTAGTTAGCCCGATCTTAAACAGCAGTCATGAGGCCATATGTATAATAATAATAATAATAATAATAATAATAATATTTTATTTATATCCCGCCCCTCTGCAACGCAATCGGGGCGGCTTACAATATAAAAACCCCATACTCACAATACCCTAGCCCACCCACCCCTTAAAATAATATTAAATTACAAAGGATTAAAAACATGCATTAATTAAAATATATATAAATTAGAAGAAAAAAAATTTAAAACATACAATCGTAGCCTAGAAAGGGCAGCTGAGTCTTGGGCCGGGATAATTATTCAGGAAAGGCCTGCCGGAAAAGATCCGTCTTGACAGCATTTTTAAAGCTGTCTAAGGTGGTAATAAGACGGATCTCATCCGGCAGGCCATTCCATAATCTGGGAGCAGCAGCAGAGAAGGCCCTCTGGGAGGTCACCGACAGCCTTGTTTTCATAGGCTGTAACAGATTCCTCCCAGAGGACCGAAGTGTGCGGGGAGGCTCATCAGTCTTGCTGATGCTGAAAGTAAACTCACTCTGACATTTGCAATCAGCCAGGCCAGCCTTCTGCAACCTGGTGCTTTCCACATGTGTTGGTCCAGACCACAACTTCCACGATCTCCAACTAGAGGGGTGGAGGATGCAAAGTTGGAGAGGACTGGTCTAAGAGACTCAGTGTTACTGGTGTGTGTGGTCATAATCTATTATAAACCACCTTGGGATTCATTCCGCTTCAAGATGGGGTATAAATAGTCTAAATAAATGATGAACGATATTTGTTAGGCTAAAGTTGCAGTGTTTATTACTGTTTCTTGGTAGCTACAAGATATAATAATAAATTATTGACAGAGTACATTTCAAGTTCTCAAAGCATTTCACACATATTCTGTCTGTTAACAATGCAATATAAAATGCACTGAAGCTGGTGTCAGCTATACCTTGCCAACTCTGATTTCTCATCAGCTTGGGAGACAGGATTTCCCAATTCTCATCAGAGGCTGAATCTACACAGGCTAACTAATGCATCCTTACCTTGATCTCTGTTGGAACACACAACCTTCCTCTCTTTCTGATGTGAAAACACTCCTTTTCAATGACTTGGGGGCTTTAGGGTGATTTTTAAAAATCTCCAGTTTACTCACTGTTTTAGGAAAGAACCCGTTTTTTATAACATGTGGTTTGACCCCCAAGCTGGGATTGCAATAGACTTGGGAGTGGGGGAAGGATGGGGCCAAGTTGGTAGGTGGTAACCTAATTGTTCCTACCATGAAAGAGTAACTCCCTTGTTTGTATCGGCATCAAAAAAAAAAAAAAAAAGGCAGTGTTGCCTCCCCACCCCCTTTTCTTTTAAATTTGATGTTTGTATCCACACATTCACAGGTCTGCATTTCACTTCTTCCTGCTGGCTCCATTTTATAGAAGCACAGGGCAAACAGAATGAAGGGAAAACAGATTAAACCAATATGTGCATGCATCAAGGGATTTAAAAAAAAAAAAGGCCCTGCAGCTGCTGCAGTCATGTGACCAGACATAAACAAATATGGCGAAAACGTTCACTGAGTAGAAGAAACACAACACCCCCTTGTACTGATGTGGCTACATATTGGGGGTCCCATATGACTTTCCAAACTGATTTCAGTTTGGATTAAAACAGGTGTGTGTGACACTAAGAGGGTCCAACCAGGGTAGGAATTGTCTACACCAGCAAATTAAATCCAGCTCCGGTGCACAGTATTATTCTCTGGATTCATCCTAAATTCACCCTGTTAATGTCACACATTCCCATGCCCAAATGCAAATCAATGCAAAAGGGATGTGCTTTTTTTCCTTTCCAGCATGCCAAAACCTATCAACCAACAGCCTTATTGTTTACCTGTCAACTTGCCAGCTGGCACTCTCATTGATTACCTCTTCCATCCAATCCTCTTTCCTCTTCACATCCCAGTGAGTGATCACTAATAAGGGAGGGAAGTTTAAGTTTCTCCTGATGTGCATGCACACACAATACTATGCCCTGAACTTAAAGGAGTATTGCCCTAGAGGCTCCCTTCCCATTCTCTCTCAGTGTGGGCTCATCAGCTCAAGGTTTTTGCCTCTTTCTTCTGCCAAAACAACAACAACAAAAAAGCAGAGCAGATAAAAGACCCTTCATCCTGCTCGCTCACTTGATGGTCAGACTAAAATTCCAAGTGGATCTTCTGCTTCACAGATTTTCCAACAGATAGGGCTGGCAACTCTACTGAGGCCTTGGTTTCACCATGAAATGCGGAGATGGAAATCAATCGATACAATTGTTCCTAAGTGCCCAATCCAGTGTTGTGGAGCACAGAATTCACCTAGGTTTACAGAAGACCCACAGGCAATGAAACAGGCTGAATGACAGCTAGAATGCAGGTGATGTAGGTCTTGGAGTGAATGAGATCAGAAATCAATAAAGACTCTTTATTGTGCCTACTACGTAGCAGTGAGACACCCCCCCCCCAAAAAAGTCATATTAGACAGCTAAGATTGCAACCTCCACCTCCCACCCAATAGGGTTATTTCAAGTGGTGAGGAGTGTTTGGGGTACAGGCCCAGAGTTCAAGAATGCAACCCATGGCCTCCTTGCTGTGAAAAAATTGCCAGGTACTTCAAGGAAAAGGTTGCTGGCATTCACTCAGAACTTGACACCACACTTGTTACCAAGGTGTCCAGTGCATCATATGGCCAGTGTTCATGAGATCAGTTTCAGTTACTGAGGCCTGACGATGTGGACAAGATGCTTGAAGCAGTTTGGCCCACCATATATAAGGTCAAGCCTTTCCCATCTTGGCTGATAAAATCTAGCAGAGGTGGATTGACTGGGTGGGTCCAGGGTGGTGGTAAATGCCTCATTATGTCAGGGGAAGGGGCCTGAAGGAGGTGGTCGTGTATCCTCTCCTGAAGAGGACCTCCCTGGACCCAAAGGTATATGAGAACTACCACCCAATTGCAAATATCTTCTTTTTGGGCAAGGTGACTGAGCGTGTGGTGGCCAGGCAACTTCAGGCATTCTTGGAGGAAATGGATTATCTTGACCCATTTTGGTCTGGTTTAAAGCCAGAGCAGGGTATGGCACTGAAGTGGCCTTAGTTGCTCTAATTGATGACCTACTCCAGGGGAAAGATGGGGGAATGCTGCCCAGTCGATTTTCCTTGACCTCTCAATGGCTTTTGATACCATTAATCAGGGTATCTTACTGGGCTGGCTCTGTGGGATGGGAGTAGGAGGCACTGTTCTGCAGTGGTTCCCTTCCTCTCTTGAGGGCCATTTCCAGAGAGTAACACTGGGGGGGGGGAATTCCTGTTCCCATGGCTATTAAGCTGTGGGGTGCCACAGGGTTCCATCTTATCCCCCATGCTGTTCAATCTCTACATGAAGCCTCTGGGGAAGGTCATAAGGTGGTTTGGAGTGGGGGGCTGTCAACATGTTGATGACACTCAGCTCTATGCCTCCTTGTCATCAGAGTCAGCTGGGGCTGTGCACGTGCTGGACCAGTGCCTGGATGCTGTAATGGGCTGGATGAGGACCAATAAACTGAAGCTGAATCCTGAGAATATGGAGGCTCTGTTGATTGGCAGTTCTTGGGTAAGCAGCCTGTTCTGGATGGTGCTGAACTCCCCTTGAAGGAGCAGCTTGGGAGTGCACCTAGATCCATCGTCACTGGAGGCTCAAGTGGCTTCTGTGGCATGGAGTGTGTGGTGCCAGCTTTGACTGGTGTGTCAGTTATGGTCTTTCCTGGACAGAGATAACCTAGCCACAGTAGTCCATGCACTAGTAACTTCCCAGTTAGACTACTGTAATGCGCTGTATGCAGGGCTGCCCTTGAAGGCTTGGGAGATGCAATTCATGCAAAATACAGCAGCTCGACTGCTGACTGGAGTACCATATAGACAGCATACCATGCCAGTCTTAAAAGAATTGCACTGGCTGCTAATATGTTTCCAGTCTGAATTCAAGGTGCTTGTGATGACATTTAAAGCCCTAAACAGCTTGGGACCTCAATACTTGAGGGAACAGCTCTCCTTGTATGTGCCTGCCCAAGGATTAAGAGCTGCTGGGTGGGCCCAGCTCCACGTCCCACTAGTGAGATGAATACACTAAGCTGGGACATGGGTGAGGGCCTTCTCAGCTGTGGCACCCCAATTGTGAAATGCCTTCCCTGTGGAGGCCTGACTGGTGCCAAAACTCATGTCATTTAGGTACCAAATTAAAACTTGTCTGTTCAAAGCTTTTGGGCCTCATTAACTCATCCTAAATACAGTGTTACATAATTTTACATTTAAAAAAAATCTTTTAAAACTGTTTAACTTATTACTGAAGTTCATGTTTAAAGTTTATTTAATTATTTCATTGTTTTAAATTGTGTAACTTGTTTTAATGCTTTTTGTAAGCCGCCCTGAGATCTTTGATATAGGGTGAGCATACATATTTAAATAAATACATTTCTTCAGATTATTGGATGACAGATAGTTTTTGTCTTTCCAACCTTGATGGATAGGTCTCTTGACAACTAAAAAGACTCAAAACTCTACTTATAACATCCATGTGACCAGAATATAATTTAAGAGTGCCTGGACATCTGCATATAACAAAGATTCTTATACAACAAAGTTAATATGAATCACAGCTTCCAATTAAAAAGAAGCCATCACAGGGCACACAACCACTTACCCATATTATACTGCCAATCTCTGTTATCTCCAGCTTTGTTAATATAAAGACTTGCCTAGTTTCACTCTGATACATTGGCATACTTTGATGAAAGCAGTACTCATTTGACACCTAATTTTATCTTTATTTATGCCTTTCTTGCTTCCAGCAGTCCTGAAGTCATGTTGTTGTTGTGTGCCTTCAAGTCAAGAGTGAAAGAGTGTGACTGGTCCAAGTTCACCCAGCGGATTTCCATGGCTTAATGGGGATTCAAGCCCTGGTGTCTCAAGAGTCCTAGTCCAATACACAAACTGTTGCAACAAACTGGTGACTCCAGGCAAAATCCCAAACTATTGCCTGTTAGAGAAGGTATGGGCAACCTTCCAGATGTTGGACGTCCCAGCATTCTTTGCTGCTGACTGTTAGTTAGGGAGTTGCCACACTTTGTTCACCTGTGTCAGGGTCTCATTTGAATGTCTGTAATGACAATATTTAAATACAACTTTTTTTTTAAAAAAAATGCATTAATGGAGACTGGTCTTCAGTAGGTCTTATTCCCAAGTATAAACAATATTGCAGCTTTACTAGCAAAACTGATGTTATGCATGAGGCCCAGGATGGAATCCTCATCTGTCCCCATTTTAAAGTTTTGTAGGAGGTATGAGAGGACATTAACTTCGTCCTGGTAACTTCCCTGGAACAATATACCCTTCCAAGCTATTCCTACACCTAGACCAGGAAAAAAGAAATGAAGATCAGCTGCAGTTTACTGAGGCCTTTTGCATGGCTAACAGCAACTTAAATGAAGGGAAATTTTAACCTGGAACATGACATAGCAAGGACAATGTTAAACTACCATCTTCTCCTTCATTGTCTCTGTGCCTCACACAATTGGGGATCTTCACGCATGTGCAGATCAAACACAGAGCATTACAGAGCTGAGTAGCTTTTTGGTGGTAACCATGCCCTAACAGGGCATTATACAAATAGCACCAGAAAGCTACTCCCCTCAGTTCTTTTTTGTCGGTCGCTCAGATCACTTGGAATGTGCTAGTTGAGCAACTTCTTTCCTCCTTCATTCTTTGTTTCTGGACCATTTTTTGTCGGATTACTGTCCTTTGGTTTGTCTTTTGATGATTCACTGGACTCCCCTTCAGACTTGTTTTTTTTTTGGAAATCATTAGTGGCTTACCCTTGTATGGTCTCCTTGGCCTTATTTAAGCCCTGTCCTTCTTGTGGTGGCAATATCTCCCATTTAGACCACCATGACCTCTCTCTGCCTATTCTGTCTGGGTGAGGGCCACAAGTTTTCTACTTGTGATATCTGTAAGGGGTTTACTACTCAAGCCCTTAAAAATTGCCTCTCCAGATTGAGAACCCACCTCTGGGAGCAATTTCTCCAGGCCATGGACATCACCATGAAGAACCGATCCCTCGACACCGCTTCCTGCTCTATCTGTATAGGTTGCTCGATTCTGTCTGTCAAGACCATGGCCTCCCACACTCAGTCGGTTCCGCCCTCCGAATCAGGTCAACTTGGTTCCAAGCAGGCAAAAAAGGCAAAAAATGACTAGGTACCGAGGCTTCAGACCTGTTGACCTTGAAGCAATCGAAATCAGCCCACCAACTGGACCTTCAGGTGGCCCCATCACCGGATCCGATACCGCCTTGTGACACAGTTCTGCCCCCATAACGAGACCAGGCGATTGTGATTGATGAGGACAGCCATCCCAATCACCGCGGCTCAGGCTCGGCCCCATCTGCCAACCCTCACCTCATGATCTGACCGTGCACCTTCCACCACCACTACCAAGGAAGCCTCACTCCATCTCTGGCCACCACGGCAGCTCCGAAGGCTCAGACCAGGTCCGTCAGGATTCCTGCAACCATCCTTGTTCCTGCGGCCACTCTCGCTCCATGAAGACCACCAGCTCAAGCACACGCTC
This sequence comes from Gambelia wislizenii, assembly GCA_030847615.1. Lineage (NCBI taxonomy): Eukaryota > Metazoa > Chordata > Lepidosauria > Squamata > Crotaphytidae > Gambelia > Gambelia wislizenii. Next base: position 30,541,347 of record JAUMIR010000005.1, read on the forward strand.
CGATCCCCAAATCTGATCTCAGTCTCGGTCCCACAGCTGATCTATGTCACAAAGACACTCCCGGATCCTTTGATCCCGGACGCAATCCAGCCAGTCTCGATAATCTTGCTTGTGGTCCTGTCACCAATCTCGCTCCCGGTCCCACCGCTGACCCCGGGCTCACTCCTGCCACCAATCCCAGTCTCAGTCCTGGCCCCACCAGACCTGCATTCATCTCCAATCCCGATCATGTCAATCCCATTCTCCATCTGACTCTCATCAGTCCTGGTCTCGTTGCTCCAGATCAGCCTCCTCTTGGTCTCATTGCAGACGCCACCATACTTGACGTGATCAGCATGATAAATACCAGCTACAAACACTCAGATGAACAGGAAGGATCCCAGGGCGCCCGTATGCCAGAATCCCACTCTCCAGAAACCCCTGACGACCAGCGGGAGGCTTCTCCAGGCATGTCTTCAGAGGACCTCTGTCCTTATGTGGACTTTATCATTCGCATGGTGAAATCACTCAACTTGGAGCTCAAATCTCAGACATCATCCTCACTGGACCTGATATTCCAGGGAGTTGACATGCCTGGTAACTCACCAGCAATGCACCCCTTCCTGTCTACCCTTCACTAGGTCGTTTGCCACACCTGGACCAAGCCAGCTTCAGTCCCCCCGACCAGCCGTTGCCTGGAGAATCTGTACAAGATTCATTCAGAAGATAGCCCCTTTCTCTCTTCCCAGCCTCCTCCAAATTCTATAATTGTGGAGGCCACCCAGGTTAAGTGCACCTGCCACTCCAACTTGTCTACTCCACCATTTGGACCTCCTCGGCCACTTGTTGGCCTCTTTGGCGGTTCAAGTGGCCAATTACCAAGCCTGCATGGCTGGCTATCAACAGTTCCTTTGGGAAAAGATGGCTTCCTTCTTACCATATCTCCTGAACGATCATAATAGTGTGGCCACTCTCTTCTAACAGGGGGCCCACAAGCTAGATTACTGCCTCTCACCATGCAACCGACTGTGCCACCAAGTCAATGGCAATGGCTGTGGGGCTCTGCCACTACACTGGGCTTTGGTCTGCCGGCATCACTGAAGACACCCGCCAGTGGATTGAAGACCTACCGTTTGATGGTGAAGGCCTTTTTAATGCAAAACTGACGAGGCCATGGCCACCCTTGTAAAAGCCCGCATGACGGCAAAGAAAATGGGCATTTCCCAGCTGCAGTGGCAATATCACCCTTCCAAGCTGTACTGGCGCAAGCCCTCCTACCAATCCACTTCAATGGGCTCCTAACAGCAGCCTGCTCCTAAACACCAGCAACAGCAATGCTCGGGAAAACTGTTACGCTACCAGTCTTTCACCAACTCCAAATAGCGCTCACCCAACAGTGTCTTTGATTATGGGGTGTGGCCAAGCAATACTTCACACACAGTTACCTGCCACCTCACCTCCTCCAGATCCCCAGACATTTCTGTTCATGCCTGGGCTTGGGAGACAATTTCCTCAGACAAATGGGTAAACACCATTGTGCGCTCTGGATACACTATCAAATTTACCTATTCACACACCCCCTGGCATTTTCCACTACACACCTTCATCACCTACCATCTGGAAAGAAATCACTTCCCTCCTAGCCAAAAACGCCATTCAACGTCTGCCGTTAACTGCAGCCTCTTCTGGATTTTTCCCAGTTACTTCACCATTCCAAAAAGAGATGGTTCCCTCCGTCCCACTGTGGACCTCCGGGCTTCATTCGCTGTACAAAGTTCTGCATGGTCACGTTAGCTTCCATTCTCCCCCTCATAAGGGAAACTGGTTTGCTTCCACAGACCTTTGGGACACATACTTCCACATATGCATCCACCCAAGACATCAGAAATTCCTGTGCTACACAGTGGGACCTGCGCTTTATCAGTACAGGGTCCTCCCTTCTGGTCTATCAACAGCTCCGAGGGTGTTCACCAAGGTGATGGAGGTCACTGTCTATCATCTTTGTACCAATGGCGTCTGCATTTTTCGCTACTGGGACGACTGGCTCCTGACAGCTCCATCTAGGACCCCCCCTTCGCTACCACATCCACATCATCTTACACCTCCTAGCAAGATTGGGTCGCCATGTCAATCTGGGGAAAGTCTCACTTTCTCAAACACTTCCCTTCATCGGGACTGTCCTGGACTCTGCTGCGGGCTGCGCCTTCCTCCCCAACTCCAGGAGAAGGCACTGACTCTTCATTTGCCACATCTTGTCCCAACACTCAGTATCTGCTCTCCTCTTCAGGCACCTTCTGGATTACATGGCATCCACCACCATGGTGGTGCCCCACACCAAGCTCAGAACCTGCACACTTCAATGTTGGTTCTTTCACCAATTCCGCCTGGATCACAATTCTCCCAGCAAGCGGCTTCTTCCGCCTCCACTGGTATGTCTGTCCCTCCTTTGGTGGCTTCACCCCACCCACCTTTGCATGAGCATGCCCTTCAGATGCCCTTGCCCCCCCATCATGCTAATGTCTGACGCGTCTTTCCAGGGTTGGGGTGCTCACTGCAACAACTCCACAGTGCAGAACTCCTGGCCCTCCCGCCTCCCTCATCTCCACATTAATGCCTTGTAGATGCTAGTGTTTCTGAACACCCTCAAAGCCTTCAGGGATCTTATTCACCACTCTATGGTGCAGATAATGTGCGACAACTCAATCATAGTCCACTACAGAAACAAAACAAGGTGGCACCCACTCCTCTACTCTAATGAGGATAGCCTCTCAACTATGGAACTGGTGCATTTCCAGAAAGATACACCTCATTGCAGTTCACATCCAGGAAACAGACAATACCCTTGCTGACTCCCTCAGCAGGTCATCTCTCCATCCTCATGAATGGAGTGTCTCAGACGAGACTTTCTACCTCATATGCAGGAGATGGGGGCTGCCATCAATAGACATGTTCTCCTCCCACTCCAATAATAAACTCCCCAATTTTTGCTCTCGGGGCGGCACAGGGCAGAGATCTCTCGGCGAAGCCTTCTTACTTCGGTAGTCCAACCTGCTCACGTACCTCTTTCCTCCCCTCCCTCTGATAACAAGGACTCTGGTAAAGATTCAGGATGACCACATGGACTGCATCCTACTGGCCTTGTGGTTGCCAAGACAACTGTGGTTCTCCCCTCTCCTCAAGATTGCACAAGGGGACTACTTTCACCTCCCTTCATCCCCGACTCTCCCAGCACCCCAACCCGGGGGTTCTTTGACTCACCACTTGAAGGAGCCACTAGCCCAAGACCACATCCAACAGATCCTTCTAGCATGAAGGAAACTGGCCACTCATAGCTCCTACATGGCAAAGTGGCATGATTTTTCCACTTTCACATAGCGCCTCTCCTCCAGCTCATCCCACCAACGCCCACTCGGTGATGTCTTACCTGCTTCACCTCAAGGAACAGGGTTTAGTGTTTTCCTTCCTGAAGGTCCACTTTTCAGCCATAGTGGCCCAACAGCTATAGGGCCATGCCTCTGCTGCTGTCTTTCGAAACACAACCGTGTTTCCTCAAGGGCCTTGCTAATCTCTACCCAATGGTCCGGGATCCAGTGCCTTCTTGGTCACTCACTGGTCCTTTCCCAACTTGTGAGTAAGCCATTTGAGCTCCTAGCTTCAGTGGACCTCTGCCTTCTCACCCTGAAATGCCCACTCGGTGGTGGTTACATCAGCAAAACAAGCCAGCAAGCTTGCAGCACTCCAGGCAGACCACCCATCTCTCCTTTCATAGGGACAAAGTGGTCCTCCGCTTTGACCCATCCTCCCTCCCCAAAGTGGTCTCATCCTAACATATGAAACAGGATGTCATCTTGCCTTCCTTTTTTCAAAATCCAACCTCACCTCTAGACAAGGCTCTCCACACCCTTGATGTTCGGCCCTAGTGTTCTACACATCACACACTGCATCCCTGCAGCCACCCCCTCACTTATTTGTCTACTATGTAGGTCGCCACCCAGGTTCGCCTGTGTCCTCTGAAAGATTGCCCGATGGGTCATCGACTTGATCAATTTGGTGTACCAACCAGCCCCCCCCCAAAGCCTCTCCCACTCACTCCACCAGGGCTGTTGCCACCAGGCAGGTGTGGCACTGAGGCCTTTCCCTTCCAGAAGTCTGCAGAGAAGCCACCTGGTCCCAAGTGTCAACATTCATCCGCCACTACCGCCTTCACTGCAGGGCTAGAGCAAAGACTTTGGCAGAGTGGTGCTATCTTCCATCTTGGGCTGACCTGCTCCCACCTCAACCGTAAGCTTGTTATTGTCCCAACTGTGTGAGCACAGACACCATGAAGGACAGGTTGCTTACCTGCAACTGTAGTTCTTTGAGTGGTCATCCGTGCCCTCACACAAACCCACCCTCCTCCCCTCTTCTGGCAGGTCCATAACCTTTTATGACAGACTCCAGAACTGAGGGGAGTAGCTTTCCAGTACTATTTGTATGGGGCTACTGCCAAAAAGCTACTCAGCTCTAATGCTCTGTTTGATCTGCACATGCACAAAGATCCCCAATTGTGTGAAGGCACAGATGATCTCTCGATGAAGTAGTTACAGGTAAGCAACCTGTCCTTCTCACGGTAATTTGCTTAGAAATAGCTGCTTGTTAACACAGACAAAATGAAGAGAAGTCCTGATGACAGACCTCCAGTAGATCCGTTGCAGCCCTTGATATGACTTTCAAAACAATTATATGCTTTTATTTTGAGTTGTTGAGCTGAAAAGACAGGCAGTTATGGTTGCCTCTCCTCTTGGCCCAGCATTGTCCAGTAAGAGAGATCTCATATCTCATATGGAAAAACATGCATTCCAGTGCTCATCAAAGCTGTGGTTTCTGTTTGGCAGGGCAGGGCTGTTTCACTACAGACAATTCCTTGCACTGGTTGCCACACTACACGGATCTGACATCAGTACTTTTCCCCACCCCCAGTCTAAGTATTTGCCACACACATCTGAGAAACTCATTGGGCACAGTTGAACATGACACCACTGAGACAACATAACCCTGACTATTAAGAATCTTTTGGTTTATAATGCTTCAGAGGTCTACTTACATGATACCTGCTGTGGCCTTTCTTTCCTTTTGAATGGTGCTGTAACATTTCAAAAGGATACTGTTTCCATGAGGCTTTTGCTTGTATGCAAAATTAAAAGTGCAAGCAACATTTCTGCTTTGTGTGCTTTTTTTAAAAAAAATAATTTAGTTGCACACTTTAAAAACACATGATTTCGGTCAATGTTTCACTGTAATTAACAACCATAATTAAAATATTTAAAAAAAAATACTGTAAAGACTCTAAAGTTCATGTTATAGTAAGCTTTTCATGACAAATATGCATCTTCTACTGATTAGTTCCAAATGTAAAGAACATTCATCTTTGTTTTAGCACCGTTAGACTGCTGTAGACACAGCATTTGTTCTAAAGTGTCATTTTTATCAGTCTTTCAGCTTCTTTCTCCCAAAACATATTTCTCAAGCGACTGCGAAGAACTGTATGCTTTCTCATTCCTTCTTAATACTTTACAAACTTGTCTGAATATTCCCTAAATGACCATACTTCTGAGTACTGCAGGAAATTCATTTTCTAGAAGGTTCTTCATCCACTCTGGTAGGCTGATAAAGATCTTGCAGTCTATTCCTCCTTCACATGATTTTGACAAGGGCATGTTTTGTTAGAGTGCACATGCTCTATGCCAGCGCAGGCATCATTAAGTGCACCAACATGTGAACAAACTTGTTTCCCAAAGATTTTCTAGCTATTGATATGATCCCTTAATACAGTTGTCCCTCCACATTCACGGATTTGGCATTCACAGATTTAAGTATTCACGGCTTGAAAATATTCTTAAAAATATAATAATCCTATAATAATCCAAAAAGCAAACCTTGATTTTGCCATCTTATATGACAGACACCATTTTGCTATGCCATTGCATATAATGGAACTTGAGTATTCACGGATTTGGGTATTCACGGGGTTGTGTGTGTGTGTTCCTGGAACCAAACCCTAGGCAATGTGAAGGGACAACTGTAGTGGCTCTTTCTCTTTTGCTATGTGCCCTGCCTTGTTTTCATCAAACAATGTATTAGGAAAAACAAAGAAATTGATGCATAAATATCCCAGTGACAAGACTACATTTAGCTATTATCTGCTTTTGTCATTTTCATCTGCAACACTTCCCACCTACAGAGCAGATATGCTAGGATATTTCACATAGGCATGGCAAAAGTATTTATAATTATTAAAAGATGTTGGCTTGGATATCAGTAGAAAGCAAAGTAAGCAACCCTAACCAAGTAACTCAATGGTGCATAGATTTTAACCTCTACCCAGTGGGAACTGTCTAGCCAGGTGAGGCAATACATGTATGCTAACATTAGGAGCTGAGAAAATCAGGCTGTTTGGTAATCTCTGTGATAATGCAAATAGTCTACAGTGTGAATTAACCTGTCACCATTGTCCAAACAAAATTAGAAATAACTGCTAATCAGTATTGCATACCTTTCCCTTTTAAGAGTCTAAGAAGATACCTACCATCCTGGCTGCACAAGCAACTTTTATGGATCTTTCTACAGCTAGTAGATAGAGTGGGCACCCTGTATCAAGTTTATCTGATTTATCAAGTTCTTTTTAAAGACCTAGTTATTTTCGAAGCATTCTGCTGAAGTAACAAAGTATGGAAATAGAACATGTTGATGCAAACCTTTATGCCAGATGAACAGTCCATGCTTCTTCATTTTTACCAAGACTTTGGAAGCCCAAGTAAAAGGTGAAATAATCTCCAACCCCAATATTAAAAAGTAACAATTGTGTTGAGAGACAGAATAAAGACAATTAACAGATCATGGCCATCACCTCTGGTTTGTCATTCAACAGAATCTAGTAGGTACAATAACATTTCACTGTTTTTTGTGGGGTTTTTCCAGGCTGTGAAGCTATGTTCCAGAAGAGTTTATTCCTGTATGTAAATGTGTTTTGCTGTGTTTCCACAAACAACTTCAACAGGAAAGAGGAAGCCCTAAAAGTAAACATAGTTTGGCTACCAGTCCTGAAAAACAACAAAATAAAAACTCAACACATGCAAATGAACTTCACCCAGGAATAGGGGGCTTCCCAGCAGACCATGGACCATGAGCTAAATAGACAGTAATCCCCCTCACATACCCTCCCACCCTAGGAACTGAACATCCAAACAACTGAATACACAAATTTACATACTAATCCTCTTCACAGGGACTCACAATATATAAACCCCACACACCACCATTCTCTGAAGATGCCAGCCACAGATGCAGGCAAAATGTCAGGAATAAACTCTTCTAGAACATGACCTCACAGCCTGGAAAAAAACCCACAAAAAACCTATGGATGACGCCCGTGAAAGCCTTCGAATTAACATTTCAATGGTTTGCTAAATTAAAAACAAAACCATGCTATCATTTACCACACTGTGAATTAAGAATGATTTTGCCAGAATGGGGGTAGGGAAAGGAGGGCTTGCCTGAACAAAGCAGAAAGGCAGGGATAATAAGATTTGGAAACAGACTATAACAACGCATTTCCACCCATCAAAACCTATGTCTTAGCTTTCCAGTCATCAATATCTATTGCAGAGGCAAGTTTTAATTTAAAAAACAAGGCAAAGCTGGGCATTTTTAGAAAGTTTTTTTTTGTTTACAAGGGGACAAATTCCAGAATACATTCCTCACAGGTCTGTTTATTCCACACCTGAGACCACATTAAGATTTACCAAACTTCCAGCATGTCAGGAATAGGGCCAAAAGAACACATACAACCCCCATTTTATATATCTAAGAACTCCTGCCTATGCTTTCCCCTGTCCTTCAAGCCATATTAAATCTGATGATTGCTGATCAGACCTAAAGAACTCTTATATCTAACATCAGTTCTCCCTCTACATGCTAGATGGTAGTTAACTTCTTAAAAGAAACATGCCATCTTTTCAAACAACCCCTTCTGCAACTAATATATGCACCACAAGGGAAAACTTATGTTTCCTCCATGCCAGAGCAAACAGAAGGTTCAAGAGGCAAATTTTAATTAGATGATCATCAAATCAATGTGTTTAGGGGCACTTAGCCTTCCCATCTTCCTAATCTCATTTAGGCTTCTACTCTACCTGGTTGTCTATTTTTTAAACAAAGGCAGGGTCTAATAATTGATTTTCTGCATCATGTCTGTTACCCTCAGAGAGGGACAATGCAAGTATTTGTGGGCATGATTTGTTTTGCAATCTATCACATAATCAAACTGAGTGTTATACTCAACTCTGAGGTCATCAACAAAAAGTGTGGCTGGTACAAGATCTTTCATAATTCTGGAAACATCCCTCTTGCTCAGTAGGTGTAACTTCAGACAGGATCTCACTGATCAGTCATTTCATTTTCTCCAACTGAATTAGACATTACTACAGACCACATTTGCTTTAATACAAGAGCTATTCCATTTATTGTTAGGGGGAAGAATTAACTGCAAGAATACAGTTTCAGTGTTTATACAAAAATCTATTTGGGTTCATGCTATATAGGCTGCAGGAACCAAAAGATAAAGTCAACAACCTGGGCAAAACCTTTTACTAAGACATTTAATGTTGATGTAAAAGGGAGGAGGGTCCTAAATACAAATGAACTGACAGTGAGACAACAACACTGTCTTAGAGGCAACTTTCAAAACCAAATGTTCAGATTTAGGCCAGCTGAAAACTCTCCTGGGATTCATCAGATTCTACCATTCAACTACTTAAGTGATACAGCATCCAGTTACTTTGTTGTTGTTGTGTGCCTTCAAGTCACTTCCAACTTATGGTGACCCTAAGGCAACCCTATCACGGGGTTTTAATGGCAAGATTTGTTCAGAATGGGGTTGCCCTTGCCTTTCTCTAAGGCTGAGAGTGTGTGACTTGCCCTAAGGTCACCCAGTGGGTTTCCATAGCTGAGTGAAATTTGAACCTTGGGCTATAGAGTCATAGTCCAATGCTCAAATCACTACACCACACTGGCTGTCAACCCATATATTTTGAAAATGGTCATGTTAACTTTCAAGAGGACTTCCTTAAATAGCTATTTAAATCAACTTGCAACAATCTGGGCAACCACTTCCAAGGACAGAAAGCCTTTGCTTCTGCAAGCTAAATTAGTATTTGGCTCATTTTCATAACATGCAAGTTTCAGTAGTTCTAGATTTGCTGTTCCCTGCTAATGCAGTGGTAGGCCAGTTTTCAACTACTCTGTTCAGTTTCTGAATATTCTGACTGGGCAACAATAACACACACTGAACATTTAAGTGAACATATTAATTTAAGATATAATCACAGTAATGAAATTCCATTTGAGGATAATGCTATCTAAGATTTATTAAAATTTGCACAGCCTCAATTTACCTGTAGTTTAAGACTTAACTTCTTGTGGAAGATACACTACAACAGAAGCCACAATAAAGACTGTCTTGTCAGGATTAGTACAAAACACATCAGTGTAATGAAAGAAAAGGACAAATCTACTTGTCTAAAAGACAATTCACTGTACACATTTTATTTACAGTTTTGTACACTGTCTTAATATGAATGGGACTGCTTTTCTATTTGAGCCGCTCTTAAACCAAAGCAAAATATAACCTAAGGAATACAAAGTGTTAAAATACAGCATTAGATACAAAAAAACAGGAATACTATTTCTAGTAAGGAATGTAATTATGGTGTTACAGTTTAAAAAAATCCACAATTATGTTCAGGAAATCACACAAACATATCATTGATTTGACTTGAAATGCATGAAACTTGTAGCAAAGCTTTGATGTTACAAAATAATTACCAAAGAATGCACAAAATTAATGTTTATTAAATCTTTTGTCATATTCCCAGATCCTTCACCAATGTTACATGAGCAAGAACTGAAATCAGAATATCACTAATGTTATCAGAAAGGGAAACAAATAAATTAAATCTAGCAGCCATCAGCATCAGTTACAGCAATGACAATGCTGTATAAAGAAAGATTTGCTAGAAAAATGTATGCATCATACTTTTCTTCCAAACCAGCAAAACATGTTATTGCATACAATGCAAAGATGAAAAAAGTAGTAGTTTATTCCCCTGTAGAAATGGCACTGTTTTCAGGTATTCTTTTCAGATAATAATTACTCTCCTAAGAAGCATCACAGAGTGGGCTGGGGACCTTTATAGATTCAGGGGGCAAATGTTGTACTGAAATTCTTTGATTGAATAAAAGTTACTTCAGCCAAAAAAAAGGGGGGAGAGAAAAAACACAGACGTACAAGACAAAAGCAAATAAGACTCACAAATTTAGCAACATTTAGATGGAAATCAGAATTAAATGCAGTCCACTCTGCTTTTATAGAGGCTTTGGTTCAGCTCCCAAATCTCGATTGCTTGACGCAGTCTCCTATGAAATACTCTGAAGTGTCTTCTTAAACAACAAACCTATTTTTAGTGGTGGAACCGCTCTTAGTAGCTGTGTCAGCATGGGACTGATAACCAATCACTATCTTTGGAGGAAGTCCTAACCTTTCCTTGTATACTCTCCTGGGGGTGAAAAACACACAAAACATTAATTTAAGCAGTATTTTTCAGAGGAAAACAGCAACACACTGTTTTCATAGGCAGGAGATCATATACTACTTTTTGTATAAACATTATTGTTATTGACACTGTAATTAAAAATACCACCTGCTAAATCTAACTAATCAACAACACATATGGAATTACCATGATTCACTACTTTTTAACGTACTAGCAAGCCTTTGTGTATCTCTCCTATCGTATATAACAGGGATAGGCAGAATTCATATTTGTAGCTCTAACAACTGTAACCTGTTTGGGTACCATCGAAATTCTGTAATGCAAAAACCTACACTTGTCATTCTGTTACTATTAAACAAGCAGGGGTCAGAAATCCATGCTGATCTAATGCAAATCACTCATAGCTCTACCAGAAGATCAGATCTCTTCAGCTCTTCCATGCTTTATCAAAACTATCACGATACATGGCCCATAAACCCCTCAACTCCAAAATGGAAATGCTAATCCTTGTCATTAACAGGTATCAGTTTTAGCCTTGGTATAATTTCATATTTTGGCTTCGGGTGTTTAACAGGAATGACAAGGAGAATTCACCAGCAAAAGGAGCATAGAACCGCTTCCCTTTGAATAGTTATGTAAAAGGGATTTTTTTGGCAAGCACAGGTATTCAGACAAGTTTGAAAAAACTTGCTCTTTTGCAGAACTATCACTGTGTCCTCTTCTGTTTTCTTCCTTGATCTTTTTGCATCTTCAGGTTAAATGTGAGTCCAAGTAAAAAGATTAAAGACTGCTGCCTTAGGTAATATATGTTTGTTCATTAGAGAAACCACAGCTATAGCACAAAAACTGTATTATAACAGAACACTGCACTAAATACTTAATTTTATTTAAACAGGGTTTCTGGAAGTAGACACTGAAAAAGTCAGCTGTGGTAAAAATCTCAACTGTTCTTGGCCAACTGCTTTCATAATGGGATTTTTAAAGGAAAGGTTAGTACTACATTTAAAATAGTATATAGTTCCAATATTAACAGTGCAATAATATACATGATTATCAGCAAGAAGATCCACTGTTTTCAGCACAAACTTCTTCCTGTTTCAGCTAAACATTGTTAGGCTTGTACCATCTGATTCCTGACCTGGCAACTATGATGTTGTACCAAGGGTTTCATTTGCTCTTGCATATTAAACATTTCATTTCAGCATAATAAAGACAATTTTATGTTCATGGTTCAACTTCTTTTTATCTAACCAATCATTGTGCAGTTGTGTGCCTGACTACAACAGTCAAGGTAAACAGCAGCTGTTGCCAGAAACCTTTACAGGGCATGTATGAATAGTAAAATAAGAGAGCAAAAGGGATAGCAGGTAAGTCTGTCTCGCCAGTGAAATCCAGTAAGTTAAAAAAAAAATACAGATCTATAAGCTTAGCTACCAAAATGGAAATCATAAGAAAAGTTGAGATTCGTGAAAATAAAAATCATCATTTTGTAAGAAGCTTTTCACGTGGTCTCTAGAATGTTCAAAATGTTTTTCTTTAGTTATACAAAGTTTAATTGATCTGGTTGTTTCATATCACAAGTGCATATTGTTAATTTGGGACAAATTGCTTGTTAAATTTTCTGTTAAAGAATTAATGCCCAGGAACACATCTGCTTTGTTAACTGAGGTATACACATATATAACACTTGTGAAAGATTGAAAGTTTAAGCACAATTTCCAAATAGACAAAAAAATTTAAACTACCCTAACAGTTCTTCAACATAAATGAAAAATTATCTGTTCAGAATTATCTTTCAAGCACATTAAGAAAAAACAATGATGGAAATTATTGCTCCACTGGTCATCTATTAGCATGAAGGGATTTTCTTCATTTCTCTGTTGTCCAAAAACCTACAATCCAGGATTTTCCAGCCCTCCAGAGCAGGTTTTGAAGGGACATCAGAAAAGGATATCCTTTCAATGCCTCCAATGGGTCCCATTCAAAATAAAGACTTGTATAATAAGTGCTCAGAATACAGGTTTACAACCTAATTTTTTGTCTTCAAAACATAAAGTTTCAGACTGGATTTGTTTACCAATATCAAAAAGATACAAATGAAGAATTACCAAGCCTTATAATAAATGTAGGTTGCAACTGAATATGTATTTACTTGGGGCTAAATTCCACCTAACACCATGAGATGTCTGAGTAAATATGCATATGATCTAGTTGTATACAAGAAGATACTTTGAAGCCCATGGCTTGCTGCAGTTTGTTCCAATCATGATTTATTATGACATCAGAAGCAACTGTGGGTAGGTTACACTGAGGGGAACAGTATGGAATACCAGGTGCTGTAGGCTATATTCAGAGGAAGGCAATGACAATCATCTCCATGTATTCCCTGCTTAAGAAAATCCTATGAGATTCACGGGACCTGAAGATAAATACTTTTACTTTATAGTTAATTAACATAACTTACCCTATATGTGTAACAGCATCCCTGTTTTCACATTCAGTAGTCCATATTGCTATTTTATCACCCTTAGCTCTAACATTAACAACAGCTCCACATACATCATCGCTGTAGTCATCAAAGGACTCTCCAATAAGGCACAGCAGCTATAAAAGTGAAGATAACATTAGATGCAAAAAGTCTAAACAGAAAAGTGAAATTAAGCACAGAAGCAAATTAATACTACATAAGGGAGAGAAAATCCACAAAAGCCCATACTCAACAGCCTTTTTAGTGACAAAAGGCAAACACATTCTGATGTCTTGGTGAAGAATATTCTGAACCACTATGAAAAAGAACCTGCTTCTGATGGCCACTTTCTGTTTGGTTCTTTTCAACCTATCTTCAATGAGAGCTGGACATACACTACCTGGGATGTGTTAAGGTGGGAAATCACATGATTGGAGTCTCTGTGCAACTGAACCTTTTAGTCTTCATAGAAGTTGAAACAGCTTTTGTTTTCCCTTTTAAAATACAGTCGTCCCTTCACATTCGCGGGGGTTCCGTTCCGCGGACCCCCGCGAATGTGAAAAATCCGCGAATAACTACACCCCGCGGAGGCCTCACCGGCCCTCCCTCCCACCCTCCCCGGGCCTTCGCGGGGCCTTCCTAGGCCCCGCGGAGGCCTCACCGGCCCTCCCTCCCACCCTCCCCGGGCCTTCGCGGGGCCTTCCTAGGCCCCGCGGAGGCCTCACCGGCCCTCCCTCCCACCCTCCCCGGGCCTTCCTAGGCCCCGCGGAGGCCTCACCGGCACTCCCTCCCACCCTCCCCGGGCCTTCGCGGGGCCTTCTTAGGCCCCGCGGAGGCCTCACCGGCACTCCCTCCCACCCTCCCCGGGCCTTCGCGGGGCCTTCCTAGGCCCCGCGGAGGCCTCACCGGCCCTCCCTCCCACCCTCCCCGGGCCTTCGCGGGGCCTTCCTAGGCCCCGCGGAGGCCTCACCGGCCCTCCCCGGGCCTTCGCGGGGCCTTCCTAGGCCCCGCGGAGGCCTCACCGGTCCTCCCTCCCACCCTCCCTGGGCCTTCCTAGGCCCCGCGGAGGCCTCACCGGCCCTTCCTCCCACCCTCCCCGGGCCTTCCTCCCACCCTCCCCGGGCCTTCCTCCCACCCTCCCCGGGCCTTCCTCCCACCCTCCCCGGGCCTTCCTCCCACCCTCCCCGGGCCTTCGCGGGGCCTTCCTAGGCCCCGCGGAGGCCTCACCGGCTCTCCCTCCCACCCTCCCCGGGCCTTCGCGGGGCCTTCCTAGGCCCCGCGGAGGCCTCACCGGCTCTCCCTCCCACCCTCCCCGGGCCTTCGCGGGGCCTTCCTAGGCCCCGCGGAGGCCTCACCGGCTCTCCCTCCCACCCTCCCCGGGCCTTCGCGGGGCCTTCCTAGGCCCCGCGGAGGCCTCACCGGCCCTCCCTCCCACCCTCGCCGGGCCTTCGCGGGGCCTTCTTAGGCCCCGCGGAGGCCTCACCGGCTCTCCCTCCCACCCTCCCCGGGCCTTCGCGGGGCCTTCCTAGGCCCCGCGGAGGCCTCACCGGCCCTCCTTCCCACCCTCCCCAGGCCTTCGCGGGGCCTTCCTAGGCCCCGCGGAGGCCTCACCGGCCCTCCCTCCCTCCCTCCCCAGGCCTTCGCGGGGCCTCCGGAGGGCCTCCGGGCGTCCCGCGAAGGCCTCCCCACCCCTCCCCAGGTCTTTCACGGGGCCTCTGGAGGCCCCGTGTCGCGGTTTTGGGGGGGCCCCGGGGGGGCCCTCCCAAAACCTCGAATAACCGAAACCGCGAATGTCAAGTTCGCGAATGTGGAGGGACAACTGTACTTTTATTTTAACCAAAGTCCCATAATTTGATATATATTCTCTGACTCTTATTTATAAACTGTGTGAAAGGGCAAGGTTTTTATTTGTTTGTCTGACTTGAGATGCTGAAGAGATTTTTATTTGGAAACCAAGCATCTGCCTCATTGTGAAAGGGGATAATAAAGCAAATGCACCAGACACATGGAAGAAGACAATAATATTTTTTTAAAGCTTAAGCAGAATCGAACAGAATGAATTACACATTTAAAAATGGGACACAATACTACACAACCAGAAATGCCCATCTGGATGTCACTGAGAAGTCACTAAAAGTTATTATGGCTTTGGAACTCATTAGGCTCTACCCATTTTCCAAGATGCCTTTTCTTCTCCTAGTCTGGGGACTCAGAAACAGGAGATTTTCAGACGCGATTTTCAGGTCTATATATTCCAAAACAGCTCCGTTGCTGCCGTGCGGCAGGGGAGCAGTTTTGGACGACGACGTTCCTCTGCCGAACCCCTCCGTGTCACTTCTGTGACAGAATGGAGGAAGCCACGTCATATTTCACTCACGGGCAACAATCGTGAGTGAAATATGACGCGGCTTCCTCCATTCTGTCACGGAAGTGACACGGAGGGGTTCGGCAGAGGAACGGCGTCATCCAAAACCGCTCCCCTGCCGCACTGCAGCAACGGAACTGTTTTGGAATATATAGACCCGAAAATCGCGTCTGAAAATCTCCAGAGTCTGCATCATAACAACATAAACAGCAGTGTTTATAAGCCAGGACTTTTTTTTTCAGTTTGAGAGTGGTAGGGTTAAAATGGCAAATATATTGGGAAATGCACGCTGAGGTCATAAAGATCTTCAAAAGCTATGTCCAATACCTTGAATTCGGATCTGGATGCCCATGAGAACTCAGCATAATTGTCACAGAAGAGACTGTGTTTCTGCCTTCCCATGGACGGTAGCACTGCGGACTAGCTGAAAATTTCAA
The DNA here is from genome assembly GCA_030847615.1 of Gambelia wislizenii. Lineage (NCBI taxonomy): Eukaryota > Metazoa > Chordata > Lepidosauria > Squamata > Crotaphytidae > Gambelia > Gambelia wislizenii. The sequence goes on from JAUMIR010000005.1 coordinate 30,557,184, forward strand.
GCCACTTTTAAGCAGCCCCATGTAAGATACATCATACAAACATATCTCTGAAGTATGTACCATGTCTAGATCCCTTTTTTCCAGCAAGAAGAATAACCTACATAGGAAATGGTTAAACAGGATTCCTTCAGTGGTTTGAGGCTCATCCCACAGCCATCAACCACTGAATTAAAAATGAGACAGCTCTGGAATGCTCACAAAAAACAAGCACTTCCAATGACTTTAGATAGACATTCAAAAGCAATGGTTATAAACTTAGCCTAATGGAGTATGGTAATGTCAGTATGGAAGGGGCTGAGCCAGCACAGTGATCCACGGATTGCCCAACACCTCCCCATGGCCCAGAATGCCAGCTGAAATGCACATGGCCAATATCAAGGCAAAAAGTACTTTTGGATGGTAGGGGTACATATACAGCCCTGGGAGCTGCAAGCAGCTTACACTTCACACACCTGTTATTTAGGCCATGCCCACACTCCAACACTTTCCTACCAAAGGCAGCAAGTAGTCTATACAATCAGTCATTCAGATATGACTATGCAATACATTTTTTTTCTACCAGAGCAAGCAGAAAGAAATGTGAATACAGAACTTTTTCTGCAGCCATTGTCTCTTGCAACTGTTCCCAGATCCTTGGCAGTGCTCCAAAATATCAGTGTACTTCCAGAAACTGATGAGATCACCTGATAACTACACAAGATTTCCAGAATTTCATAAGAAGACTTGATTGTTGCTGAGATGAGGCTCCATGTACATCTCTTTCCTGTGAATACTGTTAGGAAGAAATCCTACTCAGCCACATTTCAAGTCAACCTGGATCCATATATAGGTAACCCATGGAAAAGACAGGACTGATTGCAAGTGATACATTTTACTATGGCTATCACTACAAGCACTGCAGAAGAGTGCAAATGGGTAGCTTCTGTGAATGTATAGAGTTGTGTGAATAAAAATGTCCAAGAGTTTTAATCCAGTCTTTTTTTTTTAGTTCATCTTGTCCACTGCTGACACATAACCCCTGAGGAAGGATAGGCAAAATATTTTCTCCCAGTGTTATTGAACAACTCCCAGCATTTCTCCCTCTTGGCTATACTTGGTAAGGCTGCAAAAAGTTGAGTCCAACAGCATCTGGAGGGTTGCCCTGTGCCCATCCCTATTCTACGGTAATCTCACTCAGATTCAGTGTATTATGCACCTTGTCCTTTAGTTGTCTTCTTCCCTATTTCATAGCCACAGTTCCTTTACTCACACCCAGTAGAGTGTCCGAACTACAGAACCAATTTTCCCTACTGCACCCTTCTGTATTCAAGAACATTCCAGAATCTAATAAGCTTTAAAAGTCTGAAAGTTTGCCACATGAATGGATCTCCACTCCTTGGGCCAAGCCAAGCACACTTCCATCAAAGAATGGTAGAGCTATGGCTATTACATTCTATTTTAAAATTTAGAAGGAAAACAATTCCTGTCTCAGATTTGACCAAGACAAACAACATACTTACTGTCTCTAGCCAGAAGCGATCAAGGTCACTTCGTCTCTGCTGCTTGTTTAGTGTAATTAGCCATCGTCCTCCTCGTTTATTTTTCTCATCTTCCCACATGGGCTCAATACCATCCTAAAAAATGCAATTTGAATATACATCATCACCATCTTCATCATTTATATACTGTATATAGCACCATCAACATTCAATCTGTATGATGAAAAACCAAACACAGCTTGATTGTAAAGTATAATTTGGGAGTCCTGCTATCCCCACAACAGTAATATTTTACTCATATATAACAAAAAGAACTGTCTTCTTCTGAATATCAATTTATGATCCACTGTATTGAAAGATCTTTCCTACTGCTATAGAAGTCTGGAAACTAACTAGATTAAGAATTTCATTTATAGGCAGCAGCATGAAAAAGTGACAGTAAGTAATAAGGCAGCAGAGACACTTAAGATACCATTTTCAAATGGCAAAGTCTCCTAGTCTGTTTGAAGTTAGCTGTTTATACAAATTTCAGGGTTGTTTTTCATACCTGTTTTTGAATTTTAGAGCTATGCTGAGGACAGGGAAGCTAACTATGTCTAATGCAACAGGTCAACAGTTTGCACAGTGGTGCAATTTAGATACCATCTTAAGGCACTTTCTTTTGAAGTGACCCTGACCCCATCCATTCCTGAACTCTGAAATGGTAAAACCAACCAACCAACTTTCTTTGTTGTTATTGTTTTGTGCCTTCAAGTCGTTTGACCACTAATCCTGACCCTAAGGTAAGCCTATCACAAGGTTTACTGAGGCTGAGTGTGTATGACTTGCCAAGGTCACCCAGTGGGTTTTCATGGCTGAGCAGGATTTGAACCCTCACTATGATTTGAGTGTCATAGTCATAGTCCAACACTCAAACCACTATACCATGCTGGCAGCTCAACTTTCTTTACCTACCTTAAAGAGTGAATAGTCACAACCAGGCATTAAGTTACTAGAAAGCTGAATATGGTTATACAACCTATTTGGGGGGAAAAAACACAGTTAAGAAAGTGAACTACCGTAAACTCTGAAGATTACAAAGATACTGAAAAATCAAAAACATACACAAACATGTTATCATCTTAACTATGTAAGTTTTTGAAAGCGAATACACACCCACTCTTAAGAAACCATTTGCTACTAAAAGGAAAAAAAGAAAAAGAAAATCTAGTCAGTAGAGTCGGACCTCCGTATCTGCTAAACCAATATCCAAGGTTTCAGTTATCCACAGGATACAAATCTTGGAGTTGCACTGGAAAATGCCTAGAGAGGCATCCGCTCTAGGCATCTTCTAGGTCCTCCAATGCAACTCTATGGTATGTTTTTACCAGAAGTCCTTTATTTCAATAGGGTTTGCTGTTATGCACTGTTTTCTGTATCCACAGTAAGTCCAGGAACTGAACCCCCATGGATATAGGGGGCCGACTATATTCACGACTTATTTGTTCAATCTTCATCATAATAAGTACTTAGAGCACAGCTCACAGAAATTCCCAGTGACAAATAGCATCGCTACCAAAGTTGATTACAGCTAGTTCTCCAAGGCTTCCTTATTTATTTATTTATAAAGCCACGAACTGTTCCTAAGTCATACTTAATCTGTTCATTTTAAAAACTGAAGGATCTGCCCAGTTGTTTTCTCTGTTTCTTGGAGAAACCCCTTCATTCAACTTACTCAGTTCCCTTTGCTTCCTTAGGTCATTCTGAATAATGAACAGAAAAGGGAAAAAAATTTCAAGTTTCAATTGATAGTTTTAAAAATGTAATGTGAAACTTTCCATACAGTCTCCAAAGCTGGTGTACAGAGGTTTTCTACAGTGATTTAAGAAGCTACATAGTCATATACTACAAGGTAAAATATGAACTTTAGCAATTAATGATAGTGGCACTGGAAACCTTCACTTACGCCCAAAAATCTTCAACAGTATCAAACTTTGAGATCAGACGAAGATTTGCTTGCCAGGTTTTACTTTTGTCATTTTTAAAGAACCAAAGCGCCCACCTGAAAAAATATTGATTTCAGTTAGGCTATACGGTACTATCATCCACTTAATATTTTTTAACAGTAAAACCTTAAAGTCACAGAGCATGGAAGTGAACTGGAAAGGAAAAATACAAATCAAGTTAAGCCCACAAACTTAAATTTTCAGAATTCCTGGTGTGCTACCAAAATTGTATATGCCAGCACTGACAACCAGAGGAAGAAACTTGACTGCCAACCAATATTTATATTTAGGCATAATGACTAAGGTTAAAAAAAAAGATTATAAATACCTTTTCCCCGAATTCAATCTCCTTTGAGGGAGATATATTTGAAACACATAATCTGAACGTGCACTTAACGGAACATCTATGCCACAGCTATTTAGTGGCAATAAATGTAGGAGGCAAGCTTCCATGTACCCAGATCTTGGTGCTGTATTTCCAAATTAGTGTTCCTGAGCCAAAATTAAGTGATGCAGATACAAACACTTGGGAGGGCACCACAAGAAGCCTCCCCCCTGCTTTTTAGGAAAGAATGGACTAAAAATTGGAGATGGTTGCTTTATGATGATCTTTTGTACTTTGAAAAAGACAGGTGGAAGTTTAAATCAAGAGAAACTCTTCTTAAGGAAGGCAAAGATCTTAATTGGTTTGCTTATCCACAACTTAAGGACAGATTTAATCAAATTAAGAGTAACACAAACATAGAGGTCTGACAATATATGTTTTATTTAGAGTTGTGTAAAGACAGTGACCATGCAATTTTAAAAAGTGTATAAATGTCTTCTGAAACTACAGACAGATTATGAACCTATAAAACAGTACACGGTAAGGGGGGGAGCTCAAATGTGTGGGCATAATGTTCACATGGATGTATGGGAAAAAATGCGGTCATGAAGATATAACATTTATTTTGTGTAGCAATTTAAAAGAAAACCTTTTATAGTAGCAATTTATAATGCTACAATTTATAGTAGCAATTATAAATTGTAGCAATTTAAAAGAAAACCTGTATAAGACAATGTATAGAGGTAACCTAACCCCATATAAGTTGTTCAAAATGTCCAACAGAGTTTCAAATCAATGTTAACAATGTCAAGATAAGTGGGGCTCCCTTTTTCATATGTGGTGGATTGTAAGAAGGCAAAAAGTTACTGGTCTAAGATTTGTCTGTTAATCCAAAAAAATTAAATTAAATTAAAGGTAGATTTTGTAATGTTACCAGAAATGTTTCTATTGGGCATCAAGGATAAAGATTTGGATAGTTAATATGGATTATTTCTTTGATATATGACAACAGCAGCAAGAATACTGTTTGCTCAAACTTGGAAACAGACTGAAGAACCAACAATGGAAGAATGAATTGTTAAGATCGCTGAGTTAGCCCAAACTACCATATTAACATGGCAATTTGAAGACTTTTTGAAAGACTTTTTGAGCAATAAGAAATCTAACCATATAATCATCTGTTATTATGGTTATTAGTAATTAGTAGGATTGTTTAATTGTATCTGTAATGGTAGAATAATACGTATGTTTCTTTTTTTCCATTACACTTAGGATTGGGGGAGGTGTCAGAGCCTTACTTTACTGGTTTTAGTTATATGTCTTTTTTCCCTTTTATTTTATTTTCTCTCCTTTTCTTCTGCTATTTTCTGAATTTATATTACTTGTGAATTAGATTGTCAGTGTTAAAATAAATAAATATCCACCCACCCCTAGCAAAAAAACCCAGTGAGTAGCTACAGGGTGGTAGAAGAGATGGATTTACTTATCACCACTCCTTCCCAATAAAGAACTTACATGATGTTAAGATTATTTAAAAAGGCTTCTCACAGGTAACTGCTGTGGATGTGCTCCTTTGAATGATACTGTTCAAGGGAGATCTTCATAGGATGCACTTTCTAATACCATCAGGTTGTGTCAATGTATCAAATAACATTATGCAAATTCTCTGTTTTCCTGAGCCAGGAATCCCAGAACTGTGTTATTCAGTTTCAAACTGAAATCTTTATTACACTAATATTAACTGGGGTAGATATATTATTTTAAGACACTATTGGAAATGCAATACAGCATTATACTTAACACCTGAGGTAGCAAAATGTTAACATAACCAGGGATAATGTTTATGAGGAACCCTGCAAGGTCCATGGACAATTTTCTCTCAAACACACCTTCTCCAAACTAATATTTTGAAGGAGTGTGAAAATATCTACCCTGGTTTCTGTTCTGTTAGCTTTCAGGGCTTTGAGAAGGGATTGGGAGTCAGGATCCCCCCCTCAGCTTCTCCCCCCAAAGCCATTGCTCCAGGTACAGAAAAACACTGATCTGTGAAAAAAAATTCTTAGGACATTGGCGGGCTATAAGCTTCAATAATGACCTTGGAGACTAGCTGTGGTCTGCAGTTTGCCCACTCTTGATTTGAGGTAATGCTGACCTGAGCCTAGAAAGGAGATCTGACAAAAAGGAAGTCTGCTGGAGACATTTTGTTAATGAACATGACACCCACCACAGCATCATGATTTCACAGACTGTAGTTATTTCCAGCTGCAAACTGTCAGTTAATTTGAACAATGCAGAAAAAAGGATGGACATGATTTAAGAAAGGCTAAAAAGCTACATATTTTTTAGAAGCTTCCTAAAACAGACAAATGCAGATACCACTCAAGTATGAAAAACTTGTTTTCACCTTCTATGTATTTCAAATGTGATCAAGGCTGTCCCCCAGATGTAGCTGGACTGCGACTCAAAGAAGTCATACCTACCGCAGCCATGGTGAAGCATACCAACAAAATCTGGGCCACATATTTCCACCCTGGTGTATCTTTTCCAAAATGGGATAATTAAGTGTGTATAAATGGAAGCTAAAATTCTAAAATATAGATATCATTGCACTATGATCATCTTCTACTTCTCAAAAGGACATAAGCTGCCAGCGTCATGCCATATTGATAATTTATAAGTCTATATAAATAGCTGGATCCATATTTAGGGGTGTGAAGTGGACTCATGAAAGCAGAGTTCCCCACCCCCTTCTTCCTATAGTATCCCTTCCAGGCCCTCCTTAAAATGTTACACAGTTAGAAGACCTTGCTGAAGACGGATGAATGGTGGAGAGAAATGAGAGATCTTCAAAAATTGGGTAGACAATTTGCATGAAAGAAGCACTGCTCAAAAGAATTACCTAGCCCAATTTCTGGGGATCCCATTTCTCCGGCACCACATCCCATACGCCCTAGCATGGGGCAGGGGGAAACGGACTGGAGGGACTGTCATGGGGGAAAGTGGATTAAGCATCTGCTTCTACCAACTTAATTGTACACACTTAAATGTGGCATGTACCTAAAGTTCAGAGGCATCATGGCCTCCAGAGCCTATTTGAGGAAGCTACAGAATTGGAGGACTGCTACCCACATGTCCTGTTTCTTGATAAGAAACCAGTTGAGTAACCACTATTGGATATGGACAGTTGGTCTGATCGAATCTGGCTTTTGTGTAAACTAATGGGTCAAATAGAAATGAAGTACCTGGACTTATTGAATAAAATAATAAAATTTTCCCCTAATATCTTCATCAATTAAAAGAACTTTGAAATTTCAAAATAGTGCTTTAGTCAAAATATACTTGGAATTTTACTTCTTGACTGGTTTGAAATTTAATATGTTTGCCACTATAGGGATGACTATAGGTAGCTATTTTAACCAATCCTGCACACGTGCGCGCACACAAAAGCGGTAAGAGTATTAAGAGCAATCAGCAGCAGCCAGGTTGTTAAAAGGACAAAGAAAGTTTAAAGTAAAGTTTTTAATAACATTCAGAATTAAATGCTGGTGAAGAAGCACAAATCAAAAACTTTATGGAAAGGAACCTATCTATTACTATATGCAACATGGAGGGTCGCTATTCAGCTGAACTGTCAGTAGAAAAAAAATTATTTTAAAAAGAAATATTGATGAATGGCAGTATTGCACTTCAAGTCAACACTTACAACTAACAAGCTAACAACATGAAATGAATGCTAGGTATATCATTTTCTATATGAACTAAAAATGTAGACTTTTAATACATCAAAGTTTGTAATATTAAAAAAACCCAGTAAGTCTTTTGACACAGCTGTCAAGCTTGTAACATGCTATTAAACTGTTCAGAGGACACATGCCTCACCTGTTTTGTAATGGATGCTTAATGTATGGTTCAGGACTGACTACCTCCTGACTTGCTGCTGTTTCAGTTTTCTCTTCTTCTGAAGTCTGAGGGTTAGAAGTGGTTTCCTACATAAATAAGATAATTGATTCTTTACAACTTTGTCATAATGTGCTGCAAAAAGTCACCTTGTAAAAGGAACAAACATTTGCAAATAGATAGTATTGGATATGACTGTATGATTTTGTGTCAGAATCAGAATGAATTTATGTGAAGGGTCAGAAAATCCTTACACAATCACAGGGCTCTGGATAGGTGGATGTAACCAACCACAAATTCAAAATATTTAAAAACTTAAAAATACAGGAGATCTAATAAAATGAGTGCCCTTACATATGGAGGGAGAAGAAAGGAATCCAAATCACCCTTGCCCCCATGACTCTGCCGCTTACCTCCACAGACTGGTTGAGCTCCAGGTTGAAGCCCACCACACACATACAGTGCAACCAGGCCAAGAAGTAGTCCCAGGGCAGCAGCAGAGGCAGCAACAAGCACTGGCGGCCAGGTGTGCATTCTTTGGGCTCCCTCGCCTACAGGAAGCCTGCGGCTGCCCACTTCCATCTCTGAGCAGCTTCTGCAGGGAGATGGCGATTGGCAGTGGCACTCTTGCTTGTTTACGAACAATCAAGCAGGAACCACGCAACATGCCCGCCACCCTGCAATTGGTGTTCTGAATGAACAAGCAGGAGCGCTGCCACCAATTACCAAGTTCTCTGCAGAAGCTGCCTGAAGGTGGAAGCAGGAGGCTGGCAGGCTCCCCAATAAGCAGGGGAGCCCGAAGAATGTGCACCTGATGGCTGGGGCTTGCTGCTGCCTCTGTTGCTGCCCTATGCCATTTTATAAATAAGGTACTTCAGCAGCCGTGTTTTTTGGTATCTGCTGCAGGGTCCTAGAACTAAACACCTATGGATACTGAGGGCCCACTGTATAGTATAATGTACCCCATAAAACATTTCTAAATGAGCATCACACAAAAACTTACAATGAAACAAAGCTCTGGTATATCCCGAGTAAATGATCTAGAGCAGGATATACAACATGCAGCCTTTCAAATGATGTTGGATTGTAACTCCCATCATCTTCACAATTGGCTTTCCTGTGAAATTCTGATGGAGCTGCTGTTCAACAACATCTGGAGAGCTACAAGTTGCCCAAACCTGATCTAGATTTAAAGGCAACAAATTCCTGAAGAATAATACTGTAAATCTTTTCAATTATATACAACCACATGTGTCTGCAATGCAGTGAACTAAGTAGACAATTTTACTGACCTCCCTAGATCTCATTCACTAGATTTCAACCAACTTTCAAATACTAAAATGTTATTTGACAAGGTCATTCTTAGGAACAGTGATGGCAATTTTTATCTTATGTTGCTAGACCTATTTGACTGGGAGAAACGTAAAGAGAGACAGCCACTTTCCTAATACAAAAATTGATACAGCCAGTTAAGAGTCTTCAGTACCGTATGGAGACGCCACAGGGAAAGCAAAGCCAGCTGGCCAGATCCAGACTAAAATACCCACACTTAGTTCCCACTGAAATCAGTGTAGGGAGTCACAATTTCAGATGAATTTAAATGCAATTAATTTGTTCAGGATTCAAACTTATATATCAGAATTTTGTAGTTTTTTCAAGTCTACTCACATTGCTTTGGGAAGGAAGTAGCAACACAAGTTCCTTACCTCCTAACAGACTTAAGATTGAAAATACTGACCCAAGCAAATAGTACTAAAGCTAAAATTACCCACTTTAAAATTCTCTGTCTTAAATTACTTGGCAACTGAAATATTATTTAAGCATAAGTTGCACAACTAACAAAACTACAACAGTTAAGAAAAATTACTGACATTACTAGTTAAAATGACTAAAGGCACTTCAAACTTTCTGTTTCATTACTTGCATCACTGGTTGTAATTACAAGATTTAACCACACTATATCTTAAATAAATGACGCATGTGAATGATCCACATTACAATAATCACACCTTCAACACCTTCAACCAAGCAACAATGAAATTAGTGTTGACACATCCTTGTTGGATAACACAAGCTGAAGTCAACATTTCATACTTACCCTATGTGTCAAAGAAACCACCAGAGCAAATATTTATAAATTTTTAAAATCAAGCCTTTTTCATATGACTTATTCTCCAAGAAGAAAACATGATAGTATCAATCCCAAGTTCTTCAAATAATATACTTTCTGAACAGTAAAAACAATTCCTCTGAAGTCAGTTAACATAAATATACAACACTGTTATTTTAAATACACTAAAAAAGATATTTGGTTGTTACTATATGATCTGAAGTTTACAACTATCATCTCATGTTATAGCAGAGCTTGATTAAACTTCTACATCTTTCTTCTATATAAGCATTAATTAGGATTAACCAGTTGCCACTCTCTGAAGGAAACAAACCAAAACAGGGCATTACAGAGCTAATACTTACCCTTTACTACACTACATAGCCCAGAAGGATTTTCAATCATAGTGATTATTAGGTTCTAAATCTAGTGTTTTGATACAAGTGCTCTGTACCCACCCACACTTCCTTTAGAAGTTGATGAAACTGACAAAAATTAGGGGCTAGTTAACACAAAGAATTATTGGAAAACAACTTCCGAAAGGACTAGCAGACTTAAGACTACAAGCTAGTAACAATTATTAATCAATCCATAGTTATTCTCTTTCTTCTATCTTTATGAAAATCCCTATATATTCAGAAACATTTGTGGACTATGAAAAACAATCTTTTAAAACTATGCCTACTCTTCGAAATTATGATTGAAATAGAATGTGACATTTTCCTACAGAATGTGGCAGAGGGCCATAATGAACACATGCTATACCCCAGCAACCCTCAGTCCATCTGTATCTTGAGCGAAATGTTGTTATCTAACCCAGGAATTTGACTTGCTGCTCTGTGCAGTGCGGAAATCAATTTTACAGGACCAGTTTGCTTATGATCAAAGCCTCCACCTACAGATGCTCCTACAAAACAAAAGTTGAAAATCCTCAGCACCCCAACCTCCAATTGTACATCACTCAAGTCACATTAGGACACTTGATAGGAACAAGGAAAAAAAAATTATTATTATTATTATTATTTTGCTTTGTAATTAATAATTCAAATGACCTTTGGTCCAAAAGAACTGGGCACAGCAGGAGGGTGCAACATATCTACTAAGCCTGGAATGACTGCATGCATTCAGGAAACTGTCTTCTTGTGAAATGTGGAAACTGGGCAGATTCGAGAGACTATTAAAGAAACAGATGCCAGGGTGCTTAGACTAGAGCAGGGCAATTTGAATGATCATTTTTCATCTTGGATCCCAAAGAGCTCCCCATGGCCACAAGTCTTTTTACTATAAGAAAAACAAAAAGAGAAGAGCAAAATAGGCTGGAGACTGGAAAGAAGGCGCTTTCTGCTTTAGGAGTGGCGTGGGTGGGAAGGAGCAAGGAGCCTTCAAGATAAAAGAAAAGCCGCCAAAATCTACAAACCAGGCCAGTGTCTCTTCCTTCCACCCAAGATGATGAATAGGTTTACTTGGGCTGCATGGAAGGAAAGACACCAGGTTTGGGGGGGAAGGTAGCAGAAGAAAAAGAGGAGGAGGAGGAGAAAGAAGGAAAGAAAGAGGAGGAAGATTAAATGTTTCTGGATGCTATGCCTGGCAAGGGGAAGGAAAGGGGATGGGGGGAGAAGGCAACGGCAAAAGCCGCACAAGCCCTAGAGGAGGCTCCCCTCAGTCTATACAGCAATGTAATTAAATCAGTACTAATATATATATATTGTGTGTGTGTGTGTGTGTGTATTAAAGGAATGGTGAGTGGTGGTCCCTCCTCACCAGGCAGGGGTAACATAATCATTTGTGTGTGTGTATATATATATATATTAAAGGAATGGTGAGTGGTCGTCTCTCCTCAGCAGGCGGGGGCAACGTAATCAATATTAATATATATGTATTAAAGGAATAGTGAGTGGTCGTCTCTCCTCAGCAGGCAGGGGCAACGTAATTAATATTAATATATACGTATTAAAGAAATGGTGAGTGGTCGTCTCTCCTCAGCAGACAGGGGCGACGTAATTATTAATAATATATGTGTAGTAAAGGAATGGTGAGTGGTCGTCTCTCCTCAGCAGGTGGGGGCGATGTAATTAATATTAATATATATATATATATATATATATTGAGGGAATGGTGAGTGGTTGTCTCTCCTCAGCAGGCAGGGGCGACGTAATTAATATTAATATATGTGTATTAAAGGAATGGTTAATGGTCGTCTCTCCTCAGCAGGCGGGGGCGACGTAATTATATATATATATATATATATATATGTATATATGTATGTATGTATTAAGGGAATGGTGAGCGGTCGTCTCTCCTCAGCAGGCGGGAGCGATGTAATTAAATTAATACTAATATATATGTATTAAAAGAATAGTGAGTGGTGGTCCCTCCTCACCAGGCGGGGGCACACACACTCTCTCTCCTGGGCCTCTGAGGACTTCTTCCCTGCCTCCCTCCCTCTCTCTCCCACCGGGTACTCCTCCTTCGCTCCCCTCACAGCGGCCCTCTTTCGGCCTCTCTCTCCCTCCGTCCCGGCCTCGTCACGCGACCCCTCCCCGGCTGCCCCCGCCCAAGTTGTGACGGCACAATCCTCGGCCGCTCGCTTCACGCGCTCCGAAGCCACCCGGCCTCCTCTCTTCTCTCCCTCCCCCCCCACCGCCCCTTATTACTCCCTCAGGTCTCTCCATCGCGCACGCCCCGGCACCTTTCGCTCGCCGTAGATGCGCGCGCGCCAGCCACACACTCTCACTCACTCACTCACTCACTGCCAGGCCGCCGCCGCCCGCCTTCTCCTCAACTACCTCCCCCCTCAAGCTTCCTCACTAGGATAGTTCCCCCCGCCCTTTTCATCACTACGTACCTCAGGACTTTGTTTTATATATATATATTTAAAAACTATGTCGGGAAAACCCCAAAATGGGAGAGCGGGTGGTGGGAAGGAAAAGGAAATGGGGAATGAGGACACACTCACCGGTTCCACCGTCGCCATCTTAGATCGCTCTGCTCTCACAAGCGCGGAGAGGGCGGGGGAGAGGTAAAAAAAAGAGGGGAAGGCGGATAAGAAGCTAGGTTCGAAAGCGATTGGTCGGCGGGGCGTCACGTGGCAGGCGGCGGCCGTTTGGGCGGCTCAGCGCGTGCGCAAGGCCAGTAAAGGAAGGGGGTTGTGCCTAGGCAGGGCAAAACAGTGGCTTCTGGGAAATGGAGTCCCGGATGGAGTTCTTTCTCCCCCCCTCCCTCCCCCGCTATCCCGCCCTCCCCGCTTCCCACTTTCAGGAGAGACAGTCACGTGGGGAAGGCAGACAGGGGCATGTCAGGCTGAGGTGACGTTGTTCAGAAGGGAAAAGCGACCCCTAAAGGCTGAAAGCGGCTAGTGCAAGCATCTCCTCACACCGCCTCCGGCCACTGAGGCCCGGCTGACGGCTGCCTTTTCTGTCACAGGGGTGTCAGCATGTGTGATGCAAGTCGCTCCCTCGTCCCTCCAGTGACCACCACACAGCCCCTCAGCCAAAATCTTACACGAGGGAGGGAAAGGCGCAGATGTGTACCTCTGTCATCTTTTATAATATAATAAAAGACGGATCTCTTTTGGCAGGCCTTTCCTAATTAGATGCCCGCCTCAGGGGCTCCTGGCCTCTTTTAGTCCGCTGGCTATTTATTGTATTTATTATATTTATTGTTTTTAAATGTGATTTTTAAATCAGTTGCTCTTTAATTTATATTTGTTTAATATTTTTTGTGGGGGTGGGGGGTGTTTAGGGATTTTTATCTGTATTGTGTTTTAATTTTTGTAAGCCGCCCCAATTGTTTTAACAGAGGGGCAGGGTATAAATAAATATTATTATTATTATTATTATTATTAATATAAATCAGTGGCTCTTAACCTTTTCTTTACCAGAGACCCCCTTTAAATACGTCTATTTTGTTGCCGCAGACCCCCAAAACTCAATTCAGTATTTAAAACAATAACAGCAGCAGCAAATACAGTAACAGCAGCAACAATAACAATACAGTTACACCATCCATGAAACCTTTCTTCAGAGGCACTGGAGGGGGAGGGAAGACTTCTGCTGCTGCTGCCTGCAAGTTTGTGGGTGAAGTGGATTGAATGGCAATGCGCAAGCCAAGCCAGCCTTTGCCTTGGCTCCAGGATGAGTTTAAGGAATCTTGGGGCCTCCTGCAGTGCTTTATTTTGGGGGGGGGCATATGTTTATCTCAGGTCAATGTAACCTAACTCAACCTAAGCTATTCACAGTACAGGGTATTCAGATTATTACTAATAATGTTTTTGCAGGAGGAGGGTTACTAAGGGGCCCCCTACAATGATGGGGCCCCCTGTGGATGCTGACGCTGCTGGTGCCTTAAACCGGCCCTGCTTGGCTCCTGTCACATGGTCGCTCCACTGCAGGGAGGAGGTGGGACAAGCAGCCTTCAAGCCTTTGTGGACCCCCTGTGAGGACACTGCAGACCCCTGGGGTTCCCAGACCACAAGTTAAGAACCACTGATATAAATAGTCATGTGCGACTGGGTGGGCAAGTCCCTAGCAGTCTGTCTATAATCTGATTTGAGAAGGCAACCTGACTTCCATTATTAATTTACCAAGCGGGGTGCGAAATACCCTGGAATATCACAATTATTATATTTGAGGGAAGTCGTTATATGCCTTCTCAATCTATATACATGCTGGTTGCAGTTTCTGTAGAACAGTGGCTCTTAACCTTCCCTTTGTCAGGGACCCCCTTTAAATATATTTTGTTGCCACGAGCCCCCAACACATAACCCAAGATTTAAAACTCTTAACAGCAATAATAATAATAATAATAATAATAAGACAATTACACCATCCATTAATTATTAAACCTTCCTGCAGAGGCGTTGGAGGGCAAGGGAAGACTTTCTCCTGCTTCTTCCTGCAAGTTCATGGCTGAAGCAGATTGGATGGCAATGCGCAGGCCAAGGCAGCCAGACTTTGCCTTGGCTCCTGTCATATGGGCTGAGCAGCCTTCAATTATTCACAGACCCCCTGCGAAGACATTGCAGACCTCTTGGGGTTCACGGACCACAGGTTAAGACCCACTGCTGTAGAACTCAGGAGTAGTCTTGTCTAACAGAGTTTGAGTGAACTTCATTCTCCTAGCCTGTTGCCAGAATGGGAAGATTAAAATGTAATGTAATTGGCAATTTTACGGTAATTTCTCTGTTAAAAAAAAGTTGGAATTCTTTAGAGATGAGATGCACACTATCAAAGATTGCATTGCTTTTTCCCCTAATGCCTGGTGGCACTATGACATCAGGGCCTAAATTCAATTGCTAATCCCAGTTTCAGTGAAATAATTGAATCAGTAGCTGAATCGTAAATCTACGCTTATTTAAATCGCTTTGTTTCAATGGCAGTACTCTAACTGGAATGAATAACTGAATTTCGACCAAAGGCTGTAACAAATAAGTTCCATTCAGGAAAAATACACTATTCACATGTGCAGAGGTAGTGAACCTAAATTGTCAGTGTTTTTAAAATGATAATGACAAAGCAGAAGGAGAAGGAATGGTAGAAAGGAAAGATTAGCACAATTCAAATGATTTACTTCCAAACATAGGGGAACTTGGGTCTTCAAATTTAATCTCATTGAAAATCCACCTAAACTTTTGTCTTTCATTGGATCTTAGGGTACCAAATTCCATAAATTGTGCACAGTATAAAGACTTCCTTTTGTTTTCAATTTACAGCCAACCAATTTATCTAGCATCCCACGTTTTTAGTAGTACTTTGTAAGAATTTTTTAAAAGCCCAACCTCTTTATCCACGATCTCCAAAAAAGCCAAGCACATCAAAATGTAAATCTATCTACATCAGTTTTTTTAAAATTAAAAACATGGATATCCTTTTCATTACTGATTCCAGGGCAATTAAAAGATTAAAACAAGGCAACACATATAAAGTATCCAGTGGATAAAGAAACAGCTAAAGATCATAGGCCCTGTCTACACAATGAAAAAATCCGTACGGCGTTCGAAAGATCGATAACGTGTATATACGGCCATTCAGATACATTCGTGTCTTTCAGAAGGGGGGCAGCAAATCCGCCGTAAAGTCCGTGAATTCGGAGTTCGGGAAGAATAGCAGATCTTGGCAAATAATCTGTACAATCTTTCGAATTTGCGATTGTTTCTACACCCCGTTCGCACACATATGAACAGGCAGTGCAATCTGAATGGCTGGCTGAGCACAGGGGGCGGGGCTAGCAAAGAGAGGAATTGGGAGCAGCCGCCATGTTGGATGCCCGGCTAAGCAAGAGTCCGGTAAGTCCATGAAATGGAGATGTTTACATTTATTCATTTTTATTTTATACTGTAAATACAGAAAACTGACTGTCCACATAACAGGCACTTTTTAAAATTGAAAAAAAAAGTGGTGGTAGATTTAAATACGGAGTTTGGGGGGGTAAAAAATTGTGTAGGCAGATTGTACGCATTCAAACGGCTGCCTTTTCAAATCCCCCCCCCCCCGAAACGGATTTTTTTTCATCGTGTAGACGGGGCAATATACTGTAATTTAAAATGGTTAAGATAGCAGAATTGTTTTAAAATGCCATGGTGAATAAAAATCGTTTTGACTGGTATAGCAAAGCACTAGGCATATATCCATGTGGGATGGCATTTAATAGCTGTAGCACCATTGTCCAAAAAACATAACAAAACCGTATCCTATGCTGTAGTAAACTTCACCTTGATAGAGATGGCATTTGGGAAAGGGCACTAGCTGCTGACCTGAGCATGCTGTGGGATTACTTTGGGAGGTGGTGCTGACATGTTTAAGGATTTAAAGCAGAGTTGGGCAACATTTGGCCCTATAGATCTTGTTGGACTGACTGCGAACTCCCATCAGCCTAGCCAGCATAACCAATGGTGAGGGATGGTGGGAGCTGCTCCCTAACAATATGTGGAAGACAAGTTTACTTTTTCACATCTTGGCTAGAAGTTAATCATCAGCACTTTTAATTGGCCATGGAAGAGGGAAGCAGCCAGTGAAGTTTAAGACTGATAAAATATAATGTGAGCATGCAGTGCAAATCAAAACTATGGTCACTACATTCTTCACTAACAGGTTTCCAAACTGTTTTCAAAGACAGATCTATGTGCAAGACACTGCAATTATCTAATGCTATAATAAACTGGGTTTTTAAGATGCCGCAAAATTCTTTGTTGTCTTTTCCAGACAGAGTGTTACCACAGCATGGATAATTCTGACTGAAAGTGGTGAAAGGAACATTGGGCTGCATAGATTGTTTAGACCTCTAAAGTCAATGGTAAGGGATTATAGGGGTTCTGGTCCAACATAATCTGAGGAATCACACATTCCCCACTGGACTACAGTCTGTGCCTCTTCTGACTGTCAATGCCTGAAAGTGTTTTTAATATACTATTCTGGAAATCTGTGACACACAAAGGGATTCATCAAATTTGATATGCTTAAGTGTATCTTCATACTTTCATAGTCCATTGTTTATCAATATGCACCCCCATCACCACCTAATAATATGGCACACTCTCTTTTTAATAAGCAAGTGAACACAAATAGCTAGAAGCATTTCTTAACATAAATTGTTTTGTGAGCTGCCTTGGGCCCCACGTTGGGAGAAAGACAGCATATACATTGCATAGATACATAAATAATTAAACTTGTAAATATAATAAGGTTAAAAATTTTAAGAGATAAAGTGAAGAGGAGAGCCATGAACACTGTCTTGGATTCACTGGAAGAAAGGTATGATATACTGTAATCTGATAAACAAGTTGGGGTCAAAACATTTTTGCTTGTACACAGTATGAAGACTTTCTTTGAGACATCCACTGGTGAGATGATGGCTCATCTGACAGGACTTTTCTAAAATAGGGAAATTACACTGCTTTTGATAATTATGCTGAAAATCACTTGTAGGAGAGGTCATTTTAACCTTCAAAGTGACTACCTCTACTGCTCTGGGTCGTGGTTTTTTTTTAAATTATTACTCACTTATTCTCAAATGCCCCTTTGCTCAGAGAAAAAAAAATAGTATCCTTTTGGATTTTGTAATCAACATATAGTATGGTTTTCCTTGAAGAACAAAAGGTGTACAGCAGGACAGTACAGAGAAGTTTTAAGATAGAAACAGTGTCCTTATATTTAATGTTGATTCATTGCCAGTATAATAAAAATTGTTGTTAATTGCTGTCAAGTCGACTTCAACCTGTAGCGACCCTACGAATGAGAGACCTCCAAGTCACCCTGCTGTCACAAGCCCTCCTCAAGACTTCCAGAAGGCTTTGAGCTATAGACGTGAAGGCCCAGAAAAACTCCAGAAAAATTCAGGGAAAAAAACGTTTTTTCCTGAAGCCTTTTTTGTTTTGTTCTTCCAAAAAATAGAAAAAAGGAAGAAAATCGATTATGGAATGTTTTATTGATGAATAAAATCTTTAACATACCAATTGTGATAATTTTATTCTAAATCAAATTGTACATAGTTATATTTTATATTCCTAACGTAACAGAGTGACTTTCAATCTGTAAAAAGTGCTAATGTTGCATTTTTTCAATTTTCCTGAAAATTTCATTTTTTCTGTTTAAAAAAGTTTTTTCCCCCATGACTTCAAAATTTCCAGAAATTTTACATCTCTTCTCAGGGCTGTGGCTTCCTTGATTGAATCTATCCACCTGTAATATGGTCTTCCTCTTTTCCTACTGCCTTCTACCTTACCAAGTACTTATCAACTAGAGTAGACCCACTGAATCAACTGCTGAATAATATGTGGGAAAATATATTCAGGAGTAGCCCTGTTGGCCATGCAGCCAAAACAACAAAATCCAAAATCCAAAAGCAGCAATATCCTTTATTGGGCCAACTCCAAAGCATAAAGTAGAAGTTCGTATTTTATGCTTTGGAGCTGACCCAATAAATGTGATGCTGAATTACAGTTGTCCCTTCATATTCACTGGAGTTTGGTTCCAGGACCCCCGTGGATATCAAAATCTGTGAATACTCAAGTCCCATTATATGCAATGGCATAGCAAAATGGTGTCCCTTATGTAAGATGGCAAAATCAAGGTTTACTTTTTGGATTATTATTTTTTAAAGAATATTTTCAAGCCATGAATACTTAAAACCATGGATACCAAATCCGTGGATACAGAGGGACAACTGTATATGTTAACACTTATGTAAATCCCATTACTTCAATGAGTCTACTGTAGTTCACACTAGGAACTGGATTTGGGATGGCACAGGAATCATGAGGCACTCCAGATGCATTGGACTGCAACTCATAGTGTTTGTCACCATTGCCTATGCTGGCTATAGCTGCTGGAAGCTGTAGTCCAACAACATCTCTAGGGCCACATGATTCCCTCCTTTGAGTTAGTCCTGTATCAAGAAATATACTTTTTTTGTTTTATCAAAATTATTCAAGGCATGTTTCATTATGTTTATTGTCAGCATCTATTATTGTGTAGTTACCATGTGTTTCATCATAATACAATATACTCTAGCAGTAAGGTTTTGTGATTATGTTGCTAAACATAAACACAGAATGCTTGTTGTTTGTACCGGGGGCTGGAAAAGGAAACATGCATTATAAAGACATTTGTACAACGCATGTTAAAAATGCTAGAACCCAATGTTCAAAATAAACTCGTATTGCTGAATAAATTGAGGGACAACCAGTTTATTAATTAATGTTTTAGGTGAGCAGATGCTGTTGACAAGATCAGAGTGAACCAAAATGATGTGATCTAGTCACGTAAGTATGATTAAGCAGGAATCAGGATGAGACAACCAGCCCTGGAAGAATGTTTATTTATTAGTGTTGGTAAGGCAATAATTTTCCATGTAATTGCTGCTTCAGAAATAAAATCTACTAAATTAAGAATCTACATGGAAATAATTGTATATATTGGAAAATAAACTCAGAGCAAATAATAACTTTCCATTCTGTACTTAAATTTAATGATACTTTAAAAAGATAGCAGGCACTGCACAACAAATGTTACCAAAAACAATGGAATTAGACTTTAGTCATGAATCACTTGTCTCATAAATTTGAACAGGACTTACAGCCAAATCTTTGGAAGTACCACTGAATTCTGTTAGGCTTACTTCCAAATAAGTCTGTGCAGTACTTAGCCATATTTGCATGGGAGTAAATTTAAGTTTGTTTAAAGAGGATTACTCCTTAATATGTATGTTTGAAAAAGCAACTTTAGTTATAACTGAGTTTTGCTGGATTGTGCCCACTCACTTTCATTGTACTGTAAAACATATGCAAAATAATGAAAACTGAGGCCTCAACTAGATTAGTTTTATGTTGGCAAGGTTATGAGCTATTGATAAGATTTTGATAAGATTTTGCAGTTGTTCTTGCACCTGATTCCAGGTGCCTCGGCGCTTGCTAAATGTAACAGTTTTAGGAAGGAAGAATGGAACCTACCCTTACTGATTTTCTCTTCCTCTGCCATTTGATCTTCTATCCACTGTCCACCCCCCATTGACCTCTCCTTCTTCCTTTGCTTCAAAACAAATTAGAAATTGGAGGGTTTTTTTAAATGTAACGCAAGGACCATGCTGCCAGGAGGAGGGAAATTAAATCAGACACCCTAGCACTATCACACTAGACTAAAAGTACAAGAAAAAAATAACAAAGAGAAATAAAGATAAAAGAGGAAACTAGTTTTAGCAGTTAGAAAACTAGAAATTCAAATAAAGCTCAAAAGCATACAAACTTAACACACACAGCCCACATTACTGAACACAGAAGGCTCTGCCCCCAAACAAAATGAAATGAACTACAGTACAACAACAGGAAAATCACATGAATTAGAATTCAAAATGTGCCAGGGCAGCAAAAGGGGATGTATTCAGCTATGGAGTAAAAGGTTGTGATAAGTGACTAGGAATTACTGGAACAAGCAAAATGTCATCTGTATCTTGGAAATAAAAGTACAGCAATGAAAACTACCATAGAATAAGATATTTGACTAGTCTGGATGAGTCTTTATATCCAAACTACATCTTGTTTAATTAGAGACTTCAACCACTGAATCTATAGTATTTGCAACACTGTGCATCATTTTAGATGGTCAAGGGGATTTCCAACTTTTGTGAAATATTTGAGCAGGGGTGGGAATCATACAGCCCTCCAGGTATTGGATCTCAACTCCCAGAATCCCTCACCACTGGCAAAGTTTGACCAAATAATATCAATAAGACTTCAGGGAAAACCAATCAGTATAACCATAATCCAAGTTTATACTCCAACTACAGAAGCAGAAGAGGAAGAAATTGAAATATTCTATTAGGACTCCAGGAAGAAACTGATCACACACCAAAAGAGGACTTCTTGTTAATCATAAGTGATTGGAATGCAAATGTAGGAAACTGAGCAGAATCAAAGATTGTGGAAAATTTGGCCTGGGATCAAGAAATGAAGCAGGAGTGACTGATTGGATTTTGCGAGGCCTACAGTTTGTTCAATGCAAACACATTCAGGCAATCAAAGAGGTGACTATATACATGGACATCACCTGATGGCCAAAATAGAAATCAAATAGAGTACGTAATTTGAAGCAGAAGAAGGAGAAGCTCCATTTTCTCTGCAAAAACAAGACCAGGGGCAGATTGTGGCACATACCATGAACTGCTGATATAAAAAATGTAGTAAAGCTAAAGAACATAAAACCAACCATTGTGACAAAATAGAACTTGAACAACATCCCTGTAGAATTTAAAGACAATGATAAAATAGATTTGCACTATTAAGTCTAATTGACTAGGCCCCAGAAGATCTTTGGACTGAAGCCAGGGACATTGTCAGGAAAGAATACAAAAAGACACTATCTGCAGCCAAAATGAAAATGACAACTGCTCTTTCAAGCAGTTAAGGACAGATGAGAAGCACAAATAAACAAGGACAGAAATAGAGTTAGAATCCTGAATCAACTGTTCAGCCACTTGTGTGCAGGGACAAGGAGAACTACTATAATGATCAAGACAGAAAAATAGATGATAGCAAAAAAAGTAGAACAAGCAACCTCTTCACAAGATCTGGGAAATCAAAGGGAAATTTTAAAAAAGAGTGGGGATGCTCTATGACCAGCAGGGGATTACTGTACTTTGGTTCAGTTATTAATCAGAATGAAGACTGTAGTCAACAAATCAAGACTAGGAACTGGAAGGTCAGTTGTGAAGGAACTAGACAAAATCTTGAAGTGTTAAGATATACCAAAGGCAGGATTACCCATGCCACTGTATTTCTGATTTCTATGTATGGTTGCAAAAGCTGGACAGTGAAGAAAGGTTATAGGAAGAACTCATTTGAACTGTGGTGCTGGAAGAGAGTTCTGCATATACAGTACCATGGGCTGCCAAAAAGACAAATAAATGGGCGCTAGAGCAAATCAAGCCTGAACTCTCCCTACAAGCCAAGATGACTAAACTGAGACTATTGTGCTTTAGACGTATCATGAGAAGTCAAGACTCATTAGAAAAGACAGTAATGCTTGGCAAGGTAGAAGGCAGTAGGAAAAGAGGAAGACCACATTACAGGTGGCTAATTGCATACCAAGTTTTTTCTCCTTAAAAAAATCAGCTAATTACTTTGACATATCTCTAGCAAGACACTTCTCACTAGACATATCTCTAGTGAGAAGTGCCAGGCCTGTATGCCAAAACTTTTTTCTTTTCCAAGCTACTAGCTGCCAGGTGAGTTGCACAGATGAATGATCTGATATTGTGGCTTGCAATATATTTGTTTTCTTTGACTATGTTTTCTACTGACTACATCAGTAGAAACCCAAATATGGTCTATCGTTTTGTAGATACGTCAGTATGAGACGTATGCTTATTTTCTGCATTCATGGTGCATATATCTTCAGCTAACTTTACCAGTCCTCTCCGTGTGAAAAATGCAAGGTGACCTTGAAGTTCTCAGTAACTGCCTATTTTCTTTGAAGATCTATCTAGTTTGGTATCAAAAATATTAGATTCACCTCATAGTATTTTGGTTCCTTCTGCAAAAATCTCCACTTGGTCTGATGCGGGAGTGGACATTCCAACCATTCCATGAAGTGAGATAAGGAGGGGCTGCAAAGTTGCCTAAAACTGGCTGAATCCAGATTCATGCTGGAGGCATGCAAAATGCTTATTAACATAGTAAAAATCACATGCAGAGGCGGAGTGCTTATATGCTAAGCAACACTCCCCAGGCTTATTATGGGATGTGAGAACACAACAGTGCCTATACACATGTGCAAGATGACTGTCCATGCCCCCTCCTCCTCTTCCTTGTCCCTTGTGTATTAATGCTACAATTTATTAACACTTGGTTGGAGGAAATCATCCTCCTTGCACCTTTGCTGTGCAGTAAATAAAAACTTAATTGAATCTCCACCCTGGTGTGTTTTTAATTGGCCTTGAGATGCACCAAGCACATGAACTCAGAACTCAGAGCCCTGGCACAACAGATCTAGAAGGCTAGACAGAGAAAGGATCTGGCCTCAACATGTTGAGAAGTACTGTACAATCCACTGTTATTTTTTTCTTCTGTTAGAATTCCTTTAATAAAAGTATAATAAAAATATGTCTCCCATCCAGTCAACCAACGCATTGTGTACTTCTAAGGGACATGATCTTGCTATTATAACTGCTGACCTGCATGCTTTAAAAGACTCATGTGCGCAGTATTGTTCCACAAAGTTGGAATGTTGTAAAATTGTTTTAACTCTACTGCATTGGTGGGTTTCTTGCATTGAGATTATATTAAAGATCCAATGGTTTAAAGCCTTCAGAACTCTCTTTCTTTTGTTAACTGCTTCTAAACTATTAATGTTGGTGGATTTGACTCTCAATCTATCCGGGACTACATAATACATTTAAAGCAAAAGGGTCTCACCACAGTCTGGGTGCTCCAGTTTTCCAGAAAATATCAGTATCTCATTATTGTCATCAAATCTGGTGCCAACACAAATAGAACAATAACAACCAACTTTGTAAATGTAACTCCAAGTCTCCTCTCTTCTTCCCCCTTCCAGCTGACAACAGGGTTCAATCATCCAGTCATGAGCTCTTATGCTTGCTGCTGCTCTGGAATGTACTGTAGAACAAAGAGTAACTGACAAGAGAGTAAACACTTGAAAAAACATAAACCCCATCACACGATCCTTTAAAAATCATAAAGATTGTTATGGTTAAAAAGCTTATTTTGCTCCTTGCTAGAAATAATTCCAAGACAAAATGGAGGAATACTTCTGATGTGGTGCACTGCCCCCAAGATGGCAGCCTGTGCGGGAAATACTCATCTACTTGTAGAAAGTAGGAGGCTCTATAGATTATTTTTATGCTCTCCCCCAACTGTTTTCTTCTGGCTTAATCTTTCTTGTTCTTCTGTATCTATATCATTGGTGTTTTCTTCAAACTTTCTTGGAACTGGAACACTCATGGCTTTACAGATTTCTACTAGTTGTGACCTATTAGTAGCAATCACCATTTTCCCTCCATGGTGGGCTAGTAATTTAAACAGGGATCCCCAGGAAAATTTAATGCCTTTCTCCCATAGCATGGAGGTAAATGTTCTGAATTTTTAAGCTAGTGTTCTTAGAATATAATCTCAGAAGACCATTGCCCTTTCTCCTACTAGACGTACTGAGTTAACATACGGCCACTCACTCTTCTCTTTCTGTAATGTTCTCTGTTTGTCTTTTTCATCATAATAGTTCATTTCAATATCTTAGTCTACTTGATCTGTCCTCTAATGCTTCATTACAATTTATCCGAGTTCTTTCACATGCTTCATGTTGGGGCATAGAAAGACGCGCTGTGTCCACCACGACCACCTGCAGAGTTGTTCCACATCGACAGGATACCAAGGAGAAGGTTTCTGGAGAGACTTCTGCAAAAGACTTCAGGCTGAGAAGGAAAAATTCCTTCATCCCAGCACACTGCCTTGAGCTCTGGCTTGCCAAATAAAGACAGCAACAAGGCCAAGCTTCACTCAACTTGAAGGCTTTATTCTTTGTTTGCAGTATATTTACAATATATACACAGAGTATAGAACAGCCATCTCTAATACTCATAAATCTCTCTCAAACCAACAAACTGCTTCACCAACCACCATTCACAACAAACCCACACTGGAGATAATTCCCATCTCCTTTTTATAGGTAGTTAAACAATGCCTGTTACATCAGGTATCTCAGATGTGCATACTCTCAAGTGCTGACTCACCCACACAGCTGCCACTGGAGCTTAACTACTTTCATTACTAAGCTTACAGCTCCATCTTGTGGTCACATCCATGTCATTTCCTGACATGGATGCACGTGTTTTTTCTCAGAATCCTTAATAAATTGATTCACGTGTTTTTTCTTGGAATCTTTTCACACGGTTCAGCCACATGGTATTATTTTAGGGAAAAATACTGCATTGTTTTACATGTGGGTGGTGAGTGGCTGAGGGAGTGAGAAGAGGGAGGGGCCCTTGTGAAGCTGGGGGTGTAGATGCAGACTGAGTGGCAGGAGTGGATTGTGAGGTGGAGAGGGAATTTGCATGTGGGTGGTGATTGGCTGAGGGAATGAGAGAAGGGAAGTGATCAATTGGGTATGTTTCCTAAGCAGCCAATCAGCACACTGGGAAAGGAACCATACCCAAGCATTCTATTAGGCTACTATTATTTATTGTCATCTTCCATGCCCCACAAACTATTTTCATATAATGCAAAAATCTGAAACAAGGCCTCAGGAGAAGGACTGTAGTATACAAGAACATTATAAGTCATAAAGTTAAATCTAGCAGGCTTACTCAAAATAAAGCCCCACTGAGTCCAAAGTCATTTACTCCCAGGCAGAGCTTGGATAGCTATTTTAAAGAATGGACATCTATCCATAACAGCAATGATAGGAGGATGATCTAGATCCTAAAGCATTATCCTACCACTGCTCAGTCATGGATAGCTTCACCATGTCATTATATTTATTCTTTATAAAAGTAATTTTTCATACTTTGCTCCCAGATATGTGTGCATACATAAGATTTGCAACTGTTTATGTGTGCATGAGAAACATATTGACAGGGGAATCACATAATAAACACCAGAGCATGAGTGGGTCTGAAACTGAATACTTCTAAATCTATGCATCTATAATCTATCTATCTATCTAATTCCCTTGGGTATGTTGCCTTTCCCAGTGTGCTGATTGGTTGCTCAGGAAACACACCCAATCAATCACCACTCACATGCAAATTCCCTCTCCACATCACAATCCACTCAATCTGCATCACTGCCTCAAAAGGGCCACTCCCTGCTCTCCCTCCCTCAGCCACTCATCAGTCACGGGATGTGATGAGATCCAGGCAGTCAACTGGTGGCAGCCACAGGATGCTGCTGCTGCCACTGGGCCAAAGCCAGGCAGTCAACTGGTGGTGACTGCAGCAGGGTAACAGAGCAAGTCATCCTTAGCAATTCCAGGAAAAGTGTAGAATGCTGAGAAGGGGGACAAGGAATTTAAACCCACCAGCCTACCTTACAGGGTTGTTGTGAGGTCTACTGGCTGTTTTGGGGAGAGTTTTTAAATGGTGTATGGTATGCTGGGTCCAGCTAGTTTATTAGGAAAAGAAGGAGGAATAGGCGATCCATGACGATCACATCCTTCCTTCAATGTACTACATAAATAAGCTTTCTCCAACAGATTGTTGATTAAACCATCACTGTTACTACCAAGCAGATAGGAATTCTGAACTTCTGTGTTTCATTATGCAGTGATTAGCATCATGTTTCAGTTTATGAAATAGAGCTAGACTACCATTAGTTTCATTTGGCTTCAAGGTATATTCTTTCTTGCCTTTGTTTTAAATCAACTTTTTAATTGGTTTGTTGTTGTTCGGGATCTTCCTTCTTTCTGTTAATTTTGTACTTTATTTTCCCTTTTGTTTTCATTGTTTCTGAAAAATAGAATCATAGAATCATAGAATCATAGAATCATAGAATTGCAGAGTTGGAAGAGACCACGAGGACCATCCAGTCCAACCCCCCTGCCACGCAGGAAATCACAATCAAAGCATCCCCGACAGATGGCCATCCAGCCTCTGTTTAAAGACCTCCAAGGAAGGAGACCCCACCACGCTCCGAGGGAGTGTGTTCCACTGCCGAACAGCTCTTACTGTCAAAAAGTTCCTCCTCATGTTGAGGTGGAATCTCTGTTCCTGGAGCTTGCACCCATTGCTCCGTGTTCCAGTCTCTGGAGCAGCAGAAAACAAGCCTGCTCCATCCTCAGCGTGACATCCCTTCAAATACTTAAACAGGGCTATCATATCGCCTCTAAACCGTCTTTTTTCCAGGCTAAACATACCCAGCTCCCTAAGTCTCTCCTCATAAGGCATTGTTTCCAGACCTTTCACCATTTTAGTTGCCCTTCTCTGGACACGCTCCAATTTGTCAATATCCTTTCTGAATTGTGGTGCCCAGAACTGGACACAGTATTCTAAGTGAGGTCTGACCAAGGCAGAATAGAGTGGCACTATTACTTCCCTTGATCTAGAAGAGTCTGACTAAACATAAGGGACTGAATCCAAAATGTATATACAATTTTACTGTAAAATATTATGTAAACCTGAGCCTGCACACAAAGTTGGAGTGCTTTTACTCTCTCTACAAACTTGTGCTTTAAAACAGGTAGGAATCATAAAGCCTTCCAGATTGCAAGTCTCAGCAGCCCTAGCCAGCATAGCTGTGTGGAAGGATGACAGGAATTTCAGTGAATGCCATGATTCCCATCCCTCCTTGAAAACCTTGTGTGGTGGATCCCCTCTCAAAGCTGGTCCCATGGCCTCCTATCACTCAACTTGCCCTTTCACCCTCAAGATCCCTCCCTGGATCGGGTACTTGGGCCTCAAGATGATTCCTATCTTGACCAGTGGATGTGTTGGGTTCTCTGTGTTAAGTGTGACCAGACTCTATCAAACTTAATAGGAACAGCCAGACACAGTTGTAAAAAATAACATGTAGAAGTTTATTAAAACACATTTAGATAACACATTAACCCCTGACCTATTTAATCATTTGCAGCCCCCAAAAATCCTATTCAGTTTTTCCCTGCTGCTGACTGTCCTATCTCTCTGCAATCTTTTCCCGATCTCTAGCTATCTTTTTGCTTTTTGCTTACAAAAGACATGCCTTCTAAGATGTGAAAAGACATGAGCATTTCACATTTAAAATTAAAGGTGTTTATCATTTTAATCAAGCATGATCAAGCAAGCAAGCAATAATCAAGCAAGCATGAGTATTTGCATATCTTGCTGCTTTTCATTTTAAAAACACATCCATTCTATATTAATAAAATGAAATGAAACACCATTGTATAAAATATACGTACATCACAGAACTCCAACTTTAATCTTTTATCAAGTCTTACTGGTTTTAATGGGAAAGAATGACACAAGCACTTAACTCTCCCATTGAAATCCAGCTATAGTCATGTTTGAAGATGTTCTGCATGACTAGCAGTGCAAGAGGATAGATTGGATTCAAATTCTCATCAAATAAAGCGGATAATGTGCATTGGATAATCCATATTCACAAAAAGCCCATTAGGTGCCAATAATGAACTGTGTCTATAGGCCAAATCACACTACACAGGTATAACACTATGATTCCTGAACACTTTGGGCTCATCTATACAAAGGGGAAAATGTAGATTGATGTGCACTAACACCAATCCAAAGCAGCTTCAATTTGTCTTAACACTTTTTTTGCAAAATTGCAGGCACGCAAAGCTATCCACTTTTGCTGTCCCAATGGCCATGCCTGCAAATCAAGATGGCAGGTGTGAGTGAATTGCTCACATTTTCATTGTTGCCAGTTGCTGCTGCCAAACAGTATTTTTTTTAAAAAAGTGTGTCTAAAGTGTGAACGTGTGATATTTCGCCTCAATAAATAAAAAAGGAAAAGAAAAAGGCTGTTTCATCACTTCAGCACATGACTGCTAAGGTGAAAATCCAAGATGGTGGTTCCGGATACAGGCCTTGTTACCAAACTCTGCCCCTGCCCATGTTCGACCAATCAGTTTTCTACTTCCACTCTTATGGAGAATGCGAACGAATGCGAATTGGTTGTCCCAACAAGTGGGAATGTGCATTACCCACGGAGCTTTTTAAAAACTTCAAGAAAAGCCGCAAAGGCTTTTCCTTCTGAGTTTTTGGTGGATTTGGCCCCTCCTCCTTATGAACATGGCTGATTGAGGCAGGATGCCCTTTAGACAAATCATATTCTCCTTCAATTCTATGAGGAGTATTTTCACCATTTAGACAATATCTTTGACTGCCGTGGCTGAATCCTATGGAATCTTGGGATTTACAGCTTGGTGAAGTACTAGAGGCCTCTGGCTGAGAATGCTAAATATTCCTCCCCAAACAGTCAATCCCAGGATTCCATAGGATGGCACCATGGCAGTTAAAGTGGAAGCATAGTACAGTTGTCCCTTCATATTCACTGAGGTTTGGTTCCAGGACCCCTGTAGATACCAAAATCCTTGAATACTCAACTCCCATTATATGCAATAGCATAGCAAAATGGTATCCCTTATATAAAATGGCAAAATCAAGGTTTGCTTTATGGATTATTATTTTTTTAAGAATATTTTCAAGCCGTGAATACTTAAAACCGTGGATACCAAGTCTGTGGATATGGAGGGACAACTGTACTTGAGTTCTGTAGTCAGAAAGGGCTACAGGTCAGAGGGAAACGCAATCCAAGATATTCACAGTGATTGCATGTGCCTAAATTGCAGGACTGTTACCAGGTTCACCACACGAAAGAGTAACCTCTCCTTTTGACCTGTTCTGTCCCTCTATAATCCCCCCTTGGCTTTTCTTTTCTTAAGAGAATTTTGATGAAAAACTACAGGAAAAGCGATTCCACCTAAACATTAGGAGGAACTTTCTGACAGTAAGACCTGTTTGGCAGTGGAATGCACTGCCTTGGAGTGTGGTGGAGTCTCCTTCTTTGGAAGTTTTTAAGCAGAGGCTAGATGGCCATCTATCGGGAGTGCTTTGATTGGGTATTCCTGCATGGCAGGGGGTTGGGAGATTTTCACACTACACTGTTATAGTGTTATAACTGCTCTGGCTTCCTCCTGTGGAAATCTGAGGTTTGTAGTAGTGAGGCCTAAGAGCTCTCTGGCTGAGTTCTAGATGCCTCTCCCTAAACTGCAAATCCCAGGATTCTACAGGAGGCAGCCATAGCAAATAAAGTGGAATAGTAACACTATAACAGTGTAGTGTGAAAATCTCCTAGGACTGGATGGCCTTTGTAGTCTCTTCCAACTCTATGATTTTATTATTCTACAGGAACTACGATATAAATTCGTGATGTGATGATCTATATACTATAATCTTTCAGCATCTCACTCTCACAAAGAGTGAGACTGTCACGAGTATCCCCATAACTGCAGGGCTTAAACATGGAAACTAGATGCACACACACCTCACTCCCAAGTATTCACTGCTTGTGCAGAAAAGCACATGCCCAGAGGTAAGAGATGCTTTCTCATGTATTCAAACTACATAAATAATCCAGTCTGAAACGGGATGATTTGCCATGGCTCCTTCCTACGAAAGCCTGGGGCTTGTAGTTTGGTAGTGGTAGGGCACCAGCACTCTTTGGCAGAGAGAAGGCTAAAGACCTTGTAAAACTACAAAAACCAGGATTCCATAGGAAGGAGCCATGACAAATCATCCCATTTCAAACGGGATTATTTGTGTAGTGTGGCTGGCCTAAGGAGGAGGAGGGCTAAACCCAGCCATTAAGCAGGGAAGGAGAAGAGAAATAGGTTGTGCGGCCAAGGCCTGAGAGAAATGAAGCCTTGCTTACCACTGATTCCCCAGCTGTGAGTTTTTGGACAGTGCCCTGGTCCACGGTGCACTTGGTAAACCTCTATGTGATGTTAGGATTATTTTTCCAAAGACAAAGGGAGGTAAAGAGTCAGAATCTGCAGGATGTAAAAGGCACTGCTTATTATGTTAAGAACATAATTGAAAATTTAGTGTTGAGTGAAAAAGAAAAATTGCCAAACCATCATTGGAGAAAGTTTTGGCCGTGGTTTAATGAGACAACCCCAGCAATAACTTAAGGGATATCTTTGAATAATAATATTATTTTTTTCTTTTCCAAATATGTAAAACTGTAATGTTTACCTTTTAATTTTAGTATAAAGGTGTAAATATAACGTTCATTGGAAAAAGAAAGAGTGATTATAGTGTGTTTAGATTAAGAGGGAAAATGTATTAGTGTTAGGATAGATAGTTTTATTTTTGTATTAGTAAGAACAGAGGAAAACCATACTTTTTTTGTGAAGTCGAAGGCTTTCACGGCCGGCATCCATAGATTTTCCTTGGTTTTTTTTCCGGGCTGTGAGGCCGTGTTCTGGAATAGTTTCTTTCTGATGTTTCACCTGCATCTGTGGCTGGCATCCTCGGAGAATGGTTGTGGAGGTGTGTGTGTGGAGTTTATATGCTGTGAACCCCTGTTCTGTTTATATGCTGTGAACTCAACTCTCTCTCTGGCTTTTCTTCGCAAATGAAGATTCAGGAAGGACTCATCCTGCGCTTTCTGCAAGCGCGCTGATGACTAAAAAGACCAATCCGAGATAAACAAGTCCGGTTGCAGAAAGCACAGCAGAAGGTCTCCTTGGGTGATGTTTCCAGGTTGTGATTCTTTCTGCGTTGTCATTTCTCTTCAAGACTTGTTCGGCATAAGTTCTCAAATAAGGCTGCAGCAACACTTACAAAAGAATTCCTCCCAGGGACAGGGGGATTCCCAACAGATAATGGCCCATCAACAAACCATTAGCCAAACAGACACTAAACATCCTTGCATTTCTATACCCAGAAACTAATCATTGAATTATACAAATTTACATATCCTCCCCAACAGGGGTTCACAGCATATAAACTCCACACACACACCTACCCACCCATTCTCTGAGGATGCCAGCCACAGTGCAGGTGAAACGTCAGAAAGAAACTATTCCAGAACATGGCCTCACAGCCCGGAAAAAAACCCAAGGAAAACCATTTTTAATTTTTTTTAATTTTTGCGTTATTGTTACGGCCTTTTGCTGTCTGGTCTATTTTTCAGTAGAATGGTCTTATTCCAATTTAAAAATTCCTAATCCCCCAAATGTCCGTCTTTTCCAATGAACATTATATTTACATATTACAATTATACCTATTTGGAAAAGAAAAAATCAATAAAAGATTAATAAAAATAATAATACAAAATACAAAAATACAATAATAAGAGGAAGCATGTATTAATAATGTTAGGATAGTTTTATTTTTGTATTAGTAAGAAAAGAGGAAAATAATTATTATTATTTTTGCGTAATTGTTACAGCCTTTTGCCGTCAGGTGTATTTTTCAGCAAAATGGTCTTATTCCAATTTAAAAATTCCTAATCCCCCAAATGTCCGTCTTTTCCAATGAACATTATATTTACATATTACAATTATACCTATTTGGAAAAGAAAAAAAATCAATAAAAGATTAATAAAAATAATAATACAAAAATAAGAGGAAGCATGTATTAGTGTTAGGATAGTTTTATTTTTGTATTAGTAAGAAAAGAGGAAAACTATTATTATTATTATTATTGTTATTGTTACGGCCTTTTGCGGTCGGGTGTATTTTTCAGCCGAACGGTCTTATTCCGATTTAAAAATTCCTAATCTCCCAAATGTCTGTCTTTTTTCCTCGGCCTACCGTTCCCCTCCTCTCACCGTCCTCAAAGCCTGGTCCCCGTTGAGGGCGGGGAGGCCACAAGGCTGGGACCGGGAAAAGCCAAGCCTGCCAAGCTGGGCCTTGGAGCTCCTCCCTGTTTCAAGTCAAGGGGACCTCCGGGCGGAGAGGCCCGCCTTTCTCTCCTCCCTTTCCCGGCCGCTGCCTGCCTGCCTGGGTCGGCTCTTGGTGGCCGCGGCGGCGGCAAGAGCAGCACCAGCATGGCGGCCGTGGAGCCCCGGGTGTGTGAGACGGCGGGTTGTAGCAGCGAGGCCAAGCTGCAGTGCCCCACCTGCCTCAAGCTGGGCATCCAAGGCTCTTATTTCTGCTCGCAGGTAAGCCGAGCCTCGGGGGGGGGGCGCTTTGAGGGCTTCTCCTCGCTCTGCTTTGGGAAGCCCTTGTCCCCCCACTCTTTCCTTCCTCGGCTTGAACTCTCGCCCCCATTCCTAGTATGGATGGGGAAAGTAGCTGCCTCGTTCCCCTTCGAGGAGGAGGAGCCCTTGCGGTTTGCTGCGCGGCTTTTTCTTTTACCTCAGGTGTGACTCAGGGCATGTGAGGGTGGCTGGCTGGGCCTGGCCCTCTTGCAACCCCAGCACGTTTTGCTGGGAAGGAAGCCCCACTAAGTTCAATATGGGACTTCAGCTCTCGTGTCAGCTTCATCAGGGATCGCCCTCTTCTTCTCTCTCCCCTCAACTTTGCCGCCTTCGCTTATGTGTCCCTCAGCAAAAGTCTCAACAACCACAAAACACCACAACGCAACCTTCTCCCCACACCCCCTTAGATTTTCCTTGGTTTTTTTCCAGGCTGTGAGGCTGTTCTGGAAGAGTTTATTTCTGACGTTTCGCCTGTATCTGTGGCTGGTATCTTCAGAAAATGATTGGGTAGGGGTGTATGTGGGGTTTATATTACTGTGAACCCCTGTTGGGGAGGATATGTAAATTTGTGTAATTGAATGGTTAGTTTCTGGGTATAGAAATGCAAGGATTGTTAGTGTCTGTGTGGCTAATGGTTGGTTGATGGGCCATTATCTGCTGGAACTCCCCCTGTCCTTGGGTGGAATTCATTTGTAAATGTTGAGTTTTGAGTCTGTTGTTTTTCAAACTGGGAGCCAGATTTTGTTTACTTTTAGGGTTTCTTAGAATCATAGAATCATAGAATTGTAGAGTTGGAAGAGACCACGAGGGCCATCCAGTCCAACCCCTTCTTTCCTGTTGAAGTTGTCCAGGTGTTTGTGGATTTCAATAGCTTCTCCGTGCATTTTGACATGATAGTTGTGAACCCCTGTTGGGGAGGATATGTAAATTTGTGTAATTGCATGGTTAGTTCCTGGGTATAGAAATGCAAGGACGATTAGTGTCTGTGTGGCTAATGGTTGGTTGATGGGCCATTATCTGCTGGGAATCCCCTTGTTCCAGCCAGAAAAATCAGCAGTAGCAGAACATGTTATAAACCAACCTGGACACAAAATGTTATTTAAAAACACAGAAATTCTAGACCAGGCCAACAACTATCATGCCAGAATGCACAGAGAAGCTATTGAAATCCACAAACACCTGGACAACTTCAACAGGAAAAAAGAAACCCTAAAAGTAAACAAAATCTGGCTTCCAGTTTTGAAAAACAGTAGAAGCAAAACTCAATACTTACAAAGGAATTCCACCCAGGGACAGGGGGAGTTCCAGCAGATAATGGCCTATCAACCAACCATTAGCCAAACAGGCATTAATCATCCTTGCATTTCTATACCCAGGAACTAACCATGCAATTACACAAATTTACATATCATCCCCAACAGGGGTTCACAGTACAGTATATAAATCCCACACACACTCATACCCAACCATTTTCTGAAGATGCCAGCCACAGATGCAGGCGAAACGTGAGAAAGAAACTCTTCCAGAACACGGTCTCACAGCCTGGAAAAAACCCCAAGGAAAATCTTTGGATGCCAGCCGTGAAAGCCTTCAACTTCACTCCCCCCCCCCTTTTTTTTTTTTTTTTTTTTGCTCATGATAGGTTTCAGTGGCTCAAACGGTGCCCTTC
Source organism: Gambelia wislizenii (assembly GCA_030847615.1). Classification (NCBI taxonomy): domain Eukaryota; kingdom Metazoa; phylum Chordata; class Lepidosauria; order Squamata; family Crotaphytidae; genus Gambelia; species Gambelia wislizenii. The sequence continues at coordinate 30,591,798 of JAUMIR010000005.1, forward strand.
GGTTGTGGGTTTGGGTTGTTTTTTAAAACAGGTCGAAATCTTAATCTGGCGAAAAGTGTGTTTGGACTTTGCCTCAGTCACGGTGGTGAAAATCTGACCCAGAGGAAAATATTTCTCACTACAGTTGTCCTTCTGTATCCACGGATTTTGTATTCATGGATTTAAGTATTCACAGCTTGAAAATATTCTTTAAAAAATAATAATCCAAAAAGCAAACCTTGATTTTGCCATCTTATATAAGGGACACTATGTTGCTATGCATGTAATGGGACTTGAGTATTCATGGATTTTGGTATCCACAAGGGGCTCCTGGAACCAAACCCCAGCAAATATGAAGGAACAACTTGTACTCTGTATTAGGAGTACTACTGTTACAAGCAGGCCACAGAAATAATGCTGAAGCTGTCTTCCTTTTGTGTCTCTCATTCTGTGTTTCCCAAGTGCAACAGCTGTTTTATCTATTTGTTTCAGCTTTGTCATCAAGATTCACCAGGCATTTGCAGAGAGAAAGGGGTTGGACAGGGGCTGTGTCCCGTCCCCCCTTCTATCTATATAAGCGGTTGTTTGGATACTTCTAGGCATTTTAAATTATTGTGTATTTTGCCTGAGTCTTGCCTCTAAAACATTTTAAAGGTATTTTGGTACATAACAGGTTTCTGCTCAGGAGATAATGTAAGCCAAATCTCAGCCCTGGAATTATTTTAAATTGTCATCACTTTAGCTGGTCCTGGACTCTTGTCATGTTCAAAAATGTGACTGGAGCATGTGTAGCATACATTAACTCCCCCCATCCAGTAGGCACAGACTTCCTCCTACAAGTTTCTTTTAAGTTTATACAATGGCAGCTTGCTTATGTAGAACTGAATGGATTTCAGCATATACTTGGAGAAGAATCATTTTAGGTCTCAATTATATTCAAGGTACTTACTTGCTCCTCAGGAAATTTTGTTTATTTGAGATTGTCTTTACTTTCAAACCAACTCATAACTAATATTTCAAAATAGTTGAAACATGTGGAGGACAAAAGTACTCTGTTTGATTTTTATAAGGTAATTATGGTGTCTCATATGGAGCTGCAATGAAAACATAGATGCCTTTCTTGTTACCTTCATACATAGATGGCTTTGACGATTTTAGTAAGCAAAATGTCTTAGAAAGGATATAAATGGGGTAGCCAAATATCCAGTGTAGTCTCATGCCTCTATGTTTCCCTATGTTCAGGAGTGACAGATTACTATTACAACAATAAAAAAAGAATAGCAATTCTTAATTTTCATTGTAAACATGTCCCTGAGTTTCAGCCACTTGCCAAGCAATTTCCAGTGGGTTTTCTAGATAAAACAGTGCCTGGGACAAAAATTGACTTAATAAATCTGTTGCATTTGTGTTGATAACACTTTTTGTTCACAAGGGCTGCCTGCCACTGAAAAAAATTTCTACCTGATTTGAACATATGTTTTCTGTCACAATATGTTTGGGTACTGCGGATTCTGCATCTGCAAATAGTCCTATGATACACAACATTTCTCTGTGAGGGTTAGAAAATGGCACAAATTAAGCTAAACAGGGTCAAGCCTGGTCAGTACTAGAATGGGTATTGACAAGGAATGCCAGGTGCTGTAGGCTGTATTTCAAAGGAAAGTAATGGCAAACCACCTCTGAGTATTCCTTGCCTAAGAAAACCCTATGAAATTCATGGGGTTGCCATAAGTCAATGGGTGACTTGAAGGCACACACACACACACACACACACACAAAGCACACAACAGCTTTCATTTATCTGTCTGGATGAGGGTTAAATAAATGTAAAATGAATGAAAATAATTAAGTCATTATAGACCTCGGGGGGGGGGCTGCTATATGTATGATTTGAAATACACACAAAACTTTTAAAGTAAAAAGTGTTCATATGATTGAACATGGGTTCACATTAGGGATGTGGCGAATATTTACAGAATTTCTTGTTCTTGATCGGAGAGGCTGTTTTGAGTGTCAAGACAGCCTGCTCAGAAATTGGCACCCTCTCTTGCCTCTTGCACAAGAGTACATCTGCACTAAACTGTCTTTTCCCTCTGTATAGCAAAACACAGATACATAGAAAGCAAGCACAAACTGACTGGCAGAGTCATGAGAAAGATACAAACCCCCAGCCCCATTCACTCTTCCCAATCCTTAGAAGCCCACAGAACAAGCATTGTAGTTTTGTGCTTTATCCCAATTTACACAAAAATTATTGTTACAGATTGCCAGAACAGTCAGTGAAAAGGGCAAGAAATATCTTGTCATCCTGTAGATGGTATGGGAATGATGTGTTGTGTATGTGCCTTCAAACTGCTTGTTGACTTATGGCAACCTCGTGAATTTCTTAGGGTTTTCTTAGGCAAGGAATATTCAGCGGTGCTTTTGTCAGTTCCTTCCTCTGAAATAGGTGTCTTAGTGGACCACAAACTGAACACAAGTCAGCAGTGTGATGTGACAGCTAAAAAAGCCAATGTGATTCTAGGCTGCATCAATAGGAGTATAGTGTCTAGATCAAGAGAAGTAATAGTGCCACTCTATTCTGCTTTAGTTAGACCTCACTTGGAATACTGTGTCCAGTTCTGGGCACCACAATTCAAGAAGGATATGGACAAACTGGAACGTGTCCAGCGGAGGGCGACCAAAATGGTGGGAGGTTTGGAAGCCATGCACTGTGAGGAATGGCTTAGGGAGCCGGGTATGTTTAGCCTGGGGAAGCGAAGGTTAAGAGGGGACATGATAGCCATGTTTAAATATTTGAAGGGATGTCATACTGAGGATGTAGCAAGCTTGTTTTTCTGGCTCCAGAGACTAGGACACATAGCAATGGACTCAAACTACAGGGAAAGAGATTCCATCTAAACATAAGGCAGAACTTCCTCACCGTAAGTGGAATGCACTTCCTTGGAGTGTGGTGGAATCTCCTTCTTGGGAGGTTTTTAAACAGAGGCTGGATGGCCATCTGTTGGGAATGCTTTGATTATTCATACATGACAGGGGGTTGGACTGCATGGCCCTTGTGGTCTCTTCCAACTCTATGATTCTATGAACTATACAGCACCTGGCATTCATTTGTGGTCTCTCATCCTCATACTAACCAGGGCTGACCCTGTTTAGCTTCCAAGATGAGACGGGATGTACGAACCAAAACTGCACGCTACTTTGTGTGCAGTCTGAATACATGTCCAGAAGAGGGAAAAGTAGGTTTGGACAGTGTAGAAAAAAGAAGATAAATTGGAGTACTGTACTAACTTGGTCTTGGTGCTGGATTTGGCTCCATGGTCAGTGCTTCAGATTTTGATAAGCTCTTGAAACTAGAGGAAAGGGCAAGGAACTGATATAATATAGTCCAGGGGAACTGAAGAACTGCAGAGTTGGCAATTACATCCATCTCATGATCTTGCCTATGTTTTGTCTGATGGCTGTATCAAAATATTCGTAAAGGTGAACTAGTATCAAGGAGAGATGAAAAAATGGAGACATTCAGTAGTGTTCATTCCAGTGTTATTGGTCTCAGTGCCATGGAACTATTTTTCCTTAATCCTTATTGCTATGTGTTCTCCTGGAATATGTCTGCTGTGAGGTTTAAGAAGGCATCTGGTTATGTTTCATGTTTGTTAAAATTGTCAGTGTAGCCAGAGCAAATACTATTGCTACATGAAACAGGAAGTAGCTCCATGACTCCAGATTCAAGACTGAATTTTTTTGAAGACATGCACTGGAGTGACACATTAGGCATATGCACTTGTGACACAGCTGTTGGGCACTTCATCATTAGAAAGAAATCCAACTAACTTATTGAAGTAGAGAGTGGCATGATTAAAATATATGCCTCCCCCCCACACCCTTTTGCAGCATATCTTTTGTAATCTGTGGAACTACTTTACTCATATGAAGTTAAAGCATTTCAAAGCATTTTTAACTTTATACCATTTGCCTTATTTAGGAATGTTTTAAGGGAAGCTGGGCTACCCACAAGTTGCTACACAAGAAAGCAAGTAAGCAAAGACTTCCTTTTGTCTTTATCATGTTCTGTTATTGTCTTGACATCAGTGGCAACTTTAGGCCATTGGGAGGAGGGATGCTAGATCAGGGAGTCTTTTCCAAATGCATACTAATTCTAGTCTTGTTTTCATCAGGATGGCAAACTTGGATATGAGTTATAGCGCTTCAGGCTGTAGGTGTGCACTCCTATGGGATGGATTGCTCCTTCATATAAAACAAAAGTAAAATTGAGCAATCTTGGAAAGACAATTTCTAGCTTAACTTTCTCCCTGGCATGCTTCTTTGCTGTGTATAGAGATTTTAAAAATACATCTATATGGGGGAGCATTCAGTCACGTGAATCCACAACTGAAGTCTGAAGCGTTACAACCAGAAGATGTCTGCCACTTTAGTCTCTTCTCCAGTAAAGGTCTGTTTAGTTTCTAAGTCTTCCATGGATAATTATATAGAGTCTCTGTAGGTATGTGCAGGACTTTAGACATTTGTTTTGTAAGCAGTTGCTGCCATATGCTGCTTCAGCAACTGCTTCTAAATATTTGAGGAGGCAGTAGAAGCAACAGTCAGTTTAGTTTAGAGAGATTTTTAAAAATAGAGCAGAAAGTTAATGGCACATTAGAGACATTGAAATAGGGTTGTGTACAACAATAAAATTAGAGGCCATTTCACATTGCACATTTATAGCACTATGATTCAACTTTATCATAGTTCCATCCTGTGGAATCCTGAGATTTGCAGTTTAGGGCAGGACATACAGAACTCTTAAGTAGGAGAATCTCTGAAGCGACAAACTCCAGGATTTAATAGGATGCAGCCATGGCAATTAAAGTGGAATGATTGTGCTATAATGGTGTAGTGTAAAAGGGCCCTAAGTTCAGATTCTGATTCGGCATTCCGAAAACAGCCCAGTTCAGCTTGGACCAGTTTGGAGGTTGACTGTTTCATCTTGATCTGAATACAGATCTTGACTACATTTGGAAATGAACCAATAGCTGAAGGTTTTTTTTTGTTTGTCAGAATTAAATGGGAGTCACAGTTGTCTCCCTTTAGAAAGTGATTTGCCTGCCAATTTCATTTGAATGGTTATTGGCGGGGGTGGGTGGGGGGCTTCTGCTATATGGCTTTAAATTCAAATAAGAGAGCCAGTGTGATGTAGTGGTTTGAGCATTGGACTATGACTCTGAAAACCAGGGTTTGACTCTCCACTCAGCCATGGAAGCCCACTGGGTGACCTTGGGCAAGTCACACTCAGCCTTAGAGGAAGGCAAAGACAAACCCGACCTGAACAAGTCTTACCAAGAAAGTCCTGTGATCCACCCAGATCTGGAGCATACTCTTTACTTTTAAATAATGAATCAGAGCTTGTCTCATTGGAGGGGATGGGTGGACAGTGGAGGTTTTGGTCTGGGTTTTTTTTTGTTTTTTGTTCTAATTTCTGTTTGGGTGTGCCTCCCATATCACACACTAATTTTACTAGGAACCTTTTAAGAGAAACAGTGCAGATGAAAGCAGATCTTGATTGTAAGACAAAAAGAAGTATGGAAAATTGTGTTTTTTAACCTCCTACAAAAGGGAAAGAGAAGTCAAATCTAGCTAAACAAATGTAGCTAAGTAGCCTTTGTTTTTTGTTGCAGATAGTTGACTAATCACAACAGAATTATTTTGTAATTTTGCTTTTGTTTTGCAGAGGACGAGAAAGCTAAGCGGGAAGTTTCTGCCTGGACTGTAGATGGTGATATAAACACAGATCCCTGGGCTGGCTATCGATATACTGGTAAACTCAGGCCCCATTATCCACTGGTAAGTAGCTGAAATTACATATCCCATTTTAAGTCCTTCCAGCAGTCAAATCACAAGTGAGGAAATTCTCTAGTGATTGTGCCTCTCAGCTGGAGAAAATGGTTGTATAACTATTATTTTGTTAGAGACTTACACAGAAGAACATTCCAATTATTAGTTATTCTGGGACTAAATATAGCAGAAAATTTCCAGTAGCTATTATAAATTATAAGACTGTATTAGAGTGCAAATTAATTCTATTAAAGCAGAACAAGTGAAAGTAAGTGAATAGTCAAATCCATTGTAGCTGGAAATGTAATAATTTCTTAGGCTTCATCTCATACTCTATTCCCCTAACCACAAGTATTTGTCAGTCTAGAAAAGACTGAGTATATACCACTAAATAGCAGAGCAATTTGATATAAACAAATAATAGAATCTCAGAGGTGGAAGGGACCACAGGGGCCCTGTAGTCCAGCCCTCTACCATGCAGAAACACAAACAAACTAAAGCACTCCTGAAAGATGCCCATCCAACCTCTGCTTTAAAACCTCAAAAGGTGGATGGTCTACCACACTCCGAGGCAATCTGTTCCATTGTTATTACATTTAAAAGGTTCTTCCTGATGGTTAGATGCATCACATGGTTGACTCATATTTAGTTGTAGTCTACTAAGACCCCTAGATTCTTTTCACATGTACTGCTTTCAGTCCTGGTGTTACCTATCCTATATGTGTGTATTATATTTTGCAAAGAGTATTGGGGCTCTGATATAGAGACCATCAAAATGTGGAATGGTATTTGGTATAGGTAGCTGCTCTGTGTATGTGGGAGAGGGAGAGGGTGGGGGGGGGGAGAGAGAGAGAGAGAGAGAAGAAGAAGAAGAAGAGCAAGGATGAATAAATAGACATGGCCAGTGTCTATAGCCATCAGACCATAGATCCAGGAAACTGGAGTCTCTAACCTGTCCAACTTAAAGCTATGCAAAACCTGACCATAGAATTGTGCTGGAGGACTTACAAATACCTAAGGAGGTGTTCTGTCTAGGAAGCTCTAGGTCTTCCAGTGTGACTGTATGGTCGACATCCAGTGGAAGCATACCATAGAATTGTGCTGGAGGACCTAGAAAATGCCTAGAGAGAACATATTTAATAATCTGTGAATAATCAATTCCGCAAATGCTTAACCCACAAATGTGCAGGGACAACTGTACAGCTACCAACACACAGGAGTTAGAGTGCTCTTCCTCCAAACAAGTCTAGATGCTAGACTAACTGCATACTATCCTTGGATACCTGCCTTCAGTTCTGTGCTATCCAATTTGAATCTTAATTCTCATGTAAGATGATTCTTGAGATGAGCCACATGCTCAAGCTTCCCTCCCCGCTCTTGGTAGTCTACCATTTCCCCTCATTAAACCTCCACACAGTCCTAACAGCCAGCTCCAAATTCCACTTCAGGACACTGAAGTTCATGGTCCTGTGTCTGCTCTCTGTAAAGGTGCTGTTCCTCTGTGCCACTGTCCCAGCACATATAATCTTCTAGGTGGCAATACTTTCAGCCAGTGATGCCTTGCCTGCCTTTCAAAAAGGAATGGCCTCTCTTGATCACTAAGGTTCATTATTCTTAGTAAGAGAGGCTGTAGTTTTGAGATACTCTTGGAATCAAAACTTATCTGGGACACTGGGCTGTTATCATGGCCAGGAATAGCTTTAGCGATTACACATCAGGTGTTAAGGTGCAGTCCTCTTGTGTCTGTTGTAGAGTGGGCCGCTACCATGCATGCCTCTGACAGAGTTTCTAATAGCATTGTAATACTGGTTCTATTTAGGCTGTAAACAGTATGTTCTGGCTACAGTTGAATGAACCTTAACAGTTGGAATGACATATCTCTTCTTGATCCTAGCACGGGCTACAAAGTCACCTAAGAATATTGTCATACTTATAACACCCAGAAGTCAGGTTCAGATTTCATTGATGCACAGAGAGTTGTTAGTAGCTGCTATACTACTGTGAAACTCTTTCCTTTGAAGATTTGTTCAAGACTTGTTAAAGCGCAATCATTTGTTATAGAATTGGAGATGAGGAGTGTTTGGCAAGAACCATTATTTTCCATAAGGTAGGTGGAGATGTTCTGAGAATCAACATCTGTACAGTCAGTATAGCCAAACCAGGATCATTGTTCGCAGAGCCTTTTTTTAAAATGTCATCATTATTTGGACTTCCTTCTGGTAGCCAAGAATTAAGGATTTTTAGTAAATATTCTCTCTTGGCTTGAACATGCCAGTTTTATAGCTCATCTTTAAACAACGGGATAGGATAGACACATAAATGCATTCCAGTGAATTAATCTTAATTGTGTTTCATTTAGATGCCAATGAGGCCTGTGCCGAGTTACATTCAGAGGCCGGACTATGCTGATCACCCCCTAGGTAATGATAGGCACACTGTGTTTATCAGTTGTTAAGTTTGTGTTTGATTCAGCCTGTATTAATAAATTTGCTTCATAATAGATCCATTCTGCATGGGGCCATCAAATGGTTAGCATACTGAGGAGCTTTTTGGTGACCAATTCCTTTAGAAAGAAAGTAGAAAGGAAGCTTCAGAAAGCATTAAACAAATAAGCATCAGTAAGTCCATTTCAAAGGTGCACTCTGAATCTCAAAATCTTGTTTTTGCTGTTTAGCCTCTAAAAATCTTGCATTTGCTATACCATCTTTATTCCAGAGGTATCCAACCTGTTTCCTTCCTGATGTTTGTGACTGCAGCTCCTATAAGCCCACCTGGATGGCCAGTGGTTAGGAATGATTGGAGTGGTAGTCCAAAACACCAGAAGGAATGCAAGTTGCCTATCCTTGGTCTTTTGGGTAATAAAATTCATGCTAGGGTGATGGCCTACATACTGTTTTCAACCACAGGTTCTGATTGAAGAATTCCATCTAAAGTTACATATCTCAAGAAGAATAATCAGCAAATATGCCTTTTTTTGGTATGGGGATGTAAATATGCCAAGTGCTTAGTCAAAAGAGAAGACTATTTCTCTTTGCTTTCCCAACATGGATGTTAGATAAGTTTCTCTCATGCCTTCCCCTCTCTACGTTCCCTAAGTATCTTTCTAGTTTTTCCCAAAGGTTAAATATATGAATGATGACGTACTCAGGATGTATTTTGGTCTGTCTCTTGTTTTTACTGCTTTTTGTAAAAAGAGCTATTTCAATTAGGTTAGCACCGTTTATGCAGCACAGGAAAGACATGATTATAAATAAAACTTAATTCTAAATAGATAACATTTCTCAATGTTTCTCTTCAGGTATGTCTGAATCAGAACAGGCCCTTAAAGGAACTTCGCAGATAAAGATTCTTTCCTCAGAGGATATAGAAGGGATGCGAGTAGTGTGTAGGGTAAGTCCATCCTGTAAAATGTTGGAAGCCCAAAATATCTGAGAAGGAACATCTTTTCATGCTTGTATGACAATCTGCATGAAGAACATGAATCATACAAGAACAGTTACATCGTGACAACTGTCTGTCTTAATGAGTCATTTATGATCTTTTGTCTTGCAGCTTGCTAGAGAAGTACTAGATGTTGCTGCCATGATGGTGAAGCCAGGAGTAACTACTGAAGAAATAGACCACGCTGTTCATTTAGTAAGGATACTTTCCTGAGGTTCTGGATTTTTGTTGTAGTTTCACCTTAATGTCTAGATCAGGGCAGGGAATCCTTGGTTCTTCAGAAGCTTTGGACTTCATTTCCCATAATCTCTTTCTGTTGGCCTTTTGGAGTAGAGCTGATGGAGTAGAGCTGATTGAAATCCAACAATATTTGGAGGACTAGAGATTTCCTCACCCTGATCCAAACAACAGGCACAGCTGGTGGATCCACTGCCACGAGGTCATAGAATCCATTCTGGATTTTACTGCTGCTCTTCCTTTAGTTGGTCCAAATGGATTGGAAGTTCTGCTAATTCTAAATTAGGTCCAGCACCAGTAAAACTGCCACTTAGAGGAGTGGCATTAAAACCACAGTAGAAACCAAAATATTATTTGATTTTCCGGTACAGTTATGACTGAGTTTAAAACACATAATTAACACATTTGTTAAAGCACCCTGAAATGTAAGCATGCCAAAGGTCATATCCTTCTATATTCTAGGCTCTAATTCCTACCTAATGTATCTCATCCAGTTTTCAACTAGTATTATAACCTCTCCCTCTATAGTGACTGACTTACTCATAGGGCTTATTCTGTAAGCACTTGTAGGATAAGGCAGTCCTATGCATGGTTGTATTTGGCTGCCCTACATACCACTCTGCTACACATGCTGGCACATTTTGATGACTCTTTCAACTTTCAGATGCAACTTTCAGATGCACTGATAATTCAGAGTATGTCCCCTTCATGAAAACAATAAATAAATCATATAGAAATGATCTCAGCAGTGTTTCAGGTCCAGCTAGTTGTGATTCTTAATCTGGCCTGGAAATGTGAAATAATTTAAAGAAAAGTAAACTTAAAAAAAAACATTGTGATAAAATATTTAAAATTGATATAGCACTTCTTGACCAGAATATTACATATAATTTATTTAGTAGTCCTTAAAATACTTTTATAAGGTAGATCAGCATCACTATCCCTGTATTGAAGCCAGTGTGGTGTAATGGTTTGAGTGTTGGACTAGGACTTCAAGAGACCAGGGTTTGAATCCCCTGCTCAGCCATAGAAGCCCACTAGGTGACCTTGGGCAAGTCACACTCTGAAGGCAATGACAACCCACTTCTGAATATATCTCACCAAGAAAACCCTATGATAAGGTTGCCATAAGTCAGAGTTGGCTTGAAGACACACAACAACAGCAAATTGAACACAGGAGACTATCTTACACCAAGGAAGGCTGGTCTAGTCCATCTAGATTGGTATTGTCTTCTCAGATTGGCAGTAGCTCTCCAGGGGCTTGGACAAATCCATTTAACCAAAGATGCCAGAAACTGAGCTTGGGGCTTTGATATAAAGGCTATGATCAGCCACTGACCTCTGATCCCTCACTGGATTACAGTTAGGAATGCTGAACTAGTTGTATCCCTAAATTTGCCTCGAATTTACAGCAAAGGGGAAACTTGAATCAGGGACTTCTTGGTTTATGGTTTAGTTGTTTTACTATGCTATCACACAACAGACAGTGTAGACCTTGCTTTTATATTTATTGAAACTTACTCTTGGATGTCTTGTGGAAATGTGGCGTGTAGGACAACAGCAGCTGTTTGTGTAATCTATAGTGTTTTTACAGAATTGTTCAGGTGAGAAGAATTTCAAGTGACCCAAAACTCACCATACAGGTGAAAAAGTAGGTACTGTAGGAAAAAGTAGGAAAACACTTAAATATCCAGTCCTAAATAACTTTTGCTGGAGCTGAGCAGCAGTTTGCTGGAACATACTCCAACCATTCACCACCCACATGCAAATTCTCTCTCCACATTACAATCCAGTGCATCATCACCACACAAGGGCCCCTCCCTCCCTCCTCTCACACCCTCAGCCACTCATCAGTGGCTGCGATGTGATCCAGGCAGTCAATTGGTGGCGGGGGTAACAGAGCGAGTCACCCTCAGCAATTCCGGGAAAAGTGTGGAATGTTGAAAGGAGGGAGGGGGAATTTAAAACCACCGGCCTACTTTACAGGGTTGGCATGAGGTCTACTGGGACTTTTGGGGGAGTTTTTTAATGGCGTATGGTACGCCAGGTCCAGCTAGTTGTATAATAATTGGGATATTTCAAATTCTCTTATAGGCTTGTATTGCCAGAAATTGCTATCCATCCCCATTGAATTATTATAATTTTCCTAAGTCTTGCTGCACGTCAGTAAATGAAGTGATCTGTCATGGAATTCCAGACAGGCGACGCTTACAAGAGGGTGATATTGTTAATGGTAAGAACTGTGAAATAATAATTTTAGCACCTTTCTAAAACTATTGTGATATTCGATGGGATGTTGCCATTGGACTGGGTGGCTAAATATAAATACTTTATACTGAATTATTTTTCCTTGGATGTTGCAAATTAAGTGGATATATTAGCCGCCTGTTGGCCTCAAAGGTTTCTCCAGGGTTCAGCTTGCATAATTGCTTGCCTTTGGGGAGGTTTGGGAAAACTGATTAGGCTTTAATGCTAACATTTATATATAACCTGGCTAGTTGTTCACAAATTAAAACTGAAAGCTGTTTGGTTATTTTCTTTCCATAATACCATTTTCAAAACTTGTACAAAAATGAGAACTCTGGTATAAACATTCTAGTAGGTCTTTTGAAGCAGCTTCTCTGCCTCTTCCAATTTGATTCATTGAGTCTTTTGGCATAGCAGCCTATAGGTTTACAGGGGTGATACTGCACTCATAAACTCCTGGCTGGTCACTGTGGGAAATACTGCAAACAGGCTGTTGGACTTGATAGGTTTTTGGTGTGATCCAGTAGGGTCAGTGTGTTATTAATTGCTAACAAACTTTTAACAAGCTGAGAGAATTCTTGGCTCCTTGTGGTCTTGTCAGCAATATGTTGCTGGAGGAAAGCAGTTGGATAACTAATTTAGCATGGATCTAAAGAGCAAAGCCTACAAAGTAACCCACACCTGTTATACCTAAAGTGTTGCATGAATTGTGAGCTACTGGGTCTCAAAGGACCATACAGCTAGATCCTTTTGGGAATGGGGCCATTTATATATCTTGCACAGTAGTGTCTAGTAGTTTGCCTGGCAGTTCCACCCTTAACACATAAATACAAACATATGACCAATGAAACCATAATTTAATTTAGGAGACCTCAGGAGGGTCTTTTCCAGACCAACTGCCTGGAATCCTTTATTAAGATGGGGATAGTGAGGGTTAAAGATGTTTTGCAGATAAAGAAAGTGTTTTGCCACAATGCTGTGGCCCCACATTTCTTTTTGTGCCCTTCCTGTTCTTGATGAGGAAACAAATATTTCAGTTGGAAAGTTTTGCACAAAGAAAACAAAGCCACAGGATCCCTTAGTTCAGTGCTACTCAAAGTGAGGGTCCCTGGACTGGAAATGTGCCCCAAGCCCATCTGGCATCTGTCAAGATACAGGAGAAAAAGTAACAATCGTAGCCAATGGGCACAAATCTGGTAACAGTCCCTGGCATATTGAAATAAATAATAATTGCCAGTCACCCATGTCACATGGCCTTGAGGAGCACTACCTTAGATCAAGGGACTTAAAGAATGGCATTTAAAGTCAACCTATGTCAAGATAGGGTCCTCTCCACATTAAATTCTTACATTTCATACATGCCATAAGTTTGCTCTGAAAAAAATTGGAATTGGCCAAGATTTGGTATTTCTGTATTCAGTATGACACTGTAGGATATATCATTAGTATATATAGACTGGGAAGAGCACAAGTCACTTAACAATAATTTAATTAGCTTTTTCTTTCTCTGTTTGCTGGCATTGTATAGTGCTATAGTCTTTGAATATGCAATGTTTGTTCTATAATGATCATGTTGTATTTATAAACAATCTGAAAATAGATTGTTTCCTCTTGTTCTGTACAGTGGACATTACTGTTTATCGGAATGGTTACCACGGGGATCTCAATGAGACATTTTATGTTGGAGAGGTTGATGAGGGTGCAAAGAGACTAGTCCAGACAACATTTGAGTGCCTAATGCAAGCAATTGATGCAGGTACGTCAAACACCACTGTTTTTGTCCATGCTAATGTGTTGTGCTGAATTGCTGTGGAAAGCTATAATTTTATTCCATTCATTGGTGCTGAAAGGCTTACTTGAAGAGTTTAATTACAATAAACAGCTCAGCTTGAATATTCACTCTTGAATTGACTATTTTGTGCAAATTTAGTTTAAAATTGACAAAGCATCAAGTTTAGGATTTCTTGCTAAATATTGGACACCTATAATCTGTTTATCTCAATAGATTTGTGTACTTGCACAATGTTGGTGAATGACAAATTAACTAGCAGTGTTTGGAGGCAATTTCTAAAACTTAATCTGCGCTTTTGGCATGCTAAGCTCTTTTAATTTATGTGATACATTCCAGATTCTCAGAAGTCCACATTCTTAGGGAGCTCTAACAGTTTTTTTTTAAAAAAATGTATTTATTAACACACAACTTATAAATCATAATCACAAAACATCAAAAATCAAAACCATACAACAACTAAACAAAACAAAATACATAAAAATACATACTCAGATTCTACACACACAAACCCCTAAACATAAAATACATACCGTACTAGAATGATTTCCTAGCCTCCCCCCATGTAGTATATTATACAGGTTTAGAATAGTACCCCTTTTTTCCTTTCCATTCCTTTTTCTTTTCTGACTCTATTGTTTAAACTTTTAGTTGTCATTCCAGTCCTTTAATAGCGGATTCTCCCCATAATACTTACTTGGCAAAGGGATACTTTGATCATGGAGCTCTGACAGTTGACAACATACAGAGTGCATAGGCTGAACTGATACCTGGAGTTTATTCCAGTGAAATGTTCCACATTTGCAAGCGTACTTGTTTCTTGGACGATCATATGAACCTATAATTTTTCAGTGCTTAACGATGGAATTAAGCAACTTTTTTTTCTTCTGAGTTTGAAATTATGACTAGAAGCTACTCTATTGCTTCACAAGACTGCAAACCCCAGGATTCCAAAGGATGGAACCATGGCAATTAAAGTGGAATCATAGCTCAATATGTAATTCTGCAGTTTGAATGGGCCCCAGATCATACATTCTAAGCTTTACTATATGATGGCCTTTGAGAGAATAATTGAATGCTTGATTGATAGACTTTTGTGTATGGGCCCATCTATACGAGGGGGGCGGGAAATGAAGTACCTCGTAGTAATGGCATTTTGCAGCAGCAGTGACTTGTCTTGATGTTGGTTTTGGCCCCAGAAGCTTTCTATGCCATATGGCGGCTGCGAGTGATTTACTTGCATTAGTTCTTTGCTGCTGCCGAACTTAAAAAAAAAGTCATCAAAGGTACGCTGGAGCGATAGAGCAATTTTTTGAATTAAAAGGATAGCAAAACAAAAAACCCCATCCTGAAAATTCAACATGGCAGCAGCAGGCGTTTGCCCTGTTAGCAAGTCCACCCCTGCACTTACCCAGCCAATCAACTTTGTGCTTCATCTCGTATGGTGAAGCGATTCAAAGTGAATCTCTTGTCCTAACGAACAGGAATGCTCACCACCCCCTCGCTGTTTTAAAAAAAAACTATGGGAAAAGATGGAAAGGTTTCTCCTGCGCTGTTTTTGCCATTTTGGGCCCCCCGCCTTCCGAATACTGTGGATTGATGTGGGATCCCATTTAGACAGATAGAATTCCCAGCAAATTCCATGAGGGGTATTTTGACCTTTTAGACAACCCCTATGTGTTGTGCATGTGCACAACAGGAAGGTGCAGAGTACATATGCAGATAATGTCTTTATTCAATAGATGATACTATTTTTGTGCCCTTTAGTAAAATAATGTATCCTTTACCTTGCAGTAAAGCCTGGTGTCCGGTATAGAGAATTGGGAAATATTATACAGAAGCATGCTCAAGCTAATGGATTTTCAGTAGTTCGGAGCTATTGCGGGCATGGAATTCATAAGCTTTTCCACACGGCTCCCAATGTGCCACATTATGCCAGTAAGTACCGGTAGAGTCTGCTGTTTGTCAGGCCAAGTACTTCATAGTACTGAGCATTCCTCTATCTGCATATTTTTAAGTAAGCATAGAATTTCCATTAACCTTTTATTGCGTTCCCTTGTATCTTATTTTTGGCTTCTCCCTCACTCCTTGTAAGTTTCTTCACTCTCTTTACATTTTTTTCCTACTTTTTTCCCAGAAAATAAGGCTGTTGGGGTAATGAAGCCTGGCCATGCATTTACAATAGAACCAATGATCTGTGAAGGTAATTATGGATCTGAGAGATTTTTGATTATTGCTGCAGCCATTTGTCAGAATTAATTTGACTGGGCTCCTCTTAGAAAACAACATTTTGTGTGTGTTTCATAGTCAACTGTGGATCCCACACATATCTTCTAATAGCCCAACAGTCTAAATTAGTGTTTCAGTTACTAGCAAAAGCCTGATAATTCCTATTAATCTTCTTTGGTTGTTCTATCTTCAGGATTAGCTTGCTTGTATTATATCTTATTCTTCACTTGGTTGAAATGATTATACAGGTCACACACACCTGTATCCACGGGGGATGCATTCCCAGATTTACCATTTATAAATGAAACCGTGAATAATAGCAAACCCTAAAATAAAGGACTTCTGTTACAAGCATACCATAGAGTTGTGTTGAAGGACCTAGCAATCCCTAGAGAGGACACTTCTCTAGGCATTTTCCAGCATGACTCTATGATATGTGTCCCAGTTTTTTGAGCCGCAGATAAATGAAACTGCAGAGATTGATTCTGCGGATATGGGGGGCAACCTGTATGGCATGCCAGTTAAGTGCATTGGCATATATTTGAAAGCAGAAATTGCAATGGAATCAGATACAGGTTCTTTTCTAGACTTCAGACATAGCCATGTTAGTCTGGAATATCAGTATGCAAAGGGATCTTGTAGCATCTTTGAGATTAACTGACAGAAAGATGTTGTAGCATAAACTTTTGTAGACTTAATCTACTTCAGGATTTTTTAAGCATGAAGTGTTTTTTTTTTCTTATTTTGAAAAAATAATTTGATGATTAGTTTCAGTATTTTGTATTGTTTCCATCAGGTGGCTGGCAAGATGAAACCTGGCCAGATGGTTGGACAGCAGTGACACGAGATGGAAAGCGGTCTGCTCAGTTTGAACACACACTTCTGGTCACAGATACTGGGTGTGATATCTTAACTCGGCGGTTGGATAGCATTCGCCCTCACTTCATGACCCAGTGCTAATGAAGACCAAGCTGAGAGGCCTGACCAAGCATCTCTTGACTGTACTGTGCATTTTACTAAAGTACAGGATAAAGGGGGATTTTATCACCTGTTTTTTTCTTGTTGACTGTAGGTAAGAGAGATGCAACCTTGCATTATTTGGCTTGGAACAGCCTAATACGATACAGTGGATTGAAAATGGAGGTTTTGGAGCATTTTCTCTACTCTCCTGTGCCCCAGCATAGTTTGAACTTTAAAAAAAAGTCTTTTGTCCTTATGACACAGCTTTATTTCCAACCCTCCCAGAGCTGAGCTTCAGGTGGTTCTGTCACCACCATAGTTGTCAGCTGACAAATACAAGATACCTTGACCCATGCTGGATGCAAGGTTTTGGAAAATGAGTCTTTCTGCTTTTATAAGTATCATCTGAGTTTTTAAACTTTTCTTGTTCCAAAGGCAACTCCCGCATAGCTGTTACTGAAAAGGCAGTTTTAATGAGCTAGGCTTTCACCTGTTTCTAATTCAGAGGTGGAATTGTGTACTAGCAGGTGTTACCTAGTACAGTGTCTGCTTTCAGAATTTTGTTCAGTCTTTCCCTCTTCCTGTCTGGTTGCCTCTTGTAACTGTGTATGGAAGAATAACTACCTGTTAACAAAATGGACCTGTTTCTTTTTGGCTGGTGCTTCTATGCCCATTGTGAGGAGAGGAGGGACAAAATTACTGAGATTCTGCCTAGTTCAAGCTTTTACCAAAATGCAGCATCAAGACGGGTAGTGCTTGACAGCCAGTGATGTTCAAAAGGTTCACTTGTATAAACTCTATTTTTAAATTGAAATTGGGAACCAACTTGAAATATTTAGAGTTCCTTTTCTCCTGTATATGTGTTATAATGAAGGGCATATTCCAAAGACAAAAGGCAACCCAAAGCCATCTTTTAAGCATCTTTTCAGTTTGTGGTGACTTTGTGTGTATCGGCAGGGTTAAGTGGTTGACTGTCATAGATACCACACAATATAAAATTTCACCATGACACAACAAATTAAATTGTCAAAATTATGGCATACCACTGTCAACCTGTGGCCATGTGCTTGGATCGCCACTTCATTACAGATCCTTTCAGTCCATAATGACACAAAAGTCACACAAAGGATTGGAGAAAGTTTCATCAATGAGCATGAGAATTCTAAGAAAACAAAATAATGCTGCAAGTTTTACTTGGTAGTCTTATCATGGAACTGTTTTTTTTCCTGAAAAGCCCTCCCCCTTGGGTGTAAGAGGGGAAAAAACAACCCTCTGAGCTAACCACTATGGTTTTTTGTCAGAAACAAATGTCAAATTCACTTGAAAGAAGAAAGAAATTGGTAATCCTTCCCAAAAGGGCCTTAGACCATCTACAGCATGGCTAATGGTGATACCATTCAAGACACACACTTCTTACCAAGTTCAGTTCTGGAAGATAATGCTATGGATGACATTGAGGGAGGATGTCACAGTGGTGCATACAAGGTGGGCAAATTCCTGTGGTATAGGGGTTGCACATGTTTCTCATTCTGATCTCAGAGGGCGGATAGATTTTTTTTTAAAAAAATTTTGATTTAAAAAGGCCTTGTTTGGTTGGGCAGGGGATAGTTTCACCACCACCCCTTTTTAAAAGTCTCTCTTTGGCCTGTTTTACCTATTCAGTACTAGAATGGGCCTTCTGCCTGGGATGTTCAGGCCTGGTAACATGTTGGTGGGCCAAAAATGTAGTGAAATTTCCCCCTAGAACATGTGAGGGACAATTTCAAATTTAAAAATCAAATCAAAATGGAGGGTGCACTGAGGGGACCCATGGGGCACATGGGGCAGTTTGCCCATGGCTATTTCCTTCTGGACCTGCATTCCAAAGAAAGATTTATTTTTTCAACCCCATTTTCCAGTCTTGTCCTTCTGTACAGTGTTGGAGGGAAGAACTGGTACACACTGAAGACAATTCAGGTCATTAAACCCTGGACTTCATAGATATATTTCTGCTCCATCCCTGGTATTTTATCAGATACAGAAGATTTGTAAGGTGCTTCAAGACACTCTACTCCCACAAATCCAATAGCATATGACTTCAACAGTTCTTTGGAACTATAGGGCAGTTGTGACTAAACGAAAACATTTGAAAGAAAATGTCTCTTTCCCAGAGTGCCTCAGAGCTTTTTATTTTTTGTTTTTGAGGGGGTTTTGTTTTTGTTTTTGGCTGAAAGTGTACTGTTGGGATAACATTTTCATTCTGTGATGTGTTTAGAGGCAGTAAATTGATCCACAATGTGACAACCACTTGTGTACATGGGCACAGTTTTTTTCTTTTAACAGAACAGCCTGCAATGTCTGAGTGGAGTTAACCTATGTATGCAATGCATTAAGGGATTAAAAATCTGGATGGTTAAAAGTCTCCTCTGTGATGCCAGTTACTTTGAAGCACTATGCTCTTCTTTTTAAACATCTTTTAGTGATGGAAGAACATGACTCTGGCTTACATGAAATCTGGAGAAAACTTACAGGAAGGATGAGGAGACTTGGGGCTTGTAGCATGTACTTTTCCCAGCAAGGAAGGGAGAAATGTCCTCTGGATGGGTTGCTCCTCCCACTCGTTTTGACACACAGGAAAAAGAAAGACTTTCCGGTGTCCCCACTAGGGCAGCAACCCCTAGAGAGGTCAGTTTTTTTCCTGCCTCTGTTCCAATAGGACCCTTTTTTCCTTTTTTCTCATTGTTTACCCAGCGCTCCAGATCCTTTACGTTCTCTTCTGTTTCTTTCCCCTCCCCTTTTTTCTCTTGATTCCCAGTCTTCCATGCTTCCTAAAAAATAGTTTAAAAACTTTTTGCTCTTTTGTCTCCATTTCAGTTCTGCCTTTCCCTCCCCCCTTCCTATTTTTTCTCGGGGAGCTCAGGAGTGATTTTAAAGGCAAGCCAGCAAACCAGATTTCTCTCTCAAACTAGGGACATATCCAGACTTGCAAGGACAGAGGAGAGAATCTCTGGCCTGGCCAGTGACTCCCCTTCCCTTTGAATCTGTGCCCCCCCCACCTGCAATGGGAGGACAGGATTCCTTCAGGGAGGGTTATGGGACTGAAAAGGAGACGGGAGCAGCCGGGTGAGGGGATATCCTTCCATTCCACTGCATCCATGCGGAACCACCACCCAGCCTGAAACTTGCCTGGGGATGAAGAGGCTAATGAAATGGAGGAAGATGGGGAAAGGGTACCATGGGCCCTTGTTCCTTCCTCAGCATGGCCACAAAGGATTTCTCCCCTAAACTAATGGCTTGGTTGTGGGCTGTAAACGCCTAGGAAGCTGCCATCATTGTCTCTCTGGGTACGTGTGTGCCAATGGGACAGGGATGAACTGCTGGGAGGGGGGGAAGGGGGAGGATAGGCAATTGGTCCTCCTCCCCAAGCCCAGTTGCATGTAGACTGCCAGTGGGACCACGCTAGCCCAGAGAAACATCACCTCCTACTGGAAGCTATTGATAATCTGATCCAAATAGGAGCAACAGAGAAGGTGCCAGCCTCACAAAGTCGCAGGATGCTACTCCCATCTTCATTGTACCCAAGAAAAAATGGTACATAGAGAGCCATACTGAACCTGAGGAGAGTAAATTGTTTTGTCAGGAAGCACTGCTTTTGAAAACTCCCATTCATCCTCTTCTTGGTGCACCTGAATCACCAAGCTGGGATGAGATCACAGTCTCTCGTGAGGGGACCTCAGAAGTTTCTGACTTGGACAGAAGCCCACCTGCTTTCCGTAGAGGCGTAACATCTTCAAAACTCTCTAAACTGCCTGGTGGACTGGCTAAGTAGGACAGGCATTGACCAGGGAAAATGGACTCTGCATCCAGAAGTCTTTCACCTGCTAACAAAGAGGTTCAGTCACCCTGATGTGAACCTCTTTACCTCCCTGGTGTACTTCAAGACAGAGAGATTCATATCAAGATACCAAGCAGAAGGAACTGGGTACATGGTTGCTATCTCCCATGTCTGCCAAAAAGGACTCCTATACACCACCTCCCAAATGGCACTGCTCCCCCAAAGTAATGAGGAAGATATGCAGGAAGAAAGCTTCCATGATCCTAGTCACCCCAGCATAGCCCAGGAGGGCCTGGTTCTCTGCGATGATGCACATGGCTCTGGACTCCACCAGTTCACCCAGACCTGCTCACTAAGGGCCAAGCCTGCCACCCCGACCCAGGGTGGCTACAGCTCCATGCTTGGAAATTGAGCAGAGCATGCTGAGCAACTGAATATTCTGAGAAGGTTGTGAACATCATATTGGCCTCCTGGGTGGGCATCCACAATAGGGTTTATGAATACACTTTCAGAGCCTTCTGCAGATGGTGCAGGTGTAAGCACGTTGACTTTCTCAAATTCTCAGTTTTCTCCTTATTGGAATTCCTCCAGGAAGGCATTGACTGCAGCGTTAGACCAAACACGATGAAAAGACAGGCTGCAGCTATCAACTTACTGCTGCCACACACATAAGGGGCCAGTATTGCATCCCATCTGCACATGCAGAGATTCCTCAAAGGACTGTTGCTACTTGCGTCACCTACAGTGCACCGTTTCCCTTCCTGGGACCTTCATACAATGCTGAAGGTGTTGATGGTCTCATCCTTTGAGCCTCTACAGGAAGCCTCCCTGAAACCTGTTTTGGAAGGTGCTCTTCCTGACAGCTGTGCTGTCACCTCAGCATGCAGGATGTCTGAGCTAGAGGCCCTTTCAGCACATAAGGAGCTCTGCATCATTAGACCTGACTCTGTGGTACTTCAGTTGGACCCAACCTTTGTCCCTAAAGTGAACTCTACCTTCCACAGAGCATCGGAAGTGATTCTCCTGTCCTTTTGCCCTCAACCAGCCATGGAGTTAGAATATGGCACATGTTGGGTATGCATAGAACCATCTGAATGTATCTGAAGAGGACAAACAGCTTTCATTCCTCGAGACACTTTGTTCATCTCCTTTCAGTCCTGTTCCATAGGCAAAAAGCTATCAGTTTGTACTCTTAGCAGGTGGATCAGGTCCTGCATCATGACCTATGAGTCCTTGGGAGTTCCACCACCAAGAAACAGTGGGATGCACTTCCTCGGAGTGTGGTGAAGTCTCCTTTGGACGTTTTTAAGCAGAGGCTGGATGGCCATCTATTGGGAATGCATGGCTAGGGGTTGGACTGGATGGCCCTTGCAGTCTCTTCCAACTATGATTCTTATAGTTGCCCACTCCACAAGGAGTGCTGCCACATCAGTGGCTCTGGCCACCAATGCTGGAAATTTGCAGAGCAGCCATGTGGAAATCAATCTTAACCTTTGTTAGGCATTACAAGCTAGATAGCTTTGACTCAATAGAAGCTGCCTTTGGCAGACAAGTGCTACAGCACACAGCTAAATCTTAGATACCTAGGGATGCCAGCACTGCTCACCCTACTTAGGGAAGCTCTGGTATATCACACCTAGAGGATGTTTCTTCTCTTCTGCGAAAAGAAACGTTGGCCTTACTTGAAATATGTTCATTTCCAACAGATTAAGGGATGAACATCCTGCCCGCCCTGGAGGGTGCTGGTGTGAGACTAAGCATAGTTGTAGTTCTCCCCTTCAGGGAAGTGAGTTACAAACTGTGTCTGTTCTCTGCTACCTGTTGTCCAGTTCTGTTTATTCTGCAAATTATAATAAAAAGGAATTTTTCTTGTCTTGGAGCATCATTGGCTATTATAGCAACTGACCTCTCTAGGGGTTGCTCCCCCTGGTGGGGACACCAGGTCTTTTTCCTGTCTGAGGAAGTGGACGGAGCAACCCTAGAGGATGTTCATCCCTTATCTGTTGGAAATGAACATATCTAAGACCAATGTTTCTTTATGTTGGGATCCTGAGATCCACTAAACAGAACCAGATATCTAATGGGGGGGTGTAGTAGCAGTGGAGCCCATTACCCCCATGAACATATACATTGCATATACAAAGAGAACTCTACATCTGAATTACTACATATCTAGGGCTGTGATACAAGTCACAAAATGGTAATTAAGCTACATTAAGACCAGTGGAGCATCTACACTGTAGAAATAATGCAGTTTGACACCACTTTAACTGCTGTGGCTCCATCCTACAGAATCCTGGGATTTATAGGTTTGTGAGGAACCAGCGCTCTTCAACAGAGGCTAAAGACCTTGTATAACGTTATGTAGCTTTTTGGATACTAGAAACCACTTTGGTGGTGGCTGTTAGCGATTCTCTTCATGTAACAGGATTTTTTTCCAAGTAGAAATAAGAAAAACTGAACGTAGGACTTTAAAAATATGTTTTAAGAGCCACCAGTGTTATTAACAGTCACATCCACCTGTTTCATTTTAGGGGACAGATCCAGGAGCTTTATTCTGTGGAAGGGCTCCTTTCCATTTCCATTAGTTCCCTCATCTCTGCATTGCAACCTGTCCCAGCCCTTTGTGTAGCATTTTTAAGAGTCAAAGCCTTGCCATGAGTAGAAAAGGGTAGGAAAATCAGCTTCAGCCAGCTCAAGCCTAAATGGATCCAACCCCTTGAGTTCACAATAAAGATACCCATGAAAACTATTTTCTCCTTGTCCTCGTATCAATTTTCACCTAATTGCTGCTTTCCTTGGACGGAACATCATAAGTTCTAGTAGCATATCTATTATCTATAGCTTTCTTTAAGCTGGAAGTCTGAGCCATCAAACTCCCTGCTAGAGCTATAGCAATTTGTGTTGTTAGCGCTTCTCTGGAGGAGCAAACTAGATGTAGTTCCATGTAATAATTGCACAAGCATTTGTAAAAAGCGAACAATAAACAGAGGCGCAACTCTTCAGAACTATGGCAAGAGAAGATTGAACACCGCCCACCACTGCTATTTCCCCCCTTAAGTTTCACACAATTGTTAATGGATGTTGTCTGCTCTCATTTGGGTCAGGCTTAAAATCAGTGTGTATAGACCCACTGTACTGTCTATTCTCCTTTATGGGTCTGAAACATAGGTCACCTATTGCCACCACTTACGACTCCTCGAACGCTTTCATCAGCACTGTATACGCACAATCCTAAATATACACTGGACTGACTATGTGGCGAATATTGCTGTCCTCGAGCAAGCAGGGATCATCAACATTGAGGCCATGATACTGAGAACACAGCTGCGCTGGGCAGGGCATGTTTCTAGGATGGAGGACCATCGTCTCCCAAAAATAGTACTCTACAGTGAACTCGCCACAGGTCAGCATAAGAGGGGCGCTCCAAAAAAGCGATATAAGGACTTCCCTGAAACAACATCTCAGGCTCGGCCAAATTGATCACCAACAATGGTCCGCCCTGGCCTCACATCAGGAGGCATGGAGACACACTATCCACAATGCTGCAGCCTTATTTGAGAACCCACGCCGAACAAGTCTTGAAGAGAAACAACGCAGAAAGAATCAAAACCCGGAAACCACCCAAGGAGACCTTCTGCTGTGCTTTCTGCAACCGGACTTGTTTATCTCGGATTGGCCTTTCAGTCATCAGCGCGCTTGCAGAAAGCGTGGGATGAGTCCTTCCTGAATCTTCGTTTGCGAAGAAAAGCCAGAGAGAGAGACATAGTAGAACAGCAAAATTTAGGGTGCCATTATACTTTTATACTACGATCTGTAAAATGTCACAAAGAAGGTGAGTTTTCAGGTTCTCTACATCCCTTCTTCAGATACAAAATGGCACAAAATTTAGGGAAGTGAGAAGACAAATGTGACCAGATGTTGTGGCCGCTCTCTGCAAACAGTCTGATTTCCAGTGGGGATGAATGTAGAACCTCAGTGGAAGGTGTCAAGATATCGGCTTACATTTCTCTTCCCTCTGGAGACAGAAACAGACAGGCCATAATGCAAGGTCTGCCCATTGTCCCTGTTCAAACACACTGAGCCCATGAACAGGCTGTGAGCAGAAAAACAAAACCATGATTGTTTTTACATAAGCAATGCTGGAGATATAGGCAGAGATCCTGTTGGGTTCCAGTGCTAGGAATGAAAAGTGATAGGCAAACCCTTCCCAGAGCACTTCTAGCTCCAAGGATGACTCCCTGCCCCTTCCAAAGGCTCACATTGGAGAAATATGCTGCTCAGAGCTGGCAGTTCTTTCATGTCAGATGTAAACAACTTGTGGCAACATGAAAACATGTTTTGGCCTACAACATCTATCCACCCTTTCCAGTATGCACAGTGAAGGATTATGGGATGTACAGCCTGCAGTTTCCCACCCTTCGTTTTCTTTTGTATTCAGTACTAGATTGTTCAAGGTATGCGAGAACCCCACACTACACTCCTGTAATGAATACAAGCCATGATCTCAATTCATTAAAAGGAAGGAGGATTCTGCAACTACAAAGGAAAAAGAGGCTTTAATCATGATTCTCTTTGCAAGATAGCTTTTTTTTCACTGCACAAGATAGCAACATTGATTTTAAATGAGTTCAGTCTACAGTTAGGTTCTTAGCTCTTAGTGATTCAGTAAGATAGGAAATATATCAAATACAAGATCTGTTCAAAATCAGTTGCTGGTATCTGCTATTTCAGTGGGGAGATCAGCATTTTAAAAAAACATATTGTCAGAGGAGGTCTCTAATTTAATTCTAACTGAAGAACTTTCCCCAACTTAGGTCTCCTACAAAAAAGGCATATTGAGTAGCTGTGATATTGTACTGCTACAATAAGATGAGTTCCTTCTTCCAGCTTCTTAAAACTTTAGAACACTTCTGATGCTAGAAATGGAAAGAAAAAGATAACAAGTTTAATTTGTACTGCAAAACTTATTTGTGTCTTATTTAAGAAATATAGCCTGGTAGATACCAGTTCAAATTGAGAGCCAGTGTAGTGTAGTACTTTGAGTACTGGTACTATGACTCTGGAGACCAGGGTTCAAATCCCTGCATGGCCATGGAAACCCACTGGGTGACCTTGGGTGAGTCACACTCTCTCAGCTTCAGAGGAAGGCAATGACAAACCCCCTCTGAACAACTCTTGCCGAGAAACCCCCGTAATAGGGTCACCATACATTGGAAATGACTTGAAGGCACACAACTAGTTCAAATCTCCACTCACTCCTGTTGAACATAGGGGTCACTAGCCAATCATTATGAGAAGTCAAACTGGGAGGATAAAGAGAGAACATACTATATGCAAGTCTGAATTTTATTTAGGAAAGGTAGGATTAAAAAAAAAGTTTTAAAAAATACTTTTGACAGACATTCCTTAATATTTTATTCCAATCAATGCACTGCATCTCCTTTAAGATGTCAGTCTTGAGATGATTAAGGCTGCACAACACTTTGGTCTATGGGAAGGGACACAGGATGTAGCAACTGCATGGGGAATGTGTGGCCCTTCAGATGTTTTGGGCTTCAATATGGCCCATGCTTAAGACTGTATGAATTTCAGTCCAGAATAGCTGGAGGGCCCCATCCTAATATAGCCATGGTGCTCAAACACCAAAAAGGACAATGAAGAGTCTTGCTTGAGCATGCCCATGCCCCCGCAGAAGCACATCAGTGTTGGAACTGATTTCCTCTGCCTCTGAAACCAAGGGAAGGGGGGAAATCCCAACAGAGTGGCAAGAGACAGCCAAAAAAAGACTACCCCACTACCTGTCCTTCTGGCATGAACTCACCATATGTTCACCACTCCCACCAGCCCTGCCAAAGGAGGGCTCTGCTCAGCTGCAATCCCATGCATAGTTGAATGTAAATCCCACTGAACTCAATGATGGACAAGCAGCAGAGAGACACCTACCTCTTTCCAGCATGCATAAGTTCAAAGGCCTCGTTAATTTTTTCAAAAGGTAGGGTATGAGTCACAAATTCATCCACTTTTATCTTTTTGGACATGTATTCTGATACGAGTTTTGGGACGCTCTCTACACTCTTCCAACCTGAAAGGAAATTAAAATGGTTGTTTTCAGTTGCGTATTGTTATAGGATGGTGTAATAATAACAGCAGCACAGAATAGAATAATGAAATAATATAAATGTGGTTTTATAGCAGTATCATTAAGAATTCAGAAGTCATAAACATGCAAGAAAGTTTTCTATCACTACAAGACAGAAAGAAGGAAAGCTGTCTTTTTTTTGGAGGTTTTAAAGATTGTGGCAGGCACTGCCAATTTTTTGTGCTGAAAAGCAAACCACTCACCCTCCCCCCATCCTAAATGACTGGCCTATTTAAGAAGTTATGTCAGCAACTCAATGAATCTATACCTCCAAAGGCAGTCCCTTTCCATGTTCGGCCAGTGACCAGCTGGAATGGACGGGTAGCAATTTCCTGACCAGCAGCCGCAACCCCAACAATCACGCTAACCCCCCAGCCTTTGTGACATGCTTCCAAGGCAGCTCTCTGTAAGACATTTGGGGCAGGGAGGGGAGGCACAAATAATGCAAAGAAGAGAAACAGGAGGAGGAGATCATAGATTAGCGGCACAGCATATGCTTTAAATGCAACCCCCCCCCCCCAGGTTTCATCTCTGGCATCTCCCATTAGGAGGGTCAGGTTGCAAGCAACAGAAAAGGGTACTTTGTCAACCCAAGCAGTATAATATTAAATTAGGTGAATCAGACTTGATACAAGGCAGCACTCTGTGAAGGAGCCCAGTTGCCAGCATGTTTTGATCTGTAGGCTGAAGAGACAATTCTTATGCCTGATGGACAACCCATTTTGGAACAATGAGAAATAGCTAACAATATTAGCTAGCACAGCTATAGACATTCTTCATTTGCTGAGCAGAGCTTCAAAAAAACTGCTTTCTTAGACAACATCTCTGAGAATCCCACAAGTCTGATGGCCATGCTTGGTTGGGTTTTTTTTGGATAGTTGTGGCCCAAAAAAGTAGATTTCCCAAGCTCTAGACTTCTAAAATGAAGATGGCCAGCCCATTTATGACTAACCCAGAGGCACCTCATTGGCCACTGCTGGAGACAATGTTGGAAGCTGATGGATCTTGGTTTGACCAAACAAAGGAGCCATTTCCCATTGACTTCAACCAGCCAGGATTAGACTGGCAACTGTCACCCAGATGGCTTTTTCATCAGCTGCCCCCAGATTGTGGAATGGCCTTCCGGAAGAGATTTCACAGCTAAGCATGCGGTTAGAACTTAAAACACTACTAAAGACCTATCTCTTTCAGCAGGTCTACCTAGTTGATTTTGATCTATGAAGTTAAATTTGTATGGATGATTTTAATGTAATGTGTATTTTAATCTTATGTGTTTTTACTTGTGTGTTTTAATGATTTTATGTTATATATTGTATTTTAACTCATACTGCATCCCACCTCAAGTAAGAAAAAAACATTTATTATCATTATCATCATCCTCATCTTCTTCTTCTATTCCAAATAGTTTGACAGCACACCCTCACAACTGCAATGCACCTATCCACAATACACACTCACCATGACACCAACATTGCCAATGCATTCAAATGAGTAATCTACTCCTCCATCTGTCATCTCAACCAAGACTTCCTGAATAGGTTTCTTGAAGTCGTTGGGGCTGATGCATTCTGTTGCCCCAAATTCCTTTGCTTTTGTGAACTTGTCTTTGTTGAGGTCAACCCCAATGATCCGGGATGCACCTGCCACTTTACAGCCCATGATGACTGCTAGCCCAACTCCGCCCAAGCCAAAGACAGCACAGGTAGAGCCTGGTTCCACCTAAAAACAAAAATAACAATTCAATTGAAGGACCAAGGAAAGAGAGCAGCATGTAAGGCTAAAAAGTTAACACTGTAGAGTGCTCTGATATTGCCATGGGCTGATCAGTTAACTTCCTCTTAGAATTAACACCATACTTTCAATTAGTAAGGCAACCTAGCAGTTCACTGCTGCCTTTGATCCTGTGTTGCCCTGGTCCCTTGTCTCTCCTCTTAATGTGTACATATTCATGAGCAAATGCAACAAGCAGAGGCAGACAAACACAGGATTCAAATGAGCAGTAGAGGGATTTCCTCACAAGACCTCTGAGAGTGCTTCCAACCCTGTTTTTTGCCCTGCAACGGCTGTGCTTTAAGCACAGAATTTTATAGGGTATCCAGATGTTGCCATTTTCCATTTGCATCCTTCCGATGTTTTCCTACTGCTGCTTCTGTATACTCTAAGGAGAAGAAGAGACTGGCTGGATTCCTGCTGGGGTTTTATGCCAGTCGTGTAACTCTAGCTACATCGTTGGTTACATCAGCAGTTGTACCCTCAGTTAAATTCTACATCAGGGGAATGTAATTTAAAATAACGTGCATCTACAAAAGTTGCTGGATCCTGAGTCCTTTTACTGTC
The DNA here is from genome assembly GCA_030847615.1 of Gambelia wislizenii. NCBI lineage: Eukaryota > Metazoa > Chordata > Lepidosauria > Squamata > Crotaphytidae > Gambelia > Gambelia wislizenii. The sequence goes on from JAUMIR010000005.1 coordinate 30,620,805, forward strand.
GTCTACACCAATGTTAGAAAGATTTAATATTCACCATCTATTGTGCAGCGCTCAGAACGTTTTACTGCTTTAGTATGCATGAATGCATATTTTACAGATGTCAACTTGAAGAACATGTATTTTGGGAAATATGGGCAGCTTATATTAATATATGCCTAGCCCTTGTCCATAGTCTATGCATTCCACCCACTTTCATTCTCTTTCTCTTTTTTTCTCTCTTTTCTTTGTAATCATACTTTCAAACCCAATTTTCAAAAACCACCAGCAGTTGTACTTGGGGTTGCATAAGGAAGTATCTGATGCTACCTCATGCAGCCTGTTCCCCATATGCCCACAGCATGATGGGCTGGCTTAAAGGCAACACATGGGCACTGCATTACCACTCCATGACTGACACAGCTGTTAGGGCACCATCATTCCAGTACGTAACTCGGCACTAGTGTTGAAGGGGATCTCAGACATTATAGGTACGCAATGCAACAGGAACTCTCTTAAGTGTTAGCAGAAGGAAATCTTCAAGAACCATAAGCAATGAAGGTAGACCCTACTTCTAAATGTATTCTTTGCACCTCTGCCTTGACATAGCTGCATTGCAAAGAGTTAGAAACTGCAATACCATAGGTTTGCCAGCAAATATTTTTGGATTACGGTTCCCAGAATACCCCGACCACTAGGGTTTTGTAAGTTTCGGTCTAGAAAAAGTAAGTTTCCAAACTCACATTGCCAGACAGGGGGTATGTACATAAAAACACATCCCATCCCTGTTTAAATCTGCATGCTTCTCATTTTTGGAATGGAAGTGTAGAGCACATGCAATGTAGGCTTGGCCTTAATTGTAGTAGAGACTTCAGTCTAAACTACACATTACACGAGGTAGCATTTTACCCCCTCCCACAACCCTACACCTCTTGTTTTCTCTGAAAAGCAGCCTTACAAGGCTGAAAACAAGAGTAGCAGGGGTACAGCCCTTTCCCATCCTATTCACTTCAAGTCACCTTCTCCATGCTACTTTCCTCCTAGCAAGAAGAGAAGATCCTCATGATAGGGAGAGTATCTTCAGGAGGAAGAAGAGATGATGAGGTGAAAGGCAGCAGACGCATAAACAATTAAGCGCATGCATGCACAAACCCTTCTGTTCTCCATCAGCTGCTCTTCCATTCAAAAACCAACAACAACCCAACCACAGTATTGGGGCAAAGTAACAAGCAACTATGCATGTGTAGTTTAGGCCTTATGAAAGAAAATCATCAGACCATTCCCAATAGCCCATTCCAGTAATTATATTTTTGTCTTAAACAGGACTAAGGGTCCTTAGGCCCTTCAGATGTTTTAGTCTTCAGTTACCCTAGCCAGCATGGCCAATAGTAAGGGATTATGGAAACTGTAGTGCAAATCTAGTTTGGAAAAACATTTGGACTACAAATCCCAAAATCCCCTAGCAGGCAGATTCTGAGAGTTGTACTCCATAAGGGTAACTTTTGCACACTCCAGAACACCCTGGGTCTCTGGGCCAAAAAGGAATCAAATGGAAGAAAACTCAGCAGGAAGTCCAGTACCTTACCTTGGCAGTGTTTAAGGCTGCTCCATAGCCTGTAGAAACTCCACAGCCTAGCAGGCAGACTTTGTCCAAGGGAGCTGAAGCATCAATTTTAGCCAGAGAGATGTCGGCAACAACAGTGTACTCTGAGAAAGTGCTCGTCCCCATGAAGTGTAGAACTTGCTTTCCTTTGCATGTGAAGCGACTAGTGCCATCTGGCATCACTCCTTTCCCTTGGGTGATTCTTCAGAGGGGGAAAAAATTATTTACATATTACATAAAGTTATAGCCACACAAAATGTGGGTGACAACCTTAGGGGTGCTTCCAGATGGAAGACTCTTATGACTCAGAGCTTGGAAAAGTTACTTTTTTGGACTAGAATCCCCAGAATCCCCTCCAAAAATAAATTTCTCAAATTTTGCTCCTTGGAATGTAAGCAATCAAAAGACATAGCTGTACAACTATGTTTTCTTTTCTCCCTTACTGGATTTACTGTGGTGGGAAAGAAGATTGAAGTAGCTGTGGAAAAACATGGGAAAGGTTACAAATTGCCAACATTTCCTCTAAAATTCTGAAAATGGGGGCAGGTGACTATCCAACAGAAGTCTCATCTGAGAGCAAGCTTGGATTCACTGACCTTGCACATTTACACTATGTGTTATGCTAAATGTTTCATGGAAGAGAAAAGTCAAGCATGCTTTTTTTTTTTTTTTTAAAGCATTGCAGATATCACAAAGGCTTTATCGTATATAGTGCTGCTACTCAAAGAGCTGGTCCATGAACTGGTGCCATGAACTGGTGCTGATGATTAGGAAATCATCAGTTGCTGGTCCCTAGAGAGTTTCCAGGAAAGAAAGAACCACTGTACCCAATGGCCATAAATATGGTAAGTGGTTCCTGGCACATTAGGGGAAAAATACTGGTCTTGCACATTGGGTAGCTTGAGATACACTAGTATATAGGACAGTTCACCACAATGTACTATGGTGGTATATGCCACTGGTATAAGCTCTATATTGAGAGCCAGCGTGGTATAGTGGTTTGAGCATTGGACTGTGACTCTGGAGGCAGGGTTCAAATTCCCACTCAGCCATGGAAACCCACTGGGTGACCTTGGGGAAGTCACATACTCTCAGCCTCAAAGGAGGGCAATGGCAAACCCCCTCTGAAGAAATCTTGCCAAGAAAATCATGTGACAAGTTCACCTTAGGGTTGCTGTAAGTCAGAAATGACTTGAAGACACACCACAACATAAGCTATAGAGTGCGCAACTGTCAGGGGTTAGGGGGCCTACACTGCCCACCTGGAAGACTTTGGAGGGCTGTGTGCACATGTGTGCCTTCAAGCAACCTGTCCACTTATGGCAACCCCATAAATCTCATAAGGTTTTCTTAGGCAAGGAATCCTCAGAAGTGGTTTTGCTAGTTCCTTCCCCTGAAATACAGCCTACAGCACCTGATTTTTGTTATAGTCTCCCATCCAAGTACTAATCAGGGCTGACCCCGCTTAGCTTCCAAGATCAGAAGGGATCTGGTGCTTTTGGGGTATTTAGGCTGTATCCCCCTATAAAAAAAAATCAACATGTTTATGCCTCCAAGTGCCCTTTAGGGAATGTGGGGAGCATCTCACTGTTTATTTTTTGTCCCTCACATGCAATTTTAGGCCCAGGAGAGGCCTTTTTTAAAACAGGAAGTGCCCCATTTCTGGTTTACTTCCTGTTTTTTTAAAAGCCTCTCTTAGGGCTAACATGGCCCAGCAGGGCTAAAAATGTAGCAAAATTGCCCCCTTGCTCCCAAAGAAGGTGTCTTGGCGAGGAACATTTAAAGAACATTTTTGAACCCTGGGGTGCCCTAGGGCCACATGTGGGCTGTGAGCCACACTTTGCCCACCCTGGCTGAGAGGCAACCTTCGACATTAAGGGCCACAGGTTGTGCACCCTGACTCGACACACTGCCCATCAATGGGAAGGCATATGTGTGTTCTGCAACTTAGGGCCCGTCTATACCGTAAAAAAATATGTACGGCGTTCAGAAGATCAATCATCTGTACACACTGCCGGATTTTTTTTTTAATCATGTAGACATGTCCATAGAATGTTTTCTTGAGTTCAGAATATGAATTTACTGCAAAGGCTGCAGGTGAGGAAAGGCAGATTTGAATGTTCCCACACAGGGGGAAGAACAACCCCACAAATAGGAAAGCAGCAGCAAGCAGCCACCATGGTTACTTAAGATAATGGGAGTTGTAGTCCAACATATCTGGAAAGGAATCAGGTTGGAAAAGAGTAGACTTCTGTAATATCTAAAGAAGATAATGGGAATTGTAGTCCAACATATCTGGAAAGGAATCAGGTTGAAAAAGACTAGACTTTCTGTAATATTTAAAGAACTCAGGGACAAATTGTTCTGGGCAATTGGGATCCATGATTAGTGTGTCCTGCTAGCTGTCTCTGACATTGAGCTATTGTATTCACAAACAATCCTTGCCTTGTACAACAAGGGAGGGGGGGAAGGGGGAGGAACACAAATGAAGAGCACAAACCTTATTTTCTGGCAGAGATTAGTTTTAGGATTTAAACAAAACTTGCATTCTCCACACTGAGGGATATACAGAGGGATAACTGTGTCTCCTGGAAAACACAAACAGTTGGTTTTGTTATGCTTTACAACTAACTGATCAAAGGGGTATTAAACAAGACCCTGCATAAGAATGAGGAATGCTAACAAAGTAACTGATGAAATGGCATGCCTGTGCCCCCTCATAATTTGTCAAGGCAGTTACAAATACATGGCAAATGAGATGCCATTAATTCAAAATTACCAGACCATGAGCAGTAGTATTCCTGTATCTTTAGCAGCTATGCAGAAATGGAAGGGCCCTTTCATATTACACAATTATAGCTCTATAATTCCACTTGAACTGTCATGGCAACATCCTATAGAATCCGGAGATTTGCTGTTTAGGGAGGGGCATTTAGAGTTCTCAGCCAGAGATTTCTGATGCCTCACCAAACAACTTCCATGGGATGTTGCCATGATAAGTGAAATGGAATCATGGTGCTATAATTGTGTAGTGTGAAAGGGACCTTAGACAAGTACAGCCTTGCTGTAGTAGATTACAAGAGCATAAAAAGTGGGCAATGCCCAGGATTCTGGGAGCTCCAGTCCATAAAAAGTCATGCTTTCCAGCTTTGCTTGGTTCCTGTTGCCCCACAGGGCAGAACCAATCTAAATGGGCTTAAGTTACAGGTAAGTATGCATTCTTGGTTAAACACTGGCAGAACCATTTTAATGGCAAGAACAGTTCAACATGGGAAACAAATGCCCAAGATCTGTGAGTAATCCTTCATGGAAGTTTCCAAACAGAAGCTGGACCTAAGTTTTGATAAGTTACTTTTTTTGCCTTACAACTCCCAGAATCCACTTGCCAGGCCACTTGGAAGATACAGGGAGTTGTAAGGTTTGTTTTGCAAACTGTGGAATCTGTCTGCTAACTAAGCAGAAAGCTAACTCCACAAAATGAGAAAAATCACCACTGAATAAATACCTAAGCAATTATCACATAAGTATATGTAGTCCAGATACTCAAGGATACTGTGTTGACTTTTCACATGAGAAAAAGCACTTTGTCACATCATATTTTGTCCTGGAGGCATGTTGGATAATATTGCATTGCAACCAGCCCTTCACATTCACTGGTTTCCCTTTCGCAGACTTGTTTATTCACAGATTTTATTAATCAGTCCTCTCTAAGAATCACTAGGTCATCCAGTATGATTCTATGGTCAACTTCTAGAGGAAGCTGACCATAGAGCTGCACTGGATGACCTAGTGATTACTAGAGAGGTGTCTTCTCTGGTTTAAAAAAAAAAAAAACAGCGTTCACATTTTTTTTTAAAAAAATTGTGTTTCCCCCCACTTTTGCAGGGATGTATATGCATCCTTAGTGCTGCAAAAGTGAGGGGCCAACTGTAATTATTTGCCAATTCTCTTCTCCTCAGCAAAACACTGCAGTAAATATTCACCAATTCCCTTTTCAAGCTTTGCATGAATGCTATCCTATACTGCAGCTCCATGCTACAGTTTCAAAAAATGCCCACACAGTACACAGAAGTCCTCTGCCAACCTAATTCTCCTTGATAACATATCAGGGAATGTGTTAAGTGTTCCGCTTTCCATTTTAGTACAAGGTTTATTGGTACAGCCGTATGGGCACAGAAAAGATTCAAACAGCTAACAAACATATTTCATGTCAAGCTACACCCTTTCTAATCTGAGGCAAACCTGCAGAAGGGCCCTTTCAGTACAGATTTCATCACTTTTGCAGTGAAGAAAGAAAAAATGCTTGGTAAGATCTCTGAAGAGCCATCATGTGGAAGATGTACTGAGAGGAGATTCTGACTAAACATTAGGAAGAACTTCCCAATGGTAAGAGCCCTTTTAAAATGAAATTGGCTACCTCAAAAGATAACGGTCATTCTCTCATTGGAGATTTTTAAACAAAGGTTGGAAAGACACCTGTCAAGGTGTTTTCATTACAGGTTCCAGCATTAGCAGGTTAGAGTAGATTCCCTTGGGGTTCCTTCCAACATTATGATTCTAAGAGGTAACAAAGAATCCTAAGGCGTCCTCAAGACTAATATTAGGGTATGCTGCAACAGATAAATCTGGAAATAGTGACACTATACAGAAATTCCTCACCTGGTTTAAATTTAGTCACTCCTTCCCCAACGCTCTCTACAATGCCTGCTCCTTCATGACCCAGGATAACAGGGAAACTCCCTTCAGGATCAGCACCACTCAGAGTATAGGCATCAGTATGGCACACAGCGGTGGCAATGATCTATGAAATCACGAAGAACAAGCGAAATTAATCCACAGACAATAACAGGCACAATGTTTTCAAAACTTCAGAACTGTCGGATGCCCCAGTTCATGAATGATCTTCACCACCACAAAATCTCTGGTTTAAATTTCACCTTGGCTCCAAATTCACTAGGTATCTCTATCAGAGAGCCAAGAAGGAGCAATAGTTAGAACTACTCAGTTGCACAACTGTGGCCCTCTGTAGCATTCCTTGCCATAGTTCTGCAGGATAGGGATGCTAGGACTATGCAGCTGCATGATTCCTATCCTTCATCCAGATATTGTTGGAACTCCCATCATATCTCACCAAGGGTATGCTGGCTAGGCTGATGGGAGGCTGCAGTACAGCAACATCTGGAGGGCCACAAGTTGCCCACTTTTGGATTAAAGGATTGGAGCAGAACCTATGAAGGTTCAGATTTTCACTCAGTCATGAAGCTCCTGGGCGACCCTGAGGCAGTCAATATCTCTTATCAAATCCTTCCTTACAGGGGTGTTGTGAGGTACAGCCTTTTATGGTAGCCATGCGAACCTTGGCAAAATGTAAGCTATTAATGAAACGCAACTTTCACCTTACACTTCATCCAATCTGCAGCACAGACAGAGTTAACTCTAAAGAATTATAGCTATAATACATGCATGAACATAATTAATTATATTTACTATTGATTTTTTAAATTCATCCACTAAACAGTATAACTATGCAGTATGAACTAGTTAAGAAAACATTTCCAATGATCTGTGTCTAGCTCTGGAAGCCAACAATAATAACTACAGTTGATTCCACCCCCAGCTCCATATACTTTAGAACTGTTTTAGGTTCAATTTTGTTTCTTTAAAAATACCAGCATGTACATGTACAGACAAGTAATATCAATTAATTACCTTGACACGAACTTCATGAGCTTTTGGCGGTGCAACTTCTATCTCCTCAATGGACAGGGGCTTGCCAGCCTCCCAGGCAATAGCTGCCTTACATTTGATAACCTAAAGGAGACGTTTTTAAAAAGAGAGATGTATTAGGGTTTGTCTACACAGGGCAAAAAAATATGGATTGCTCCACAGTAATGGCAAAGCACAGCAGCTGCTGTTTGTCTTAACAGGATTTTTTGGCAGATAGCAGGCATGCGAAGCCATCCGTATTTGCTATCCAAACGGGGATGCCTGCGAATCAAGATGGCAGCTGTGAGTGAATTACTCGTGTTTTTACTTGCCTCAAATTGCTACGGCTGAACAGTATTTTTTTTTTAAAAAAAACCTATCCAAGGTGCAAAAGAGCAACCTTCTGCTTTAACAAAAAAGAAACCCCCCATTTTATCACCTTAGCCTTAAGGCGGAAATCCAACATGGCAGCTCTGGGCGCTTGCCTTGCTAGCAAGCTCCACTCCTGCACATGTCCGACCAATCAGCTTTCAGATTCTGCTCATATTGCTAATACATCTACGGCTTTAATAGTGTACATCTATGGCTTTAATAGTGTACTCTAGCAGTGAATCTGAGGAAGTGGACTCAAATCCATAAAAGCGCCATAAAAGTTACAGTCTTGAAAGACCTCACTACAGTCGGATCCCTGTATCTGCAGAACCAATATCCACGGTTTCAATTATCTGCGGCTGAAAAAATAGGAACACATAGTACACCTCAATTAACAAAGTAGATGTGTTCCTGATCATTACTTCTTTAACAGAAACTTTGGTACCAGAGGCAGAAATAACATGGAAAGAATAGGGATACGTTCCTGCATCGCACACACACAAAAGAAGAGCAATTCAATATGTTTTGGAAAACTTTTAATTTAAAGCTAATAATATGTATGTGTGAAATAAAACCAGGTCAAGTGACCCCTGTATAAGTAAAGAAAAATATTTTGAATTTTCTAGAAGCCGTACAAAAGCTTCTTCCAAAATTCTTCCAGGGATTATATATATGTATATAGTTTCCACTTTTCTTAAGGTATTTATTTTGGTGGCCAAACATACAGATCTAATGCTGGTGGAAGCTGATGAGACAGTCTTATCTGTCCTCCAGTTTTCTGTGTTTTGCTGTTCACATGTGCTTAGTAAGACATTTCAGAGGCAGCTGCTGTATACCTTGCACATTGTAGGCAGGCACATACAGCCGCAGCAGGATCAACTGGAGTAGAATCCCATTCTTTCCCAGCTCAAGCTTTATTGCAGTGTTTACAGCACACATCTGCTGCAACCCAACACCAAAAATCTGTGTTTTTTCAGCCCCCTTCACAATGCTCCTAATGTCCATGCTGCTAAAAAAACAAACACCAAAAACCCAACCCTCTAGCTAAACAGAGGAGATGAAGCAAGGACTGAAGTATACCTGTACTTTACAAGTATGAGGAAAATTAATATAATTAGAGAGCTGAATGGATTACATACAGGTTTCAATTATTAATTTTTTAAGGACATATGCTAGAACGGTAAAGGTAACACAGAGAATTAACAGTATCTCATCCACATGTCATTCTCCTCCATGCAAAGTATTTGCAAAAAACAAAAATCCTAGTGCCACTGAATGGAAATACACCACTGGAGAGTTCCAAATGACCAATTGCTTAACAAGTGTAAGAAATGGTGATGTAGTGAACTCTCTTGTTCTTTAGGGGAAACTTTAAGCATCACAAGAATACAAACACTTATTCTTATATTTAAGACATATCACTTATATTTAAGGTACTGACATACTTGTGTTTGAAAGAACATAAATGTTTGACATTATACTGTACAGTTTTTAAATATTAAGCAAAGATATGAGATGGGGAAAAAGCAGTTGCAGAAAAGTTCATCCCCAAAGCTGGTTGATTATTAAACAAGGTTCAAAAAGGCCTGATGCCAGGTAAAATATTTACCTTCTTCTATTTCCCTTACTTTTACACTGATCTAATGAGTACTGAGGGAAAATATAGAGCAGATATGAGTAAATGGTTTACATATTATGCATTAAAGGCTTTGAAAACACACTAAAAAGAATGATTTTATAGGAGGTATGAGCCTGAACCTGGTATATTATGTAGAATTTCTACCATAATCCAGTTTAGAACATGTTTACTGAAGGATGTATTTTGGGTGTACAGTTTAAGCTTTTTCAACACAGGGAAGGATACAGTGCAAATACAAGCTAAAGAATCAGGAGAAATAAAAAACATTAACTCTGTAAATCACCAGAAATGGAAGTCCAGATAGAATGGATTTTAAAACTGCTACTGTAGACAGCACAGAAAGATTATTTTAATTGTTGAACTTTTAAACTCTTTGTGAAAGAATGGCACTAGCATTCCTACATATTTACTATTTCTGCTCAGTAGAACCAACCAAATTATTTTGGGAATGGAGGCAAAAAATCCCACAAGTAGCACTCCCTTTTCTGGCAGCAAAAATGCAACATTAATAAATTAAATACAGTAGGCTGTCCTGATCCATGGGCTCCGGATCTGCGATTTCAAGCCATCATGATCATCATGTCTGATACTTAAAAGGTGGCGACATGAATATGGACGCGCTGAAGCATCTACATCCATGTCACCACCCATTTAATAATATGGGACATAAGCATCTTCATTTTTTTTGTCATTCGCAGTGGCCTTGGAACCAAACCCCCATGGATCCGGAGGGCCCACAGTAACTCATTGTCCTGCCTGCATTTCTGTGACATCCTAGATCAGCTGCCTGAAGGGGTCACATCATTCTACTGGCCCTTAATATATCCACACTCTGATCTTCTGCTATACAGCTAAAAAGACTGAGATGACACCATATTACTCAGGCAAAGGTGAGAAATGCTTGGCTCTCCAGATATGAACTACAACTCCGTTTCACCAATGACCATGCTGGTGGCACCTCAGAGAGGGAAAGTCCAGTACCTCTGGAAGCTAAATATTTAGCAACCTAAGACAGTGCTTCTTAAGCTACCTAATGTGAGGCACTGGCAAATTCTGTCCCCTCCTCATGTGCCAGGAACTGGTATAATATTTTTGCCCATTGGCTACAATTCTTTCTTGCTTTCCTGTGTGCTTCCCAGGGACTAGGAACTGGCACCAGTCCATGGACTGCCACTTTTGAGTAGCACTGGCCTAGACTACAAGCACATGATTACTTTGGGATATTTTTCCCCTCCTCATTCTTGGAGACTTTCAATTTTCTCTACAGACTGAAAAGGGGTAGGACAAATTGAAAACACTGACCTCACTTGGAATGCAGACCACTGACTAAGCACTGAGGCCTTATTCCAACTGCTACTGCCAACTAGAGTAGACTGACTGAATCAAGAGGGTTTATGTAAGTGTTGCCATACCACACAATACTGAGAACCATGCAGCCCCTCCAGATGATGCTAAGAGTTAGGGTTGATGTTAAGTGCAAGTCCTAGCAACCTTAACAGTAAAGAATGCTGGGAGTCTATCAACATTTGGAGAGCTGCATGATTCCCATTTCTACCATGGGAATTCTACCAATTCATAGGTTTAATCTCATTGGGACCAGAAATTGGATTTAGGACTGGGATGGGTATTGTGTGACACTCCAGATGTTGACTGCAAGTCTTAGCTAGTATAGCCAATGCTGGAAGTTACAATTTAGGAACATCTGAAGGGCCACACAACTCCCACACATAGGAGGCCCACGAACCTTGAATGATATGCACACAAGAAATGCACACCACTGGTTCACCAGGTTTAATCACAACTGGGGAATGTGGGGAGATGGCCAGTATGTGACCATAGAATCACAGAATTCTAGAGTTGGAAGCAACCACAAGGGCCATCCAGTCCAACCTCCTGCCATGCCGGAAATCATGATTAATACAACCTAAGTAATAGGGACCAGAATGTGAATATCACTTGTTGTAAACTGCAGTTGGCCCCAGCAGGTGGCGAATCCAAAGAAGGCTGGGGACTGCTTCACTCCACTCTAAAGTTACTTACCGTATACCCTCCAACATTTCACAGATGAAAACTGGATATATATGAGCAGTAAAATTGGGGTGGGGTCAAGAGAGTAAAATGAAGAACACACAAGCTAGGAGAAGCTGCAGTCTTTTGCTTTTGCCTAAGCCTACTGGGAAGGGCAAGACTGAGTGCAAACTACAGTTGTCCCTCCGTATCCACAGATTTAAGTATTCACAGCTTGAAAATATTCTTTTAAAAAAATAATAATCCATAAAGTAAACCGTGATTTTTGCCATCTTCTATAAGGGATAGCATTTTGGTATGCCACTGCATATAATGGGACTTGAGTATTCATGGATTTTTGTATCCATGGGGGGTCCTGGAACCAAACCCCAGCGAATATGAAGGGGTAACTTTACTTTTGTACTTTGAGTTCAGTTTGTAACAAGTGAAGTAAGCTGAGGGCAAAGGAGGAAAGTGGGAGAAGATGGAGAGCAAAACAGGGAACATTTTAAAAGCAAGTGAAAAAGGGGGGTGACAGAGAATGAGTGGGCAGAGGATGAATGGGAGAATGGGCTTGCTTCCACTCTCCCAAAAAGAGCTCCCAGTCAGGTTCTGCTCTCCTTGCTTTTTCTCAGGAGGAACTCAGAGGGAGCAGACCTATAAGGAATTTGGAAATGCAAAGCCAACTTCTAAAGAAGTAAAAACCCCAAGGGCCATCACAGACTTTTGCACACCTGTCTCACTCAAAAGAACCATACTTCTGAGTAAGCATGCAAAGGAGCCCCTTTCTGAGAAACTTGCAGATTCTTTCCCTCTCCCATCGCCTGTTTTTCATCAAATGTCAGGGAAGGGGGGTGGGAGTCTGAGCTTAGCCTGCAAGAACAGCGTTGAGAAAAAGCGCAAGTGCCTCTGAACGTGGACAGAGTGCGCCTTCCCAAAACAGCCCCCCAAAGCTCCGCCTCTGAAAATAGCAGCAGTGCTATAGTAGGCACTTGGTGTTGGCCATCACCCCCTCCATCCTATACCAATAATCCAGTTTGAAGCTGAACTATTTGCCATGACTCCATGTTCCCATGGACTCCTGGGATTTGTAGTTTTGCAAGGCCTTTCACCTTCTCTGTCAAAGAGGGCAGGCGCCTCCCCAAACTACAAATCCCAGGGTTCCACAGGAAGGAGCCATGGCAAATCATTCCCACTCCACAGTTATTTGCCTTGGGTCCTTCCTATGGAATGCTGGGGTTTGTCCTTTTGCAAGGTTTTGCAATGCTGGGGTTTGTCCTTTTGCCTTCTCTGCCAAAGAGGGCAGATGCTTCCCCAAACTACAAATCCCAGGATTCCAAAGGAAGGCGCCATAGCAACTCATCCAGGGTGCATCTACAGGGCACAAGAAATCCAGGTTGAAACAGGATGATTTGCCATGGCGCCTTTCTATGGAATCCTGGGATTTGTAGTTTGGTGAGGCACTAGCCCTCTTTGGCCGAGAAGGCGAAAGACCTTGCAAAAGGACAAACCCCAGCATGCATTCCATAAGGAGCCAGGGCAAATCATAGAAATCATCCCGCTCCAAACTGGATTATTTGTGGAGTGTGGCTGCTCCCTCTATTTCCAACAGAATTTAGTTGTGTAGTGTGGATGCACTCTTATTATTATTATTATTTAGAAGAACTTACAAAAACACGGAAAGGAGGCCTTGGGTTGCAATTAGCTTTGTGTGCGGATCCTGCCAGTGAATTCAGGGAAGAGGTTTACTCGTGCGTAAAACGTGCACCGTTTGGGGAAACCGCAGTACCCACCCCGGTCTTTCTTCCTTCCCTCCCTCCCCAGTCCTGCCTTTGATTCATACCCGCCTCTTTTGCAGAAGCGCACACCTACCCCGCTTGCCATCGGGCCACGCTGGTCGCCGGCCTTCGCCCGCAGGAGCCCGCAAGCCGGCCTTCCTCCTCCGCTACCCAGGCGAAGCTGCACCGCCCCGGGACCCGCCTCCAAAAGAGGGGCTGGCCGAGGGGAAGAGGCGGCGCGGAGAGGCTGGGAGTGGGTGGGAAGGAAAGGCATTTTGCTACAAGCCCGGGTTGGCCCAGGACATTTTGCTGCTTGGAGGGAAACATTAGAGCAGGGACCCCCCCCGTTAAATATTTTAATTATTATTTTTATTATTATTATTATGATTATGTATTTTTTATTAATCTTTTCTTGATTTTTTTTCTTTTCCAAATAGGTACAATTGTAATGTGTAAATGTAGATTAAGAGGGGCGCTCCAAAAAAGCGATACAAGGACTCCCTGAAACAACATCTCAGGCTTGGGCAAATGGATCACCAAGCATGGTCCGCCCTGGCCTCACATTGGGAGGCATGGAGACGCACAATCCACAATGCTGCAGCCTTATTTGAGAACTCACGCCGAGCAAGTCTTGAAGAGAAACAGCAATGCAGAAAGAATCACAACCTGGAAACATCACCCAAGGAGACCTGTGCTTTCTGCAACCGGACTTGTTTGTCTCAGATTGGCTTTTTTAGTCATCAGCGCACTTGCAGAAAGCGTGGGATGAGTCCTTCCTAAATCTTCATTTGTGAAGAAAAGCCAAGAGATAGTGTGTTTAGATTGAGAGGAAAAATGTATTAGTCTTAGGATAGATAGTTTTATTTTTGTATTAGTAAGAAAAGAGGAAAACAATTATTATTATTTTTCCGTTATTGTTACGGCCTTTTGCGGTCGGGTGTATTTTTCAGTAGAATGGTCCTATTCCAATAAAAAATTCCTAAACTTCCCTTTAAATACCAAAACTAATAATGCGTATGTGTGAAATCAAACCAGGTCAAGTGAGCTCTGTACAGTAGGACCCCGTATCCGCTGGGGATTGATTCTGGGGGCCCCGTGGATACCAAAAACCATGGATAATAGCGAACGCCATGGAAAATAATGGGACTTCTGGTTTAAAATACCATAGAGTTGCCTTGGGGGACCTAGAAAATGGCTAGAGAGGATGCATTTTCTAGGAATATTCTATGATAGGTGTGCGGTTTTCTGTCCCAGTGATTAATTGAATGTTTTCATCAGCGCTGTATACGTACAATCCTAAATATACACTGGACTGACTATGTGATGAATGTTGCTATCCTTGAGCAAGCAGGGACCGCCAGCATTGAGGCCATGATATTGAGAACGCAGCTGCGCTGGGCAGGGCACGTTTCTAGGATGGAGGACCATCACCTCCCAAAAATAGTACTCTACAGTGAACTCGCTATGGGTCAGCGTAAGACTATCCACAATGCTGCAGCTTTATTTGAAAACTCATGCCGAACAAGTCTTGAAGAGAAACAACAACGCAGAAAGAATCACAACCCGGAAACATCACCCAAGGAGACCCTCTGCTGTGCTTTCTGCAACGTCAGCGCAACCTTCCTGAATCTTCGTTTGCGAAGAAAAGCCAGAGAGAGAGGATAATTGAATCAGTGGATAATGAATCGGTGGATACGGGAATCCTCCTGTATAAGAAAAGAACAAGACTTTGAATTTTCTAGAAGCCAGGAAGCTGCTGTAGACCTTGTCTGTTGTAGGCAGGGCTGCAGTAGGATCAACTGAATGGAAATACACCACTGGAGAGTCCCAAATGAGCAAGTACTTAACAAGGGAAAAAAATTATAATGTAGTGCAGTGGCTCTTAACCTTTTCTTTACCAGGGACCTCCTTTGTATTGCTGTGGGCCTCCAAGACATAACTCAAGATTTAAAACCCTAACAACAATAACAACAATAATAACAGCAGCAGCAGCAACAATAATACAAGTGCACCATCCATTACACCTTCCCTAAGAGGCACTGGAGAGGGAACGAAGACTTTTCTTCTGCTTCTTCCTGCAAGTTTGTAGCTGGAGCGGATTGAATGGCAATGTGGAGGCTAAGCCAGCAAGCCTTTGCCTTGGCTTCTGTCCCGTGTCTGTTCCACTATAGAGAGGAGGTGTGCCAAGTAGCCTTCAAGCCTTTGCAGACCCTTTGTGAGGACACTGCAGCCCCTTGGAGGTCCCCAGACCACAGGTTAATAACCAGTGCATTAGAGGACACGTCTCCTGCACAGAAAAAAAGTGCATAGAATAAGGTTGCCATATTCCAGCCCTTCAAATCTGGACATTTAATTTGCGTATTATGAAAATCATTCATTATGCATACTTATTTGTATTTGTATTATTCATTCTGCCTACTAATTTGTATCTAAATATGTAAATTTAGATATGTAAATTATGTATGTATCTAAATTTGTATCTAAATTATGCAACTGCAACTCATTAATTGTTGCAATTAGAAAGACCCAAGTTCAAGTCTCTGCTTAGTCACCGAATTTACCATGTGAGCGAAGGCCATCACTGTCATTCGACAAGTCTACAGGGTTGTTGGGAGGATAAATATCAAAACAGGAAGTGACTATGCACGTTCCTGGTGTAAGTGGTGGTGGTAATAATAATCTCTCTCTCTCTCTCTCTCTCTCTCTCTCTCTCTCTCTCTGGCTTTTCTTCGCAAACGAAGATTCAGGAAGGATTCAGCCCACGCGTTCTGCAAGCGCGCTGATGACTAAAAAGGCCAATCCGAGATAAACAAGTCCAGTTGCAGAAAGCACAGCAGAAGGTATAATAATAATAATAATAATAATAATAATAATAATAATAGCTTTTGTCATGCACAGGCAAATTTAATGCTACTGTATTCTCATCAAATTACTATATTTTTGTCATCTGTTTTTTAAGGTACAGATCCATGAAAATATCAAAGGAAGCAGCTGAGAGTGACTATCACTTGATTAATGGGGAAAATGCAGAGGAAAGTCAGGACAAACCTACAGCCCACACTTCCTTCTATCGTACTTTGCCTTAACCTTGCTTGTTGCACCTCTCACCCTTTCTTTCTTCACCTCCTGCCTTCACAATGCCTCCTTTTCTTACTCTGCAGCTGCTCATCTCTCCCTTCCTGGCCTCATCTTGCACGTTTGCCATGCTTCATGTGCATTTCTTCCTGCATTCTGCCACTTGCACCTCCCACTCAATCTTCCTTCATCTCACCTTGTGCCACCACTCTTCCCTCTCTTGCACCTTCATTCATCTTAAGGCTCTTGCTCCTTGCATCCTGCCACTGCATTTCTCACTCTCCTTTTCCTCCTTTTCTCTCCCTTGCCTTACCTTACAACTTCACCATGCCTCCCTTCCTTGCTTCTTTCACTTCATCAGGTGTAGGTCTCCCCTCCCTTCTCTCCTTCCCCTCCCTTTCCCCTCACATTATATCATCACTTTCTTGCACCCACCTGTTGCACCTCCTCCTTCTCGCAAGCTGCCTTCACCTTGCTCCTTGCTTTGCCTCCTTCCCTTGCAGTCATAGCAGCACCTCCCTCCCTCTCTTCCCTCCCAACTTGCTTCATTTCTTGCTGCTGTGGTGCCTGCCCACCCTCTAAAGAAGCAGTGTCTGTACAAGCCTGCCAGTGCTGCTTTAAACAAAAGGCAGATAAGGAGACAGGTGAAAGCATTAGTGCCATTATGCAGCAAGACACAGATGGAGATAAAACAAGGTGTGGTGAGGTGGTAGGAGAGGCAAGTTGGGGGAAAAGAAGGTGGCAATAATAGGAACGGCTCCCACAGTGGAAGAAGCTTAACTTGTTGTTGTGCGCCTTTCACTTATAAAATGGAACTTGGTTGCCTCCCAGACATCTAACAAAATGCATAATATTACTATATCAAGCTAGTAATAAAAGCAGCTTCATGAAACCTTAAATATTAATCACTATTGCATTTTACACCCTCCCCCACTTTTTTTTTTTAGTATCCTACCACCTTTATTTTCATGGCTCCATCACTTTCTGTGCAGTCTTTTCAAGGAGCTCTGCAAAAGAGACTTCAGCTAGACTGGTGCTACTCAAACAAGCTGATGTTGGGGACAAGCATCCCCGCCTAATGTGCCAGGGACTAGTACCATATTTGTGCTATATTATTACTGGAGTGTTTTTCTTTCCTGGAAATATTGCTTACATACCCTCCAACAGCTCACAAATGAATATAGTTGGACTCAGAGTGATTAAATACACAGTTAATACCCCTTAGCTTTATTTATTTATTTATTTATATATATATATATATATATATATATATAAATAAATAAATAAAATTCCTGGGAAAGATGAAGGTGCTAGAATCCATTGATACAGATCAACATTGCTACTTATTTTTAGACATTCCTTAGGAATGAGGCTATGAGGACAGTCAAAAGGAGTGCCTGCATGCCCCCACTACCTGCGTGGTGCTAGATAATCCCCCTTTTGATTTTCCCAAGGGTTTTTTTTTTTAATACAAATTTTGTGCATGCATATGAGTAGCCATTCAGCAGAATTGCTCTCATTAACCAGTTCCCCTCAATGGCAACATTTTCTTTAAGAGAAAAAGGGAGACACATCTCAAGATGCTAAACAGATTTTTATTTGCTAAAAACCCTTTCCCCTAATAACAATTCTACTAAAACTCAATATACATTTTTGAACAGGGAAATGGTGGTGGTGGTAGTGATGAGGATATCCTAATGACAATGATAATCTTACCCTTCCAACTCTGAACATCAACAACAGAGCATCCATACAATAGAGAGCAACAGAGCAATCCTCCCTGTGCAGGTCTATTCAGAAGGTAACTCTACTGAATTTAATGCAACATGCAAATATAAAATACTGATAATCCAACCAGTCATAGCTTCAGTTTTTTCTTCGGAGGAGAAGAAAGAGATGCAAGACACATATAAGGAGGAAGAAAGGTGTTCCTATGAAAAGTGTTCCCATGAAATCAGAAAGAAAGAGCGGGCAGAGAAGATAAACCTAGCTAGAGAATGAGAAAGGAGTTGGGGTGGGGGATGGATCAAGAAAGGATGTGTAGGAAGGGACTACCATCCTTAGCCCCACTTGGGGAATTTGAGGACAAGGACGATGGAGCTCAAAATGGTGGTGCTGAAAGAGGTGAGGACGGAGTCCAACTTCCTTAGCTTCCTTTTGGTAGGAATGTCACTACCTGATCACCTGTTGTTCCTCTTTGTGTTGCTGGCTTCAAGACTGTTGCAATCAAGGGGATGACCACTTGCCCTTCTTGTGCCTCAGCCCAGGGATGTGTGGAGAGGAAGAGAAAGGGAAAGAAGATCAGGCTAGCAGCAGGCCCTGGGGAAGCACTCAAATCAGTCTTTCTTTTTTGAAAGCAGCTTCATTTTGAAAAACCAGGGAAAGGGAAAACAAGAGAAAGATCCAACTTGTGCAAATGGGTTCCCAATTCTCCCAAGTCCTGCTAGGCAGCACCCCACATTCATATAAATAATAAAAAAGAAATATCTCTCATTAACCAGATAATTTCCATTGGTTAGGATCAGATCTAAAATAGCTGTTCCACTTGTTGCGTCTTCCACCTTCTGGACTATTAAATTGTCTGCAAGGCAAGTGAGGAATTTGTTGGACCTTAAATTTTTGTCAGAGCTGGACTTCCAACAAATATCAGGATAGTTAAAACCCCCCATTATTACTACATCTCTCCTGTCTGAATGTGTGGTCATCTCTTCTAGGAAGGCATCATCCAAGTCCTCAGTTTGGCATGGAGGCCTTGGCTCCATGGCTGATGGGTAAGGCAAGAGTGTGCTATATCTTCGTCAGAAAAGACTGCACCTGTTGGATTTCTGCATATTGTCAAACATACAAGGGGGTTTCAAAAGGCTGATGATGGGTGACTGAATAACTGAAATCTTAATAGGCCTGGGTTAGAAATAAAAGGAATTCAGACACAGAGAATCAAAAAGCAAATGTGTGTTACCTCTGGATTTGAGAAACATCTTAAGAAATTAAAAACAGAAATTAACATTCGTTCAAAATATCATTTTACTTATTTCTCTAATAAATCATATTTTCATGTTATAGGAATGATAACATCAAATTATTCTGTTTTCTCTTAGGATGAAGGGCATGAGACTATTAAAAATATAGCAGGAAAAAAGGTGAACATTAGATGGCACTATAATATCTAAGATTATAGTTTATCACCACAGGGCTGTGGATTTCAAGCTTCTTACTACTGCTTCTAGACAAGGATTACTTCAGTGAAATAGCGTATCTGATAAGTGCAATGTCACTGATATGTTGGAGGGTCAGTTGCAATTCTGCTTTTATATCATAGGAGGCAAATTTATTATTGCAAGGGGACACTGATCTGGAACCACTCTTAAAGTAGCACACAACTGAAAAGTAGTGGGTGAATCTTTTTTGTGGTATAATACCAAAAGTGCACATTTTAGGGAGGTATATTGTATGCACCATGTGGAGCATTGTCAATATCTAAATTGACTTTTATTTTCCTGGGCAAGTACCTGTCCAGTTGCCCTGAATGTGCCCAATGTCCTTGAATGCAACCAAGGGGTAGAGTTTGAAAAAGTTACTTTGGGAGATTAGAACTCCCCAAAACCCCAACCAGAATTTGCTGGGGGAATCTGTGAACTGCATTCCCAAAGTAAATTTTGTCAGCCGTTTTGGAAGCTCCCCAGAAGGCACTTTGTTCTGGCCCCTTTCAAACCTGGAGCCAGCCCTATGTGAAAATTTGCCTTCAGAGCTTCAGGTCTGTTAGAATCATAGAATCATAGAGTTGGAAGAGACCACAAGGGCCATTCAGTCCAACCCCCTGCCATGAAGGAATAAACAATCAAAGCATTCCCAACAGATGGCCATCTACCCTCCAAACCTCCCTCCAAACCTTAAAAACCTCCAAAGAAGGAAACTCCACCACACTCTGAGGCAGTGCGTTCCACTGTGAAACAGGTTGTACTGTCAGGAAGTTGTAACACCTTACCTTTTTATCCTTCATACATAAGATTGAAAGCTTCTTTGATTTATTGAAAAGGACAGCAATGCATCCAGACTAAATTTCCCTGCTATGTAATCTGACACTGGCTTTGGCCCATTGTCTATGCTCTTCCACCCAGTCAGAATGAAGATAGATTCCAGCCACATAGAATAAAGATTCCTATTTCTTCTATCAGGAGTAGGAAACTTTGACAGGGCAGGTGGGGGTGGGGGCGTCAACTTATTCTCAGAATGTGCCAAGAATGTTAAATGCTAAAACAACAGAAAAAAGAAAATGACTAGGCTGCTGCTCCCAGTTTTGTCTTTGAAGGATTTTTCAAAATGGTGTATCAATGAATAGCCTCAGCTACATCTGATGCAAAAAACTGCCCTGGGGCATAGCCTCCAACTGTTCTGATTCGGCAGGGACTGTCCCGATTAATCCTCTGTCATCCTAGTTTTTCACCTGCTTTTAAAATGTTTGCCTACTTTTTCACTTGCTTTCATCCTCTTTGACCTCTGCTTACTTCAATTGCTGAGTTCAAAATGCAAAAGTAGTTTGCACTCCATTAACTCGGCAGAGGGGAGAGGAGAGGGCAGAATTTTACCCTTCCCAGTAGGCTCAGGCAAAAGGAAACTTCTGCAGCCTCTCCTAGCTTGTCTGTTTCTCCTCATTAAAATGTGTTCATACTGTTACCCGAAGAGGTGGGGGGTGCACTCATAGTCTATTATTAGCTGGGGGAATTATTATTAGCTCAAATGGAATGCTGTGAGAGCTGGGTAACTTCAGGACCTTTTCACCTGTGCTTTCTGCAACTGGACTTGTTTATCTCGGATTGGCCTTTTTAGTCATCAGCGCGCTTGCAGAAAGCGCGGGATGAGTCCTTCCTGAATCTTCGTTTGCGAAGAAAAGCCAGAGAGAGACACCAGTACTAACAGCAGGTTAAAGTGAAATAAAATGTGTTTTGTTTTTAAATAATGCAAAAAGAATTCACACATGCAACACACACTCACAAGGGCCACACAAGGCTATCGAAGAGTCTAAGGCAGAAAGATTGGATAGAGGAATAGATTTGAGAAATAGGGTGATAGTGACCAGTCTTGAAGAGGAGTGAAGTACTCAGACAGAAGTGTGAGTATGGCACTGGAAGTTCTGGGGGCACGCCAAGAAAGAGAGTGGCCAGGTTCATCCACAGTGACACACTTTGCTATTGTCTAGGCTGGGATATTTATAACCCATTTCGTTCCTTGAAGGTGTGTTTTGGCTACAACAATGGCTAAATGATTCTCTCACGGGAGGAACAAAGGAGAGTGAGACTCCACTGATTGTCTTAAAGAGTTGGGAGATAGGAATTGATGGGTTTATGGCAACCTCACATTGCAGGATAGGATGGAGGTCTGAGGGATATTTCCTGGAGATTTGGGTTGTGGTGCCCATTGAGGTGCCAAGAAGGGATTAACACATGCCTCCTTAATGGCTTTGTTTACTAGGAGTTTTGGCATAATCCTAGGTTGGGCTGGTTTGCTAACACTATTTCTAAGACACCTTCTTGGGTCCTTGTGACCTCCATCTGACCTCTTTTTGGATCACCCCGGTCTACTATACCCCTTCGAAGTATCCAATATTTCCAATTATGAGATATTACAGGGAGGGGGTTAGTAGGGCATGGTGACCATACACAAAGTAGATAAAAGACTGGTTTGTTTTTCATGCTTTCTCATTTAAACATTGCATATCTCCAGCCCCCATCTCCTCCCCAGATTTTATTCTGTTTCCTAATTTGCACCACTGATTTTTAAATTCTAGAACCTAGAAAGAGTTCAAACCAGTGTTCATTTATTTCTCAACAATGGAACAATCTGTTCCATTTAACTTCTACAAATCTTCTAAATTGGAGAGGATTCAATAAAAATAAATCAGATACCTCTTTTTTGGCCTCCTGAGGTTGCTTGAGAATCTTCTCATCCAGATTTTGGCAACATTAAAACAATGTAAGTGAAATGAGATAAACCAATATTATTTTGTATTAATTGCCTTACGTTACATAAAGACCACAAAACAAATGAGCAGATGAAATGCATGAATGATTTTCTAATGTAATTTATAGGTTGACAGCAGATAGGATTTAGGTTGCCCCCATTTTCCATTTATTTTTTATTAAATCCAATGTTGCTTCCAGATGAGACATTTGCGAAATTGCCCTGTCTCATTGATACAATTTTATGGGATCTTTATCTTTGCTTTTACCTTCCTCTGAGGTTGTGACTTGCCCAAGGTCACTCAGTGGATTTTCATGGCCGAGCAGGGTGGTCTCCAAAGTCCTAGGTCTCCAAAGTCCTAGGTCTTTTACCCTGGTCTCCAAGTCCTAGGACTTTTTGGCCTGTGACTATGCCTGATTTTCAAAAGCTTAAACACTTCCAAAGGAGGGCGGCGGTCACCAAAGAGAGAACACAGATTTGCATCCATATTTTTTTAATGTGAATTTAGATCTGAATTCAACTTTGGAAATAGTTGATCTTGGAAATGTAAGTTCCCAGAATCCTGCAGTTCAGATGACATTGTCTTCTAGTTGTAACCCTCTAATGGTCTCCTGGCATTTCTTATCACAGAAAAACCATGAAGGTATGACTGAATTGCTGTACAATGTCTTATTTTTTCTTTTCTCTTTAGGACTGGTGGCAGGAGGAGCCACTCACCTCGAAGCACCCTGCATTATGCAGCATTTCTATTGTGTGGGGGGACTGCCAAAACATCATCAATCCACTATTAACTATATTACAAAATACATAGCAACCAGATGGTGTCCAGATGTAATCAACTTGCAAACATCTGATACCATTTTGCCATGAAAATAACTCTTAATGCCCACCCACATAGTTTCATAAATTTATTGGATACGCAGGGCCTGTTGCAGGCTTGTGCATTTTTCTTTATTGAGCATAGGGTCAGGAATGAAGGTAGCATCAGTTATTGTTGCCATCCCAACATTGTCAAAGGTAGTCATGCTTCAGTTAAAAATGGACTTCACCCAAATCCACACTAAACAAATAATCCAGTTTGAAAGTGGTTTATTTGCCATGGCTCCTTCCTATGAATCCTGGGATTTTTAGTTTGGTGAGGCACCAGCAGTCTTTGGCAGAGAAGGCTAAAAAAGACCTTGTAAAACTCCAAATACCAGGATTCCACTGCAAGGAGCCATGGCAAATAATCCAAACTGGTTATTTCTATAGTGTGGATATCTTACATAGGTCCCAGGATAACTTGGTCATGTCCTGGGGGCTCAGAAATGACTGCTGGGCTGGAACCCGCTGCTCATGTTGGAGGAAACGAATTGCTGCCACCCTGTGATGTCCTACCTGGAGAAGAAGGTGGGATGTGTGTGTGTGTGTGTGTGTGTGTATGTGTGCATGTGTGAAGTGGATGCTGAGATGCTCTTTGCTGGGTGCCCTGGCTTGGAACATTGCCTTTCTTATCTTGTTGAACTGCAATTTCCATGACACCCTGTACACAGTAGGTGTGAAGGATTGTATTCTCTAGGGACAGCCATCACTTCTCTAATCTGAGTTCCCATCTAACATTACCACACTGAGTTTTCCTCTTCTGTACTATTAGCTAGGTTTTCTATCTTAATTTCCAGTCAGGAAGACAGGCTCTGTGTATGTGCATGTGTTTCAGTGAGAACTTGTGACCAAGGATGTTATCAGAAGCGGCAAAAACGGCAGCAAAAGATCACAATGAGAACAGGAAGGGGCAAGATTATCAGACAACGACATCCTCCAGTGTTCCAGGTGTGTAGCACAGCCATGAGTAAGGTGTCCATTTTTATTAGCAGCTTGTCCCCATCAATAAAAAAGGGAAGCCTCATCTGCGGCAGTGCTACGCCCCCAGAACAGCAGAAGGACATTGGCATCTGGTAAGGTCACCCTTTCTGTTCTTGTAGCGATCATGTCACATGATTGGGAATGTGATTTTTTGGCACATTCCCCCGCATCTGGTAATCTCCCAATGCATGGTTGGTGCATAATGGTTAATGACAACACCAGAGCCCACCCCCATGGCATCACTAGCATCTGTCCTTAGGTCACAGGGGTTGGCTTTGAAATCTCAGGTCCTGAGATGATCCTGACTTGACAACCCTATGTGATATGCTGTCAAGCATTTCTTTATAACAAGTGATGCTAAAAGACATTAATTTAAAAAATTAAAGGTAAAGAATTGGCCAACTTTTCACTGGAGGTAGTTGGTCTTTCATTAACTTCACAGTATTGATTCTGCATATATTATGTGGATGCTCACTGTGTTTGGATCTCTCTCCTTATCTGTACATCTTTTGCAATGTAAGTTCATGTGAACAATACAGTTATGGAAAGTGGCTTTCATACTGCAAAAGCATTACATAATTATTATTAAACAATGAGTTGTTCCATGGCAGCTGTGTTGACCATGAAGAAAAAATGAGCAAAATCCCAACAACATCATGCTGATACCTTTATTTAAACAACTAAAGCTGTAAAAGACATAATGCAAGCGTTCAAAGCTTTACAGGCTTCGTCATCAGGCTGAGATGTTAAAACACACATATGGAAGAAGAACTGAGAGGTTTGTTTTCAGAGTATTCTACAGTGAACTCGCCACAGGTCAGTGTAAGAGGGGCGCTCCAAAAAAACGATACAAGGACTCCCTGAAACAACATTTCAGGCTCAGCCAAATTGATCACCAACAATGGTCCGCCCTGGCCTCACATCGGGAGGCATGGAGATGCACTATCCACAATGCTGCAGCCTTATTTGAGAACTCACACCGAACAAGTCTTGAAGAGAAACGACAACACAGAAAGAACCACAACCCAGAAACATCACCCAAGGAGATCTTCTGTTGTGCTTTCTGCAACCGGACTTGTTTATCTCGTATTGGCCTTTTTAGTCATCAGCGCACTTGCAGAAAGCGCAGGATGAGTCCTTCCTGAATCTTTGTTTGCGAAGAAAAGCCAGAGAGAGAGAGAGTTTACAGAAGGTGAAACAAGAATTTATAGTTTAATTTATGGAAAGTAATGTTTGATGTAAGTGCTATTTGTGAAGCTGGATAAGGATATATTGTTTATATATTGTTTTTTCTCTCTGTTATAACCTGTATGTATATTTGTATCTATGTATACTTATATCTATAATAGTTATAATAGTTATATAAGTTTGATTAGAGTAATAAGTTTAAAAGGTAGTAAAATATCTCTAAGTTGATATTATATAAAGGAAGCTTTAAGATTAAGGTGCACTCTGAGAGAAACAGGACGTTCTATCTTTTTTCTTCAGGGCGGGGTTATGTTTGCTCTGTTTTTGTAACTAATGTAATTATTTTTGTGTGTGTTTAACTTTTCTCTATACTGTTCCTTTTTTTCTTTCCTTTTCTTGTGTTTTTTTAAATATTGGTTTTAGAATTTATTTATTTATTTTTATTTGTTATGTGTTAAAGAATTTCAATAAAAACTATTTTTAAAAAATAAACTGTAGTTTAAGATGGTCTTAACGGAGAGTTGATGCCAATATGAGTGGCAGCCCTACCCTGTTTTTTTTCCCAAGAGGACATGAAACAAGTACCGTAAGTAGAATAGCACGATTTTTTTTCTCCATTAGTAGTTCAAAGAATTACTTCATTCAAGATCTGGTTCTGTCTCTTTCTTTCTAAGGCCAAAATCTCATTCATATGTAGAGTATAGCCTTTCTCTTAAGAAGCCTCTGTACTGTAAGGCCTGGAGATAATTTTATGTACAGTATTGTGCTAGATCTGTTACAATTGGTGTCCTGAGAACAACTTTGTGTGTGTTTATGCACCTTCAAGTTGCCTGTCAACTTATCACAACCCCATGAATTTCATAGGGATTTCTTAGGTAAGCAATCTAACAGTTAAAATTAGCATTTTAAAAATGCTTGTTTTTCAAAAATAGAAGTGGACTTTTCAGACATTTCTGAGGCCCCTCCCTGTTTTAGCATTTTTGGCAGTTCATGAAGCTCCCAGAGGGTGCTGGCACAGAAAATTGGCCCTCAAACCCACCCAAGTTGTCCACTTCTTTTCTAGTTCCGTTGCGCATAACTGAACGTTGATCAGCATGCACTGATTTTCCAGTTAAGACTGTGTTTAACAAGCTTTTTGTTCCCCTTCTAAATTTACTCTGTCTTCTAGGACCACATAAACCTCTACCAACACACTTGGTATGGGGATCCTTATATACTCTGGCATGCCTTTTGTTTCAGCTGTTGAGAATATCTGAATCCGAGCAAAGGAATATTAAATATTCACTGAGCAGAACTGCTATTCCTCACCCTTACTGCTGGTCATTATACCTCAGGCTATAGCCTGACAATAGGCGATGCCTGACTGCTTTAGGTAGTGACTTAAACAGGGTTGGGCTGGCCCTACCATTATGTAAAGTGAGGAAATTGCCTCAGGCAGAGGATTTGGGGCAGAAAATGGTTATGGACTTTATCAGAAAATCCAGACAAAATGTTCTTTTGCCAGCATATTTAGATACATTTTTCTGCCGGCAAAAGAACCCTTCCTACCAGACCTTACCTTTGTTGCATCAAAAGGCAGCTCCAGCATTGATGGAGAGCAAATGGAGCTCTGTTCACTTCCTAGTTCGAGATCTCACCTACTCTCACGAGAAGACGCAGACACAGTAAATTAAAAAAAGAAAAGAAAGAAACACACAAAGTGTAGACACAAGCACAGAAACACACTTAAAAATTACAAGTAAACCAGGGAGGTTCATAAAAAGAGCACCCTCTACCTGGCTGTCATGATCGTACCCATACATGTTCTGTCATTGACGATTAAATTACGAGGAAAAAAAAAAACAGTATGAGGTTTCAAATGCTGGCAATGCTGGCAAAAAAGCACCAGGGGAGATCTATTGATGGCTTGGCCAGTCAATAAAAAGCAACAGGTTCTTGACAAGATGTGATTGTGTAAATATGTAAAAGGATGACATCACATTCATTTGGTTTTGTTATGATGCTATATTTGCTGTATCTGATAAAGTCCTATATCATCGTTGTAATCGTCTTTTTTAAACTGGTTTCCTGCCTCATGTGAAAGTAACTTGGCTGGCTTTGGATACTATGTAGCTTGATATGGGGAAGGGGGACTGGTGCCATTTGTGTTCTGCCTCAGGCAGCAGGATGTCTCCGGTGGGTCCAGTCCCAAAGGACAGGATCTGAACAGTTCCTTCCTTCAACTATTGCTTGCTGTGTTCCATGTGTTTCATCTCTTGTTAATTTTCTAGAGTCTTTGTCTCTTGTGAATTCATCTCTTGTGAATCTCCTGTTGCCTGCTTCAGGGAACTGCATATAGAGAAAACCTAGGACATAATGAAGTTACAAGGATACTGATGTTTTTTTTTTTAAATGTAAACCACATTTAGCAGGACCATGTTTGATTTTTAAATGGACACATGTTAAAACTTCCTTTTTCAAAATAGCTCTCCACAATTCTGCTTTGTGGGAACATTTCCCCTTCTTCCCAAGTAGCACTCCAGAAAGAAAAATCACACAAAATCCTTGGTTCCAGAATTAGCAAGTCCTGGAATGCTAATGGATAGCACTTTCTCTGTAGCTGCACCCTGAATGTTGGAACTGCCGCTTCCATGATGACTGACACAAAGGTATTTTTGAAAGCCTAATGCTAGGGTGGTTTGGGGCAGAGGGCCAGATTCCTATCCACCTCCAGATGACATTAAGTGTGTGTCCCTGATGTCTCCAGGTCACTTTTCAGGACTACAGCTCCCAGAATCCTTGAGAAAATGTAGTTTTGGGAGTTGGCTGAGAAGCATTCTGAGTGTACCTGGCTTCTCTCACCCTTTGTCTTTACCATGAGGAGGACAGAAGGAAGGAGTGAAATGAATAAGCTGAGGTGATGGCCTTTGAAGCGGGATCAGGAGGGGGGAGGCTTTTTAGGCAAAGTAGCCCAATGAAAATTGTGTTCCCCACTGCATGCAAATAATCCTAGGGCAAATATGAAGTCAGTCTACCAACATGGAGAGTTAGCAGCAGCTGTAATTCCAGTTACGGCACTGCTTTTTACATGTTTTATGGACACGTTTCTTCTGTAGTCCTCCCACCCTAAAATCTAATTTAGGCAACTCTTTTCAAACATCTGCAATGTTTGCAAATATATCACCAAGGAAAATGAGAAGATAGGGTTTCTTTGACTCGGCGTTGGGTTTCTGGATATATCATGGTCAAATGTGTGTACAAGTTCAGATAATATTATAAGGTTAGGATCAAGTGCTAGAATAAAAATAATAGCATTCTGCTTTGTTGAACACCAATATTTGTTGTCAAGGGTAGCTTATCACATGTCAACATATCTCTGAATGAGCCATCTGCTCTAAAAATAATGAATGCTTGTTGATTTTTCAGCATTTTAATTTGAAGCTAGATTTCTCACTATACACACAGGGACATAATATTAATTTTTAACAAGGAATATTTTGCAAACTAAGAAGGAATTCTAATCTGACAGAACTGTGAGACTGAAGAGGTTGGAATATGTTTATTGAGCAATTAATTTCAAAGGAATTTTCCATTATCACTAAGTTCATATAACTTAACATTTTGATTGAGATTCTGTGCAGGGTAACATCTCATTGTCATAATCAGACTTCCATTTAATATTCTTATCTCCCCTTTTCCTTTGCCTCCTTTAGCAGCTAATCACTGAAACATAATCTTTTTATTCCGTCTAGAGTATTACTGCTGATAAAGGGTTCATTGCAGCCTTATCATTGTTTAAACTAGCCTTGTTTTCATTGTTCATTATTCTTTGTAAGGTTTTGTTTATGACCTTGGAATCAAAGCTTTTATGTGGAATTTAATGATTGGCTTGAATAGGTTTCCATAGTATGTTCAATACTGGACTTGTCCTTTCAATTTGATGGCTTATGCCATGTTTATGGACTTCCTGGAGGTATCTAACTGGCTGTGGTTGGAAACAGGATATCACCAGAAAGATTGCAAATGAATTCTCACTTTTACGTGGCTGGCAGCTCCAGTGCTCTGTGTTTTAGTGTGAACTTTAAAGTTGCTGTCCAAGATGCTAAACCTCATCTTCAAAATAGGTCTGGCATTTTGGACAGCTCTTTTAAAGTTCAGATTAAACCTGGAGTAGATGTTTCACACCACTGATATGAAAGTCACCTGTCCCCCAATTCAGTGGCTCAACCTTTTCTTTGCCAGGGACCCCCTTTAAATATTTCTGTTGCCATAGACCCCCAAGACTTAACTCAAGATTTAAAACAACAACAACCATAATACACCATCCATTAAACCTTCCCTCAGAGGCACTGGAGGGGGAGGGAAGACTTTTCTCCTGCCTCTTCCTGCAAGTTTGTGGCTGGAGCAGATTGAATGGCAATATGCAGGCCAAGCCAGCCAGCCTTTGCCTTGGTTCCTGTCCTGTGGCCACTCCAATGTGAGGAGGAGGTGGCTGAGCAGCCTTCAAGCCTTTGCGGACCCCCTGTGAGGACACTGTGGGCCCTGGTGGTCCATTGGCCCTAGGTTAAGAACAACTGCCCCAACTGAGTAAGACCGCAGCCTATGGGCATTTACTAGTGAGCAAGCCATAATGAACATAGTGAGACTTACTTCTGAATAAACATGCATTGAGTCTCTCTCTCTATAAAACGCTTGGGTATGTTTCTGATCCTAGTGTGCTGATTGGCCGCTTAGGAAACATACCCAATCTAACTCCTCCCTCCTCTCACTCCCTCAGCCAGTCACCACCCACATGCACATTCCCTCTCCACCTCACAGTCCACTTCTGCCACTCAATCTGTACCTACACCCCAGCCTCACAAATGGCCCTCCCTCCTCTCACTCCCTCAGCCACTCACCAGTCACGGGAAACTATATGTTGCTTTCCCAAGAGTACAATCATTTAATCATTAATATACAACCTTTCAAATCTACTATAATGGTGTTATGTTATGCTGGGTACAGCTAGTTGTACTGTAAGGGTCTTGCATGCAGTGGCAGAGGTTCCTGTCAGCAGTGGTGCATAACCTGTATACTCTCTGAGTGGAGATAGGGTTTAGAACTTAGGATAGCTTGCTTAAAGTTTACATTCAAACACAGAGCAAGTTCACCGGTCCACTGGCAGCAAAGCCACTAGCATCTTCTGGTTCTTAGCTTCTGAGTTTTGTAAAAGGGCACCTAAACCACATACAGTATATGTATTTCTTAGCAATTGTGAAACTCAGCATCATTAAGTGATGGCCACTGATTCCCATGCCACTGTATTGTTTTTAGAGCTCTCTAATCTGCAATGACCAGATCTTTCACTGCAAAAAGCATCTGTAGCCTGGCAACATTTTTATGAGTTCCAGTAAATCCAAACAAATGTGAGCTGCGAAACTTGCATTTTGACATTTATTGCCTATCATAAAGTCGGTTTTAAAAAAAACTTGTTTATGATTTCTCATAGGAATTTCCTTCTTTTATGACAGCTTTACATCTAATTTAATGACCACTTTGAGGGAAAACATATTCAGATTTGCAATAAATTTCTTTGGCTACTGCAATCATCTTCCAAAGTGATAGTGCCCTAGGTACTGATATGTTTCATGTCTGTTGATAGACCTGCTGATTACCTAGCTTCAGCCTTCCCACCATTGTTTCATGTATTGTTGTTGTGTGCCTTCAAGTTGTTTCTGACTTATGGTGACCCTAAGACCCTATCATGGGGTTTTCTTGGCAAGATTTATTCAGAGGGGTTTGCCTTTGCCTTCCTGTGAGGCTGAGAGAGTGTTGACTTAGCCAAGGTCACCAAGTGGGCTTCCATGGTCGAGTAGAGATTCAAACCCTGGTCTCTAGAGTTGTAGTCCAATGCATAATCTACTACATCACACTGGCTCTCTTGTTTCAGATTGTTACCCTAAACGCCCAGGGGTCTTAAGGACCCTTGAAATGCCGATATTAATTTGGGGAATTAATATAATCAGCTTGGCAATATGAGA
This sequence comes from Gambelia wislizenii, assembly GCA_030847615.1. Classification (NCBI taxonomy): domain Eukaryota; kingdom Metazoa; phylum Chordata; class Lepidosauria; order Squamata; family Crotaphytidae; genus Gambelia; species Gambelia wislizenii. The sequence continues at coordinate 30,651,948 of JAUMIR010000005.1, forward strand.
GGAGGGCAACACAGCAGGACCTTTTAACCTATGTATACCAGTACTCAAGAGGAGACATTAAGCTAGATAGTACAATTATTTGTTCTTTATTTGAGGAAGCAATAATAACAACATTCACACACACACTTAGGCTTCAAGCATACATGCAAGTCTAGCAAATAAAGTAGGAAGGATTGGGATAGAGCAATAGAGTAAGGGATGACACTGTATTGATCAGAGGAGTTGCATTCACAGAGAAACCTGGCAAAGTGGGGATCCAGAAGCCAGAGCAACTACACAGTCTGATGTGGAGTGGAGAGGAAGATGAACTTTGTGAGCTTGAATGAGGTTTTGAAGTTTTTTTTTTAATATCCAAGAATTCCCTTCAGGGATGGGATTTAGAGTAAAAGACAATGCTTCTCGGAGGTTCTTAAGATAATTCAATAGACACTCAGGATATACTAGTGACCCCTAATGTGCTGATACTTTGTAATTGAATGGAGGAAGCAACCCTCTTTGTTTGAGGGAATGTAGAGGTAAGATAGCTCTCTATAAACATGAGTATCTCATTTTAGGCTGATGGGATTAGCCAGATGTTCAGGCAAGAAGTTGCCTTGTGGTTACCTTTTGTTGGAATTTGGCCTCCTTTGTGCATACCTGACTCTCAGTGCTAGTATTTGAGATTCCTGGTTCTTGGGAGTCCCTAGTTTATTGGCCACACTCGGGGAAGGCCACATTTGACAGAATTATGAAATATTGCCCATTATTACAGATATGGGGCGGGGGGTGTCAGGGTAGGTAAGAAGGTATGCCCATCATAAATCCAGTGGAAGGAAAGAGGGGTAAAATATCTCTCCCTACAGTAGTATATAAACCCCTCAAACAACAGTATTTATTGCACAATCTTTGCTTCCCCAAGTGGTGAGAAATTCTGAAAGTACCGCTAAGAGGTTTGCTTGCCTTTTAATTAAATGACACTGGGAAAGTAGGATATTTTTCTTGCAGTGTTTTGTCGACCATTTTACAAATGTAACACAGAAGTGGAGATAAAGAGCAGGCATTCACACCGCCATCTGCAAAGATGGAAGCAGTGATGGGAAAAATTCAGAAGAGTTATAAACAGAAGATGGTGGCATCTCCATGGATTCCTGGGGGCCGGTTACACGGCAAAATAAATCCTCAAAGAATACGCAAAGAGTCCTAATAGTTCCCACATCTTTTGGATCAAAGCCGCCAAATTCAGAAGGAGGGGGCAAAAAAACCCCATAAGTCACGCAGTATCAGCTTTCGCCATTTTCCCCGTCTTTTTTGAAAAGTAGCGCAAGTTAGCGCACTATCAACTGTGTGAACGACCATTTCACTTATGGCAGTGGAAACACTCAGCAGTCTTTTTGAAATTGCCACAGCAGAACTTAATCCTGATTTGTTTAATTGACCAAGGAGGGAGGGGGTTTGACTTGCAAGAGATGCGTCAGAAATAAAAAGATCGAGCTAGACGGCTTGCTTTCTAACTACTGTTCCTCCCTCCCTCCCTCTCTCTATCTCTCTGTGTGTGAGTATGAGAGAGAGAGAGAGATCAACCGGTTGATCGATCAATCGTCCCGTGTATTTGTGTGTGTGTATGCGTGCGTGCACATCTGCTCTTGCAGGGATTTCAGCTGCTTTCCTTCCCTCCAGCGGCTTCTTTTCTCTGTGTGTGCGCGCGCTGGCAGGGATCTCCCCCCTCGCATGAGAAGGAAAGAGACAGGCTTCAGCTGTATTCCAGAGAAAAAAGGAATCTCAGTTGATCGTTCTTTTGTGTGTGTTTGTGCTTTCCTTCCCTCTGTCATTATTTACGGTCTTTTTCCCCCTCGCCCCCTCCTTGCTTCCTCCTTGCCTCCTGCCTGGCTTTAATGATCTTGAGGCCACGCCATGTAAACTATGAAAGCCAAAACTCACTGCATCTTCCAAATTAACAAAAAATCATGTGAACTGGGCACTGCTGATGCGAAAGGATGGTAATCTGGAATTTCCCGCACTTTATTCTCCCGTGTAACTGGCCCCCTGGTAAAATTTGGTGTTTGAGGCAGGGCAATTTTATGATAAAAGCTTTGTCTGGAAACACTGTTATACTCAATCTAAATCAGGGATGAGGGAATCTGCAATCCTGAACCCCTCTGGAAACCATCCCCATTAAAAAAATAATAACCCCAGACCAATATTTGGGTGATTTTTCACCAGAAAACAGCCCTAAAACATCCCCAAACTGACTACAAACATGGCAGTTTAAGTCATCCCCCTGAAGCCCTCAACAATTCAGTTATCATTTAAAAATGGCTCAGACTGACCAAAAATGGTGGCCAGAAGCAAAATTGTTCTACTTCCAGTGTCACCCCTGATAGAAAAGGTAATAAGAGTTGTCTCCAAGCTTGTTCTGGTAATATCTATAAACAAGAACTGTGAGTGGACAGATGTGCTGCTTGATAGCGTGGGAAGTTACCAGGAGTGTATCCATACTGCAGATTTATCGCATGTTGAAACCACTGTAATTGCCATGGCGCCATCTTATGGAAATCTGGAATGGTCCATTTGGTGAGGTACTTAGTATACTCTTCTAAACTACAGCACTAGAACTTTCGAGCAGAGAATCTGAAGTACCTTAATAGACTACAGATCCCAGGATTCCATAGCACAGTATTCAGCCATGACAGTTGAAGTAGCATTAAAATGCTATAACTAAGCAGTGTGGATACACCATAAATCGTTTTACACACTGAAATGGTTCCTAATTAGATATTGTATGTTGGCAGAGCAGATTGGACCACACAAATATTTCATGCACGGCAAAACAGATTTTGTATTGGCTCATTCTTAGGGATTTGCCAAGATTGTATTGCAATTCCCATTAAAATAACCAGGGAACAGGTGATTCTAGCAATTGTTTTGTGTAGAAAAGGAAGCACATACTATTCTGTTTCCCCCTCTTTTCTGTACCAAAACAAAGAACCAGGAAGAGGAAATACAGATCTTGAAATGTCACATGCTCAGTAATGTAGCTTAATCTATCTTGAAATATCCCGCTCTAGCTAATGTAGCTTAGAGTGACAGGGATGATCATTTAAGCGTTAACTGCATGATTGTATACAAATATATCAAATAAGAGTAAAAATTCAGTCTGGAGGGATATTAGTAATATCCTTTATATTTATGGTTTAATTTCACACCTGAGTGTTTCCATTTGCATGGAAGAAAAGCTTGTCTTAACTGGCTGTCAACAGGAGCAAGACAGGGGCAGGAAATGCCTGCAACTTTCTGCAGGCCTGGTGTTGGCTTCACTTCAGTTTGATATCCTGAATAGCTATGCTATACAGTTGCTGCCTTCCCCACACAGCACTCATGGAAAAAGAGGTACTCTGAACAACCTCTACTTCATAGAGCTGTGCTCTTTCTCAGATTACCCTTACATCTACTTTTTAAGAGATGGCTGGAGGAAAAAACCTTGCCCTGGGAATAGATACAATCTATAGAATGATACTATTTTGTGGAATACTGCTGATTAGGCTGTTAGGTCAATAGCATCCCTGGCCCTGAGATTTCCAACCAACAACAAAAGGGCAGGGTCTCAGCCACAAGTCCAAAAAACACTCAAGTCAAGGCCATCACACAAACAAAACACATATATAACAAATACCAACAACCAATAAATATATTTATAGCAAATATGAACAATAGAGAATTGAAAATATATACAGAGTAAAAGGCACCAGATCCCATCTGATTTTGGAAGCTAAAAGCAGGGTCAGTCCTGGTTAGTTCTTGGACTGGAGACCGCCAACAAATACTAGGTGCTGTAGGGTATATTTCAGAGGAAGGAACTGGCAAACCCACCTCTGAGTATTCCTTGCCTAAGAAATCCTAATGAAATTCATGGGGTCACTATAAGTCGACAGATGTCTTGAAGGAACACACACACACACAAACTGAACAAACAATATGAAAAATAACATACAACATAGCTAAAAGTCACATTACATATATGGCAAGAGAACAAATAAAATATATAACAATGTAAAAATGTGGAACAGTAAGACCAAGGACTTTATCAGACAAGCCTCTAAAATGCTGTAATTCCACTATTTAGGAAAGCCAAAATATAGTGGCATAATTACATCACTGTAATTGTGTGATATTACCACCACAGAATCATTGCACAACCACCACTAGCAGCTTAAGATCAGGATTTTACTTCTGTGATTTTGTATGGGTGAGATTTCAGCTGTTCTCGTGAGAAGATGCAACTTTGTTTAGACACACCAAAACCACATAAATAATTAAAGAAATCAACAAACACTTAAACAAACATAAACATGTAACCCCCCCAAAAGGCGAGAGTTCATTAAAAGAGTGTCCTGTGTGTTCTGTGTTCTCATTGGGAAAGGGGATGGGAGAAAAGGTTATTTTCATGATGTAATTGCATGATTACAGCAGGCTTTGATTTTGCAAGCTTGTCAATACTGTGAAAAGAGTGATATTGAGGGCTATTCATAGATTTTCCTGTCAATGAAAAGTGACGAGCAATTAACGGGTGGAGCACACATTGACCATGAGAGGACAACAATGTTGTGCAAGGGAGGGAAATTTAGAATGCTCAGCCACAGCACTCTAATGCCTCACCAAACTACAAACCCCAGGATTCCATAGGATGGAACCAAGGTATTTAAAGGGGAATAATATAGTTGTACAGTATCCACAGGGGTTCAGTTCCTGGACTTATCACAGATACTGGAAACCATGAATAATAGCAAATGCCATTGAAAATAATGGGACTTCTGGTTTAAAATACAATAGAGTTGCCTTGGAGGACCTAGAAAATGTCTAGAGAGCATGCCTCTCTAGGCATTTTCTAGGAGGACTCTATTGTACGTGTTATTTTTTGCGTCCTGCAGATAACTGAAACAGCAGATATTGGTGCCACGGATATGGGGGTCCTACCATATAGTGTGAAAGTACCCCTACATCCCCTGGTGATGTTACAGAAGGTGGGTCTTGATGAACTCATTAGCTTGATGCATTAAGCACCAACCACAATTGATGCGAAGCATGTCATTCAAATAAAACACACACACAGAGGCTCTAACAAAGAGTGGAGGAAGGGAGGAGATCTCTGGAGACTCTAAAGCTGATGTGGGGATCAGTGACAAAATAAATGCATTTTTATAAAAATCACGGGTGGTGCTTTCACCTTGAAATCCCTCCCCTCCCCTTGTGGTCTGCAGATGAGAGTCTAGGCCCTGAGGTCTAGGAACTTTTGCTGCTGTAGAAGCAGCTAAGTAGAAGACATGCACTGCAGGGTTCAGAACTTGGAAAGGTTGCTTTGTTACCTGAATTGTATTTTAATTGTTGTTAGATGCCCCGATTGTTTTTAACAGAGGGGCGGGATAATAATAATAATAATAATAATAATAATAATAAATTGCACGGGGATGGTGAGGAGCCCACTAATGTCTTAATTTTGATATGGGGAATTCTAATTAGCTGAAGATGGCAGCGAGAGGCTGGATAACAGCGGGATCTTTTGACCTATGTATACCGGTACTCACTGACGAGACTCCAAGCCAGGGGATGAAATAAAAATGTTTTTTATTGAAAAATAATCAAGGGAACACGCACATGCACACAGTCAGGATTCAAGCAGCTTGGCCCATCAATAACAAGGAACAGCTTTTTGACAAGACAGGATTGTGAAAGGATAACATCATATGATATGTGTGCCCTTTTGCATTCATTTGGCATCCTTATGATGCCATATTTGCCTGGTCTGGTAAAGTCCTATGCCTCAGGAATGGGGAACCTTTTTGCCCTCTAGCTATTGCTGGTCTCCAGATACAACTGCCCCAGCCAACATAGAAGGAGAATATAAGGTCACAAGTTTCCCATGCTTGCTATGCTTACAGGGAAGTTTAGAAAGTTGTGCCCAGGAAGTACGGGGATGGGGAGGATGTCAGCAGGAATCAGTTTTGAACAAGAAACAAACATACTTTTGGAATATAACCATTCAGTCAACTGAATGGAACATCTAACTGGAAAATCACCAACATATCAGAACGCCATATGTGCATCAGATCCATGTGCAGCATGGATCTTTAGATGGGAACCATAGTGTGGAACAAGCTTCTGTTGGTTTCAGTGGAACCAATGATGCTTTAAAATATTGTTGTTTGTTTATTGCATCTCATTTGTTATGGAATCTTCCATCACTACTTGCAATCTTTTTTTAAAATGTTGTGTTTCTTGTTTACCCTTTGGTTTCCTCACTGATTTCTAAGAATAGGACAGCTTTGAAATTCAACATTTTATGTCCTTGGATGGAAACAAAATCTACCAGGAAGTTACAATAAATATTTACATACACTGAGCTCATAGTTGGCTTGCCCAAAGATTTTTCTTTCTTTTCTTTTTTTAAAAAAATGAACTTCGCAGTTTCTTATATAATGCTTTTTATGGATAACTGAATTAGCAAGAATGCCTATTAGCCAAGAGTAAGTCATGGTAAGGCTTAAGATACTCACTTTTAGTATAGAAATGTTATGCTATGTTCTGCTTTTAATAATAATTCACTATGGATAGATGCTATGTTAGTATTAAAAGCAGAACATATCTTGACCAATGTTTAATTCTTTTATGGTTTATAGTAATGACTGCAATGGCGTGCCATTGTTGCTTAACAGGCAAACCTGCTTTCTAACAGCAGAGTACAACAGTGTTGTATAGTGGTCAGAGTCTTGCACTAGGACTGTGGGGACTCTGATCTATGTCTCTACTCAGCCACGTAGTTCTTCAGGTGACCCTGGGCAAGTTATTCTCTTCATGAACCTCACAGGATTGTTGTGAGGTTAAGAATTAGTAGGGGACACCATATACCGCCCTGAGTCCTGTGGAGAAAAGGTGGCATACAAATCTAATTAATTTTTAATTATGAGCATCTGTTATACCAAGTGTACAATTGTGCACCATGTGGGCCAGCAAGCTTCGCTCCTCCCGTTAGGCAGTCTCCCCACACCATGCTATCTGCGGGCCCACAGCATGTGTTCTACATTAAGAGAAGTAAATATCACACAAGATGTGCCTGTGATACTTTCTTTCTCAAGCTTAGAAGTGGCAGCCAAAGTACTCAGAGGCCACAGAACATGATGCCAGCAGAAAGTTTGGAGCAAGCAGTGGTACCTCCATTTTTCCTGCTTCCTTCCATTGCTTCCATTGAGCAGGAAACAAGGGTATACAGTATACAGCATACAGTAGCACCCCCTGCATCTGCTGATTCGGCATCCGCTGATTCAGTTATCTGTGGATGGTGACGGGGGGTGGTGATGGTGGACGCGGGAGGAAGGGGAAGAGGAGTAGATCTGCCTCCCTTATCCCTTCGCCCCCCCCCCCGATCGCTCCTGCAGTGAGAATGGCAACACAGGGGTGAAGGGAGGAAAGGAGTAGATTTGCCTCCTGCCTCCCTTCTCCCCCGCGATTGGATGGAACAATATTCAAAAATATGCATAAATGGTAAAAAATCTTGTTTCTCAACACCTGGGAAATTGTGATGAGGAGAATCTTTGTTGTTGAAGCCTTATTTTGTGCAAAATTTGTGCATGGGGTTTTTGTGAAGAAAATAGCATCTTCTGCACAAAAGATAAGAAATATATTTTTTTGTGCAGAAAATGTTCTCTTTGGGGAAAAAAATCCAGGTGTGAATTTTGCATAGCATAAGTCCCCAATTACAGTCTTTTTCTGTGCAGAAAACAACATTTTTGTACAGATACCAGCACAGAAAATAAGAAACATTATTTTCTGTGTAGAAAATGCTGTTGTCTGTGCACCCCCCAAAAAACAAAACACTATCAGCAAAATCTGTACAGAGTTTGTACAGAGTCTTGAATTGCAATGATTCTTCAAAAACTGCACAGTTGTGGAAGACTCTCACAGAAGGAAAAAAATTGCTGACATTACTTACTGCTTCCTTTGAGAATGAAATTAGCAAAGAATTACACTCTCAGCTTGTGTCTTGGGAAAATCAGGTTTTAGCTTCCATTCAGCATGAAACTCTCTGGGTTACTGTGGGACAATCATTTTTGTTTCTGCCTTGATTGTTGTAACTGGACTGTTGCAAAGATAAACCAGGGAGGAGGAAAGCCATATATACCTCCTTGAACTCCATGGATTAAAAGCAGGAGATAAATGCAACTCATAAGCAAACACAATTATTTTTCACACTGTAATAAAATAAATAGGAATAAATGCTGAAATTCTACAGTAATTCCAGGACACCACCATAAGATTTCCCCTTGCATGTGGGGCAAGTTTCAAGGGAGTATTTCCATGGTAACAGTCTGAGTTCATTTCCTCTCCATCATTTCCTGCTACCTACTATTGTTGTTTTTCAGTATTAAAGCATATAGGAAGTACATGACCAGGAAGTGATAATGATCTGATTTAGCAGAGAACTTTGGGCACTGTAGAGGGGAAAAGGGAATACCAACCCCTGTATCCCTGAAAAAGGACATCTGCATGCATAAAGGACACCTATGCATGTGGATATCTCTTAGAGCAGTGACTCTTAACCTTTTCCTTACCAGGGATCCCCTTTAAATAGCTTTTGTTCCTGTGGACCCCCAAGACTTAAGATTTAAAACAACAACAATGACAACAACAATGGTAATACAATTACACCATCCATTAAACCTTTCCTCATAGGCATTGGAGGGGAGAGACTTTCTCCTGCTTCTTCCTGCAAGTTTGTGGCTGGATTGGATTGAATGGCAATGTGCAGGCCATGCCAGCCAGCCAGCCTTTGCCTTGGCTCCTGTCATGTGGCAATTCCACTGCCTCTCCAAACCCCCCCACTCCCGGTGAGGACATTGCAGACCCCTGGGGGTCCATGGATCACAGGTTAAGAACCACTGCCTTAGAGAATTCCAGCCACCGTATGAAACGTAGTAGAGAAAACCAATTAGGATAAATACAGGGCTTGTCTATACGAGGCAATAAAATGTGGATTGGTGTGCAGTAATGCCAATTTGCAGCAGCTTTAATTTGTCTCTAGGTTTTTCCCCCCATGATCACAGGTATGCAAAGCTATCCACGTCTGATGTTCAAACTGGCATGCCTGCAAATTAAGATGGCGGGCATGAGTGAATTACAGTTGTCCCTTCACATTTGCTGGGGTTTGGTTCCAGGATCCCCCCGTGAATATCCAAATCTGTGAATACTCAAGTCCTGTTATATGCAATGGCATAGCAAAATGGTATCCCTTATATAAGATGGCAAAATCAAGGTTTGTTTTTTGGATTATTATTTTTTAAAGAATATTTTCAAGTTGTGAATACTTAAATCCGTGAATGCCAAATCCATGAATGTGGAGGGACAACTGTACTTGCATTTTTATTCTCAGCAGTTGTTGCCACCCTACAGTATTTTTAAAAAGCAAATCCAGTGTGGAAGTGTGACCTTCTGCGTAAATAAACGGGGGGAGGGGGGAGGGGAGGCTCTTTGTCACCTCAGCAAAGATCAGTACGGCAAAAATCCAACATGGGAGTTCTGGGCACTGCCTTACTGGCAAGCTCTCCCCCCCCCCCTGCACATCTGACCTTTCAGCTTTTCACTTCCACTCTTATCGGGAAAGCTCAGCAAAGCAAATTGGTTGTCCCAATGAGCAGGACTGCACATTTTTTAATGGTGTATTGTACGCTGGGTCCAGTTAGTATCATAGAATTATGCTGGAGGACCTAGAAGATGCCTAGAGAGACTATATTTTTTGGACATGGGTAAGTGGAATCATAGGCACTGGTCCCACAGTTACAGGGGTCATACTGTACTGTCATTGCTCATAATGTGTTACTTCCAAGCCCTGTCCCATCATGCCCCATTGCTTAGGCTGGCTAGGATGGGTGGGATTTGTAGTTTAATAGCATCTGGAAGGTCCCAGGTTTTCTAGAACTAGTTCTACCCTTTGGAGAGAGAGGAGCTGATCTGGAAGAGGCTGAGGGGAATCCAGAAGACAACAGGCTCAAGCACAGAATCTTGGTGAGAAAACAGGGCCATTTTAATTTTTTTTATTTATTGTGTATATTTATACCCTGCTCTTCAGTCACAAAGGCTCTCAGAGCGGCTTACAAATTGTTAAGCAATAGTACTTGCAAATCTACACTGCTTTATAGCATGCTAGGCACTAAGCAGTTTCCAATGTGTGTTAGCTAATTGCCCCCACTAGCTGGGTACTCATATTTACCGACCTCCGAAAGGATATAAGGCTGAGTGAACCTTGAAGCTCTTGGGATCGAACTTGCAAAGTTGTGGCTGCAGTACTGGCTTTTAACAACTGCACCACCAGGGCTTCTTTATGCCTTCAAAAGTTGGAATGAATCTTTGCAGCAGATGACAGTCAACTGGTTTGGAAAATTTTTAGTTTGAAACCAGGGGGCCAGTTACACGGCAGAATAAAGTGCGTGAAATTCCGGATTGCTGTCCTTTCGCACCAGCGCTGCATAGTTCACATGATTTATTGCTAAATTGGAAGATCTGGTGAGCTTTTGGCCTTTCTTGTTCACACAAACAAAGGTGGGGGGCACGGCCTCCAGATCACTGTCATTAAAGCCTGGCAGGATGCAGGGAGGAAGCGAGAAGGGGGGCAGTGCGAGGGGGAAAGAGCATAGCTTCGTCTGAGCCAGAGAAAACCAGATAAATCAACCAACAAAGGAGGGAGACCGGGCGGGGGGAGAGGAATAATGACAAAGGAGGGAAGGAAAGCAGCCGATTCCCTTCTCTGTATCCCTGCCAACTGAGCAGACTGCTTCTCTCTCTCTCCCTCTTTTTATGTCGCGTGCGTGCGCGCGCACACACACACACACAAAAGAACACGATTGCAGCAGGGTAAGCTAGCCATCAGCCAGTGAAGCAGATCACTCTCTTTCTCTCTCTCATACACACACACACACACAGAGAGAGAGAGAGAGAAATGGTAGCGAAATGGTAGTTCACACAATCAAAAGTGCGCTAACTTGTGCTATTTTTCAAAAAAGGCGGGGAAAACAGCGAAAGCTGATACTGCATGACTTATGGGTTTTTTTTTTGCCCCCCTCCTTCTGAATATGGCAACTTTGATCCGAAAGATGTGGGAACTATTAGGACTCTTTTGCTAATTCTTAGAGGATTTATTTTGCCGTGTAAATGGCCCCCAGGTGGTCTTAACAGTGGCTGAAGGGATCCTCACCAGAGAGAGAGGGAGAGAAACTATATGGATTACAATTTATACAGAGGACTTAAATTTTTTCCTTCAATAACTTGCCAGCTCATTAGCTGTAAACCTCAACAGTTTCAGTACATATAATGTGTTTGCTGAAATTCTGTTGAATTTGGCCCAGTATGCAAATGATTCGTAGGCTATGGAGGCTGTATTAAAACAACAAGACACAGCGAATACTGAAAGAAAGAAAAAAGAAGAAAAGATTAATTTCTTGTCCAATATACATCAGCTGAGATCATAGCTTTTCAAGTAGTAAATTACTGGTTGGACATTTTAGATGGGTTTCATTAAAGCCTGTTTTTGACACTTGTAAAACGTGTAAAGGAAAAATGATCACTTTCACTTTGGACTCTCCCATCAAATGTCAGCTTCTCTTATTTTGAAAATGTACTTTGAGATGAAAGTGTTGGACTTATATCAAGGAGACCTGTGTTCAAATGCCTGTTCAGACGTAAAGCTTAAATTAACTAACCACTTAGGGCTGTTATGAGGATAAAAATTCACTGCCATGATCCTTTTGGGGAAAAGGGCAGGATAAAAGTATTTTAAAACACACAAATATAATGGAAACCTTACCTTTTACCACTGTATAGAAGCTCAAAGCCTTCGCTTATTTTCTCAAAAGGCAACACATGAGTTATTAATGCATCTGTATTAAATTTATTTTCCATGTAATCCAAAACCAATTTAGGAAGAGCATCTTTCAACTTCCAGCCTGGGAGGAAAATGAAAGCATGTTAGCTCAGCAACCATGTGTTAACAGAAAAATAGTGGATACTGTATATTCCGGCGTATAAGACGACCCCCCCCAATTTTTAAGTAAAAATATAGAGTTTGGGATATACTTGCTGTATAAGATGACCCACCACCACCCGGAAGCTGGCTAGGAAGCTTCCTAGCCACCTCGGAGGGGTGGCTAGCTGTGTGTGGGGGAAGCTTCCTAGCCACCTTGGAGGGGTGGCTAGCTGTGTGTGGGGGAAGCTTCCTAGCCACCTTGGAGGGGTGGCTGGCTGCGGGGGGAGAAGCTTCGTAGCCAGCTCCCGTCCTTCGCCAGTCCATTCTCTTTGAACTGGCTACTGGGGGTTCAAAGCAAGTGGGGTGATAGGAAAGCAAGCCCAAGATCAGCTGGATTCAGGGGAAAAACCTCTCAATCCTGCTGATCTTGAGGCTTGGATTTCTGACCCCATTCGCTTTGAACTGGCTGCTGGGGGTTCAAAGCGAGTGGCATGATAGGAAAGCAAGCCCAAGATCAGCTGGATCAGGGCAAAAACCTCTCAATCCGGCTGATCTTGAGGCAGGGGAGACCTTTGCCAGCCAAACCTCTTCCCTTTCCCAACTCGCGATAGGCTCCTCGTGAGTTGGGAATGATGGGAGCTGGCTAGGAAGCTTCCTAGCCAGCCTCCGTCCTTCCCAAGTCACTACAGGAGCTGGCTAGGCAGCTTCCTTGTCACCTCTCGTCCTTCCCGAGTCTGATCTCTGACTCGGGAAGGACGAGAGATGGTTAGGAAGCTTCCCCCTCCCCGCCAGCCAGCCATATACCTGGCGTATTAGATGACCCCTGACTTTTGAGGATATTTTCGGGGTTTAAAAGTTGTCTTATACGCCGGAATATACAGTATTTGTATTTCACAAAGATGGAGATAACATCTTATTTTTATCAGTTACAAAAGCGTTAGTACAATCAAAGCCCAATATGGAAGAAAGGAAATGCTTCATAAATAAATACATAAATATTGCCCCAAACTTAGTTTTGAAACTCATAATGTCCATTAACCCTTTCCCATGCTGTCTATCAATACTTTCTTTGGGTCTTTGCACACAGGTTCATTGGCATGCTCTATTTCCAGACCTTGAATTGAGATGTCACCATGTAAATGGACCCAGTAACCAGTAAGGTCCTTGCTTATATCACAGTATATCTACCCACATGGCCATGTAGTAATTTCACAACATATGCTGGGTAACTGGCTCCTCTAACTCTCTGCTGTGCAGATAGTCTCTTGTTCTGTACCACTATGGACGGGACTAACAGTCCACCTTGCCCCCTGCCCTTTACTGTTCTCTATGATATTACTTACTTCACAAGGAACTCTTACACAGTGCTTATGAAGCTAGGGAACTGGTACCAGGTGCAAGGATATCCAGACATGGGATATACGTTTTCCAACCTTGATCTCTGCAGTCTAGCCTTGGAAATGGGGCAAGAAGCTGAATTTTATGATGGAGCTAAACAAGCAATGCAGAAAGCAAGGCTGGTTGTTTATACCCAACCTGATCAGTCTCAGGCTGACCAACCTGACCATCCCAAACTGGTATTACTGGAGGAACACAGACTGATTTTATGCTGGAGGGGCCCCAGTGTCAGGCTGATCCCTGAATTCTGGGGTTTAGAGTGGAATTCATGGAGGACCCTGACATGAGGCTGACATTGGCCTGCTTCCTTTGCTTAGGCCCCTCTGTCTTTGGAGGGGTGCCAGCCTGCCTTGTTGGCCTGGGAACACTGTTCTCCACAGCAGCTCAAGGTCGCAGCTCCAGGTGCTGGCTGAACCGTTTCTCCTCCCGAAATGCTATTCTTACGCTGTAAGGGTTTATCTGGGGGTTTGTGCTAGCCTGTGTTTAGTTTCGGCTTTGTTCTATGTTCCTGACGCACGATTCCTTACCAATAAAGAATTCTTATTGAGTGAATGTGAGCATGTGTTATTGGTACATCACAGTAAGCCGAAACTGAACTTAAACCTACTTATTTTGGGGGTTCTACCTGCAATGTCGGACGACGTGGAGGCTGGAACCCAGATGGAGAAAGACCTGGCCATAGGCGGCAGCCAGGGAGCCGGTGCACTGGGGGATGGTGCAGACGTGTCGGGGGACGCTGCAGGAGTGTCTGAGGAAGAGCGGAGCACCATGAGCCATGTGTATGTGCCTTTAAGGCAAGGTATACTCAGAAGATTACGAGCCATACGCCACATAATTCTGGAATTGATTTACTTTGACAGGGGTGCCCACTGCACTCATGTAGGGGCTTGCTTTACATTGAGTCAGGATATGCTAGGCCACATGCAGTGTGCCCAGCAGTGGCAGTGAATCTTTGTGTGTTGTTGTTCATGCACATGAATGCATGCATGCATATAAGTGCATGCCTGCTACTTTGCCTATAAGTAGTTGCTCCCTCAAGTGATACATCCACGCAGTGGGTTTACCTGAAACCTAAACCAGATGACTAGATATACCAAGAAAAGTCCAGGAAAAATCAGAGGGGTTTTCCCCATTAAAGAACTGGAATAAAAGTGAGTTAGTTTTAGTATACATTATGGCCTCAGAGTGTTAAAAAAATCTGAAGCAAAGAACATGTGCCTTGTGAGGTTCAGAGCTGGGGCTAAGCTGCCTTTTCTGCCTTGTGCCGATCCAGCAACACATACAGTAACCATCATATGACACAGTTCAACCAATTCATACCTCCAATCAAACTTCCAATCAGTTTCTTCCCTGACATGAGTTGTATAGGTCTGATAGCAAGCTGGGATCCTGCAGGAGGTGCCCCAACCAGCACGCAGACTCCATGACCCAAGTGGCAGGACGCAAGGGCAGTAGCCTATTGTAGGTACAAAGAAAGCCAAGTTATGAAGCTGAAGAGATCAAAGAGTAGAAGGCTGGACTAGACAGGCCTTTGTTATGATCCAGAGCAGTTCATGTTCTTATAAGCCTGTCTCATACCACCCAACATTTCACAGATGAAAACCAGGGCACATGTAGCCAAGCAACATCAGAGTGTGGTCAAGAAGGCAAAAGCATACACAAGCTAGGAGATGCTGCAGTAGTTTGCTTTTGCCGGGGGCTACTGGGAAGAGCAAGATTCCTCCCACTCCTCTCCCTCCACTGAGTTGAGTGCAAACTTTCACACTCTGAACTTAGTCTGCAGCAATTTAAGTAAGCTGAGGACAAAGGGGAAAAGTGAGAGGAGCCAAGAGACACTGGGACATTTTTAAAACAGCTGACAATTGAGACAGCACAGGATTAATCAGGAGTGTCCCTGCCAAATCAGAACAGTCGGAGAGTATGCTTTCTCTCAAGTTTGCCACTTATATATCCTTTACAGAGTCCTCCCAAATCCAAGGATTATGAAAGGAGAGAACAAGTGGGACAGCAATGACTGTTGAGGGCTGAACAGGAGATTTATAAAACATTATATATGTGATTTTGCCACCTGGAATATGGGTTACACAGTGGTTCACAGAAGTGAAAGTGGCATTGTAGAGGGCTTTGATGCACATTCGTATCCTCCAAAATTTCACAGATGAAAATTGGGACACATGTGGTCAAGCAACACCAGAGTGTGATCAAGAAGGCAAAAGTTATTAATGAAGTAGAAAAGACTTTACAGGTTTACAGGGAAAGGCAAAATTTTGTCTCCTCCTGTCCTCTCCCCTGCTAAGTTAACTGAGTACAAACTACATTTTTTTGCAGCAATAGAAGTAAGCTAAGGACAAAGGGGAAAAGAAAAGGAAGGGAAATGGGGACATTTTAAAAGCATCTGGGGGAAAAAAGGGGACAACAGCGAATTAATCGGGACTGTCCCTACCAAATCAGGACAGTTGGAAGATATGCACAGACAGTTGCCAAGGCCATAGCACTTGATTATCTCTTGGACAGGACCAAAGTCCCAAATGGATGGATCACTTCTTTTTACTTTTTTCACAGTCCCACTTTTCTCTTTCATTTTGCTGTCCCCTTTCCTCTTCTTCCCTTCTTCTTTCCTGCCAAAAAGAACAGGTCGCTCTTGCTAGAGGTCAAAGTTATTTGCTTACAAAGGGCTTTTGAAGTCTGGCAAGGGACACATGTAGACTTAAGGCCACAGGCTGTTTACTTGGGCAGAACAGTTATTGTACAGGCCTACCTCAGTGAGGTCACCTGTTCTTTCCCTCTCAGTGGTGAGGACTGAACTAGTAGGGAGGAATGAAGAAGAATAGGAGAAAGGGTTGGATATCCACTAACAGCCTGTTGCAAAGGGCCTCACAAAATCAGAAAATGGCCCTTACTCACCCTTACAGCCATGAAGAAGTCCAAATAATAATTCAAACAGGTACATGTTAGACGCACACTTACGCATTTTGCAAAGAATGCAAAAATCACTACTGTTGATAATATTCAGAAGCAGAGCTTGTAAAAAGTATGAAAAGAGCATGCACAAGTCACAATGCATCCTCTTTCCAAACACTGTGCAACATCTGCAGCCTGCTTCTGCTGCAAAATAGAACCCTGAACTTTAGGAGTGATAATCAAAGTACACCTCATACCTCAGTGTCAACACGTCCGATCACTTCAAAAGCATAGTCCACACCAAGCCCAGTCATCTCCACCAGCACCTCATCAATGGGCTTCTCAAAATCTTCAGGAGAGATGCACTCAGTAGCTCCGAGTTCTATGGCTTTTGCAAATTTGTCTTTGTTGATGTCAACCCCAATGATCCTGGATGCTCCAGCTGCTTTGCAGCCCATGATGACAGACAGACCAACACCTCCCAAGCCAAAGATGGCACAAGAGGAACCAGGCTCCACCTACAAGCAGTTAAACCAGAACAGATTGAGATTTGCCAATATTTGGATTAGGATTAGCAAATTTTAGGAAGACAAAAATACCAAAAAACCAGCATAGACACAGAACTGAGTAAGCAGCGGTAAAGGTAAAAGCTTAAAGAAAACAGAGCCATGATGGGACAGTAGTTGGAATGGTGGACCATGATTTAGAGAGAACCAGATTAAAGTCTGTACTAAAACCAGAAATTCACTGGGGGACTCTGGGTGAGAGACTCTGGACTTTATCAGACACATCAAATACGGCATCATAACAATGCCACATAAACGCGAAAGGATGCACATACCAGATGACGAAGTCCTTTCACATTTATGTCTTGTCAAAAAGCCATTCTATTTTATTGATGGGCCCAGCCATCAATAGATCGGCTGTGGTGCTTTTTTGCCAGCATTGCTGGCCTTTGAAACCTTGCGCCTTTCCCCCCTCATGAATACAGCGTCAATGGCTGGTCCAGCCAGAACAGTTTCAGGTGAGATCCTGACATCCAAGTAGGTGACACTCTTTTTATGAACCTCCCCTGTTTACCTGGAGCTTTTAAAGTGTGTTTCTGTGCTTGTGTGTACTTTTTCTTTCTTATTTTTTGAATTTCCCATGTTTGTGTCTTCTTGCGAGAATCTGGGAGATTTCATTCCAGGAAGTGAACGGAGTTCCGTTGACTCCTCCATCATTGCCAGGGCTGCCTTTGGATGGAATGGGAGGTAAGTGTGGTAAAGGGGGTGCTTTTGCTGGCATAAAATCATCACAAATTATGCCAGCAAAAGAACAGAAAAGGTGGTTGGTCTGATCCCAGTCGCAGTCTGATTTGTACCACAGGGATGTTGTGAGGTCTAGGATATAGTTGGGGGAGGGGGCATGTTCACTGCCTTGAGCTCACTGGAGAAAAGTCAGGATGTAAATACAGTTATACCTAAATTAATGAAGTAGATGTGTTCTTGGGCATTAATTCTTAACAGAAAATCTGATACCACAGGCAGTGGAACCATGGAAAGAACAGGGATAAGTCCCTGCATCACACAAAAAATGTGTATTAGCTAATACACATTGGAAACTGTTTAATGCAGTGTAGATGTGTAAATAGCTATTGCTTAAAGACAATTTGTAAGCTTATAAATAAATAAATAAACAAACAAAAAAACAGTTCTACATGTTTCAGCAAACTTTTTATCCAAAACTAACAAATATGCACATGTGAAATGAAACAAGCAGGTCAGAAGCCTTTGTGTAAACAAACACATTTTGAACCCTAGAGACCAGTAGAAAGCTTCTTCTAAAATGCATCCAGGGAAGATTTTATTTTTCTTTCACTAGCCTCCACTTCCCCCATGATTTCCATTCTGGTAGCTATGCTTATAGATAATTGCTTTTTTTTTTTTTTAATATGCTGGGGAGAGCTGGTGAGGCAGGTTTATCTGCTCTCCCCCTTTTCTCTTTGTTTTCCATTCACCTAAGCTCAGTAAGAGATTCTGGGGGCAGACACAATTAATCTTGTACATAGCACATACGGCTACAGAAGGATTGGCTAGAACAGGATCCCATTCTGTCCCGGTTCAAGATTTATTGTTTACTGCAGAAACACTGCACTGGTGCAACTGACTCTGAAACTCTGTATTTCACCAGACTTCTGTATCATACTTCCCATGCAAATGCTGCTAAAAACTTCCAGCTAGACATATGATGAGGAGTAAAAGAGGGCTGGGCAAGTGTAAAAAGTTTGTAAAAAGAAGTTTCTTTGTCAGATAGTTGGTACACTGCACTATGCCTATATACCTAATCTATGCTATTAAAGGACTTCTGATTTGTCCCTGGGTGGAAAGAAAAGAATACTAGGGTGGGAAGACAGACTAAGGAGTTTCTAACCTGCACAAAACTGGCTAATTAGTCTAGTAAATAATAAATGTGGCTAACTGGGCATAAGGCAGGAGAAACAAAGGAATAGAACAGATAAGATGGAATACAGGTACAGGATAAGATATGGCCCAGGCAGACACACCCTGAGTCATGGGTAGACAGAAGATCTATTGGTAGACCTCTGGGTGGTTTTACAGCAAAGTATAATTTCTGATTTACTTATTTTTTGTATTTAAATTACCACCTTTCTGAACCAAATCCACCCTGTTGTTCACTGGTAGCATTTAAATAGTGTGTGTTTTCCTAAACTGAGCTGATGAAATGAAGAAAATCCTAAACTGAACTTTTATATGAAAAGACTGTGACCTCACTTCTGAAAACTAATGCCTAGGGCTGCTGCCACACTGCAGAAATAATGCAGTTTGACACCGCTTTCACTGCCATGCTCAGTGCTATAGAATTCAGGATTTGTAGTTCTGTGAGATATTTAGCCTTCTCTGTCAGAGAGCTCTGGTGCCACAACAAACTACAAATAGGATGGAGTCATGATAGTTAAAGTGGTGTCAAACTGCATTATTTCTGCAGTGCGACAGCAGCCTTGGATCAGAATCTGTTCAGAAGTACTCTGTTCATTACTTCTAAATGTACCTGGCTCTGGCTATTGGATCTTGGGGTCACTGGTGGCCCACACTCTGTGGATGAAACCGAAGGCAAGTGGACGGACTCTGCACTTCAGCCACATGAAGTTCCTGGCAGTATTCTCTACAGAGCCAACCAGCCTCAGATACTGACCAGGTCCTTCCTCAGAGCCAGGCATTGTGCAAGGTTTTCATCATACAAGTGCTCTAACAGGGCATGCCACCTGTAATGTCTGGCTCTGGGGACCCACTGAGGACCTCGGAGGGAGTAGTCAGAGTCAGGTATTTGAGGCCTCACTGGCAAAGAAGAATGAAGCTGGCTATGGAATCCTAGGAGTTGAAGTCCAACACATGTGGATGGCATCAGATTGGGAGGCTGTTTTGGGGTAATTGGACCCAAGAAGTGGTAAGCTCAAGCGGATATACAGTATGACCCCTGTATCCACAGGGGATATGTTTCTGGCCTTACCATGGATACCGGAACCCTATGAAAATGAATGACATCTGGCCCAAGCATACCATAGAGCCATGCTGGAGGATCTAGGATATATCTAGAGCGTATACCTCTCTAGGCATCTCCTAGGTCCTCAAGTGCAACTCTATGGTCATCTTCCAGCAAACCTAGAAGATGCCTAGAGAGACCATATTTTTTCAGATGCAGGTAAGTGAATCCGCAGGTACTGGTCCTGTGGATACTGGGGTTGTATTGTACTTGTATCTCAAAGCATTTTGGGAAGAGTGATTTCTGTAAGTACCTTATCTTCTAGCAGGGAGGAAGTAAACTCTTATTTCATTTGTTTCTGGAAAGTACGTGTATAAACTGATGCTTACCTTAGCATTATTGATAGCAGCACCATAACCAGTAGAAAACCCACAGCCAAAGAGGCAGACTTTGTCCAGAGGAGCATCATTACTGATTTTTGCAATGGAAGCATCAGGCACAACTGTGTATTCAGAGAAGGTGCTTATCCACAGAAAGTGGTGAATCTGTTTTCCTCTACAGGTGAACCTGGTGGTTTTGTCTGGCATCAAGTTTTGAAGAGGTTTGTAGAGACTACGTGAGGAGATTCAGATTGGTCTGTTTTATAAATTGAGCTAAAATGCTGTCAATATTGCCAAGAAACACAAATGGTTAACAGCCAATGATACCAATGATGATATTACTACTACTACTACTCCTATTATCACCACCACCACCATCACCACCACTACACCTTTTCCCCTAAACTGGGATTCAAGGTGCTCATAAATTGAAAAGTAGAATATAGCTAAAAATATGTAGTAGAGCCAGGACTCACAGGGTTGAAGTGATGGGACTTTTTGGATTAGCAGGGACAGTGACATATCTGCCACCCCATCTTTGTTCTTTCTGAGTTTGACTACAATTCTCACACTGGCTTGTGGAAAAATGGGTTTTCTCAGTAACAATATATATATTGTTGAGAGCTGTTCCTGTCATGATAGAAAGTATTGGGAGGTGTTTTGGTTTTGAATGGGCAATGAAGATCCATTAAATGTACAAAAGACCTGCTCCTAGATGAAAATTGCTAGAACTGGGTTCTTGATACAGATTAACACAGCATCATACATTTTTGGATTCTCTTTGGGAGCATGGGTCTAGGAGATTGTCATGTTGGACAATTGCTATTAAAAATTTACCAGTACACCAGCAGATGACCACACAGACTTACTGGGACTTGAGGCAACAGTTAGTTTTAGGACTCAAACAGCAGTCACATTCTCCACATTGGGGGACACAGAGAGGAATGACTTTGTCACCTGTAGGTTTCAAAAAACAACCCATAACCACCATGAAATATTTCATATATCAAAACATTTGCAAACAAAACAGATATACTGCTAAAATAAGTTCTAAGAGTAGAACTATTTTTTTAAAAAACAGACCAATATTTTAAAAATAATATTTTAATGCCAAATGTGAACAAGATATTCACTTTGATTAAATGTTAATTTAATTTAGGCTTAAGCAATGTTGGAAATGCCAGTGGGCTGTTGTAGTGAAGGTGTGGCCCAGTGGTTCTTGGTGATGACAATGACGACTTCTTCTTCTTCTTCATTATTATTATTATTATTATTATTAAATATTCAGCTTCTCCATGGAGACTAGTGGTGCAAAGTCAACTTTAATTATGACTTTGAAAGGGGTAGTTTAGGGGCTGGCAACCTAGGGGCATGAAATGGAAATGTTCCCCACATCCCCTACTGCCACGGGGACAGCCCTCTACAATGAATGCACATGTTTACACATATATTTCCTTGCCATGGAAAGATGAGGAAGTGTGAGGAATCTAGGCACTGTGGAATGCATTCAAGTCCTTTTGGCTTTCCAAACACTGACATATTATTATCCCATTGTGCCCCACTCCTAGGATGACTAGGGATGATGGGCACCGATGTCCCACAAAGTCTGGAGAGCTTCAGGTTTCAGCTGTCCATTATATAATGCTTTGTTGTATAATTATATAATTACACCTAGCTCTGTCCAATAAAAAAAAATACTTTGGAATCTCTTCTCTGCTTCTCCCTTACCAGGTTTTACACAAGTGACTCCTGGTCCAATACTTTCAACAATTCCTGCTCCTTCATGGCCTGCAATGACTGGGTAGTCTATGTCAGGAAACAACCCTTTCAACACATGGTCATCAGTCCGACAAATCGCAGTGGCCACTATCTGTGTGGAAAATGCAATGCATCATTTCAGTATCTGCACTGCTTACACCCTGTTGATACCTTCACATAAAAAGAGCAACGCTGGATTTATAGCTTGGACAAGTTACAATTTCAGTTCCTATGATAGCCAGTGTATCAACTGGACATGCTGGCTGGTGGGTTTTGGAAATTATAGTCTAAAAAAAAAGCAACTTTTTTGGCAGGATTAGACTGCTTTTTCTGATTTTATACTGGGTTAAAATAAACTGACCTGGGGAACGGGTTTCTGATCATACTGGGAGCTGACAGAAAATATTCTGGGATAAACAAAAAATGTATAGATATCCAAAATAAAATCAGAAAGAATGGGAACAAAACTTGGGGCTTTCTGTTGTTATTAAATCAGTCTGGATGTGCCCTCAGCTAAGACAAATATACCCCAATATGCTTTCCGACAATGGCCAACCAGATGCCTACAGGAAGCTCATAAGCAGAATATGAGCACAACTGCACATTCCTTGTGTTCCTCAGTATCTGGTATTCATAGCAGTACTTGGGAAAATTATTTTTTGCTTTACAACTCCCCTGTAGCTGGGGGACTTGAAAATTATACTCCAGATAAGTAACTTTTCCAAGACCTAACCAGTGGTGTGTAAATAACTTACTTTTCAGGTGAGCACTGATCTCCAAGAGGATGTGTGGATGCCCCACTCATGCAGTTCATGAAAAATCATGAAACATAGCAGATCCACAATTAGGACAAAACACACTTCCCCCAAGCATTCCAATGTATTGGAATAGTATTGGTCATGAAATACTGGCAGAGTGCTGGCGGCTGGGATTAAAAGTCAGAATGGAGTATCCTGGAAAGGGGGCAGGCGTTCAGCCGGCCATGTGCAAGAGCATTCTGCACTGCAACATTTTGCAGTTCCCACTTGTCATTTAAATTTCCCAGAACCACTACTCCGGTACTTTCTTTTACCTTTCTCCAGGGGACAAAGTACATAATACATTAGTACCTGTTTGAAGAGCTGGTCCCTCAAGTAGCAAAATACATTTGTTTGTCATAGCACATTGTTTTCTTCACCGATGTATCTTGCATTTATGATGCTTTGTTTTGTGAGTGGTCATTGGAAAGTAAACACAGGCATAGTTTGCAAGCCTGATTGTAAAACACATATCTCTGAGGAAATCCCACTGTTAGAGGGGAAATGGGCTAATTGCAGGGACTACCCATTCCTCTGAACATCTGCCTTGACCCAAGTCTTCATCATTTAAGCACAAAGTGCTCACCCACTACAATAGTAAGTCACATTGAGAGGGAAAGGAAGCTTCCACTTTTGAGCAAGCTCTTTTACCTTCACTCGAACTTCATGGCTTCTTGGTGGTGCCACCTCCACCTCCTCAATGGAAGGTGCTTTACCAGCTTCCCAAATAATTGCAGCCTTGCATTTAATCACCTGCATAAAAGGCATACCAGCAAAATAAGTCAGAAACCTTTGCAAAGGTGTTCTTCATAATGGTTTCAGGGAGCAATGTATTTCCCTCCAGAAACCAGCGTTGTAGTACAAATGTTGAACTAAAACTGAAATAGCTGGACCCAGGGCTGAAGTATCATTTTTGGCAGTCCTGTACAAATTTGTATCATGTGTTCCCACACTGAGACCATAATCTCCCATCCTGTAAATACTGGATCTAGCAAAGGTAGGCAACCTGATGTTCTCCCATCATTCCTGGCCACTGGAGTTTGTTGGGCTTGCGGTCCACAACAACAGGAAGGAAAAACAATTCAGCATTTGTATTTTACAAAACAAAGGACAGCTGTGCTGGATGTGGCCTGCAGGTGACCACCTTAGCAGGCTTCTTTTGTCTAGTTCTGCAGGCTCACAATGTTATGTGTGAAATGGGACTCCTTTATCTCATACATACCCTTTGGGGGGAATTCAGTCTTATACCCTTCAACTGTCCTGATTAGCCAGGGACAGTCCATATTAATCCCCTGTCATGCCACTTTTTCAGCTACTTTTAAAATGTTCCAGCGTCTTTATCCTCTTTTTACTTTCTCACTTTGTCCTCAACTTACTCCAATGACTGCAAAATGAATTCAAAGTGCAAAACTAGTTTGGGCTCAACTCAACAGGAGGGGAGGAAGAGGACAGGAGTGGGCAGAATCTTGCCCTTCCCTGTAGACTCTGGCAAAATCAAACTGCTGTTTCCATGCTCTTCCTCATTTTTATTTATATATTTATTTGCCATTTAGACCAGACTTTGATGTTGCATGGCCACACAAGCCCACATTTGTATCTGTGAAATGTTGGAGGGTATGCAATCACACACAAATGACTTCTAGGTTACCTACTTTCTGAAAAGTGTTGGTTTTTCCAATGAAGGTGGACAGTCTTGCTTCCTGCTTTGTGGTGGTGTTTTCCTGCTCAAAATGCCTGCTTTCCGCTTTGGAAATTTGTGCACATACTTGTTTGTAGAATGTCCTGTTTAAAGAAGTCAATCCTCTATTTGAAGGGCTGTCAGAAAAATGTTGTCTGTTTTTGTGGTTCCCTCACTTCTGTGCTCAGATATTGTTGGACTCCAATCCCAGAATCCCTGGTCATTGGCTGTCCTGGCTGGGGCTTCTGGGAGTTGAAGTCCAACAAAATATGCAGCTCCAAGGGCTTCTGTTTGAAAAGCTGTCTAGTACGAATTTGGTTAAAGCTGAAGAAAGGGAAGCAGCAGAGGTCTTGAAGCTGTCCACCAAGAGTTAGGATCTGGATAGTAGTTTGAGTGTTGGACTATGGCTCTAGAGACCAGGGTTCGAATCCCAGCTCGGACATGGAAACCCACTGGGTGATCTTGAACAAGTCACACTCTCTCAGCCTCAGGGGAAGGCAAAGGCAACCCCCCCCCTGAACAAATCTTGCCCCAAAAATCCCATAATGGGTTTGCCTTAGAGTCATTGTAAGTTAGAAATGACTTGAAAGAATGTATTTTATTATGTGGGTATAAAATGCATACTTAATAGTTCTGTTTTATTTGTAACTCTAGTTCTGAAACTTGGGGAAAAAAACTTGTCTGAAGTGCTGTTTGAGTCTTTAAACTAATCTCTGCGAGTGTGTGTGGTATAGGCACTTCAGATCCACTTCCTTTTTTTTTTAAGGTCACAAAAACAGCTTTGGGGACTGCATATGGGTTGTGAGCCATGGTTTGACCATCCCTGGTGTATGCACACATGGCCTAGTATGTGCAAATATGTGCCTTCTTTCTTTGTGTTATACTTGTTTTTGATGATTCATAAATTAGCTTGTTCCATGGAAGCTTGGGTTATATTCTTTTGCTCTAGTGTTCAAATAATCTGCTAGGACCATGGGTTATTTAGGATTATCAGATCTCAGAGCCTGGCCTCTCTTCTCCAGTCCTCATGGTGAGAGGGAAGAATCTCAGGGCAAGATTGCTGTGTTGCAAGGGGTGCCTATATACATGTTCCTCATTTGTTAGACTTGGTGTTTTTTTCTTATTTATGCTACTCTGTTTGATACTTAGGACTTTATCAAATGCACTAAATATGGCGTCATAACGATGCCACATAAATGTGAAAGGGCACGCATATCAGACGTCACCCTTTTGCATTTATGTACTGGCCTTTGGATGTGGTAAAATTGGGTGCAGAGGTTAATACAGTTGTCCCTTCATATTCGCTGGGGTTTGGTTCCAGAACTCCCCATGGATACCAAAATCTGTGAATACTCAAGTCCCATTATATGCAATGGCATAGCAAAATGGTGTCTCTTATATAAGGTGGCAAAATCAAGGTTTGCTTTTTGGTGTTATGAGTGGAATACAATGTTAGATGGAATTTCCCAGAGTTAGACAATGGAAGCTCTGGCTATGTTAAAAATTGCTAATGGATGAGGCATTAAAACTGATGGGCGTCAGGCAACCTTCTATGTTGAGGTGAGGTGCAAAGGAAAACCAGTTTGCAGAGTAATGAGTTTTCTGGCCACTTGATTAAATTAGTGAATAACTCACTTGCAGGTACATCCAGAGAATTAGCACATTTCCACACTAACTCACTGTCCAAGGTGTGTGTATGTGTCACATAATTACAAACTGGGTGTGTCTTTCAGGAATTTGGGGTGGCCTCTTCCTTAGGCTTTCTGCACTTGGGATATCTTGTTCTACTATCAACCACGTGGAATGCCGATAAATAAACCAATTTGTGAAATACAGTTGTCCCTTCACATTCGCTGGGGTTTGGTTCCAGGACCCCCTGTGAATACCCAAATCTGTGAATACTCAAGTCCCATTATATGAAATGGCATAGCAAAATGGTGTCCCTTATATAAGATGGCAAAATCAAGGTTTGCTTTTTGGATTATTATATTTTTAAGAATATTTTCAGGCCATGAATACTTAAATCCGTGAACGCCAGATCTGTGAATATGGAGGGACAACTGTAGAGACATTTAATGATTTATTGAAAGGGAAGGTGTATCAGGGCAGGTGACAGCATTAGAGCTCTCTGGCAGAGAATTGCAAATCCTAGGATTCCATGGGTTGGAAGCATGGCAGTTAAATGCTATAACTACATAGTGTGTACCTTGGAATAAGAAAACACTTAACTAAGGAAACACAAAGAAAGTCACTTCAAAAGTTAAGGACAATAGTTTCCTTCCTCTTAATCTCTACTCTCTCTTTGTTCCCACCCACTTACAACTGTGGAACTAACCCCCAGTTCTTGGCACTGTTTGCAAAAGCTAATCAAGGCTAGACATCTGGATCCCATCCTGGCTGGTTTGCAAGCTACAGGGTGGAGGGGAAGGGAAGGGATTCAAGCGAAACAGCATCCCCTCAACTGGGTTTGTTCTCTGTCAAGGACAGAGAGGAAAATAAACAGGCCTGACATTGCTCTGGCGGTGCCATTCAAACATCAGGTTTAGGGTGTTACAAAAGAAAAACAAATCGGATTTTTTGTTATCATTTTTTTAAAAAATGTCAAGGATGGGACTTGCTGCTTGTGGGATTTTCTGACTCATATGTCAAAATAATTTGGCTGGTTTAGAATGCTATGCATCTTGACTTTTACAGGGAGAAGGTGTGCCATTTGCCGCTTTGGTTCAAGTAAAAAAGAATATCTTCAGGCAGCCCAGAACAGGAAGCAGTAATATTCTGGGGACAGTTCCCTCTCCCCAGTCTCAGGAATACATGGGATAATTAATTTTTTAACTTCTCCCACCTTGTTATGACTTGAACCAGAAGAGTTAGTAAAATATTAAGAACATAATCCATACTGTATGGAGATGGCAGACTGGTTTAAACTAATACTGTCTACTCCAATGGCCAGTGGTCTCCAGGGTCTTCCACAGAGATGTTTCCAGCTCACCTGCTATCTGACCCTTTTACCTAGAGATGTCAGAGATTGAAGCTGGGACCTTCTACAGTATGTACAAAGGATGTGCCCTATTACTGAGGTGACCAGCCTTCACTTAATCATCTGTATATTCTTTGTTCCTAAACTCTTGGCACCTGTACCCCAAAGCCAGATCTGGAAAACATTCAGAAGGTATAGGTGACATAGAATAACTGGCAGGAACCTCTACCGTTGCAGGACCTTTACAGAAGAATCCTATGTAAATTTATTCAGAATTAAATGTCATTGTGTTCAGTAAGGCTAACTCATTAGTAAATGCATAGGTCTGGAGCCTTAATCAGTAGCATGCTGGTGGCTTCAAAGTCAATGGGGGTGGAAAATCTGCTCCAGGTTTTAGTCTGAATATTGAAGGAGCTATCCAAGGTGCTGGATCTATTTGAGGATAGGGTTCAGCACCCTGGCTAGCTCTCTTAAAGTTCAGACAAAATCCTGGAGCAGGTTTACTACACCACTGATATGGAAGACACCAGTCACTATCAGTTTTGCATGGAAAAATGAAATGCATACTTGAATCTACTTCCAGTGGGTATGAAAAGAAATATGGAAAAGAAGTGAATTAAAGGTGCTAGATGTTACCTCTAGATGCAAAACCCATTGGTGTAGCTCACCCCTGCAAGTTCCTTTTTTAAAACATTACATTGGAAGCACTAAATGAAATTGTGCTTAGCAAAGCAAAATTGCCCCAAGATCTGGATATTTCCCCATGTTGTATGATGAAAAATGTTATGTTATGTTTGGGAGCTTACATACCCTTACATTGCCAGAAACTTTAAATTAAATCACTTTATCTCTTTAGAGTCAGTAAATTTATGGACATTTAAAGTCCATAATATGAACCTCTTTATGCAACAGCTAGTTTTAAAAGTTGCCAGCAGTCTCAAATACCACAGTTCATGCCTGCTCTCCTTCTTGAAATTTTATAATATGGCATCTATGATAAATGGCATAAGCATCTGTATTGTGCTTTATGGTACTCAAAGCACACCCGATACAGTCATTTGTACAATAACTTTGTCAGGTAGATCAACATTATTATGACCGCATTTGTAGAGGGAAGAAAAAATTACTGATGTGTGGAAGGAGACTTGATGATTTCGTGGCCAAGGTGAAATTTGATTCAGAAACTGCTTGCTTATACATGATGTAATATCGACTTTCAGCATTGTCTAAAAGGTCTAAGCTACTGCCCTTCCTATTTTTCACTTATATCAAAACAGGCTTTCCCTTTGAATCCATAAAACAAGGAACAAAGCTTTGCAGCATGACTTTTAGGTCATAAACTGAATCCACCCAAATAAAACTCAAGGAATGCTTCTATAGGCAAACAATAGGTTTTGAACATTTAGTTTTCTCATTTTAGAAGGGATTTAATACTAGTACACACAGAAACTTCAAGGAGCTATTTCATGTAGATTTAAACAGAGCTATAAGAACAGTCTTTGCTTACCTTCCCTGCAGTTGCCATCTCGGTGTCAGAATTCCAGCTTTATACTGTGCACGGGCTTCTCCAGGACTTGCCACTTTCCTGGTCCCTTTGGTTCTGACAGGAACACAGAGATACCCAAACACAGAGTGGTGTTTTTTTTTTGTTTTTTTTTTTGCTCTAGTGTGTAATCTATGATAAACCAGCGAGGAAAAGGGAGGGCCAACTGAGAGCTGTGATACAAAGTTTTCCAGTGTCCTGAAAAAAGTCTTTAGCTCATATTCTTCTTGTCCTGAGGCAGCCTCCCAAAGTATTATCAGGAGAGAAGATAGGATCTTAAAAAAAAGAATAATTTGCCTGTTCTCTTGCTCAGATTATTTAGATTGTAAATTTTACAGAGAACATAGCATAAATTACACAGATTTACACAGATTTAATTTAAAGCTTTCTGCAACTGAACTTGTTTATCTCGGATTGGCCTTTTCAGGCATCAGTGCGCTTGCAGAAAGCGCGGGATGAGTCCTTCCTGAATCTTCGTTTGCGAAGAAAAGCCAGAGAGAGACACAGACCCCACCTGATCTTGGAAGCTAAGCAGGGTCAGCTCTGGTTAATACTTGGAAGGAAGATTGCCAACAAATACCAGGTGCTGTAGGCTATATTTCAGAGGAAGGAACTGGCAAAACCACTTCTGAGAGGTATACCACACTATGCCCTATCCTGTTATTATTTCGCCATGTAGATCACAAATATATGACTATTCTCTCCGCACTTCCTTCTCCCATAGCGCTCCTGTCACTCGTTTTTTTGGCGTAATTGCGCTATTTTGCCCACCGCATGTACAGTCAGTAACACTTCTCAGCATGCATACTCCACCCCTTACATGGTGTTGTCACATCCTCTCCTGATTTTACGCATGCGCAAATTTCAGCTTGTTGGCGAAATAGCGCTACTTGGCGCGCCGCATGTACAATCACTAACACTTCTCAGCATGCATACTCCACCCCTTACCTGCTGTCGTCACATCCTCTCTTTGTTTTATGCATGCGCAAACTGCATGCCTAGACTTCGCGCGATATCACGAGCCTAACCCTGTAATCGGTGTTTCTCAATGCGCATGCGTATACCTACACCGGTTTCATCCAAGAATAAACGTCACTCTCGTACTGTCTGAAGCCGAGTACGTATTTCTTCGGTTTTTACTTCCACACTTTCATTCCCAAGTCCATTAGGTTTTACTTATTATCTTTCTTTTGTTGTCCGTATGAGGTGCTGTCGTCCAGTTGCAAAACCTTTTGCCATGGCTTTTGATTCTGCGCAGTACGTTACTTATTTATACAGCGCCCATACGTACTATAGGATGTGCGTGGTACTGCAGTGTTGTCATTCGGCGCCATTAACTTTTAGCAATGTCTAAAAATAGGGCAGGAGGGAGATGTGCAAGGTGGAGTTCTAGCGAGGTTGCCAAGCTTCTCTGTGCAATTCGAAAAAGTGGGGAGGTGTACACTTTAATGAGGAGTACCTCCGCTCCTAATAAACATATATACACGCGGATTGCTAGGAAGCTGTACCTTTCAGGGCATTTTAGGTCACAGGCACAAGTAGCCTCAAAATTTAAAGTTATGAAGGCAAGCTTCTACAGGGTAATGGAGATGTTTGAAGGGAGGCCACCAACTAGACATCAGCCTCCATACTTCAAACATCTTCGCACCCTGTGGAAGCTTGCAGGCCGCCCACACTGGGAAAATAGACATATCTATGGTGAGTCTGTAATTATGGCATATTATATTTTGTGATGGACACTTGTTAATCGAAGAGTACATTACATTTCAATTTGCATACTGTTGCAGGTCAAAGACAGGGCAGAGAATTCCCGCATGACTCAACACGACATGATGGGGCCAGGCACCGGCGCAAAGGTAAGTAAGCAATGCTTATGCCGTAACTGTCTCCTGTTCCCATAGATTCGGATGTAATGTTTTTTTTCCCCGTGCACAGCATTACCTCTTCTTCCTGAGTCTGATGATGATGATGACACTGGTGACGATGCAGTTTCTATGATGGACACTCCGCTTCCTGACAACCCTGAGACTCCAGGACCAAGTAATGTTTCCCATGCGTCTTCCTTAATAGACACTACAAAATCACATTTGCGATCCCATGACGCTGTTGACCATTGCCCCAATGTAGTTGCTACTTCAACTTTGTACTTGAGAACAAATGATGGCAGTGATATAAATGATAATACTTCTGATGGCTCTCAAGAATCTCAAGAAAAAGTTGCAGAAGAATCATGTACAACATCACACCATGAAGCTGGAATGTATCAGGTTGAAACATCTCCTGCTCAGTTACCAGAGAAGCGTGGTAAGTAGTGTTTCAAATTTCATAATAGGAGTTACCCAATGATGCTCCTACAGATTATTTGGAACTACAACGGATGATGTAATGTACAATGCCTTTCATACATTAAAATTAATTCTTATTCACCATTACTTTAAGTTTTACATCGATTTATGTATTCACATGCCACTCCTCAGTCATACGGCTGCAGTGGTGAATTTGATTTTTTTTAAATGAAAACAAATATTTATACATATGCACTGAACTGGATCATTTTCTTTTCTAATTAACATCTCTACCAGTGATCCATAGAATCATAGAGTTCCACGAGACTACCAGGGCCATCCCGTCAAACCCCTTCCTTCCAATTCTGGAATACACAGTGAAAGCACCTGTTGATTGAATCCAAACCACATAAAATTCCCATAATATGTCCAAAGCAAAATAGACTTGGTTCAGGGCTGCTAGTGAAATTTCAGGCATGATTTACTCTAGGGCCTCCTTATCTGTCTTTATTGCTATTCATGGTATCCATAAACTGTCCTGCTTAATCAAAATTTTAGATGGGTTTATATTTCCTCATGTCAACTTTCATTGTTTTCCAGCATTCATATACATAGTTAGAATATAGACATATCATGGTGTGAATGGTCCTTACTTTGGTATTAAAAGGTACATCATTTTTGGGTGTTTATCTTCCTTTAAGTTACTTTCTTTGCATTAAATTGTTTAGGGGTAAGAGGCTCCAACAAACACCAATTTTCATTACAGTTCATCTCAAACTGGAGACTGAAAGTAATATCATAACTTTTCCTGTTACAAGTATGAGAATGCTTACTAGGAAAATAGAAAAGGCTGCAATGAACAATTACTTTTAATGGGATGTTAAATACCAATGGTATAACAACAACGTTTTAAACAGGTTGGGTTGCAAAACATACAAACTGGCACTGTGGTGTACTTGACGGCTAAGTGGTATAGTGTCATGCTTTTATGCTTGATTATGTAACTGTTTTACGTGTTTATGTCTTCTACTTAAATGCTAATGTGATTGAACACATTGATATCACGATGTTATATTTTACATTTCAGATCCACCTGCTGCAAGGGAGGATAAGGAAGTCCAGACAACAGTGCGCGTTACGAGTGAAAAGTGCATCCAGACTGAAGATTCTCCCCATGGAAGACCCACTAACCTTTGGGAAACAGTGGAGAGATTGATGACAGTTCAAACAGAAGGTATAAAAAATGTATTGGATTTGTTGGGATTCCTACCTTGATAAAAAGATTCTCCCCTCATAATGATTCATACCTTCCTTTCTAATAGGTTTGTCATTTCTTTACAGTTCTCAGGATAGCCACAGTGCAGGAGGCCCACTTTTCTTCAACCGACAGACGTCTAACAATAGTTGAAGCAGGAATGAATAGAAACTCCGCTTGGATTGAGCAGATCAGAAGAATGGTTCAAAATTAGCTGGGTGTGGGGGTGTGGAGTGGCTCGTGTGTGTGATTAAATTGTATGGGGCACAATTGTGAAATTATGTTTTTCCTTTAAAAGGCAAACTCTTTGTCTCTTAATAATTGTTGGGGGAGTGATACATGATACATGTGAATGTTTGCTGAATGCACATTATGTAAAATATAAGCACTTGATTCATGCTGTTTGGAATTATGTTACTTGATCAGAATGCATTTGGTTTTGTTTGTTTCAATATGAATGATGCCTACACACAGTGTATGCAGAACTAATGGTTTTATTCTGTGATAGAGGGCTGTTTTGGTGGAATTCTCCATTCAATTGTATACATTGCTGCACTTTTGAATTTGTTAAGTTGCAATGGAGAAGAACCACATTGCACATTGGTTAGTGGTTGTAATACATCCTTTTTAAAATGATTTGTTCTGTAAGGGTAAGAGTTGATGTTTCCTCATTCTGATGAGGTATCCAGGAAATTCAGCACTTCTCCTTAACTGTATTTGTGTTACTCCGCTGCGACATCTTACTGAATATCTCATTGATGACTAATTTGAATATCTTGTACTTAACACACTAACGATCTGCAAATGTGGCATTACTTTACGTGTACACACATAGTATACTCGTATATTACCATGTCAACTGGATGTTAATACCTGTGTATGAAACATGACAGTTTATAACAACCTTTAAAATGTTAATGATGAAACTGAAGCAACATTTGCCTTTTGTAATACGATCTGCATATGGACAAAGCAACTGAACATCAAGATGGAAATTTTGTGTTGGTTTGATATCGCTTTAAATGCCTTTGTTTGAAAAAGACTTTGCATTATTACTGATGACAAAGCTCCATCATACTCAGGTTTGAATGGCTATGACTGTCCTGAATATTTACACTTTATTTAAAAGTGTTGCCCAAACAACCTTCTTTTCTTAATGAAATAAAGCTTGTTTGATGCACTGCCATAGTTCCAACATGCTTGATGTGCTGTATTTCCTTTTAGGTGCCTCATATGCACTGTACTACACAGCCACCTAAAACTACAATGAATAGGAATACGCTTTCTCTCTTTTTGATTTCCTAAAAATACATGTTATCAGAATCAGTATAACCTTTTGGGTTTCTTCACGTAATTCTGCTTTCATATTGTCACGTGTCCTTCTTTGATAAAGGAAAACTTAATATGAGCGGTGAAAATAAAAATATTTTGTTTAATATATCATGTTGTTTGAGAGTTTTCCCACATGGAAATGATGCAACCTTCTCCCAAAAAAAGTACAGTGTAACACACACATACTGTATGTTTGCTCGGTGCCCTACTTAATATTTCTATAATTTGCTGTACGAGCACAACCTTGCCTTGTGCCCTGGAAGATGCACTCCCTCCACTACATTTTTGGCAAATGCGTAACCGTGGCGATGCACACATAATGAACTTTGATGGGGAATGAACAGTACTCTACATGGTGCTGTGTTATCAATTATGGGATGCTATCAATATTGACAGTAAAGGTAAGAAATTACTTAATGCACTTACCTTGATAACATTCCAATTGTTTACTTGTGGCCACATTGTAGATGGAGTTCTGATCATATTTTCAGGAATTAAAAAAACCAGTACTTGATGTGTCCCTAGTGGCTTCAGTACAGTCAATGCAGTAAGGAACACACAACACACGGTAAAACACACTGCCATTATACATAATGGGTTTAAAGTACAGGGGAGGATTTTCATTCCTGCATAAATTTCATTACAGATATGGGGTTTGCCTGTTGCCATTCACCAGCCTGCCTGTCACTAGGCATAAAAACTTTAGATGTTGACACACGGGGAACAATATGCAATAATACACAGATGTAATTTACGAATTTGTCTAAACGTATTCAAATAATTAGATTGCAGCTTGACTTTTATAAAAAAAAGGACACAATACGCAATTTAACCTCTGATATACATTATATACTATCTTTTTTCGCGGGGAAAACCTCATTTTAAAGTACCATTAATTCACAGCAGATACAGAGAACAAGGATATGCAGAGATCAAGGTTTGAGACACATTTTCTATAGAATGCATGCTGAACAAATCTGCAACAAAATTAGTTTGCCACTTCAGGTATCCTGAAACGCATAGATGTACGTCGTCTGCTGCCATTGCAGACAGCGGATGTCTGTGGAGGCTAAAATAGCGCGACATCTCGCGCAGTTTTGACGGTACACTCTTGTCGCGCTTATTGTATGACATCACTTCTATACTAAAATTATGAACTGTTACCTTGGGTACACCTATGTGTTCAATCTTGTGTGCCTTCCCCAGTTTGCAGTGTTGTACAAATGTTTTGCTTTCCAAACTTGCCACATACCAAAACAAAAGTCTTTTTTAAATATCGCGTCATAACGGGAGTGTGTTGTTTCCATGGGAACAGTACTACAGGGTTAAACTGCGCAACATGATGATGAAATTTCCTGGGAAACGTCCTAATTGAATTACTTCCGGAAGGGTGGTTGGTCACGCAAGTAAGTTCCCATATATATCAAGCTTTCTGTTAAAAGCACATGTAGTGTACAACACGTTCCATTAATTATTTTTGGCTATCTCGTTTACTGTTAGCATGGCACGTACTTATTCATTCAGGGATGGGCAAGTTCTGACTTTTCTACTGAAAATCTGCCTGGCAGAGGAACTTCGCAGAAGAAGGCAAACACTGGCGTTGGCAATGATACAGAGGATAGTTGAAAGAAGAGGAAAAATTATTAGATACCTAAGTATGCTGTCTTCAGATATGACCGCCGATGCCTTGGCATGGCTGGCTACCACTCCAGATCCACGCAGGTACTGGGTACGTCCCAGGGAGCGCTCATTCTGGAATCATGAGGTACTCCACACATGGGATGATGATATGTGGCTATCAACATTCCGCATGTCAAGGGAGACTCTGTTTGAAATTGCTAACCAGCTTAGGCCGGAAATAGAGAGGAAAAGAACCACAATGCGTAACCCAATTTCGGTGGAAGAAAGAGTAGCCATAACAATTCACTGGCTTGCCACTCCACTTATGTATTTAAGGACTGCTGAAACCTTTGGCCTGGGCTCTTCCACTGTTGCTGAAATAGCGGTTGAGGTGTGCCTTGCTATTGAGAAAATATTGCTGAGGAAGACAGTGCAGTTGGGTGACTACAGACAGGTAAAACAGTCATTATTTATTAGTCGTTTTAATTGATTTTTATCCATAAAGTTATCTGTTATAACAGCTTTTATACTACTTAATATCATGAATCTTAGTGACATAGCCGTTGTTTGTTAACCTGTACCAGCTATTGTTTTCCCCCATATTCTGCAAAGTGGTTTGTTAGATGGCTTAGTAACCCTTACAGATGGAATTTATGTTGATGGACAAGAAAAAAATTACATATTCATTTCACTACGCATCTTTCCATGTTTCTTTACAATATCATATGCATGCATTACTGTGTGTGCAAAATACTGTAACACTATATTCCAGAATGGAAAACATAATTATTACTTGAGTGAATTCGCACAGAATGTGGGCATAACCCGCATAAAATAGTACAGTTGTCCCTCCACATTCACGGATTTGACATTCACAGATTTGAGTATTCACGGCTTGAAAATATTCTTTAAAAAATAGTAATCCTATTATCAAACCTTGATTTTGTCATCTTATATAAGGGACACCATTTTGCTATGCCATTGCATATAATGGGACTTGAGTATTCACGGATTTGGGTATTCAGGGGGGGTCCTGGAACCTAACCCCAGCGAATGTGAAGGGACAACTGTACTTGGTTGAAATATTGAAATTGAGTTGAAGTCGCTTATCATTATAGTGCTGTTACAAGAATGTGCAGTTTTTTATATGCATGATGAGTGTGTAAACGTACAGAAAAATCCCTAGCATTGCTCCAATTTCCAATTTTGTGTATCTGTGTAAAGTATTATTTTACCATCTTTTGACAGATAATGAGTGGATTTGAGGCTTTGGGCTTCCCACACTGCGTTGGAGCAGTTGACGGTACACATATACCCGTTTGTGCACCAAGTGGAAGAGGTCATGAGTTCATCAACAGAAAGGATGGATATTCAATTCTTCTACAAGGAACCGTTGATCATACGGGACGATTCATTGACTCTGAGATAGGATACACAGGTCGAAATCACGACAGCCATGTATTCCGCTACTCAGCATTGCGCCAAGCTATGGATGCTGGGGAATTCGTACCTGGTAATCCAACCATAACTTTGTTCGGTGTACAGGTACCTCCAATTATTATTGCTGATTCAGCGTACCCATTAAGTAAATGGCTTATGAAGCCTTATGGAGGTAAGTTAGATAGGAGGAAGAAGGCCTTCAACATGGCACTCTGCCGAACAAGATCGGTTGTGGAACGTGCTTTTGGGAGATTGAAATCTAGGTGGCGCTGTTTAACGTCAAGATTAACCGTATCTGAGGAAAACTTTGTACCTGTAATATCAGCATGTGTTGTTCTGCACAACATTTGTGAATCTCGAGGTCACATTCTATCTGAAGAAGTTGCTGACCCAGAAATACTACTGCTCCCTGAATGTATGGAACATTATAGGCCATATAATGATGGCAGGGCACGTGAAGGAGCACTTGTGCAGGCTGCCCTTGCCAGGCTTATTGCTGGAGATCAATAATAATTGTGTTACAGTAATAATTTCAATACTGTTCTGCCCTTTTAGTTAGGGGAGAATCTTATTTTTATGCAGCCAAGAAAACATTAATAGCTGTATTATCCAATAAACTCCTTGACTTTATAAATCACGAAATAATCACTGCATAATAACATATTTCAAAATGCTAAATTTTAAAATGACAAATGGACAAAATAAAAATTTGTATTGCCATGTTGGATAACAACATAGTATTGATTTCTTTTATAATGTTGTTGTGTCGCTTCTTGCCTTCATTGCAAACTTAGGAAATATGATTTATACACAGTATACAATATCAATGGTTGAAAAATGTTTATTTGTCATGTTTAAATTTCAAACTAGGCAAATATAAATAACAAACATACATATAACCACCAGTTTGTTCAGTCTAACACTGTCCATAGTGGTATAATTCTGTTAGTAGTAAGAAATATTATGGTGGGTTGAGATGGAAATTTTACTACGGAATTAGGATTCTCAAGTACAAAAGAATGTCCATTCAGAATGTAACGCCTAACATTTTAAAAAAGTCTACGTTAAAGACAACAAACAAAGAGAAACATTGGTTTTCATAAAGGAAGTAGTACGTGTGATAGCCGTGTCGTATGCGGATCATTGCATGTTTTTATATATATTACTTGCATGTTGAGCAACAGAGTAATACTATTCAGGGTTATTAACACATGGGATATAGTGACAGAATCCTCTGTAACCTAGTATAGGATTCTGAAGGATAATACCAAATTCAACATTGTGAGAACATTGTGTTGCTCCAGCAAATAAATTTTGCAACAGTAAATCTGCAGAACTTGAATTGAAATTTCCAACGTTCACCAAAAAAACCTATGCAAAATCTAATGCCTTTCTAAAGAAAAGGCTAAAACTCTTTCAATAGCATAACAAACCCAAAAAGGGCTACTGCAATCAGAATTGGAAGCGCATTACAAAGTTTCTATGGACTATAGCATTGAGGTTTTCTACGAAGTCTGCCTCTTTCCGCAGATGTACTCTGACTCAGGGAAGAAGAAGCAATATCAGAGATAGTAACAGCAGCAGCATTATCAATATCAACATCTTTGCAACCGACAACAATATCAACTTCTACAGTATCAACACTGCCGTTCTTCTTGGCAGATTGAACTGCTTGTTTCCCAAAGTGAGACATGCCAAGGTTTTTTTTCCTTGGATACGGTGCCTGGGATGTGGATGGGTGGACATTGGTAGGATAGAATGACTCACTACATTGTTTGTAGGTTGTGCGCATGAATTCCAGTTGACTTTTTGCTACCTCGTTTGCAGTATCCATGCGCTGCAGAAATCTTTGTCTATCCTCCTTGGAAGACTGGACATCATCACGAATTATTTCCAAAAGTTGTTTAAGTATCGCTGAATCCATATCCAGGCGTTGGATCAACTCTGCACGTGTCTTATCGGCCTCCTGTCTAGCGTTCTCCATGATGGCCATCGCTATATTTTCTCCTTTTCTACCCCTTCTATCCCTCTGTCTAATCATCCTTAGTCTAGAAGAAGGG
Source organism: Gambelia wislizenii (assembly GCA_030847615.1). NCBI lineage: Eukaryota > Metazoa > Chordata > Lepidosauria > Squamata > Crotaphytidae > Gambelia > Gambelia wislizenii. The sequence continues at coordinate 30,690,838 of JAUMIR010000005.1, forward strand.
GATAGGCATGCCAGTGGTGTTTGCTGCCCAATATCTGAGAAGAAATTACACAAATAAAAGTTGTAATTTCCTGTTTTGGACATCGAATTGCCTGACCGGTTTTTGGCAGGAGTTCCCCATCACAGAGAGTAACAATTTTAGATGATTTTTGAAAGGACTGAACTGTTAGTGAAAACTAAATTTTTCAAAAATAATAACCGTTTGAACATTGTCATGCAGCATGCATTCAGTACTGTAACTTCAACTTTGAACAGAACATTGATAATGCTGTTAGTAAGAGTGTGTTCGAAAGTACCTGTGGGTTCTGTTTGAGTCGAGCAGGAAACATAGACAGCCTGTCTGTTGTTCTGCTCAGCAATGCACACTAATAACACAAGCAATATAATGTTGCATAAATTGAAAATCTACATTTATACATCTGTATCAACCACGCATGGAAATAACAATTTCTACAGTATAACCTTCAAATATAACCTTCAAATTACTAAAATTAGTATAACTGCAGTGAACTGTAAAATGGGTCAGACAATTTCTTCCAGTACTATGAATAACAAAAAAAAACCACTCACCATCATCTGTTGTGTCATTTCGTGTTGAAGTGCTTCCCTCTGCAGAAGCATGTTTTTCAATCTGTGGAGAGGCTGTAGGAAAAAAGAAAGGTAGTCAGCCCTGGGTTTTACATTACTCCATAAAATGTGCTGCTTCAGAACTGTTGTGCACACATTGCTTGTGTTAATGAATCTCAACACATACTTGAGAGAAGATGCCATCAAGTTCAGAGAGCCTGTCTGGTCCATGTACTTATCTCTTGTTTTTAAGTTGCTATTGTGTACTGTAACAACCAGCTTCCCACAGCAAGCATGTTAACAGTCCAATGGTAACAGATAGTAAAGGAGTACTGCTCAGTCTTGCATTAACAAGTTTATGAAATTGCTGGGTAACATAACCATTGCAGAACATAGCCATAAAAACACTTCCCATTATAAATCTGTCCTACACCTTATCTCGCCCTCCTCTGCTCAGGATCCCCCTAACAGAAACCCAGGTTGTACAATTTTGCAAAGTACCAGTTGCGGGGGAGGTGGTGTTATATAGACAAAGCATTGGGTTACTAATGGAATTACCAAAAAATTGGGTCATATTTTAGACCAAAACCACCCACTTTGTGATCCTCGTTCATGCCGATTGTCCTGGTGTGTATTAAGTTACTGGGGTCATTTAAATGCTCTTCTTCTGCCCTCAGCAGCAAATGGGGGATGTACAGTGCTGCGTGGTATAATTAATGTATGCATAAGCATTGCAGGGATCACTTACCAGAACTGCCAATCATTGGAGCCTGAGATGCAGTATGAAGGAATAGTTCCTGGCTCATTACGTCCTCAGTATTGACCTCTACAGATTGTGTGTTGTCCTCTAAATCTTCACCACAGAACGTATTACAATCTGAATAAAATTCCAAGCACGAAGTAATATTAACATTTAATATCACCAAAATTGTAGAATGAGTATACTTTTAATAATTTGAGGAAAGCATCGAAAAGTTTCTAAATTAAACTCTTCTTTCTCTGTGCAAGTAAGTATAGGAGTGCAGTCACATTTTTCATCACAGATTCATGAGTCATGTATGCCTTGCCCTATATGTACTGCTTCTAATTATTTCAATTAGATAAACATTGTATAAATAAGAATGTCTAGAAAGATGAGAAAAGTACTGGAAATACATATTCCTTCTGTATAAGAGATAGGACTTTAGAAAAAATTGATGACAGCATAGCAAAGGTACGCACAGAGGTTATAGTGTTTAGCAATCTTTAGATGTTAGTTATGCGTCAACTAAAGACCCATGTCATTGAAGTTTAATAATTATTAAGTTGTACTTACCTTGTTGGCTATCATCTCTTAGTTGTGAAACGTCAACTGTTAAAAGGCCATCAGTATTTTTGGGGGAATGTGGATGATTATATCCATCTGCCCTATCCACTGTCTTACCAGTAGTTTTTCTTCCAAAATTAAGGCTCCTACTAACTCTTCTTGGCGAAACGCTTGCATCCCCTTGAAGGATATTATTGAGTTCGTTGAAATATGGGCATGTAGCTGGAGCAACCCCACTCATTTTATTGTGAGCTAGAACCCTCTTATATTCCAGCCTTAGAACCTTCGTTTTACTACGGCATTCTAGAGCAGTTCTAGAGTGACCTAGAACACTCATCTCCCTAGCCACCTTTTGGAAAACATCAATATTACGGTGGCTGGAGTGAAGCTGCTCCTGTAGTTTTCTCTCTCCCCATATAGAAAGCAAGTCCCTAACCTCATCGTCTCTCCACGCTACACCCCTTCCTTGTATTTTCTTCTGTACACCCCCCTCCATTGTTAAATTGCTGGGTGGAATCACGCAACAATAATTTGCGCGGTTTCAATTTACCCACAACCAGCTAATGGCGTCGATTGCAAATACCCGCGATGGAATACAGCGTCACACCAGAGAGCATTACTGTAAAAGACTACGTCACAATTAAGAGCCGCGGATAGCTTACTTTAGCGGAAGTGTGGTTAAAAATGTAATACCGAAAACTGAAAATGCCTTAGATTACACTTTTTTGAGTAATGGGACCACATTTTTTATGAAGTCTATTTTAATGCTTGGACAATGGTAACTGGTACGCAATTGTAACTAGCGCGATTTCAACAAAAACTTTCGAATATAAAATACAGATCCGGGAAAACAGTCCCCAAAATAGGACGTCACTTGTCAGCGCCAAACAGTATTGCTGTTGACGACTGATGCTGTTTAAAAAAAAGAAAACCTTTGTGTTCGGCCGTAGATTTGAAAATGCTAGTAATGTATGCTTGCTCTAAGTTTTTATACTGCTATAAAGCAGTAGTTTTCTAAAGCTCATTCAAAAAATTCTGAACTCATTCTCACGGTGATTAAATCATGGCTGCACATATCATATGGTACCTAAGAAGGATACTACCCATTTCTGCTGTAAACACCACATGGACTAATTTTTTTTATTTAAACACACCCCTTTAATTTGCGCAATTCAGACTCCACACCCAACAACTATTTTTAAATTGGTTTTTGGTATATACACACACAAAAAAAGTGTCTACATTTTACCCATAGTTGGTACGCCTTGTTTAAAAGAGAGTTGCGGGACAGTTGTAAAGGAACATTTCCGCGCTTATTTGCTACAGTTCAATTCTGGCGTGCAAAGGATCAGAACTATAGCCTTTTTGTGCCTAGAATAATTGAAACCCAACTGAGCAACCTAGAAGGTAGTAACCCTTTGTGCAGGAGTGCATTGAAATGAGAAGAAGTCCAGCATTGATAAACTTGAGGGACAAGTGGAAAATAACAAGATCTAGTAAGGAAGCCATTTCGCATGCTTGCAACCTAGTAAGTACTGTGGTGTGTTAGAGAAATGGTGGGAGTACAGTCCTCACAGCACTTTTTCACTTATGCCCCTTGGAGACAGTCATCATTTTTTGGATCTCCATGAGATCACCCATAATGACCCCGTAGTGTTTATCTGAAATTAAAAATTTTGTAATGTATACAATTTGTTAGAAGGCTGCTCCAAAATGGGCAAAGTGTGGAACTGTCTTTGTGACAAGGGAATTAATGCTTTGATAGAAGTTACCTTTAATAACCCGCAACCCGGTTATTACGCAGCGTGAGTATCGTATGCAGTGTAAAGCAAAAACACTTTATGGGCCATGTATAGACGCATGAGCAGCATTGGGATTATGGATGGCATTAGGAGATGCTACAGAGTCACTCTTACTATTGCGACCAAAAATGGAATGTATTTTCATTTATTAGCTGTAGGGTTGACTCAGCACAGGAAAACAGAAGCAAGCTTGATAATGCAGCTTTCACATTGATGATTGCCCAATGTGCGGTAGGTAGCTTGGCTTTGGAGTTTTTCAATGCAAAACACGAAGCACAATTTGTATCCTAACTATCAATAGGAACGTATGAAACAATGACCAATTATATGTGTTAAAAAGAAAAATTGCTGAGAAATTAAAAGAAAAGGAGTAATCACAACAATATGCCCAGAGACACTTAAAGGTTAACTGATGTATTCCCAAATAAGCAGCCACCGGCCCTTATGCGCTATTTTTAACCCCATAAAAATTGTACCCTTACATTCACAATCATTAATTGTAGCCATAATGCTACTTTAAATCTCTGATGAAAAATGCCAGTGAGTATTTATTGTTCTAATGCTAAATGAACGAGCAGAATGTCCTAAATGCCAGTGCACCTATACAGGAGCATTGCAAGTAGGACCAATACTGTTGTTCTGTATTCATTATATTATTATTTAATTTCAGCTATAATTACATTCAATGAATGATATATTATGTGCTTTATTCATATCAGTGTTATGGGTATTACTTTTTATCCATTGGCGTAAAGCCAATGTTCACAGAGAGGCAGTTCTTACAGTAACGTGATTATATTAATAATTAGAAAAGAACACCCCAAAAAATTTAGAAGTAAATGGTGCAGGAAAAAGTATTTATTTAATGGGAGGAAAGGTTAATAATGCCTAGTGAGAATAACATTCATCCATCAGCGTTGTTAAAAGGTATTCAATTCATCCTCCGCACATTTAATCTCTAACAACGCGGGAAACATACTTAAAAAGGTACATGCATGTATATATATAACGGTCAGCAAAATCTTCAGATGTTGAGCTGTAAACCTTTCCTAAACATGCCAATTAAAGACTCTTTAGTTTGGCTACAATAGTATCATAACGTATTATGGGGTTATAGTTTAATCATTACATTCGTGTTTGTAGGATTTCATAGGTGTACTGGTTATTGGTTGGCCCTCTCCCTCTGAGATTGTTGTAAGTTCAGAGTCATTATCGCATTTGTAAGGACTGTTATGCTCTTGAATGTTTTCACGTATATAAGAACTCCTGTCAGTTTGTCTTGTTATTTCTTGTATGAGTGGGTCAATATTTTTGTTTAATATAGAGATGTGAGCTCTTATTTCTGACATGGTAAGCAGTAATTCTTTCATAGCTTGCATCCTAGAAGGTGTATCGAAAGAACTTTCTGGAAAATCAGTTTGTGTTGATGCATTCTCCGTGTCAATTTTCCTTCTCTTTAACGCCCATCTCCCAGTACATGGTTGGCAATCAGTCATACAAGGAAGACTTGCCGTGCCTGTAGAGTATTGTAAAAAAGAAGAGCATTACTGTTTTGAAACCTATACACATAAATATTAGTAGACGAAGTGCACCATTAGAAATCTCTGGAGAAAAATATTACAGCCATGAATCGTCTCACATTAATAATTACTGTTGATATGTAGTGTTGTTTGAAGCAGCAGGAATGTCACCATTGTGTTTATGTAAAAGTGGGGTGTTGATTTTGCACGCAGTACTCCATTTATTGTTAAATACACAGGGGTAGAGCAGTCTTACATAATGTTTGGTGTAGATAGACCTATTGCTTTGGATCACCAATAAATAGTACCTTCACATTTGCGGCGCTCTCGTGCATGAAATAAGTTCTGCATGTGCTCCTCGTGTGAAGCGGCAATGATGTTTGTGCAGGGATGGCAATTTCGAAGACGTAATGGATATTGGAACGAACAGGCACATCCACATCTACTGTCACAACTTCCTGGCAAGAACAGAAGGGAGAATTGGGCTTTAATTATTTTTCTGAATGTTTGTTTTTAGAAATAACCCAAAAGGCCAGGTAAACACAACCATTTATGATTTACTAACCTTGAACCATGGTAACATAACCGTCTTCCTTACACGGGCAGGACATTTTTGGAACTGATGAATCTGCAATTGGAGAACAAGAGGAGACGGATGAATTCAAGTGAAGCATCTATAATTCAATGTCAGAAATGATTATCCTTCATCAATTTCTACTGGAAAAAAAAAATCGCAAGACGTTCGTTGCCGCTATCCATGGACACAACGGAGCAGATGTTTAGTTGCATGTATTGTTTCTGAAAAGCGTGGTAAGAACATGGAGCAAGCATGACAAGATATAACTGTAAATACTATGAATGTTACCTCACTGAATAAAATGGCAGCTATTCAAGCAGATATATTTGCTCTTCGTAAAAAGAGTGAATCCATATACCATGAAGCAATGTGCAGATCAGGAAAGGCAAATAAATGCTGCTTCCCGTGGTATACAAGGATAAAGGAACAGTAGGTAGTATTTTCACGCAGAAATCATTTGATCATTATCACGCAAAATACCATATACAGCAAAAGTAAGCATGGAACCCGAAACAATAGAAGTTGAAGGCAAGATGGCGCTGATCCACATGGAGCCTCAGCACGAACTCATAAGAAATTCTGTACCATATGGAGAAGTAACACACAGGAATGGGGAGTCTATTCTAGCGAATCAAGCAGTAGTAGTTGTTGCTTTAACAATATAAATTAACTCTAATGCCCTTTCACGAAAAATCGGTAAAGACCACAAAATTCTACTTACGCCCTCCACACTGTACCTCTTAAAATGGAGACCGGAAGTCAAATGAGAAAACTGTAGGCATGAAGGTAGAGTAGGAACGCCCACTCCCAAAAACACATGACTGCGGTTAAGTGGAACAGTAACACATATTCACACCGCACGACAAACAGCGAGCATATCATCGCGCAACAGAGGTTCATTGACGGGGAGAAGCCGTCAATGAGTTGTTGCGTGATTGCACCCAAAGTGAAACGGAGGGTACACTGAATAGCAACAGCGTCGTGCGGGCCGCGGAAATCAGAAGCAAAATGAAAGCGCAATGATCACTGAAAAAAACCATTGTGCGGTGTACCCCTGAGTATTCCTTGCCTAAGAAAATCCTACAAAATTCATGGGGTTGCCATATGTTGACAAGTGACTTGAAGGCACATACAAAGTGTCCTTGGTATCTTCGCGGTTTGGTTCCAGGACCTGTGGATACCAAAGTCTGTGGAAGCTTAAGTCCCATTATCTCTCTCTCTCTCTGGCTTTTCTTCGCAAACGAAGATTCAGGAAGGATTCATCTCGTGCTTTCCGCAAGCACGCTGATAACTAAAAAGGCCAATCCAATATAAACAAGTCTGGTTGCAGAAAGCACCGCAGAAGGTCTCCTTGGGTGATGTTTCCAGGTTGTGATTCTTTCTGCGTTGTTGTTTCTCTTCAAGACTTGTTCAGCGTGAGTTCTCAAATAAGGCTGCAGCATTGTGGATAGTGCGTCTCTATGCCTTCCGATGTGAGGCCAGGGCGGACAATTGTTGGTGATCAATTTGGCCGAGCCTGAGGTGGTGTTTCAGGGAGTCCTTGTATCGCTTTTTTGGAGCGCCCCTCTTACGTTGATCCGTGGCGAGTTCACCGTAGAGTACTATTTTTGGGAGGCGATGATCCTCCATCCTAGAAACATGTCCTGCCCAGCGCAGCTGTGTTCTCAATATCATGGCTTCAATAATGGTGCAGTAAAATGGCATTATAGTTAATGGCAGTGAAATAGGAAACAGCAAGGTTTGCTTTTTGGAATTTCCCCCCAAATATTTTTGAGCTGTGGTGGATAAATCTGTGTGTGCAGAACCCATGGATACAAAAGGCTGACTGTACACACACACACACACCCTACAGATTTCTACAGGCATAAAATAAAGTACAAAGAGACAAACAGGATCAAAACTTGAAAAGAGAAAGTCTTTCATCACATCACAAAGATTTCATTACATCATCAAAGACATCACAAGTCTTTGAAGAAGACCTGCTTGATCCACTTCTCATTTACAAAGTTTGGAAAAGTTACTGTTTAGACCAGTGTCTCAAATCCTCCAGATCTTGTGGCCACTAGGATTCAGGGAGTTGTAGTCCAGAAAAGCAGCTTTCCCCAATTCTGATTATACAGCCATCATGTTTGCCATGACAAATGCATGTCACAATAGTAAACATATAAAAGGGCTGACTGAGGCAAACTCCAGGTTCTGCAAGTCTCTTGACAAAACTCCCTTGGGAGAATGCGTTCTGCTGTGGGCTTTTGCAGAGGCAATGCTGGGAGTTATGAGCTGCCATTTTAAATTTTCCAGAAAGCCCCCCAATTATGCTCTTCAAGAAGCAATGTGGGAAAATTAGATTGCCTTCTTACAGACCTAAGGTGTATCCATGCTGCTCAGTCATAGCACTTTGATGCTACTTTAACTGCCATGGTTCCATCCTATAGATCCTGGAATTTTTAGTTTTACAATGTACTTAGAATTCTCTGAAGAGGGCTCTAGTTTGTGAATTTCAGGGAAGTGGATTAGAGAATTTTAAGTATCTCACAGGACTATAAATCCCAGGATACCATAGGAGAGGGCCATGTGTATTAAAGTGGTATCCAATTGCTATTATTGTACAATGTGTACCACTCAGGTCATTTGAAGCATGGAGCATCAGGTAGTATTGAACACTGATGATCCCTTTTATGCACCTGAGGTCTTTACAGGTGCTAAAAAGTGATGCCAGGCCAGGAGAAAACTTCATTCTTAATCAATGAGGAACAAATACTGAGATGTCCTGATAGAATAACCCCTTCAGTGCATGTCCACTATCCATCTTAACCCTGACATTTAATCTACTTGATTAGGTTGTGTTGCATTTCTCTACTCTTACACATGGATTCTCTGGAAACTTCTAAATTTAATTCTCATAATGTAAACATTTTTAAAAAGGATAAACTAGCTCAATAGCAATTCGGCCAAATAAAACAGTCTGAAGTCTGTTTCTATTGGCAGTCACTGGACTAAAGCACCACGTGAAGGAAAAAGATCAAGTTCACATACATATGGAGTGATCTCAGTACAGACTCATGGTAGAAAAAGTTGGCTTGTACTTTATGCTGCTGACAGATTTATCCAAAACAACATGGCAAGAAATGTCTTGTGAAAAGAATGTTCAATTTTAAAATAAAGATTAATGTTTTGAACAGATAAAACTCCTTAGCATTCAAATTATTTCCCAGTTCTTTCAGTAGAACATTAGTGCATTTCATATCATGCATTTTTCCTGTTGGCAGAAAAAAAAATACTCATGAATTCAGAAAGTTTGAAAACTGTAACTCCCATGAGGTTTTATAAAATAAATGGGTAAGTATGTTTCCCCCCCTTTGGAAGGATGTGATCACCAGCATTGAGGCCATGATATTGAGAACACAGCTGCGCTGGGCAGGGCACGTTTCTAGGATGGAGGACCATTGCCTCCCCAAAGTAGTACTCTACGGTGAACTTGCCACGGGTCAGCGTAAGAGGAGTGCTCCAAAAAAGTGATACAAGGACTCCCTGAAACAACATCTCAGGCTCGGCCAAATTGATCACCAACAATGGTCCGCCCTGGCCTCACATCGGGAGGCATGGAGACGCACTATCCACAATGCTGCTGCCTTATTTGAGAACTCACGCCGAACAAGTCTTGAAGAGAAACGACAATGCAGAAAGAATCACAACCCGGAAACATCACCCAAGGAAATCTGCTGTGCTTTCTGCAACCGGACTTGTCTATCTCGGATTGGCCTTTTTAGTCATCAGCGCGCTTGCAGAAAGCGCGGGATGAATCCTTCCTGAATCTTCATTTGCAAAGAAAAGCTAGAGATAACCACCAACAGTTGCATGGTTATTAACTATTGCCAATATTCTAAATACACTATTTGGTTACATAACTACCATAGTTGCCTAGCTAAGAAGAACCTCGCAGTCCGACTCTCCTAATCCTGATTTACAGGGCAGCAGCCATTGCAACCAATGGAGGTTGGTTCTCCTGTCAACCAGGATGCAGCAAAGTGCTCCTGTGAGTGATCTCCAGTGTGACAGTCAGAAGCAGGATCCCTGTAGTAATACTTCCATACACCAAGATCGCTCATAGGATGGGAGGTGGGAATGTCAAGTCTGCTGCATCCCAATCGACAAGAGAATAGACATCGCTCACAATAGCTGTTGCCTGGTAAGTCAGGATTGGGGGGACTTTTACAGACCCTATGTATTCCCTGCACTATTGACTACATAGTGATCGTGAATATTAATTAGTTATGGATGTGTAATCTGGGTTACACATTTGTAACTGAGATTGTGAATTCCAGCCTACATTTTTATTGCACTCATCATCCAAGGAGCTCAAAGAAGCATGGATGGCTCACATAGGTCTTATTTTGTTTTTTACAGTAACCCTGTGAAGTGGGCTGAATTGAAAGACAATGGTTTTCCATAAAGCATCACGCCAGAGTGGGGACATAACCAAGGTCTTTCTAGCCTTGTCCAACACTCTGATAACTCCTCAACCTAGCACCATACAGAAATCTATATCACTGTCTGGGAATGGGAGGCATACCAGATAAACACATCTGGACAGTATCAAGTTGGGAAAGGCAGCTCTAATCAACTCACCACACTGGTACTCTCTATATGTTATCTTCTGGTCAAAGTCTACCTGAAGTTCACAAAAGGTTATGATAAGACTTTTCATACACACACACACACACACACACACACTGAAAGAGGGAGGGATGGGAGAAAAGAGTGCTTTGGTATATGCTTTTGCTATTTATACAAATACCTTAAATAGTAATATAAATAGTTACATAAGATAATTGATTACTAGAACAGTGGCTCACAACCTTCACCCTCATAATTTTTTAATTTTTTTTTTTTTGATTAAAACTTCCAGAGTCCTTACCATTTATTCTGGCTGGTGTTCTACCTGTGTTAAAGTCCAAAATGTCTAGAGAGCCAAAGGTTGAGAACCACTGAACTAGAATAAAGTTCTGGTGAATGATATATGTATGAGTAGAAGTATTTACCTGATTTACCTCATGGTTGATTAACTGTATCAGTTTTAGCTTGTGTGTCCAAGCCAGATGCCTGTCCCCCCTTTCCCCAAATAAATGGAGACTCAAAATTATTTGAATGATTTGGAAATAAATGGCCACAATTTTATTGATGACAGCTGTAGATGGCTCCACACATGGGTCTGGATCCAAGCATTGACCAATCTGCCTGTTGGTCGATGAGCCCGTTGCCAGCCAGCTTGCTGATGACTGAAACCCAGGAAGGGGAGGAATTCCTGCAGGTGCCGGTGCCGGCATGTCCTCCCATCCAATACCCCCCCCCCAAGGGAATTTCTGTGACCTGCCAGTGATGGAGACTCCCAATACCAATGACTTTGGATCCAGGACCCATGCCCACTGCCAATGCTTTGGTTTGTTAGAACTGCATATGAGGAAAGCAGAAATTCTTTTAAAACTATTTTTGTTGATCTGAAAGAGTGATTCCTTGACAAGTAAACAAATTTAAAAAGAATTCCTGTAGCAGCGGTATCAGGAAACGACAGACGAGCCTGGTCCTTAAATAGGGATTTTGCAACATAAACATTGGAAGTATAGATTTTCCTTGTTTTTTCTTTCTGGGCTGTGAGGCCGTGTTCTGGAAGTTTCTCACGTTTCGCCTGCATCTGTGGCTGGCATATCTATGGATGCCAGCCGTGAAAGCCTTCAACTTCACAATGGAAGTATACTTAATATATATGTGTGATTGTCTATGTATAGGATCATCCCCTCACTAAAGCTGTTGCAGTTTTTCCTTGGGTTTTTTTCCGGGCTGTGAGGCCGTGTTCTGGAAGATCTTATTTCTGACGTTTTGCCTGCATCTGTGGCTGGCATCTTCAGAGAATGGTTGGGTATGTGGAGTTTATATGCTGTGAACCCCTGTTGGGAAGTATATGTAAATTTGTGTAATTGAATGGTTAGTTTCTGGATACAGAAACTAATGCAAGGCTCATTAGTGTCTGTTTGGCTAATGGTTGGTTAATGGTCCATTATCTGCTGGAAATCCCCTGTCCCAGTGTGGAGTTCATTTGCAAGTGTTGAGTTCTGATTTTAGTGTTTTTCAGGACTGGCAGTACCCAGAAAAACTTCACAAAGACAAGAATGCTTAGTAAAATGGAAGGCAGCAGGCAAAGAGGGAGACCATACTATAGGTGGATTGATTCAAGCCAGAGCCCTGAGTTTGCAAGAACTCAGCAGAGCAGCTGATGACTAATCTTGGTCTCTCACTCATGTGAGTGAATGTATGTGCCTTCAAGCTGCCTGTGGGACTTATGGTGACTATATTAATTTCATAGGTTTTTCTTAGGCAAGGAATATTCAGAGGTGGTTTTGCCAGTTCCTTCATTTTAAGAAGAAACCTTAAAAGTAAACAAAAGCTGGCTCCCAGTTTTGAAATACAATAGAATCAAAACTCAACACTTACAAAAGAATTCCACCCAGGGACAGGGGGATTCCCAGCAGATAATGGCCCACCAACAAACCATTAGCCAAACAGATACTAACGACCCTTGCATTTCTATACCCAGAAACTAACCACTCAATTACACAAATTTGCATATCCTCCCCAACAGGGGTTCGCAACATATAAACTCCACACACACCCCTACACAACCATTCTCTGAGGATGCCACCACAGATGCAGGCGAAATGTCAGAAAGAAACTATTCCAGAATACGGCCTCACAGCCCAGAAAAAACCCAAGAAAAATCTAAGGATGCCAGCTGTGAAAGCCTTCGACTTCACCTTAAGCTAGACTGTTCAATAAAACAAAAGGAAATTAAAGACTCAGCAAGACCAACTTAGATGACACTCAACAACTATGCACCTCCATAGCAGATAATGAAAGAGCTATGAAACAAAGACACAACAGGAACAGATAAATTATTATACAGTTGTCCCTCCATATCCACGGATTTGGTATCCACGGATTTAAGTATTCATGGCTTGAAAATATTCTTTAAAAAATAATAATCCAAAAAGCAAACCTTGGTTTTGCCATCTTATATAAGGGACACCATTTTGCTATGCCGTTGCATACAATGGGACTTGAGTATTCACGGATTTTGGTATCCACGGGGGTCCTGGAACCAAACCCCAGCGAATATGACAACCGTATAACCTCAGTGACTTCCTATAACTGAGCTTCATAAACATTACAATTGCAAAGTGCTGGTGAGATTCTTGCCCCAGATTGTACAATAGAACTGTGCATGAACAATGCTCAGCTCCCCCCCTCACCTTCATGCCTTCTTTCTATGATCATGTTAGTGACATGCTATCTGGATTTTTCCTGACTATTTTTGATGTCCTGGGGCCATCACTGCGGTTCTACAATCTTGATTTGGTCTTATGGAATTCTAGGACTTTCAGTTTAGGGAAGGATATTTAGACTTCAGAGAGCTATACTGTAATCAGAGTGCTAGAATTATGCAGGGTCAATGGGTCCCAGATCTCCAGTTGGTCTGGAGCACATTGAACTGTGCCCACGTCATGCTGGAATGGAATGAGCAATTTGATTCCAAACTGGAGACTACACAAAACTGGTCTGAATCAGCTTGATCCATTTTGTTAAGATCCAGTCAAACTGGTTTTATACTCCAGTTTGTATCTGTATAACTTACTGGGATTTCTGATTTGATCTAACTCTATCCAGTCTACATTCCTCATCCATCCAGGACTTTTCAGAGTTTATTTGTAGTCCAGAAACCAGCCCAAAGTCTCATGGGTCTCATGATCATGACCAATACCTGTGGAGTTTCTTCCCATTGTTGTGAGTGCAATGCTGTCTACAAAAGCAGTAATCAGTTTTGTGGCCAACAGGTGTCAGCCCTCTTTGTAACAGGATGCAATTGGAGCACTTTGAATCAAGGTTGTTGGTTTCAGTTACTGTGACAACTGTTGACTTCCGTATCAGCCGGGCTGTGAATCCATACTGGGTTTTAGCCTCAACTTTAAAGGAGCCAGCCAAACTGCTGGATTTATTAGGGGATGAGGTTCTGCACCTTAGACAGCTCCATTAATGTTCACACTAAAACCCAGAGCAGATGTACACACTGATATGGAAACACCAGCTACCATGGCATGTAATGCAGTGGTTCTGTCTTTAGTCTTCCAGATGTTTTTGTCTTCAACACTGAGAAACCCTGGTCAGCAAAACTAATGGTCAAGGATTCTGGAAGTTGTAGTGAGCTACAGATAAAAAGTATATAGGACATTCTTGAAAATGCCTCTGATTTCCATACTTTTACTTACTAATATATATATATATAGAATCTAAAGGTCTGTTGTAGTTTCCAGACACTGGTACTGCAACAGCTATCGGTATACATAGCAGCATTATGAGTGGTCCGCCCTTGAGTTCTGCTAAAAGCCAAGATAGCACCCCCGCCTTCCTAAATATTCTGCAGTTGGGTTCATTGGCATCCTTCCCTTCAATGGCTTAGCACACACATCATGTCACCCTTTTGTTATTATGAAGCCTGGGAGCTGTTCCACCAATCAAGCTATCAAAAATCCAGTATATTCACTCCCTTGGCAGATTCTTTCAGTCCTCCAATTCTCAGAATTCACCATCTTCCAGGAATTCCCCGTGTTGCTGAAGAGTCAGAATGTTGTCTGCCAACACTATAATTGCTTTCTGCTGTTGCAGAATACCATTGCTTGATTAGCTGCTTTAGCTACGCAAGTGAATCTCTTTGAGATCTCCTGAATTTTCCCCAACCATTCATTCATCAGAGACCTTACTTGGCCCAGTTTCTCTGCTGTACTCTTTCTATGCATTGTTGGACTTGTATCCCATTGCCTAGGTGACATGTTTTGTGTATTGCTTTGGGGACTGAAGAACTGATTGCCCATCTTTGTTTGTTGCAGTTTTTTTTTGACTCATTGTTTCTTGTGGACTGTATTGGTACATAAACCATATTAATAGTTTTTGCATTGTCTGGGTGTGTTTACAATGTTGATGGGACAGAGTTTAGACTCAAAACCCTGAAACAAAAAGGATGGTTGTGGTGCAGTGCTCATCATGATTCTTCTAAGATGGCACTTCCTATCTGGAAAAGTTACTGTTTTAGACCACAACTCTAGGACTCCTTCCTAGCTGCAGGATTCTGGAAGCTGTGATCCAAAAAATAACTTTCCCAAGTTGCCATAGTTCTACTTGTATTTTCAATTTTTCTTTAATGTCCTGCCCAGTTAACTAGTTTTGCAATTTGTTCAAAGGTTTTAAACCAGTTAGCCTGATACAGTAATGCTATTAAGTATTTCAGCCTTACTTAAGACAACATACTGGGAATTACAGTGTTTGGATTTAAGCATCTTCTAAGCCATGAATTCACTGGAAGCCTCTATTCTAGCCTCATACTGTTTTGCCATCACTTGCCTGCTCTACAGGGATGTGGTAAAAATAGTACTTTGTATACTTGGGGGCGGGGGGAAGCCCTCTGTATAAATTCTCAGTACTACTACCTGCCTTAGGCAGCATAGAAATAATGTGGCATAACCGAAACAGTTCCTATAAAGATCCTTAACAGCAGGAGTGGCCAAATACATAACAGTGGTTTTACACTCCCACCTCATCACAATGCTGTTTTCTTAAAAAGCTATTATCTTCTTCTAGAAGTTACCTTCTAATGTGGAACCTCCCCAGGAAAAGAAAAATCAGAATGCCTGAGCAATTCAGCTCCCCTGACCACTGTACTTTAAACTACTGACAGCCCTCCCCATGTGAACCGGTTCTGACATTCACACTTACTTCTGCCACATTTGGTATTGTAATTCACTGGGACAGGAGAGAAGCTATGTGGGTCATTAGCAGTCTAGAGGTCAAGAAGTTGAGGAATCAGTCAGTAGCCAGGAAAACCAAAGGTAGGCAGTGACATGTAAAACAGTAACCAGGGTCCTATTCCAAGGGTCCAGAAGGCAGGGCAGTCTCTGAGCTGGCTTGGGTGTCTTTTCTACAGAGTGGGTGACAGACATTGCTTTCAGTAGCTGATGGGTGTTTGCTGCCTGCCTTATCTAGGCAGGCTGCTTGTTTAGTGAGAATGGCTGAGACAGAACTGCCTGAGCTGCAGGTGCGCCAACACCCTCCCCAAACACTTATACTGCTGCTATCCCAGAGGGAGACATGACACTTGGCCCTAAATTAGGTGGAGAGTGCTGTTGGTCCCAAGAATTGCAAAATAGTTTTCTGAGCCAACTTGCACTCAGATTCTTCCATGCAAAAGGGTAGGATGAGGGTGGACAAAGGGCAGCCTTCAGATGTTATTAAATGGCAACCCCCATTAGACCCACCAGCATAGCCAATGGTGAAATGTGCTGAGAGCTCAAGTCCAATGATACCTAGAGGGTCACTTTTTGCCCAACCCAGCTGTAGGAAAGTATTGGGTGCACAAGCTCCACCATACAAACCTCTCAAGCTATGCATCACAATGAATGTAGAACTGTATAGTAGGAATGTAAATCTTTGCTTATTTGAAAATGAGAAATTTCAAAAGTTTTCTCCCTGTGGGATGTCATCATTATTAGTTTTGTATATTTTTGATGATTTTTTTTTTCATACTGCAGGAGTTTTTTTCTGCAAAATTTTGCATTTTTTTGTGTGAAAAAATGTTTTTGTGCAAAATACAAATATTTTTGTGTGAAACACTTTTTTTTTTTTTTTTTTTTGCAGAAACCAAGCTTTTATTCTACTCTTCATGAGAAAAATACTGTGGGCCCTTGGTATCCACTGGGGTTTGGGTCCAGGTCACCCCCTCCACACACACATCATGGCTACCAAACTTCCATGCATGCTGAAGTCCCAGTATATACAACAGCTTAGTAAAATGTGTCCCGTACATAAAATGGAAATATCAAGGAGGGTTGACTATACATTGCTTTCTTCATTCTTGCCATAGGGAAAAAAAAACCCTTACAGTGGTTGACTTTTTTTTTTGATGGGGCATCTTGATGTGTTGAGTTATTTCTTCATCTCAAGGATGGCGAAATGAGCAAATAGTGATGGGGGAATGAGTAAATAATGTTTCACAGAATCACAGAATTGTAGAGTTGGAAAAGACCACAAGGGCCATCCAGTCCAACCCCCTGCCATGCAGGAAATCACAATCAAAGCTTCCCTGACAGATGGCCATCCAGCCTCTGTTTAATAGAATCATAGAACTGTTTATATTCCAAGTAAGTATTCCTTGCCTAAGAAAACCCTACGGAGTTGCCATAGATTGATAGGCAACTTGAAGCACGTACACACAAGCATGTATTCACAGCAAAAGCTCTGAAACTTTACTTTACTGGCCTACATCTCCTGCAATTTTCTATTGTCTGACTTGTGGTTACCCCACAATTCTGTCTTGTGCTCTTTCTGCATGACTTAGAACCAAGAGTATGACTTGGGACTTTCTAAGTATCTGGAACTAAGTAAAACCAGCTTTCCATGTACTGTTTATACTACTTCCTCAACAACAATTAGGAGGGGGAGCAGAAAAGTGATTTAAGCAGCAGTTTATACTTTTTTAAAAACACACACACACATGAAGAAAAGAGAGAATTCTTGATTAGAAGTTGCCAGCAGAGTTCTTCATCAAGTTAGGAACTTAAAACACTAGGACAATACGAATGCTGAAAGAGAAAAAGCAGGGTTAATGTTACAAATTTTTCTGAGAAAAAGCAATGGGGCAAGATTTTGACTTTTGGGCAGACATATTATTAACTTCTTGCTCAAGATACCACTGACAGATATTGGCACCGTAAGGACGGAGACTTCCAGTAGGGAAAAGTGACTGTTCCTTAGCCTTATTTGTGAAAATGTGGTCAGGTCAGCATTTACTACCCAACAGAATTTGAGTGATATAGCCAAGTTCATTTCACCATATAGCTGTGTGTTGCAGAGGATGGGCACCTTAAATGGCTGCAATAAATCTGAGGGAAGTTCATAAAGAGAGGCTATATTAAGCAAAATTGATGAGGCTGTTTTTCATGTGTCTGCTTATAAAACGGTGGGTAGGCTGGCTGGGGTGGGGGGGGAATCTTTAAACGAGAGTTTGGCGTACAACAGGTTTGAGAACAGCTCGGTCCTCCAGATTTTGCTGGACTACAGGTCCCAGCATTCCTTATCATTAGCTGTGCTGGCTAGGGCTGACCACAGCTGCAGTCCATCAATATCTGGATGCCAGCATACTGGCTGGGACTGCTGGAAATTGCCACTCAATGACGACACAACCCACACCCCTGCTTCCTATAATTCCTTTTACAGCAATGGGAGCCCAACACTCCTAGTTCTTAGACTGGGGAAACAAGGCCTTTTCCCTCCAGCAAGTATAGGATCATACCCTCACTAAAGCAGTTGCTCCCCTCCCAAAGGGATCCTTCTTTTTCTCCTTTTTGAAAAAACAATTCAAGCTGTGCATTTCCCATGCAGCTTCTTTGCCAGTCTAATGACCATTCTAGGAAGCCTTCCAGAAGGGCTAATGGTGCCATTTCCAGGGCATGCATCCTTACAGCCATACTCTAGGGATTCACGATTCATGAAGACTTTAACACTTCCAGGTGCACTGATGGACTCACAAACCAACCATGTGAGACACAGACAGCTTGGATTTTGTTTTGAAAAGGAAAATGAGGGCAGAGGGTGAGACTGCAGCCCACACTTGGCTCCAAGAGGAGGACCCTTAGGGGCAATGACAATGGAATGCTAGCATTAGTATGTTAGGAACAAGTAACACAATGCATTACTTGCCTATGAGCAGGAAGTGTTCACAGCCCGCTCAGTGCCTGGAGCAACAAGGAATACAACTTGTCTCTCTCCCCACCCCCACCCTGAATAACATTCCAAGCTCTGATTTAAAAGATAATAACCATCTGGGACAACTGTGGGAAAAGTGCTGCAA
Organism: Gambelia wislizenii; assembly: GCA_030847615.1. Taxonomy (NCBI): domain Eukaryota; kingdom Metazoa; phylum Chordata; class Lepidosauria; order Squamata; family Crotaphytidae; genus Gambelia; species Gambelia wislizenii. The sequence goes on from JAUMIR010000005.1 coordinate 30,709,555, forward strand.
CCCATGAAGCCCCTAGACTCACCATTAAAAAAAAAGACAATATTCAACTTTAAACCAGCTTCTAAAATATGACATTAGGTCTCTTTACTCCCCCCTACTCTAACCCCCTTAAACTTTAAAAATTAACCATTTTTTTGGCTGAATCCTGGAATCAGAAGTGACACTGCAACTTTTGTTTGCAATGGGCAGGGGTGAGAGGCAGAAGTGGGACACTCCTTGCAGTTATACCTCCAACCGTTCCAAGGATAAGGTCATACTGCCCACAGTTCCTGCCCCAAGCTATCCTGCACTTTCTCTCCCCACAACAAATTGCTCCAACCAAATGATCAAAGGTTGGAGCAATCCCCCCAGCCCGGAAGAAGGATAAAAATATTTAGGGTTCCTTAGTTTAGAAAGCAAGGCAACTAAAGGAAAACATGACAGAGTTGTATAAAATTATGCAAGGTATGGAGAAAATAGATTTGGAGAAATTTTTATCCCCTTCTCATTGGCTGTTAGTGCCTGGGATTCTTGAAGGTCTCTTATTTATAGGGTTGCCATGCACTGAAGCTGGCCTGACAGCAAATAACAACAGCAATATTGGATTAGACCCTAGGGTTATCCAATGCAGCTGAATGGCAGAAGATTCCAGACAGTCTAAACAAAAGCAGTTCTTCACATGATGAGTAGTTAACTTAGGGAATTTGCTGTCAAAGGATCTTGTACTGGGTTAAGCCTGGATGGCCTGAAATGGGAATTAGATAAATTCATGACTAACAAGGTCAGATTAAGGTGGTTACAGCCCTAGTGTAGTTCCAAAAGCAGGGCCTCTGTGCATGTGCATCACTGTTGGAGGACTGGTTTTCCACCACTGGGTCAAGAGGAGCCCTTCTCTGAGCCAGAACCAGGCCCTTTCTAGGACCAAAGCAGGGGGCAGTTCTAGGCAGCATACATGCCTTTATCCTAGGCACCATAATCAAGGCCAGAGTCTTAGAAGCAGCAACTCCGGAGATGGTATTTAACCCCAGTAAGATTGAATCAAATAGATAAAAAGTACTCAGCAAGTGTTGGAGGGGATGTCAAGAATTAGGGACGTATATTCATATGTGGTGGAATTGCAAATATGTGCAGAGATTTTGGAAAATAGTAATGAAGGAAATAAGTGAGATAATGGAGATAAATATACCTTAATGTCCTGAAATAGCATTATTATCATATTGTGAAAAAATACAAGAATCTCAATAGTTAAGGAATTATTAACAAATCTGCTGACAGCAGCAAAGTTAATAGTAGCAAAGAAATGGAAAACACAAGGTGAATACCAAATAGAAGAATGGTATAATGAAGTATGGAATATAGCTATAAATGAGAAATTAACAAATATGGTTAAAGAAAAAAAAGGAGGGCTAAATAAGAATGTTTTTGGTGAAAAATGGAGTAAATTCTTAGAATATGTATTAATAAAGGGGAGAGGAAGCAAACCTGAGTTGGAAACAATGGCATTTTGGAAAGAGGGATGAATGTAAAGGGAAGTCCCTGGGTGGAGAGAATCACTGTTATATGTGTTTGTTAAATTGTGTGAATAAATTGTATATTGTTTAATTTTAAAAATTAATAAAAAATTATATAAAAAAAGAAGCAGCTCCAATGGGCTCCTTACTTCTTTACTCATTCTGCATCTGGGAAAATCAGGCTGGAGCAGATAGTTGAGCCACTGAGGGACCTGGAGTGTTTGCTCCAGTTGCATCACTGCAACCTGGCTACTAGTTACACTAGCTATATATTCCTCTGAACACCAGTTGCTAGGGAACACAACTATAAAGGTGCTGTTGTGCTCATGTCCTCATTGTGGGCTTCCTACTATCATCTTGCTGGCCATTGTGGGAAATGAAAATTGGACTAGATGGGCCTTTGGTTTGATCCACTATGATTCTTTTCATATTCTTACTACAAGAATGGTGGTAGCATCGTTGGGCTTGTCTTGACACAACTGTTTACTGCGAGTGGGTGTGCATTTTTGCCCATTCACAGGGAAGCTGATTTGCCTTCACATTTCAACGCCTATTTGCATCCATTCGGATTGAGCTGGCACACGAGCTCATAAAGGGCAATTGAGTGAAAATGTGTAGTGAAGTGACTTCATATAGCCACACATCTGAAAATATACATCTATGCGCATTTTCCAGGAAGCTTCAGGGAAAACCACAAATCCTTTTACTGCACAGTTTGTGGAGTTTTTAGCCCCCCCCTCCTCTGAATACTGTGAATAGTGTTTGGACATTGGTTTTTGTGGGTTTTTTTCTGGGCTGTGAGACCATGTTCTGGAAGTTTATTCCTGATGTTTCGCCTGCATCTGTGGCTGGCATCTTCAGAGAGATGCCAGCCACAGATACAGGCAAAATGTCAGGAATAAACTCTTCTAGAACATAGCCTCACAGCCTGGGAAAAAAACCCACAGAAAACCAACAGATGCCAGCCGTGAAAGTCTTCGACTCTATATTGAACGTGTTTGGACAGATTGTATTCTCTGCAAATTCTATGAGGAGTATTTTCATTGTGTAGACAAGCCCTGTTTCTTTCCCTTAGATCTCAGACAAAGCTCTAGAAGACCACTTCCTCGGGCCACAGAAACAGTAAAAAGTGTCCTGCTGTGTTGATTTCTTTGCTGAAGCTGTCTTCATTAAAAGCAAATCTCAAAAAGGCATAAATCTCACCTCTTTCCAGTGTGAAGCAAACGGAAACCTTCACTGATTTGGCTGAATGGCAAAGTGTGGGTTATCAAAGCATCAGAGTTAAATTTCTTCTCCATGTAACTGGATACCAGCTGAGGGATAGAATCTTTCATCTTCCACCCTGAAAACAAACAAAACCATCTACCACATCCTGCACAATGTTGTAAAGCTTCATCCTCAAAATGCATGGGATTTACTTGGGGATCTTGTAAAGCCAAAAGTATGCAAGATGACAGTTGCTCTGTCCATAAGCTGCTCATTCTCTCTTACATACTGCTTTGTTTTTGGAAGTTTTTGGAATGGCAGCTGTTATCTAGCATTCTCCAAAAATTCTGACCCAAAGCTCCAATCGTTCCCAGCCTACATGGCCAATGGTGAGAGCTGATGGGCATTCTAGTTCAAAACTTTTAGAAGACATCATGTTTGGGTAAAATAGCAATACACTTAACCCTGTGTTCAGTTCCAGGCACAAACTTCTAAAGTTTAAGAGTCTAAATTATTATAATGTTATGAAATATGGTCCCAAATCCAAACTATCCAACTGACTGCCCAGTTTATACATGTGGACTTTCCCCTCTTCATTTAAGCATCCTTATATACCAATTAGTAATTTCAGTGTCCTGAAAAACAAAATTCATATATCACTGTGCTCACTTCTCTCTCATGGACCATCATACCTCCAATGAAACTCCCTTTCAAGGTACGCCCTGTAAAAAGCAGCATAGGATCAAAGGAGAGTCGAGAGCCTAAAGGAGGCACACCAACCATCACACAGACGCCACAACCCAGGTGACAAGATGCCAGAGCCGCCGTCTAATTGAAAGAGGAAAGACCTTTAAACAGGTGAGGCAAAGGAGCCATGACATTTTATGTTTTATCATTCTGAAGGATAACAAAAGGTGCATCCACTGCGTTCTGCTGTCTGTATGCAGCTTCTTTACTGGCTCACCCTTGTTCTAGTCCAGACTATGCAAGCTGCACAGTAGGAACGGAACTACAAAACTCACCTTTTGCTTTAGATTGCATACATTACCCAAGTGCTGGGACCAGCCCATGATATTTTGCTACCTGAGGGAAAGCAGCCAATAGACATCACCTCCCACTCCCAAAGACAAGGTGCATAGTACTCTAGGGCAGCCAAGTTCTTTTGGCAGCTGGGAAAGAAAACTGCCTCCCACTGTTACTAGTCTAATTAATCACAAAAAAAAATTATAAATACATTAAAGCAAAGGTGGGCAACTGTGGCAGGTCCAGGGGCCAATTTCTGTCCCTGGGACTCTGGGGGTGGGTGTCACAAAGATGCCCAAAATTCCAGAAAATGAAAAACAAAATAAAACTGGAAGTGCCAGAAGTCCATGGTTTGGCATCACTGGAATGAGCATTTGAGGACCTTGGGCTTATGTGACACTTGACTACCCTTCCCTTCTTTGGTTTACCTTAAAATTAAACTGAAAACAAGTTCAAACTATGGTTTCTAGACCTGGTTTGTAGGGCAAATAAAAATATAGTTTATTAGTGTGGAGGAAGCCCTTCCTCTGCAAACTATGGTTTGTGACAAACATGGAAGGGTGGGAATCCAAATATGCATGAGAAGGAAGGAAAAAGAGGTAAAGAAAGGCATATAATCCTGAGAGCCATTAAAGCAGGGGTGGGGAATCTGAGATCTGTAGGTCCCCCATTTACTCAACAGGCTTCTTCTGGAGGGTTTTTTTTTTTATCAGTGACCAAAGAGATCACAGGGTAGTTGAAAACCTTGACACTGTTATGCAGAATTCTTGCTTTGAAGCTCTGGGAGGAGGGCATGGGGCAGTGTTCCAGGATACAGTCTTTGTATCCTGCCAGGTGATGATGGGAACTCGCTGGACCTTGCCACTGTTCTGACTGTGTGCACTTTGCACGCTCTGCCAACTTGCAAGGGATCTATTACAGATACAGAGAACAGGGGCCAGGAACGTCTGGCACATTTTAAGTTCTGACCTACAACTTCCACAATTTTCTTACTATTGACTAGGCTGGATGAGATTCAAGACCAAAACATCTACATCAGAGGTAGAAATCATGTTTCTGGACTGCAATTCCCAGCATTCCTCACTGGGAGCTGCACTTTGACAACATCTGCAGAGCAACCATCTAGACAAAGGCCAGCATCTTGTTAGAATTTATACACTCAGCAGCCCTCAAGCTGCTTCTTACCAGAGGGAAGAGGAGGGAGGGGAAGGTGATTCAGACCATGAAGATCTGGCTGCCCTGGGCTCCTGGGGAAAGAAAAAGGTGAGTGCATTCCCTTTGGGAGTGCACTCTCATTTCTTCTGCCTTGACCAAGTAAGACTTATTGCTTCTGTATGGGGCTGAATTGCCTCCCTCCTCCCTCCCAGTAAGAGACAGCAGCAGGAACCCCCCCTGGGGCTTGACAGCTGCCAGGCACTGGTAGGACATTGAACTACACATGCAGAGTTACACACGCATGTAGAATCTAGGTTTATGTTCTCCACACCTGATTGTAGGGGTTACATGGCAATTAGGTTGTGACAGATCCCCTTTCCAGATTGGCCCCATAGTTCCAAACCCTTGGGCTCCTGTCATTCATTCTGCCCTTTCTACCCTCAAGATCCCTCCCTAGATCAGGTGCCTGGGCCTCAAGGTGATCTCTACATTGACCAGTGGATGTGTTGTTCAGTGGGTTCACTGTGGGAAGTGTGACCAGACTCTATCAACACTTAACAAGAACAGCCAGACACAGTTTTAAAAATAAACAAACAATAGAAGTTTATTAATACATAATTAGATCACACATTAAATCCTGAACTATTTAATCATTTACAGCTCCCCCATAACCTATTCAGTTCTTCTCCCTGGCTGACTGTCCTGCTACAGCTTTTCCCTATCTCTATGCCATCTTTCCTCCATCTTTTTGCAATATTTTGTCTATCTCTATGCCTAAATATCCTAAAGGCACCACATCCTGTCTGATCTTGGAAGCTAAGCAGGGTCAGCTCTGGTTAGTGCTTGGATGGGAGACCACCAAGGAATACCAGATACTGTATGCTATATTTCAGAGTGAGGAACTGGCAAAACCACCCCTGCGTATTCCTTGCCTAAGAAAACCCTATGAAATTCATGAGGTTACCATAAGTCGACAGGTGACAAAGGCAAACACACACAGACAAACCATCTTTCCCCTATCTCTCTGCATTCTTTTCCCTATCTGCCCTCTGTCAGAGACAAGCCTCAGTTTTGTATCCTTTCTCTCCCACACACCCCTCCACAGCATTCCCTGAGCTGTGATTGGTTGGCAGCAACCCGGCTAGCCGGGTTCCTCCCTTCACATTGGCTAATTGAGGAAAGGCAGAACATTTGAAAACCACTACTCTGTGGCACCTCATTTCCCAGGAAAATATGAAACCCTGTACCCCAGGAATCTAGTATGAACCAACACAACAGAGCTGCAAGGATTAAATAAAGCACATACCAATGTATCCAAACATCCAACGACTTCAAATGCATAGTCAACACCATGACCGGTCATTTCAACCAGCACCTCCTGGATGGGCTTCTTGTAATCCTGAGGATCAAGGCACTCTGTGGCTCCTAGTTCTTTTGCCTTTAGAAATTTTTCTTTGTTAATGTCAATCCCAATAATCTGAGAAGCTCCGGCTGTTTTGCAACCCATAACCACAGAAAGACCCACTCCTCCTAAACCAAAGATGGCACAGGTGGAGCCAGGCATGACCTACAAGAGGAAAGGGACCAGAATCAGTGACAACTTCAGAATGTGACAAACTAGAAGTCTGAGAAGATGTTGCCGGTTGTATGGACTCTACTATCGAACAGTAACAGAATATGTGTATGTGTTGCCTCACCTGAGCTGTATTAAGGGCAGCCCCGTAACCGGTGGAAAACCCACAGCCAAAGAGACAGACTTTGTCCAGAGGGGCAGCAGCATCAATTTTAACAACAGTAGAGTCTGGCATGACTGTATATTCTGAGAAAGTGCTTATCCAAAGGAAGTGGTGGATTTGCTTCCCTTTGCAGGTAAATCGGCTAGTTTTGTCTGGCATTAGGTTCTGAGGTTCACAGAGGCTGTTTCAGAGAAACAGGACTTGTTAGTAATAACACATGTCCCTCCACATTATGCATTACCAATAATCAAGTGAAATGCAAGAGAAATTTCAAAATGAACTCACTGGGTTTTCAGGCAACAATTGGTATTAGATTTTAAACATGAGTTACATTCTCCACACTGTGGCAAACAAAGTGGGATGACTTTGTCTCCTAGAAATAAAATAAAAGCAGGGGGAATAAATAAAAACATGACCATCCTGTTTCCACAAGTATACATGAAAATTCTAGTCACCATAAATTAATTTTCCCTGTGCTCTCAAGATGATAAAACAACCTTCTGAAAGCATCTTCAAAATATTAAGACTTCAACCCATGTATATTGCCCTACTGCCTCTGCGACTAGCAAAAGCAGTTACCGTGGCATGCAAATCCAGCAATGTGCCTTGTCTCTGTCCTGACAAGCCAGAGAAATAACTTATCATTTCTTCTAGGGTTATTTCTCTCACTTGTCACGGAGAAAGTTAAGCAAGATTACTCGGCTTGGATGTGATGGTAAACAAACCACAGATAAAACACCCATGGTTTGTTCACCTGTTCCTATTTGCAGTGGGATTGATTGTTGGAAATGGAGAAAAGTGCAAGAGCACTTTGCACAAAGAACCAAGAAAACCTGTGGAAGGCAGGGCAGCAGTGACAGAGTCAGCTACCTGGAGTGATCTGGGTGTTTCCCTCTTATTTAATTGTTCTGTCATCCTTGTACAACTAAGAGCTCTTTCATAGTACACAATTATAGCACTATGATTTCACTTGAACTGCCATGGTTCCAACCTATGGAAGCCTGGGATTTGCAGTTTATCAAGAACTATTTAGATTTCTCAGCCAGAGAACTTTAGTGCCTCACTAAAATACAAATCCCAGGATTCCACAGGATGTTGCCATACCAATTAAACATACAAGCATAGTGCTATAGTTTTATAGTGTGAAAGTGCCCTGATACTTTTAAGGATGACTTCAATTCCTTTCCCAGTCAGTTTCTTCTCTTCCAGCAATTTCCCTAGGACATATCTTAGTAGAGCATTCTGAGTGCCTAGCCTGTCCTTAGAAGGGATTCCTCCAGACTGCAGTATACTTCAATGTAATTTTTTTAAAAGCAGTCTGTTTATGATGCATTGGTCAAGAGGTTTTTCTGGGCTCTATAACTTCAGGCTGCAAGTGGAGGGTTTTCATGTTTTTATTATTCCCCATGTAAAATAAGCTTCCAGCCTATAGAAAACAAGCATTTCAAGGAGACATGTTTGGTTTATCGCTGGAAAAACTGTTTTTCCTATGTTTATTTTCTGTGGCAGAGCATGGAAATACTTTCTTACACACAAGAACTTTCTACATACAGAAAAACATTAAAAAGGTCATGTCATGGAATAGAATTCTAGGTCAGCAGGTTAAGTCATTGTCTTTACAGGGACATTCCCCCCCCCTTCTCTCTCTCTCTCACACACACATTCACAGTGGGCCTTATGTATCCACGGAGGTTTGATTCCAACCCCCCCCCCCCATTGATAGCAAATACCATGGATAGTGGAGTCCCATATTAATCAATGGGCACTGTCATTTTAGGTATGCAGCGGCAGCATTATTTCAGGTATGGGCAGCATCATTTTAGGTATGCAGTGAGGATCCATAGATGCTCAAATCTGTGGATATTGAAACTGTGGATACAGAGGACCTACTGTACTTCTTTTTAAAAATTAAATAAACAAGATTCTACAATTCAAACAAGATGCTAAGGAAGCATTACATAATTATTATTTGGTTGCCAGACACAAACTGAAATGCAACAACAGACTGGGGCAGAAATACTCTTATGCAAGTCAAAACGTACGTACCATAATTGCATTACATTGTCCAATTATACTGAATCTCTACGGTATTTTAAAAGAAATTAAAAGGCATTTTAAAATGCTGGAACCCATCCTCTCATATACCTGGTTTCAGGCAAGTCACTCCTTCGCCAATGCTCTCTACAATTCCAGCTCCTTCATGGCCTGGGATAACAGGATAACTGACTTTAGGGAAAGAACCTGTCAGAACATGGTCATCTGTCCCACATATCCCCGTGGCTATTATCTGTAAGAGATAACATTTGGTCAACCCCACAGAAAAAACGATAAGCCTCCATATAGGTACCCATACATGAGGCTGTCCTTAAAAATGACTTGGAAGCTGCAGCTAGGGCAAAATGCAGTGGCTTGATTCCTGACTGAATTAACATGCAGACAATTGCACTGGCTGCCAATATGCCTCTGGGCTGAATTCAAGATGCTCGTGAAGACATTTGAAACCCTATATGGCTCAGGAACCTCAAAACTTGAAAGAGTGCCTCTCCTTATATGTTCCTGCCTGAGGATCAAGGTATACTGGGGTGGGTGGGTTTCTGTGTCCCACCAATGAGGTGAATACACTGTGTTAAGACATGGAAGAGAGCTGCCTCGGCTGTGGCACCCCAACTGTAGAATGCTTTCCCCTTGGAGGTCCGATTAGCACCATGCTGGTTTCACGGAAACATTAAGTAAAAATAGTTATTCCTGAAAGCCTTTGGGCCTCACAGATTTATTTCAAATGCTATGCACTGGTTTTTTAAACTGCTTAATCTTTAAAATCTGTTTTAGCTTATTATTGTGTTGAATATGTTTTTATTCAATTTAAATTGTTTTTATTGTTTTAAATCGTTTTAACCTGTTAGTATTGATTTTACCTGTGTGCTGTCCTGAGATCTCCTTATATAGGATGGAATAAATAAATATTACAAGCAGTGGTGGCACTTAGGGGTGTGTGGAGAGGCCACACCGCACCAGGTGACACCGTTGCGGGGGTGGATGACACTAGTCTTAGAGATGCCACAGATTACAAGCTCGTCTAAGAACCAGGTAGTGTAGCGGGAAATTCTAAAGTGCAGCTGCTAACGAGTCTCTACACCTAGGCCCTTGAAGAGAATCCACAGAAGACTAAGCCAATCCCAAATACTTTGCATTACATCTGGGTTAGCTTCTAACAGTCCACTGCAGCTAGAAAACTCATCCCCACCCACCACAACTGCAATAACACTCAGAGAGGACAGGGGCCAATTAACAGTACAATTTTCCCTCCACATTCACGGATTTAAGTATTCACGGCTTGAAAATATTCTTAAAAACCTAATAATCCAAAAAGCAAACTTTGATTTTGCCATCTTACATAAGGGACACCATTTTGCTATGCCATTGTGTATAATGGAACTTGAGTATTCACGGATTTGGGTATTCGCGGGGGTCCTGGAACCAAACCTCAGCGAATATGAAGGGACAACTGTACACTGTTATAGCACTATGATTCTACTTTAACTGCCACAATCCCAACCTGTGGAATCCTAGGGCTTGTAGTCCTGTGAGGCACTAGAGCACTCAATGTTTGTTGTGGTACAAGTTGTCCTACGATCAGGGCTTCCAAGAGTAGTTTCCCCCCCCAAGACAGCTCTTCAACTGTTCTCCACCAGAAGATCTGGGGTGGGGATTACTGTTGGGTGACTATGTGCCGGCTGGCAAGCAGGTTAAGCACCTCTAGGCCTGGTGGTTGGCTCTGGGGTGAGCAGGAGAGGGGTTCCTGGCTGTGCATGAATGGAAATGATCCAAGGCAGGGGCTCTTCTCCTTCTCCCTTTTCTGCTTCAGTCCCTATGGACTGAAGAGAGACTCCAGAGACTTGTTGCCCGTGGAGCCCAATAGTGGGATTGCCTGCAGCATTCCAGGCCACAAGGAAGGTGGAAGAGTGAGACAGCTATTTGGTGTGGTGGGCAGAGGGAAAACGGGGAGGGTCTCCAGTGCCTGTAACAGCCTGGAGCCTAGCTTGGCTGGAGGTGGGAAGTTTTTCTTCCTTTGTTTCCACAGTCAGGCCACTTTGCTTGCTGGGTGCAGGAGCAACTCCCAAGGAAGCTGGATCCATCTGGCAATGGTTCTGAAACCCTGGCAAAAAGGCTAATTTTTTTGCACAGTTTCAAATTTTGTGTATCATTTTTTAAAAAATTAATCGACTTGACTTTTTGCTTGAATTCTTTTATTCACTCTGACCTAATAAGGTGCATCCATCTTGGTTTTTGTTGTTATTTTGTTCTGTACATTCATTTCCTCATTTTTATTTCTTTGTCACTTTGTTATACTGATTTGTCATGTTACAGTTTTGTGATTCAATGCACTTTTGTCTCTCTGTAATGATATAAAATTAATAAAATTTTTAAAAAATAATCGATTTTTACAATGGGTCACAAAAACATCAGAGAATTAAGATTAAAGTCGGGTCCCAGCCCCGCTTACAGAGCACCTGGCCCCACTAACCAGCATGATTATAGCGGGGGAAAGCACAAAGCAAGAGGACAAGTCAGAAAGAGGACCAACATTGCTACACTTCCTGGTCCTTGAGGTTGTGGGGGATGGAAGTTTCCATGTCAGTGGAGGGATGAATCAGTTCTGGGTTTTAATCCAAACTTTAAAAGAGCTATCTAAGGTGTTGAATATCTTCTGTTCAGCACCTTGGATAGCTCCTTTAAAGTTCAGACTCAAGCTAAGAGTGGGTTTGTCCAGGCTCCAAGTTCATGTCAGAACGAACCTCTAATCTTTCTCTTAGCCTTCTCACTACCAGTGTAATAAAAATCTGTATGGCGAGCCATTTCAGAAGCAGCTCAAGAAACAGAACAACAGACAAAAGATGTACGTCAGTAAGGGGAAAAAACCCATTCATGTCACGGAGGAGCACTGAATTTGCTAAGAAAAATTTGCTCTACCTTAACACGGACTTCATGAGATTTCGGTGGAGCAACTTCTACCTCTTCAATAGAAAGCGGCTTTCCTACTTCCCAGGCAATGGCAGCCTTGCATTTTATAATCTGTAAAAACCCCAAAAAACCAGAGAGATTATGTTTTAACTACTTTTTAAATTGTGGTAACTTAATGTTTTAATATAATTATTTATTTAAACTTTATGTTATCTCTTATGTTGCATTTTCACCATGTTTTTGCCCCCTTCTTTTAACAACAGGAAGTGAACAGAAGTCACTTTCTGTTTACTTGTTGCTTTCAAAAGGGCCTCCCCTGGCCCTAAAACGGCGGGAATGCCTGCAAAAATACCCTGACACACCTAGAGGGCATTTTGGGACAAAACATTTTTTTTTTTTAACTCTGGGTCTGAGGGTCACAAAAACAGCGGTGGAGGACCCCATGTGGTCTGCTGAACAGATACTGCTGGACTTTAACTTCCAGCATCCCTCACCAGTGGCTCAGTGGCCTAGGACTGATAGGAGATGCCATTCATCAACATCTGGAGGGCCACCCAGATCTACACTAATTGGCAGCTGGTCAGCAGGATTTCACATATGACATTTCCCAACTCACAGGAGATGCCACTGTGCAAAGCATATGCACCACCACTGAGGTATGACATGAACTTGTGGGTGCAACAGACTCCCCCATTCTCCTTCGAGATTTACAAGCCAACAGCATTCCCATCCTGAAGTCACTTCCAATTTGACTATAACTACCTTTACCTCAAAGGAAATCAACGAGGGACTCATTGATGCAATCCTATGTGTTACCAAAATGTAAAACCCATTCACTTCAGTGGCATTCTGGATAGGACTGCGGCATGAACCTCCGGTTAATGTGTACCAAATTGTAATCTAGCTAAGCCTTATTAACACAATTCCTTGTGTTAACTGTTATATGAAAACTGTAGCCTTTAGTTTGGGGTGGCCAATACATGGTCCACATGATACATGCAGCCCCCACCCATTTTGCAGCCCCTGGGACTCTCCTAGTCCCCTCCTGGAAAAAAATCTAGGCCTCCCAAAAGGAAAAACAAGATTCAGTTTTCCCAAACTTTGCTCCAATGGAGGGTTTATGAATCTGGAAGTGGACTCCCAGACACTGCTAGCTGGGGTGGTCATGTGGCCTAGAGCAGATCCTGGGGTACCAAAAATTGAGCCCCGGACCCCTGCATGTTGCCCAGCCTTATTCTGGAAATACCTTAAGTGCACTTTTCTTGAGACTCATCATATTGTTTTCAAGGAAGAGGATTCAGCACAGCACACACTGGGTGTGGCTATACGACCATAAAAAAATCCGTATGGGGGGCAAAAAATACGAACAGCCTGTTGTTTGTATGCATACGAACCGGCTATACGATTTTTAACCCCCCTAAACTCCATATGACTCCCTCTTCCTGAAGCTGGCTGGAGCGAGCAAGCCAAGCGGCAGTTTTAAATCTCCCGCCGCTTTTTTTTTTTTAAAAAAGGTTCCTGGTTTGTGGACAGTCGGTTTTCCGTATTTACAATATAAAATAAAAATTAATAAACATATAAATTCACGGACTTACCGGATGCTCGCTAGTCGGGAAACCAACATGGTGGCCGCTCCCAATTCCCCTTCGTGCTAGCCCCGCCCCCTCTACTCGGCCAGCCAAGCAGATTACCCTGTCTGTTCGTATGTGTGCGAACGGACAGTACAGACCCGTCAGCCATCCGAACGGCGTACGGATTTCTTTTTGTGATCCGCTTTCCCTCCCGAACGCCACGTGTGCGTATTTCAGGGTGGAAAACCGCCCCCCCTCTTTTGCATTCGTGTGCATCCGAACAGCCGTTTGTACCGAAGCGCGAACTTCTGCATGCCGTACGTATTATTTAAATCATGTAGATGGGACCACTGTGTGGTTTTAAACGGTTTTTAAATTGAAAAACTCTTTTTTAATCTTTTAAACTTTTGTGATGATTTATTGTTTTAAGTTGATTTTATTGTAAACTGACCAGAGATCTTTGGATAAAGGGTGGGATATAAATATTTTAATAAACAAACAAACAAACAAATAAGTAGCTGATCCTAACAGCCAGCATGAGGCAGTGATTCCAGCGCTGGACTAGGATTCTCACTCATGCATAAAATTATCTGGCTGATCTTGGGCCTGTCACTATCTCTCATTTTAAACTACTTCACAGGGTTATTGTGAGAAATAAAATGATGCATGGCTTCTTAACCTTCTTGGAGGGAAGGGAGCTATAACAAATGAAATAAGTAACAGAAGAAATATGGTTTCTTGGGGGGGGGGAACTCTCTGAACACAGAAAGGCTTACTTCTGAATCAACATCCATCAGATTGCACTGTAAGAGTCTTAGAAATGTAATAATTTCACAATCACTAAATCAATCCAGCACTACTCACGACTCACCAAGCCAAACATTTGTCACTAGCTATGTATGTATGTATGTTATTGCCATTGTTGTTGTTGTTGTTATCTTTTAGGGTCTAAATACCTTAAAAGCACCTGATCCTGTCTGATCTGAGAAGTTAAGTAGAGTCAGCTCTGGTTAGTATTTGGATGGGAGACTGCCAATGAATACCTGGTCTTGGATACTATACTGCATTTCAGAGGAAGGAACTGGCAAAACCACCTGAGTACTCCTTGCCTAAGAAATCCCAATGAAATTCATGGGGTCACCATGAATCAACAGGTTGACTTGAAGGCACACAAACATACACATGTATTATATGTTGTACAGGCCACAGCACTTTATATCTAGTTTCACACAAGCAGCAAAAACACACCAGTGATGCCTTGTCTTCAGCTCATCAGGTCACAAATTGTGCAGACTGAAATGAATGCTTGGACTCGAAATCACCATTCAAATAAAACATTGCTACTCCAGACAATACGTTCTAGTTTCTACCATGCATCCTGTAAAATTATCAATTTATTGTTGTTGTTTTCAAAGCAAGGCCAAGGAACGAAGTGCTGGATTTAAGCACAAAATAAGAATACAAGGGGACCCCAATTTTTTTTTAAAAAAAACAACAAACCACAATTTTTAAAAAGGTTTAACAGAATAATATACTTTTAAAAACTAATGTTAGGGTGCCACTTAAACTCAAGTTCATGTATCTTAATCCAGTCCCAGCTGGGACTCTTACTGTTACCAAGCCAGCTAGCATAGTTAATAATTAGGGATGATGGAAGTTGTAATTCAGCCTCACCCGGAAGGATCATGGGCTGATTCTGATTCTCCTCTCATCTGCCTTTCCTGCAAGCCTGCTGGAATGGCTTTTACTATCAGTCAACCTCAGTTTCCCTATCCTTCTGCAGCAACTGCGTTTCAAAAGCTATATTCCTAGACAAAGTAGCCTGTTTGATATATGGAAGCCCCATTGCATTCAATGGGATTTGCTTCTCAGGAGACAAGTGGAGGAACTGCAGCCTGAATCCTGAATCTTTATATGCAAAATCTTATATGAGAAAATTTTATATGAGAAAGGCTTAAAGCAAAATATTTTTTGATCCAATTGCAGTTTGAGAGCCAGAGCTGTGCAGTGGTTTGAGCCTTGGACTACGACTGAGAACCAGGGTTCGAATCCCCACTTGGCCACAGAAACCCTTGAGCAAGTCACACTCTCTCAGCCTCAGAGGAAGGCAAAGGCTAACCCCCTCTCAACAAATCTTGCCAAGAAAACCTCGCCTTGGAGTCCCCATAGCACGATTTGAAGGCACACGGCAACAATAACTATTCCCAAATAATCAGAAAATAAAGACGACTAGGAACAATGGAGGACTAAGTATGCATACTCTGCAGTAAACCCCACTGAGTGGGGCCAGCTTTTAGACCATATGGATCTTCCATATTTTAAAAAAGAGACTTTTATTTAAATTAATGTATGAAGGAGATAATGTTTGTAGAAGAAAATAGAAGAAATTATATGTGGATGAATAATGTATTATTAATTTTATTTTTTTCAATAAAAATTATATAATTTTAAAAAAGAGACTTTTTTTTTCTTACTTTCCCCGCAGTGTCCATATTTGCAAACGGGAATCTGCTCGCCCCCTTTTGCAGACTTGCTCCGATCCTTGCTTTGCAAGGCTGGAACAATCACTGGGCTCAGTCACCAACCACGTGCATTGCAAATAGGGCTGCAATACTTCTCCAGGACCACCCGGCCACCGTAGACATGCCGCTGTGGACTCTGGGAAATGTAGTCAGCTCCAACCTTTCTATGCCTTTTCACTCTTGTCTTGAGGAACCCTTGAAATAATGTCCAAGTCTCAGGGAAGCCATGCATAAAATTGATTCTATCTACAGCTGGCTGTATATTAGCATGATGAGTTAAGATATCATAATCCAAAAAATAATAGTCAATGTTCTTTAGAATGGGTCCCATTCTGGGAGAAAGGCAGCATATCAATAAAATAAAATAAATAATTGAGACTAATATTTTTCTATGTATCTGTTTATATTCTTTGACTTATTAGCCCGCTCTTTTTGTGTGGTTTCCCCGTCCACAAAAGATAAAAATGTTAATGCAAGTCAGTTGTGTAGGTAGAGGAAGCTTCAGTTTTCCCTTTTAAATATTTCCTATTTGATTTTTTAAAAAACTTATCCAAGTAGGCTAAAAGTCTTTTCACCAATTTCTTTTCTACAAGATGCCAATGGGGAATGGTATTTGCAAGAGTAGCTTTATTCTCTATATAAAACTAAAAATGACTGTTTAGTCAACTTTTAAAAAACAGGATGTTAAGCTTAGCTTAGTTGCTTAGTTAGTTAGTTAGTTATACCCCGCTCTTCAGCCACAAGACTATCAGAGCGGCTTACAAATTGTTTTAAGCAATAGCTATTTACACATCTACACTGCGTTAAGCAGTTTCCAATGTGTGTTAGCTAATTGCCCCCCACAAGCTGGGTACTCAATTTACCGACCTACGAAAGGATGGAAGGCTGAGTGAAGGCTTAGCTCTCTTGAAAATCTTTCTTTCATACATTTTTTTAAAATTTGCAAGAGAACCATACTAAGTTTCTACTTAATAAAAGGCATAAGCCAAAATGATTTTTAATTTTTTCCCCTAAAGATAGGTTTGGTAGATTTAATTTAAATAAATTGATTTTAATTAGTGATAGATACAACATGAACATTTATTGACAGTGTTGAATGGTAAAGCTACTAATACCGTAAGCCAAAGCAATATGGGGAAAAAAGAAGAAAGCCTAAGACACAATTTTATACAACTTTGGAAAGAAAAGTTTCTTGCGGAGTCACACGATCAGGCTCAAATAATGTACAGGTCTAGCAGTTACAAAATTACTGTAATATAATATGCATGTGTTGATTTCTTGATCTCTTTAAAGGTCCATATATGTAAGAAAAGTGTTATGTTTGAAACTGAAATTAAATAATTAAAATTTACCTCTTTGATGTGAAACCTGTGTTTTTTGCTACACAAATATTCAATACAGTATTCCCCTCTGATTTTCTACTACACCAGTAGAGCTTGTTCTCTCCTGTTAAGTCAGTTGGCTGTGTGTAAGGGAAGGCTGGGTGGGAGACATAGGCCCTGTCTAAACAGTCAAAATAATCCTCATGAAATTTGCTGGAAATATAATCTGTCTTAATGGGAACCTGCATTGATGCATCGTATTCGGAAGCAGGGATAGCAAAAAAACCTCCCAAAACTACCACTGGAGAACCTTTCAAAAAGTTTTTTAAAAGCTCCATAGGGAATACACATTCTCGCTTGTTAACACAATCGCATTTGCATTGCCGTACTTTCCTATATGAGAGGAAGCATGAACCTGATTGGCTGGATCAGTTCAGGGGGCGGGGCTTGCTAACAGGGCAAGTGCCCGCTGCTGCAATGTTGGATTTTTATCTTAGTGAGCAATTACTAAGGCAAAAAAAACGGCAATTTGTATTATTTTTCCCCCTCCTTTTTTGTAAACGTGAAATATCGCCTATGCACACCAAGGTAAAATGTTTTTTAAAATAGAAATTTGGCGGCGGCAGATTTAAAATGCAAGCAATTCATTCACCTATTCTCCTTTACGGGTCTGAAACATGGGTCACCTATTGCCAACACTTATGACTCCTCGAATGCTTTCATCAGCGCTATATATGCACAATCCTAAATATACACTGGACTGACTATGTGACGAATGTTGCTGTCCTTGAGCAAGCAGGGATCACCAGTACTGAGGCCATGATATTGAGAACACAGCTGCGCTGGGCAGGGCACATTTCTATGGAGGACCATCGCCTCCCAAAAATAGTACTATACGGTGAACTCGCCACGGGTCAGCGTAAGAGGGGCGCTCCAAAAATGCGATACAAGGACTCCCTGAAACAACATCTCAGGCTCGACCAAATTGATCACCAACAATGGTCTGCCCTGGCCTCACATCGGGAGGCATGGAGACGCACTATCCACAATGCTGCAGCCTTATTTGAGAACTCACGCTGAACAAGTCTTGAAGAGAAACGACAGAAAGAATCATAACCTGGAAACATCACCCAAGGAGACCTTCTGCTGTGCTTTCTGCAACCGGACTTGTTTATCTCGGATTGGCCTTTTCAGTCATCAGTGCGCTTGCAGAAAGCGTGGGATGAGTCCTTCCTGAATCTTGTTTGCGAAGAAAAGCCAGCAAAAAAAAAATAAAAAAAAAAATTCACAGCCGCCATCTTGGCTAGAGGGTATGTGAAGTTTATGGGGGCTGTAAAACCATTAAGACAGGTCGCAGTTGCTGCAAATTGCTATTACTGCAGAGCAATCCAGTTTCCCCCCCTCATATAGACGACCCCATAATTTGGGGGTGGGGAGGCTGACATCATCAACTTACCATCCTCCCCTCCATGTAATAAAGAGCTCACAAATTATTGACAACCTCTCCTACCTGGTGTCAAAAACTGAGAATGGGCTCAAGCAATAAACACGGTCCTACCACCCATTCCATAAGGGGCTGGAAGACCTCTAACAAAATTGCTGATGTGGTCACTGCCCATCACTGAGCAAACACTAACATTGCAGCCATGTGAAGTTTAAAAAAAGGTTTATTCCCCCTGCCCCCATTATGATCTCTCGCAGAACCTCTAGCATTATCTCAATATCTCATGGAACTCTAGGTTTCTGGGAAAACTTGGTTGAGAAACTCTGCACTGGATGATTCCTTGCCTTGTTGGCACATTCTACATCTTTCCTGAGTAGGAGGAATAAGAAAGTGCTGTAAGAGTCTGATAGGCCCTGCGTGCATGGCTCAGCAAAAGATTGGTTCAGGCTGCATTTGACACCCTAGGCCCTGTTTACCTATAGTAGAATGGGTCAAGGAGAGGTTTCTCTCCACAACTGAAGGGAGCGGGAGGGGATGAGAATGTCATCCAACATCCAAGGAGATCAAGATGTTTCTAAACATCCTGGCACATGGTACGATAATTAGTATGAGAAAGTTTCTTCTTAATTGGCTTGGGAAAGTTTTCCCTCCTCTCCACTGTTTTCACGAAGATTCAGTAGGAGAAACACATATAAGGTGATTTTAGATAAATGGCTGGTGCTTTGCAGCAGTGTGCAACTCTGTGTAGCTGGTTCGTGTATGTATCTTCTTGCTTTCTATGATCCTGTCTATACGAGGAGTAAATAATACGTATACCTTTGAAAAGGCAGGCATTCATAATGATGTGAACAGCCTACATGGCTAAAACCGTCTCCCCTAAACTCCGCATGACCCTAGCCAGCTGGCCGCTGGCAGGATGGCAAAGCTTTTCCAAGCCTTTTGAATAATCCCATCTCCCCGGGGGTGGTGGGCACCCGGGTGGCAAGGAAGGCATCTGTGGGTGGATGACCCAGACTGGGCCGGCGGGTCAGAAGAAGAAAGAGAGGTCGGGACAGGGGAAAGAAACAGAGTACCACTCAATCTCAACCAAGAGCATGCATGCCCGCCCCCAATCCACCAGTGGTGCAAAGAGGAGAGCTGGGAACCCCCTTGGAAAAGGGCCAAAAGGCAGTGGTGGCTGGTGGGAGAAGAAACCTTGGGTGAGTGGGAGCTCAGAGGTGCAGTGACTTGGAGTCACACCCTTTCCTCCCCTAGTGGGCTCTGCTGAGATTGGAGCCCCTCCAAAGCAGCAGGAAGCCCGGACTGCCCGAGATTGCTTCTAGAGAAGGAAAAAAGGGACATCGGATATTGTTCCACAGCTAGGATATGTGGTATGTGTGTGCTGACTTCCTATGCCCAGCCCTGCTCCATCCAGCTCTCGCCCAGCCTGAGCTTGAGCCCTGAGCACTAAGCTGGGCTTCTACTGCTTCTGCTGCTACTACTTCTTCCTTCCTCCCAGCTCCCCAAGCTGCTCTGCCACTTGTGCTCTCCAGCCTCTCCAAATTGTTCCCAGCTGGTCAGCCTCACACACGTTTGCATGCCAAATCCAACATGGCGGCCACAGCCAATCTCCCTTGGTAATAGCCCCGCCCCCTGTGCTCCTTCAACCAATCATATTACACTGCCTGTTCATATCTGTGTGATGGTGGGTGTACAAACAGTTGCATTTTTGAACGGCGTTCGGATTTTATAGAAAAATCCATGTGAGGCCCTGGACGAGCCGCAAAATGGATTTTACAGCGAGTTTTGCTTCCCCCTTCTTAATAATACATACTGTATTTATGCAAACGGTTGTGTGAACGGATCGCCCTCCATTCGCAAGCCCCGTTTTTGTTTTGTTTTTGCTGTGTAGACAAGACCTATGTCTGTTTGATTGATGAGAGTATGCCTGTTTTGCTTTTCTATCTTCTGTCATTAATAAAGTAGCCTTCTTTTCCAAGCCCAGGACTGGTGCGTGGTCATTTCTCTTGCTTCATATCCTGAATCAGCAGAGCCTCTAAGCTAGGGTGGTGCTGCCAGTGTAACAGAGTCAGAGGCTGGGACCGCATACCTTCCAACATTTCACAGATGACAACTGGGACATATAGTATGTGGCCAAAGAACGTCAGAGTATGGTCAAGATGGCAAAAGTTATTCATGAGGGATGTTGCCATGGCAGTTGAAGTGGAGTGTGGCACTGTGGCAGTGTGGTTTGATAGGGGTCAAAGTGTCTGACTGGGACTCTGGGGGACTAGGGTTCGAATTCCAGCTTGAAAACCCTCTGGGTGTCCTTGGATAGGTCCCACTCTGTCAGCCTCAGAGGAGGGTGTCAGCCACTCCCTGTGAACAAATCTTGCTAAGAAAACCCTGTGATAGGTTCACTATAGGTCACCATAAGTCAGAAATGACTTGAAAGCACACAACAACAACAAAGAATCACATGGCTTCATTCTTGGCCTGCAGTGTCCAGCACTCCTCACCATTGGCTTGGACTTCTGTGATCTACAGACACTTTCGGAGGACTGTTATTCCCATGCCTGACTTAAAGCATTGGATTGTGTGTCTGTTATTCTATACAAGTAGACATGCTGGATCATAGAGTCATCAAACCTGGGTGTGTTAGCTCATGAGACCAAAATGAAGAACGTAGTAACATTTTGGACCTGATCCATCAACTGCTTCAGGTATTATTTGAACAAGACCTTTGCATTTTGGGATTTTTAAAAATTATTTTTAAACAGAATTGCCCCTGCCAAATCAGATCAGTTGCAGAGTATGGGCACTATGACAGATATAGACAGGATTTAAAAAATCATTTCTTTATTTAGGCTTATGTTGTATTTGTTTTGCCAGGTATATTTCATTGTGGAGATCTTTGAAATGTTCTCAAGTAAAGTAATAAAAATGATAAAGTAACAAAACACTATATTCCATATTGAAACTTAGCACATGTTTCATTTTATCTACCGTACTTTGTCCTGAGTTCTGGGAATAGATGCTAAGTAGCTATAAAGTATAATAATTATTTTTAAAACATAAGAGTGCTTGCCAGTAAAATGGACATTGGAATAACTAATCTGGATTACCTACTAGCATGTCTTCATAATAATATAGTATGTACTGGAATCTGCACTTTAAAGTATGCATTGAAAAAGTGAGTTTGTGTCCTGTTGCCCCTGCTGGAGCAAGATTCAAGTATGAGCCTAGTTGGTGTTTGCATAGGGGAACTGGATACCACCTTGTCCTTTTTCTCAGGAAAAGGACAACGAGTTTAGTGATTGTGCATGATTGACATTGTCCTATATGCACAAACTGTTATGTGAATGGACATATGTGCCTACCTTCAAACAAATGCAGGCTTCTATGTTCCGCACATCTCAGGGTGGACTGAAGATGCAGAAGCCTAGATGTGTTCAGATAAGTGAGGGATGGGCTACTTTCATGGGGCAAGGGACCAGTTTTCAAGTTGGGCAAACACTCAAGGGTTGCACATCCCAAAGGGTGTGGTCTAAGGTGAAAGCATGGGTCTTAGTGTGCTTTTAAAATTAGATTGTGGGAATTGTGGTCCAACAACACCTGGAGGGTCACACATTTCCCAGCCCTGCCTTAGGACTTTTTCGGACAAACAAAAAATAACACTAGCAGCCTCTCCACATTGCAAGGCTGCAGCGCTAGAGGGCGTCCGTTTCGCATGACGCCCGTCCCTAGTGTACTGTTGCAGTACCGCTGGGACATTTGACCGTCATATTTTGCAGATTTTTACTCACGATGATTGTGAGTAAAAATCTGCAAAATATGATGGTCAAATGTCCCAGCGGTACTGCAACAGTACCGCTAGGGACGGGCGTCATGCGAAACGGATGCCCTCTAGTGCTGCAGCCTTGCAACGTGGAGAGGCTGCTAGCGTTATTTTTTGTTTGTCCGAAAAAGTCCCCAGAGAATTGTCATGTTCATCACAAAAGCAGAAAGTAACACAAAGCAGGTGAAGGGAGTCTTTTTATTTACTAGAATCCAAATCCCATGGTTTTACAAAAGCAATCAATGAACAATAGTTTTCCATTCCTGTAAATCAAACCTATGTCTCTGTGAAGTGACTTGACATTGCAATTCTTTAGGCAGATAAATCTGAACATAAGTGATGCAGAGAAAATGACTTTAATGGCAGATCATGTACATTTAATGGAAAACGTCAAATGCAATGGTGGCACAGTGGTTAAATGCTGGTACTGCAGCCACGATGTTGTGAGTTTGATGTTGCAGGGCTCCAGATTGACTCAGCCTTCCATCCTTCTGTAGGCCGGTAAAATGAGTACCCAGCTTGTTGGGGGCAATTAGCTAAGACATTGTAAACCACTTAGGGAGTGTTTAGCATTATAAAGCAGTATCGAAATGTAAATGCTATTGCTATTGCTAAATTGCACTATTGGGTAGGCTGTTGGGAACTGAGTTCAGCAAGATCTGAAGAGCAGGAGGTTCCTCAGCCTGGGCCTAGTTATGCTGCTTCAAAAAAAGACCATTGGTGATCTGGAAGTTATCCCAAAGGCCAATTGGACCAGTCTAAATGAAAAAAATATGGCTGTTGCCTGATATATTCAACATCGAGAGTATGGTCTGTCTTACAGATGACTGCAAAGAAACGATAGCTCTCACAACAGAGAGCCTCGCTTGTTAGTGCTTAGTGTCACTTCATGTCACCTTCAGATCCAAACTATTTTAGGTCCTGTAAAAGGCCATAGACACCTTTGCTAATCATCATTCTGCTCTCACGAAACTAAGCAACTTGGCCAGTCAGCATACAGATCTCTTCAGTGCCTTTCCACTGAGCTGCAGGCTTCTTCTTCTTTTTTTTTTTAAAGGAACAGTATTATAGAAAATCTTAATGAAAGTGTAAGGAATTCTGCTTTTCATCTGCTCCTCCAGAAGCAAGGAGGCGTAATGGTCAGAGAACACAGTAATAACTGTAAATATAGAACCTTGGGATTTTATGGAGGAGGGGCATGTATCCTGATTTTTGTTTTAAAAAATCCACTCTCTAGTCTGGATAGTAATCAAATATTGCTGCCGGTGCTGGGAATTGCCACTCAATCTTCTGTAATAAGATAAATGTTCTCTGTTTGTTTCTTTAAAAAAACACCCTGAGAACTTCAATAACAAATACAGCAGCCAACAGCAACATTTACTCCTATGTTTCTGCAGCAAGTACAGGTGAATTGTTTGGGAATTGGAGTGTTGCTAGTTTGACATTGGTTGATCCTAAGAGTAAGTTCAAAGCATCCCCTGCCTACATACACATACACAGAACACCTTTACACTTTACAGTTTATATAGAGGACTTAAATGTTTTTCCATATTAGCCTGCTGATCTCAAATAGGTTGTAAACCTCAAATAGTTTTTTTTTAATTTTATTTTTATAAATGTTACACCATACATGTTTTCGTATATACAGAAAAATACATGTTTCCATACATAAAAAGATTAATAATAAAAGAAAAAAAATCCTCTTTACATTGTAACTACATTTTAAAGGAAAAAAACAATAAAAATTCCCTTACGTATACAATTTCCTTCTTTGTTGGTTTATTTTACATTCATTTACATATATTCTTAATTCTTTCTGCTTCATTATTCACCTATTATAGTTATTTCTGGTTGTAATTTCTGTTTCTCTAGTTTTCCCCCTAATCCTTCAAATCTTCTAAACAAAGCAAAAACTATTATGTTTATCTAACAGAAGGCCTATTTCCCCCTTATTATATATCCATATTCCATTTTAATTTCCAAAAATTTTAATAGATTCCCACTTCTTTTCTATTTTACTCAATGATTTATCCTTTAATCTAGCCGTCAGCCCATCTAAGTCTAGAGCATCATAGAGGTTTCCGAGCCATTCATCTACAGATGGAATTCTTTTTTCTTTCCAATATTTTCCATACTGAATTCTCACAATAGTTACCATACAAACCTTAAATAGTTTTAATACATGTTAGTTGTTCACTGAAATTCTGTTGAATTGGATCAGGTGTGCAATTATTCATAGAATGGAGTGGCTGGGTTAATATAACAGGACACAGCGAATACTGAAAAGAAAAAAAAAAGGATTAATGTTATTCCCAAAAAACCCAACAAACCACATGCTAATAACATCCAGTATGCATCAGCTAAAATCACAGTTGATTCTGTTTGCAAGTTACTAAAGGTGTGTGTCATTTGGATATTTTTAAATACAAAAAGTATTAAAAACAAACATGTTGGAAAACTTACCTTTTACCAGAGTATAGAAGCTGAAAGCCTTCACCAATTTTCTCAAAAGGCAACACATGACTTATTAGTGCATCTGTATTAAGTTTCTTTTCCATGTAATCTGAGACCAGTTTAGGGAGAGCATCTTTCAACTTCCAACCTTAGGAGAAATAAATGAACATGTGACTCAACCAGCATGTATCACTTTAATTGTTATTTTTTAAGGATAGAAAAATGGGTGATGACTTCATGAAAGTTTTACAAAATGGAGATAACACTCATTTTCCTCAGTTAAGAAGACAATGTGTGTATAATTGAAGGCAGATAATGGAGGAAAAGTAGTACAGGAAATGTTTATTTAAAACATGCAAATAAATATTGCACCAAGTTTAGTTTTCAGATGATTGCATTAGTTTTAGTTTTCAGACCAGTTCACACAATGCAGTAAATGTGAGGTTGATGGTTTATCAGCTTATATAGTGATATATATACACATATGCCCCTGCTGTAATTTCATTGTAATTTCTCTCCATTGACGCCCCCTTGTCGTGGGAGAGAGGCTTGCGTACCCTAATGATGTTTTGAGCTATGCTGGCGGTGGCACAACCGAAGGGTCTGACAAAGAGCGTCAAAGGGCAGGATGGGCTCTCTAGCCTTATGGCAACTGTCCTAGGAGAAGGAAAACTCTAATCCCAAACCCGGGCAGATGGTGCTCGTCCAACCCTGTAAGGTCAATCATCTAAGAGAAGGAAACTCTAACCAAACCTACGGCCCGAGGACCTCACTGCTACCATCCATGCTTGCAAGGCCAGCAGATGAACCTTTGGTTTAAAGGGTGAGGCCAGTTCTGTGCAAACTGCGCTCCACCAGACAAATCCATTGCACAGGCTCGAAGGACAAATCCAATTCCAAATGGCCTTTTTTAGTCATCAGCACGCTTGCAGAAAGCGCGGGACGAGTCCTTCCTGAATCTTCATTTGCGAAGAGAAGCCAGAGAGAGAGAATTTCACAACACATGCTGGGAATTTGGATCCACCGGACCCTCTGCTGTGCTAATATTATCTTGTTCTATAAGGATGGCTGCTGTTAATAATAGTTCACCTTGGCTTCTGCCTTTTACTGTTTTTTGTAATGACACTTTAAAAGGAATTTTTAGCCAATTACAATATTTGCGATGCTGAGGAATTGCTAGCAAGAGCATCCAGACCAGAATGCAGATACAGGATAGATATTTTTCCACCAGGATCTCAGCTGGAACAGGGAGGCAGGACTATCAGACAGAAGATAACTATTCCACTGTGCAAGCCAATGTAGGAAGCCAGGCATTTGTATTTATATGCAACAAGTCCATTTGAAGCTGCACATACTACTGCATTTCAGTGAACTCATTAGTCATATATCAGTGAATTCATCCAGTGGCATCACTAGAGGTGTGTGTGTGGGGGGTGCATACCACACCATGTGACACCATCAGACAGGGTGACACCAAAATGCCTGTTGATAAAATTTTTGTGCAGTATTTCAGCAGAAGTTTATTAATTTTTAATAAAAATATTCTTGTAAAAATCACAAAAACATTTCTCATAAGCCCAGTTTACATACCAATATACCTACAAGGCTAAAACTCTATGCTAATTTACTTTTTGAACCTTCTAATGTGCATGCACTCTGGTCAGAGCTGTCATTACTACCCAGTTACAATGACACTTCCAATCACATGGTTTTGTCTGCACATGCTCTTGTTTTCTTTGCGGCTGTTGTTTTTATAGACACTGAGTTTCAAATTTTTGTTGTTAGTATTCCTATATATTACTAAGGATTCTGTATGGTCTGGTATGGGAGGAGATCCATGGGGGTGACATGAGTTACTGCACTGGGTGACACCAACCCTAGTGATGCCACTGAATTCATCAGTCATGAACACATGGCATAATGGTAGAATCCCATACCTCCAATAAAACACCCAGTCAGTTTCCTCCCTGACATGAGCTGAAAGGGAATGATAGAGAGCTGCGATCCTGCAGGAGGATCCCCAACCAACACACAGACACCATGTCCCAAGTGGCAGGATGCAAAAGCAGCGGCCTATTGTAGATACAAAGAAAAAAGAGGCTCAAATGAGAATTCAAGCATGAATGTGCTAGATGCACACCTAAACATTTTGCAAAGAATGCAAAAATCACTGATGCTGACAATATTCGGAAGCTGAGCTTGTAAAAAGTACGAAAATAGTGTGCACATGTCACAGAGCATCCTCTTTCTGAAGTCTGTAACACCTGAAACTCCCTTCCATTGCAAAAGGAACACTGAACCTTAGGAGTGATAATCAATGTACGCAGACCTCATACCTCAGTGTCAATACGTCCGACCGCTTCAAAAGCATAGTCCACGCCAAGCCCAGTCATGTCCACCAGCACCTCATTAATGGGCTTCTTGAAATCGTCAGGACAGATGCACTCAGTGGCTCCCAGCTCTCTGGCCTTTGCAAATTTGTCTTTGTTGATGTCAACCCCAATGATCCTGGCTGCTCCAGCTGCTTTGCAGCCCATGATGATGGATAGACCGACACCTCCCAAGCCAAAGACGGCACAAGAGGAACCAGGCTCCACCTGCAAGTCCATATATACCAGAAGCTTAAGTTTTGTCAGGATATAATCAGTATAGCAGAATGGGGGGGAGGGGATTAGGAGGTACGGCTGGAATTAGGATTAGCAATGTTTCTGGCAGACACACAGGGAACAGAAATAGAGAATAGCAAGCCAATAGGTTGCAAAAATAGAGTCAGTGTGAATGTTGACGTAATTCAAATGGTAGACTGTGATGATTCATGGGGTGATTCATGTTCAGGTCTGCACCAAGCCCAGAATTTCACTGGATGATCCTGTGCCAGGCATTCTCACTCAGCCTGAACTACTTTGCCAGATTGTTGTGAGTACAAGTTGGGAGGAGGAAGACCATGTTCAGTGCTTTGAACTCACTGGAGGAAAGCTAGGAT
The DNA here is from genome assembly GCA_030847615.1 of Gambelia wislizenii. Classification (NCBI taxonomy): domain Eukaryota; kingdom Metazoa; phylum Chordata; class Lepidosauria; order Squamata; family Crotaphytidae; genus Gambelia; species Gambelia wislizenii. Next base: position 30,737,240 of record JAUMIR010000005.1, read on the forward strand.
ATAAATATCCAAATCAATGCTGATAAAGGAGTGTGGGTTTTTTATGAGTGGGAGGAAAACATCAAACTAAAAGGTTTCTAAATTGTTCAATGCTGTCTTCTTCTACTAAGTAATAAAAGAGATTAACTGGGCACAGGGCAGGAGAAGCAAAAGAATATGATGGGAAGGCAGGAATATATACACAGGAGAAGGTATTAGGCTAGTAATGGGCCAGGGAGATGGTAGGTCAGATCTATTTGTACATCTGTGGGTAAGTTTGCAAGGGTGTTTGGCAATGATTTCTGATTTATTTCATTCATATATCACTTTTATGAACCAGCTCTACCCAAAATACCTGCATCCACCGAAACTGGGCTGCTGAAACAATGACAATATGGGGTAGTTGTGTAACTGGGTATTGACTTCTGTGTGAGCAGCCTGTGAGTATCCATTATTGCTGAACTAAGACCAGAATGGGCTCAAAAGCACCCTGCTCTTCAGTATGAAATGTATCTCTTTTGATATCTGGCTCTGGGTGGTGGATCCTTGTCTCTGAGAGCAGGTGAGCATTGTGGACAACAGCGCCAGTCACACAAAGTGGCTGGCACTGCTCTCCAATGACAGCCTGGCTTCAATTGGTCACTGTGCTGGGCACAGGTAACCTTCTAGGGTTCCCAACCCACAATGCCTTGCTCCGTGGGCCCTTCTAAACCAAACATTTGGGGCCTGGCTATCTCTGGAGAATGAAGCTATCCAAAAAAGTGGCTGTGGAGGCCCTTGAGTCAGGAGGCAGAGTTTGCTGCTCATGGTTAAATACCACCTGAGCTTAGTGCTTTAGTTCATTTAATGGTAGGGCTGACCTTGCCTGGATCAATAGAACAAAGTAGAACAAACAAGCTCCAGATCTGCCCACCTCAATCTAGATGATCAGAAGCCATCACTGACCTGCTGCCCACCAAGAAAGTACAGTATTGCTGTTTCCTTTTAGAGCAGCCTTCCCCAGATTCATTGGACTACATCCAATACATTGGAGGGCACCATGTTGGGATTGGGAGCTTCTTTAGAGCAACTTGATTCAAGAAAAGATGAGACTCAAATAGTTATGCTTTTATTCCAAAGCATTTCAGGAAGACTGATTCCTCACAGCATCTCAGCTTCAAGCAGCAAAGAAGCAAACTCTTATTTCACCTTTCTGGGAAGCAAACACATGGATTGACATTTACCTTGGCAGTATTGATAGCAGCACCATAGCCAGTAGGAAACCCGCAGCCAAAGAGGCAGACTTTTTCTAGAGGAGCATCATGGTGTATTTTGACAATGGAATCATCAGGCATAACAGTGTATTCGGAAAAGGTGCTTGTCCACAGAAAATGGTGAATCTGTTTCCCTTTACAGGTGAACCTGCTGGTTTTGTCTGGCATCAGGTTTTGAGGATGTTCGTTGCTGTGTGAAGACATTCAGAAAGGTTTGCATTGCGAACTTGGCTGAATACCATCTGGCAGTATTACTGGGAAGGATAATAGGGATATCTCCAGTAGTGTCCTGGAGTGTTGAAATGCAAGGATCTTTCGATTAGCAGGGCTGATAACTTAATCTGCCACCTCTTTAGGCTTCCCTGTTCACTCTGAGTTTAGCTGCAGTCCATATAGCAGCTACAGGAGAATGGACATTCCCAGCAACAAGATATTGTTGTGAACTATCCCTGCTGCAAAACTAGGTGTTATGGAGTATCTTAGGACATTATCGGAAAGGCAAATAAAGCATCATAATGACACCACATAAACACGAAAGGGTGTGCATTTCAGATGACGTCACCCTTTCGCGTTTATGTCCCGGCCAAAACCTATTCTATTTTATTGACAGCTTAATCTATCAACAGATCCCCCATGGCACTTTAGTGATGGCATTGACAGCATATGAAACCTCATGCCATTTAACTCATGCAAATACAGCGTCAATGGCTGGTCCGGCCAGAACACTTCTGGGTGAGATTGTGACCTCCGGGTAGGCGACACACTATTTTTGACTCTCCCCAGTTTACTTGGGACTTTTAAAGTGTGTTCCAGTGCTTTAATTTTTTGTGTGTGTTCTTTTTGTTTTTATTTTTGAATTTCCCGCACGATATATTCTTGTGAGAATATATGGGATTTTGATTTCATTGCTGGGGAAGCCTTTGGATGGGAGGGAAGGTAAGTGTGGCATGGGGAGTTCTTTTGCTGGCATAAAAACGGAAAAGTTATGCCAGCAAAAGAACAGGGTTTAGGAGGGTGGTCTGATAAAGTCCAAGTCTTGAATGGCCAATTAAAACATGCTCTTCAAAATTTATCACTATGCCACTGAAAATCAAACAAACTTACTGGTTCTTGAGACAACAGTTAGCTTTAGGACTCAAGCAGCAACTGCATTCTCCACACTGGGGGAGGCAAATAGGAATCACTTTGTCACCTTGAAGAGAGAAAAAGATACCTCTGCTGTGAAATAGTTTTCTTAACATGTTTATAGACAAAATTCATGAGCTGCCAAATAAGGTCAAAATTTAACAACACCCCCACCCACCCACTCATGTCAAAAAAAACCTTATGTCAAGAAAGCATGAAAACTCCCTTTTATTTATTTTTTATTTAGGCTAAAGCTGTCACATTTGTTGCAAAAGTAGGGTGGCATTTTTGGTAAAGTTCTTGAGGGACACATTCACATTTCAAAATACAACTCCCTTTCCTCCCGGAGGGATCTTACCTGGAAAAGTGGTGGCAAAAGATTGTGTTTGAGTTTATTCTTTAACAAAGAAGGATATGGACAAGCTGGAATGTGTCCAGAGGAGGGCAACCAAAATGGTGGGAGGTCTGGAAGCCATGGCCTATGAGAATCAGCTTAGGGAGCTGGGTATGTTTAGCCTGGGGAAGAGAAGGTTAAGAGGTGACATGATAGCCATGTTTAAATATTTGAAGGGATGTCATACTGAGGATGGAGCAACCCCCCCTTTTTTTGTTCCAGAGACTAGGACACGTAGCAATGGATTCAAGCTACAGGAAAAGAGATTTCATCTAAACATTAGGAAGAACTTCCTGACTTTAAGAATTGTTTGGGAGTGGAATGCACTGCCTCAGAGTGTGGTGGAGTTTCCTTCTTTGGAGGTTTTTAAGCCGAGGCTGGATGGCCATCTGTCGGGAACGCTTTGATTGTTTATTCCTGCATGCCAGGGGGTTGGACTGGATGGCCCTTGTGGTCTCTTCCAACTTTATGATTCTATGAAATTGCTCTGGCATCACTTGTGGTGATGCACTTGTGGTATATGTAAGAGTGGCCACTCTATGAAATAATGAATTTTTCAAGTTGTGTTTATATTACCTAGTCATTGTGTGTAATTCTTTGAGGAGGCTTTGGTGTATATCTGGCTTTTGATATTGCATTGTATGAACTTTGAGTTATGCATAAAAATAGACACGACATATTAAAACTTTTTGTGATCAGTTTATTCATATTATTGACAAATTTCTCCTAGTGTTGGGTTTGGTTCTTCATTTGGGGACTGTTGTTTGGTAGACCATCACTTGTGGTGATGTCAAGTCCTAGGGATTGTCTTAATGGTGAAAAAGCTTGTCACGGAATGTGAGGAGAACCTTGCCTGTCTAAATGGCAAGCCACATCATTTCATTATTTTGTGAAGGAGGGGTGCCCAAAATGTAAAAACTATGTGGGAACAGCCTTTGCAGCTTTCCCCAGAGTTTTAAAAAAGTTGCAGGGGGAATGTGCATTCCCCCTCATTGGGAGAAGCGATTCAATATTAATCACTTTCCCATAAGAGAGGAAGCACAAAGCTTAGTGGCCAGATGGGCAGGACTTGCTAACAGGGCAAGTGCCTGGTGTCACTATGCTGATTTTTTGCCTTAGCAAGTGACGGCTAAGGTGAGAAAAAGGGGTGGTTTTTTTCTTTTTTGGAAAGGCAAAATATCGCTCAAACACACCGTTAAAATAGTTTTTTTTTAAAGAAAAGTTTGGCGGCAGCAGATTACAGTAGTTGAAAACGCAAGTAATTTACTTGTGGTTACCATCTTGACTGGCGGGCATGAAAAGCTTTTGGGGGCCAAAAAAACATTAAGACAAGTCACAGCTGGTGCGAAATGCCATTACTGCAGGGTGCAGGGCACTCCATTTTGGGGGGTTCATATAGGTGGGACTCTAATCCTAGAGTGCTTCCCTAATGGGCTGATGTCTTACCCCACAATCCCTGTGAAAGGGCATAATTGTGGCATAATCATGACATGTGTGGGAAAGTGATGACTGGCCAGAGAAATGGCAGATGGGGAAATAATTAGGTTCTTTCTTTTTTTTCTGCCACTTCTTCACTTGGCCATATTTGTATGGTGAATAAATTCATAAGCAATCTATCAAACATATGTTGTTTGCTAAATTACAATCAAGCATAGTTTCGAAACATAATAAACACAGTAAAAGATCCTTTTTCAGCAGCAGAACATACAAGATCTGTGCTTTAAAAATACTGTAAATACTGTTTTTACAGTTTTTACCTTACAGTATTTACTTTAAAAACACAATAAATGCAAGTCACTTAAGAGGTCTAAAAAAGTTTTCACCCAGTACTAAAAATGACAAAGAATGTACCAGGGGAACCTCCTTTGGCTTCTTAAAAAACAAAACAAGGTGTCTAGGCACTGCTGAATGCCTTAAGTCCTTTACATGAGAAATTAGAAACCTGTGGCTTCCTAAACATTGGCATATTATTATCTCATCATACCTCACAGTTTTGACTAGGGTGATGAGGGATGATGGGCACCAATGTCCCACAAAGTCTGGAGGCCAGAGGTTCCAACTTCATTTTATGATTATATTGTATAATATAATGAAAGTTAGCTCTGTCTGATGAAAAATGCTTCCTGGCCTTACCTGGCTTTACACAAGTGACTCCTGGTCCAACACTTTCAACAATTCCTGCTCCTTCATGGCCTGCAATGACTGGGTAGTCTATGTCAGGAAACAACCCTTTCAACACATGGTCATCAGTCCGACAGATCCCAGTGGCCACTATCTGTGTGGAAAGGAAAACAAAACATATACAGGGCCCATAACTTTCTCTGTAAGAGCTGTGCTGGATCAGAACCAGTAAAGGGCTAAATAGTCCTGCATTATGTTCCCAGGGTGGTCCACCAGCTGCAGGGCATAAGCATGGCACAAGCACAACACCTTTGTGTTTGTTTGTTCTCAACACTTTGGCTAGCATCCTGTTTGTTAGTCCTTGTACTGTATCAGTTGTTGACTGCTAAATCAACATGTTGGCAAATCCCATTGATTCAATGGTTCTATTCTAGCCAGGACTAATAACAGGATTTAGGCCATTGTGTTCAGAGCAGAATTTTGAAAAGTTAATTTTAGGACTACAGCTCTCCAAATCCTCCAGCCAGCATAACTATGCTACCTGGGAAATCCTTGCAGTCGTAGTTCAAAACAGTAATTTTTCAAAGTTCTGATTCAGAGGTACTGAAATAATTACAGTAGTTCCCATGTGAACAGAAAATGTTGTGGGCACAGATAGAAATAATGAAACAGAGTCTCTGTGTGAACACAACCAAGTATTCAGACAGAGTCCTGGCTCACATGGGATACTATTAAGAAAAATTTCAGCAGGAATGTTACCCACTTGACCCAGACCAAATCTGACTGACAAAAAATCAGTCTAACTCCATTGATATACATTCAGAGGTTCTCTGTGTCACCCCTGTTTTAGTAAAGAGATTGGAGATAAACCAAGGGCATAAAAAGAGACAGCGGGTTGTTGCTCTATGGCCAGGCTGCCCAAGAAATATTACAGAACTGTAGTATTTCAGATTGCAGCTGGTAAATGACTCAAAGGCTTTAACAATATTGGTAGCTGATTTTTATCCAAATATCAACAGAAGGAAGACTTAATTTAGTCCCTTTCCTGTGCTGAAAAGTGCCTGGCATCTGCAATGGACTAGATGAAGGGGGAACAAAGTGAACCTTAATCCAGACAAGGCAGAGTTGCTCCTGGCCAGTCGAAAGACAGATTCAGGAACAGGGATTCAACCTGTACTAGATGGGGTTAGACTGCCACTAAAAATGCAGGTTCGTAGTTTGGGTGTACTCCTGGATTAAGCCCTGAGTGTAGAGGCCCAGGTTTCAGTGGTGACCAGGACTATATATGCACAGTTAAAGTTAGTGTGCTAGCTGTGCTTTGGTTACATTCAGTTTGGATAACGGTAATGTACTCTACATGGGGTTGCCTTTGAAAAGTACTCAGAAACTTCAGTTGGGCCTGAGAGGAGCAGCCAGATTGCTAACTGAGGCTGGCTACAGGGAGCACACAACTCCCTTGTTGCAACAGCTCCTGTTACCTACCCTGACAGCCCCCATCTTGGAATATCGCATAATTGACAATATTTAATAATTTGGCTTGCTGTGGCCTTAAACATGATTGGCAGGTAAACCAAGGAACCCCAGATACTAAAGCTGGAGTCATGTACAACCTAGGGAGGGACTTTTGGAAATTCCCCAAACAGATCATGCCCAGGTCAGAATTAACACCTGGAGATGAGTCATTCACTAATTCACTCAACAATAGCAGAGTCCTCGATGGTTGCAACATGGGTTTTTACTCTTCCCTTCTCCCCGGTACTTATCCAAAATAGTAACCTCCCACTTGTTTCTGGATGGTATCGGTAGATTTGGGGGTGGGTGGGAATCTTAAGCTTTTCAGAAATAGAAAATATATTTCAGGATGGCAGATAAGTGTGAAGGCAGAACAAACAGCCACCCAATAAAGCAGCCCAATGAGGAATGAGTAAGCCCAATGTCTCTTGAAATATGGACTGAAGATAGAGTAGGGGATGGAATGGCGTATCCTAGAGGAGGGCAAGGCTCTTGTAAGCCCTGAGCAGGAGTAATGTGCATGGTGACATTTTAGCACAGGTTCCATTAGTCATTTAAGTTTTTCAAATTACCCCAACACTCCAGTGGGCAAAGTATGCAACACTTTAGCATGTTCGTTTCCCCTTTAACATTTTCAAAGAAGTTCTCCCTCCAGTAGTGAAATACATTTGCTTTTCATAGCACGTTATTTCCCTCACCTATGCATTTTGCATTTATCATGTTTTGTTTTGTGACTGGTCATCAGAACATAAACATGGTGGTTTGGTTGTTTTGGCAAGTCTGATTTCTAATACCGTATTTCAAATGGAAATGGATTAATTGCAGGAAATACCCATTCCTCTTAATGTTTTGTTTGACCCTAAGGCTTCATCATTTAACTACAAAGAGTTCACTCACTACAATAGTAATTCATACCAATGGGAGGGAGGGGAGGCTTACATTTTTGAGCAAAACATTTTTTTTTTTACCTTCACTCGAACTTCATGGTTTCTCGGTGGTGCCACCTCCACCTCCTCAATGGAAGGTGCCTTACCAACTTTCCAGATGATTGCCGCCTTGCATTTAATCACCTGCATACAAGGCATGCCAGCAAAATAGGTCAGAGAGATATCCAAAGATGTCCTTCATAATGGTTTCTGTAAATAAGATTTTCCCCAGAAAACTATGGTGCTGAAATGGAAGGAAAGCATGCACTCTGCTTTCAGGGTGACCAACTTTCACCCAGCCATGAGTGCATTAAATTTCTTGCTTCCTAACATGCTGACTCTGGTATCCTTAGTCATTGCATCCCAACACCATAACCCTCGTAATGTATAGGTTTAAAAAGTCAGAGCTTGGAAAATTTACATTGTGGGATTCAGTTCCCAGAATCCCACAGAAGGAGTCTGAGAGCAGTAGTTCAAAAAAGTAACTTTTCCAAGGATTAGATCATTTTAAAAATGATAATAGTCTTTTACAGAGAAGTGCCCTGTAAGAAAGACCACCCTGCATAAATATAGTGTATTTTCATAATTCATTGATAGAGCATTTTCACCTTCCTTTTTGCTTCTCATTGTTATCCAAAGTTAATAGAAAGTCTCTCTCTGAAACAAATGCTTTTTGCTTTTTTCTGATGCTAGCTTTTATCAAACTGGTCTGTTTTAGCCTGCTGTAACTGCCAGTTGCATCATTAGTGGTCTGTTACAATATGGCAAAGTGATATTTATCTAGTTATACAAAATGTTTTTTCATGCTTTTGACAGGGTTTGGATTTGGATAGGATTTTCAGGGTCTTTAACACATTTTTTAAAGTTGCTCATTTATTACCCACAAAAATAAATAATACTGTTTGGATGCATTTTTGCCATGCATGCATAAAGATAGGGAAAATTTAGGAGGCTGAACAAATATCAGGTTCTCAAAAGCTGTAATTTGCGATGAAAACTTGCTTTTGGTTATACAGTTCCACTTCCCATACTGCAGATGAGTGGGCCAAAGATGTATGGGGCCATGTCACACTATCAAATTATAGCATTATGATTCCACTTTAACTGCCATGATTCCATCCCATGAAATCCTGGGTTTGTAGTTTTATGAGGCACTAGAGCTCTCTGGCTGAGATTCTAAATACTCCTCCCGACTCTGGAAACTCCAAGATTCCAAAGGATGGAACCATGGCAGTGAAAGGAGAATCAGAACACTATAAGTGACTAACACAAAAGGGCCCTTGGTGTCTGATAATCTGCCCTTTGCTGTGTTAGAAACCTGCTGAAATGTTGTATAATGAAGAATGTTGTGTATGCTGGAAAACATACTAGTACATTGCCAGATGTCTTAAATTAAAACACTTTATGTGTTTACAATCAGAAACACTGCAAACATTTCAAGCCTATAATATGAACCTTCCTACGTTGATTCATATGCCAGTCTGTTTTGTTATGGTACTGTAAACACATCTCAGATCTGGTTCTTTCTTGTTCTTCTACTTGTGATTCTTTAAGAGGTGGGGTTATAATAATTCTACACATCTGGGCTGAGCTTTAGGGTGTTCAGAACAACAATTCTGTTAGGTAGATCAGTATTATTATGTCCATATATTCAGATGAAGGATAAGAATCCTGACTTCTGTAAAGGACCCCGCTGACTTCTTGGTCGAGTTAAGATTTGAAAGCATCCCAGAACTTCTTGGTTTTTGGTTCTAACTCATGCGTGCTATGCAACATTAGCTCTCAACAGATTAAAGCGTCTAAGCCAGTCCTCCCCAAACTGGTGATCCATGGACCTTTGCCAGTCTGCAAGCTTTTGGCTGCTGGTGCATGGGGAGCTTTCAGGAAAGAAAGAAACAACTGTAGTCAGTTGGCACAAATATGTTACCAGTTCATGGCATATTGAGGGAAGAAAAACCCTGCAGGTCTCCCTTCTACATCCTTATTCTTCTTCACTTATAGGCTTGCCTTGTGAATCCACCAGGAGGGATCCACAGCTTGACTTTTAGCGCATAAAGTGAATCCACCCAATTGAACACAGAATACTTCTAATGGCTATGTGAAATTTTGTCTTAATTCTGCCATTTTAGAAATGATCTAATACCTCCACACACAGTAACTTTAAGCCACCTCTATTCATATAGATATAGGCAGACCCATAAAAACAACCTTTGCTTACCTTCCCCACAGTTGCCATTTGTATGAGAATCTCCACTTTAGGTCTGTCCACAGTCTTCTCCAAAGACCTCTTGCTCAGGCAAGAACACAGAAATATCCCAACAACTCCCCTTACTCCACATAGAACACATTATATAATGTATGATAAATCAGATGGGAAAGGGGAGGGCCCAACAGGAGCAGTGATACAAAGTTCTTCAGTCTCTCACAAGGTATTTAGCTCAAGTTAATCCTTCTCTTGGTTAATTATTACATTAATTATTATCAATTGCTCCAAGTTTGAGAGGGCCCTTGACAAACCATCTTCTGGTGGCTCACCCATACATAGATGGAGCTTCTTGGCTCTGAGCTGCCATTTTAAATTTCCCACAATGCCCTGTATGGATATTAGACAGGGTGGGTTCCCTCATACATAAATGGGAGTTCAGTTCTGTATTTATCTGGCAGAAGTGCTGATGGCTCTGAGATGCTGTTTTAAATTTCCCACAATGCCCTGAAGCGATGCTGTGCTGGGAGGATTCTGGAATATTTAAAATGGCTTTAAACAAACTTGGAGTAGGAAGTCTGAGGCAGATTTCAATACTGGTTGATACTTAGGGAGTCCTGAAACACCCATTCCTGCCGAAGCTGCTGATGCCAGCCTTATGCCTGATCACCTAGAAAGACAGAAACCTTGGCCGACACTTTCTGAGGCAGTGCATTAAATGCCACCCCCAACCACCCAACTCAAAGTGCATTGTAAGTAAAGCCAACCAGTTTATTTGGGTACTGTATATCAGGCAAGTCCATTCTCCCAGTCCATGGCAGTAAAATGACATTAAAAATAATAGATAAATGCCAATTCACTGCCTGCTTTTGACACTTGAAATCTGCTTAGTGAGACACCTGCTTCACTCTGCCTAGTGACTGGGATGCCCTGATGGACTAGCCATTCAATGTATTTATTCTCACCATGAATTTATGAGGTAGGTTATGGTGAAAGACAACCTGAAAATGGTTACTCAACAGGGATCATGCAAAAGTGGGGCATTTCCAGTTTCCATTGCCATTACTTGGATCTCAGCAACTCCAATCTGACACTAACCCAAACTTCTCTCAACCAGTGCCATTCAGATAGATTGGATTGTACCTGCCATCATGCTAAACTAGCATGCATTGGCTATGCTGGTTGGGGATGGTAAATGTATACATCTGGAAAGCACCACATTGGGGAATGCTCTAACCACTGTTTTACACTAACGTTTAGTGAGGGCATCCTATTAGTGACATATAGGAGATCATCAGACACAGCAAAAAGTACCTTAGCACAACTCCAGGACAATGTTACTGTCCCGCGAATTGGACCCGGTTTCAGATGATGTCATCCTCATCATGTTCTGTTCCTGTGCTGGAGCCATTAGTAAGGTGTCACTTTTAATGGACGGGGCCTCCCCGTTAATGAAAAGCGACACCTTACTAACAGCTGCAGCATAGGTGCAGAAAGCAATGAGGACATCTGAAACTGGGTCCTATTCATGGGACATAAATGTCCTGGTGTTCTGCTAAGGTACTTTTTGGATGCGTCTGATAATCTCCATACACATTTAAGTTTTCTGTGTGAGTGCATAAGTCAGTGATGGGCAACCTTTTGAGCTTGGTGTGTCAAACTTCACTGAGCATAACTTGGGTGGTGTGGCACTTTGAGGAAAAAACTTTAGGGAGGTGGGGTGGTGGTGGAGGAAAGTGGCGACCGGGGCTTCGAAGCCCCGATCACCACTTTAGGGAAGATGGGAGGGTGGAAGAAAGTGGCGACCAGGGCTTCGAAGCCCCGATCACTACTTTAGGGAGGGTGGTGTGTGTGTGAAACATCCTTCTTGGCATGTGGCCACCTTAGCAGCCATGTGTCATCAGAAATGGCTATGCGTGTCAGTGCTTCGCCATCACTGGCATAAGTCTTTTTCGGTGCTGTGGAGGATGGTATTCTATTCTTCCCTTTGCAGTACCCAAAGTCCAGGACTTTCCATACAGCCTCTGAAGGCTCCTTACCACCACCTGGTGACTCCCATGTTTTATGAGGAGTGGGCAGGGTAGGAGAAGTGTTTGGCTATATCCCTGTAGCCAGAGGCGAAATTATGAAAGCAGTGCTATGGATCTCAGGGCTGATGCCATCATTTTGCATCTGGCTACAGGGACATAGCCAGATGCTTTTCCAATTCTGCCCTCTCCCCACTGGGTGTGGAATGGCCATGCTGGGGTGGGGGGTGTTCAGCCGCTGTACGGCAAGTCTTGGGCATGGTATGTGGCCCAGCCTAGTATAGGTCCACATGTGGAACTACTTTATTTATTTATTTATTTATTTATTTATTTATACCCCGCTCTTCAGCCACAAGGCTATCAGAGTGGCTTACAAATTGTTTTAAGCAATAGCAATTTATACATCTACACTGCATCAAGCAGTTTCCAATGTGTGTTAGCTAATTGCCCCCACAAGCTGGGTACTCATTTTGCCAATCTACCAAAGGATGGAAGGCTGAGTGAACCTTGGAGCCCTCTAGAACTGAACTTGCAACGTGGTGACTTGCAGTACTGACATAGTACTTGTACTACTACTATGGCTACTATGCAGCAATTAGATGCCACCATCTGGTCAATTTTTGTGTTTAAAGTTCTCAAAGATTTATTGCTCTTTGCACCTTTCTAAATAAAAAAATAGTTAATTTTTTACTATTTATGTAACTAGAATGTAATTGTTAACTAGAACTGTTTGAAGTAAGAGATCAATGAAACAATTTGGCATCATGCAAATGAGCAGTGACATTTTATGATTTGAGAGGTATAGCTATGGGGGGGGACGACAAAATGAGGGCATTGCTTCCCACATAAGAATTCAGTGTCCCCCCCCCCATGAAATTTTCCTTTGGTCCCCAAATTTATAGCATTTCTCTAATTTGAAAATTCAGGTGAGCATTTAGAAATATGGTTTACATATCCAAAACAATACAGCAGGCAAAATTACCAAGGGAATGTGAACGCAGGAAATATGAGCTCTAGGTGTGAAGAATTTTCACTGCCTCACTCTCTGCAATGCTAGAAATTTGGGGACTGAAGGAAAATTCCCTTCTGGAGGAACAGAATTCTTATTTCATTAACAAGATACTGGCCTCTGTATGTCACAGTGCATTTTGTAATACAAGGGAGAGCAAGAGCAGCCTGAAGGTCAGGTTTCTGCCCCTGGGTCCCTTGGCCAAAAATGTCCCAGATGAAGAAAACAAAACTGCAAGTGGATGGAAATCTATTCTGCTTTGTATAGTTATTTCTAAAATGTTAAATAGCTTGTGCTTTGTGCTGTGACATGGTCAAACAAAGAGAAAAGAGACCCTGGGACGAGAACCTCAGGCTGCTGGAGGAAGACTGCTGGAGATGGGCTGGACAGCCCTGGCTCACAGCCTTCTCTGATTTTTCAACATAATGAACTCCATGATACAAAGACTGACCAAGGAACTCAACACAAAACTCAACACATGCAAATGAACTCCACCCAGGGACAGGAGGACTTCCAGCAGACAATGGACCATTAGCCAAACAGACACTAATCCTCCTTGCATATCTCCACCCAGAAACTAGCCATTCAAAAACACAAATTTACATAATCCTCTCCAACAGGGGCTCACAGTATATAACCCGCCCCCCACACTCCTACCCAACTATTCTCTGAAGATGCCAGCCACAGATGTAGGCAAAACGTCAGAAATAAACTCTTCCAGAACACGGCCTCACAGCCCAGGGGGGAAAAACATGAAAAACCTATGGATGCCGGCCGTTGAAAGCCTTCAACTTCATATTATTATCATTATCATTATCATTAGTATTATCATTATATTTATTTGTAGCTGGCTTTTCTCCCAAGGCTGGGACCCAAAGCAGCTCACAGTTTTAAAAAAAAACACCGAATTAAAATATACAAAAAGTGCACATTAAAACAGAATTAAACCAGTTACATCACTAAAACATCAAGATATTAAAAAAATAAAATATACTTTAAAATATTTAAAACTTTAAAAAAAGATTTAAAAAGCTTTTAAAAACAACACAGCAAAACAACACAGCACCTTCCCCGTCACCCTGTTCTTTAAAAAGCCTGCCTGAATAGAAAGATTTTGGCCTGCCGCCAGGACAACAGGGAGGGGGCTAGTCTGGCCTCCCCAGTGAGGGAATTCCAGAGTTTAGAGGCAGCCACGAAAAAGGCCCTCTTTTGCATCTCCACCAACTGTACTTGAGATGGTGGTTGGACTGAAAGAAGGGCTTCTCCAGATGATCGCAGGGCCCAGCCAGGCCAGTTCATAGAGGGAGATACGATCTGCCAGATAGCCTGGACCTGAGCCATACAGGGCTTTATAGTTGAAACCCGCACTTTGAATTGTGCCTGGAAACAGACTGGCAGCCAGTGGAGCTGTTTTAACAGGGGTGTAGTATGATTTCTGTAACCCACCCCAGTTAATAGTCTGGCTGCAGCTCTTTGGACCAGCTGAAGCTTCTGAACACTCTTCAAAGGCAGCCCCATGTACAGTGCATTACAGTAGTCTAAGCAGGATGTAACTAAGGCATGTACAACGGCGGCCAAGTCCGCAGTATCAAGAAATAGGCACAGTCGGCGCACTAGCTTTAAATGTGCAAAAGCACTCCTGGCAACCGCAGAGAACCACTACTGTGGGTGAACAAGCAACACTGAACTTTCTTCCCATTTTGTCCATCTACTTTTGCATAGAACTACTGTGTCAGTCTGGTTATGATGCTACAAGAAGGCACCATGATGAGGTTGACAATTCCCTTGGGGTTGTTGTCTGCATTGTTCAGTATAATCCATGTTCTGGCTGGAGTATTCCAGCTTATGGCCCATGGTGTTTTCCCCCTGTTACCTGCCCTTCCGTTATGGCAATGGAGGGGTGTCCTGACATTCATGGCCTCTCACAAACCAGCACTTCTCTACCCCATGTTGGTCAAGTCTTCCAAGGCAAGGAACGAGTTGCCCAGCCATGGTCACATGGATGGGTGCCTCGTGATGACCTCAGCAGACGCGAAGCACACGGCTCAGCTTGGAAACGGTTGTGCCAGGCACTGTGCAGACTGCATGTGCGGACACCTCCCCCTTGCAGCAACAGGACTCACCATCTCTAAAAGAACTGGAGCAAATGGTGAGTTATTTTACCATGTGTTCACTCCATTTTAAGGGTTATTCATCCTGGATTCTCATGAGAACTGCCTGGATGTCATCTGGACAGTTCAGACTATGATTGGGCAAAACTCCTGCATTGTCAGAACTGCTGAGTGAAGGAATGGGGGGAGGCTGTTTCATTTGGCCTGTATAGACAAGCCCTTGGTTATGTCAGTGCAGCATCCAGAGCAATCTTGCAGCAAAACTATGCCATTATCCAAGCTGTTATCTTCTCTCTATTTGCAGTAGCCTTTTTGTTTCCAGGCTACACATCTTTTTTCTGGCAAAAAGCTAGCACTGGACATTTGGATCTTCATAGGATTTGGAAACTCTGCATCTACTCTATGACATAAATCCCATTTTGTAAAAAGTAATATTTTCCATGCAGAGTTGTTTGCTTGTTCTAGTGGCAAGAATCTGTGGCTGCATCTTTCTCCACATTGGTGAATTGTAAATAATGTCAGAGATTTCTGGACAGAGGGTTGAAGGAAAAATACAATAACCAAAAAAGGTATGCATTCCACCCACCTTTCTAAAGCATCTCTCTGTCTCCCTCTCTTCCCAACACTTTAGGTGGGATCTTGTTGGTATCTCATACACACCTAAGTTTCCTTATTCATGTGGTTTTACTTCTTTGGCCAACATGTAATGTGTGTATTCATTGGAAGTTTACAAAAATGGAGTTAAATATATGGTGCCATTCCACATCATTGTGCATTGTTGGATGCTGTGCATTCATTGCATGGTTGTGCATGTTTGCACATTGCATATTCTATAATGTAGTGGCATAGCACAACTGTGGCATAACTCTGTGAACATAATATTATGCTAGGTCTCTTCAACGCAGGATTTTGGTTTCTCATGTATCTGGAAATAAGTATCAACTAGCTGTACTTGGCATAACATATGCTGTTAAAAAACTCCCCAAATAAAACTCAGTAGACCTCATGACAACCCTGTAAGGTAGGCTGGTGGATTTTAAAATTCCTCCTCCCCCTTGTTAGTATTCCACACTTTCCCCAGAATTGCTGAGGGTGACTCCCTTTGCAGGTGGCCCATTGTCACCACTACTGTCAGCAGTTGACTTTCTGGGTCCCATTGCGGCATCCCATCACTGCTGCTGCCACTGCCAGTTGACTGCATGGGTCCCATTTCAGGGGGCCCTTTGCCACCGTCGCCACCAGTTGACTGGCTGGGTTCCAATCTGGGCGACAGACTGAGTGGCAGGAGTGGATTGTGAGGTGGAGAGGGAATTTGCATGTGGCTGGTGATTGGTTGGGTGTTTTTCCTGAGCAGCCAATCAGCATACTGGGAAAGACAACATACCCAAGAGAAGTATAAATAAACATAGCAAGAGGAGCAACTATGTGGCTATCTTGGCAGCCAGCATTTATGCTACTCTTCTTCCAAGAAATTCAGTGTGGTACACATGCTTCTCCCCCTCAGTTATATGTGAGGTAAATTAGGCCTCTATGTAGAGAGTGACAAGACTAAGATCCACCAGTGAGTTTCCTCAGGCCTTAGGGATTTGAACCAGCATCTCCCAGGATCCAGTGCAGAGGTGCAGAGCCTTCCACACCCATCAAATGGCTGCATGCCTTTGGAGGTTATCTGTCAGGAGTCCCCTTCCAGAGGGAGTGATCAGAGCTTGCAATGGATACAGCCAGACTCCAAGAGGGTAAGGCAAAAGGTGGGTAGATTTTGCAACAGAAACATCTCTCTGCTACCCCATCTTTGTGGTCACATAAAATATGGGCCGCACAAAATTAGTATAATGTGGCCCTCATCCTGTAATTTCTTCACTCCTGTTCTGTTGGCTTGGTGGTTTAATAGGACCATGTAGTTCAATTCACGTATTCACTTCCAAATTTGTAATCATGGCTGGGAAGGCACAGTGCTGGTTTCCCTCCTTTGTGTGCGCATGTGCACACGCGCACACACACAGAGTGTTCTTGAGCTCAGATTCAGTAGCTGGGTCTGCAGTCCTATATCTGGAGGGCCACACATTTCCCAGCCCTAAGTGACTCAACACTGCAATTGTTTAGACAGATATATCTGAACATAAGAGATGCAGAGAAAATGACTCCAACGGCAAACCATTTACATTTAATAGTAAACATCAAATGCAATAGTAAAGTTTCACTTATTAGGTAAGCTAATTAGGGCTGTTGGGAACTGAGTTCAGAAAAATCCAAAGAGCAGCAGGTTCCTCAGCCTGGGCCTAGTTATGTTGTTTGGAAGAAGACCACTGGTGATCGGAATGTGATCCCAAAGTCCAATAGGACCAGTCTGAATGAAAAATATGGCTGTTTCCTGACACATTCAATATCTAGACTATGGTCTGTCTTACAGATTACTGCAAAGAAACAATAGCTCCCACAACAAAGCCTCGCTTGTTATTGCTTAGTGTCACTTCACGTCACCTTCAGATCCAAACTAATTTTAGTTCCGGTAAAAGGCCATAGACACTTTTGCTAATCATCTTTCAGCTGTCATGAAAGTAAGCAACTTGGCCAGCCAGATTGCAGATCTCTTCAGTTCCTTTCCACTGAACTCTATTTTTTTTTAAAAAAAGGAACAGTATTATAGAAAATCTTAATGAAGGAATTCTGATTTTCCTCTGCTCCTCAGGAAGCAAGGAGCTGAAATTGTCAGAGAACACAGTATTAATTGCGAATATAGAAACTTGGGATTTTTTGGGAGGGGGGAATGTATCCTGGATTTTTGTTTTTAAAAACCCACCCTCTGGGTAGTAATCAAATATTGCTATTGGTGTTGGGAATTGCCAATGAATCCTCTGTGATAAGATAAATGTTCTCTGTTTCTTTAAAAACAACCAACAACCATGAGAACTACAATAACAAATACAGCAGCCAACATTTACTCCTATGAACCTTATCACAGAAAGCCAGTAAAGTGCACTAGTGCAAGGATAACAGGCTCTTGGTTGGGGCCTCCCACATGAGGCCATTGCTCTTCAGTTGTTGCCACGTGAGACACAGTTTAAGATGTGATTCTTTTCAGTAACATAAATAAATAAATAAATAAATAAATAAATGAATCCATTTTTTTTACCTCCTTTCCCACAACAATACTGCTAGGACTTGCAGTGTGAAACTTAAATTCCATGTTAATGGCCATTTGGGGTGATCATTGGTGGTCAGTAGGTGTGCTGTAGGCAGGGAAATGGGAACAGGGGAGATGGAGGAGAAGGGGTGGACATTTCATTTCAAAGACAAAATGAGACGAAAGCCCAGATGGAGGGCAACTTCCTTTCATGTGTGTGCTTTGAATTACCATAAATCTTTTGTGTGGTGGGAATATGTGCATTTTCCGCTTTCCCCCTTCTCAGCCGCACTGCCACACACACAAGTACACATGCACACTGCTCCAATGTAGCTCTCCCAGTCCTGAGTAAGTAGGCATTCTTTTATCCCTTCCCCACTCTTCCCATACACACACAAACACACACACGTCATCCACACACAGCTCAGCATGAGAAACTGAGTCCACTCAAATCCCATAGTATCGCAAATCCCATAGTCTCCCTGTCTCTTTTCCATCCAATCTCTATCCTCCCCCCTCAATTTTCTTTTCATAGAATCATAGAATTGTAGAGTTGGAAGAGAACACAAGGGCCATCCAGTCCAACCCCCTGCCACGCAGCAATCGCGATCAAAGCATCCCTGACAGATGGCCATCCAGCCTCTGCTTAAAGACCTCCAAGGAAGGAGACCCCACCACGCTCCGAGGGAGTGTGCTCCACTACCAAACAGCTCTTACTGTCAGAAAGTTCCTCCTAATGTTGAGGTGGAATCTCTGTTCCTGGAGCTTGCATCAATTGCTCCATGTTCTAGTCTCTGGAGCAGCAGAAAACAAGCTTGCTCCATCCTCAATGTGACACCCCTTCAAATACTTAAACAGGGCTATCATATTGCCCCTTAACCGTCTTTTTTCCAGGCTAAACATACCCAACTCTCTAAGTCTTTCCTCATAAGGCATGGTTTCCAGACCTTTCGCCATTTTAGTCGCCCTCCTCTGGACACGTTCCAATTTGTCAATATCCTTTTTGAATTGTGGTGCCCAGAACTGGACACTGTATTCTAGGTGAGGCCTGACCAAGGCAGAATAGAGTGGCACTATTACTTCCCTTGATCTAGACACTATACTTCTATTGATGCAGCCCAAAATCGCATTGACCTTTTTAGCTGCCACATCACACTGTTGACTCATGTTTAACTTGTGGTCTACTAGGACTCCTAGATCCCTTTCACATGTAGTCTCATTCAGCCTAGTCTCCCCCATCCTGTATCTTTGCATTTCATTTTTCTGAACTAAGTGCAGTACCTTACCTTTCTCCGTATTGAATTTCATTTTGTTAGCTTTGTCCCAGCTCTCCAGTCTATCCAGGTCATTTTGAATTTTGATCCTGAATTTTGATCCTCTAGGGTATTAGCTACTCCTCCTAATTTGGTATCATCTGCAAATTTGATAAGTGTGCCCCTAATTCTGTCATCCAAGTCATTGATAAAGATGTTGAATAGCACTGTGTGTGTGTGCAGGAAACAAAGGGAGGGAAACATGGGCAGGGGTAGCTGAGAGGAGCCAAACAAGGAAAAAGGGAGTACTATATGGGCAGGGCCAAATGCTTGTGTGTGATAAGGTTTTGAGCAGGAACGAAGGTTGCAATTCAGGAATCAGCAGTACAGAGCCCAGTGTGATAAGGCCCTATGCCTCTGCAGCAAGTAATGGTGACCTGTTTGGGATTTGAGATTGGTTGATCCTAAGTGAGTTCAAAGCATCCCCTGCCTACATACACATACACAGAACACCTTTACAATTTACAGTTTATACAGAGGATTTAAGTTTTTATTTCCCTATTAGCCTGCCAATCTCAAATATGTTGTAAATCTCAGTTAGTTTGAATACATGTTAGTTGTTCACTGAAATTCTGTTGAATTGGGTGTGCAAAGAATTCATAGAATGGAGTGACTGGGTTAATACAACAGGACACTGCGAATACTGAAAAGAAGAAAAAAGAAGGATTAATGTTATTCCCCCAAAAAACCAACAACCCACATGCTAATAACATCCAATATGCATCAGCCAAAATCACAGCTGATTCTGTTTGCAAGTTAGTAATGGTATGTGTCATTTGGATATTTTTAAATACAAAAAGTATTAAAAACAAACATGTTGGAAACCTTACCTTTTACCAGAGTATAGAAGCTGAAAGCCTTCACCAATTTTCTCAAAAGGCAACACATGACTTATTAGTGCATCTGTATTAAGTTTCTTTTCCATGTAATCTGAGACCAGTTTAGGGAGAGCATCTTTCAACTTCCAGCCTGAGGAGAAATAAACCAATATTGACTCAGCCGGCATGTACCACTTTAATTGTTATTTTTTAAGGATAGAAAAATGAGTTATGACGACGTCATGAAAGTTTAAGAAAATGGAAATTATACTCATTTTTCTCAGTTAAAAAACACAAAATGTGTATAACTGAAGGCAGATAATGGAGGGAAATGTTTATTTAAAACATGGAAATAAAGATTGTATCAAATATAATTTTCAGATGTTTGCTTTAGTTTTAGTTTTCAGACCAGTTCACATAATACAATAAGTGCAAGGTTGATGGGAACCCTGGTTTATCAGTTATGGGCGACATGTTGGGTCCCTATGTTCAGCCTCTTCTGCTTATAACAGGGATGGCTAAAGAAATCAGAGAACATTGTTCTGTGACTTGTTTATTGTGCTATTCAAACCTGATGGCTCTCTCTCTCTGGTTTCTTTCTCTTCCAACCAACCAGAATAGGAATCAGGGTTTGCTTTATATTCCCCCTCTCCTCTGGTTTCTTTGTAGAGAAATAAACTAGAGCAGAGAAACACCTGCATTCAGACAACCTGATCAAGAAACCATGGAGTTTTGTTCCAAGTTTGTTTAGCTGCTCCTCTTGCAAGTGGCTACTGCAAGGACCCTTTCACACTGTCCAGTTATAGCACTATGGTTTCACTTTAATGGTGGTGATTCATAGTGTTGTAACTGTGTGGTGTGAAAGAGCCCCATGAGAATCCAGGGATTGTTCTGCTTCCCTGGCTTGTCATGCTATCCACCCTGTATTTATTTCTGAGGACTTTATCAGACCAGCATCTAAAAACTCTGTAATTCCACGAATGAGGATAGCAGAAACATCCTTACTCTCACACATTGCTGCAATCATGCAGAAGAAGAAATTATCACACACCAACCACTAGCACTCCAAGAATGGAGTTTACTTCTGTAATTTGGCCATGGGTGGGATTTTGGCAGTTCTTGCAAGAAGACATGAACATGGCTAAAACTCCAAACGCCCCTAAATTATCAAAGTTAATGAACACACAAGCACTAAAACAAGCCTAAAAACATGCAAACTAAAGGGAACAGTTCATAAAAAGAGCATCCTGTGCTTCATTTTCCTGTTCTCACCCAGAGGTTTTCTTGCTGAGGGCCTCCCATTCACGCTGTAATCTCACAATTACAATGGGATGTGGTTTTTGCATGCCATCAATACCATGAAAAAAGAGCTATTGCCGATCTATTTGATGGATTGTCCCATCAATTAAAACCAGCACCTTTTTCACGGCTGGGAAACGGACTAACCATGGGATGACAACGACATGCGATGCGTGGGCCTGTTCGCACTAGCATGACATTGTTATTCTGCTATTTTTGCCATTTCTGATAAAGTCCTAACCCATCCTGTATGAGCAGATGTCAGGGCAGGGTGCAATAAATGAAACCACTTTAAAAAATGTAAACAATTCAAACAATTTTAATTACTTCAAAAGTAATCAAACCAGCAAATTGATCAGAAACCAAGCATAGGGGTTGTCATTGGGCCACAAATGTTTGGGTGAACAGCTATATTTGAATGTGGTGTTGAAGAAAGGGCAAGGTGAGTCTTGGCAGAGCTACCCAAGGGCAGGCTTTCCAGCTTTCAAAGCAATCTCCTGTAACTGCCCACTGTTTACTGTTTCTAAAGGAGGGAATCTGAATAAATCCGCTTCAGCAGATTTGAATGATTGGATAGGCATCTATTATGAGAGGGGCTCCTTCAAACATTGAGGTCGGAATCCATTTAGGATGGTGAATATCATCACCAACAGCTTGAACTTGGCCCAGAAACATATTGGCAACCAATGTTTTGCTGTAAGCACACTGGCACTCTAAGATGGTCAGTGGATGAAGAGGGTGGAAACAGTACTCAGGCAACCAAGCACAAATACACCCTTAAGTGTGCAGGCTGAATTAGATTCAGCCTCTGAATTAGATTCAGCCTGGTCTGGTTTGGCCAGGGGTACATAACATGGTAGGCAATGTGGTCCCCTCCAGATGATTAAACCACAGTTCTCAGGATTGATGAAAGCTGGAATCCAAGACATCTGGAGAGCATCAGGTTGCCTACCCTGGATCATGTGGTATGAAGCATCATTTTAGTAGTATGCCTCTTAGGAATACTATGAATCACATGGTAGTTTTACAGTGTGTTGTAATGATTCAGGTATTCATAAGGATTTCAGAAAGCAACATATGGAAGTCGTTTAACACACATGTGCATGTGTTGCCCACTAACCCTTCCTTGTGCTGTCTCTGAATACTTTATTTGGGTCTCTGCACACAATTTCATGGACAGGTGATATTTCCACATTTTGCATTGTGAAGCCACCATGTAAATGGGTCCAGGAACCAATAAGTATCTTGCTTATATCATGATATATTTACACATATGCCCCTGCTGTAATTTCATAACACATGCTGCGAATTGCATCCACCAGACCCTCTGCTGTGCTAATATTATCTTCTTCTATAAGAATGGTTCCTGTTAATAATAGTTCACCTTGGCTTCTGCCTTCTGTTCTTTGCAATGACACTTCACAAGGACCTTCTAGCTGATTACAATATTTGTGATGTTGAGGAATTGGTAGCAAGAGCATCCAGACCTGAATCCAGATACATGATAGGTATTGCCCCACCAGGATGTTAGGGAGATGGGCTATCAGGCAGAAGATAACTGTTCCACTGTGCAAGGCAATGCAGGAAGCTAAGCATTTGTATTTATATGCAACCCAGTCAATTTGAAGCTGTGCATACTATTTCAGTGAACTCATCAGTCATATTTCTGTGAATTCATCCAGTGGCATCACTAGAGGGGTATGTGTGTACCACACCGGGTGACACCATTAGCGGGGGTGACACCAAAATTACTGTCGATAAAATTTTTGTGCAGCATTTCAGCAGAAATTTATCATTTTTAAAAATAAAAATAATCCTGTAGTTAGTTACAATCACAAAAACATTTTTCATAAGCCCAGCTTACATATCAATATACATACAAAGCTAAAACTCTGTGCTAATTAACTTTTGAACCTTGTAATGTGCATGAACTCTGGTCAGAGCTGTCATTACTAACCAATTACAATGACACTTCAAATCACATGATTTTGTCTGCACGTGCTGTTGTTTTCTTGGCTGCTGTTGTTTTTATAGATGCTGAGGTTTCAAATTTTTATTGTTAGTGTTCCTATATATTACTAAGGATTCTGTATGGTCTGGTATGGGAGGAGATCCATGGGGGTGATACAATGAGTCACCACACTGGGTGACACCAACCCTAGTGATGTCACTGAATTTATCAGTTATACACACAGGGCATAATGGTAGAATGAACTCACTTTAACCAACCATTCCATACCTCCAATAAAACACCCAGTTAGTTTCCTCCCTGACATGAGCTGAAAGGGAATGATAGAGAGCTGCGATCCTGCAGGAGGTTCCCCAACCAGCACACAGACACCATGTCCCAAGTGGCAGGATGCAAAAGCAGCGGCCTATTGTAGATACAAAGAAAAAAGAGGCTCAAATGAGAATTCAAGCATGAATGTGCTGGATGCACAACTAAACATTTTGCAAAGAATGCAAAAATCACTGATGCTGACAATCTTCGGCAGACTTTGTAAAAAGTACGAAAAGAGTGTGCACATGTCACAGAGCTCCCTCTTTCTGAAGTACAAAAATAGTGTGTGCATGTCACAGAGCTCCCTCTTTCTGAAGACTCTGTGAAACATTTGAAGCTCCCTTTCATTGCAAAACGAACACTGAACCTTAGAAGTAATAATCAATGTACGTAGACCTCATACCTCAGTGTCAATACGTCCGACCGCTTCAAAAGCATAGTCCACGCCAAGCCCAGTCATCTCCACCAGCACCTCATTAATGGGCTTCTTGAAATCGTCAGGACAGATGCACTCAGTGGCTCCCAGCTCTCTGGCCTTTGCAAATTTGTCTTTGTTGATGTCAACCCCAATGATCCTGGCTGCTCCAGCTGCTTTGCAGCCCATGATGATGGATAGACCGACACCTCCCAAGCCAAAGACGGCACAAGAGGAACCAGGCTCCACCTGCAAGTATATATATACCAGAAGCTTGAGTTTTGTCAGGATATAATCAGTATAGCAGAATGGTGGGGAGGGGATTAGGAGGTACGGCTGGAATTAGGATTAGCAATGTTTCTGGCAGACACACAGGGAACAGAAATAGAGAATAGCAAGCCAATAGGCTGCAAAAATAGAGTCAGTGTGAATGATGACGTAATTCAAATGGTAGACTGTGATGATTCATGGGGTGATTCATGTTTAGGTCTGTACCAAGCCCAGAATTTCACTGGATGATCCTGTGCCAGGCATTCTCATTCAGCCTGAACTACCTTGCCGGATTGTTGTGAGTACAAGTTGGGAGGAGGAAGACCATGTTCAGTGCTTTGAACTCACTGGAGGAAAGCTGGGATATAAATATCCAAATCAATGCTGATAAAGGAGTGTGGGTTTTTTATGAGTGGGAGGAAAACATCAAACTAAAAGGTTTCTAAATTATTCAATGCTGTCTTCTTCTACTAAGTAATAAAAGATATTAATAGGACACAGGGCAGAAGAAGCAAAAGAATGCGATGGGAAGGCAGGAATATAGACACAGGAGAAGACATAGGTTAGGAATGGGCCAGGGAGATGGTAGGTCTGATCTATTGGTACATCTGTGGGTAGTTTGCAAGGGTGTTTGGCAATGGTTTATGACTGACTTCATTCATACACCACTTTTCTGAACCACCTCAACCCAAAATGCCTACACCTTCTGAAACTGGGCTCTGTTTGCTGATCATGGTTAAATCGTCGGTTGACGAGACAGCTGGAGAATTACTTGTTGACTGTTTAATGCCTCATAGGGATACATCCCATTCACCAAATATATAAAAAGGAATTTTGAAAGCCAACGCTTGGCAATTGATTTAATAAACGTAGATTAAGATACATTGAGAAAGTTAGTTTACAAACGAAACAACAGTGGGAATCTCTGGAGTGACTCCTTCATATCTGAAGCAAGATATATGGTTTTTCATGGTTTTCAATTTGGCTTCATTGTCAATACACCCATCTATGTTTATCGGCACACAAATTGTTTGACTTCATCATTGTTTCATGCCAATAGATTGTTAATATATCAGTTTATAAAATTATGATATATTGACTCTGCAACTTTATAAAAGTGATTTATGCAATATCATTGTATCTGAATATATATTGTGTTCACCAGTCAATGGTATTATGGTATACCACAGTGATGGCGAAACTATGAAACACGTGTCAGCACTGACATGCGTAACCATTTCTGATGACACGTGGCCACTGAGGCAGCCACATGCCAAGAAGGATGTTTCATCCTTGGCTCCTGCACAGCCCAGTGCAGTAGCCGAGGATGAAACATTTGCTGCTCCTGAGGATGAAACATTTGCGACTAGAGTCTTGGAGTTAGAGTCTAACTCCTAGGACATTTTCAGACACAAAAAAGCCATCCTGAGGGGTCAGGAGAGGTATGCGCTTGTTTCACGGCAAGGGGTCAGTTTCTGACGACGCCATCCCTCTCGCGTTGCCCTCTGTGTTCCTTCCATGTCACATGGAAGGAAAAGGCACTACTTTTTTATTCATGAAGAACTACTGTGAGTAAAAAGTGGTGCCTTTTCCTTTCATGTGACATGGAAGGAACACGGAAGCTAACGCAAGAGGGACAGCATCATGAGAAACTGGCCCCCTGCCGTGAAACAGGCGCGTACCTCTCCCGACCCCTCAGGATGACTTCTTTGTGTCTGAAAATGTCCTAAGACTCTAGTCACAAATGTTTCATTGTCCCCTATTAAACAATAATTAGTTTTTGGTTTATTAAATACAATTATATATAGCAATTATACATTTATGTTATTTAAACTATAAATATCGCGAAATAATGTTTTTTCCTCAAAGTGACACACCACCTGAGTTATGCTCAGCTTTTGGCGAAGTCTGACACACCAAGCTCAAAAAGTTGCCCATCACTGATATACCACCTAACAAATTGTGTCTCTTCATAAGTACTTGCATAATATCATTACCAATTAATTTTCATTCTCTTTCTCTTTGGCTTTTCTTTGCAAACGAAGATTCAGGAAGGACTCATCCCGTGCTTTCTGTAAGTGCGCTGATGACTGAAAAGGCCAATCCAAAATACACAAGTTCGGTTGCAGAAAGCACAGCAGGAGGTCTCCTTGGGTGATGTTTCCAGGTTGTGATTCTTTTTACGTTGTCGTTTCTCTTCAAGACTTGTTTGGCGTGAGCTCTCAAATAAGGCTGCAGCATTGTGGATAGTGCCTCTCCATGCCTCCCAATGTGAGGCCAGGGTGGACCATTGTTGGTGATCAACTTGACCGAGCCTGAGATGTTGTTTCAGGGAGTCCTTGTATCGCATTTTTGGAGCGCCCCTCTTACGCTGACCCATGGCGAGTTCACCGTAGAGTACTATTTTTGGGAGGCAATGGTCCTCCATCCTAGAAATGTGCCCTGTCCAGCGCAGCTGTGTTCTCAATATCATGGCCTCAATGCTGGTGATCCCTGCTTGCTCAAGGACAGCAACATTCATCACATAGTCAGTCCAGTGTATATTTAGAATTGTGCGTATACAGCGCTGATGAAAGCGTCCAAGGAGTCATAAGTGTTGGCGATAGGTGACCCATGTTTCAGACCCGTAAAGGAGAATAGACAGTACAATGGCTCTATACACACTGATTTTTGTGCTTCGCCTCAGGCGTTTGTTACTCCAGACTCTTTTGTAAAGTCTTCCAAATGCGCTATATGCCTTTGCTAATCTGTGATCGATCTCTTTGTCAATCTTGGCATCTGAGGAGATGATGCTTCCCAGGTAGGTGAACTGCTGAATGGACTTATTTTCATTATTTACTGTTAAATAATGTATGTTGGATATTTGTGAATTCTATATATGGTATTATAATTAAAAAAGCATATTGATTGCTATATTGTTTAGGATTCTGTCTCCCTTATACTACATTCTTTGTCCTAGGCATTCCTTTTAGTTGTATTCTCATAGTTAAATACCACCTGAGCTGTAGGTAGCCTGTTTGCCCTGGGAGAGCAGGAATGCCCCCCCCCCATAAGGGGCGACACATTCTGAAAACTCCTTTAGCCTCCCTTTTGATAAACTATCTTCAGGGAAGGTTGCTTGTATACATTTAGGATACACATTTAGAAATACACATCTCTGATCTAACATCCTGCTAGACATACTGTAAACAGCTGAGATGGCTCACGCTCTCAGGTATGTGTTGATTCAGGTTATTGCTATAATTACTGGCTAAGAATTACCAAGTAAGCTGACTACTAGAAGAATATATAAGGTGACTTGGAAAATAATAAAGGAAGCTCTCCAGCTCTTTTCATGATGACCTTGAGTGTGTTAGCTTCATTCCTTCACTGAGCCTAGTGCTTTCCCTCATTTAATGGTAAGGCTGAGCTTGCCTGGTACAGTAAAAGAACAATAGAAGAACAAACAAGCCCCAAATCTGCCACCTCAGTGTAGATTATTGGAAGCTGTCACAGACCTCCTACCCAACAAGAAAGTACAGTATCACTGTTTCCTTTTAGAACAGCCTTCCCCAGTCTGGTACCCTCCAGATTCATTGGACTACAACCAATACATCGGAGGGCACCACGTTGGGGTGGTGAGCTTCTTTAGAGAAACTTGATCCTAGAATAGATGGGAAACTCAAATAGTTGTGCTTTTATTTCAACACGTTTCAGGAACAGCGATTTCTCAAAGCATCCCAGCTTTAAGTAGTGAAGAAGTAAACTCTTATTTCATCTTTCTGGGAAGCAAACACATGGATTGATATTTACCTTGGCAGTATTGATAGCAGCACCATAGCCAGTAGGGAATCCACAGCCAAAGAGGCAGACTTTATCTAGAGGAGCATCGTTGTGTATTTTGACAATGGAAGCATCGGGCATAACGGTGTATTCGGAAAAGGTGCTTATCCAGAAAAAGTGGTGAAGCTGTTTCCCTCTACAGGTGAACCTGCTGGTTTTGTCTGGCATCAGGTTTTGAGGATGTTCAAAGCTGTGTGAGGAGATTCAGAATGGTTTGCATTACAAACTTGGCTAAATACCAACTGGCAGTGTTACTGGGATGGATAATAGGGGATGGATAATAGGGATATCTTCAGTGGTGTCCTGGAGCCAAGGTTGAAATGCTAGGATCTTTTGATTAGCAGGGCTGATTACTTAATTTGCCACCCCTTCAAGATTCCCTGTTCACTCTGAGTTTAGCTGCAATCCATACAGCAACTAAAGGGAGAATGGATGCTCCCAGGAACAAGATAGTGTTGTGAGCTATCCCTCTTGCAATGCAAAGTGTCAGTCTTCAATGGCCAATTAAAACACGCTCTTCAAAATTTACCGCTATGACACTGAATGTCAGACAAACGTACTGGTTCTTGAGGCAATAGTTAGCTTTAGGATTCAAGCAACAACTGCATTCTCCGCACTGTGGAAAGCAAACAGGAATCACTTTATCACCTTTAAGAGAGAAAAAGACACCTCTATTGTGAAATAGTTCTTCTCTTAAAATGTTTGTGAACGAAATTCATGAGCTGCCAAATAAGTCCAAAATTTAACAACACTCCCCCATGTCCAGAAAAGCTCATGTCAAGAATGCATGAAACCCCCATTTATTTATTTATTTATTCACGTAATTTTATTCAAGCTAAAGCTGTACTGAAAATACTAGCTCACATTTGTTGCAAAAGTGGGATGGTATTTTTGGTAAAGTTCTTGAGGGACACATTAATATTTCAAAATACAGTTGTCCCTCCGTATCCACGGATTTGGTATCCATGATTTATGTATTCACGGCTTGAAAATATTCTGAAAAAAATAATAATCCAAAAAGCAAACCTTGATTTTGCCATCTTATATACGGGACACCATTTTGCTATGCCATTGCATACAATGGGACTTGAGTATTCACGGATGTTGGTATCTATGGGGGGTCCTGGAACCAAACCCCAGCGAATATGAAGGGACAACTGTACAACTTTCCCCTCCTCCCGGAGAGGCCTTACCTGGAAAAGTGGTGGCAAAAGATTGCGTTTGAGTTTATTCTTTAACAAATTGTTCTGGAATCACTTGTGGTGATGCCAAATCCTAGTCCTAGAGAGCTTCCCTCGAGGGTTGCCATCCTACCCCATAATCCCTGTGAAAGGGCATAATTGTGGCAGAATCAAGATGTGTGTGGGAAAGTGATGGCTGGCCACAGAAATGGCAGATGGGGAAAGAATTAGGTTCTAACTTTTCTTCTGCTGAGAGCATTGGCCAGAAAGGCCTATACAAAATGGATTTCGGCAGCCATTTCAGGCAGGTGAGATGATAACGCTGTCAAGAAAGACAATTCACTGAGAAGACCCCACCTTTCCCAATTAAAAGTGTTTTGCTCTAAACAGAGACCAGAGAAAAGGTACACCAGGGTCAGTTTGACCTGAGCAGGATGTTTCTTGGAAAGCTTCTCCGGTCTTATCTATATGCTTTGCTTTTGCTGCCAGGTAATGCATGAGTAGAATGTGGCCAAGACTAATACATCATCGAAAGAAGCTAATAGCAATGTAAAAAGTATAAAATGTGCTTGAAGGCTTAGCTCAGGGTCCCTTCTTTTCAAAGAGGCACCACTTGTGTGCAAGTTTTACCTGTTTTGCTGAGGCTTTGGCCTCTGTTTTTCTGTTTGCAATAAACTCCTGTATCAATAAACGGTGGTCATCTTTTGCCTATCTCTGTTTGGGCCTGAGGCTGCCATCTGTGTGGAAAGTACCACTTCTTCACTTTGCCATATTTATATGGTGAATAAATTCATAAGCAGTCTATCAAACATGCGTTCTTTTGGCAGCTTAAAAATAATTTTAAGAAAAGTTAGAATTACATGGAACGTGAAATTTGAAATTTGAATGATGTAAAGAAATGTAATGAAGATGTGAAACTCATGAAAATAAATATAAAAAAAAGAAAACTAACAATAAATTACAATAAAGTATAGTATTTAAAACAGAATAAACACATTAAAGGTCATTTTTCAGCAGCAGAATACACAAGATCCATGCTTTAAAAATACTATATTTTTACAATATTTACTGTAAAAACACAATAAATGCAAGTCATTTAAGAGGCCTAAAAAGGTTTTTACCCAGCACTAAAAACGATAAAGAATATACCAGGGGAACCTCCTTTGGCTTCTTAAAAAAGAAAACAAGGTGTCTAGGCACTACTGGGTGGCTTAAGTCCTTTCCATGAGAAATTAGAGACCTGTAGCTTCCCAAACATTGGCATATTATTATCTCATCATGCCTCACAGTTTTGACTAGGGTGAGGAGGGATGATGGGCACCAGTGTCCCACAAAGTCTGGAGGGCCACAGGTTCCAACTGTGCATTATATGATTATATTGTATGGTATAATGAAAGTTAGCTCTTTCTGATGAAAAAGTACGCCTTTGCCTTACCTGGCTTTACACAAGTGACTCCTGGTCCAACACTTTCAACAATTCCTGCTCCTTCATGGCCTGCAATGACTGGGTAGTCTATGTTAGGAAACAATCCTTTCAGCACGTAGTCATCAGTCCGACAGATCCCAGTGGCCACTATCTGTGTCGAAAGCAAAACGTATACAGCGCTCATAGCACGACTAGTTGGAGCTCCTTGCAGTTGTAGTTCAAAACAATAACTTTTCAAAGTTCTGATTCAGAAGTACTGCAGTAATTACAGTAGTTCCCATGTGAGCAGAAAATCATGCGGGCACAGAGAGAAATAATTAAACCATTTGTTTGCATAGCAGGTTATCAGACATGGTGGAATGGGAGGAGAACAGAAAGGGTAACATTATCAGACACCGTGTACTTCTGCTTTCTTGAGGTTGTAGCGCTGCTGCGGATGAGGCTTCCCTTTCCTTTTGACAGGGACAAGCCGTGAATAAAAAGGATGTCTTACTTACAGCCACGCTACACCCCCAGGACACTGGAGGATGACATTGTCTGATAATCATAGAATCATAGAATTGTAGAGTTGGAAGAGACCACGAGGGCCATCCAGTCCAACCCCCTGCCATGCAGGAAATCATGATCAAAGAATCCCTGACAGATGGCCATCCAGCCTCTGTTTAAAGACCTCCAAGGAAGGAGACCCCACCACGCTCTGAGGGAGTGTGTTCCACTGCCGAACAGCTCTGATTGTCAAAAAGTTCCTCCTCATGTTGAGGTGGAATCTCTGTTCCTGGAGCTTGCACCCATTGCTCCGTGTTCCAGTCTCTGGAGCAGCAGAAAACAACCCTGCTCCATCCTCAATGTGACACCCCTTCAAATACTTAAACAGGGCTACCATATTGCTCCTTAACTGTCTTTTTTCCAGGCTAAACATACCCAGCTCCCTAAGTCTCTCCTCATAAGGCATGGTTTCCAGACCTTTCACCATTTTACTCGCCCTTCTTTGCACACACTCCAATTTGTCAATATCTTTTTTGAATTGTGGTGCCCAGAACTGGAAACAGTATTCTAGGTGAGGTCTGACCAAGGCAGAATAGAGTGGCACTATTACTTCCCTTGACTGTTCCGGTTCTCGTCATGATCTTCTGATTCGGCATTTGATAATTTCCATAGAGAGCTGGCTCACATGGAGTAAGAAGAAATTCAGCAGGAATGTTACCCATTTGACCCAGCCCAAATCTGACTGAAAAATCAGTCTAATTCCATTGATATACATTCAGAGATTCTCTGTGTCATCTCCGTTTTAGTAAAGAGATCAGAGATAAACCAGCAGCATAACAGGAGACAGTGGGTTGTTGCTCTATGGGCAGACTGCACAGAAAATATTGCAAAACTGTAGTATTTCAGATTGCAGCTGGTGAATGACTCAAAGGCTTTAACAGTACTGGTAGATGATTTTTATCCAAAGATCAACAGAAGGAAGACTTCCTTTAGTCCCTTTCCTGTGCTAAACAGAAAAGTGCCTGGCATCAGCAATGGACTAGATGAAGGGGGAACAAAGTGAACCTTAATCCAGACAAGGCAGAGGTGCTCCTGGCCAGTCGAAAGACAGATTCAGGAACAGGGATTCAACCTGTACTAGATGGGGTTGGACTGCCACTAAAAATGCAGGTTCGTAGTTTGGGTGTACTCCTGGATTAAGCCCTGAGTGTAGAGGCCCAGGTTTCAGTGGTGACCAGGTCTATATATGCACAGTTAAAGTTAGTGTGCTAGCTGTGCTTTGGTAACATTCGGTTTGGATAATGGTAATGTGCTCTATATGGGGTTGCCTTTGAAAAGTACTCAGAAACTTCAGTTGGGCCTGAGAGGAGCAGCCAGATTATTAACTAGGACTGGGTACAGGGAACATGCAACTCCCTTGTTGCAATGGCTCTACTGACTATTGGGACTTTTTCAGATGCCCTAAAACCCGTCAGGGGAGGGTGGGAGAGGTACACGGCTATCACTCGGCAGGGGGTCAGTTTTGGATGAAGCCATCCCCCTCCTGTCGTCATCCGTGTTACTTCCGTGTTCAATCTATTGCAAATGTGCCACTTTTTACTCATGAAAGGAAGCAAAGTGTGCAACACTTTAGCATGTTAATTCCCCCTTCAAAGTTTTAGAAGAGGTTCTTCCTCAAGTAGTGAAATGCATTTGTTTTTCATAGAACATTATTTCCCTCCCCTATGTATTTTGTATTTATCGTGCTTTGTTTTGTGATTGGTCACCAGAACATAAAATATGGGCTTTGTTTGTGAGTCTGATTTCTAATCACATATTTCAAAGGCAATCCTACTGTCAGAGGGGAAATGGGTTAATTGCAGGAAATACCCATTCCTCTTAACATCTTTTTTGATCTCAAGTCTTCATCATTTAACTATAAAGAGCTCACTCACTACAATAGTAATTCACAGCAAGAGGAGGGTGGGGAAGCTTCCATTTTTGAGCAAGATTTTTTTTTTTTTACCTTCACTCGAACTTCATGGCTTCTTGGTGGTGCCACCTCCACCTCCTCAATGGAAGGTCCTTTACCAGCTTCCCAGAAGACTGCCGCTTTGCATTTAATCACCTGCATACAAGGCATGCCAGCAAAATAGGTCAGAGAGATATCCAAAGGTGTCCTTCATAATGATTTCTGTGAGGAAGGACATGATCAGAAAGGGACAAAAATGTGCCCCCGTCTTGCTGTATTCTCTCCCACGCCCCTCCTGTCCCCATCCCGGCATGATAACCCTACATTTCAGACCTACTTTATTCCGTGTCCGCCCCCTCCCCTTGGCAACACAGGAGTGAATGGAACTCGAGCAGAGCCCCATTCACTTCCTGGTTTGAATTCCTAGCCCCTCTTGCGAGAGAACAATCACTCAGGAAATTCAAAAGTAAAAAAGAAAACACATGTCAAAAAGTTAAACAAAGCACCTAAACACATGTTAACAAATTACAAGTAACACGAGGGAGGGTACAAAAAGTGTGTCATTTACCTCCTTGTCCTGATCACATCCGGAAGTGTTTGGCACGAACCTCCCACTGTGGCTGGTATTGTGCCAGCATAATGGGGCACCTTTTCACTCGCCCGTCATTCCATGACAGGAATGGAATGAGTGATCTTTTCATGGCTTAAGCTATGAAGAATAAGAAACAAGGGCAGCACGGAACCAGGGGGCTTAATGGGACGAGGACGTCGTCATCTGAAAAGTAAGCCCTTTGGCGATCTCCTGGCATTTGTGTAACACCATATTAAGGGCGTCTGATAATCTCCTAAAACTTTCCCAAGAAAACTATGGTTCTGAAATGGAAGAAAAGCATGGGCTCTGCTATCAGGATGACCAACTTTCATCCAGCCATGCGAGAAGTGCCCTGTAAAAAAGACCCTGCATAGAAATATTGTTATAATTCATGATAGAGTATTTTCACCTTCCTTTTTACTCATTCATTGTTATCCAAGATTAATGGAAAGTCTCTCCCTGAAACAAAGGTTTTCTGCTTTTCTCTGATGCTGCCTTGTTTTAGCCTACTGCAACCTTCAGTTGTATCATCAGTGGTCTGGAATCAATTTGGCAAAGTGATATTTATTCAGCTGCACAAAATGTGCTTCCCCCCCCCCCATGCTTTTGACAGGGTTTGGTTTTGGAGAGGATTTGCAAGGTCTTTAACATAATTTTTTTAGGTTGCTCCATTTATTACCCATAAAAACAAATAATACTATTTGGATGCATTTGTGCCATGTATGTATAGAGATGGGGAAAATTTAAGAGGCTGAACAAATATCTGGTTCTCAAAGCTGTAGTCTGCGATGAAAACTTGCTTTTGGTTATCCAGTTCCAGTTCCCATACTGCAGATGAGTAGGCCAAAGAAGCCCTTCTCCCTGATGTCCAGGGCCATTTCACACTACCAACTTATAGCATTATGATTCCACTTTAACTGCCATGGTTCCATCCCATGAAATCCTGGGGTTTGTAATTTTATGAGGCACTAGAGCTCTCTGGCTGAGATTCTAAATACTCCTCCCGACTCTGGAAACCCCAGGATTCCATAGGATGGAACCATGGCAGTGAAAGGAGAATCAGAATACTATAAGTGACTAACGCAAAAGGGCCCGTGGTATCTCATAACCTGTCCTTTGTTGTGTTAGAGACCATCTGAAATATAAATAGAGATTAGCTCTGTGTGGAAGAATAAAGTAGGCACTCTGAATCTATTTCCTATGTATACAAAATGGATGCTTCTTTAAGTATCTAAGCACTTTATACTAGAAATGCTTAAAAAGGATTCCAGTTGTTGTGCTTACAGTCATAAAATCATAGAGTTGGAAGAGACCACAAGGGCTATCTAGTCCAAACCCCTGCCATGCAGGAATACACAATCAAAGCACTCCTGACAGATGGCCATCCAGCCTCTGTTTAAAAACCTCCAAAACCCCATGATGTGTTGTGCTTCTCAGCACATTCAGGAAAACTTCCCCAAGATTTGGGTATTGCCACATTTTGTACAATGAAGAATGTTGTGAATGCTGGAAAATTTGCATACTACTACATTGCCAGATGTCTTAAAAATTAAATCACTTTATGTGTTTAGAATCAGGAACATTGCAAACATTTCAAACCTATAATATGAACCTTCCTACGTTGATTCATATGGCAGTCTGTTTTGTTATGGTACTGTTAACACATCTCAGATCTGGTTCTTTCTTGTTCTTCTACTTGTGATTCTTTAAGAGGTGGGATTATAATAATTCTACACATCTGGACTGAGCTTTAGGGTGTTCAGGACAACAACTCTGTTAGGTAGATCAGCATTATTATGCCCATATATTCAGATGAAGGATAAGAATCCTGACTTCTGTAAAGGACCCCACTGAGTTCTTGGCCAAGTTAAGATTTGAAACCATTCCAGAATGTCTTGGTTTTTGGCTCTAACTCATGTGTGCTATGCAACATTAGCTCTCAGCAGACTTAAATAGTCTAAGCCAGTCCTTCCCAAACTGGTGATCCATGGACCTTTGCCAGTCTGCAAGCATTTGGCTGCTGGTGCATGGGGAGCTTTCAGGAAAGAACCAACTGTGGTCAGTTGGCACAAATATGGTACCAGTTCATGGCATATTGAGGGAAGAAAAACCCTGCAGGTCTTCCATATCAGATAACTTAAGAAGCTCCCTTCTACCATCCTTATTCTTCTTCACTTATAGGCTTGCCTTGTGAATCCACCAGGAGGGATCCACAGCTTGACTTTTAGCGCATAAAGTGAATCCACCCAATTAAACACACAGAATACTGTACTTGTAAAGGCAATGTGAAACTTTGTCTTACGGTAATTCTGCCATTTTAGAAGTGATCTAATACCCGCACACAAAGGAACTTTAAGCCACCACTATTCATATAGATATAGGCAGACCCATAGAAACAACCTTTGCTTACCTTCCCCACAGTTGCCATCTGTATGAGAATCTCCACTTTAGGTCTGTCCACAGTCTTCTCCAAAGACCTCTTGCTCAGGCAAGAACACAGAAATATCCCAACAACCCCCCTTACTCCACACAGGACACATTATATAATGTATGATACATCAGATGGGAAAGGGGAGGGCCCAACAGAAGCTGATACAAAGTTCTTCAGTCTCCCACAATGTATTTAGCTCAAGTTAACCCTTCTCTAGGTTAATTATTACATTAATTATTATCAATTGCTCCAAGTTTGAGAGGGCCCTTGACAAACCACCTTCTGGTGGATCACTCATACATAGATGGAGCTTCTTGGCTCTGAGCTGACATTTTAAATTTCCCACAATGCCCTGTATGGATACTAGATAGGGTGGTCTCCCTCATACTTAGATGGGACTTCAGTTCTGTATTTGTCTAGCAGTAGTACTCTGAGATGCTGCTTTAAATTTCCCACAATGCCCTAAAGTGATGCTGTGCTGGGAGCATTCTGGAATATTTAAAATGGTTTCAAACAAACTTGGAGTAGGAAGTCTGAGGTAGATTTCAATACTGGTTGATACTTAGGGAGTCCTGAAACACCCAATTCTGCCCAAGCTGCTGATGCCAGCCTTATTTCTTGATCACCTAGAAAGACAGAAACCTTGGCCGACACTTTCTGAGGCAGTGCATTAAATGCCACCCCCAACCACCCAACTCAAAGTGCATTGTAAGTAAAGCCAACCAGTTTATTTGGGTACTGTATATCAGGCAAGTCCATTCTCCCAGTCCATGGCAGTAAAATGACATTAAAAATAATAGATAAATGCCAATTCACTGCCTGCTTTTGACACTTGAAATCTGCTTAGTGAGATACCTGCTTCACTCTGCCTAGTGACTGGGATGCCCTGATGGACTAGCCATTCAATGTATTTATTCTCACCATGAATTTATGAGGTAGGTTATGGTGAAATTCGACAACCTGAAAATGGTTACTCAACAAGGATCATGCAAAAGTGGGGCATTTCCAGTTCCCATTAACATTATGTGGGTCTTAGCAGTTCCACTCTGACACTAACCCAAAATTCTCTCAACCAGTGCCATTCAGATAGATTGGATTGTACCTCCCATCATGCTAAGGTAGCATGGATTGTCTATGCTGATTGGGGATGATAGATGTATACATCTGGAAAGCACCACATTGGGGAATGCTCTAACCACTGTTTTACACTAACATTTAGTGAGGGCATCCTGTTAGTGGCATATAGGAGATTATCAGATGCAGCAAAAAGTACCTTAGCACAACGCCAGGACGATGTTACTGTCCCGCGAATGGGACCCGGTTTCAGATGATGTCATCCTCATCATGTTCTGTTCCTGTGCTGGAGCCATTAGTAAGGTGTCACTTTTAATTGATGGGACCTCCCCATCAATGAAAAGCAACACCTTACTAACAGCTGCAGCACAGCCGCAGAAAGCAATGAGGACATCTGAAACTGCTTCCTATTCATGGGACAGAAATGTTGTCCTGGTGTTCTGCTAAGGTACTTTTTGGATGCATCTGATAATCTTCATACACATTTAAGTTTTCTGTATGAGTGCATAAGTCCTTTTCGGTGCTGTGGAGGATGGTATTCTATTCTTCCCTTTGCAGTACCCAAAGTCCAGGACTTTCCATACAGCATCTGAAGGCTCCTTACCACCACCTGGTGACTCCCATGTTTCATGAGGAGTGGGCCGGGTAGGAGAAGTGTTTGGCTATATCCCTGTAGCCAGAGGTGAAATTATTAAAGTAGTGCTGTGGATCTCAGGGCTGATGCCATCATTTTGCATCTGGCTACAGGGACATAGTCAGATGCTTTTCCAATTCTGCCCTCTGGGTGTGGAATGGCCATGCTGGGGTGGGGGGTGTTCAGCAGCTGTACAGCACGTCTTGGGCATGGTATGTGGCCCAGCCTAGCATAGGTCCACATGTGAAACTACTTTATTTTATTTATTTATTTAGTTAGTTAGTTAGTTATACCCCGCTCTTCAGCCACAAGGCTATCAGAGCGGCTTACAAATTATTTTAAGCAATAGCAATTTACACATCTACACTGCATTAAGCAATTTCCAATGTGTGTTAGCTAATTGCCCCCACAAGCCGGGTATTCATTTTATCGACCTACCAAAGGATGGAAGGCTGAGTGAACCTTGGAGCCCTCTGGAATCAAACTTGCAACGTGGTGACTTGCAGTACTGACATAGTACTGTACTACTACTATCGCTACTATGGAGCAATTAGATGCCATCATCTGGTCAATTTTTGTGTTTAAAGTTCTCAAAGATTTATTGCTCTTTGCACCTTTCTAAATAAAAAAAAAGAGTTAATTTTTTACTATTTATGTAACTAGAATGTAATTGTTAACTAGAACTGTCTGAAGTAAGAGATCAATGAAACAATTTGGCATCATGCAAATGAGCAGTGACATTTTATGACTTGAGAGGTGTAGCTATGGGGTGGGGGACAAAATGAGGGCATTTCCCCCCACATAAGAATTCAGTGTCCCCCCCCCATGAAATTTTCCTTCAGTCCCCAAATTTCTAGCATTTCACTAACTTGAAATTTCAGAAATACACTTTACAAAACAAAACAAAGGGGCAATTACCAAGGGGATGTGAACGCAGGAAATATGAGCTTTAGGTGTGAACAATTTTCACTGTATCAGTGTCTGCAATGCTAAAAATTTGGGGACTGAAGGAAAATTCCATTCTGAAGGAACAGAATTCTTATTTCACTAACAAGATGCCAGCCTCTGTATGTCATAGGAGATTATCAGGTGAGTGCCTTAAAACGTTATTATGGCACTACATTTTACAGCATTCATGTTCTGGCATGAAGACACATGTTTTCACACGCTGCCGTGATAATGATACAAAATCAGCCCAAGAATCTGGCAATATGAGCACTTGCGCTGCTTACTTCCATGCTTCTCCGTGAACGTGATATCGGCGCATCTCGTAAGCGGATTAGAGCATGCTAAAAATCCCCCAAACACCAAAATTAAAAAAGAAACATCCAGAAAAGCACAGATACATGCTTATAAACTTACAGGCAAGATGGGGAGGTTCATAAAAAGAGTGTACAGCACCTATTTTACCTGTTTGCACCTGGAAGTGTTCTGGCGGGACTGCCATTGACACTGGAATCACACCAGCAGAACGGGGTGCGTTCTCACACACAGCGAAACCCAGAACATAAATGCTATAGGAGATCAATTCTCGACTTCTCCCCAACAATTAAAAAACTCCCTTGTAACAGGAGCAGAACACTTGCATAATGCTGGGGCATGACGTCATCTGATAAGGAAACCATTTTGTGATCTCATGGCATTATTATAATGCCATTTTTGATGTGTCTGATAATCTCCACATGCATTTTGTAATTACAGGGGTGAGCAATAGCAGTAAGCCTGGAAATCAAATTTCTGCCCCTGGATCACTCTGCCAAAAATGCTCCCTCCGCCACAACGAAATGAATAAAACAAAACTGCAAGCAGATGGAAATCCTTTTGTGGTTTTGTATAGTTATTTTTTAAAATGTTAAATAGCTTGTGGAGCAGGGAGAGGAGTACTGCAGTCTTTTAGAAAAGTGAGTACCCACTTCTGGAGGCTTCCAGGAGAGGCCTTTCACACTTTTTGGAGGGCCAGAGAAAGCTTGGTCTGGGAAGTCTGGAGGGATCTAGTGCCAGGGGAAAAAACTACCCTTGCTGCACTTTGCCCACTCCTGTTGTAATGCTATTAATGGGGGTAAGGAAGGACAAACTAAATGTTGCATATGAGGGTAATAGTAGTTGGCTGCCCCACTTCTAAAATACCACACACACTTGATGGTGGGGATAACTGGAAGAGGAGAAGCAAGAAGGGCACCTAAAACTTTTCCCTCCTAATCACCTCTTCTTATTTGGGGGAAGGCTGAGAGAACAAGCCAGCTATTGTTGGTTTGACAAGAGCTAAAACCTCAGTCTTGTTGTACCACCCAGACAGGGTGCAGAACTGCAGGATGAAGTCCTGAACCTATTAGGAAAAACAACAACACTTCACACAATAGGCTTTGATCAAAGGGCCACCCCCCCTCCTTTGTTGCTGTTTCACGGCTGAGCTGATTCACAGCAAGATGAAACTGACAGACTTTATTGTTCACTTACAGTTTATACAGGCAAAAGAGGTGTTCAGGCAAAATTCTAACTGTGCATGTCCTAACTTCTAACAAAGTACTTGCTAGCTAGCTGTTCTCAAGGTGGTTTGAGGGGTCCTTATCACATCTATGTGCTCTAGCTAGCAGACACAGGCTGGCATGCAATAACACAATTATTGTGAAGGTGTCAAATTTCAATCAACATCTTATCTCTCTCTCCTCCCAGAGTTTTCAGCTACCTCAGAAGTTAGAGTTGTCAGCACATTCCTGAAGCCAATACATAAAATGGATCCTTTCTACAAAATGGCCTCACTTAGGCTAACTGGCAAACTAGTGAATACAGGCTTGAATAGACATTTGCAGCTTGCATTGTCACTTACATTTGTATAACACTCCCCCCACAACATTTCACACATGAGGACCAAGCAACATCAGAATGTAGTTAAGATGGCAGCAGTTACTAAACACACAAGCTAAAGAGAGGCTGCAGCAGTTTTGTTTTGCCTCAGCATGCTGGGAAGGGTACATTCCTGTTGTTACCCTAACATGTGAGGGGTGCTTTGAGACCCACCTTTGAAACCAAAAATCTAGATGGGGCAATTATGAGCTCAAACAGTATGCCTGTGAGAAGAGGCTAACTATGGGGATCTTTTCATCTATGTAGGCCATTTCATGACAATGTAACCTGATTTATTCACTTCAACAATTTTACTCCAGTTCTTTCTTCTTTTTTTTTTTAAAGGAGGACAGAAAGGGGAAATGAGAGAATCTCATGGCAGCAAAAATAATGTTTGAAAATTATGACCTGTAAATAGAGGTCAAGAGAGCTGTATTTGTATAGCCAAAGAAAAGTCAGCATGTCTTCAGTCATCATTTTATATTATGCTTCAACTGGAATATGTCCTTTGTTTTAGAAATGTAGCAACATAACAAGAACCAAAATTGCAAAACCCATTTCATCAGTAACAAGCTTGCAAAACCAAACACCATTCAGGTAACTTTTTAAACAAATTCCATTTTTATTACTATTTAAACATAGATTATAAATCTTGTATAAAAATAATGCTGTTGATACAATGAGTCATTCTGTCAATTGTCTTAGGTTGCTAGCTGATGAGAAGAAAGTGAACAGCAAGCAATGGTTTGAGAATGAGGCTACTGAAATAAATAAAATGCTACTGAAACATTAGAATAGAAAATATTGTAAACACATACATCAAGTTAAAGTTAAAGGCTCTCCCAGAATGGGCAATTTTGATTGATTAGTGCCATGCCATTCTCTCTGCTGTTCAGTATTTGTTGTTGCTTTCCTTCTGAATGCTGCTACATTTTCCTCCTGTAATGTAATTTTCCTCTCAAGTAATGTCATGTAGAGTTGCCAGACTGAATTTTGGAGATAGCTCTTATACCTTTAATGGTTATGTAGAAGAGGGAATTTTGGCAGGTGTTGCTTGTTACTTGCAGCACCTGCTGAAATTCCCTCTTCTTACACAGTCATTAAAGGTATGGGAGCCACCTCCAGTTTTCAGTTTGGCATTCCCATATGGTTTCTAAAGGTGGTTCATTTGGCTCCATTCCTCACTTTTCTCCCAATTCTGCTTCTTTTTCATGCTGTACTTGTGATGTAGAATCCTAATGTTATCCTCCTTCTCCAAAGGCTCTTTTTCTTTTTTTTGGTTAATTTTTGTTAAAAAAGGAAGCTAAAATTTGGCCTTTCCAGTCACTGCAGCAATCACTCAGTTCAGGGTACTATCACTTCAGCCTTTCCCCTCCCCTCCTACTGCTCATTCAACTGCTTTGGGTTCCCTGACCCCCAAGCATTTCTTTAAAAACTTCTCCATAGTGCTATGAAAATAGGGTGATAGTTACCAGTCTTGAAGAGTGAAGTACTCAAACAGAAGTCTGAGGGTGGCACTGGAGGTTCTGGTCTGGAGGCATACCAAGAAATAGAGTGGCTGGGTTTGTCCCCAGTGACACACTTTTCTATTGTCAGGGAACTAATATTTATACCCTGCTTCATATCCTGAAGGGGAACTCTGGATAAGACAAAGCATAGATAGGTTTCCCATCAGGTAAACAAAAGAAACTGAAACTTAACTGATTGCTATTTATGACTGGGAGGTTGAAATTGATTGGTTTATGACAACCTCACAATAAAGGACAGTTCTGAGGTGAGATTTCCTCAGGACTGGGGT
This sequence comes from Gambelia wislizenii, assembly GCA_030847615.1. Classification (NCBI taxonomy): domain Eukaryota; kingdom Metazoa; phylum Chordata; class Lepidosauria; order Squamata; family Crotaphytidae; genus Gambelia; species Gambelia wislizenii. The sequence goes on from JAUMIR010000005.1 coordinate 30,779,659, forward strand.
TGGAAAGGTCACTTGATTGTTTGGTTGGATGACTCTTGCTGAGGTGCCCAGGAAGGAATTAGCACATACCTCCTTAATGGCTTTGTTTACCAAGGGGCTTCTGCACAATCCTAGTTTGGGCTTGCTTGCTAAAATATTTCTAAGACACCTTCCAGGTCCTTGTGGCCTCCACCTGATCTCTTTTTGGATCACACCAGTCAACTTGACCCTAAGAAGTGTCCAATATTTCCAATTTTGAGATATTATAGGGAGGGAGTAGTAGGGCATGCAAACACTGTACCCTCTTCTCCTCTCCCACCTGCAGAGTTAATTGAGTGCAAACTATTTTTGTGCTTTTAACTCAGTTTGCAGCAATTGAAGTAAGCAAAGGATAACCAGGGAAAGTGGAAGAAAGAGACTGAAATTGGTACATATTAAAAGCAGATGAAAAGTTGGGATGACAGAGGATTAATTGGGACTGTCCGTGCTAAATTGGGACAATTGGAGAGTATGGAAGCGTGCTGTTTTAGGCTGAAACGTTGGGGTGGCTCCCTTCACTGGCATCTTCTACCACCACCACCACCATCATCACCTTTGCCAAGATCAGGACTCAAGGTGGCTTACAAATTAAAATAATTACTATATAGTTACTATATTAAGAATCATCATTAAAATAGAATTAATCTATTAAATATTAAAATCTAAATACACCTAAAATTATAAAAAAGGCAGTTAAAGACAATACTGTTTAAAACAACACAGAAACCTCTTAAAGCCATTTCCTTAAAAACCTTCAATTCTGAAAACTCTTTAAAAATGACTTCACGTGCTGAAAAAAATGACAGCAAGAAGGAGGGCATTCTAGTCTCCTTAGGGAGGGAATTCCAGAGCCTAGGGGAAGCCACCGAGAAAGTCCTAACTCATGGTCTCACCAACCATGTCTATGAACATGGTGGAACTGGAGGAAAGCATCATAGAATCATAGAGTTGGAAGAGACCACAAGGACCATCCAGTCCAACCACCTGCCTGGCAGGAATACACAATCAAATTCCTCCATCTTAGGGCCTAGCCATGAAAGATACACTGTGTCAGATAGCTTGGACCTAAGCCTATAATGTCTCATTCTAGTGAGAAACCATGGTTCTCCCCACAATGTTCTGCTACCATAATTGTTATAGTTTATGATCAGCCTCAAAGTCTCCTTTGCTATGTTTGTGGTGGGGAGAAGACAAGTCTCAAGCATTCATTTTTCATCACAAAAGGAAAATTACAATCTCTCTCTCTCTTTTTTGGTCACAAATTATTACAGGATAGAATAACAGAGAATTTTAACCTTGAGGGAAAAGAGGGGCATATTTCACGTGCTTGCTTTGTGGTGTTCAAAAAAAATATAATGGTTTACATTCCATGCTAAAAGGCTTGCATGATAACATCTGTACCACAAAGCAGAACTGTATTTTTCCAGCTGGCCAAGAGAATCAAAATAGCAAACACTGTTAAAAACAAAGCATAATAGTTTGGATACTAAATGGCAAGAGAGAATAGGTTTGAGTTTAATTCAATTTATAGGCAGTAAAGTATGGTTTTGGTTTAATACCAAGGGCATTAAAAGAGCTGGCAAATGTAATCTCAGAGCCATTGGCAATAATCTTTGAGAACTCCTGGAGAACAGGAGAAGTCCCAGCAGACTGGAGGAGGGCAAATGTTGTCCCCATCTTCAAAAAGGGGAAAAAAGAGGATCCCAACAATTATTGTCCAGTTAGTCTGACATCAATACCAGGGAAGATTCTAGAGCAGATCATTAAACAGAGAGTCTGTGAACATTTAGAAGGCAATGCCATAATCACAAAAAGTCAACATGGGTTTCAGAGAAACAAGTCATGCCAGACTAATCTGATCTCTTTTTTTGACAAAATTACCAGCTTGGTAGATGAAGGGAATGCTGTGGATATTGTATACCTTGATTTCAGTAAGGCCTTTGACAAGGTTCCCCATGACATTCTTGCAAACAAGCTTGTAAAATGTGGGCTAGACAAGTTAACTGTTCAATGGATTTGTAATTGGTTGACCGGCCGAACCCAAAGGGTGCTCAGCAGTGGCTGCTCTTCGTCTTGGAAAGATGAGACCAGTGGGGTGCCACAGGGTTCTGTCCTGGGCCCAGTGCTATTCAACATCTTTATCAATGACTTAGATGATAGAATTAGGGGCATACTTATTAAATTTGCAGATGACACCAAATTGGGAGGAGTAGCCAATACCCTAGAGGACAGGATCAAAATTCAAAATGACCTGGATAGACTGGAGAGCTGGGCCAAAGCTAACAAAATAAAATTCAATACGGAGAAGTGTAAGGTACTGCACTTAGGGCGAAAAAATGAAATGCATAGATATAGGATGGGGGAGACCTGGCTGAATGAGACTACATGCGAAAGGGATCTAGGAGTCCTAGTAGAGCCCAAGTTGAACATGAGTCAACAGTGTGATGCGGCAGCTAAAAATGCCAATGCGATTTTTGGACTGCATCAATAGAAGTATTTTGTCTAGATCAAGGGAAGTAATAGTGCTGCTCTGTTCTGCCTTGGTCAGACCTCAACTAGAATACTGTGTCCAGTTTTGGGCACCAGAATTCAAAAAGGATATTGACAAATTGGAGTGTGTGCAAAGAAGGGCGAGTAAAATGGTGAAAGGTCTGGAAACGATGCTTTATGAGGAGAGACTTAGGGAGCTGGGTATGTTTAGCCTGGAAAAAAGATGGTTAAGAGGCGATATGATAGCCCTGTTTAACTATTTGAAGGGGTGTCACGTTGAGGATGGAGCAAGCTTGTTTTCTGCTGCTCCAGAGATTGGAACACGGAGCAATGGATGCAAGCTCCAGGAACAGAGATTCCACCTCAACATTAGGAGGAACTTTTTGACAGTAAGAGCTGTTCGGCAGTGGAACACACTCCCTCGGAGCGTGGGGGGGTCTCCTTCCTTGGAGGTCTTTAAACAGAGGCTGGATGGCCATCTGTTGGGGATGCTTTGATCGTGATTTCCTGCGTGGCAGGGGGTTGGATTGGATGGCCCTCATGGTCTCTTCCAACTCTGCAATTCTATGATTCTATGTTACTGTTTGGAAGTGCAATAGCATAATGGCTCTATAGGCAAACTATTCATGAGAATGGTTATGATCAGATGCTGGGCATCATGGCTTCTGTCTTAGATGGCATTAAAAAGGACTGAACACTTTGATGGAGAATAGGGCTATCCCAGTGGCTATTAACTGAGTAAAAGAAGCTCTCATGTTCAGAGCAGAACTTGGAAAAGTTACAACTCTTTTTGTTACAACTCCCAGAATCCTTGAACCTAATGGCTTGGGGGATGTTGGGAGCTGTAGTCCCCAAAGTAACTTGTCAAAGCTTCCTGGAGGAATTTAGTTGGCCAGTGGGGGAAACAGGATGTTAGGATAGATAGATTATTCGTCTGATCCAGCAAGACTTTTCTTGAGTTCATACATTGCAGGTGTGCAAACCTGTTGCCCTCCAGATGTTGTTGATCTACAAATCCCAGCATTACTGACCACTGGCTATTACATCTGGGCTTCTTGGAGTTGAATGCTTCCAAAACATGGGAGGCAACATGCTCTCCATCCTTGCTATATCAAGTATATAGGGATACAGTACTTGTTAATTGGCTTAACAGTGGTCATTTGTCTGTAGGTTAGTGGTTCTCAACCTATAGCCTTCCAGATGCTTTGAAGTTCAAATTCCCCTCAGGCCCAGCCAGTGAGTAGTTGTTAGGGATTCTGGAAAATAAACTCCAAAACATTTGGAAGGCCAGAGTTTAAGAACCACTACTGTTGGTGAACAAGCAATGCTGAACCTTCTTCCCATTTTGTCCAATTTTTGCATAGAACTATTTTGTCATGCTGCAAGAAGGCACAATGATAGGGCCGATAATTCCCTTGTGCAAGCATCCAGGGCCGTCTTGCAGCAATACTATGCCATTATCCAAGCCATTATTTTCCTCTCCATTTGCAGCAATGTTTTTGTTTCCAGATTAAACATCTTTTTTGCTGGCAAAAAGTAAGTCAGCACGGGATTTTTGGATGTCAAAAGGATTTGGAAAGTCTGCATCTACTCTACAACATAAATCCCATTGTGTAAAAGTAATATTTTCCATGCAAAGTTGTTTGCTTCTTCTAAAGGCAAGAATCCATGGCTGAATCTTTCTCCACAGTGGTGAATTGCAAATAATGTCAGAGATTTCTGGCCAGAGTGTGGAAAGAAAAATAAAACAACAACAAAAAGGTATGAACTCCACCCATCTTTCTAAAGAATTTCTCTGGGGCCTGTCTAGACTGCAGAAATACAGCAGTTTGACATCACTTTATCCTCCATAGTTCTATTCTATGGAATCCTGGTATTTGTAGTTTTGTGAGGTATTTAGCCTTTTCTGTCAGAGAACTCTGGTGCCTCATCAAACTACGGACTTTTTCGGACAATGTAAAAATAACGCTAGCAGCGTCGCCAGGTTGCGACGCTGCAGTGCAAGAGGGCGTCAGTTTCGTATGACGCTCCTTCCCAGCGGTACTGTTGCAGTACCGCTGGGACATTTGACCGTGATATTTTTGCTTTCTACCGTCATATTTTACTCGCAATCAACGATCGTGAGTAAAATATGACTGTAAAAGCAAAAATATCACGGTCAAATGTCCCAGCGGTACTGCAATAGTACCGCTGGGAAGGAGCATCATACAAAACTGACGCCCTCTAGCGCTGCAGCGTAGCAACCTGGCGACGCTGCTAGCGTTATTTTTACATTGTCCGAAAAAGTCCTACAAATACAATTCCATAGGGTAGGACTATGGGGGGGGGGGGAACTGATGTCAAACTGCTGTATTTCTGCAGTATAGACAGCCCCCCCTCCCTTTCGAACTCTCTTCCCAGCACTTTGGCTGGAATCTTATTGGTATCTCTCACACACATAAGTTCCCTTACACATGTGGTTGTACTTTTTTGGCCAACATGTAATGTGTGTATTCTGTGGAAGTTTACAAAACTGGAGTTACATATATGGTGCCGTTGCACATCATTGTGCATTGTTGAATGCTGTGCCTCCCTCCATTGCTGGCACTACACACATACACACACATGCATGCACGTACACACACAAAATGCTCTTGAGCTCACATGCAGTACCTGAATCTGTAGGGGCCTAGCTTCATGCATACCCTCCAACATTTCACAGATGAAAACTGGGGCCCATGTGGCCAATCAACATCGGAGTGTGGTCCAGATAACAAAAGGTATGCATGAAGAAGAACACACAAGCTTGGAAAAGCTGCAGCAATTTGCTTTTGCCTTAGCCTACTGGGAATAGCAAGATTCCATTCCCCCTTCTGCTGAATTAATTGAGTGGAAACAACTTTTGAACTCAAGTTTGCAGCAATTGAAGTAAGCTGAGGACAAATGGTGAAAGTGGGAGGAGAGAAACTTGGACATTTTAAAAGCAGCTGAAAATGTGGGGTGGCAGAGGATTAACTGGGACTGCCCCTGCCAGATTTGGAGGATTGTTACCTGTCCTGACATCCCCCACTCCTTTTGATACTTAAATGATTGGCAATATTTTGTAAATTGGATTATTATTGGCACTCCACATATTTGGGTAGTAGACCAGGGATTTCCAAATAGAAGGAATCAAGATCTGCTCAGAAAACCTAAGAGAGCAGCCAGCTCAAATTCCTCAAATTCTTATTGTTGAACCTTGGGAAACTCTGGCAGACATTATATTCCACTCAAACTCACCCCTTCAGGGGGGAAATCAAATAATAAATATCACCCCAAAACTCTGCCAAGGTGTGCACAGACCCCCTTCCTCCCATTATTCAGTCAGTCTGTGGCAGCCAGGGTGGCAGCTTCTACATGCATCTCTGCTCTTCAGATAGGCACAGTATTGCCCATTATCCCAAACTCTATTTCTCTATCCCAATACTTCCTACTTTCTTTGTTAGCCTTGTGTGAATGCTTGAAGCCGAGTGTATGCGTGTGCATGTTCCCTTGATTAATTTCCAATAAAAACAATTTTTATTTCATTCCCTGGCTTGGAATTTCCCCATTTACTACCAGTATACATAGGTCAAAAGATCCTTCCATTACCTCGCCTTTTGCTGCCATCTTGAGCTAATTAAAATTCCCCATATTAGAATTCGGACACTAGTGGGATCCCCACAGATCCCATGCAATTCAGGTAACGGTATGCTTAATGAGTTGGAATCTTAGACAGTCAGAGCTGAGTGTGGGCATAGCATCTTACATGAGTAGGATTCTTAAAGTAGATTTCAGAAAGATAATAATAAATAACTATATACTTACTGAATTTATAAGGAGGTACAATAAGAGAGTTATATTTTCTTATATGCTAATCAACAAAACACTTTTGGGGGGGGGAGTCTACAGATCTCAGAATGCCATAGACTGCCATGGCCTCTCACTATGCTGGATGTGGGATTTTGGGAATTGTAGTACAATTTTTTTCCATAAGCTTTCTATTTCACACAGATCTTGCCCAAGTTATTCTTGATTTTTTACTAAGTTTCAGGATCATATCAGTTTGTTTCTTCCCTTAAAAAAATATCTAGAGTTGCATGGAAAAACCAAAATGGGTGTGAAACAAGACTACTGAGAAAAATCTTTATTAATTAGAAATGCCAACATTTCATGTCAAAATACACAAAGCTATGTCCCCAAATTACAACAGTCCAGGCAATCTTTGTCAGTCTACATCACTGAGAACTATCCTTAATAATGTTAGCATAACATATAGTTCTGTTGGGTAATTTCAACATAGTGATTAGCACGGCTGCAGTGCGTATGCTCTCAGAAATCTATGTTGCATTTAATTCAATGAGACTCACTCCCATAAAAATATATGTTTGTGGCCCCACCTTCTTGATTATTATTTTGCTAGGGCTTCATTAAACACAGTTTCCATGGCATTTAAAGTACCGTATGACTCACAAGACAGAATCATCTTGTATTTCACACTGAGAAAAATAGGATTGACCACAAGTTGACAAAACATTATTTCCACTTGCAACACTACAGAATTCCACAGATGTTCTACGATGCAATGTGCAATTGATGGTTCTGTTGGAATTCAGCTGGCAAAGATTGCTGTCTTCTGTTTTCATCCCCAGGCTCTACATTTTCAGAACAGTGCGAATGCTGAAACATCAGAACAGAATTTAAGGTTAAATGTGGTGGCCTCTGTTCTGCTTATCATGGTTCATGGGTTAGATTGCGACTCACAGTGCAACCCTAACTCAAAGATATGCTGATTACGGTTGATATGGTTAGGATAAAGCACAAGCCTCTTCTTAATTGTAGGAGGAACCCTCTTCTGTTGGCTAATTTGGGAGATCAGTGGACAGAGCACTCTGCTAGGACAAGATCTTTTTAAAAAAATTAAAAAAAGGACAAGAAAAGGATTGGAGTGGAGGAGAAGCTTAGACATGCCAGATCCTAGCTTCTTCTACCCCAGGGACACAGCCACAATGGCGGTGCAAATTTCAGCTACATTGTGGATAGTCCTAAATTATTTCTAGCATCTCTAAACTGGTTTAGGTTTAGATTTAGCCAAGCTCCAGTAGGCTTAATGTTTAGCCATAATACCAGTTCTTTGGCCAATGCTTCTCCTCTGTTTCCAATGCTTGTCCTCTTTATTGTTTGAATGAAGTGTTTTGCACATGTGATATATTACTAGTCACTGTTCAGTCATGGCTTTCAGAACAATTTACAAATTAAAACATAAAAATATAATACAAAACTACAGCTATAATTGCAGCAGGCAGCATAAAATGGCTATGGACAATTTTTAAAAAACACATTTTCCCCATGTGATACTAAAAGAAAACAAGTTTCACCCTCAACTTCCTTTGGTCAGTATCCAGCAGAGTTGTTCTGCTGGTAGATAACATAGAGTCATAAAAACCTACAGTTGGGAGGAACCAAAAGAGCCATCTAGTTCAACCCTCTGCCATGCAGGAATGCACAACTAAAACACTCCTGAAATATGCCCACCCAATCTCTGTTAAAGATCTCCAAAGATGGAGACTCCCCACGGCAATCTATTCCATGGTCGAACAGCTCTTGCACTTAAAAAAAAGGTTCTTCCTAACGTTTAGGTAGCATCTCTTTTCTCATTAATATGAATCCATTTGTTTGTGTTTTAATCTCTGAAGCAGCAGAAAACAAGCTTGCTCCATCTTCTACATGATTTCCTTTCACATAGCTATCATATCACCTCCCAGTTTTCTCTTCTCTGAGCTAAACATATCCAGCCCCCTAAGTCATTCGTCATAAAGCTTGGTTTCCAGTCCTGGGACACAGGTACAATGCTGGCAGAAAGTTAGACTAGCACAAGGGTCCTTCATTATTTAATTTCCAACATTCCTAGGCTGGGTTGGGTTTGAATTCAGACTTTCAACTGGCCTATAATGTTGGTTCTATCCCTCCCAACATTTCACAGGTCAAAGCAGGGACATATGTAGCTAACAACATCAGAGTGGGGTCAAGATGGCAAAAGTTGTTCATGAGGAAGCTCGCGCAAGCTTAGAGAGGCTGCAGGAGTTTGTTTTTGCTGGACCCTACTGGAAAAGGTAAGATTTCTGCTCCCACCTCTCCTATATCTCATGCTGAGTTTATGGAGTGCAAACTATTTTTGTACTTGGATCTCACTCTGCACCAATTGAATTGGGAGGAGGAGAGAGAAACAGGGACATTTTAAAAGTATATGAAAAAGTGGGATGACAGAGGATTAAGCAGGTCAGTCTCTGCCAAACTGGGACACTTCTTGGCCATCTGGGCCTATTACGATTTTGCTTGTATTTTTATGTCTATGCTTCACGGAGAGAGCTTTCTCCATGGCTGCTCCCAGACAATATTATTTTTTAGTTCTTTTTAAACTTTAATCAATTAATGTTTTAGCCTGATCTTTTAAAATGATTGTAAGCTGCCTTGCATCTCACCTTGGGAGAAAGGAGGACTAGAAATGTAATCAATCAATCAATCAATCAATCATTGTCTTCAGGGAGCCGCTCAGGTTCTTAGTGCATGCCTACATTACATCTATTGGGTTTATGCCAGTTTAACCCGCACGCACAAGGATAACCCAGGCACACAAAGAGTTTGAGTTTTGGATCACTTTGTAATTTGATGAGTGTGTTAGTAATTCTCGTTAGCATACCACCAGTCCTCTGCTAGCTCAAGTCCTGGTCAAGTAGTTCTGGAATGTCAGTTCTGAGGATTCCTTAAAGGGAGACTATGGCAGTCTCCCTGTTAGTGACATCCACACATGTACGTGTGGCTTACACATGCAAATGTCCCATTTTTGGATGAGGTGTAGGGGGCTATTCTCTTGCCTTTATACTCTGTCCCAACTCTGTCAAGCTCCAGGAGGAGCTGCTGCTAGTGCTGTTGTTTTTTCCAGTGAGTAGGGAAGGAGGCAATTCAGACTGTGGAGACACTTGCTTTGAACTCCTGGGGGAAGGAAAAGGAGGGTGCACGCCTTTTGCAAGCACACCCTTGTTTCTCTGCCACTGGGTGGAGTCCAGCTGCTACTTCATAGTTTTAATCGCCTCACCACTAGTAAGTACCTGCAACCGTCCTGGGGCTTGATAGCTACAGGGGGTGAGGAGGGCGGTACTGTGCAGGTGGTGCTATGCTCTGATGTAGGATTTCAGCCTATGACTCTCTAATCAGTTATACTGCTGTAAAATGTAGAGACCCACCAAGTGTGGCAGAGTTAGGACTGGCAGAGTTAAACACCTTTCTGTCACATCTCATTGGATCAAGCATATGCAAAAGTACTAGTATAATTCTTCCACTTCTGCCAACAGTATAAGAAGATAGGTGAGATGGCCTTCCTCATCAAAAATAATGTAGGAAGGGAACTGGGCAGTTGTCCCCATCTGAGAAAGGAAAATCCTGACTATGCAAAAGCATCCATAAAATGCATCAAAAGGACAACAGGGACCCTTTTACACTATACAATTTTTAGTGGTATGATTCCACTTTAAGAGCCAGGACTCTAGCCTATGGAATCATGTGGGCTGCAGTTTAGGAAAGGGATTTAGAATTCTTGAGCCAACGTAGTGTAGTGGTTTAAATCATTGGAGTATGACTCTGGAAACCAGGGTTCAAATCCCTGCTCAGCCATGGAAATCAACTGGGTAACTTTGGGCAAGTCATACTCTCTCAGCTTCAGAGGAAAGCAAAAGCAACCGCTCTCTAACAAATGTTCCCAAGAAAACCCCATGATAGGTTTGCCTTACAGTTGCCATAGAGAATGACTTGATGACACACAATAACTATCTAGACTGGTCAATTAAAGCATTGTTCAGGAATGATACTTCATCTGGAGAAAAGCTGACCTGGTAGTAATGGCACAGTCAGCAACTGCCTGAAATATTAAAATCAGGTTCTTCAGAGAAACCTGCCCAAGGCAAATTTTGCCACACCAGTACATTATCTTTTGGACTGCACTTGCTCGCTTTGAGTTGGGTAAAGGCAATGATGGTTGGGGGATTCCATGCCAGCAGGGTAAGACCCTGCTCTGGGTTGTAGATTAACATTAAAGGAGCTATCCAAGGTGCTGAACTCTATCTCCCAAACAGGTTCAGTATCCTGTACAGCACCTTTAAAGTTCAGTCAGAGTACATTTCCCCCTTCACTGACATTGAACCCACCAGCTGCCACCAAGGAAACGATGGCTATTTAAAAAGAGGAAACATATACCTTTCTCCTTTATGGAGCAGTTCAAAGCCTTCATTGATTTTGTCAAAAGGCAGAACATGGGTAATGAGTGGATCCAGAATGAACTTTTTTGCCATGAATTCTGTAACCAGTTTAGGAACAGCATCTTTGCTTTTTAGGCCTGCAAATAAGATTGCTCAGAGTTAAGATAAGACACACATTTGATTGTTAAAGATCGGACAACCCCACAGATTTCTATACTGAAGCACACTGACACATTTTTATCATAAGAGATATATTGGCTCTCCCGCCCAGGGTTGCTGGGAGTTCTAGTCCAGCAACATCTGGAGTTGTATTTTGTGTTATCCGATACAACTTGGAATGCTCCTCCTCTATCTTATCCATCCTCTAGAACAAATCCCACTGCAATGGCACACAGTGAGCTTCTCATAAGCACAAAGTGCAATAAATCCTTTAAGCAGCCAGTTACAGGCTGATGTTAAGGCCATACCTCCAAATACAGAGCCTTTCCAAGTGCGTCCTGTGAAGATAAGGGTTGGAGAGAATGTAATCTGAGATGCTGAAGGAGGTGCTCCCACAACCACACTTGTGCCATAGTTCATGTTGCAGGAAGCCAAAGCAGCAGTCTAAGGTAAATCCAAAGTCACACATTCAGATCAAGCCAAGGAAAATACTTGTTGTTGTTGTTGTTGTTGTTGTTGTTGTTATTCCCAATAATGGGATTCAAGGCAGCTAACATCATATTTAAAATAATACAAAGTAAAACAATTCAAAAGTATTACTAAAAGTATAAATATAAGATTAAAAAAACAATTAAACAATTTTTGAATTTAAAAACATTAAAAATATTAAAATGCATTAAAAGACTGTATACCAACTCTAAAAACCGAATCGCACAGCATTAAAAGCCCAACCCTAGTTAGTTTATAAAGTCTGATGGCACAGGCATGTTTTGACATGTCACCGGAAGGAAAGCAAGGACAGGGCCATCCTGGCCTCCCTAGGGAGGGATTTCCAAAGTCTGGGAGCAGACACCAAGAAAGCCCTCTCCCTTGTTCCCACCAAACTTGCCTGAGAGGGTAGAGGGACAGAGAGAAGGGCCTCTTCAGATGATCTTAGAGCTCTAATGGGCTCATAAAGGGAGATACGGTCCTTCAAATAACCAGGACCTGCACCATAGCGCTTTCTTTATATGTCAAAACCAGCACTTTGAATTGTGGCCAGATCTCTCTTCTTCAGGAATGGGTGCTGTTGGTGCACTAGCTTTAACTATGCAAATGTACTCCTGGTCACCATCAAAACCTGTAGAACAGTACCTCCCAACCTCATCTCAGAGAAGTGACTAGGAAGAATACCATGGTGGAAGGTATGAGAGGTATGATGCTAAGTGGTCCAGCGGAAGCAACAGGGACACATTCCCCCTGTCCAGTTCCCTGCATAGGTCATCTACCAAGGCAACCAAAGCTCTGTCCCATAACCAAGTCTGAGATCGAGATAATCTGCCTCATCCAGGAACCCCTGGAGTTGAGAAGCCCCCACATGCTCTAATACTTACTTCACATGCCCTGCTATAAAACCTCTTCTCTCATGGTCTCCTGTAACAGCATATGGAGCAGTTGCAAGGAGTGAGGGAATAAACTACTTTCTCAATATTGTTGCAAGAAATGGGAATGGATTACTTCTCAAACACTGGAGTGACTAATGGGAATAAACTAAACAAGATCTAATTTTAACTTCCAGAATCCCTGGCCATTGACCTTGATGTCTGGGGCTTGGTTGCAACAATTTATTGAAGCAGAATCTAGAGAGAAGGAGGAATAAGAGAAGTAGTGGAAGTGTTCCAGCTTCTCCCCTTCCAGGTCTATCATACAATGTACCTCATGCACATACCATGGTGTCAGTGCGCCCAATCACTTCAAATGAATAGTCCACACCTTCCCCATCAGTCATGTCCAGCACCACTTCATTGATGGGCTTCTTGAAATCCAGAGGGCTGACACACTCGGTGGCTCCCAGCTCTTTAGCCATAGGAAATTTATCCTTGTTGATGTCAATCCCAATGATTCGTGATGCTCCAGCTGCTTTGCAGCCCATGACCACTGAGAGGCCGACTCCTCCCAGGCCAAAAACAGCACAGGAAGAATCAGGTGTCACCTGTATCAAGGTCAACATAATAAAAATTGATTTGGAAAATCTTAGTAATATGAAGTTACAATATTACAGTAAAGTATCTTTTTCAGTTTATTTATCTGCTGAGGTCTTTGTTTTGTCTTCCTGATTTCATACCTATATAGTTTCATGTAATCTGTTGAAACTGGAGAATTCTGTAACTTAGAAGGAGGATATGAATATGTAACTCTCATCCAGGCAGCTGCAAAATTTTAGTCCCATACACAACTAGGCTCAAAAATTAGGCATTCTTAGGACATTGCCACCTGAAGAGTTGTACATAATATCCTCCTCCCTTCTTGGATCCTGCTATATTGAACAACTGTCAGACATTTTGCAGCATCCCATTTTTGGGCAAGGTACTGGACCATTTGGTGGTCTCCCAGCTCTAGGGATCCCTGGATGAGATGCATTATATACAGCCATTTCAATCTAGTTTCAGGCCTGGCTATAGGACAGAATCAATAGGGTTTAGCTACAGTAAGACCCCCCTTACCTACAGGGGATATGTTCCAACAGTCCTCCTGGATGCCAAAAACTGAGGATAGTACTGAACCCTATACTAGCAATATTTTCAAAATTCTGTTGAATATGGGTAACTGAAACCATGAAAAGTGAAATCATGGATAAGGGGGGACTGTGTAATGTTTTTGGACTGTGGTTGACCATGTGTAACAGCAGAAAATGAATCTGTGCATTAGGGGATCTTAATGTATAGGATGACTCACCATTCAACAATTCACTCAACAGATCTACTCTAATTGGGATTGACCAATTGTATTCAGCCCAAGCTCTGCATATTGCATTGAAATGAAATAATAATAATAATAATAATAATAAACTTTATTTATACCCCGCCCCTCTGTTAAGACAATCGGGGCGGCTTACAAAATTTAAAATACAATACAAATAAAATCCCTAAACACCCCCACTCCCACCCTCCCCCATAAAAAAAACATTAAACAAATATAAATTAAAACAACTAATCTAAAATCACTTTTAAAACTATAAATACAATAAATATAATAAATGGCCAGCAGCCTAGAAGAGGCCAGGATCCCCTGAGGCCGGGATCTAATTAGGAAAGGCCTGCCGAGAGAGATCCGTCTTTAGTGCTTTTTTAAAGCCACTCAGGCTTGTTATCTGACGGATCTCATTCGGCAGGTCATTCCACAACTTGGGGGCGATTACCGAAAAGGCCCTCTGGGAGGTTGCAGACAGCCTAGATTTTTGTGGCTGAAGCAAATTCCTCCCAGAGGACCGGAGTGCGCGGGGGGGATTGTATGGGAGGAGGCGGTTCCGGAGATAAGTTGGACCCAAGCCATTTAGGGCTTTAAAGGTAATAACCAACACCTTATACTGGGCCCGGAAACTGATTGGCAGCCAGTGGAGAGATTTTAATACTGGAGTTATATGGTCTCTCCGAGATGTTCCCGAGACCACTCTGGCTGCCATATTTTGTACCAACTGAAGTTTCCGGACCAAGCATGAGGGCAGCCCCATGTAGAGCGCATTGCAGAAATCTAGACGGGAGGTTACCAGCGCGTGCACCACAGTCTCAAGGTCCCTTACTTCCAGGAAATGGCGCAGCTGGCGTATCAGCCGAAGCTGATAACAGGTGCTCCTGACTGTCGCATTCACCTGACTCGTCATCTGAAGCGATGAATCAAGGAGCACCCCCAGACTGCGAAATGCAGTCATGTGGAAATGTTTGGTATGACAATTTCACAACTGATAGGTCACAGACACAAAATTCAGATATGTGAACAATTCCTACTGCTGCAGGCCTGCCACCTATGTCCTAATGCTCACCTTTGCAGATCTGATGGCAGCACCATAGCCAGTAGAAAATCCACAGCCTATCAGACATGCTTTCTCAGGAGGAGCTGCAGGATCAATTTTGGCCACCGAATCCTCATGCACTACGGTGTATTCAGTAAAGGTGCTGGTGCTAGCAAAATTGTGAACCAGCTTCCCTTTGTAAGAGAATCTGGTGGTGCCGTCGTACATTACTCCCTTAAATTCACCAAGGCTTTAAAACATGAAAAGGGAAATCAGACTATTGGTGATTTTCAAGAAGAACAAGAAAGGTTGCAGTAGTAGTAAAGTGCATGTATTTTCTAATACTGCTGCAAATGATAACAAAAACTCACTCATTCTTTTCACACAGGTTGCCTTCAGGATTCTTGCAAGGGCTGCATTTCCCACATTGTGGAAGAAAGAGTGGGATGACTTTATCTCCTAGGAATCACAAAAAGAATCTTGTGAGCATGAAGGTTCAAGACTGAATAATAGCACAGAGTGTCCACAACTAACTGTGTCCAAACTATTGTAAAAAAGTGAGTTCTTTCACAACAGAAAACCTCATTTATTATTGGTTGAGACTTCCTAGAAAAACATTTTCAAACCACATAGAATACTCCAGTCAACAAGGGGTGTGGGTAGAAGGATAAAAGAAGCTGGACAGGCAATTTGGCCAATTTGGCTAATTTCATTTTATAACCAACATCAAACAATAGAGAATTTTATAGCTTAACTTCATGTGCTGTGGGAAGAATTACCTCTTTTTCTCTCTACTGAATCTCCTGCCATTCAGCTTCAGTAGACCCTAAGTTGAAATGTTAGGAGAGATGGAGAAAAATACCTAGGTATCCACTTACTTTAAAGCATGCATAATTGTAAGAGCTCTGTCTTGTTCTTTCTTATTCCCCTTCTTTTAAAGCTAAAGACTCCCCCAAATTATAGCCTTTCCTCACGATAAAAATGTTCCACCTCCTTCAACATCTGGATTGCCTTCTTCTGCAGCTCTACAACTTCTTCACCCTTACTAACCAAAAACTTGTGGCTCCCCTACAATATGTTCAGATGTGAAGGCCAAACAACCATGGCAGTCTCTTTAAATGGAAGTAATGAGACTATAAAAGAAATAGAAGAGTTTGAGTATCCAATCTCCAGTGTAAGGTTTCATTTGATCTGTGTTTGGGTGCACAATGAGAAATCACATTTGTTAGTTCATCAGTGCGAAGAAAAGCCAGAGAGAGAGAGAGTATGGTAAAACCTGCCTTGGGTTAATTTTATTTAGTTAGTTTTAATCATGTGATAGGTGCTATGTTTCCTTTTGTTTTCCTAATCTACAGCAAACTCAATTTTTTTTAAAAAAAATCTTGCCCTAATCTATATTCTGGGTACTGTTCTTCTTCTCAAAAATACACACAGAGTTTGGCAGCCCAGTACTTAAACTTAAACCAAGAGTGGGCAAAGATTAGCCCGTGTGGCTTTCTAGGGTCCCCAGTACAAGCCCTGCAATCTCCTGCTACTGACACTCACTTTTTCTTTTGTTTAGAAAGGCCCCTCATTGCAGTTGCCAGGTCAGGACTATCCAGGCCATAAGACTTCAGGATGGAAATCTAAGATGTAGGGATATCACAGGAAGTGGGCCCTGGTGATATTTCAAGGCTGATGTTGCCAAGGGAAGCCCATGGGAGAAACACTACCTGGCTGCAATGTCATCATATTTATGTTACAAATGCAGGATTGCAGACACCAAGTCTAAGTAATGAGGAAAATATATGCACAAACATTTTTCAAATTAGTCGTCTTGCCTTGAGATTCTTTCCCCATGCCCCGGAAAACAGGGTTGAGGCCTTGAGACCCAGAGCCAGGCCTGCAGATCTGAGAACTCAACCCCTAAACTTTATAGGTCAGGGGTAGGGAAAGTCCAAACTGTAGCCAGGTAAGGTTCCCCAGGGAAATTTGTACGACTTCCTTCCCCCACCTCAGAAAAAAGGAAGTGGCTTGGAAATGGCCCACAGAGAGACAGAAACTGTGAATTTCCCCCATGGCTGCTGGCAAAACGGACTGGAAAGGGTCTAAGTGGATGCAAAAGCAGCATCAAGAGGCACCAATTGGTAATAAGGCTCTCTGTTGCAAGAGCTCTCACTTTGTTGCACTAATCTGGAGGAGCCCATTAGCTCTGCTTATTATGTTCCTTTTCCTTTAACGAGTTGGCTTTATGTGATTTATTACCTTTTCCTTGCACCGGAAGTTCATAGAATCATAGAGTTGGAAGAAACCACAAAGGCCATCTAGTTCAATCCCCTGCCATGCAGGAATAAACAATCAAAGCATTCCTGACAGATGGCCATCCAGCCTCTGTTTAAAGATCTCCAAAGAAGGAAACTCCACCACCTCTGAGGCAGTGCATTCCACTGCCAAACAGCTCTTACTGTCAGGAAGTTCTTCCTAATGTTTAAGTGGAATCTCCCCCTACTCGAGCTGGCTAGTTGTTTTTATTCTTTTAAGCTGGCTTGGTATATTTTTCTTGATCCTTCTATTTTGATTTATATGTTGTTTAGGGAATTGTGTTTTGTCAAGTAATTAACATGACAAATCAACTGTGTAAAACGGAGTGCATATTTTGGCACTTTAAAATATGATGACTGTTCTAACTCTGCAACCTCAGGACGTGGTCAGGTCAGTTTATCCTCTTGTTATCTTAACTGCAGAATCTAACATGATTAAGATGTGAAAAGATATGTTTTTAAAAAAGCGTATCTGCTTTCTTGCACACCCATGCTTGCCTTTGGTGTGGGCACATTTCTAATCTCCTTTCCTATGTTGCTAGTTGGAGGGCACACTTTATGCATATAGAAAATGCCCAGTCGAACCTCTGTGGTTGGCAGTTGACTGCCATGGCTGCATCTTACAGAATCCTGGGATTTGTGGTTTGGGAAAGCACAATGGTAGTGGTTCTCAACCTTTAGTCCTCTGGATGTTTTGGACTTCAACAGATAGACTTTCTGAATATTGGTCAAACTGCCTGGGATTTCTGGGAGATGAAGTCCAAAACTCTGGAGGACCAAATGTTGAGAACCACTGCTCTAGAGCTCTTTAGCAAGAAATTCTAAATACCTCAGAAAACTACAATCTCAGGATTCCATAGGATGGGATTATGGCAGCTAAAGTGGTATAGAAATAGTCTAATTGAGCAGTGTGAAAGGGACCTTAGCATTCCACAGTTTCTGAGTTCACACGTCAGTAAGCTAGAATTCTTAAGATGTCTCCCTCTGCACAAGGCAATGAGCTGGTGCAAGTTGCACATTCATCCCCATTACATGCAGGAGCAGCTGAATCAGCTGTGAACAAACCACAGGGTTGTTTTGAGCCTCCCCAGACTCACCCAGACCCCCTTCTCAAAATCACTGGATCACCTTGACAACGTTTGGGCAAAGAAACACCCAGAAAAGGCCAAGGCCTCCAGAAATGGTGGATTAACATAAGACACCCCCAGAGCCTTCCAAAACCCAATTACAATACCCAGGAATTGCAACAAAGGGGTTGTCTAAACAATGAAAATACTCCTCAGAGAATACGATTTGTCTAAATGCCATCCCGCATCAATCTACAGTATTCAGAAGGAGGGGGACCAAATCCACCAAAAACTCAGAAGGAAAAGCCTTCACGGCTTTCCCCAAAGTTTTTAAAAAGCTCCAGGGAAAATGCGCATTCTCGCTCATTAGGACAACCAATTTGCATTGATTCACATTCCCCATAATAGTGGAAGTAGAAAGCTGATTGGACGTGGGCAGGGGGTGGAGCTTGCTAACAAGGCAAGTTCCTGGAACTACCATCTTGGATTTTCACCTTAGTGATTGTGTGCTGAAGCAACAAAACAGTCTTTTTTCCTTTTAAAATTTATTTAGGCATAATATTGCACTTCCGCATGCTAGATACACTTTAAAAAATACAGTTCAGCAGCTGCAAATGGTGAAAATAAAATAAAAATAAAAATGCAAGTAATTCACTTGCACCCACCATCTTGATTTGCAGGCATGCCTGTTGGGACAGCAAAAGCGGATAGCTTCGCATGACTGCAATTTTGCAAAAAAAAGAAAGAAAGAAAGAAAGAAAACTTGTTAAGACTGAAAGCTGCTCTGAATTGGCATTAGTGTGCATCAATCCACATTTTCCCCCTCATATACACAAGCCCAAGAAGTCACTTTTGATTCTAGTTTTTGGCTGATTTTGGCCAAATATGTGGTCATGGAGATTATGAGACACAGGGGAACGTGCCAAAAAATTGTGTTCCCAACTGTGTCAGAAGATCACCACAAGAACAGGAAGGGTGACCTTACCAGATCCTTCTGCCGTTCTGGGGACATAGCGCTGCCATGGACGAGGCTTCCCTTTTGTATTGATGGGGACAAGCTGGTAATAAAAAGGGATGCCTTACTGACCCCTGTGCTATGCTCCAGAACTCTGGAAGACATTGTCATCTAATAATCTCACCCCTTCCTGTTCTCATCGTGATCTTTTGATGTGGTTTTTGCCACGTCTGATAATCTCCCATGTTGCATTGCTGTAGTGTGTTCAGTGTGAAAGGTTCAGTGTGAAAAAAACACACTAAGAGTTTTTTCTCACTATTTCTCACTATTGTACCTCTCCAATTTGAATGTATTTCCTCTTTAGGGTTGTTCATTGGAAACATCCGAAACACATTTGAATAAAGAATAATATTGTTTACCCCATATTAAAAATTGTGTTGTAAGTCACTCCTAACCATTATTGCTCTGGTTTGGTTGACTATCTTAGTTTAATCTTGTCGTTTTGTAAATGTGTTGACATTCTCTCATACCTGGTTTCACGCTGGTAACTCCTTCCCCAATACTCTCCACAACACCAACTGCTTCATGGCCAGGAATAATGGGGAAGTTCACTTTTATTGCGCCACTCAGTACATGGTCATCTGTGCGACAGATTCCAGTAGCCAAAACCTGTAATAAAGATGAAAGATGGCTTCAGACTATTGCTTTCCATTTAGCAATTAATAATCATTTAAGGAATTTCTTTATATTGCCTTTCAATATCAATTTTGATATTGATTTACAGTACTAATAAAAGTATTAGATCCAATCACATAAAGCAACACTATAAAAATACAGGCCAGTATTTTATGCCAGTTAATTAGTTAAGCTATTCCTGGCCTGATCCCCCAAAACCTGATGGAAAAGTAATTCAGACATGTTCCAATTGCCAGCAGAATGGAACTTCCATATTAACAATGGCTACTTAGGTCAATATCCCACATATCCTGGCTTGTGTATAGGAGCTTGAAGACTGATTATCACACTACTGTATACTGTTATAGCATTATTATTCCACTTTAACGGCTTTGGCTGCCTTCTGTGGAATTCTGCATTTTGCATATGCATAAGCCAGGATACGCCGGCTCCCCGCTAACCCGTTCTGTCCCTGTTAACTCAACAAAATGGGCAGAAGTCCAAACACGAGAGCTGGTCCATTGTTGCAGCCGCCATCATTTTCTTCACTGACTCAGAGACAGGAAGGGGTCCCGCAACATGTGACTGAAGGCTGCCTGTATGTGACCGTCCTTGGTCACATGCTGTGGGACTCCTGCCTGGGTTCCAGGAGAGCCTGGGAAATGGCGGCGACTGCAAGGGGTGGCGTACCAGAAAGGCTCCTGTGGACACATGGAGCCCGATCCAGGCTTGGGATGCCTATAACAGAGTAAACTGAGTATTGTTATATGACGCTTTAACAGGCCCTACCCCACTTTCCCCCTGTCATAGCCCCATATCTGCCCCATGGGTGGTGAGGACTGCCCGGGGGCAGAACGGGGAAAATGCCCTGCTCTGTATGGACTTCAGGGTTCCAAGATGGGGAAAGACAGGAGTATTTTGACTGTGCAGACAAACCCTTCCTCATGATTATGACAATATTGCCACGATCCTCCTCCAGCCTACTTCACCAGGCATCAGCTGCGTGTGTGTGTGTGTGTGTGTGTGTGTGTGAGAGAGAGAGAGAGAGAGAGAGAGTACAATAAATTAAGTGTACTTATTTAAGTAGCTGATGTAGAATGCTGGCCAGTATCTCAATCATAAAAAACATGAATGAAAAGTAAAAATAAAAATCTATAACTCCCCCTTTCCCATCTTCCAGTAGGGACAGGGCAACACAACCAAAAATCCACATCCCAAGTCACTATCTACAGTAGGACCCCCGTATCCATGAGGATTGGTTCCACACACACCCCACCAGCAGATATTGAAAGCCACAGATAACAGCAAACACCATTGAAAAATAATGGGACTTTCAGTTTAAAATACCATAGAGTTGCCTTGGAGGACCTAGAGAACATTTAGAGAGGATGCCTCTTGAGGCATTTTCTAGGAAGATGCTATGGTAGATGTGCTGTTTTGTGTCCCATGGATAACTGAATCATTGGATAATAAATCAGTGAATATGGGGGGTCCTATTGTACCTCATCTCAGGCAGTCAAAGCACTTAGAAGAGGGCATCAACAAGTGACTGCTGACTGGCTGACCAGGTGTTATTTTGGGTAATTAGGGCACAAGCCAGGTAAGGATTTGCAGATAAGGGCCAGCACATTGCAAAAGGCCGAGGAAGGGGAAGTAAAGCTCTTTTGGCTCCTTTCTTCATAAACTAAGGTTTCTGGGAGATTTTTAAGGAAAGCCCTATGTATAATACAGTACAATAACCCAACTGAGAAGTAAGGGTCAAATAAGGATATACATCCCCTACAAACTCATACAAGTGTATGGCATACTTGGGCAAAGTCCTAGAGCACCAGCAGGGCCCAACACCACTGTCACTGCTGCTGTGGCAACTCTTATTGCTGCTGCTGCTGCACAACGTTGACAAAAATTGGAGGATGATTTGGCAATGAAGCAGCAGTGGGCCCTTGCTTGAACTCACTGGGGTTGCCTTGTTACTTATGCCAGCTCTACCCCTGATATGCTTATGTAATTAATATGGTGCTGATAAGTTTACACATGGAGACCCACAAGTGTGTTCTGTGCCAGTTCTGGAAGGAACTGGGCCTGGCTCAACACTGACAAAATAGAGTTGTGAATCCCCTACTCTCCAACTGTCCAAACTTGGCTGGGACAGTCCCTATTAGTGATCTGTCATCCCACTTTTTCAGTGGCTTTAAAAACATCCCTGTTTCTCTTTCCTCCTTCCAATTTCTGCCTTTGTCCTTAGCTTACTTCAATTACTGCATGCTGAATTCAAAGTACAAAAGTTGTTTGCGCTCAGTTAATTCAGCAGGGAGGAGAGGAAGAGAGAATCATGCCCTTTCCTGCAGATTCAGGCAAAAGTCAACTGCAGCAGCCTCTTCCAACTTTTGTGTTCTTCCTCATTAGTAATGTTTGCCGCCTTGACCACACTCTGATGTTGCTTGGCCACACGTCTCCCAGATTCACCTGTGAAATGTTGGAGACCATGTAGACAAACTGATGAGCACAGTCATGCTAATTATACTGGCCTCACCCCAATGCATATATGCCAGTGGCAGGGCCAGCGTAGTTTTGATGGTGCTAGCAAGTCCAGGTGCAGGCACAGAAATCTGTTCTGCACTTCCACCATGGCAGGGAGTGTTTAGTTCCCATCATCATCCCCATAGTAAGCTCTGGGTGCAAGAAACACTGTGGGCAACTTGCCCAGGGTCTTCAACAACCTGGAACTAGACCTGTTAATTCTCCTGGCATCTTCCAAAATGCACAGGAAAAACTGGAGACATGTTTCCAAGTGCTCAATGGATGGCTGTTTTATTTTTAGCAAAAGTCCCATGTATTTTGGCCTATATATATATTTCTATGGCCTTATTCAGGGGCTACATAAAAAACATAAATATAAATATAACTTTTAAAAGGACAACACATAATGATATAATAAGACATACAAAATATATCATAGCATATATCATTCTAATCTTTATACACTGCTTAAAGTTCTCATTCCAGCACAATGGCAAAAATTATGTGTTGATGAAGGGTACTAAATAAAACCTCTGCCATATCCCTAAACCTCATCTCCTTCCCCACATCTTGAATAACAAGTCTCAGATTTCTTGGTGGAAGGGCAATGATTGTCAAATCATTCTAAGTCTATAAAACAAAGATAGCTTAGAACTCTTACAGATATCTGTGAACTGTGAATCTGGACTTATAAATGCATATTGTATTTGATATCTGAGACCTATGTGATCTCTGAATGTAGCTGCCCTGAATTTGACCTGAAAGCTAGCATAAGCCTGTTGGAAAAGGCTTCTGTTATACTGAGATTTCTATGAAGACCACAAGCTTTTGTTGCTTACATAATGAAAGCATACTTTAGCAAAGCATATATTTGAGAGAAGATTAGAGCAAGGGTGGTGAACCTCTTTCAGTCCAAGAGGCAGATTCAATTTCAGAGAGGTTCTCAAAGCGGGGGTGCATTCCAGAGGTGGGCATGGCAGAAGGCAAAGGGGGGGGGGAAGCAAAAATACCAGCACAGGTGAGCAAAGCTCCCAGTATAACTAAGCTTTCGAGAGGCATTTTAGTCTTTCAGAATGTGGGAGGAACAATAGAAACCACAAAAAATGGCTTCATGAAGGAGATGGTGTGGCTGCTTGTGGAGTAGCAGATGGACAGCTTGGGACCCAGAAGAAGTGGATTTGATCCCAGGGGTTGCAACATCAGGCAAAGCTTCACAAAGCTCTGTCCCTTTGTGACAGAAATATGACAAAGGAATTCACTTTTGGAACAAAAACGTTCTTCAGCCTCTGCTGTTGTTGGACTTATCTCTAGCTTGTAAAGGTACTATTTTGGATTAAAACCTCCAGAGTCCCCTAGCCAGCATGTTTACTGCCCATGCTGTCAAACAAGAAAGGAACACTTCCAAACTCTGCCTTGTGTTCTGATGCTCACAAAAGAGCTTGGACACAGTCCTATGTCAGAAGATAGCCATAACATTATGCCCAGGTGAAATCTGTCCTCCCCATCTGTCCCCCTCATCTGCACAGGATTCACCTTCCTAAAAGGTTCCCTGCACAACATAGCCATGTAGAGGCTGTGGGAGAGTAGGGATTGGTGAAAGAGCATCTGGCTACTTCCCTATAAATGGAATCACAATAATGAGGTCATTTTTGAGACCCCAAGAAAACCAATGGGTGGTGCTGGAGCATCCTTTTGTCCTCGTGTGTCTGACTATAGGGACATAGTGGCATGCTCCTCTGCTCTCCATTGTCCAGTACATGGCAGTGTTTGCGGGAGGCAGGAGGAAGGTGAGTCAAGAAGGGGAGAGGATTGTTGTACAAGGGAGGTAATGAAGTTCTCCTGATGCAACAACTAAATAAAAGGACACACACCAGCATTATGCTGGTGTATGTCATTAATAGGATCCTAGCCTGTGTCTACAGACAGGTCTTTTGTGGAACTATTTCATCATTTCTTCAGTAATACGAATTAAGAAGCCAATCTGGGTGGTGAAGGTACACCTGTGCATCAGGGCTCTAGTTCCAGTGGCAGACTGCTAGTTTGAGGAATCAGGAACAGCTCAAGGCATTTAGCTGTCTGAGCAGAAGAACGTGATGCCACCTTCCCTCTGTATTCTACATATGTTGTATCCACCTGGATCAGCAACTGAATCTTCCTTTAACACTCACAATAGGATGGCATCCTGCACCGTAACTGAAGGCAATAGTTTAGTGTAAGGAGCCAGAGGAATTCGGGAGAGGAAAGCTGTCCCCGTTCTCAGCCTCTCCAACATGAGGCAGACACTCCTATTAGGGGCAGCTACCTCACTTTGCCCAGAGGTAGAGCCAACCTGGTTTGAATTAATGTGCGTGAATACTTGACAGTCTGCACCAATCCAGTTTTAGGTTTGTCTGCTTTACCTTAATGCGAACTTCATGTGCTTTTGGCGGGGCCACTTCGATTTCCACAATGCTAAATGGTTTCTTAGTTTCCCAGACTATGGCTGCTTTACATTTGATGACCTGTGGAAACAATAGGAAATGAGAACGTGTTTATATTGATAATTAAGAGACCTGAAATAAGAAACTCTTGCTTTTTTCCTTTCCAAATTCTCATGGCAGTTTACAATCGGCCTTACTCTCATAATGTTCAGTGGGGCTTGCTTGTAAGGCCAGAGCTTAGACAAATTACATTTTTGGACTATGACTTCCATAGTCACCCCGCCAGCACAGCCAATGGTCTTGCCAGTTGGGGAATGAGACCTGGCAGTCTCAGTAGGCTCAGGCAAAAGCAAACTGTTGCAGCCTTTTCTAGCTTGTGAGGTTGTCAGCTTTCAGTATGAGAAGGAGGATTTATGCCTTTTCCAGATCCCAGATTATTTTTCTTTGATTTTATCTAAAGAGAAAGGCCAGGGGGTCATTTACATGGCAAAAATAATCCTCAAAGAATTCGCCAAGAAGCCTTATAGTTCCCACGTGTTCCACATCTCCAGCGACCTTTTCAGAAGGAGGGGGTCTGAAAAACCCCTAAGTGGCGCATTTAATGACACTGCTGATTTTCTGACTTTTTAAAAAAAAGTGCCGCATATTTGCGCATTAACGCATTTATGAACTATCTGACACTTTGAAGTTCAGAAGATCCACCATCCACAGAAGGGGGCGGTTCGGTAACGTGACGCCACAGAAACCCGCCCACACATCCGTCGTACTTTTCCGGTAAACATCTGCTTTGAAGCATCCTCTTAAAACATCTTTCGTTTTCCTAATGGAGGCAGTTCAGAGAACAAAGAAGGGTAGCAGGGGAATAGCTTGGAGCCATGCCGAGACTCTTGATTTACTGGATCTTTGGGGGGAAGAGAAAGTACAAGAGCAGTTACGTTTATGTCACCAGAATACTGATGTGTTTGAAAAAATTGCCATAGGAATCTAGCGTAGCTAACACCTCCATGGCTGCTACAATAAATAAATAAAAATAAATTAATGTTCATTTATTTTTATTTTATATTGTAAATAGGGAAAACTGACTGTCCGCAAAGCAGGAACATTTTTTAAAAAAAACGGCGGGAGATTTTAAACCGCCACTTGGCTTGCTCGCTCCAGCCAGCTTGGGGAAGAGGGAGTCATACAGAGTTTAGGGGGGTAAAAAATCGTGTGGGCGGTTCGTATGCATACGAATGACAGCCTATTCATATTTTTTACCCCCCAAACAGATTTTTTTATTATCGTTTGTCCCCCCCAAGTTGAGTTACCACTATTGAAAGAATAAAGACCATAAATGATGACAAGATGCCCAATCAGAACTCAATGAGGGGGGGAAACAGCTGACCAATGGGAGGACGAGTGGCGGGAATTCCTGAAGGAAGTACGTTGGAAAGGAATGACGTACTTCATTGATTGACAGGTAAGATCATTAAAATATGCAGAATATCGATGTTGTGGGAACTAGAATAGTTTGAGGTGAAGAACCTCGCATCTTATTTAAATGCACATTATAATCACATCTGAACTATATTGCGGAACTAAGTAGGATCCAAAATAATATCGTGGGAACTTTGCGACACTAAATCGAAACTGCGCTAATGCGATAAATACTGCAACAAAAATAGCTGTGGAACTGGCCCCCCCGTGATCTAAAGTTCCACAGTTCTTTAGCTCCTAGCCTTTCTCATTAGATCAACATGCCTAGCAGTATGCGGAGTGGGCAGACATAGGTTTCCAGAACAGCAGCAGTCATCTGTACAACGTAGGAAAAGCTGTGCAACGTTTGGAATGATGGGAAGTTTGAAATGCACTGTGATGGTTCCACTGTTCAAGAAAACAACCACCACTACTGAAGCAACATCCTTAAAATCTTGGACAACCCTCAAGTTAGTTATGTATGAGGCAAACATAATCTGCTCTGTGTGTGTTTCTGCAGCTCACGTGCTTTTGTTGGACCCATCATCCATGGAGTACTCTTTCCAGATTGTTTTTTCCACACTAGTTAATTTTGGGAGGAGAACTGCATTTTTCTACAATCAGTGTTATTACAAAACCATTTGTACACATAAAAATGTTTGTTGTCTCCATTCTCTTATATTTTGTATCCCTTTTATCATTTTCTATCCCTTTCAAAAGTATCCAGTCTTTTCCACAGACATATATGTAAACATCTCTGTAAATTTTGAAGACAGTACTGTAAATCTTTCCTGTCTCACTACAGATTCTGTCCAGACAAAGCAGCCCTGCAGCGTAAGAATGCCACCTCTTCAGAACAGGGTAAATCTGGTACCAGCAGATTCTGTGATGGATTTTGCGAACGTCTCTCCTTCAAGTTAGCCTTTGCTTCTGGGCCAAAGTGCAATATAGCCATTTCTGTTTGTATGTTTAAGTGCCAGTTTTCACACACACACTCTCACACACACATCTGGGATCAAAAGGCAATGTTAAAAGAAATCATCTACTTACTTTCCCTGCAGTGCTCATGATTCTAGCCTTTGCAATCTATCAGCCTTTCTGTGTGCTTTCAGTGCTTCTACTGTAGTCTGCCCTCCTAGGTGGACCAAATTTCCCTTTTAAAATAGTTGCAAAGATGTGACTTGTCTTTCAACTAAGTCCAATATTTACTGAGCCCCACCCCAAGAACTTGGCCACTCCTCTACTGCCACTTTGTTTTCTCTAATTTCATTATATGTAAGGATTAGAATTTGGTTACGTGGGAGTTTTCGACTCAAAGGCTGGATTAAGGCATGCTGAGGCACTGAGCGATGTCAAGTTTAAGAGGCCCCATATGGGGCCTGTTAAATTTACTTGGTTCATGCTTAAATCTGGCACTGATTTAAATCTGGCAGTGACTCAGCAGTACAAATTCAGTGCATCTTAGCACTGTGGAAAGCCAGTAGATTTGAGAACATTAAGAAGCCACATTTGTTCAATAAAAATCCACACTTTAGCATCTGAAGGAAATGAAAAGGCAATTGCCACTGCAATTACTTTCATTTTACCAACTTCTGGATAGCTCTGTAATGTCATGTGCTCCTATGCCCATATTATATCCAGGTTTTGTTTTTTTGAGCCATAAATGTTTATAGGTCTTTAAACTATAAATATTTATTTGTGCTGTGAAAGGGGCACAGGGCATTTTCATTAGGAGCTCCCAGCTGATGAAATTCTTTAATGTGAGAGGTATAAGTTCTGTTTTTTCTATTTATTAACATATTCCAGCAGATGGTGAAGAACTATTATTTTCTACACACATTTTATGGTTTGGTGCTGTTTTATTTTTACTGATTTTACATTTTTTTTTTGTTTTATTTTGCTGATGGTCCACACCCAATTTTGTGCTTTTGATAAAGTGGATTTTCCCGTCTCTTCTTTTGCAGCTCCATTCCTACTATTGCTGGCCTCCAATGGAGAGAGGACAAGTGTAAGTTTGTCAGGTGTGATTGTGTCTGGATGTCAATGGAGGGAGATGAAGTCAGAGGATAGTTAAGTCTTCCCACCTCCCTTTGCTTCCTCTTTGGTGCTCTTTGCTTCAGATTACATTGTCAGTGCACAGTCTGGCCAGGTGGATTTGCAGTGGTGTGTGTGCTTGGGGGGATTTGGATAGCTTACTGTGGATGTGGTTTCTTTTATTAGGCCCATTTAGGACTTGTTACAAGAGTAGGGCCTGCTAGGCTCCCTGCTGGGCATGGAATAGGCCCTCTTAGGTGCCCCCTTTTAGTGGCATGGGGTCGTGGCAGCTCACTACACCCCATTTTCTCCCATGGCACCCTTTGCAGCTTGTTGTCCCCCATTGTAGGCTGCACTAGGCCTTGGCATCTTGACCTTTAGAGGCCCTGTAGGTCAAATTTGACTTCTGCACAAATTTGACTTCTGCTAGTTCATAGGCCAGGGATTCTCCTTGGCCACTGGCAGGCCTGGTAGACCCCACTGGGTCTTTTCACAAGCCTGGTAGGCCCAGGTGGGCCCTGATGGCCCCTGCTAGATCCTGGTATGTTCCTCTGTGTCCTGTAGGCTGGGTAGGTCCCACTGGGTCCTTTTGTAGCCTAGTAGACCCAGGTAGGTTCCACTGAGCCCTGGCATGCCTTGCTAGGGTCTGCTAGGCCACTTTGTGGGTAGCAGGACCCTTCACAGGACTAGTACACTCAAGTATAGTGGCTCTTAACCTTTTCTTTACCAAGATCCCCCTTTAAATAGCTTTTGTTGCTGCAGACCTCCAAGACTTAACTGAAGATTTAAATCCCTAATGGTAATATCTGACGATGATGATGATGATACAGTTACACCATCAATTAAACCTTCCCTCAGAGGCACTGGAGAGGGGAGGGAAGACGTTTCTCCTGCTTCTTCCTGCAAGTTTGTGGCTGGAGCAGATTGAATGGCAATGCACAGGCCAAGTCAGCCAGCCTTTGCCTTGGTTCTTGTCACATGACCACTCCACTGCAGGCAGGAGGTGGGCTTAGCAGCCTTCAAGCCTTTGTGGACCCCCTGTGAGGACGCTGCGGACTCCTGGGGGTCCCTGGACCACAGGTTAAGAATCACTGCTCTAGTATACTGCTCTTGTTGGGCTGGTATTCCCCTAGTAGGGCCTGCTAGGCCAGGTAGGATTCCCCACGTGTCCTTGGAGGGTTGGGTAGGCATGCTAGGCACTTTGTTGGGCCCATCAGGCTAAATTAGGGTTAGTAGGCCCAGTTGATCCTCTCAGCTTTGGATAAGGCCAGTGAAGCCATTTAGAAGGCTGTTTGGTCAGTCTGGCCCCTGTGACAGTCTGAGTGGGCCTGTTAGAGGTCATGTAGGCCCATATGAGGCTCCTGGCTTCTTGATGGCTTGAGGGTTGGACTAGTAGGTAGCCTCAATAATTCACAATGGCTTCCAAGAAAGGTGGTGGAGGGCCTAAGAGGAAAGGTCCAGCTAAGTAGTAACTAGCCGAGTGTTACCCTCCAACACAGCCTGATTCCTCATTTTAGCACCATTTGTGGCAGGTTGGGGTGGTATTGGCTCAGGTGTGGATCAGGTCTGGCACCTGTCTTCAGGATTTAAATGATTTTGGCAGAATCTCCCCACCCCACCCCACCCCACCCCACACATCCATCAATAACACTGCAGGAAATTTGCTGACAATTTGGCCATTTACAGCCTGGGTCAGATAAGTTCTCTTATTGAAGATGTGATCTGCTAGTCTGGGCAGTTGGGAGTCAGGTAGCTGTAGTTCATTTCCATTGTTGTTTTAATTTGAACTTGGGGTGTGGTGCTTGGCTGTGTGGGGAAGGAAGTGCAGTCACAGCCCTGCTGGCTGGTATCCTGGTGAGTGTGTACCAATAGTGGTTCCTAGGTGTCCCATTGCATAGGCTGGTAGAAGCCTGGTTTTCAAACTGCTGGCTGAGCCCTGGTGGGTAGGTTATAGACTTCCCTGAGCTAAGTCCTCTCTGGTCTTTGTACTGAATGTTAGCAGTGAGGACCCACACACACACATCCATACCATTCTCTTTAGTAACCCATGATGAGGAGCAAAGTGGCCATCTTGGCAGCCAGCTTTTATGCCAGTTTTCCTCCAAGTAGTTAAGTGTGGTACACATGCTTCTCATATATTTTATGTGAGGTACATTTGGCCTCTATGTAGAGAGTGACAAGGCTAAGATCCACCAGTGAGCTTCCTCAAACATAGGGGCATTGAACCTGGGTCTCCCAAGCTAAAGCTCCCTGGCCCTCCCCCTCCCTCCCAAGGCCTTCATGGGGCCTCTGGAACGTCTCCGGGGACCCCGTGGAGGCCTCCCCTGCCCTCCCCCTCCCTCCCAAGGCCTTCATGGGGCCTCCGGAGCGTCTCCGGGGACCCCGTGAAGGCCTCCCCGGCCCTCCCCCCTCCCGCCCAAGGCCTTCATGAGGCCTCCGGAGCATCTCGGCAGGCCCCATGGAGGCCTCCCCGGCCCTCCCCCCTCCCACCCAAGGCACTTTTTTGCCATGAATTCCGTAACCAGTTTAGGAACATCATCTTTGCGTTTTAGGCCTGCAAATAAGATTGCTCAGAGTTAAGATAAGACACACATTTGTGTCAACATACTTCAGTATAGAAATCTCTGAGGTTGTCAGATCTTTAACAAGCAATTGTGTGTCTTATCTTAACTCTGAGCAATCTTATTTGCAGGCCTAAAAAGCAAAGATGATGTTCCTAAACTGGTTACGGAATTCATGACAAAAAAGTTCATTCTGTAGACCCTAAGTTCAGTGTTGGGTGAGATGGAGAAAAATACCTAGCTATGCACATCCTTTAAACCATCCATAATTTTATAGAGCTCTATCATGTTTCTCCTCTTTCCCCTTCTTTTAAACCTAAAGACTCCCCCAAATTATAGCCTTTCCTCATGATAGAGATGTTCCACCTCTTTCATAATTTAGAATGCCTTATTCTGCACCTTCTCTAGCTCTACAACCTCTTCACCCTTATTAACAAAAAAACCTAGTGGCATTTCCCTGCAAAATGTTCAGATGTGATGGCTAAACAACCATGGAGAGCCTCTACAAATGGAATTGACATTATAGAGGGAATAGAAGAGTTTGACTATCCAGTTATGTGTAAGGTTTCATTTACCCCATGTTTGGGTGCATGGTGAGAAATCACATTTTAAATTCATCACTGCAAGGTAAAACCTGCTTTGGGTTAATTTTATTTAGTCAAGTTTAATCACGGGGTTGGTGCTATGCTTCCTTTGGTTTTCCCAATCTACAACAAACTCAATGTTTTACTTCTGTTTGTTGCCCTAACCTGCATTCAGCTACTGTTATTCCTCAGAAATACACACACAGTTTGGCAGCTCAGTACCTAAACTAAGAGCAGTCAAAGTGCAGCCCATGTGGCTTCCTATGGTCTTCAGTCCAAGCCTTGCATTCTCCTGCCACTTAATTTGTGTGTGTGTGTATGCATGTGCATAAAAAGGCCCCTCACATGTGGTTACCAGGTCAGAACTATCCCAGGCCATGAGGCATCTGGATGGAAACCTAAGATGTAGAGATGGATCCCTGTGATATCAAAGGAAGTGGGCCCTGGTGATGTCACAAGGTCGACTTTGCCAAGGGAAGCCCCTGGGGTGTTATTATCCATGATAAATTAAATGTCAACCACAACCGCAGAGTGTACCATGCAAATAAAAAAGTCAGGCATCCTGTTTAGCAGTTACGTTATCATAAGCTGGATTTATGATATTGTAACTACTGGAGATTCATATTTATGGTCATGAACAACTGAATGTGACCCCCCCAACCTACCTTTGCAGTCTGACAGCACCCTGACTGAAGCATTTCTGAGGCACTGCAAATCAAAATGCTGGGCAATTACATCTGCAATCCTCTCCTGACCACAGGGTGCAGACAAGCAGCTGTGTTGGACCCCAAGGGGTATCTCCAAATGCTTGTCCTCAATGCACCCTGCAACTGGTATAGTGCTGCGGAGATCATTTCCCAATACCTCAGAAATTCTTTGGTTGGGTCACTACCTGGCTGCAATGGTAGGTTTTTCAGAGGTGGCATGGAAGGATGATGGACTTCTGTCATCACAGTTATGTTGAAAATGCAGGATTGCAGCCACCAAGTATAAATAATGAGGAAAATGTATGCACATACAATTTTCAAAATAGTGGTCTTGCCCTGAAATTCTTTTGCCATGCCCTGGAAAACAGGGTTGAGGCCTTGAAACCCAGGGCCAGGCCTGGAGAGCTGAGAACTCAGTCCCTATGCTCTATAGGGCAGGTGTAGGGAACGTGCAGTCTGTAGACAATTGATGTCCCCCAGAGAAATTTTTATGGCCTCCCCCCCAAAAGGAAACTGGCTGCCTGGTACTCACCTGGGTGGCCGCTTTTGCGGCTGGTGTCCTCCCCAACCCTCCTCGAATGCATGGCAGGCATGGGCGCCACCATGCCTACCGGTATCCTCTTCCCCAGCATGCAACTGCAAGCTGGGAAAGAGGATCGAAAATGGACCAATCAGGGAAGGGCTCCCCTTCCCTGATTGGACAGGCTACCGGACCCCCAGCCAATCAGAGCTGCCTGCCTTCGGAGGCTTCTGATTGGCTGGGAGGTGGGGCTAGTCTTCAACAGGGTCCAGCAGTCAGGGATTTATTCCTGGCCTCTTGCCGGACCCTGCCAGTTAGCTCTTGCAAGCTGAAGAGGAAGAAGCTCTGGGGAGCTCCAGAAGAATGGGCCTCCGAGGCGAGCGGCAAGGGATGGCGGCGAGGGCAGCGGTGGCGCTCGGAGGTGGTAGCAGCAGTGGCGCTCAGATGCAGTGAGCGGAGGCACTCAGAGACGATGGTGGTAGCCCAAGAAGGGCGAAGAGCAGCGCAGAGGCCCAGTGAGAGGTCTCGCCAGGCAGTAACAGCGGCAGACACCAGTGGTGGGGATCATGCCTGGGTGGTGGCAGGTGGACCTGTGGGGAGCAGCGGGCAGCGACAGGCAGACCCTGCGAGGGGCACCGGTAGTGGGCTGTGAGCGGAGCGCAGCACCGGAAGCCACCCAGGTGGGCAGCTTGCCCTGTGGCAGCTCCCGCGGCGGAGTGGATGACCCCTCCCCCAGTCTGGGAGGGTGTGAAGGGGGCATATGGCTATCAGCCGGCACCAGGGGCATACCTGGGTGGGGGACCTGCGAGGTCCAGGGGGCCATGTGGATGGCCTTAACAGGAGCTGGCAAGCCAAGGGGACAGGCAGGCAGTTGTCTGCAGCAGGTGCTCCACCTGGAGCAAGTGGTACCTTTCGGCAGGGGAAGGCTGAACGGGTTCCCCAGGTGTGGGGAACCACCTCTTAGGGACACTCAGTCCCAACAAGGGTGGACAAGCCAAGGGCAGGTGCTGGGGACCTGTGGGGCAGGCAGGCCCCAGGTCAATTAAGTGCAGAGGGGGCTTCGCAGGCGGGCGAAACCACCCGGCATAGGGCAGACAAGCCGAGAGGGAACGGAGCATTGACTTAGCCGACTGGGCGGCTAAGGCACAGGGTGGACAAGCCACACTTGGGGCGGACAAGCCAGAGCTAGAGCTGAAATCACTATCAGGCTTTCGCCTGAAACACTACTGAAATCACTAGAGCGGACATGCCTCCCAAAAAGAAGGCACCAGCCAGCCGGCCAGTGACCAGGGCACAAGCTGGCAGGGCACCCAGGTCATGGGCAGCCCTGGCCCCTAAGAAAATGGGTTCTACTACCATGGGCAGAAACACCTCATGTACTGCACTAGGTGAGCCCACCACGGTATGAAACCTCTTGAACAGCACAGAAGCACCCAACCTGCAGGAGTTGACTCAAGCGGTCACACTCCTAGCTGAGCAGGGAGGGGAGCTGAAGTCCGGAAAGGGGGAAAATGCGGGGGCCAGCACTCCAAGCCTTGGCACCAGGGCAACTAGTGACTTGGAGACGAACTGGCCGGCAGGAATGTCGGGTCATCGGAGTAGGCAACGCTCACCTTCACACAATGATATTAGCGTAATATCTTCAACGGATTCATCGCCGGATCGGGAGAGTGGCTCAGCGAGAACCAAGGGCCGAGGCGGTGCCAAACAGGCTAGGAAGAAAAGATGTGCCAAGCACAAAAAGAAGAAGGATTCAGACAGCAAGGGATCCACAGATGAGTCCTCAGATGAGGACATTGACAGGGCGGGGTATTGGAAGGCAGCGGCCCTGGTCCCCGGGCTGCCTTCCTGGGTGATCAAAGCGCGGTCCTCCATGGTGCTGTCGGCCTCTGGTCCCCCCAGGGCGTGGCTGTAACCCCCAGACCCACGGCTCCTAGCTTGTTCCAGGACCACGAGGATCCACCTGGGATCCACCTGGAGAAGAAAATCTGGAATAATATCCTCAAAGGATATTACATTTTTTTCTCTCTCCTAAAACTGGAAGGGGAGATGGGTAGCATGCCAAAATCTGAGAAATCCACGGAGAAAAAGCAGCCGGAATCCATGGAGCACTCCTTCTCCAACTGCCTGGCTGGTTACACCGTGTTCCTGGGGGTAGTTAGTTCAGCTTACTCAGATAGGGGGTGGCACTTGGCCAACTACTTGGCCAGCGTGCTCAGGGCCAGGACCCTTGCGGGTGAGGTGGCAGCCATTGAATATGACACCGCCTTCCGCAAGAGGGCAACCCGCAGCACCAGGACTAGGTGGGACCTCATTAAGCTATGGCTCGTCATTGTGGGTTCCCACATTAAGGGCAAAACAGAGGCAGCTAAGCCGCCCTGCAAAAAAGACCCCCGGCGCCTGGTATGCTGGGAGTACAATGGAGGAAAATGCTTTCGAACTTGCTGTAAGTTCGAACACTCCTGCAAGAACTGCCTCGGTTCTCACCCCAGGTCCAGCTGCTCCCACAGCACAGCTTTGGCTCAGCCCTTTCGGGCCGGGTGCCCTGCCTCCTCCGGGAGTAAGAAGGATGCAGGGTCTGGAGGTAGCGCTGGGCCAGAAAATAGCAAAAGCCAGGGCTAGCACCGTGGGGCCCCCTCGCGCATTTACTCCCATTAAGTTCCAGGCCCTTCTCCCCCTCCTTGACCTCTACGCCAACAAAAGATTGGAAAGGTTCCAAGTGGAGGCAAAAGCAGCATCAAAAGGCGCAAATCAGTAATAATCAAGGTTCTCTGTTGTGAGAACTCTCACTTCTTTCTTTTTCTTTAGTGAGTTGGCTTTATGAGTTTTTTTTAACCTTTTCCTGGTATTGGAATTTGTTTTTATCCTTTTAAGCTGGATTGGTATATTTTTCTTGATCATACTATTTTTAATTGTAACCAATGAAAAATGAATTGGACGTAGCTCCCATTTTGGAAGAGACCCTTAAAGCCATACAGCAGATGAAAAACGGCAAGGCAGCTGGGATTGATGGAATCCCACCTGAAGTTTGAAAACATGGAAGTCATGCACGAACTCCTTGTGAATTGC
Organism: Gambelia wislizenii; assembly: GCA_030847615.1. Taxonomy (NCBI): domain Eukaryota; kingdom Metazoa; phylum Chordata; class Lepidosauria; order Squamata; family Crotaphytidae; genus Gambelia; species Gambelia wislizenii. Next base: position 30,815,211 of record JAUMIR010000005.1, read on the forward strand.
TGGGAAAAGGGGGAACTGCCATCAGATCTCCGAGATGCAGTCATCATCACTCTGTACAAGAAAAAAAGGAGCAAAATCCGATTACTCAAACTATCGAGGCATAACACTGCTCTCTATTGCTGGAAAAATCCTTGCAAGGATACTCCTGAACAGATTAGTTCCTGCTATTGCAGAAGAACTTCTCCCTGAAAGCCAATGTGGCTTCAGAGCCAATAGGAGTACTACAGATATGGTATTTGCCCTTAGACAACTGCAAGAAAAATGTAGGGGGCAGAACAAGGGTCTCTATGTAACATTTGTCAACCTCACCAAAGCCTTCAACACTGTGAGTAGAGAAGGTCTGTAGCAGATCCTAGAAAGACTAGGATGTCTCCCCAAAATCCTTAAAATGATTATCTTGCTACACAAGGGCCAGTGCGGTCAAGTCAGATATGGCGATGCTCTTTCAGAGCCCTTTCTAATAACTAATGGAGTGAAGCAAGGTTGTGTTCTTGCTCCAAATTTATTTACAATCTTCTTCAGCATGATGCTCCAAAGGGCTACAGCAGAGCTTGAAGAAGATGACAGTATCTATATATGTTACTGTACTGATGGTAGCTTGTTTAACTTAAGCCGTCTGAGGGCTCACACTAAGACTCTAAACTATCTAGTCCGTGAGCTGCTCTTTGCTGATGATGCTGCCCTTGTTGCCCACACAGAAGCAGCTCTGCAGCGCCTAACATACTGCTTCGCAACAGCTGCAGAGCTGTTTGGCCTGGAAGTCAACCTGAAGAAAATGGAAGTTCTTTACCAGCCTGCACCGCAGGATGAACACCACCATCCCCACATTGCCGTTGGCAAATCTGTGCTCAAGTCCGTTCAGCAGTTCACCTACCTGGGAACCATCATCTCTTCAGATGCCAAGATTGACAAAGAGATTGATCACAGATTAACAAAGTTATATAGCGCATTTGGAAGACTTCACAAAAGAGTCTGGAGTAATGAACACCTGAGGCGAAGCACAAAAACCAGTGTGTATAGAGCCATTGTACTGTCTATTCTCCTTTATGCGTCTGAAACATGGGTCATCTATTGCCATCACCTACTACTCCTCGAACGCTTTCATCAGCGCTGTATACACACAATCCTAAATATACACTGGACTGACTATGTGACAAATGTTGCTGTCCTTGAGCAAACAGGGATCACCAGCATGGAGGCCATGATATTGAGAACACAGCTGCGCTGGGCAGGGCACGTTTCTAGGATGGAGGACCATTGCCTCCCAAAAATAGTACTCTATGGTGAACTCGCCATGGGTCAGCGTAAGAGGGGCGCTCCAAAAAAGCGATACAAGGACTCCCTGAAACAACATCTCAGGCTCGGCCAAATTGATCATCAAAAATGGTCCGCCCTGGCCTCACATTGGGAGGCATGGAGATGCACTATCCACAGTGCTGCAGCCTTATTTGAGAACTCACGCCAAACAAGTCTTGAAGAGAAACAACAATGCAGAAAGAATCACAATCTGGAAACATCACCCAAGGAGACCTTCTGCTGTGTTTTCTGCAACCAAACTTGTTTATCTTGGATTGGCCTTTTTAGTCATCCGCACGCTTGCAGAAAGCACGGGATGAGTCCTTCCTGAATCTGTGTTTGCGAAGAAAAGCCAGAGAGAGAGTGAGAGAGACTATTTTTAATTCATTTTGATTTATATGTTGTTTAGGGAATTATGTTTTATCAAGCAATTAACATGATAAATCAACTGTGTAAAATGGAGTACATATTTTGGCACTCAGAAATATGATGACAGTTCTGATTCTACAACCTCAGGGCATGTCAGGTCTGCTTAGCCTCTTGTTATCTTAACTGCAGAGTCTAACAGGATTAAGATGTGAAAAGATATGTTTTTAAAAAAGGCATATCTGCTTTCTTACATGCCCATTCTTGCCTTGGGTGTAGGCACATTTCTAATTTTCTTTCCCATGTTGCTAGGTAGAGGACATGCTGTACGCATATAGAAAGTGTCCAGTTGAATCTCTGTGGTTGGCAGTTAGAAATTTTTGTAATTATTTTTACCTGATATCATAACAGTTTGATTCCGCTTTAACTGCTATAGCTGCATCTTATAGAAACATGGGATTTATTGTTTGGGAAAGCAATTTAGCAATGGTTCTGAAGCCTGAGTCCTCCAGATGTTTTGGACTTCACATCATTGAATTTCTGAGTATTGTCCAAACTGCCTGGGATTTCTGGGAGATGATGTCCAAAACTCTGGAGGACTAAATGAACACTGGAACCACTGCTCTAGAGTTCTCTGGTAGAGAATTCTAGATACCTCACACAACTACCAATCTCAGGATTCCATAGGATGGAATTATGGCAGCTAAAGTGGAATAGAAGTATTCTAATTGTGCAGTGTGAAAGAGACCTTAGAATTTTGCAGTGTCTGAGTTCACATATCATGGTAAGCTACAATTCACAAGATGTATCTCTCTGGACAACAAGGCAATGGTCTGGTGCAAGCTGGTTCATCCCCATTACATGCAGGAGGAGTTAAGTCAGAGGTGAACAAACTGTGACTCCACAGGGCCTGTTTTGAGCCTCCCCAGACTTATCCAGTCCCCATTCTCAAAATCACTGGATCACCTTGACAATGTGAAGTCAAAGGCTTTCATGGCCAGCATCCATAGGCTTTTTGTGGCTTTTTTTTGGGCTGCGAGGCTGTGTTCTGGAAGAGTTTATTTCTGACGTTTCACCTGCATCTGTGGCTGGCATCATCAGAGAATGGTGGGGTAGGGGTGTGTGGGGTTTATATACTATGATCCCTGTTGGAGAGGATAAATAAATGTGTGTACAGTTGTCCCTCCATATCCACGGATTTGGTATCCACAGATTTTAAGTATTCACAGCTTGAAAATATTCTTTAAAAAATAATAATCCAAAAAGCAAACCTTGATTTTGCCATCTTATATAAGGGACACCATTTTGCTATGCCACTGCATATAATGGGACTTGAGTATTCACAGATTTTGGTATCCATGGAGGTCCTAGAACCAAACCTCAGCGAATATGAAGGGACAACTCTATTTGAATGGCTAGTTCCTAGGGTGGGAGGATATGCAAGGAGGATTAGTGTCTGTTTGGCTAACACTAATCCTCCTTGCATATCCTCCCACTCTAAGAACTAGCCATTCAAATACACAAATTTACATATCTTCTTCAACAGGGACTCACTGGTCTATAAACCCCACACAACCCTACCCCACCATTCTCTGAAGATACCAGCCACAGAAGCAGGCGAAACATCAGGAGTAAACTCTTCCAGAACATGGCCTCACACCTTGATAATGTTTGGGAAAAGAAACACTCAGAAAAGACCAAGGCCTCCAGAAATGGTGGAGTAAGTTAAGGTACCTCCAGAGCCTTTCAAAACTCCATCACAATACCCAGGAATTGCAGTATGTGGCCATGTTATATTTGTAGTGTGTGCAGTGTGAAAGGGCTCTACAGTTTTCCTCCACAGTCCTTTAAATTGTACTTCACCTTCATCAGAGAAATAAAGTTGTTGAATGTGAATGTATTTCCTCTTCAGGGTTAATTGAAAACATCCAAAACACTTTGAATAAAGAATAATATTGTTTACCCCATATTAAAAATTGTGTTGTAGGTCACTCCTAAACATCATCACTCTGGTTTGGTTGGCTAACCTAATTTAATTTTGTCATTTTGTAAATGTGTTGACATTCTCTCATACCTGGTTTCAAACTGATAACTCCTTCCCCAATACTCTTCACAACACCAACTGCTTCATGGCCAGGAATAATGGGGAAGTTCACTTTTATTGCACCACTCAGTACATGGTCATCTATGTGACAGATTCCAGTAGCCAAAATCTGTAATAAAGATGAAAGATTGCTACAGACAATTGCTTCCCATTTATAAATTTGATGCAATTAATGATCATCTAAGGAATTTCTTTATATTGTTTTTCAATATTAATTTTGATATTGATTTACAAATAAAAGGATTAGATACAATCACATAACAATACTATAAAAATACAAGTCAGTATTTTGCTTCAGGTACATAGTTAAGTATACTTAGCTAAGTTAAATATACAGTACTAAGTTAATTACTGTATACTTAACTAAGTAACCTCTGCTGGCCCTACAGACCAAAGCTCATGGAAGAGTCATTCACCAATGCTGCAATTGCTGGCAGAGTGGAACGGTTCTGTATTCACATTTGTTACTTAATCACAACTATGACACTATTGCTATGATCATACCCCCCGCCCCTTACTTCACTGGTCCATTCTGCCAGCATTTGGAGCATGTGAGAACAACATTTCTGTCAGGTTTGGGGGAGGCATTGTTAGCTGATGTAGACTACTGGCCATTATCTCAGTTATAAAAAACATGAATGAAAAGTAAAATAAAAAATTCCAAAAATGAAATCTAGAACTCTGTCTTTTTCATCTTCCAGTAGGGACAGGGCAACATAACCAAAAATCCACTTCCCCAGTCACTATCTACCTCATCTCAGGCAGTCAAAGCACCTAGAAGAGGGCATCAGCAAGTGACTGCTGACTGGCTGATCAGGTGTTACTTCTAGTACATAGGGCATAAGGCAGGTAGGGAATTGCAGATAAGGGCCAGCACATTGCAAAAGGCTGAGGAATTGAAAGTGGAGTGCTTTGGGCTCATTTTTTCATAAACTGAGGTTTCTGGGAGATCTTCAAGGAAACCCTATGTATAATACAATACAATAACCCAACTGAAAAGTAAGGATCAAATAAGGATATACAGTACATCCCCTACAAATTCATGCAAGTGTATGGCATACTTGGGCAAAGTCCTAGAGCACCAGCAAGGCCCAACACCACTGTTACTGTTACTGCTGCTGTGGCAACTCTTATTGCTGCTGCTGCACAACTTTGACAATTTTTACAGGTAAGGGCCAGCAAATTGCAAAAGGCTGAGGAATGGAAAGTGGAGTTCTTTTGACTACCTCTTCCATAAACTGAGGTTTCTGGAGGTCTTCAAGGGAAGCCCTATTGTTAGAAATACCGTAGATAAAATTTAGCTCCGGCAGATAAAAAAATAATAATGATGTAGTATTACTCCATTTATAAACTAGCTTGACAAGGGTTTTAATCCTAAAATAGACCAGACAAGTTTTATTTATGCAAGGACATCTGGGTCTCTTAGCTATGCACGTTCAAAGGCTGAAGCCAGAGACAACAGGGGAGGGGGTACTCTAAAAAGCCTTGTATGGAAAATTGTAAATAAAGAGTGGGGGGCTAAAGGGACTCATGTAAACAGGGGCGGGACTTCCTTTACAAAACTTAGGTGTTCGGGATAGGCTCTAACTTCTGATGGCCTTATCCAATGGGCAGTAAAGAAGAGGGAAACCTTCGGCCAGGATGAGGGTACAAAAGAGCTAGCTGTGCCTAGCTGGGGTGTGTCTTTCTCTTGAGAAATCACCCATCTTTGCAGACTCATAAAAATAAATTGACTAAGACTGCTTCATTTTATTGGTCCTGAGTATTTCTTTAGGTGAGACTGAGAGCCATTTCTCAAACTATGTATAATACAATACAGTAGCCCAACTGAGAAGTAAGGACGTCTCATCAAATAAGGATATGCATCCCCTACAAACTCATATAGATTCTATATCACTTTAACTGTCTGATCCACAAGTGTATGGCATACTTGGGCAAATGCTAGGACACCAGCAGGGCCCAACACCACTGGCACTGCTGCTGTGGCAACTATCATTGCTGCTGCTGCTGCACAACTTTGACAAAAGTTGGGGGATGGTTTGGCAATGGAGCAGCACTGGGCCCTTGCTTGAACTCACTGGGGCTGCCTTGTTAATTATGCCAGCTCCACCCCTGACATGCTTATGCAATTAACATGGTGCTGATAAGTATGCAAAAGGATCTTCTAGCACCTTTGAGACTAAGGGCATTATCAGACTAGTGTCTAAAAACACTGTAATTCCACGAATGATGACAGCGGAAACATGGGATTAACACACTTATCATCTCACGCTACTGTAATCGTGTGAAATCATACTATTTCTGGCCACATGGCCAGGGTTGCTTCAGGGTTTTTTTTTTTCTTCTCTTCTCTCATGCATGTGAATGTATGAATATATGTTGTCCCAGAGTACTATATTACTGGATAAACAGAGATACATTTATCCAGATATGCAAACAATCTAAAAATAAAAAAACAAAACAAAATGGAGTCCTGCAAAATGGAGTCCCACAAAATTGGGTGAGTATGGGATTTTTTTGTCGGTTTAGACAAGCCCTGTGCCTTTGAATGGTGTTGATAAGATTACATGTGGAGACCTAAGAAGTGAGGTCTGTACTTCTATCAAGCCAGTGGTCCTCTGGATGAAACTAGGCTTGGCCCAGAACTGACAAAGTAAACTAAACTCCATATTCTCCAACTGTACCAATTTGGCAGGGGTCCCTGTTAACTCTCTGTGATCCTGCTTTTTCAGCTGCTTTTAAAAAGTCCCAGGTTCCCTCTCCTCCTTTGTGCACTTTCCCCCTTTGTGCATTGTTTACATCAATTGCTGCACACTGAGTTCAAAGCACAAAAGTAGTTTGCACTCAGTTAACTCAGCTGGGGGGAGAGGAGACAAAGGGAGCATCATGCACATGTTCTGTGCACTCGGGCAAAAGTAAACTGCTGCAGCCTCTCCTAGCTTGTGTGTTCTTCCTCATTAATAAGTTTTGGCATCTTGACCACACTCTGATGTTGCTTGGCCACACATGTCCCAGTTTCACCTGTGCAATGTTGGAGGGCAAGGAGCCCACATAGACAAATAGATGGACACTGTCATGTTAATTATACTGGCCTCACCCCATTGCATGTATGCCAGTGGCAGGGCCATTGTAGTTATGATGGTGCTAGCAAGTTCAGATGCAGGCACAGAACTATGTGGCAGGAGTGTTTAGAGTTCCTATCATCATTCCCATAGTAAGCTGTGGGTGTAAGACACATTGTGGAGAACTTGGCCAGGGTCTCCCAAAACCTGGAACTAGGCCTGTTAATTCTTCTGGCATCCCTGTAAAATGGAAAGAGTTGTATGTTGGTGAGGGTAATAAATAAAATCTCTGCTGCATGTCCCTAAACTTCATCTTCTCTCTCCCAGCCAACATCTTGAATAACAAATCGCAGATTTCCTTGAGGAGAGGCAACGATTGTCAAACCATTCTGAATCAATAATGCAAAAATACCTTAAAATCCTTACAGATGTGTGTGGACTGTAAATCAAGATATATAAATGCATATTGTATTTGATATTTGAGACCTATGTAATATCTGGGAGTAGCTGCCCTGAATTTGACCTGAAAGCTAGCAAAACCTGTTGGGAAAAGCTTCTGTTATACTGAGATTTCTATGAAGACCACAAGCTTTTGTTGCTTAAACAAAGTATACTTTAGCAGATCAGAAGTTTAAGAGGATATTAGAGCAAGAGTGGTGAACCTCTTTTAGTCCAAGGGCCAGATTCAGTTTCAAAGGGGTTCTCAAGGTGGGGGTGCATTCCAGAGGTGGGTATGTCCAAAGGCACAAGGGTGAGGCAAAAAATACTAGCATGTGTGAACTCATAGCTCCCAGTATAATTTAAAGTTTGGAGAGGCATTTCAGTCTTTCAGAGTGGAGTGAAGGGATGGTAGAAATCATCAAAAAGGTGCTTCATGAGAGAGATAGTGTGGCTGCTTGTGGAGTAACAGATGGGCAGTTTAGGATCCCAGAAGAAGTGGATTTGACCCTGGGGTTATGGCAACAGGCAAAGCTCTGTCCCTTTGCGACAGAAATATGATGAAGGAATTCACTTTTGGAACAAAAACGTTCATCAGGCAACAAGTTGCCCTTGTTGCTGTTATGGTTATCCACAGCTTGGAAAAGTTCCTGTTTCAGACAAAAACCTCAGAGTCCCCTAGCCAGCATGGTCACTGCCCATGTGGTCTGGGAGATTCTGATGAACTGTCATCAAAAAAAGGAACCCTTTCAAACATTGCCTTGTGTTCTGATGCTCCTCAAAGACCTTGGCCACCTCAGGATATGAACATAAAATTCGACTCAGGTGGAACTCCATCCCATCTCCGCCCCAGGATTCACCTTCTTCTTGCAAGGCTCCCATGTAAGGGCTGTGGGAGAGTATGGCATTAAGAGGATCCCTGCCCATGTCTACAGATAAGTCTTTTGTGGATCTATTTCATCATTTCTTCAGTAATACAAATGAAGAAGTCATTCTGAATGGTGGAGGTATACCTGTGCATCAGGGCTCTAGTTCCAGTGGCAGACTGCTAGTTTGAGGAATCAGGAATAGCTCAAGGCATTTAGCTGTCTGAGCAGAAGAACGTGATGCCACCTTCCTTCTGTATTCTACATATGTTGTATCCACCTGGATCAGCAATTGGATCTTGTTTTAACACTCACAATATGATGGCATGCTGCACCATAACTGAAGGCAATAGTTTAGTGTAAGAAGCCTGAGGAATACAGGAGAGGAAATCTGTCCCCATTCTCAGCCTCTCCAACATGAGGCAGACACTCCTATTAGGGGCAGCTACCTCACTTTGCCCAGAGGTAGAGCCAACCTGGTTTGAATTAATGTGCGTGAATACTTGACAGTCTGCACCAATCCAGTTTTAGGTTTGTCTGCTTTACCTTAATGCGAACTTCATGTGCTTTTGGTGGGGCCACTTCGATTTCCACAATGCTAAATGGTTTCTTAGTTTCCCAGACTATGGCTGCTTTACATTTGATGACCTGTGGAAACAATAGGAAATGAGAACGTGTTTATGTTGATAATTAAGAGACTTGAAATAAGACGCTTGCTTTCTTCCTTTCCAAATTCTCATGGCAGTTTACAATGGGCCTTACTCTCAAAATGTTCAGTGGGACTTGCTTGTAAGGCCAGAGCTTAAACAAATTACATTTTTGGACTATGACTTCCATAGTCACCCCACCAGCACAGCCAACGGTCATGCCAGTTGGGAGATTGTGGGAATCTAACCCACCCCACCCCAAGTAATTTTTCCAAGTACTAAGACTGTTTAGGCTTGTAGCCCAAACAAGCTGCTCACAGTTCACTATTTGCAAGGATGTTCCTCATACCTGCAACCAGAAAAGATTCAGCTCAGGACTCCTTCATCTTCTTCTACAGGAGAGACTACATACCCTCCAACAGTCCCAATTTGGCAGGGACACTCCGGATGAATTCTCTGTCATCCCATTTGTTCAGCCACTTTTAAAATGTTCACTCTCCACCTCCCAATTTCCCCTCTTTGTCCTCAGCTTATTTCAATTGCTGCAAAACTAGTTTAATCTGTAAAAGTAGTTTGCATAAAAGTAATTCATCTAGCAGAAAGAAGAAGAGAGGAAGGGGTGGAGCCTCCTTTCCCAGTAAGCTCTGACAAACTGCCGCAACTTCTCCCAGTTTGTGAAATTTTGCCACCTTGACCACACTCTGATGTTGCTTGGCCACGTATGTCCCAGTTTTCATCTGTGAAAGGTTGGAAGGCATGGGCTAGGCCATGGAAGACATACATGGAAGTTTGATACCTTTCAGTATGCAAAGGAGGATTTTTGCCTTTTTCTAAGTCCCAGATTTTTTTTCTTTTTGATCTTACTTAAAGAGAAAGGCCAGGATCTAAAGTTCCACAGTTCTTTATCTCCTGGCCTTTCTCTTTAGATCAACATGCCTAGCAGTATGTACGTCCTAGATTTATTTATTTATTTGTATCTAAAAAGAAAAGGTAAGAGATAAAGAACTGGAAAACAAGTTTACCATGCCTAGTATTAAGCAGAGGCAAACATGTTTCCTGAACAGCAGCAGTCAACTGTACAACATAGCAACAGCTGGGCAAGATTCAGAATAATAGGACATTTGAAATGCACTAAGATGCTTTCACTGTTCAAGAAAACAACCACCACTACAGAAGCAACATCCTTAAAGTCTTGGAAAACCCTCAAGTTAGTTACGCATGAGGCAAACATAATCTGCTCTGCATGTGTTTCTGCAGGTCACGTGCTCTTGTTGGCTCCATCATCTGTTGAATATTCTTTCCAGATGTCCCCCACCCCCCATGCTAGTTAATTTTGGGAAGAGAGCTCCATTTTTCTACAATGATTATTACAAACAATCTTTGTACACATAAAAATGTTTGTTGTCTCCATTCTCTTATATTTTGTATTCCTTTTATCATTTTCTGTCACTTTTAAAAGTATCCAATCTTTTCCACAGACATATACGTAAACATCTCTGTAAATTTTGAGGGCAGTAAATCTTTCCTGTCTCGCTACAGATTCTGTCCAGACAAAGCAGCCCTGCAGCGTAAGAATGCCACCTCTTCAGAACAGGGTAAATCTGGTACCAGCAGATTCTGTGATGGATTTTGCGAACCTCTTTCCTTCAAGTTAGCCTTTGCTTCTGGGCCAAAGTGCAATATAGCCATTTCTATTTGTGTGTTTAGGTGCCAGTTTTCACACACACTCTGTCTCACACACATCTGGGATGAAAAGGCAACGTTAAAAGAAATAATCTACTTACCTTCCCTGCAGTGCTCATGATTCTAGACTTTGCAATCTAACTTTCGGTGCTTCTAGATTTTTTAAAAAATGTTTTTGAAGCCATGGATGGGGGAATCTGTTAATACAAAATCCATGGATACAGAGGGCCAGCTGTACTATCCAGTCCCCAAGAAAGGTGACACTAGAGATTGCAGTAACTACTAGACGATTGTCTTAATCTCCCATACAAGCAAAGTGATGCTCAAAATTCTTTTACTTTTACCATATATGTTTTACTTTTATCATGTGTAACCTGTACTGTACTTAGGACAAGAGGCTACTGTTAGGACAGAATGTGGAGAAACATAATGGTTTCCAATTGGCAAGAGGGTCAGGCAAGGCTGAATTTTATCTTCCTATCTATTTAACTTGTACACTGAACATATCTTATGTAAAGTAGGTTTAGACTCAAAGGAAGTGTGAAAGTGTGTGCATGTCTGACCAATCAGCTGTCCTCTTCAGCAATGCGATGCAATGCGATTCAGTTGGCCTAACAGGCGAGGGTGCATATTTCCATCAGGTTATTTTAAAAACTCAGGAAAAGTCCCAGAAGCTTCTGCTGTGGACTTTCCTTGACTTTTGCTCCCCCTCACTCCAAAAAGGATGGCATGCTGTGGAATCCCATTTGGACACATGGGATTCTCCACAGATTCTAAGAGGGTGTTTTTCACCATCTGGACTACCCCTGAGATTGTCATACTTGGGCGATATCATGAGTCACTAGAAAAGACAATAATACTTGGCAAGGTAGAAGGCAGTAGGAAAAGAGGCAGACTGCATTCCATATGGACAGACTCAATCAAGGAAGTCACAGCTCTGAGCTTGCAAGATCTGAACAAGGCTGTTGATGACAGAATGACTTGGAGGTCTCTCATTCATAGCGTTGTCATAAGTGAAAGTTGACTGGATGGCTGCTGAGAACAACAATGAGAACATTCTTATAGGCCTAGAGCCAATTCCTAGCCCTATCTTAGACCTTCTAAATCAATGGGATTTATGTAAATATTGAAATATATCATTTAGTTATTAGCTTTCGAACAGCCTTCTAAAACCCACTGACAGGACTAAGATGTTACATACAGCATGCAGAATGGTGGGAAAAGCTGCCCTTGGGCTCAGTTACATGGCAGTTTATATCCCCGGGGAGAAGCAAGATATACTCATCCCGAGTTCGTCTCTTATTGTTTACACGATTTGTTCCTGGATGAACAATATCCCGGGATTGTTGTGTATACGACAGCCTTTTCCATGACAAAAGCAAGATCCCGAGACATAGTATCCTGTTTTGTTTTTTTTTTTGTTTACACGGGAAAAGATTATGGGATTATGTTTTTAGCTATCAGTCAAGGATGCGAGTACTCGTTTTTTCACAACCTCGGTGACGTATTTCCTGTGTATTTCCACGAGTGATGCTATTGGCTGCCACAAATGTTTGCTCAAGCTTCTGCATTGGTCAGAGAAGGAAGGTGAAAGCAACCCCCTCTGCACAATTCCTGTAAAAAAAATCCCCTGATGGGCTTTCCTTAGGGTCTCCAGCTCCATTAATCCACAGAGGTTAATGCCAAATAAAACATGCTTGTCTTTAAGACCCCACAAGAATCACTCTTGAATACCAGGAGGTGTAGGCTATATTTGAGGAAGGAACTTGCAAAGCCACCTAAGAAAACCAGGCAGGCTTTCTTGGAGTGGCACACACACACACAGACCTCCATGTGTGCAGCCAGGAGGGGAGGCTTTGCTTTCAGCCAGTGAGGCTGAATCTATTGAAAAGGGTGACTGATCCCTCCTTCTCTGAACTCTGTGCCCACCCCTACCCACCTCAGTTTCCGGCCATCACCTACTCCTGAGATATTTTGTCCCGACCTGTTCATATATCCGATTTTCCACAAGCTCCTGAGACTTTTTAAAAAACACGGGACAAACCATGGGATAGAAAGTCCCACTGGTTGAGGGATAAAAGGTGGCCCCCCTTCTGAAAAGCCCGAGATCATCACAATGAATGTGTGAACAATCAGGGTTCATCACAAGTTCATCTCATGACATTTTCGTCGTGTAAATGGCCCCTTAGACTTATGCTTGCAAACTTATGCAACTGGTACTCTTGCATAATATCAGTATTAAGCAGAAAAGTGGTGCAGTGTGTAATTATGACAGTGTAGGTTTCACAATGCAAGCATAATGTGGAATCTCAGCTGAAGACTTCATAAGTTTAATACCAAGGCAGCTTTACCTACCATTCATTCCCCACACTGTATGTAATGTCTTCATCCTGACAGTGGGTTTTAGAAGGCTGTTTAAAAGCTAATAACTAAATAATACATTTCCTATGAAGGTGTTGAAGGAATCTGATCAAAAATCTGAACATCACTGAACATCAGTAAGCTATGTGCTAATTATTTTACGAAACTTGGAAAATTTACTTCATTGGATTGCAACTCCCAGAGTGCCCTAGCCAAAATGTCTATTTGTGATTTCAAACCTTAAGACTGCAAGTAACTTTTCCCAAGCTTGGTGTTTCCCTTTTCTGTACCAGGGATCACCTTTAAATATCTTTTGTTGCCACTGACCTGCAAGACTTAAATAATAATAATAATAATAATAATAATAATAATACAATTGCAGCATCCAGGGGGAAGACTTGTCTCCTGCTTCTTCCAGTGGCTGGAGTGTATTGAACGGCAATGCACAAGCCAAGCCAGCCAGACTTTGCCTTGGCTCCTGTCATGTGGACTGAGCAGCCTTCAATCCTTTGCAGACCCTCTGTGAGCACATCATAGCCCCTTGGGGGTCCACGGACCACAGGTTAAGAACCACTGACATAGGCCTCATATAAATTGCTTTTGATATTTTATTAAGTGTTAGGATCATATCAATTGCCTTTTTTCTGTTTAAACTTTTATTTGAATGTTCAAAGTTGCTAGAGAAACTCAAATAGATGTGACAGAAAGGCACTGAAAAACATACTTATTCCAAATCACTGCTGGCATCCATATCAAATATACAAAGCTATCTTCCAACATTACAGTGTTCTTTTAAAAAACCATTATTAATGAGTGTTCAGAAAATTTTTGTATTTCATTCATCAAGTAACACACCAAAAGAATTACAGCCTAGCCCTCTTTTCTCCATTTCTGTTTTGAAATATATGATTATTCTTTTTGTTGTTGCTTCACTGATCACAGTCTTTGCAGTACTAAAAGTAGGAAGCACAGGACAAGATTGTCTTGTATTTAAACTTTTTTCTTTCTGTTACAGAAGGATGTATGTAATTATCTTAGGATCAGTCTGCAAGCTGATAAAATAGCCTTGCTACTGGCAACATAGCCTGATCCAATCTTCTCCACAGATGTCCCATTATGAAATGTGTAGTCTGTTGATTTGGTGGAACTCAGCTGGCAAAGGTCACTGTCTTGTACTTTCTTCACCACTGGGATCTTTAAAACACCAGTACACTGCGAATACTGAAACATCAAAAAACAATTTAAGAATGATGATGACACATAACGGTTAATAGGATGGATCCAGGCCATACTTCAAGACTGACTGAAATCTACAAAACTTACTGAAGTTAAATACCATTTGCTATGTGGATTTAGCTATTCCTGCTTTGTTCCTCTTTGAGATATCCATTTCCCCCATTTCCCTTCTTTTTCTCTCTTTATAAATAGGTAATACAACATACTAATTCCTTCCTTCCTCTTTTTTTCATCTGAAATCTTTGTAGCTCCAAAAATGTTGGCTAACTGTTAAATCTAAATTTCATAGATGAAAGATATAAATTCCTCCTCTTCAACTAATAATCCCAGGTTCCTAGCGCCTATCTCCACCGCATCGTATTGCATTACACTCTTAGCTTGTTACTGGTTTAACTGTCATGGCTTTTCCTCATTTCCTCATCACCTTTGACTATTTCTTGACTATTTCATCCTTGTTTGTGAAAATGAATCCTTTCTAAAGTTTTCTCCCTATTGCAGGAGAAAACTAATATTTCTGTGCAGTTTTTGCCCAGTATTCAAACATCATGAAACAATGGAGAAAAGAATTATATACAGAGGTATACTTTTTAAATGCAAAAATATCATTCTCAGAAATACATGTGGGTTTGTTTTTGCTTTTTTTTAAAAAAAAATATCTTTAGGGACAAAAATAACATTTTTTGTTCAAAAAACCCATAGATTTTTCCATAGACAGTGGAGGGTTTGGCACAAAAACACATGTTTCTGCAAAAGACCCCCTCACTTCCATGAAAAATGGCAGAAACCCTCCATCAGAGCCTGTGATGCATAACTTTATGATGACAGAGCTACGCTACTGACACAATATATAACTATGCTAGTGAATTGCTCCAGTGCACAATGGAGTACCATGCAAGATGGACTGTAGCACAACAGGGACTTCCATTGTAGAATGGGATATGTTGGACAGCAGGACACGTTATGCTTGCGGATGTGTTGTGCATTGGGAGTGGCGTGAGTTGGCCACACTGCTGACTCAGCTTCTGCAATGGTCCCAGTGGTATAGCTATGTCTTAGCTCCCCTTCTGAGACTATGAACATTGAACAATGTGCACTTCAACTTCATGCAACTGTAAGTCAGTTAATGATGATGCAAGTTCCCAACAGGATGTCCCCCTCTTTTGTGCAAAAAAAAAAGCACAAACCCCAAATTTTTGTACAACCCCCTCCATGAAATTCTGCAGCGAATCATTTCCCAAAACACTTTGGGACATGCAAATATCAGGCAAAAACTGAACAAAACTCTTACTTTTGTGATATTCTTCCTCACTCACATTCCTGAATGTCAGGAAACCCATTTTTTTCTCCTAGCATAGAAGCAAATAACAGGGCATATTCTACCATCTCCACTTTGGAGATTTCTGGGAATTGTAACTTGATGAGGTGCTATGAATTCATCCCTGTTCCCTGTTACATGTACCCAGGCCAGGCCATCCAAGCTTGGAATTCTGTCAGGACAGAACATAGACTAGCTCAGGCCCCCATCCACTTTCATCAAGGTGAGAGGAAAGGACTACTTTAGACTGTATCAGATGGGACAGAAATAGCGGAATTACAGCACAATAGTATCACAAACGGGTTCCCGTTATCACATGATGTCATCATGCTCCTGTGTTCTGTGTGTGCTCCACCCGTTACTTAGGAGTAACTTTTAATTGATGGGCAAAGCCATCAATAGCCCTTAATATCACTCTTTTCATGATATTGATGAGCGTGCAATAATCATGTCATGCTGTAATTGCGTGATTCTCTTCTTTTCCTCCTCCCCTTTCTCAACGAGAACACATAATTAAACTTCTGTGGGAGAATGTGAAGAGGACTTACAGAACACTCTTTTAATCAACTGTCGCCTTTTCCTCATACATTTTTAATATTTGTTTAAATGTTTATTTGTGGATTTCTTTGGTTATTTATTTGTTTTTAATGTTTTAAAGTGAAGTCGCATCTTCTTGTGAGAACAAATCACAGAAGAGATTTTTTTTTAAGGCACATGTGCCAGCCAGCAGGAGTGTAATACTCTGTCATTAGAAGTCAATGCGAAGACAAGTATTACTATAGCACAAGCTGAAATGCCATTCTTATACTGCTACTGGTGGTTGTGTGATAATTCTGTAGCAATAGTATTGCATGATCACAACAACATGCAATAATTACTGTAATCATGCCACTATATTTCTGCTTTCCTCAATCGTGGCATTATATCATTTTTATTATTGCCTTACCACACCACACAGTTATAGTGCTATTATCCCACTTTAACTGCTGTGGCTGCCTCCTGTGGAATTCTGGGGTTTCTAGTTTAGTGAGGCCTAAGAGCTCTCTGGCTGAGAATGCTAAATGCCCCTTCCTAAAACCACAAACCCCTGGATTCTACAGGAGGCAGGCAGAGCCATTAACATGGAATAATAGCTCTATAACAGTATAATGTGATAATCTCCTGATAAAGTCCTTAGACTTGCCTCATCCATTATTGCTCTCCTCATATGGAAAGTAAGAATTCTCAAGAGGAGAGGCTCCTTTTTGAATGGAGCAAGAACCTTGGAAAAGCAGGGATTTCACCTGTGTGGAAAATCTGCATATAAATAGAAACTTCTCCTTCTCAGAAGTGTTATTTGCCATATGAGGAAGGGGCATACATCTAGGTGTTCCCATGCTTCTGTAATGAAGAAAGTACAGTGGGTTAATTGACCAGGGCTTTTGACTGTGAAATAAATGTTGCAGCTATAGACAAAAACATGCTAGTCTTTTACTACCTTTTGGGGCTATACTTGCTCACTTTTATTTGGGAAATAAAAGAGAGGAAGATTTTACCTTTTCCCTGACCGGAGCAGTTCAAACCCTTCATTGATTTTATCAAAGGGCATAGTATGGGTAATGAGTGGATCCAGAGCAAACTTTTTCTGCATGAAATCTGAAACCAGTCTAGGAACTGAATCTTTGCTTTTCCAGCCTGAAAATAAAAGAGTGTGTGGTTAAGATATGACAGTATGTTAAAGGGCTTCCTGTCCCAGAGATTTTTAGCCTGAATTGAACAGTCTGAACAGTCTTATATTGGCCATGCTGGCTAGAGCTATTAGGTTTTGAAGTCCACCAGTGTCCATGGGAGTGTCCATGAACTCAGTTACTTTCATGGGTGCTGAGATTGCTGAAAATGTTGTGCAATGCCAGTCCCAAATAGGGTGCTCTTGATCTTCCCCACCCATTTTCTGCCATATGTTCTAATCTATGGTACATATTGCAAGGCTTGTTTTCATACCTCCAAATATAGATCCTTTCCAAGTGCGGCCAGTGAAGATAAGTGACGGGGAGAAAGTAATCTCAGACGCTGTAGGAGGCACTCCCACAATCACACTTGTGCCATAGTTCATGTTGCATGAAGCCATGGCAGCAGTCTAAAAGCAAATCCAAAATCACACATTCAGATCAAGCCCTGGAAAATTTGTTATGCCTGCCATGACATTGTCTGCTGCTCTGATGAGTCGGACCATTTCTATTATGCTTTTACTGTACCAAGAACACTGAAATAGCATTAAAAAAATACCAAATATTATTATAGTGATAATGGCTTGGATTGTGATATAAGCAACTTTACATAAAATACAATGTATACAATTTCTTAATTTGTGAGCTGCCTTGGATCCCTTCTGGGAGAAAGGTGGCATAAAAATAAAATAAATAAAATAAAAAGATTCATGGAGAAAACAGCCTAAACCCAATTGTTAGTCCCAACCAGGGTAGACCCATTCAATTAATGGGATTAATGGGAGTGTTAACTCATTAAACAATTGATTCAGGAGATCTGCTCTAGTTGAGACTAATAAGTGTGGTCTATGGGAGGTATGTAGTCCCTGGATCCAAATTTGGGGCCCCTGAAAGCGCCATTAGTCTTCTCAACCCCATCCCAATTTTTCTTTAAAAAAACCCATGCATTTTTTGCCCCCAAACCACACTGAAGCCCTTCTAATCCATGAAAATATCCAACCCCTACAAGCAACCCAGAATACCATACTACTAGCTATATACCTGGTGTAGCATACACCGTTCCCCCTGCCCCCTCCCCCCTGCCCCCTGAGTGTGCGCACAGACACATGGATGCGTGCGCCTCTCCCTCCCCACCCACCCCTGCCACCTCCCCCCCTGAGGCCCTCCCTGAGCCCCCTCCTGTGCACACACACACACACACATGCCACACCCCGCCACTGACTCCCTGCCACACGCAGCCCTCTCCAACCCCCCTGCATGCACGCGCACACACACGTGTGGCGCTTCCTCCCCACCCCTGATGCCTCCCTCCCCCACCCTCCCCGAGCCCCCTCCCGTGTGCACACACACACCACTGCCTCCCTCTCCCCGCAGCGCTCTCCAACCCACCCCCCACGTGCGCACACACACATGTCCCGCTCCCCCCTACATGGCACCTCAACCCCCCCACCATGGCCCTCGCTGCCCCCTGCCACCCTCCCCAACCCCCCCATGCACACCCACACCCCCGCACACCCTTCTACTTACTCATTGCGGCCAAGTTTACACTGGAGGCAAAACTCCATATGTTCCCATCTCCAGTGTGCTGATTGGCTGCCTAACAGTTTCTTAAGCAGCCAATCAGCACACTGGAAATGGCAACATACCCAAGAGAATTATATATATAGATCCTCAAATATATCTGTTTTTCTCTCAGTCCCTCTCAAAATGGTGATATGAAGTGACATCTCACCACTTTGGACTTTTTCAGACAAGGCTTACCGCGCAACAAGCTTGTGGGAGACGTACGGTGCTGTTGCGTGGCAGGGGGTCTGTTTCGGACGATGCCGTCCCTCTCTCGGAATCGTCTGTGTCGCTTCCGTGTACGATTGAAGGCAGCCGCACCATATTTTACTCACGGAAGTTGTCTGTGAGTAAAATATGGCGCGGCTCCCTTCAATCATACACGGAAGTGACACGGACAATTCCGAGAGAGGGATGGTGTTGTCCGAAATGGACCCCCTGCCATGTGACAGCACTGTACCTCTCCTGCAAGCTTGTTGCACTATAAGCCTTGTCTGAAAAAATCCTTTCTGTTGCCATTTTGGGAGGGACTGCAGAAGAAAATAGAGGTATACGGGCTCATTATGTGGAAGTGCAATGCGTTATGGAGTCTAGGGGAGAAACTATCCCCTGGCCCCCATACAGTTGTCTACCCTTACTCTAGAGCAGCGTTTCTCAACCGGGCTTACACGGAACCCCAGGGTTCCCCCAGAGATGGCCAGGGTTCCGTGACAAAATAGTAATAAATCACAGAGAAGTGGTGTGCTGAAACGGCTTATTTCTCCCCTCCACAACAGAGAAAGCTGGGTGAGGAATGAGTGGTGTTTGAATGTTTTCACACCAACGGAGCCTGAAAGAGTCCTCTTATGGGTGCAGGAGGGAGTATGTTTACATGCCAAATACCTTGCTCTCCCTCCCAGCTTTTGATCTGCTTTAGATATGCTAATGAAGCTCCTCATGGCCTGGCAAAGGGAGGAGGCAAAAAATGAGTGTCTGTGTGATTGAGTTTGCTTCCTGCAAGCAGCCACGGGACCCAGAACTGAGGACAGAAGACAACCTGGTTTGCATAAAACTGTTTTAAAGGTACAAATGCAAAATGAGGGGTTTTTAAAATTCAGAACAATTGAAAGAGGATTGCAATACTGTACAGCTCTTAGCCAATTGGGGGAAACTGACCAAATAATTCAAGTAACCCCCTGGTCAGTCAGCTACTCAGGCACCAGCTGTAGATGGGAGAACTCTGACAAAAGTGACTTAGGGTTTATTCTTTTTAAACCAGATTTGGAGAGGGCAGAGCCATTACAGTAAAGGAGTTTTTATAGATAGAGAAAAGGTTTTTAAACTGTGGGTCTGGTAACTGAATATGGGGGTCACAAATAGACTGTACTATTGGAAACTGTACTATTGGGGAAAAAATCCTTTCATTTACCTTGGTAAGAAGCTACAGCCTCCCTCTCAGCCTGCTTAGTTGCTGCTTTTTGCAAGCTGTGTTAGTTCAGAGCTCAATCTTTGGGTCAGAGTCAGTGATGTAGCCATATTTAAATATTTGAAGGGATGTCATACTGAGGATTGAGCAAGCTTGTTTTTTGCTGCTCCAGAGACAAGGACACAGAGCAATGGGTTCAAAGTACAGGAAAAGAGATTCCACCTAAACATTAGGAAGAATTTTCAGACAGTAACAGCTGTTTGGCAGTGGAATGCACTGCCTGGGAGTGTGGTGGAGTCTCCATTTTTGGAGGTTTTTAAACAAGAGGCTGGATGGCCATTTGTCGGGAATGATTTGATTGTGTATTCCTGCGTGGCAGGGGGTTGGACTGCCCTTGTGGTCTCTTCCAACTCTATGATTCTATGACCTGAACTCTGTCTTTGGAGAGATATATTTATATTTATATTTATATTTATATTTTATATTATATTTGTATTATAGAAATTTCTGACCCTGAAAGTATCAAATATGTATTGCTAGCAATGTGGAATATAATAAGCATCTATTTTTTTCACTGTTTCTGTAATTTTTTAAAAAAGGGAGCTGTAGGTATAATTTTTACATAGGGGTCCCCTGAGACCTGAAAATTATTTCAAGGGTTCCTCCAGGGTAAAAAGGTTAAGAAAGGCTGCTCTAGAGATTAATGAGTGGGGGACGAAAATGACTGGAGCAAAATATTGGGAGTAGAGAGAGAACAGGAAGAAAAATAATGGCGATGTTCCCCCTCCATTTCAGTTCTGCACAACAGTTTCATGTACAGACCATAGTGTCAGTACGCCCAATCACTTCAAGTGAATAATCGACACCTTCCCCATCAGTCATGTCAAACAGCACTTCATTGATGGGCTTCTTGAAATCCAGAGGGTTGACACACTCGGTGGCTCCCAGCTCTTTTGCCAGAGGAAATTTATCCTTGTTGATGTCAACGCCAATTATTCGGGAGGCTCCAGCTGCCTTACAACCCATCACTGCTGAGAGGCCGACTCCTCCTAGTCCAAAAACGGCACATGTAGAGCCAGGCTCCACCTATATCAAAATAAAAATAATAATAATCCTGAGACTGAAAGTAAGCATATAGTTACACATCTTAACAAACATACAAAAAACACTATGGCTTGCAGTCTTTTGGGAAGTTACCTCATTGTCAACTGAATAACAAGTGCATGAAGTTGAACTGAGCCATTGTGCAATGTTTGTATTCCTAAGAGAGGAGTGGAGACATAGCTACACCACTGGGACCACAGTCTAAATGGAACTGGCAGCATGGCCATTGCACAATGGTCACAATGCATGTTGTATACCAATGAGCATCATGTCCCACTGAGCAATGGGATACCTTGTACAGTGCCTCATTGTTACAATTTACAAGAATATTTGCATATTGTGTCAGCAACGTAACTCTTTCATTGTAGTGTTATATATATCATTGCCTCTGATAAAGGTTTGGGGCAGTAAATTTTGCATTATGGAGTAAAACTAAAAAAAAAATAAAGAGGAGTTCACCATCAATTGTTCCCTCAAGTCAGATGCTCAATTGGTGGGTCATAAACACACAATGTGGACATGCCACAAATTTCCAATGCTACAAGTCAGCCGCCTCTCCATTGATGCCCCCTTGTTGTGGGAGAGAGGCTTGCATACCCTAGTGATGTTTTGAGCTATGCTAGTGGTGGCATAATAGCCACTGGTAGGGTCTCCCATGCCAGACAGGTCAAAACCGAAGGGTCTGACAAAGAGCGTCAAAGGGCAGGATGGGCTCTCTAGCCTTGTGGCAACTGTCCTAGGAGAAGGAAAACTCTAATCCCAAACCCAGGCAGATGGTGCTCATCCAACCCTGTAAGGTCAACCATCTAAGAGAAGGAAACTCTAATCAAACCTACGACCCGAGGACCTCGCTGCTACCGTCCATGCTTGCAAGGCCACGGCAGATGAATCTCTGGTTTAAAGGGTGAGGCCAGTTCTGTGCACACTGCGCTCCACCAGAAAAATCCATTGCACAGGCTCGAACAAGTCGGCCGGCTATGCTGTAATCCATACCTTTGCAGAATTTATAGCAGTGCCATAACCAGTAGAAAAACCACAGCCAATCAGACACACTTTCTCAGGAGGAGCTGCAGCATCAATTTTGGCCACTGAATCCTCATGCACAACGGTGTATTCAGTAAAGGTGCCAGTGCTAACAAACTTGTAGATTGGTTGTCCTTTATAAGTGAACCTACTGGTGCCATCATACATTAGTCCACTAACTGCTCCAAGGCTTTAAAATATGGAAAAGAGAAAACAGAGAGGTGTGGGTTTTGCCAAGGACAAATCATATTAAAGAATTATTCTAATCTATTCTCTTGTGTTCCTTTATTTATATCCCACCTTTCCCCCAAGGCTAGAATATAAGATGGTTTACAAAAGAAAAATAGTTACAGGTAAAACACATGTAGCTAAAAACATGCAAAAAGTATGGTCAAAATAATATTAAACTACCTATAGCCGTGGCTCTTAACCTTTTCTTTACCAGGGACCCCCTTTAAATATCTTTTGTTTTCGTGGTCCCCCAAGACCCAAGGGGGTCCGTGGTAAAGAAAAGGTTAAGAGCCACGGCTATAGGCAGTTTAATTCAAGATTTAAAACCCTAATAATAACAACAATAATTCATCATCATCATCATCATCCAATTACACCATCCATTAAACCTTTCCTAAGATGCACTGGAGAGGGAGAGAAGATTTTTCTTCTGCTTCCTGCAAGTTTGTGACTGGAGTAAACTGTATGGCAATGAACAGGCCAAGCCAGCCAGCCAACATTTGCCTTGGCTCTTGTCACGTGGCCACTCCACTGCAGGGAGGAGGTGGACCAAGTAGCCTTCAAGCCTTTGCGGACCTCCTGTGAAGATATTGCAGACCCCTGGGGGTCCCTGGACCACAGGTTAAGGACCACTAGTCTATAAAATTGAAACCATTTAAAACACTGATTTAAAAGCAAAGAATAGATGTAGTACAACACACTCTGAAAAAAGCTTTTTCTTATAAAACAATCAATTCTAACAAACTTTCTGGATAAAAAGGTCTTCAGTTGCTAAAGAAAGGAGTGGAAAGAGGGGGAGTCAGTCTTGTTTCAGAAATTACTCCTACAAATAATAACAACAACTTACTCGCTCTTTTTGCACACATTGCCTTTGGGGTGTATGCAAGGTCTGCATTTTCCACACTGTGGGACAAAAAGTGGAATGACTTTGTCTCCTGGGAATTATAAAAAAAGTGTTGTGAGCCTGTCTGAAGTTTCCAGATAGACTAATAGCATGAAAATGGGCATGAGTAAAATGCAACAGTGAGTATACCAAACAGTATACAGACTTTATCAAATGACCCCTTTTAAAACATTTTTTTGCTGGCATAAAAAAACCCATTTCTATGCAGCAAAAGAACACTTCCCCTGGCACTTACCTTCCTCTCTCGGCAAAAGCTCCACAGCAATAAAGAGGAAGTGAATGGAGCCCCATTCACTTCCTCATTCAAAATCCTGCGAGACTTCATTGCGCAGGAAATTTTTAAATAAAAACAACAATAAAGCCTTAAAAGTAACACCAAGCACCTAGGCACAGTTTAAAAGTCCCAAGTAACCTGGGGAGGGTCATAAAATGAGTGAAACTTACCTGGATGTCCCGGTCTCACCTTGCTGCAGTGACGAGAGTTAAACGGCCCAAGGTTTCGCATGCCAGCACAAAGGTGCCACGGGGGATGTATTGATGGCTTAAGACATCAATTAAAACGTACAGGATTTTGACCGGACATAACCACGAAAAGGCAACATCATCTGATCTGCGCGCCCTTTCGCAATTATGTGGCATCATTATGACATTGTATTTTGTCTGTCTGATAAAGTCCTTAGTTTCATAGAATCATAGAGTTAGAAGAGACCACAAGGGCCATCTAGTCCAATTCCCTGCCATGCAAGAAGACACAATCAAAGCATTTCTGACAAAAGGCCATCCAGCCTCTGTTTAAAAACATCCAAAGAAGGAGACTCCACCACACTCCAAGGCAGCTCATTCCACTGCCAAACAGTGGGCCCTTGGTATCTGCGGTGGTTTGGTTCCAAGACTCCCCTGTTACCTGCCCTGACACCTCCACTCTTTCAATAATTCATCAATTGGCTAAATTTCATATATTGGCTTATTATTGGCACTCCACATGCTTTTGTAGTAGACCAGGGACTCCCAAGTCCAAGGAATCAAGGCTTGCTCATAAAGTCTAAGAGAGTAGGTAGCTCAAATTCCTCAAAGACACACCCAGGTAAGAATTAAGCAACCCCCCCCCCTGGAACTGATGACTTAGGGAGGAAATCGGCTAATTCTCCTGGACATACATAGAAACGAGTCATTCAGTAATCCCATCAAGATACCTAAACACTCTCTGGAGATTTTCACACTATACTGTTATAATGTTACTATTCCACTTTAACTGCTGTGGCTGCCTCCTGTGGAATTTTGGGGTTTGTAGTTTAGTGAGGCCTAAGAACTGTCTGGCTGAGAGTTGTAAATGCCCCTCCCTAAACTACAAATCCTAGGATTCCACAGGAGGCAGCCATAGCAAATAAAGTGGAATAGTAACACTATAACAGTGTAGTGTGAAAATCTCCTTTGTTTGCAAAACTGATTTCTTCCCCTTTTTCCCTAAAACAATAGAGGTTTGCCTGAGACCCATCAGTTTTAAGGTTTCAACCATTAGCGGTTACTAACACATCCAGAGAATCCATTGTTTAATCTTGGGGAACTCTAACAGACGTTGTATTCTACTTAAACTCACCCCTTCAGGGGGAATATCAAATATAAATAGGACCCCAAAACTTAGCCAAAGTGTGCACAACTTCTCTTCCTCCCATCACTCTGTGTTACCATGGTTGTAGCTTCTACATGAATTTCTACTCTTCTGACATAGTATAGCGCATCATCCAGAACTCTATTCCTCTATCCTAGTACTTTCAGCTTTCTTTGTTAGCTTTGTGTGACTGCTTGAAGCCTGGGTGTATGTGTGTGTGTGTGTTCCCTTGATTTTTTTCCAATATATTTTTTTTTAATTAATGCCTGGATGTACCGGTGAGAACTAGTATACACAGGTTAAAATTCCCATCATTACCCGGCCTCCTGCTGCCATTTTGAGCTAATTGAAATTCCCAATATTAAAATTTGGACACTTGTGGGTTCCCCACGGACCACACACAATCCAAGTAACACCTCATGGATACCAAAATTCTGGATAAGCAAGTCCCATTATATACAATGGTATAGTAAAATGGTGTCCCTTATATAAAATTGCAAAATCAAGGTTTGCTTTTTGAAGGGGGATATCTTCAAGCCATGAGTGGTAGAATCCATGGATGCAAATCCGTGGATATAGAGGGCTGCCTGTACCAAGGTAGTGTTAATCATTTAAAAGTTTCTATCTATTATGATGGTGTGTGACTGAGTAGAGCTGACTACATTGTGAAGAAATAATATAAGAACATAAGAATAGAGATGTTGTAACAGACCAAACACCCATCTAAGATTTCTAATTCCACAGTGGCCAACCTATTAGAACCCCACAAGTAGGACATTAATGAAAGAGCACCCTCTATCTATGTTTGCCAGCAACTGGTATTTGGTGGTGCCTCTGATATTTGGTGTAATATATAGCCATAGTGACTGACACCCAATGGTGGCCTTAAATTCCATTAACTTGTCTAATTCCCTTCTGAAGCCATCCAGGTTGGTGGCCAACATTTTTGATCATTTGGCTTGCCCTTTTCTTCACCATCTCCAGCTCTACAACTTCTCCATCTCTAACCATGAATTACTGGCATATCCATGCAAAATATTCAGACCTGAAGGCCATGCTATATGAGATGTTGATGATGATCTTACTATCTCTTAATTTCTTCTAAGGACAACCATGAGGAGGCCACGGAGTGCCACAATACCGGAGAAGCATTTTTAAAAAAATGTTTACCCATCCCATTTTCCTTATTTAAATAACATGTTTCCTCTAACATTAAGTAAAACATGGTGCTGATAACTCTTACCAAAAAGGGGGGGGGACATTACTTAAAAATTTCTGACAAGTTCCAAATGGTAACATTTATATGAAACATTCCAAAACTCCCTCCACTATTCATATGGTCATCCACCCACTCTGGCCTTAGGCAACATCTTACCTCCTGCCTTTGTTCCAACAACCATTGTTAAACTGAACTTGTCACCCCATCACCACACCTACTAGTTTTGCACTTTGCATTTCTATGGGTATTCAACAGCCTGCTTATCAGGTCTGTTCCTAGGTGCTGTTTCACTCCATGCATCTGAGGAAGTAGACCAAGTCTACGAAATCTTATGCTACCATTTCTTTCTCTCTGTTAGTCTCAAAGGAGCTACAACAACCCCTTGCTTACTGAAATTCCAGACTAACATGGCTATGTCTTTGAATTACATTTATGTGAAACATTCAGGCAAGAGGCACAGAGTCCACTCCATCCCAAAACCAGGTTAAGTTCCGTTGATTTATTATCTTAGTGCTCTTCCATACTGGTTGAAAGAAGTGTGAATTCTCACACAATTCTCCTTGGGTGTTTCCAGTTGTTGTCACATCTGCATTCACTCACTCCATTCTTTTTGGGGGACACTGTTTGTAGTGATTTCTGGGGTATTCACTGGGGCTCTCCCAAAGGTGTTTAAAAAAACTAGGGTGTCATTTCCTGAGATGGTCCTATAGTTCAAGGGACAATTTTTCTCCTCTCTGAATTTTTAATTATTTTTTTAGAGTTATAGTACTTAAGTGCTATTTCACTGAGGCACTATAACACTATAACTCTTTAAAAAATAGAAAGGAGGAGAAGAAAGGGGAATATATTGTTCCAATATGTCCTGGAATTAAAAGGAACCTCACTTGAGGGTGGGAATAAAATGTTGCAGGTGATGCTGGGAACTGCCAGAAAATAGTTCAGGACAACAGAAGTTTAGTTCAGATTTTTTTTTAAAAAAATTTGACAACTTGAGAACTGCAGCAACAAATGGAGCAACCTCCCCACACATTTGCCCCATTTGGGGGAGTCTTTAGTTTAATTTATCATGACAGATAAAAGATTTTGTGTTGATATTCTCTTGCTGCACTCTGTATGCTTTCCCATACCTTGCTTCACACTGGTAACTCCTTCCCCAACACTCTCCACAACACCAGCTGCTTCGTGACCGAGAATAATCGGGAAGTTCACTTTTAGTGCCCCACTCAGTACATGGTCATCTGAGCGACAGATTCCAGAAGCCAAGATCTGGAAGAAAGGTGAAAGATATCTCACAATATGGCTTCATGTTTAGATACCATCTACCATGACTGGCCCTTGGCTGCTGTCGTGAGAACTCTTACCGCTGCTACTTGCTGTACCACTCTGACATGGTCTCTGGATTCTGGGGGATGGCTTGGCAGCAGAGTGGCATTGGGGGCATATTGGGAAGTAATAAAGGGGAAAGCTCTGCCCCTTTCTTGCAGAAATATATCCAAGTAACACAAATGGAGAATAAAAAAGTTCCCCAAACAGCAAGCTTTCTTTCAGGCTGTCACTTTCCTGCAGTGCCGTGTTATGCCCTGTGCTGTTATCTACTTTTCCTTTCATGCTTTGATGCCTTTGTTGAGTTCTGGAAAGACATGATCTCCAGGTATTGCTTGTTGAGCTGTTTCACCTTTCCCCTGAAAAATTCTGGCCCGGAGAGGTCTAGCTATGTTACCAGAACTTTACTCCCAGTGACAGAGTAGTGGTTTGAGAAACTAGCGATGGCTCAATGCAGTTTGCTTTCAGATGCTCACCACCACAAACATAGACAAACTACTTGGTTAACACTTGCATGTTACCACAATACCGGCAACAGAGCAACATTCTCTACCACATCTGAAGATGAGAGTTTGTGTTAGGAGGCTCAAAGGAGACAGCAGGGAAAGTTGTTCTTTAAACTCTACCACTTTTGGCAGATGCTCCACTCTACCCAATGGTAAAGCCAACCTGGTGTAACTGAATGTGAGTGAACACTGCTCATCAGCACTAATCCCATTGTAGGTTTCTCTCTTTTACCTTAATGCGAACTTCATGTGCTTTTGGTGGGGCCACTTCGATTTCCACAATGCTAAATGGTTTCTTAGGTTCCCAAACTACAGCTGCTTTACATTTGATGATCTGTAAAGATAACAAGAAATGAGGCAGTATTCTTACATGAGAGGTGAGAATCATGCAGACCTTCAGAAGCATAGGCTGCACCTCTCTGCATTCCTTACCCTTGGCAATGCTGGTTAGAGCTCATGGGAGTTGAAGTGTAACATCGATTGGTTGCATGCATTCCATCCCTGTTCTATACATAATAAAAACTGTCCTCAATGTGATGCACAGGCATTATATGCTGCTCTTACATTTCCTACAGCAGTTTACGATGGGCCTTACTCTAAATGCTGAATGGTGCTTGTTCTCAGGGCTAGATTTACTGAGGTCCTGAGCTATGCCACCAAACACAAGGGGACTCCTTAGCATTATTAAGAAAAAGCATAGGCTGGTATCATCTCAACTATTCTGTATACCTTGAAATGTAATCTTATTTAGTTATATTAGCAGCCCCTCAAAATCTGAGGCCCTAAACTGCCAATAAATCCAGCACTATTTTCTCCCTACTAAAACTGTTTAAAATTTCATACCACAAAATATTGCTGCCAAGAGTTGTGCAAGCTTACTGCTTGTAAGCAGTACTGTATTTGCATACCTGCACTTTGACACAGCACAGTGCCTTCTCCCACCCCAGGACGCCTTCACTCCATTTCCACTCCATTCTTCAACATTCACGAAGAAAGCTTGACTCACTCATCAGAAGGAGGATTTATGATTATTCTGATTTTGTTTTCTTTTAGAATAAAAAGAAAGGCCAGGAGATAAAGAACCATCTAAGAAATTAAACACACCTAGGGTTCCTGGAAGTTTTGGTCATGTGTTCCTGCTTACCATTACTTGCGCCTCTACTTTGTGCAATGTAAAAATAAGCATGGAATATTTGTCCCAGTGGGAAGATTGCAAGGAACTGAGATGGCTCATGAAAAAGGAGCAGTGACTATTGAAGCAACATCCTGCAAAGTCCTTGATGAACACCATGTTATCCTTTGCTCCTGGTTATAGTACAACACAGACACAGAAACACACACGTATCTACTGTACAGTGAAACCCCCCCCCATATTAAAAGAAAACATCTACTTACTTTCCCCACAGTGCTCATGTTTCTAGGTTTTGTAGTGTATCAGCCTCGCTGTTAGGTTTCAGGGCTTCTGGTCTGCACTCCTAGATGGACAAAGGTCACTCTCAAAAGCAGTTGCTGTAAAAATATGAAGTGTGACGCCTTTCAAATAAAATGTTTTCCAAGACCCACCCCAAAAAACTTAGCCACTCCTCTACTGCTACTTTCTTCCAACAGTTACTTTACCCGAAATGAGTAGAAAGGTCATGTGTTTTAGAGCTATCAGTGAAGGTTTTCTTTTTCACTGTACTGTTGGGTATGAAATGTGCAAATGGATAAAAACGGTACAGCTTGAAAACTGATATTGTGCAGCTGGAAAAGGAGAAGGAAGCTATTCATACTAATTGATTATTAAGTACCTAAATTATAACAGCAGAAGCCCAGATCTAGAAAGGTACCAATTTTGCTAATACAGTTGTGATGAACCAGTAATGATGGCCTTTGTACTGATACAACTATCATTGACTTAAGATTCACATTGGTGTGTGAGTCATTGGACTGTCATATTACTGTCATGAACTAAGGCAGATTACTAAACAAACTGCTACTGTATAGTAGGTAAGAGTCATTGGGGTTGTCTAAACAGCTAAAATACTCCTCACAGAATGTGAGGAGAATACGAGCTGTCTTAATGGCATCCCGCATCATTTCATTGTATTGGAAAGGAGGGAGGCCAAAAACGCCAAAAACTCCAAAGGAAAAACCTTTGCAGCTTTTCCCAGAGTTCAAAAAAGACAGCGGGAGGGAATATGCGTCCCCACTCTCTTGGACAAGCGACCCGAATTGATTCGCTTTCCCACATGAGTGGAAGCGCAAAGCTGATTGGCTGGAGGAGTGTGGGGGTGGGGCTTGCTAACAAGGCAAGTGCCCGGAGCTGCCATGTTGGATTTTTGCCTTAGTGAACAAGCATTAGGCAATAAAACGGGTGTGTTTTTTTGTAAAGGCAAAATATCTCTCTATCACACTTTGGAAATAGTTTTTTTTTTTAAAGTTTGGTGGTGGCAAATTGTGGTAAGTAAAAAATGTGAGTAATTCACTTGCAGCCACCGTTTGGATCTGTAGGCATGCAAAGCTTATGCCTGCAAAAAATCCATTAAGACAAATTGAAGCTGCTGCGAATTGCCATTACTGCAGCGCAATCCACTTCTTTTCCCCTCATATAGACAAGCCCTGTAGAGAAACAGCCACAAATACAGGGTGTAAGGAAGAAGCAAAGCACGGTTTGCGTTCATTTGTTTTTTAAAGTGTAGGGTAGGGGTTAGCAACGGTTGAGGGCCAGGGGCTGCATTGCTCCCCCAGAGGGTCACACTGCCCTGCTGCACCCCACTCCTCAAATTTGTAGGGAAATTTGTGCAGTTGGAAACCTGCTTTTAACAAAGCCCTGACTGTAAAGTGGGAATATACTACATGCTTTCTCTTTCTGTGTGGAACTCTTTCTGTGTTTTTGTTTTCTGTTTTTGCTATTGTCCACATGGGTGGCTGAAATAGTGACACCTTTGCTTTCTGATGGTTCAATGTACATAAACTTTGTTTCATGCACAAAATTATTAAAAATATTGTGTATAAAATTACTTCCAGGCTATGTGTATAAGGTGTTTTTGAAGCATGAATGAATTTTGTGTTTAGATTTGCACATTTTTGGCTGCCAACCCTCCTGAGCTGACATGTATCCAGTTAAGTCTGTACAATGGTGTGTAGAGTTTCTAATGCAGAGAGAAGAACCCTAGCCAGAGATATTAGGAAAGTTAGTAGAAAAGTGTCAGTGCATTTAGTTAATCATTATTAAGCTAAAAAATATAATCAAATTCAATGACATTTACATTAGAAAAGCAAAAACCTGAGGGCGAGATCCTCGATCAGATACTCAGTCAAGCATACCAAACATGTCTACACTGCAGAAATACAGCAGCTTGACACCATTTAATCCACCATACTTCTATCCTGTGAAATTCCGATATTTGTAGTTTAGTGAGGCATTTAGCCTTTTCTATCAGAGAATTCTGGTGCCTCACCAGACTACAAATACCAGAATTCCATAGGATAAAACAATAGCTGGTAAAGTAGTGTCAACTTGCTGCATTTCTGCAGTGTAGACAGGCCCTAGACGGTGTCCTGGATGAACCCCCAATCCTGCTTTACTGGGCATCAGCCACTGTGAGCAACAAAAGTCTGTTTTCCTGTCAACTGGAGAGCGGCAGACGGATGTTTCAGCCACTCTCCTAGCAGTGCAAGGAGGAATTGCTACTGGGATCATGCTTCTGATT
The DNA here is from genome assembly GCA_030847615.1 of Gambelia wislizenii. Lineage (NCBI taxonomy): Eukaryota > Metazoa > Chordata > Lepidosauria > Squamata > Crotaphytidae > Gambelia > Gambelia wislizenii. The sequence goes on from JAUMIR010000005.1 coordinate 30,846,873, forward strand.
GTTGCACCAGAGATTGCTGGCAGGAGGGGAATTGAAACGTCAGTCTTCTGTGCCCCAATCAACAGGAGGACGGACCGTTGTCACTCACAGCAGCTGATGACCAGAAAAGCAAGATTGGAGGACTTTTGCTGTTGTGGCAATAGTGTTGTGATTGTGAATACATAGGGACCATGAATAGGAATTACGAATGCATAACTCTAGGTTACGCATCTGTAACTGTGATGGTGAATTCCAGACTTATTTATTATGTTTATGTTAAATTGCCATTGAAATTTAAGTTAAATGCCTGCACTGAAAGCCTTACCAGAATGAAAGACTCCAGAGGTCCTGGGGGATTATGCCAGTAGTCTGCCTTTGGCCATAGAGACATAGCCAGATGCTTCGCAAATGCCCCCTACTCTCCACTGGCTACTAAATGAGTGTGGAGTGTGGGCTGCAGCAGCTAAAAGGTGAGTCCTGGAGGGGGTGGGGCAGAGAGGTATTGTAGTTCTGCCTGTGTGGAACTTCACAATGTGTCTCCCAATGCAGAATCTCAGCCAATGTTTCCAAGCTTTGTATTCTAATTAAGTCTCACCAAAGTTATTTTTGAAGTTTTATTTGTTCCTGTTTAGACTTGTATGTAAAAATTTAAGATTGCAGGGAGAAATTAAAACACAGTAGGACCCCCGTATCTGCTGGGGATTGGTTCTGGACCCCCCCCCCCCATGGATAACTAAAACTGTGGATAATAGTGAACGCCATTGAAAATAATGGGACAACCGATTTAAAATACCATAGAGTTGCCTTGTAGGACCTAGAAAATGGCTATAGAGGACACATTTTTCTAGGAAGACCCTATGGTAGGTGTGCTGTTTTGTGTCCCATGGATAATTGAATCAGTGGATAATGAATCAGTGGATATGGGGGTCCTACTGTAGGTGCAATGGAAAGCTACTGAGGAAAAAAAATATTCTCAGTCCCTTGCTGGCATCTCATGCCAAATATACAAAGTCACATCCCAAAATTAAAGCCTTTTTCATTTTAATTAATGAGTGTTTAGGAAATCTTTGCAGTTCATGCATCACCAAAAATTTGTAAAATTATTTTTAATAGCAGTATAAAAACACACCACATTTATTTCTGTAGAGTGATGTCAAGATACTGATCAGCAGTGAGATGCTGTGGGTATCCACTCAGAAATTGGTGTCTCATTGAGATCAATTGGATTTAGCCCCCTTCCTGTGTGCAGGATTGTAGCCTAAAGCCAGAATTGTGTTAGTTGACTAGAGTAGCTTTTGTCCTTTTGTGCAGCAGAAGTGAGGGGAAGACACATACAATCTGCTGGATCCAAGCAACCTATTTCTTCGGTGCCTTACTTCTTCCATAGCACACACAGCCTGTTCCCTCCAGCTTCCAGTCTCCACATTAGTATTGTTACACTATTGTAATGCACCAACAGGATCCCAGCCTAACTGTCCCCCTTCCACCATTTAGTTTTAAAATACCATATATCAATGGCTCTTAGCCTTTTCTTTACCAGGGACCCCCTTTAAACATATTGTCAACAATGACAGTAATACAATTACACCATCCCTTAAACCTTCCCTGAGAGGCACTGGAGGTGGGGGTGGGAGGAGACTTTTCTCCTGCTTCTTCCTGTAAGTTTATAGCTGGAGCAGATTGAATGGCAATGTGCAGGCCAAGCCACCCAGCCTGCCTTTGTCTTGGCTCCTATCATGTGGCTACTCCACTGCAGGAAGAAGGTAGGCCAAGTAGCTATCAAGCCTCCACGGCCCCCCTGAGAGGACATTGTGGCACCCTGGGGGTCCGCGGACCACAGATTAAGAACCACTGTTGTATATCCGTCACTCCAGATGACAGCACAGATAGATGCAATGGCCAGGAGTGCTTACTATCAGCTTCAGCTGATACACCAGCTGCGCCCCTTCCTAGAATTGGAGGACTTAAAGATGGTGGTACATGTGCTGGTAACTTCAAGGCTTCACTTCTGTAATGCACTCTACATGGGGCTACCTTTGTGCCTGCTCTGGAAACTTCAGTTGGTTGAAAATATGGCAGCCAGGCTGGTCACCGGATCATCTAGGGGTGACCATATTATGCCAATATTAAAATCTCTTCACTGGCTACCAATCAGTTTCCAGGCAAGGTATAAACTGTTGGTTATTACCTTTAAAACCCTTCATGACTTGGGGCCAGGCTACCTGCGGGATCGCCTTCTCCCATATAATCTGCCCTGTACCCTTAGATCCTCTGGGGAAAATTTACTTCAGACGATTAGAACTAGGCTGGTCACAATTACCCAAAGGACCTTCTCTGCCACTGTTCCAAGACTGTGGAATGGCCTGCCGGAGGAGATCCGACACCTTGATGATCTGGGTGCTTTTAAGAAGGCAGTTAAGACAGATCTCTTCCAGCAGGCCTTCCCAGATTAGGTTGGACTGCCATTTTGCCACTTGTCCACCTTGCTGTTTTCTACTTTGCTACTCTTTATACTCCATGTTATGCCTTTCTCCATTTTAAGTTTATTTTAATATCTGTATTTTAAAGTAAAAAATTGAATTCATTTATTACTGTGTAGTTGTTTTAATGATGTTGTTTGACTATTTGTGCTGGATTGTTGTTTAATGTTTATATGATGTTTGCTGCCCCGATCCTGATGGGAGAGGTGGGATATAGATAGATAGATAGATAGATAGTTTATTCTTTTCATTGTTGCTTCATATGAACATAATTTCTGCTGTACTGAAAGTAGGAGTCACAGGATGAGGCTATTATTTATTTAAAGTTCTCTGCTATACACAGAGAAGAATGTAATTGTCTTGTGATCAGCTGATAAAATAGCATTGTTACTGGCAATGTAGTAGGATCCAATCCTTTCCCCAGATGTTCTGTTATGTAATGTGTTGCCCATTGATCTAGTGGAACTCAGCTGGCAAAGGTCACTTTCTGTCTTGTACTTTCTTCACCCTTGGGGTCCTTCAAATACCAGAACACCACGAATGCTGAAACATCAGAAAACAGTTGTAATTTAAGGGTGGTAAACTCTGTTCAAATTGAATAGGCCAGACCCAGATTTAGCCAACTTCCTGCAGATCCACTGAAGCCAATAGGACTTACAAATTACATTGTTTTCAATGGGTCTTCCCCATGCACCTAAATTTCCCACCATAAAATGTCCATAGTACTAAAAAGCCTGGAGAATAAGCTGTGTTAAAAGTAAAACAAATACAGTTTTACTTTCAAAGGTAAATGGAATAATAATAATGATTATGATTATGATAATTCTTACCCACCTCTCCCTATGGATTGAGGCGGGGAACAACAAATTAACATATAAACATAATGTTAGTTAAAAACACATATCAGTTAAAAACATATATCAATTAAAAAAAACAGATAAGACTAAGGACTTTATCAGACCAGGCAAATACAACATCATATTGATCGCGAAAGGGTGCACAAACCAGACAATGTCACCCTTTAGGGATCGTGTATTGTGAAAAGCCCATTCCTTTTTATTGATGGCCCAAGCCATCAATTGATCTCCTGTGGTAATTTGTTGCCAGCATTGATCCTCATGCCATTGTACTCATGTGAATACAGCGTCAATGGGCAAACACTTCCGGGTAAGATTGTGACAGCCAGGAAGGGAACGCTTTTTTTATGAAAACCCCCCCCCCGCATGTACTTGGGACTTTAAAAGTGTGTTTTAGTGCTTTGCTGTACTTTTTGTGTCTTTATTTTGTTTTTATTTTGAATTTCCCACGCTAGTATCTTCTCACAAGAATCGGTGAGATTTCAACCCCGGAAATAAACAAAGCTCCATTTGTGCTCCGTTACTGCCAGGGACACCTCACTGATGCTGCTCAAGGTAAGTCTGGTATGGGGGTGGGTCTGTTGCCAGCATAAAAACGACACGGTTTATGCTGGCAAAAGAACGTTAAGGGATATTGGTGGTCTGATAAATTCCTAAGAGATTTTAAAACGATCAATACACTGTTTAAAATTAAAAATTTCAAATCATCTGGCTAGGCCTGTCGGAAGAGACTGTACTAACTAAACGTACTACTAGCTTTGAAAACAAAATGGAAAGTAAAATCATATAAGATTATGGTCCATCCCTGATTCAAATCAGGGAATTCACTTGCATGCCTCCAGGCATACAAGAATCCCTCTTCTTCAGAAGCTATGTGCTCCCCTATTCCCATGGAGATTATCAGATGGGGACAAAAATAGCGTCCCTGTCTCGCTATCTCCTCTCCTCACCCCCTCCAAACCCTGTCGCGGCACAAGAACGAAAAGTTTCAGACACCTACCTTTGCCACGTTCTTCTCTCCCCACAGCAGCCCAGGAATGAATGGAGCTCTCACGGAGCTGCATTCACTTCCTTGTTGAAATCCTGGGCCGTTCTCATGAGACAACAAGTGCATGGGAAATTCAAAAGTAAAACAAAAAATACACTTAAAAAATAAAATCAAGCACCTAAACATACTTAAAAGTTTACAAGTAACATGGGGAGGGGACAAAAAAGTGTGCCACTTACCTGGATCTCCCGATCACACCCAGAAGTGTTTGGCATAGACCTTCCACTGACGCTGACATCATTCCAGCATAATGGGGCACCTTTTCACTCGCCCATCGTTCTGTGACAGAAACAGAACGGGTGATCTATTGACAGCTTAGCCCATAAATTTAAAAAAACAATGGCAGAATAGGAGCAGCATGGGAGCATAACAACACGAGGACGACGTCATGTGAAAACAAGCCCTCCTGGCGCTGTTGTCACACCATATTTAGGGTGTCTGATAATCTCACATGTTTAAAGAAGTATGGTGTTTTCATGACTGAGTAGAGCTTTTCAGAGTCAAATCAGTTTTATAGCTGTGGTATAGAGATGCATCTATTCCATTATTACCTTTTGGATCTCACTCACTCACTTGTAGCTGGGCAAAGAATAGCTATTAAAAGAGAGGAACTATTTACCTTTTTCCTGCCCGGAGCAGTTCAAACCCTTCGTTGATCTTATCAAAAGGCATGGTATGTGTAATTAATGGGTCCAGAGAAAAAATTTCTCCATGAAATCTGAAACCAGTCTAGGGAGAGAGTCTTTGCTTTTCCAGCCTGCAAATAGGAAAGTATGTGGTTAAGATACTGCAAGCAGATTACAATGCCGTGAAAGATGTTTGTTAAAAGTCTGCCACTCCCACAGGTTTTTAGCCTGAACCAAAGTTATGCAATCTTGACAGTCTTATATAGGCTGACTAAGGCTGATGGGCTTTGTAGTCCAGCAACATCTCGGAAGATGCAATTGCTCAACCTCAGCTGTCTACATGGCTGCTGAGAATTTTGCACTATGCCAATGCAAGGTAGAGTGCTGGAGATATTCCCCACCCATTTTCTGTCATGTGTATTATGGTTCATATTGTATAATGGGTTTACCATTAAATAACAATGGCATTACTGTCAGCAGCAGCAGCTGTTAGGGCTCAGTTACTACATACCTCCAAGTATAGTTCCTTTCCAAGTGCAGCCTGTGAAGAGAAGCGATGGGGAGAAAGTAATCTCGCCTGTTATAGGAGGCACTCCCACAATCACGCTTGTGCCATAGTTCATGTTGCATGAAGCCATGGCGGCAATCTAAAACACACACACACACCAAAGTCAACCAGTCAAATCAAGCCATGGAGAATACAGTATCTACAGGCTCACATGATACCCTCTGAAGAGTCAGACATTTTATGTTTTTAATTGTACAAGAAATATTGAGATAGCAATTTTTAAAAAGTCACCATCCAAATCCTCATGATGATAGTGTCTTGGATCCTGAAATAATCTAAATTCAAGAAATTCATGGAAGGAAATATTCTCATCCTCTTCTTCTCCTGCAGCACCCCTTCCCCGCTGGCCCAAAATCTCCCTGCAATATTGGATGACTCTGTAGAACAGACTGGGAAAGGGTGCACAAAGAATGTTGTCAGAGCAATTAAAAACATCCTCAAACCATTAGCGTGTCAATGGCTGGGATCCTGAAGTAAGTGAATTTAAGGAAATTAATAGAGAAAATGTGCCCCATTGTCCTCCTTTTGCAGCCACTCCCCATCCCCAGAACTATGGAAGACTGGAGAGACCTGCGGGACAAGGAAAAATGGGCTGTGGTTGCTGTAGGTACAAGAAAAGATAGGAAACCTTCCGTATTTATGTTAAATAATCATAAGATCTAGGCTGGAATCCTTTATCAGATACAGGTCACCCCCATTTACGCAGGATCAGTAGCCATGGTTTCACTTGCCTGTGACTGGAGAAAAAGGTCTCTCTAGGAATCTGTAGGACCATAAAGTTGCACTGGAGGTGGTGTCTCTGAGACGATCTCTCTAGACATCAGGAGGTCCTCCAGCACAACTATGGTCAACTTCTACCATAAATAGACCATAGAGTTGTGCCAGATGCCTAGAGAGGTGTCCTCTCGGCATTTTCTAGGTCCTACGGCATGATTCTATGGTCTAATATGGCAGTTCACTATTATATGCAGTTCTGCATATCTGTGGTAAATCCAGGAATATATCTTCCATGTAAATGGGGGTGACCTGTACTTAGCTGGGTATATTTAACTAAGTAACCTCTCCTGACCTGACCTACGCAAACCTGATGGAAACATAATTCACCTGAGCTTCAGTTGCCAGCAGAATAACAATTGGCAACTGGGCATCAGTTACCCATGCAGCTGATGCCCAGTAAAGTATGTTTTTTGAGGTGTGTGTTATGATAGTGGTAATAGTGCTCTAATCTCCCCCAGCAGCTTGGCTTGCATGGTATGCACCATCTAGGAATTTAGGTTTACAGGCAAAGGATGATCATCTGTTCCAGTGACATACACAGCTCTGTCAAAGCTGTGAGCCTTTCAAGATCTGGCACCACATCCGCAAGTGTTGCTTCAGACCTCTGGCTAGAGGAGGATCTCACCCATTTTTGTAAGAGATTTGCAGTACCATGCCAGCTTTGCACACATACCATTGTTTCTGGGCGCCCAATCACTTCAAATGAATAATCTACACCTTCCTCATCAGTCATGTCAAACAGCACTTCATTGATGGATTTCTTGAAATCCAGAGGGCTGACACACTCAGTGGATCCCAGCTTTTTAGCTAGAGGAAATTTATCCTTGTTGATGTCAATGCTGATGATTCGGGAGGCTCCAGCCACTTTACAGGCCATAATCACTGAGAGACCAACTCCTCCCAAACCAAAGACAGCACAGACAGAGCCAGGTTCCACCTACATCAATATAAATAGTAACATTTTATTCTGATAACATTTCTTGAACTTTAAGAATTCTTTTCAAAGAGATGCAAGATATAAACATACTAACCATCCAAGAAAGAATCATGGCAAGCAGTTCATAATAGCACTGAACTTTTTTAAAAAAAACACACACACTATGAGCTCTCTACTATGGAACTAAAATTAAACAACATGAGCAAATGTTGGGCAGTACAATTGCTGAATTAGGTCATAGATATTCCCAGCAACCCTAACCAGGATAGCCAATGATGAAAAATGCTGGGAGATACAATACAACAATTTCAAGAGGGCTGCACTTTTCTTGCCTTTTCATTAAACCCATGGTTTGTTGGTTGGTTTACAAACTCTTGTTTATTTAAATCAAGGCTTGCTGTGTCATCTAAACCTAAATCCATGACTTTCCTTTGGCTTATTCCCCTTCTTTTGCACCAAGAAATGTGTGCTGACAAAAAGGAGAAGAGAGAAGCAAGGCACAGAAGGAGAGGGCACGTCATGGGTTGTTTGGTCTTCTGCTATGCAATTTGTGGTTTAAGCAACAAGCCATGGTTAATACAATCCATAGTTTATTGTGACGTGTAGCCACTGAACACAGTAGCCTGAATGCCATTGTTAGTTTTAACTAGAGGATACCAATCAAATCTATTGCTGAATTACAAGTCAAAACCTATATAAATCTCATTGTTTCAATGGATCTACTCTAGATGAGAGTAGCAATTGGATTTAAGCAAGCAATCCTGGTATTGCTTGTATTTTTGTTTTTCATTTTTATGAATTGTAGTGAATAGTAAATCAGGGGTTTGTGATAACAACATCTGCAGGGTCTTATGATTCCCACCCTACTCTAAAGCTTACCTTAGCAGAATTTATAACAGCCCCGTACCCAGTAGAAAATCCACAGGAAATCAAACACACTTTCTCAGGTGGAGCCGCAGCATCAGTTTTGGCCACTGAATCCTCATGCACCACTGTGTATTCAGAGAAGGTGCTGGTGCCACCACAATTGTGAATCAGCTTTCCTTGGTAAGAAAACCTGGTGGTGCCATCAGCCATCAGTCTTACATTATCTCACATTTGATAATGCTTCAAAACATGGAAAGGGGAAATCTAACTGTTGGTTACGAGTTTCTCCAGGAACAAAATATATATATATATAACATTAGTACAGTACTAGTACCTTCTGTTACAAATAATAATAAAAACTCACTCATTCTTTTTGCACAGGTTGCCTCTGGGATGGATGCAAGCTTTGCATTCCCCACACTGTGGGAGAAAGTGTGGAATTACTTTGTCTCCTGGGAATTACAAAAAGATTATTGTGAGCCTTGTCTGAAGGTTTGAGATAGGCTAACAGAGCCAATACAACCAGTTCCAGTTAATCACATAGTCATTCCTTTCTGTTGTGATGGAGTCAGCCATAGCAGAACAAACCACATTGCAAACACAGCACATAGGAATGTAAGAATTGACACACTGGTTCAGATAAAGTACCAATCTAATCCAGGTGTCTGATCCCATGGTGGCCAACCAGGTACCTGTGGGAGGGCCATAAGCAGGACCTTAAGGCAACAACACCCTTCTACCTGAAAGACAGAATCATAGAACATAGAGTTGGAAGAGACCTCAAGGGTCATCCAGTCCAACCCCCTGCCATGCAGAAATACACAATCAAATCATTCCTGACAGATGGTCATCCAGCCTCTGTATTAAGGGAAAATGTTCAATTCCGTGATTTCCCATGGGTGTGATCTTGGCGGGTCTCGCAAGAAGACACAATTTTGCATAAAGTCTCCAAAACCCCCTTAATTTACAAAGTTAAACACTGAAACAAACCTAAAAATGTGCAAACAAACAAGGAGAGTTCATTAAAAGAGGATTCTGTGGCTTGTTTTCCCATTGTCACCCATAATATAATAATAATAATAATAACGATAATAATATAATTTATTTATATTCCACCTTTTCCCTAGGGAATCAAAGCGGAGCACAACATAATTATAACAATAAAATATTATAACAATAAAAGCTCAAAGTTAAAAAACAATCCCATATCCCATCTCTCCCCCCAATCATAAAAACAATAAAGAACAATAAAATAGAAATTAAACAGCAGAATATATTAAAATTACAAATACAAATTCAATAAAAGTGTGGGTAGATTTGTTTGTGTTTGTGTTTTGATTTGGAAGGCTAATATGGAAAGGCCTGCTGGAAAAGATCTGTCTTAACGGCCTTTTTAAAAGTTTCTAGAGTGGTAATACGACGGATCTTGTCAGGGAGGTTTTCTCTCTGAGAACAGGGAGGTGCAAAAGAGGGTTGCCCATTCATGCTGTTATCTCCTGATTACAGCAGGGTGTGGTTTTGCACACTCTTCAGTACTGCAAAAACAGCAATATTGAGAGTTATTGATGGCTTTTTCCATGAATTAAAAGCGACACATTATTAGCGGTTCAGCACATGATGACCACTTGAAGATTACAATGTAGTATAACAACAGGGACCCCTTTGCATTCACATGACATTGTAATACCATGATTTTTGCCACATTTCATAAAGTCCTAATCCTCACAGTTACGAAGCCTTTTTAATATTCCTCCATTCTGTGAAATGAGCACAGAGCCTTTGCCTCAGTGACAAGGTGAAATCCTTTGCTGTGGAAGGATTTGCTCTCCCCATCTTAGCACATTCTGGCATTCTCTGGGAATACTTATTCTCTGTGTTAATGCTGTTGTGCTTTTGTTGATAGCATTATGATCATCATCCTTATTTATATCCCACCTTTCTCCACAAAACCAGGATTCAGGGCTACAAAAGACTATCATTTCATTAGTTGGTGTGTTCTGTTCTGGTGATTTTTGTTGGGGGATATTGGTAAAGCAGAAATTTCTGTTTTTACTGTATTTTGATATTTCTATTGTTTTTATGTTGTCTTGTACTTAGAAAAATATAATAAGATAAGGCGAGCAGTCAATATGCAATAACAGCAGAAATGCTCATTTTTATATACGCCCACGCTGCCCTATTCACATCTTTATTGCTTGCCACTGATAACCCATTTTCTAGGACAAACTTTGGCAAAAGCCATACTACTCAGAATGAATCTAGTGTAGTCAACAGAATCTAGTGTTGTCAACAGAAGTAGGAGTGGTTAGATGGGAGGAAATGAAATGGAGAAGATACAATTGTTTGCTAGGTTATTTGATATGTCATCCAGCAACTGAAAATGTCCTAATTTAGGGCCATAGACTTAGGACTTTATGAGACCAGTGTCTAAAAATGCTGTAATTCTGTGAATGAGGATAGCGGAAACATCATGGCATTATTACACTTACTATTACACATCACATTAATCACACGAAAGAGTTGCCATGGAATCATCTCACAACAACCACTAGTATGTTAAGAATGGGAGTTTACTCCCTGGATTTAGCATGGGCAAGATTTTGGCGGTTCTCACGAGAAGACACAAGCATGCTTAAAAAACCCCAAACACCTTGATTAACAAAGTAAATGAACTCACAAGCACTGAAACAGACCAACAAACATTTAAACTAAATGGGTCAGTTCATAAAAAGAGCATCCTGTGCTTTGTTTTCATGTTCTCACCAGAAGTTTTCTTGTTGGGGACACTCATGCTGTCATCTTGCAATTACAATGGATGTGGTTTTGCACACCTTCAATAATGCAAAAAAGCGCTATTGACAGTTAACCCATCAATTAGAAACAACAGGTATTCCACAGCTGGAATACGGAGTAACAACGTGAAGACAATGACATCATATGATAGCGGGTCCCATTCGTGCTACCATGACATCGTAATCTCGCAATTTTTGTCGCATCTGATAAAGTCCAGAGTCTATTGTTACTTTCTCCCCTTCAGGGTCCCCTTCCTAAGCACCTATCTGCTTCTCCCATCTGTACATATCTATATAGTTGTCCCTTTGTATTCACGGATTTGTTATCCACGGATTTAAGTATTCATGGCTTTAAAATATTCTTAAAAGAATAATAACCCAAAAAGCAAACCTTGAGTTTGCCATCTTATATAAGGGACACCATTTTGTTGTGCCATTGCATATAATGGGACTTGAGTATTCACGGAATTTGGTATCCACGGAGGGGTCCTGGAACCAAACCCCAGCAAATATGAAGGAACAACTATAGATTCCTCCCATCTGTGGTCACATCCTTAACTAAAATCTGAGTGCTATTCCTGATGTCTTGAGGAGCCTATTGCAGCGAAATACAGTATGCACCATGCAACTTTGAGTAGTCTATTGTCCTGGTACGTAGGCTGTCCTGGCACTTAGGTAAAGTGTCCTGTATGAATATTATGTCTGGCTTGGCTTTCTAAATTATATTTTAGCTCCTCCTGGATCTGATTGGGTTGCCCAATTCATTGATATTGGGCATATACATGTCTAACTCATCCCTGAAAGCCCTGCAGCCAATGCAATTAACTCTGCCTTTTTGATCTTATAGAATTCCTGCTGCAGAAGCTCCTCCAAGAAGTAATCCTTGTGAAACTGATAGGGCCAATTAACAAATTGCAAAAACCTTAAAATCTTCAGCACAACTGGAATTCCCCATAAAGGTGTTCCCTGGCCTGTGCCAACTAGGTGTCAAGCACTAGCTGACTAGAACAAGGATTGTAATAACTACAGGGGGAAAAAACATTTCCATATTCCACCCACCTTTCTAAAGATTAATACATAAAACCTTTGCCAGAGAAAAATACTCAAATACATGCAAGCACATGCTATGAAAAGATAATGACATTTACTTGTAAGTCATATTGACCCTCTGAGTCCACCAAATAATAAAATTACAGGTTGACAACCCCCCCGCCCCTCATCTATGGGAGCAGTATCCATGGTTTCACTTATCCATGTCTCCCCAAAAATGTCCTCTCTAGGCATTTTCTAGGTCCTCCAGCATGACTGTATGGTATGCTTGCCCTGGAAGTTGAGCCAGACATCATTCATTTCAATAGGGTTCGCTATTATCCATGGTTTCATGTAACCACAGTAAGTTCGTGAATGTATCCCCTGTGGATAAAGGGGGGGGGAAGCACCTGTAGTGCAAAGCAAAGTGTGCACTATGGTATTTATGAAGGTGGGGATGCTCACTGTGAGGATGCCCCAGGGTATGATGGAATGGCTAAAAGGTGTCTGTTGTTTTTTAAAGGAAATATTCTAGCCATTCTACCACTTGAGCTAACTCCAGTTTATTGGTAGCCTCCTTGCCCCTCTCCCTCATATCTAGATTTAGTTACCTCTCTTGCTTCCCAATGTGAAGCTGCAGTGCTGCTCCCCCAAAGAATACTAAGCAGCCCCATCTGTAAGATAGCCATGTTTCCTTACAGGGATGGACAAAGTGCACCCCACAAGCTACATGCTATCCTTTATTTTATTTTATTTCTTCCTTTCTCCCAACAGGAGACCCAAGGAGCTATATAACTTTATAGCTCACAATAAAGTTAAAACAAGATACAACTAAATATCTGATGATACAAAGTTTTTTTTTAAATCTAAACTGTAAAAACACCCATAATTTAAAACAGCATGGCTGCCATCCTGTTAGTTATGTAGCCATAAGTTAGACTTATGGCATCATAACTGTTTCTATTCACATTTGCAATTGTGGTACCATTGCCATGGGCCTAAATGCTTCAGAAACCCACTGTGCCAAGGGATGGGATCCTAAAGCACTGGCAAGTGGAGTGCTGATGGGAAACGCTTCCAGCTCACTCCTTTCCATGAGCAGCCGTATGCTGAGAGCCCTGCCAAAGATATTAGCTGCAGAGCTAAGATATGCAGGCTTACACTTTGCACTGTCATCCTGACAGCATCGAAATCAGCCTCATAGAAAGGCCAAACATTAACCCAGTGCCCTTGAACAAATTCAAAAATATACTGACCTTAATAGGAAACCATTGATAAGACCGGGCATGCTCTTAAGTGCTTTCAGAGTTAAGCATAACCTCTCAAATTCCACATGTATTTGGTGCAACAAATGTACATGATCAGCCAGTTAAACAGTTTTGGTAAGAAACAGGAGCTGATTGCAGATTCATGACTACTCAGCATAAAACATCAATATCAGACTGTAGGATGAGCCATGGTTAACACTCTCTCAGCCTCACAGGAAAGAGTGGCAAATTCCCTCTGAACAAATTTTACTGAGAAAACCCTGTGATTGGTTTTCCTTGAAGTCAGAAACAAATTGAAGGCACCCAACAATAACAAACTAAAGAAAAAAAAAACTGTATTTAATTTTTCTAATCCGTCTTGAATCCTAAACTGGGGAAAAGGTGGGATATAAATAAATGTACTAATTATAAGAATAATTAAACGAGTTTCTTGCAAAATTAATTGTTTGTAATCTATGAAGCCACATAGATTATAATCCCCAGACTTTATTGTTTAATTACTGTTGTGATAATGAAGAACCTTTGATAAATAAATCTATAATTCTGTGTATTCCTGATTGGTTCTAGTTATAAAAATGTTGAATTACAAGATATCACCAGTGACCTTGCGGGGAAGTTCATTCTTATAAGAGGAAAATTGGGAGATAGAATACTCAGCCATGGATGCTATTATGCCCTCTACAAATCTACAGTGAAATTCAATGGAGATCTCCTAGGTACTATAGATAGCTTTGATGGTGGGCACATAATATTGTGGGAAGGGATATTAATCGAGCTTTAGACTGCAATTTTCCCCGTACTCCAGACTTCCCTGAAAAAGAAATGATTCTGGCTGAACTTATAATGGCAACATGGCTGATCAATTCCTAGTGCCCTAAATACCTAACAAACAGGAAATACACTTTATTTTCATCCAAACACACTTAATATTCCAGAGCTGATCACATCCTGATTTCCAGATCCCTCAGAAGCCATGGGGTTTTTTTGGGTGGGGGTATCACTTGACCTTACCTATTCTGATCATTCCCCCGCAACTAGGTGTGGAAACTGAACACCCACATAGAATTCTGACCTGATGGTTCAAAGTCTCACTGTTAACTAACTTGGGCAGCATCTGCACTGCAGAAATCATCCAGTTTGACACACTTTAACTACCATGGCTCAATGCTATGGAATTCTGGGAACTGTAGTTTTGTAAGATATTTAGCCTTCTCTGTTAGAGAGCTCTGGTGCCACAACAAACTACAAATCCCAGGATTCCATAGCATTGAGCTATGGCAGATAAAGTGGTGTCAGATTGTATTATTTCTGCAGTGCAGATGCAGCCTACATCTTTTTAGACTAAGGACTTTTTCAGACAGTACTTACCGCACTAGAAGCTTGCGAGAGAGGTATGGTAACTTCCGTGAGTAAAATATGGCGCAGCTGCCTCCAATCATACACGGAAGTGACACCAACGATTTTGCAAGAGGGATGGCATCGTCCAAAACAGACCCCCTGCCGCACGACAGCGCAGTACCTCTCTCGCAAGCTTCTAGCAGGGTAAGTACTGTCTGAGAAAGTCCTAAGGGTGCATCTACACTGTAGAAATGATGCAGTTTGGCTCCACTTTAACTGCTATGGCTCCATCCTACATACTCCTGGTATTTGTAGTTTTGTGAGGCACCAGCACTCTTTGGCAGGGAAGGCTAAAAGCCATGCAAAATTACAAACCCCAGGATTCCATAGGTTGTAGCTACAGCACCTAAAGTGTTGTCAACCTGCATTATTTCTTCAATGTAGATTGACTCTTATGACATTATCACACAAGGCTGTAATCGTGCGATTACAATGGGATGGTAGCACAAATGGCTCCTATTATCACACTATGTCATTATATTCCTATGCTTAGTCTGTGCTCCACCCTTTCATCAGGCGACACTTTTAATTAACGGGCAAAAGCCGTCAATAGCCCTCAATATCTCTTTCTTTTCATGGTATTGACAAGTGTGTGAAATCACATCCCACTGTAATTTTATTTATTTATTTATTTATACCCCACTTTTCAGCCACAAGGCTATCAGAGTGGCTTACAAATTGTTTTAAGCAATAGCAATTTACACATCTACACTGCATTTAGCAGTTTCCAATGTGTGTTAGCTAATTGCCCCCACAAGCCGGGTAATTGCACGATTACAGTGTGAATGGGTCATCCTCTTTTCCCTCTCCCCTTTCCCAACAAGAAAACACACTTCAACTTCCAGGGGAGAACATGAAGAGGACCCACAAGATGTTGTTTTAATGAACTGTTGCCTTTGCTTGGTGTGTTTTTATGTTTGTTTAACTGTTTATTTGTGAAGTTCTTTCATTATGTATTTGTTTTTGACGAGTTTAAGCAAAGTCATGTCTTCTCGCAAGAACAGCTGAAATCTTGCCTATGCAAAATCCAGGAAGTAAGAGAATTTTTTTCTTAAAGGGACATGCACCAGGCAGCAGGAAACATTAATACTCTGTCATTAGAAGACAATGCAAAGACAAGCGTTACTATAGCACAAGTGAAATCCTGTTCTTAAACTGCTAGTAGTGGTCGTGTGATAATTACTGTAATAATGTCACTTTGGACTTCATCAGATCTAACCCTCATTAACGTTCCTGTCCCACCAAAGCTGAAAGTGAACTTGTCCCAGCAAAAGCCCCCCCCCACCTTACCTACCTTTAGCAGCGCAAAAAGCCAGCCCTGGCAGTAACGGATCATGAACAGAGCTCCATTTACTGTCAGGTTCCAGATCTCAGTGATTCTTGTGAGATGCTAGCACAGCAAATTTGAAGGAAAAACACAAAGACACACAAAAAAATACACACAAGCACAGGAACACACTTTAAAAGTCCCAAGTACACCGGGGAGGTTCATAAAAAGAGTGCCCCCTACCTGGCTGTTTCAATCTCATCTGGAAGTGTTCTGCCAGTCGATGCTATATTCACTGAGTACAATGGTGTGAAGTTTCAAACACCGGCAATGCCGGCAAAAAAGTACTATTAGGAAATCTATTGACAACTTGGGCCGTCAATAAAAAGGAATGGTTTTTGGACTTGATATGATCACGAAAGGACATTATCTAGTATACGCACCCTTTCACAATCATTAGGTGTCATTATGAGGCCATATTTGCCACATCTGATAAAATCCTGTTTCTGCTTTCCTCAATAGTGGAATTATAGCATTTTTAGATGCTAGTCTGATAAAGCCCTTTTGTACTTTTGTGCACCTCCTCCAAAAGCACTATTAGTGGCTTGCCATTCTCTCTCCAAGACTTAAATTGGTGTCAAACAGGATTATTTCTACAGTGTAAATGCACTCAGGGTTACAACAGATAGTACCAGGGAATAAATATGAGGGGGGAAATGTGGACTGATGCACACTAACGCCAATTTGAAGCAGTGTCTATTTGTCTTAAATTTTTTTGGCATGATTGCAGGTATGTGAAACTATTTGCTTTTGCTGTTCCAACGGGCATGCCTGCAAATCAAGATGGCGGGCATGAGTGAATTATTCATGTTTTTATTGTCATTAGCTGCCACTGCCAAACAGTATATTTTTTAAAAAGCATAGAGTATCAAAGGTGCAAAAGTGTAATATTCCACGTAAATAAATAAGAGGGGAAGGCTGTTTTGTTACCTCAGCACATGATCGCTAAGGCAAAAATCCAACATGGCAGTTCTGGCCACTTGCCTTGCTAGCAAGCTCCACTCTCTGCACATGTCTGACCAATCAGTTTTCCACTTCCACTCTTACCAGGAATGTGAATGAATGTGAATCAGTTGTCCCAATGAATGGGAATAAGCATTCCCCATGGAGCTTTTTAAAAAATATGGGGAAAGCTGTGAAAGCTTTTCCTGTGGAGCTTTTGGTGGATTTGGTCCCCCTCCTTCCAAATACAGAGGATTGATTCGGGATGGCATTTAGACAAATTGTATTCTCCTTGAATTCTATGAGGAGTATTTTTGCCATTTAGACAACCCCCACAGACATGTGGAGCCGGATCCAATTTTGGCTGCTGGTACCAGATTAAACTGGTTTATCAGGCCCTATCCCAGCTTGCTCCCGTTTGAGCCCCATATCTGCCCGAGGGTGGTAAGGACTGCCCGTGGGAAGAACAGGACAAATGCCCTGCATCATATGGACTGTAGGGCTCTGGAACAGGGGCAAGCTGGGGTAGAAAAGCCCTAAAACCTTTCCAAGTCTACTCCCAGCTAAGATGGGGGCTCTAGAAAATTTCTGTGCTGAAAATCTCCCTCCATCACCACTGCTATTTGCTTTGACATGCACCATTGGGAGCAAACAGCAGAAGCGGGAGGGAACATATTCAGCAAGAAACTGCTAATGGGCCCAAGTCAGGATGAGGAGCATGCTGTAGCTTGGAGGAACACCACTGTTTTTTCTTCAAAATAAAGGCAGCCTGCTTAATCATGCTACTTTAACATGAATAATGCTGTGAGTGGTATGCCCCCCTGAGTTTACTTAAAATATGAGAGTGATTTGGCCAAAGCCACCCATTCAGCTTCATGGCTGAGTCATACTATGAAAACAAGCCTCCTTATACAAGTCCAATATTCTTTTCATGACAACTCACTGCATCTAGGTTTGTAGAATCATCATGACTGGTTACATGCATACTTGCTTTATATATTCCCACCAGAATTTTTGGCAAACAGCTTTTGTATTTCTTTTCTCACACAGCCCTTTGGGCTATTTGATCAAGCTCGAAAGAAACCTTTCAGAGCATGACTTTACACAGCTCTGTATATACTTGGGTGTGACTGCATAGGATTAGGATATAAGAAGAGCCCTGCTGGATCAGACCTGTCTGGTTGACTTCTGATTTATTTCTTGCTCAAAAAGGCCTCTCTTGGGCCTAAAACAGCTGGGCAAAGGGGTCATGATATTGCCCAATTCCTCAGTTAACAAAGTAGATGTATTCCTGGGCATTACTTCTTTAACAGAAACTGTGGTACCAGAGGCAGAAATAACATGGAAAGAGCAAGGATAGGTTCCTACACAACAGAAAACAAGAAGAGATTGAACATGTTTCAGCAGACTTTTATTCAGAACTAAAGATGTGGACATACTAATGAAACGACCAGGTCAGGTAAGAAATGTGTTAGTAAAAACAAAACAAAACACATACTGGTATTTGGAATCTTTAGGGCTTGTCTACACTGGCAGGAGACTCCTTAACTACTGTAGCTGTGGTGGATTTCTTTGATCTACAGCAGCTCTGTAAAAGCCACATGCACTGGGGCTTGTCTGATTGCATCGAGTAAAAGGGCGGCCCTATGCTGATCACGTATCCTATGTGTCATAGTATTTCTGCCCATAGTTGGGTTTTTTTTCTGTTCACTTGTGCATGCAAACAAGCAAATATACATGGCCCCACAGTACTGTATTACTGGATAAGCAGAGATATGCTTATCTGGATATGTGCACAATTGGGAAAAAAATTAAAAAGTGCCAGAATGGAGTCCCATCCACTGGAAGTCCCACCCTGGCTTTGCTCTGAAGCCAATTCTTGGCCACCACACTGCCAAAAATCCAGGTTTCCTCCTCAAGTACAGAGCAAACCATGAATCCTGCAGAAACCCTGGTGGAAATGCTCATTGTTGAAAACAGTGTCAATTGTGCTGTGAATATGGGGTGAATTATGTTGTTGTTTTTTAACCTGTGTAGACAAACCCCTAGAGACCACTTCAAGACTGCTTCCAAAATACGGAAGGCTAAGTCAGCCTTGGAGCCCTGTAGGATCAAACCTACAATGTTGTGGCTGCAGTACCAGCATTTAACCACTGTGCCACCAGGGCTCCCTACATTTATTAGCAAAGCCATTATGTTCCTAAAATCAATATGTTTTAAGATTTAATTTGATATCTCATCCTTCTCTCTGTGGATATGAAAAGCATCCTATGTGTGGGCTTTGAACTGGGAAACAGGGATATAGTTATTTTATTAAACATGTTGGCCAGTATTCTACATCAGCTACTTTGTTATACTAAGGACTTTTTCGGACAATGTAAAAATAACGGAAGCAGCGTCGCCAGATTGCGACGCTGCAGCGCAAGAGGGCGTCAGTTTCGTACGACGCTCCTTCCCAGCGGTACTGTTGCAATACCGCTGGGACATTTGACCGTTATATTTTTGCTTTTACGGTCATATTTTACTCACGATCACTGATCGTGAGTAAAATATGATGGTAGAAAGCAAAAATATCACGTTCAAATATGCAACAGTACCGCTGGGAAGGAGCGTCGTACGAAACTGACGCCCTCTAGCGCTGCAGCGTCGCAACCTGGCGACGCTGCTTCCGTTATTTTTACATTGTCCAAAAAAGTCCTTAGTAACCTCTCCTGACCAAGTCACCCCCAAATCTGATGGAAACATCATTCATCTGTGCTCCAGTGGCTGGCAAAATAAACACCCTTCTCCCCAGGCAACTGATGCCCAGCAAAGTAAGTGGGGGAAGTAGCTACAAACATGACAATTGTGTCACAATCATGACTAAGAGGCTTACCACATGCCGAATTAAAGCGGCAAGGCAGCTGAAAGTTTCTGCTTTCCATGCTGCCCTACCACATGGCATCATCATTCTTCTGGTGTTCTGCTGTTCAGGTCCCATGGGAGACCTCTGAGGTAAAACTGCATCTTTTTGCGAACAGGTTTTTCTGGTTAGCAAAAAGACATGGTTTAAACTTGGTCTCTCATGGGACCCGAACGGAAGAACGATGATGTCATTCAGTAAGGCAGCATGGAATACAGAACCTTCTGGCTGCACTGCCACTTTAATTCCGCATGTGGTAAGCCCCTAAGTGGTGATTGTGAATACAGAACATAATGGATGAGTAAATCTAGTTAATTGTTCTGTATTCATGATTGTTACTTACTTGAGACCAATTGAGCAATGGACACCAGAATGCTGTGGGACATAACTACAACATTGTAAAGTTACGAATCATAGCATCTGATATAAGATCACAGCCATTGAGTGCAAACTCCAAATGAGTTGCCAGGTTGATGTTCTTGTTGTTTTGTGTAGGCATGCAAAGTTGTTGGATTCTGGGTGTCATAGTCTTAAAAAAGGATCTTTTGCCAAGCTTTTTCGTCTGTATAATATATTAAGATGCAGCTGAATGAATGCACCAAATGTACAGCCCTGAGCTGATTAAACATGCTAAAAAAAAAGAAATGAATGTTTATGTTTGATCTGTTCCAGAAGCTCACTTGGAGCTCTGGTTTGCGGGGCTGGTAGAGGAGTCCCCATTTATATGAACAATTTTTCCACCCATCTGCTTGTATACATACATTATGTTCATCTTTTGAAACCTGGAAGAAACAACCAGAATAGATGTTGTATTTGCATCAATATTCCACCTACGTATAAGCAGTCTCTAGATCAAGGCAAAAGTTTATAGTTAATCTTAACTCAAATGCTAGTCAGCTGAAGCTAAGCATTTCAGTACAAAATAGTATGTCATTTCTTGATTAGAAACAAATGATTAAACTAAATTTTTTTTAAAAAATCATAACCATATGAAATCTCTTAGCATTGGAGAATTGTGATTTCAGTAGCCTCCATTTTTTAAAAAAAATTGGAAGCAGAAAGAGATCATTGTGTAAAAAATATTTTACCAAAAGAAGATAGAATTTCTGTGGCTAGAGATGACTTTCTGCCATTATCTGGTCAACTAATTTTACAAGTATGTATATATTTTATACCATGATTCGTGACATTTGCCCTAAAATAAATCTCTTCACAGATTTAATCTCTTCAGAGTTTTCAGCATTCATTCAGTCCATTAAGTAGGTGTGAGGATAGAGCAGGAGAAAGAAAGGAAGAAAAAAATCTTCACATTGTTGATTATCAGCGCTGCAGAGAAGGAGCTTCAGTGATGATCATGTTGTTGTCTTCTTACACCAAGATCTTAAAAGGTCAAGACGGTACGGATGCTGAAACACAAAAATGTTTGTTCCGTGAATTTGAGAAGCACTGTTCTAGGCCTTCAAATGGAACTGATAGCATCTCAGCCTCTGTCTTGTTTTTCTCTAACCTGTTTTTAGCAGAGGGAAGACTAGACTGCATCCAAACTAGATAATAACTTTAAAGATGCAGCTAACAGCTACATTCCCCCCCCCATACTCTTACACTAGATTAAGTATCCTTGTGCTTAATCTTGATTACACTAGATGAAGCATGCAGACCAAGACTCTAGCATGTTTGGAGGGGTCTTTTTTTTTTAAAAAAAAAAATGTACTCCCTGTGGGCCCAGTCAGGATTGGAGAGTCCTTGAAACAAATAAATCACTTTAGAGCAATAAAGTTTGCCAAAAACACCCATATGAATTGAGACCACAGCATGGGCAAAGGCAAGAGTCCCTTTACACCTCCTTATACTAGGCTTCCAATGTCAGTGGCCCTGTGTTGATATCATCTATTCTATCTAATTCTCTTGGATATGTTGCTGTTTTCAGTGTGCTGATTGTCTGCTTAGATGTCAGGATCTGTCTTTCCTCGCAGGACTAGGCTCTGGCTGCAGCAGCCAGGGCAGCCTCTTTACAGACTCAGGCCCTGGCTGTGGGAGTCTTGGAAGAACCAGGGCCAAGCTATCAGACACAGCCAGCTGCAATCATGCAACACACCTGAAGCAGCCAGGAAACTGCTATTTAAGAGCGGCATTCGACCCTCAGTCTTGGCCACTATAACATGGTCTTCTGTGCTGTCTGTAGGTTGGCCCTGGATATCTGGTATGTGCTCTGACCTTGGGCTGTCTTTGGACTTCTGCTCATCTTTGACCCCGTCTGGACTTTGGACTCTGTCTCTTGTGTTCCTGACCCAGCATCTCTGCTCCTAGAACCCACTGCCTGCACCCTGACAGTAGAAAACTTCCCAACCAATCAAAGCTTCCTGTTGGGCAGCCAATCAGCACACTGGGGAAGGAAACATGTAGAAAGCTTCAAGTCCTCTCTAAACATGGCAGTGGATGTGTTTTGTGTCCTGATGCATGTGGTGTGTGTGGCATGGGGAATGTAGTGTGGTGTGTGTGTATGTGTGGCTGCATGGCAGCAGCAGAGGGGCACTCATGTCCTGGCATGTGTGGTGTGTGTGCATATGTATGTGTGGTTCCATGGTGGTGGAGGGGCTCTTGCATCCTGCTGTGTGTGATGTGTGTGTGTGTGTGTATGTGTCTGTTTGTATGTGTGGTTGCACGGCAGCGCCGGTGGGGCTCTTGGCATGAAACTAGCTGTTATAGTTGATTTGAAAGGTTATATATTAATGTGTCAAATAATCATACTCTTGACATGTTTCCTAAGGGTCCAATCAGCAGAGTAGGAATGGAAACATACTGAAGCATTTTATGCATGTAGATAAAGGTGTATGTTACACTGGGTATAGCTAGTTATCACCAAAATGCTATTGGATTTTCACCTGGGTAGTTAAGAGTTTGGCTTTAGCTATTACACTAATGATTGAGTCTGAGGGCCAAATTGCAATTTGGAAAATGAACTTGGTGAATGGGCTGGCTAATGAAATGAGAACTTCCTTTGTTTACTTTAGAATAAGATGCTATCTACACATTTAGTTAGTTAGTTAGTTAGTTATACCCTGCTCTTCAGCCACAAGGCTATCAGGGCGGCTTACAAATTGTTTTAAACAATAGCTATTTACACATCTACACTGTATTAAACAGTTTCCAGTGTGTGTTAGCTAATTGCCCCCACAAGCTGGGTACTCAGTTTACCGACCTTCAAAAGGATAGAAGGCTGAGTGAACCTTGGAGCCTGCTGGAATCGAACTTGCAATGTGGTGGCTTGCAGTACTGGCATTTAACCACTGTGCCACCAGGGCTTTAAAGTCTCATCTAATCCAATGGTTCCTAATTTTTGATCTCCAGATGTTGTTGGATTGCAACAGTGATTCTAGAATCTCTGATGACTGTCCATATGCTGGGAACTGTAGTCTAACCAAATCCTGAGAAACAAGATTAGGAACTAGTGGTTTAGTCTGATCCTCTGAAATGATGATTCTCTAGTGCGTGTATGATAGTTGGGTCCCATGCAGACTTCTTGGAAATATGTGGGCTGGTCTTTGGACTTGCATTATTTGTTCTGTTACCCCCACATCTGTAGTGTATGCACAGTTCTGTTTGCTGCTGGCTTCCATGTCAGTGCAGCAATTGAATCCACTCCAGGTTTTTTGTCTGAACTTTAAAGTGCTGGCCTTATTTGGGGGAAAGGGTCCAGCATCTTGGATAGTTTCTTTAAAGTTCAGACTAAAACCTGGAGCCAATTCACTGACCCACTGATAAGAAAGCGACCATCACCAGAATCTGTATGCAACTGTCGTGATGGCAGTGTTATATTTTCATCAACCACTACTGAAGGCATGAGGTTGTTCACATAAGCATAGGAAATCTACTTCCGCCACTAAGCAGAATGAAGCCAGTGCCTCAAACAGCAGATGCCAAAGACTATGGAATAGATAGAGTTGTATGTATGATGTGCTCTACCACTGTCAGTCCTAGTTGGAGGATTCTGAGAGATTAGGAGGCCCTAAAACCCTATAAAAATCATGGGGTAGCTATAAGTTGACAGGCAACTTGAAGACACACACACAGTTGCAGTGGAGGGCTTTGTCCTGTTTCCAGTGCTGAAATAAAAGTCAACAGCCAGCCAGATTATCTTCAGTAGATACAGTCAGGGAATACAGCCTCCCTTGTTTCAGGCAGCAAAATGTTGTGGACTACCTCTGATACTAGGGCCTTCACACTGCACAGCCCCCATGCAGAATAGCAACATTGCACAACTCATCAATGAAGGGATGCCATTGTTCAGTGCACAATACATTGTACACAACCACAGTGTAAACAATAGATGCATGATCACAATTTACAATCACAATACAAAATAAAGAAAGCACAATTACAATGCACTACGGACAACTTGCAAATACAAGGCAAAGATGAACATGCTGTCTGTGCAGCTCTACTTCCCATGCTATCAGCAGAAGACATTCATTGTGCAGTTGTGACTTTTTGGCCCTGCATGAGCAGCATCACTTATGTACAGTATTTGTATGTCACTAAGCAAATTATGTCCCATGCTAGATAATTTGTCCACTTGCCCTAGCACCTTCATTAACTGACAGCAGTTCTGCATGGTCTCAGGGAAAAGACTTTCTCTAACTGATCCTTTTTAAGGCAGAGATACAAAAAAAAAAAAAAAAAAAGATGGAATCAGACCTCTGCATAGAGCTTGAAAAAGTTATGTTTAGAAACTACAATTCCCATGCTGGCTGGGAGAACCTGAGAACTGCAGTCCAAAAAGGTAGCTCCCGGGCTCTGTATTCGCATGAAAAGTCATGTACTCTAGTACTAAAAAGTCTATCTCCAAAGCATAACTGTTTACATGGAAGCATCAATTCAACTAGGACTGATTAAGCATGATAGACTGAAAGCCCTATGAACTGCTGAACAGTCAAAGAGAGGGGGAGAGAAAGAGAGAAAAGGAAGGAAGGAAAAAAAGAAAGGGAAGAGAAGAATCACCACCTCTTTCCTGAGCGGAGCAGTTCAAATCCTTCATTGATTCGCTCAAAGGGCATTGTATGCGTTATTAATGGATCCAAAATGAATTTCTTCCCCATGAAATCAGAAACCAGTTTAGGGACAGAGTCTTTGCTCTTCCAGCCTGCAAACCAACAAAGAATGGTCAGAATACACCACTGATTGAAACAATGACAGTCAACTTTGTGAAATTATCATGAATCTAACCACATGATGATCTAGTGAATCCACCCCAGTTTTTCTAGTCTGTAGAATACAAGCCATCAATGCCTTTCTACTCACATTTGGTTTTCCAAGCATGCACAGGCACAGTTCCAGGCACAAACAGAAATATTCAACTCTCAAACCACTACACCACATGGGCTCTCAATGTTTTTATATGTATTCTCAAACATGCACAGAAAATCACTTCCTTATTTACCCTTCTTTCAAGGTAGAGGAATACATAGTCTAATTTTTTTAAAAGGCATGCAGGATTTTTTGGGGGGGGGGACAGGGGTGTCACATCTGCAACTGTACCTCCAAACACTGATCCTTTCCAGCTGCGTCCTGTGAAAAGCAACATTGGGTCAAAAGCAATCTGAGATGCTGAAGGAGGCACCCCCACAATCACACTGGTTCCGTAGTTGTTGTGGCAAGAAGCCAGGGCAGCTGTCTGAGGTGGGGGAAGACATATATCTCATTACTGTTTCATGTTTTTTATTGACAATATTTACCTATTGCTTTTCCATGCAGCAACCTTGGTCCTCACCCTCCATCTCCCCTGGCCATTCTGGCTGCACTAGCCAACTTCTAGATCTTATTGCTAACATGTGATGTTGGAAAGGCCAGGCACTGAACTCCAGTGGACTGTAGCACTCAATATATCTATATATATCTCCAGTTTTCCCTCCAGGACGCTCTAGATGATGTATCTATCATTATTTTTTCTCATCCAATTTTATCCTTATAATAACCCTGAGGTAATACAAAAATGGGGTAGCTGCGTTGGCCCATAAGAACAAAACAAAATCCACAGGTGAGGAATGCCTTCTTAAGACCAACTACAATTGTACAATTCTCCAATTCTGTGAAATTCATTGACAGCTTATGGATTGAATGAGAGAGGGACTCACTTCAAAATGGTGGAGGAGGCCCACCACCACCCTCAGTCTCTGAACCACTTGTAGTGGAATTTTAGTTGGTCCTAATAAAGGTAAATTAGGCTGAGAGACAGCAAGTGGTTCAATAAGTTACTTAACGTTGTAGTTGAAGGGAGAGTTTAATGGTGCTTCATGATCCAAAGCGTATTGGTAGTCCCAGCTAGAGTAAGTTCATTGAATTAATTCTTGAATGATGAGTCAACACTTATGTAAATCCCATGATTCAATGGGTATACTCTAGTTGGGACTACCAATAAGATTCAGACCTAATCTGGGGTGAGGAACTACTGAAGATGTGGAGGTGAATTTTGTGACTCTGAGACCTTCTGGGGACCACACAGATTGTTATCACACACACACGCACACACTTGAAATGGCTGGAAGTTCTGGTTCTGAAAAATATGTATTGTTCAATGTTAAATAACATAGGGACAGCACTACAATCTATTTTAAAATGAATTACCAGTCCTGGACTTTTCTAGGAGGGCAAATTCACACTTTTTATAGCCAGAAAAAGGCTAATACAGAAAATTTAGATGGGTCAAGGGCTGCAAAAATATTGTAGTATAGTACAGCTGGTGTACCAAGCACCACTATAGTACTAGATTACAATAGCAGTAGCATAGACCACAGTAGCTCTCAAAACAGGTTGTTATACTAAACATCAGACAGTAATGCGTTTTGTATTTTACAGATGAAAAACCAGAGCTTGGACTACTACCCCAAGCACACAACTCCCTTGTTGCAACAGCTCCGTTGGCTGCCAGTCCATTTCTGGGCACAATTCAAGGTGCTAGTTTTGATCTCTGAAGCCCTATACGGCTTGGGATCAGGAGAAAGGTGGGATATAAATGAATAAAATAATAATACCCCCAGAACTCCCCAAGCCATTGAATTTGGGAGATTTTGAGATTTGTATTCCAAAAAAGCAACTTTTGCAAACTGGGAACATTCACACAGACATGCTCCCATGTAAAAATGGGAAATATCGTCTAAAACTGCTGCTGAAAGCCATTGGAGGCCACAGTATACAGCATTAGGGGGCTTTTCACACCATGCAATTATTGCACTCTGATTCTGCTTTAATTGCTAAGGCAACATTCTATAGAATCCTGGATTTGGAGTTAAGGGAAGAGTACCGTATTTAGAATCCTCAGTCAGAGAGCTCTAGTGCCTCACCTGACTACAAACCCTGGATTCCATAGGCTGTTTCCATGGTAGTTAAAGTGGAATCATAACACTATGACTATGTAATGTGAAAGGACCCTGTCAATAACATTCAGTGCCCAATCAGATTGAATTATTGATCCTCACTTCCTATGGCTATTCTTAACTTTGTCTTCTCTTAGTTGCACTTCTTGGTACAACAGTTCCCAAAGTGACATACCATGGTATCTGTACGCCCAATCACTTCAAACGAATAGTCTACGCCTTCTCCACCTGTCAAGTCAAATATCACTTCATTGATGGGCTTCTTGAAATCCAGAGGGTTGACACACTCAGTGGCTCCCAGCTCTTTAGCCATAGGAAATTTGTCCTTGTTGATGTCAACCCCGATGATTCGGGAAGCTCCAGCTGCTTTACAACCCATCACTGCTGAGAGACCGACTCCTCCCAAGCCAAAGACAGCACAGGTAGACCCAGACTCCACCTAGAAGACCATAAGATCAAAACATGCCATGCCATTCAGGGTTCCCCTTGTGCTTCAGGTCAGAAAAAGCAATGTTGTGTCTTTTTCATTTGTGGGCTGCAGATATTTTACTGGTGTTATGTATGGGGGCGGGCATTAGAAATGTATTGAACTAACTTCTCCAACTCAAGCTTGTGCAATAGGGATGGTGGCGCTGCTTCCAGTTGTCTTTGCTCATTCACATATTTTTCTGATCATTCCATATATCATTTCCAATGTGGAATTTCAGATATGAGGGGCATTAAAGGCAGGTGAGAACTACTTTGATAAAGTGGTTTGAGTGTTGGACTAGGACTCTGGGAGACCACCGTTTGAACCCCTGCTCAGAGACCAAAGCCCATTGGGTGACCTTGGGAAGTCACACAGTCTTAGCCTAAGAGGAAGGCAGTGGTAAATTTCCTCAGAATAAATTTTGCCAATGAAAACCCTATAATAGGGTCACTGTAACATGGAGTTGGCTGGAAGGCACATAACAACAATAACAACAACAACAACAACAGGAGTGTAGCATCTGAAATCTGTGCTTTCTAGAGAATGATGCAAAGGATCAAAAAATGGAATAAAGAGCTATCTTTTATCAGAGTGTGGGAAACTTTCTTTCATTGGACTAAAATTCCAGTATCTCTGGTGATGCTGTTTGAGGGATCCTGGAAGCTTTTTGATGGATCCTGGTAGCCCCCAAATTTTCTGAGATCGTCTTTTATGTACTAGGGGCCATCATGGTCTCTAACATACCAATTAAGGGATAACATGCCAAGTTTGATACATGGAACCTATGTTTGGAGGCTTGGTTGGTGGTGAGAGGGTTATACCTAGCGTAGAGGGGAAAGACCATAGATGTGAGTACAGAAAGTCACAGGTCCAGTGTTTCCTCCTGCTTTCCAACAGCAGCAGCAATGACTCCATTTCCTAAGGCTCAGGGGACTTCCATTTTAGATGCCAGGGATTTTCCTTCTTAAACTCCTGACTTTCTTTCTTTTAAACAATTTTTGCCACCACTTTCCTATAACAGAAACTGCAAGAATGACAACTCTCTTCCAACAATTCTCTTTCACCAAATGTCCTCTTACCCCACTATGCATCTAAGGAAAAAGATGCTATTTTTCCTCAAGAAGCATTCTTTCTCTGTTGCATCCTGTGGGATAGATGTCATATCACAGAGTCTCCAGCCTAGCCAACTGCTGGCTGGTGATCTTCCAGCTGGCAGCTTGGTTGTGGAGCTAGCTTCACACCTTATTTGTCTTCACTGTGTGGTGGAGGAGTCCTCACTGGTGCTTTCTGCATGGATCAGGGATACCACATTGTAAGCCACCATGCCTCAATTCATTTCCCTTGTAGCAACAAAGGATATGTGGAGATTGAGAACAATCTGATGGTACTAGTCCTTGAGCAAGTACGTATAGATCAGAGGTGGGCAACTATGGCCCTCCAGATATTGTTGGATTGTATCTCCCATAATACATCATTCTGAGCTATGCTGGCAGGGCAAAAAAGGTCCATAGATGCCAACTCCTTCTATAGATAGTACTGTATAGCCAAGGATAGAAGACCCACAGTTCAATCACAGACCACATGGTTTGCATGCAGAAAGTCTCAGGTACAGTTGCAGGCATTTGAAACCTGAAGATGTGCTGCCAGGATGTCTAGATAATGCTAAACCAGAGAGACTACTGGTTTAACTATGTACAAGGAAGTATCTTATGGTAGATATAGATCATGTGCCAAGGGATACTATGTAATATCCTGAGATAGGAATTTACTACTTATAATCATTTATCAGTTAAGTTAAGAAATTTTGTAACCCACAGTAGTAACGTAAATAAATCTATTTTTAAAGTAATTGATCAGCATCGACTTAATTCCAGAATTCAGTTATTAATTAATTAAATAAAAGACTATGTTATGGAATCATTTCCCAGCTAGTTACTTAATAAATGCAAGTGGCTATAGGAATCTTTGTTAGAAGCTATAGGAATCTTGGTCATGAGATGAGATCATAAGAGAGGGAGAAAGAGAAAGCAAGAGAAGGGTTTATTAAAAGTCATATAGCTGTTTCCTTCTCTCCCAAGTTCAAATCACAGACAAAGTGTGTATCTGTGTCTGTGTCTGTGTGTGTGTGTGTGTGTGAGAGAGAGAGAGAGAGAGAGAGAGAGAGAGAGAAATCACCAGTGATATTTTACTGCCAAATTCTGGTAAGGGTTTTTACCTTAAACCTAAATGGCAAATAAAAAAGCAAACACAGTAGTTAATTTCCCCCACTTTTAAAATATATTTAATTAAATTAGACAATTTGGATTATTAATAATGAATGTATACATTGCAGCTTCAACCTGCCAGTCAACCAGAAGAATGTGCAATAAAAATACTGTATAATGGAACTTTCTTACAGAACAAAACAACCCACCCTAAAGCTGCCTATACATATATGTCCAGGTTGTGTTCAGTGTTATGGTAAAATGAGCTGTTATTATCTATATAACAGACAAACACAGAGATAGTACCTAATCTCATCTGATTTCAGAAGCTAAGCAGAGTTCATTCTATGGCATTTCCAGCTACAACTTGAACAGGATCTTTCCTGAAACCCTGAAAGACTTTGCTGCCAATTTAGAATTGACCATGTTGAAACAGGTGAGCTGATTGGGAAAAGGCAGTGAGCTGGCTAAATGCAACTGGCTAGCATATCTAGATTAAGTCTAAGAGGCAGCCATGGGAACAGAAGTGTGGGGAGTGAACTCTTATCTGTATGGGAAAATGTTGTATTGCCCATGTGTATGAGAAACACTAACTGTATAACCCATGACTGTACTGTATCTGTATAACTAGATGTTCCCACACACTGCCTTGGTACTTGGATTTTGCCCTTAGACTGTGCATATTCAGTCTGGGCTGTACAGTGCACAGTACATTCTGCTGTGTTATGTAGTCTGTATGCTAGGAGTCTCAGACTCATTGTAAATATTACTGCAATACGCTTTAGTAAACGAAAATAGTTTAGACACGAGCCTGTGTCTGTGTCTCATTTCTTCAGCCTGATGATTGCAACTCTGCTACAAGAACTTTTGCTGCCTGGTCCTCTTGATATGCTCAGAGGTACCAGTGCACTACCGTGACACAGGCCCTCCACTGATAACCCATAAATTATCATTGAACCTTGGCAGTAGTTATAGTCTTGAAACATGCATTCTAGAACTCACCTTGGCTGTTTGAACAGCTGCTCCATAACCAGTAGAAAACCCACAGCCAATCAGACACACTTTTTCCAAAGGGGCAGCATCATCAATTTTGGCCACTGCATTTTCATGCACCACAGTGTATTCGGTGAAGGTGCTGGTGCTGATGAAGTGGTGCAGGCTCTTCCCTTTGCAAGTGAACCTGCAGGTACCATCTGGCATTAAGCCATGACCCACACTGAGGCTGTTGAAAAGAGACACATGGAGATGGGGAAAATGAAATTGTATAAAATAGGATCTGGCTGAAGTAGATGGGACAGTAATCCCATCTTTGCATTTAATGTGCAACTCTTTAAAAAAAAAAGTCAATTGCAATAGCACCTGAATTTCTATACTGCTTTATAGTGCGCTAAGCATTCTCTAAGTGGTTTACAATGTGTTAGCTCAGTTGCCCCCAACAAGCTGGGTACTCATTTTACCAACCTTGGAAGGCTGAGTTAACCTGGAGCCCTGCAGGATTGAACTCACAACATTGTGGCTGCAGTACTGGCATTTAACCACTGCACCACCAGGGCTCCTATAGGATCAGCTGTGGGGGTGGGAGGGGCCAAAAGATATGGGAATCTCAGCATGCATCGATACCTGCTGTGGTCCTGAGGACAATCCTCCTCTAAATTGCTATTTGGATTGAGCTGAAAGTTTCCACTGTTGCCAAAGGGAACTTTTCTACCAATGCAAATATCAACTTCAGAGGAGATATTTTCTTTGAGACCACAATAGGGGGAGGAAAAAGTTAAAGTCCCCCCCTTCCCTCCACCTACAATCCTGATTTTTATCAAGCCCTCTCCCCCCAGCTAGTCTTGTTTGCATGCTCAGATAACCTGCATGTTAAATGCAAAGATTAGACCTCAGAAAGATTCCTTTGGGGACTACAACACTGGGAACACAATACCACTTTTACCTCCAAGCTTTGCATGTACAGGTCAACCCCAATATCCACAGATTCAGTATCCACGGTTTCACTTATCCACATCCCCCCAAAAATATGTTCTCTCTAGGCATTTCTAGGTCCTCCAATGTGATTCTATGGCCAACCTCCAGCATTGTTTTCATTGAAAATAAGAGGGTTTCCTATTATCCATGGTTTCATCTATCCACGGGGGTTCTTGGAACATATCCCCTGTGGCTACGGGGGTCAACCTGTAGTTTGAATTAGAATGTAGTGTGGTGCAGTGGTTAGAAATTTATGGTTCTTCACAGAGGTTTTGAACTCCACCTTCCAGAATCTCTTGCCATTAACTATATTGGCTGGGGCTCCTGGCAGTTGAAGTCCAAAACATCAAATCAGGGCCAGTTTAAGGCACCGGTGGTGTCAGCATTCGCAGGGGGCCCCATCATTGTGGGGGGGCCCCGTAGTAACCCTCCTCCTGCAAAAACATTATTAGTAATACTCTGAATATCCTGTACAATACTGTGAAAATAGCTTAGGTTGAGTTAGGTTACATTGACCTGAGATAAACATATGGGGCCCCCAAAATTCCTTAAACCAGTCCTGCATCAAATGAATAAAGGTTGAGAACCATGGCTGGAGAGGAGAAAATGCTAGACTTGGTCTGGGAAAGCCTGGTCTCAAATCCCTGTTCTATGAAGCTGATTGATCATTCACGAGTACTTTTCATCCTAATCTTGACCCTCCTTCCATGATTCTCCTGGTAGTCAAATGCTCAGGAGAGTGAGTATTTTCAGAATCCTAGATGTATGCAGAGTAAATTCTAAGTAGGGGATGGCAGTGGAGGTCTCTTCCCTGTTGAATGTACTGCAGCTCTTTTGCCCAGGAGCTGTCCAAAAACTTGGAGCCAGCATGGGCTCCTCCTTCTTAGCTTAGCCTGTGATATGCAGGGGAAACTTAACTTCAGAGTCCATAACCACACTTCTGCTGTGAATTTCTGTTCCTATAGTCCCTCAATATGAGAGTATGAGTTGCACAAAGGATGGGGAAATAATCCCTGTAATAGTCAATTCCTGGGGCTGTCTATGCAGCGAAAATAATCCTCATACAGTTTGAGGAGAATACCTTTTGACCCAATGGGATCACACATCATTTTGCCATATTCAGAAGGGGGTGGGGCAAAAGCTCCAAAAGTTTGCAGGAAAAGCCTTCGCAGTTGTTCCTGTATTTTTTTAAAAAAAAAACTCCGAAAGAAATGCACACTCCCCCTCATTGGGACAATCAATTTGCTTTGCTGCACTTTCCCGATAAGAGTGGAAATGGAAAGCTGATTGGTTAATGTCCGCAGGGGCTGGAGCTTGTTAGCAAGACAGTGTCTAGAACCACTATGTTAGATTTTCACCATAGCAATCATGTGCTGAGGTGATGAAATACCCCCCCCCATTCATTTAAGCAGAAGATCACACTTCTGCACCTTGGATTTGCTTTTTTTTAAAAAAATATGCAAGATCATTTGCATGCCTATGATCTTGGGCGGGGGGAAAAACTGGAGACAAATGAAAACTGGTGCGAATTGGCATCACTGTGCATAAGTCCACATTTTATTGCCTCGTATAGACAAGCCGCTAGACAGCCTGAAGTGGGCAACACTTGGCCTGCAGACAGCTGTCTACTTGTGTCCTACCCACCATGGTCTCTCCCACTATTCCTAATGAATATGCTGCAGCAATGGTGAAGAAAAACACAGGCTTTCCTTTAAAAAAAGCTGCACACTGCATGCATGTCCTGTTTACAAATGGAATGAAGCCCTTAAAACCCTCCTGGAAGTGTGATTCAAGGTGCATGGGGAATGCACAGATTATTTTAAATGTAAAAGCAGCCTTTTCTACAGCTGTTGCAAATTTAGTGACTGAGCAGGCTGGGATGTGGTTGTCTGTGAATTTGAGGTTGCCAATGTGAGGCTTGCAAGTTGTATAAGTTATCCACCTCTGCCCCAAGAGCTTCTTCTAAGCACTTTATCTTGAACTGTTCAGGAGTCACAATTGTTTGCTTATAGTATCACAGGTGGTTCCCCAAAGCCACTCAGGTACATAACAGAGGCCCAGTGAAGGCCAATTCTAACTGGGGGCATATGAAAAAAAAATGTAGACAGAACATGTGTTACACTACACTGTCTTCCTTCCTAGTTAGTACATTTGAGCCATGAAATGATAAACTACGATCGCTGTGCCTCATAACAAAGTAATAATGAAGCTCACTCATTTGCAGTACACAGGTTGCCTTTGGTACTTCGGCAAGAGCTGCACTTTCCACACTGTGGAACAAAGAGTGGGATTACTTTGTCTCCTAGGAACAAAAATACATAAATAGTTATAACTTCCCCAGTCCAGCATGCAAGTAAAAGCATACACACACACATACATGCAGCTCTCTGTAAATGACATGAAATAGTGTTGCATTCTGTTGGGCTTTGGATCCTTAACAGTATCAGGGTACATATTCAGTGATATCAACATGGTTATTGAGGTCCACATGGCTGGGTGGATTGACAGAGACATTGTTGTAAGGGTGGCAAATTCAATTTTACTGCTGCTTTGCCTGAGCCTGCTTCAGGTTGTATGGGAGCTCTCCCACTGCTGAAACTCTATCATGAAAGAGGTCCAGCAGTTGGATGGCTCCCAGAGAAACCAGAGGAAAAGCAGTAGTAGCAGCCTTAAAGGCCTAAAAACCCTAAAGGAACCAGATCCCATCTGATCTTGGAAGCTAAGCAGAGTCAGCCCTGGTTAGTGCTTGGATGAGAGACCACCAATGAATACCAGGTGCTGTAGGGTGTATTTCAGAGGAAGAAACTGGCAAAACTACCTCTGAGTATTCCTTGCCTAAGAAAACCCTATGAAAATTCATGAAGTCACCACAAGTCAACAGGTGACTTGAAAGCACATACACACACAGCAGCCATAAAAGCTGACAGTGGATTTGCTGCCCCTGTGCCAATGGCTCCAGCAGATATTCCTGTGTCTGGCCTTCCTAGCCAAAAGCACTAAAGTAGATATCTACACAAGGGGTGGACAACTATGTGGAGGTTAGGGATCCATTGTCTCTATTCTGAAAAAGCCCTACAGGCTGCATCTCCCTGATAGTGCTCTCAAATACCACAGTCTTCTTCAGCGTCCTGGGTGTTATGTCACTTTCTGTCACTTGAGAAGGTATCTGATGAAAATAGAAGTATTTGAGGGTTCTGGCAGGGGTGGGGGTCCTGAAGGGCTTTCGGTGTAGGTCTGGGAGTGTTATTGCACATTTTGTGGGCTTTCCATGTGGTTTTAGGATGAAAAACACCCCCAATCATGCTCTTTTTTAATGGGGTGGGGGGATTTTGGAGATTGGGGGAGGGGCTTCAGGGACTACAAAGTGGATTTCAGGGACCTTGTGTGGTCTGTAGCCCATACTTTGTTCACCCTGCACTATAGAGTTATATCAGGTTGATAACTATTTTAACTATCATGCTCTCAACCTATGGAATCCTGGGACAGGTATTTTCTGAGGTACTTAGAATTATCTGTTAGAGAGCTCTAGTGGACTCCCTAGACATACAGCACTACCAGCTTTGTAGGATCTGCCAGAGCTTATGCTCTACTAGTGTAGTGTTTGAGGGCTCACAGTCACCTTCACAATACAATGTCACAGAAGACTTCAGCTTTCACTGCTTTTTTAAAAAAATCTAATCACATGGGCTGTTAGGAGAGGAGAAAGGGAGCAACCCTGATCTTCCTCTCATGTGCATAGAGCTGAAATGTTTGCATTGTCATGTGTGATGTTCTGTTTATATTGCCACAAACAATTCTGCTGGGAAGCCAATCAGCATACAGTAGTAAAGACACTCTTGCGTCTCTTGAAAAGCCAATCTATCCAATATTTTCTCATACCTGGTTTCACACAGGTGACTCCCTCTCCAACACTCTCGACAACACCAGCTGCTTCATGGCCCAGAACCATTGGCAAAGGCATAGCAAAAGCACCACTGATGACATGGTCATCTGAGCGACATATCCCTGTGGCCAAAATCTGCACAGAAACGAAATCATGCTTCAAGATACGATTTTTAAAAAAATCATCTTTTTCTTTTTGGCCTATTTCATATAATGCAAAAACATATTTATAATAATCAAAGTGAAAGTTGTCCACCATAGCTCCAAGACCATGAAACCTAGACATTTTAAACTCGGCATGGATACTAAAGAGACACGGGGGGGGGGGCTCCTCGACAGTAAACAGATAAATTCATTCATATCAGTCTTTAGTATGAGTACTACATTATGTCATCGCTGCTCTTAGTGAAGTTCGTCTCCATGAGGAAGGCAGCCTTAAAGAACACGGCGCCGGCTACACACTTTATTGGTCTGGCAAACCCAAAACCAAAAAACATCTTTCAGGAGTAGGCTTTATGATTACATCTCAGGTTCAGCCAAATTGATCACCAACAATGGTCCGCCCTGGCCTTACATTGGGAGGCATGGAGACGCATTATCCACAATGCTGCAGCCTTATTTGAGAATTCACGCCGAACAAGTCTTGAAGAGAAACAACAACGCAGAAAGAATCACAAGCCAGAAACATCACCCAAGGAGGCCTTCTGTTGTGCTTTCTGCAACCGGACTTGTTTATCTCGGATTGGCCTTTGTAGTCCTCAGCACACTTGCAGAAAGCGCGGGATGAGTCCTTCCTGAATCTTCGTTTGCGAAGAAAAGCCAGAGAGATTGTGTCACTAAGTGGCATGCACCATGATGCTCAGGAGCTCTTTGGAAGTTTGGGGGCTCAAGTGTTGGGGTTTCTCAAGGGCAGGATGCCTTGATTTTTTGTCCAAATGCACACTACTGGGTGTGGTTGGGATTTTGAGGACCAAGCTATTTAAAGCTTTACTTCTGCCCTTTCCATGGTTCAAATAACACAGGTCGTACTTCTGTGTAACCCACCTGCTTGCTCTTGGGGGCATGGAGGAGAGTGTTGAAAGTCTGAATGAGTGCTGGGAGAAGGAAGCATACAAAATCGCTAATTTCCCTGGGTTTCACCTAAATTCAAACCATGCCACCTGCTGGTTGTTTACACCATTAGATGGCTTTGAGTCTCAGCATTTATTTTTCAGGGTCCCCCCCCCCCCACAAAACATGTAAAAGCTAGGATATGAAGCAAAAATATCCATTCACTCTTTTGGCCAATAGTTTTACAAGAAAAAAAACCTGCTTCTTTTGTTCAGTATGCAGTGAAATCGCAGCTATGACTGATATCATCTTCTGGGGCTTTACTTGGGTAGGCAGAGGCTTTTTCTTTTTGTAATTGCATTGTGCATTTTGCTTGCGCTATGAAAGATAATGTTAAGGTGTGTGAGTGTGTTTGGTCATCACACATGAAAGAGAGAGGGAGGGAGGGAGGAGGAGATTGAGAACAGGGTAGGGCTAAAAGTCTCATTTCAGAGTGACTTTGTCCTTCCTACATCCACTAACTCAGGAGGAAGAACAATTGAACACAATGGTACTTGGTTTTCAGTAGGCATGGATAAGATTGCATTGTTAATTTACTTTTTAAAAAGAAAGTAGCTTGAAGTCAAAGGTAGGAAGCCTTTTGCACATGTTCAGAGACAATAGCTACTCAAGTCCATTTTAGAAAAAAAAGAAGCTAGTTCCTTTCTGAGAGTTGCAGAACTGACACCCTTGCAGTACATGAAAAGCAACTAAGAAATCCCAACTTTTTGCTTTCTATCTATAAAGAAATTTTGGGAAAGAATGGAGAAGTTGGCATGCATATGTGTACTGGGCAACCCTTTTACATCCAACCGATAATTTGCATCAGTAATTTGCAAAATATGCAAATATGACTATCTGGGTGGCAATTCCTGTTGCCTGACAAGGGTGAGGAGAAGAGTTAGGAGACAGAAAGGTGAACAAGCTCCAGGGTGGATGCAGAAAAAGACCAGGAAGAAGTGGAGAGAGAGAAAAACTACACTGGGGTTGTGGGGTGACAAAGGATGTTTTAAAACCCAGGTGAAGCTGGTACAAGCTACTGGGATGGAAATAAAAGAAAGATGAGAGAGAAAGAAAAACAGCTGGTAGTGGAAGGGCAAAAGAGAAAAACAATAACCTTGTGCAAATGGGAGTAACAGGTTTATACCCCAATCAAAAAATGGGTACTTTGCTAGTATCCAGTATAGCTGAAAACCACTTATTAAGCTTTAATAAATTTTACAAACCCAAGTACCATCTTAACTCATATTTTAATAATACTTTTTTCTTC
Organism: Gambelia wislizenii; assembly: GCA_030847615.1. Taxonomy (NCBI): domain Eukaryota; kingdom Metazoa; phylum Chordata; class Lepidosauria; order Squamata; family Crotaphytidae; genus Gambelia; species Gambelia wislizenii. The sequence continues at coordinate 30,884,925 of JAUMIR010000005.1, forward strand.
AGCATCGTAATCTTTGTAAAAATCATGACTCATGTGGGAAAGTGATTGGCCTAAGGATACAATGTATGACTATCTGGATAGAAAATACAGTAGGCCCTTGGTATCTGCTGGGGTTTGGTTCCAGGAACTCCAGTGGATACAAAAATCCATGGATGCTCAAGTCCCATTATATACAATGGCATAATAAAATCGTGTCCTTTATATAAAATGGCAAAATCGAGGTTTGCTTCTTGGAATTTATTTAAAAAAATTTTTTTTTCAAGCCATGGATGGTGGAATCCATGGATGCCAAATCCGTGGATACAGAGGGCTGGCTGTACTGAGATAGATTAATGTTTTGATTCAATATACGCCAACTACCTATGCAGACTTTTGTTGCAAGGACTTTAATCAATGATATTCTGCATCTCTAATATTGAATTTGACTCTTTGAAGTTAACTTCATAGATGTTATATATTTTTCCTCTGTAGTAGTAATTTGTGATCTATAAATATTTCTATTGAATAAATAAAAGGAAGAACAATGTCTCAAGGATGACTCTAGAATTTGTTTAACACCCATCAGTATCACCATCTTGTTTACCTTAATGCGAACTTCATGAGCCTTTGGAGGGGCTACTTCTATTTGTTCAATGCTCAGGGGTTTCTTAAGCTCCCAAGCAACGGCTGCTTTGCATTTAATGACCTGTAAAAACAAAAGAGCAAAGAATCAAGTGACTTTTCTTAATGTGCATTACCTTAGAACAGGATTGGTACACTGGCGGCTGGTGGCTCCAGTGTCATTGGGGCAGTGAATTTACTCTGGATTTTAGTCAGAACTTTAAAGGAATGGCCCAAGGTGGTTAGCCCAATCTCTGAATAGGTTTGGCCTCTTGGGTAGCTCTTTTGAAGTTCGGACTAAAATTCACTACCCCATTGACATCTGAACCACCAGCCTCCTATGGTTAAGAAATCTTATTAGCTGACCAGAAGCTCAGTTTATGGCTCAAGACAGACTTTTCGAATCCGGTATTTTCCTCACACCATCAAAATATCTTGGGCTAGTCCTGCTGCAGGTTTATTTTCACCACCTTTTGTGCGTACGTAATGCATGGAATCCCTTCTGATTCCCTCACCCTGTGTATAGCATCCTAAGAGGACAATGCAGTGTTCCCATGTTGTATGCATTCCTTTCACTGCATTAGAGCAGGCTAGACCTTGTTAGCCTACCATCTGGGCAAATGTACCTGAAGCCCAACATATTGAACCCTCTCCTCATTCAACAATGTAAGTCTAAACTAGGTATGACTGTAGCAAGCCAGGACTGAGTCATCAGCAAATCTCTAGAAAGGCAGTTGGGAACTTTACAGCCCCACAAAGGTGGCTGGAGGTAGAGAGCTGAATTCCTTCCCCACTTCTGTTCTTTCCTACTGACTGCTTTTATTTTAGTTATTTATCTTCCTGGTGGTGTTCCCTAGTTGGAACTAGGGCTAGCTCTACCATTAGGCAGAAGAAGTAAACACCTCAGGCAGCAGATGCTGAGGAAAAGCAGTAGCAATCCTCTCACTGTTTTGTCTGAGCTTCTTGCCCATTCCTATCTCTTAAAGGAAAGCACTGTTTGACCACAGATTATCACTGTCCTGCTGCTCACAGCTATAATGGAGGATGCTATCTCATGACCAGCACTCAATGATGATCCAGCTAGCAGTATCTAATCAGTCTCTGTATGTAGAATGGGAGAGGAGATCTTGCCTTGTTCTCTGTCTCAGGCAGCAAAGTGTCTTAGGAGATTATCAGACGCCCTTAATATGGCATTACACGAATGCCAGGAGATCACCAAAGGGCTTCCCTTTCAGATGATGTTGTCCCTGTCCTGTTATGCTCCCATGCTGGTCCTGTTTCACCCTCATTGCTTTTTAATGGCTTAAGCCTTGAATAGATTGCCCATTCCATTTCTATGATAGAATGATGGGCTTATGAAAAGGTGCCCCGTTTCTGTAGCACGATGCCACAGTGGGAGGTCCATTCCAGAACGCTTCCAGGTGCGATCAGGACATCCAGATAAGTGACACCCTTTTTTGTACCCTCCCCGGGTTACTTGGGTTTTTTTTAAGTGTGTTTTTGCACTTGCTGTCATTTTTTAGCCTTTCTTTTTCTTTTTGAATTTCCCATGTGCTCATCCTCTCATGAGAATGGCCTGGGATTTCAATCAGAAAGTGAATGCAGCTCCGTGTGATCTGCATTCACTCCGTGGCTGCCAAGGGGAGGAAAGGCACAAAATTAAGGTAAGTGCAAAACCATTCATTATTGTGCCAGGACGGGGTTGGGAGGGTAGCGGGAGAGAAGATAGCAAGATGTGGACACTATTTTTGTCCCTGTCTGAAAATCTCCTTAGTCTGACCCTGGTTGGAGCTAATGTCCATCATTAAAAATAATACTAATGCAATTTTCTGGGGAAAGAGGCACTGTCATGCCCCCCCCGTGTTTTTTCAGCAGTACAGATGTTTGCATATTAACCCATATGTACATCACAGTGCTTTAAATGCTTTTTTGTTTACTGTTATCACAATGTGGTTTCTGGACAAACTACTTATGTAGGTTTTAATAACCCTTGCAGGCTATCATGGATCGAGTGATGCAAATCTTCTACAGCATGACCACAAACAAATGAGTGCATGCTTGGGTGCATGACTGCATATACTTAAGGAATAAAGAGACCTGTTGGATCAGACCTATTCTATTATGGATCAGTCTGCTTCCCATAGTGGCCAACCAGATGCCTAGAGAAAGCCCATGAACAGAACATGGAGGACAACAGCCATCCTCTACTACTATCCCCTAATGATTAGGGGGTGGCACATCTGATCCTTGAGAGAGCATGTGGTCTTCATAATGAGTAGCCCTTAATACTCTCATCCTCCTTGAGTTTGTCTAATTTTCTTTGACAGTCATCTGTACTGGTGGCCATCACCACATGCTTTCTTTTGTCTCTCCCAAATCTAGCTCTCTTGGATTATTCTTGTTATTCCAGTTCTATTATGACAAGAGAGGGAGAAAATGGACTCAACTCACTAGCCCTCCATGAACTGAGAATGTACTACAGGCAACAAAGGGTTGAAAGTCTGCCATAATATCTGGAAAACGTACATGAACGATCTGAGCACAATATATTGTACAGTGCTAGAGAAGATGCTTTGCATGCAAAAGGCTCCAAGTTTGTTACTGGGACTGACAGGTAGGGCTGGGAAAGAACCTTGTCTGAAGCCCTGGAAAGCCACTGCTATTTAGCACATACACCATACTGAGTTAGAATGATCTGACTCAATATAAGGCAGTTTCCTGTGTACTTCTATCCTTGAACCATACATAGGTTGTTTAACTACCATTATTCCAGAAGCAGACACCTCACAATGGGACCTGCTGATGCTGCCCTCACCCTGTTTGTCTTTTCTTGCATCACAATTGTCATTTGGGTTCCTTGGTTATAATTTGCATTATAAAATTAAACAAAAACTTTATAAAAGAATTAATTTAAAAGGTTGGGAAGCGGTGTTAGGCAGAATGATTATGAAAAGAGAATGGAGTAAAGCTCTTTTGGGTAGAGCTGAGAAGTCAATTTGTACACTTTTAAAAAGAAAGCAAGTACAAGTTGTTATACTGGTGGCATTTAACACTGACCAAATAATGAATAAGGTGTATAAAACTAAAACAACAGTGAGTATACTTGTGGGTGGTGTAATTTGCCTGTTGCAAAATGATTTACACATGTGGTGGACATGCCCAGCCAGGCAGATATTCAGAATTCAGATATTCAGGAAATCAGTAGAATCTTTGAACCACAACCATACATACAATTAGGTGGGACTAAGTCTTCTTGAACAAAATGGGCCTAACTTGAACCCAGATCCGGCCACTGTCCTGCCATGTTTGTTTGACCTGCTCAGGCATATGCTTGGTAGTGAGTGATGATGGAACATGTTATACAGCTGAGTGGGGGCTGCTGGGAAGAAAAGAGATTGTGTATCATTGGGGCCTGGGATAATGGGCAGATGTGTAGGGAGGAAATAGTAGTTGTGAGTGGCCGTTCTTGTGGGAAATTTGGTACCAGGGATGAGGAAGAAGGAGCAGATTCTGGGAGGTCAGAATGTTTTGAGTTGTTGACAAATGTGATGAATGCTTTTGCAATGGTTGGACTGTTTGGGCTTTAAGTATATTGTGTAACTAGTAAAACCTTCAGTGCTGACAACAGTTGTATACTGTAATCAACTCTGCTTGCTGAATAAAGATTTCTGAAACTGCGGAAAGCTTATGTTTTCTGAAGTGGAGTTAGCCAGAACATTACACATGCACAGAGTTGTACTGTAATTATATCATTATTATTAGAGCCTAAAGTAACATTCTTGAACTTTTTAACCAAACGTACTTTTTTTTATTGCTACAAAACTTTTAATAGTAAAACAGTGGAGGAATTAAAAAATGAGCCTTCATAAAGAATAGACTGGTAAATTCTGGCAAATGGTTGTCTAAACTAAGTGAAGCTGTTACATTAAAGAACAGAAGCAGACTTTGGAAGCAACAAGTTACCAATAATGAATTACTTTTGTTTTCTTAATAATGAAGGTATGGTCATGTTATATCACAACTATAAGATAATGTAGAACAACGAAACTTCTTTTGTGATGTAACTGTAACTAGTTCATTACGTTTGCAGTTGTTTTTTCTCAAGTAAGCATCACTGACTACCATGGGGATTACTTCCAAAGGATTGCTAAGAGTGAGATTGGGAATAGAGGAATAACTTCTGTCTTCTGCTGCTGTCATTATTCTTGAAAGGGTGAAGGCTAGCCTCCATATATATTTTCAAAAGAAAGAAACTCATTTGTAAAAAAAAAAAAGGGGGGGAAGGTACAAGCCTTTGTGTAAAAAGAGCATACCTTTCCTTTGAGCAACTGGTTCTTCTAAGGCAGGACAGTATTGTAAAAGCAGCATTTTAATGTTAATTTTTCAAGTTAAAAATATTCTGTGCATTTTTGAAAGCATTATTTCTGGGACGTGGAGACAATTCTGGGCATACTGTTACACTGTTCTTTTAAACAGTCTGTTTCTCTTCTCTGTGTATGTGTGTATGTTGCTGTTGTTGTTTGCCTTCAAGTTATTTCTGACTTATGGAGAACCTAGGGCGAAGCTATCATGGGGTTTTCTTGGCAGATTTTGTTCAGAGAGGGTTTGTCCTTGCCTTCCTCTGAGGCTGAGAGAGTGTGACTTGCCCAATGTCACCCAGTGGGTTTTCCTGGCCAATCAGGGATTCGAACACTGGTCTCCCAGTGCCCTAATCCAAGATTACAATACCTACACCATGCTTGTCTTTAATCTTAGGTGTGTTTTGTTTTAAGCTATTTAGCTGTGCTTTCCGATCACAGATTAGCAAATGCATATAGCGCATTTGGAAGACTTTACAAAAGAGTCTGGAGTAACAAACACCTGAGGTGAAGCACAAAAATCAGTGTGTATAGAGCCATTGTACTGTCTATTCTCCTTTACGGGTCTGAAACATGGGTCAACTATCACCAACACTTGCGACCCCTCGAACGCTTTCATCAGCGCTGTATATGCACAATCCTAAATATACACTGGACTGACTATGTGATGAATGTTGCTGTCCTTGAGCAAGCAGGGATCACCAGCATTGAGGCCATGATATTGAGAACACAGCTGCGCTGGGCAGGGCACGTTTCTAGGATGGAGGACCATCGCCTCCCAAAAATAGTTCTCTACGGTGAACTCACCATGGGTCAGCGTAAGAGGGGTACAAGAAAAAAGCAATACAAGAACTCCCTGAAACAACATCTCAGGCTCGGCCAAATTGATAATCAAAAATGGTCTGCCATGGCCTCACATCGGGAGGCTTGGAGATGCACTACCCACAATGCTGCAGCCTTATTTGAGAGCTCACGCCGAACAAGTCTTGAAGAGAAACAACAACGCAGAAAGAATCACAACCCAGAATCATCACCCAAGGAGACCTTCTGCTGTGCTTTCTGCAACCGGACATGTTTATCTTGGATTGGCCTTTTCAGTCATCAGCACGCTTGCAGAAAGCACGGGATGAGTCCTTCCTGAATCTTCGTTTGCAAAGAAAAGCCAGAGAGAGGGGGAGGGGAACCAGAGTCTAGTTGTTTTTGTAACATTCAGAATTTGGGTTTTTTTTAAAAGTAAATTTAAAATAACAATTTTAGTTACTTTTGAAAAACAGGAAAACAAATAGTGACTTTTAAAAATTGGAACTATACTGGGAATGCTCCTTGGGCAGGCAGGTGGGCAGGAGGATGGGCTTGATATTATAACTACAGCTACAGTACTTTTTAGTACTTTAGTACAGTACTTATAGTACTTTAAAAAGTACTTTTTAAAAAGTACTTTAGTACAGTACTTTTTAGAAGTAATTTTCCACACACTGGGTGATAGAAGACAATAGTGTAAGGAAAGTTTAACTGCAGAATGCTTGCCTTTTGCTAACTGCTGGAAGCAAGCTGTCTCTGTGTTGGAAAAGACAGAGAAAGGAGATTTTCACACTGGTTATATATCCTGTGGCAGGAACAGAACAGGGTCGGGAAAGGTTTTCCCTTTCAGACGACATTGACCCTGTTCTGTCCTGCATCCATCCTGCTCCCGTGACTGTTCCAGAACAATGTAATCACGATTTTTCATCATGAATAGATCTCCCGTTCCATCACTATCACGCAATCACGGGTGTGCGAACAGGAGCCCCACTCCTGTTCCGAAATGACAGCCATGGAGGGGAAGTCCATTCTGAGCACTTCCTGGTACAATCTGGACATCCAGGTAAGTGACACCCTTTGTTTTACCCTCCCTGTTTTGATTGTGTGATTTAAAGTGTGTTTTTGTGCTTGGTGAACTGATTTTATGTTTGGGGGAGTTTTATTTTTTAAATTTACCACCCACCGTTATCATGTGATAACGTGATAATATTTCAGACGGCCGGTCGTAAAAGCAGCCTTCCGACGGCTGCATTTACGGCCAGCCAGTGAGGGGAGGGGGAGCCCGTTCCTGATGCGGAATTAAGGTAAGTGTGTGAAATATTTACATTATTCCGTGGCAGGAATGGGAGAGGAGGTGGCGGGGCAGTAACGGGGCATTTTGGCCCCGTGTGAAAATCTCCAAAGTGCAATGAAAGGTTTATGACCGTTTAGTTAAACATTTCATGTTCTCCCTTTCTCGGTAGTGAAAAGAATCCCAGCTGTGTTACTGAAGAGGGCAGAAGCTGAAATGTGTAATTAAGCAGTATAGACCTATCTCTGCTCAGTTATGTATATTTACAGACACCTGCTATAAACTGTTGCTTGATAGTATCCTCCATGAATCTAGAGACCACTTGTTTGCAATGCTGTTTGGTGGCTTTCAAGTGCCATTTGCTGTAGAAAGAAGGGCTATATTTAAGGGATAGTCTCACATTTGCTTTCTAAATACCTTATGAAGAAGAGCAAGTTCATAGTCTTTCAGACAAACTGAGGACATTCTGCAGCATGGAGAACACAATTACAAATTTGCAGATTACAAAACTGTAACTATGGATTATGAATTTACTGAAAGACGTCAATGAAGGTAGGTTCTTCTGGAGTCTGCACTAGGACCCTCCCTAAAAACTATCACAAGAAAGCCCTGAGATTATAGAGACACCCATTCACACTACACAATTATAGCACTATGATTCCACTTTAACTGCCATGGCTACATTCTGTGGAATTCTGGGATTTGATGTCTAGGGGAGAGCTAGAGCTCTCTTGATGAGAGTTCAAAATATCCCCCCTAAACAATATTCCACATGAGACTTCAAGTCAGCCTTTAGGCTCTTAGCAGTGCACCCTGATTAGTATGAGTTGTTCAGATTCATGTCTGGGATTCTAATTTTGATAATTGGTTGATTTGTCTTATAAGGTAGGATAGGGAACAGTTTGCCAAAGGCAGGCCGAATCCCTTGCCTCAGTCAATGAAGCCCCCCCCCATGAAAACTGTGACCCTCATTTGTTGGGACAGACCCTGTTGGTCCAGGCCTCAGTTCCACAGAAGACATTTCAGCCTAAATAAGTTAGTATAGGCAAATGACAATACTGTAAAAGACCTCTAAGTCTTAGTGAAATTGGCATTTTGCAAAGTTTTGGCAAGATTTGCATGCACATCTATACAGTCACTCACAAGATCATAGCCACACTCCCCCCCTCCACTTCAACTATGAAGGCTAGGAGTTTTAAACCAAAGCTCAAAACGATTACAACTTCCAGAATCCCCCAGCTAGAAATCTTTAGGCTGATTAGGAAAATCCAGCCAAAATCTTTATTTTTCCAAGCTCTAGCTTGAATGTGTACAAATCGATTTCATGGGTCTATTTGAAAAAGCTGTGCAGCGTTCTCTTTCCATAACTGCTGAGCCTAACATCACTTCCTAGCATGCTTTTAAAACTGAGTTATAAAGTTTCATAGTTGCAAAATATAAGCAGGTAAACAAAAATTTTTTTTACAATATTAGTAAGAAAAGAAAAATGGATTTTAGAAAAATTGTGTCATTTAAAAAAGAATGTAATACTTTTCTTGGTGTATTTATATATCCAGAAGTAAATTAGAAAGACTAAGCAAATGAGCTCATTCCCTGGTCCTAAATGATAAGGAAAAATGAGAGCTATTTGGCAGTCAGATGTAATGTATTGCTTTAAAGATAACTGGAAAAAAATAAGCATTGCCAAGTCTGATCACTTTCAAATGGAATGAGCTGAATGAGCTAAGCATGTGTTTAACCCTTCAGCTGAAATAAGTAGGACACTGTAGGCTAAATCCTCCCCTATTTGTATGTTAACTTTGAGGAACTTTTTTTTAAAAAAACCAAAAAACTTTGCTTGAATGAAGTTTAAATACTTCACCCTTTCAGCGAATGGTTTGTGGTACATTATTACGCACTGCTTCTCACATCAGTAGAATTCTTCTCAATTATACATTTTCTATGAAGATTGTTCCTCTAGGAACTATATTTTCTAAACTGAGATTTGGCTAAGGTAGAATTTACTGCCTTCAGTGCTATTAATTTTAATAACAATTTTACAATCACAATTTAAAGTGATCTCAATATAAATAACTAAATAAAGGGCTACGTGTGGCTTTAAGACCTATTTCTAATGCCCCTAATTAATCACCATATAATCCAATCTTAATTTTGTACTAGGAACACAAATGAGCCATCAGTGCTTGTTCATGCTGGCTGTAGGGGTCTGGGAATTGTGGTACAGAAAAGCAACTTTCCCAAGATCTGTGAAGAAGGAACATGCAACTTGTCACTTACTTTGCCTGCAGTACTCATAGTGCTTCTTTGTTGGTTTTGCAGATTCTGCTCTTCTTTGCTTTCTTGCGTCAGAAAGCCAGTAATCTAAACAATCCCTACTGTTCAGTGACTGTTGGACAGGTTGCTTACCAGTACCCTTTCCAGCTACAACTGCACAGACAGAGTTTGGTGCCTTTTAACCAAGTCCTCCAATTCCCACCCCTGAATCCAGAAAGGAAATGCGTCAACTGAATCTTAATTCCACACTCCAGGCAACAGTTTAGTAGCATCCAGATTTTACAAAGGGGTTGACACTTTATCACAGCCTTGTAAATGTTTGCTAGCAACTTGACAAGCACGATAAGTAACCTGTGCTAAAGCTCATTGCTCATGGCTGCAAAGGATGGGAAATCCCCAGGGCTGGCCCTAACATTAGGCAGAATGAGGCAGCTGCCCTTGGCAGTAGATTTTGGGTTTCATGAAAAGGCAGGAAATTGTTTGTTATTTCATTTGTTATGATTGAATTTGTTATGATTGTACTTTTACTGTCATAAAAAGGGGAGAAAACACTTGTGAGATTATTATTATTATTATTATTAATAATAATAATTTGCCACAGGAGATAAAAATAACACAATCAGCCTTGGGTGTTACATACCTTACCTTTTTGGGTGGGTAGCATTTGCAAAATGTCTTCGGCTGGCCCTGGAAACCATTTCTGCTACCAGGAAACACAGGCTGTTAGCCTCTTAACAGGGTAGTCAAACAAATAAAATCCTACCCCAATCAAGTGGATTGGAATAGGAGGGACAGGCCACCAACTCTTCCCACTTACGGCATGTCAGTGCTGGTTGTAGTGGACTTTCTGTAGCTTGCAATGAAACCAAAAAAGTTGGTGAAGAAGGAATGGAGGAATCCAACCCTTCTCTGACAGTCCACTTCCACCATCTGCATGGAAATCTTTATTTTATATCCCACCATTCTGAGAGCCAGCATGGTATAGTGGTTGAGCATTGGACTAGGATTCTAGAGAAGTTCTCCGTGAGTAAAAAATGGCGCGGCTGCCTTCAATCATACCCAGAACAGTCACAGACACCTCCGAGAGAGGGATGGTGTCATCCAAAACGGACCCCCTGCCGCGCGACAGTGTCGTAACTGTTCCGGAGTCTTCTTGTGCGGTAAGTCCTGTCTGAAAAAGTCCCAGGATGCGAATCCCTGCTCAGCCATGGAAAACCATTGGATGACCGTGGGCAAGTCAAACTCTCTCAGCCTCAGAGGAAGGCAATGGCAAACTCCCTCTGAACAAATTCTGCCAAGAAAACCCCATGATAGGGTTGCCATAAGTCAAAATGACTTGAAGGCACACAACAACAACAAAACTTTTTCTCTAATCTGGAATTCAAGGCAGCTCTCAGATACACACAAAAACAGACCTTAGAATTGTTGGAAGTAAGGAAGCATCAATGCTTGTGTACAGTAGTTGGGGGCAAAGGGAGAGTCTAGAGTTGCATGTATATCCCTGTCTGTTCTCTGTGTGTGTCACTGATCTGTGTTTTCAAGGTTTTACTTCCTACTTGCATGCAGAGGTCACTTCTCCCCTTACTCCAAGAAGTTTTGGTGTTTTTGAACTCTTTGTCTCACAAGTCAGAAGCTAAGAAACCATCAGACATGAAGCGGCTCTGCCTCAAGATCCCCCTAAATATTAATAAAATTATTAATAAAATTATTAGCTAATAATAGAGCCAGCATGGTGTAGTGATTTTAGTATTGTACTAGGACACTGGGAAATCAGGGTTCAAATCCCCACTTGGCCACAAAAACTGATTGGGTGACCCTGGGCAAGTCATACCTCTAAGTCTCAGAGGAAGGCAAAGGCAAATCCCCTCTGAACAAATTCTGCCAAGAAAATCCCATGACAGGTTCACTTTAGGGTCTCCATAAGTCATAAATGACTTGAAGGTACACTACCCCCCTTCTCTCTCTCCCTCTGGCTTTTCTTCGCAAACGAAGATTCAGGAAGGACTCATCCTGTGCTTTCTGCAAGTGCGCTGATGATTAAAAAGGCCAATCGGAGATAAACAAGTCCGGTTGCAGAAAGCACAGCAGAAGGTCTCCTTGGGTGAAGTTTCCGGGTTGTGATTCTTTCTGCGTTGTCGTTTCTCTTCAAGACTTGTTCGGCGTGAGTTCTCAAATAAGGCTGCAGCATTGTGGATAGTGCATCTCGATGCCTCCCAATGTGAGGCCAGGGCGGACCATTGTTGGTGATCAATTTGGCTGAGCCTGAGATGTTGTTTCAGGGAGTCCTTGTATCGCTTCTTTGGAGCGCCCCTCTTACGCTGACCCGTGGCAAGTCCACCGTAGAGTACTATTTTGGGGAGGCGATGGTCCTCCATCCTAGAAATGTGCCCTGCCCAGCACAGCTGTGTTCTCAATATCATGTGAGGAGCATGTGAGGATCTCTCAGAATTGCCTCACAGTCTTGTACTTGAGAGAGACACTGGTTAAACTAATGGACACCCAATAATTGCTTCCTTCTTTCTTAACATAACAAATTGTGTTGGAAAATCCAGCATTCTCTCTCCCCCACTCACTTGCTATCAGAGCAAGCAGGTAACAGATAGGATAGGATTTCCTGCATGTTAAAATCCTTCTCTTTCTCTCATTCAACAACTTGTTGATTCTACCTTTGAAGTGCATGGTTGGAAATAGTTTGTAACCAAGCAACAAGACCATGTGACCTAGGATACTTTCTTTTGGTCTTGGTCATATAAAGATATATCCCTTCTCAGCTCCTGTTCCACTACACCATCATACCAACAACTACAACTCTGTTCTCCATCTTGGCTCTTTACCCTTCTTCGCTGCCATGATTCCTTCTCATTGAGATGCTGAGTCAAGATGAAGCTATTTCTTACCCAAATCTATTCATTAGTTAGTTAGGATGTAGGCTGTCCATGCATATGTAGCGTTTTTTAGTCTTTTAACTTAAAACTGCCTGCCTCTTTTGTTTTGGGTACAGGGCAAAATAATGTAAGATTGGGTCACACTTTTAAGCTATACTCAGCTACAATAAAGTTAATTCTTAACAATTTTAACTTCTATAGAGTTTCCCAAAAGGGCTAACACCCTGGGACTCTCCAATTCCGCCACAATTGCAGGGGAGTTACTTGACTGTAAGATCACTGACATTTGTTATCTTTAGCAAACTTGAGTAAATGTAACATAGGCGCATTAATATATTACTAAATAAATCATTAAGTAATATATTACAGTGATGGGACTTGCAAGTTATGTACACAATGTGAAATTGTACCAATGTCCACAAAGTAGATTCTCTCTTTTACTAGGTCTTTTAAAAATATGTACATATTTAGTTTATGTACCTTAAAATCTACATACAGTAGGACCCCCGTATCCACTGGGGATTCGTTCCAGGGGGGCCTGTGGATACTGAAAACCATGGATAATAGCAAACATCATTGGAAATAACGGGACTTCTTTAAAGTTTATCACCAAAGTATGCTCAGCATGTTGGATAACACCAAACTAAACCGCAGATCAGATTTACCACATCACTGACATGGAAGTTACCAGCCACCACAGTTTGCTGTTCTGCTCAAGACTGTGAAATATCTTGCACTGCCCCCAGATGTTCTATAATCTTTTAAATCTTCCACTGTACTGAAACCTCAAATTGTAACCCTATATGTCAGTCTGTGAAATGGCAGTACTAATGGTGGCACTTCAATTATGCCTACAATCAATTTATGATTAAAATATGCCATGGGGCTTTAAGGACTCCATCTGCTTTTTCCAATTAGTTAATGATAACAGGCTTTCTTTTGATTGGCTCTCAGGGATTTTCTTAATGGTGAAAAAACTCCTCACAGAATGTGAGAACCCTCCCTGTCTAAATGGCAAGCCATGGTGTTTTGCCATTTTGTGATGGAGGGGGCCCCAAAATGTAAAAAAGCTACATGGGAAAAGCCACAAAGGCTTTCCCCAGAGTTTTTAAAAAACCGCCAGGGGAACATGCATCCCCCCTTGTTGGGACAAGCGATTTGATACGAATCACTTTCCCACAGGAGAGGAAGCACAAAGCTGTTTGGCCGGACGAGGGTGGGGGTGGGGCTTGCTAACAGGGCAGGTGCCTAGCATTGCCATGTTGATTTTTTGCCTCAGCAAGCAAGCACTAAGGCAAGAAAATGAGGTGTCGGTGTTTTTCCTGTTTTTTTTTTTTTTTAAGGCAAAATATCACTCCAGCACACCGTTGAAATAGTTTAAAAATATATATATATTTGGTCAGCAGCAGATTACGGTAGATAAAAACAAGAGTAATTCACTCGCAGCTGCCATCTTGACTGGCAGCCATGCAAAACTTTGGGAGCCAAAAAATGATTAAGACATGTCGCAGCTATTGCAAAAAGCCTTTAAAATGCAGGGCACTTTGGGTTTGGGGGGCTCATATAGACGGGCCCTCAGTCATCTTCTATTTGTTTCTGTCTGTGTAAACAAGGTGATAGCTTGCAAAAGCCTGAAATCTTTGCCTAATCACTTTGTTGCAGGCATAACTCTTGCTCAATAAAATATGTATTGCTATAATGAAATAAAATCATAGAATTGAAACAGGCCTCCTGGGCAATCAAGGCCAAACTCCCTGCTCAGTGAAGGAACTCCAGCTAAATGCAACACACATACTCGTAAATAAAGATGGGTTATTGTATCAGTCTCGTTATTTAACAGACAGTCCTCATACATCTGACACTGAGGCTTTCGGGATGGGAGGATGCTCCAGATTTTGTGGGTTGGTTTGATGAACACAGAATGAATTTTCTGTTACTATTGTACCCTCCAGGACAATGGGTAGAGAAGCACAATCCACCAAGGCTCCCTGCATTTCAGTGTCATATAACACAAACTCTATTAAAATGCATGGGGATTGCCTTGAAACAATATAATGAACAGATGGCTATTGATGGACAGGATGGGAAAAAAAGTGAATAACAACTTGGAGTTCTCTGTCTGGTATTTAGTACCTCTCCTTCCATCTTTGAACAGTGCGTCCAAACTTTATGGAGCTTTGTCCTTCCATGTTGCTACCTCTCTTTCTCTCTCTCTCTCTCTCTCTCTCTCTGGCTTTTCTTTGCAAACGAAGATTCAGGAAGGACTCATCCCGCGCTTTCTGCAAGCACGCTGATGACTAAAAAGGCCAATCCGAGATAAACAAGTCCGGTTGCAGAAAGCACAGCAGTAGGTTTCCTTGGGTGATGTTTCTGGGTTGTGATTTTTTCTGCGTTGTCGTTTCTCTTCAAGACTTGTTCGGCGTGAGTTCTCAAATAAGGCTGCAGCATTGTGGATAATGCGTCTCCATGCCTCCCGATGTGAGGCCAGGGCGGACTATTGTTGGTGATCAATTTGGCCGAGCCTGAGATGTTGTTTCAGGGAGTCCTTGTATCACTTTTTTGGAGCTGGATAATAATAATTTTGGAACTGGATAATAATCAGGATTTAGTACTAATTAAATCTTCAAATTTCCCCCTTTGGTACCATTTATTGACAACCAATCACATAAGAGCTCAACACTTACCTTTGTTCCTCTGAGAAATGAATTTATTAAATTTCATTACCAAACTATGCTAACATTATTTTTGGATGGCCGATACAGAAACATTCCAAGAAACTTAAGGCTCTGGATCTGTGTTGTGGGAGAGGTAGAGGATATTTCACACTGTTTACTTTATTGCCAGTCAAATCAAAATGCCAAGGAGGGATTCCTGGAACAGATTTTGGCTCCCTTACAGGGTGAGAGCTCTTACGTGAAAATATGATGGCTACTGTCAGATTATGACCCCTATGTCATATATAAAACAGGCTTATTTGCTAAGGCAGCTAAAAGTATTTGTGCTCTCTCTGAAAGCTATTGCTGTAGAATGTGCAAGGGACTTGTTAATTTTACTTTTTCTATATATGTACATGTATGTATGTATATGTATTCTTTTATTAGATGTGTAATAGTTTTTAGTCAAATACAATAAATAAAATTGGATTGGGTGAATGAAGGACCGGAGTGAACACTGCATATTGGGGTTCCCTATTGAAGAGTATTTGGCTGAAGAGTCTGCTCAAATCAACACTTGTCAGAGTGGCATAGATTTTAAAGGAATAACATGTCCCTGAAGGCATCAGATGCCATCTGATATTGGAAGCTAAGCAGGGTCAGCCTTGGTTAGTACTTGGATGGGAGACTGCCAAAAATACGTGGTACTGTAGGCTATATTTCAGAGGAAGACAATGGCAAACCATCTCTGAGTATTCTTTGCCTAGGAAAACCCTATAAAATTCATGGGGTCACCATAAATCAATAGGCGACTTGAAGGTACATACACACGTTAGGCATTCATGCCAGGTTGGCCTGTGAAAATAACATTTTTTAATGAAGACAACAATATTATTGATGCAGATTTGTTGCTATAATTTGCCACTATCAGGAAAATCCATCCATGGGCAGCTAGTGGATTTTCCATCATAAATTGACATTTTAATTTTACTTGCCTACAGTAACAAGCCTCCAAACACTTTTATGGAAAGTAACATGCCATATTTGAATATGTTCTAAAAGATTATACTGGATGACGACACTGGTGTTTCTTCTCCTTTTGTAGTTCTTAGGACCACAAGACAGGCATGGCAAGGCTATAATTCACAAATTTCATCCCAAAAGCAAGGAGATCAGTTTTAGGATTGGTCGATGAAATATTAAAATACCACCACCAAACCAAGGTGTCAGCCAGATCTCCTGTTTCAGCCAGCTGTTGTTTGAATCCTCATCTTTGCCATCGCAAACCATTTTGAGAAGATGCCAGCCACAGATGCAGGTGAAATGTCAGGAATAAGCTCTTCCAGAACACGGCCTCACAGCCCAGAAAAAAACCACAAAAAACCTGCCGGCTGTGAAAGCCTTCAACTTCACACCATTTTGAGACTTTGCCCCTGGATCCTGAGAGGCTTCCAAGGCCAGCCCTATCATTAGGCAGTGTGAGGCAAATGCCTTAGGTGGTGGATGATGGTGAGGCAGCACTGGCAGATCCCTACCATTCCTCCTAAGCCCAAACCAATTTTCTTCTTAACTCTGTATCTGCTATACAACTTGCCCTGTGGTCCTCCAACTAGCATGCTTCCTTTGGATATGGTGGGGGGCACTACTGAGTTGCCAATGTTGAATTAATCTTAACTACCAGTCCAGTTGGCTGTTGTGTGCAAAAGAGAGATTTGCGGCAGCTAGTGGCTTTCATATTGGTGGGGCTGTGAATCTGTTCTGGGTTGCAGTGCAACTTTAAAAGAGCTATCCAAAGTGCTGAACCTATTTGGCAGCTCGAGTTCAGCATTTTGGATAGCTCCTCTAAGATTGAAGACTAAAATACTGAAGGCTTTATTAGCCAACCAAATGCAAAACACATGATGCAAGCTTTCAAAGCTTTTTTTTTTTAATGGATTTTGTTTTGCTGTGTAGCCAACAAGGCTACCCCTGTATGTGTTTCCTAGGCTAAAGACTAACAGTCACAGTGGATACACCATTCAACATGAAGCCACTAGCTACCACTAGGGGTGGGGGAGAATGCCATTTTATCCTTTGCCTCCAACAGAAAATATATATATATCTTGAGGGGAGCTTGTAGGTTACTACTGATTTATCACCTCATATCCAGCACTAATTCAAGCAGATTGCTCTCTTCTGCAGCTTTCACTCATTCTTCTCCACATCTCTTGACAATGCATGCTCCTAGGGAGTTTCTCTACATTATTGTTCACATATTGCAGACCAAACAGCAGTGCATTGCTTCTGTCCTGTGACCCATGATCCAGATTGGTGTTTCTTCTCATTCTTTTGCTCTTCTTAGGACTGCAAGACAAGATAAGAATGGGTGAATGAGTTTTGAGTTGCAGGAATTCTGTGCAAATACAACTGGACCTACATGTTTGTTTATTTGTTAAGGTTTTTGAAAAGAGAAAAAGTGTTATTGGGTTACTAACATATCATATTTCAGGGACCCAGAGACCAGGACAGGTCATTCCAGGTTAAATGAATAGTTCACAGAACAGGTAGAGAATAGTCCTCTTTCCACACTTGTGAGAGTTCTGTGGCTACAAGTCTCAAGAATGGGGAAACCTTCACCTATAGAACGTTGTAAGATATGAAACAGTACCATCTAGTGGCACACTGGACTATACTATCACACACGTGATTAACCCCCCCCCCCATGTTATGTCCCGTATCCGAAAGAAAGCCTTTTTTTCCTAAACAAATTTGTTGTGGTAAGCCACCTTGGGCCTTGTACAAGGAGAAAGGAAGAATAAAAATTAAATAAATAAATGAAAGAAAGAAAGGGGATGGAGAATGGGGTAGGAAAATCCAGCAGGGTTGGAAATTTCATGGTCAACTCTGCTCCTTATTTAGAAATGACTTAATTTTGCATTATATTTGACATCCATGTGATCTTCCTGTACAGACCCATGAAAATAAATACGTTTTCCAGTGGGAAGTGAAGGATATAATAAAGGTTTTTGCTTACTTTACAACTTTGCTTATAACATTATTTCTACAATACACAAGCAACAATGTGCTTACTGTACAACTGTATGAGGCTGGAAGATGTCATAAACAAAGTAATGTATACAGAACACTGAAGAGAAAAGATTCTTGGATTCCAAACACAGATTCCAGACTACTTTCTTCACAATTGTGTTTTTTCACCCCGAGATGTCCAGTGGAGCGAAGAGACAGTGAGGTTGAAGAGAGCAAAATGTAGGTTGAAATCTGGTAGTCTCATATTGACTGAGACAAGGGCTGGATATATCATTCTAAAAACTGCTTTGCCTGTTCTGTATAAATTATTTTAAACCCAGGAAAGCAAGGTTTTCCAGGAGACAGAGCAACCCACTACAAAGAAAGACACTACAAAGCTTGTGCTGTTGGACAAAATAACTCCTCTTATGACTGAACATCAGGTACTTTCTTTATATTACATTTTTTTTTTAAGATTCCTATACTGTTTTGTCTCATGATTCCTTTAGAGCACATATGGGCTTAAACAATAATTTCTGGAGGTTGCTGTTATCTTTTATTTATATAGCGCCATCAATGTACATGGTGATCTACAAGAAAAAGAACAACAAAACAGTTCCCTTCCCTCAAGCTTACAGTCTAATGAAGACATGATACAAAAGGAAAGGGGATGGCAGTAGGGGAAGGGATTAAGTCTAGTATTTTCTTCTCTCCCTCTGCAGCCAGGGCAATGGCAGTTGGGATGAAGGCAGGACTGTTTGGTTAAACTAGTTAGTCGTTCTCAGTTGTGTTAAAGAGGTTTGGCAGCATGATCTTCAATAATGATATGTTGCCTTAATTGCAGTGGAACACACTTCTGTGTACATACTTAACTTCACAAGCTGTACTCCTAAATGTAGTTATTTAGAATTGAAGTTACAATGAAATCAATCAGACTCCACATAGATGTGTTTAGGATCTGGGGCCAAGTTTCTGGCTTCCAAGATGTGCTTTCAGAAGAGCTTCTACACATACAGTGAGATACCTCTTACAGTACCTCTTTTTCCTCCGTATCTAAGAGCTGCTTCCCAAACTGCCTTTGAAATTGCTCTAGTGTGCAGCATTGAGGCCATGATATTGAGAACACACCCGTGCTGGGCAGGGCACATTTCTAGGATGGAGGACCATTGCCTCCCAAAAATAGTACTCTATGGTGAACTTGCCACAGGTCAGCGTAAGAGAGGCACTCCAAAAAAGCAATACAAGGATTCCCTGAAACAACATCTCAGGCTCGGCCAAATTGATCACCGACAATGGTCCGCCCTGGCCTCACATTGGTAGGCATCGAGATGCACTATCCACAATGCTGCAGCCTTATTCGAGAACTCACGCCAAACAAGTCTTGAAGAGAAACGACAACGCAGAAAGAATCACAACCCAGAAACATCACCCAAGGAGCCCCTCTGCTGTGCTTTCTGCAACCGGACTTGTTTATCTCGGATTGGCCTTTTCAGTCATCAGCGCGCTTGCAGAAAGTGCGGGATGAGTCCTTCCTGAATCTTCGTTTGTGTAAGGAAAGCCAAAGAGAGTGTGCTCTGGGTCTATAACTGCAGAGGCCAATTATAAGTGGGAAGGGCTAGGGATCAGTTGTAGAGCACATGCTTTGCATGCAGAAAAAACTATTTTACTCCTTGGCATCTTCAGCTAAAAGAATCAGGTAGACCCTTGGAGGAACTACTGCCAATCAGAATATACCTGTATAGTATTTGGCTAAATGAATAATAAAAGTATGACTCAAAAGAAGGCAGACTCTTATAGTTTTTAGCAGTTCCTAACATATACCATGACACACATTGAGCACTGGCAAAATGATTGTATACTGGGAACTGCCAAACTAGACATTAAGGGTGACACATATTCCCTATAATTAATCAATTTCTCTTCCCACTAAGCAATTTCCTCTTCCTCAAAGACATATTTTTCAACAGAGTTGTAAATTACATCTGTGCTTACCTTCTAGTGACAAACAAAACATGCTAAATGCAAGATACATAGGAAAGTAAAATTATGGGCTGTGATAGACATTTTTCACCACTTGGGGAGGACCTCTACAAAAAAATGTTACAAACATAGTCTTGTATTTGACCTTGTTTTTCTGTAGTTGATCCTATAGTTTCATAAAGTTTTTTTTTTTCCCTCAAAAAGAAATAAGTGAGAAAGAACTAGAAGCAGCAAAGATTTTGTTGGTCTTCAGTTACTAGTCACCAAGCCAGCATGGTTAATGGATAATAGTAAGGAATTGTGGGATTGTACCCGTCCTAAGCTTAAAGGTTGCAAGAGGAGGAACAAAATGGAGATATTAAAGGATTTGTGTTACTCTACCAAGCTTTTTATTGATTTCATTTTTACCGGCTTAGGCTGCGGAGGAAGGATTTGCCTTGATTATTTCATACCCTCCCACTTGGCTGCTTTTCAAATGTTCCAGTTTCTCTCTCCTCTCCTTCTTTGTCCTTGGTTTACTTCAGTTTGTGCAAACTGAGTTCAAATGGCAAAAGTATTTTGCACTCAACTCAGCAGAAGGCAGAGGAGGAAGGGGTGGAACCTTGCCCTTCCCAGCAGGCTCAGGCAAAAGCAAACCACTGCAGCCTCTTCTAGTTTGTGTGTTCTTCCTCATTAATAACTTTTATCATTTTGACCACACTACGATGTTGCTTGGCCATATGTGGCCCAGTTTTCATCTGTGAATACTGGAGGGTGGTTTATTGATGCTACGGTGACAGTCAGTTTGGAGTACTGTACTGCATTTTTTTGTGGAGCTGGTGTTAGTGATTCCAAATCCACTTACTTAACATTGATACTTCACCAGCTGTACTGCTGTGACTGCTTTATAAGCCAGCTAGGATAGCTGTACCCAGCGTAACATACACCATTATAGGAGATTGTAAAGGTTATAAATTAACAACTCATTTCATATACTTACTCATATAGCTCATAAATTGTTTTATATTTTTTTCCTCAGAATCCTTTCACACTGTTCATCTACTTGTCATTGTTTTAGGAAAAATTACTGCATTGTTTTACATGTGGGTGGTGAGTGGCTGAGGGAGTGAAAGGAGGGAGGGGTCCTTGTGAGGCTGGGGGTGTAGATACAGATTGAGTGGCAGGAGTGGATTGTGAGGTGGAGAGGGAATTTGCATATGGGTGGTGATTGACTGAGGGAGTGAGAGGAGGGAGCGGATTGGTTGGGTATGTTTCTTAAGCGGCCAATCAACACACTGGGAAAGGAAACAAACCCAAGTGTTTTAAAGGTAGAGTAGGACCCCCATATCTGCTGGGGATTGGTTCTGCCCCCCCCCCACAAGGATACCAGAAAACATGGATGATAGCTAACACCATTGAAAATAATGGGACTTCTGGTTTAAAATGCCATAGAGTTGCCTTGGAGGACCTAGAAAATGGCTAGAGAGGACACATTTTCTAGGAAGACTCTATGGTAGGTATGCTGTCTTGTGTCCCATGGGTAACTAAATCAGTGGATAATGAATCAGTGGATACAGGGGGTCCTACTGTATAGATAGATTTGAAGGACTGATTTTCAAAAATTTAAAGACTTAGTTTGGACCTGTTATTTGAAGGATGGTCTTCTCCTGCACCAGTCTATCCATACTCTGAGGTCGTTGGTGGAAACTCTTCTCACTCCCAACAGCAATTAGGTTGCTGAGTAGAAAGGAGAGGGCCTTTTCTGTGGCAGTCCCACATCTCTGGAATCAGGCCTTCCACCAGTGGTTCAGATCTTCTCTGAAGATCTGCTTGTTTACACTGATCCCTCCATCAGTCTGGGACTGCTGGTTTGATTGGTAAGTTCTCTTTTTACTGAATTCTATTTCTTGTTGATTTATGGGATTTTTATTTTATTTGTTTTCTATTTTGTGTTATCTTTTATGATGCCTTCAGAGTTCTAATTTTCAAAGTAGCCTAAAAATAATTTTCAATAAATAAAATGCATTTTATTGATGGTTCATTGTGTACATTTTATCTGGTGCTGGGTGTTGGGGTTTTGGTTTTTTTGTATGTTATGGATTCATTTATTATATTTCTCTTAAAAATTATAATTGCAAGCCACTTTGTGAGGGCATTTCCTAAAGCATAAGCAGGAATCATGTCACCCTCCAGAGGCTGGACTGTAACTCCCATCAGCCCTAGCCAGCAAAACCAATGGTGAAGAATGCTAGGCATTGCAACCAGAATCTAGAGATTGTATGATTCCCATCCCTGTAGGTGTGTAGAAAGAAATGGAGGGGGGGGGAGATTGCAAACACACACTAAAAGAATATCATATATTCATGGATCTGGCCTTATTTTCCTCTGTGATACCAGTATAGGCACTTCCTGATGAAATGCTGTTGTTTCCTGTTACACCAAGAATAACTGCAAAGAAAATAGAACAGCCTTAAGATGAATATCAATTTCAAAGCCCAACCTGAGCCTCAGATGACCCCATATGGGAAAACAACATACTTTGTTTGCAGACACTCTCCACATCCTAAGACAGTGTGCCACATTAAAGGTAAAGGTAAAAGTAGCCTTAGAAGGTTGGTACATCCAATTCTTTCCTTTGTTCTTGGGTTCCAGAGTAGAAGTGATACATTTCATGCAATATTTTTTTGGGGGGGGTGTAAACACACATGTAGCATTGCAGCAGGTAAAGCTACCACAATTTGGTCTCCATTTGCACAGCTATTAACACTTCAAAGTACAACAATGACAATCGATTTGCTACTGGGGAAGCACATCATGCTTACAGTTGCCAGAGTGAGAACCCAAGAGGGCTCATATGCCTTTAATAGTTGTGTAGAAGCTGGTGTTTCAGCAAGTGTGGCTTGTTATCAAGGAAATTCCCTCTTCTACGTAAGCATTAAAAGTAGAGGAGTCCTCTCCAGTTTTCACTCTATGACAACTTTAAAGCTGATACTTCTGTCAGGAGTCAGAGACTGAACTCCATAGAAAATGGCCAAACAACTGCTAAGTCATGCTAGCCGTGGCCAAGGAACTGCCAAGTCATGCTAGCCTTGAGTCCACAGCTGCACAAGAAAGTTAATGGAGGGCATAGCTTCAGGAAAGAGTCTGGAGTACAAAATCTGATGTAATGCACCCATGTGATTGAGGGAGCCAATGCCCTGTAAATCTGTATAAAAGAAGACTGAGTTCAGAGCATTCTTTCTCTTGAAATACCTTGATGTTTGGCGAAGCAGTTTGTCTTCTATATATATCTGTACATATTTCAACTGCCTTGAGCTTGAAGATAAAGTGCTTCCTGTTTGTTTGGACAACAAACACTCTGTGGAGATTTTCAGACACCGTTTAACAGTACCTACTGCGTGAGGAGGTCAGGCTGGGTCAGCAGGCCAGGTCAGCCAGCCAGCCAGCCAGCCTGTGCTTTGGCTCCTGTCACGTGGCCACTTCACTGCAGAGAGGAGGTGGGCGAAGCAGCCTTCAAACCTTCGTGGATCCTTGTGAGGACATCACGGACCCCCAGGGGTCTGCGGACCACAGGTTAAGAACCACTGCAATAGCGAGTTCATAAGTGCACTTGCAACCCATCAAGAGTTGCTTCACAAATACTGTACATCTGCATCACTAGATGACTGTGTGAGATTTTTCTCCATGGACTATTCTAGTTGAATAGTCAGAAGACAAAATGAACATTCTGTCTATGCAATTAATCTGTGACAGCTCATATACATACGATCACACATTATTTTAGAATTATGTGATGAACACCAAAGTGTGAACTTGTCCCAAATGTTTCATAATCAACGTTTCATAAATCAAGATGTGGTTCAGTACTCATATGGTATGGTACTATTACTAACACCATTGGGAAGATATTAAAAGGACACTTTTTTTGTTTTGCTCAGGATTAAATGATGCACCAATCTGTGTTGTAAAAGACCGAGGATTCAATGATGGGCACTACAGTTTACCAGGCCCAACAAACAATCAGTTATGCAGGCACACGGGAATAGCTGGCACTACTTCTCATTCCAGCAACACTCTGCCAAACCTGGTGCAAAACCTACCCAAGCTGAAAGCTGAACGTAAGTAATCATAGTGCTAGCACACTGAAATATAATCCCTCTACTTCAGAATCACAATTTGACTTTTACATACGAAAAGCAAGTGGATAGAATGGTCACATTAAGAATTACTTCAGACTTCTGACATCTTCATATCTACTTCTAAATTCTTGTCTTTCCACTGCTTTAGAGTAGGCACTGTAGGGACAAACTGCATGCTGCTGTCTCTGGGTAATCCATAATAGGAGAGCCAAGAGTGGTTTATTGAGAGAGTGTGGCAATCTACTTTAAAGACTGTGGCAGGGAATATCCCACCATGTATCACCATCTCATCTTCAAAGTGGATTTGCCACCCAAAATACTTCTACTTGAGGATTTTCAGTTTTGCACACAATGAAGATACAGGATTGTACATTGTTTGTATGAAAGCATTTATATATCAACGTAATATCCCACACTTGAACTGACAATATTCTTTCCCCACTGAACACTGGACTGAATCAGTGTTTTTCAAATTGTCTTATCAACCTTTAATCCATTATTACTCCAACATTAACTCATTAAAAAAAATCTCATCTCCTATTATATTCCAGAGCTAATGAGAGATGAGTTAAACGAGCTCACAAGAAGAATAGCAAACACCCCATTGTTAAAGAAAAAGGTAAAGACTTTTTATGTTCCAGCTACCTGCCTTGAACCACTATACCAGAATATATGTAAGGAACATCTGTGTTCTTACACCTGTAATATTAATTTTAAGCAATGACTTAATATCTTCTATTTTAATATGATGTAGTTAGTTTAATATGAACTAGGCCCTGTAAAGGCCTGCAGAGTGTATCAACACACCAAGGTACCCACTCTCCCTGTGTCCTGAACACCGGTAGATTCCCTTCCCTATGCCTCTCGAATAAGTGAGGAGTGAATACAGGAATATCATTCCTCTCTATGCCATGCTAGTCCACCCCTTACTAAACTAAACATTGGTAGGCAAACCCAAGCCTGATCTATGATACAGTTATTACATTAGAAAACTGTACATTTGAAAATTGCCCTGCATTACCTTGGTATTGTATAGATTATAAGAATAACAATATAAAATAGGCATTTAAAAAGTCACCAATTGAACCAAATGTCTATAAAGGTCCAGTAATCACTATGTATGTATAATCATGCTGATAGAGGCTTCTGTTTCTACACATGCAGGCAGGTCTACGTAGTCAGTTGAATGAATGTGCAGACATTGGGGGAAAGTTTGATGCCTCTTATGTAGATCAGCTCAGTGTCTGTGAATATTGTACCACTGAGCAGAAGTTAATAAAGGGGTGGGGTGGTATGTATTGCTCTTGCAGGTGTTTAAACCTCCTATGTAATCAGGATTTCTGATCTAATATGCAGCACTATGCAGAGCCCCATTTTCACCTTCTGCTGAATGTGTGGGCATGAGTGGGGGCCCCAGGAAAGGCATATTATCCCTGTCCTCCATGCAACTATGGAAGAATAGGTGAAAATAGCACAGTGACATACCTATTGCCACTCTTTCTAGGAAATACACTGAAAGTGATTCAGTTGGGAGGGATCTATCCCACAGGCTGCTGATGGTCTCTTTTAAGATATCAATTTGCTGAAAATCTGTGAGTCACAATCTATTGAAACTAGTTGGATCCAGCCTACCATACGCCGTTAAAAAACTCCTCAAAACACACCCGGTAGACCTTACAACAGCCCTGTAAGATAGGCCACTGGATTTAAATTCCTCCTCCCCCTTCTCAGTATTCCATACTTTCCCTGGAATTGCTAATGGTGACTCGCTCTGTTGCCCTGCTCACCACCACCAATTGACTGCCTGGGTCTATTGCGGCAGCAGCGTCCTGCTGCTGTTGCGTTTAATGCCTGGGTCCTGTTGCAGGTGGCCTGTCACCACCATCAGTTGACAGTCTGGATCCCAATCCGAGAGTAAGGAGTGCATTCATGTATCTTTGTTGGATCTCTTTATATGGTACTTCAGGATGATCCTGCGAGGCAATATCTAGCAGATCGTCCACTGAGCAAGGCTACCCAAGACCTCCGTCTTTCATCTGGCCAGGCAATGCGTTACAGACCAGAAGTCACAGAAAATCTTAATTATGCCCCAACCTACTTGGAACATGAAATAAAAGTAAGATGCAATCATGAATGAATATTTCATATCACATGCTTCCACCTTGTAGGGTGCTAAGTAAGTTGCATTAAAAGCTCTAGGATTTACTGCTAAGCATGCATGCACAGATCGCAGAGTCATTTTTAAACCAAATGATCTGTTTAAACTGGAAATGGCTCACAGGGACAATGACAATATTTAACCCCATATCAGATCATTTAAAATTATTTTACAATCCAGGCTTTTGAGCTTTATGGAACGTATAATCAAGTCAAACATTTTCTTAAAGCACTTCAAAAATAAAATAAATTATTACATTCCCATTTCAAGTATCAGGAAAAATTCTGGTTCTTATATTACAGAATGGAGGAATGCTGAAGTGGAACAGTGAAATAAATCCTACTTCTGCTCTGTATGTTTCAGAAAGCAGTCTGGAATAATCTCATTAATTCTGGAATGGTTTTGTATTGCCACTATCCAACTGGAATTACACATTACGCCTTCAGACAGCAGCTAAAATTAATAGTATCCAAGACAATTTGGGACATAGCATCCACTCCTGCAGCTTGAGAAGAAAAAAACAAACCCTGCCGTATTTCCCAAAAGACAGTTTGAGAGAATTCAACTTTCATAATTTGAGAACAGCAACTCCAAAGTTTGAGGGTTGTTTAATTCAGAAAAAATGACACGTGACTGTGGGAGACATACTAGAAATGAGTAAGATCGTCCACGATGTAGAGAAAGTGGATAGAGGGGGGTTTCTCATGTTGTAACACTAGAATCTAGATTCAGTTACCAAAGGTGAATAGTGGAAAGTACAGTATAGATAAAAGGCAGATTTTATTTTCATGCAGTACACAATTAAACCATAGAATTCAGTGGCACAAGATGTGGATATGGCTACCAATCTAGATGGCTTTGAAAGTAGATTAGACAAATTCATATTCATTAGAAAATCATGCTAACAAGAATGGGAGCTGGCTAGTCCCCTTGTGTCCTACTTATGGTCTTCTTTCGGGGGCCAGTGTAATAAATACTATACCGGAATAGACAGAACTTTGATCAGCAAAACTCTTATGTTATTCCTGTATGCTTGATTTTAAAATATATTTTAGTTTACTGAAATAGTCATCAGACCTAGATATCAGGATACAGATTTTCTTCCTGTTATGCTATTCACATGAAAGGAATACTGGCTGACAGCCAGAGTCATTCCTATTGTTAGTATGCTAGTTGGAGAAACACTTAAGCATATGTCATTACTGAATATTCAGAGGGAATCCTGAAGTTTCCTGAATTTTTAGACCATGCTCTTGAACTGAAATTAGATGTATAATTCCAGTAAAAATGACTCCTGAAGTACAAGGATGCAGAGGGAATTCAACAGATATACCAGTCCTTCAGTGGTTCATGGACCAGCTAGGAACATCTACAGGAAATGCCCTCTGCACTTGGCTTAAAGGGGTTTTCTTTTAATCCAGGGGGGGAAAAATCATTGTCTTTGGCAAAGTTATATTCCCTGTGCTCCCACTTTAGCATGGCACCATAAAATTCTGTGTAAGATGAATACCATGCAAATGAATCTTGTCTCCTCCTTTGCACATAAGTGCATAAAACGCCTTTGTTTCCTGGAATTATAATCTCTCTGCTCATATCCATATTCAACATCTGCAATGAAAACTGAAATACTGTATTGGGACCAGAATGCAACAGACAGATCATTATGCATTGTTAAGTAAAATATTTTCAAATTGCACCTATGAGAATGTAGGCTAAATTCCCTTACACACACACATATAATAACAAAAAGTGGATTCATTCTGGAAATATGTACAACTGTGTGATTTTATTTGAACTGTAATATGATCAACTATGGGCCTAACTTGAACTGAAATTTTAAAGAAGTAAAAAAAGATTTGAACAGTAAGGCTAAGCTATTCTATTGCAATACTTCCTTTAACTATTCTGCCCTTCATCTAGATACTTGAAAAACTTCGTGATATTTTACAGACTGACTCCCTTGCAGAGATCCAAAGCTGGTTAGCAAAGGCAAGTGTAAAAGGTAAGAAGAGAACTATAATAAGTTGCACATGGATGGAACACTAACCAATTTTTGGCTGTGGCATTATTACTCTATGTGAGGTCTTTAAAAAAACTGTTTTCATAAACCGATATCACTCTCTCAAGATGCACACAAATTGAGTTAGATTTGTTTCAGATCAGATAATCATTCTTTCTACAGTATTTGCAAATGCTGATGGCTGAATGTATTTCAAGTTTTGAAGATTCTGTCCCACCCCACCCCCGTCTTGTGGAGTTTCATTTAACACAGAAGTGTTATGTTTAGAAAGGATCAGGTTCGTTCACAAAAATAAGGCAGATTTCTTGTAAGGCATGTTTACCCTAAAGTAGTGGATCATATGTAGTCAGGACCAGTGATGTGCTCACCAAATCTGGGTCATTATTTTCTCATTCTGGAAATGTTTTGTCTGTGGAGGAGGCTTGCGAAGAACATTCTCTCCCATTGAAACAGAATCAAGAATTGCCCTTCTATGTACACAGGAATGTCCATGATAGCCAAGTTCTTCATATTATGTCACAATGATATTGTAACTGCAAAACATCTCTTTTAAACAGAAGCTACCTCTTCTTTCTTGGTGTTTCAGAGAAAGAGTTTGTGTCAAATTTCATACGCTCCGATGTGACCAGCCGTGATCTGTTGAATTATCAGCAAAAAGCACAAAGGGAAAATGAAGCAGAGAATCTAAATTTACAGGCTCAGCTGAAGACTCAAAAAGGATTTCAGAAAAAATCATTAGATGAAGGCAAGCTGACCAGGTAAACTCAGAGGAATTGCTGTAGGAAATGGAGCTACTTGGAAAACCATTCTATGCTAGTCATCTACATGGTGCAAGCCGCTGTCACAGGGATGGCAAACCTTTATTCCTTTAGATATTTTGGACTATAACTCATAGTATCATAGTATCACTGTAGAGTTGGAAGAGACCACAAGGGCCATCCAGTCCAACCTCCTGCCACGGAGGAAATCACAATCAAAGCATCCCTAACAGATGGCCATCCAGCCTCTGTTTAAAGACCTCCAAGGAAGTATTTCCTCATAAGGCATGGTTTCCAGACCTTTCACCATTTTAGTCACCCTCCTCTGGACACACTCCAATTTGTCAATATCCTTTTTTAATTGTGGTGCCCAGAACTGGATACAGCATTCTAGGTGAGGCCTGACCAAGGCAGAATAGAGTGGCACTATTACTTCCCTTGATCTAAACACTATACCTCTATTGATGCAGCCCAAAATCGTATTGGCCATTTTAGCTGCCGCATCACACTGTTGATTCATGTTCAACTTATCTACTAGGATTCCTAGATCCCTTTCACACGTAGTCTCGTTCAGCCAGGTCTCCCCCATCCTGTATCTATGCATTTTGTTTTTCTGCCCTAAGTGCAGTACCTTACATTTCTCCATATTTAATTTCATTTTGTTAGCTTTGGTCCAGCTCTCCAGTCTATCCAGGTCATTTTGAATTTTGATCCTGTCCTCTAGGGTATTAGCTACTCCTCCTAATTTGGTGTCATCTGCAAATTTGATAAATATGCCCTCTATTCCCTCATCCAAGTCATTGATAAAGATGTTTTATCAATGACTTTAGGAGGAAGTCATTTTTGACAGTAAGGAGCTGTTCGGCAGTGGAACACACTCCCTCGGAGCGTGGTGGGGTCTCCTTCCTTGGAGGTCTTTAAACAGAGGCTGGATTGCCATCTGTTGGGGATGCTTTGATCGTGATTTCCTGCGTGGCAGGGGGATGGACTGGATGGCCCTCGTGGTCTCTTCCAACTCTGCAATTCTATGATTCTATGATTCTATGTTGAATAGCACTGGGCCCAGGACAGAACCCTGTGGCACCCCACTGGTCACATCTCTCCAAGACAAAGAGGAGCCACTGCTGAGCACCCTTTGGGTTTGGCCAGTCAACCAATTACAAATCTAGTTAACAGTTAACTTGTCTAGCCCACGTTTTACAAGCTTGTAAAACTCCCATAATCCTTTATCATTGGCCATGTTGGATGGGTAGATGGGAACTATAAATGAAAATATCTGGAAGGCCAAAGGTTGCAACTGCCAACTAACTACATTTTACATGTTTATCTGAAGCTAATTACAGACCTGATTTCTTGAAGTCATTTAAGAAAGTTATTGTAGCAATAACACATTTGGTGGAAGATGTTGCTTTTTATTGAACTATTAATACAGTGGTAAACTTTTGAATGACAGATAAATTCTCATATTAGGGGTTTGTTTATTTTTTGCTTTTGAGGTTCTGAAGTAAGAAGCAACTACATTAATAAAGAATGGTGAAAATTGACAATGTGACAAATCCCTAACTTACTATAAGCAATGCCAGGATTCACTGGTCTAAATCCAATTGCAACTCTCATCTAGAATAGATCTATTTAATCAATGAGATTTACATAGGCTTTGACTACATAGGCTATTACTTTGACAGTAGTAGATTCAACTAGCATACTCTAGTTAGGATTAACAATTGGATTTAGGCCACTGTTATTTAGTGGGTCCATTTGAACAACATGACAAACTACAGATTGTGTTAACCATGGTTTGTGGCTAAAACCACAAATCTCATGACAGAAGACCAAAACAAAACAAAACAAAAAACAAACAAACAAACAAAAATACCCCAAAACAAAATAAAAATAAATCCGCCCTAACAGTGCTTTTTCTTTACCAGGGACCGCCTTTCAACATTTTGTTGGCACAGACCCCGAAGACTTAAGATTTAAAACCCAAACAATAATACTAATAATACCCAATACTACTACTACTATTAATAACAATAACAATAATAATACCATCCAATTACACCATCCATTAACCCTCCCTCAGAGCCACCAGAGGGGAAGAAAGACTTTTCTCCTGCTTCTTCCTGCAAATTTGTGGCTGGAGCAGACTAAAGAGCAATGCGTAGGCCAAGCCAACCAGCCTTTGCCTTGGCTCCTGTCACTTGGGCTGAGCAGCCTTCAACCCTTCATGGACCCCCTGTGAGGCCATCATGGCCCCCTGGGCATCCATAGACCACAGGTTAAGAACCACTGCCAAAACATAACTTGTCTTCCCCTTCTCTGGTTGGTTTGTTTCTCTATTCTTCCTTTTGTCAGCTTATGTTTCTGGGCGGGAAACAAGCCAAGAACAAGTCATCGATGTAGGTTTAGATGTCGCAAGAACCCATAAATAAACCAGTTTCTAAACCAACAAACAAGTCACATGTTTAATTCAGCAGCAAGCATTTTTCACCCCGGCTATCCTGGCTAGAGCTGCTGGAAGTTTCAGTGCAACAACATCTTGAGGGCCACTTTGCACACCCTGGTTTAGACAGTAGTTTGTGCCTTGTTAATAAGCCAAGGCTAGTTAATGGACTGTGCATCAGGAAAAACCCCACCATGGTTTGTTATAACATACAATATGTCCTTTCACTCCTTATTTTCTCTGTGTGAAAATTTGATCTCTCACCCTTTCCTAATCAAGTAGTATGTACCTAATATTTAGCTTCATTTAGAATGCAAAAGCCCTTTTTTTTCCCTTAGGACTTCAAGCCGAGGATCAGCAGCTAGTAAAGGATCAAGAGTAGGTATGTGTTGTACATTTAAACACCAAGAAAAATGATAGGGAGACTTCTAACAACCTGCCACTTGATAAGCCATATAAATAGCTTTCATGGCAGGACAAATCAGGATAGCTGTTCTGATGCCTGTTATTTTTTTGGGGGGGGGTATATTCCCACTCAAGACTCTCAGTATATTCTATAGCTTAGATTTACAAAATGTCTTTCAGAAAGAGACAGAAATCGCTCACTCACAAGGGAGAAAATTAGAATCCCAACTTCAGATGATCTACCATTAGAGCAATCTCTCAGCAGACATGAAACTCGCGAAAGTCTACCACAGACTCCTGCATCATTACAAACCAGCACTCATTTGCTGTACAGCAAGTCTCGCTCTAAGCGGCACCACCTTGATTCAAAAGAAGATGCTCGTATTTAGGACCTCTGAAAGGAGGTATGACATTTTCTCTAAAGACAATGTGTATTGTAAAGCTGCCTTAACTAGGTTCACACCTTCAAGCTTCCACTTAAAAAATAAAGCTGTTACCTAAGAGGTTTTACTTAAATACACACAAAGACTTGCATCTGAAATCTTAAATGATAGTGTACTACAATGGTAAACAAATAAATGTATTTTTCTTCTTATACAAGACTTCATGACACATGCCCTATTCTTGATATGGAAAGAAATCAAGGACAATTCCATCCTGTCAGAATGCAAACGGTAAAATTAACCTATCCCTCCATAACATTCAGGGTTTTGAGTATATTTCACAATTAATACAGCATGTATCAGTTCCAGGAAACATGTCAACAATTTATCATTTAGAGCAGAGATATGAATCTGTGTCAGGACCAAAGGCCAATTACCAGTTGGCCATACTTTATTCCAGGCAACTAAAATCAACTGTAAATAAAGAAAAATTAAAATTCGAATGACTATAAATTTTGATTAGCCTTTATGTTTTGGATGATTTCCAACTTTTTCCAGCCACCAGGATAAGTTGGGCAGTTGTGAAGGGGAAGCTAACACAAACTGCTGTCTTTTGTCAGGTTTCAGAAAAAGCTTGGGCATTTTGTCCCCTCCCCAATAAAAAGGACAGTTGGGGACCACAAAGAGATGGGGCCCACATGCAACCCTAGTACTAGTACTAGCTCTAGTACTTTGACATTACTGTCATGGCTCCATCATGCAGAATGCTGAGATTTGTAGTTTGGTGAAATACTAGAACTCTCTGCTCAAGGGAATTCAATGCACACCCTTGAACTGGAGTACTAGGGCTCTCTACCAGTGAATTCTAAGTATCTCAACAAACTACAAATTCAAGATAGTGCTGCAACAGTTATAATGGAATCAGATTGCTATAACTATGTTGCATGGCATAGGTTTTATGTGCTTCTTTCAGATCTGTAATATGTACAACTTTTTTGTGATGTTCAATAAAATTCAATTTATTAGGCTTTTTAGGACAAAGAGCATCAATAAAATTGTCTCCAAATGGCTCTTGCAAGGGAATGCAGAGTTTCACACTCCATGAATGTGCTGCTATTACCATTTTGCACTCCGCCATTCTCTCTGGATTTAACATATTTCTAATCATAATTGTTTTCAGAGAACTGATATACATATGAATAAAGTCAAGTCATTTAAAATGGGTACTCATCAGTCAGAATCTGACCTTTAGATGAATTCAGAATACTGGTCTACGAGCACATTTTGAGGACTACAAATGAAAAGTTAGAATTTGTTAATTCAGTTTATAGCCCACCTTTCACCTTAAGGTCCTAGGGCAAGATACATAAATATCTATATAAATACAAAACCAGCATTAAGAACTCAATTCAACGATGATTTGACTACAGCGGAAAATAGTGCCATCTCCTATCACTCATCCTGTTCTCAAAGCCCGGGTTAAGAGCTTATATTCATCAAACAATAGCACTATCAAATGCATCTCAGAGTGGAGAGACTTTCATAAGGTAATTATGTGTAGCATTTTGATGGGTATTACACACAAACTCATTGGTGTTCTTTTTATGTACATTGTTCTTTGGCATGAAGAAAAGGGAAAAGTAAAGTGAATTTAACCTAAGGTTTTTTTGTATCTTAAAGTCCACTAAGAGAGCCAGCATGGTGTAGTGGCTTGAATGTTGACTACAACTTTGGAGACCAGGGTTTGAATCCCCACTTGGCCATGGAAACCGATTGGGCAGCCTTAAGCAAGTCACACACTCTCAGCCTCAGAGGAAGGCAATGGCAAACTCCCTCTGAACAAACCTTGCAAGAGAAAACCCTGTGATAGTTTTGCCTTAAAGGTGCCATTAGTCAGAAATGATTTGAAGGCACAGAACAACAAAGTCCACCACAGACAAACCAACAGCAGTTCACTCACAATTCATCCCTTTCACAGAGCAGAAAAGTACCATTAAGAGCAAATAAGCCTCCTCCACTGTTCAAAGTATCAAGACTTACTTTACTCCCCCCCTGCCAAAAAAACAATGCAACCTAGAATATACAAAGGTAACCATAGACCAAATTCTGCACAGAAATGTTACAAGACATGCTTGTACACCCACATAATTGTATTCATAGTGCATTTCCAAAGTAATTTAGCATATTTTCCTGAGCAATTGTCAGGAAATCTGTTTTGGAATCCTAAGAACACTGTGAACAAATGTAGAAATGTTTATGTACATGCATGGGGTGAGGAGTTAGTTATTATATTGATCTCTTGTTCTAGTTTCAACTCCCTGTGTTACACACATAACCACTCTGGATTGTCCCCCAACCTTCAGAAGCAGATATGAGTACAGCCCTTCATATTCGCTGGGGTTTGGTTCCAGGACCCCACCGCACCCCTGGATACCAAAATCCGTGAAGACTCAAGTCCCATTATATGCAATGGCATAGCAAAATGGTGTCCCTTACATAAGATGGCAAAATCAAGGTTTGCTTTTTGGATTATTATTTTTTAAAGAATATTTTCAAGCCGTGAATACTTAAATCTGTGAATACAGAGGGACAACTGTACTTGAATGAAGAGAGATAGTGGCATGAGCAGGAGTCTCGGTGTATGTACGGAATAGCATACATGGCCCTTTAAATCCTGGTCCTGCTCTTTAATGCTTCAAATGAATACATAGCAATCTGTTTGTTTACCATAGCATAGCATAGGATAAGGAAAAATAACGCCTGTGCCCTCTAACTCCCCTTCCACCCAATACCCATGTGCACCTGCTCTTTTGCTGTCTTGAGTTCACCACCAAAAGAAACAGAACCAAAACAAGTAAGAGCACAGAAACAAGAGATACCCATGACTATTCTGGTGAGGTGGTCACATTTCATTGTACTATAATAAAGCAATATGGCCCATCTTCAAACTCTTTCCCTAGACACTAACAGCTGAGTCTGCAGTCTTCAGGATCCTCTCTGTCTGAGAGTACTGCAAAGATTCAGATACACTAATTTAAACAGTCATACATCCATGTCAAACACTTCATAAAAGTGCTCAGACTGCAACCTAATCCTCCTCAGCACATATATATATACAACTTACTCTAGGGAGCTATTAAACTTGTCTTCAGAGATTTGGCTTGCCATTAAAATGAAGGGGGGGGGACTCTGTGCAACGTACAATAAACAGTGTTACGGGAGTTGTATGTGGTCAACTATTCCTTAAAAAGGCAGACAGTGCTATAGTATAGAGAATGAAAGTCATTTCTACAAACATAGCTGTCTCTCTGGCTTTTCTTCTCAAACGAAGATTCAGGAAGGACTCATCCTGCGCTTTCTGCAAGCACGCTGATGACTAAAAAGGCCAATCCGAGATAAACAAGTCCAGTTGCAGAAAGCACAGCAGGTCTCCTTGGATGATGTTTCCGGGTTGTGATTCTTTCTGCATTGTCGTTTCTCTTCAAGACTTGTTCGGCGTGAGTTCTCAAATAAGGCTGCAGCATTGTGGATAGTGGTCTCCATGCCTCCCGATGTGAGGCCAGGGCGGACCATTGTTGGTGATCAATTTGGCCGAGCCTGAGATGTTGTTTCAGGGAGTCCTTGTATCGCTTTTTTGGAGCGCCCCTCTTACGCTGACCCGTGGCAAGTTCATCATAGGGTACTATTTTTGGGAGGCGATGGTCCTCTATCCTAGAAACATGCCCTGCCCAGTGCAGCTGTGTTCTCAGTATCATGGCCTCAATGCTTGCTCCCTGCTTGCTCAAGGACAGCAACATTTGACACATAGTCAGTCCAGTGTATATTTAGGATTGTGCATATACAGCGCTGATGAAAGTGTTCGAGGAGTCGTAAGTGGTGGCGATAGGTGATAGAGAATGAAAGTCATTTCTACAAACATAGTTGTATTACTTTTAAAAAAGACCATGGTTTAGCAATTGCCCATGCTAAAACAGCAAGAAGTGGAGCCAATTCTGCCACTTAGGGCAGAATTCTGCCAGCAACCAAGAAGGAAAGGTACAGCTATTAGCAAAATCTGAAGGCATTCTTCTACTGAAAAGAATCACAAGCTTAATGAAGTTGGGCAACAGGTACTAACAGCCCCACCTATAAGGAAGATTTGTACAAGGCTTTTTACAAAGGAAACCCAAGGTGGGATTGACAGACAATTGGAACACAGAATGGGAATACTTGGGTTCAGATCCTTACTAACATAACTTAAGAAGCAAGTGCAGATCAAAGGTGAGCAACTTGTGGCCCTCCAAATGTCATTGGATGGCAACACTCATCACCACTTGCCACGGTCACACTGGCTAGGACTAACAAGAATTACAGTCCAACAATATCTAAAGGGCTGTAAAAGTTGTCCATCTTTCTTGCAGACCAATAATTTCCTTTACCTAAAGTGGACTCCACCCTTCTTAAAACGTGTAGCTACAAAACATAAAAGATTCCAGAGAAGGCACTGAAACTTTAATGTACTGTTCTGTTACCTCAGAAAAACAAAGAACAGGCAACATTTTACACTATCTGTTTACATAAAGATAGTTGGTCATCTTAGTCATGACTAAATTTAAATTCAATTGACTTCAGTCAGGGTCTACTGTAAACATCACTTTGTCTGTATCCAACCCAAAGTATATTAAACAAAGAATGCTTAAAAAAAAACCCTGGATTTTACAAATCACAATTTACTTTTCAAATGTCCTGGGAAAGATTGGTTTCATTAAATAATTTTGTTATTCATAGCATAATCCTGAGATCACCACCATATAAATGTTCATGATATATAGAAACACCACTGCATCATTCATATATTAAAGCAATTTACAGCAGTGGAACGCACTCCCTCAGAGCATGGTGGGGTCTCCTTCCTTGGAGATCTTTAAACAGAAGCTGGATGGCCATCTGTCGGGATTGCTTTGATCATGATTTCCTGCATGGCAGGGGGTTGGACTGGATGGCCCTCGTGGTCTCTTCCAACTCTGCAATTCTATGATTCTATGATAACTAAATCTCATGCAGTTTTTGTAACTTCCCATAGCAGCCATACTAGCTACATTATACTGAAAGAAGAGAATGGAAACACAGTTGGCTCTCCACATTTGCTGGTTTAACTTTGGTGGATTTGACTATTCATGGATTATTTGCTGGTGCCCTATGCCATTTTTAATAGAGACTGCAAGCCTTGTGAGACAGACACTGTGAACATGCGCCGAGGCTTCTAAGTCCCTCTTAACAATGGCGTAGGGCAGCAGCAGAGGCAGCGGCAAGCCCCACCCGCCGCCCACCTCTGCCTTGTGTTGAATCCACGGTGAGTTGAACCCACAGACCACTTTTTGTGTGTGCTCAGAAAAGCTAAGGAAGAGGCCATCCCAAATTCCTAAAACACACCCAGGTAGTAATTATGCGGAACACCCCCCACCCCCGGGACTGGTAGTTAGGATGGAAATGGACTAATTCTCCTTGATGTACATAGAAGTGAGTCATTCACTAATTTAATCAAAGTGGCTGGACACTCTTTGCCACAAAACTGGTTTCCCCTCACACCTCTCCTAGAATAATAGACAGCTGCCCAACACCCATCAATCTTAATGTTTCAGCCCTTAGCAATCGTTAGCACAACCAGAGCATCCATTGTCTAACTATGGGGAACTCCAGCAAACTTTGTATTCTACTCATAACACCCCTTCAGGGAGAATATCAGTATAAATATCACCCCAAATCATCGCAGTGTTTGCAGTTTCTCTCACCTAGTTACTCTGCCGCTTTGCTGCGCAACCCTCAGAACTGAATTCTGAGTACCTTCTGCTACACAAACTGCTGCTCGTCGGATAGGTATACATGAATCTCTGCTCATCGGATAGGGTGATGAACTGTTCCTCTACCTCAGTACTTCCTACTCTTCACTAGCCTTGTGTGACTGCTTGAAGCCTGAGTGTATGTACATGTGTATTCCTGAGATCACTTTTCAATGAAAACCATTTTTATTTACCTCCTGGCTGTCTCATCAGTTAGTACTGGTATACGTAGGTCAAAAGATCCCGCAGTTACCCAGCCTCTCACTGCATATTGAAAATTCCCCATAGAGCTAGATATATTTGGAGTATTTCCACTTTTGTGGAGGTCCTAAGCCTCTAACCCCAGTGAATGTTGAGGACCAACTGTAATGAGATGACAAATGTGATAATTAACTTTCATTATACAGTAGAATTACTGGATTATTAAAAATGCAAGACACTTTATTTGCATATTCTTATTTTTACTTAAATATGCAGAAATAAGAAGCAGGCCTTCATTTGGAGGACTTGGGAAATCAACATCCTGAGTAGTTACCAAATTATATTTAACTGTCATTTATTACTGGTCATTTGACAAAACTCCTCATGACATTTTGGTTAGCACACTGGTGATAATTGTGACAAGTGGATTCTCAAGTGGTTAGGAAACTGTGCTGAAAGAGTGCTCATCAATGATTCTTTATCAAACAGGAAGCAGGTTTTATGTACTAAGACAGTTTTATATATGAAAGCCTGTTATCTTTTTATGTGGTTTTGGAACATTTGGTATGTTTGAGCGGGGGGCAAAATCACCCAAAAAGCAGCCAGGGAGAATTAATTTCTTAATGGAAGGGATCTGGTGGGTTTGAGGGGCTTCTGAGGGATCCTGGAGGCCAAACTATGCCCACACGATATAAAGGAATCCTCTAGTATCTTTGAAACTAAGAAAAAGAAATTTTAGCATAAGCTTTTCATGAAGTCCAATCCACTTCCACATACTGGTTGGCACAGACCACACACTGGTTTGGTAATAGTAATTTTGCAAATGATCTTGATGCTGAAGTTGATCACATGCTATGAATCAGTATGATGCAACTGAAAGAAAGGCAAATCTAATTATAGACACATTAATACAAGGTATGCAGCTGTTGTTAAGAGTAGAACTCTCATCAGCCCTAAAGATATCCAGAAACTATGGGGTTTGCAGTAATTTGGGATTATGGGAATTGCAGACCAATGAATAGGTCCTTGAACAAATCAAACTGGAACTCTCCCTGTAAGCCAAGATGACTACCCTGAGAATGTCATACTTCGGCCACATCATGAGGAGGCATGACTCACTAGAAAAGACAATGCTAGGAAAGGTAGAGGGTAGTAGAAAGAGAGGGAGGCCACATACCAGATGAATAGATGCAACCAAGCAGGCCACAGCCCTGAGCTAGCAGAACTAGAGCAGAGTGGTTAAGGACAGGGGGTCTTGGAGGTGTCTCATTCATGGGGTCACCATGACTTGACTTGAAGGCAGTTAACAACAAGACCAACAACATTTGAAGGATCACAGTAGCCCAGCATTGCATTAATAGAACCACAGGTCCACATCATGAAAATGAATAGTTCCAATTTACTTTGCATCAGTCAGAATTTATCTAAAGCATTGTGCTCAGTTCTGGACCCAGCACTTCAAAAAAAAATGTAGGCAAGTGAAAACAGGAATCAAGGGCAGCGAAGATGGCAGCAGTATAGAAACAAGTCCATTGAGGAAAGGCTGAAAGAACTTGGCATGTTTAGTCTGGAGACCATATTACTCTTCAATTACCTGAAGCGTCACACAGAAGAAGGCCAAAAGGTGTTTTTGCCAGGCCCAAGGGGGAGGACAACATTTAACGGTCTTAAGTTGTAAAAGGTAGATTTCACTTGAGGCTTTTTAATGGTCAGAATAGTTTGACAATGAGTCAATTTCTTAGGGAAAGTGGGACCTCTCCCTTTCAAGAAACCTTCAACCAAGAGCTGCACAGCCATCTATTAGGGGTGCTCTGAATTTCCTATTTTGAGAAGGGCTGCCTGTTTGAATGGTTCCAGTGAATCTTCCAACCCATTTTGTTTCATTCTTACTGCTCTCTGCTGGAAACTACTGCATTTTAGTTCAGATTTATTATTTATACAAATACCAAAACTTATCAACTTACAGCCTCTTTTGTGCTAAACAAATTGAAACACTGGAATACTCTGTGTCATTTCCTTAAAAAAAAGACATGGTAACTTTAAAATGTACAGATAAGACATATAATTCTAATACATCTGCAAATAAATTCACAGGTTAAATACGGTACATACAAACAACTGCAAAATGAATTGCTCAAGATATTTGTTTATTTATTGGCAAAAAAGGAGCGATGTGTATTTTTTGTTATTTTAAAAGTAATCCACATTTGGATTGTCTAACATAATAATAATAAATAATAAATAATAATAAAATTTTATTTCTATCCCGCCCCTCTGCAACGCAATCGGGGCGGCTTACAATATAAAAATTCCATAGTCCCAGTACCCTAACCCACCCACCCCTTAAAATAATATTAAATTATAGAAGATTAAAAACATACAACAATTTAAAATATATAAATTAAAAAGACAAAAATTAAAACATACAATGGTTAAAAAATCTAGTTGCCGCTTAGAAAGGACAGCCAAGTCTTGGGCCGGGATAGTTATTCAGGAGAAGCCTGCCGGAAAAGATCCGTCTTGACAGCTTTTTAAAAGCTGTCTAAGGTGTTAATAAGACGGATCTCGTCCGGCAGGCCATTCCATAATCTGGGAGCAGCAGCGGAGAAGGCCCTCTGGGAGGTCACCGACAGCCTTGTTTTCATAGGCTGTAACAGATTCCTCCCAGAGGACCGAAGTGTGCGGGGAGGGTCGTACGGAAGGAGGCGGTCCCGGAGATAAGTTGGACCCAAACCATGCAGGGCTTTAAAGGTTATAACCAACACCTTGTACTGTGCCCGGAAACGAATAGGCAGCCAGTGGAGAGCTTTTAGCACAGGTGTTATATGCTCTCTTCTGGAAACACCAGAAATCAACCTGGCTGCCATGTTCTGAACTAGTTGAAGTTTCCGAGTTAAGCACAAGGGTAGCCCCATGTAGAGCGCATTACAGAAATCCAGACAGGAGGTTACCAGTGCATGTACCACATAGAGAGAAAATCCTACTGTCCAATTCAACCAGCATATTCCAAAGGGTTGTATCTATACAACTTTTAAAATGAATACCAATTAATCATTTTAAATTTCAGCAAATGCTAAACTCTTCCTTACCAAGAAGATTTTGCAAGGTAATTAACTCTGGTTTGGTGATATCAAAATCTTGTAACATACCAAATTTTACTATAATTCTGAATTCCTGAGAACTGAAGCCCTCCCAAGATGCACTTTTGTTTGCACCTGGCCCTACAACATTATAATCCACAGAATATGTGCTTCTGAATAAATCATATTTAAAACACGCTGCCCAAGAAGGAAGCAAAGGTAAATTATTTATTTTCTAAAAAACACTACTAGAATAACTCACTTTGATCAAACAAAGTTTAATCATTCGACAGTAGCACTTAGGGTCCCTTCTTGCATTAAATTTGCAATATGAGAACTGCTATAGCATAGCTCCTTTCTGTACTGAAAATGACCTAAGAAATAATCCCAGCAATTTTGGAGAAACATAGAGGCATCTCCTAATAAACAGGTAACACTGGTGTAATAGAGAGCTGCACAATGGACTGGGATTCTGAAAATATTTTCTCAAAGCAGGAAGGAGCTAAACTACCATGAGAAACAGAAAAGCTGTCATACTAGCTGTAAGAGAATACCATTCAGCAAAGATGAAATGAAAAATGAATTTCAATACTGAGCCTACAGGTCTAGGAGATTATTTTATTTTTACACACAAGATTAGGTAGTAGCTACAATACAATAAAAGTAGATGGGTTTTTCAAACTGTAAAGGGTCCTCCAACCTGCCCCCTCAATCAACATTACAATTCTAATTTGTCAACCACTCATCAAACCGATCCCCAAAATGATACAGAAATTAGGCCAAAAGGCAGAGCAGTGCCAATAATGAACATTCATTACGAAGAACAGGAACAAATTAAACATAAAGGTGTAAAACTAAACCCTATACCTATTTCAGCCAAGTCAAGGTTCACTCTAACTAAAGTTCTGTTATCATGTTCAGAAGAGGAAAATTACCTTGACAAATATTAAATTAAAATACTAAAAACAGCAAATAAATGTCTGCCTCCTTGGAACACATAATGGCCTTTTCATCTACAATTTTGCTTAATAGATACTAAAAAAATCAAGCATTTTGTAAGTTAAATCTCTAGTCCAGATGTGGCAATGTGAATTCAGTGCTTGAAATCAGCACACAAGCAATGCATCTGGTCATAAACTAGGGCAGAGTTAAAGTGCAATTTGTGGGAAGCATGTGGCTCTCTGAACAGTTTTTGTGGCTCCATAGAGTCCCCATACCCACAACTCACCCACCTCCCAAAATTTGCTCCCAAGTTGCCAACAGCATCACCAGACCTCTGTATATATTAATGGTCATTTCACATCCTTTGGGGGCATTCTGGGGTCCTCCTCACATTTTAAAGTTTGTGGCTTATATAGGCCTTTCCCTCAAAACATTAAGTGACACAAACAGGACTTTTGAAAACTCCGATTTGAAAACAGGCTTGTTCAGGCTGTATGTATGAGAGAGGGGCTGTGATCAGTAGTGTCTGTGCATGCACACATGCCAAGGCTGTGGTCACTATTAGCAATCTGGGAGCAAAAAAATACCTTACCCTTATTTTGGGTGGCGGTGTGGGGGTGGCAATGGGGTGTGTATGCAGCTCTCTAGGGTTCTGTGGCAAGTCACCCCAAGCCTTGTCTGTTGCCCTCCCCTTCCATAAATAATGCCACACCACAAGAATGGTGTAGCATTCCTATTATCCATCTTCTGCCCCTTCACATCTGTGGCCTTTTTATACAAATGAACCTCCACTCAGTCACTATCTGAGACTGCATCTTGAACTATTTTTGAATCTTGCAATACATGCGCAGACTTATCCGTTGTCTCATTTAATGATTTGGCTCCTTTCCGTTGCGGCAAGACTGTGAAAAATGCTTCTTCCCAGTCTCTCTTTTCCAAGTAGGCAAGAATTATCTCAAACACTGCAACCAAAAGAAGAAAATAATCATATCTTTCAGAAAAGCATGGAAAAGAAGAACAGAAGTAGGAATTTATTCAGGTTGAAAAATGGCAGATGCATTTGAGTTAACAATATATAGCAAGGTTAAACTACTAAAATCACATGTACTCATACAAACGTTTGGCTTGGGTAGCATTTTAAGTCACTATTAAAAGAAAAGCATGAAGTTGCTATTGCACGTAACTGCAAAGTTCTCCTATTTGTTGTTGTTGTATGCCAAAGTCATTTCCAACTTATGGTGACCCTAAAGTGAACCTATCATGGGGTTTTCTTGGCAAGATTTGTTGGGGGCGATTTGCCCTTTCCACCCTTTGAGGCTGAGAAAGTGTGACTTGCCAAAAGTCACCCACTGGGCTTCCATGTTTTAGTGTGGATTTGAACCCTAGTCTTCAGAGTTGTAGTCAAATACTCAAACCAATACAGCTGTGCTGAATTGTAGAAATTTACAAACCATATGAAGCCACAATTCCATAAATATACCTTTAGATAATTTGTTATTTAAAATCATATGTCATTTTCTTGTAGAGAGGAAAAAATAAGTACCAACAATTCTAAACACATATAAGCCAATATGAAACACACAGGTTCAATAATTTTTTTTAAAAAAGCAACAGATAACACATATCCAGTTTTTGAAAAATCCATTGTCTAGTATTACATTTGTAGAAATCACAACTAGGTCTTCAATATGGTCTTCTAACTCTATTTAATTAGACATTGTAACAAGTATTAATTGGTGTGAAACAGTGTGCTATACAGCTTTACATGGAGCTGTGCACACTATAGACTAAGTTAATTAGATGAATATACGGTATACAAATTTTAGATTATTGCTGAAGGACATGAAATTTAAAGGGACATCAGAATTGTCAGCATACATTACAGTTAGTGATGGTATTTACCTCTGACATTTATGAACCCAAGCCTGGAGATTAACTTGCAAAACCTAGAGCAAAATATTCAGGGATCACCTGGAATTAAGTCACTTAAAGATTGCTACATGTTTATCAAGGTCACATAGGTTACATATTTTAC
Source organism: Gambelia wislizenii (assembly GCA_030847615.1). Taxonomy (NCBI): domain Eukaryota; kingdom Metazoa; phylum Chordata; class Lepidosauria; order Squamata; family Crotaphytidae; genus Gambelia; species Gambelia wislizenii. Next base: position 30,929,136 of record JAUMIR010000005.1, read on the forward strand.
CTGTGTGCTATGTGTGCTATGTGTAGCAACTGTACTAAGACAAAAAAACCATATACTACTCCTGTCATAAAGTGATCCAACTACTGTGAGTGGAGTTAATCAAGAATATGTGTGTAAGATTACAAAAATACATAAATTCCATTGAAAGAACAGATGACTATTTTCCTAGATAAATTTTAAATACTTTTAAAAGAGGTGGGGGAATAAAAAAGAATAATTACATGTGTAGTTATCTCTGAGAACATACATTTAATACAGTAGGACCCCCTGTATCCACTGATTCAGTATCCAACATTCAATTATCCACGGAACACAAAACAGCACACCTACCATAGAGTCTTCCTAGACCTAGCCATTTTCTAGGTCCTCCAAGAAAACTCTATGGTATTTTAAACCGGAGGTCCCATTATTTTCAATGGTGTTCATTATTATCCAGTTTTCAGTATCCATGCACCCCCCAGAACCAATCCTCAGAGGATACGGGGATCCTACTGTATGCTTGTTCTGAGGCATTTATATTTCTCAACTTCATCCTTACCATGATTGACTGCCAGAACTTTCCTGCTGTTCATTTTTACAAAGATACCTAGCGGAAGTTGTGCGTGACTTATACCCTGCTCTTGTGCTCTTTTATATGTGATACCCTGAAAACAAAACAAAGAGTAAGAGTAACTAACGCTGGCAAAGCGATTTTTTACATTACTTAAGAGTTTCACAGAACTTTCAGGGTCTTACTATCTTCTCCCTATTATTTCACTGAACTTTTGTATGCAAATACAAAAACTCACATGGCATGCCTGAAATAAGCTTCCATGCGACATAAAAATCCTGTAACTGCAACTAAAAGACTGAGAAGAGGCTGCACTTTTACTGTTCATCCCTTGTATGTGTGATCAAGCAAATAATTTCATATACTCCTCAAACAAGATGAACTAGTCAGTAGAGTTGGCATCAACAGAATCACCTCAGAGATAACAGTCTCTCTCTGGCTTTTCTTCGCAAACGAAGATTCAGGAAGGACTCATCCCGCGCTTTCTGCAAGCGCGCTGATGACTAAAAAGGCCAATCCGAGATAATCAAGTCTGGTTGCAGAAAGCACAGGTGATGTTTCCAAGTTGTGATTCTTTCTGCGTTGTCATTTCTCTTCAAGACTTGTTCGGCATGAGTTCTCAAATAAGGCTGCAGCATTGTGGATAGTGTGTCTCCATGCCTCCTGATGTGAGGCCAGGGCGGACCATTGTTGGTGATCAATTTGGCCGAGCCTGAGATGTTGTTTCAGAGAGTCCTTGTATCACTTTTTTGGAGCGCCCCTCTTATGCTGACCCGTGACGAGTTCACCGTAGAGTACTATTTTGGGGAGGCGATGGTCCTCCATCCTAGAAATGTGCCCTGCCCAGCGCAGCTGAGAATATTGACCAATTCTTATTTCCCTCTTAAAATGTATCATGAACATACTAATAAGTTATTTCATGTTGCCTTTTTATTTCTCACTTCTTTCATCAGTGTTTCTAAACCCATCCATTTTGATGATTAAGTAGAATCAGGTGCACATGCAGATAGGGAGAGTAGTACAGTACACAGTAGTTCAATATCACTTTAACTATCATAGCTGCTTCCTGCAGAAATGTGGGATCTGTAGTTTAGTAAGGTACTTAGAATTCTACCCTGGAGCTCTAGTACACTCCTTTGAACTACAGCAAATAAAGAGGGATGGCTGGTTATTAAATATGTGCACATAACATAAATTTTAAAAATGCTCCTGATCAAGCTAAAGAGGCTCTAATCTATGCCTGAACATCAGACTGCTGAGGACCATATAAGCCACTCAACTTTCTAAAGGAAGAGCAGAAAGATGATGATGGATGATAATAATAAAACATGCCAACCATTCAACAGCTTGCCCTATTTGCACATTCTAAGCATTTTCCCTTAAGCTTGTGTCCAGTTTATCTACTTATGTTATAAACACTTTGATAACCGACTACATTACTTGGAAGCTTACCCTTGGTTAGTTGCTAGAAATACTACAATAAGTATGATTAAAAATAACAGAATCACATCTGTTTATAGCTCTGGCAGCCAGAGACACATTGCTGACACTGCTGTAGCTGTTTTAGGGATCATACTTGCAGTGTGAGGAATGAACACAGTATTATCAAGTTCATATACAGAATGGTGACTGAGGGGGGAAAGTAAAGCCATCTATGAAAATGGTATACTACCCTCACACACTTTTCACGTGTAAGTTAAACATATTATCACATACAACCATTTCACCAGATACCAGTCTACTTTCCTAGTATTTCTCCTTTTCTCACATTTAGAAGGGGATTTCTCTGGCAACTGAGATAAGCTAACACTTTGTCCCTTTCATGTATCTCCCACAGCTGTGGGCCAAGGGAGTGTACAAGTCTGCTTCTCCAAGCTTATATGCTTAAAGTCTTACTTTGATGTATCTTCCTCTCCAAATATAATGAGTAACAAGAACTCTGCATTCTTAATGTGCAAGCTGGAGTGGGTGGCTACTAAAGGAGATACAAGTTGAAACAAACCCCTTCTCCTAAAAAGTAGAGTCAAATAGTATGTTGACAGAATATTCACTGTTCAGTTTCAAAACACTCAATAAGGAAGTGACACAGAAATGACAGAACCACTATTTCAACCTCCTTTATATAATGGAATAATTCAAAATGACAAGTTAAACAAATTGTGACAGCCTCACTTAATTCAATGGGATTTCTTCCCCTAGTACATATGCACAGAACTGTCACCATTAGAGACCAACCTTGTGATGATTATGATCCACCAAGCCTCCAATGACATAAGCTTTAGACTCATCTAGTTCATTCAGGACATCAGGAGAGTCTGATGTAAGATACACAAGGTCATCTTTCTTTATCAACTCACTATAATGCTCTGATTTAATGTGGATATCCTACAAGACATAAATACATACTTTATAAAAATATCAAAAGAATTATTTGGCTAAAAAAAGCCAAGAACTTTCAGCCAACTAAAAGGTATATAGTATTTCATACCTACCTTAGCTAAGATGACCAAGTGTGAGCTGACACCCAGTCAGTTAAAGCTGTGATGAATCCAAAGCTCTTCAACGCTCCAGGTGTTAGAAATTACTTAGGCCTACCTTACCCTGGCCTAAATTTGTGCTACCCTCGTGGCTGCACTTCTAGATGGAGGAGGTTTGGATATGGCATAACTCTGCACTTCTCTCACCTCACCAATTCTCCATCCCCTTTTTGGCCCTTCTGCCAGCAAACATTAGCAGTTCTGCCAGAATAGTGTTCTGTGGATAATTTTCTATGGTAACCTAGCAGAAGAGAGTCCTGCTAGCAGAAATGATATATGTCTAACCCTAATCACTTACATTCATTGCTTCACTGAATTAGGACTACACTGCTCAACTTCAAGTGAGGCAGCAGGCTGGAGTACCAATAAAATTGTATAATCACATTAGTATTGTTAAGTATTTTACACAATATTCAATGCCAGTGATTTTTCATTCAGAAGCAGCATTAAACTGTAATTTCAAATAGTAAGTACACTTAAGCATGTTAAAAATTACAGCCACTACACACCAACATACACAGCAGCAACAATGCTGTAAAGATAGCATCAAAAGTAGCTAGAAAGGAAGAACTAGTCTGTTACCTTCTAACACTTTTATCACATTTATCTTCACTCCTTCCTCTAAAACAGCCTTTGCCTTCCAGATGTTTTGTATTATAACTCCCATCAGCCTAGACTACTGGTCATACTGGCTTCAGGTTGAAAGAACCATAGTCTCAAACACTGGGAGGGCACATAACTGATAAAGGCTGCTCCAGAAGAATTCAGGATAGAATACAACGATCTATACTATTTTGTCTTAATTTCAAGTCCAGTATATTAGTTTATGCTTACAAACAAGTACCTGGCCAAGACTACACAATAACTTTTACAAATGAGTAACAATCTGCATTAGGTCCATATTCAGTGACATACCCTCTACATCATGCTGGCTTTATTCAAAAATCTGTAAACTGAAGCAAGTCTCTTCCTGGTCAAGAAAGATATTCTAATCAGTGTGGAAGTGGAGCAGCAAATTTGGTTGAAGATAAACTTTCAAAACAACAGAACTTTGGGACTCTCTATCTCCAAATCTGCAAGAAGATCATTTTATAAATAATTGTAACCACCTTGGCATCAAAATACTGTTCTCTTTTTCAAGGAGGTCAACCTTTACTTATAATTTAGAAACCAAACATACATGAAGTGATCTTCTTACTCAACCACAGTTAGCAATTTAGATAGAGAAGGACAGAAGGCATTAATACAATCTGATAATGCAATCTGGTAAGGTAGCTGACAATATTAAAAAGACACTCCATTGTGCACATGTCTCCAAAAAAGAAAAAGGAAATAGCGAAAGAGTGGCTCCAGTTCTTCACTTTTATGTTTTTATATGTTATTTAAAAAGAATTGCAAACTGTTCATGAAGAAAAGTTTCCATGTCAGTCAAAGCATACATTTAAGTTACTCATACCTTCCAATTTACCCATCCTTTGTCAGTTTCATTCATATTGTCTTTCAGCTGACCTCCATGACTGGTCAAGTAAAACTTTGGAAGACAAAGAAAAAAATGCACATTATCCATAGCTAATATTAACCCCTAATTAGATATTCAATCTAATAGTCCGCTTGTTCAACTGAATATTCTTTTAGAGATATTCTAGTTTTATCTCAGAAAGGTTGGAACTTATAATGAGAAGCTACTAGAAATATTTTTGTACTAGCTAGACCTGGTGTAACATACACTATTCCCCCCCCCGCCATGTGCTACACCCCCCTGGTACACATGCCCCTCGCCCATGCCCCTCCCTGTGCTCGTGCTGCCCTCCCGTGCCTGCACCACCCTCCCCACGCCCCATGCCACCCTCCCCGCACTCGAACCGCCCTCCCAATGCCCCATGCTGCCTTCCCTATGCAGTGTGCCACCCTCCCTGTGCTCACGCTGCCCTCCCAGTGCCCCATGCCACCCTTCCTGCACTAGTACTGCCCTCATCGCACCCCTACACATTGTGCCGCCCTCCCTGCACTCGCACTGCCCTCCCCGCAAACCATGCTGCCTTTCCTGTGCCCTGTGCCACCCTCCCCACGCTCATGCTGCCCTCCCCACACTCGCACCACCCTTCCTGTGCCCCATGCTGCCCTCTCCACATTCACATCGCCCTCCGTGTCCCTGTGCTGCCTTCCCTGCGCCATGCCACACTCCCCGCACCCCGTGCCACCCTCCCCACACACGCATCACCCTTCCTGCACCCCATGCTACCTTCCCTGCGCCCTGTGCCGCCCTCCATGTGCTCCGTACATGCCACACACAGACACACACCATGCCACATTCCCCCATGCTACTCACACCCTGTCTGCCTCTGCCATGTTTAGAAAGAAGTGAAACTTCCACATGGCCCCACCCCCAGTGTGCTGACTGGCTGCCTAACAGAGCTTTGATTGGTTGGTCAGTTTCCTAAGTAGCCAATCAGCACACTGGAAACGGCAACATACCCAAGAGCGATATATAGATAGATAGATAGATAGATGTTAGAGATATTTTTTTCCAAGACATTCTTACAGAAATAAACCCTAGTCATTAGCACTTTAGAATATTAAAAATATAACATTATACTTACATTTAGAAACACACAGACATTGGAACTATTGTATTTCCAGGCATAAATGTAAAAAATGAGTTTAATATGTTTGTGAATGAGCATGAAAAAATACTGTCAACTTATACCCATGGTGGTTACTGAATGTATTTTCATATTAACAAGCACAGTCCTTTCCTATTTCACGTATATCACTAAAAGAATAAAGAGTAAAAGAGCTGAAGAACAGTTTACATTGACATACCTGTACAGGATGGAGTGCTTTGCGATTTTCTGCATAACATCTCTGAATTTGCTTGTGAAGTTTCTTCACATCCTGTATATAACACAATTTGTTTTTATATTGTCCTTCAGAGAAAGCACCATAAAATGCTTTAACCAAGAGATTCAGAGAGACTCTAAAGAGAGAGAAAGGAAACTTTTAACCAACAAAGTTTTGTTTTTAATAAACATTTCTTTGGGGGAGAGATACATTAAGTCACTACAAAGAAACTATGTAAATATTACAATTATAAAGGTGTCCCCCACCACTGCAAGATGTTACCTATCCAGTATTGTTTTATCAGGCTGAAAATCATAACTCCCAAAATAGTCAACGTAATGTACAAGGAAGTTAGGGAGATATGTGTAGGCTGCAGTTCTGTGCATGTTTACTTGACAGTAAATCTCAATGAGACTATCATCAGTATTAGTGTTAAATGTCACCCACGTTTTCTAAAATGGAACCATTCTACCTTAGTTTTAATCTTATTTTGCTGTCATATATTCTAGTATCAGAACAGACCTACCAACACTGGGGACTAAAAACCCACTTCCTGAAAACTTTTAAGAAAAATTAGGAGGTGATTCAATATTAATTTGTGTTTATGTCCTGCTTATCTCTAAAATAACCCAACTAAAGTATCCTGAATAAATTGATTTTAATATTATTTCCATTTACCTTTAATTCCATTAAATTGTCAAAACTGCAGTCTATAATAAGGCGAAGTGTACTGGGAACCACATCCCTACGCATGCGTTTCCTGACACTTCCTTCATTGCTCGACTCCAACTGAGACCGGCGCTCCAGTTTTCTCTTCAAGCGTTTTTCTTTACGTTTCTGCCTGAAATATTTACATTTTAAAACAGCCAAATATCACTGCATTATTTAGTATGCAAATATACAATCAGAGATGCCATTAGGTCCAATGACAGTAACTAGTATGAATTTAAAGGAAGGAAAATGTGTAATTCTGTGGTTGTTGTGTTGTATTAGTTGTTTATAGGGAAGTGTATGCCAGTTGTTCATCTTTAATGACAATACTCTTCCTCTATAAGGATGATTCAAGATTAAATGTAGTCTATGCTTTCCCCCAGAAAGAAATCACAAGCAAAGATCTGGCAAGTGTTCTGTTCTGTTTAAAAGATCATTATGCAAATCAGTCAGCAGCTGACGAGTAAGTATTCTCCTTAAATATTTGGAGAGGGAGGCAGGAAGGGAGGAATGTTAGTGTATTATAGGCTACTTCATTTTCAAAAGCTTTGTGTATCCATTTTTGTTCAATAAACCTAGTTTTGTCAAGGTTTTATGCAAATACCAAAGTGGAGGAAAAGATCATCTTCTGACCAACTCCACCGGCCTGCCTATTGTCCAGCTTTCATCATGAACACAAATAACTCAAAACAGAATAATTCCCCATATTCAAATTTATCATAAATTACGAAATGGAGGGGCACTTGTGATGAACCTATGTTGATCATAAATTGACAATGACCCAGCACTGTGATACAGCAGCAAAGATTCTATTAACATGCATGAATAGAATCACAGTTTCCAAATCAAAGGAAGTAACAGTCCCACCATATTTATTTTTATTTATTTATTTATTTATTTCCTGCTCTTCAGCCACAAGGCTATCAGAGCAGCTTACAAACTGCTATTTTAAGCAATAGCAATATTCTTCACTAGTCAGGCCTCATCTGGAGTACTGGGTTCAGTTCTGGGCACCACATTTGAAGAAGGATATAGACAAGTTGGAGCAGGCTCAAACTTTGCTCTAGTGGGAGTTCTTCCAATGAGCAGAGGGTTGGACTTGATGGCCTATGAGTTCCCTTCCAACTCTATAGTTCTATTATTCTATGAGAGGGACATCCACAGTAAGAGCTGTTCGGCAGTGGAACACACTCCCTCGGAGCGTGGTGGGGTCTCCTTCCTTGGAGGTCTTTAAATAGAGGCTGGATGGCCATCTGTCAGGGATGCTTTGATTGTGTATTCCTGCATGGCAGGGGGTTGGACTGGATGGCCCTCGTGGTCTTTTCCAACTCTACAATTCTATGATTCTATGATCCATGTTTTCTCTGTATCAGTTTCCATTGTAGATTCATATTTTTTTGTGGAGACTCAAAGGCTATGTAGAGCATAGGGAGATGGAAGAAACTATTTAAATACAATTTTCAGTTACAGCCATGTAAAGTTACATTTCCTGTACACCTGGGACCTTTGAAACAACATACACAGAGGCAGTTCAGAAGTGGATGTTATAATAAAGCTGTTCTAACAGCTGTTCTCCCACTGCAAAACAAAGATCAGCTTAGACTTCCAAGAATATTATTTAGGATATTGGGGGGGGGGGCCATAGGATTCATGTAGTCTCTCTATCCTTCATTCCAGTCTGTGTTAGTGGCCATGCTGCCTCTGCATTTTGCTGCTACCTCAGATGAATTATTCTGCTAGTTATAAGCCTGCCAATCAGCTGCTTGATGGACTAGACAATCGTGGTGGTGCAGAAGCAAGGTCACCTCTGCTTGTTTTATCCTCATAAAAACTGCACTCCCTATAGCTGCTTGGGAAGCTGGAGAACATGATTTAAATGGGATAGCATGCTAAGATGAGAGGAGAGGGAGTGGTTCATCCTCTCCTCCATGCATCATTCTTCTACTTGAATATGCATGCATATATATGATTACGTGTGGCATTTGCACAACTGTGTGAGAGAAATGAATGGGACTTTGTGTTAAAAGGGATGTCAGCTCTACACACTAATGCAGTCTGATAGGCAAAAAAAGACCTCCCTGTTCTACTGTACTGGTCTTCAGGGAGAAAAAATGCTCCTCAGGATGAAGGCCACTTGCCAAGAAAGAGTTGGAAGAGCACCAGTTATCCCTAACAGTGTCTTGATCTGGATAAAATGAGAGTAATTCCATACAGAAGAGATGGGCAAAGGGTTCAGAGAGGGTGGTTTAAAATTCATGTGGTCTATTGCTACTGTGTTAATCATATTGTGGGACTGAACCATCAGGGTGAAGAAAAGTCAAGATATGTTTTTGTTCTGTACCTGTGACAGGCATGATAAGCAGCATTTAATACAATGATTAGAATATAACAGATACACCTCAAACCTGGGTCTCACCTCACTAGTAATCCATGAAGACATTGCTGTTTCATTTGTTCAAACAGCTAAATTAGTGAGTAGAACACTTGCACATTGCAATGTCAGAGACATACATGCTCACAGATATGGCAGTAGCTTTTAGCAGATTTTTATCATGCAAGCTCAGAAAGATCCTGTGTTCACATAAACATGGGTTCTCTTGAACAAACCTGTCCAATTTTCCCACCAGTGATGGAAACAGAGGGGAAGGCAGAAGAGAGTGCATGCAACCGTGAAGTCCACTTCTTAACTCTTCTTGGGTAGAACTGAATGTGAGGTATCAGGAGTACAGAGTACAACCTGAACCTGCCTTAAATTAACAACCCATAGAACCCCCTCTCAAAATAAGAAGACATACTTGCGCAAGTCTCTCTGCTCTTCCCACTGTTTCTGTTTCATTATCTTCTTTCTTTGCCTCTTTGACATAGCTTCAATATTCTCCATCTTTTCTAGTGCTGACTCCTTGGTTTCTATCTTATCAATGTTGCATTTAATACTGCCATCCACATCAGTAATCTTGGTTTCCGTAAGGTTTTCTGGTGGCATCCCTGATGACATGAGCTTTCTGATTATCTTACTGCTTCTTTTTTGAAGATTTTACAGACTGTGAGATCAATTACTGAAAAAATTCTCTCTCCAAAGCTGCATAAAAAATAGAATATTTAGTATTATTCAGAAAAGCATATCTAGAATTTCATGTCTGACAAACTTCCACCAGATGGACACCACAAACCTTAAAGACTGAAACTGTTACCTTGGAATATGAAGCATGCTTTCCATCTCAAAACCTATTTTAAAACTAATCTTCAGAGTAACTAATGCATAAAACAGAGAGAATAAAAATCTTTAATATATTTCTGAAATTAATAGGAAAGCAAAAATTAAGTTGATACTTTTTTCAAGAAAAAAATAATATATATCTAGAACACTATACCATAGGCGATTTGAGTGTTGGACTATGACTCTGGAGACCAGGGTTCAAATCCCTGTTCAGCCACTGGGTGACCTTAAGCAAGTCACACTCCGTCAGCCTGAGAGAAAAGCAATGGCAAATGCCCTCTAAACAAATCTTGCCAAGAAAAGCCCATGGTAGTTTCACCTTAGGATTGTCATAAGTCAGAAATGACTTGGAGGGAGAGAACAACAAATAGGCAAGTCACCCTCTCTCATCCTCAGAGAAAGGTACTGCCAGGCCTTCCTCTGGTCAAGCCTTGCCAAGAAAACTCTGCAATAGGTTAACCTTAGGGTCACCATAAGTCAGAACAACTTGAGGGCACACAAAAGGGGGGGGGGGAGAGCTGAGCAACTAAAACAGATCAAATTATACAGTTGTCCCTCCGTATCCACAGATTTGGTATCCATGGATTTAAGTATTCATGGCTTGAAAATAATCTTAAAAAAATAATAACCCAAAAAACAAATCTTGATTTTGCCATCTTATATAAGGGACACCATTTTGCTATGCCATTGCATCATGGGACTTGAGTATTCATGGATTTTGGTATCCACAGGGGGTCCTGGAACCAAACCCCAGCGAATATGAAGGGACAACTGTTTTATTTATTTATTTATTTATACCCTAATCTTCAGCCTCAAGGCTATCACAGTGGCTTACAAATTGTTTTAAGCAATAGCTATTTACACATCTACACTGCATTAAACAGTTTCCAATTGTGTTAGCTAATTGCCCTTTAACATGCCCTCATGGTACCCCTATCAACAAACACCACCTACCCTCACACAGCTTAGTGTTTTGCTTGCTGAAGGCACTTAAAATATATACATGTGAACTGCAGCTTTTTAATTCTCATGGACTTTCAGAAACAACTGAAATACAAGAATATTAGGGTGTTTTTTTTAAATCATAGAGAGAAAAAAACAGGTTTGAAATTAAGTTGTAAAATATGACTGCATAATGTAGCCCTGAAACTCAACAAGATTTTCTTACTTCAATGACCAAATTCTAAAACAATTGAACTGAATTCTAATTGAACTTAACAGGGCATAAATTAGTCAAAACTAATTTGTTACATTGGTTTCAAGGGGACAGAGGCACAACATAATCTCTTGGGATTTGACTCAAAGTATTTAGGAATGAAGTGGGAAAAGAACCTAGAGAAACAATATTTAAGTGCAAAGTTCTAAGATTTAAGACAAAGAGCTTTATGGAATCTTATTGCAGCCTGATGGAACACAATGTAACACACATTTCTTTTGCCAGAGCTAGGATGTAGTAAAATGAATTATGAGAATGCCCACTGGGAATAATGGAAGCTCTCTAAAGGCCCCAGGAAATAATTAAAACTCTGAATGCCAAGTAAGATGACTAGTCTTCATTGAAACCAAAGGCGGCTGCAAAGAAAAGCAAGGGTTACACCTTGAGACAAAATGACTTTGCTTTTATTATTCTGAATATTGATTTTGATGACTTTTTTTTATAAGTACATCGCTTTGGAAAAATGTTTACATTTCAAAGGCAGTTTGTACATGCCTTTGGTCCACAGGAATGAAATACAGGTTTCTGAGGCTTGCAATGATAACCCTAGGACAAGAATATCTTTTCAGTTGTAGGCTGATTGTTCCAGCCTCGAACTGGTCATTCTAATCCTAGTGGCCATCACTCCAAACCAGTCTTCTCATTTCAGTCTCAGGGGCCATCATTCCACCTCCAGGGCTGCCATTTAAGTTCCAAGGGCCATCAGTTCTATCTTTATTCCCCATTATTTCTCCCTGCTATTGTGGTCAATTTGATATAATGAATTTAAATAACTTCCAAACCACTTATCATTTCTTTCCAAAGTTGTCTATAATAAAAGAAATATGATAAAATGATAAAACAAAATAAAATATTTAAATTACACTTTAAACCATGTCACTTGATGTCTGCCCCTGCATCCCACTTCATTCCCTCTCAAAATGTGCCCCTTGATTTATTAATATGTAACTTGCAGAGAAACAGCAAGTGTTGGACTTAGGAGATTTTCAGACAACCCTGTTATAGTGTTACTATTCCACTTTAGCTGCTCTGGCTTCCTCCTGTGGAATTCTGGGGTTTGTAGTTTAGTGAGGCCTAAGATCTCTCTGGCTGAGAGTTGTAAATGCCCCCTCCCTAAACTGCAAATCCCAGGATTCAACTGGAGGCAGCCGTAGCAAATAAAGTGGAATAGTAACACTATAACAGTGTTGTCTGAAAATCTCCTAAGACTCTGACAGACCAGAGTTCAAATCCTTGCTTGGCCATAGAAAACCACTGGGTGACCTTGGGAAAGTTACACTCTCTCAGGCTAAGAGGAAGGCAATGGCAAACTCCCTCTGAACAAATGTTGCCAAGAAAACCCCATGACAGGTTCATTTAGGGTCACCATAAGTTGGAAACAATTTGAAGGCACACCATCACTACACCTTGTAGAAAATCCCACCATACCAGGTAACATTCCTTATTATTTCCTATGGCAGCTCCCATTACTCTCACTAGACATCAGTTTTTTTGTGTGTGAGTGAGCTCTGCTTTACCGATGTACAAATTTGTACTCTACAACCTGTTACAGTAGGCCATTTATCCAGATTTATAGAGGATAGTGCTCTCAGGAAACATGACTCAACAAAACACAACACTGCAACAGGCGTACAAGCAACTCCTAGCAGCTTGAGGTGTGGAGAGTGCATCAGCTGGAACAATTTTGACTGTACTGCTCAGCCCTTAAGTTCCATCACAAGGTCTGCCTTATTTACATTTTTCAGTGATGTTAGTTTTAATACATCCCACCAAAGACCAATTCATCTTTCCTTCACAGAAGTGGACTCTGGCATATAAATGAAAAGCTTCTGTCATATAATAAATCTTCTATTGTAGGGTGACCACATAACAGAGAACAGCACCCCTATGCCTGCTGAGATTGCCTCTTCTGCCTAAGTTAGAAGTATAGGAGCCCAGTCCTTTCTTTCATATGGCCATCCTAAGATGCTGCAAGATGCTTGGTGGTTCTGCACTGCAACTGACTCGCACGACCAACCTTTTTGATTTTAGCTCAGAACTTTTAAATAAAACTTGTTCTATGACAATTAGGGTTGTCAGGTGTCCCTTTTTTAAAAAAGGATGTCACTTAAAGGATATCTGCTAGCCCTATAAGGAAAAAGCTTTCTAGTCCTCAGAAAGCTTGTCCCTTATAGGGCTAGCAGATATCCTTTATTAAAAGGAATGTTCTCTCTTTTATACAGAATGAACTAGATGCCAAAAAAAAATTCCCATAATTTTGAGGTGTGGGCCCTTTAAAAAATCCCAGAAAGGTGTGCATCATGGAATGTATTAATGTGAACAATACGTTAATCTTACAGAGAAATACACAGTTAGGTTGCAGCTTTAGCCACAAGCCATGGTTAACACAATCCATAGTTTATCATGTCATTCAAACGCACCCACTGAACAGAAAGTGGCCTAAATCCAATTGTTAACTCTAACTAGAGTATACTAGTTCTTAACCTGAGGTCCAGGGACCCCCCAGGGGTCCACAATGTCCTCACAAGGGTCCGTGGAGGGTTGAAAGTTGCTCGGCCTACCTGCTCCCTGCAGTGGAGCAGCCACATTACAGGAGCCAAGGCAAAGGCTGTCTGGCTTGGCCTGCGCATTGCCATTCAATCTGCTCCAGCCACAAACTTGCAGCAACAAGCAGGAGAAAAGTCTTCCCTCCCCCTCTAGTGTCTTTGGGGAAGGTTTCATGCATGGCGTAATTGTATTATTATCATCATCATCAATGATTATTATTATTATTATCATCATCATCATCTGATTTGCAGTGTAAATATAGTGTAGATGTCATCATCATCTGGATTTGCAGTGTAGATATAGTGTAGATGTGTAAATTGCTACTGCTTAAAAAAACAAATTGTAAGCCGCTCTGATAGCCTTGTGGCTGAAGAGCAGGGCATAAATAAATAAATAAAAATAATCATCTGGTTTTGCAGTGTAGATGTGTAAATTGCTACTGCTTAAAAAAAAATTGTAAGCCGCTCTGATAGCCTTGTGGCTGAAGAGCAGGGTATAAATAAATAAATAAAAATAATCATCTGTTTTGCAGTATAGATGTGTAAATTGCTACTGCTTAAAAAAACAAATTGTAAGCCGCTCTGGCAGCCTTGTGGCTGAAGAAGAGGGGAATAAATAAATAAATACAAATAAAATATTATCTGTATTATTATTACTATTGTTGTTGTTGTTAGGGTTTTAAATCTTGAATTAAGTCTTGGGAGACCACAGCAACAGAAGATATTTAAAGGGGGTCTCTGGAAAAGGTTAGGAGCTTTAAGGAACTTATTTTTCTTCCTCCTGAGACCAGGAGAAAATAATAAATAAATACAAAAACTAAATGTGTGTGTGTGTAAGGGGGGAGAAATACTATTTCCCTCGCTAATTAGCAGACGCTCCTCCTCCACCCACCCCACACTTACCTCTCCCCTCGGGAGCCTCCGACTCACAACTGCCAACAACGGAGGATCCTTTGCGGTCATCAGAGCTCACTGCGCATGCGCCGCTGGCGCCAACGGCTCAGCGCAGCGGCGCGTCGTAATGACGTAACCTCCTCCTCGTGCCTAAAGTGACGTAAAAAGCTCCGCCTCCTGCTGCTGCTGCTGCTGCCTTTGCAGCATTTTTCGCTTTACGGCTGCCTGGTTGAGTGGGGATGTTAATCTCTCAGGTGCCTCACTGGGAGGAAAAGCGAGACAGATATAAAATAAAATAATAAATCATGTTTCTTTCGCTGGCTATTGAGGAGATGGCTTAACAAGTTTAATGTCCAAATCAGTGTGTGTAGGTGTTGAGCGTAAACATTAAATAAAATTATTGGTTTCACTTAACCTCACCATGTGATTCTCTGTAAAATTAACATTTTTATTTATTCATATTAATACATTCCATGATGCACACATTTCTGGGATCCCCCCCCCTTTGAAAGGGACCACACCTCAAAAATACTGGATTTTATTTATTTATTTATTTGGCATCTTGTTTATTCTGTATAAAAGGGAGAGGTTTCTAACCCTCAAAAAAGGGACATTTCTTATAAGAAAGGATATCTGCTAGCCTTATAAGGAAATAAGTTAATGCTGAGCTGAGCTTTTCAAACTCATTTTGGCCCCAGTTTAACTCAGGCTAAATGTAATGTATGCTGTTTCTTGATTAATTGGTATTTAAAAGCAGAGATCCTTCAGATAATAATAGATTAAAAAAAAAATCCAGCTGTATGCCACTAGAGACACACTGTGGTGTATTGGTTTGAGTGTTGGATTATGACTTGAGACCTGAGTTCGAATCCTTGTTTGTCCATGGAAATCCATTGAGTGACCTTGGGCAAGTCACGCTCTCTCAGCTTCAGAGGAAGGCAAAGACAAATCACCCTCTGAGCAAATTTTGCCAAGAAAACTCCATGATAGGGTCACCATTAAGTTGGAAAGGACTTGAAGGCTGACATGTAATTTAAATACAGTAGGACCCCCGTATCCATTGATTCATTATCCACTGATTCAATTATCCACAGGACACAAAACAGCATACCTACCATTCCCTCTCTAGTCTTCCTAGAAAACGTGTCCTCTCTTGCCATTTTCTAAGTCCTCCAAGGCAACTCTATGGTATTTTAAACTGGAAGTCCCATTATTTTCAATGGTGTTCACTATTATCCACGGTTTTTGCTATCTACGCCCCGCGAACCAATCCCCAGCGGATATGGGGGTCCTACTGTAGTCACACACTCTCTGCCTTAGAGGAAGGCCATGGCAAAGCCCCTCTGAACAGACCTGGGCAAGATAACCTCATGACAGATTTTCTTTAGGGTGGCTGTAGGTTGAAAATGACTTGAAAGCACACAGAAATAAACTTAAAATATAAGTTAAGTTATATTAAACTTAAATACTGTGTAAAACCCCTAGAAGAAAGCCAGTTGAAGCCCCATTGTTCCTACTTAGGCTGAAATAAGTGAGAATGCTCATAAGGGAGAAGGTGGTGGTCCTTGAGATATCTAGTCCCCTCAAGAGCATTCAGGGCTTTAACGGTCAATAATAAAAAATAGCGGAAATGAGGTGTATATCCTGGCCCTAAAATGTTCACCAATAGGGAGCAGTTGTTTTACAAATACAGTAATGAAAAACTCCTTACATTTGAGTAACAATGGATAGAACTGGACTTCAGATGTGGTAGGTTTCTACCTCACCTTCCTTCCTTTATTTATTTATTTAATGTCAGACCTATCCTTCCTCCAAGCCTTTAACCAACCTTCATTTTATTTTCACAGTAGTCTATGTTATCCCACACAGAAGCAGCTCTGCAGCGCCTAACATCCTACTTCGCAACAGCTGCAGAGCTGTTTGGGCTGGAAGTCAGCCTTAAGAAAACAGAAGTTCTTTACCAGCCTGCACCACAGGACAAACACCATCATCCCCACATTGCTGTCGGCAAATCTGTGCTTAAGTCCGTTCAGCAGTTCACCTACGTGGGAAGCATCATCTCCTCAGATGCCAAGACTGACAAAGAGATCGATCACAGATTAGCAAAGGCATACAGCGCGTTTTGAAGACTTTACAAATGAATCTGGAGTAATAAACACCTGAGGCGAAGCACAAAAATCAGTGTGTATAAAGCCATTGTACTTTCTAGTCTCCTTTATGGGTCTGAAACATTGGTCACCTATCGCCACCACTTATGACTCCTCGAACGCTTTCATCAGCGCTGTATATGCACAATCCTAAATATACACTGGACAGACTATGTGATGAATGTTGCTGTCCTTGAGCAAGCAGGGATCACCAGCACTGAGGGCATGATATTGAGAACACAGCTGCGCTGGGCAGGGCACGTTTCTAGGATGGAGGACCATCACCTCCCAAAAATAGTACTCTACGGTGAACTCGCCACGGGTCAGCGTAAGAGGGGTGCTCCAAAAAGCAATAGAAGGACTCCCTGAAACAACATCTCAGGCTCGGCCAAATTGATCACTAACAATGGTCCGCCCTGGCCTCACATCAGGAGGCATGGAGGTGCGCTATCCACAGTGTTGCAGCCTTATTTGAGAACTCACGCCGAACAAGTCTTGAAGAGAAACGACAAAGTAGAAAGAATCACAACCCGGAAACATCACCCGAGGAGACCTTCTGCTGTGCTTTCTGCAACCAGACTTGTTTATCTCCGATTGGTCTTTTCAGTCATCAGCGCGCTTGCAGAAAGCGTGGGATGAGTCCTCCCTGAATCTTCGTTTGCAAAGAAAAGCCAGAGAGAGAGATGTTATCCTGAGAGAACAATTGGCCCAATATAACCCAGTGAGCCTTATTTCTAAATGGTGGGTTAGATATCTAGGACTCAGTGCCCTAAATTCAGCATGCTATAGTTGGATCCTCCATGCTTTTACTCTTACTGACTTAAACTCCACGACTAGAAAGATTAACAAGTGGTTGGAAGAACTTACTGTTTTAGCTACACATCAGTGTGTATTTTACAGAGGCCAACTTCAAGACAATATATTTCTGGAAATACGCTCATCTTATACTAAGTATATGCCTCATTCAAGTTCACATCCTATGTATTCCTCCTTCCTTTTTTAAAAAAAGTATTAACATTGCCTCCCAGCCCACAAGACCAATCAATGCAAATAAAAGCATTTAAAACAGTGCAGAGATTTTTTTTTTAAATAACGCTTTAGAAACACATTAAAATGTTATTTAAAAAGTTTTGAAACAGTCCAAAAACAATCTTTGAATATAATTTTCATAAAACAGTTAATTTAGCATAAACAATTACAACAGAGCAGTTTCAAATATCAAGGGCCACATGGAACATCACTCTTTTAGCTGCCCACCAGAAGCTCAAAATAGATGGAGCCAGCCTAACATCCTTGTGGCAGGGAGTTCCATTATCAGAGTGCTGTTACAGAGAAAGCCCTGTTAGGTCAGCATATTAACCTAACCTTATGAGGTGCTGGGGAATGCAACAGGATCTCAGCTGAGGATCTTAATTTGGAGGGGGTGGACCCATAGGGAAGGAGGCAATCTTTCAGCTCTCCTTGCCCAGTTTAGAGTTTTTTATGTCAAAAATGATCATGAAGTTTTCTTGGCAAGATTTGTTCAGACACAGTTTGCTTTCACCTTCCTCTGAGGCTGATTTGAGTATTGGACTGATTCTGGAGAACTGTGTTCGAATCCCTGCTCAGCCATGGAAACCCACTAGGTGACCTTAGGCAAGTCACACTCTCTTAGCCTCAGAGGAAGACAAAGACGATCCCCCTATGAACAAATCTTGCAAAGAAAACCTTGTGATAGGTTTTCCTTAGGGTTGCCATAAGTCAGACATGACCTGAAGGCACACAACAACACGTCAAAACCAGCACCTTGAATCAAGCTCAGAAGCAAATAGGAAATCAGTGGAGTTCTTCTAAATAATAAAATATCACACTACACTTTTATAGCGCTACTGTTCCATTCTAACTGTTCTGGCTGCTTCCTGTGGAATCCTGGGATTTGCAGTTTAAGGAGGGGTATTTAGAACTCTCAGGCAGAGAGCTCTTAGGCCTCACTAAACTACAAATCCCATAATTCCACAGGAGGCAGCCACAGCAGTTAAAGTGGAATAATAGCACTATAACAGTGTAGTGTGATGGATGACTGGTGTTCTGTGGTCTTTAAAATGCACCCCAGACACTAGTCTGGCTGCAACAGGCAGGCTGCTGGACTTACCCAGCAGCCATTTTGCGATCCACCTCAGGGGCCCTGCCACCCCAAGTGGAGAGGCATGGCCGCCTCCATGCTGTCTTCATCATCCTGGCTGGTTTCGGGCTGGCTGGGTGGTGGATCTTTTGGGGAGGTGATTGGGGGTGGGCATGGGTCTTGGATCCAAAGGCATCGGTATGAGGAGTCTTCATCATTGGGAGGTCACAGAGATTCCCTTTGGGGACAGGAGGCATTGGATGGGAAGACATGCTAGCTCAGGGCATGCACCTTCTGGGTGCCCCCGCAAGTTGGGTGGGGAGATGTTGGATAGCAGGCACCAGGGGCCTGCAGGAACTTCTCACCCTTTTGGGGGTTTTACTTGTTGGCAGATGGGCTGACAACGGGCTCATAGACCAACAGGTCGGTTGGGCGATGCCTGGATCTGGTCCCATGTATTGAGCCAACCATCTGCAGCTGTCATCAATAAAGTTGTGGCCATTTATTGCCAAATCTTTCAATACATCTTGTATCTGGCTTTTATTTGGGGAAGGGGGACGGGCATCTTGCTTGGACACGCAATTAGCCTTTTCAAGGGCATATGGCATGTTACAGTAGTCTAATCCAGAGGTAATTAATGCATGAATCCCTGTGGCCAGATCTGCCTTCCTCAAGAAAGGGTGCATCTGGTGCACCAACTGAAGCTGGGCAAAAGCACCCCCGGCCACCATGGCCACTTGGCATTCCATGAGCAGTGCTGGGCCAAGAGCATCGCCAAGTTATGGAACCTGATCAGAGGGTGTGCAACCCCATCCAGAACAGGCTGTAACCCCAACCCTAAACTGGTTTTCCTGTAGACCAACAGCATTTTCATCTTGACTGGACTGAACCTCAATTTATTCACCCACATCCACTCTTCACTGCATCCAGATAACAATGCAGGACTTCTATAGCCTCCTGGGTATGAATTGTTGCTCAGTCCCTATTTTTGGGGAAGTCCTGTCCTGTACTACCTCTAACCACATAAAGCATCAATACAAGCCAAATTATGAAATATTGCCAATTAATGAATAATTGGAAGGGAGGGGTGTCAGGACAGGTAACAGACTGTCCCTGACAAATCAGGACAGTTGGGGGAGGGTTATGAGATTTCATGATACATATGCAGTGGAATCAATCAATTTTATGTATCAAATGGTGACTGAAAGCAGGGGAAAGAGGTGATAATATTTTTTTTTCATATTCAGTTCACACTAATGAGTGTGGTCTTGCTACCTGAAGAGGTGAGGGTTATTTAGAGCCCCACTTGTGATGCTCAAATGGAAGGCTGTGAGAGGTGGGTAACTTTGTGGTCTTTTCTCCTATACGATACCTGTATAGGATCCTATTCTATACTTGTACTACTGCAGAGAACACCAGGTCAAAGTGAAATAAAAATGTTTTTATTGGAAATAACACACCAAAAAAATTGACATATGCAACCCACACTCACAAGAACTACTCAACACTATCGAAGAGTTAGGGCAGAAAGGTTGGATAGAGGAATAGATTCAGGAAATAGGGTGATAGTTACCAGTCATGAAGAGTAGCAAACTGCTCAGAACAAAGTCTGAGGGTGGTACTGGACATTCCGATCTGGGGGCGTGCTGACAGAGAAAGTGGCCAGGTCTTGTCCACAGGAGCACACTTTGTTATTGTTTTGGGGCTAATAATTATACCCTGCTTCATATCCTGAAGGGGGTACTTTGGCCAGGAATGAAGCTTAGATGGGTTTCCCACCGTGTAAACAAAGGAAACTGAAACTTAGCTGATTGTCATTTATGGCTGGGAGATAGGAACTGATACGTTTATGACAACCTCCCATTGTAGGACAGGAGGAGGTTCCGAGGGATATCTCCTGGGGATTTGGGTTGTGTGGGTCACTTCATTGTTTAGGGCGTATGACTCATCACTGAGGGGCCGAAGAAGGAATTAGCACATACCTCCTTAATGGTTTTCTGCTCAATCCTAGCTTGGGTGTGTTTGCTAAAATATTTTTAAGACACCTTCCCAGGTTCTTGTGACCGCCATCTCACCTCCCTTTAGATCATTCTGGTCTACTAGACCCCTTTGAAGTGTCCAGTATTTCAAATTCTGAGGTATTATAGGGAAGGGGTAGTAGGGCATGCTAACAATCTTGTACTGCTACACCAAATGCCCTAAATACCCTAAAGGCACCAGATCTCCTTGGATCTGGGAAGCTAAGCATGATCGGCCACGGTTAGTAATTGGGTGAGATACCACCAAGGAATACCAGGTGCTATAGGCTATATTTCAGAGGAACTGACAAAACCACCTCTGAGTATTCTTTGCCTAAGAAAGCCCTGTGAAATTGATGGGTCGTCATGA
This sequence comes from Gambelia wislizenii, assembly GCA_030847615.1. Classification (NCBI taxonomy): domain Eukaryota; kingdom Metazoa; phylum Chordata; class Lepidosauria; order Squamata; family Crotaphytidae; genus Gambelia; species Gambelia wislizenii. The sequence goes on from JAUMIR010000005.1 coordinate 30,950,284, forward strand.
ATTGACAGGTGACTTAAAGGCACTTACACAGCACACCAGACAACGTGTAGTACAGTTGATCTTAAAGTCCATGCTGCCATGCGCTTCTGTAGTTTTATTGACTTGTTAGATATGAGGTATATTATGCAAGTCTTGTCTTTCCTAATCTAATACTTTCTTGGAACAATATTAAAATTATTGCAGTATGGCAAAAGGAAACATTATGAAATGAAGGTACACAGAATGAGGATAGACATATTTACCTAGTTCATGTAATGAAATTTGCGAAGCCAACAAACATATTAGTATATGGCAGCCAAGCAATTTATTTCTTATAAATATGAATAGTTCCCTCAGATTATATTGGTTTCACCTTTATAGGCTCATTCACTCCTGGAATACTATTGATTTTGATTTACTACTATATGCTGTAGGTATTGCCTGGTATTTCAGTTTTTATGATAGTGGATTATTTTGTATATTGGATTATTATTACAATAATCATTCCATAATTGTTATATGTTTTCAATATCACTCTTAATGTGAATTTCTTCACACTTCCCATCCTCTGGTTATTTGGAATGGCCATAACCTGTACCACTGTAAAAAGATCAATCTTGTATAATTCATTTTATCTCTCCTTCCCACCCACCCCCACCCCATTTATGAGTGTGTATGTGCCTGTTGACTGTTGACCATGTAGTTCATAGGGTTTTCTTAGGCAAGGAATACTCAAGAGGTGGTCTTACTACTTCATTCCTCTACCATATAGCCTAGAGTACCTGGTATTTGTCAGTGGTCTCCCATCCAAACAGTTACCAGGGCTGGCCCAGTTTAGCTTCCAAGATAAGATGGGATCTGGTGCCTTTAGGGTATTTAGGCCCATTTAAAATGTGTGTGTGTGTGTGTGTTCAAGTTGCTTGTCAACTTATGGCAACCCCATAACTTTCATATGGTTTTCTTAGGCAAGGAATAATCAGAAGTGATTTTGCCAGTTCCTTCCTCTGCACTGTAGCCTACAGCACCTGGTATTCATTGGCAGTTTCCCATCCAAGTAGTAACCAGGACTGATCCTGCTTAGTTTCCATGATCAGACAGGATCTGATGCCTTTACGGTATTTAGGCCCTCCCCATTTATAGTTTAGATAAAATAATACAAGCACTCACCTCAAAAGCCCTTATATCAATTCAAATGGAGAGAACTCCTATCACTGTAAGGGACACACACTGAATGGAAATTTCCCTTCTGAATCAGGCTTTATTTCTGCTTGGTTGGAAAACAGTGCATCACTTGGACAAACTGGTTAGACTAACATTTTTGAAATGACAGTATTAAAGAAATGACAGATTTGTGAGTGACATTTAACCTACTAAAGATGTACTCTGGTTTATGTGAAAGACAGAATGAGGATGTTTTATTGAACTCAGTTTGGTCAAAGGAAGCAAAATTAGTTTCATTAAGTGACTTTTATGGCTTGGACTCTGGAAATTTATGACAGCAGTAGTACTTTAACCCAGGAACACTGGCCAACAAGGCTCAATTGAAGTGTACAGGAAGAGAGTCCTTCTTCCAATCAAAGATAATAATTGCACTTACTTAATTCAGTAGCAAATTCATCCTAGAAATGTGAATCTGAGCCTGCGTCTGCACTGCAGAAATAATGCAGTTTGACACCGCTTTAACTGCTGTGGCTCCATCCTATGGAATCTTAGGATTTATAGTTAGTTGTGACACCAGAGCTCTCCGACAGAGAAGGCTAAATATTTCACAAAACTGCAGATCCCAGAATTCCATAGCATTGAGTCATGGCAGTTAAAGCTGTGTCAACCTGGATTATTTCTGCAGTGCAGATGCCACCTGAGTCCTTGTTGGGAACTTTTTATGGATCCACTGCATGGTATAGTCACTTCTGATATATATATATAGCAGATTTGCTCCATTAGAATTGTGTAAAGTTGCTCAATATTTGAGACCAAACTAGATGTGACCTTGGAGAGCAGCCACTTTTATAATCAAGACTACCTTTCCTCTGTATACCCTTTCTTGGGAAATAACAAAAGAGGCCTGTTAATTCTGTTTCCTGTTTTGGGGCTTCCCATATGCACTTGGCTGGTGATTGTGGGAAACAGGATGCTACGCTAGATAGGTCTTGTCTGATTCAGCGGGCTGTCAGTAGGTTTTTATATCTAAATGTTCTCTTCTTTACATAAAAGTAACTGCACAAATGTGTTGGGGTTTTAACACTTGGGGAAATGGGCTTAACCCTTTCCCAACACCCTTCCCTGATTTTACTTACCTTCCTGAAGTTGTTATTGACTGCAGAGGAAGAAAACATTCTACCTCAGTATCGGTTACTTATATGTACATGCTGGCTGTGAGAATTGGCAGCTTAAGTCAAAAACAGGAATTTTCCAGCTATCTACACATGGAGCACGCTGATACATATTATGGTTCCACTGATATTTAGGTCTCGTGACTGTTGCCAATCTAAAATGCTTATTGGAAATGAGTGGGCAACAGGAGACAAATTGGAAGCTGTATAATAAACAGAAAGAGAAGGTTGGAGGAATATTCTGTATACGTATACAATTACAGAGTTTAGAACCTTATCCTTGATATCCCAGATATTTAAGTCCAATGTGTGTGGTGTTCTCTTTTTCTTCACATGTTCTGTGCATCATTGTGATTGACAACAGGGATAATAATGCTGGCCTGCCTTAAAAGATTGTTGCAACTCTCTGAGGTGAAGGTTTGTGTTTCTTGAGCAGCAAGTCCGTATGACACATACTTGCTCACTCTCTGAGCTTTTGTTTTTTTAAAAAAGCAACACATTTTGAATGGCATAAGGCAGGGGAGATTATCTTGTTTACATTTTTTAAAAGTTAAAATTCCTACCCAGCATGCCTGAAGTAGCTCTGGATTCCAGCCTAAATGTCATCAGTATGACATGCTGAACACAGCTTCACCTGTCCTTAATGTGCTTTTCAAGAATACTGCTACTACTTAAAAAACTACTCTTCAGAGGGGGGGTGTAGCTTTTTATTGAAAATAAGGGGTGAGATAAGATGGGTACATGTGATTTTTAACCAGTAGTGGCAACAGAAAGATATGTGTGGAGTGGACGAAAATACAGACAAAATTAATTCTGAAGTGATACAGTTGGGACACATATTTTCTTGTTATTAGACAAATAATGCTACAGAGTACAGAGGCGAAAGGGGAATTAGTTAGTGTTAACAGAGATGTATTTGTCTACAATTAACTGTAATGCTATCTATGACATTTACTATATAGTAAGGGAGCTGGTGAAGGCCCAGCATGCATTACCATGAATTTTAGTATATATTAAATGAAAGCTAAGGAGAACAATAAAACTTCTGAATGCCACTCAGTCCTTAATAATTAACTGGAAAGACCTTCAATGAACTTAGTACCTAAGTGTGGAGTTTGGAATCTGACCCTTACTACATCTAGATAAACATTATTGTAACAGATTCAGAAGTCCTCTTTCAGGCTTGCCTCCAGTCTGAGCAGTTCACTTCTCAATAGCCTAACAGTATTCCCTAGTATTAGAGTTTACAGCTCAAAAGAGCCAGGTATGATTCTCCTTACTGTGCTTTTCCCATGCATCATTTCAACCTACTCAGCATCTGTGAAGGGTAAGTTATTTATCTGAATTTTCCCCCCCTTTTCATTGGTAAACTATATGGAAATAAATCTTTAGAAAGGGAGGTACAATAAAAATCTTTCTTACGTAGGCTAAATCATACCCAAAACATTTTGAAGTTGCCAGTGCTTCACACAATAATATATGATTGACTAACTATGCTTTTGGGTGCCATGTGACTTGGTGCAGGTTAAGTATAGTTTTTCTACAGTTTGAAAAGGTAAACAGAAAGGGTATTTATGGCAGAAAATGAACTGATGGGAACTTGATCTGGGTTTCAAAACTGATTCTGTTAACAGGATTCTACATTAAAATAGTTTTAAGAAAGTGGTTTTCCTAATGTAGCCTGACATCTTATACAATAGATGAGCAAAATTTAGCCTTCCAGATGTTGCTGGACTGCAGCTCCCAGCACTCCTCACCCTTGGCTAAGATATATAGGAAGTTGCAGTGCAGCAGTATCTGATGGCTGTACTTTTCTGTTATACATAATTGTCTAAGAGTAAGCCACACAGAACTCTGTGAGAACTAATTTGTACAAGTTGTCCCTCCACATTCACAGATTTGGCATTCACGGACTTAAGTATTCATGGCTTGAAAATATTCTTTAAAAAATAATAATCCAAAAAGCAAACCTTGATTTTGCCATCTTATATAAAGGACACCATATTGCTATGCCATTGCATATAATGGGACTTGAGTATTCATGGATTTGGGTATTTACGGGGGTCCTGGAACCAAACCCTAGCGAATGTGAAGGGACAACTGTATTTCTGAATAGCCTGCATAGGATTGCAGTGTCAGCCATTGAGTTCCTGTGCAGCCTTGACCAAGTCATTTCATCTTTCACTCCAAAAGCCTCTGTAAAATGTATACAGCTAACATGCATCGTAAGGGAGTTAAAGTTAGTATCAAGAATTATAAAATATCTTCTTTTCAAGGACTGGCATGCATGGGGCTGGCATCTGACATGAGGTCACTCATCACTTTTCATGATTTTGAAAATGTTCTCTCTGATACGCTTGATTAAGAATTCATTCTAATTATCTATGGTAACCAAACTCATGAGTGTTCAGTGTATTTGTTTTATTTATCTGGATGGGACTAAATTAACCTCGGGGCGTGGTAGGTTCTCCTTCCTTGGAGGTTTTTAAATAGAGGCTGGATGACCATCTGTCAGGGATGCTTTGATCATGATTTCCTGCATGGCAGGGGGTTGGACTGGATGGCCCTTGTGGTTTGTTCCAACTCTATAATTCTATGATTCCATGAAGCCCCCAATTCCTCTGTGATTTGAATCTGAGTAATTTTAAAGATGGGCTAATTAAAATTCTCATCTAGTTATGCAATATAAGAGGACAAAAAAGGAAATTATTTTGAGTAGCATTTCTATATGCTAATTTACTGTGATCTTCTTTCCTATTCATATTGCTGGCCAGATGTTGATGAGCAAACTCAAGGTTTCTCTTCTCTTAGGACTTTGTCAGACATACAAAATACGGCATCATAACGATGCCACATAATTGTGAAAGGGAGCGCACATCAGATGACATTGCCCTTTCATGGTTATGTCCCTGCCAAAACCCATAGTTTTTAATTGATGGCTTAAGCTGTCAATTGATCCCCTCTCCTGTTTTGGTGCCGGCATCGCCAGCATGTGAAACCTTGGGCCATTTAAATTTTGTCACTGCAGTGAGAATGGTCAATCCAATGCGAAAACCTCTGGGTGAGATTGGGGCATCCAGGTAAGTTTCGCTCTTTTTATGATCCTTCCTGGGTTACTTGGGGCTTTTTAAGTGTGTCTAGGTGCTTGGTGAAACTTTTTATGTGTTAGTTTTGTTTTTATTTTTGAATTTCCCGCACGACGAAGGCTCGTGGGATTTCAAATGAGGAAGTGACTGGGGCTCCATTCACTTCCTCTTTATTGCCAGGGAAGCCTTTGTCGGGAGAGGAAGGTAAATGTCGGGTGGGCAACAGTGTTCATAAAAATTGGGGGGGTTATGCCAGCAAAAGAACGTTTTCAGAGGCTTGTCTGATAATGTCCTTAATGTTTTAATACTCTTTATTATTTAACCAGATTTGGATTGGACAGTTATTCAACTATAGGATGCCCCCAAATAGAGGACTTTCTATTGGCTGTCCTCTATGAAGTAGGACACATGGCCACATGAGAAGGAAGGAAGACCATGCTCCTTGCATATGTCTATCACCTTCTACACATGGATAGCAACTTTCTGAAGAGGAGTGATTTCTTTTTTCTCAGAGGTTCTCTACTTGAGTTGGAACTCTGATCTCCCAAGAGGCAAAATCACAGATAGAGGCAGCTCTTCTCTTCAGAAAGTCATCCTCCATGTGTAGATTATGATGATGGAAACAGGGAAGGAGGGGGTAGGGATGGTGTTCTTCCCTTCTTTGTGTTTTCCATGTACTCAAAACACTTCATAGAATCATAGAATTGCAGGGTTGGAAAAGACCATGAGGGCCGTCCAGTCCAACCCCCTGCCACTCAGGAAATCACGATCAAAGCATCCCTGACAGATGGCCATCCAGCCTCTCTTTGAAGACCTCCAAGGAAGGAGATCCCACCACGCTCCGAGGGAGTGTGCTCCACTGCCGAACAGCTCTTACTGTCAAAAAGTTCCTCCTAATGTTGAGGTGGAATTTCTGTTCCTGGAGCTTGCATCCATTGCTCCGTGTTCCAGTCTCTGGAGCAACAGAAAACAAGCCTGCTCCATCTTCAATGTGACACCCCTTCAAATACTTAAACAGGGCTATCATATCACCTCTTAACCATCTTTTTTTCCAGGCTAAACATACCCAGCTCCCTAAGTCTCTCCTCATAAGACATCGTTTCCAGACCTTTCACCAGGTCTGGAAGGAGATGGATGCTAAAACTTCACTTTTTTCAACATCTGGCTAGATTCTGAGTCTGAGTGAAATGGAAAGGCAGCAAGCTATGTTTCTGAGAGAAACTGTGCCTGTTCCTGGACCTTGTTTATACTAGGCAAAAAAACGTGGATTGCTCCGCAGTAATGGCAATTTGCAGCAGCTGCTATTTGTCTTAACGGGGTTTTTGGCAGATCGCAGGCATACAAAGCTATCTGCGTTTGCTGTGCAAATGGGCATGCCTGTGAATCAAGATGGCAGCCATGAGTGAATTACTCACATTTTTATTTACCTCAATTTGCTGCTGCCAGACAGTAATGTTTTTTTTTAAAAAAAACACAATATCCAAGATGTGAAAGAGAAACCTTTCACTTTAACAAAAAAGAACACACACACCCGATTTTATCACCTTAGCGCTCGTTCACTAAGGTGAGAATCCAACATGGCAGCTCTGGGTGCTTGCCTTGTTAACAAGCTCTTCCCCCTGAGCACATTCGGCCAATCAGCTTTTAACTTCCGCTCATATAGGGAAAGCGAATCAAATTGAATCACTTGTCCCAATGAGCAGGAATGTGCATTCCCTCCTCTGTTTTTTAAAAACTTCAGGAAAAGTCACAAAGGCTTTTCTGCACAGTATATGGCAGTTTTGCCCCCCCCCCCTTCCCTATACGTTGAAATGATGTGGAATCCCATTGAGACAGATCATATTCTTGCATTCTGTGAGGAGTATTTTCACCATTTAGACAACCCCCAGGACTATGTAAATACGGCGTGAATAGTAACAAAATGGAAGAGACCAAGGTACAAACTTCATGCTAACAGTATGAATTTTTATAGACAGTATTATATGCCCTAGATTTTTGGAGTGGGTTTCAAGAGTTCTAGCTAATCTTCAAGGAAGACTAGAAATGTACAGGTTGACCCCTGCATCCATGGGACCGTTATCTACAGTTTCACTTATCCACATCTAAAAAATATGTCCTCTCTAAGCATTTTCTAGGTCCTCCAGCACAATTCTAGGGTATGCTTCTGCCAGAAGTCATTCATTTAAATAGGGTTCACTGTTAGCAATTGTTTCATGTATCCACGGTAAGTCCGGGAACATATTCCCCATGGATATGGGAGGAGGGAACCTGTTTCTTACTTAGAATCAATTCACGGACTACTTACCGGGTTTGCTTTTCATCCATGTTTGTTTAAGACAGAGTGCTTACAGATATCAGGTGGGAAATTAAGTTGTAGAATGCTGAGGTAGCAGATTGGAATGTAGAGATGACTTACATGGTTGACACACTTGTTCCCAGGTGACCTCTCCACTGAACAGAACTTGTATGGCTCTGTGGTATGCATCTGACAGATGAAAGGAGTAGGTTAAGAAGAGATCTTGTAACAGGTCCAGCTGGATACAGAAGCTCATTACTGTTATGAAAGAGAAAAGAAAGGATTTTTCTCCACTGCTGTTGCATCCTCACAATGTCATTGGGTAGAGATTTCTGGCATGATTTGTTGCCTTTTGCCAACTGTCTATAGTGGAATCCTTGATGGCATGCTGTAACATACCTGTGAGACATTTTGAAGATAAAGTTGCTCCTGTCTATCATGATATGGTGATGATTAAAATAGTTTTGTCAGTTGAGGTGTCCAGGGAACCACCTGATACTGGATGACATTAAGGTTTTAGGGCCTGAGGATGCAGGCAATGTGCTTAAACAAGTCTGTCTAACCACTGACATGTTCATCCATTCTGCCTCTTTGTTTATTATGTCTAACACTTAGCTGGGGCCAGGAGGTGGTAATTTTTTCAAAGAGAGGGTAGATCACTCCTGAAAAGTACTGTATTGTTTGTACCAAGATCTGAACAACCAGTTGCTAACATCACCTTCCTGGGCATGATGCTCAAGTAAGTGGTTGCTGGCCAAATCCAGTCACTCTTGGATGAATTAGATTTTATGTACATTTGAGTTATAGTGTAGGGTTGGTTTTCACACACAACGAATCTTCTTATTGGCCTTTAATAGAAGAGAGATGGGGAAATACAACTCTTTTAGTATTCTTGGTCTTCTGGGAGGTTTCAGTACCATTTGTCATGAAATCCTTCTAAAGAAACTGTGTGATGTTGCTGTGGGGATTGCTTTTCAGTGGTTCCACTGATACCTGGACAGCCATCTCTGGAAGATGGTATTGAGGGATTGCTCCATAACTCCACAGCATTTAGCAATAGCAATAGCATTAGCATTTATATTTCTATACCGCTTATCAGTGCAAAGCACTCCCTAAGCAGTTTACAGCGTGTTACCCCCAACAAGTTGGGTACTCATTTTACTGACCTATGGAAAGATGGAAGGCTGAGTCAACCTTGGAGCCCTGTAGGATTGAACTCAAAATGTTGTAGCTGTAGTAATGGCATTTAACACTACGCTACCAGGGCTTTGGACTCTTGCAAGGTTCTTTATTATTCTCCATGCTGTTTAATACTTTTAAGAAACCATTGGATGAGGCCATCCATGGAGTTAGCTCTGGTGTCATCAGCACATGGATGACACCAGCTCCAGTTATCTTTTTTTGTCTAAGGTGAAGTTGTGGAAATAGTAAATCAGCATCTGCCAATGACGAGGACCTGTAAGCTACAGTAAACTTCAGAGTACACTTTACCAGTTTACATGGTTATGGCCAGCTGTGACTTTGTGGAAAGGTGTATCCTGTGGTCAGTGATGTGAGAATGTGTTTTTGCTGCAATCCTTTTGGAAATGGAAGAGGTCTTAAAGTCTGTCTGAACAAAGGCTGGTTATGATAAACATGGAACATTGTATCATTAAAGAGTAGCCTGATCCTAACCACCTTACATAGAACTAAGAATCTTTTTTATTTTTATTTATTAGAGTATTTATACCCCGCTCTTTAGGCACAATGGCTCTCAGAGCAGCTTACAAATAGTTTTAGCAATAGCACTTCCACATCTACACCGCTTTATAGCACACTAGGCACTCTCTAAGCAGTTTACAGTGTGTGTTAACTAAGTGCCCCCACAAGCCAGGTATTCATTTTACCGACCTATGAAAGGATGGAAGGCTGAGTGAACCTTGGAACCTTTGGGACCAAACTCACAATGTTGTGGCTACAGTACCGGCATTTAACCACTGTGCCACCAGGGCTCCTTAGAGTTCAGCATGTGATGAGCTGAAGTTGGTATTTTATATAAAATGTTATTTAAGCATATAATAAAAAATAATACATCTATTTGTTGTTATGCATCTTCAAGTAGGCTTCTACTTATGGCAACGCCATTAGGGGTATGGCTTCCTTTATTAAATCCATCTTAATGCCTTCCACTTGAACAAGCATTATCATCTTTCCCAATGAGATATGTCATCTCATGTTATGTCCAAAGTATGATAGCCTCAGTTTAGTCATTTTCACTTTAAGTGAGAGTTCAGACTTAATTTGCTCTTTTTGGCAGTCCATGGTATTTATAGAGTATGCTTATTATCAGATTACAACTGATCTATGGCTACTACAAATTATCAGGTACTCATTAGCATAATTGGGCTAAAATGATCTTACACTCTGTTTTGACTGGTTGAGTCAATCAGACAACAAATTGTCTTTCATTTTCTAAATATATACAGTAATTCAGTAATATTTTAAACACTGTTCTGTTGATTGAATGAGATTACACCAATGTATGTGTTATTATCTAGCAATATATTTCAGTTACATTTTCTCCTAAATCACTTATGGTTCTTCTCCCACCCCTTCAAGCATTATCTAATATTGCAAGAAACAGCAAATGTAAATGTACACTCTTAGAACCAGTTAGTGGTTAAAGCTGCACATGTTGTACATGCCAAGAGTACTAATAAAAGGTACAAACCCTGACAGCTGCCTCAGCTCAGGCAACATAACTTTCTGCATTATACAGTATCATGATTTAATTATAGAGTGCCTCAATGACAGACACTAGGATTGTGAGTCAGGCTGTACCCACTCCTCCTTGTAAGATACTTAGATCACAGAGACACTCTTGACCCTAAGTCAGTATATTAAAATAGGGTATTAAAGACCAGTTCTAGTACTATTTCAGGAAGTGGAGGAACTAAGAGTATATGACTGCATTCTGCAACCATATCAGAAAAGGGTAATACAGTTGTCCCTTCATATTCGCTGGGGTTTGGTTCCAGGACCCCCCGTGGACACTAAAATCCGTGAATACTCAAGTCCCATTACAGTATGTGCAATGGCATAGCAAAATAGTGTCCCTTATATAAGCTGGCAAAATCAAGGTTTGCTTTTTGGATTATTATTTTTTAAAGAATATTTTCAAGCCATGAATACTTAAATCCATGGATACCAAATCTGTGGATATGGAGGGACCACTGTATAATTAAGGGGGAGAGCAACATAGGTTAAATAAATTCTTATGGATATCTTAAGCAGTGGCTAAGAATATTGACAGGGCCTAAGTACCCTAAAGACACCAGAACATGTCTGATCTTGGAAGCTAAACAGGATCAGCACTGGTTAGTACTTGGATAGGTGCTATAGGCTATATATCTGCAGGATATCTGCAGGAGGAAAGGAGTTGAATGGTACTTGGCTTTCCCAGCTCAGCCAATAGATAGCTTATTTTCCATTCAGATACAGCCAAGAGAAATGGGTTGCCCCAAAGTAGACATGTTGGGCTATGTTTCTGTCTCTGTCCAGTTCACATATAAAGTTAGATGAAAAGTCACAATTCAGCGTCAGTGGACAACGAGGGATCTAGTATTATGAGACAGAAGGAAGAAAATTGCTCTCTATCCAAGTTCTCCACACCCATGTTGGGAGGCCAGTACAAACCTATAACATGGGGGGAAGGTGTCACTTACCTCCTCGTCCTGGTCGCACCTGGAAGTGTTCGGCATGGACCTCCTAGTGACCTCACAGTGACGCTGGCATCACACCAGCAGAACGGGGCTCTGTTTCAGATGCCCATGATTCGGTTACTGAAATGGAATGGGCGATCTATTAACGACTTTTCCCTGTGAATAAGAAAACATGGGGACAGAACTGAAGCAGTATGGAAGCAGAACAGGAGAGGAATGACGACGTCTGAAAGGGAATTCCTTTTGCGACCCTGTTGTGTCCCTGTCCCAGATTATAAAGCCCATCTGATAATCAGTACAGTATTTGTGAAAGGAGGCACTAATGTGAAGTACTAATATAGTTGCCAGGTTGACAGCTCAGAGGATCTGTTTAGCTTTAAGTCCCTTGTTGCAGTGGGAGAAACAGCCAATGTAGGGGGGTTGGTGATAGGATGGGTGTGGAGCTATACAACTTAGTGCTGGAAAGCCAACCAAGGCTAACCATTTTGTTGTTCAAAGTGTCTAAGGTTGAAGGACAAGATAACAACCTTCTTCATTCTGTGTATTCTCTGTACAGAAAGCAGCTGGGATGACAATTGAATCTTCCTTCAGTCTTCATCTTAGAGTTTGTTCTTCACCACGTCTGAGGGAAGCAGGTTAACATGGGGAGACGTGGCAGGCTGTATGGAACAAACAGCTCTACCTTCCAATACCTTGCCATTTTGCCTGCCTCCTACTACTTGTTGCCTGCAGTAGCCAACTAACTCTCTCTAATGGCAGGGCTGGTATTGGAAACAACAGCTGTGTATGTGTATATTGGTGGCTGTCAGGATTGGTCCCCTTTGCTCTTGCTCCTGCTGTGTTCATTAGTTGTAGGACTTTTTCGGATGAGCTTTTATACCGCTAGCAGCCTCGTCCCCGTTGCGAGGCTGCAGCGCTGCAGGGTGTCCCTTTCGGATGACGCCCTGCCCTGCCGATCCTCTTCCGAGACTGTTGCGTAACCTCTTTGACACTGCTGCGTTATATTCGGCGGTTTTCTAATCACGATCAACTTTCGTGATTAGAAAACCGCCGAATATAACGCAGCAGTGTCACAGAGGTTACGCAACAGTCTCGGAAGAGGATCGGCAGGGCAGGGCGTCATCCGAAAGGGATGCCCTGCAGCGCTGCAGCCTCGCAACGGGGACGAGGCTGCTAGCGGTATAAAAGCTCATCCGTGTGCATAGCAGTTTGTGTAGGGGTGAAATGATGCCTGTGTGTAACTGTTTGGACTTTGATTGGGAAAGGAGATAACAAGGCATCTGCAATTAAAGGCTTTAGTTTCAAGGCTAGAGACCCTGGGAAGATAGTAACTTTCATTTTAAGGAATGCTTGTGTCAGTGAATGATGGGACAACCAATCATTATGCAGTCTGCCAGATTTTGTTGATTGTCAATGCTTCTAACTCTGTTAGGTCCTCAGTCTCAGCAACAACTTTGTATTGGATACTTCCTGGATTTCTGGCAGTTTTCTGATGAACCTGAAGCTTGTGCTTTATGAGTTTGGGAATGCTAATACCTGACAGTGGCTCAGGTTCTCTGTTCCGCCATCTCTTAATGCTAAATGCCGACAACATTATATGGGATTCCCCAATCCTCACCCCATTAATTATTAGTCAACAGCAGCAGTCAAAAGTGCATCCCACCTTACCTCATTGTCTGTGTCTCCTATTATTATTTCATTTCATTTCATTTCTATATCACCTTTCTCCCAGAGAGGGACCCAAGGTGGCTTTCAAACAAAATCAATTAAAAAACCTTAACAACAACAAAAATTAAACATTTAAAATCTTCACATTTAGGGGTTGTCTAAATGGTAAAAATACTCCTCACAGAGTGTGAGGAGAATACCTTTTGTCCCAATGGGATCCCACATCTGTTTGCCATATTGTGAAGGAGGGGGTGCAAAACGCCATATACTCTGTGGAAAAGCTGCTTTTCCTGTATTCTTTTTTTTAAAAAAAAAAAACAGCAAGGGGGATGCATATTTCTGCTTTTGGGACAAGCAACCGAATTCATTCACTTTCCCAGTACAAGCAGATGATTAGTGGGACATGTGCAGGGAACAGAGCTTACTAACAAGGGAAGTGCCTAGAACTGCCATCTAGGATTTTCCCCATAGTGATCATGCACTATAGTGAGAAAACAGTCTTTGTGTGTGTGTATGTGTTTGCTAAAGTGGAAGGTCACTCTTCCACACCTTGTATTTTGTTTTAAAAAATGTTCAGCAGGGGCAACATGGGGAAAATAAAATCACGAGCAATTCACTTGTGGCTGCCGTTTTGATTCGCAGGCATGCCTGTAGGAACACCAAACACGGTTTGCTTCACATTCCTGCGATCTTGCAAAGAGACCATTAAGACAAATCGAAGCTGCTGCAAGTTGGCGCTACCTTGCAGCAATCCACATTTTTCCCTCTGTATAGACAAGCCCTTAAATAGTATAAAATCATTTTAAAATGCACATCCCAGTAAAAAGCTTTCCGGTTTATGCATTAAAAGCCTGCTTAAACAAAAAGGTCTTTGCCTGCCAGAGAAAGGAAAGCAGGGAGGGGGCCAGCCTAGCTTCCCATGGAATGGAATTCTAGAAGGTAGAAGCAGCCACTAAAAAGTATCTCTGTCATGCCCATAAGCCTATGATGGTGACTAAGACTGAGTGAAACGTCTTAAAACTCTGGCAGATTTGCATTGGGAGATATGGTCTTTCAGATAGTCTGGACCTAAGCTATATAGGGCTTTATAGGTCATGACCAGCACTTTGAGTTGTGCCTGGAAACAAACCAGTAGCCAGTGAAGCTGTTTTAACAAGGTAGTTATATGCTCCCTGTAACTGACCCCTGTCAGCATTCTAGCTGCAGCATTTTGGGCCCACTGAAGTTTCCGAATAGTTTCCAAAGGCAGCCCCATGTAGAGTGCGTTACAGTAGTCCAAATGGAATGTAATCAAAGCATGTGTCATGGTAGCCAGGTCTGATGTCTCAAGGAACGGGAGCAGCTGGCACATTAGTTTTAGCTGTGCAAATGCACTCCTGGCCACGGTTGAAACCTGGGCATCCAGGCTCAGAGTAGATTCTAGGAGAACACCCAAGCTGCAAGCCTGAGATTTCAGGGAGATTATAACCCCTTCCAGCACAGGCAGAGTCCCTATTCCCTGACCTGCCTTTTGACTTACTAGGAGCACCTCTGTCTTGTCTGGATTAAGTTTCAATTTTGTTTGCCTTCATCCAGTCCATTACTGACAGCAGACAATGGTTCAGTATTACAGTGTGATACCTAAATGGGTGTGTTAAGTGCTATATGTTAAGTTCTAGGTGCCAGTTACACGACAGAAATTGTCGCGTTGCCTACCGTGACATAGTGATCACGAATCCGCCCCTCGCTGTTTATACGATTTATGTCTCTGATCTGGATATCCCGTGTGGTCCCGTGACTGATATTTACACATCCATAGTTCCGGTTTTGTTTAGGTTTTAATTTTTGGGGGAGGGGCTGTCAATCAAAGATGCGATTACTCGTGTTTTCACAACCTCGGTGACACACTTCCTTTAGAGTTCCGCGCCACGAGCGATGCTATTGGCTGGCTGGGGGGGGGAGAGAGAGAGGGGCAGAGGTTTGTTATTCCCCCTTGCTTCGTGAACATTTTAACCCTTTCAAAAGAGGCAGAAAGCATTTTGAAAGATCCTGATAGATCTTTCGCTCAGTCGCAGGGCTTTCCTTTTGAAATCAAGCTGAGTGCTTTGAAAACAAGCAGAGTGCTTTCCTTTTGAAATCAAGCGCTTGGTTTTCCTCTTGCCTTTTTAAAATATTAACTCCTACAGCTGGCTGCAGAGATGGCTATAGGCAGGCGTTTTGAAAGACACAAACACAGAGAGGGGGAATTAAAGGGTGCTAATTCGCTCAGAGGCTTGAATATTTTAATGTGCCAGGGAGGTGACCAAGCTACTACGATCTCTCTGTAACATGCAGTTGAGGAAAAGGTAAAGCTGAAGGGTTTGCAGTGTAGAAATCCATTTAAAAAGGTAATTGAGTACACGCGCATGCGCGCGCACACACACATCAACCTTCGTGCAGCTGGAAGGGATGCCTTTGTTTTCGGCTGGTGTTTTTGGGTCTGTTGAACGGGTGACTGACCCCTCCTTTTCTGGTCCCTGAGCTCTAAGCCTGCCCCCAGTCACCATTTCCGGTCATCCCAGTACCGAGACTTTTTGTCCCACGCTGTTTACATTTACGATTTTCCGAATCCTCCAGTGACTTTTTTAAAAACCGGCACAACCTGCGGGACTGGAAGTCCCGCAGGTTGAGGGATAAAAGGTGGTCCCCCTTCCGAAAATCACGTACCCGACCCGATGTACGTGTAAACTGCCAGGGATCGACACGAATTCTTCCCAGGACATTTTCATCGTGTAAACGGCCCCCTACAAAGAAAGAAATGCTTCTGATTTTGTAAAGAGTGTTATTACCTCACTACTAAGCAACTTTGTCCCTCACTCTGACTTTGTGTAAAAGTATCTTCAGGCTAGTGGGGGGTATAACTCCCAGACAGGCTTGAGTTGTGTTATTTCTCATTTTTAAGCAATATGTGAGGGAAAGGAAGAGAATATGGTCTGGATGTATGATCCCCACACTGACATAATGCTTCCACATTTCTGTTTTCCTCTTCCCCCATACAGGCCACAATACTGGTCCACGGATGAACAATGACAAGTTATATAAATTTGCCTACTCCACAGAAGTACTTATCAACAGGATGAAAGGTTCACCACAGGAGAGTGTGGGCTACCGAATTTCATCTGAAGTGGATGTCAACTTAGTATGGAGAAACCCCAATAATGATGATGATCAGTTGATCAAAATTGCGGTAGGCAATTAATGTGAAACAGCATATTAAACACATTGTTTTTATTGGTTTATGTAAGAAAAGTCTAATGTATGTAGTGTAGGATAAAGAGTGAAAATGAAAGTAATTGGCTGCTTTCACATTAAAACACAGTACAATGGGCCATCAGTATCTGCTGAAGTTTGGTTCCAGAACCCCACAAAATCCATGGATACTTAAGTCCCATTATATACAGTGGTGTAGAAAAATAGTGTCTCTTATATAAAATGGTGAACACTTCAAAGGTTTGCTTTTTGTGTTGTGTTTTTTGTTTTTTTAGTGCTTTTGATCTGTGGTTGGTTGAATCTGTGGATACGGAGGGCCAAATGTAAATTCAAAAATATTTCCTGTATTCAAACCTAAGGTGCAATCCTCATGCAATGTTAATGTTTTTTGTTTGTTATGTGTCTTCAAGTTGACTCTGACTTATGACAACCATATCCTAAGCAAGATTTATTCAGAAGAGATTTACCATTAACTTCCTCTAAGGCTGAGAGCTTATGACTTGTACAGCATCTCCCAGTGGGCTTCCACAGCTGAGCAGGGATTCAGACCCTCATCTCCTGGTGTCCAAGACCAACACTGAAACCACTACATTATGCTGTCTCTCAGTGTTAAATTGACTGACTTGGAAATATAGTCCATTGCATTCCATGGGGTATAATTTTCAGTAACTGCATAAGGATTGCCAGCTGGAGATTTTTGGGAATAGTGGTCCCAAAAAGTGACTTTTTCAAGCAATGGTACAAAGGAGGACTCCTCAGAGCTGCCTCCTTGCTTCTCTTATCCTGCTCATCACTGCAGCTTCTTTTGCTACTACACTGTGTTCAGTGGGGTTTTTGTTATATTGACCTGATGCCTATCTAATCACAGTTCCACTTCCTGGCTAGTTCCAGCCCCTGCTTTGACAAGTGTGGACACAGAGCAGAGGTCAGTATCAGGAGATTCTGTCATCCCACAGGGCTTCTTTGACATAAAGGGGGTAGGCACATAGGGCAGGGATTTGGAAAGTGTGGCCCAAGGGCTTCATGCAACCCCCCTTCCTTATTTACAGCTCCCAAAGGTTTTTTGAATAGGGTCTGGAAAAAATGCCCTTAAATTATAAATCACTGTTCCTTGAGCAGCGATTAGCACCTCTAACACCCACCCCAATTGACCAAAAATCAGTTGAAAGCATCAGAAGCAGAATCAAGTCTTCCAAGCACCTCTGGGGGCTATTTTAAACAATTTTCCAACTGAAAATAGAGTGGTGGCCCAGCCCCCACCACAATTGCCCATACAGTTTACTAGAATTTCTAATTGTGTGGAAATTTATATGCACACACAGACAAAATACTGTCCAGTCACTAGCACAGAATTAAAAGCCTTACCACACTCTGAGGAAAAGCGGCAAAGCAGCAGGAACGTTTTGTCTTTCCTGCTGCCTTACCACATGGCATTGTTGTTTTTTCATTCTGGTCCCATAAGGGACTGAGGTAAAATTGTGCCTTTCTGCTAACCAGAGAGACCCATTTGCAATAAGGCATGGGTTTTAGCTCGGTCCCCCACAGGACCAGAACGAAAGGACACCAACTTCATGAGGGAAGGCAACAGGAAAGATGGAATGTTCTTGCTGATTTGTTGCTTTTCCTCGGAGTGCAGTAAGGCTCTAAGGTTCAATTACAAGTGTTTGGCATTTGGACATAGATTAGGTGAAGGCACACTCTTTGTGTGCCCCCAACTGGGCAGTGCCATTTCTGTCCACACCCTCCCTACGTTACCAATGCCGCAAGAACACTGGGCTTGGGCTATGACTCTTTCACAAGGGATCGGAATCCAGTAGCTTGAAGATTTTCCAGATGATATGATGGTTTTGAAAGCTGGCATCAGAAGCTAAAGACACTGTACAGCAGTAACAGGAGTTGTATACTGGAAGTGTAAGTGAGGAAGAACTGAAAATGAAATGTGAAATCTTCTCTGCAAATGCAAGACAAGCATCTTCATCCTATTTGCCTTTCTGCTTTTCCAGATTAAAGATGTAACTGTTGAAAATGTGAATGAGCGTTCTGCTGAGAAAAATATTTTCAAAGGGAAAAGGACAGATGCAATAATTGAAAAAGAGCACCTGGCTGCTTTAAAAAGGCCTGTGGTTCTGCATTGGATTCGAGGAAAGGTAAGGAAGTTTAAGAGAAAAGTCTGTATTTTGAAGTTTCTGTTTATTACTTCAGCAAATGCAAAGGGAATCTCTTTCAGGTGAGTTTAGATTTAAAGTCTGGTTTATTTGTTTGTTTATTTTTAGGTGGGACATGACCTTAAATGACTCGCTTATGTGCCATTTGCAGGTGGGGGGGGGAGACTTTTATCCATTAGCACAGCCTTCAATACCTTTCCATAGCTATCAGTTGCAAGGCATAGGTTTTACAGATGTTCTTTTTAGAATCCCTGCAGTTTGATTTTAAAGTTGTAATCTCTTGCAGTCTTCTTGCAGTCTTATTTTTTAATATATGGGTTGTGGGGAGAGAAATCCTGCAGGTTGTAGATCCTTGTTGATTTAAAAGTTGTAATCCCCAGAAGAAGGCTATAAAAATATTTCCAGGTCAAAACACTTTGGGCTATTTTCAAGAATAAAGCCATTTCTTTTTTCAGCATCCTGAGACTTTGCTTCTTTCCCACATTATATCTATCAGTGATACCAGTCCTCTTTGCTTTTTCCTTTACATAGCAAAACAGATTTTACCCACTTGCATCACACAGAATACAGCTTTATTACATCACTTCAAGGCACTGACGGCATGTATCACCATGACGCAAATATTTGGCCATGGGCTACCTAAAACAGAGATGTATCTCTTGCAGTCTCAATTTGAAATGTAAGAGCTGTGGGGGAGCGAAATCTTGCAGGCTGCAGCTCCTTGAGTGTGTAATTAATGGTGCAAAGTCTTGTGTTAAGTACAGATATAGCACTATTCTTTGGCAGTTCAAAGTCCACTGTGTGTCTGACACGTTTTTATGCTTCTGCTTTTACTTGAGCCTCAAATTTAGTCTGATTGTAGCCTGGTCAAAGTACAAGGTATACATTATCTTGAAATTTCTGCTGGGATGTGAAGACAGGAATTATGATGAAATGTGATAGTATTAGGTATATTCTGTGTCATTTCTTCAAGTTCAAAGGACTTTTCACAAAACCAGCTTTGTAGTCTGGAGACAGGGAGAGTGGCAGCTGACTTATACCATGTCAGAGTTAGGCTGTTTCTCCATCTAGCAAAGCATATCTGCTCTGACTATCCATGTACTTTTGTGGAAAAGTCATTCCATTATTTAATTTACTTCTCAATTGGAGATTGTAGAAATTTAACCTATGCTCTTATGAACATATTTATGTGTGTTTTATTCATTTTTATTTAACTTTTGTATGTCTTTAAAATGTTTTTATGCTGTTTAGTGGGATGATTTTTAATTGTTTTCCAACATCTTATTGTTAAGGTTTTGTAACTGATTCTCTTTGGGAGCCTTGGAGCCCACTCTGAGAGAAAGGCAGCATACATACATACAAACAGTATGTGTCCCTACATACCCATTTCAAGAAAATAAAAAAACTTTATTCCCCAGACATCTGTGCATCCAGAATTTTTATTATGCTATTTCCTGCCCATGGGACTTTATTTATGTCTGAACACACAGGAAAGCGACATCATATCTGACTCTGGCTTGTGTAGTTTAAGAATTTAGAGTCAGCCCTCCACTTTTGAGGGTTTAACTTTTGTGGATTTGATTATTTTCGGATTATTTGCTGCCTCCTATGCTGCTGCCCTATACCATTTTTAATAGGTATTGCAAATCTGAGAGACTGTGAACATGTAGTAAAGCTAGTCAGTCCCTAATAAAAATGGGATAGAGCAGCAGCAGAGGTGGTGGCAAGCCCAGCCAGCCAGCCACTTCTGCCTTGTGAAGGAACCCTGCCATCTTGAAGGCATTCGCGGTGCATTGATTCTGCAGATCTTACTTTTTTGTTTCTGTGTGTAATATGGTTTTTTTTGGGGGGGGGTGGCAAGAGATATTCTCAGTTTTTCCACTCTTGCAGGGGTTCTGCACCCCTAATCCCAGCAAACGTGGAGGACCAAGTGTATAAATAACACAATTTAATGAGTTTCAGTGATTGGTCTTGTCTATTTTGTGATGAATTTTAAAAATTGCTGTGTTAAATATGTTGATATGAATGGTTATTTATTTGGATTGCTGTGTTTATGCTTTGAAATGGGTTGGTATCATCGGATTGTTTATTGCCATGGTGCTTTGTTTTGCCTTTTTTGTACCTTCAGCCACATTGAGTATATATGTAGAACAGTGGCATGCAAAACAACAACACACAGTATCAACAGTGAGAGTTGGCTGAAGATTATTTACATGATTAGCTGCTGTAATCTGTCTGAATTCTGAAATGTGATTTTTAAGTGAAATCTTGAGCATATTACACTTCACTTACTCTCCCTGCCTTCCTCTCATCCTCAGATTAAAACTTTCTACTCCTATGAAAAGGAACCTGCAGTTATTCAGAATCTCAAGAGAGGTGTGGCTAGCTTGTTTCAGATACAGATGCATTCTGGGACTGCCAGTGAGGTACTGTACTTAAAATACACAAGTTAAGCAATCTCAACTGTTCAGTATGCGAAGGGATCTTGTAGCACCTTTGAGACTAGGGAGTTGTCTAGATGGTGAAAATAATCCTAATAGAATTTGCATGGAATACCTTTTGTCCCAACAAGAACCCATGGTAATTCACCTTATTCAGAAGGAGTAGGGCCCAAAAACTCTTAAAAACCAGAGGGCAGTTTTTCCTGTTTTTTTTTTTTTAAATAATGCTTGGAAATGTGCATTACCACTTGTTTCGACAACCGAATCTCAGTGCAGTGCATTCTCAGTGAGGGTGAAAGTGGAAAGCAAATTGATCAGATGTGTATGTGGGGGGGGGATGGGCTTGCTGGCAATGAAGTGGCCAGAATCACCATTTTGGCGTTTCACATTGCCTGTCGTGTGCTGAGGTGACCAAACTACTTTTTAAAGCAGAAGGTTGCACTTGCGCACCTTTGATTTTCAGTTTTAAAAAAATTACTGTGCAGCGACAACAACTTGTTGAGAGTAATAATGCAAGTAATTCACTCTCAGCCATCATGTTGATTCGCAGGCATGGCTGCATTTGATCTTCAAACATGGATAGCTTTGTAAAACAATGATTTTGCCAAAGGACTGTGGAGACAAAAGAACGCTGCTGCGATTTTGCATTAATGTGCAGCAGTCAGCATTATATCTTCTCATTTAGACAAGCCCATAAGAGAAAGAAATTGGTAGCATAAGCTTTCATAGACTTAAGTCTACTTCATCAGACGGCCAAGCAAATATCACATCTAATCTGGCCTCAACATGGTGGCCCCGAAGCCTTAGATGCACCAATATGATTTTGTTTTGTCATTTGTTCTCTAGGTGGATATCTGTGGGAAATGTAATGTTACTTACCAAACTCGACAAAACCAAGTCACTAAAATAAAATCTTGCAAGTTAGAACGGACGAGTTTTACCAGCCATAATCGGGTATAGTATGTTTAACACCTTCTGCACATAAAACAAATATAATAACTAACTATGGCATACAAGGAAATGCTCATACAGGTGGTCTTGGAACAGTGTAATGATGCCTTCTGTAGAAGAACAATGCATCTTTCATACTGACAGGATTAAAACTTGCCCATCTGATATAAGGCTTGCTTTGTTGAATCCTGCCAAAGAGCCTTCGAGGACATCACTTCATTTTCTGTAGTGGCCACCTAATTGTAGTTGGGAACCTCACAGACTAAGGAGATTTTCACACAGGGGAAATAACCCCCACAGAGATCGGGAGAGAGATGGGGCTGTTCCGCTGCCAGCACTCCGTTGCGCACAGCCCCTTCCTTCTCCCAATCTCCCTTCATCCTCCCTCCATCCTGCTTCCATTTTCCTACTGAAATTTTTTACTAATGAAAGTTCTTCGTTAGTAAAAAAAATAGTGGAAAATATCAGAAGGAAAATGGAAGCAGGACAGAGGGAGGACGAAGGGAGATCGGGAGAAGGAAGGGGATGTGCAAAATGGAGCCTTGGCAGCAGAACAGCCCTGTTTCTCTCCTGATCTCCATGGAGGTTATTTCCCCCGTGTGAAAATCTCTTGAGAGAATGATTGCAGTGAGCTTTCATTTATTCTCAACGCCTGGAAAACAAAGAAACGGGAATGGTGAAAAAAGAGAGTGCACTTTTTCAGCTATCAGAACCAATGGCCATTAATCAAACAGCCCAAGTTTTTTTCCTTTTATTTAGTCATTTAACCTAGGACCCATCACCCTAAATTGTGGCAGTTGATTCTGTGTTAATTCGTGCATTAAAAACTTCTTTTTCTTGAAGAATCTGGTAATAGATTTCACTGCATGACTCAAAGCATTAGCATTTAGAAAGCTGGGGAGATTTCACTTTATTTTTACTCTCTGCCATAATACTGCTTTAAGCCGCTAACCTAACCTTGAAGTCTTTTTGGCATTCTTGTGAAGGCTGCAACAGTTTGGGGCTCATGGAGTACCTATAATTTTATCAGGTGGATGAGTATCTTTCTTTTCTCTCTGTTGTGTAGTAATATTAAACAAAGCAAACCACTGTATTCAGCAGCCTACCAGTTGTATTAAAATTTTGTTTTAAGAATAGTGCTAGTAAGGATGGAAATAATATTTATAATAATTCATTCCCTGGTTTAAAAAAGAAAACAGGTTTCCCAACAGTCAGGAAATCCCATCAGAAAGAATAGACCAGGGAGAATTTGCACAATTTTCTCCTGTTCTTTGATGTCCTGAAGTGTTGCAGAGGAATTACTCTGTGGAGAAGCATACTGTATGAGTCTCACCAAATGTCAAAGTAAAGCGGCAGTGCAGCAGAAAGGTTCTATCTTCCATGCTGTCTTACTGCACATCATTGTTCTTCCAGTCCCATGAGAGACTGGGATAAAACCGCATCTCTTTGCTAACCAGAAAAACCCATTAGCAAAAAGGTACAGTTTTACCCCCATCTCTCACGGGACCAGAGCAGCAGAACATCAGAAGAACAACAACGTCATGTGGCTTCTGGCTGCCTTGTCACTTTACTTCGGTGTGCAGTAAGCCATTATGTGGAAAGCCTCCCCCCCCCTCTCTTTTTGGTTTTCCTGTTTAAAAAGCACTGTTTCTGGCACAGAAGGCACTGTTTCCTGTGCAGGAAACCTGTTTTCTGCTCAGAAAACCTTTTTTTTTCTGCACATAAAACATTTTTTGGTGTAAAAACTGACATGTTTTTCTCCACAGAGTAATTCTTCCACAATGCTTTGGGACATTAAAATACAGGGAGAACACTACAAAGTAACAGTCCTTTTCTCCCACAGTAGGGAAAAAACTACTGTAATTATTTCTTGTCAAATCTGAGGATAAACAATTTGAGGACTGATGTCCCTATTTCTAGGAATGTCACAACATAATTATGTAGCATGGTTTTCAAAGACATTGGATGGAAAGAAGAGAATTTTCCCATGGCTTTCCCCATAAAATACTTTTTAGTATAATTTACAGCCACTGCTCAATACAGTGGCTTGCCTCTCTTTAACATTAAAAAAAAAAATATTGAAATACCATTTGTCCATCTCATTAATTGCATGGGTTATTCTACCCATGCAAAAGTTATTTGCTCCTGAATATCACAAAAGCTGAGGGTGTTGCATCTCCAACTCACCCCTCAGACCAACTAAACGTCCTGCTGACAACAGGGCTGTCCTGTACTGTTAGGGAAGAGCAAGTGACTTTGGGTGTCATGAAAGGGCAGCAAGTCATTCATTTGTTATGGCTTCTGTTGTAATTTTACTCCAAGGGATGGGGAGAGGTGCTTATGAGATATTCTTTCTCAGGTTCCAAACTAACTTGGTGGGTCTTGAATACCCACCAAGTATATAAAAGGAGTCAAGTCTTAGGCCTCTGTTAGTGGGCTGTGTTTCTAACATTGAACCCACAAAGTGTGGATGGCAGACAAATATGCTACTGTTCCATTTTCCTCAATATTGTCTACACAGAATGGCAGCAGCTCTCCAGGATTTCAGGCGTAGGTCTTTCCAAGCCTTGCCTGGAAATGCCAGGGACTTAAACTGCGAGGGCCTTCTCTCACTATGCAGTTATAGCACTATTATTCCACTTTAACTGCTATGCTATGGCTGCTTCCTGTGGAATCCTGGGATTTGCAATTTAGGGAAGGGCACTGAGCATCCTCAGCCAGAGAGCTCTTAGGCTTCATTAAACTCCAAGCCCCAGAATGCCACAGGAGGAAGCCATAGCAGTTAAAGTGGAATAATAGTGCTCTAACAGTATAGAGCAATATTGCTGAGGCATGGATTGCCCCCTTCCCTTTAAACATCTGTGTCTATCAAGTGATCCTGACGCAATCATAATTGCCACAGAAAGTGCAGCGGTCTTTCAACTCCTGTTAACTAAGGGGGATAGCATGTGAGAGCTATTGCAACAAAAATCCTTGTTTATTACTGGTTGGGACTTCTTTTGATCCTGCTTTTGAATCCCCAAAGAGCCTCTCCAGTCAGGGGAAGCTGGAGGGAAGATGAAAGAAGCTGGGCAGGCAATTTGGCCAATTAACATTTTAAGTTCCTAACACTATAGAAAATTTGCCAATCATTAGATCTCTTCTGTGTCTTTGCTCACTATTGGCTCTGGAGATCTCCTCCTTTAAATGTTACAGTGTTACAAAAATCTTACTGTTACCAGTAAAAATCTTTGCCATCCTGTAAGGAGAAGGAGGAATGCCCTGAAATCAGAACTACATAATCATACAGTCCTTTTCATGGTGTGTGTATATGTGCCTGTGTGTGCAATGTATCCTGTAATTAAAACAACAACAGTATCGAATAGTGATTGTAAAAGTTCATTCTAGCCACACCAATACAAGCATACAGATATTTGGGCTCACCTGGCTACTTCACCGTGTGTTTTACCCATAATATAACTACATATCAGTATATATAAAGCATATCAGATTAACATATTTCTGTGTTTTTGCATGTGAATTTGCATAAGTAATTAAAAGCATATGAAAATTATTTTTCAGCTCTTAGATATCAACAAAAAATCCACTTCGGCTACAATATATGTGCTGGAGGACACTTTCATCAAATCTGTGCGAGCAGAGGAAAATCACGTTCTAAATGCAAATGTTCAGCGGACAATTGATGCAAAAATAGTTTCAAAGTAAGGTGACTTGTTTGTTTAATTTGCAGAAAAAGTTAAGTTCTTGTATCCAATTGATGACTCTTTTATAGCTAATCAGTTGCCTTTTACTAATGATACCGATGTGACAATTTAAAGCAAGGCAAGAAAATACTTTGAAACCCATTGTGTACTGTATGGATGTGACAGAAATTTAATATGTTTTTGTTGTTGCTTTTCATCATTCTGTGCTACTTGAATTTCCTATTTTTGTTCAGTCCATTGTCTGTATATCAGAATCTACGGTATGTTATGGTTTAAAGATGTAAGTGATCTGTAGAGCTAAAGAGTTCTTCTTGTTGGTTTGAGTTTCTCAGGATGCTCTGTCCTATACAGCCCCTGCTTATGACCATCATTCTATAGCTTTAAGTTTGGCAGCCTTACTACCCTTATTTATAAATATTGACCTGAATCCTATCAATTAGTCCCAACTAGAGTAGACCCATTAAATAAATTCTTGATTGCTGAGTCAATACAGAAGTAAATCCCTTTACTTCAATGGGTAGACTGTGGTAGGGATGAACAATATGATTTAAGCTGCTGGTATGAAGTAATGTATACAGTATTTATAATCTCTTTGGTTAAAACCAAAATTTAAACCTATGGTTCAATATATGTGCATACAGGCAGAAAATGGAACTGAAATCAACAGAAGCTGGGCCAAGAGTGGTGGCTGGAAAGCAAGTGGCCAGCATTGTCAAGGCTCTGGATTCAAATTATGTTGCCATTTCACTCATGGCAGAGCCTGTCTCAGATGAATGCAGAAATTGTCCCTCAGTAAGTAAACATAAGGTCAACGCATATACATACACACACCCTAAATCAAAATAGGTAGTAAAGTTGTACTCCTTGAAAAGAAATGATCCATCAACCAATATGCTATAGAGATTTTTTACTTGTAATTATAAAACACCAGTATTTTCAGATTATTTGAGTATTCTGTGGCTGTGCCAGGGCAACATGGCAGATCCTGTGATATTGTGGTAATATACCATAGTATCTTGCATTGTTTTATTAGTGATTATAACCTTTCTTAATTAGTAATTCACTAGTGATGAGTAGGGTGCCATAAGATCAGACCATTAAATATTAGGTCAATGTAGTACCCTTGCTATTAATATGCATGTTTCAGTTTTTGAATTGATTGTGATAAGAGAGTTGTCAGTAAATGTACTACAGTGAGGCTGTAATACTTGCGTAATATTTTGTGTAGGAAATTGTCATGGTGACTCTAAAGGGCCATTCTGGACTTCACTGCAGTCCTCAATGGGCTCTGTTGACTGGTGTATTTACTCAAAATACTTTTTATAAGCAGTAAAGGTTTAACCAGCTAGTAGCTTCCATGTTAGTGGGGCAGTGAAGCCTTTCTTATTTTAGTCTGGTTTTATTCCAGGCTTTAAAAGAGCTATCCAAGGTTCTGAACTTGTTTTGGGGATAGGCTTCAGAGTGGATGTTTTGGAAGGCGGGAAAAGGCAAAAATCCTGTTGAGGATATGAAGGGCTGCATAAGAAGGGGGAATTGCCCCTTCCCAGCTCTGCTGACAGTGGTGCTTCATCAGCAGATGTACACCACTTGATCATGGCCTCTAAGTCCTGCAGGTGAAAAAGCAAAGAAATAAGAAATAAATGGAAGATGGTTTCCCCTAGCTAGTTTCCCTATTATATTGCTCCATCTACTAAAAATTGTTTAGCTCTGATACCATATTTCGCTTTTCAAGTTCAAAATAGATCCCATTAAGGGCCTGAAAACACTGGAAGATTCTACACAGAGATATTTACTTCCCATAATTGCAAAACCTCTTTTAAAGCATTTTTTAAAAGTGGATCTGCCTGTTTCATGTTTCACATTACTTCTTGCTAGAAATACAACAATGCTTAGCACTGAAGAGTCAAGAATGCCTCAGAGTGGGCTACTGCATTAGGATTAAATAGTTTGAGTGACCCACAGTCCTCCCTGCTTGTCTACCTATCTTTATTTTTTATTTATTTATTTATACCCTGCTCTTCAGCCACAAGGCTATCAGAACGGCTTACAAATTGTTTTAAGCAATAGCTATTTACACATCTAACTGCATTAAGCAGTTTCCAATGTGTGTTAGCTAATTGCCCCCACAAGCCAGGTACTCATTTTACCGACCTACGAAAGGATGGAAGGCTGAGTGAACCTTGGAGCCAGCTGGAATTGAACTTGCGACGTGGTGACTTACAGTACTGGCATTTAACTACTGCGCCACCAGGGCTATCCTGCTCCCATGCCCTCCCTAGAGATGTAGGTAGCTTAGGATAGCACCCTGAGTACTTTCCTATCTTAGAATCAAGTTCCTACAATAAAGTCTTAGTTTGTTTCTCTGAAGCCATTGGTATCTGCTCCTTAAGACAGAATCTCTAATTGACCGTTGCCTGCATGCATTATCTATTACTTCTCAGAAAAGTTCCCTTCAGTCTTATGACATAATGGCCTCTAATCCTTCACACACTCTTTGACTTATCTTGTTTCTCTTAGGGACAGGAATAAGCTTGTGTGATGACCCTGTGGGTGTGCCATTATTGATGTTATCGGACACATTCCCTACAGCCAACAAGAAGGCAGCTAGAAAATCTGGCTGAAATCTGGCAGGGAAATTAGGGTAGATAGGACTTTGCTAATGAGGCCAGAATTTAACTGAAATGGAAGGGGAGCAAAAGGAACGAGGGTTTGCAGGTTGGTAAAACACATGCCACAAAGAAGTGATTGTAGCTGGAACAAATTTAAATTGTCTCTTTTATTGTGCAAAGGAAAAGGTGCTGGTACTGGCACAAGACAACAGGCGTGGTTATTGATAGATATTTGCATGAATCATGTGAACAGAGAATTTAAACGCAGAGATACCAGTATACTACTAGGCAGAGCTGCTATAACTTTTGCCCTCTTTGGATTCTCCCACTATTGAAAGGAAGGAGGCCTAGGATTTTCTTGATAAAGCTAAAAGAGCTATTTGAATAAGTTCCTTCTTTCTCACTGGTTACTGTATTTTACTGTAAGTGCTAGAAAAGAGCAGGGCTATAAATAGAGCATAGTATCTAGAGGGACAATGATAGTATCTGGCACTTAAGCATCTTCGATACACAGTGGCTTTGTGTTTGACAAAATCCTATCCTATCTTTCTGTTATGTCATTGTTTCTAAAAAAAAACCTGAGTTTGGGCCTCATTTAGAGCTGGTAGGAAACAGTGATTTCAGTGAAAAATTAATGGAGCTGACCTAGTAATTAAAATAGAAATAATTTTGTAAAATCTCATTCCCTCCAACTTTGTTTTACCAATGAATTTCCCTGATTCATCAGTAGATTTACTTGAAATAATTTACAGCTGAACTCAGTGGGGCTTACTTCTATATATGCATGACATTCCAGTGTTTAAGCACTGATTCTTCCATCTCCACCAAATAAGTAAGGGATCAGACACCTTTAAAACTTTTGTGTCTGCATTCAAATAAAGCAGTATTTGGCATGTTGTTGCTGTTGTTGTTGTTAATTCATTTATTTATCAGACAACTATTGATTCCCCTCTCTAAAGCAACTGACATCTGAGGCACAGAGCCTGCCATCAACCTTACAAATTAAAAATACAAGGCACAGGGGGGAAGGTGAGCAAAGGAAAAAGAAGAGAGACAGATTGTTTTTTCAACAAAGTAATGATCTATAATTGGTCATTTAAATGAGGCTCATACCAGGCTGATATTCCATTGCTGGCATCTTGCTTGAACTACCAGTTAGGAGCTCTTGTTCCTTAGCAGCTTGGGATGGTTCCCAGTCCTTTTCATCAACCAAAGAACCATTAGAATCAAGGGGAAACTAGTGTAACTCCATGCCTGTCTTTTCTAGGAATAAGATAGGGGTGTGTTTCCAGCAGGGGGTCATGCCAACTAGCTCTGCCTTGATTACCAGTAATTGGATGCTGCTGTAACTATAGCCATGCAAACTGGACTTTGCCCTGCTACAACAGAAACATAACTATAGCATCAGATAAAAATAAGTAACACAGCTACATTTCAGAATTCTAGACTATTCAGAGTTGCACTGGATAGGCAATGGTCTCTGGGGGAAGGTAGACCTATCCATTTCACTGAACAGAACTGCTCTACATATGTTAAACATACAAAAGGACACTGAACTAAAGTCTCTTTACTTTCCTATTTGGCTTGGATGTCTTCAAATGCTAAGGAAATTGCATTCCAAGAATGCCTGTCTGTCCTTCATATGTACATTTGTAAGTAAGAAAGCTTGTAGTGGGTTAGTTTTATTACCCACTCACCCTCCACTGCAGATGGAGGAAAGATCTGACACTGAGAGGTCATAGCTGGCTCATAGCCATCTATTGAGTTTGTCGGTGAGGCAATAATTTGAACTGGGGACTTCTTAGCTCATTCACTGAACTACTATGCTTCTCTGGGTGTATTAATAAAACCCCATTATGGAAAGTTGTCTTGCTCAGCCATAAATCTGTCTATCCTTCCACAACAAATGAGCATTCTAAACGTCTATAGCAGGGATGGAAATCATGCACCCTTCCAAATGTTGTTGGACTGCGACTCTCATCTCTGTTGGCTTTGCTGGCTAAGACTGCTTGAAATTGCACTCCAACAACACTGGGAGGGTCATGTGATTCCCACCCCTATCTGCTTTATTGTAAGTAATCTTCATTTGCGAAGAAAAGCCAGAGAGAGAGAGAGACCCATAGTACTACACAATAGAGACCCAATGAGGCCGGGGAGATTATCAGATGTGGTTAATGTGGTGCCATAATGATGCCAGCAGAACGTGAAAGGATGCCAATATCAGACAACGTCATCCTTTTGCATTACACTGGTGTTACTATGGAGTTCTGTTTAATTAACAGGCTGAGCTGTCAATAGATCGCCCATTGTGTTTCTGTGCCGGCACTGCCGGCATTTGAAACCTCGCACCATTGTCCTGCTGTGAATACAGCGTCAATGGGCGGTCCTGCCAGAAAACTTCTGGGTGGGAGTGCAAAAACAAGGTCAGCTACCCTCTTTTATGAACCTCCCCAGGTTACTTGTTATTTTTTTTTATGTTTATGTGCTTGTATAAACTTTTTTCTTGTTATTTTTCTTTTTCTTTTTGAATTTCCTACGCTTGTGTGTTCTCACGAGAAGAGGCCGGTATTTTGATCCAGGAAGTGAACAGAGCTCCATTAGAGCTCCGTTCATGCCTGGTCTGCCTTTGGACATGAGAGAGGGTAAGTCTGAAGGGAACGGTTATTGTGCCAGGACAGGGACGGGGTTAGAGATTGTGGGACAGGAATGCTTTTTGCGTTCATGTCTGATAATCTCCTAAGTGTCTCCACCTGTGTCCTGGCCATTAGCACACTCCTGCTGGTCATCATCCACAGGAAATAGCCTCTACCTCACTCATCAGTAACTAATTATGTTTACGTACAACTCAGGTAAGATGAACTCTGCACTGTCCTGGTGCTATTTGCGGATAGCATCATCTGCCATTCTTAATAGCACTGACCCTACGCAGCATGTAGGATTTTTTTAGCAAAGGCTGAGCTGCTGTTGATTTGGTATCTCAGTTAGGAGACCTGCAATAAACATTACTGGAAAGAACAGCTGAGCTTTCCCCAATGAATGCTATAGATAACACTAGATAACAGTAGTGGAGGCATGTGATAGCACAGGCTAAAATATCCACTCAGTTTCTCTAAGGGGGGTTGTTTGAAAGGGCAACCTTATGTTTTCCTCTTGAGGAACCAAAAAGCCACAAGACAGAATATCCACAGTGTTCTGAAAATTAGTAGTGTTAAAGATCTTAAGGCTGAAATCCTATAAAA
Source organism: Gambelia wislizenii (assembly GCA_030847615.1). NCBI lineage: Eukaryota > Metazoa > Chordata > Lepidosauria > Squamata > Crotaphytidae > Gambelia > Gambelia wislizenii. Next base: position 30,981,684 of record JAUMIR010000005.1, read on the forward strand.
CCTAACTAGGGAGGAAGCCCCTTTGTTTACTTGTGAGTAAAGATGCTTAGGATTGCAATGAAAGAATCAAAATATTGTTGGGGCACTGACAGTTCAATCCTATATGTGCCTCTTTAGAAGACATATATATACATTTGTCTTCAAGGAAATAACATTTACTCTCAGATATGTGTGTAGGATTACAACTTTAAGCATTATGTAGAACATTTATATAGACCAGTAATTCCCAAACTCTAGTCCTCCAGGTATTTTGGACTTCAGCTCCCAGAAGCCTCAGCCACCTTGGCCAAAGATTAGGGATTCTGGGAGCTGAAGTCCAAAACATTTGGAAGGCCAGAGTTCAGGAAACACTGATATAGACCATAATTTCTGTAGAATAATGTCAACAGCTGCTGTGGGCAGGATTTATGAGATTGGGAAGGTTAGTACAAATTACTGTGGTGTAGCAGTCAGAAGAGAGCCCCGGGGCCTGACTGTGTTGAATATGTTTTTGCCTATGGGACAAAGCAGCCCCAAATCCTGTATTTCTGGATCTGGTGAGAGCAGGAAGAGCAAGTACCAGGCACATCAACAACAGACTGATTCCCAAGCATTTGATACACATCAAAATGGCCTCAAATTGCATACCTAATTCTATATATATAGGAGGGGGGGGTCCATCTGTTGTGACCACAGCTGGTGCCCACTTTTGCTGCTCTCAGCAATAGAAGCCCAGACGACTGAGGTGAGTAGCACATGATGCATGCTTGTAAAAGCCTGCCTCATGTCTTACAAGAAGAGGGCCTTTCATGAGACCTCTGGGCTCCCATGAGATCTCTAATCTCGTGGGAGCTGGAACTCTTTCAAGACCTAAGATGGAGTTTATACAGGCCCACCTCATGTGTATCAACCAGTCTTGAGGTGACCTGGCAACAGAGAGGACTATTCAGTATTGCTGTTTGAAAACCCTGGCAACTCTAGTGTGAGGGGAGCAGTGTAAAAATTTAGCCAAGTCTGAACCCCTCTGAGCAGCCCTGGCTGTGGGACTGTTCCTGATCCAGCATTAATAGCTGATAATATGACAAGTATAATGTGGAAGGAAGCTGGCTGGGCTGCAAGGTTTTTACCAATTTTTCATTTTGTCCCCCATGCTCCCCGTATCACTTACTAGAATAATGAAATTGACTAGCATGGATCTGGAAGGTCTGGAAGCCATGCTCTATGAGGAGCAGCATAGGGAGCTGTGTATGTTTAGCCTGGAGAGGAGAAGGTTAAGAGGTGACGTGATAGCCATGTTTAAATACTTGAAAGGATGTCATATAGAAGAAGGAGCATACTTGTTTTGTGCTCCTCCAGAGCCTAGGATGTGGAGCAGTGGACTCAAACTACAAGAAAAGAGATTCCACCTAAACATTAGTCCAGTGTATATTTAGGATTGTGCGTATACAGCGCTGATGTTCATGTTTATATTTAATTATTAAAATGTAATCATGGATGTCCGGATTGCAGGCACCTTTGTAAATTAAAAAAAAAAAAGTGGTAGGAGATTTAAAACCGCCACTTGGATTGCTCGCTCTGGCCAGCTGGGAAAGGGGGTGTCATACGGAGTTAAGGGAGGGTAAAAATTGTGTAGGCAGAGCATACGCGTTTGAACGGCTGCCTTTTCGAATTTTTTAACCCCCCCCCCAATTTGATTTTTTTCTGTCATGTAGACAAGGCCTAAGATCCAGCTTTTGTCACCATTGTTTGCCTCAATTCTTCAGACACCTTTCCTGAACAAGTCAGTTCAGGCATGCGTACAGTCAGACTTCTGTATCTGCGGGGGTCCGGTACCTGGACTTACCACGGATACCGGAAACCATGGATGACAGTGAACCCTATTAAAATAAAGGACTTCCAGTAAAAATGTACCATTGAAAGACCTAGAAGATGCCTAGTGAGGATGCCTCTCTAGGCTTTTTCCAACAGGACTCTATGGTGTGCCCCTATTTTGTGTCTCATGGATCACTGAATCTGCGGATATCGTTCAAGACATTTACCACAATTATGGAGATTGTCTATTCTATATGAATTATTATAGATTCAAAATAAACCTGTCAGCTTATACTGAAAAACAATTCCAGCCAGACTTACTATCAAAATAGCATTCAGTTTTCACATACTGATATTATCAGGGAGTTGAATACAGGATGTGAGAAATGCAAATTACAAGCCAAATGCCTGCATTATGATGATGTGTGTGATGGGCAGAGATAGAGCCTGTGTGTACCATAGAGCTAGAACAGAGAAGGAAGGCATACAGAGACTATTCATTGCACTGCTGTGAAGAGCAGATCATAGTTACAGTATAACTGTACCTTTTAGTGCACTACTTACTTTACCCCTATATGACCAATGAGCAGCAATGCATTTCACTTAATACAGTAGAAAATAAAGGGGAGATGTACTTTAAGACACTTTTGGGATAGAGAGCTGGACTTGTTTCTGCTCTCTCTGGTGCTTGGTGTTGTGATGGATGGGGATGTAGATAGACTCTTTCATTTCGTTCTGTTTCATTTTACTTATTATGTATACGTATCCTGTTCTTCTCTATAAGGTGCACATTTAACACAGTATAAAACATTACATACAAATCAGGTGAAAGTAGCAGCATTAAAAATAAACAGCAGTATCCTGAAAAATACCATCAGAAGCATATGTAGTGGTCAACCAGAAACCAATATTTCTTTTCCGTTCATGTTGGATTATGGGCAGTTAATATTTTTGCCCAGTGGCAACCACCAACCAAGCAACCACACAACACCCTGAGCTGTAACCACAAACTCGCAGAAATGATTTACCTCCAATTGTTTTTGGCAGCTTTTACAGCAATGGGAGACCATTCGAAAACAGTTGGAACCAGAAAATCTTTCAAAAGCTGATGCTGCAAGAGGATTTTTGTCCTTTATTCAGCATTTAAGAAAAGCTACAAAAGAAGAAATCCTCCAGATACTGAGAAGTGAAAGAAACATAGGAATACTGTGAGTTGCTGGCAACCTCTTTTACAATGTCTAGCACAGGGGTGGGCAGAGTATAGCCTTTGGGCTGCATATGGCCTCTCAAGGATGTGTTTGTTGCCCTTGACACCTCTAGAATCCTCAGGAAGACCTTTTGTGGGCCAAAAAAGAGGGTGGAATTCTGCTCATCAGAGCCTCCAGGTATAACAGTTTACCTTTCAAATAGTTTACAAGGACTCCCTGTACTGTTTAACATTAAAAAAAAAAAACACCCATTTTGAGAACCAGATGTGGACTTCTGGCTACTTTGGATTTTTTTATTTATGTGGGTCCATATGTAATATGGACAGAATATATTTTAGGGGGGCAGAATATACAGTGCTGGTACAACCCCATACCTGCCAGGAGATTTATCATGTGGGGCAGATGGGATATGTAGTAGTATAGTAATATATCACATTCCTGGTTGTTAGCCTGATTCTGGTATGCCAAGGCCAGTGCATGGGAGGAAACAAAAGCTAGAAATGAAAGCTAGAGAGCCTGGGAAAAGAGGAATGTTTTGTTGATTCAACAAATGGGATTATAGCCCGCCAAAAGATTTGAATTTGCTACACTTTAAGTGTATTGTGCTGGTGAGTTATGGTCAGTCCTGACAATGAAAGTCAGCAGATGATGTTTGCCACAGTTTCTGTATAAAGGTTTGCTGATCTGACTCTGAAGCCTGGTGTTCTGAACTACTGAAACTCTGAACTTGACACCACTGGAGGGTCCCAGGGCATAAAAATGGTCCCCAGACCTGCTGCAGCTGTCCACCCCTGGTCTAGCACATCCATCTTAAATTGGCACATACACTGAAGGAGTATTACCATGGTGTACAGGTTTAAGATACAGTGACCAATATTTTCTTCTGTTTGGAAGGAACAGTTGTAAAGGCGCTGCTTGTAGAATGATGGATATTGCAACTACTATTAATGAGCCAAAAACAAAGTGTGGAAATGTTAATTTTAACTCCCTGATTTCCTCAGCCAGCATGGCCACTGGTAATGCTGGCTGGAGGATTCTGGATGTTGTGATCCAAAAAGGTAACATTTCCAAGTTCTGGCCAAAGCACACAGGTAAATCTTTTTAAATTGCTTCCCAAGGTAGATGCCTCCATGGACTGATTTAGATGTAGTGGACCCAAGGTCCTGAGCACAGTTGAGAGACTGGAAGCAAAAAGTGGAACACCAGAACTTTACATATCTTTTTAGTCCTAGAAACAAATTTATGCCTCAAGTACTGTTAAGAGATTCATCAGCAGATGTCAACTGTAGGTACTTCTAGGCTGGTTCTCTGTTAACTAAGCTTTCTTATTCTATTTCAAACCCAGCTTCAAACCCTGGTTTTATATCATGCTTAAGCTGGAACCTGGTTAAATGTAATCAGGATAGATGTCCATGCGGACCTGTTAAACTTGAGCAGTGGGAGGGAGGGTTACTTTTTTAAAGAGACTATGTGCTGCATTTTTGTACTTATGATGTCTTTTAAGTGATTTTTTCCTCTCTCTCTCTCTCTCTCTCTCTCTCTGTGTGTGTGTGTGTGTGTGTGTCCCTTCAAGTCACCTGTTAACTTATAGTGACCCCATGAATTTCATAGGGTATTCTTAGGCAGAGGTGGTTTTGCCAGTTCCTTCCTCTGAAATATTGCCTATAGCACCTGGTATTCATTGTGGTCTCCCATCCAAGCACTAACCAGGGCTGACCCTACTTAGCTTCCAAGATCAGAGGGGATCTGGTATCGTTAGGGTATTTAGGCCCTTATGAGTATTTTTACATGATAGCTAATGTTTTGTTTTCTTTTTAGCTTTTGTATCATAATTTTTAGTTCTATCTGTTTTAATCTTGCTGTAAGCTGCTTTGGTTCTCTATTGGTAGAAAGATGGGATCTAAATTAAATTAAATAGGTAGGTAGGTAGCTAAATTGTTTGAGGGGAGTGTTGTGTACTTTACAATTGTGACAATTTTTAAAAACTTTGCTGCCTTGTTCTATTTTCCAGTCCTCAATTAGTTGATGCTGTAGCCTCTGCACAGACCCCAGCTTCACTAGAAGCCATGCTGGATTTTCTGGATTTCAAGAACAAGAATGGATCTGTCCTTCAGGAGCGGTTCCTCTATGCCTGTGGGTTTGCTTCTCACCCTAATGAGCTACTACTCAAATCTTTAATTGTAAGTGCTAATGACAGTAAAGGAAGCACAGTTTCCTCCACAGATCTAGGGGGGGGGGAGATTGTTTGCTGAGAAAATGCTTGTCCAAAAGAAATGGGAATGAGTTTCTGACTTCGACATTAAGGCTGAAATCTTGTGTGGTTGCCTGTTGGATATGAGTCCTGAATATGCATGCTTTGGGCTGTAAGTGTCTTTATACTGTCAACAATAGGCCTCAATGTCAGTAAAGGTAGTAGCAAGGGTTTGTACTTGTGCATGAGAGACTAGTTATGCTCTCTCTCTCTCTCTCTCTCTGGCTTTTCTTCGTAAACAAAGATTCAGGAAGGACTCATCCCGCGCTTTCTGCAAGTGCGCTGATGACTAAAAAGGCCAATCCGAGATAAACAAGTCCAGTTGCAGAAAGCACAGCAGAAGGTCTCCTTGGGTGATGTTTCTGGGTTGTGATTCTTTCTGCATTGCTGTTTTTCTTCAAGACTTGTTCGGCGTGAGTTCTCAAATAAGGCTGCAGCATTGTGGATAGTGCGTCTCCATGCCTCCCGATGTGAGGCCAGGGCGGACCATTGTTGGTGACCAATTCGGCCGAGCCTGAGATGTTGTTTCAGGGAGTCCTTGTATCGCTTTATCGGAGTGCCCCTCTTACACTGACCCATGGTGAGTTCACCGTAGAGTACTACGGTGCCAGTAAGACTGGGGATCCCTTAGAGGAACATTTACAAATTAAATCCCAGTTGGAAGTTGGAATATGTAGTCTATAGTCAACATTGTAGTCTATGGAAGAAGAGATCAAAGTTGCTTTTTCCCCTGGTGGCAATCTCTATCTATCTCCCCTGCCTGCCTGCCTACAACACCAGGAGAAAAAAGTCCCATGTGTTAATTGCCAGGGAATGGATGGGAGATTTTTACTGAGATAATGGCTGGGAAGAAAAGGCTTTACCCTCCCAGCACACTGTGACATTGATCTTTATTGTCTGCATTCCTCTGGGTCTGGTACTTTAATCAACATACAACAGAATATGATTACTAGTTATTAGTGTCATATGTAGTTAGCTTCCAAGATTCCAGATGTACAATGGTAAGTGGTAAGCTGGGCTGCTGATGGGAAGGCACCAAATCTGTCAGCAGTCCCTTCTGATCTAGCAGATCTGTTGCAGTTCTAGTGGTAGGAACTCAACCATATTTTCCTGGAAGAAATAGGGCTGTGAAAAATCTCTCAGACTCATCCTCACTGAATTTCTGTTTTTCGCCAGTATTCTAAATCCATTCCTATTTTCAAATTGGGTTGCAAAACATTTCACACACACCCAACCCCAGCATGGGAATTTGTGTATATTTTTGCATGCATCGCCCTGCCCCAAGCATATAAATATATTTCACAGGAAGGCACTGGCAAACCACATCTGAGTATTTCTTCCCTAATATAACCCTATCAAATTCATGGGGTCACCATAAGTTGACAGGAAACTTGAGGCATACACCCACACACAATATCTTTACACTTTTTTCTGACATGCACAGTTGTGTACAAGAGCCAGTGTTATGTAGTGGTTTGAGTGTTGGACTACGGCTCTGGAGACTGGGGTTCAAACCCCTGCTCAGCCTGGGAAACCCACTGTATGACCTTGGGCAAGTCACAAACTCTCAGCCTCAGAGGAGGGCAAAGGCAAACCCGCTCTGAACAAATCTTGCCAAGAAAGCCCTGTGATAGGTTTCCTTAGGGTTACCATAAATCAGAAATGACCTGAAGACACACAACAACAGTTATGTACATGCTTTTTGCATTTACTAAAGGACATTGGTGCTTGTGCATGGAGGCATTTTCAATGGTGTATATGGCTGAAACGTATGCCTAATTTTGTATACATTTGTTCTCTGAAATGTATCAAAGTCTAGCAAAACTACATATTGGAAGTCGAAGTGCATTCCATTTTGTTGGCATTCTTGAGAGATGCAAATTGGGTATTCGTGTACAGAAATGCAAATCCAATACGTTTCTCCTTCCTAAAGACATGTACTCATGGATTGGTACTAGAAGCAAATACACATACAGCCAAGAGGACCAAGGGTTAAATGGAAGATTTGCAATATCTTCTTTTTCTCTCTCTTTATATAACAGAATACATATAACAGCCAAATTGGCAACAGTGAAATCCGAGAAATGGTTGTTATAATTGTTGGAGCACTCATCAGAAAGCTGTGTGACAGAGGAGGCTGCAAACTACCTGTATGTATTTTATTTTATTTTTCTTCTACTACCAGCACACCCTGGTTGTTGAAAACAAAAAGAGAGTAAGGTGGGATGTGAAGTCACATTAAAGAGTTCTTTCAAACAAGGCTTTTGTCTGGCAATCATCCTGCTTTATTCACACAGTTTTATTGGGAGTTGGGGGTGTCTGCCCAAACAATATTGTCCCATAGCTGTGCCTCTCTCATGTTTTTCCCCAGCTTCTTCTGTCTGTTTTTGCTTTTCACAAAAAAAATTAAAAATAATCTTTTAAAAAAGGTAAAGGAGTACGCAACTGTTGTGTTTTTGTCTGGAAGCAGATCAACTCACTTTTTTGTTCCATTCTTCCAGGGCTGCCTTTTTCCATGCTGTTTCATATACCTGTAACAGCCTTCATCTATTCTTGTGACTATTTCCTTTGTTTCTTGCAATTGCCTTCCCATATTTTGGGTTCTTTGGCATTATTTGTCTCTCCTTCTTACTAATCCTGTAAACCTTTGACTCTCTTGCTTTTTCCATCCTTCTAGTTTTGTCCATCTCTTGAAGATTGCTAAGCCTCAGGAGTGGGGATCATGTCCCTTCACATTCAGAACACTGCCATAGCATGCTGTTGGCGCTATGTATAAAATGTGAATTATAATAGCAACAACACAATTTGTTCTTAAATTTGAAAACAGTTCACAGATGCCTGTTTTTCCTCCTCTAAACTGTGAAACTACTTAATGCTGTGCATTCATCTCATGGCTCTGGGTGCAACCCCAGTCAATTATTCATTCATGATAACATGGCTGAGTATATCACTAACTTTATCTGATCCAGTGAGGATCTCGTGGAATATTTCCATGTGGATATAGATTTCCTGATTCCTAGATTTCTTTAAAATCACTATTTTGCCAGCTTTTCTCAATTTTTCTTTAGAATCTCATCAGGGTGTGGATGAGTAAAAAACAATGTTTTACAGATTAGCAATGTGTTCTTTCCAGGCTGTTGTGGAGGCCAAGAAACTGATATTCGGGGGTTTGAACAGGGCAGAAAAAGCTGATGATGTGAAGATCTATCTTCTGGCACTGAAGAATGCACTTTTGCCCGAAGCTATTCCAGTGCTTCTGAAATATGCGGAGTCAGGAGAGGGGCCTGTGAGCAACGTTGCTGCTACTGCCCTGCAGAGATATGACTATTCTTTCATTACCAGTGAGGTAAAAATAAAAATGAAAACCCATAAGTGCTAGAGGATCTTCCAGATAGTACATTCTAGCCTCATGACCCTGTATTTTAAATAGCTGGTGTTTTTTCTTAAAACAAAACGAGATGTTAACAGTCTTTTTTAAAACCATTTTTATCTATGTATCCAGAAGAGTCTTAAGTGACATCATTAAATGCAACTCCGAAGTATTTCCCAAGGAGACTTATTGATAGGTATTTGGGAGGCATAGGCAAGGTTAACAGTAGGGTGACCTTCCATGTGTTGGACTACAATGCCCATCATCTTTAACCAACAAGACTACAAACCCCATCACCCCCCAACAGTTGCCTGTGCTGGCTTGGGATGATGTGGGCCATTATTTTATCATGCCTGGAGGATGATATGTTGGGGAAGGGCTTACTTATTGCCCTGAATAAGTGTTACTCCAAGTCAAAGGAGCAAGACTAGAGAGGGATATGTGTTTGTCTGCACCTGTATATCTGTATTACAAGACACTGGACAAGGTGCTATCCAGCTAGGGCAAGGGTGAGTGAAGTACAACCTAGGCGAAACCCTATGACATTTTTTTCTTTTTCTGAAAACAGAGCAATAGCATCCCACCCCCAAGAAGCCTAGGGGGAAACTTAAGTTACCATTTAAAGGCTATTTCTGCCCAGGTCCCAGACAGCCTCTCTAAAATAGGCCTTTTCTAATGCAAGTTAGGCTGGACCTGAAATAACATTTTAAAAAGGCATTTAAAATGGTGTGGGAATTTTGGGTCACTATTTGCCATTTTTCAATTATTTCCCCCCACCCCAACATTGTGAGACTGTATGTGGGATGCATCCTGTTGAGATCCAGAGGAGGGAGAAATGGCCCTGGACACTCAGTAGGATGCCAATTGTAGATTGCATGAAGTTGCTTCTAGAGGGCAGGGTAGGAAGACTTGCAAGGAGATACATGGAATATTTGTCTAGCAATCCCTCCTGCCATTTCCAGGCTTGACACATAATTTGCATGATTTATCATCGTTTTTTCCCTTCCATAGAATAGGCTACTTGTCAGATGGTACACTTCATTGTTTTCTCCCCTTTAGTTTGAGAGAAGCAGGGTCCTTTGCTAGTGATTGATCCGGGGGGGGTAGCTTTACAGTAGGATCCCCATATCCACTGATTCATTATCCACTGATTCAATTATCCACGGGACACAAAGTACACCTACCATAGTCTTCCTAGAAAATGTGTCCTCTCTAGCCATTTTCTAGTCCTCCAAGGCAACTCTATTGTATTTTAAACTGAAAGTCCATGGTTTTCGGTATCCACGGTACCCCCCAGAACCAATCCCCAGCAGATACGGGGGTCCTATTGCAATTTTTTTAAAAGAAAACTATATCTGTATACAAGATGTAGCATCCCACAACCTATCTGTTGCAACTAGTTGGCAACAGTCCTTCTATCCTTCCTTCTATTCTGACTCAGCTACTGTAACTGACCAAGATTGTACCCCAATTAGGTGAAGAAAGCAATGAACAGGATTTATCACCAGAACCGCAAAGTTCATGAGAAGACAGTACGCACCACAGCAGCTGCCATTATCTTCAGCAACAATCCTTCCTTCATGGAAGTTAAAAACCTCCTGCTCTCGATTGGAGAGCTGCCATTGGAAATGAATAAGTACATGCTTTCCCTAGTCCAGGACATTCTGCATTTTGAAATGCCTGCCAGGTATATCAAATTTCATTTGTTATTTATGTATCCGTGCCTGCCTCCACATAATGTCACCCAAGAGCAAGATTTATAGACTAGGCTGTAGCATGAATTTCTACATGAATTTCTTTTCTGTTCCAAGGTCTGTTGCTGAGGATGAGGGGCGATTCGGCCACTTTGCAATTAAAACCTATTTTTGAACCACTTTATTTCATTAGCAATTGTGTTGTAGGGTTGCCAGGTGAAATAAAGGAGAGGGCTAGGGTTGCCAAATCTCAGGGCCTGGCACAGTGTCTCCAGTTTTCATGGGTTGTCTCCAGGTGGGAGACGAGGATGCAAATTCTCCAGTGGGCACAGCTCCAGGAAAGAGAAAAGGGCTGTGCGCAAATCTCCAGCTCAGCTATTAAAGGAGCAGCTTGCTATAATTTGCAAAGCCTAATTGTTTTCTTCCTACAACTTGCAAAGACTCTCCAAAAAGTCTCTGTATTTACCGTACTTAGTGAGCTTCCACCTTCCCTAAAAGGAACCCTGTTGGTGCAGTGGTTAAATGCTGGTACTGCAGCCACAATGTTGTGAGTTTAATCCCAGAGGGATCCAGGTTGACTCAGCCTTCCATCCTTCTGTAGGTCGGTAAAATGAATACCCAGCTTTTTGTGGGCAATTAGCTAATATGTTGTAAACCCTTAGAGAGTGCTTAGCACTATAAAGGGGTATAGAAATGTTAGTGCTATTGCTATTGCTAACATTGTTGTAGTCCAGGGTTCACCCTCCACTCTGCTCTGCATCCACCTTCTGGATAGTAGCAAGTGTTTCTTATCTTATCTCTCTAAGCAAGTGAGAAGGAATGATTCCTTCATTTTGCTCTGGGAATGGCTCCTTTAGCTAAAACTTCTCTCTTAATTTGCAAATAGGAAAATATGTTCTCTTTGTGTGTGTGTGTTTGAGTGACAGGCTGTGAGCAGCTGTGATTGGTATTTAATGTATGATGCTTAATGACATCACCAGGGGCTGTCTCTAGTTCTCAGGTTTTGGCCTAGAAACCTCAGGACCTGGGATGATCCTGAGCTGGCAGCCCTAGAGAGAGCTCCTACCCCCTTAATGGTTGCACAGAAGAGGAAATTTCAGCATGTATTGCTTATAGGAGAAGTTACACCCATTGAATTTCCCTCTTGTACACACTGTTAAAAGTACAGTAGACCTGTCCCTTATATCATCTGGCAATCCTATTGTGATGCCATTTTCTCCTCAAATTCCTGATGCCTTTTTTTCTATTTTCAGTTATTAAATATTTTTTAAAAGACAAAGACCTGATCCAATTGTTGGTCCCGAACAGAGTAGACTCACTGAATCAATGGTAATATGGCAAGTCCACAATTATGCAAGTTCCATAGTTTCAGTGGGTACACCTTAGTTGGAAATAACATTTGGATTTAGGCCAAAATATGAATTTATAAGAGGTAAGAATTTGGAAATATTTTTCAAGGGGGCATGAAACCCTCATGAATCATGGGGAGATAAATGATGGCCCAGTTTTCCATTTGATGGTCTATATCTCTGTTGTACAGATTGAGAAACCAGTCTTGTATCTCTGATGAGCAATTCATCATTCATATTTATTGTTACATTTGTCTATGTCCAAATTAAAGAATGTGGGTACACAATTCGTGGCAAGGTGATATATGCAGGCATGTAAACAAATTCCTAAATTCTTAAATATATCCACTAATTCCGCCAGCTAGGAGGTCAGAATACAATTCAAGTCAAATAATTCTGATTTGATTATTGTTAGCAAAATCTGCCTATCTGATCATTTAATTTTCTTTTTAAAAAAACCCTGTATGTTCAAGAATGTTGCATTTACAAAATGAATGATGAAAAAATAATGAAAATCAAGTTATGTCTGATATAATTTGCTGCTGATTAAAGACACTTCTTTGTGTTTCAGCAAAATGATCCGCAGTGCTCTGAAGGACATGTTAGTTCATAACTATGACCGATTCTCGAAGATGGGCTCTTCTTCTGCCTTTTCTGGGTACCTAACACGTATGTGTGACTAACAAACTAGATAGTAGATTTAATTAATGTTTCTCGAGGCTCAGTTTCCCCCCCCCCAAAAAAAAACCAGAATCATTATGATTTGTGTCTCTGCTTAATCAAGGTGGCCCAGATGTCTCATCTACATATAGCCTTGACATACTCTACTCGGGCTCTGGCATCTTAAGAAGAAGTAACATGAATATCTTTTTTTTCAATAACTTTGCTCAGCTGCATGCCAATCAGGTAAGTCCCATGCATTGCTGGAATAATAACTCAGCAAAAAGAGCCTACTCCTCCAACTTGAACTAAACACAATCTGGCAAGAGCATTACACCATACTGAGAGCCAGTGAGGTATAGTAGCAGGGAGGGATAAGACACCAGACTTGTGAACATAAGAAGCTTTCTTACATCTCATCTATTGGTCCCTTTAGCTTAGAACTGTTTATTCTGACTAGCATAGGACATCATACAGTAAGGCAACATGGAAGATAGAACATTTTTGCTGCACTGCCGCTTTTCTTTGAAGTGTGGTAAGACCCTTAGTTGCTCTTGTAACGCCTTTGAGACTGAGAGAGAGAAAATTGTAGCAAAAGCTTTCGTAGATTTATGTCCTTACTGCACTACACTGTTTTAGCACTATTATTCCACTTTAACTGCTATGGCTGCCTCTTGTGGAATTCTGGGATTTGCAGTTTAGGGAGGGGCATTTCGCATTCTCAGCCAGAGTGCTCTTAGGCCTCACTCAACTACAAACCCCAGAATTCCACAGGAGGCAGCCAGAGCTGTTAAAGTGGAATAATAGTGTTATAACAGTGTAGTGTGATAGTCATGTTAGTCTCCTTCCTCAGATGCTCCAGCAACTGAGGAAGTAGACAAAGTCGATGAAAGCTTATGGTACAATTTTCTCTTTCTCAGTTCTTAATTTTCTCTTTCACTCAAAGGTGCTACAAGATCCTCTCGCTTACTGATATTCCAGACTAATATGGCTATATCTTTGAATATTAGTTGGTCTTGTGAAAAAGTGGAGCATGGTCTTGAAGATAAACGATGGGTGATGGGGCAATCTTGATAAAGTAGACAAGTTTGGTTGTAATCCCTGCCTGGGCGGAAAAGATGTTCTTGTGTTTAACTGGTCAGCCTTTATCAAGCAAGCAATGTGTCACTATCTTCTTATAGGTGATCCTTGAGGCCCAAGGCCTGGAATCCATAATAGCTGCATCTGCAGATGAAGGTGAAGAAAATCTGGAGTCCTTCGCTGGCATGTCAGCAATTGTGTGTGATGTTCAGCTTAGACCAGTCACCTTTTTCCAAGGGTACGGTGATTTAATGTCTAAAATGTTCTCAGCCACTGGAGACCCCATAAATGTTGTAAAAGGACTTATCCTCCTGATGGATTACTCACAGGTAGGTACTAAATATGGAACCATACATAATGGCCTAAATCCAGACAGAGATAGCCATGCTTATGGCCATTAAATGCAATGGGCTTAAGCATGCCTAACTGTTTATTCAGTTTCAGCCAATATTCTTTATTCCCTTTACAACATATTCTGCTCTTATAGACAGTAGTGTCATGACTAATGTTTGATGTGCAAGAGCTCATTATGAGAGGTTTGATCCGTAAGCAGTTTTAGGGTTCATGTGTATCCCAGTCTGCGCACCTGCCTTCCAACCAGCCAAGGTGGACATAATGCCATATATAAAGAGAAACAAAACAACAAGAAAATTGAAGACCAAAAACCAAAACCAAACTCTAATCCCATGCAAAGTAACCTACTTGAAGTAAGCCTAATTGAACACAGCAACTAGGTGCTTACTTCTAAGACTATATATAAGCATAAGGTTGGGTTTGAAATCTTTATTTCTTTCAAAGGAATAATTAGGTTGGATAATGTAGCAAGAATGATATTGCAGAACTACAAAGTTAAAGTCCATCAGAAGGAGAAATCACTCATGTGCATTTCTGAATGATGAGGTCAACCATGTTTTGATTAATGTGCTCTGATATAACACAAATTTGTGCATCTTATTACCTTTCACTAGTTGAATTTTGAACTTTGAATTTGACTGCATATCCATAAGAGCAAGTAGCTATGAAAGACTGAGAGGGTAACAGTTCACCATATCGTAACAGTTTTGTGCAACAAAAATTGTATAGGGTGGGTTGTGTTACATTTTTGAGAATACTGAATATGAACTGAGCACTTAAAATCTACAGTACACCTTTGGATCTAAATTTGATGGTTGTAACTAACCATTATCGAAAATCAGATGGACCAAGGAAATTGTCACAACATCCAACCTGTATGATGCCTTACAGCCTGATGTAATCCTTCAGATTTAGAATAAAGATTTAACTGCAGCTTATTCATTCTGTATACATCTATACAGCTTAGGTCCAGACTACTTGAAAGGCACTATCTCCCCATATGAACCTGCAAGGGCTCAAAGAGCTTATGGGGAAGACTTTCTCTCAGTTCTGCCACCATCGCAGGCTCTCTTGGTGAGGACATGAGAGAGCCTTCTCGGTGGCTGCTCCAACCCTCTGGAATGCCATTCCGCAGGAGGCTAGTCTGGCCCCCTCCCTGATTTCCTTTTGGTGGCAGGCAAAGACATTTTTGTTTAAGCAGACTTTTAGCATATAAGCAGGGAGGCTTTTTATTGGATGTTTTATTTATCTTTTTAAACTTTGTTGATTGTCTAAATGATTTTAACATATTTCATCTGTGATTATAACTGTTTTACATTTTATTGTAATTACAGTATTTTTAATTGACTATTTCTGGAAGCTGCCTTTGGTCCTACTTTGGAAAAAAGGCAGCATATAAATGAAATAGAACTAAATCCCTCTATTTCCCATAAAGGAGGAAGAGGGTATATGAAGCACACAGGTAGGAGCTGGGAGCTCCTGGTTGGTAGGCCTCTCCTCTTTCTCTAGCTGTTTCTCCACCATGAGAAATAAAAAAGGGATGGGTTCCAACTCTGCTGTTGAGAAACCCACTTCCTCCTCCTCTCATGGGGGTCAGTTACATGGCAGAATAAAGTGTGCGAAATTCTGGCTTACCGTCCTTTCGCACTAGCGCTGCATAGCTTACATGACTTAGTGCCAAACTGGTTGATCCGGTGCGTTTTCGGCTTTGTAGTTCACACAGACAAAGGTGGGGCCTCCAGATCACAGGCTGTCTGACTGTCATTAAAGGCCAGGCAGGAGGCGGGGAGGGAGCAAGAAGGGGCGGCAGTGTGAGGGGGAAAGAGGACTCTGAAAGAGGCTCCATTAGCTTTGTCTGAGCTCCAGCCAGAGAACAACAGAGAAAGCAACCAAAAAAGAAGGGAGACCACGGGGTGGGGGGGAGAGGAATAATGACAAAGGAGGCAAGGAAAGCAGGCCAGATTTCCCCCCTCCCCTCACCCACTGCGGCCAGCTGAGCAGACCGCTTCTCTCTCTCTCTCTCTCTCTCTCTCTCTCTCTCTCTCACACACACACACACACACACACACACGAATGGGATCACAGCAGGGCAAGGGTGCGAACGGCCGGCAGAGCAGATTGCTACTCTCTCTCTCTCTCTCTCTCTCTCTCTCTCACACACACACACACACACAGAGAGAGAGAGAGAGAGAGGAACAGTAATTATGGCTAAGTGGAAAGCAAGCTGGGAGGCAGATGGCTGGCTGGATCTTTTCCTTTGAGGGTCCTTGCATCTCTTGCAAGTCCACCCTGTCCTTGGTCAGTCCAACCAATCATGGCTCAGCTCTTCTGTGGCTGTTTCGGGAAGATTGCTGGTAGTTTCCACAGCTGTATGTGAAATGGTAGTTCACACAACCAATTTTGCGCATGTTCGCGAACTTTATCACAAAAGTCGGGGGAAATAGCGAAAGCTGATACTACACAACTTATGGGGTTTTTTGTCCCCCTCCTTCTGAATATGGCGACTTTGGTCCGAAAGATGTGGGAACTATTAGGACTCTATGTGAATTCTTAGAGGATTTATTTTGCCATGTAAACGACCCCTTGGAAAGGACAGTTCCCATCCCTTTTTCTAACAAAATAGTAAGGAAATATGTACACTCTCTCTCTCTCTCTCTCACACACACACACAGAGTTCCTCTGCTTTCCTATTCTGACTTCTAGAAGCCAGACAGAAAACTCAGCCACCTTCCCAAAGGGATGGCTCCCACAGATTCCTTTTGGTGGGGATGGGGAGCAGCTCACCCCTCCAGCAAATTAAGGAAGAGGAGGGGAGGAAAAACACCGGAACCAAATACAGTCGTCCCTTCACGTTCGCGGGGGTTCCGTTCCACGGACCCCCGCGAATGTGAAAAAACCGCGAATAATGACTCCCCTCCCCCCTCCCTCCCCAGCCCTTCGCGGGGCCTAGCAAGGCCCCACGGAGGCCTCCCCGGCCCTTCCTCCCTCCCTCCCCAGGCCTTCGCGGGGCCTCCGGAGGGCCTCCGGGTGTCCCGCGAAGGCCTCCCCACCCCTCCCCAGGCCTTCGCGGGGCCTCCGGAGGGCCTCCGGGTGTCCCACGAAGGCCTCCCCACCCCTCCCCAGGCCTTCGCGGGGCCTCCGGAGGGCCTCCGGGGGTCCCGCGAAGGCCTCTCCACCCCTCCCCAGGCCTTCGCGGGGCCTCCGGAGGGCCTCCGGGGGTCCCGCGAAGGCCTCCCCACCCCTCCCCAGGCCTTCCCGGGGCCTCCGAGGGCCTCTCCACCCCTCCCCAGGCCTTCGCGGGGCCTCCGGAGGGCCTCCGGGGGTCCCGCGAAGGCCTCTCCACCCCTCCCCAGGCCTTCGCGGGGCCTCCGGAGGGCCTCCGGGGGTCCCGCGAAGGCCTCCCCACCCCTCCCCAGGCCTTCGCGGGGCCTCCGGGGGTTCCGCGAAGGCCTCTCCATCCCTCTCCAGACCTTCGCGGGGCCTCCGGAGGGCCTCCGGGGGTCCCGCAAAGGCCTCCCCACCCCTCCCCAGGCCTTCGCGGGGGCTCCGGAGAGCCTCCGGGGGTCCCGCGAAGGCCTCGCCACCCCTCCCCAGGCCTTCGCGGGGCCTCCGGAGGTCCCGTGAAGGCCTCCCCACCCCCTCCCCAGGCCTTCATGGGGCCTCCGGAGGTCCCGCGAAGGCCTCCCCACCCCTCCCCAGGCCTTCGCGGGGGCTCCGGAGGTCCCGTGAAGGCCTCCCCACCCCCTCCCCAGGGCTTCATGGGGCCTCCGGAGCGCCTCCGGGGGCCCCGTGGAGGCCTCCCCTCTCCCTCCAGGTCTTTCACGGGGCCTCTGGAGGCCCCGTGTCACGGTTTTGGGGGGGCCGGGGGGGCCCTCCCAAAACCGCGAATAACCAAAACCGCAAATGTCAAGTTCGCGAATGTGGAGGGACAACTGTATGTTCTCTTTGGAGCCTCAGCAAGTGGTACATGCCTGCCAGAGTTCAAAGAGAGAATCCTAGCCGGGGTGCATACATGTTTTATTTGACATAAGCTTTCCTAGACTTTAGATGCAAGTGGGTTGATGAATTAGAAGATTATTTGTCTTGTGTGGGTTTGGCTGTGAATAGAGAATTTCAGTGCAGGAAACACCAATATGTTCTCAGTTACTGTTAGATTTCATTTGGCTTCCTCTACTGTTAAGCGTTTTCTAAGGCTATCAACTCCGGTAGCAAGCAGTTATTTTGCCTTAGTAAGAACAGCAAAGGATAAGTGTCAAGGCAGAGGAGATCTATCATGATATAGAACAGGAGTGGGCAACTGTCAGGAGTTAAGGGGCAATATTGACTCTTCAAGGGATCTTGGAAGGCCACCACCACATCACCTCATTTCCCCCCTAAATTCTTCCCCTCCCCCCATGTCCATTAGGGGATAGGAGGTGCCTCTTTTTTTGCCTTCCTTTCCTCCTTTTCATCCCTTCTCAGGACTATTTTGGGTCCAGGCAAGGAGTTACTCAATTGGAAGTGACTTGGAAGTAGACTTCTGGATTAATTCCTTTTTTTAAAGAAAGTCTTTTCTTGCTTAGAAAGAGTATGCCTTGTGTTTATTTCCATGGAATGAGCCAAGCTTCCCCTGCCTTTCCAATGCCTTTGACAGGCATACTGACATAACTGAATGGAATGCTGATTGACTTATTCATCTCACTTCAGATGGTCTGTCCAGCATGCTGTCCCCCGCCCCATTCTTTTGTAAGCATGCCCATTTTTTATTTTATTTTTTTTTTTGTGAAAAGTGCTAAGCATTTTCAGTTGAAAAACCTGCACTTGAGGAAGTGAGATGTTAATGCCATAAGCTCCAATGCAAGCAGTACAGAGATTGTTTCTCCCCAAAATATTCAGAACTTTTTTTCTTCCTGTGAAGATTATATTGTTACACCCTTGTGCTCCTGTTCTTCAAGTGGTAAGAACTCCAGAGATGCTAGCATTGAGGTAAACTCCCCTTGAAGACTTGTGTGAATTACTTCCTAATAATTACTGATATGATTGCATTGCAAGGTTGCAGCTCTGTGCCCAATTACTGAGGGGTAGGGTGCCTAAATACCCTCAAGGCACCAGATCCCATCTGACCTTGAAAGCTAAGCTGAGTCAGTCCTGGTTAGTACTTGGGTAGGAGACCACCAATGAATACCAGGTCTTGTAGGCTATATTTCAGAGGGAACTGGCAAACCCCACTTTGAGTTTTCCTTGCTAAGAAAACCCTATGAAATTCATGGGTCACCATAAGTTGACAGGCGACTTGAAGGCACATACATACACAAGCCCTATTGAACTCGATGGGACTGACTTCTGAATAAAATTGCATCAGTTTGGGTCCATATTTTGCCTTGTGTTGTGCTCTGTAGGGGTGGCTATATATAACGTTAATCTGATTTCCAAGCTGTGTGAACTTTAAAATCTTGGCTGTCTATCAGCATTCAAATGAAGTGACTTGCTCTGACCCTGAGCTATTATCACTTCCAAAATTGACTCTGTGAGATGGAGTTCCAGTCCAGCTGTAAAAGATTCTGACAGCTGTGAGCCCTGGCCTTGGCAGATAGCTCAGTGAAAGTAACCACCTCCTGCCTGCCCATAAAGCTGGGTCTCTTGCCGAATTATGTGGAAAATCATTTGGCACTTCTTACAGAATCTCTTTTATGCTATGATCACGGTAGGTGGTATACGATAGGAGAGGAGGGTTTTCCCCCCCACCTCTTTTGAAAACAAGTTTGGCACTATGGAGTACTTTACACAGAGCTGGGTGATTAATGAACCCAACCCAAAGTTAAAAGCTGCTCCATTTCATGCATGTAATGTTCAAATGGGTGTAAGTCCTTTTTTGCATTTCCTGGACCAGAAAATCAACAAGGAGCTATCACTGACTGCAAATGTATGCTTGGTGTGTGTTTGGTTTTGTTTTTTTAATGCCTCACTTTCTTTGCACCATTAACAACATTCTCAAATGATGCATTCTTAACATAAAGACTTCCCTTGAAATAGCTCTTGCTGTGACAGCCTTCTACACCTCCTTGGTATGGTCTCTTCTATCATTAGCTTGTGCTATAGACTACCAGGTGCTGTAGGCTATATTTCAGAAGAAGGAACTGGCAAAACCACCTCTGAATATTCCTTGCCTAAGAATACCCTATGAAATTCATGAGGTTGCCATAAGTCAACAGACAACTTGAAGGCATACACACACACACATAGGACTTCAAGCTAGTGAATATCTAAAAAGAACTATTTGCTTAAAACTCTACTAGCCCACCCTTCATATACAACTCCCCCTCTGTTGCATGATTTTGGTGATTTTGAATTGGTGATTGGTAGCTTCCATGTCAATGGAGCAATCAGTTTGATCTGGGTTTTAGTCTGAACTTTGAAGGAGCTATTCAACATGTTGCAACTTGTCCCCAAAGAGCTGTAGCATCCTGGATAGCTCCTTTAATGCAGGGATGGGCAAAGTGTTGCCCCTGAAAGATGTTTTTGTGGCCCTCCAGAATTCCAGAATCCCTAGACCAACCTTTTTCTGGTTGAAAGAAAGAGGGTGAACTGCTGCCTAGAAAATGCCAGGGGCAACAATTTACCTTTTAAACAGGTTGCAAGGCCTCCCTGTATTGCCAGAGGTGGACTTCAGACCACTTTGGGAGCTTTGTTTTATTTTTCAGTAGTCCATGTGGCCCATGGAGGGTGCCAGGGCATAAAAATAGCCCCTGGATCTTCTGCAGTTGCTTGGGCCTGCTTTAACAGCTGAACGAAAATCTAGTGGATTCATACCCTCTCGAACAAGGGAGCCACCAGCTGCCATTATGCAGTGGGTCAAGGGAAGGGTTGGGATTATGGGAGAGGACCGGAAGGGGAGAGGAGAGCCTAGCCAACCAGGGCATCCAAGCCAATCCAGGAATGACATAACAGTCCTATGCTTTTCTGCTGTGTCTGCGAAAAGTACTGAAACATCTGCAAAAATTACAACTGGGGCTTTTGATACTAATTTAATGAGCCTCCATTTCAGCTTGGCTCTTGAATTTATATGTTTTACTGTCAGATATTTTCTAAAGACGCTTAGGGACTGCAGTTTGATTAGAATGCTGTAGATGACCACTAGTCCCATTCATAGACCTTCCCAAGTTCCCTTGGAGGAAAAGGAATGACTGTAAAATGCACTTAAGTCTATAATGCAGGTATACCCTTAGAGTCCTCCTCTATCTGACAAGAAATGCAAGACTGATCTTTTTATTTGTATTCATTCAGATTCCATTCCTAATCCATTATTGTTGTGTGCCTTCAAGCCATTTCTGACTTACGGCAACCCTAAGGTGAACCTATAACAGGGCTTTCTTGGCAAGCTTTGTTCAATGGGGCTTGTCTTTAACCTTCTCCAAGGCTGAGAGAGTGTGACTTGCCCAAGGTCACCCTGTGGGTTTCCATGACCAAGTGGGGATTCGAACCCTGGTCTCCAGAGTTGTAATCTAGTACTCAAACTACACCACACTAGTTCTATACCTAATCCATACTAGAAACAAAAAATGGATGTGCTTCATATTATAGTACTTTGAATTGGAACTATAACTTTACAGTGCACTTCTGTGCACACTTACTTGGGCTTACTTTGGAATAAATATGAGTGAGATAGTGTGCTTCTTTTGAGAATTCTGAGCTTAATATGTTCTACTTAGCTTACTGAAAAGGGAGCTGAGAGAGCTTCCATACTCTCTACCCCTAAAGAAATTCTGAGAATCATGTTCTTGAATCATACACCATCACACTCCAATGGTTTCTCTAACTTGGCACACAGGAGAGTTACCAATTCAGCTGTACATATATGAACACCACAATACTATGGTTTCACCCTCACACCACTGATCATACAGTCATAGAGCGGAAAGGGCCATCTAGTCCAACCCCCTGCCATGCTAGAATACACAACTAAAGCACTCCTGAAAGATGGCCATCTAAACTCTGTATAAAAACCTCCAAAGAAGTAGATTCCACCACCCTCCAAGGCAGTCTGTTTCACTGTCAAACAGCTCTTGTCATTTGAATTCATTGGTTTGTGTTCTTGTCTCTGAAACAGCAAAATACAAGCTCACTCCATCTTCTACTGCTTTTAAATGAGACAAATACCAAAGAGTTAGGCTATTCTTCCAGTAAATGATGTCTGTGGTGTGCTCTTTGACAGCAGCAGATGAAAGCAGAATTGTTTTATTAAACAAAGCAAAAAAGATAGGGGAAAGATATACATATAAAAAGATACCCATATGCATATAATCCAGACTAAAACTAAACTAAAGTCCAACCATAATACTAAAACACTAAACTAAACTAAACCAAACCATGAAACACTAACTGAGGGCTTGTCTACACTGGCTAAATACCCCAGCTTGCCTCCGTTCCAGAGCCCTGCAGTCCCGATCATGTAGGGAATTTACCCTTATCTGCCCCCCCCCTTATCATATATATTATTGTACAGGTTCTTCTTCAATTCCTAATTTCAAAAGATATTTATACACTTTTTGATTACATGATCATCATGTTTACACAGGTCAAAATAAAATTAATTTACTCCAACCTTTATGGCTAGAACTCTTGTGACTTGGGGTTTGTCTAGATGGTGAAAATACTCCTCATAGAATTTGAGGAGAATACCTTTTGTCCAGATGGGATCCAGTGATGATTCACTGTATTCAGAAGGAGGGGGGGGGGGCAAAATGCCTTGTATACTGTGTGGGAAAAGCTTTCGCAGCTTTTTCCGGTTTTTAAAAACAATGGGAGGGAAATGTGCATTCCTGCTCGTTGGGGCAACCAATTTGGATAGCAGCGCAGTCCCTGATAAGAGCAGAAGTGGAAAGCTGATTGGTTGGATGTGCATGGTTGGGGGAAACTTGATGGCAACGAAGTGGCCAGAACCACCATGTTGGATTTTCACAGTAGCAATTGTGCACTTTTTGCGGTGCTGAGGTGACAAAACAGTTTTTTAAAATCTTATTTAAGTGGAAGGCCACACTTCCACACTTTTTAAAACAATACTGTTTGGTAGCAGCAACTTGTGGAGAATAAAATCACGAGTAATTAATTTGTGGCCACCATCTTGCCTCCATATGAACATCACACATGGATAACTTCACATACTAGTGATCTTGCCAAAAAAAAACATGGAGACAAATGAACGCTGCTGTGAATTGGTGTTACTGCACAGGAGTCCATATTATATTGCCTCATCTAAACAATCAGTTGATTAAATCTCTCCTTAAGTTGCAAATAAGTAAACCAATTGAGATCTTTGTTTTCCTTAAGGAGCATCTCTTTTGATTTTAACTCCCTAATGTCTTGTTCCAAGTACAGAAGATCATCATAGAACAGCCATCTGCTGTTTCAAAGCAGAATTGTTTCATGTTTGCCTTTCCACTTGCAGACATGGGACCACAGTAGGAATATCCTATGCACTGAATAAAATAAGGAATATTAATTGTGTGCTTCTTTCTGATTGTAGGTAATCCAGCTACAATCTGGTCTGACTTGCAGCACTGAATTCCAGGGAGGAATTGCCATTGATGTCTCAGGAGGAATGGAATTCAGCCTTTGGTACCGAGAATCCAAAACCAATGTTAAAACCCGGTAAACTATTAGACATCATTAAATGAAATACACTGAATAATGTTGTCAGCTTGGTAAATTTTAAATCCAGTGTAATCGTAGAAGTCTTGACCAGTCAGCAAAGTTTAGATCCTCTTTTTGACAAAAACAATTAGATGGAAAAATGTTGGGCACAACAAATGTGTCATCTGGGAGGACTGTTTTTTGCCCACCTCATTCCCAAAACCATGAAAGCAATTGAAGCACTGTCCTATACATGCTTACTTGGAAATAAGCCCCTTTGAACTCAATGACAGATATAGAGTATACATGTAGATTGCAGTAGATTGCACCGGAAATAGAAATGTAATGCATATTCACTATGCTAAGTGAGGGCTGGTCTACACAGGTGAAAAAAACCATACTCACATTGTACCGGGGGCTGGTAGAACACACAACGTTCTTGAAGATTTGAATTAATACAGTCATTTTTGGTGCCTGGGGACTTAGATCTGATTTTTTAAAAACTACCTTTTATACCACACTTTTCTGGAAAAGTTTATTGTATATGTGGCCAACTCTACGTTGGCTTCAGTGTAGCGTTGGGGGTGGGGTTTGGGGTCACATGGTTATTCCTGCCAGGAATGGCTACTTTCTCTTTTTGTATTTATGTTTTGCCAGTGTGCAATCATTATTTTTGAACGTGCATTTGTGCAGATACTTGTATATCATTATTAGCGCACCTCTACCTATTTGCATATTCTCATGTATGACAGGAATAAAAAAAAAAGCAGAGCAGCCAGCTGTGTGGCCAAAAAATAATGTGAAGTGTAAGTTGTGTGATCATATCAGGACCTCCCTTTTACACCAAAGTGAGCTTGCCTAGAGGAAATGTGGGGCTGGTAATGCCACTCTCACCTCACTTTAACAAGATGTGTGTGGCATTAACAAGATATGTGTACAGTGACTGCAGACCAGGAAGATGTGGTTTGAAGCAGAATTTTTTTGACTGTATATACAAGCTCTGAGATCTCTTACACTGCTTCTAAATTCCACTCATGGTTAGGCTTTCCTGACATTTCTACACAAAAAAAGGTTGTGGACTCATTAGTGAAAACCCCTTTTATAGCATTTTTATGTTCTTTATATTCAGATCACATTGGTCACAGTAGTCTCTCAACCCATCTGTGGGATTTGATGTGGCTTTTATTAAAATGAGATTTAGATAAGAATTTAGATATGATGCTTAAATTGGAACTATAGCTGCACAACAAGTTCTTCTCCTGTCCTATTTAGGCATACTGTACTTATCTATGTTGCTGTGTCATCAAAATCTCGTTTATTTAAAATAAATTTAGGCTACCTAAATGTAATCTTCTTGGGTACAATTCTCTCAAGGTAGCTCATAAAATAAAAACAATGCAACAATACATTTCAGGATAAATAAATGCCAGTCGCAATAATAAAATAGGCTTCCTTCCCTGAAAACCTGACACTGTGCTTTCCTGCTTGCCGGGAACAAACGATTTGGAGCCAGAAGTGAGGCAAGTGGCATGATGACATCATGACATAGTGCAATTTCACTTAAATGTTATTGGTGATTATTGGGGAGATACTCTTCAGGTGCTCACAGTGCCTTTCGCTGTTTCTGACATTCTCCTTGTTCCTCCACCTCTTCTTGCAGGGGAGCTGTGGCAATCATTGGCAACATTGTTGTGGATGCCTCCTTTGTGAAGGCTGGCATGGAAACCAGTTCTGAAACTGAAGCAACTTTGGATGTAATCACCACCGTACAGTTTTCGCAGTATCCCTTTTTAGTTTGCATACAGATGGACAGAACTGAGACTCCATTCAGGTAAGAAAAGGGGAAATGAATACCTATTATGTAGTAGTGCAGGCAGTGGAAAAGGCTGATTTGATAGTTCAATTGTATTTTCAAGTAGCTATCTAGCAGAGAGTGGTCTCAGGATCATTAATACCTACTTCATTGAATGGAAGCCTATATCCTTCAGATGCATCCTATGGCCTCTTTGCTTTGAGGATAAAATCATATGCTTCTGAAGTTACCTAGGCACTGCTAATTGTGGCAGTCCATTCAAGGGGTCCAATTGCTACATCTAGCCCAGTTGTTTGGTATCACTATCACTGATGTGGTTGGTGAAGAAATATATTGCTCTTACCAGAGAACCAATCTTTTTTTAAAGTCTTATTTTATTGATATACCCTATGTGTTTTGGAGAAAATCTCTTTTTTGAAGATACACTTGTGAAATGAGTGAACCACCTTATAGCCATTTTCTGGGAAGAAGATATCCTAAATGAAGGTTGTATTTTCATGAGTGTGTCCTTGCAGGAGGAGATTTCCTCTGAACAGCACTGGACTTACCAATAAAATAAGGCTCCTTTCTAAGTCTGATTCTCTCTAGTTTTTGGTTGTGCTAATACTCCTGCTTGTTTTTGTTCTTGAAAGAGATCTGAACTGATTGCCTACAAAGGGCCTATGAATTGTTTTGAGGGCCATGTGAAATATGGCTAAGGACTACAGGGGGCTCTGGAACAAGGAAGGGGAATATGTGGCCTGCAAATGTTATTGGACTGCAATTCCCATGATGCCTCACTAATGACTATTCCAGCTAGGGCTAATGGGAATGGCATTCCAGCACTATCAGTCAACCTGACTACCAATCAGTGAAGTCCAAATCCCAGCCCCCAGATAACAGAAATATGAATTTATGTGGGTGGAAGCCACTGTGTGGTCCCTCCTGCTGCCTGAGAACAGGGTGAAGTAATTGATCCCTGAGCTGGGCATGGCCTCATTCACCCCTCCCCAAAGGCCCCTGTTCTTTTGGGATTTCAGGCCCTGTCCACACCAAATTATATCCATGCCCATGCTTAAACTGCCTAAAGTTGTGATAAGGTAAATTCAACCAAATATGCAAGAAGTAACAGTAAAATACAAAAACAGGGTGGGTAGGTAGATGAGATCAACTTCCCCAGCAGACTGACAAAAGCAGAGGGAGCCCCTAATATATAGGCAGGAGGCAAACCTGAGGGAGACCTCCTACAGGTTTCTTGCCAGGTTTCTTGCTCACCACTCCAGCCACCACCTGATTGGCCAGCCTTCCCGTGTTTCCCACAAGCCCATGAAAACCACACTAACCTGTGGGAAGGAGAAGGAAGAACTGACCAAAGAAGATGGTGCCATCTGCATTCTCGCCAGCTGCCGCAAGCCACAAATGCTACTTCCAGTAAGTCGGGAACACTATTCCCCAATCTTGCCACAGGTAGCCCACACCTGCTATAGATGCTGGATAGGCATGAATTCTAACATAAACCTCTGCAGTTGTATGCATCTTGAAGGATTATTCAAAGCAAAAGACACTTTCTGTGATATATCAACTGAAACTATATAATCTTTGTTTGTTTCTGGTAGGCAATATGTAACTAAATATGAAAACCTGCCATCTGGAAAATCCTATGTCTCCCGGAAAGGAAAAGTGAGGCTGCTGGAGGGTTCTGAATACCCCCTTCACCAAGAGAACTCTCAAATGTGCAGAAAGGTTTTCAGCGACCAGTCTGACTCCTCAGAAAGTTGGTTTTAATTGACATCTGACCAAACTGTGCCTGATACTGGTTTCCATGTACTGCTGTGCTAGCTTAGGGCCTACATCTGCGATGGTCATGTCTAGGAGAACCTTGCTGTCAACTTCAAGAGGCCCAGAATCAAGTCTTGAGTGTATGTGCACTTGTTTACATATTTACTTATATTTAAGAAGTTGGGGGTTTGGGTGGGGGTAACAAACAATGGCGAGAATTTAGCTTGATGCCATTCTAGGATTTAAGGGATTCACTCATGGCCCAGCAAGATGTAATATGGCACCTCATCTTATGTTTTCCAAAGTATTTTTCTTCAAATTTTTTTTCAAAAGTACCTGACGTGAGAAGAAGATGCACCTTGAACTGGGGCCACAAATTTGGGCAGAGATTGTTCCCCCCCCCACTAGCCCATTCTCTTCCCCTATCATTCCTAAAACTTAAAAATTCCTCTAAAGGTGCTACTAGTCTCAGAAGAAGAACAAAGCCATTTGTACTGTATCTGTCCTCTTCCCTCTCCATGCAATAATAGTTTAACTGGTTTAATAGCAGAAATTTAAGAGGTTGTCCAGATGATGAAAATACTCCTCATAGAATTCGCAGAGAAAACAATGTGTCCCAACTCAATCTGAATGAGATTTGCAGTATTCAGAAAGAGGGGGGCTAAAAACTCCACACACAGAGCAGTATAAGTATTCATGGTTTCCACCAAAGTTTTCTGGAAAATGTGTGTAGATGCATATTTTCACATGTGTGGACATCCAAATTCATATCACTGCACATTTTTGCTCTATGCCCATTATCAGAGTGCGTGGACGCTCCATTGGACTAGATATGAACAGATGTGAATAGGCGAAAAAATGGTGGAGACAAAACAGTGTTGCTGCAAATGGATGAAAATACGCACCCACTAGCAGTATACCACCTGGTCTAGACAAGCCCTAAGTCAGGGAAGTGGCACACAGGGAAAGGTTTAATTCTTCCTAGCTGAATAAAACACACCCCCAGATCCTTTAACCACAGCAAACCATAGATGGCAGGAGATCCAGTTGTGAATCATC
The DNA here is from genome assembly GCA_030847615.1 of Gambelia wislizenii. Classification (NCBI taxonomy): domain Eukaryota; kingdom Metazoa; phylum Chordata; class Lepidosauria; order Squamata; family Crotaphytidae; genus Gambelia; species Gambelia wislizenii. Next base: position 31,009,680 of record JAUMIR010000005.1, read on the forward strand.
CTGTTGCATCTAGTTTGTCCCAGATATTCCATAACATTTGGTGTTAAAAATAAAAACACAGCAAACATGCATTGTTTCCTTAACCAGAAAATGCAAAAATCTGTGATTCTGATAGGCATTTTTGAAAGTTACACAGTAAAATAATGATTATTTATAGATGTATTTATCTTAGTGCAGTCCATAGCCACCTTACTCCACAGCAGACCCATTGTTGAGAGATTAGTGGTATTTTTTTTAAAAATGCTGATGTTCTTAAAAACGGCATTCTGTGCAGAGGATCAGTGAATCTGGCAATCTTGATCTTGTTTTTTCCACTGACAAATTTATTTCCTCCTGGTTCTGTAGGAATGTGGGTTTCCCCCCACACAGAAATTAGTATGTATTTTTATGCACATTTTTCATATGTACACATTTTTGGGTGCTTGTACCCATTGACTACAGCATATTTGTGTGCAATTTAGAAAAAAAAATTGTACATTTCCCAAAAGCAAGCTTATGTAGTTGAATGGAAGAACTGAACTATGTTCTAGGACAACACATATATTTTAATAGGGTGTGAGCAGATGTTCCTGGTGGAGGTTTGCCTCTCTCGTGCATGCCATTGCATGATTTGTTTAATTGGAATAGTGACCCCCCAAAAATCTTGGTGTTAAGAAAATATATTAACACATATACTATGAAAGCAGTAAACTTTATTTTTATTGCGTTATATTATGTGTTCACAAATAATTATTCTACATATTATTGTAGTGGGATATAGTTCGTAATTTTCAGAATAATCCTATGCATGATTAATCAGAAGACCCACTGTGTTCAATGCCCTACAAGTAAGTGTATTTAACATTGCAGCCTTAGGCTAGGACTTGGTGCTCTTTTTCATTCACCACCCTATCATCTCTGTGTGTTTATTTAGAAACCTCAAGTTATACAAAGTGTTGGTTGTATTTGATGAGAGAAATGGCAGTGGGTGGCAGAAGGTACATTTCAAAGCATGAATTAGTTTCTCTGGAAGCCCACATGTCACTTCAGTAAACATACATTTTCTGTACTGCTCTATGGTTTTAAAAGGCCTTATTCTGCAATATAGTGAAAGTGAGGATGTGTCAGTATGTCATAAGTCTAGAAAAAGATCTAAATTTAATCAAGGCAAGAGGGATCTAGCCATAGAGGTTAGAGCAAATGAATTTTATTTTGAACTGTATAAAAGATGATGATCATGATCATGTAATTAAAAAGTATATAAATATATTTTGAAAGTAGAAGCTAAAGATGAACCTGTAAAAGAATACATATAAGGTGGGCCCAAAATTTGAGGCATAATATCTAGAGAAGATCTGACAATATCAGGGCCAAAATCCTCCCCACACTTTACTAATACCTTATAGAGCTGTCTTATTTTGACACTGTACATGTTGAGTATCCATTATCCGAAATGCTTGGGACCAGAAGTGTTTTGGATTTTGGATTTTATTTATTTTTTATTTTGGAATATTTGTATGTACATAATGAAATATCTTGGAGATGGGGCCCAAGTCTAAATATGAAACTCATTTGTTTCATATATACCTTACACATATAGCCTGTAGGTAATTTTATACTAGATGTTTAATATTTTTATTTTTATTTTAATATTTTTATTTTTTATTTAAATATTTCAGATTTTGGAGTGTTTGGGATTTCTGGATAAGGGATAACCTGTATTACATTAAGACAGCTATGGGTCCCATTTACCTTACTCTATTTTTTGGTTATTTTCTTCCATCCTCCAAAAATCAAATCAAAGGAAAAAAGTCAAATCTGTACCCAATTGAAAAATATGTGAAGAGAGCCAAATTAATTAGTATATCAAGCTGAGAAACTGGTGGTGTGTGTGTCTTTTCCCTCTCTCCCAGTAGAGACAGTGACTTGGTTTTTGTAGAAACACCCATAAAGCTGCCATCTTGGATGAGCTGAAGTATCCAGAGTGAAAAGGTTGGGTAGAAATATGGGGATTTGTGACTCAAGGAGCACTTGGATTTAAAAGTAGTATCTGTGGAATGTTAGCTTAAAGATACTGTAATGAGATCCCACTTCCAAATTCACTTCACTTTTGCCATAGAATATTTTCCCTTTGTGATCTTGGCATCTTCTTTCCCTTTGGCCTCTTTGCAACTGATCTAAGCCTGAATGGTTTGGAATCAGGTCAGCTCTAGGCTATCCCTTATAACACCAATCCAATGTATTAAAGTCAAAGTACTTTAAGTGTCCTTCTGCTCAGTCGGAGTGAAGTGTCCCAATCTCATTTAGAGGGATGATGTGGACACTACTCCAGCATTTCCATTCTACTCAATATTTTGTTTATGGATTGCCTTGCTTTACTAAACTTCCTTTGAAATTGCAGGGTCACTGAGGTGGCTGTTCAACTCTCTCTACTAGGGACATTCTATTTTATTTTTCACGGCCATTTGAATATTGCCAAAATTATCACAAAAGTTAAAGATTTTCAGAAAACATACTTAAACATACCACAAAACATCTTCTGTCCACATACAAAGTTAGCAAAAAGTATCTCCTTGAAAATGAGTAAAAATTATTCAGTTAGCATAAGCAAATATGCACCCTACATATGTATTCATGTGTCAGCTTGATTTAGTTGTACTGATAGAACTGAAGCAAAAGTCATAGCCAGTGCAAGACATTTTGTTGCCTGAGAGAAACAACAAGCTGGCACCACCACATACAGAAGGTGAGCAGTCTGACAGTTGACTTACTTCAACAGTTGTGATTAAACATCATATTTTACCTTGCCTGAGGGCAATGGATTTATTTAGGGGGGACAAGGCAGGTTGCATGGAATTTACAGATAGCTCTGTCTTCTGCCAAAGGGGAATGGCCAAAGGGCTGCTGTTGCTGCACCATATAATCTCCTACCTAAGGTCATCACCTCACACTTTCTAATGGCAGGACCAACCCTGTTCAGTACCATTACTTGGGGGATGCAACTTTCTCATGTAAAGGTTCTAGAATCAGAGAATCAGAGAGTGAAAAAGGACCACAAGGGCCACTTAGTCCAACACCCTACCATGCAGGACTAGACAATCAGCCCTCTACCTTCACTGGGGTTAGGGACGCAAGACCCCCACAAAAGTGGAAAAACACGATTAACTCTACCCCAAAACCATATTTAACACATAGAAAAAATACAATCTGCAGATTCAACCCACTGGGAAAGGTGGTGGGGTTCCTTTGCAAGGCAGAAGTGAGCTTGCTGCTGCCCTGTGCCATTTTTATTAGGGACTTACAAGTCTCACTTCATGTTCACAGCCTCAGTCTCACAAGGCTCGCAGTCTCTATTAAAAATGGCATAGGGCAGCAGCTGAGGTATCAGCAAATAATCTGCAAATAATCAAATCCACAAAAGTCATACCCACAAATGTGGAGGGCCGACTATACAACTAAATCACCCCTGAAAGATGCCCATCCAACCCCTGTTTAAAAACCTCAGAAGATGAAGAGCCTACCACTCTCTGGGGAGGTCAGTTCCACTGTTGAACAGCTCTCACAGTAAAACAACAACAAGTTCTTGCTAATCTTTTAGGTGGAATCCCATTTCATGTAATTGGAATCCATTGATTTGTGTTCTAATCTCTTGAACAGCAGAAAGCAAACTTGTTCTATAGAATCATAGTATTCTAGGTGAGGCCTGACCAAGGCAGAATAGAGTGGCACTATTACTTCCCTTATATCTTCTATGTGACATCCCTTCAGATATTTAAAGAGGGCTATCATGTCACCTCTCAGTCTTCTCTTCTCAAGCTAAACATATCCAGCTCTGTAAGCTGTTCCTCATAAGACTTGGTTTTCAGAGCTTCGAGTTATGCAGGATCCTTCTGCAGGATCATAGCCTACACATTAGCCACCAATAAGAAAACTTGTTATCTGGTTTCCCACAAACACTCCACTAGACAAATCCATCAGAAATGACTGGAATTATCTTGGTATTTTTATTAGTAGTGTGAAATAAATAAACATATGCACCTCATTGAAGACTTTATTTGATCTTCCAGACTACCTTAATGTATATTTTCTTGTCAGAGCATATATCATAAGATGCTGGGACAAATCATTGGATGAATGTTGGGATTTGACAAGACAGACATGGGTTCAGTTCTCAGAAACTGGGCCAGTCCCTAACCTACCTCATAGAGGTCTTGGGAGACTAAAATGAGATTCATGCATGCTGCCTTGAGCATCTCAGAGGAATAGTGGGAAAAGATGTGAAAAATGAAGTTGGCAGTCATAGGAAAACACACACAGTCCAAAGTGGACTTTCACATTTGTTTCAGTTTGTTCTTCGGTGTACTTCCCATCTCTGTGTATCTGCTAAACCTGCATGGAAGTAAATGAGAAGGCTCCATCCATGTGCTGGAACGCCTTTGTCTTTAAGGAGGTATTAAATTATGTGCACATGTTCACCATTATTGTCTAGCAAGTCACTTTTCAGCAGGATGATTATACTTTAAAAAAATATTATACATTGTTGTCAATAACAACAAACCTGAACTTCCATACAGACGTTACCAAATAAAATGGGGGAAAGTAAATTAAAAGACTGTCATGCTTTTGTTTTTGAATAATATAATAATGTTATTTTTTAGGATGCGTTTGATATTTTCAGTCATCAAGTTATGGAGGCTTATTTTTGAGGGGACAGGCAGACATCTAACACAGCATCTCTAGTACTAGTTGTGGTTGCTTATGTAAATAATAAGAGGAAGGACGTCCTTGCTAGATGAGACTAAATGCATTGTACTTCTAGAAGCAGCCCGCTAGATGCCTCTGGCAAATTCAGACATAGGTTGTGGAGGTCACAGTCATCTGTTGCTATTGTCTCCACAATCTTGTAATCAATGCTACTTGAACATGGAGGTTCTGTTTAGCTATCAGTACCAAATGATAGGCACACTACCCAATGAAATTGCTTTTAAAAGCAAATTAATGTGCCTGCTGCGGGCACCACTGACTCAAATTTCCCTGGTAATATCTTGTACCAGTGTTGGTAAGTTGTGACCTTCCAGATGTTGGATTACAACTCCCACCAACTTGGACCACTGGTCATGTTGCCTACAGCTAATAGGTATTGCATGCCAGGAACATCCAGAGGTCCACACATTTCCCAACCTTGTTCTAGCAAAGCTGTTCATTCTGGAACAATTATCCTTAGTTTCCACATCCTCTCTATTGTATTCGATTCCACTCAAGGGTTAGAATTGACCTCCCCAATTCTGAAAATCTTCCCCAAACTACAAATCTCAGGTGTCCACAAGACAGAACCATGACAGTTAAAATGGATTGGAACTCCTACAATAGTGTAGTGTATATTGTCTTCTGATTATTTGTCAATGATACCAGCTATGATAGGAGGGATGGGGGAACGAAACCCTTAGTGTAAACAAGCCCTTTACAACTGAACAGCTGCTCTGCTCACTCAGCCTCAGAGCTCCAGCAACTCTTACTCTTGACAGTACTTCTTCCAGTTAAATCAAAACAGATCTGTCAGCAAATGGAAGCTTCTGAAGCCAGCATTGCTCCTTTGGAAGTGATAAATGCCCTCCTGGATTCTCCCGCATATCACAGCCATGCACTTGGTTCAGAAGATATCTGACCCCAACAGCTGGACATAATGGGGATTCTAGGCAGATTTTTTCACTCAACAGCTGGCTGTCAGAAGGTAATGGTTTACTTACATGAAGGACCATGTTGTTATGGCAACCCTACAATGAACAAAAATACGATCATAGCCAAAGGTAGTTTTAAGCTTCCATAGGATATAGGTAATCATAGAACACTTAGGACATCTTGCATTTGGTGTAGAAATTGTGTGGTAGAGGCTCGACTACAGAGATTGCAGACTTGTTCAAATGATCCCCTAAAATCCCTAATTGCATTACCACTATTATACTATATTTATTATTATATCATTTTAAATATGATGCTATATTTACTTCCAAAAGGGTCACCTTGTTAACCTATTTCAGCAATAACAATGAAGAGTCTAACTCTTATGACACCTTAAAGACTAAGACGTTTATCATTTATACTGGCACAAGTTTTTATGAACCTACTTCATTATCATTTCTTCTTCTTCTCCTGTATATTTTTAACGCCTTTGTCTGATGAAGAAACCAGTGAAGGTTTGAAAACTTGCATGATGTATTCTGTGCATTTTTGGTTGGCCCAATAAAGATATCGCTGTTTTGTGGATTTGGGATGTTTGTGTATTTTGCTGTATGGCCAATATGGCTACCCCCGGATATGTTTTCTGGATTTGAGAATATCACATTTTAGCCGCAACAATCATAAACAAGAAGGAGTCAAGGGACTTGGACTTAACTCTTGGAGGTTTCTATCTCCAACAAAGGTAAAACTTTTTCATTGGGACTGCATTTGGTGGGCTTCACCTATACAGCACCTAAAATATTTTTTCAGATGCAGCGTTACAGAGGCTGAGAAATTTAATGTTCTCTGCCTAAAACAGAGATGGGCAGCCTCACCCAGGACAGAAAAAGCCTGGACCGCAAGGGAAGTCACTTTTTCTGTTGCTAATGGAGTTGAAATTTTATTACCTGGATTTTATGATGCTTTATCTCCCAGTGCCTACATGACCAAAGAGGAGAGTGGCCTCTGCTTGCACTGATATTCATTCAGGCCACCTTAACTGACAAAAACAAAAAACAGCTTGACAACATGTAGGCCTGTGAATCTAAAATTGTCATTTCCCCACTTCTCCTGTATGATTTTGAACACTTTTGCCTGATGAAGAAGCCAGTGAAGCTTCGAAAGTCTGCATGATGTATTTTCTGTATTTTTGGTTGGCTTAATAAAGGTATTGCTGTTTTGTGGATTTTGGATGTTGGTGCACATCATCAGATGTTATTAATAAAGTTCAGTATTCTGTCAGTTTCCTGCTACTTAGGTCAGTATCCTGCTACATAGGATGTTATCAGACACATCAAATACGGCATCGTAACGATGTCACATAAATGCGAAAGGGCGCACGTACCAGACAACATTGCCCTTTCATGTTTATGTACTGGCCAAAACCCGTGGTATTTTATTGATGGCTCAAGCCGTCAATAGATCCCCCATTGTGATTTGGTGCTGGCGTTGCCAGCATATGAAACCTCATGCCATAGTAGTAATGTGAATGTAGCATTAATGGCCAGTCCAGCCAGAACACTCCCGGGTGAGGTCGCGACATCCAGGTAGGTAACACACTTCTTACAACCTTCCCCAGCGTACCTAGGACTTTTTAAGTGTGTTTAGGTGCCTTTAAAAACTTTGTGTGTTTATTTTGTTTTTGGTTTTTTTGAATTTCCTGTGCAGCTTCTCGCGAGATTAGGTGAGATCTTAAACCAGGAAGTGAACGATGCCTGGGAAGCCTTTTGCCAGGAAAGAAGGTAAGTGTGGCATGGGGAGTTCTTTTGCTGGAATAAAAATGGCAAAGTTATGCCAGCAAAAGGACAGGATTTAGGGGGGTGGTCTGATAAAGTCCTTAGTTAAGTATACTAAGGGGTTGTCTAAACAGCGAAAATACTCCTCACAGAATGTAAGGAAAATACAGTGGGATTGTACTGTGTCCCAATGGGATCCCGCATTTATTTGCCATATTGTGAAGGAGCCCCCCCCCCCCAAATGCCATATACTCTGCGGGTAAATGCCTTCATGGCTTTTCCTGTATTTTTTCAAAAACAGCAAGGGGAATGTGCATTGCTGCTCGTTGGGACAAGTGACCAAATTGATTCGCTTTCCCAATATGAGCAGATGATTGATCAGACATGTGCGGAGGGGGTGGAGTTTTCTAACATGGCAAGTGCCTGGAGCCGCCATATTGGATTTTCGCCTTAGTGAATGACTGCTAAGGAGATAAAACAGCTCTTTTCTGTTTGCTTTTTTGTTAAAGCAAAAGGTTGCTCTTTCACACCTTGGATATGTTTATTTTTCTAAAAAAATACTGTCCGGCAGTGGCAAATTGAGGTAAGTAAAAACACAAGTAATTCACTCATGGCCACCATCTTGATTCGCAGGCATGCCCGTTTGTACAGCAAATGCAGATAGCTTTGCATAATGACCTCATAATGACCCTGCAGCGACCCCATTAATGCCACACACAGAGACCCATCAAGGTGACATCAGCATAACTGGCCACACATTTCCCCCTGGTGAACTCACACTGTCTGCTCTGCTTCTCCCCTGCCCCGTTCCCAGCATGCATGCATCAACCTATCAACCAATAGTCATTATTGTTTGCCTGTTAATCTATTGGATCCACTCTAATTGGATACCTCCCCCCTCCAATCCTCTTTCCCATTGAGTAATCATCAGTAAAGGAGGTAACTTTAAATGTAGGCACACATGAAAATGTTAAGCCGTGAGATCAACAGTGAGGGAGCAATGAGCGAGTGAGGGGTGACTGAACCAGCAAGTGCATATTGTCCTTCTTTCCCCTCACTCTGATCCCCCAACCATCAGCTTTGTGTGGACATTTTTTTAAACTGCAGTGAATGCATGTATGCAGATCTTAGCATGAGCGAGCGAATGACTGTAGGAACTGTTTAAAAGAGGAATGGAATGAAAAATGGAATGGACTCTCTTTTGGGGAGGTCTTTAAACAGGATGGATGTGCATCTTTCAGGGAGGGAGGGGAGGAGGCCTGTGGGGGGATTTCCAGCAGATAATGGGCCAGCAACCAACCATTAGCCAAACAGACACTAACAATCCTTGCATTTCTATACCCAGAAACTAACCATTCAATTACACAAATGTACATATCCTCCCCAACAGGGGTTCACAGTATATAAACTCCACACACACTCCTACCCAACCATTCTCTGAAGATGCCAGCCACAGATGCAGGTGAAATGTCAGAAAGAAACTCTTCCAGAACACGGCCTCACAGCCTGGGGAAAAAAAACCAAGGAAAATGTATGGATGCCGGCTGTGAAAGCCTTCGACTCCACACCCTGAAATCTTAACGTTCTTTGGTTCAATACCATTTTCCAACTGAATCCACAATGCTTCGTCCTTTAAGCCCCCCCCCTTCCCGAATTAACTTCCTGGACCTCCAAACAGCTCTGGCTTCAGGCATTCCTCCCCCACTACCATTAACTTTAACCCTCCCATTCCCAAGTTCCTTCTTCCCTGTTTTTGTTGCTGCTACTTCAGAGTAATGCCACTTCTCTGGGAAAACAAGCTGCAAGATTAGGTGTAGTATTTTCCCCAGCCTAGCTTTTCCCAACTAAGTTCCTGCCTTAGTCTGAAAGTCTTGTTTTGTTAGTTGAATGTGTGGGGTGTATGAAAGATATTGTTTTTCAATAAAGTTCCATCTAACAATTTTGGAACACAATCTCACATGTCCTTTCTCCGCTCCGCCCATATACATAAGGGTACAAGGTCCTGCACTTCGCAAACCTCCCGTATGCCATTTGAGCTACTTCTAATTCCCCACTGAAGCCAAAGATCTTGAGTGGAATTCCCACTCCCATAAGAGATCCACGTAACACTCCTTATCATCTATGTCGAACATGTAAGAACCATAATGACAGAAATATTTTAATCCTAACCAGACTTGTTCCACATGCGATGGGACTGTTCCAAAGATTATGCTTTTCTGGAACATAATGTTGTTTCTATGATACATCTTATGCTAATTCCCTGTAAGATCCAATTAGCTTCTAATGCTGCTTGCTTCTTTGATTACTCAATCATATTAAGAGGACTGGAAGTCACTTTCAAACTTAATAAGCACAGCTAGAATACTGACAGCAAAAAGGGGGGCTGAATGCACCCCATCTTCACTACAGGAATAGCAAACAAAAAATGTGGGACTAAAAGAAATGTAAAATCTCATTAAATATGTACATTTAAGAAATTGAGATGTTAAAGTATTTTCTGATGAAATTGTTACCTTTTATGGACCATATGAAGAGAAGTTCTGAAAACAAATTCACTGTATGAGGTTTTTTCTTTTACACTAAGTATCTAGATCTATGAAGTCGAAGGCTTTCATGGCTGGCAACCATAGATTTTCCTTGGGAGGAAAATCTATCTAGATATACTTCGTCAAGGAAAATACAATCATTAATAAATTACAGATTTATCCTCAATCTTATTTTTAAATAAGACAGACAGTATATTAACAGGTTGTTTATAATATAGTTTATTGAAAAATACATTTTATTTGTCATAACATTCAAAAAATATACAAATGCTTGCCTGTATGCTTACAAAGGTTTAGGCTTAAAGGAGTTAAACAATTTATTATATATTCTCGTTATCCTCATACAATTAAATCTTTACTATGTGCAACACACCCAAAGCACAATTCCTAGAGCTCTTTTGCCATATTTGCTGTCCTTAAATTCCAAGCTCACAGCATTCTGTAATGGGATCACTTCAGATATCAGCTATGGACTTGCCAAAATAGCATCTACCTATTTTAAAACAGCAAAAAAGTGTCAAAAACTCCTAGATAATTGTCTTTATAGATTTCCCATAGGCAGCAGTCCATTTCATCAAAGTAGTCTTCAACGCATTCTACCTCTCCCATTTTGCTCAACTGCATTCATTTCAAACACACAACCCACATTCTCTGTCATGAGCATTGCACCTTCTTTACATTTCTACTCTTAAATCCCTTGACGCTGATGCTCCCCTGTACAGAAACAGGGGGCAGGAAACCATTATCACCACCATGAGCACTACCAATCGGTTTTTTTTAAAAAAAAAACAAAAACATTTTTTTAAGAATTACTGCCATTGAGGAACCAAACATGTGGTGTGCTTTGTAACAGAAAAAAGAAACAGAATGACACCATGACTATGAACATATAGCAAAGACATGTTTCACTGTAAATAGAAGACACAATTATCTGAAGCAGCTACCAAACAGTGTACTGAACAGTAGCAAATGTAAAAACCACTCGTAGGTAGCATAATATCCTAGGTATGAAACTGGCTTCACTCAAAATCTGTGAGGTCAACAGGTCTACTCCTGTAAATGTAGTGGGCTCTGCTGCAGGTCTAAGCCTTTTAAGTGATGCTAAAGGTATGGTTGCTTTCCAAGTGAGATTAATTTCACCTGACACATGCTACAGTTACAATCTGAAAAACTCTGCCAGCAGTTTAACCCTTATACACAGAGACCACCGTTCACTTATTAGCTGATTTGGTGTAATCACCTTACAATGTTATCTCATACACGTCTATCCAGAAGTAAGCTCCACTGTGTTTAATTTGGCTTACAGTTATGCTAAAAAGCTCTGATAAAAGTTAACTTTATATGTGACTATAGAATCATTTCTTATTATAGCACTGAATAAATGTTTGGGTGTTCATACAGTAGCACTACTAACTATTCTGATTACAGTCCTCTTTATTAGCCTTGTAGCTTGGCTCCAAAGCAGAATTAATATACTTTATTTAATAATTCGATGACATGTGAATTATAGCATGCTGCTCTGCATCAACAATTGTGATAACGCATTTGTAACAAGGCAACTATAAGAGGCTAGATTTTTGTCCTGAATGGAACCACTGTAAATAAATAAACAAATAAATGGTGTGTGTGTGGGGGGATTCCAGGCAGTAGCAGAACAGATGAGACTAAACTAAGAGAGACAGAGGGATTGTGTAAATAGCAAAAGTACTCCTCATGGAATGTGAGGAGAATCCTACCTGTCTTATTAGCATTCCATGTTGTTCTGCCATATTGTGGAGGAGGGGGCCCAAAATGCCAAAAACTACAAGGGAAAAGCCTTTGCGGCTTGGGCTGGAGTTTTTATAAAATAGTGGGGGGAATGTGCACTCCCCCTCACTGGGACAAGCGATTCAATATGAATCGCTTTCCCATACAAGAGGAAGCACAGAGATGACTGACTAGATGAGAGTGGGAGGCGGGGCTTGCTAACAGGGCAAGCATTCACTGCCACCAAGTTAGACTTTCACCTTAGTGAGCAAGCGTTAAGGTGAGAAAATGGGGTGTTGTGGTGTTTTTTTTCTTTTTTGGTAAAGGCAAAATATCATACCAGCAAACACTGGAAATAGCTTTTTTTAAAAAAAAGCAAATGTTTGGCAGCGGCAAATTAACATACGTAAAAAGGGGGAGGAATCACTCGCAGCTGCCATCTTGACTCGCAGGCATGCAAAGCTTATGTCTACCAAAAAACCATTAAGACAAGTTGCAGCTGCTGCAATTTGACATTACTGCCGAGCAATCTGGGTGGGGTTTATTTTGCTCATATAGACAAGCCCAGAGAGCTATGAAAGGTCGCAGAAAACCTGACTCGTTATCGCCTCACCTTCCCCACCTCCAGAATCCACAGAATTTCAGAGCTTTGAGCAGATAAGGCTTTCAGCTTATAAGATACTACAGACAGATAGGTGTAAAGCTACTCGTGTGGCTATATAATCTCTGCAATTATGAGGACAACTAACTTGTTTATTTTTTTAGATGGCAGTGGTTTTTCTGGGAACTTGGACAACCTACAGCAATTGAAGGTCCCTAACTATATTCCAGACATATGATGGTATTTAACTAGCTTGATCACGCCCATGTTGTTAGATGTAAGGAGCTACTTATATCATACAAACAATACATTTATTATAGTACTATCTATGCTTACTGGCAGCAGTTCTTTAGGGTCTTAAGTAGACAGGATTTTGCAGCTCTGCCACCTGAGATCTTTCAACTGCACTGGATCTGAAACATGATACATGTAGAACACATACTCTGCTACTCTACTTTGAGCTCTCCCCCAAGGCACTGAGATACACATGCAGAGCACCATTTTTTTGGATTCTTTTACTCTCTTGAATCTGACCATTTTCAGAAATACATGTGTCTAAACTTGGGGACATAATCTTGCAAAATCAGCTATAAAACTTCAGGCCTTTTTGCACTAAAATATTTATATCTGCATTTAGCTTTCAGATTAAATCACATACTTAACTGCTTTGCTGGCTTGTATTCAGGATATTAAGGCATGAAACTCACAGCAACCTCATTAAATCACAATCTCTCTACAATCACAAAGTACTTTATTTATAGTACTTTATCGTAAAAATTACACACAGCCTGATATGTAAAAGTGAAAAATGCCAAGTGAGGAGCGGGGGCCGATGCAAAAGAGGACAGGGCTCTTCCACCTTTAATACACATAAGTAAAGGAACTTTCCAGTGTTGTTTGCACCACGGTTTGCTACACCTGCTGTAATTCTATATTTTACACAACACTCAAAAACAAAAGAACAATGTCCTCTTTGGCATTTGGTTGTCCTACCGAGAAGATGTGCCCTGAGAATTTTTTTTTTACAGGTATGTAAAACTCTAGAAACAGTTAAAAACAAGGTGCCTGTTCACCATCTTTTTAAAAGGGTTTTAAAGGGTGAAATTATATGTTATCAGAAAGACTTATTTGATGGTCTGATGTCACCATACAGTTTCCTCATCACTTTCAGTCAAAAATGGAGGGGAAGGGAGAGGAGAAGGCTCAGTGTTATGATGTCAGGACATCTGGTATTTTGAATGACTTATGGAGGAAGTGAGGGAAGGTCTGGCAGGAGGCTAGTGTTTTGGGAAGCAGGCCTGCATTCTGATAACCTATAATTCCACTCTTATGTTCAAGTACACTGGGCAAAGCTGAAGCCCCTGAGATTCTGTGGCCACAATCCAAGACAGAACTAACCGTGCCTAACTCTGTACCGGACTGTGGTGTGTTTGTATGCATGTGCAAACCTGTATCTTGTAAACAACAGAATGAAACGTATCTGTGAGCACCAAGTTGGAGACGACGGGGGGGGGGATTACATTGCTAGTGGTACATGCCTGAGAATATGACTGAACTATCTTGGAGCCTATATTGTCTAGAAGTCTGAAAATACTAAATATATTTTGATCATACTAAAGTACTTTATGTAGCACATGCAGGTCCATAAAATAACAGAGTAAATGGAGAATCAGGGGATATCTTACAAAAAGAACAAAAGCAGCACATATGCAGTCCTTTTCTTTTCAGAACCATTTCAGAAGCCCTGAAAAACAAACCCAAACTAGAAAAATAAAACTTTTATATCACAGAAAGCTATAATAATTCTTCAAAGTCAGCATGACTTCTTTTCACATACTATTTATGTTTTTATTTAATAAAGGAGAATGAAAACAGCATGTCTTAAATCTCTCCCTAACATGTAATGTACTGGCAGGGCATTTAATAAGAATGTAAGACCTCACCGCTTTTTCACACATGCCACAGAAAGCTGTCTCTGAGCCTCTCATCCTGTTTGTATGCATAAGCAAATGACTATAATGCAGCTCTAACTGTGCTGGAATTCAGTTTTGAAATAGATTGAACAGGCCAAAGGTAGATGAATCACATATTCAACCTTCAAGATATTTTTGTGCTACCCGTGAAGAGTATGTAAAGGATGGGTCTTTCATTCACCCTTACTTTCTACAACAAGCATGTGGTGGAGTATTACGGTATCTCTTGCAACAGTTTAAAAGGACATGGCCACTTTCAATTCATGAAACCTATTTAGCCGTTATCAAAGGACACACAAACAAATCAGAGACATGATGATATTCTTCAGGGAATGCATGTGTGAAAAAGTTCTTACACCATGACAAATCAAGCGGCCTAAAGTTATCAATGTTTTAAATTCAGGATTTACAAACAACGCCACCATCAAGAGCACTACTATACAAATTTAAACCTCAGTATGCTGGATTATGATTACAGAAATATGTAACTTAGAACGTCTTAAAACATACTTAAAAAAAATTCAATAAAGTGGGAGAAACAGATGAGGCTCATCCTTAAGATGGCACAACTTATCTGCTTTGGCAGATACATCAGAAGAAGCGTTTGGGTTTAAAGTTGCATCTACAAACTTGCAGCACTATGCCGATGATTCACCAGCTACAGCAAGCTACAAAACTAACTAGGATCCAACTAACTAGCTTATAGCTCATGTCCCATACAAAAGCCACAGAAAGTGCTGATTGGCATAAGAATTTTTAAGCACTTACAGCCAGAAACTGCATGCCTGCAGTGACCTACTAATGTCTGGGAGACACTGCTCTACAAAAGTATTTTAACATGGCAGTGCTTTCAGTGGAGCTTGTTGTTGTTATACCAGTGGAGCATGGCACGATTATAAATCATGCCCTGTGTTATGAAGTGCCTTGGCCATGCACTTTTTAAGACAGATAAAGCAAATCCACTTTTCATCATGATTTATTAAATAAAAGATGGTCTTCTCTTAAAAGTCTGGCATCCTAACGAGCTAAACAGTAATAATTTACTTACAGTACCCAATGTTTATTTTAAGCATCTTTCACTTGCATAGGCTAGTTGAATTTCTACTATAATGTACGTTCCTTAGAGCAGTACAATGTATATCTCACAACAAAGGCAACAAATAAAACACACACATATTCATTGATAATGTGCTGTTAATGCACAAACACTTGCACCAAAATCTAAGGATGCATGAAATCTCCCCTGAGAAAAGTGATATGCTATACTGATACTCTTTTTTGGCTTCCCTTAAAGAATTCACTCAGAATTTCTTTAAATTCATTTTAGGCAACATACCATTATAGCTTATAGATGTGTGAAATCACCCTGAGGACATTATGGAAACTCTTTTTGGCTTCCCTTGAACTTCCTTTGATGTTTCACTGGAAGAGAAAAATTAACTCCAGTGGTAACTTAACTTTTATCAAGACAATCAAATGGCACACCACATGAGGGAAAATAGTACCTCAACCCTAATTGTATGGATTTCAGTGCAATTTATAGTAAACTAAGGATAGGACTGTTTGTTTGAAGGGTGGGGATGAATTACGATGAGCATATTTAACAGAGCATATACTGTCTTTGCAAGCCACAAGGCACCTACATCCAGTTGATGTGACAAGCTGATGAGAATCTTAAGACCAGCATCAGGATATAAGAGTACCCATGGAGCATGGTGGGTGTTACTTCTTGCCCTGTTGCTTTTACATTTAAGCACCCTCTAGAAGCTCAGGATTCTCCTGCATGGATGTGTCCTTAGCATAGTTAAGGTTGCAATTCCTGCACCAAGTAAACCTCCTACAACACCTCTCCAATTTCAAAAGCTCACTAAAGTGTTCACTCTTCTCCTGTAAGAGAGCTTTGAGGTAAATCTTTAAGCTTTAGCTTGATGGCAAATACACATGTTACTCAGGCTTACACCATGGATAGAAATAGCTGACTATATTAACATTCACAAAATACTTTCCAAAACAGTAATTGTCTGAAATGCACACATTTGCAAACAAAACAAAAACCCTATGAAGTTAAACTGAAGGAAAATCCTCCCGTTTGAAACAAAGGTCTTAAAACACAGTTAATACCCTTGGAACAGCTGTACAACACCAGCTATTGATTGGTATACAATTTCCTACATGTGAACAAAGTGATGGAGGAAGCTTCACCAGCTGAATTTCTGTCTGTTGCACAATATTTTAAATAAATATTTTAAATATTTTAAATAAAAATGCAACCAAAGTATTGTTCAGTTATTTCTACACTTAGTTTTCGAAAAACAACAACACTGTCTAAGATAACTGCCGCAATCCAACAAAAGCTAGTCAAAGCTAAGGCTACAACGTGTTGCACAAGTATTTGGCAGCAAGTCCCACTGCACTTCCAAATAAATTTTCATAGGTTCAGACTTCACATTCCATGAAAAATCAAGGAAACATTTTAGTAGTTTTGAATATGTTTTCAAGAGGATTTGGTGCTGATTAGCTTAAGCCAGACTGTGATCTAGATACTCATCAAAGTGCATATCTATAATGTAAACCAGGTCCTAATCCAGCTGCTAATGAAGATTATTCCAAGACTACAACTGACTTCAACAGAAACTAGTTTTTAAAAGTGTCTTATGTGGGAATTGGCTATTACCTGCAAATTCTGAAAAGCTTTTGGAGAGACAGAACTAAATTTAAAGTAACTTCAGGGTTTTAGGTATAGATTTTCCCCCTAGAAAAAGGACTGATACCTACAAAACCATTCATGTTACTCTTTAAGGGAAACTGTGTTATATCTAAATGTGTAGAAATAAAGCTTCTATGGTCACTTGTAAAACAGAAAATTAGCTAGGGAAGGGATACTTAATTCCTTTCCCTATCAACTGTTCACAGGTGCATGTTTGTAATGTAACAATAGTTCACAGAAAGAGTTAAAGAGATTTCTTCCTGAACCCACAAAACCCCTTTTTAATTTTTTTAAATGTCTTTGGTACTCCTTTACATGTATTTGCAAGTAACATATAGTTAGCCATATGCATTACAAAGGTATAAAGATTATTTGACTTCTACATTCAAAATGTTTCTATACAAAATACAATTCAACCTTTCACATATGCATAATTAAATTTATACATAGTTAAAATGGTGTCTGCAAACATGAAAAAGAACAAAACTTGTTTTGTAGAAAGCAATGTACAAGAAACACAGCTTAGCATTACCAAATTCTTTTCAGATTAACGGAGATAAATTCTTGTTCTTTGGTGCCTGTTAAGATAAAACACACACAAATTAAATTGTTGATTTACTGCATAAAGGTTGTTACAAAGCATCTTTGTAACATCATAAAGCATAACACAGCACCATAAAGGTCCTGTGAATGATCATCTGTAGGACACTATGCTTTACAATTCTTATTATATAGCAGGTATAAAGCAAGTATTCAAAGAAAAATTATCTGTAATTTCTACAAGATATTTAAAAGGTCTTGCTTGGTCCTGAGCAACTATTAGGAACTCATTTTATGTGAATAGGTCAGCATTGGTCTAAAATGTACTTTCAGTGTTTAATAACATAGCCATATCGCACGAGGCAGGTAAACTGCCATTGCATCAGGATAATAGCGGCTCTGGTTGGGGCTTGTCACATGGAGTCTTCCCTCTTTGGTGCTTCACCCATGGGAGACTATTTTAAAAGTGTTTCTTTGTATTAACAAAAAATCTGTTAATGCCCTCCTTTCCCACTTCTGTTGTGCTATGATTTCATGTACATTAGTCCAATTGCAGTTTTATTCTGATTTGGGTGGTCTGGAGGTGGTCAGATGGTGTGCTTTTGGTGTGGAAATGTAGTGATCAGGGAAGAAGAAGGGGTGGACATTTCAATTTTATTTCCTTTCAATTGACAAAGTAACTGAGAAACTTTTAAACTTTTTTTCTCTATATAAAAAAATCCATTGCCAAATGACCACTCCTCCTCTCAACTGCAGCTTGTCAGAGAAGCCAAAACTTTGTTCACTGACCCCCCACTCTACTTCCTTTTCCAGCCCCATTCCAGAATCTCTCTGTAGCAACTATTCTATAACACCATGGTATGCTAATACCCTCATTTACTCTCTCTCTCTTTCACACACACACCTGGAAAAGTAAGAAAAGGCAAAAGAGTCTTACAGTTCTAAAAAGCATTAATTTTGTTTACCCACCGGCTCTTACTAGTTTATTCCTTCAGACATACTAATTGCTACCACATGAAAGCCAATGATAGATCAGACAGATAGATCAATAGCTGCTGACTTTCCTCTGCCAGTGATTAGTTAAGTCTGTGAAGTCTCATCGATCCGGATTAGGAACCCCCCCCCCAAAAAAAAACAAAGGGGGAAAGGGGAGAAAAGCTTTTTTAAAAGTAAGACTATTTTCATTTATATTTATGTGGGGGGATGTGTGTGTGTGCGCACGCACGTGCCAAACTAAAGGTGTGGGGATAATATCTTGGAAAAGGCAGTGAATGGGCAGTCCTAAATGCTCTCTGCGATAAGGTTTTAGCGCAAACCAGGGTTGGGGAAAAAACAGGATTTAAAAAACAACCCCCCAAAACAGGGTTTTAAAAAACTGTTTTTGTTTGTTTAAACCATTTTTTCATTAAAACCAATACAGACTAAATCAGAAAATTAAGTAGCAAAATGCAGTTCAGATGCTATTGCCACTAGCTAAAATAACATGATACCTATTCTTTAAAAAGTGTTCTTTTAAAGCAAGTTGTTTTGGTTGAACTTATACTAATTGAGGGATTTGTTTCCAAATGGCATTTCTTGCACTATAAAATAAAGGGATTAAAAAGAAGCAACTGACACTGGAGACTGATTTAACAATGAACAACTGCAAATAAACTGTTAAAGTTAAAATGTTTAAATTCAAACAATCATTGTTGTACCAGTAAGAGGGTTGGAAAATAGTAATAAAAACTAGACTTTTTAAAAAATTAATAAACAATTTAAAAACAGGAGAGTTTTTTGGGAAAAAAAAAGTAATTTGGTTTAAACCATCCAACTCTGGTGGAAACAGATGCTGTTATCCCAGAATGGGTCCAAAGGTGTGCAAGTAAAGAGAACAATCCCAAGTGAACAGTGCTTTTACAAGCAACACTATTTTAGTAGAACAGTCTCATGCGATAAGGTCCATAGCTCTGAGTTTGCTACAGAAAATGTTCCCAGCGGAAGAGTTCAATGCAACCTCCAGTGTACAAGGCAAGACACTCACTTCACAGAAAATAACAGTTGCTGGGTTCAAACATAATCGGAAATCACTGTTTAGCTAAATCACAGCTTATTTTAATGAGTCAGTTTGCATGTAATACTAAATTGTTATTTAGCCCTACAAGGTCAGGGTCAAAAAAACCAAGTGATGTCTGGGGCCTGCACATTCTTCCTCCCCTCATCCCCAGCACAGCCAGAGGAGGGTTTTAGCAGGAGTTAGTTTCACTTGCTATGATTTTTGGCTCATCATTATGGGCTTGTCTGCACAGGCAATATACCCTATCTTGCCTCTGCCTTAGAGCCCTGCAGTCCTGACGACGCAGGGCTTTTGCCCTGTTCTGCCCCCAGGCAGTCTTCACCACCCCCAGAACAAAGACAGGGTAGAGCCCGATAAAATGTTTTATAAAAAATACCTGCTTTAATCTGTTCCCACTGGGAAGAAATGGATTAGGCACTGCATGATGGCAAGAGCCTGTCCCAGAAAGCCTATCCATCACTGCAGCTGCCAGTCTGCTGTTGCTCTTCCGCAGCAGGAAGGAGTCCTGTAGCATGTGATCAACGCTGGTCACATGCAGGGGGCCTTGGTCACATGTTGTGGGCCAGGTTCCTAGCTTCCAGGAAAGCCAGGGAGACTGTAGTGGAGGCAGCTGCAGCAGTTCCCATCTGGACTTCCTCCCATTTTGAGATAGTAACAGAGGAGGAATGGGCTTGTTCCATAGGCAGGATACAGTGGCATGGAGCCAGCATATCCTGGCATGTGTAGATGAGCCCTATGTATGAAGCAGAAACTGGGGCTTTAAATAACCTGTATTAATTTTCTAAACCAGTCAACTACAAATCCTGGCTTATTTGACTAGGGCTGGGATCCTGCATAGAGCCACACAGTTCCATGTCCTCCCTTGGCCCTGAAAGCTGTCAAACCCCAAGAAGGGCTGTGGTTGCTGCTTACTGGTGGGGAGGGGAGAGAGGTAATTCAAACAATGAAGCAGCAGCTGGGCTCAGCTCAGCCGGAGGTAATGAGGGTGCAATCACAGATAAGAGTGCACCTTCCATTTCCTTCCCAGAGTTCCACACATGTTTTGGATGAACTCCAAAGGGCTAGAGAATAGCTCCCCGTTCCCTCCCTGTGCATATATATGTTACTAACAGGATGTAGCCATACATGTACTGTATTTGACTAATTAGAGGTGGTTTAAACGACAACTCCTGATTTATACATAGCAAGAAGTCAGGAATAATAGAAACTGAACCTAGTTGACTCCTTCTCCCACCTGTGGAAGAGTAGGGAGCATGTGACCATAAAACTTTGCTCAGGTTTACAGGAGCTCACCTATGTAGTGCTAGCCCATGGTTTAGTATTACATATGGTCATGGCAGAAGTCTGGAGTTAAACCTCCCTCTAAACTGTAGTTTGTTTGAGGCTGATAAAGCAGGAATGCAAATTAGAGTTTGTGCTCATGTTTGAATTCACAAATCCACAAACTATAACTAATGCCATTGCCACTTCACATGGCTGTTACATTAGGAAAAGATCGTTGAACAGAGCGCTAAACACATGGAAAGTTAGAGCTGTACATCAAAGAAGAGGAGTCCAACAATATTTGGGGGGGACAAAGGTTTACTCCCTCCTTCAAATATTATGTTGAGAGTTCTTAACAGTTAGCACAAACCATTATTTATGTTTCATCTACACCTAACCCTAGCTTCTGTTTTTTCTTGCCATTCCTCTCCTGCTCATATCCAGAAAATATAATCTTGTCTGAGGAAGAGGTCTGTACAAGTCAGCAACCCTGTAAATGTTGTGAAACCAATGAAAGAGTTATCCAAATGTTTCTGTATCTTAGTTTCTGTTAAATCTCCATTCTTGAAAATTGGACATAAGAAACGAAGTTGGCATTCCCATGTGTGCAGGACCCATATACTAGTATCTTGAAAGCCCAGCAAATCAGTTACCATTATGCTAAGTGCCATCAGTTGCTACTATTTCAAAAAACAACAACAACAAAACAGCCTTGTGTAAAATCCCAGCAGAAAAAACCTTGAACATTCTAAGCATATCATATATTATTATGATATAATATATCCAAAACTCTGATGCTACAAATCCAAAATAATTTGGGAACCCTGTAGGAAGGAAGGAAAACTGTATGTGTGTAACAGGGGGTGGGGGTAGAGACATAGTAATATAAAAGAAACAAGCATAAATCAATTATTTGTATTTTCAAAAAGAAGGCATTGGGGCTCAGATATGTGTAACTACGAGGGCTTGTCATAAGAAACAAAAGATTCATTCAGCATGGTGTATTGGAGATTGTACCTCACACTGAGTTCAAAAAGCCAATGCCAAACTAAATGAGATGTTAGATTTCCTAGCGCTTGTCTATAAGGTGAAAATACTCCTCATAGTATTTGAGGAGAATACATTTTGTCTAAATGGGATCCTGCATCAATTCACCATATTCGGAAAGGCAGGGCGAAAAACTCCAAATGTGTCTTCAATATTTTAAAATTAATGTGTGGGAACGCACACCATCACTTGCTAGGACAAGCGATTCACATCGCTGCACATTCTCAGAGTGGACAGCTGATTGGTCAGAAGTACGCAGGAGGCAGAGCTTGCCAGCAAGGCAGCTCCTGGAACCACCATGTTGGATTTTCGCTGTAGCAATGGTTAAATGCCCTGGTGGCGCAGTGGTTAAATGCCAGTACTGCAAGCCACCACATCGCAAGTTCGATTCCAGCTGGCTCCAAGGTTCACTCAGCCTTCCATCCTTTCGTAGGTTGGTAAAATGAGTACCCAGCTTGTGGGGTGCAATTAGCTAACACACATTGGAAACTGTTTAATGCAGTTAGATGTGTAAATAGCTATTGCTTAAAACAATTTGTAAGCCGCTCTGATAGCCTTGTGGCTGAAGAGCGGGGTATAAATAAATAAATAAATAAAGCAATTGTGCACTGAGGTGAAAAAACAGCCCCCCTTTTTTCTGTTTATTTAAATGGAATATCACACTTCCTCACCTTGGATTTACTTTTTATTTTTGGCGGTGGCAACTGAAAATAAAAATGTGAATAATTCACTCGCACCCACCATCTTGATTCACAGGCATGCCTGTTTGAACAACAGACACATATGGCTTCACATGCCTGCGATCTTAGAAAAAAAAGTGGAGAAAAATGAACACTACTGCGAATTTGTGTTACTGTACATCAATCCACATTTTATTGCCTCGTATAGACAAGCCCCTGGGTTTTTTTTATTAAAAAAAGTGCAGTTGGTGGGATTCCTAAATTGAATCTGAGCCACAGCAGAAGCAGAGTGGCTGTTTGATGCTTCTTCCCACACTGTTTCCCTGATTGAACTTCCCTTTCTGTTCTTCAGAGCAATTGCTGCCCCCATACACACCAGGGAGCCCAGGTGGCCAGTGCTGCAGCCACAATTTAAGGTTCACTCAGCCTTCCATCCTTCCATAGGTTGGTAAAATGAGTACCCAGCTTGTTGGGGGCAATTAGCTAATAACGTTGTAAACTGCTTAGGGAGTGCTTTGGCACTAATAAGCGGTATAGAAATAGAAGTGCTGTAAGTGCTATTGCTATTATACCCCCAAACCAGGGCATATAACAGGGACAGCTTAAATTTGGAATAAAGGCATGGGGAGAAATTTAATTTCACCCTGAAGTACCTTACCCCTCATTGGGATCCCACAGCAGGAGATCTGATTGCAGATCTCTGGCTGTTTCATTGAGCTCCATCCTTAGAAGAGTATGCTTGTATGCAGCTCAAGTGTACAGATACATCTGTAAAGGTTATCTGTGTAACTATGAGTGTAGGCCATCCCTCCCTTTAAGCTGAAGGATTTATTACTCTTACACATTTGTCCACACACATATATCTATATTTAAGAAAGAAAGACCAGGTACTTCTGTAGTATATTTCAGGCATGGGACAAGCATCCCAGAAAATAAAATGACAATGTAGTACTAGAAAATTCTTTGCTGATGTTGAACCTTGGCCCAAAATACTGCTACCATGCTTATCTTCCTCTTGTACTTTGGGTGGACTGAGACCCGAATGAGACTTTAACTGTGCTTTTAATCAGAGTTTAGAAAAGGGTTTGTTTTTTTAAAAAAAAGTTCAGCTCCCAGAATCCCCAGCCAGCATGGCCTCTAAAGAGTAATTTTTTCCAAGCTGTTTCTAATACAAGTTGAGTATTCCTTATCTAAAATGCTTGGAACCAGAAGTGTTCTGTATTTTGGAATACTTTTAAAAATATTTTATTAAAAATAACAATTACAATTATAAAATCAGAAGAGATAAACAACAGGAGATAGCAACTAATCAAACTGACTATTTCAGCAAAATACTCTTATAGAATTCCAGGGCATTATTGAATAGGGTAAAAGTCATCAAATGTCAAACTAAAAACTTTCTAATTCACATTAAGTATATCTTTCAAAAAAAAAAAAAACATGATGACTCTCCACTTTTCCCCAAATGATCTGTCTGAGGTCTGTAATGTATTCATTTTAATTGTCAAATTTTCCATTAATAAAGTGTTCCACAAATGATCCCACCATTTGTCTATGGTCCATTGTCCTGGTTTCCAGTTTTGGGCTATTTCTAATCTTGTATTAGGCAAAAGGGAGCAAATTTGTTCTTTATATTTAAGACTTGCATTGTCCTCCATAAAGACTGATAACAATAATAGGGCTGGACAGAATGTAATGACAGAGATAATATTAAGTATGGTCCTCCAATAACTACAAACATATTCACAAGAAATCCACATATGTAAATACTGTATGTGCCTTTCTCAGAACAACCCCTCCCACATATTGTCAAGTCATTCTTAGAAATTTTATAAAGTAGTATTGGGGTAAGGTACCATCTATGTAAGAGTTTAACAGAGCATTCCTTGATAGTGGGTGGGCTTGCTTTGGGATTTTGGAATACTTGCATACACATAATGAGACATCTTGGAGATGAGACCCAAGTCTAAACACAAAAAAATCATTTATGTTTCATATACACATAGCCTGAAGGTAATTTTATACAAAATGATTTAAATAATGCTGTACATGAAACAAAGCTTGTGTACATGGAACCATCAGAAAGCAAAGGTGTCACTATCTCAATCACCCATGTGGACAATTTTGAATTTCTGGATAAGGGATACTCAACCTGTACTGTTCTTGGGACTAACCATGCTTTTTACTTGAGAAAAAGCTGATATGACTGCGTCCAGGATCATGTTATAGGGAAGGGGGAGTTAACCCTTTTCCATGTACTATTTTCCTGTTGACTCTCCTCCCTGTCCATGTTTTTATATGCCTATTCTTTACAATTACACAATATTTTTAAATGAGTTCAGCATAATAATTTGCTAGATATTGGTGAATGGTATTATTGCTTTTGAGGCCAGCATAGTGTAGTGGTTTGAGTGTTGGACGACAACTCTGGAGACCAAGGTTTGAATCGCCACTTGGCCATGAATACACACCCTCTGGGTGACCCTGTGCAAGTCACACACTTTCCACCTCCTAAAATTTCATAATAGGTTCACCTTAGGCTCACCATAAGTCAAAAACAACTTGAAGGCACACAACAACAATTATTGCTTTTGGTGTGTGTATCTGAACTCCTATATTTTTAATGTGTCCAGATCATAGGAAAAGCTCCAGCTGTTGAATTTCTGTTGGTTGAGCAGCTGCTAAAGCCCTGCTAGAAAAGAGTTGGCAACTCTAGTGTCAGTATGAATAGTCTCATGTGTCACGCATGAGTGATGAAACTGCAGCTCAGTGGTTGTCAGTATTTCTTTGAAGTGTTTAGTGTGAGCCAGGTGCTGATCTGAAATCTTACCACTTCTGTGATATGTCAGAGTATACACAATATGCTTGAACTCATCCTGCCTTGCACTTACAGAAAAGGACCACAGAATAGGCATGTCTGATCTCCCAATAATGTCTTCTGATGCATATTCTCTTTATTTCACATGGTTTCTTGGAAATGATTCTCCCTTCTTAATCACTGGGCTACTTCATACATGTGACATTTATTTTTATGGAGATCACTTTTGTGTAGAAAATACTTGTTCTCTTCACACAGGACATAATCAAGGACTGTGCAAGAAATGGACAAAATCATAGAAGAAAAAGCAGCCAATGGCTACAAATTATGATGGCTTTGTATGTACGCCTGCCTCTCTATTATGTGGCATGTAAGTGTCTTCCTCAGTATTCCAGCTGTTGGGGAACAAGAACAGGAGGATGTGATTTTAGACTTGGGTCCTGTTTGTTGAACAAAAATGCTGAAGGACACAGGCCTTTGGTCTGATGCAGTGCAACTGTCCTTAAGCATGAACTGCATATACACTGTCATGTGAAAGTGCACACATACCCATTTTCCACCACTGCTTCCTGCCTTCACACATATATTTACCATGAAACAGGCATGCAAATATTCAGCATAAACACAGCAATACAATTCCATAAATGAGCAAAGAACACTCCAGTTTGCACTGTGCTAAATCATCTGCCATTGGCAGTTGATGATCCAAATATATACACCAGTAGTTCTTAACCTGTGGTCCGGGAACCCCGGGAGGCCGCAATGTCCTCACAGGGGATCCACGAAGGTTTGAAGACTGTTCGGCCCACCTCCCGCCTGCAATAGAGTGGCCACAAGACAGGAGCCAAGGCTGGCTGGCTTGGCTTGTGCATTGCCATTCAATCTGCTCCAGCCACAAACTTGCAGGAGGAAGCAGGAGAAGTCTTCTCTCCCCCGCCAGTGACTCTGAGCGAAGGTTTAATGGATGGTGTAATTGTATCATCATCATCATCATCAGATATTATCATTAGGATGTTAAATATTGAGTTAAGTCTTGGGGTCTGTGGCAACAAAAGATATTTAAAGGTGGGGGGGGGTCCCTGGTAAAAAAGAAAGGTTAACAGCCACTGTGCTACATCATCTGCCATTGACAAAGAATGTTCCAAATATATACACCACACCAAATAGACACACCTTTTCACAAATGGCAATGTGTCCACAGTGTTCACACACCACAAATGCACACACACACACACGCACACCACACACCCTTCTTTACTCGCTTCGATAAAAAACATACATGCCTACCCAAACCAGGAGATCTGTAAAAATTAAGGTGACCAACTTTCAGCCATGAATTTAAGGGAGATTTAGTTGTGACAAATTTTGAGCATTTTTAGCAGTTTGGCAACCCTCCAGCAAATGGTCATTGATATAGGATTACATCTTTAATGGCAAGGCCATATTGTTTAACATTTTGATTGGCTTTGTATGTTTGTGTATGTATGCACTATCCTGGGAACTTAAACAGCAACAACAAGAACAACCATAAAAACTAGAGTAGGACCCCCTTATCTACTCTCTCTCTCACACACACACACATAGTCCCTCCCCTCTCTGATATAAATGCAAACACACACCTCAAGCTGGCAGGAGTTTCCTGGCTTGGTTGTTGCTGATCCTCACTGTGACAACACACACAGCTCCCTGCATCCAGCCTTCAAGGGTTCCCTCTGTGCACAGATTTGCTTGCCCTTGACATCTGAATGTCAGACCTTTGTAAATACAGTAGGACCCCTTATCTGCTGAGGATTGGTTGGGAGGTGTGTGGATACCGAAAACCATGGATAATAACAAACGCCATTTAAAATACAGTTGTCCCTCCGTATCCACAGACTTGGTATCCATGGATTTAAGTATTCACAGCTTGAAAATATTCTTTAAAAAATAATAATCCAAAAAGCAAATCTTGATTTTTTGCCATCTTATATAAGAGACACCATTTTGCTATGCCTCTGGATATCATGGGACTTGAGTATTCACGGATTTTGGTATCCACAGGGGGAGGGGGGTCCTGGAACCAAACCCCAGCAAATATGAAGGGACAACTGTAATGGGATGTCCAGTTTAAAATATCATAGAGTTGCCTTGGAGGATCTAGAAAATGGCTAGAGAGGACACATTTTCTAGGAAGACTCTATGGTAGGAGTGCTGTTTTGTGTCTAGTGGATAATTGAATGGCTGGATACTGACTCAGTGGATACAGTGTGTAAGGAGCCCTGGTGGCGCAGTGGTTAAATGCCAGTCCTGCAAGTCACCACGTTGCAAGTTCAATTCCAGCGGGCTCCAAGGTTGACTCAGCCTTCCATCCTTTCGTAGGTCGGTAAAATGAGTACCCGGCTTGTGGGGGCAATTAGCTAACACACATTGGAAACTGCTTAATGCAGTGTAGATGTGTAAATGGCTATTGCTTAAAACAATTTGTAAGCCGCTCTGATAGCCTTGTGGCTGAAGAGTGGGGTATAAATAAATAAATAAATAAATAAAATAAAAAATACTGGGATCCCAGGGCTGGTTTAAGGCCTGGTGGCATCAGCATCCACAGGGGGCCCCATCATTGTGGGGGGCCCGTAGCCACCCTCCTCCTGCAAAAACTTTATTAGTAATAATCTGAATACCCTGTACTGTGAATAGCTTAGTTTGATGTGAGGTCGAAGGCTTTCACAGGTGGCATCCATAGATTTTCCTTGGGGGTTTTTCCAGGCTGTGAGGCCATGTTCTGGAAGAAACTATTCCAGAACACGGCCTCACAGCCCGGAAAAAACCAAGGAAAAGCTTAGGTTGAGTTAGGTTACCCTGACCTGAGAGAAACATATGGGGCCCCCAAAATAAAGCATTACAGGGGAGGGGGGCAAAATTCCTTAAAACGGTCCTGGGGGATCCTACTGTATAGTGGAGAAATAAAAGATCAATAAGGGTATCCCAAAATATCAGCTTGAATCCTAAGGGAGATCCACTCACCCAGGGCGGCGGCAGCCCCAGCCGAAACCCCCGCGGGCCGCCTCTCCGTCCGTCACCGATGCTCCACGACGAAGCGCATGGTGGTGCCGTCGAAGGATGGCGGGGCGATGATCCGGGGGCCCAGCGGTTGCCCTGAGGTGATGCTGATGAGCGGCGGAGGCGGCTTCCCCTCACCCGGAGCCGCTTGGGGCGGTGGGTGCTGCTGGGGGGGACCTTTGCCGGTGGGCATGTAATAAGGGCTGTCGGCTCCGGGGCTGGAGGAGGAGGCGGCGGCGGCGGTGTTGAGGTCGCCGCTGGGCTGTGGTTGTTGTTGTGCTTGGACCAGCTGGCCCTGCAAAGCGCTGGCCGGCAAAACGGCCGGGAGGAAGCCAGGGTAGATCATGTAGGCGGCGGCCGGAGCACCGTAGGCTCCCGTTGTTGCCGCCGGGCCCAGCGTGAGGGAGGAGACCGGGAGGGTCATGGCTGCCGGAGGAGGAGGAGGCTGGGCGGCGACAGGTAAAGGCACCTCCACGTACTGCCCGGTCTCCGGGTCGAAAAGGCGCCGCTTCTGAGGAGGAGGAGGCTGCTGCAGGGGTGCCTCCACCACATAACACTGGCCGGTGCTCAGGTCCAGCAGCACTTTGCGCTGAGTCTGAGGGAAAGCCGAGGTTTCCGCCGACATGGGAGGCGAGAAGCACAATAATGGCGCCGCTGGCTGGGCTGCCCCCGTCAAAGCGGCGGCGGCCAGGGACAGAGCCTGAGGGAAAATGTGCGCGGGAGACACTTCGAGCTGAGGCGCTGTGGCCGTCGTCGCCTGAGGCGCGAGTTGCTGAGGAGAAGGAGGAGGAGGAGGAGGCTGGCACAGGTGGCTTCCCTCAGGCTGCTGTGGCACCTGGGCCGGGTGGTTCCTCGCCGAGTTACTACTGTAAGGCTGTTGTTGGCTGCAAAGGGCGGCCGCAGCTGAGGCTGCAGAGACTAGGCCAGAGCGGAGGCCTCCATCCCCTGAGGGAGCCGCTCCCGTTTGTTCCGCAGACGAGGCCTTGAGAGGGATGGCCAAGTAGTTCCCGCAGTCCGGGGCTGCCAGCTTGGAGCCCTTGTCAGCCTCTCCAAGGACCCCTGGCCTGTCCCCAAAGAGTTTGAGGGAACGAGGCCTGCTCTGGCTTTTGAGGCCTCTGGATGGTGGAGGAGAAGGCTCTTTAGGCTGCTGTTGTTTGGCCTTCTGGGCCTGGGCATTGAAGGTGAAGCTGCTACGTGGGGCCACAGGGGCTCTTTGGCCTCGCTCCAGAGCTGCTGCCGTGGTGGTGTTGGGCGCCGTCTCCCCACGGAAGCCTGGGCCACGGGGCCGCTCCCGAGACAACGCCAGGTTCTCAAAGGCAGCCATCTTGGCGGAAACCTTCTCAGTGTTCTTGGTGGCGTTGGCCCCCCTGCCATGGCCTTGGCGATCTGGGGCGCTCCTGCTGTTGGTGGCGATGCTGCTGCTAGGGGATGTTGTCTGACCCATTGCCTGGTCCTCAGCTTTGGCACCTGCCGTCGATTCTTCCCTGGCACAGGGCATGGCTCCCATGTTTCGTTCCTCACTGGCAATGAGAGAAAGAACGTGGCTGTCTGTTATGGGCAGTGGGTCGCTCTTGCGCTTCCACTCGTTTTTGTGGAAGCTGTAGAGTTCCTCCATGCTCCGGACTGCTGCTGTAAGTTTCTCCAGCGCTTGATGGTTTACTGTGACAGATGCCTTGGTGGCTTCGTCACGGGAAGGTTCTTCTTCTCCAGTAGCCATCAATGGCCCTACCTTGCTGCTCTTCTCTAGTATGGCTGGTTGAGGCTGTGGTGCTGGTTGTGCTTGCTGCCTCCAGGGCACAGAGGTTTTGGAGACTATTTTCAGCACAGCAGGCTGACGGGGGTCACTTTTGTTAGGAGCAATGGTAGCCACGGGTAGCCTCCCTGAGGTCCGGTGCACCAGGATTGTCCCCTCTTGGTTGGAAGGAAGCATCTTGCCTCCACTGCTTGCTTTGGCCCCCATCTCAGAAGTCCTGCTGACCTTCTTGTCCTCTTTGTTGTTGCTTACTGCCTGACAAGTTATCACCATAGGAGAGAGAGGCCTGGGAATGCCTGCTGTCACCAGCTGCTTTGGTTTCTGTTCAGAGGTTCCCTGATCAGAGTTGACGCTGCCCCTATCACTGTTATCCCCTGATTCATGGCCATAGTTACTCTTGATTAGTTTTCTGACATCTCTCACCTGGTGAATAGGCCCTTGGACCTTAGCCTTACTTTCTCTTACATCCCGTACTTGAAACTGAGGAACTTTATCCATAGTTTCCCCTTTGAATTGTTTTTGCTGCTGACACCTGATATCATCAACTGTCTTTAAAAAGTTTGGGACACCTCCAGCTATCTTGGGTGTGAGAAGCTTGGCAATATTGAAAGGATGGTCTTTGTTCTGCTGCACACTGCCCAAGCTGATCTTGATCTCAGGCGGTTTGGGTTTTAACATTGTGGTGGCAATGGCTGTCTGAGCTGCTGCACAGGTTGCTGTGGAGTATCTTGTCACCTGTGTGCTGGATTGCTTTTCTTTGGTTGTTTGTTGAATATTTGGAACAAAGAGTCGAGACATTTTAGTCGATTTGCTGGCTGAGATTTCTCCCAAATCAGCCTTCCAGTCGCCTTTGGATGAAATTTTCAGTTTTCCTACAGGAGCTTTTTCCTCCTTTTTCTCTGCCTCTTTTTCTTTCCATGTTCTAAATGCACTGTTTTGGCTACGGAGGAAAGTTGCTTTGAGTGTTTCAGAAGCACTCTCTTTTATTTTGCATGCCTCTTCTAAGAATGTTTCAGAAAAGGATCGATCCAGGCTAATATTTCCCTCCCGGGGAGTAGATGGTTTTGAAGTAGGTGACTTGCTATCAAAAAACTCCCCCAAATCATCTCCTGTTACAATAGTGTAATCAGAACTGCCTTCTGAATATCTAGAATTCTGTCTTTGCAAACCCCCATCCTTTAATTTCTCTTTGGAGTTGCCATCTACCTCTTTAGAAGATAAGGAATTGGACATACCAGAATATGTGGTGTCTGTGATCTCTCCCCTTTCCATTTTGAATTCATGCTCCAGTTGCATTTTCTTTGAGATGACATTTTTGAGGAGACTAGATGCAAATTTTGATTTCTTCTGTGTGCCTTCCATGGTCTCTGCAGCTGGCCCAGTTTGTTTGCAGGCTTCATTGCCCAGCTCCTTAGACAGTGTGTCTGTAACTTCATCTGTGCAACTTGATCCAACAGTAGTATTTTCAGAAGGTTTAGCAAGTCTGGGGACTCCCGCATTAATATTGCTGCTGAAATTCAAAGTCTCCAATAAAGTAACAACCCGGGACCCTGACTGGATCCGTTTTTCAAAGCAAGGTGGTGTTTCAACATGTGTTATTTCACCATCAAGTTTGCTGACAACAAATTCCAATGCTTTAGTCTGTGACTTATTAGAGTGAATATAGAACTGATCAGTGGAAGTTTTTGACCCAGTACTTCTGTTCCATCCAGCAGATGCAGTGTTGCTTTTGAAAAGATTCTGCTCTGCTTTCTGCCCAAGACTGCCACACTTTAAATCCAAGTAAGTTGACCACCGGTTGATTCCTAAAGTATGGTCTGAAAGAGATGTGGAGGATTCACTGGAGCTCAAGTTTAGAGTATCAAAATAGGGATAAGCTAAGCTCCGGAATGCCCTTGCTGTTAGGCTTCTTACTTCTTTATCTGCATCATCCAGCTCACTTACCACGCTGGAAGCACCACTTGAATATCCTCCCAATTCTCTTGCTCTTATGGCTCCACACTTTGTTTGCAAGCGTGCAGGAACTGCAATAAACTTTTTTGCATAGTCATGAAACACATCTTGTTTTAAACTTGAATTTTGTTCATGAGCTGTGGAGACACAGACACTCATGTCGCCTTCATGCTTGGCAGCATAAATAATGTTTTGCTTTTTGTGCTGGTTGCTAGGCTCATTTATAGCCCTGGAAGTCGGTTTGATTGATAGGAGTATCTGGCCTGCAGAATTCTCACTCATGTTGCTGAGGTTCTTGGACTGACTTTCTTCCGAGCTGGCGCATTTGTCTGTGATAGGGGTATCATTTTCAGAATTAATGCTGACTATCTCTGTACTGCTGGTATTATCGATACTGTCTGTCTGATTATTGGGATCACTAGTCGTGCTGAGATAACAACTATTGTCCTCTTCTGTCTGTGTGTCTGCAAGAGTCTCTTCGCTCCCAAAAGAAGCATAATCCACAAAGGAATAGATCACATTGTTGTCCTCAAAGTCCCACCGGGAGGCTAATCCATAGTCAAAATCCATGTCATGGTCCACTTCACTAAGCTGGATTTCATGGGTTGTAATATAATGTGCTTCATCATTATTACAGTTGTTTTCACTGGTGTAGCTGTGCTGCGACTGCAGCAATTGTGAAGGACGCCGGCATTCTCCTCTCTGGTTACTCAGACAGATTTCTTTGCTCTCTGCATCATCGTCTTCATCACTGTCATATCCAAATGAAGAAGAGGAGGTTTTTCCCCCTGTTCCCAAGTCATCCGTTTTTTGAAAGCACCCTGTCTTTTGTACTGGTGAAGGACAAGAGGATGAGGATGATTCTGGACAGCCATTTGTGTAAAGCTGAATGTTGGAGATACTAGGGGACAAAGTGTTCTCAGACCCTTCCGAACTGGTGCCAGTAATGCTACCCCCCACCTCATCAGCTTTCATCCCCACGGGAGAAGGAAAGCCTTCCATTTTAGATTTATAATCCTGGGATTCTTGATTTGCAGATTTGTCTGCCAGCATATTGTTAGCCAGTCTGTTAACCTCACTGATCCCATAAGGTCCATTTTTAGGTCTGATAAAGGCCACTTTACTTCCATTCCCTGCCAAAGTCAGTTTTACAGTCTGAGGACTCTCTCCCCTCCCTCCTGGGAAATCATAAATCTCCACATATTTTGATTCCTTGGATGAGGACGTTGATGGCTCTTGAGAATGTTGCTTCATCATTCGGCTGCTGCTTTCTGCAGCATTCCCTTTTTGAATAATGATCTGCTCAGCAGGCGATTTTGTAAGAACTTCCATGCCGATCGCTTTGCAAGCTGGCTGAAGGGAACAAATAGTTTTGGACCCAAAGGCAGAAAGCTGGGAGACATGCACGTGTCTCCAGTGGTATGGTGTCCAACTCCACTCCCTGAAGTTTAGTGGTAGACCTCAGAGAGACGCCCGAAGGTGCTGGGATAGTAGTAGGGTGGCTGGCTGCTGTTGTCTCTGCGGAGATGGGGGAGAGCTGCCGCTGCTGCTGCCAGTGTCTTATTCCACAGCTATGAAGTACAGTTGTTGGTCTGGCACGAAGAGCTGTCAGTCTGAATGCCATTGGTAACAGAAGTAGCAGCATCTGCAGCTCAGCTTCCCCAGACATCCCAAAATGAAGAGAAAGCATATGGAAATTCTTACGTTATTAAGTGGGGTAGGGTTGGGGGGGGAGGATCCTGTTTATGATATAGTATAGTCATTTTAAAAGAATATTTGTATTTTGGATGGAGAGAAAACTATGCAATAGATAGCAGGGAAGGTAAAACAGAAAATGTATAACGCAGATAGTAATGGAACTTTTAATAACATTACAGTTTCCAGATTACGTTTGTAAGGGCAAGAGCACAATATTGAATTAAGTCTTGCCATTGAACTTATTGAAGAACTTGCCTCTTTTTATGATAAGATTTCCAATAATGTCATATTTTCAATCCATGTCCTATTCAGATAAATTAATCTGCCTACTACTTGGTTTAATTTTATACAGAAACATTTAAAATGTCCTCCATCCTAACTTAAATATTTTTTTAATATAGTTCCTATCAAAATTCTTATTTCTCTCCAAATAGATGTAGTTACTGCATGTCTTCAGATAATTCAAAATGTGTCCCAAAATCAATATTTTTAACTAATTTTAAGTTGTATTTTCTCTTTTAGTAAGCTGTCAAACCCATAAACCAAGAGTTTTACTTCAAAGCATGTCAGCCAGAATTAATTGCACTTAAGTCTCACTAGAGTCAAAGAGAATGAAGCTTTCTAACTCTCTTCGATAGTGGCCACCTGTTATAATGAGATCTAATCACATTTCAACACAGGAGACAAATGATAATCTTGGGTAACAAATCATTACCTTCTCTCTGACTCTTGTAGAGTAGATCCATTAATAACACGCAATTCTGTAATTCATAAGAAGAAAATAATTTCATGTCTTCAGATGTCTTTAGGGGAGGGAAGGGAGTTGAAGAGCACTGTAGAAATGTCAAACAGGTTTGGATTTTCATGGCCATTTGGTCAGAGAAAGAAAACTGTGGAGCATTTTTGTAAGATCAGTATAGCTTGCTAGGTCAGAACCATTAACTATACATAGACTGTGTGTCATTTCAGCCGATTGAATAAAGTACTATTTTAAACTTATCACATTTCTGCATAGCAAAAATAAATGTGTTCAGCCATCACTCATAACAAGAATCCTGAACACCTCTAATCAAACGTTGTTGCCTGACGTTCTGATTTCAAATATTTAAGATGGGAGGCTATTGTTTTTAAAAAGATTATAAGGAAACTATAAGCAACCTATAATATGTAAAATGTTAAAAAGTTACAGATCACAGGGAAGCATATACATGCATAGGAAATATAGTTTGATAAAAGTTTTCACTTAGGCAATATGCCTTTGGAAAAATAGTGTTCAGATAGGATACCTTCTTCTGGACTAGAATTTTGTGTTGCAAAATAAATTATTTACGGCAATATTTGTCAGTATGAAAAAATCATATGTTTTATTTTTATTCATTTTTATCCCCCTTTAAGACATAAAGTACACCCAAAAATATGTATGGAAATATTAAAATGAATATCAACAAGCACTAAAAGCAGCATGCAGCATAAAACTGTAAAAACATTGGTGGGGTAGTGGAAGATTAAAAAAATCTCACTGAATATATATATATATATATATATATATATTTAAAAAAGCATAGACTGCCTGTAAGCCAGAAGGGAGAGAGCCTATCAACTTTCCAGGAGAGGAACCATGCTGCCATCACTAAGAAGGTCCTGCTCTCATGTGTATGATATCTCTATAAACAATGGTGGAAAGGTGAATCAAAGCTAGAATGGCATCCTCAGTTTCCAATAGAGACAGTCCGAATACAAGCTGATATTGAGTTTCAGGATGATCCTCCTCCTCCTCTTCCTCCTCCTCCTCCTCAATTGGGAGTCAAGGCAGATTCCAAATTAACACAGATTCAGTATAGTCAAAATATACCAAAGGTTAACATTAAAATATAATTATTGTCAATAAAGGAAGGCTTTAAGCCAGTAACCTGTTCCAGTTTACTGTTAAGTAACAGGGTTTTGGCCTTGAAAAGGGTTTTTATTAAAACACTTCTTTTTCTGTTGGAAATAGTAGCAATGAAATGGAGGTAAGTGATTCAGAGGGCATGTTTTCTGTTATATGTTACATTTGATCAGCTGCATTTTTATTTAAGATGGGGGAGGCAATCGTGCAGTCCTTGAGGTGTTATTGAACTACAACTCCCAGTATTCCTCACCTTTGGCATTGCTAGCTAGGACTACTGGGGCCTGCAGTCTAACAATATCTGGAGCGGAGTATGATTCCAACTGCAGCAGCTTTAGGATATCTATGCAAAATTGTTTGGACAGATTTCTGATTAAATCCTGAAAAACTGATTGTGAGACTCAGGCTGCATCTGTACTGGAGAAGTAATCCAGTTTGACACTTCTTTAATTGCCATGGCTCAGTGCTGTGGAATTCTGGGATTTGTAGATTTGTGAGATATTTAGCCTTCTCTGTCAGAGAGCTCTGGTGCTGTAACAAAGTGCAAATCTCAGAATTCTATAGGATGGAGCCACAATAGTTAAAGTGGTATTAAACTGGATTATTTATGCAGTGCAGATGCAGCCTCGGTCAAGTTTGACAGAATGTTACTAGGTTAAAGCTGTCCTTATGACATATAAGGTGGATCCTTATCTGATACAGAAAAAAAGATAATTAATGGTTAATATTGAAATAGAATTAAGGCACATCCAAATGGGCAGAACAAAAACAGTTGAAATGTGTATCAATATTTAACCATTCTTCTTTCAGATGTGATAAAGGAAAGAACTCAAACGATAGTCAGCGGGGTGGAATATTCTGAATACATCCAAGAATCAAAGAATTGTCTGGATTTTTTTATTTGTTACCTATTATATACTGTTGGTACCTGGAATTTAAAAGTAATGGCTGGTTATAAAGATTTTTGCATCAAAAAATAAGACACAATTTGAAGTTTGATTAGAACATAGACAACATTTCTAGGAAAAAGGAATACTCAGGTTGTGTTACAGGCTGGACATTTAATTAGAATAAGGCACTGAGCCAATCATACAGCTTTCATAACGTAACAACCTGCTATACAGGATACCCAAATTTGGGAATCAGTTTGAATCATGAATCATGTATCAGGCCATCTGTGTTTAAGATCATCTGGGAGGGATTTCAGTCCTTGGGGAGGAGAAAGGAAAAGCATCACAAATTCACACATTAGCATCTGTTTATAAAGAGCTATTTCGAGTGTTCCAGGAAGGGACCAGTAGGAGAAAGATATCTTCTAGAGAATACTGATTATGAAGGGCAACCATTAATTTGAAAGGACAAGTGTAACATAAATGATATGCCTACAGATATCTCCCAAATAACAATTTTGTATCTCTCACCTCCCCATATTAAAATACAACACATTTAATATTTTCACAACTTTCAAGAAGTTCTGAGTGTCATTTTCTTATTAAAATATATGTCACACATTCACTGATGACTGGCTGCTCAAAGAATTCTGTTAGCTTGTGCAAAACAGCCCTCTAGTGTTGAATTGTATCATACTACTTTCTTGGTGGTTGTCTTTTTGATGGACTATTGTACATCTTCAAAAACATACAGCTGCTAATTTATTTTATCTGCATTTCCACAGTTCATTCACTAATATGGTTACTTCTAGGGTAGGCTGATAATATAGAGTATATTTCATATAGAGCTACTATTAGACAAAGATAATCAGAAAG
The DNA here is from genome assembly GCA_030847615.1 of Gambelia wislizenii. Lineage (NCBI taxonomy): Eukaryota > Metazoa > Chordata > Lepidosauria > Squamata > Crotaphytidae > Gambelia > Gambelia wislizenii. The sequence continues at coordinate 31,047,181 of JAUMIR010000005.1, forward strand.
GTGGGTTTCAGACAACCCAACTAATTTTTGTATGTCATTGAGTGATAGGAATCAAGTGGGTCTGACAGTTTGAAGAATTTGTCTTTGTAAAATACAGGGGAAATTTGCCACTTAAATTTGAGACGTGGCTGTAGAGGCCATTTGTCATTAGCCTTCAGATAGTCTTTGTATTTGATTTGGCAACTAGAAGTGCCCAGGTTCTATTAGAAAAGAAAAAGGATTCTTTAAGTGATTCTTGTGTAATCATTAGTCCTTAGTGATTTCCAGATGTTTGAGAAGCTACCAGAAGACAGTAGTGAAGTGTTAAATTAGAAGTGCAGAATGTATGACACATTCCTGTTTTAAAATATCCATGATTTTCCAACATAAATTATCTTTTTTATTTGTCACATGATGGGGTGTCACATCAAAATATGTTGGAGTGTTACTGTTGCTGTTGTTGTGTGCCTTCAAGTTGTGTGCAACCCTAAGGTGAATCTATCATGGCTTTTCTTGGCAAGATTTGTTCAGAGGGGATTTGCCCTTGCCTTCCCCTGAGGCTGAGAGAGTGTGGCTTGCCCAAGGTTACCCAGTGGGTTTCCATGGCCAAGTGGCGATTCAAACTCTGGTTTCCAGAGTCATGGTCCAGCACTCAAACCACTACATTATGCAGACTCCTAGAGTGTTACTATGCAATGATAATTAAACTTTTAAATTCATTTTTAACAAGTTTGGAAATTTTTTTACAAAAACACTCATTTGATACAGAAGTAGAAGTTCCCACTGAAAAGATGACTACTGAGGAACCTGTGAATATATATATTAGTACATAACCAAATTCCCCAGAAAAAATGGAGATGGCATACACATTTGTACATTCTCTTTGAACTAGATAGTAGCTGTTGCGATATCAGCTCTTGAAACATCTTCCATATGTATTGTTCCGGCTTTATCTCCTTCAATCAGTTTACTGCTGTCTTGTACTTAAGCCGCATCTAGCTTTGTGGACTATATATAGAAAATTCAGTATGATTTTGTGGCAGAAGACTTTGTGGAGAAATAAAAATTTGATTATATACACAGTCTGCAATTGGAAGTAGGTATGTTTCTAAGGAAACACATAGGATTAACTGTTCATGATCGATATTTTAGTATTCTGCTGTGAAAAGGAATCTAGGATTTGGCATCTCATGGTATATATTCATCGTTACTGCAATTGTGAATTTTCTTATTTGATAAAATTATGCAGGGAATGGAAAAGAAGGGTGGAAACTTTCTACTTGTTTATAGGTTAATGCTTGAGCTGTTGGCTATTTATGTTAATGTCACCCCACTCTCCTTGGGATGACCGCCTCAGGACTTCAACAATCAGGGAAGGGGGGGGGGATGAGTGTTTCTTGACAGGAAGACTTTTATTTTACAGAATAGCACGTATATGCATACATGTGGGAGCCTGCTTGAGGGACCCTTTGCTCTAATCAAGTCAAGACTTTTTATACCTTAGCTGCTGCATTACATTATGCATGTTCCAAGATAGTGATTGGTCACATAAGCTCACTTATGTCATTCTTTTCAGAGTCATGATAAACCATTATTGTCTAATTCAGATTCTGTTTTTCTCTTTACCATGTACAGTACAACTGGATTCCTATCCCAGACCAGATATCCAAACCCTTTCTGCAATCATCTATCTAATATTTCTTTGTTCCTATCTGTTCCTCCTTTGCTGGCACTAATTTCTCTTAATTACCTCCATTTCCTCTTTACATGATCTCACCACTAGTTGAATGAGTCTTTGACCATCTGTATCATTGCATGAGCCTTTGATCAATCAAAATACTGTTTGAGCATTTTGATCATTCACACTAAATAAATAATATGCTTCCCTAACATATTATTTATTGGACACCTGCATGTTCTCTTACACTGTTCTATCAAATCCTAAATCCAACTACCTGTTAGCATATTATCATTTGAAACAATATATATTTTAAACTGCCTTTCCTAGAGTCTGCTTATGTCTATCTACTGGGCTATTTCTGTACTTTCAAGCCATGCCTTGTTTAACCAGCTGGACTGCCTTGTTCTTTGTAGCTGATCTGAATCCTGTCATTGTTCTCTGTCTAGAGACCACTTGCTATAATTGCAGTCAATTGACTTGCAGTTAGCCAATTCCAAGAAATCTAAAATGAGGGATGTCTGATAAAGGAGCATTATTTTGAATATCCTTGCCACCAAAATGGTGGGTGTCTTCATCTCCATTTTGTGTATTTTTCTCTCCTCTCACATTAAGACCTTTAAAGGAAAATAATATCCAGTGTTTGTGTAGCACAGTTATTCTCAACCTGTGGGTCCCCAGATGTTGTTGTTGATGTGGGTTCAGTCCTACAGCCTCACTAATAACTGGGAGGACCACCTGGCTATCATGGTGAGACCTCAGAGGGCTCCTGGGAACTGTAGTCCAACAACATCTGGGGACCCACAGGTTGAGAACCACTGGTGTAGCAAGTAGTGTAAAATAGAAGTGGCGTCCTTGGGTGTTTAAGGAATTATGAGATGTATAATTTATATGGAGGTTGTAGCTATATATTAATGATTGATGACAGGTTTCTATCTTAATTGACAGAATTATGGACACTATGATTTTCTCTCTTTTTTGGCCATCCTTTTATTTACTGTTATTATTATTCACTAATGCTAAAGTTCTACTTCTTAATAGTTCCATACTCTAAAAGCTTGAAATCTCTGCTTGTGTCTTTTACCGCATTGGGCAATGTAGCATGGCAATTATGGGGTGAAAACTTTTTTTTTTTTCCGTACTGTCCATCTATGATAGGAATAGCTTTGTTGGAACACTTCTGATCCTTGAATGTTTTTTATTTCAGCTCTTCACTGGTGATGTCAATGGAGAGGACTCCTCCAAAGAACAAGGCAGTCCAGCACCCCTCCATTGACGCCCCCTTGTCATGGGAGAGAGGCTTGCGTACCCTAATGATGTTTTGAGCTATGCTGGCAGTGGCATAATAGCCACTGGTAGGGTCTCTCATGCCAGACAGGTCAAAACCGAAGGGTCTGACAAAGAGCGTCAAAGGGCAGGATGGGCTCTCTAGCTTTGTGGCAACCATCCTAGGAGAAGGAAAACTCTAATCCCAAACCCGGGCAGATGGTGCTCATCCAACCCTGTAAGGTCAACCAACTAAGAGAAGGAAACTCTAATCAAACCTATGGCCTGAGGACCTCACTGCCACGTCCATGCTTGCAGGGCCACGGCAGATGAATCTCTGGTTTAAAGGGTGAGACCAGTTCTGTGCACGCTGTGCTCCACCAGAAAAATCCATTGCACAGGCTCGAAGGACAAATCCAGTTCCAAAAAAGCCCTGTAGCGACAGGCGAGGGACGAAACGGCAGGTGTAAAGATGCACTGGAAGCCGCAGCCCCAACCCTGCATGCAGGCAGTTCAGGACATTGGTCGCTCAAGGCTGACCCGGGAGATGACAGTCTTGTTCGGCAGCATCCTGAACGACCAAGCAGCCTTTTTTAAGGAGAGCACTGCTTGCTCCATATGGAGAGGGGCCTAGAAAAGGTGGCCTAACGAAAGCTCATCCCCAACTACCTGGTTGGCTAGCCACGGCCAACGGGAATCTTCTGATGTGGTCAAACCAAGGCAAAGAAACAAAGACACACACCGGCCTCCAAAGGTGTAAATAAACTGACACTTGCATGCTGGAACATCAGAACCATGCAAGACTCTGAAGATAGTGGATGGCCTGAGCGTCATTCTGCCCTAATAGCCCATGAACTATCACGCCTTAATATTGACATCGCTGCTCTTAGTGAAGTTCGCTTCCATGAGGAAGGCAGCCTTAAAGAACATGGCGCCGGCTACACACTTTACTGGTCTAGCAAACCCAAACCCGAAAAACATCTTTCAAGAGTAGGCTTTATGATTAAAAACTCCATTGCGTCCAAACTCGAAACCTTGCCAACAGGACACTCTGATCGCATTATTTCCTTACGCCTCCCACATGTTGTTCTCTTTAGTATATATGCCCCAACTATGCAAGCCGACCCTGTAGAGAAAGACAAATTCTACACAGACCTATGCCAACTCATACAAAAAGTCCATGTAGAAGATAAAATTATTATCCTTGGTGACTTCAATGCCAGAGTAGGAAAGAACTCCGAAGCCTGGAAAGGTGTCTTAGGCAAGCATGGTGTTGGAAATTGCAATGATAATGGACGCCTTCTGCTAGAGTTCTGTGCAGAACAACAGCTGACTATTACAAACACAATCTTTCAGCAGAAAGATAGCTTGAAGACAACCTGGATGCATCCCCGATCCAAACATTGGCACCTCATTGACTATGTTCTAGTCCGTCAGAGAAACATTTGTGATGTCCGTCATACCCGAGTGATGCCCAGTGCAGAATGCCAAACAGATCATCACCTCGTCAGATGTAAACTAAATCTTCATCTTAAGTTCAAACCTAAGAGGGGTGGCATCTTAAAGAAGAGACTCCAAGTCAACAATCTTCAACAAGCTACCATGAGAGACAACTTCCAGGCAAATCTACAAACGAAACTTGAAGACCATCCTACAGATCCTTCTCCTACAGTGCTTTGGCAACATATCAAAAACAGTATCCTCCAGTCTGCAGAAGAATCCCTCGGGTTCTCCCACAAGAAAAATCAAGACTGGTTTGATGAAAACAACCAAGAGATCCAGGAGGTGTTGGCAAAGAAGAGAGCTGCTCACCAGGCATACCTCGCCCAGCCAACCTGCCATGTAAGAAAAGCAGCTTTCCGCCTCACATGTAGTAAACTACAACAAAAACTCCGAGACATGCAGAACAAGTGGTGGATCAATATAGCAGAAAAGACACAACGCTGTGCAGATCTGGGTGATCATAGAGGATTTTATGAAGCTCTTAAAGCAGTGTTTGGACCTACTTATCAGGTCCAAAGCTCCTTATACAGTACAGATGGTCAAACATTAATTACTGATAAAGCCTCCATCCTGAATCGTTGGGCTGAACATTTTCAAAGTCTCTTTAGCGCCAACCGAGTAGTCCAAGGCTCAGCTATCCAACATATGATACAAAAACCAATGAAAAATGAATTGGACATAGCTCCCACTTTGGAAGAGACCCTTAAGGCCATACAGCAGATGAAAAACGGCAAGGCAGCTGGGATTGATGGAATCCCACCTGAAGTTTGGAAACACGGAGGTCATGCACTCCACGAAAAATTCCACAAATTCCTTGTGAATTGCTGGGAAAAAGGGGAACTGCCATCAGACCTCCGAGATGCAGTCATCATCACCCTGTAAAAGAAAAAAGGAGCAAAATCCGACTGCTCATACTATCGAGGCATAACACTGCTCTCTATTGCTGGAAAAATCCTTGCAAGGATACTCCTGAACAGATTAGTTCCCGCTATTGCAGAAGAACTTCTCCCTGAAAGCCAATGTGGCTTCAGAGCCAATAGGAGTACTACAGACATGGTATTTGCCCTTAGGCAACTGCAAGAAAAATGTAGGGAGCAGAACAAGGGTCTCTATGTAACATTTGTCGACCTCACCAAAGCCTTCGACACTGTAAGTAGAAAAGGTCTGTGGCAGATCCTGGAAAGACTAGGATGTCCCCCCAAATTCCTTAAAATGATTATCTTGCTACACGAGGGCCAGCATGGTCAAGTCAGATATGGCTATGCCCTTTCAGAGCCCTTTCTAATAACTAATGGAGTGAAGCAAGGTTGTGTTCTTGCACCAACTTTATTTACAATCTTCTTTAGCACGATGCTCCAAAGGGCTACAGCAGAGCTTGAAGAAGACGACGGCATCTATATACGTTACCGTACTGATGGTAGCTTGTTTAACTTAAGCCGTCTGAGGGCTCACACTAAGACTCTAAACTATCTAGTCCGTGAGCTGCTCTTCGCCGATGATGCTGCCCTTGTTGCCCACACAGAAGCAGCTCTGCAGCGCCTAACGTCCTGCTTTGCAGCAGCTGCAGAGCTGTTTGGGCTGGAAGTCAACCTGAAGAAAACAGAAGTTCTTTACCAGCCTGCACCACAGGACGAACACCACAATCCCCACATTGCCATCGGCAAATCTGTGCTCAAGTCCGTTCAGCAGTTCACCTACCTGGGAAGCATCATCTCCTCAGACGCCAAGATTGACAAAGAGATCGATCACAGATTAGCAAAGGCATATAGTGCATTTGGAAGACTTCACAAAAGAGTCTGGAGCAATAAACACCTGAGGCAAAGCACAAAAATCAGTGTGTATAGAGCCATCGTACTGTCTATCCTCCTTTATGGATCTGAAACATGGGTCACCTATCGCCACCACCTATGACTCCTCAAGCGCTTTCATTAGCGCTGTCTACGCACAATCCTAAATATACACTGGACTGACTATGTGACGAATGTTGCTGTCCTTGAGCAAGCAGGGATCACCAGCATGGAGGCCATGATATTGAGAACACAGCTGCTCTGGGCAGGGCACATTTCTAGGATGGAGGACCATCGCCTCCCAAAAATACTACTCTACGGTGAACTCGCCACGGGTCAGCGTAAGAGGGGCGCTCCAAAAATGCGATACAAAGACTCCCTGAAACAGCATCTCAGGCTCGGCCAAATTGATCACTAACAGTGGTCCGCCCTGGCCTCACATCGGGAGGCATGGAGACGCACTATCCACAATGCTGCAGCCTTATTTGAGAACTCACGCCGAACAAGTCTTGAAGAGAAACGACAACCCAGAAAGAATCACAACCCAAAAACATCACCCAAGGAGACCTTCTGCTGTGCTTTTTGCAACCGGACTTGTTTATCTTGGATTGGCCTTTTTAGTCATCAGCGCGCTTGCAGAAAGCGCGGGATGAGTCCTTCCTGAATCTTCGTTTGCGAAGAAAAGCCAGAGAGAGAGTCACTGGTGATGTACTAAAGTAGAAAGTGGGATGAGTTAATAGTAGTTTTACTTGGGATGGAATCTGAGTTACAAGAAAGGTTCAACAATGTGTCCTTGTTCCAAGTCAGTCTTGATGGGTGGAGGACATGGTATTGATCTATAGCCTGAAACATTTTGCTTTGGAGGTATCACAGTTTTGATTTTATATATATTTTTGTTTTAGACAAATATTTTTCTGTTTGGGAAATAATAATTAATAAGTTTGGAATTTGTTTATTATAGCTAGAATAATTCCTCAAGAGTGTAAATCTGGTTATCCTGTATGTATTGCATATTGTATTAAGCAGTATTTTGTTTGTTGTTGTTGTTAACAGAAGTGACTGATCTAATATTTAGATTTGGAAATGGGAAGGATTTGTTATTATAGGATTAAGACAGGGGTTTGAAAAATCACCATAGGTAACTTAAACAAGAGGAGCAGCTTTTTAAAAGTATGGCAATGAATGAATGAGTTCTATAATATAGAGTAAAGGTTATTTTAAAAATACAGACTAAAATTGTAAAAACCCCACCTGAATTTTGGATTGGGACAATTATTTTGCTAAACTGGGATCCTACCTTCCCAGTCTGTGTTATGATCTGACCTTTGTTATGAATAACATGTGTGTAGGATTGTGCTTACATTTAAAGTTTCCTTAAACAGCCACATCTCAAGATAAAGTCTCTAAAAAATAATTAAATGCATCTGCCTTTCATCCTGGTCTATTTGTGATATTAGGATTTTTAAAGCATAATAAATTATATTATATACATGAAATACTTATGCCTTACTCCTAGGAAGATTCTCAGATTTATCTTTCCTCGCAAGGGAGACCCTCTTCCAAGGAGTGGAACTGTAAGCCTGGACAGGTTTCAAGATCTTAACCTGAGTGAGATTAAAAGGATTTAGAGGCCTTACGTTGCCCCTTAGAATGGGAGACTGCATTTCCTCTCCAGGATGGGATCAGATCAAATTCTGGCATGTTGTATTACACTGTGCAATGTGCTGCCATGTAACTGAAGCTCTGTTGGTGTCAGGGGCAGAAGTACTTGTGAAATAACACATATGAAAAAGCACTGCCTTTCCTCTTAATCAAGTCACACCATCATGTCAGATGGTCTTTGGAAATATGCTGACCAAGGCACAATGAAGTTATGAAATTTTTAACCTTTTACATTTCTCCCTGTCATACCATATTCAGTTTAAACTTTTTTAATAGAAAGCAGAATTATTCTTTGACTCAGTTGTACAAATACCTTTCCACCAAACCAATTAAGAAGTAAACACCTGCCAGTCTGATATTCAAATAATCTTTACAACGCCCATCCAGAATTTACAGTTCCTTTGGTGTGAAAGAACATTTATAGGAATAGCTGGCTTTACTGAAATCCAAGGAGACAACATTTCAGGCATATGCAGTGTGTGCTATGAGAACAGGTTTTGAATAGAAGTAATTCTGCTTGAATATGCACAGATTGATAACCCTACTTTTAGTGCATGAACAAAGTGCAAAGAAACTTCATTGTAAAAAAAGGGGGATCATTGCAGTGAAGTTATTTGAGATCAGCTTATTCAGAGGACTATAACAAAATCCACAAAAGAGTGATACGTTTATTGGCCAACCAAAATGCAGAAAATACATCATGCAAGCTTTTGAAGCTTCACTTGCTACTACGTCAGGCAAAGATGTCAAGAGTCATACAGGAGAAGAAAAGTGATGATGTTAGAGTCACAGGCCTACATTCTGTTTCAGACATTATTTCTATTGTCAGGAAAGATGATCTAGAGAGATATCAAGAAGCCAGTGAATCTCTGAAAGCTTTCATTATGTATTTTCTGTATTTTGGTTGGCCAATAAAGGCATTACACTTTTGTGGATTTTGGATTTTGCTGCATGGCCAACATAGCTACCCTGAATATTATTCATAGGAGGTTTGTCATTGACTTCCTTTATGGCTGAGAGAGTGTGAGTTGCCCAAGACCACCCAGTTGGTTTCCATGGCTGACTGGAGATTCAGACCCTAGTCTCCTTGAGTCTTAGTCCAATGTTCAAACCACTATACCACTATACAGTACTACACTGCAATGGCTCTGTGTAGCCATTGGCTGCAGGTTATATGGCTTCTACCCATTTCCCCCACCACCCACTTGATCAGTCTCTAGGAAGTTCAGAAACTGCAGCTGATAAGAGATAGCTGATATCCATTATTTATCTACAGCATGTGGAATCAAAAGTGTGCAGATTCTGAATTTTGTATTTATAAAGATAATTTATATTTTTAGCACATACCTAAAATATTGGCTGCTGACACACTACAGAAAAACTGCATGATTTCTACAGTGTGGCAGCAGCCATTATCACTTACTTGTTTTGTCCTATCCTGAAGAAGTCCAGTTTTTCACTTCATTTTTCTATTCAGAAAGGATTGCTATACAAGAGAAAAGCTTACTGTCCTGTCCTGAAAAGGTATTTGAACCTCTTGGGGCCCCATACATTGCATCACTATTACCATGCCTGCAGGCAAACGTTGTTGTTGTTGTGTGCCTTTAAGTCATTTCTGATTTATGGCACCTGTAAGGCAACCCTATCATGAGGTTTTCCAAGATTTGTTCAGAGGGAGTTTGCCTTTCTTCTGAGGCTGAGAGAATGTGACTTGCCCAAGGTCACCCAATGGTTTACCATGGCTGAGCCTGGTCTACAGCCATGTAAAATTATTGCTGTCACATCCAATATAAGTTGTTTGCATCGGCTATATGCTTTTGTGAAATAAATAAAAATAAAGTATTGGCATATAGCATTCTCAAAAATTCAAATTCATGGGAAGCCTTGGTGTGGGGGTTTGATTTACAGTGCTATTTGAGCTATCCTGTACTTGAGTGGGTAGGAGAATTAAGAGACTTTTAGATCTGTCCTTCCTCTGCTTCCAATTCAGCTCCACATATTTCCTTCTGTTCTTCCTGATCATTGCACATGTTTGGCTTCCCAGTTCCTCTTCTTGTTTTAGTACCATCCTTGGTCTGCTTATATGGTATGAAATCCATCAGTCTCATCTTTGCACTGCTTTTCTCAATTTGCGATTTTATCTGCTCCAGAGAGCTAGGTAACAGTAGAAAAGGGGCAAGAATCTGTCATATGCTGTGTACTAGCAGTTCGGAAATCCAAGCTTTCATCATTAACTTAGCAAAACTTTTTTACAGAAACTGCAGCAAACATTATCCACTGACTTTAATTGTCAGGACTGACTAGTCCTCATTTCTACCCACTGTTCTCCCACCACACTGACCTTGACCATTCCAGGCTAGTTAAACAAACAGAAATGCAGTAACAAGCAGGCTGGATATATGGTCCCCAAGGCAAATTATACTACTACACATCCCATCATTTCTACATCATACAATCTCATGGCAGGCAAGCTGGTTAAACCTCAAAGAAACTCACTGAGTATTCTTTGAAGATGGAGAATAAATTTCTCAACTAGTTCACAGTCTCTTCTCTTCCTTGAACCTGAAGCACAAAGGCAGAGCAGGAAAGAGATGTGATATGAACAGAGATAATATAATTGAGAAGAGTGATATCTAGCTACTGGCTATCGAAATCTGTCTTTACATCTGGAACTTTGGATATTTATCCATTTGTTCCAGTTGGTGGAATTTCAGCCATTTATTTGTCATTCAGTTGTCACCTTCCTGCTTATTTACTGCCTAGTTTATATATTCAACCATGTATAGAAAGAAACTGAGTTGTGGGAACAGCACAGATCCAACCACCTTATAGATAGCCTGCATTATGAATTGGAATCCTTTTCATGACTGATCATTTATGCTGCTGCCCAGTTCACTTGCACGTTGGGGATGATCTCTGCTGTTCCTTTACCATCCTATACGAAACTTATTTATTTACTGACACAATTACAGTTTGCATTGTCATTCTTAAGGTAGTTTACAGTGAACTAGAAGACACACATACATATATACCCATGTAATCCAGCAATTCTTACTCTGACTGATAGCAGAGCGGAAAGTGTGCGTCTCTTCAACTCTGCAGTCACTGGGCAACTGGTAGTTGGAACTGAATGTTCCTTCTGGAAAAGGGGAGGGGTGTGAGCAAGGTCCCTGTAGCTATTTCTTTTCTACCTGATAGATGGGAACTACTACTCTCCCCCTTGTACAATATTGTTCCTTGGAAGCAGGTTATACAACTTTCCAATGGCCTTTAGTATGCTGGCTAGTAGCACAAGCTGGTGTGTGTTTACATACATGTGTGGTCCAGTTTTGAAATACCCACTTTCGTTTTGACTGACCAAGCAAGAAATGAGCATAATACAAGGAACTTTGGGCACTGACTCCCTTCATGGTTTGGTAACTGCATATGCAGTTTGGAATATTGCAGTATGCATATTAACAAGACGTTTTCCATGCAGACCCTGTTCATACTAATGCTATGAATAAAGATATATATTCCCATCATGCTGTATTGCAGATGGCATTGCCCAGATTGAGCCATTAATATTGTTAGGACAAAAAAGAAGCTCTTTTTGAAATAAATAAATATTTATTTAACTTTGGATTCCAGAATGGATGCTTACTTTCTGCCTCTCTACTGTCCGCATCTTACACTTCCATGTATCACCAAAATTTACTTTTTTGGCTCACCACTTTCAAAGAAACATAAAAATATTTGGCATACTACACATATTCTTACCTAGGTCCCAGCAGATTTTTCAACAATGAAAAGTAATAGATTTACTCATATTTTTCCTGTTAGTTCGCCATTAGAAACACTAGAGATAATTAGAAACAGTAGATAATTAGAAACCACATTTAACTACACTAAACAGCAGCCAAAATTTCCACCAACAAGTTAACAACTGACCCTGCTACCTGATCTTGGTTTTAGTATCTGAAGTTTATGTGCTGCAAATCTAAATGATATTACTCCCTTGACTTACCTTTAGAGGCAAAGAAACTCTCCCATCGCATGGCAATGAAAAGACAGATCAAAGACTCCATGAGACTGGATTTACTATAAATAGATGAGCGGAATAAACACCATTGTGAATGGTTTGGAATGTGCTGCTTAAGATTAGGGGTGGGTAGGTGGACGGCCACATATGTATGTATGTGTGTGTGTGTGTGTGTGTGTGTATATATATATATATATATATATATATACACTCCATACATATAGAATTATAATTAGATTTCTACTGTATACATTTCTAAGATTACCATTTTAGTAGATATACTGTACATTACACAGTCATACCTCCATTAACAAAGTGTCTTGCAAAGGAGCTCCTTGTTACAAAATCTTTTTATACCCTCAGTCCCTCCTTTCCTCATCCTCTGTCTTACTTGAACACTTTTTTTTTAGCAGCATTGGCATTAGAAGGGTAGTGAAGGAGGGCTGGAGAAACACAGGCTTTAAGTGTCACGTTGCAGCAGTGTGTCTGCAGAAAATAGTGGAATAAATAAAACTTGAGCTGGGAAAGAACAGGATTCTACTCCAGCTATTCCGATTACAGCCATATGTGTCTGCCTGAAACAGGCAGTGTAAGCTGCAGCTGCCACCAAAAACCCCTACTGAATGTGTGTAAACAAAAGACAAAAAAGGGAAGAGCAGATTAACCTGCCTGACCAACTCCCCCAATGTGTTAGAAAAGTATCTCTATAAGTTCGGCTATCAAAATGAAAATCGTAAGACAAGTGGAAGCTGATGGATGAAAAAGTTATCCCAGGGTGTATTTAGGATGAAGCTGTTGAAGGGGAAGCTAAAATAGCTTTGTGTGTGCTAATGCAAACAAAATGCTTATATCTTTTTAAAATAAATAAATAAATAAATATTTACATTCAGAACAGATCTCAGTTACATACAATAATGTTCCGATATAACAAAAGCAGGAAAATTAAAACACAAAATGAGGAAAATACTGTAACCACATTAGTCACAAGTTTCTATAAAAGCTGACCAAATGTCCAAAATAAGTACACATTTTCTCAAATGTTGCAAGCGTTGTTAGATCCTCTGTCCATTGCATCACAGGTGCAGAAAAATTATATTTCCAGTAACAAAATATTAATCTTTTTGCAGTCAAAAGTATGTGAAAAATCCGCTTCTGTTGACCATTTGTTAATTTTCAAGAAACAGGCAAATAATTCAAGGAATGTCCAAAACCAAATTTAGTCCAAAAATGTAGCTAGTATGGGACATGTCGAAAACATATGTGTTAAGGAAGTATTAGCAGCATTACATCTCCAACAATTTGCTGATTTAAAAAGCCCTTTCTTGAATAGATGTTGTGGCACCCAATATACCTGAAAGAGCAATTTCTGCTGCATAACCATAACAGTTACAGATATTAAAACATATTGAACCGCTCTCTGGGAGCGGGAAGGTGAATGGTGATCTATAAACATAACTATTATTTCCATGTTATTTCTGCCTTTGGTATCAAATTTTCTGTTAAAGAAGTAATGCCCAGGAACACATAGAATTGTTAACTGAGGTATACCTGCATATACAGTAGATTTGAGGCCTAACGGTACAGCCGCTATAAATAATCAGTGATAGAAGAAAACATTTCAAAGGCAAAAAGGTTGTTTTTATGCATTTATTTTGTCATTTAACAACCGTGAATAAATAAAAATACACCCCACAATTAATATGAGCAGTAATATATAGCAGCAGAGAGTATACTTTCACATTAAAGACCTTCTGAAGCAAAGTTTAAAATTGAATTTCTGTCTAGCTGTACAACACAGTAATGGTCAAGTTCAAGAACAGATCATGCCAGATCTCTGATGAACTGATATTTTTTATGTGGATGAAAGAAAATGATTTTGTGGCAGAATACAAATTGTGCACAGCAGAGCATAGGCTTTGTACTTCAACCATTTCTTGAATTTAAAAGTTTACATTATTATTGTACAAGAAATCCATGATATTCTAATATACACAGTTACAGATTAATTTGCGGTGTTACGATTCTATTTGTATTTGAAGCTAAATAAAGGATGATTAAATGTGCAATTTTTAAAGATGGTGTTCTAGGATGTAAATCCCATTGAACCCAACTACTCAATCTTTGAAGTAAAGACGTTTCAGAGATAGATATGGAATTTAAGCAAGCACTAGTGCTCAATGGATTACAGCTGCTGTCTTGTAGACTGTCTTACTTAGTCTGAGAATTTTCGAGAATGGGGTGGGGTCAGAGTTAATTATCTGCCCCATGACCCTCTCAGAGCCATCAGCCTGCCAACATCAAATAACAGCAACCATGGTAGTGGCTAGAAGTCCACTTCTGGCTTGTGAAAAACAGATTTTTTTTAATTTTAAAAAAGTTCAACAATGAGAGGACCCCTGTGACCTATTTGAAATTTGAATCACCTCACCTGGTGTTACCCTAAGAGGTGGGAGGTGCTTTAGAGCTCCACCTGTGGGGCCAAAATCTGTATTATTATTTGGGGGAAATATTAGCTCAAACAGAAGCCTGTGAACTTCGGGATCTTTTCACCTATGTAGAGTCATAGAATTGTAGAGTTGGAAGAGACCCCAAGGGCCATCCAGTCCAACCCCCTGCCACACAGGAAATCACGATCAAAGCATCCCCGACAGATGGCCATCCAGTACTAGCTGTAAAGAGCACTCTAGTTTAAAGTGAAATAAAGTATTTTTATTGGAAATTGCCTAAGAATCATACAAGGCTATTGAGGAACAAGGCAGAAAGATTGGATAGAGGGAGAGATTCGGAAATATAGGGTGATAGTTACCAGTCTTGAAAAGCAGCATTTTGTGAAGCGAAGATACTCAGGCATCTGAGGGTGGCACAGGAGGTTCTGATCCGGGGGCATGAGAAAGAGAGCTGTCAGGTTCATCCACTGTGGCATACATTTCTTTTGTTGGGGGACTAATATTTATTCCCTATTTCATATCCTGAAGTGGGTACTCTGGTTATGGGACAAAGCCTGGATGGCTTTCCCAGGGACAGACAAAGGAAACTGAAACTCAGCTGATTGCATTGCATTAATGGCTGGAAGATAGGAATTGATTGGTTTATGACCACCTCACAAGGTTGGATAGGAGTGGGTATAGGGGAGACTTCCATAGGAATAGATTTGGGAATGGTCACTTAATTGTTTGACTCATTGCTGAGGTGCCCAAGGCAGGAAGAAAGGATTGGCACACACCTCCTTAACGACTGTGTTTACTAAGGGGCTTCCGCACAATCCTAATATGGCCTTTCTTGCCATAATATTTCTAAGACACACCCCAGCTCATTGTGACCTCCAACTGACCTTTTTTGGTTTGCCCCCAAAAGTGTCCAATATTTCCAATTATGAGCTATCTTGGGGAGGGGGTACTAGAGAATGCTAACACTGGATTCTCCAAGAAGAAGAAATTCACTTTTCTTTCAATAAAAAGAGAAGTCCATGGGAAATGAGGTGTGTGTGTGGACCCAACCTATCTTAGAAACATAGAATCTTGTTAAAAGGTTTCAGAAAATTCAGCACCATTTTGTTGAGTTGGTATCATTGCAAACAGATACTAGATCACTTCTCTCTATTGTCCACAAATCATTATGAATTGGATTTTCACACTACAATCTGCAATTTACTTGTGAGGAAGATGCAAATTATCCAGTGATCAAGTGTACCCTATGCTTTTTTGTAAAGTAGCCACATGATCAGTATTCAACCAGTCAGACTTACAATCTGTCTAATTCTCATTTACCTCAGAGGTGGGAAAGCTCAGGCCCAGGAGCCAAATCTGGCCCTCTGGGGCTCTTCAGGTGGCCAGACTTCCTTCAGCATGATGCTAACATTTGGTGGTTTCCCAGCTTGAGGGGGGGGTGTTTCCCATTCTAAAAGGTTGAATAACTTTCCTAAGACTTGAGACGTTATCAGACGCATCAAATACAGCATCATAATGACACCATATAAACGCAAAAGGGTTTGCATGCCTGATGATGTTGCCCTTTTGCATTTATGTCTTGTCCCAAACCCATCGTATTTTATTGACAGCTTAAGCTGTCAATTGATCCCTTTGACACTTTTTTGCCAGAACTGCCAGCATTTGAAACCTCATGCCATTGTACTCAAGTGAACGTAGCATCAGTGGCCAGATCGGCCAGAACACTCCCAGGTGAGATCACAACATCCAGATAGGGGACACACTTTTTATGACCCTCCTCCAATGTACTTGTAAGTTTTTAAATATGTTTATGTGCTTGGCGTAACTTTTTGTGTGTTATTTTGTGTGTTATTTTTGAATTTCCTGTGCTAGATATTCTCAGAAGAATCCGTGGGATTTTGAACAAGGAAGTGAACAGAGTTCTGCTCACTCCTCATTCATTGCTGGAGAAGCCTTTTGCTGGGATTAGAGGTAAGTGCCAACACTTACGACTCCTCGAACGCTTTCATCAATGCTGTATACGCACAATCCTAAATATATACTGGACTGACTATGTGACAAATGTTGCTGTCCGTGAGCAAGCAGGGATCACCAGCATTGAGGCCATGATATTGAGAACACAGCTGTGCTGGGCAGGGACGTTTCTAGGTTACCCAAAAATAGTACTCTACGGTGAACTCGCCACAGGTCAGCATAAGAGGGGTGCTCCAAAAAAGCGATACAAGGACTCCCTGAAACAACATCTCAGGCTCGGCCAAATTGATCACCAACAATAGTCCGCCCTAGCCTCACATCGGGAGGCATGGAGACACACTATCCACAATGCTACAGCCTTATTTGAGAGCTCATGCCGAACAAGTCTTGAAGAGTAACAACAACGCAGAAAGAATCACAACCCAGAAACATCCCCCAAGGAGACCTTCTGCTGTGCTTTCTGCAACTGGACTTGTTTATCTCGGATTGGCCTTTTTAGTCATCAGCGCGCTTGCAGAAAGCGCGGAATGAGTCCTTCCTGAATCTTCGTTTGTGAAGAAAAGCCCGATATAGGTATGGGGAGTTCTCTTGCTGGCATAAAATGGCAGAGTTATGCCAGCAAAAGAAAGGGGTTTAGGGGATGGTCTGATAAAGTCCTTGGTTTATGGCAGTAACATATACCAATATTTTTGGTCCCACTCTTCCACCGTCACAGCTGGTAAGTGGCTCGTGATAAATTATCTTAAATAGAATATGTCACCTTTGTCCCTTTGAAAGAGCTTCCTCCCCCTTAATTTAACTCATGTTCAGATCTGTTCAAGGGATCATTTATGTACATAGAGATTTTACTGGGTGGTTTGTGAGCATATATTCAAATTGGCATTTCTAGTATAATAAGGGAATGCTACTTCAATTATGTCCAGCAACGAATGAGGATATGACCATCCAAGATAATCTATAAGGCTTTGGGTGCATTGTTTCAACATGGCCAGCTGCTGTCAACTCCACAGGAACAGTGTAAATATTTGTGGCTAATGCCTAATCAATGAATTCTATTCCCAATAGTTGTGACAGGCTGTAGAAGATTGGTGGTTACCAGTTGTGTGCCACCTTGAGCTATTTTAAGTTTAAACTTTCATTCTGGAATTTATTGTTTATTCAATTAATATCCTACCTTTCTGCCAAAGGGGGCAAATAATCATATTCAGCTGGAAAAGAACATCATGATTTAAAAGTCAAATTACAGTAGGAACCCCATATCCACGGGGGATTGTTTTCCCCACACACACACAGATACTGAAATTCACGGATAACAGCAAACACTGGTTCCTTCTCCCCCCAATCACCCCTGCTGGGATAGCCCTCCCAAAGATGAGAGAAGGGAGGTGAGTTCTCTCCTCCTCTCCCTTCCTTGTTCTCCCCTGTTGCTACCACTGCCACTGCAGCCCTCCTGGGGATGGGAGAAGGGAAGCGAGTTCTCTCCTTTCCCTCGTCCACCCCAACCACTGCCTGTTGCCATCACAGCCCTCTCAGGTATGGGAGAAGGGAGGTGAGCTCTCTCCTCCTCTCCCTCACCCGTTCGCCCCAGCGGCTGCCCATTGCCAACCGCAGATAACTGAATCAGTGGATGGTGAATCAGCGGGTACGGGGGTCCTACTGTAACTAAAATTTTTTTAAAAAAACATAGCACGAACTAACACATTTGCAGCTCTGTATTAACAATTGTGCTTTCAGCCACTGAGTTTTGCCAGCAACATGGTAACTTTGTGGTGGATGAAACACATACACAGGAAAGGTTTAACACTCAAGCAGATAAAAGCTATCTGACAAATCCTGTTTCATGAAATACAGATAACATTCTGAATTTCACAAGACTGCTCACAACCTGCTACATTTCCCCCACAGGAGCATGCAGTGCCTTTCAGAAACCGGCAGAATATTTTTCCTTCTTCCTACAGATGAAGATCTTTGCGGCTAGTTTTCCCTCACTGCTACTTTCCTTTCCCTAAGCTGCTTTAGCGTGCAGTCAGCAGGCTGAAAATCAAGCATGAGGCCAGACTTCTGATGCATTTGCCAGATGCCTGGCCCTTATGCATTTGTGTTATAGACACCATGGTACTTTCCAACCACAACAGGTGTGCCCTCTTTTAATCTCTTCCACATTTTGACAGCAGTGCAGGACACCAGCTTTTCCGTCCTCTGAGAAAGGCTATTGCTAATGAACCCGGCACTGTTTAAACTCTGCAGTTTGGACAGAAAGGTATGGATGACACAGAGCCCTGATTTTCTCCATTTCTCACATGACTGAAAACTGATTGTCACACCAGTCCCTCAGTTGTGCTCTTCCTTCAGTACCCAACCCCTATTTCTATTTCTATAAGTATGTGACCAAACTGGAATCAGTTGTTTTGGAAGTTAACTTTCACCATGGCTTCCTCCAAAAAAATCTAGAAAACATTCAATAAGATGATAATTACTAGAGGTGCTTTATTTCCACTTGATGGATGTAATGGTTTCCAGGGGAAGCGTAATGACTATTAAAATAGTTTAAGTCTACAGTGTAGGTATCTCTTAGAGCTTTGAGGCTCCTTGTCTCTGAGCTTGTGACTGATTTACAGCCTGCTAGGGGAGCACTACCTTATGACTGGATCTCACAATGCGCTAGTAATGTTCATACCACACAGGTCAGGCAGACGATATGACTCCTTTGGCATCTATCATTGATCCTCAAAGAAGATGAAGCCTTAGCACCAAACATCTGTTTAAGTTTACAGTCCTATGCATACTTATTTGGGACTATAAGCAATGACAACTCCAGATTTGGTGAGTGAGGGGGAGGGAATGGGCAATAGTAATAATGGTAGCAATAGTAGCCAAAGCAGAAGGCAGGCCCACATACCATGCAAACCATAATAAAATGAAGAAAGAATCTAGTTAATACCATCCCAATATTTTGCTTTTTTAATAGAATCCCAGCAATTCCTGTGCTGAAGATATCTGGGGCCTTAATAATAGGAGAGCAAGCTGGAATTTTGGATGATGATTATCATGATGATGATGATGATGATTTCTTACCTGCCTCTCCCCAAGGCTCAAGGCAGGGTACAATATGAATTAAAATTAAAATACAATACATACCATAAAATCTTTAAAACACACAGGTAAAAACACATATGATTAAAACAAACATTAACTTAGAAAGGTGGTCATTCAAGGTTACGGTGAAAGGGGTAACTGAACCAGCAGCAGCATGCAAAAAAGTTGTAGGGCAGCTGCTTTTGTCTGTTAGTCATGCTTTCTAATCCAGACCAGATGGATTAGTCCAGCCTAAGAGGCAGCCAGAGAAGAGATTCATTTATGTGCAGTTGTTCAGTGGCCTCCAAAAGTTTAGAGTACTATTCAGATCGTACTCTCAGAATCTGATATGGTACTGCTGTTTGCTTATTTAAAAGTAGTGTATATGTGTATGTGGAAAGAAATATTGTATATGTGTATGTGGACAGAGAGAGGGAGTTTTATAGTGGTGTGTGTTTACAGAGACATACACATACACATAAACAAACACCAAAGATCAGACAATACATATACATATCTTCATAAATAACACAGATGTATACGATGTCCTGTCTTTCATTAAAAATTCAAGGCAGCCAGCCATCAAATTCAAATTTAAAAGTTCACATTAAAAAAATAAGTAAACATTAGAAAACACAAAAGCAAAAGAAGACTTCATCATGTATAGAAAGGACGTAGGGTGCCATCAGTATGCTGATGACAATCAACTATTTCTCCTTGTCATCGGAGTCAGCTGGAGCTGTGCAGATGCTGGACCAGCGCCTGGATGCTGTAATGGGCTGGATGAGGGCTAATAAACTGAAGCTGAACCCTGATAAACAGAGGCTTTGTGGATTGGTGGTTTTTATATCTAGGATTTGGGTAAACAGCCTGTTTTGGACAGGGTTGCACTCCCTCTGAAGGAGCAGGTACATAGACTGGAAACGATCTTAGATCCATCCTTGTCACTGGAGGCCCAAGTGGACTTTGTGGCTTGGAGTGCTTGGTACCAGCTTCGACTAGTCCACCAGCTACAGCCTTTCCTGGACAAAGATAGCTTATCCACAGTAACCTCCCAACTAGACTACTGTAATGCACTCTTTCTGGGGCTGCCCTTGAAGACTGGGAAGCTGCAGCTTGTTCAAAATATAGCAGCTTAGCTGCTGACTGGAATATCATATAGACAGCATGCAATGCCAGTCTTAAAATAATTGCACTGTCTGCCAATACATTTCTGGTGTGAATTTGAAGTACTTGTGATGACATTTAAAGCCCTAAATGGCTTGGGATCTCAATATTTGAGGTAGTGCCTCTCCCCGTATGTGCCTGCTCATGAATTAAGATCTGCTGCTCTTCTGTGTCTCACCAGTGAGATCAATACACTGTGTCAGGATGTGGGAGGGCCTTCTCAGCTGTAGCACCCCAACTGTGGAATGTTCTCCCCTTGGAGACCTGACTGGCACTAACACTCTTATGATTTGGGTTGGACTGGATGGCCCTTGAGGTCTCTTCCAGCTCTATGATTCTATGATTATAACACCATATGCAGAATTATTAAAAACTGTGCTTCATTATCAGTGCAACAATATTAGAAAGACAGTAGTACTGATAGAGCATTAGGAGAACAAAATAAATTCTACAGTGGTGGGAATCATGCGGCCCTCTGGATATTGTTGGACTGCAACTCCCAGCATTCCTCACCATTGGCTGTGCTGGTTAGGGCTATTGGGAGCTGCAGTCCAACAGCATTTGAAGGGCCACATGGTTCCCACTCCTAGACTGGTGAAAATGTCATTCAAAGAAAAAGTCTCCCAATAGTGAAAGGTCATGAGAGAAGACAAGGTGAAGCTCCCTTGGGAAGTTCCAGAATCCTGGTTCCTCTTCATGGTCCCATATAAATGGACTACCAGCATCGTTGGAACACATAAGAAGGCCTCCAGTAACAACCTTGTCCCCTTGGGAAGTGAATAAAGATGGATGAAATGCTGTGTTAAACTTCAAAACTGGTGAATGTGGAGAGCAGAGCAGGATTGGCCAGGAGGGGTTCCAGCACCTCTTTGCTAATCCCTATAGGAAAACTGGTGTGGTCTATGCAGACATGGCTACCCCTGAATGGGTTATGCAGACACAATGACAGTAAAGACTGGCATGTAAGCAAGAGGCAGCTTTCTTTCAGGGGTAGGGGGCACACAGTAATTTAAAACAATGTACCCCTGTAAACTCTTTCTTACAGGAAGTTCAACAGCTGTATTTATTTATTTATTTATTTATTTACAACAACAAACAATGACAGTTTTATTAATTTTTATTAATTGTATTAATTTTTTAAAGCAGCATAACTTCCTCGGGGAAGCTGTGCAGCATTGCTGTCATGCAGGTTGTCAAATTACTCAGAGTTATTTGTTTTGTTTTGTTTATTTAGAGCATTGATACCCTACCCTTCACCGAAAAGGCTCCCAAAGGGTGCGGTTTTTCAGATTACGCGGTTCAAAATGGTGCAGTTTTATTGTGCACAATAACTCTCCAAGTGCTATTTTTTTTTAAATTTCCTGCAAGTGTTTCTCAAGGTGTTGGGAAGCACAGTTTTGACCACATTTGGGAAACTGGTGAATTTGGAGTTCTATCCTTACTGTATGTATGCTCAGTATAACAGGAGCAATCCTTGTGACTGGTAGAATCAAAATAAATAATGCAACATTAAAAATATATGTAAATATACTCTATTTGTTTAACTTATATAGTTTTCCTCATTATTCTTTTCTTGAGACAAAAATTTGCTTTCCATGGTGCAAAATTCTAATTTCCCTTTAACCTTAGGCAAGATTGTCAGTTTAGGTACTGACTAACAGAATGAGAAGTTGTTATAGATTAACTTCTCATTCTATTAGTTGGTACCTAAATTTACACAACAAAGGAAAGCTCCTAAGATTCAACCATGCAAAAGATGAATGGACTATCACACTTCCTGGACATTATAGAACCTACTTATGATGAAATAACCAAAGCTGCTGAATGATTTATTGTTATGCATGGGAGGGTATACAGTACTATCCCCTTCTACATAGAAGGCATGATTTGAATAAAAGGAGAGGGGGGCTACAGCCTAGAGTTCATGGATTCCATTAAGATCTCCACTCACATTAATCTACAATACATGCACTGTATTAAGTACCATGAGACACTTTGCACCCTTATGTTACCCAATCCAGTAGAAAAACAGCCTCTGTATATCAGTTGCTGGGAAACATGAGTGGGAGAGTGCAGTTGTGCTCATATCCTACTTGTAGGCTTCCCATAAGTATCAGGTTCTGAACAGAATCCTGGATTAGATTGGCCCTGCAGTCTCATCCATCTTGGCTTTTCTCATATTCTCAATCTAAAGGGTTACTATGGTGTGTGGGCAAGAAGCAAATGAACAACAAATTAATAAGCCCCTAGTTATTAATAAATCTCAGTAGGTGGCCATGGGCAGCCTTTCAGTCTCTTCAACACCCCGCTTCACCCTCTTCTGGGATAGTGAGACAATAATATTGGTCTGTGCTATAGAGTTATTGAAAAAAAATTCGCATGAAGTGCTTTGAACACTCAAACATCGGGGGAAGTAAACTAAATCTACTAAGAAGTAAACTAAATCTACTAAAGCTTATGCTATAACTTCTTTTTCTCAGTTAGTCTCAAAGATGCTACAAGATCTCTGCACTCTAAGGTCTTGTCCGCACAGGCCGAATAAAATTGCCCTCCCTCTCTGTTCCTGTGCCTAGCTGTTTGGACAATGCAGGATTTTGGCCCCAATTCTAGTCTGAACTGTCTGGACGGTGTCCAGGCAGTTCTGACTAGAAACCAGAGCAACCCCCTGTGGAGGACCGGACACACCAGCCAAATTTACCCAATTACTGTATTCAGCCTGGCTGTCTCTCCGCTTCCACTGCCACCTTTCTTTTAGATTCTCCTTGTTCCTTCTTTGGACTGGGGTCTGACTTTCTGTGGATAGTATATGTCATTGTGTAGACTCACTTGGTCTATCTCTCTGTGGCTTTTCTTCGCAAACAAAGATTCAGGAAGGACTCATCGCGCGCTTTCTGCAAACGTGCTGATGACTAAAAAGGCCAATCCGAGATAAACAAGTCTGGTTGCAGAAAGCACAGCAGAAGGTCTCCTTGGGTGATGTTTTTGGGTTGTGATTCTTTCTGCGTTGTCGTTTCTCTTCAAGACTTGTTCGGCGTGAGTTCTCAAATAAGGCTGCAGCATTGTGGATAGTGCGTCTCCATGCCTCCCGATGTGAGGCCAGGGTGGACCATTGTTGGTGATCAATTTGGCTGAGCCTGAGATGTTGTTTCAGGGAGTCCTTGTATCATTTTTTTGGAGCGCCCCTCTTACGCTGACCCATGATGAGTTCACCGTAAGTACTATTTTTGGGAGGCGATGGTTTCTAGGATGGTCCTCCATCCTAGAAACATGCCCTGCCCAGCGCAGCTGTGGTCTCAGTATCATGGCCTCAATGCTGGTGATCCCTGCTTGCTCAAAGTAAGCATGCCTAATATATGTCAGTGAGGGAAACAATTCATGAGGAGTCTGGACTTTATAAACAAAACACAAAGATTGTTATTAACTGAATGTTTGTAACAGCAATGCTTCAATACTGTGCCTCCAACTTTGTTAATTACTAAATATATCTTAGGAGATTATCAGACATGGCAAATATGGTGGTATAATGATGACACGATACCGTGAAAGGTTTTCCCTATTGCATGATGTCATCTCCTCGCGTTCTCCAAGCATTCAGCTCCTGTGAAAAAGGCATACTTTTTTATTAATGGGCCAACCGTCAATTGATCTCAAATGGTTTTTGTTTGTTTGTTTGTTTGTTTTTGGCGGTATGGTATTGCCAGTGTTTGAAACTGCATCCCATTATGCTCTCGTGAATACAGTGTCGGGTGGTCCCTGCCAGAACACTTCCAGGTGAGGACGCAAAAACTAGGTACGGGACACTCTTTTTTATGAACCTCCCCATTTTGCTGTTAAATTTTTAAGTGTGTTTCATTGCTTGTGTGTTTGTCTTCTTTGTTAATTTTGGTGTTTTTAGACTTTTAAGCACACTTGCGTCTTTTTGTGAGAACTGCTGAGATCCCGCACCCCAGCAAACACGGAAATAAACTGTACTAGTGGTCATGCTCCAATAATGCTAGGGCTGCTCTTTCTCATTATTATAGCAACATGTGATAAAAAGGGTTATTACGCCAGGACAGTGACACTTTTAAATATAGTGGAACAAAAATGTTTTTAGACACTCATCTGATAATATTCTGGTCCCACTCTGTGGTGACCATTACATATAAAAGTTCAGATAATATTCTTTGAGCCCTTACTAATAAAACCAGATAACTACCAGACTCAGTCACTCTTTCTTATACAGATGTCCCTTCATATTCGCTGGGGTTTGGTTCCAGGACCCCCCGTGGATACCAAAATCCATGAATACTAAAGTCCCATTTATATGCAACGGCATAGCAAAATGGTGTTCCTTATATAAGATGCCAAAATCAAGGTTTGCTTTTTGGATTATTATTTTTTTAAGAATATTTTCAAGCCGTGAAGACTTAAATCTGTGGATACCAAATCCGCGGATATGGAAGGACAACAGTACTCTTAACAGTACTACGTGCAAAAGGGATCTAGGAGTCCTAGTACACCACAAGTTGAACATGAGTCAACAGTGTGATGCGGCAGCTAAAAAGGCCAATGCGATTTTGGGCTGTATCAATAGAAGTATAGTGTCTAGATCAAGGGAAGTAATAGTGCCACTCTATTCTGCCTTGGTCAGGCCTCACCTAGAATACTGTGTCCAGTTCTGTGCACCACAGTTCAAAAAGGATATTGACAAATTGGAGCATGTCCAGAGAAGGGTGAGTAAAATGGTGAAAGGTCTGGAAACCATGCCATATGAGGAGAGACTTAGGGAGCTGGGTATGTTTAGCCTGGAAAAAAGACGGTTAAGAGGCGATATGATAGCCCTGTTTAAGTATTTGAAGGGGTGTCACATTGAGGATGGAATAGGCTTGTTTTCTGCTGCTCCAGAGACTGGAACACGGAGCAATGGATGCAAGCTCCAGGAACAGAGATTTCACCTCAACATTAGGAGGAACTTTTTGACAGTAAGAGCTGTTTGGTAGTGGAACACACTCCCTCGGAGCGTGGTGGGGTCTCCTTCCTTGGAGGTCTTTAAACAGAGGCTGGATTGCCATCTGTCAGGGATCCTTAGATCAAGATTTCCTGTGTGGCAGGGGGTTGTACTGGATGGCCCTCGTGATCTCTTCCAACTCTACAATTCTATGATTCTATGAATTTCCACTCACTATATAGTCCATTCAACCTCAGCACTCTCTCAAGAACAGACCATACTGCACACAGTCATCCCATAACTGAACTCAAAAGTAACTAAACAACAACTGACTTTTTCAACTGTCATACACATCCTTCAAACTCTAGGAAACCCCACCCACAACATTTCCTTCTCTGGGATTGGCTCCCTCATGCTCTCTTTCCATTCGCTCAGCAGCATTCTCTCAACCGCTCATCTCACACACACACCCTTTAAAACGGCTTTAAAATATAGCTGGGAACAGACACACACACACACACACGGATCCTGAAGAATGGTGGATCCGGAGGAGGTGTTTTAATGATGGGCATGGAGATGAGCGCAGGGGTTGGCCAGGGCGTACATACGCCCTGGTCAGGAGGAGTCAGGGGCGGGGCTGAGGCAGGGCCTATTTTACCCTTTGCCGCCCCTGGCTTCCTCCTCTTTTCCACTGGATCCAATCCAATCCAATCCTGTAGGAAAAACCAGAGTGTTCTGAGATGGGAACTGGCAGCTGTCTGCACTACCCAGTATCAGCAAGCGCCACTGCCACTGGTGTTGTGCATTGCACTCTCTAAGGTCACCATGAGGCCCCCAGCATGTGATCAAGGCTGGGCACCTCATTTCCAGCCTCAGAGAACAAATGTGTGACACCAGCAGCAGAGGTGCACACCTATTGGTGCGCCTGTGCAAATGGCTGCCCATTCCTGCCACAGCAAGGTAATGGGGGGGGGGGAAATCTGGGGCCAAAACTCAGAACATGGAGTATTCTGGCCAGTGCAGACGAGATCCAAAAAACTGTAACAGTAGTGTTATTAACTGCTGCCTATTTTCTGGTAGATGTCAAGTAAACAGAGGGGCATTATGCAGATCTGAATGAATTGATATTTGAAAAGAAATGAGATGTCTGAGATTCCCTTCTTGGGTTCAGATACTGTATTGTTAGATTTGTGGTCAACAGATGCTGCTCCACAATGCCAGAAAAAAAAAAATCTCTATATGTATATATGCAAATGAATTGATTATTAGAAGTATTTTTACAAGGATGTCATACATGTCCCGTGATCTTCCAAAGGATTAGAAGAGATCATAACTCCCCATGCACAGAGAAAGAAATAGGAGGCAAAGCAGTGGAAATGGTACAGATTGAACCCCGTATATGTGGGGGATACATTCTGAGACCCCTCCCCCAGATACCCCAAACCATGGATAATAGGGAACCCTATTATTTTCAATGAGACAAATGCCAAAAGTTGACCATAAAATCACATTGAAGTACCTAGAAATGCCTAGATAGAACATATTTTTTGGATGTGGATAAATGAAATCAGTGATACCGAATCCGTAGATATGGGGATCACATACAGGGGTCAACCTGTAATTCAGAAGCCCTTACCTCCATGTCTGTATAACTATTCCAGTGTCTAGTGTTGACCCTTCACATCGATCTGAAAAGCAACTCATACTTAGGAAGTGCCATTTCCTGGGTGGTTAGGTTGATTCATCAGACAGTGGGTGATGGAAGCTTTCTCAGGAAGCTAGTAGACAGCGAAGACTACTAAGATATTTGTTACATCACAATAAAGGGCTCTCCAGAGAGGAAGTGGTGTCTTAGCCCATTACAGCCATAGCAACAAAAGAGTCGTGCCATGTCTTAAAGACTATCAGATTTATTATGGCATAAGCTTTTATGAATTACAATCTACTTCATCTGATGCATAGAATGTTATACATGAGGAGCATGGATTATCAGCAGTGAAGGCATAGGGAAATAAAATACAGAAAGTATAGACTGAGAGGGATTAATGTGTGAGTTCTGGGATACATTTAACCCACAAGGTCATCTTGAGATTCCCAGGGCCCTCCAGCCCCCATTTTGGTGGAATTTTTAAACTATGAGTGCCCACTCCCATTCTTTAATTTTTTAAAACTAAATTTCCCTCTCACACTCCCTATTTTACCTCCTTGTTAAATAAAGGTCTCTGTGAACAGAAAACAGCCCCTTGGGCACCTAAACTGTGACAGAATTTTCCCCCACCCCCATGATCCCTAGTGGGTGGGCATGTTTCAGTTTTTAAAAGTGAACAGAATTCCAAGGCTGGGGGATGCAGTGAAAGGAGGCAGCTGCCTGAGGTCTTTTGGCGGGGGGAGTGTACCCCCCTGGCCTTTTCACAATACAGCAGTGAACTATTTCAATTGTTGCAAGCAACTGAAGAGCAGTTTGTGGAGGTGTGGTAAACTCTTGCAGTCCCACTGCCCTTTGTACTAAGGTCTTGTCTATATGGGGGGGGGGGATACGAACATGTCTGAAAAAGCAGGTATTTGCAATGATGCGACCTGCCTTCACGGCCCAAAGAGCCCCCCTAAACTCTGCATGACCCCTAGCCAGGATGGCAGCCATGAGTGATTTACTCATGATTTTAAATCTGCTGCTGCTGCCATATTTTTTTTAAAAAAGTATAGCTTCCCATGGTGTGCACAAGTGATAGTTCATATTTACAAAAAAAGGAAGAAAGAAAGAAAAAATAAGGATCACCATTTGATCAACTCATCGGACCCTCACTTAGCTGAAAATTCAACATGGCAGCCATAGGTGCTTTCCCTGTTTGCTAGCCCCGCTTATCCAGCCAATCAGATTACGATGCCTGTTCATATGTGTGCAAATGAGAGTGTTCAAATGTTTGCACATTTGCATGTCATACAGAGCTTTTTTTAAAATCCAGACAAAGGCTCGGACGTGACACACACAGACTTTGCAGTGGATTTGGCTGCCCTCCTTCCAAATGACAGGTATTTATGCACATGTACATAGGAATGGATCACTGTACTTTTGCATCCCGTTCATATTATTTTGACCGTATAGACAAGACCGTAATACCTCCCTCCCTGAATAACTAAACATGATAGCTGAAGGTAAGCCTTCCATTCTCAACAGGAGCTTCTGATGCTAAATCTATAGGAACTGAAAAACCCAATCTGACTTTTTTAAAAAAAAGCTACAGATTATTGATTGCTATCAGAAAAACTCACATTTAGCTATTAATGCCACCATGTTAACTTGGGTCTTTATCGGACGTTCCCCCTTGAAACATTCTTTTGCTGACATAAAAAAATAAATTTTTATGCCGGCAAAAGAATACTCCCCCCCCCCTGCACTTACCTTTTTCCCAGCAAAGTCTCCTCTGGTAATAAAGAGGAAGTGAACAGAGCTAAATAAAAACAAAAATACATGTCAAAAAGTTAAACAACACGCACACACACACACACACACACACACACTAAAAAACCTCCAAGTAACCCAGGAAGGGTCAAAAAAATTCATCACTTACCTGGATGTCCCAATCTGACCTGGAAGTGTTCTGGCTGGTACAGCCATTGCCAGGGTAAGTATGAGAGTTAAAAGGACAGAGGCTTCCCATGCCAACAATGCCGGCAAAAAATCAGCAGGGAAACCTATTGATGGCTTAAGCTGTCAATTAAAAGGTACAGGTTTGGGGCTGTTTTTAACTGTGAAAGGGTGATATTGTCTGAGCCGCGCACCCTTTCACAGTTATGTGGCGTCCTTTTGACGCCATATTTAGTGTGTCTGATAAAGTCCTTGGTCAGGAATGAAGAGTCAATGATAAGCAACTGAAAATGCCCCTTGGTTCTTTCACTGAAGCCTGAGGATAGACATTAAATTCGATGCACTGTTACAGATTCTTCATTTCCCATTAGCATTATCTGAGATCTGGTTCACATAACCCTTTCTTGACATGGGAGCTAAGTCTGATCCATGCTGTACTGTGGTAGATTCATGGTAAAGTGATTGACTGATTGCTCTGCCACAAGGCCAGGTGGCCCATCTGCTTTTAATGAGCTGTGGGTAAAAATACCTTATCTCAAGCTCTCTGCCCACATCTTGGAACTGAAGGGGTCATGTGACTGGGCTTGGGTTACACAGAAATTTTGAAAGGGAAGGAGGAAAAGACAGTAGGAAGAGTTGACCTGTTAATTTCAAAGGCCGTCTCTACTACCACCCTCCCATAAGTCCACTTGAACTACGCTGGAGAAAAGGCAATCTTGTGTACTGTAATCTTGAGGACTAACACGTGTGCCTTGAACTATTCTTTCAACAAAAGAGTCACTTTTCTACAAGAGCAAGTAAAGCTGAGGAGTACAAAGCAAAAGGGGAGGGCAGATAAATCAAATTGTAAAAATACTGTTAGCAGCTTAATTTGCAGAACATGACAACATTTCTTTCCACTGTCATTGCTAGACATTTAAGGTTCCACAGGTATTTTTTTCAAGTGACCTTCATTTCAGGAAGTTCCAGAATGGCAGCCATGTTAGTCTATTGCTGAAAAAAAAAAAATCTTGTGGTACCTTAAAGACTGTTTTATTTGGCAGTATTCAAAGAGGGAGCCCTTTTAATCTTTTAGCGTAAAAAGGCATAAAAGAATTCAGTGGCACCTTTGAGACTAACTTGTTTATTGTAGCATACATTCCATCCCAGGATAAACCAGGGGCTTACCACACTCTGAAGTAAAGCAGCAGTGCAGCAGGAAGGTTCCATCTTCCATGCTGCCTTACTGCACGATGCTGTCATTCTGGTGTTCTGCTGAGGTAAACTGCATCTTTTTGCTAACAGGTTTTTCTGGTTAGCAAAAAGATGAGGTTTTACCTCTGTCTCCCATGGGACCAGAAGAGCAGAATGCTAGAAGAACAATGGCATCATGCAGTAAGTCAGCACAGAAGATGAAACCTTCCTGCTGCACTGCCACTTTACTTCAGAGTGCAGTAAGCCCCCCAGTTAGTCTTCAAAGTGTAACTTGGTTGCTTTGTGCCTTTTTATTTTATTTGGCATTAGCTTTTGTGAACTGTAGTCCACTTCAGTTTTTCAGAAGTTTCTGTCATCATACTTGCCAAGTTGCTAATCTGCTTCTCACACCTGAATGTGAAGATGACAACAAGTCATCACATATTCAGGGTCCTCCAAGTAACAGCAGCACTTCTCAGAGCTATGGAACCCTGTGGCTATCCTCCTTCTAGAAATCTCAAGACTGCTCCTCCCCATTTATAGAATGATAGAATAGGAGAGTTGAAAGGGATATCAAGAGTCAGCTAATCGAACTTCCTGCCAGTGCAAGAACCCACAGCTAAAACATCCCTAATAGGTATCTCTCCAACCTCTTATCACTAGCTGTCCACCCATGTCTTGGGTGGAACTTCCAGCAAAGGACTGTTGACTGCCTTCTGAAGTTATCAGTTCCACTGTCAAACATCTCTTATCATTGAAACTTCTTCCCAATGTTTAATTTCTAGACCCTTTCTCATCTTGCTCATCCCCTGGACATGTTCCATCTTGCTCATATTCTTTTTAAATGGGGATATTCAGAACTCAGGGTGAATTCTGACCAAAGCAGAATAGAACAGTACTATCATTAGTTCTTTTGAGGCAACCTAGAATTGCATTAGTTTTTTAAAAACTATTACTTCATACTGTTGTTTCATATTTAGCTTGCGGTCTATTAGGATCTCGCGATTGTTTCTATATGTACTGCTGTCAAGCCAGTGTCATCTATCCTATGTTTGTGCATATGGTTTTTCCTACCTAAATGTAGAACCTTAATTTATCCCTGTTGAAATTCATTTGGCCCAGTTCTCAAATCTGTTAAGGTTATCTTGAATCCTAATTTTGTCTTTTGAGGTATTAGCCACCCCTTCCAATTTGATATCATCCACAAAATTGATGAGCATCCCTTCTATTCCTTCATCTAAATTATTTCTAAAAATGTTGACCAACACCAGGACTGTGGCATTTCAATTGTCTCATCTCTTCAGAATGATGAGGAGCCATTGGAGAGAATTTTCTGCAGTTTGCCCATGAAACCAGCTACAAATTCACCTAACAGAAACATTGCACAGCCCAGATCACTAGTTTCCTGGCCTTCTCTAATCACCCCTCCAACTTTGGAAGATGATTACAACATTTGCTCATGTCCAGTCTACAGGTACCTCACTTCTTCTCTAGGAAATCTCAAAGATTATGGATCAAGGCTCTGAAATTATGTCTGCATTGTTCAGTGGTGGCTTTACTTCACCCTTGAAAATAGGAAGTACTGTAGTAAATCTTCATTTTTTTGACAGTAGAAACCAATCCTGGTGGAGCAGTCTACTGTTGCTGCTGTCCTAGAGACCACTGTGGCACCCATTAGTTAATTAAAGTGAAATGTTCTTATTTGTTTGGTCTGCTTAGACTGAATACTACAAGTGGCACAGTACAGAGAGAAGTGGAATCAGCCAACAGATACCAAATTGCTCACTCCTCAGTCTCACCTCAGATTTCAGTGAAGGTAGGAAACTTGGCAGGGGGACTCCAGCTTTTAAAAGTTCAGAAAAAAATATATATACTAGGATAGAATCTGGGGCCAATAACCTGTTGGAATATTTGTTATCTATATCTAGCTACACTGCACTCTGCTTGGTATAGATACCAAATATTCCCACAGGTTATTGGCTCCATATACTGTGCTAGTACATTTTTTTAGCTTTTAAAAACAGGAGGCTTTTTTTTTTTAATGAGCAGAGATAGCTGAAGCCAGTACAAATATTTGATTCCCAAACTGTACCCAGACAACTTCCATGTATGGCTTTACAGGATCAAGACTCAAGCCAAATCCACACTACACAAATAATCCAATTTGAAACTGGATTATTTACTATGGCTCCTTCCTATTTAATCCTGGGATTTGTAGTTTTACATGGTTTTTAGCCTCCTCTGCCAAAGTGCCTCACCAAGCTACAAATCCCAGGATTCCATAAGCTTCAAGTACATTGATGTGGAATATCACCTGCTGAGAGATCTGCAAGAAAGGAAGCTTATTGAGATGAAGTATTGTCCATCAAAAGAGATGATTGCAGACATTCTCATTATGCCACTTCATAGTCTCTAAGGTGCTGCAAGATCCCTTTGCATACTGATATTCCAGACTAACATGGCTATGTCTTTGAATTGTCTTCAGTGATCCCTAGACCACGTGACTGTGTTTCCTACTTTACAGAGAACACTCCTCTATTTTAAGACATCTTTGCTTTCAGTAAGGGGAAACATGTGGCTAACCAGAGGTTGCTGGAATGCATCCCACATCCGTCTGTTATTGCCCCTAATGACCCCCCACCTCCAGAACCCCCCCATTGGCTTATTAATAATTTGGCTTATTAATGTGGTCTTCCACAGGGAAGAGCAGGAAAATTTCAGGGACTCGCTGTAAAGATCCCAATAGGCACGTGTTGAAAGCCATGCATCACCAAAAGGAAGGACTACTGACAAATCCCAAAACTGTGAGGAAACATAAGTGGTCAAGAGGACATTGTCTCCACCACACACCCAAGTGACAGACAATTATTCCATTAAGCAGATGGAGTATTCCTTTGTTTGAAGGTATCAAACTTCCATTCCCCAATCACCTAGTCATCAGAGAGGCAGCTCAAGCTTTCATAAATCTAATTACCAAGACATTAAGAGTAGTTACAACACATTAGCATCTTCAGACACCTGTTGTCTAACCCAGGAGTTTTCCTGAAACTCATTGTGCAATCTTTGGAGACTCCTGGAATCTATTGTTTCAACCCATGAAACTTCCTTGCCTGAGGGCATATTTTTGGTATAAATACCAATCACAAATCATGCCTCATTGCACACAGAACCTTTGCTTGGGGACACTACATCTCTCTCTGTATTAGCCACTCCAGATTCATCCATCCGGTTTGCTCAACGACTTCGGACTACAAGACAGGTGTCGTATCCCCCCAGAAATCTAACTATCTGTCCCTCTGGCAATCTCTCTCTCCTTCCATTCCTAATGGTCTTGGGTGAATGTTTTACTATATTAATGTGTGCATGCTTGGTGTTATTATTTTTAAGTCTTTAATAAATATCATTGTTAATTATTCATTTTCCATTTGTGTGCATCTGTTCAAAGTTAGTTGGGGTAAACAAAGTCATAAAGATCCCTATCTCTGTTGCCCCCCTTTTGCATTGCTAAGGTCGAGTTGTTGCTAATTTCCCCAACATATTAGAAACTTGACATTTTCTTGGAATTTCCAAGCGCTCTTGGGTAACAAGTCCTTTCCAGAAAAGCCAACAGTGATGGCAAAGAAGTGATCATCCTACCCTAATCCCTCAATCATATGAGCTGAACTCATGATAGTACCTTATACTGAGAGAAATAATTGGTTTATCTAGTGCAGCACTGCCTCTTCTGCCATAAGGAAACTCTCCAAACACACAGCCATGCTCTCTGAATCCTCTGAACTGGATTGATTGGTGGATTGAGTCTATGAGCTTGTGCATGCAAAACAAATATTCGGCCATGGAGCTGTACCACACCTCTGATTCAGCAATGGGCTAATCTCCAACTGACTCTCATATATATATAGTCCCTTCCCAGCTCCACAAGATCCCCTTATGCCCTCATTGATATTGACACTGTGAGCTGTTGTTGCTAGGCCTTCATTGATCTCTTAATGTATCTGCCCTTCTGTGCTACTTGCTATTTTTGAACAGCAAAAGCCCAGTCAACCAAGACAGAATGGAGAAATCTCTTCTACAAGCTGTTGCAATAAAGTGCTGCACCCTATCAACAGATATCCTAGATGGGTGACTAAAAATGCTTTGGGATAAATGAGGCAGTCCTGGGATGGTAAAGTTTCTTTTAAGAGACACAGAGAACAGACTCTACTGATGACTAAATTAATAGAGATG
The DNA here is from genome assembly GCA_030847615.1 of Gambelia wislizenii. Lineage (NCBI taxonomy): Eukaryota > Metazoa > Chordata > Lepidosauria > Squamata > Crotaphytidae > Gambelia > Gambelia wislizenii. The sequence goes on from JAUMIR010000005.1 coordinate 31,081,656, forward strand.
CTCCATGTTGTACATGCTGTGTTACATATAAGTAGCAAGCCTCTCTACTCCTTACACGCAGCAACAAGATATGTTTACCAGACTTGTGAAAATTATATTATTTTATACAAGAAGCTAATAGACAAAAAAAAAAAAAAATCCCCAAGAAATCCAGATTATGCTGTTCAGCAGCTTGAGGGGAAGTGACATAAACACCACTGACATTTGAGAATAACCACTAACTGCAGACTTCCCCAATGTGGTGCCCTCCAGATGTTTTGAATGTCATCTTCCAGGATCCCTTGTAATTGACAATGATAGCTGGAGATTATGGGAGACAGTCCGAAACATCTAAAGCAGTGCTACTCAAAATTGTAGTCCCTGGAGCAGTGCCAGTCCTTGAGCCATTGGCTGCCAGTCCCTGGTGAGTTTCATAGAAACAATAAAACTGCCATTTAAAAAGTTTACAGTCCCTGGCATTATAGAAAAAAATAATTACTGGTCCCCTATATTATATAGCCTAATCTGATCTAGAGGGTACCAGGTTGGGGAAGACTGCTCTAAAAACTCCATTAAGAATACAAGTTGAGTTTTAAATAGATCAGCCTTCCTCAACCTGTTGCCATCCATATATGCTAGACGACAACTCCTATCAACCCCAGCTAGCATATGGGCATGCTGAATGAATTTGACATAGGTTGTCTGTCTGTCTGGAATGCACTGTGTCAGAGGCAGTCTGCCTTAAGATATCCTTCCACAGATGACCAAAATGCTCAGCATAGTATGAGAAACAAAGTATTGGGAACTTTTGATTGTGGTGAGAGGGAGCAGTTCTTCCTTCATTTAAACCTAGACAGCAACAACTACTTTTGTGCTACAGAAAGGAGAACTCAGGCACAAGTCTGGGTCACACAGCCCACAAGATGTGTCATATTCTTGCCTGTGTTTAGGATGTGTCTAACCTTGGATAGCTCCTTGGAGCTTCTTCCTTTTGTGATTTCTGGAGAAAAACATTTAATGACTTCTGGAGAATAATTTTCTTTAATGTTTCATAGAGAGATGAGATGGGATGAAACAGTATTGCTCTTAGGTTTCCTCTTTGCTTTGCTCTAGGTGTATGTGCTTAGGTGATGGGAAAGAACAGAAGATAAATACATTGGAAATTCAAGTCAGGGAGGACCTCCTAAGGGAAGGTACTATGACCTTAGTTGGTTTGCTAATGAACTTTCATTCTGCTGTTTCTAAATCAGTCTCTTGGGTTCAGTTGCTTTCAAACTTTCTTCACAGTGCATGAGATGAGCTGTTCTTTCATACAAGATTAATTTTCAAGGAAACATGGACAGTGTGAGGCTCTGAACAGATAGTCTTCTTTGAGCAAGTTAGAAGCTGTACATTAATTTAAGCAGTCATTGGAACATTTTGGATGATATAAAGAATTTCCCTTGATAATGAGATTGTCTTGAAATGCATTAGCAACTAAAAATATTGGGGTAATCCTGTTAGTGTGTTACAGAAGACATACAAGTGGTACTTTAAAAATTAATATACATTGTAATATACGCTTTTGTAGACCACGGTAAAACCCCTGCTCTACTAACATAAAATAAAATGATGATTTTGATAACAGAAGCCAAACATTATAATACTGAATTTTGTCAATTGTAATTAACCAAAGATTATCTAGATTATCATGGGACTTCGTAAATGTAATTGAACTACTACTTCATCTATAAACAGAGTTAAGAGAGTCAGGGTAGCTCAGTATTCATCAATCTAGTGCCCTCTTGATATGTAGAACTGTGTTACCCGAGTACGTGGGGTCTGTGGGGACCCACTCGTAATACTCAAATTATGATATCAAATTGGTGGTTTTAATTAGCTCATAGATATGGCTACAAGAGACTGGTTAACTTACGGGACCTTTTCACCTATGTATACCAGTACTAACTTTTGAGACTCCAATTCAAAGTGAAATAGAATGGTCTTTATCAGAAAACAGCATGAAAACATTCACAGAAGCACATATGCACTCAAGAGAACCACACAAAGCTAACAAAGAATAAAGCTACCTTTCCATGCTAAGAATTGGGATAGAGGAATAGATTTGGGGAATAAGGGCAAGATTTACCAGTCCGAAAGAGCAGAATTTCATGCAGTGGGGAAGACTGAGGTATGGAGCTGAGGGTGCCACAGCAAACCAACAGAGTGACAGGGTTATAGGAACTGCGCACACACATCTGTCATTTGGGACTAATATTTATACCCAAATTTGTACCCTGAAGGGCTGTGTGAGTGTGAAATAATGCTTGAAAGGGTTTCCCACTGTTGATAAAGGAAAGCAGACTTTGTTAAGGAGCATTTTCAGTTTTGCATAGGACAATTCATTTGTCTTTGAGGTTTTCTGAGGTCAGTATGGTATCATACCTTTGTCTATGAAGAGGAGAGGGATTTATAATGTGAACGTATGTTCTGTCCAATGTATGTTCTGTATTTGTCTTTCAAACAAAGTGAAGAAGCACAACTTAACGTCGGGTGTGTGGGGAAAGGTCTAATGCAAAATCCAGAATGCCTGTCTGGTAACATTAGACATTTTGCATTAGCCTTTTGTTTGCCCTTTCAAAATAATGAAACAAAATACAAAACACAAAATGCAAGCACCTTATCACAAGTTGATAATACAGTTGTCCCTTCATATTCACTGGGGTTTGGTTCCAGGACCCCGTCCCACCGTGGATACCAAAATCCATGAATACTCAAATCCCATTATATGCAACAGCATAGCAAAAATGTGCCCCTTATATAAGATGGCAAAATCAAGGTTTGTTTTTTGGATTATTATTTTTTTAAGAATATTTTCAAGCGATGAATACTTAGAATCATAGAACTGCAGAGTTGGAAGAGACCACGAGGGCCATCCAGTCCAACCCCCTGCTATGCAGGAAATCACGATCAAAGCATCCCCAACAGATGGCCATCCAGCCTCTGTTTAAAGACCTCCAAGGAAGGAGACCCCACCACGCTCCGAGGGAGTGTGTTCCACTGCCAAACAGCTCTTACTGTCAAAAAGTTCCTCCTAATGTTGAGGTGGAATCTCTGTTCCACCTTGCATCCATTGCTCCGTGTTACAGTCTCTGGAGCAGCAGAAAACAAGCCTGCTCCATCCTCAATGTGACACCCCTTCAAATACTTAAACAGGGCTATCATATCAACCCTTAACCATCTTTTTTCCAGGCTAAACATACCCAGCTCCCTAAGTCTTTCCTCATAAGGCCTGGCTTCCAGGCCTTTCACCATTTTAGTTGCCCTTCTCTGGACACGCACCAATTTGCCAATATCCTTTTTGAATTGTGGTGCCCAGAACTGGACACAGTATTCTAGGTGAGGTCTGACCAAGGCAGAATAGAGCAGCACTATTACTTCCCTTGATCTGGACACTATACTTCTATTGATGTAGCCCAAAATCACATTGGCCTTTTTAGCTGCTGCATCACACTGTTGACTCATGTTCAACTTGTGGTCTACTAGGACTCCTAGATCCCTTTTGCATGTAGTCTCATTCAGCCAGGTCTCCCCCATCCTATATCTATGCATTTCATTTTTTCATCCTAAGTGCAGTACCTTACATTTCTCCTTATTGAATTTCATTTTGTTAGCTTTGGCCCAGCTCTCCAGTCTATTCAGGTCATTTTGAATTTTGATCCTGTCCTCTAGGGTATTAGCTACTCCTCCTAATTTGGTGTCATCTGCAAATTTGATAAGTATGCCCCTAATTCCCTCATCCAAGTCATTGATAAAGATATTGAATAGCACTGGGCCCGGGACAGAACCCTGTGGCACCTCACTGGTCACATCTTTCCAAGACGAAGAGGAGCCACTGCTGAGCACCCTTTGGGTTCAGCTGGTCAACCAATTACAAATCCATTGAACAGTTAACTTGTCTAGCCCACATTTTACAAGCTTGTTTGCAAGAATGTCATGAGGGAACCTTGTCAAAGGCCTTACTGAAATCAAGGTATACGATATCCACAGTGTTCCCTTCATCTACCAAGCTGGTAATTTTATCAAAAAAAGAGATCAGATTAGTCTGGCATGATTTGTTTCTCTGAAACCCATGTTGACTTTTTGTGATTATGGCATTGCCTTCTAAATGTTCACAGACTCTCTGTTTAATGATCTGCTCTAGTATCTTCCCTGGTATTGATGTCAGACTTACTGGACGATAATTGTTGGGATCCTCTTTTTTCCCCTTTTTGAAGATGGGGATGTTTGCTCTCCTCCAGTCCGCTGGGACTTCTCCTGTTCTCCAGGAGTTCTCAAAGATTATTGCCAATGGCTCTGAGATTACATTTGCCAGCTCTTTTAATACTCTTGGATGTAGTTCATCTGGTCCTGGAGATTTAAATTCAGTTAGTTTAAGAAGGTATTCCTGTACTACCTCTTTGCTTATTCTGTGCTGGATTTCCCTTATTGTGTCCTCTGTTCCTTTATCCTCAGGTTGGTCACCCTTTTCCTTTTCTGAAAACACTGAGGCAAAGAAGGTGTTGAGTAATTCTGCCTTTTCTCTGTCCCCTGTTAGCATTTTGCCATCTTCTCCGTGTAGTGGCCCTACCATTTCCTTCTTCCTCCTTTTGCTGCGGATATACCCATAAAACCCCTTTTTATTTTTCTTAACCTCTCTAGCAAGCCTGAGCTCATTCTGTACTTTAGCTTTTCTGACTTTACTCCTACATGTGTTCGCTATCTGTTTGAATTCTTCTTTGGTGATTTCCCCCTTTTTCCATTTCCTATACATGTTCTGTTTAAAACTTAACTCTGTTGAAATTTCTTTAGTCATCCATCCTGGTTTCTTGAGACACCTCCCATTTTTCTTCCTCAATGGTACTGTTTGAAATTGTGCCTTCAGTATCTCCCTTTTGAGAAAGTCCCATCCATCTTAAGGTCTCTTCTCTTTTAGTATTCCTGACCATGGGATCACCCCCAGTGTTTCCCCGAGTTTATTGAAATCAGCTCTCCTAAAGTCGGGAACACATCCGTGGATACCAAATCTGTGGATACGGAGGGACAACTGTATCCTTTTAGCTCTTAAGGACTAAGAATGCACAGACATAAGAACAGGCCTGCTGATGAAATGCAGGATCTATCCAGCTCTGTTCTCCGATAGAGAAAAACAGTGAAGAGTTAGAATTCAAACACACAGCCATGTTAGTCTGAAATATCAGTAAGCAAGGGGATCTTCTAGCACCTTTGAGACTGAGAGAAAGAAGTTGTAGCATAAGCTTTCATAGACTTGGTCTACTTCCTCAGATGCATCTCTCAGTTAGTCTCAAAGGTGCTCAAAGCTTAGGAAACTCAGCATTTTGGACTACAGCTTCCAGATTCCCCAGCCAGTGGCTATAGTGATGGAGGATTCTGGATTTGTAGTCCCAAAAAGTAAGTTCCCAAGCTCTGCCTCCCCACCATGTACCACTGAGAATGGTTTCATCATTGACAAGAACTTCTGGGCTGTAACTTGTGGCAAATACCCAGCCCTGGATCACTCTCTCCCACTATGGTTGTCGTTCATGTTGTTTTTATGAAGTGCCTTCAGGTGAACTGTCAACTTACAGCAATCCTAAGGCAAACCCCACATGAGGTTTTCTTGTCAAGATTTGTTTAGAGAAGGTTTGCCATTGCCTTCCTCTAAGGTTGAGAGTGTGTGACCTCGATTATGTTTGACCACACTACCCAAACTGGTTAGGGATAATGGAAGTTGTGGTCCCACATATAAGGAGGACACCAGGCACAGGAAGGGTAGTCTTGATTACAAACAAAACTTAAACCTATGTTTCTGTCTTGTGCTTGTCTTTGAACTAAAAAAACAAACAAAAAAACCTTGGCTTTTACTGCATCTGAAGAAGTGGATTTATATCCACAAAAGCTCATACAAAAAATTATCTTAATGATGCTACTACATTTTCCCCTCCCCTTCTTTCTTTTTTTTAAAATAAATTGTCCAAGAAGACAGTAAAGGGATTGGTTTACTTTCATGGAGTCACAAGGCTCAGAGTGATTCACAGTAAATTATGTGCCCACTAAAGTGAAGGATTTAACAGTTCCTTAGGGCTTGCCTACACTGGCCAGAATACACCGCTTCCTGCCAGCATATTCTGGCCCCAGATCAGGCCTCCCGGCCCCCATTATCTACACAAAACAGGAGGAAGTCCGCATGGACATGCTGGCCCATATCTGCAGCCGCCTCTGCTGCCATCCACGTCATACTCTCTGAAGCCAGGAAGGATGCCAGCAGCACGTGATCAAGGTCCCCTGCACGTGACCAACCTTGATCACATGCTGCAGGCATTCCCCCCACAAGGGGTGGGGAGATGACAGGCCTCTAGCCTGGGGGCCCAGGATTAGGAGCACCCCCCGGCATGATATTATTGTAAGTTTTTATTATGTAGATCCATTTTTTTAAAAAAAAGATAAATACCGTATATTCCTGCGTACGTATAAGACTGCTTTTTAATACTTGAAAATCTCCTCAAAAGTGGGGGGTCATCTTATATGCCCAGCAGATCTTTCTCCCTGCTGTGAGAATGACTGCCTTGTCTTTAAAGTGGTAAATTCCCTGGGCAGTTTCCCCAGCAGATCCTTCCCCCTGCTGTGAGAATGACTGCTTTGCCTTTGAAGGGTTAATTGCCCTCCATTTAGGGATTGTATTTTGGTAAACTTGCCAGGAAGATTCCATTTGCATAGATTTGGGGATTTCCTCTCCAGGAGTTTGCAAGTCTGCCAATGTGGCTCTAAAATCATTAATGTGCTCATTCAAAAATTTGGGATTTGATAGCTTCATATTAACCAACTTCATTATAAATGAAACCTTACTTTCCAAAGATTGAACACCACAGAGATTTTTCAAAGTATCCCATTCTTTTTTAGCTGTTCTCAGTCCTTTAATTTCACAGACTATTCCATCATCTACAGCCACTGAGCTGGCTGGCTGGTGGGGGGGCAGGCTTTCCAGCCAGGTGGCTGGCTGGACGGGGGGGGGAGTCTATATTTTAACTTAAAAATGGGGGGGGGTCGTCTAATGCGCCCAGTTGTCTTATACGCTGGGATATATGGTATTACTTTGGTGTCATCTTTTAAACTGATTTATTTTAATTTTTATCCTAAATCCTGTAGAGCATCTCGTTGCCCTTAACCTTAGCAGTAGGTAGGGGCCTCGCCAGAGATCCTGGCCTGGTGGCCCGCTTCAGGATATGGGGGCCATGGCTTCAGGCCTCCTTCCTGGCTTCAGACAGTGCAATACAATCCAGCAGCAGACGCAGCTGCAGATACAGGCTGGTGTGCTGGTATGGACTCCTGCGTTCCTGATCCATTTTTTTTTCAAATGAGGCAATTTCCTCCCCCCATGTTAAAATATAATGGTTTAATGGATTTTGCCCTGTCTTCCCCCATCTTTGTCCTGAATGTTATCAGGACTGCCCTGGGGGCTAGACGGGGCAAAATCCCTGTGTTGCTTGGACTGCAGGGCTCCAAGACAGGGGCAAGGCAGGGTAAATAGCTCCGCCAGGGGTTGGGAATGAATTTCTCTGTTTATGTTTTTGTCAAATACTTCCTCTAAGACATGAAGGATAGTCAGAAGGCTCATTCCTTTATCCTCACACAGGGCTGGTTTAAGGGCCCTGCAGCACCTGCAGCCACAGGGGGCCCCATCATTGTGGGGGAGCATTGTAACCCTCCTCCTGCAAAAACATTATTACAGTAATAATAATCTGAATAACCTGTACTGTTAGGTTAGATTGACCTGAGATAAACATTTGGGCCCCCCCAAAATAAAGTGTTGCGGGGGGGCCCAAAATTCCTTAAACTGGCCCTGTCCTCACAACAACTTTTTGAGGTAAATTAAACTAGAAAAAGGCAATCATCCATGAAGCTGTGCAGCTGAATCTAGGCTCCACAGTCACAACCCAGCAATCTAACTGTTAAGCCCCTGCTAAATCTCAAAAGGCTTTTAGTACATACAACTGGTATCTTTACAAACACTTCTCTGTGGCTATATACTCATTCAGACCTGCTGTCAGCAAGTAGCATGGTTGATCAGTTTCCCATGTCTTACCTTCTCACTGTTGTGAACCTCCTCTTCAGCTGCACTAATGCATCTGTTCTCGGTATCCATGACATTGACATTGCCTCTCCCCTGCCCATTCGCCTGTCCACTGGTAGTGGGCTTTTACAGGATGGAGTAATGGAGTGGCATGGGTGTGGCCATGCCCCATACTAACCTAGAGCCCTACTCTGCCTGTTCATTTAGGTCACAGATGGGCAGATTTCAGGCAAGCAAGTTTACTTTGTTTTTTTTACTACAACCCTGAAATCCACCAACCTGAGCCTGAGCGAGATACACACACCATTAAATAATTTAAAGTTCAGGGATTTTATTTGAGTACTAGAACTGAATGGAACTCATATTCCCCAACACAAAAAAAATCTACTCCTTGGGATTAACCAAAGCTTTTCACATTTCAGCAGTTATATGGAGGACTTTTTCTCTCAGTCCCGCCATCTCTTTGTAGGACAGAAGTGGGAAACTTTGGTGGGACTCAGGATCACTTTGGGTTTCCAGAGGAACCTGGCTTTGTTTTTAAAAATTAATGAAATCTGTTTTACATTTAAATGCTGCATATGATATTTTATTTACACTGAATATTTTCAGTGAACATGAAACAGTAAAATACGGTAGAGCTAGGACTAATGGTTTTCACTTACAGGAAGATAGATTTCAACTGAACGGAAAGGGAACCAGAGAAGCTTATTTACACTGTAGGACCATGTTAGTGTGTGCCTGTGTGCAAGTTTATTGTCCCTGTTAAACAATTAGATTGATGTGACTACTCCCTTGGACATCTCGGGCTGAATCCACACTACACAAATAATCTAGTTCGAAACAGGATGATTTGCCATGGCTTCTTCCTATGGAATCCTGGGATATGTAGTTTGGTGAGGCACCAACACTCTTTGGCAGAGAAGGCTAAAGACCTTGTAAAACTACAAATCCCGAGATTCAATAGGAAGGAGCCATGTGTATTCTGCCTTCCATCAAAGAACCCTGGTGGCATAGCATGAAAATCAGTTGTGCAACAGAAAAGAGTTTCCTTCCTCTTCTCTTCTGATTGCATTTGCTGTGCGTTAGTCATTTCGGGGTGGGTGAGGGCTGTTGTTTCTACTTATCCTGCAACACAGCTGTAAGCAAAATGTTACAGTACTTTTGTTTTGCACTTAAAAGAAGTGCAGATTCAAATTCTCCAATGTACAAACAAGCTAATTTTAGTTTGTTGTTTGGAATCAAACATGTCCAGACATGCCTATGTATAAAGTGATCTGTAACCTTTCAGTACTGCAGAAAATCAGGAGCCTAAAGCGGGATGCATTAGTCCAACTTGTTCAGAATGACAGTGCTTTTCTAAGTAAACATACTGCAACATTTTGTTGTTGTGAATTGTCATCAAGTTGCCTTTGACTTATGGAGACCCTATGAATGAGAGTCCTTCAAGTCAGCCTGCTATTAGCAGTCATGCTAACGCTGCAACATGTACACTGCTTAGTGACATCTGAAGTTGAGGACTGAGCAAACCGTTTGTTAGTGACAATTTAGAACAATGTCCAACAATCTTGTCAGAATCTTGTATGTATTGGAGGCTCATAAAAGATCTGTCCAAAATTAGAATGGGATGATTTCAGTCAAGAAATCAGAAGAAGACTAAGACTTGAGAAGGCAGACATGGAAGAACTACCTAAGTATAAAGGCATGTAATTAAATACCAAACGCAGAATCATCCAGGCCACAGTATTTCCAGTTTCTACATACGGGTGTGAAAACTGGACAGACTTGGTAAACAACCATGTTTTCACTTGGCACTAGATGACAGCAGTATTGGCACCAATTGGGCCTCTGAGGAGAGGGTATTCCATAACTGTGGTGCCACTAGAACCTCCACTCTCTACAATTTAGGAAACAATCTCAAGATCATAAAATATATTAGTTTACCATTAATATTAGCCCAGTGCTGCTATGGAGCTCTTACCATGGCCAAGTGGTTGAGGATGGCCTGAAAATCTATGTATGGCTGTGAAAGCTGGACAGTGAAGAAAGCCAACAGGAAGAGAATCAACTCATTTGAAATGTGGTGCTGGATAAGCATTCTAAGGACACCATGGACTGCCAAAAAGACAAAGAAATGAGTCCTTGAGCAAATCAAGCATGAACTTTCACCAGAAGGAAAGATGATGAAATGGAAGCTTTCATACTCAGGACATCTCATGGGATGATGTGACTCATTGGAAAAGATGATAATGCTGTTACCTGAATTGCATGGGATCTATGGAGATCCCACTCATGTCTGAATTCTAATATGTAGAATCGTAATTAGCATGATATGGCAGTGAGAGCCGGATAATGATGGGACCTTTTGACCTATGTATACTGTGGCCCCGTCTACATGATTTTAAAAAATCCATTTTGGTGGAAAAAATCTGAAAAGGCAGCCGTTCATATATGTACGATCCGCCTACACAATTTTTTACCCCCTTAAACTCTGTATGACCCCCCCACTTGCCCAGCTGGCTGGAGCAAGCGATCCAAGCAGCAGTTTTAAATCTCCCACCCCCTTTTTTTTTATTTAAAAAGGTGCCTGTTATGTGGACAGTCAGTTTTCCATATTTACAATATAAAATAAAAAGGAATAAATGTAAAAATCATGGACTTTACTGGACTCTCGCTTAGCCGGGAATCCAATATGGCGGCCACTCCCAATTCCCCTCTTTGCTAGCCCCGCCCCCTGTGCTCAGCCAGCCAATTAGACTACACTGCCTGTTCGTATGTATGCAAACGGGGTGTACAGACCATCGACAATACGAACAGCTGTATGGATTTTAGGTCAAGATTCAGTAATCCTCCCAAATGCCGAATCCACAGAGTTTACGGGGGAGTCACTAGCCCCCCTTCCGAATGACACGTATGCATCCGAACAACCGTGTGTACGGATGATCGATCTTCCGAATGCCGTATGTATTTTTTTTTATTGTGTGGACGGGTCCTGGTACTCACTGACAAGCCAGGGGATGAAATAAAAAAATTTGAAAAATTATCAGTGGAATGCACACGTGCACACACTCAGGCTTCAAGCAGTCACACAAGGCTAACAAAGAAAAGTAGGAAGTATTGGGATAGAGGAATAGAGTTCAGGATGATGGGTTATACTATACCGATCTGACGAACAGAGATTCACATAGAAGTTGCAACCCTGGCGACACAGACTGATGGAATGACGGGAGGAAGGGAAGCTGTGTACACCTTGGCTGTGTTTTGGGGTGATATTTATATTCGATTTTTCCCCTGAAGGGGTGAGTTTGAGCGGAATACAATGTCTGCCGGAGTTTCCCAGGGTTAAACAATGGATTATCCAGATGTGTTAACGATCGCTAATGTCTGGACCATTAAAACTGATGGGTCTCAGGCAAACCTCTATTATTTTAGGGTGCAAGGAAAACCAGGTTTGCAGAAAAAGTGTGTCCAGCTTATCAGAAGTTAGAGACTGAACTCCATTATAAAATGGCCAAACAACTGTAGAACCATGCTGAGTCATAATTGCTGACTGCATGAACTACCAAGTCATGCCTAGTCAGGCCACTAGGGGGTAATGTCGTGTGTGTGTGTGTGTGTGTGTGTGTGTGTATGAGAGAGCTCAGAACAGAGCTCACTTCCTTCTCTTCCTGTGAATGCTGAGGCCTGGTGAAACAGTTTCTCCTTCAATTGTAAATATTTGTACATATTGCAACTGTTTGACTTTGAAGATCAAAGTGCCTCCTGCTTATTTGGACGTCCAACACTCTGTGTGTGAGTATTCTTGGGAAAGGGCTGCTACTGAGTCTGCTGGGATAATTTTTTGGCTTCTGCTGGGGTTTGAGTGTCCTATCATCCCCTGACAGTTGGGATTATTGAATGGCTCATTTCTGTGAACGTCCAGGAGCATTAGCCCATTCGTCCCTAACTAATCAGTTTCAGGGGGTTCACATAACCTTTTCCCAGGCGTGCCTTTGGAATTTTAGCAGGCTACTTCCCTAGGTTTTCTGAGCAAACCTTGATTCCTTGTACTTGGGAGTCCCTGGTCTACTGCCAACCATGTGGAGTGGCCAATAATAAGCCAAGATATGAAATTTAGCCAAGTTATGAATTATTAAAGGAGTGGGGGTGTCAGAGCAGGTAATAATGCTTGGTAAAGAGGAAGGCAATAGAAAAAGAGAGAGACCACACTACAGGTGGATTAATTTAACCAAGGAAGCCACAACCCTGAGTTTGGAAGACCTGAGCAGCGCAGTTGATGACCAGGACAGTTGGAGTCTCTTATTCATAGGGCTGCCATAAGGTGAAGCTGATACAACAGCAGACAACAAAAACAACAACCATGGCCCTCCAAATGTTAGAATCATAGTCATAGAATCATAGAGTTGGAAGAGGCCTCAAGGGCCATCCAGTCCAACCCCATTCTGCCATGCAGGAATACACAATCAAATAATTCTGACAGATGGCCATCCAGCCTCTGTTTAAAAACCTCCAAAGGAGACTCCACCACATTATGAGGCAGTGCATTCCACTTCCGAACAGCTCTTACTATCAGGAAGTTCTTCCTAATGTTTAGGTGGAATCTCTTTTCCTGTAGTTTGAACCCATTGCTCCATGTCCTAGTCTCTGGAGCAGCAGAAAACAAGCTTGCTCCATTCTCAGTAGGACATCTCTTCAAATATTTAAACATGTCACCTCTCAACCTTCTCTTCTCCGGACTAAACATGCCCAGCTCCCTAAGCTGCTCCTCATAGGGCATGGCCTCCAGACCTCCCACCATCCTGATCGCTCTCCTCTATATTCTGTACTAGTTGAAGTTTCTGGACCAAGCACAAGGGTAGCCCTATGTAGACTGCATTACAGAAATCAAGACGGGAGATTACCAGAGCATGTACCACGGTCTCAAGGTCCCCGACTTCCAGGAAAGGGCTCAGCTGGCAGATCAGCCGAAGCTGATAACAGGCACTCCTGACCGTCTCATTTACCTGATTTTTGCTGAACTGCAACTCTCAGCATTCCTTACCAATGGCTATGTTGGCTATGGCTGGTGGGAGCTGCAGCCCAACAACATGTGGAGGGTCATGCAGTTCCCACCCCTGATGGGGAAAACACATCCAACTTCTTATGATTCAGGAAAGTGGGGAACAAAGCATTATGTACTGGCTGCATTCTAGGGATTCTGCAAAGCAAATGCAAGTGTTACTGCTTAACCCAGGGACTGACTCTTAAACCAATGTACAGTTTTAGTGCTGACACAGCCTTTCTCTAAGAGGAACAATACCAAACATCTGGGTCCTGGCAGTTTGAATAAGAGTGTATTAAAACATTTAAATATTCAGAGTGCAACGGAAGAAGAGGCAATATTTCTTTCCTTTCTCCCTTCCCTGGCTTCTCTTTATAGAGAACAATGGACATCTCCATGCATATTCAGCCCAGCCACTAGTATAGCATTTATTGTTTTCTACCCAAGATGTTAGACTTGGGAGATTTTCAGACGCGATTTTTGGCAGTATATATTCCAAAACAGCTCCGTTGCTGCCGCGCGGCACAGGAGCAGTTTTGGACGACACCGTTCCTCTGCTGAACCCCTCCGTGTCACTTCCGTGACAGAATGGAAGAAGCCGTGTCATATTTCACTCACAGGCAACAATCGTGAATGAAATATGACGCGGTTTCCTCTATTGTGTCACGGAAGTGACACGGAGGGGTTTGGCAGAGGAACGGCGTCATCCAAAACTGCTCCCCTGCTGTGCGGCAGCAACGGAGCTGTTTTGGAATATATACTGCTGAAAATCGCGTCTGAAAATCTCCTTGGTCTTTATTTGTGGTGCTTTTCCACCCCAGGAGATCAAGCTAGTGTAACAGATTCATTCTTGACACCAAGTAAAGCATAGCTCCAAATTCACAATTCACTGTTGACTGCTATCTTTATTTTTACACCTCAAGCCCTCTCCCAGCTATTTTGCATTTGAAACTTGTTCTCGACCAATGTGTTGGGGAGAAAAGCAACCAATAAAACAAATTTATCACCTGCAAAATATGAGACAGATTAAATGCTAGCATGAATCTTCTGAGGACATCATACTCTCTCTCATACATCCAGATTGGATTACTGTAAAGTCTTTGCATGAAGGCTTGCCAGAAACTCAGTTATACAAGTTGCAGTTGGTTGATAATGTATCCCCTGCTCTTATCTGACCAGATGACACACTCTTCTTCTAGACTTGGTCTGTTCCAATTTTGGGTAAGGAAACCAGGAGTCTCAAATTACATGGATTAATCCACATGTTCAGACAAAAGAGCAATCCAGGTTTCCACAGAATTTAGAAAAGGGATAGGCAAATGTGCTACTCCGGGTGCTTTTGGACTGCAGCTCCCGTAATTCCTCACCATAGGCTATACTGACTAGGGCTGATGGGAACTGTAGGTGAAACCTACCTGGAAGATCATAGTTGCTCACTTCTGTTCACATCCTGAACTGTTAGAATACCAGAAATGGAAACTGAACAACAGCTCCTGTATTTGTTCCAAAAAAGCCAAGATTTTGTAAGGTAAAGAACAAACACTGATTCGTGATGCTGTCTTCAAAAGGAGCACAACAGGCCACAAAACTTGGTTTAGTTCATATAGTAACCTTTCTATTTCTGGTTAGTTTAGCAACTTAAGCAAGCTAGCAGGAGGGTTTGAGTGTGTGTAGATAGACTGCAAGCACTGATATGTAGTCTGTTCGTGGGAAGACGGGATTCCTCAGAAATATGGTTTATCAGTGCATGTAAACACAGTACTGTATATGAAACTTATTGTGATACTTTTGCTGTCCTCAGCTTCATGTTCTTTGTTTCTTTCCCTCTGTATGGGAGAAAGGTGAACCCATTCACTAGGCCTGGTGACAGCACCTGGCACATTCAGATGGCAGGATTTTTAAAATGTTTTAAAGTTTCATTTGTGTGCTTTCCATTTGAAGACCAGCACCAGCCTGTGCAGCTACGGTGGCTGAAATATCCCCCTCTACATTTCCCTGGGCCCATCCCTAATCAAATGATGTTTTCTTGCAAATAAACCCTGTTTTAGAAGATGATGTTGGTAACCACTGCCAAGATGCATACCCTCCAACTGTCCCAAATTGGCAGTGACACTCCCAATTAATACTCTGCCCTGCCACTTTCTCAGCTGCTTCTAAAATGTTCCTGGATTTCTCTCTTCTTTCTACTTTCCCCCTTTGTACTCAGCAAACTGAGTTCAAAGTGAAAAAGTAGTTTGCATTCAATTCACTCAGGAGTGGCGAGAGGGCAGGAGAGGAAGGGGCTGGATCTTGCCCTTCGCTGTACACTCAGGCAAAAGCAAACTGCTGTAGCCTCTCCTAGCTTGTGTGTTCTTCTGTTACCCTAAGAAGTCGGCGGTGGGGGGAGAGTTGGATTCCCACCTGCAGTCCCAGTGCCTCCTTTGAAATTGGGGGGAATTATTAGCTCAAAGAGAGGCTTGTGAGATGAGGGTAACTTTGGGGATCTTTTCATCTATGTATACCAGTAGTAACTGTAGAGAGCACTCCAGTTAGAGAAATGACATATTTTATTGGAATAACACAAAGTGAACTAACATACACAACACACTTTCTTAAGGACCACACAAGGCTATAGCAGAATAAGACAGAAAGGTTGGAAAGAGAAATCCAGGAAGATAGGGTGCTAGTTACCAGTCAGGAGAAGAGGTCCGTCCAGCAAGGATACTCAGGGAGGCGTCTGAGGGTGGCACAGGAGGTTCTGATCCATGGTGCACCAATAAAGAGAGTGGCCGGGTTCACCCACTGTGGCACTCCTTTGCTGGGGTCTTGGGTCTAATATTTATATGCTATTTCATATCCTGAAGGGGTACTATGGGTTTAACAAAGCCTGGATGGCTTTACCAAAGGGTAGACTCAGCTGATTGCTTTAGTTCTGGAAAGACAAAACATTGATGGTGCTGCAGCAGCCTCTTAATGTTTGGTCACGTAAGGGGTATAGGAGAGATTTCTGTAGGATATAGATTAAGGAATTCCTTGATTCAGTTATTGTTGGGCGTGCCCAAAGCTGGAAGAAAGGATTGGCGCATACCTCCTTAACAACTGTAAGGGGCTTTCTATATAATCCTAACTTGGGTTTTCTCACCATTTCCTTTCTAGACATATCTCAGGTCATCGTAACCTTAGACTGACCTCCAGTCTGCCTAATCCAGCTTGACCCAGTCTGCCTAATCCAGCCTGACCCCGAATATTTCCAGTTAGATATACCCAGATATACCGTGGGGAGGAGGTAATAGAACATACTAACACTTCCTCATTAATAGCTTTTGCCATCTTGGCCATATTCTGATGTTCTTTGGCCAAACATTTCCTCGTTTTCATCTGTGAAATGTTGGAGGGTGTGGAGATGCCCATATGAAGGTTTCTCCCAATTTGAAAGGTGGTCTTGCTCTAGCGTCCCATTCAGGCTGTCATCATCCTTCCCTTGACTCTAAGAACCTGAAACTCAAAGAAGCAGTATTGGTTCAGGCAGCCTCACCATGGTATCTTCTTGTGATTTTTTTCCTGATGCTCCAGGAATCCATCAAGTTGGCAGAGAATTGACATGAAAGCTTGTGGGGTGGGTGGAAGAGCAATACCACTAGGAAATCTGTGGAGGTTTGAAGAAGGAGAGGAAATTACCATGGTGGAGAGGAGCTTTTGTCAAAGCAGTTCTTGGATGAGGGAACAAAACTTTTGTTTTGTGCATCCTCAACCCTGGGGCCAGGCTTCCCATTCTGAATTCCTCTTTCTCCTCCAAACTGTACTGTCCAGGTGACCATATGGACTTCAGGGAGCATAAGGACTCCAAGACATTTTGCCACCTGCAGCAAACCAGCAAATGGCAGTATCTTCTTTGTACTGAGATGTATATTTGCTGATGCCTGCCAATTTATTTTAGCACCTGAAGTAGAAAGTCCAGGAAGTTCCTTGTCCTGTTACTAAAAATACAACAACTGTCATTTAAATAACAAATGGCTTCCTTTTTGTGACATACAAAGGCCAAGATCCTACATCACTTCAGCACAGCTGGATATAAGCATTGTGCATTGTAAAAAACAACACACACATTGCATGTATAGCACAACTTATCCCTGCATATGTCTCTTAACAGAATGCCAGCCAAAATCTGCTCTCCAGGGTGGCTGTGAAGACTTTATCAGATGCGGCAAATATAGCATCATAAAGATGCCTAATGATCATGAAAGGGTGACCAGACAATGTCATTCTTTCGCAATCATGTGTAGGGAAGAAGACGTACTTTTTTAATTGATCGCCCAAGCAGTCAATAGATCTCCCATTCCGCTTTGTTGCTGACATTGGCGGCGGTTGAATCCTTGTGCCATTGTGCTCACATGAATGTAGCATCAATGGGCAAACACATCCAGGAGAGATTGCAACAGCCAGGTAGCGGACACTCTTTTTATGACCCTCCCCCTGTGTACTTGGGACTTCTAAAGTGTGTTTTTGGGCTTGTGTGAACTTTTTGTGTCTGTTTTGTTTTTTCAAATTTGCCACACTAGTGTTTTCTCACAAGAATCACCAAGATCAGGAACCCAGAAGTAAAAGTAGCTCAGTTCATGCTCTGATACTGCTGGGGAAGCCTCGTTGATGCTGATTAAGGTAGGTCTGGTAGGGGAGTTCTTTTGCTAGCATAAGAAAGCAACAAAATATACCGGCAAAAGAACTTTTATGGAGGGTGGTCTGATAAAGTCCTTACTCTGATTACAGGTAGGGCTGGAGCTGCTCCTTTCAATGCCCTGTCATTTCAACATTGGCCTTTCACTCCACCATGCCACCAGTGCACTCCAAATAACTGTGAACTCTTGGAACACTTCCCAATGTTGCCCAATAAGGTTTTCTACCTCAAAAGCTTCCTCACTTTGCAACATTGCCACTTCAGACGTATCTGTAAAATTGGCGGGGAGGGGGGCATAAATCTATAAGATAGTCATAGTGAAGCTAAGCGCAATATAGAGCATAAACATTTTATGGAAAATTAAGGATACTATTTTATCTTTCTTAAGGGGAAAATAGTTTTTTACATTTCAGATGATATAACAGCTGTTTCCTTTCCTAGGGAATTGTACACCTGGCCGCAGTCATTCAACATCCAGGCAATTGTGCCTTAATACCATCCAGATTAATAATATCACCTTAGTTTTAGAGTCACATAAAGTATAGACTCTACTGTAATGCACTTTACATAGCTCTACATTTGAAAAGTGTTCAGAAACATCCATGAGTTCAAAATGATGCTGCCTGATAAAACAGAAATCAGAATCCTATACTTAACTAAGGACATTATCAGATGTGGCAAAAATTGCACTATTATGACGTCATGGTAGCATGAATGGGCCCCACTATTGCATGACATTGTTGTCTTTGCATGGTTACTGTGTGCTCCAGCCACAAAAAAGGTGTTGCTTCTAATTGGCGAGACAAGCTGTCCATAGATCTTCAATATCGCTTTTTGTGTAGTATTGATGGTGTGCAAAACCATATCCTGTTGTAATCGGGAGATTACAGTGTGAATGGGCGGTCTCAGTGAGAAAATTTCCAGGTGAGAATGCAAAGACGAAGCACAGGATGTTCTTTTTATGAACTGTCCCCTTTAGTTTGCACATTTTTAGGTTTGTTTCAGTGCTTGTGTATTCATTTACTTTGTTAATTAAGGAGGTTTTGGAGTTTTAAGTGTGCTTGTGTCTTCTCATGAGAACCGCCAAAATTTCATCCTTGCTAAATAGTGGAACTAAACTCCCATTCTTAAAGCGCTAGTGGTGGTTGTGTGATAATTCTGTGGTTGTTCTTTCATGTGATTACAGCGACATGTGATAGTAAGTGTTTCTGCTATCCTCATTCATAGAATTATAGCATTTATAGACACTCATCTGATAATGTTCTAGGTAACTTCTCCTGGCCTGACCCCTCCAAATCTGACAGAAACATCACTCAACAGGGCTCTGATCACTGGCAGAATGGATCCCTTTCTCCCCATGTAGCTGATACCTGGTAAAGTATGTTGGGAAGCGAGTTATGGTCATGGTAATGCTGTCAAAATCATGAATCAATAGTGATTGTGAATACCAAACAGGCAAAGGAGTTGTTACTTAGGGGCTTATCACATGAGGGAAGGAAGTGGCAGTGCACCCCAATAGTAGTGCTGGCTGCCTTGCCTTATTGCATGATGTCGACATGTTTCAGCTGTTCTCTTGTTCCAGTCCCATGGGAGACAGTAGTAAATGCAGGTCTTTTTGCTAATCCATTAGCAACAGACCCACCTTTATCATTGTCTCCCACATGACTGGAATGGGAAAACAGCTGAAACACACTGATGTTGTGCAATAAGGCAAGGTGGGTTGCGCTACTCTTGGGCTTAGAAAGTGAAGTGGAAACTGCACCCAGGGCACTTGGGAGAAATAAATCACCAGGAACAGATGGCATAGCAATAGAGCTGCTTCAGGCTATAGAGACAGAATCTAGTTCTAACTAAAATCTGTCAACAATTATAGAAAACAAAACAATGGGCCACAGATTAGAAATGCTCAATATACATTCCAGTTCCCAAAAAAGGGAACACCAAGGATTGCAGCAACCACATGACCATTGCATTAATTTCCCATTCAAGCAAAGTGATGCTCAAAA
Source organism: Gambelia wislizenii (assembly GCA_030847615.1). Lineage (NCBI taxonomy): Eukaryota > Metazoa > Chordata > Lepidosauria > Squamata > Crotaphytidae > Gambelia > Gambelia wislizenii. The sequence goes on from JAUMIR010000005.1 coordinate 31,101,422, forward strand.
TTTTACAACAAAGACTTTGACCATGGAGCAAGAAATGCCAGGTGTCCAAGCTGGGTTCAGTAAAGGAAGAGGCACTAGGGAACATATTGCAAACATATGTTGGATAAATGGAGTGTGCCAAAGGTCCTGCATGGCAGGGGGTTGGACTGGATGGCCCTTGTGGTTTCTTCCAACTCTATGATTCTATGATTCCCTTCCACTTCCCTTCCTTCATGCAATAAGGCTCTTGGTTACAATTTTGGCACTATTGCCACAACCATACCTCACAACCACCCCAAGCATCCGCTGCTTGGGGAGAATGAGGTCCATTCTTCCCAATGATCAGAGTACAGTTGAATAATATTTCCATCAGGTTTGGAGGGGTCAGGCCAGGAGAAGTTGCTTAGTTAAGTACTTAGTTAAGTATAAGCTGATACAGGATTCCTGCCAGAACTTGGGAGAGTTACTGCATCTACCAGAATTCCCTAGCCAGCTCTCCCAATAACTAACAGGACTAGTCAGATGGCATATATAGTGTGCCCAGCATAATGGCAGGCTTACCATCCACTGATTGGAGCTCCCACAGATCGCCATGACCCAGATTAATCAATGGCGGTACATGCATGTGGGCATGTCAGCACGTGGCCACATGCTTATGGTGCCATTGATTAATATGAGGCTTGAGCTCCCACATTTTTTCCTATCTGCAGGGGTGCCTGGAACCGAACCCCACAGATGGGAAGGGCCCACTGTATGATTCTCATAGCATATCAACTACATTGGTGGCCTATTTGTTACCAGCCTCAACAGTATTTCATCCTTAATTTATGAATCAATCCACTAAATACATGGGAGCATGATTATAATGTGCCTTCCTAATTATTTGCTCCTCTGTATGTACTGTGTATTTCTTGATTTTGATTTGCATTCATTGCCTTAGTTTAAAAAAAAAAAACTTGTAGCAATATATTTTCCCCACCTTTTTATTTAAAATAAAACCAGGGTGAATAACCTAGAACACAACAGTAACGACATCATTACAGTTTCTATCCCCAATCCTCAGATGTACACAAGGAGGAAAGTGGCAGGAATGGCTGCCCAGCAATGGTTTCAATTAAAGAATCTCCAGCAGTAACAACGAATGGACCAGGCATGCTTTAATACAGGCAGCCTGGCAAGGAACTGAAACTTAATCTGTTGTGTGTTGCCATAGCCACATGCAGTGCTGCAAATATAATGAAAGCAAACACTTCCCTTGATGAAGTGGCCAAACTGGGCTTCATTGCACCATGTGTGTGTGACCTGCCCCCCAATAATCCAAACCAGGGTTTAGGGGAGACATACATGGCCTTATTTACCCATATGAGTTAGTCTGCCTTATTTGCCCATATGAGTTAGTCTGGGACTCAGTCGCTTATGTGCCATCTGTGTTTTGTTTATCTGAATGGGGTTTAATGTGGTCTAATTATAACTCTTCTGAAGTGGGTCGAAAGATCTGCTATGAATAGATACTACTAAAATGTTTTTTTTTTAAAGGAAGGCTTGATGGACTGGCTGACCTGTTGGCAGAAAGCGAACATAGTTGGCCACGTGGGGACCATGAGCAGCTGTTATCGCCTGTGTGATAATAAATAACCAAAGGAAAAGGACTGGATCCCACTGGATTGGGGGTGGGGGCCAAGGGCAAGAGAATGTAGTATGGCTTAATACCCAGTTTCCCTACACAAGTGTCCATGTGGCAAAAAAGGCCACATTTAGTTTAAAATTGCATGGTGTTGTTTTATGGAAGAGAGAGCATGGTATAGTGGTTCGAGTGTCAGACTAGGGTTATGGCAGACTAGAGTTTGAATCCCTACTCAGCCATGTCTCGCTTGTCAGGTCACACTCCCTCAGCCTTACAGGAAAGCAATGGCAAATCTCCCCTGAATAAATCCTGCTGAGAAAACCCTGTAACAGTGTACAGGTGCCCTAGGCAAAAAATGACTTGAAGGCACACAACATCAGATTGTTTTATTACATTTTATTTGCTCCATCCTTCTTCTAAGGAACTCAGGATGAAATAAATGGCTCCCACACATCCTATATTCTCCTCCCAACAACTCTGTTAGGTAGATTAAGTTAAGAGATAGTAATTGATTCTGGTGTTGCCCTTCTGGAATGCATCATGGCTAAGTAGGAGTTTTAACTTGTAATTCCTCCCACCACACAATGCTCCAACCACTGCACCACTGTCTTTCTGATAATTTTGTTTGCTTAAGATGGAGATGCTGGTATTGAATGTGGGACTTTTTACAGACAAAGGAACTGCTCTGCAACTGAACTGTGTCCATTCATATGACCTGGATATGCACTGTTTCTCCCCAGTGTTACCCGAATTGCTGAGGTCCATGGAATTTTCATACATGTCTGAATCATGATTTGGGGGATTTTAATTACCTCAAATTGGCATGCGAGAGGTCAGGTAATTGTGGGGTCTTTTACCTGTGCATACCAAAGCTCACTGAACTGACTCAAGACCAGGAAACAAAAATAAACTAAAAATGGCTTTATTGAAAAAGAATCTTAACAGCATTTGCACCAACACTCAGGCTTCAAGCACTCACACAAGGCTATCGAAGATAGTAGGAAGTACTTGGATAGAGGAATAGATTGATGTGATGATAGGCTATACTGTACTGATCTGAAGAGCAGAGACTTTCACGCAGCAGACAGGCACAGAGGGAGAGGAGGAAATGAAGGGGAATTGGTGTCACAGACTAGAGGGGAAATGGGAGAAGAGGTTCTGTGTGTGGCAATGAACTGTCAGTGAGGGATGGGGAGGGGATCTGTGCACACTGAGATGGAGTATTGGGGTGGTATTTATATTTGATATTTCTCCCGAAGGGGTGATTTGGAGAGGAAGACAAATGTTTGCCAGAGATTCCCAGAGTTAAACAATGGATCCCGAGATACGTTAACGATTGTGAAGAAAGGAATGTTTTAGGACTGATGAGCGACAAGCAGCTCTCTTTTGATTTGGAGATCTGGAAGAGGAAAACCAGCATCTCACATGACAATGAGACTTCCAACTACCATTGATGTGATCTGTGAATGTCTCACCTCCACAGACACCCAGAAAGGACCAGCCATTATTACTCTAACTGAATGTTTTCATCAGCACTGTATATGTACAATCCTAAATATACACTGGACTGACTATGTGACAAATGTTGCTGTCCTTGAGCAAGCAGGGATCACCAGCATTGAGGCCATGATATTGAGAACACAGCTGCGCTGGGCAGGGCACATTTCTAGGATGGAGGACCATTGCCTCCCAAAAATAGTACTCTGTGGTGAACTTGCCATGGGTCAGCGTAAGAGGGGTGCTCCAAAAAAGCGATACAAGGATTCCCTGAAACAACATCTCAGGCTTGGCCAAATTGATCACCAACAATGGTCCGCCCTGGCTTCACATCGGGAGGCATGGAGATGCACTATCCACAATGCTGCAGCTTTATTTAAGAACTCACGCCGAATAAGTCTTGAAGAGAAACGACAACCCAGAAAGAATCGCAACCTGGAAACATCACCCAAGGAGGCCCTCTGCTGTGCTTTCTGCAACTGGACTTGTTTATCTCAGATTGGCCTTTTCAGTCATCAGCGCGCTTGCAGAAAGCGTGGGATGAGTCCTTCCTGAATCTTCGTTTGCGAAGAAAAGCCAGAGAGAGAGCATCTTCAGAGGTTTCTGTGTAATCCTTACCTGGGGATGTGACCTTTTGAGGAATTTAGGGGGCCTTCCTTAGTTTGTAAGAGCCTGTAAGCATGACTCCAGCCCTGGTGTATGAAGAGTCACAATTTACCGTCACCTTGTGGAAGGCCGCATAAAGCCAAATTATAGAATGCAGCCAATTATGAGTTTATTAAAAAGGTGGGAGCTGTCATGGCTTGTTACATCAGCTCTGCCACAGATGATGCGCAGCAGCACAGTTTAAATGTATTGAGCCAGAGGTGACGAAAACCTATAGGAACACATAGGGACAACTCATACCTTAATGTCCCAGATGTGAAACAGCTTCCACATGATTCTGTTCAAGACTTTGTCAATAGCATCCACATCTAGTAAGCTTGTGGAAAATCTCTGCATGGAATTGATACTACCTGACTTCCCAGCAGGTTGATAGGAGTAACCAGCATAAAGCAATGGACATGGGTAGCCACAAGGCAGACAACACATTCCTTCCTATGCCAAACCTTCTCACCACCACTGCTGCTGGGTTTTGAATGGGTTCCATCAATGTGTGTGGACTTTTCATGTTGCTGTTGATTGACAAATCCTTCATAAACAGTCCTTTCAGACAATGTTTTATTTTGAGCAAGTGTCCTGCCTTACTGACAGAATTATGGGAGTAGGTAGAGGCCATCGGTGTTTTCCATCTGTAATCCTCTTGGTTTTCCTATTGTTTCTTCTTTTTTCTTCCTGACAACAGAAAATCTATTTAAAGAAGGGGAAATATAATCACTGCACAATGCCTTTTGGATGGTAGGTAGCACTAGGAATAGTTTACCTGAAAGCACTTCCAGCATGATTCATTGTCTGATAGCTAATATTTGTTGGTGATACAACAAGCAATTCTGATAACTAATACATGTTAGAGATGCTATGGCAATTATAATGGCCTCTGTAGAGATTTTGTGGAAGCCATAAAGAAGAGGTATAAAGTGCTGCCATACAGATGTGGCTAAAGAAGACAGTGAAGCTTATACAATACACTATAGGTTATGCAAGAAATATTTCCCCTTTTTAAGTCATTGGACTAATTGAGAATTGGATCTGTTCAGACTTACTAGCATTATACCATAATTTACTATACAGACCACCCCACCCCGTATCCACAGGAGATAAGTTCTTGGACTTACTGTTTATAAGTGAAATCACAGATAATAGCAAACCCTATTAAAATAAAGGACTTCTGCTACAAACATACCATAGAAGACCTAGTGATTCCTAGAGATGATACCTTGGTGGTATGTGTCCCTATTTTTTCAGCTATGGATAACTGAAACTGCAGATATTGTTTCCAGAGATACAGGGGGTAACCTGTGCACAGGTCAACCCCCATATCAACAGATTTGGTATCCACGGTTTCACTTATCCACATCAGAAAAAATGGCATTTCTAGGTCATCCAGTGTGATTCTTTGGTCAATTTCCAGTGTTTGTCTCATTGGAAATAATAAGGTTCCCTATTATCCACAGTTCCTGGTATCCATGGGAGTCTTGGAACATACCCCCGTAGATGTGGGGGTCAACCTGTATAATGATTTAAACATATTTATTTTAGAAATAATTATATAATGCTTATAGTTTATAATAATTTTCATTTTTAATAATTAATTACTATGTGTAATTGAGCCAGAGTGGTATAATGATCTCTGTGTTGGACTATTACTCTGAAGACCAGGTTTCAAATCACTGCTCAGCCATGGAAACCCACTGGGTGACCTTGGACAAGTCACACTATCTCAGCCGCAAAGGCTCTGAACAAATCTTGCCAAGAAAGCCCCATGATAGGTTTGCCTTGGGGTTACCATAAGTTGGAAGTGACTTGAAGTCACACAACAACATTTACCATATACTGTATAATGAATTGAAAAAACAGTGCACATTGAAGAAAAATAATGCTGAATTGGAGTCTCCATCATCTTCACTATGATAAAGATGACTGCTAGACTTGCTAAAAAATTGGTAAACCCCATTCTCAATAGGCACACCAGCCCCAGAAAGGCAAAATGTGGCTGTTCACATGTTGTTAAGACTGCAACTCCCTGCATAACCAATCCCTGGTTATGTTGGTCGGGGCTTCTGGGAATTGTAGTTCGACACCCAGAAGGCCACACAGTTCCCATTCCCACCCACTATAGATTTTAATATTGCGGGATAGGTGAGGTGAGGAAGCATGGAAAACTCTGGACTCAAGGACAAAGACTGGTCACAAACAGAAGTCTGCTGAAGGACAGATATAAATATTCACAACAATAAATAAATTTTACAAGAAGAAACCTATAATTTGTTCACTTGGAACCAAAGAGTATACTGCCTTATAATAATTCTGTTAAAAGCACACTGTACTGAAAAACATACTCCTGCCCCCCTTTTCCTTTTCCTTTTCCTCTTCTTCCTCCTCTGGGGCAAAGAAAATCAATAAGAAGTGCCAAGTAATAGACAGGCACGAATCGCAGCTTTTAATACTCCCAGATGGATGTCCCAGGTAAGACTATGCCTCTTGAGAGGATCTCTATTTATAACTGGCCTTCGGATAGGCAGTTGGGGCGGGTGTTAATGTGACAAAGTATTGGTTTTTACCAAGGCCCACATGCCTCAACCCAAAATGGAAGACAGCTGAGCTTAGATTCATTATTCATGTCAGCCACTGGGGAAAAGGGAAAGAGAGAGAGGGTGAGTCAGAATATACAGCATGCGATGCATTGGACACCGCTCAACGGGACTTGAAAGTCTCTCAACTCTTAAATGCCTTTGTGGAATGAGGGCTCTTTTCTTCTTAGTAGTCTTTCGTGCAGCAAGCGGGAGTGGCATTTGGGACTTAAATAAGCATCTGGCAGCAAACCAAGCTGTCAATGGCTTGGAAATGTCACCGGTATCTCCAGTTCCCCATTTGTTACCACCTTGGTGTCTGGTTACACATATAAAAGATGGTTAAGCTGTTATTGAAATCAGGAGTGGCTTAAAGCAGCTTCCATGTCAGCAGAAAGTAAGCATGTGTACATGAGTCTTTTCTTCCCCAAATTTAGATGGTGAGCATAGTAGTGGGAGACAGTGCTCCTGGATTCTGGAAACTTACAGTGGTTTTTAATGCTTTGCAAAGAATGACATAGAGGAATGCATATAAAAAACAGGAATCACATATACCAGTTAAAATCTGAAAAAGGACAAAAAGACCACCAAAGACAGGCCCTGCCAACAGGGTAACAATCTAAAAGGCACAACAGAAAAGGAAAATAGAGTGAGGATAAAAGAGAAAAACAAACTGAATCCCAGACCGGTTCTTACACTTAAATGGTAGTTCTGTAAGATGATCAGATGGCATGGAAACAGTTCAAAAGGAAGGATGGCCAAATGACACAGATCTCTTATCAGAGCTGATGGAAGTGCCTTGCTTGTCTTCCTCTTCCTCTGCTGAAGCCTGAGGGAATTAAGGATGGTGCTGGGTGACAAATCCAAAGAAACAGGCTTGATGGAGTGGCTGTGTGGCCCCATCGTTCCCTCTGCTGCAGCTTGATGGAATGGCTACTGTGACACACTCTAAGTGCTTCATTTGCACAATCCAGTTGCATTCCTTAGAATAAAAACACAATAAGGGCTTGTCTACACAAAGGAAAAACAAACCCGGACTGCTCCACAGTAATAGCAATTCACAGTAGCTGCAAACCTGTCTTACTGGTTTTACAGCCCCCATAAACTTTGCATGCTTGTAGCTGAGATGGCGGCAGCGAGTGAATTATTTGCATTTTAAAATCTCCTGCTGCCAAACTTTTTTTTTAAAAAAACTATTTCTATGGTGCACACAAGCAACATTCCACCTTTCAAAAAAAGAGAGAGAGAGAGACAGAGAGAGCACAAATCCCTGCTAAGGTGAAAATCCAACATGGTGGCAGCAGCTGCTTGCGCTGTAACCCAGCCCCGCCCCCTATGCTTGTTCAGCCAATCAGGTTTGCACTTTGTCTTGTATGGGGAAGTTATTCATATTGAATTGCTTGTCTTAACAAGCGAAAATGCGCATATCACTGGAGCTTTTAAAAAAAGTTGGGAAGAGCTGCAAATGCTTTTCTTGCATAGTTTTTCCTCTTTTTGGCCCCCTCCTTCACAATACGACAAGACAATGTGGGATCCCATTAAGACAGCCTGTATTCCAGGTGAATTCTGTGAGGAGTATTTTCACTGTATAGACAACCCCTAAGTAAAATTAGCATTATCATCACCAAAATTGCAGATAAGGGAATTGAGAACCAGGCTAGACATGGTAGTAAATGTGTTCAATGTACCTTTGGGCTGTTAACTAGAGGGTGAAAACAAGCATGCAAGGAGGTTTGCAATTTCCTTCTAATGTAGCACCAATGGGGATTTCCTCCTAAAAGAAATGCCAACTATAAGAAGGGCTTGTTTTTCTCCCCCTCCTTGAGAAGAGGAAAGCACAACATCTGCCCTCTATATCTGCTCTGATCCCATTTATTATTAGCACTTATTCAGTTGATGCAATCTGCATGTTTAACCCTTCCCCTGCATGTTAGAATAGAAACATACAGGCAAATAATGGATACATTTCGTTTTGGAAAGTACAGTATTTATTTAAACCAACCTGGTGAGTAGAAGTAAAAAGTCTTTGGTAATTATGGGAATTTCCAGGAGCTCTAAAATAAACTTGGTTCATATAATAACAAAACCTGGTACTTCCAGAGTTTTTACTCGTCTGGAGTTGGCCTTAGATGCAAAACCTCTTAGGTGCTTATAATTTGGCCAGGGCTGACTCAAAAGAAAGGTAGTACTGTACTTTCTCCTCTATATTCCATAACTTAAAGCTGATCAGACTGAGAACTTATGATACAAGCGTGTAAAAACATGGTAATTCCACAATTGAGGATAGCAAAAGCATGGCACCATTATTACATTAATTATCACACTTTGCCACAATCGCACAATACTACCACTAACGGATCATTGAACGACCACCTACTAGTGCTTTATGAACTAGCCCTATTGTAGCACTTATTTAGCCTGCGCATGCACCTTTTTTTTAAAAAATCCCCTCCTCCTGCGATTTTGCAAGAACATGGTTTGGGCCATTATTGCAAGAAGATGCCACTGCAATTAAACAAACAAACAAACAAAAAAACCTAACAAAGAAATTAAGTAATTAACAATTAAACAAACAAAAAAAGTACCAAGAAAAGGCAACAGTACATTAAAAGGGCGTCATGGAGGTCCTCTCCACGCTCTCCACCGGAAATTGAATAATGTATTCTCATTGGGAATGGGGAGGTGAAAAGAGGGAGGAACGCTCACTTACTCCATAATATCAGAACTACAGCAGAAATGAATTACCGCACGCTCGTCAATACCAGGACAATAGCCATATTGATAGCTATTCACAGGTTTTGCCTGTGAATGCAGAGGTACACCACAGTAATGGATGGAGCTCTCACCAACCACAGTATAAAGATGACGTTGTGTGATATCAGGAAGCCATTACCACTACTATCCCAGCATAATGCCATGATTTCGGTTTCATGTAATAAAGTTCCGAGAGTTGAATTTTATTTTGACACTGTTGAAGGTCCATCTTCCCCCATAGCATTGTCTAGAAAAGTTACCGTTTTGGACAATAACTCAAAGAATTCCAGAACTGTGGGTCCAAAAATTAACTTTTCCAAACTCTGCTCCTAAGAGTCACAGAGTAACTTAGGAGGCACAGAGCAGGTCACACGAGCCATATGCAGTAGCTCTGGCCTGCAACTCTTTGCTGACATTCTGCATCTGAGCATCTGCTACCTAAGGTGGCTGCCTCACTCTGCCTAATGGTAGGGCTGGCCCTGAGAGTGAGTGGGTGGCCTAAGGCTACCTAGTTAATCCCTGGCATAGGGAGAATCAACCCAGGACTTTCTATTTCCTAGCAGAGCAGCTAAACTACATGAGCTACCTTACAGAAGCTCGCAATTAGAACAAGACAATGGCCATCTCCTGTTAATGTCCTCAGTATCTTCAGTTAAAAGAACACCATCTCTGGACTGGGAAGGCCAGCTGCATAAGACCTCCTCTTGCTTTAATAGTTGTTTAAAGCAGGACTTTCAGTAGATGTAGCTACTTTGCCAAGCAAAGCAAACATGTTGGAATTCACAGTTATAAAAAATGGTGGAGACTTGCCCTTTTTTGTTTTTGGTACCCTAATGCTCCCAAGCTGAAATTACAACCTTAAATCCCTGATACACCTTTCACCTTGGGCCCTGTCAGCAGGGGTGTTGGTATGGGAGGGGAAACAAAATGTGGGCATTGCCCTTCCAAATGAAAATTCTGCAAAACAAACAAATGAACAAACCCAATAAATTTTCCTTCAGTCCCCAAATTTCTATCGTTGCAGGAAGTGAGACTTTGAAAATAATTCACCCTTAGAATGTCTATATTTGCTGTCTTCACGTTCTCTCACCTGTCCCTTTTCTTTGGATGCCTAAACTGTATTTCTAAATGTTCAACTGAAGTTTTAAGTTATTGCAATGCTAGAAATTTGGGGACTGAAGGAAAAAATGGGGGAGGGGTTGAATTCTTATTTGGGGACAAATACCTTCATTTTGTCCCCCGCCATCCCCCCCCAAGCTACATCCCTGCCTGTTAGCAATGTTTGGACTTTATATGCTTCTGTTAAGGGGTGGCGTGGAGACGCACTATCCACAATGCTGCAGCCTTATTTGAGAACTCACGGCGAACAAGTCTTGAAGAGAAACAACGCAGAAAGAATTGCAACCCGGAAACATCACCCAAGGAGACGTTCTGCTGTGCTTTCTGCAACCGGACTTGTTTATCTCGGATTGGCCTTTTTAGTCATCAGTGCGCTTGCAGAAAGCACGGGATGAGTCCTTCCTGAATCTTCATTTGCAAAGAAAAGCAAGAGAGTAAGAGGTAATGAAGTGGCAGAGTCCCTGCCCTACAAATTCCTATCATGTAGAATACTTGATAGGTTTGATAGTGAATGGAATACTGGAACTTTTCACCCTTCTGTGTTTGTTTTGCTTATTTAAAATGTATGCGTATATAAGTGCCTTCAGATTGCCTGTCAACTTGCAGAGACCCCATCAATTTCATAAGGTTTTCTTAAAAGGAGTACTCAGAGGTGGTTTTGCCTGTTCTTTCTGCTGAAATATAGCCTATAGCACTTGGTATTCATTGATAGTCTCCCATCCAAGTACTAACCAGGGCTGATCCTGCTTAGCTCCCAAGGTCAGACAGGATCTAGTGCCTTCAGGGTATGTAGGACTATATCAACTTTGTTTCTGATGCAATTAGCTTGTTTTTGTTTTTGTTTTTTGTTTTTGCTTATAGGAAGTACAGTTGGCCCTTTCATTGTGAAGCAGCCAGTAGATATTGGAGGTCATTAAAGAGCAGCAAATAGTTAATTATTTAATCAGATTTTATTGCCAGGAATTGGGAGAGGTCTTTGTGGAAATTTCCTGCCTTGTATGTCAAAATTAGCTAACACACATTGGAAACCACTTAATGTGGTGTAGATGTGTAAATTGCTATTGCAATTTGTAAGCCGCTCTGGAGCCATTGTGGCTGAAGAGTGGGGGTATAAATACCTAAATAAATAAATACTTGTTTGACTTTAAGTATTATACAGTTGTATGGCTTTTCTAAATTAAGTATCACCCAATTGTTTGGTCTTTCCTTCCTTCCATTTTTGTCATGGAAAAATGGTTATTGACAAGTTTTGGGAATTTCCCACACCTGTCCATGAGTGCTCAGGGCAAGGCAGCAACAGCCATAATACTACAATGGGGTTGTCTAAATGGTTAAATTACCACTCATGGAATTCACTGGGAATACAACCTGTCTAAATGGGATGTCGAATCAATCCACTGTATTCGGAAGAAGGGGGGGCCAAAACAGCAAAAACAATGCAGAAAAAACCTTTTCGGCTTTTCCCATAGTTTTTTAAAAGCAGTGAGGGGTGTGCATTCCTCCTTATTGGGACAAGTGGTTTGCTTTGAATCTCTTTCTCATAGCAATGGAAGCACAATGGTGATTGGCTGGGTGAGAGAGAGGACAGAGCTTGCTAGCAGGGCCCGCTGCCGCCTTGTTGGATTTTCGCCTTAGCAGGTGATCATTAGACAATAAAACAGGTTGATTATTTTTGTTTTTTGCTGTACTGTTTAATTGAAAAATCACTCTTTTGCTCTATTGGACCTTGAACATTTTTTTAAAAGTTCAGCGGCAGGAAAGTACAAACACGAGTAAATCACTCGTAGCCACCATCTAGCACACAAAGTTTATGAGTGCAAAAAGGCCATTAAGACAAGTTGCTTCTGCTGAGAAATGACATTACTGTGAGGTACTCCAGGTTTTGGGGGCTTGTATAGACAAGCTCACTATCACAACATTCAACAGTATTCTCTTGTGTGGCTACAATATTATGCCATGCATTAGACTTCTCAGCCTATGGGGCTGTTACTTAAAATGAAGCTAGTGACATGTCCTGGCTGGGACAGAGATGATCTCTTTCTCAGCTTCTTTCTTCTGACTGAAATGCCTCAAAAACTCTTTACTCAACTTCTCATGCAGTAACTTCCATTTTCCGGTTAGGGTGGGCCCATAACCACAGCCCTACGCAAGGGGCATGATTTCACTGCAAGATACAGCTACTAATCAGAACAAAAGGCAGATGGGGGAGCTCAGCAGAATAAATAGCCTGGAGTGTAAAAAATAAATTATGGAAAAATTCCAAAAATCATTCTAACGTGAATGAACCACCCACATGTCAACCTTGCTATAAGGGTATATTTTATTGCTGCTTCCCTGAAGTTGGTTCACCACCCCCTCCCCCATATGAATTGGGCTACAATGTCCTACCACATACCCTCCAATATTTCACAGATGAAATCTGCACCACATGTGGCCAAGCAACTTCAGTGTGTGGTCAAGATGGCAAACGTCATTACTGAGAAAGAACACACAAGCTAGGAGATGGTGCAGCAGTTTGCTTTTGCCTGAGCCTACTGGGAAGGGCAAAATTGTGCCCCTCCTCTCTGCTCTCCCCTTCTGAGTTAATTGGATGCTAACTACTGTACTTTTGCACTTTGAATTCAGTCTGCAGTAATGGGAGTAAGCTGAGGACAAAGGAGGAAAGTGGGAAAGGACAGAGAAACATCAATTTGCTAGTTGTTTTTATAAAGTAAAAATATGCAAAGTAGCTTACATTCAAATAATAGTTTGATGTATATATACACGTGATGTGTATATATATACAGACAGATACATTACATATCACTCCCTTCCTACCTGGAATGTACTTCCTTGTAGAAAACAGCACAAAGTCTATATGTAGATTATTAGTGTGCTTGCTCTTGCAAACAGCTTTCTTACACAGCTCTACTTCATACGGTAAGCAAGAATGGACCAAAAGTAAGTAAAATATTTTTCCAGTGACCTGAAAAATCACCAAAATTATTTCAGAGGCAAATTCTAGCGTGAACCTAATGAACTAACATTTATCAGGAAGTTGGAGTCTATTTATTTAGGACTCAGCTGAGACCAAAGCATTCTTACCTACTACACTTGATAAATTAGAATACCAAAGCAAGGAAAGTAGTGTGTATTGGTGGATGGTCACTGTACCTTATATACATTTGGTGTTTGTACAGAAATATATGCCAGCCATTCCATGGCCTCTTGGTTTCACTGTTTACATCCCCCTAATAGCCAGTATGGTGCAGTGGTTTGAGTGTTGGACGAGGACACTGGGAGACCAGGGTTCAAAACCCTGCTTGGCTATGAAAAATCACTGGGTGACCTTGGGCAAGTCACATTCTCTCAGCCTCAGAGGAAGGTAGAGGCAAACCCCATCTGAATAAATCTAGCAAAGAAAACCCTGTGATAGGTTCGCCTTAAGGTCACCAGAAGTCAGAAAATGACTTGAAGACACACAACTATATATGTACATTTCTGAAAACTTAGGGAAATATAATATGCATTTGAAGAAATGGATGTTAGGCATGCATAAATCTGTTAAGATGGCTTTAAGATGCTTTGTCAGACTTTGTTGTGTGTTTGCTTTAACACTCTAACTTAGTTACTACCTCTGTAGAATATTCAGGATGGTCACATATCCAGGATCTAATTTTTCTCTACACAGCCATGCAATTTATTCCTACATTTTAAAATATTAGAACAAGGCAAATGTGTGGCTCCTTGGAGAAATCCTCTCAATGAATAAAAAACTGGAGCTTCACCAGACTTGGATGCTGCAAGGGTCTAGAAATCAAGGTCTGTAAGAATTGCCTGAAACAGCCAGGTATTTTCAGCTTAGAGAAGAGAGTTTAAGGGGAGGCATAATAATTGATGTTCTGTGAGTTGAGTTCTCTGATACACCAGAGGGCAGGACTATAACACTCCCAGCAATCTGCCATGCTGAGAAGCCATTTTCCAGCTAAATGCCAGGAGAAATGTTCTAATGGTAAGAACTGTTTGACAGTGGAATAGATTGCCTCAAGACAGGAGGCAGAGGGCTCGCCATCATTGGTGATATTTAAACAGAGGCTAAATGGTCATCTGTCAAAGCTGTTATAGTTGCATTGGAGAGTAGACTGGAATAGATAACCTCCAAGGGGGAATTCACACTACTTAAAAAACGCTGAATTTCCCCTGAATCTGGCCTGATAACGCCACACGATGTGCTGCCTTTTCTCCAAATCTTGGACTTTATCAGACATTCTAAAAAAAACCCCGTGGAGGACAGGAGGAGAACGCTGCTGTCCTGCTTCCAGCGGTCGCTTCTGCATGCCCCGTCCTTCGTTCGTTCTCCCTCCGTGCTGGAGGGACAAAAAGTTGCTGCTTTTTATTGACAGAAGTTTCTGTCAATAAAAACTGGTGCCTTTTCTGTTGCTCCAGCACAGAGGGATAATGAATGGAGGACGGGAGGAGGATGGGGTGTGCAGAAGTGACTGCCAGAAGCAGGACAGCATCCTCCTCCTCCCGACCTTCACTTTTTTTTTAGAGCGTCTGAAAAAGTCCCTGGTGTGAAAAGGGCACATGACATATGGCCCTATTCACACTCGGGGAATAACCCCCCCTTAATCCAGGTTTTAGAAAACTGCTGTCTTCTCCTGAGTTTGCTTGAAACTCCAGAGAAAACTGCTGTGTGATCAATCCATCCACTCTGGATTTGGGGGTGTGGGGAGGAGTGGAAAGACAAGCGCTGCCTGAAGTGCAGCTATTTTTTCCCCTCCTCGGGTGCCACTTTTCATTCCAAGGCAGAGCCCCAGCGGTAGTCACTCTCTGAGGTCAGAATGCTGGATGAGCCCTGTCATCATGAGGTTAGCTGCCCATTCTGCCTTCAGAGAGAGCTGCTACCGCTGGGGGTTTTGCTTTCCTGGTACACAATTGCTCGCTTGAGCTCCATGGAAGCAAAGCCCTAGGGGTAGCCGCTCTCTCTGAAACCAGAACGGGTGGCTGGCCTCACTCAATTGCCCTCCATGAAAGCAAAGCCTCAGTGGTAGTTGCTCTCTCTAAAGCTAGAACGGGCAGCAACCCCCTTGCCCATCACAAGGCTAGCCACCCATTCTGCCTTCAGAGAGAGCAGGTACTGCTGGGCTTTGCTTTTCCTGTGTACAATTGCCTCTCTGAGCTCCATGAAAAGCAAAGCCCCAGTGGTAGCTGCTCTCACTGAAGCCGCTGACAGCAAGTAAAAATCTGAATGCAGATTTGGGCTTTGGCCAGAGGTGTGGCATTAAATCTGGGCCAGAGTAGCCTGGATTTCATGCGCCACAACTCCAGGCCAAAGTAGTCCAAAATTCATCCTTGTTTTTACCCACTGTGTAAATGACCGCCAAGATTCCTTATAACTCCCAAGAGTACACATTCCTATAATGAATTGCAACTTGCTTTCTAGTAGCTCTGATTGTTATGAATGATGCAGTTGCTAGTCTCAGGGTTTCTTTCTTTCCAAGGAATAATCCTCCAGATAAGCTGTGGTTTTTGAATGGAGGCCAACAAATCTCCTGTTGCTAGAAAGCTGCTAGCATTGCAACTAGTATTTGAAGTATGAGCACTCTTAAATGATTGGGCCACAAGCTTTGCTGGTGAACATGTTATCTTTTATCAGTACAGTATTTACTAAAGATGATATTTTATTCAGGTTTTTAGAGGAGCAACTGTATTAATCTGTTGCATCAAAAAAGAAAAACCAAAAAGAATGTTTAAAACTAACTACTTTATTATTTGTCTGTGGCTTATCAGATCGCTGCAGTTCTGAGCCTCTGTTCTGTATAAGGGTTTCACCTCTATATTAGGCAAATATTTCTTTAGGTGGCCACATAAAAAAGAGGCCAGCTCTTATGAGGTAATTCTGTAGAAGAGGAAATTTCAGCAGTTAAAGTCCGTATGACAAGTTTCACCCACTGAAATTTCCACGTACAGCTATTAAAGGTACAAAAGCTTCTTTCATATAGCCACCCTTTGTTTCTTTGGTAGAGTTATTTCATATTATTTGTTTCCACTCCAATTAAAATTAATAATTAAAAGCTCACAAATCAAACGACCATTGAAACAGGAGTGTTTTAGTATACTATTTAAAAGTGTCTGAAGCTAGCAAACCTGAGAAGAGCATGGTTTTGGATGACAACTTTATTTTGGTTTTCTTTTTTAAACTCCCCCACCTCTTCAGAAGCCTGTAGACAGGCAAGTATAATCAAAAGCAGAACCACCTTTCATACAACTAGCAGAAACAGAAATTTGTAAACTATCTGTTCAGAAAACTGCAGAAGTCCAAGGTGGAATGAGCATATCTTGAACTGCAATTTTTTTGTAATCTGGAGTGAGAAGTCTTGCTAAGAGCAGCTTGTTCAGAAATGCCATTTTTATGGCCTTAGCTATTATGTGGGCACAATTGGGAGTTTCTTGTGTACGAGGCCATTCAGCTGTCCAACTGTCTGTTCCAGTTCTTATCCAACATTGATCGTTAGATGTTCACAGAATCATAGAGTTGGAAGAGGCCACAAAGGCCATCTAGTCCAACCCCCTGCCGTGCAGCAATACACAATCAAAGCATTCCTGACAGATGGTCATCCAGCCTCTGTTTAAAAACCTCCAAAGAAGGAGATTCCACCACACTCCAAGGCAGTGCATTCCACTGCCCAACAGTTCTTACTGTCAGGAAGTTCTTCCTAATGTTTAGGTAGAATCTCTTTTCCTGTAGTTTGAGTCCATTACTCCATGTCCTAGTCTCTGGAGCAGCAGAAAACAAGCTTGCTCCATCTTCAACATGACATCTTTTCAAATATTTAAACATGGCTATCATGTCACCTCTTAACTGTCTCTTCCCCAGGCTAAATATACCCAGCTCCCTAAGCCACTCATCATAGGGCATTGCTTCCAGACCTTTTACCATTTTGGTTGCCCTTCTGTGGACACATTCCAGCTTGTCAATATCTTCCTTGAATTGTGGTACTCAGAACCAGGCACAGTATTCCAGGTGAGGTCTGACTAATACAGAATAGAGTGCACTATCACTTTCCTTGATCTAGACATTATATTCCTATTGATGTCATTGGACTGCAACTCCCATCATTCCTCTCATTTGACCATACTGGCTAGGGATAATGGGAATTGTGGGCCAACAACATTTGGGGGGCTGAAGTTGGCAAAGTTGCTCCTAAACCTTCCACAACAGACAGGGCAGGCCCAAGACATTTTGCAACTTATGATGGGGTAGTAAATAGTGCTTCTCATGACCCATTCAACTCAAGATGCATAGTTTCTAATGGGATAAAAACCCATGATCATCTCTCTCTATCCATGGCAGTAAAAACCCATCAACAGCTAAGTAAATAAATAATAATTTGCCTCCCAGTCATGACATCCAATATTTTCAGTGCAAGGCATCTGCCTCACTCTGCCTTATGGTATGGCTGGCTCTAGTCAATGACAGATCAGAAGCTTTAATACACAGGTCATTGCACAGTGGTAAATAATGCATGTAGAGTGAGAGGTAAAATCCACTGCATCTCTAATTCTAAGATCTCTCAGGCTGCAGAATCTTGTTTTGACACTGCTTCAACTGCCATGACTCAATGCTCTGGAATTCTGGGATCTGTAGTTCTGTGAGATACTTAGCCTTCTCTTTCAGAGAGCTCTGGTGCCATAACAAAGTACAAATCCCAGGATTCCATAGCATTGAGCCATGGCAGCTAAAGCAGTGTCAAACTGGATTATTTCTGCAATGCAGATGCAGCTGGAGACATTTTAGAATTAGACATGCAGCAAATTGGGATTGGGAAAAGCTTCTGCCTGGGTCCTGAGCAGAAAACACTCTGCTTTGTTCAACACAGTATATGAGGAACTTTAGCGTGTGTTGAGTATCACAAGAGGGTTGGGCCCTTGCTGTATAAGCCAAAGTTCCTAGGCTGGGAATCAAAGGTGAACTATAACTACAGGTACAGTAGTATTATTTGAGGATAAAAATTGAAGAGAAAGCTAAGGTGGGAGATGAAATGAGAGCAAAACACCAAGGCTTTATACATATATAACAGTGTGGCACGGACTTGTTTAAACTGCGAGGGAAAAGCCAAGTCAGCTTCTCTTAATAAGAAGTAGTACGCTAATGAGAACTGTATTCACAGAAAGTAGTACAGGTTGAGTATCCCTTATCCAAAATGCTTGAGACCAGAAGTGTTCTGTATTTAGGATCTTGGAATACTTACGGATACATAATAAGATACCTTGGAGGTGGGACCCAAGTCTAAGGTTTCATATACACCTTATACACATAGTGTGAAGCTAATTTTATTCACAATATTTTGAATAATGTTGTGCATGCAACAAAGTTTGTGTACACTGGCCCATCAGAAAGTAAAGGTGTCACACTGATATGAATGAGTATTATGGAATTCCAGATAAGGGATAATTCAACCTATATTCACCATTTGCTTTAAGAAAACTAGAGTGGTGAAATAGAAGTGAAGGAGGAAGGTACATCAAAAGAGAATAATACTAACCAACTAGGGTGGAAGATCTGTGTGTCTTTCAATTCCTGAACTAATTTTTTCCCCTAGTTTTCCTTTTTAGTTTTCTGTTTGGTTTGACAAGGTTCAGCACAATCTGTGTTTGGCACCCCCCCCCCCGCAAAGTCTCACTCTTGAAGAAGCCATTCTTTTGGCATTGCAGGACCACTCATTAGACTCACAAAAAGACACCTTTTGTTTAAATTTACATATTTCCATCATATTGTTAATTCTTGCACACTGTTCTGGTGACATACATGGGGGTTAGTTTTTTTAGCCTTACAACAACCCTGCAATGTAGATTGCCTAGGAAGATTCCAAGATGCCCAAGGTTGTCCGATTAACGTCATTACAGGCTGGCTTGGGGATTTGGGGGAGCTGCAGGTTTTTGTTTTTTTTTAAAGGAACATTTCCAATTCCAAGCTCTGTTCATGGCTTTGTGTGGAGTTAAATTTAGGCATGCCTGCCCCCAGGCATGACATTTTAACCACTTCCCCTTGATAGCTGAAAAGCAGCTCAACTTTTAAGATACTTTAATTTTTATCCCTAGATGGAGGTCTAGTTCAAACAATGCTAGAACCACAGAACATGGTGCAATGTACTTTCTTCATTCATATTCTGATTTTAAAAGAAAACAAAACAAACTTAGGTGGACATTTGATCTTCTGTTTATTTCTCTGTAGCAAAACCATTAATGCAGAGTAGTGGCTCTTAACCTGTGGTCTGGGGACCCCCAGGGGTCCGCGAAGTCCTCACAGGGGGTCTGCAAAGACATGAAGGCTACTTGGCTCACCTCCTCTCTGCAGTGGAGTGGCCACATGGCATGATCCAAGGCAAAGGCTCGCTTGGCCTGCACATTGCCATTCAATCCACTCCAGCCACAAACTTGCAGGAAGAAGCAGGAGAAAAGTCTTCCCTCCCCTCCACTGCCTCTTAGGGAAGGTTTAATGGATGATGTAATTGTATTATTATTGTTGTTGTTGTTAGGATTATAACTCTTGGTTTTTAACCCCTCCATTCCATTTGACCTCATGGTTGAATGTTTTCAGGCACCTTAACTTTATTGTACAGTGTGAAGTTGAAGGCTTTCACAGCCGGCATCCATAGGTTTTCTGTGGGTTTTTTTCCGGGCTGTGAGGCTGTGTTCTGGAAGAGTTTATTCCTGAAGTTTCGCCTGCATCTGTGGCTGGCATCCTCAGAGAAAGAAGATGCCAGCCACAGATGCAGGCGAAACGTCAGGAATAAAGTCTTCGAGAACATGGCCTCACAGCCTGGATAAAACCCACAGAAAACCTATTTGTTGTACAGTATTTTCTTTGGGGTGTGGTAATGGGGTAATTGTGGTTGAGCTGATGCTTGATTCCTCTTAGCAGTTGCTTGACTCCTTTAATTTTCTCTCACAAATATCTATTGTAATGTTAGTCCCATCAAGTATTGTTTCTTTATGTATTGTTTTATGACTTTTCTTGCATAACTCTGTCATGGAAAAGTTCAATAAAAAGTTACTTTTTAAACACACACACACACACACCCCTGTTGAGTTAAGCCTTGGGGGTCCAGAATAACAACAGCTCTTTAAAGGGGGTCCCTTGGTCAAGAGAAGGTGGAGAGCCACTGAGATAGGGGAAGCCCAAACGTGTCTCCACAAAGGGGTGGGTGGTGTTGCGTGTTGCGTGCGCACAGACAAACATTTGCTCAGCTCAGGCAAGGGCAGTTCCTTCCATACACATTAGAGGTGGAGAGGCGGCGAAGAGGCCAGCCTGCCTTCTTCAGGCGCCCGCCTCGCCTTCCCTCCCCTTCTGAGGTAAGGAAGGCTCCTTTTGGCTCAGGCTGGGAGGGAGGGACGGACTCTCAGTTTCACTTCCTCATTCTCCTCAGAGAGCGACTTGCAGGGCTCATGGAGTTCCCTCGCTGTTCCCAGAGAGGAGGGAGACTCTGAAGCAGAAGGATGCCCGCCTGTCCCCTGTCGCTTGGCTCCTTCTCTCTGTGGCCGGTGATACCCTGAGGAGGAGGAGGAGGAGCGACAGCAGCAGTAGCAGCGGAGCAGGTGTTTCGGATGGGCACAGCCGAGATGGAAGAGGAAAGGAGGCTGAGCTGCCCGCAGGAGGACCAGGACCACCGCCTGGGCCATGGCGACCCCGAAGAGGAGCTTCAGACCCTCGCGTAAGCGCAGCAGCTCCCATGGCAGCCCACTGAGGAGCTCTCTAGAGCAGTGGCTCTTCACCTTTTCTTTACCAGGGACCCCCTTTAAATATCTTTTGTTGCCCCGCAGACCCCCCCAAGGCTTAACTCAAGATTTAAAGCCCTCATCATAATAACAATAATACTTGATAATAATCATAATACAATTACACCATCCTTTGAACCTTCTCTCAGAGGCACTAGAGGGGAAGACTTTTCCCCCTGCTTCTCTGTGCAAGTTTGTGGCTGGAGGAGATTGAATGGCAATGTGCAAGCCAAGCCAGCCAGCCCTGGCTGCTGTCAAGTGGCCATTCCACTGCTGGGAGGAGGTGGGCCAAGCAGTCTTCAAGCCTTCCTGGACCCTCTGTGAGGACATAGCAGACCCCATGGGGTCCCCAGATCACACATTAAGAACCACTGCTCTAGAGAGCTTTAGGTGGCTTACGAAAAGCTGGCTGATTTTGTCCAGCTGAAGTTGGCTACCCTGATGAGCCCTCCTTTATTTGATCTCTTGGGATTTAGCTGAGATCCAGCAGCAGATAATATCTTGTTGTATGCTTGGAGAGTAAGAGCAGTTGTATTGAAAGTTAGCAAAGCGCCAACTTGCTCTTCCCCTTCCCACCCATTTATGATTAAACAGGGCAAATGTATGTTTCCATGTTGGAAGCAGGGGCCCTAACTCTTACATTTAAGAATGTCACAGGAGAGATAGATAGATAAAGAGAGAGCTTTTATGAATGGCAAGAGAGTGCTAAAGTGAGGGGGACAGCTTTGCTGGTGTTCAGCAGCACATCTATTTAACTGAAAAGCCTTCATGAACCTTGTTTTTGCAAGGTGCAGTTTTCAGGCTCTAAAGAAGTCCCAGTGTAAAAGAGGGAGAGAAAGAATAACCTTTTTAAAAAAATGTTGTAGATAAGAGGTGATAGAAGGCAGAGACATGTGTCACTTGTCACCCCCATTGATGTCACCGTATTATCTGGTATTGCCTCTGAGCCCATGCAACTCAGACCACCATAGAACTCATGGCAACCCAAACTGCTTTTTTCCCCAGTGGCAAAAACTTGTCATTTTTCCCACTGGGAGAATTCCGTTTCTGTTAGCCAAAAGGAGAAGGCTTTGGATCCTATAGAACCATAGAACTGTAGAGTTGGAAGAGACCACAAGGGCCATCCAGTCCAACCCCCTGTCATGCAGGAAATCACGATCAAAGCATCCCTAACAGATGGCCATCCAGCCTCTGTTTAAAGACCTCCAAGGAAGGAGACCCCACCACGCTCCGAGGGAGTGTGTTCCACTGCCGAACAGCTCTTACTGTCAGAAAGTTCCTCCTAATGTTGAGGTGGAATCTCTGTTCCTGGAGCTTGCATCCATTGCTCCGTGTTCTAGTCTCTGGAGCATCAGAAAACAAGCTTGCTCCATCCTCAATGTGACACCCCTTCAAATACTTAAACAGGGCTATCATATCGCCCCTTAACCATCTTTTTTTCCAGGCTAAACATACCCAGCTCCCTAAGTCTTTCCTATGGTTTCCAGACCTTTCACCATTTTAGTCACCCTCCTCTGGACACACTCCAATTTGTCAATATCCTTTTTGAATTGTGGTGCCCAGAACTGGACACAGTATTCTAGGTGAGGCCTGACCAAGGCAGAATACAGAATCCTCTGCAAGAACTTAGTAACAAATAGATAGTGTTTGGTGACCTTCTTGGGTTGCTGTGTCATCAGCTCAGTCTGGATGTTGTGTTCCTCAGTTTCCAAATCATTGTGCGTACCTGATTTCAAAACCATGGAGATGTCTGAATTAGTTCCGGACTAAGTGATCCACATAGTGCAACATAAGCAGCTAGAAAATCAGCATGGATAGGAGCCATGGTCTATCTGAAAACAAAGAAAGCCATGTTGGCCCAGAAGAAAACTTCCAAAATGCAGATGGGGATTCACAGTTGAATCCTTTGCCCTACAGCAAAAGTTCCTGCTGTCTATAAGCAACTACCATGCAATTAAGACAAGGCCAAACAAAGACACGGCTAAAATTTGGCAGTTTTTTCACAGCATCCTTGGGTCATGATCCTGTTGAGTCAAACCACTCATGCAGTGGCCCATAGCACAAAAATGTGACATTTTTCCTGCTTGTGCAGTGAAGCATGTTGGATGTTGCTGCATGAGTAGAAGTTGTATCTTCTGGATGGGGATAGTTGTGTGGGCAGTGGCGACAAGTGGTGACCAGCAGAGCAGTCTATATCATTGGTGCTCAGTAGGATCTCAGCCTTGGGTTGTTGTTTGTTTACTGGGTGGGTTTTGGGGTTTTTTTTGAGAAGGAAATATTTCTGATTTTGAGATTTTGGTTTTCCATATCATCAAAATGCATAGTTCTATTATGCAATAATTAGAAATGGCTCTTCACATACAGATCTTATTTATTTTCCTGAGGAACAAAGTTACTATGAGGACATGGATCTAAGAAAGAAAAGGCATAGTAAAAGCTGGGCATAATACAATATTAGAAATCAAAGTAGGGTTGTTAGTCTTAGGTTTGTACCTTAGTGATTTTGGATATTTGTTCCTTTTGTAACAACTGGCAGAGCATTTTGTTTATTTCTCACATTTTAAAGAAATCCTTCAAGGACCTCTGTCTTCTTTGCCCCTATTATCTTCAGAACAACCGTGTGAGGTAGCTCGCTGGTCCAAGGCTGTCCAGAAAACTTCAAAGCAGTTTAAGAGTTAGCTTTTAAGAAATGACATGTCATATACACAACCAAATAATTATGATGGAGTTGAAGAACCAGTAAACATTTGGGTCATAGCAGAAAATACAAGTAGCTTTGGGAAAGCATCGCAAATACTATCCAATCTCTTCTCATAAAACACAATTTAATAGTTCCTCTCTAAATGGATGGACGCTCTTTTAGAACAGAACATGTGTCTTGGAACACCTTTAAGATGAAGCTATTAATTGTGGCATTAATTTCCATGGATAGATCAAGGGTGAGCAGTAGGTAGGTCAGGTGTGTTGATAGATGTCTGGTTGACAAAATGTTTCCCTCCCATTTGCCCCAGAGTTCATCTGGGTGTGGTACTGGAAAACAACTCCTGGGCTCAGAATTCTTTAATTCAAAGTGTTGTGTGAGTTAGCTGTGATGGTGTGCATCATAAATTCATCTGTCTTGAATTTGTCTCCCTTGGGATGTGTACCTCCTTTAATATCAACCTAACTGGTCGATGGAAACAATGTCACAAATTATCTCCAGAATTTTATGGCTTTTGGCCTTTAGTTACAAAGAATTCCAAGATAATTATTAGGGTTTAATTGAGACCAGGGTTTTCTCTCACAGTACAGGTATTGTTAGTACTTAAAAACTAGGGGAATTGTTCTGTTGAGACCAGTCACTGTACTTATCCTGTATACACTGGGGCTTTGTGTGGAAATGTCACGGGTTGTATCTTTTGCATTTCATGGACTTTGAGCCCCATTGCTTATACTGTAATTTTCTTCCTATCCAAGTGTACATAGCTTTTGGACATACTTGTGTGTGTGTGTGTGTGTGTGCAAAGCTTTGGTTTATTTTTACAAAATATGTGGCTAGTATCATAGTATTAGATAACAACAAACAAGTATTACAAGTGTGGAATAAATGCCAAAAATGCAGATAATTTTACAATTTAATTGAATTATAGCAATAAAACCTCATATCTATTGAATCTAATCAATAAAGTATATGGTGAATATGCTGGACCATCCATGTTCGAATATTTTTGTCCATAACTTTGCTGATCTAGGAACGAATTTCCCATCTGTTATGGTTTGAGGGACTCAGCTAAACTGAAAGTAACAATGCTATTTTCTTAAACGGGGAAATCTTTAAAATCTTCTTAGAAATCCTAAGTGACATAATTTTCTTGACCTCAATGACTTTTCTGTAGAGCAGCAAGAATCTCCCAGCAATAAGTGAGAGCTTATTTCTCCACTGCTTTTGGGATGAATTATCCATACGTGGTGATTTTTTTTTTCTTGTCAGAAACTCTACGGGCCCTTTCACACTGCACAGTTTTAGCATTTTGATTCCACTTTGACTACCATGGTTTCATCATGTGAAATCCTGGGCTTTTTAGTTTGTTGAGGCAGCAGAGCTCTCTAGCTGAGAGTTCTGGATACCCCTCCTTAAACTGTAAATCCCAGAATTTCACAGGATAGAATAAAACAGTTAAAGTGGAATCCAAGTGCTATAACTGTGCAGTGTAAAAGGGCTCTAAGAGTAGAAATGGCAGAACTGCCATTACCACAGCAAAGATGTTGGTTTTTCAAAACATTGTGCACAGTGGCATGCTGGATCAACAGCTGGGGCTATAATTGTCAAGTCAAATGCTAGCTTTGCAGCTGTCAACCATTGATTTGTTAATCAAATATTAAAACTGTAATGTCCATCACAAAATGTACTCATAGCATTTACCAAACTTATATAGGCTAAAAAAAAGTCACTGCAAAGAATGAAAAGCTGGCTGAACAGTTTCTTAGCTCAGGCTGCTAAAACAGGAGAGCCAACAAAGTTATTGAATACACTGTGCTAGTTTAGACAACAAAACAAGCTTGGGCAGATAAAAATATTTTAACCAGAATAATACAGAATCATCTGTTGGTAGCTCTGCTTGAGGGCTAGGTCCCATGGATGTAGCCAGGATATCAGTGGAAAAAGCCCTTGCGGGTTGCAATCCCCAGACTTTACATCACTGAAAGATGGTACATGAGCAAGGCTTTGTGTAAATCTTCCCAGGCAAGACAGGCACATATCGTAAAAGCCTCTTGATTGTTCCACTGAAGTGTGGCACAGTTCATTCTGAACAAGGACAGCATTACCTCCCTTACTGTACAGCAGTGGCCTTCAATTTTCTGAAACTTTGACATGCTTTTTTTAAAAAAAAAGTCTGGAAAGTTAGAGGAGCCATGTTAATAGAAGTAGCTGGACAAAATTAGACCATCCTTATCTCAGATTTATGAAGAGCTAAACAGAAAACAGTACATTTTATGAGAATTTGTTGTGATCGTTTTTGTTGTTATTTCTTAGAATACAACTGTGGATATGGTTCATAGCAACATATGCTATTTTTTCAAAAAGCAAAGGAATTTTGTTCTGTGTTTTTGTTAAAGGTGTAGATATCCCACAGAAGTACATGTAATTGTTTATGAAAATCACATAGTGTGCAGAACCACCAAGTTGGCTCCAGATATAAGTACTACTGTGGCATAAATAATTCTGCATTCTGAAACAAAGGTAGAGGATTGGAATGGGTGCACTTGATTGCCTTTTGTGCTCTCTTTTAAAGGACAGGTTTTCTCCATTATTGATTATTTATTTATTAATTAAAATAGTTGTGTTGTTGTTGTTGTTCTTAACTGCCCTCGAGTTGACTTCAACTCATAGCAACCCTATGAATGAGACATCTCCAAGACCCCCTGTCCTCAACTGCTCTGCTCAGTTTCCTGCAGGCTCAGAGCCGTGGCTTCCTTGATTGAGTCGATCCACCTAGTATGTGTGGCCTTTCTCTTTTCCTACTGCCTTCTACCTTACCCAGCATTATTGTCTTTTCTAGTGAGTCATGCCTTATGATATGGCTGAAATATAACAGTCTCAATTTAGTCATTTTGGCTTCTAGGGAGAGCTCAGGTTTGATTCATTCTAGGACCCATTTGTTGGTCTTTTTTGGCTTTCCACAATATCTGTATCACTCTTCTCCAGCACCACATCTCAAATGAGTTGATTTTCTTTCTATCTGCTTTCTTCACTGTCCAGCTCTCACTTCTGTACATGGTGATGGGAAATACGATGGCTTGGACAATCCTAACACTAATTTAGTGTTTGGTTTTATATCTTTGCACTTTAGGATTCTGTCCAGTTCTTTCATCACTGCCCTTCCCATTCCTAGGACTTTTTCAGATGGGCCAAAAAAAACACCCCATGGAGGTCGGGAGGAGGACGGCAATTTTCTACGATGGCGTTCTCCTCCCATCCTTTCTCCGTGATTCCTCCATGCTGGAGGGATGGTAAAAGCACCACTTTTCATTGACAGAAATTTCTGTCAACAAAAAGCAATGCCTTTCTCATCCCTCCAGCATGGAAGAAGCATGAACAAAGGACGGAAGGAGGCATTGTACGAAATAGATTGCTGGAAGTGGGATAGCGCCATCCTCCTCCCAACCTCTGTGGGGTTTTTTTTAGCCCATCTGAAAAAGTCCCTAGTTGTCTTCTGATTTCTTAACTGCAATCTCTGTCCTGATCAATGATTGATCCAAGATATGAGAAATCTTTAACTATTTCAATTTCCTCGTTGTCTGTACTAAATTTATGTAGATCTTCTGTGGTCATTATTTTTGTTTTTTTAATGTTCAACAGTAAGCGTGCCTTGGCACTTGTGTACTGCTTTTCATTTCAAAAACTCTAAAGCAGTTTATGATATGGCAAAGTTTAAACCCACAAAATACAATAATATCAAGTGATAAAACAGTGACAAAACATCAAGGCAATAACATATTTAATTAAAATTGTTAGGGCTAACTGATTAGGCTGATGATCAAGAAAAAATTTGGGTAAATGAATCTTCAACTAGCAACAAAAACATCCAGCATTGGGAGCCTGTTTGATCTCAGTGATATGGAGTTGTCAGCTTTCACTGTTGATTTGCTCCCAGCCACTGAAATTTTCAGGTGGTCCTGCCTCTGTACATGGAGGTTCTGAGTAGCTATCATAGCTAACAACATCTCCTGATTTTATAAATAAAGCTGCTAACAGTTCCCTTGCAGTATCTCTTTCTTCACACATCAAGGCCACAATCCACTCATAATTTGTGAAATAGTGTGCTGTGTTTTGCATCATCAGAAACCAGCCTTCATGCGCTAAAATAGAAGCACACTTTGACCAGTTATCCAGTTAAGCCTGTACATTGGTTGTCTCTGAAAGTCATGAGTAAATCAGGCCTGCAAAATACAGAACTCCAGTGTTGGAAGGCTGTTTACAGTTGCAAAACTGGGATTTCCAGGCCACAGGAGTCAGTAGCTGTGCTTTGCCAGGCAAGCATGACCAAGGCAGACATTAATAGGAGATAAAACTCCTATGCTTAATGCAAAGGCCATGTTCTCAAATACTTTGTGAGGTTTGAAATGACGGGGGTTGGGAGGGATGTTGACCAATTACAGGAGGTAATCCATGCAATGCAAAAACATGCAAGGAACAACCACAACCACATATTTCACAATTCAGTTTCAACAGCATATGTAAAGAAAAGTAAACATTAAGCAGGAGTCATAGGTGCTCTTAATAATATGCTCAAAGACAGTGATAATTACATTTGCAATGTCTCTTCCATATAATTAATGATACTATTGCTTTCCCTTTCATGGGCTGGAAACATAGCAGGACACCAAAGGTGATCATTTTTTAGGATATCCCACTAGGGATTTGTGCTAGGGACATTTTTATAAGTGATGCTAAGACTGTACAGTATATTAATTTCTTGCATAGGTAGTTGAATGAAAGGCTGATGTTATTCAGAATGTAACTCGGTTTCAAAATTAATTTCTTCTTCCATCTTTAGTTTTTAAGTGTGTGTGTGCATGTGCCTTCAAGTCATCTGTTGACTTTCATAGGTTTTTTTTTCAGGCAAGGAATACTCAGAGGTGGTTTCACCAGTTCCTTCCTCTGAAATATAACTTACGGCATCTGGTAATCATTAGCGGTGTCTCATCTAACTACTAGCTAGAGCTGACCCTGCTTAGCTTCCCAGATGAGACAGGATATAGTGCCTTTAGAGTAGTAAACTTCAAAAGTGACGGTAGAGAGGTTAACAGGTTGACATTCTTGGCAAGGATTGTGAAAAGCATCCCTTAGAATCAGTTAGTTCAACCATCACCAGTTGGTGTTGGAAAATAATCAAGTAAGTTGGCATTTTCTAATAAAGCAGCCAACCATGTATGCAAGGGAAAAGGTCAGTTGAGGCAACTGCTATGAACATTTTAGACCAAAGAGGAGATGCAAGCAGTGAAGGCTCATACCTCACTACTCTGTGCTCAGAGAAGGAGTTTTGAGAATGAAGGGCTAGGGAAGAGGGAGCTGTAGGATGATACATAGGCCTAGAGATGTTATGGGGAGTCATCTCATTGTGGCTCCATGTAGTACCACTTACTTACTTTTCCATCTGATGGTAGATGAGAAATAATCCAAGAATTCATTAAGGATATGCAATAGAATATGTGGCTATTTTCTTGGAAAGGCACATTTTTTATTGCAACAGGTCTTTTAATTTAAATATGTTTTGTTCATCAGTCCCAAAAGAAAGCTGAACACCACATTCAGCCTGTGGTGAGTTCCTATTTAATAGCTCAAATGCATGAATGGAAGGTTTTGCGACTGCTGATGTCACTGCAACACAGTAAGTTCATCATAAACTGTTTGGAAGTTAGTGCAACATGATGAATAATTAGGGATTACCTAATAAATAGTTGATCCAGATGGCATGCCAAATGTGCTGAGCACAAGAAATCCACATCACAGGAAAGGAAAAAAAGTGTGTGGGGGGTACTAAAATAAAACAGGGGGCACAGCAGGGATTAGGTTCCTGTGTCCCTGTGATACTAAGATAAGCCTGCTCCTAACAGGAGATTTTAAGTGGTTTTCTGGGTATAGTTTGAGGCCTCTTCAAGAGTTCTTTTGGTGCTGAATACTGATGCATGTTTCTGCTATAGCTTACGTTTTATTGGTGGTAAATGATGCAGCAGATGGTACACAGCAGAGAAACATTCTAGCCCTTTCACTGATGGAGTCCACCATCCCCTCACAGCCAGTGGTAGAACTGGGTCTCCAAACTAATTCTACCCAGACTATTCCATGAGGACAATCAAATTCCCCGTTGCTGGCTATCTGGGACACCTGGGTTGGGGTGCACCCCTTGCTGGCCAAGGTCAATGGAAGATGGGCTGCCAAGGGTTATATAGTGAAGAAGCAAACAAAGAAAATCAGAGTAAATGTGATTAATCTTCCCCCCACCAACCTGCATTAACTATGAGAACTGTGCAAGCAGGTTAGTAACAGAGAAAAATTCACTCCCCCAGTCCATTTTCAGCCTCCATATCTTTTCCCAGCTTCTAACTGTCAAACTACAGTAATGCAAAAAGCATCAAACAAGGTTACTAATACAAATGGACTCTTTCTCTACACTGGACAACTGTTAATGTTTGGCCATGATGCTAGCAAAGCCCATCTGCCAAAACCCATTTTCCTGGTGGCAGAGGCCCAACTCACTACAAGTGAGAAGTGAATTTGATCAGATGAGAGAACCAGAGCTTCTTAGCAATTGAATTTATCGGTTTACTAACTCCTGGGAAACAGTGATTCACCTGCCAAAAAAGGTCTTAGTGGGATATCCTGTGTATGTTTCAGTGACAGATGTCTACTTTCACTAGGTAAACCACAACTTCTGGAAGGGCCAGGTGTCAATTCAGTTATTAAAACCGAATCTTCACTGCATGCTCCATCTGTCTGGTGTTGAATATCTTTCTGTTAATCAGACCAGTGGCTTCTGAGCTGATTTTGTGCAGCTCTCCATGCTCCTTTTAAAAGAATCTAATACCCTAAAGACATCAGATCCTGCCTGGTCTTGGAAGCTAAACAAGGCCAGTCCTGGTTAGTACTTGGATGAGAGACTGCCAATGAATACCAGATGCTGTAGGCTATATTTCAGAGGAAGGAACTGGCAAAACCACCTCTTAAGTATTCCTTGCCTAAGAAAACCCTATGAAATTCATAGGGTTACCATAAGTCAACAGGTACACACACACATGTCTGTAATATGTCTTTATTCTGTTGTCTTTAACAAAATGTACAGTACAGTGAGATCAAAACCCATCTTACATGTTTGTTAAAAAATAATATAGCAGGCTTACTAATGCTAAGTTTAATTAAACATTATACTATTAAATGTGTTTCATGGCTGATTCATACTAGGAAGGATTCTGACCCTTGATAATATATCTATCCAATTTACCTAAGATAATTGGTCAGTTCTGGCTCTACTTTTCCTCTAAGATGTCAAATTGTATTTTGGATTTCATATACCCCTTTGTTTCATTTGTAAATAGTTATCATGAAAGCAAGCCATTTCCCCCCTGAATAGCTTGCTTATTGGATTTCTTCTCCAGATGAACTGGATAGATGCAAATGGATATGCAAACTCAGGGTGCAGTTCTATATACATTTATTTGGGAGTAAGTGTAATTGAAATTGTGTGAGTTACTTCCAAGTGAACATACATAGATTCAAGAATTTATAAAGGAATGATATTTACTTACAGAAGGAAGCCCCACTTTGTTCAGCAAGATTTAGTGGCTTATTGCACAAGGAAGTAAACTGGGAGTGCAGTAGGATCATTTCACCTTCTGTTCTGCCTTACTACATGATGTCACCCTTCTTCAGTAATTCTTACGCTCTGGTCCCGTGGGAGACTATTGTAAAAGTGACTCATTTTTAGAAAAAAAGACTTGCTTTTATAACTGTCTCCCACAGAACCAGTACTGAAGAATGACAACAGTAAGGCAGAACAGAAGGCGAAATGATCCAGCCGCACTTCCACTTTACTGCCTCGTGTGATAAGCCTATTAATTGCACGTAAAAGTACATAGAACTGCAGCCTTTATGCGTACTGTACTTAGCACATTTTTCTTGGATTGTTTTTGAAGAAAATATGTTGTTCTGCACTTCTTACTTCTTTATTACATTGTATTGTCCTCATGGTATCAGATCATCACAGATTTGTTCTGGCTGTTCTTGTGGTACTTACCTAACTAGTTCATCTTGAATAACAACTGCAGTTAAGGATCTTTTGATTTTTTTCATTCATGCTTTGTAGGAGATTTCTAGTTTTGAATCTTAATATTACAGTAGCACTCCCGTATCCGTGGGGGATTGGTTCCAGCGGGCCCTGCGGATAATGAATTTGATGGATAATAGTGAATGCCCCCATCGCCATTGCCACTATGGAAGCCAAGGGGAGGGAGAAGGGAGGTGAGAACTCTCTCTCCCTTTGTGCCCTCCCCATCACTATTGCTATCGATGGGAGCCATCCTGGGGGGGGGGCGAAGGGAGGCAAGACCTCTCCTTCCCTCCCTTTGCCTCCCATTGCCATTGCTGTCAATGGAAGCCATCCGGGGAGGGAGAAGGGAGAAGGGAAGCGAGAATTCTCCTTCCCTCCCTTCTTCCCCACCCCCTGTCACCATTGCTGTCAAAGGGAGCCATCCCAGGGGCAAAGAGAGAAGGTAAGTGAGATCTCCCCTCCCCTCCCTTTGCCCCCCCCATCGGCATTGCAGCCACTGGAGCCATCCAGAAGTCTCCTCCCCTCCCTTCCCCATCCACCCCCCGTTACCAACCACAGATAATTGAATCAGCGGTTGGTGAATTAGCAGATCTGGGGGTGCTACTGTGTTACATATTAGCACCAGCATTAGGTTCCATTCATGTCTTCCATGGGGTTCTGTGTGTTTGGATAAATACCTTATCAGTTTTCACACAAAGATTCACTTAAGATGTAAGACAAATGCATATTTCTTCTTTTCATTTGAAAATCCAGAAACCTGGAGTCTTTTATTTTATTATTTATTTATTTATTTATTTATACCCCGCTCTTCAGCCACAAGGCTATCAGAGCGGCTTACAAATTGTTTTAAGCAATAGCTATTTACACATCTACACTGCATTAAACAGTTTCCAATGTGTGTTAGCTAATTGCCCCACACAAGCTGGGTACTCAATTTACCGACCTACGAAAGGATGGAAGGCTGAGTCAACCTTAGAGCCGGCTGGAATCGAACTTGCGACGTGGTGGCTTGCAGTACTGGCATTTAACCACTGCGCCACCAGGGCTCCTACTGCGCCACCAGGGCTTTTGTTTGTCAAAGGCCCTTTCACACTACACAATTACATTGCTATGTGTCATTTTATACTGCCATGGCAACATTTTGTGAAATCCTGGGAGAGGCATTTAGAATTCTCAACCAGAGAGCTCTAGTGCCTCACTAGACTTAAGTCCCCGTATTCCATAGGATGTATCCATGGCAGTCAAGGTGGAATCATAGTGTTGTAATTTTGTAGTGTGAAAGGGCCCTAGGTTTGGGGATATTGAAGATGTGGGATATTAGAGAAGAGCGGGTAGGGACTGAGAAAGAGAATGGGCTTTGCTGTTGTCCATTACATGGTCCATTTAGCCCCAGCTTTTGAGTTGTCATATAACAATGCTTACAAGTTTACTTTTTTTGTTTTAAAAAAGGGTACCCTTGAAAGATAGTGTACTTTTAAAAAGCTATGGTCCTCAGGTTAACATTTCTGCCAAATGTGAATTTAAGAATTTCAGGGCAATTCCAGAGACAGATAACATACAAAAGACTCTATTATATTGTCCCCCACATGCTTTGGAAATGTGTTGTCGGCTTAGTGAATTGTGGGAATATTGTAGATGCAATTTACTTTGAAACATTTGACAAAGCCACCCATAGTGTTAGCGTTTTTGTGGGCTAGGTAAAGTGGATTTACAATGGTTCATAATCAAATTGGAAGGAAATGTTGAGTGGGATGCCACATTCTCCTGGAGCCAGTATTCTTAAACATTTTTAATCACTTTAATCAATGACTTATATGAAGGAGAGATGAAGGCTTTATAAGAAAGCAATATAATTCAAAGCAACCTTGTTTGAACAGAAACAGAAATGAAAGAGAAAAAATAAAATTCTACGGAGACAAATGTGAATTTCTGAAAGCAACCCCCACCCCCAATCTCTTAACTAAGTAACTTCTCCTGGGAGAAACGCCATTCAACCATGCTCCAGTAATTGTCAGAATGGGCCTCCTTCTCCCAATTCAGCTGATGCCCGGTAAAGTAGTTTGGGAGGAGTTACAATCATAGTTACAGTGACAAAATTGTGAATAAGTAGTGATCATGAATATAAAACAGTTATGGATGAGTAAATCTAGATAACTGTTTCATGTTAATGATTGCTACAATTTTGCCATTATTGCCATAATCACAACTTCCTCCACCCCTACCTAGGTTAGCAGGCACCAGCTTCATGGGGAGAAGGAGGTCCATTGTACAGTAACTAAGTAGCTGATACTGATTTTGGCTATCATTCTTAAGCTTTGGGCTCAGAATCGGGCATGGGACTCCTAGTTGAGTCCTGATCAAAGCAGAGCAGGGTGGTTCTATTATTTCCTTTGATCTGCAAACTATAATTCTGTTGATACAAGCTAGAATGGCATTGACCTTTTGGTGCCATTTTACACTGTTGACTCAGTCTACTAAAACACTAGTCCTAGATACTTTTCACATGCTTGTGCTGCGATCAAGCCAAGTGTTGTTCATCCTATATTTGTGCATATTGTAGTTGACAACTAACTGAAGATGAATCAACAGTATAATGCAACTGAGGTTTAAAAGGTAATGTGATTTTAGGCTTCCATTAATAAAACCATAATTTACAAGTCATAGGGGGTAATAGTTCCACTTTATTCTGCACCAAGTAGACCATCTGGAATACAGTTGGCCCTCAAGTTACACGGGGTTAGGGTGCAGCCTCTGCCCCCACAAAAGTGGAAAAAACCTGAATGTCTCTAGGTGTCCCAAACTGAATTTAACACACAAACAAAAGTACTTGTTTTGGTGTGGTGGCTGGGCCGGCCGGCTGTGTGCACTCACTCAGGTGGGGCAAGGGAGAGGATGGAAGCAGGAGGAGGGAGAAAGAGGACACCTGTCCCATCCCCTTCCTCCCTCCTACCCATGTGAACAAATACACACACCCTCCCTCCCAGTGCTCCCTCATCCCATTCCCTTCCCCTCACCTCCCGAGTGAGCAAGTGAATGCATGCACCCTCCTTCCTCATGCTCCCCCATCCCATCCCATCCCTCTGCCCACCCATGCAAGTGAGCAAGTGAATGCACACACACACCCTCCTTGCACTCCCCCATCCCTTCCCTCCTGGCCAGCCACCTGAGTGAATGAGGGAATGCATGCACCCTCCCTCCTCTTACTCTCCCATCCTCTTGGCCCCCCAGTTTGATTT
Source organism: Gambelia wislizenii (assembly GCA_030847615.1). Classification (NCBI taxonomy): domain Eukaryota; kingdom Metazoa; phylum Chordata; class Lepidosauria; order Squamata; family Crotaphytidae; genus Gambelia; species Gambelia wislizenii. The sequence continues at coordinate 31,136,430 of JAUMIR010000005.1, forward strand.
CCTCCCAGCTATACCGGTGTTATCGAAGACCCTTTTAAAAATGATGTAGGGTGGCAGCGACAAATACAGCAATCCACAAATAATCAAATTAACGAATGCTTAACCCACAAATGGAGAGGGTCAACTGTACAATGCCGAGTTCTACCTCACTTTCAAAAGACTGGAGTAAATTGAAACAGTTAAGAAAAGGGTAATTAAGTTGGTCAGTGGTATGAAAAAGAAGTCCTGTGAATGTGAGAAACAGGAAAATGTCCAAGGGCCCGTTTACACGGGCAAATATTCCTCTAAATATACCGCAAAGATAGCTCATTGTTCCCACGGATCACACCACAGCATCGCCTCATTCAGAAGAGGGGAAGGTAAAACACCCAAATATAGCGTAGCAAGGGATGTCACTACTTTTGCCGGTATATTTGCAATGTAGCGCATTATTGGCAGTACCAGATATCAACCTAATTTAAATGATTGGCAGTGTAAACAACCATTCCACTAAGGGCTGCAGCAGAGCTGCACTGTGATTGGTTGCTATGATGAAGGGGTGGGCTTAAAAGAGGGGGACTGAGGGAGGGAGATTCAGTAGTGATTAGGAACATAATTTGAAAAATCCTCTCTGCTATTTTGCAAGTCTGCCAAGAAAAGGGATTCCCAAGACCTTTCAGTCAGGGGAAGATTTGTTCTGCCCATAAAGTTCCCATCTCATCAGCTCTGCTTGGGGGAGGGAGAGAGCGAGAGAGCGAGAGAGAGAAACCATTTCACTAAGGGCTGCAGCAGAGCTGCATTGTGATTGGGGGAGGGAAAGAGAGTGAGGGAGGGAGATTCAGTAGTGATCAGGAAACTTTGAAAAATCCTCTCCTATTTTGCAAGTCTGTGAACCCTGACTAAGCAAATCGTGCTGAAAAAACTTGTGATAGGTTCACCTTAGGATCCACGGCATGGGCAGCAAGGTCTTTCAGCGGAGATGCCAGGGCAGATGGGGAGATTGCTGTGTCTCTGTTTTGGGGAGTGACTGAGTTCATTTACAGGCAGATTTAGAGAGATACAGAGACAGAGCCACTTCTTTGACCTTCCCCCCTGCTATTTTGGCAGTCTGTGAGTCTTTCTTTAGCTAGAAAATGCAGGGCTTCAAAGGAGGGTCTATGCTCTTCCCCATAAAGCCTTCCTCTGCTTGGGAGGCCACGCCCCCCGCACTTTTTCAAGTCTGAGTAAAAAAGCAGCATAATTAGAAAAAAAAATCTGACTGGCACAGCTGCGGAAAAGAATTAAAGCACAAGTTGCCGCAATAAATCTACCGTGTAAACGAACCCTTGTTTCAGATGGAGAAGAAAAGCCATATCAGGATTTGACAGCCGTCTTCAGATAGCTGAATATAAAAGGGTAACAGGCTTGTTGTTTGCATTCCCAGTAGGCAAGGTTTTTGAATGATTGAATCAATAATCTAGAAAAGTGGAGAGCCTTCCTTTGCTAGAAATCTTCAAGCAGAGGTTGGATTAGCCATTTTCTGGGGACGGTTTTGTTCTGGATTTCCTGCACGGGATCCAGGGATGCTATGGTTGCATCCTGACTTGCCAATTATGCATCAGACTGGATGGACAACTAGGCCCTCTATGATTCTAAGTAAGTTTAAAATGTATATCTGTGCCAAATATTTCTGAGGCTACAACTAGGCATGATGACATTGAGCAGTAGAGGTTCTGCTAATTACCTATAAAGCAAGGTGGGCATTTTAAAGTAAGACATGAATAGATATGGGTAAGGAATTCATGGATTTCATTCAGGGACCACATAATTGTGGTACTGATTAGAATCACTAAACAATAACGTGTATTTTGTATGACAAAACATAACGCCCCCATCCTCGTGTGTTATAAGCAGCAAACCGGACTTCACACAAATCTACTTCCATCACATTTAGGTTTGACACAGGAATGTTAGCAGCTAAAAATCAACTATAACCAAGCAAATGAGGTCTAAAAGTTTAAGGCCTAATTTAACTAAACTAGTGATTCGGGGTGGCGGGAGGCAACATTATTGACAATTCTGAATACTGGTATAAGTTTGGTGCCTACTTTTTCTTCTTTTTTTGTATGTATTTAGGAATCTGAATGCATGGGGCTTATGTCCAAAAGAGGAAGTGTACCATTAAGAAGGTTTCGTGAAGAGAAGACTTCAGGAAATGCAGATTTAGGAAGTTGCTAAAATGGTCTGAAAAAACCTTGTGCAGTTGAAACCACTGGTTTCCACATGGCTGCACAGATAGGCCTGTCCCTACCATTAGGCCACCTCATGTTGACAGTTTTGAGTATCATGAAAGGGCAGCAAATAATTACAAAGTTTATTATATTTTTTTTAATTTATTTTTTTGGTCAGGGAGAAAGAGATGTGCTTGTGGTGGTGGGGTTTTGAGCCTCTACATGACTTAACCTTGGATGTTGTGTACTATATATTTGGATGGGATTGTTATCTAACCTATCTGATATAATTCTTGAAACAGTAACTGAGAAAGGAATTATAGAAAACTTTTTATATGAGAAAGCACATTAACAAAAAAAAAAGGAAAAAATAATGGAAAGGTATATGGTCAAATTTGTGTGTATTCAGCTTTTACAATAATAAAATTCTGCTTTCAGCCATTTCAAATTTTGTGTTATGAAAAGCAGATATCAGCCTAATTTAAACGATCCCAACTGAATCCTTGCATGTGTTTTCTTTTCTGCCTAATATATTTTACAAATTGATTCAGTTACCTCACTGGCTTCTATGATTCCTGAAGACATCAAAACTACGGTATCTTTACAGTCACAACAAGGGTGGGAAAACTTTCTTTCTTTTTTAGAAAGCAGAGATTCCTGGCAAGCTAAAGTCCGCATTACTCTGTTCTTGTCTACTTTACTCCCTTGTGCTACTGTTGAATTGCAATATATAGTATACAGTATATACATATGTGACTTAGACTTCCTTTTCACTTGTTTAATTTATGAATAGTTTTTCAAAATGGCATTTGTGGCCCAATTTTTATGCATATTTTACATTCATGATTTGTCTATGTCTTGTGGGATCATAAGTTCGTCTGCATGGGTCTCATCACAGTCACAACTTTGGGTTAATGTGCATACTGATGTTTTAATTTTCCCTATCAACCAGTCATCAAATGTCAGCACAGTACTGACAGCATTGTCAGTTTTACATGTGAATTGTTTGTTGTGTTTGTTTCTGCTGTTTAGTAGATTATCCTGGTGTTCCACCAGTCCCAGGTTCACTGGTCTGCCTCTCCTTATATCTGGCCCTTGCTATAACACTACTGGATATGTGACATTTATTTCCACTGTCCTTACTGCAACACGATGTATTCTTTGTCTATGAGAACAATATTTTGCTCTATAGCTCATTGTAACCAATATGGCACTTAATAAACCTTGATCTTTGATATTTTGTTAGGTGGTACCATGATGGTCTTACGCGTCATGCAGCAGAGGCCCTCCTTCTTTCCAATGGCAGTGATGGAAGCTACCTCTTAAGGAAGAGCAATGCCAAAACTGCACTCTTTTCTCTGTCAGTAAGGTACGGTATTATGAGTATCCCTTACATGATTCCATGTGAACCTTCCTGAGGTCTGAGATGAACATCCATGGCCTTGCTTTCTGCCCCATCACTGTCACATGTTCAGTGGCCGAATACAAGAGATGGCCTTGAGCGTAATGGCACATAGACGCTAGGATGTCTTCCAAAGCTATCCACCCGTCTCCATCATTGGCTGCTTCTCACAAGGCGCTTTTGGTTCACCAAGTATTGAGTAAGTTATGATTTGCCTGAATGCCTGTCATGTCTATTGCTCTCTTATCTTGCTAGTTATCTGCCGCACTTTTATCTGCTTTTTCATTTTCGTACACACACCGACAGTACAACAACAACAAAAAATTGTATAAAGATTTGAAAAAAACCTTTTACTACTCAGCTACCATGTTTGTCAGTATAAACAAGTGACTAAAATTATACCAAATCTGGGTTTTAAGGGTTTTTTGTAACTTTACTTCCCAGCCCTTTATACAAATCTTAAGCTCCATGGTTGCTTTCAAAATATGATAGCTTTACCATATTTTGAAAAGCAAATGAGAAGACACATTTACTGACTGACTACTCCAAACCACTGATTGCTATGAAGACTCGTTTTAAATACCCCTACTATATAAGCTGTGATAATTGCTACTAGAAATATTCCTAACTTTAATTTGTGTTTAAATAACAACTTTAATTGATTATTTAGTAATAGACAACCTGGGATTAAAGGCCCATCCTTGATACCTGCTCACCCACTACTCTGGTGCTGTAGGGTCCCACAGCAACCCTATAAAAACTGTCAAGGGGACCAAAAAGGAGAGCTAAGGACAGCAAGAGGGACAATGAATGGAGGGTCCAGAGAATGGGGGAAATGGCAGAGGGAGGTGAACATCTGGGTATTCTGGAGTAGAGGGAAGAAGCCCACAGCCACTCCATACCATGCAGTAGCTCCTTCCTCTCCAGAGCTGCTGTCACTGCCGTTCTCTTTTCCCCCTCCCACCTCTCTCCATGAGTCCCATCGACACAAAGTGAGGATGTTCAATTTACAAGCTATAATATTGGCCATCCCTAATGATAGGATATTCTCTATGATGCTTCGTTTCGTCCCATAGATTCACAATAATTAGATTTATGAAGGCAGCTCACTTCCAAGTTTCAGAGGTGGTGGTGGGGACTTTTAAGAAAACCTCGACAATTTGAGAAGCCTCAGACAGGAATGTTAGCTCTGAAAAAGAGGACATGTCCAGGAAAAGGAGGACATATGGTCACACTAAAATATTATACAGTATGATGATATATTCTGAAATATTTTAGAGTGGAAAGCATGGTTTCAACATGGATTTGCCTTAGTCTTCTGAGACTGAGCGAGTACGATTTGCCCAGGATCATGTAGTGGGTTTCTGTGACTGAGCAGGGATTTGAATTCTGCTCTGCCAGTGTCTCATTCCAGTGGTTCTTAACCCGTGGTCCACGGATTCCCAACGGTCCATGATGTCCTCACAGGGGGTCTGTGAAGGATTGAAGGCACTTAATTTGATCTCACTTTTCAGTAAAAACAACAGCAAAAGCTTGTATCTGGTCTTTCTGGTTGTGCAGATGAATGTTGGAGGGTATGAGAGTATGTGTGTGACACCCATTTTGTCCTTTGCTTCAGGCAGCAAAATCTCTGTGCTAGCCCCATTACTAATCCTTTCCTTAACATTCCCATTGAAACAGGTGTAATTTATAAGCTGCAGTCTGAAATGCAGGTACTTGGAAAGGAAGTCCCACTCATTTCAGTGATCCTTCTTTCCAAGTTAAGAAGGAAAGCCTCAAAGTATAATTAATGTCTATTTAAATAAATGGAACTTTTGATCCTCTTTCTTCACTTGTGTGTTGGAGTAGATAATTCCCAAATTTCCCAGGTAGTGTTCCTATTGGGAAATATGAGAAATTTTAGTGGATCTCTCAAGCAGAGCATACCCCCCACCCCCACCCCTGCCACAATATCTAGCAGAGAAAGGAATCAAACTTAGGGCTTATCCAGATGGGCAGTTTACCCCAACTCCCCCTCCCCATCTTAGAGCCCTGCAGTCCAAACGATACAGGGCTCTTGCTGCATTTCACCTCTTGGCAGTCCTGTGGATGCCCAGGGCAAAGCTGGGGTAGTGGTGGAATGGGGTAAATCCTTTTAAAATGTTTTAAATTAACACCTGGGAAAACCCACGTTATGTGGAAAAACCCAAATGGGTCTGGTGCAGGAACGCAGGGTACCTGTATGGTAGCCTGTATAGTTGGATGCTGATGCTGCCACCGTTGGAGTTGCTCTGCAGCTAGGAAGGAGGGCATGTGATCAAGGCCCCCTGCATTTGACCGGCCTTGATTACATGCTGAGGGTCTCCTTCCTGGCTTCAGAGAGTGCAGCATACAACAGCAGGGGAGGTGCCTGCTGATATCAGTGTGTTCATGCAGTGGCTGCAGTGTGCATACAGACTTCTGCCTGTTTCATCACAGTAACGAGGGGAAATGGGCCAGTTCTAGGGCCAGAATATGCTGGCCAGAAGGTGGCATATTCTGGCTGGTCTAGGCTTGTCTAGTCTTCTTCATATGGTATATAAAAGTAGTTAGTAGTCATAAGGTGTATAAAAGTAGTTTTACTTATGAATACTTGTGCATAATCAACACAGGTTCATCTTGAAGAAAGGTAAGAAAAGAAAGAGTTCTACATAGTATCAGGAAAGAGAAAGAGAGAGAGAGAGAGGTGTGAGAGCAGATGAGACCTCAGAGAACAAAGGGAAGCCTGTGTGATGCAGGAAGAGAGTGGGTGTGAATAAACACACATACAAAGAAACAAACAAACAAACAAACAGGAAATAACCATAAACATGCCGTGTCTAAGCTCTTAGAGTGAGTATACCAGTGAGTATAGGCATGGAAAGGTTGTTAACTGCAGCAGTTCCTTTGCATTTGATCTAAGATCACCACAGGTTCAGAGCTCTGGAAGCCCTTGGTTCCACTGTGAAAGCAATGGGAAGGGTGAGGGCTGAGGAACAAGTGCATGTGCCACCTGTGTTTGTATAACAAAAAGACATTACTCGGCTCATACTGAACAGCATCGTGGCACTGTAGAATAACGGTGATATTGCCAACAAGTACAGTTTGAGTATCTGTGGTGATTTTAAAAAATGGTACGGAAATTTTGTGAGATACTTGCACCAAAAAAGTGCCGATTAGCTGCCGTGCTCCAGCTCATGGTATTGTTGCATTGATGCTGCTTCTCTGAGTGACAAGATATTCCATGGGTGTAGCCTGTGTTATCCTTCCTCCTAAAAAAAAAAAAAAGTTTCTTTCAGCCCAATTTAAGAGAAGCTGTCAGGAACTGCATTTTGGTGGTGGATTGGGCCAAAGGTGAAAATGGGGACCAAAAATACCAGCATATTTTAGTGTAAAACTCTTAGTGCAAGTAGCAATTCCCTAGAAGAGGCGTTTTAATTTTTTGGATTAGGAACAAAAAGTGTACAAAAGCTGTGAAAACATCAGACAGGGCTGTTGTCCAGAAGGGACCATAAGGCTTCTAGGGAAGCACAGAGGGGGCCAGATTTGGTCACAGGACCTAAGGTTCCTCACCCCTGCTTTAGAAGGAGGGCTTTGGAGATGTATGAAAATTCTGTAATATTTAAGCCTATTTACAAACGTAGAAGCTGAACGTAAGTGGAGACATAGGTTAAACATTCTACAGATGCCCAAATTCACTGCGTTTCATCATATTTCTAAGCCTGCTTATAATGCTGTCAGTTTAAAAAGTGCAAAAACTCAACTCTCTCTGGCTTGAATCTTGTTGGTGCACCATGCTAACAGTGTGCCCTTGCACTTTTTCTGGAGTTGTACAGGAGTGGTGAAGAAAGGCAGAGAAAGCCTGCCAGCTCTAAGCAGACTATTTCTCCAGTGCCTTACTTTTTTCACACAATCACTGCATCAGCAACCTTTTACTCTTGCGGTCACTGTCTATGCCAGTGTAGCTCCCAAACAAGAGTCCTGCCTTTCTCTTACTTTTTTAGGGGTTGTCTAAATGATGGAAAATACTCCTCATAGAATTCGAGGTGAATACGTTTTGTCTAAATGCCATCCCGCATCAATCTACAGTAATCAGAAGGAGGGGGCCCCAAATCCACCAAAAACACTGAAGGAAAAGCCTTCACAGCTTTTCCTGAAGTTTTAAAAAAGCACAGTGGAGAATGTGCATTCTTGCTGGTTGGGACAACCCATTCACTTTAATTCGTATTCCCCATAAGAGCGGACGTAGAAAGCTGATTGGTTAGATATGTGCAGGGGGCGGAGTTTGCTAACAAGGCAAGCGTCCAGAACCACCATCTTGTATTTTTGCCTTAGTGATCACGTGCTGAAGCAACAAAACAGCCTTCCCCCTTTTTTTTTATTTATTTAGGTGGGATATCACACTTTTGCACCTTAGATATACTTTAAAAAAATACTGTTCGGTGGTGGCAACTGGTGAAAATAAAACAATAAAAACAAGTAATGCACTTGTGCCCGCCATCTTGATTTGCAGGCATGCCTGTTGAGACAACAAAAGTGGATAGCTTTGCATGGCTGCAATTTTCCCAAAAAACCGTTGATAAATCGAAGCTGCTTGGAATTGGCGTTAGTGCTCATCAATTCACATTTCCCCCCTTGTATAGACAAGCCCTTAGCTCTAGTCTGTCCTACCCAAAAAGTGTTTTATAGTTACAGCTTGTCATCTTCCTTAATCTAATGGAGATGGATAAAAATTTGTCTTTTTTATTTCCTTTGCCATTTACCTGTATCAAGAAGCAATCAGTTGACCTGTAGTTTCCCTAACAAAATGGTGCTGTTAAGAGAGTACTTCTGGCACCATTAAACTCTCTCTTATCCAAACTCTCAGTCTCTCAACAATATACCTTGGCGTGCTGACTACAGTGTAACCAAAGCTATTCATCCCAGAAAATGAAAATATATGTGCTAAGAGTGAAGATTATGGGCAAGTAATAAATTTTTGTGGTGGATGGGAGGATGGAGAGGGAGCTCATGTGTTGTGGACAGAATGACATTTGTAGCAACATTTGTTGCTGTGTGCCTTTAAGTCATTTCTGATTTATGGCTACCCTAAGGTGAACCTATCATGGGATTTTCTTGGCAAGATTTGTTCAGAGGGGGTTTGCCTTTGCCTTTCTCAGAGGCTGAGAGAGTGTGACTTGCCCAAGGTCACCCAGTGGGTTTCCATGGCTGAGCCGGGGATTCAAACCCTGGTGTCCAAAGCTGTAGTCCAGTGCTCAAACTGCTACAGTATACCATGCTGGCTCTCCAGTAGCAACATATCCTCCAACATTTCACAGATTAATACTGAGATGCATAGGAGTGTGGTCAAGATGGCAGAAATTACTACTGAGGAAGAACAGGCTAGGAGAGACTAAAGCAATGTTTTTGCCTGTGCCTTCTGGGAAGGGCAAAATTCCACTCCTCCTCTTCCCACCAAGTTAATTGAGTGCAAACAACTTCTGCACTTTGAACTCAGTTTGCAGCAATTGAAGACAAAAGGGGAAAGATTAGAGAAAAACTGGGACATTTTAAAAGAAGCTGAAAAAGTGGAATGATAGAGGATTAATCAGGACTGTCCCTACTAAACTGGGATAGCTGGAGGGTGTGGAGCAAGGTAGCCATAAGAAGGGGTTTGTTTTTTCTAAAAGCATGTCTGTACCTACAGTTATAGCAGTTTGATATCATTTTAACTCTCCTATGAAATTCTGGAGAGCCAGCATGGTGTAGTGGTTTGAATGTTGAATTAGGACTCTGGAGATCAGGGTTCAAATCCCTGCTGGGCAATGAAAACCCACTGGGTGAACTTGGGCAAGTCACACCCTATCAGCCTCAGAGGAAGGCAATGGCAATTTTTCTCTGAACAAATCTTGCCAAGGAAGCCCCATGATAGGTTTGTCTTAGGGTCGCCATAAGTGAGAAAAGACTTGTGGGCACACACAACAACAGCAACAACAACAACAACATGGAATTCTGGGATTTATAGTTTGGTGAGGGACTTAGAATTCTTTCCTGGACAGCTTTAGTTCAGGGAAATGTACTGGAGCATTCTAGCAGAGAAATCTAAGTACCCCACCAAACAACTTATCCCAGGATTCCATAGCATTGACCTATGACAAGTGCTATCAAACTGCTATAACCTTGCAGTGTAGATACATTAGAATTCTCTGATGGTTCACCAAGCCTATTGATATTATTATAAAATGTTGCTACAGCAAGTAGAATGTGTATTATCTTATACACCAACAGCTTTCTTTCTTTTGTTTCAGAGCAAAAGATTCTGTAAAACATTTTCATGTAGAGTACACTGGGTCTTCATACAAGTTTGGCTTCAATGAATTTCCCAGCCTGAAAGAATTGATCAATCATTTTGCAAATCAGCCTTTGATTGGCAGTGAGACAGGTACCTAGCATTTGTTGCTTTTTTATATGTATATACATATTTTTAAACAATTATTATTATTGCGTCAGTTTTTATGTTTGTACCTGTAAATATTTTTACACACTCAAATACCTCCATTATGCTACTCCTGTTTTTTCTCCCTCTTTCAGAATATGGCTGCCCCAGGTTTATCTATAGCAGTTCCTTATGTTTTATTTTGTATTAGGCTGCCCTTTTCTAGCTAGGTATATTACTGTGCATTGGTACTATACCCTGTATGGTAAATATTATGCTAGACTAGACAGTTTGCTTTCAGGAAATAAGTGGGAAATAGAGAACAAATTGCCATAGACTTACACAATATATCACATTTTAAAATTTAAATTAAATATATTAAATGTTTCAGATTTTTTAACTTCAGAGAGCAGGCCCATTAAAAGGAGGTCAAATAAAAGCGTTTTTGAAGTGAGAAGTGTGCCCACCTCAAGTAATAAACAATTTTAGCCCCACTCAGAATAAATAAGCAGAGATGAGGGAAACAAAGCAAGATTTTTTTTAATACAGTAGAACCCTGTATCCACTGATTCATTATCCACTGATTCAATTATCCATGGGACACAAGACAGCACACCTACCATAGAGTCTTTCTAAAAAATGTGTCCTCTCTAGACATTTTCTAGGTCCTCGAAGGCAACTCTATGGTATTTTAAACTGGAAGTCCCATTATTTTCAATGGTGTTCGCTATTTCCACGGTTTTCGGTATCCACCACCCCCAGAACCAATCCCCAGTGGATACGGGGGCCCTACTGTAGAGAGTTTCATTCCCACCTCACTCTTTGAGAGCTCTTACTCCCTAATCTGTATATTATGAAGCAAATTCCATGTAATCCAGGAAATTGATGAATGGCTCCCTTTGTGTGATTTCATTTTCATTTAAAAACAGGTGTGGTGCATTTGGAACTAGAGCAGGGCATACTTCCTTTTTCAGATAAATACATTTTATAAATCAGATACAAATTTTAAAAGCAAATGTTAAAAGGTAGGGAGATCCAATCAATGACTTCTTGCATAAGGATTAGTTTTGCTCTATTAATAGTGCCCCCCCCCCACACACACCAATTTTGGATAGATGCTGTGTTCAGGCACTCACTATGTAGTGGTTAGAATGCTGGGCCGGGACTTGGTGGAGATCCAAATTCAAGTCCCAATTGAGCAATGAAATTCACCGGATGACTGTTGGCCAGTCATTTTTTCTGTCTCTCTCAAGTCTAACATACTTGTTTGTGAGTTTTTGTGAGGATAACATGGGGAGGAGTTCCCTGTATGCCACCTTGAGCTTACAGGATGAAAGACGGGATATAAATGTAAGTTTTGTTGTTGTGTGCCGTTCAAGTAATTTCTGACTTATAGCGATCCTAAGATGACCTTATCACAGGGTTTTCTTCCCAGAACTAGTTCAGAGGAGTTTTGCCATTGCTTTCCTCTGAGGCTGAGAGAATGTGACTTGCTCAAATGTCTTGCTGGCTTCTCTTCGCAAACGAAGATTCAGGAAGGACTCATCCCACAATTTCTGCAAGTACGCTGATGACTAAAAAGGCCAATCGGAGATAAACAAGTCCGGTTGCAGAAAGCACAGCAGAAGGTTTCCTTGGGAGATGTTTCCAGGTTGTGATTTTTTCTGCGTTGTCGTTTCTCTTCAAGACTTGTTCGGCGTGAGTTCTCAAATAAGGCTGCAGCATTGTGGATAGTGTGTCCCCATGCCTCCCGATGTGAGGCCAGGGTGGACCATTGTTGGTGATCAATTTGGCCGAGCCTGAGATGTTGTTTCAGGGAGTCCTTGTATTTTTTTTTGGAGTGCCCCTCTTACGCTGACCCGTGGCGAGTTCACCATAGAGTACTATTTTTGGGAGGCGATGGTCCTCAATGTACTTATATTTTAAAAACCAAAGAGAGTTCCTTTTGCCATTAAAAGGAGCACTTCCATTGGAAGCTTTTGGTCCAATGCTAAGTAGTTGTTGTTGTCGTTTTTTTAAAAAAATCAGAGTCATGATTGCAATATCATGACTATTATCAGTATTATGGCAATATCATGGTATAATTTGACATTAGTAACATGACTGCATATGGTGCATTTTGGATAAATAATCATAGAATCATTGAATCTTAAGAGTTGGAAGGGTCTGCAAAGGCCATCTAGTCCCACCCCTTCCATGCAGGAATACCCAATTACAGCACTCTTGAAAGATGCTCATCAAACCTCTGTTTAAAGACCTCTAAAGAAGAAGAGCCCACCACTCTCCAAGCCTGTCTGTTCCACTGTTTAACAGTTCTTACAGTAAAGAAATGACTTTTTCCATTGCTATTTTTAAAGAATGAAGAAATGTGTAAATGTAAATAGCTCATTATGGATTAGGAACAAAAGGGACTACAAACAAGTGCAACAGGCTTTGGTAGAGAGTTCTTGTTTTTTTGTTGGTTTTTTTTGAGCAACTGCTCTCCAGGCCAGAAATGGTTTAATCTCTTTGAACTGTCATATCTGTTGCCTGACATGAGTGTTAAACCCACATTGCTTGGCCCCAGCTGACTCACTGCTCTGAAACTTGAGCTCTGTTGTTAAGCAGGTCCTAAATAGGTTTATTATTGCACACAAGAAGTGCTCCAGACTTTTTTTGATAGGCAACCACCACTTGGTACTAAATAAAAAGAAGAAGAGATTTCTGTTGTCAACTGATTATGTAACAATTGCATTAATAAAGCTGAAATTTAAGACCAGATCTTGGGAGAGCTAGGGCTTGTCTGTACTAGCCAAATAAAATGGTCTCACCTTGTTTTCATTGTGAGCTGTCCAGATGACATTTGGCTTGAATCCGGGGGGGGGGCAGTTACACAGCAGAATAAAGTGCGCAAAATTCCGGATTACCGTCCTTTTGCACCAGCGCTGCATAGTTTACATGATATATTGCTAAATTGGAAGATCCAATGAGTTTTCAACTTCCGCAGTTCACATAGACAAAGCGGGGGGGCATGGCCTCCAGATCTCAGGATGTCTGTCATTAAAGGCAGGCAGGAGGCAGGGAAGGAGCGAGGAGGGGCAGCGAGGGGGAAACAGGGCTCTGAAGTTAGCAGCTCTACCCAGAGAACAGCAGATAAAGCAACTAAAAAAAAAGGGGGGGGAGAACACGGGGGGGGGGACAGGAATAATGACAAAGGAGGCAGCTTCCCTGAAGCCCCCTTCCCCTCACCCACTGGGATGTGCCAGCTGAGCAGACTGGTTCTCTCTCTTGTGCGCACGCACATGCGCGCGCACACAAAAGACCACGATCACAGCAGGGCGAGTGAGCGATCAGGCTCGCTGGTGGAGCAGATCGCTATTCTCTCTCTCTCATACACACACACACACACACAGAGAGAGAGAGAGAGAGAGAGAGAGGAACAGTAATTATGCTAGAAAGCAAGCCGGCTGGCTGGATCTTTTCGGTCGAGGCTCATCTCTTGCAAGTCCACCACCTCCTTGGCCAATTCAACCAATCAGCCCCTCTGCTGGGGCTGTTTCGGAAAGACTGCTGGTAGTTTCCACTGCCGTAAGCGAAATGGTAGTTCACACAATCGATAGTGCACTAACTTGCGCTACTTTTCAAAAAAAGTTGGGGGAAATAGCGAAAGCTGATACTGCGCAGCTTATGGGGTTTTTTGCCCCCCTCCTTCTGAATATGGCGACTTTGATCCGAAAGATGTGGGAACTGTTAGGACTCTTTACAAATTCTTAGAGGATTTATTTTGCTGTGTAAACAACCCCCGGGTCTTTTCAGCACCTCAGGGCTTTAATCTGCACCATAACAGTGGGGATTTGGATTTGAGCAGAAAATCTGGATATTTGTGTGTGTGTGTGTGTGTGTGTGTGTGTGTACTGTGCTCCATAGTGATGTTAGTGTGGGGCAGTGGGGAGGAGGTTTTGGTGGGTGGGCGGAGGAAGGGGAGGAGGCTCCCTGGTCCAGGAGATCAGTTGACCTTTTCCACTAGGAAATGCCTCTTTGCCTCCTTCAATTTCACTTTTTAGCAGTTCTTCCCCCCACTTTTTTTTTTTTTTTGCATACATTCCAATTGTTTGGAGAAGTGCATACCAGCATACCCATAGCGTTAGCTGCATGTACCTCCAGTTAATAGGATGTCTGAAACCCCTATGAGCCTTAGGAAAAGACGTGTACATTTGCATGCATGGGGGAGGGGGGGAAACTGGTGTGGCCACAGCCATGTTACCACTCATACTGTGGATTATCAGACCAGGGTGAGTTTGAAAGGGAGATCTGTGTGTGGACACTGCTCCTGAACTTGCCTTGGTGTGTCTTGTGATTGTGTAGACAAGCCTGTGGTTGCTGCAGCCCAGGATACCCTGAAGGTAAGCCAGATTTTCTTGTTGCTGTAGACAAGCCCCTAGCAAGCCTGCTTACTGTCTGGATGGGAGGCCAACTGGCCACCATATGGATATTGCCTTGAGCTCCATGGATGATAATGGAAGATAACAAAGTCAAATAATTCCCTCTATTCCTCAGACTACAGGTATAATTCACCGGAACCATCTTCTGTCAAAGTTTTACAGAGATGGCCTTGATCTTGCACAACACCCCTTTGTTCTAGTGGGAAACCCACAGATGTTTCTCCATGGTCTCTCTCCTAAGCATATATTATTCTGGAACCCTGCAGTTTATTATTAGCTTATTTTTTAATGTATCTGATGAATTTTCCATGCTATTGTAGTTCCATCCCTTCCCCTCCACCATCACCTTTCCTGCCATCTGTTACATCTGTTAACAGTTAAAGGGGTTGATGCTATATGACACCAGTGAATCTGATCTGTAGTGTTGAATGATAGTTTCACCCAGTGGCTTTCCAACTCCCAAATCAGGTTCTGCTAGCTCTGTGCAACTCCCTTCATGTGCTAAAATGGACAGTGCCATCGGCTAGAAAAGAAGTGTTAAACCTCACAGTACCTATGAACTTCTGCCCTTCCATGTTGCTTTTCTGTATGAAGCAATGCACAGGAAATGAAAATTGACACCGGAGACAAATAATTGCTGATTTTGTTCACAAGTGGCCAAAACACTATAAAGCCTGGGTGATTAAAAGCTGGCTCAATTGATGTAATATAACCCCCCTTTTGTCCTGGTAGAATCCCCAAAGCTCTCTTATGGACTAGCCGAAGGTCATCCCCTGCAAGTCATACTCCTGCTAAGAGAGTGGCTTGCTCCCAGCCTTTGTTTAATCATAAATAGGAACACAATGTGCAAGCAATTGTGATTAACACAAAGTAGTCAAAGTGACTGACTCAGGATTGCACCACATTTGTAAGTCACTGACTGGACCAGCCCAACTGCTCAACTAACCCAACTGTCTTGACATGGCAATATTTTAAGAGATGCCAAAGAAGATTGTATGACACCCCAAGATCCATGCTGTCTATTGGTTTTGGAGGGCTCTTGGGGCAGACACCCTGAACATGTCACTATCACAGTGAGTCTGCTTCTTTACAAATATCACCATGAGCTCCTCCTAATCCTTGTCTTCCTTGTGATTACTACAACTTGCACACTTGTCATAAGTAGGCAATGGCATCTACTGCTCTTCCATACCACTATCATGGTCAGGGCCAGTGTGAAAGGCAAGTGTTAAACAGGCTCTGGCAGTGAAGAGGAGGAGCATATCCAGGCACTCTTATAAGTGACCACTCTGCATTTGTATCAGGATCATCCCCATCATCTTTATTTATATAGCACCGTTGATGTACATGGTGCTTGACAAGTAAAATAACAACCAAAAAACAGCCAGCCCTGCCAAAGGTGTACATTCTAAAATATACAAACATGGGAAAGATGGAGTAATGCAAATAAAAAACTATATAATACAGTTATCCAGATAATAATACAAAAACAATACATTATAAGTAAAGCAAGGTGACAAAAACATATTGAAATACACAGGACGAGAAAACGATGTTAAACGAAAACTCTAAAAGCTTTAGAAAACAAGAAAGTTTTCAGTTGGGATTTAAAAACAATGAGGGAAGGAGCAAATGTGCAGGGAGGCAATTCGAGGAGTATGGAGCAATGAGTAGGAAAGGATGAAGAATGTATCTCAACTGATGCCCATCTAAGCCAGCCTTTCACAGCAGTGATGCCTGAGATTCAGAGGATGCTGGGAGATAATGCTCAGATTAAAATAATCTGTGAGGATGTTGTGAATGTTAATGTTGGTCCCAAGACATGGTCCAGAGACATATAGTATTGCAACTGAGCTGAGGCAAAGTTTGCGGGTTTTAAACTGCTTTAAATGTTATTGATAGTTCAATAACTTTTTAAACTTTTGTAGGAAGTGAATTTGTAGGTATGTTTGCTTTTAATTATTCTAAGTCGCCTTACATCCTGAACTGGCAAATTGATGAGATAGAAATATACAGATCGTCCCCTCATATCCATGGTTGATACATTCCTGGACTTACTGTGTATAAGTGAAACAGCAGATAATAGCAAACCCTATTAAAGTAAAGGACTTCCTGTATAAACATACCATAGAGCTGTGTTGGAGGACCTAACGATTCCTAGAGAAGAAACCTCTCTAGGCATTTTCCAGCACAATTCTATGGTATACAGTACATCCCCTGTTTTGTGTGTCTCAAACAACAGAAACCATGGATATTGGTTCCGCAGATACGGGGGATGACCTGTAATTGATGTTGTGTGCCTTCAAGTTGTTTTTGATTTATGGCGACCCTATCATTTTTTTTTGCAAGATTTGTTCAGAGGGCGGGTTGCCATTGCCTTCCTCTGAGGCTGAGAGAGTGTGACTTGCTCAAGTTCGTCCAATGGGTTTCCCAGGCTGAGCAGGGGTTTGAACCCTTTCTCCAGAGTCATAGTCCAGCATTCAAACCACTACACCACACTGGCACTCAGAAATATAATACTGATAGTTTATTGTTTGTAATTGGTTTTTTTTTGGATAATGTTTTGAATTAAACATTATTTTTTTAAAAAAAGTAACAGTACTTTTTTTACTCCATGTGACGTGCTGGTACTTAAATAAGTATTTCTTTTCGAGGGCAGAGGCGTACGCTAGATGGTCCACTGAAGTCTTTCCAGTGTTCTGATTCTGTGGTTTACATGAGCTATAGCTGCCTCTTTCTAATTCATCAGCCATTGGCTTTCCATATCCTTTGGGGCGCTTACTCTTGGCAGGGAATGACTACATGTCTTTCTATGTGAATCTCTTACTGTTTCCCTTCATTTAGGCACTCTGATTGTACTGAAGCACCCATACCCCAGGAAAGTGGAAGAACCTTCCATTTACGAATCTGTGCGCGTTCACACAGCAATGCAAACAGGGAAAACAGAAACTGACCTCGTCCCCAATGCACCCTCGGTGAGTTACCTGTTCTTTTGTTGGGTTGGGTCAAGCATTGGTTAATGACACTTTTTCTGTTTTACGGTGGGAAAAGGATTCAGTGAAGGCTGGCATGAGATCTTAAGAGGAAAAGCATCACAGAAATTTCAGAACTGTGGCTAAAAATGTACTCTCAGATCTCAAATCATGACACTATGGCCACCATCCTGTTAATAACATACACAAACATTAAGTCTACCTTCTGCTTGCATATATATTTTTTCGGTCATTGGGGAGGTTGTTTTCCTCCCTCTGCAATGCCCCCCTCCCGGCAACTTACCATTCCTATAGCCACATGCAGATCAATGCCATCATCTTTTGAGACCTTCAGAGGGCCCCAGCGGGTCTCAATGGAAGATGTCCCAAGACTAGAACACAAACCATTATGAAGAACTTCTTGTAAGAGTTGGCTGACAGTAGAATAGACTGCGTTGGAGGGTGGTTGATTCTCCTTCTTTGGAGGTTTTTTATGCAGAGATTGGATGGCCGTCTCTCAGGAATGCTTTAACTGTGCATTCCTGCATGGCAAGGGGTTGGACGAGATGGCCCTTGTAGTTCCTTCCAGCTGTATGATTCCATTATTCTATATCTTCAGTCGGATTCCCCTTCCCCGACTCTCCACCAGCAATCAGCAGGTGGGACTATCACAATGTAACAGTGAGTCCTGGGGCTGGTGACACAGGAGCCGTAGTGGAGTTCAATAGCCTTCAACATTTCACAGATGAAAACCAGGACACATGTGGCCCAGCAACATTTGGGGTGTGGTCAAGATGGCAAAAGTTGTTAATCAGGAAGAACAGACAAACTAGGAGATACTGCGGCAGTTTGCTTTTGCCTGAGCCTACTGCGAAGGGCAAGATTCGATCTCTTCCTCTCCTCTCCTCCCTGCTTAGTTAATTGAGTACAAACTACTTTTGCACTTTGAACTCAGTTTTCAGCAATTGAAGTAAACTGAGAACGAAGGGGGAAAGTATGAGAAGGAGAGACAAACTGGGACATTTTAAAAGCAGCTGAAAAAAGTAGAATGGCAGAGGAGTAATCGGGACTGTCTCTGCCAAAGCAGGATAGTTGGAGGGTATGGTGTTCATCATGTGAAACTCTTATGCTATGTTCAACCACATAGGGTCTCAGCTTTTGAATACGAGCATTCAGAATAATCCAGAACAGATTCAGGATGGGTGGGAGTTAATAGTGGACTGCAGGGGAACGAAAGAGTCAGCAAGGATTGCCTTTCCATCTGCTGAATCAAAGCCTCCTGGGGACCAGAGTAGCCTGTTATGGGCAGTAAGCAGACAAACAAACATAAATATGATTGTTTTTAAGTGGTTATTTTCTTGGTAGGACAAGAGTTCCCAAAGAACTTTTGAAACAAACCAGCTTGCTTGCCTCTTCCTTCAGTAGTCTGTGCCCATTTTATGTGCCTAATGTGGTTGAGAAGCAAGGCCTATTTCAGCAGTTAGTGCCACCTTGCTGCACATATATAATGAACAAAGAACACATTGTGTGAAGTCATGTGGTGCTCAGTTTGACCCATTATATCTGTAAACATCATTTATTCACAGAATTTCACAAGCATCCACCTTAATCTATGATGCAGGAAGATTTCCAATTTACCTAAACCAATGGAATTATTTTGCATTTTTATCTCAGGTGTGGGCAGGGCCCATTTCTTGGCAGGGAATTCAGTGACCTAGTTATAAGGACAAAATGAAAGGAGGTGGAGGTTATGAGATGGAAAAGCTCCAAATGTGTTTTGTTTTGTCAGCAATATTGAGGCGGAATGACTCGTTATTAAAATTAAGATTTGCTTGTCTCACAACTCTCCCCATCTTTTCCCAACACTCATGGTTAATTTTAACCTCTTTCATTGCAGTTAGGCACAAAGGAAGGCTACCTAACAAAACAAGGCAGAATAGTGAAGGTAAGAAATCCTCATGGCTTTTCTGCCCCCCCTTACTTTTGCGCCGTAAAGGCATACTGTAAAAACATATATGTACAGACAGGTCTAGAAATATATAGAGTAGCACCCCCGCATCCGCTGATTTGCCATCCACTGATTCAATTATCTGCGGATGGCGATGGTGGGGTGTGCATGGGGGAGGGAGGGAGGGAGGAGGTGAGTTCGCCTCCCTCCTCCCTTCCCTCGGATGGTTCTGGTGCCGTGGGTTCTGGCGGCGGAGCTGGCGGGAAGTAGACAGAGAAGGGAGGGAGGAGGGAGCTTGCCTCCCTTTTCCCTTCTCCAGGGGGGTGTCTGGCAGCGTGGCATGGCTGGCGGGGGTGGTACATGGAGAAGGGAGGGAGGAGGGAGCTTGTCTCCTTTCTCCCTTCTCTCTGCATATGTGTGTGTGTGTCTGGTGGCACAGCATGGCTGGTGGAGGGGTAGACGGAGCAGGGAGAGGGGGGTCCGGTTGCACGGCATGGCTGGTGGGGGGGTAGACAGAGAAGGGAGGGAGGAGGAACTCGCCTCCTTTCTTCCTTCTCTGTGGGGTGTGTGTGTCAGTTGGTGGCGGCGATGGTGTTCGCTATTATCACAGAATTCACTATCCACGGTGGGGCCCGGAACCAATCCCCCATAGATACGGGGGTCCTACTGTACAGTATATTGTATCTGTGAGGAAAGTAGGGTCTGTAACAGGGAGGAACAGCATATGGCATACAGGCGGTATGTGGCCTTCCGCTGTACTGAACCTATTTGAGCAGAAACAACATTATCCCGTTCCTGGGAGAGTTCCAAGATTCCAAATTGTTGTTTTGCAACTTTTGGTGTGATTTGGAGAACTTGCACTCTGATTAAATTCAAATTTAAAAAATGTTTTGCATCTAAACAGGCCGCAAGTCCTCCAAAACCACCAAAATTAAAAAAAAAAGAACCAAAAGCTAATTCCAGTGTTTATTTCCCCCTGCTTTTAAGGAACTTCTGGACCTGCTAGAGTCCACAGTAGATCATCAAGGTCAAAAAAATGGTCCCTGGACCTTTAGAAATTGCCAGTTTCTGGTCTAAAATACTGACGTACACCTTGGATAAAGTCCTGTTGTTTAAACCCGGCTGAAACAGACCCATTGAATCAATTATTGAATAGTGAGTCAACACATAAATAAATCCCATTGATTCAGTGGGTCTACTCTAGGCAGGAATAACAACAGGATTTAAGCTCTTGCATGCAAGAAATATTGGAGAGGCCCTATCATTAGACCTCATGACACAGTTTTATGAGCTTGTTGATTTTGGGTGCCCCAAAAGGCAAACAAGTGTGTAATTATTTAGTAGATTATAACTGCCACAGAGCAGGAAAAGCTTCAGGGAGAATTTCTGCCTCTAGTGCCAACATAACTTGATTCTCATTGTGAGAAATTACCTTACTAAAAATACTCAACTGAATTCTTTCATTTGTGAGGAAGGCTTCCATTGAAGTGTGTTGGGGCCTTTTACCGTTAGTGTTCTTTTTTCAGTATCATTTTGAGGCCTGCCTCTTTTTTTGTTCTCTTTTACAAAACCTGTTGCCAGAATACCACAACTGCTGCCACTGATTTTTCCCATTGCTTGTTTTCCTTGCCTTTAATTTAAAATTTAAGAAAGATTCCTGAACATTTAGAAACTGGTATATCAGCAGGATCTATGAGATACTGAACAGCTTCTATATCTATTGAAAAGCTTACTTCTATATACATTGGGATGGGGAAACCCATAGTCCTTCAGCTGTTGTTGAACTCCAATTCTTGCTACCCCTAGCCTGGTCAATTGTAAGGCATGATGGGAATAGGAGTTTTCTTCTAAAATCGGGGTGGTCAAAAGTTACCCACTCTAGTATATATGAGGAAGAGAAGAGAAAAGAGATGTTGATCAATGCCTGTTTCCATATCTTTGTTTATTTCTGAATGTGTCTAGTCCTTACATTTCTTTCTCTTTCATCTTTCAGAATTGGAAAACTAGGTGGTTTACATTGCACAGGAATGAGCTGAAATACTACAAAGACCAGACGGTGAGCCAGGAAATTGGACTTGGACGTATGCTTTGAATTACTTGATTTTGTTGCATGTTAACCTGATCAGTGAGATCCTCCAGAACCCATTGGGCCAAAGGAAAGCCACTGGGCTATGTTAATACCTTTCCTTCTCCTGTTCCCAGTATAGTCATGATTTCTATCCAGTCTGTCATTATTCTAATGGAACCAACAGCAATGTCTTTTCATGGCTTGTTGATTCAGTTGACATTGGGAATAAGTGGGGGATATAAGCATGATTTCTCTATTATATACAGTAGGTGGCTGACATTCTTTACTCAGTATGTTCAAGAGACAACTCATTGAAAGTCAAGGAATGAGAACAGTTTATTGTTGTTGTATGGGAGAAGAAAGCAAAGCCCTGGCTCATGTGCGATTTTCTTCCTGTCAGTATTCCTTACTCATCTCCTTTCAACTTTACCACATTCTTTTATAACAACCCAAGTTGGAAGTATGGATTATATGCATTCTGAAGAATTAGGTGCTAGAATGGGGTGTTCTATTTTAGGTGGGGTGGATACAACTAAAGCAAGTAAAGGTTCCAATCCAACCCTCTCATTCCTATTACAGTTTTGTACTTGCAGAACATTTTAAAAAATTAGATAACATTCTAAAATATGACATTCCTGTGCACTTGCAATACACTCTATTCTACCACTTCAGGATATATATATATATATATATATATATATATATAGTCTGTATGTCTTGGGATGTCATCCAAGGTCTTATTATTTCTCTGCATCATTATTTGGAGTGTGTATGGGAGGGGGATTTTTTTTTAATTAAAAAAATATTAATTATTTCAAAACTCAACTTATTTTCAAGTCCACAGAGCCAATCAGAGCACTTGACTTAACAGAATGTTCAGCAGTACAGTTTGACTATTCACAGGATAAAGTTAATTGTTTTTGGTAAGTTTAAGCTTGACTAAATCTTTTGTTGTTGTTTTTTTCTTTATGAAAAGTCTGAATATTCCTGACCCATCATGTATAAAAACAGGGGGGGGTGGCCTCAAAAAGCATCCCAGGAAACTTCTAATCCAACCTTTCCATTTTCTCCCTATGGCACCACCCCAGCAACATAGATCACCCCTTTTTACAAACTCTACAGAGTGACCTTTTCTTGTTTCCCAGCAGGAAAACCCAGATACAGTATGTCTTCATCCCCTCCCTGTCTTTGTTCCATGTTTCTTGGCTTCTACGTAAGCCTTCTTGAACCTCTTGCCCTCCAGATCTGTTAGACTTCAAGCTCAAACAGCAAGGGCATGCTGGCCGGGAATGTTGTGGTCTGTAGTCCAGCATATGTGGAAGGCACCACTGTGGAGAAAAATCTGCTCTATGTACCACTTCACACATCTTGAATTACATGTCTGTTGTCCTTTTCACATGTAGAACTTTATCAAATTCCTGTTGATCGATCTTTAAAATGTCTTGATAGATCCTTACAATATTTATACCTTCCAGCATTTCACAGATGAAAACAAGAACATGCTTATAATAGCCCTGGTTATCATTCCACTTTAATTGCCATGGCCCTGTCCTATGGAATCCTAGGACTCCCAGTTTAAAGAAGGCCACTAAGAATTTTCAGCCAGAGTGCTTTAATGCCTCACCAGACTACCAGTCTCAGAATTCCATGGTAGTTAAATGGAAATAGTGCTATAGTTCTGTAGTGTGAATGAACCCCTGGTCAGATGTCGGCTTGGCAGTGCTAATGTTAGGTAGATTTGGTTGGCAGGTAGAAACCAGAGAGTACTTACCAATGGTTCTTCTTCATCTTGGAAAGAGGTGGGGCACTTCAGGATTCTGTCCTGAACCCAGTGTTATTCACCATATTTATAAATGACTTGAGGCTTGTCTATAGAAGGGGGAAATGTGGATTGATGCACACTAATGCCAATTCAAAGCAGCTTCGATTTGTCTTAACGTTTTTTGGGGAGCAAGATCACAGGCATGCGAAGCTATTAGCTTTCATTGTTCCAATGGGCGTGCCTGTGAATCGAGATGGCAGGCACAAGTAAATTACTTGCATTTTTATTGTCACCAGTTGCCACTTCTGAACAGTACTTTTTAAAGCATGTCTAAGGTGCAAAAGATGATATTCTGCCTAAATATTTTTTTTTAAAAAAGGAAAAACAAAGGCTGTTTCATCAGCTCAGCACATGATTGTTATGGCAGGAATGCACATTTCCTTCAGAGATTTTTAAAACTTCAGGAAAATCCACAAAATGCTTTTCCTGCAGTTTTTGGTAGATTTGGCCCCCCTCCTTCCAAATACAGCGGATTGATGTGGGATGGCATTTAGACAAATTGCATTCTCCTCAAATTCTATGAGGAATATTTTTGCTGTTTAGACAACCCCTTGGATGATGGAATAGAATGATGATGTGATCAAATGCATACCTTTCCCCTCTGTTACAAACTAGCTCTTTCTTTGAGTTCAGGTTGTCTTTGGTAAAAGAAGACACTGGTGCTGGCAGCAATTATTTCTGCTTATGTTTGTGATACCTAGTCCTTATATGTTTATTTTTTCTGCAGCTTAGTATTCCCGCTGAGGACGTACTATCTCTATGCAAAGACTGGAGTAGAAGCAGATGAATGGATCAAGATACTACAATGGAAGCTGGTAAGGCAACGTATATTCCACAAGAGTAGCTTAATATTCCTTAACTCTTTTGAGATTTCATTAGGTGCATTTATGACATAAAACACCTAATGAAACAGGTAACCGTTATGGTGCCAATGGGCAGGGCTGAATTCCCCCTTTTTTTAATGCTGGCCTTTAAAGAAAAACCTACAAACTCAGGATGACATCCTGTTCAGTAGTTATGAGATTATAAACCAGATTTACAACTTTTGACTCTCATAACTTTTGGGATTCATATTTGTGGTAATTAATGACAGAAAGTGAGCTTGTCAAAACTACTTTTTCAGCCAGACAGCATTCCAACTGAAGTGCTGTAGATCAGCGCATTGGGAAATGTTGACTGCAATGCTCTCCTGTCTCTGATTTTTATTCCTTTATCCCCAACAGGAGACCACCCTTCCAACCTCAATGTTGCCACCACAGACACCTTGTCTGAAACCCAGTTCTCAGAATGATAGCAATACCAGAGGCCAAAAGTGTATAAAAACACAAACAAAACTTGATTTACAGAACTTAAACATAAAATAGCGAATTATTTATGTATAACATTTGAAACACCACACTATGTCCTCTCAAGCTAAATCAGATCCTCAACAATTACACCACTCAAACTCCTCTCACGCCAGCCCCTCTCAAACGCTTTCCCCCTGCCTTCTTCTCAAACCCCAGGCTCAACTGATTCGTCAAACTCTAGCTGTCATTCACCAACTGTCCTATACAATCTCAAACATTCCACCATCAGAACCCACTTCAGCACTCCATTCTTCCCCCTCTTCCAACAGCTGCTTACCTCATACTCACACAATAAACCAAGCAACCATTTTTTATATACAAACGCATGACATCACACACAGCAGCTCAACTGTGGCAAGTGGGAGTTGCTCTGCCTTTCCAAGATAAAGTCATTTGGTAAAGAGAATGTGGTTTAGCTGGAATACCCTCCAGAAGTGCTCAACTGCCTATGGAGATCCATGTTTGATCAGTTTCAAAGCCTATCTAGTCCCACACTCTGTTCCTATCACAGCCAACCACATGCATGTAGGAAGTGCACAACTCTCCTTACCCCAGGCAATGTGGGGTCAGAAATGGTGGGAGCCTTGCAGTCCAAAATATCTGGAGGGCTGCCAGGTTTTAGAAATCTCTACCACAATGTGAGAGTAAAGTTTCAAATAGCAAACTTTTTCAGATGACTGACTAAAACAAGACATGTCATAGTGAGAGGGCAAGAAACAACCAGAGTGTCTGACTAGTCTTTTTAGTCACCAAATATGGAGATTTGGGTTGGAATGTACTAAGGCAGCTACAAATGCATAACCTAGAGTTACACATTCATGCCTGTTTCATATTAACTGTGTATTCCCTAGTTTAGGAGATATGCAGGGACCATGAAAGTCCCCCAACCCCACTTTCTGAGCAGCAGCTGCTGTGATGGATGGAGGTCTGTTCCATTTCCACCCCTTCCTGTGAGTGATCTGTGGCACAACGGGAAATTGCAACAGGGACTTTGCTTTGCCTGTCACAACAGAGATTGCACACAGGAGGGGGTGGGAATGTCAGCTGCTTCTCATTTGAGAGGAGAGCGACCCCTGTCGCTCACAGCAGCTTCTACTCAGTAAATGGGAATTGGGAGAGTCAGGCTAGGAGACACTACATAGCTACAGAACTATAGTGGTTATGCATTCGTAACTACCTTAGTGAATTCTGTCCCTGGTTGATAGAGCCTGTTTTTTACTACATGCTACCACCTTACCACTCCTTACTCTTTCTTCTCTGGGCTTATGTCTTGTCTTAACTTCATCTTTTACTGTGTACATTCTGTTGAAAATGCATACTGATGATGTGTCTTGTACTGCACTATTGTTGCTGTTGTTGTTGCATGCCTTCAACTCATTTCAACATATGGCCATCCTATCACAGGGTTTTCTTGGCAGAATTTGATCAGAGGGGGGTTGCCTTTGCCTTCCTTTAAGGCTGAGAGAGTGTGACTTGCCTAAGGTCACCCAGTAGGTTTCCATGGCTGAGCGGTGGTTTGAACCCTGGTCTCCCAGTGTCCTAATCCAACGCTCAAACCACTGCACCACCCGGTTCTAACACTGCATTTACCACAACTGTGCACTGTGGGAAATGTTTGACTCTCCCAATGTCATTGGCCAGCAACTCACTAGGGCCATACCCAACACAGCCAGTGGTGAGGGACGTTGGGAGTTGCTATTAAATACAATGTGGATAGAGAACAACACAGTCACCATCCTTGACTTAAATAATACTAAATTTTGTAATGATACTGGAAGATTGCAGCTACTCCAGCTAAACAATGAGGGGAAAATAAAAACAGCAGCAATGTAATGGTGCTTTTACCAACATAATGCCTTTCCCTTTTTATTTACCTTTCTGTTAAGTAAACAATATATTCCTCCCCTCTCTTATTCTTTCTCTAGTCACAGATAAGGAGACAAGCACGCCAGCGTGATGCTACTCTCAGCCTGTAGCTATTTCTGTATAGAATCAGACTGCACAGAGGCTTGTGTTGATTCCAGTCAATGCTTGATGAAACCCATCATGAAGGACATAAAAATTCCTGTGCCAGTTCAAAAGAGAACTCTATGAAGCTTAGCAGTCTTTCTCCAACACATCCACCAACATACCCACACCCTTCCTCCTAAGAAACTCATGAGCAAGATGGTGGTACTCTTTTTCTTTCTCATCTGTTAAGCAGAAGATGACCAGCTTTGAAGACGGATGTTCCATTTTTAGCTAATAGTCACCCAAGAAGTCCTGTGCCCTGTGCATGTATTTAATCTTTTAAACTCATTGTAGCCACTGGTTATCTGTATGTATCAGTGTGTGACAATGAGGATGACTGTTTGCAGTGACCACCACCAGCAGTTCGTGTGTATTCCACTCTTTGCTGTGTGTATGCGCCATTTCAGTGCATCTGCTGCATTGAGTGAACAAACTCCAAATTCTATGGTCAGCTTAAGGAGCTTGGATATTTTCATTGCAGGAGCCACTGAATTGACAGTAAAGATGTTATAGACTTGGCAATGTGTGTATGTTCCCAGCCATTTTTGAACTGTAAGCAAGCATAAACAGAAGAAAGTTATGTATCTTTCTTGCTGTATCTTAAGAGGAGCCCTGCTGGATCAGACTAAAGGCCTATTTGGCTTAGCCTCCTTTTTTCTCGTGGTGGCTAAACAGATGCTTATGAGAAGCCCAAAGGCAGAGCACAGGCTTGTGTTGGTGTATGTGTCGGGCATATTATGATGTACTATGCCAATAACCCCAAACCTTGTCTAAACACCTTTATAGGGAGGTGTCATGCTTTGGAAGCCACATCTCTGGGATCTGAAGTATTCTGGAAGCAGCTGACAGCAAATGCAGTTGCCAGCATGCACTCAGCAAAGATCCTACACCTATAGATGAATGAATACAATTACTAAGAGTATTAAGAGCACTCATCTCATTGCCCCATGCAATAAGGCAACTGGTGGTTGCCCTATCATAGTGGATAAGAATTCCTTTTGTATTTTTTAAACCTTTTTGAAAACAATATTTTATTGATTGTATTTAATATTTTTCTGTGTTTGTAGAAGAAAATTTCAAAATATGCTGTGAGTACAGTGAGTTGAAGCATGCATACACAATAGGACCATATGAAAGAAGGAGTTTGTCAGTATGTTTTGGGAAGAACTGTATCATGCATTTTGTACTTTTACTGTAAACTTTTTAATAAATTGAAAACAATTATAAATAACATTTTTCTTTAACAGGATGGTGTAATATAAGCATTTTCAGGCTTTATAATGAGGGACTCAAGGAGGTCCTTAAAATCATCTCAGGTATCGTTTCCACGGAGATGGAGCTGATGTCTTAAAAGTGTAGCCAGTGCTCAAATGCTTGGTAGCATCTCTTTACATTCCTAGAGTTCACAAAAAGCATCTAGCTAGTCAAGCTGTCTCCTCTACCTCAAGATTGTCTTTGTGGGGTGGGGGTGGGGAACCTCTTTCTTAAATTCCTGGAGTGGCAGTGTAACCATATTAATTGTCTATTCACAAAGTTCCATGTGACTTTCTCTCAGGTAACTAGGTATAGGATAGGCAGTTTTGTGAGGCGCCAGCACTCTTTTCAGAGAAGGCTGATGACCTTGTAAAATGACGAATCCCAGAATTCCATAGGAAGGAGCTACAGCACTTAAAGTTGTGTCAAGCTGCATTATTTCTACAGTGTAGGTGCACCCTAAGTTTCATGGATTTCAGTAGGTATAACTCAAAGTATGACAGTCTGTATATAAACAACTCAGGGTAATTACTCATCTATTGTTGCCCAGTGGCAGAAGTTTCAGGCATGTGTTGGAGAGCTTTATGAACATTAAGACTGGCCTTGTGTTAGTCCTCCCTTTTTTTGGTCATTGTGAGTGGAGCAATTAAACACCTCCATTGCATAATGAACCTCACCCGTCACATGCTCCCCTCCACTGACTTAGCTATTCAGTGGCCATTGGAAACTCAGGAAAGTTTGGCTATGTCCTTGCAGCCAGACACAGAACAATGGAGGAAGATGTCATTATTTTGTGTCTGGCTAAGGGTCAGTGGGTATGGAAGAAAAGAAGAGTACAAAATGATGTGTGTTGGAGGTTACAGAAAGGTCAGAGAGCAAGGGAAATAAAATGGCAGAGATCATAGATTTTCCGTTGAGTTTTTCCAGGCTGTGAGGCCGTGTTCTGGAAGAGTTTATTTCTGACATTTTGCCTGCATCTGTGGCTGGCATCTTCAGAGACTGGTTGGGTAGGAGTGTGTGTGTGTGGGGGTTATACACTGTGAGCCCATTGGAGAGGATATGTAAATTTGTGTATTTGAATGGCTAGTTTCTGGATGGAGATATGCAAGGAGGATTAGTATCTGTTTGGCTAATAGTCCATTGTCTGCTGGAAATTCCCCTGTCCCTGGGTGGAGTTCATTTGCATGTGTTGAGTTTTGATTTTAGTGTTTAATAATAATAATAATAAAATTTATTTATATACCGCCCTTTGGTAATCCAATCAGGGTGGTTCACAACATTAAAAAACCATACAAGTAAAACAATATACTCCCTCCCCCCCTTAAAAAGTTATTATATAATTTTACAAATTAAAACAACAATTAAAATTAAAACATTTGATAAAAACACATATCTACATTTGGCAATAACAGTAGGTCCCCAGTGATATTCAGTTCTGTTAACAAAGGAGGCTGTGGGGACTCTCCTGAAGTAGGGGGGGGGGTTCTCGAGGCCAGGATAATCTATTCTGGAAAGGCCTGCCGGAAGAGATCCGTCTTGACAACCTTTTTGAAGCTGTCCAAAGATGTCAATTGACGGATCTCATCCGGCAGGTCGTTCCATAGTCTGGGGCGACAACAGAAAAAGCCCTCTGGGAGGTAGCCGAAAGCCTCGACTTTTGAGGCTGCAGCAAATTCCTCCCAGAGGACCAGAGTGCGCGGGGGGGATTATAAGGGAGGAGACGGTCCCTGAGATAGCTTGGACCCAAGCCATTTAGGGCTTTAAAGGCGATAACCAACACCTTATACTGGGCCTGGAAACCAATAGGCAGGACTGGTAGCCAGATTTTGTTTATTTTTAAGGTTTCTTCTTTCCTGTTGAAGTTGTCCAGGTGTTTGTGGATTTCAATAGCTTCTCTGTGCATTCTGACATGATAGTTGTTGGCCTGGTCCAGAATTTCAGTGTTTTTAAATAGCATTTTGTGTCCAGGTTGGTTTATAACATGTTCTGAAGATGCCAGCCACAGATGCAGGCGAAACATCAGAAATAAACTCTTCCAGAACACGGCCTCAAAGCCCAGAAAAAAACCTATGGATGCCAGCCGTGAAAACCTTTGACTTCACAGAGATCATAGAGCAGGCCTGTGGCATTACTAAGGCCAGTGTCACACCTCCCCTTGACTGTGTCACCTGGTGAGGTTCAGCCTCTCTGCATCCCCCTGTAGTGCCACCACTGGAGCAGGCTAAGAACCTTTGGACAAGATATGTGGCATATTTCAATTTCAGCAAGAGTAAGCCTTAAGGCTGCCAACATTTTACAGAGGCTGCTTCTGTGACTTTAAACAGCAGACTGATATATAAGAGCATGTTTATTATATTGTTTATTATATTGCCATCTCCATCCTCATGACAGGCAGCAGCTTTAAACTCTGTCTTAATTTTATGTCCCAATACTCATTTAATTCAGTAAAGGGGACTTTCTCAAGAGGAAACACTTTCTTGGACCCCTGGCCTTCATTCCGCCCCACAAACAACAATCAAAATGACATTATTTTTTGTTTCATGAGTGAACCCAGGGCTCCAACCACCTCTGACAGCCAGTTGCTATCTGGCTGACCCCCCCCCCCAACTATCCTCTGGTTACTAAATGGCTGTGGGGGTGGCACGCCAGCAGCAGGACAGTAAGGAAGGGCACAAGGGGTCAGCACACAATATGGAGTTGAATTCCACTGTCCACACTGACCATAAAATATAAGCTACTATAAGTCCCATTTGGTGAAAAAGGTAGGATATACATCTAATAAATCAGTAAAATGTGTAGGCTTAATTTGGATTTATGCCTATATACATCACCAGCAGAATCCCAGCTTGCAGTACCTTAAACTGGACAGAAATTTTGTGAAGTATATGTAAAGTGTATACAGTTAAGACAATATGGCCAAATAGATATTGTGTCCACGATGTATGAAGTAGTTACCTAAAACTTCTACTAATCCCCCTGACAGATGCATCAGGCTCAAATACATACACTCGTGGATCTATTTGTATGTTACTTTATACTGATTTTTATACAAGTAAGAATTTCATGGGGGGAGGCACATGTCTATTACCCTTCTACTGAAACTCATCTATGATGATCTACATTTGTCAAAAACTGCATGTAATGACCTTAAAATAATACTGAATTCATGAGGGAGTACAGTACAAGACAACTGCTTTCATTCTGTCATTATTATTTTTTTTGGCCATTCTTCTTTTCAGTTTAAGGAAAACATGTTCTGATTCAAACCATATTTTTACCTCGTCTATTTTTGCCAATGACTGTCTACTAACGTATTTTCACAATTACCATGTTTCATTTGTCTCACCAATACATCAGCAATACCCAAACCTATATTTAAAAAAACATGTATGTGAGCTATAATACTCATTTGCAAGACTGATCTCTTTCTGGCAATGATGAGGCTACACATCTTATTTACTCTCTTTTATTTGGATTTGTTTAGAGACAAGCAAAGATAAGTGAGCCAGCAAAGCGCCACAATTACATGTATTCTGACATGAAACTGGATAAAGCAGCGTTCAGCTTTATATTTTACAAACAAGTATGAAGAGAAAGCACACTGATTGATCTGATCTCTGTGTAAGAAGAGCTGAAGCAGTACTAAACCAAACTAATTTGATTTTTTTTTCTTTAAAAGATAGGTAACTCTAGGCTCAAAACCCTGGCCAAACTGCTTTTTAAGACTATGGCTCCAAGAATCTCCTGGCCAGCATACCCAGTGTCTGGGGGATTCTGGAAGCCACAACATTTCATTATCCAAACATTAACATGAATCACTGATTGTGTATCAACACTAAGAAAACTTTTCAAGCAAGATTTTCCTCTGAGACAGTGTGAAAATACATTTTCTTTCCCCAGTTTACAAAGCGGTAGCTCAGAAGTAGTCCACTATTTCACAGGATGCTGTGGGTGGCTTATTTTGAACAGAGAGGATCTGTGTGCCTGAGATTAACTCCATGGGAGTCATTAGACAGTCCCCACAATACCCCACAATTTAACAAAAGTAGCTGCAGCCATATCCTCCTTCTCCCTGTCTTACTTAATAAACACACTGGTATTTCACTGCAGATTTAGCACTATGTACAGTTTTAAAGTTTAGAATAGTAGGAGAAGGTGGCATTTTCTTCCAGACACTCATTACATGGTGGGTTGTTGAAAATACTCTCCTGTTTGGTCTGGAAGAGATGCTGTATTCTGAAGGGAGGTGGGTGGGCGGGACACATTAAGTTAAGACACCTCCACAACTTGCCACAGCTCTTCAAACAAGGGAGCCAGTTCCTTTTCCAAGCTTACGATCAATCCTACATACAAAAGAGAGTGAGATGAGAGAGAGAGAGAGAGAACTGAAAGCAAATGTTTTGTGCAACTAAAAATTGACTTCAGCTTTTTGTCACTGAGCACAAGAGGTAAGGGCCAATGGCCCCCATGGGGGGGGGGCTGACAGGGCTTTAGCCTAGGGGCCCGGGGGCCCAGGATTAAGAGGGGGGCCTGGCGTGATATTATTGTAAATCATTTAGTTTTTAAAAAAATAAATATAAATATTACTTTGGTTTCATCATTTAAACTGACTAATTTTAATTTTTATCCTAAATCTTGTAAGAGCATCTCGCTGCCCTTAACCTTAGCAGTAGGTAGGGGCTCTCCCAAAGATCCTGGCCTGGGGACCCACTTCAGGATGTGGGGGCCATAGTGAGGGCATTCTCACAGCTGCCAACAGGCTATATTCTGTACAGAGACACCTTAGGATTCAGTACTAGCCAAAGAAAAGCCTTTGTTCTCCTTGCTGAATTGTTGGGATCAGACTGCTCCATGTATCAAAGTGACAGTATCCGCCCTCTGCTGAGCTTTAGGAGAATCTCCTTTGCCTCGTCCTTTTCAAGGACTCAGAAGGAGAGATGGCTCTTTGCACCTCATATGAAGGGCTACTCAGGTGATCCCAAGCTCCTTATACATAGGCAGGTTTGTTTTGGCAGCTTTGCCATCAGGAGTTACAGCAATGAGCTTTCTGGTTCTGAATGCTGGTGAGTGACCTGTCCTTCTCTGACCCCTAACTTTGGCAGAGGATACAAGTATTGTACTTTGTTAAATGCATCTGTTAGTACCATAGTATTGACAGTGTGGCAGAAGAACTGCCTGTCAATTTTATACTCACTATGTTTATAGCTTTTTTAAATTGCTGTTTTAATTGATTTTCAAAACAGCTGTTCCTAGCTTTTTCAAAAAAAAAAAGTCTGCATGCATCTGGTTTAAATCTAGTAAACTGGATGCTAAAGATAGCAAGTGTTTCTTGATGTGTAAAACATACCTGTATTGGCACTGCTGCTAGCAATAAAGCTCACCACCAGAGGTAACCTATTGAACTGAACCACCTAAAAGAAAGGGGAAAATAACTTCAAAACCCAGCCCGCAATAAATATTGTGACATACAGAGTTCATGGAAATGTTACATGAATGGCAATCAGATTCAGACCAAAATGAAACTGGATACAAGTAGCTATTTTCAGATGACCCTCTCCTCAAAATAATTGTGTTTGTATAGTAAGAATATGTCCCATTATAACAGGGCTGGGAATTGTGGGGTGGGCTGCCTGTGGCACCAAACTGCAGTCCTTCAGTGCCTCAGTGTTCCCAGTATCTAACAAAGAGATCCCGATGTCAATCAAATTTATTTTCTACTGTCACAGCTTGCAGTTGAATCACAATAAGATGCCCTTGCAGCAGCACCAAAAGCTGGTCTTCAAAAAGATCCCTGCTTTCTTCTCTTGCCCTCCAATCCACCTCTGTTTCTATATCCTTTCTTCTCTGCCCTCCTGCTATCTCCATCTCCTTCCCCATTGCCCTGTTCCTCTCACTCGAGGAAGGGAGATGCAGAAAAAAGTCCTTGCTGCTGCTGCTGCCACCAGCTGGTTCACTGCAGGCCCATCTACTTCCTTTCTGTGGGTTTTCAGGCTGTGGGCACAGGCATTTTCCCTAGCCAGTCCTGCTGGGGCTCCGAAGACCCATATGCAGGAACTTGGTACTGGTGGCAGCAACAAGGACATTTTTTCCTTTCTCCTTTATCTTCTGAAGGAGGAGGAAGAATAAAAGGAGAGGGCTATCAGCAGGGAGGGGATGATGGTAGTGCGTGAAGAAGGACTACAGTGGCAAGGCAAAGTCCAGTGGTGTCATAGCCCACACAGAATGCCACATTGGTACTTAACGTGCATTCTGGAGAATGTGCATTCTGGAGGTGGTAGAGAGGAGGAATCTAGCTGAAATCCTTACTCTTGGGTTATGCCCCTCCACCACTCAGAGTAGAGGCAGGAGATTCAAATGATCATATGGCCACTGGGGCCGTTGGTTCCTCCCCTTCCAGGCCTTTTTCTGATCAGTTACAGTTGCCCCTCCACATTCGCGAACTTGACATTCGCGGTTTTGCTTATTCGCGGTTTTGGGAGGGCCCCCCCAAAACCGCGACACGGGGCCTCCAGAGGCCCCGTGAAAGCCCTGGGAGACAGCGGGCAGGGCCGGGGAGGCCTCCACGGGGCCTTCGGAGACCCTCCGGAGGCCCCGCGAAGGCCTTGGAAGGGAGGGGGGAGGGCCGGGGAGGCCTTCACGGGGCCCCCGGAGACGCTCCGGAGGCCCCATGAAGGCCCTGGGAGGGGGTGGGGAGGGCCGGGGAAGCCTCCATGGGGCCTCCGGAGACGCTCCGAAGCCCCCATGAAGGCCTGGGGAGGGAGTGGGGAGGGCCGGGGAGACGATCATGGGGCCTCCGGAGACGCTCCGGAGGCCCCATGAAGGCCCGGGGAGGGGGTGGGGAGGGCCGTGGAGGCCTCCATGGGGCCCCCGGGGTCGCTCTGGGAGGGCGGGGGGAGGCCGGGGAGAGCGACCAAGAGGCCTCTGGAGGCCTCCAGGGTCGCTCTGGGAGGGCGGGGGGAGACGGGGAGAGCGAGCACGAGGCCTCCGGAGGCCTCCGGGTCGCTCTGGGAGGGCGGGGGGAGGCCGGGGAGAGCGACCAAGAGGCCTCCGGAGGCCTCCGGGTCGCTCTGGGAGGGCGGGGGAGACCGGGGAGAGCGACCAAGAGGCCTCCGGAGGCCTCCGGGTCGCTCTGGGAGGGCGGGGGGAGACCGGGGAGAGCGACCAAGAGGCCTCCGGGTCGCTCTGGGAGGGCGGGGGGAGACGGGGAGAGCGAGCACGAGGCCTCCGGAGGCCTCCGGGTCGCTCTGGGAGGGCGGGGGGAGGCCGGGGAGAGCGACCAAGAGGCCTCCAGAGGCCTCCGGGTCGCTCTGGGAGGGCGGGGGGAGGCCGGGGAGAGCGACCAAGAGGCCTCCGGGTCGCTCTGGGAGGGCGGGGGGAGGCCGGGGAGAGCGACCAAGAGGCCTCCGGAGGCCTCTGGGTCGCTCTGGGAGGGCGGGGGGAGACCGGGGAGAGCGACCAAGAGGCCTCTGGAGGCCTCCGGGTCGCTCTGGGAGGGCGGGGGGAGACGGGGAGAGCGAGCACGAGGCCTCCGGGTCGCTCTGGGAGGGCGGGGGGAGGGCTGTCATTATTCGCGGAATTTTCACATTCGCGGGGGTCTATGGAAGCTAACCCCCGCGAATGTGAAGGGAAAACTGTATTTACAAGCCGAACCTGAAAGAAACCCTATAATTTGAGCAGCTGAGTGGGGTGGATTCCTCCTCTCTACCACCTTCAGAATGCACATTCACAGTAAGTACCAATGTGGCATTCTCTGGGTGGTGAGAGGAGGAATCCAGCTGAAATCCTTACTCTTGGGACCTACCCAAGCTGTTTATCGATTCCCGGGTGGGACTGACTGCTCTAACGGATACTAGTCCTGGAGGACCTCCTGGAGGACCCTCCTATCAAGGGTGGCCTCCGTAGCTCTGAACTTGTCAATCTTGTAGTCACGGATGAATGTTGTCGGTGTGTTCCACGTCACCGCCTTGCATATCTCCAAGATGGGAGCATTGGAAGAGAAAACTGCTGAGGTCGCCACTGACCTTGTGGAGTGTGCCATTATTCCCGACGGATGCAGAATCCTTGCCTCGTCATATACTGTCAGATTGAAAGCCTTTATCCAACTTGTGATTGTTCGCCTGGATGCCCTCATGCCCCTTGAGGCTGGGCTAAAAGTTACGAACAGGGAATCACACCTCTTGAACTCCCTTGTTCTCCTTATGTAGACCCTCAGAACACTTCTGACATCTAGCTTGTGCCATTCCTTTTCCCTTGGGTGTGTCAGATTCTGGCAGCATGCTGGAAGAACCAGCTCTTGCGAGACATGAAAGGATGACAACTCCTTTGGGAGGAAGGAAGGGTCCGTGCGGAGGACCACATGGTCCTCATTGAATGAGCAGAGGTTCAGCTGGATTCCTCCTGTCACCACCCAGAGAATCAACAAGTCCCCAAACTGCCCCCAACCCCCAGCTTATGCCCACCTTAATATAAACAAACTGGCAATAATCTGCTCTATATCATCAGGTCAACTTTTCCCAGTTTGATTCCTTCTGTGGTGCCAAGATAGGTGCAAAACACACTTAGGAAGCTGCCCATATGGTATTGAAGAGGATAACAATGAGAAAATGAATAGCCATGAAACTAAAACCTATAAGTTTCACAAAAAAAACATCAACAATGCCATTTTGTAACTAGTCATTTTAAATTGCACAAAGGTGAAGAAGCATCTAAGCAGATTCTGAATCTTGGGCAAAAGCTAAAGCACAAACAGATGTTTCTGACAGAAACAATAAAAACACTCCCAATACAAAACTTCATTCTGTCATTTATAATTTCTTCCTTAGCCAATTCTTGAGCTAACATCTTACCTGGTAAGTGTTATAATAACAGATGATACTCTTGTTTTTGGAAAGCCCCAATTTGCTGCCTTGGTCGGTTGCAAGTGCAAAAGTTGATAAGAAACCAGGTCGAAGAGCATGCTCTGGAGCATTATCATTGGCAACTAGAACAAGAAGAACACTTTTAGAACAATGCTGCCTAGTGGCGTCTGAAAGTAGTATGGGTGTACTCC
The DNA here is from genome assembly GCA_030847615.1 of Gambelia wislizenii. NCBI lineage: Eukaryota > Metazoa > Chordata > Lepidosauria > Squamata > Crotaphytidae > Gambelia > Gambelia wislizenii. Next base: position 31,173,326 of record JAUMIR010000005.1, read on the forward strand.
ATAGCTATAATCTTGCAATAAGATGGCACAATCAGATAGAAGAAGGGAAGGCAAGGAGCATCGCTATGACTGCATTAAGATATTCTAGAGCTTGAAAGAGTTACCCTTTTTGGCCAGAAGTCTGAACTTTTCCAGGCTCTGAATATTACAAAGGTGGATTCACATCAGTCTAGTGTGATTTGCTTTTAACTTGAATTCTAGTAGTTAAACTGTCTCCTGGCACATTCTAATTTTATAAACCAAGACCTGTTCTTTGACAGGTTCTGAGAACTACTGTCTTATACACAGCTAGGCATTCAGTGTGAGTTGCTTTCAGTTGTTGCTGGTGCACCAGAAGGGGACAACAGCTCATATCTATGATCAATACACACAGGAAACACTTTACACATAGCTTCCTCAAACTGAGTCTACTTTTCCACTTATCCAAGTCAGAAAAATTCATCATGGTTAATGAGTACATATTTGTACTTCCTGATGACCTATGGCCATACAGGAGGCCAACAAAAGAATGGAGTTCAAACACATAAAGTTGTCCACATGTGCTGAATTAAACTGAAAATTTGCCCTCAGGAATCTAAACCCACTAGAGAAGATTCCAGCCTATAGCTCTGAGAAGTGAAAGCATTCCTTTTGTTTGTTTGTTTAAATTTTGGTGGAAATGTTACTTCTCAGCAAACACTCAATTTATGATAGGACATTTCCATCGATTTGTCTAGACAGACCATAATTATTTCTTACCTTTGATAACAGGCACACCATCTCTGTCAGACACTACAATAGCATGAAGGCCTTCAACACTGGAAAAGCAAAAGGAACTAGTTGCTCAGTAATCTTTTTAAGAGGACTACTTGATGCTGATGATATTGTCTCGCTTTTTACTCAGTTAAGCAATTGCAATCACTTTTTACTCAGTTACAACTATAACCTAAGACAATATTTTAAAGATAGTTAATACACTGCAGGATGGAACAAGAATTTATTGTTTGAAAAGACATTATAAAGACCTCACTTCAATTAAGACACAACAACCCCAGTACTCAATGCACATCCAAAAATCTTCACAGGTTCAGAAAATTCTTCCCAGAAAATAGTTTGATGTAGGAACTCAGAAACTTGCCCTACTGAGATTTATGGAAAACCCATTTATTTTTATTGTTCATTTATTTAATGCATTTTTTTCTTTTGCTCCTGAACCAAAAAGTGCCCAAGAGTGGGTTATGTACAGTGGGCCTTGGTATCCACTGGGGTTTGGTTCCAGGACTCCCTGGAGATATCAAAATCCATGGATGCTCAAGCCTCATTATATACAATGGCATAGTAAAATGGTGTCCCTTACATAAAATGGTGAACAGCAAGGTTTGCTTTTTGGAATATTTTTTTTTTCAAGTCATGGTTGGTTGAATCCATGGATAAGGAGGGCCGACTGTATAAGGAACAGATGATATCATCTCTGCCTGCAGGCTTACAATCTAAAAAGACACAAGGAAGGCGGGGGAGAGTACAATAGCCTTTCAGTAGAACTGGTGGCACAGCCCTGCTTCTCACTCCCTCTCCCTTTGGTGCCACCTGCTGGAGTGGCTGTTCATGTATTCTACCCAAAGTTTGATGAAGAATAAGAGAAGTGTAACATCTTGTGCTCAGCTTTTAATGCCAACACCTTTATAGCTGTCTTAATAGTAATATGTTAGGCTACTGAACTGTGGTTGCACGCCAAAGAATTCTGTGCTATGGGCATAGGCAGAAAGCATCCTGATATGTGCTATGGGCATAGGCAGAAAGCATGGATGTCTTATGCTCATGCACTGCAGATTTTTCCCCAGCCCCTTGGTAGTGTACCTCCAATTTACATAACTTGGCATTTCAGAGGATTTTCCTAAACATTCTGTGTAAGATGTAGAGGGTGGGCTGGGCTGTATGCAATGGAGAGGGTAAGGACAAAAAATAAGGGAATCTGCATAACTCATTAAGCTGAATGTGTTTTCTGGCTATTGAAATAACCATAATGATAGAAGCAGCCAGTGCTGGTTCTGTTTCCAGCAAAAGGCCCCAGAGACAGCTTATTAATCATTTGAAACCCAATAACTTAAACACACTTGTTGTTTGGTGCCACCAACTCAGATTTTGACTTATGGTGACCCTATGAAGGAGAGTTCTCCAAGTGTTCCAGTCATCCACAACCCTGCTCAAGTGTTGTAAACCCTTGTCCATGGCTTCCTTTATTGAGTTAATCCATCTGTAATGTGGCCTTCCTCTTTTCCTGTCTTCCGCTTACCAAGCATTACAAAGTTTTCTAAGGAGTCGTGTTGTTATGATGTGTTCACAATATGACAGACTCATTTTACTCATTTTAGCTTCTGATGAGAGTGCCAGCTTGATTTGCTCTTACATCCACAGAACTTTCCTCCAGACCACATTTCAAATGAGTTGATTTTTCTCCTTTCAGCTTTCTTTGCCACACATAGCAATGGAAAATATTATGGCATGAATGATCCTGACTTTGATAATCAATTATGTATCTTTACAGATAGGATCTTATCAGGTTTCTTCCTATTTGCCCTTCCAAATCTTAGTTTCTTTCTGATTTCTTGACCACAGTCTGCATTTCAATTTATGATTGAGCTAAGCCAAACTACAGAAAACCTTTAACAATTTTCAATTTCTTTTGACTTCCACTTTCTAGTTAGGTAATTCACCTATGGTTGTTATTTTTTGTTTTCTTAATATTCAGCTGTAACCCTGCTTTTGCACTTTCTTTGGGATGCAGAAAATAGATCTCAGTAAGTACTTTACCTTGGCAGCTTTTTGTACAGGAACCTTTTCAATTCCTAGACAGGGAAAAAAACAAAGAAAGCATATTTTATCAGCTATTCATGTCACATATAAGAGTAGATTATCTTTTGTTGCGCTGTGCCTTCAAGTCATTTCCATCTTATGGCAACCCTTTCATGGGGTTTTCCTGGTAAGATTTGTTCAGAGGGGGGTTTGCTCTTGTCTTCCTCTAATAATAATAATAATAATAATAATAATATTTATTTATACCCCGCCCCTCTGTTAAAACAATCGGGGTGGCTTACAAAATTTAAAATACAATACAAATAAAATCCCTAAACACCCCCACTCCCACCCTCCCCCATAAAAAAAATTAAACAAATATAAATTAAAAACAACTAATCTAAAATCACATTTAAAACTATAAATACAATAAAATATAATAAATGGCCAGCAGGCTAGAAGAGGCCAGGATCCCCTGAGGCCGGGATCTAATTAGGAAAGGCCTGCTGAAAGAGATCCGTCTTTAGTGCTTTTTTAAAGCCACTCAGGCTTGTTATCTGACGGATCTCAGATGTCATTCTGAGAGTGACATAGTGTGACTTGCCCAAGGTCACCCAGTGGGTTTCCATGGCGAAGTGGGGATTTGAACCCTGGCCTCCAGAGTCGCAGTCCAACACTCAAACCACTACAGCATGTGGTATCTTTATTCCATGTGTATTAATTTTTAAAAAGGGTCCCCCACCTCTCTTATGGAAACTAAATTAATTCTGGAACAGGAATGAAGAAACTTTTTTTTTCTGTCAAGAGCTGCATTCCCTCAGGACCAACCTATTGGGGGCCACCTGCCAGTCAAGATAAGTAAGACCTGAACTAAAAGTGAACTGGACTAATCTGTTCTCTTTCTCTCTCTCTCCCCACACCCCAACAACCTCCTTTTTTCTTCCTAACTCTCCTTCTCCGCCCAATTGGCTGGCAGGGGAAAGGACTGATCAGTCTGGTGCAGAGCTTTGGAGAAGTTACTTTTTGGGATTACAGTTTCCAGAATCCCTCAGCCAGCATGGTGATGCTGGCTGGAGTATTGTGGCAGTTGTAGTCCCTAAAAGCAGCTTTTCAAAACTTTATGCTTACAAGGGGGCTGAACTAATCACTTGTAGAGGGCTTCTGAAATCAGGCTAAGGCCCACAGGTTGCCCATACCTGATCTAGAACAAGCTGCTTCTTCCATCCATGCCCATAAATGCTTCCTGGACTCTCCCAGTGCTCCATAAACTGCACAGAGAGAGTGGAAATTTGATTTCTTCCTTTTAAAAACAGTATGATGGTAGAAAAGTCAAATTCCTGTCAAGGCACTGTCTGACTAGTCACTGCAGACATACATTATGGTGATATTTATACTTACATCTGCCATGTTGTCCCAAATGTTATGGTCAAATACACTGTCCAGATCACTAGGGAAACAAATCAAATCAAATCACACACTTTGTGACAAGACAATAAAGCAGAGAAAATTACCAACACTTCTTCCAAAGCTCTAACTATATTTACTTGGAGAGGATCATGATCCTGGAGCCTTACTTAAGAACTCGAAGCCTCTCGTTGCTGGCACTCTTGAACCCATGGCAAGACCAGCTTGGGCAGTGCAAAATGGTTACAGAGGAAATATTACTTTATGCAAACTCTAATATATTATCTTCAAACTCAATAATAAATAATAAAGACCAGCTTGGGAGCAGTCAAATGTGTGAAGCCCAATCCCCAGGCATGAGATTACATGCCCTGAAACTCCCCAAAATTGGGGTTACAGTACATTTACTAATTTTCATTTATTAAAACACTTCTACCACAGGATCTCAGGTGGTATAAGAAGCCGGAGTAAGTGATATTAAACAACTGCCTAAGATCCAACTCTTTCCTGTGGCTACCTAATGTCAATTAGTAGTGAAAATGAGACTTCAGATTCTGCTGCTCAGACCTACCTAATAAGAATTCATACACTATACAACAGATATCATGAAGCCTTAGGAAGAGGAAAATCTATGTTTTCAATGGCAGCCCCACTAAAGGGAATTGCAAGTTCATTTTGCACCACTAGTTTTTCTGGCTAGGGCTGATGGAAATTGCAATCCAATAACACCTGGAGGGCCACACATTTCCTACTCCTATTCTATCAATGTTGGTAGTCCTGAAGTCGCAAATCAGGGAGTAGAGCCAGACTGGGGATCATGCACCCCTCCATATATTGTTGGACTTCAATTTCCATCAGCCCTAGCCAGCATAGCTAATGATAAGGGGTGCTGGAAGCTGCAGTCCAACAACTGTAGAGAGCCACTTCTAGTAATTGGGTATACCTATGATGGCTAGTTTCTGGGAGAAAGCCTGTATATTAATTAATTAATTAATTAATTAAAAATTGTTTATGCTTTGGAAGCACACAAAAACAATGGATGGTAGACGTACCACAAGCAATATGCCTTTTCTGCTGCTAGCATTTGGTAATATGTATTAGGAAATCAAGAATTGTTATTCATCGGTAATACTTCCACCTAACTCCACACTCTCATATCCTTGAATGACAACCATTTAAACCAATTATGCAATCAATACTGACATCAGACTGTTGTAACATGCTGAACATGGGACAACAATGCCAGAAATTCTAACTGCAGTAGTTCAGAAGTCGATGATGCAATACAGGTTGTACTGGCTTCTGTTGAGTTTCCAAGTAATACATAAAGTATACTGCTCAACTGATTTTCCCCCATACAAAACTCATCACAGTTTATGCTTTCATTTTTTGACTGGCTAACAGACAGCATGTTTAAGACACGGATATTTTCAAAAATAGAGGTTTAGTTCCAGAAACTAATTTCTCCTATGACCTATCAGGAAGCTTAGGGAAAAAGCAAGCATTCCATTACATGGTAAGTTGAAAAGAATGTGGATAAATACAGGTATACCTCCGTTAATCAAGTACAGTTGTTCCTTCATATTCGCTGGGGTTTGGTTCCAGGACACCCCGTGGATACCAAAATCCATGAATACTCAAGTCCCATTATATGCAGTGGCATAGCAAAATGGTGTCTCTTATATAAGATGGCAAAATCAAGGTTTGCTTTTTGGATTATTATTTGTTAAACAATACATTATTTTCAAGCCGTGAATACTTAAATCCATTAATACCAATCCATGAATATGGAGGGACAACTGTAAATGCATTCTTGGGCTTTACTTCATTAACAGAAACTTTGGTACCAGAGGTATAAATAACATGAAAAGAATAGGGATAGGTTCCTACACCACAAAAAAGAAGAGCAATTCAACATGTTTCAGTCAACTTTTTGTTCAAAACCGACATTATGCTCATGTGAAATGAAACCACCACGTCAGGGAAGCTGTGCCTAAGTACACAAAAATATTTTGAATCTTCTAGAGACCACTTGAAAACTTCTTTCAAAAGGTATCCCTGGATGATGTTTTTCTTTCAACAGCCTCCACTTTTCTTCTGATTTCCATTTTGGTTGCAGAACTTATAAATGTATGCTTTTTGAACACGACGGAGTAGGTGGTGAGGCAGGCTAAATCTACATGCCCTTTTTCTTTCTGTTTTGTTCTTCACACATGCTAAATAAGTGATTCTAGAGGCAACTGTTTACCCTGCCTGTTGTACATAAGCACACACACAACTACAGTAAAATCCCCTAGAGGAGCATCCCATTCTTTCCCAGATATTGCATTTTTTTACTGCAGACACATGGCTGCAACCCAACGCTGAAAGTCTCTTTCTCCAACCCTCCTTGACCATCCTCCCAATGCCAATGCTGCAAAAAACCTTCCAGCTAGACAGAAGACAAGAAACGTGAGTGGCTGGGTGGGGGGCTGGGCTCCCATAAAAAGACTTTGTAAGAAGGACTTTCTTTGTCAGGTGCTTTGTTATCTAAGGCAGTGGTTCTTAACCTGTGGTTCATGGACTTCCAGGACTCCGCAGTGTCTTCACAGGGGGTCCACAAAGGCTTGATGCTGCTCAGCCCACTTCCTCCCTGCAGTGGAGTGGCCACATGAGTGGAGCCAAGGCAAAGGCTGGCTGGCTGGGCCTGTGCACTGCCATTCAGCCCACTCCCACCACAAACTTGCAGGAAGAAGCAAGGAAAAAAGTCTTCCCTCGCCGCCTCCCCCCCATTGCCTCTGAGGGAAGGTTTAATGGATGGTGTAATTGTAATATTATTATTATCAGATATTACTGCTATTATTAGGGTTTAAAATCTTAAGTTAAGTCTTGGGGGTCCGCAGCAACAAAAGATATTTAAAGGGGGTCCCTGGTAAAGAAAAGGTTAAGAGCCACTGATATAAGGTATGCCAATATTCTGCAATCTAAGTTTTTGCTGTAATGTGAAATCTCCATTAGAAAATGAATGGGTGATCATTACATCTATGCTTAAAAATAAGGTGTTAATGCTGCAAATAAGAGCCTTTGCATTAATGGAAGAAACCTGTTGTCTGCAAGCTTTGGTTTCTGATGACATAGGCATATATTAACAATTTACAATTAAATCATTTAGAAATCAACTGCAGAGGTCTACTCCTAGTTAAGCATGTATTTGGAACCTTGATCATGTCCATATGCAATTCCACTTAAACACAGAACCTTTATGCATCTAACACACTAATCCTAAATAGCTCTAAGTGGAAAAAAATGCTCCTGATTCAATACTCTGAATCAGCATGACAAATAATGGTGGGAAAGTTATCTATCAGGCCAGAAACTGCCTTTCAGTGTGGAGGGCTAAAATCTTCAAAACTGGCTTATAATTTGTTTGGTAAAAAAACCTTTTAAATGGGGTGGTGCTTTTAACTGTGGGGATGAACAAATAAAAAAAATTAAAACAATGCCAGTGTCACATCATCCCACATAAGACAGATCTTCAGTCAGATCTATCAGGGCTTTAAATTCTTCTGCAGTTCCCTTTCTGAGCCCCGGAGACAAAGGACACACATGCATCTTGTGGCAGGTGATTTCAGGAGTCAACTTGGCCTTGTGTGAAGGAGGACTTTTTTTTTGCCCATCTTATATCTACTGCCAATCAATCTTGTTTTTATATAGATTGAATAAGATGGCAATAAATAAATAAATAAATAAACAATCCCATATTTCAGGGTGCGAGCCTTTCATAAAGACAGAAATGTGTGCTTCGTGTTATTTATGAATGTGGACACTATTAATTTTACAGAGAAATACATAGCTGAATGAACTGTAACCCAGTGGTTTTTAACTTGGGGTCTGTGGATCTCCCAGGAGTCCGAGATGTCCTCATAGGGGGGTCTGTGAAGGCTTGAAAGTTGCTTGGCCCACCTCCTCCCTGCAGTGGAATGACCACATGACAAGAGCCAAGGCTGGCTGGCTGGCTGGGCCTGTGCATTGCCATTCAATCCAGCCACAAACTTGCAGGAAGAAGCAGGAGAAAAGTCTTCCCTCTTCCTCCAGTGCCTCTGAGAGAAGGTTTAATGGATAGTGTAATTGTATCATCATCATCATCATCATCGTCATCAGGTTATAATAATAATAATAATTATTATTATTATTTGAGGGGTGCTCCAAAAAAGCGATACAAGAACTCCCTGAAACAACATCTCAGGCTCGGCCAAATTGATCACCAACAATGGTCCACCCTGGCCTCACATCGGGAGGCATGGAGACGCACTATCCACAATGCTGCAGCCTTATTTGAGAACTCACGCCGAACAAGTTTTGAAGAGAAACGACAACACAGAAAGAGTCACAACCCGGAAACATCACCCAAGGAGACCTTCTGCTGTGCTTTCTGCAACCGGACTTGTTTATCTCGGATTGGCCTTTTTAGTCATCAGAGCGCTTGCAGAAAGCGCGGGAAGAGTCCTTCCTGAATCTTTGTTTGCGAAGAAAAACCAGAGAGAGAGATGATGATGATGATGATGATTAGATGATGATGATGATTACTGTTGCTGTTGTTTTAAATCTTGAGTGAAGTCTTGGGTCTCCACAGCAACAAAAGATATTTAAAGAGAGTCCCTGGTAAAGTAAAGGTTAAGAACCACTGCTGTAACCAATACTTTTTAAAAAAACAATAATTTTTTATTAAAACAGCAAAACAAAAGGAAAATAAAAAGAAAAGAAATTCTGTTCATACATATAGAAAATCATGAAGGCTTATGAAATGCATCATCATCATCATCATCATTGTTCTGTTAACCTGTTTCCCTCTTGTATACATTCTTTCCTACATAATTACAATTGCTTATTCAAGGTATTTAACTGAACCTTCTATTCTTTTGTTTTACAGTACTGTACTTCCATTTGTGTAATATCAATAGTTTAAAAGTCTTCCCTCCCCCTCCAGTGCCTCTGAGGGAAGGTTTCATGGATGGTGTAATTGTATCATCATAGGAGTGTAGAGTTGGAAGAGACCACAAGGGCCATCCAGTCCAACCTCCCGCCATGCAGGAAATCACGATCAAAGCATCCCTGACAGATGACCATCCAGCCTCTGTTTAAAGACCTCCAAGGAAGGAGACCCTATTAGTGGCCCATCAGTGGCTGTGTGTGTGTGTGTGTGTGTGTGTGTGTAATGAGTCCCTCAGCTGTCTTATGTATGTCCCCAACAGGATGTTGACCTGAGGATGCTGATACTCTCTATCATACTACAATTACATACTCACCTGTCATTAATCTGATGCAAAACTAGACATAATCATGACAGGACTACATGGCCTATGTGGCATGTTTTGTTCAGGAGGGGTTTGCCACTGCCTTCTTCTGAAGCTGAGAGCACCTGACTTGCCCAAGGCCATCCAGCATGACTGAGCGTGGATTTGAACCCTGGTCTCCAGAATCACAGCCCAACACTCAAACCACTACACCATACTAGCTCTCTCAAAGATGGAATACAGACAGGGATAAGCTGTAACAGAGATAGGACATTTGCCATCATGGTTTTAAATCTTGAAATAAGTTTTGGGGGTCCACAGCAACAAAAGATATTGAAAGGCGCGGGGGGGGGTCCCTGGTAAAGAAAAGCTGAAGAGCCACTGCTCTAGCCCCCTGACGACATTCACCCCTATAGTACAGCTGTCCCTCCGTATCCACGGATTTAAGTATTCAGGGCTTGAAAATACTCTTAAAAAAATAATCATCCAAAAAGCAAACCTTGATTTTGCCATCTTATAGAAGGGACACCCATTTTGCTATACCACTGCATATAATGGGACTTGATTATTCACGGATTTTGGTATCCACGGGGGGTCCTGGAAACAAACCCAGCGAATATGGACAACTTGTATTGTGGAGACAAAATAACCCTGGTGCGAACTGTATAAAGCAACGAGGCCCCCACAATAGAAGACCCTCCTAGCAATCTTCCCCTAAAACAATCTCCCCTCCTTTCCCCCCCTTTTTATTTCCTTTTACAAACCTCTTCCTCCTCTCTTTTCCGGGCTCCACGCCTTAGCAGACCTGCCTCCAACCACCGCCGCTTCCCCTTTAAGCCTCTGTTCTCACGTGACGGCTGACACGTGTCTAGAGACCTTTCCCCCCCCCTCTTCCTGTTCCTCACGTCCGCTTTGGAATCCCGGGAACTTCCGGAGAAAGAGAGAGAGAGATTGAGAGGGGCTGGGAGTTAGAGTTAACGCGTTAGTTCGCGTTCGCGTTCGCGTTCGCGTTAGGCCGCTTTCTTTTGCCGCAACCTCAGGTAACGCTTTCTGTGGGGTTTCTAACAGATATTTTCTTGACATGTAGATACCCAGCGCTGACAGAAAGTGACCAAGGTAAGAGGTATGGAGTTATATGTATATACAACTTGTCCCTTCGTATCCACGGATTTGGTATCCACGATTTAAGTATTCACGGCTTGAAAATATTCTTAAAAAAATAATAATCCGAAAAGCAAACCTTGATTTTTCCCATCTTATATAAGGGACACCATTTTGCTATGCCATCGCATATAATGGGACTTGAGTATCCACGGATTTTGGTATCCACGGGGGGGGGTCCTGGAACACAGTTGAAACACAGTATATACAGTTGTCCTTTCATATTCGCTGAGGTTTGGTTCCAGGACCCCCGTGGATACCAAAGTTCGTGGATACTCAAGTCCCATTGTATGCAATGGCATAGCAAAATGGTGTCCCTTATATAAGATGGGAAAATCAAGGTTTGCTTTTTGGATTATGGTTTTGTTTAAGGATATTTTCAAGCCGTGGATACTTCAAGCTGTGGATACCAAATCCTTGGATACGGAGGGAGAACCATATTCAAAGACATAGCCCGTGTTAGTCTGCAATATCGGTAAGCAATCCTCAGAGTCATGGAGGGAGTAGACCAAGTCTATGAAAGCTTCTGCTACCATTTCTTTCTCTCGGTTAGTCTCAAACGTGCTACAAGATCCCTTTGCTTACTGATAGTTATATATGTATAACTTGCATTTAATATATGTATTAGGTATATATGTATAGCTTGCATTTAATATATATATAATAAAATAAATAACATATATTTATTGTTAATAAATATATACAAATATATATATATATATATATACACACACACAGTATATTTGTATATATTTATTAACAATAATCATCATGCGTACATAAAATGGTACACGTACATTTACAAGTATAGACCACTCATTTTTTCCTAATCTAACCTTTTCCCACAATAGTCTTAATTTCTTCTACTTTCTCAGTCTTCTTCCTTTCTCCCTATACCTCTCTTCTCTCTGTCATTAGTCCATTTTCAACTTACACTTACACAAACACTCAATAAATTATTTTATTTTAATCAGAATAATCACACATACACATATACAGTACAGTAGCCCCCCCCCCCACATATCCACTGGGGATTGGTTCTGGGGGCCCCCATGGATAATAGCAAACACCATTGAAAATAATGGGGCTTCTGGTTTAAAATACCATAGAGTTGCCTTGGAGGACCTAGAAAATGGCTAGAGAGGACACATTTTCTGGGAAGACTCCATGGTAGGTGTGCTGTTTTGTGTCCCGTGGATAATTGAATGAGTGGGTAATTAATCAGTGGATACGGGGGTCCTACTGTACACTAAAACATACAATAGACGAGCAAAATCACAAAGAAAAGCAAACAAAAAAGGAAAAAAAAGTACAGTAAGACCCCATATTTTAAACCAGAAGTCCCATTATTTTCACTGGCATTTGCTATTATCCACAGTTGTTGGTATCCATGCCCCCCCAGAACCAATCCCCAGTGGATATGGGGGTCCTACTGTAAAGAAATAGCAAACAACTTCCTTCTCCAGCTGTGTTGAACTTTGTTATTACATTATTACGGACTTTCCAAATTAATTAGATATTTTGTTACTCCACAAAAATAATATATTCTTGACTGGAACATGCGTCAGCAGTGTGATGCAGCAGCCAGAAAAGCCAATACGATTCTAGGCTGCATCAATAGGACTGTAGTGTCTAGATCAAGGGAAGTAATAGGCCTGCCAAGATGGACTTGCACGTATCACTTATATGATGTCAGAGTTGTATAAGGGACTGTTCACCTTCTTTCTGCTTCTGTGGAGATTATCACACTACACTGTTATAGTGCTATTATTCCACTTCAACTGCTCTGGCTGCCTCCTGCGGAATCCTGGGATTTGCAGTTTAGGGAGGAAGCATTTAGAATTCTCAGCCAGAGAGCTCTTATTCCTCACTAAACTACAAACCCCAGAATACCACAGGAGGCAGCTATAGCATTTAAAGTGGAATAATAGCACTATAACGTCCTTCGCTTCTGCTCCCTGTGCCTTCCTGCCACTGTGCTTGGGCCTCTTGCTCCTTGGGATGTAAAGAGCAAGACTCCAATTGCTGTAGTACTGGACCTCAAGACACGAGAGGGTTTGACCAGGGTCACAGTGCTTGCTTATCCGCCCTGACATATGCCTGCCCTGTTGTTTCTTGTGACAAAAACAAAGAGAACCTTATTGCAGAAAAGCGTAGCATATTTGGGATATTATGAAACAGCAGCATCTGGTTGTCTGTATACTCTATCTGGTTGCTCATGTTGAGAATTATGCACCTTGATTTAGGTGGATCATAGTGAGAACTGCTGTTTGTTTTGCCTAAGGCAGCAAAATGTCTTGGGCCAACCCAGGCCATAGTTCCACGTTCTTTCAAACCAATAGCACATCAGCTAGACCAGAGTGCTACATCTAGCTTTGGGCATCAGACTTTAAAAATGATGTGGATAAATTGGAATGGGTTTAAAGGAGTGCCAAGGGTGGTGGTCAGGGGTGTAAAACAAATCGTATCAAGATGAAGCGGGTGCATTTAGCTCCACAAAGAGATGATTTGTTTTTTGGGGGGAAGCAGGATGACATTTCTTAGATAACTGCAAGGTTGTACCACTGAAGAGGGCAAAAAAACCTTGTTCTCTGCTAATCAAGAGTAGATCTAAGGGGTTTAAGTTATGGAGGATAGGTTTTGAATGAATACAAAGAAGCATTCATCAAATTCAGTAAGCAAACTGATTACTTAAAAGGGGTTGTGGGTAACCCCTTGAAGATTTTTTTTGTTAGTATATATCCCAAGAGTGTAATAAAATATCTCTTAAGGCAGCTAATAATAACAGCATTCAATTTAAAAGTAATCAATTAAAATCTTCAAGGATGGGCCAGACAGGCAGCTAATTGGGGGTGGTCTGCCTCTGGGTTTCCTGACTCTGTAGTGGGCTGGACTAGATAGCCTTCAGAACTACTTCCATGTCAAAGAGTCTTTGGGGAAATGAGAAGGAAGTCTAGGATTCTGAAAAGAATTTCCGCTTGAGAAACACTGAACCTCTCTCCCCCATCTCTTGGTGAGTGTTTGGAATAACTAGAATCATAGAATTGCAGAGTTGGAAGAGACCACGAGGGCCATCCAGTCCAACCCCCTGCCATGCAGGAAATCACGATCAAAGCATCACCGACAGATGGCCATCCAGCCTCTGTTTAAAGACCTCCAAGGAAGGAGACCCCACCTCACAATTTCTTTATTCCGGTCATGGACCAGCACATGGAATAACTGTTTTTTTTTAAAGAGTGCTTGTTGGAAGATTTTGGAAGTTGTGATCCTGAAGGGCTTTTCCTAGTCTTTCTTGAGGGAGTCAGCATTTCATATATATTGGCAGTTCTCCTGGTTTGTCCATGTTTGGAGGGACTGCAGCATCCCCTTGCATGAAGACACATGTCATCTCCATGGGCACAGAAGGCTCAAAGTGGTAACATCACTTAAATGAATAGAGCTAAGTTCCTTCCATTTTTTTTGAAAGAGAAGAGAGGTACTAAAAGAGCATCTACACCTAAAAAAAAGTAGTAGTACTAAACAAACATTGATGCCTGTGGAGATCATACGGCTCTGCCTCTGAAAAGAAAACAGCTAGACATTCTGTGGTAGTGAACTATTGCTTGTTGATCTGAACCAGCCTTCCATCTCCAGTGAGAGTACATATTGTTTATGGGCTGCACACTTCTCCATGCCCATAGCTAGGATCTGAAATCAAGCCTAATCCCAATCCAGACTGTCTCTTGCCAACCATTTCCTCCCACTTCTTGGACAACTCAGCTAGTGACAAATACGAATGAAACTGCCAACAGCAACACTAGCTGCAAGTATCTGTGGTCTGGGATGGCATCTAAAGAATGTATGATATCCCTGGGCTGTTAGCTGCTCAGAAAGCTTCCATCCAAGGTGACAGATCTCAAGACCCACCTCCCACAAGTTTGCATAACGAATGCCTTTTGTAGCTTGGCTATGGCTTCTCCTCATCTGCAAGCAGCAGAATGGACTACTTTCACCCCTCCCCACAGGCTGCAATGAAATGATGGACAAGGTGGGGGGGGGTTGCTGCTTCCTAGCTGTGGTCTAGGCAGTTGGTGAGTGCGTTCTTTCCAAAACATGATATTGCAAGGCTTAAGAGGATTTCCACAAAAGATTTATTTATATATTTTATATGTATTTTATTTTTTATTTAGGTATTTATACCCCCCCCCTTCAGCCACAAAGGCTCCCAAGAGTGGCTTACAAATTGTTTTAAGCAATAGCAATTTACACATCTACACCGCATTAAGTGGTTTCCAATGTGTGTTCACTAATTGCCCGCACAAGCCAGGTACCATACTCATTTTACCGACCTAGGAAAGCATGGAAGGCTGAGTGAACCTTGGAGCCCTCTGGGATCGAATTTGCAACAAGGTGGCTTGCAGTACTGGCAGTTAACCACTATGCCACCAGGGCTCCCTTTAATTAAGACTGTAATTAAAATGGCTAATGGTCACATGGACATAGTGTAGAAGAATCAGAATGTGAATGTAAATAATATCTCCGTGGATTATTCCATATAATATCCAGTGCCTCAGTGTGATAGGGTTCCTTTTTTTAGAATGGTACTTTCAAAAGTTCCTTGGCCAGTATGGCCAATCTCAGTAACCATGCTGGTTGGAGGATTCTGGGAACTGTCATTTAAGAAGGAATCCTCCGCCCCAAATCAGTCCTGATTTGATAACCCTTCCAAACCCAAATGCATGAAAACTGTCACTGATTGAAAAGGCACTCCATATATGCCCAGATGTACTTTTTTATTACTTCACGTATTCCCAGTAGAGGTAAAAGATGTTAAGTGTATTCTCATTTACAGGGGCAAGCCTTGTCTGCTGTCACTACAGTATAAGGCTATCCTCCTGTAGTTGAGCCTGCTTTAATAGTTACAGCTCCAAATGTCTACATATGTATACAAGATAATATATTGGATTGAAGGTCACCTATTCTCTGTTTGGGTACAAAAGAATATAGCAACCCCATTTGGGAGCCAGAATTAACAACATCGTAGATCTTTCAGAGTTTTGATGAACTCAGAAACTTGTCTGCTACTTTGTAACTTTTCCTTTGATTTGAATAAAGGTTATTACCCTGCCAATTACCTTTGGATTCTTTTTTTTCCTAATGAGGCTATGTGGTAACCCGCAATTTTTGAGTTTGACAGCAGGTCATGCCAGTGAAAATGCATTTATTTAGGTAATCTAGATTTGAAAATGTGTTATCTGACCCATAGAACAAGCTATATTATAATTCATTTTCCAGCAAAGTGCTACCACTTCTGTGGTGATGAAGGGCCCGATATGGCAGAATGCGGCTTTAGATTTGAACTGTTTTTCATCTATAGGCACACAAAGATTTTTTTTTCGCTCTGCAGGGGTGGGATGAATAGTATAGGGAGAGGGTCAAGACAGGGAAGAGCAAAAGGGCAACAATTCTGCTGCTCAAAATGCCCTCCTCAAAATGATTACATTAGTGTCTTAACTTGGATGTTTGAAGCTTTATCGGGGAAAGGCAGCATCAAAGTTTTGAAAATAAATAAATACAGGGCAAAAATGATTAATAGAATAACTCACAACTAAGTTAGGCAGAGAGCGATTTTTGTTACATTGCATTATTTGCAGTGCTTTAATAATACTGTATTTAGTAGTATTTATTTATTTAAAGCATTTATATCTGCTACCCAAAATACTTTCCCACAGTTCCTTATGTAACATAATAAAAACCACAGTACCAGTACAGTATTAAGAAAGAATTTTAAAAAGTCAAATCACATGAAACAAACAAAAGCGGGAGGCAGTGGCATGTGGATTTTGGTGTAGTATCTGACTAGCCCACAGCAGGAAATAATAATGCCTTTTGATTATTGAAAAAAAAATGCAGTTAGGAAGCACCCTCACTTCTCATTGTCATGCTTCAACAACCTATATTCAAAGACATGGCAAATTTGATCCTGGAGGACACTCACTTTTTAAATTCGATTTTTAATAGTGTTTTACTGTTCTAAAGGTTAGGAGCCCTGGTAGACTGCAAGATGGTAAATAAATAATTGTAGTAAATGCTACAATTGTATATACAGTATTCCTTAAGTGGTGGCTTTGTGGGAATGGGCTTTGGAGAAAACTAACTTAACTTCTAGAGCTTTTTCATGCGACTGAAAAACATTACCAGTATTGTCTCTAAAGGAAACTTAAATTCCATATTTGCCTTTTTGATTGAAATTTTTATTTGTACTAAAACTTATCCAAAAGAGGGAAAAGGATTTATTCTTCTATTAGTTGTGGTACTATTAAAGCACTCTAGTTAATACTTTTAATAGAACTTCAGCAATTTTGAGGTTCTTCCTCTCTGTCTAAGCCAGTGTTTCTGCTAAAGTAAATCCCACGCAGTTCAATGGGACTGTTATTCTAGGCAGATATGTATAGGATTGCAGTGTCTGTCCTATTCCAAGCTGAGAAGACAGAACACTATTGAATTTTCCCCGTGTCCTTAATTTTCATTGATGCTTCTTTTTGTTGACTCTTTGGATATTTCGTATTTTGGATAACAATGGATAAGCACCCGTTTATTTTTCTAGAGTACTGCAGCCTGACTTACTTTTCTTAAAACTCTTTTGGTATCCTACATGGTATCACAGGTGGTTTCTTGTCCTACCTGCAATGAAAGCCCCAACTATTTTGGCCTGTGCTGCATAGCCTCAAGTCTGCCCATGACTCTTTCCTTCCTTGTCCTATTACTGTATTCTCCCCAAGTTCTGCTTTAGCAACTCTGTTGAGCCATTCACCAAGACATGAGTATCAGCAGGACTGCATCCAGACATGCCTATACTGCACTCTGCTGACTAGATGCTCTTCAAGCTGGAGGTGAGTTTCATTAGTCTCTCTCTCCCCACCCCCAATTTTTCTCTAGATGGTTGGAGAATTCTCTGTAACACTGTAAGAGATGGCTACAAGGGCAAGTGGAAATTCATCTCCCTGCCTTCATTTAGCATGAAGTTCCACTGGACCCAAATTCCTTCTACCAATAGAAGAACTCTTCAATTAACAGAGCAGCAAGAACAGATCATACCCATAAAGACGGTAATTAAAATGATTAATGTTCACAGGGATATAGTGTAGAAGAATCAGAATGTGAATGTAAATAATATATCCGTGGATTATTCCTTGTAATATCCAGTGCCTCAGTGTGACAGCTGTATAATCAGATAGAAATATTTTATTCACACTGCAAATACTTTTATTTTGATAGAAGTTTGTTATTACATTTGGTAAATTACAAATTAGATTTTATTTTTTTTAAATCTGACCATTAAATCTACAGTTAAATAGCATCTCCTTTGCTAAGATGCCAGTAATTTCACAGATTTTCATTTGCAGGGCTTCCATTATAGGCTGGCAAAGCATGATTCTTAAATAGCGCTCTCATCTTATCAGCCCTTTCAAAAGTAACACTGAAACCCCTTGAAGTTTCTAAAGCTGTCAGGAGACATGTCTCTGACAGTTCAATCCCAAGCGCATTTACTAAAAATAACTTACTGTTGCCAGTGTAGCTTGCTGTCAAGTTAAGCTTGTTGCGCCTGACATGTTTTAGGAAATCCCACCAATAAATTGGTAGCCACCGTCAGATCGTCTGTGGTCAGCAACTGAAAACCTAATTTGTCTGTAGGACATGGGTCATTTTCAGTTTATTCAAGTGAAGGAATGCTTCTGTTTATCTGCATACACCTGGGAATAGCCGTTGCACATGGAATCTCCTTTCCTTTCCTGTAAAAAACTAGAATGTCTTCATACACACTGGCCCTGCACAGATATAGTGTTGGAACATATTTTATCGGGAATACCTAAACTATGGTTAAAATTAGCTAACATGAGAATACGAACTCACTGGCTGCATCAACTACTTCAGTCTTTTTTGCAAATCTATGGGAAACAATACCTCAGCACTGAGGGGTAGATGTAATTTAAGGATGTTTCCTTCTTCTGTCTGTTTCAAAGTGGTACACAAGTTTTGCTTGTGTCTGCTTGTATACAGTTTGTGTGAGCAGATTATGGCTTAGTGAGGTAAAACCATGATTTCATTGTACAGTTGTCCCTTCATATTCACTGGGGTTTGGTTCCAGGACCCCCCATGGATACCAAAATCCGTGAATACTCAAGTCCCATTATATGCAATGGCATAGCAAAATGGTGTCCCTTATATAAGGTGGCAAAATCAAGGTTTGCTTTTTGGATTATTATTTTTTTAAGAATATTTTCAAGCCACGAATACTTAAATCTGTGGATACAGAGGGACAACTGTATGTGGAATCTCAACCAAGCTTCATGCAATAAACCATGGTTAGTATTACTCACAGTTAACTGTTATAGCTGCACTGAACTATAAAATGATGAGGAAGGGAATGGAGAAATGTAGGCAGAAGAACCTTTTTACCCATTATGACATCAAAATCCCCATGGTTTATAGTGCTCTATGCAAACATGGTGTGGTAAAATATTACACAGTCACAAGTTGAGGTGAATCTGGAAAATATATACATCTGCACACAGTACTTTAAAAGCTTAGTAGTGAGAGTTTGGTGCAAAATGAAAAGAAGTGAGGGACAAAATTACATATTGTAAGCAGCTTTACAAAATAAGAGTTGAACAAAATCTGCAACGCTGAAGTAATCCTTATAAGGTATACATTTTGTAAAATAAATATCACCAAACTGATCAGTCATCTGTGCACCCAAATTTGCTAGGAATGACAGCCTTCATTCATTTCAATGGAGTTAGCTTGGAAAACCTACAAATCTAATTGAGATGTACAAGGTTCAGTAAATTTCAGTGGATTGCATCAGTGCTACCTGAACATGATTGAAACATTGCACTTCCATTTTCTACCCTACAAGGATCAATTTTCCTTCAGCATAGTCTCTCTCAAACCATCGTTGACTGAAAGCTATATATGTATCTGGATCACCTGCCCCATAATTGTATAAATAGGCTCTGCATTTAAGAGTGGTCTTCTCTCTCATCAAGTTTTTAATCTGTTTTTTTTTAATTCCACAAAGAACTAGTCCAGTTTTGCTTATAAATGTACCTTGTGGATTATGGTAGAGCAGTAACTACTAGGTGTGGTTTGCCATCATGTTTGTTTTCAAAAAGAAGCTCTGAAAATGGAAAACAATGTTCTGGCAATATTTTTTTCAAGTGCTTCTAAAATTAAAAGATTCAAGTTAAATCACTGAATGGCAACTCTACTTATTTTTGGGGTAGGGGGGTAGGGGAAGGACAGCATCATTTGGGGGCAGAGGAGGAAACATCAAGGATACCTAAAATAAAATAAAAAGTAAACCCAGATGCAGCATAATCACTTTGCCTGCTTAGTGACATTGAATGTACTGCTGCTTGTCAAGGATCAGCAGGCAGTACAGGACACTGTATGTTACACAAGTCAGAAAAAAAGAACACAATTCTAAAGAATACATACAATATTCTTTTCCAGCTGTCGCATGCTAACTATTTCAAAACCCTTCAGACCTACTTGTTTTTAAATAACAACGAATTTAAGATGCTGGCAGATACCAGCATGTATGCTACCACTAACTGAATGATTGATGGATTTAAAATCATCTTATAGTTTGTAAGTTGGTGATTATTTGTTAACTAAACACAGATTATTTAAGAAGTAACATATATATGCACAGTGTCAAAAGGAAAGGATTGGGAACACAGCAACAGTCACCCAGTGGCTCTGTTGGTAGGGTTATTATGCTTGTAGCACAGTAGCTAAAGTTAAGAGTATCAGGATGTATGTATATCTGGTTTATTTACAGACAAAAGGTGTTTAAAATGACATTGTAAGTTTTAATGAATTCAAGAGACTATTCATTAAAAAAAAACCCTAATACTTGCTCCAAGGGGTTCTCTTCTAAATCAAGGCAACCTGGAAGGCAAATTAAGTGAGTGCCAGTTTGGCCCATGGACCGTGTAGTCCTTAGCTCACCAGGGGACATTGAAGGGCCACCCCTCACTCCTGCAAAACAAATTCTCCCCAAGCACACTTGAGGGGACGTGGGGGGCATTTCCACCACGTTTTGGGGCCTTCCTGGGCAACCTCAGGCCCAAGAGAGCCTTTTTTTAAACAACAGGAGGTGAGTAGAAGTCACTTCCTGTTTCAAAAAAGCCTCATCTGGACCAAAACAGTAGAAGTGCCTCCCACACCACCAGAGGGCATTGTGGTGCAAAAACTTTGTTTTTTTTCATATATATATATATATATATATACACACACACACACCCCTGGGGAACCCAAAGGGTCATCAAACATGGTGGAAATGCCCATTACACCTCCTAGAGGGCATTTTGGAGCATTCTTTTTGACAAAAGTGGTCCTTGGGGACTGCACTTTGCCCACCCCTGATTTAAACCAATGCAAATGTTTTTAAGATCCACATTTTCTCACTAAGATTGTAGACTAATGGATTTAGACTGGGGGAATGGCTTTCATGGAGGGAATCTGGTATCCACTTCCCTAGCTACACTATATTAATCACGTTCAAGTTCTTACAGCTACTTTCAAGTAAGAATAAGAGATTGGATGACAGTCTTCAGGACCTGTAGTGTGAAAGGGCATTATACCTTACTAAGAGAAGCCATTTGCTTTGTCATCAGAAATGCATGGTTGAAACTTGGGAGACGTACTGTATACATGAAGGACAAACAGTTCCTTCCTTTTGTTGATAATATTGCTTAATAATGTGTTTTCCACTAACAGCTTATTGGGCAAAATACTCCAAGCTGTTTCATGAAAATGTCTAAGGAGAAATTCCTTGTTAATATAATTAAATGTAAAGAATAACTCTCAATTCTAGAAAGCAGGGTTTCTCAACTAGTGTCCCCTGGATCCCTGGGGTTCCATGAGACGTCACTAGGGGCTCTCAAGAGATTGTGACTGAAAAAGAATAAAAAATATTTTTGAGCTGTATTTTTGAGTGATTTTAATATAGGAGTTTCCTGAGACCTGAAAAATATTTCAAGGGTTTCTCCAGGATAAAAGGTTGAGAAAGACTGCTAGGGTCATAGAGGTCTTTAGAATATACACAACCCTCCACACTTGCATTTACATTACAAACATGAAGTATTTAGTACATCAAGACCTACTTTCCACTAGTTCCCTTCTCATGTTCCCTTTCCACCAGTTCCCTTCTCATGCATCTAGAGATAAGCTACCGGTAGTTAAAAAATATTGCAGAGTTGACAATTTGTTTCATCGGTATGAGCATTCTACAAGCTTGCCTGCACACAGAGTCTTCATAGGGTTAAACTAATGCCCATTCATATATAAGCACCTTAACTATATGCATTATTTGGAAACTAGTTCAACTAGTTTCAACAGTTTGATTTGGACTGAAAGACACACAGGCAAGCTCCCTTTGCACAAGGCTTTCTCCCTGCTCCTACCCATATAGTCCTGCACCTACAGCAAGAACTGAAGGACTTTGTCAGACAGTGGAGGATATCACACACTGTAACATGAGAAGGGATCTGGTGGAAAGAAGGGCCACCTTGCATGGGGAGAAGTGCCTCCTACTGTGGCAAGACCATGGGTTTACAATGGCAAATGTTCACTGTTTAAGATGAGTTTCTAAGTCATGGGTGGGAATCATGAAACCCTCCCAATGTTGTTGACTGTACTCCCACTGGCTGAGGTTGCTGAGATTTGCAGTCTGATGATATGTGTAGGGTTGCATGATTTTCCCAGCAGAAAAGGGGCTGAACATCCTGTAATTTGGGTTATATTCCTCCCACTCATTCCAGATAGGCAGGAAAAAGAGCTTCCGGTGTCCCCACGTGGGGGAGCTAACCTTAGAAAGCCAGTCATTTTCCTATCGCTTCAGTAGGATGTGTTCATCATTGCTGTTATCACTCCAGTCCCAGGTGGACTAATTTCTGGTCATTTTGTTTTTCTTACCTTCTGAATCTATTTCTCAAAAAAAAAAGGGGGGGGGCTCTCTGAACCTACCCAGACCTCTCTTCTTTAACTGATCCAGCTTCTTCAAGGGTCTGTCCTTTCCTCAGCTTGCCCCTCCCCTCCAACACACATGCATTCAGATTAAAGCACAGGTTCCCAAAGTTCCTCTCCCTTGAGATTCTGGGCTGGGAACTATGGTGATGTTCAGTTTATTCCATGGAAATCCAGTATACTGTACTTATAATATGCCTCAGCATCTCTATCACTGTTACATGTGGTTGGGGAAAACAGTGTTAGTGGATCAGCTTCTCCATCAATTATATTCTCTGAGGTGAAACCTTGTTATGTTTTCACAAAATCACACCAATGGCCATGAAAGTATTTTAACTATGGGTTACCAATGGATGATTCAGCATTTGTTTTTATAATGGCTTGAAGATGGCTTTTTTGACTCATGAGAAGCCACTTTGGGAAATACCTCCCTTAGTCAATAAGTGGCTAGGTTTATAGGCAGGTCCACTATAACAATTAAGTTGTTACAGATTCAAAGAATCCTACCCCAGTGTGCAAAAGGTCCTTTGTAGATGTGGACTTCTTGTGAAACTATTTAGTGTTACAACCATACACATCAGGAATAAGGAGAGGGTGGCCCCCAGATTGCTCCTGGATGCCTCCATTTATTTTATTTTATTTTATTTTATTTGGAAAAAAAATGATTTGGAAGTCCCCAGGACCAGTAATTTTACTTTACTGGGGTAAGGGGTTGGGATAATCTTTAAATCGTTAATGTTGCCCACATTAGCATATTTCAGATCTATGCAAGTCCCACAATTCTGAAAGAAACAACAACTCTATAATTTCTATATAGCTAAAGACAGAAGGAATCTGATCTCCACATGTGACTCACCCTGCTGGACACTTCTGTCTCTGCCTGTTGTCTTTATAAAGCAGGAGTGAGTGGAGTCTAGCAGCCAAATTTCAGCCCCTAAATCCACACAAACCATTGTACAAACCAAACTTCAGTTTTGAAAACCTCCATTTGGGGGTGGGGTAGGCAACAAAGCCATAGCTCCTAGACACTTGGAGGAGTCAAAATACCAGTATATCCTACAATTTTTTGGATGGGGTTTAGAGGGATTGCAAAAAAAGGCCCCGGAGACCTCATAAGGCTCACAGGACTCCCATTGTTTACTGTAAATGAAAGAAAGCAAATCAAGAAGAGGGTGACCTTATGTATGATACTGCATGTAACATTTTAAGTAAATTTGGCTTAATTTTAAAGCTTTTTTTTTTTTTTTGCAAATTTACATGGACTGTGCAATCTACAAAATAAACTAAACACATGGGGTTTAAATGTATTTGTTGAGTGATGCAGAGCACAGGAAACCTGCTTTGCTGAAGGGTGTGTGTGTCTAATAGAATCTCATATATACAAAGTCTCAGGTATTGCGGTGAGTTGGGAGCCACACCTTGGTTGGAGATGTGAAAAATAGGAAGAAGAACAATTAACTCTGCCCAGTTACTGAAGCCCTTACTTTTAAACATTCTTTCCCCAACTGGTATTACTTGTGCAACTCACAGCCATCCTGTTCTGGGATTCTTTTTCTGTAACACATTTCAGATATATGTCACAAAGGCTTCCAGATAGTTAGCGATGGAAAGGCCCTCATGTGTTTGTAGAACTTTTGTCCTCCAGTGAGTCCTAATAATCTTATGTTTAAGCAGTCCTCTGAATCAAGGGTAATGGATTTAAGAACCTCTTCAGAAACATTCAATCTGTTTTTAAAAACTTACCTATATTAATTAGACCACACTGGGTTCCTTTACTGTGGGTGGTGGTGGAAGTGATATGCTACTATTATCTCAATTAAACATTTTGATGGTATAAGTTGAAATGATTCTGCAGATTCCTCTTATTTTCTAAGATAAATCACAGTTGCTGCCCTTACAGCAAATCATGGAAAGTTAAAAAGAATTGTTTTTTGGGGGGGGGAGGGGGCAAAGTTTGATGTGAAGTAGCTTACAAATCTTTGCTAAAGTTCTCATTTCTCAGGCACTAGGTCTGCTCTTATTTAGTTTCTCCAAAATGCGCATTGCATTTACATGAGCAAAAATGACTACATCCATGTTTCCTATATCATTCCTTGAAATTTGATCACTTCCATTGTATTAGTGCTATTCAATGGTCTTTATAAAAGTCTATCCTGCACCCGTTTGGGCTGAAACACCTGCTCTCTGTCTTCTTAGTTGGTATCACTGGGCAAATGTTAAAATCTAGGTTTAACTGATAGCAGCAATTCAAAACAACCTGAAAATCAGTAAAATGGTTCAAAAACACAAGGCTGAAGTTCAGGAACAACTTTTTTGGTCAATTTGATGTCTAGGAAAATCAGTGCTATGTGTTAACAAAAATGTCAGGCTGCCAAACAGTTATTTTTAAACACTACTGTATATCAAGCCTGCTTGTGGATTCACAACACAACTCAGGCAATTCCATGCCTTCCATGTTGAATTTGTGACTCAAATTTTTAAAAGGATGGGGGAGAAGCAGCAACACTTGCTATGTTACACCAGGTTTTCTTTGTAGAATACCAAGAGCAGAATGCTATAAGCACTCACTACAAAATGGAATGTTTGTACATTTCTCTTTTAGGGTGGCTATGTTTTACTCAGCAAGAAATAGCCTTGTACAAATTTCAGCACTGTCACTGCTTAGATATGAAGTGTTAAAACTGCAACAGGAATGCTTATACTCTGGCAGGAAACTGCTTTAATCAAGCATTTTAATTACAAATCAACATGGCCTATTTTAAAAAAAAGATACTAAGTTCCTTCAAGTTAGAATTTTATGCAAAAGACATACTTTTTCTTTTTAATTCCATGTACTTGATCTGAATAAAGAATGATGTAGTCATATCATTTATTCCATCCATGAGATTAAAAGTTTTAATGACTCTAAATACGCCTTTGAGATTTCCTTAACATTTTTATATACACGCTAGTGTTCTTTTCCCACACTTATTTACATGGCAAGTATTTTTTGAAGGAAAACCACTATGTTTACATTTCTACAAGTGTAGCTAGCCAATCTGAGCTGCTTCTTCCTTGTAGAAGAGTTCACAGAAGCATTGGGAGTAAAATTTAAAGGACAATTCAATGATGTAAACAAACCTTGTCATATATTTCAGACTAAAGAGGCTATTAAATGATATTGGAACTTCAGGATAAGGTTTTTGGAAACAGCTACACAGTAGTTTTACATCCTTCTTTTTAAGTTGTCGTGACAGAACAGTATTTTCTCAGTTTACAGATTTTTTTTTCCTTTTTAAACATATAGAGATTGTGTACTTCAGTGCAGTACAGACTAAAATATAGCTCATCCTCCTCGATAAATACTGGTCAATCGTTCTAGTTCTTTGCAGTTATCCATAGAGATAGCTTCTGCTTTCCTTCGAAGTCGTTCATCCCGGTACACTTTTGCTGCGTACAGTAAATCTGTTTCTTTAAAAACAAGAATCAAATGTGAGAAAGACTTAACAACAGCTAAGCACTGTCACCTAATCTATATATATATAATTCTCTTGGGTATGTTGCCATTCCCAGTGTGCTGATTGGCTGCTTAGGAAACATACCCAACCAATCATAGTGCTCTCTTGGCTGGCCAATCAGCAGCTTGAGGGTGTTTTTCAGCACCACCTCCTTGGCCTACAGCCACATTTTTTGCCTGTCGAGCTGCAATAACTAAATACTCAGCCAGCATCCCTTGCTGTCTTAATATGCATGTATGGGGAAAAATAATGTTGCT
Organism: Gambelia wislizenii; assembly: GCA_030847615.1. Taxonomy (NCBI): domain Eukaryota; kingdom Metazoa; phylum Chordata; class Lepidosauria; order Squamata; family Crotaphytidae; genus Gambelia; species Gambelia wislizenii. Next base: position 31,199,705 of record JAUMIR010000005.1, read on the forward strand.
TTCTATGCATCCTCCATCCTCTTTCTTCTTTTCCCTCCTGTCCTACCTTGCAGGGTAGCTTCCCCCCCTTCCTATGCTCTTCACCCCTTCTGTGCCCAAAAACTTGAGTCCTTTTCCCCCTCCTTCTGTCAGGTTAATATTGCTTTAAGTGCAAAAGGAAAAATGTTGGAGCAACAGACCACAGACTAGCACAGCTGAAGTGGGTTTGTTCACATCTGTGGCTAGGCAGAGGGATGACTAGCAAAAACTCCTATATAGCCAAAGCACACAATTCATTGTGTGTGGGTTGGTGTTCTGGAGAAAGAGAAGTGTTGCTAATGAGGTTTGCTGTGTATGTACTGTGATTATACTGAAACTGAAGATAAAGACCTCCAGATATTTTTGGATGAACCTTGTCTGTAGGCTTGTCTGTGTGTGAAAGTAGGTCAAAGTTGTGGAACAGCTGCTAGCTAAAGCCTTTGTTTTTGTGCCCTTTCTGCTGCGCAGTGCCACTGTTTTGGCTACTCTTGAGTTAGTATGTCCCCAGGCTTGCTTGGTGCCTCTCAGTGTGCCTATACTGAGTGGACACCTTCTGCCCCGAGGAATGTATAGGCTGGAAAAAAAAAACACCCTGGAAAAAGGTGGGAAGGAGGTGGGAGCCTGCCCTGGGAATCCAGGCCCTCTTTTTCCTCCTTGGGGGACCCCTTGGGCTCTGCTTCCCATGGGGAGAAAGACTTTCTTTGCAAATGCTGCACCGGACAGGCTGCTCCCTGATTAAAAAACCTCTGGCCAGTGGGAGAAGCCAAAACCAGTGAGGGAGGGGGAATAGAATGGAGCAAAATGGGCTCCCATTGGCCACCATCCTTCCCCCAATGGGAAGGATGCTGCCCTCGAAGGGTAGCTGGTGTCTGAGTAGAAGGCTGAGGCTCTGCAGTCTGTGGGTTGGGCAAAGGTGAGCCCAAAGAGTCACAAAAAAGTTATAGGTTATCATACCACCCCTTGCTAGAGAGACTCCTTTGCTCCCTTTTCTATCCTTCTTTATTTTTTAACAAATGGTAGACAAGGCTCCCTGGACCACCACTTCTCTAAACGAGGCACAGTCTTTTGCCAAGTATCTAGACCAGTGGTTCTTAACCTGGGGTCTGGGGACCCCCAGTAGTCCTCAATGTTCTCACAGGGGGTCTGCAAAGGTTTGAAGGCTGCTCAAACCATCTCCTGCCTGCAGTGGAGTGGCCATGTGACAGGAGCCAAGGCAAGGGCTGGCTGACTGGCTGGCTAGGCCTGCGCATTGCCATTCAACCCACTCCAGCCACAAACTTGCAGGAAGAAGCAAGAGAAAAGTCTTCCCTCCCACTCCAGTGCCTCTGAGGGAAGATTTCATGGATGGCTTATTATTATTATTATTATTATTATTATTATTATTATTATTGGTTTAAATCTAAAGCCTTGGGGGTCAATGGCAATAAAAGATATTTAAAAGGGCCACTGGTAAAAAAACTTTTAAGAGGCATTGTTGTAATTGTATTATTATTTGTGTTGTTGTTGCTGGGGTTTAAAATCGTGTGTTAAGTCTTGGGGGCCCATGGGAACAAAAGATATTTAAAGGGGGTCCCTGGTAAAGGAAAGGTTAAGATCCACTGGCAAATTTGTATTTGCATAAGTATAGGTGTGCCCGGCGTAACATACATGGTTATGTTCCCTGCTCGGGTTTCAAGTGCTGGTTTCAGCATTGAGCTTGGACTGGCAGTGTTCTTTTCACATGGTTCAGCTACATGGTATTATTTTAGGAAAAAAGTTACTGCATTTTTTTTTTATGTGGGTGGTGATTGGCTGAGGGAGTGAGAGGAGGAGGGCCCTTGTGAGGTTGGGGGTTTAGATGCAGATTGAGTGGCAGGAGTGGATTGTGAGGTGGACAGGGAATTTGCATGTGGGTATGTTATAGGTCTAGACCAACTTTTGATATGGGTTTTGATATCGCCCAGGCACTCAGGAGGTCACATCATCGACCCACCACCCCTGCTGCCGCTGCAACAGAACCCAGGCAGTTAAGTGGCAGTGGCAGCAGGGGCAAGGCAACAGAGCAACTCAGCCTTAATGCATCACCGGTGTATGTTATGTCGGGTACTGCTAGTTCTTCTGTATTACACCAACACTAAATTAAAATAATTTAGACCCAGGTACCATCTTGTGAAGAGTATGTCGTGGTATGAATGAAATTACCAAATAGCAGTGCTGTCGCCATCCAATTCACACAGTCTCTCCAGAAGGATAGCATGCTTGATGATAATGAAAGCATCTGAAAGACCTAGGATAATCAGGAAGGCCTTATGTGTCTTATCTACCTGCAAAGGCCATCCTGGAGTTTGAACAAGTCAGTTTGGAAGCCAAAACAAAGTCTAAATGACCAAAATTGATATTTAGAAAAATATTTTCAACCAAGAGTAGTTGAAGTTGTTCCAGCAACCTAACATCTTGCACAGGAAGGGGATGTCAGCTACTGGCCACCAGAACTGGTTGTACAACCACCTCCTTTAAGGAAGCTGCAACCCTATCTTAGCAAGAAATGTATTACATCCTGAACCCAACTGGTTGTTTTTTACCTGACAGATGTAGTAAGCCAAGAATGACATGCATCATGTAGTTGGCTAGCCTTAGCCAAGCATTTTGGTCTGCATTCTTGAACCATAAAAACTCAAGTTATCTAACAAACAGGACCAGATGATAATCTGCACAACTTTAATACAGTACATACTTTATAGACCAAGTAATGTAGGCACCTTTTGATAAAGCAGTCCACAATTGAGAAGGCAGATCTGTAAACAGTATCTAGATCTGAGGTAAAAAAGCTAGGCTGAACTGTTTGATTTGCATGACTGTGATAGCTGATTGTATACATTAAATGACTTTGTAGGGTGGTAGTGTGCATTAGTGTTTGTAAATGTATCTGAGAAAACACACAGAGACACATATACGTAGTGCACATGTTCAGACTGCCATAGCTTGTTCTGTTGCATGATTTATTTATGTTTTGAGCCTTAATGTGGCAGATACTTTTCTCCCAAGTTCAAATAGACTATTCTAATAGGTCTTCCACCTTTTGAGAGAGGGGAAGAGTCATAAGAAGTCTACACTTCATTTCTCTGTTCACAAACAGACAGCCCCCCAGCAATTCTATACCTTATTTCAAGGGTTCAAAACAGTATAAATGATCCTTACAACATCCCTATAAGGCAGGCCAGTATTACTATCTCCATTTTAGAAAGTGGAGGAGGCCAAGAAAATAATGACTTGCCTAAGACCATCACCTGTTATCATACCTGAGCTTAGATGCCATGCTATTACTGGCTCTGCCAGCTCTGAATATACATTATACATGATTAAAAATGAATGTGGGAATGATGCGGGAGGTAAGAATAACCCTAAATTTGACAGACTTTTCATTGGACACGGCTGGCTGAAGTTTCTTACAGTAACGTCTCTTAAGATTCAAGCCAGTATATCTTAATATCTGGAGTAATACAATATTTTAGCATTATGCTTCTATTTGAAAAACAGTAAATGTCAGCTGAAAGTTCAACTTACTTTGTTGTCTCTCTTTCCAACAGTTATTTCGGATGTTTGAAACATAGTCCTCTTCCACACTCTTTTCTACCTTCTGTAAATTTGCACCTTTATATTCATTTTTAAAGTCTTTGTTGACATAATAGGGAATGCGCAAGTTTTCTGTCTTCATTTCAATGGTTTGCCCTGAACCCCTGTAGAGAGACCCCATACTGATTGTTAGCCTGTGTGAATATTGCAAACTCAGCAGTCAGCAAAGAAAGGAAAACAAAATAAAAAGATTTAAAATCTGCAGCAATATGGATAAAAGTTACTGTTTACATATGTGTTATCCTCAAAGTGTTCACAGATCTCTTTGCACATTACCTTTGAAGGTATCTATAAATAATGTAAGTTTCCTTTGATAAACGGAGCGCTGGTATTTGTGAAAAAATGTTTACTCAAAATACACCTTTTGTATTGAATAGATTTTTCCCCACCCTTCCTCGAAAGAGCTTCGGGCAGTGGAAAATACACAGCCCCACTTTTATTCTCTTAACAATTCTGAGATAGCTTGGACTGAGGGAGAGACTGAATTATTTAAGCAGCCCGTGTTCACTAAGTAAACTCTGGCTGAATGCACATTTAAAACCAGAGCTCCCAAGTCTAATCCTTTGGACCAGCTGTCCCAACTTGGTGTCTGCCAGATGTGTCACATTACAACTTCCATGCTATATGGAGGGTGACAGAAGTTGGAATCCAACATACCTGGAGGACACCAGCTTTGGGATAGCTAAGCTATCTGCTACACACCTTTCTTATGATTAAGAAGGAAATCATAACAAACACCAACAATGCCAACAACCAAGACAGAACCACAAAACTGAAGTACACAACAGGAGCTGCTTCCCAAACCACTTCAAAAATTAATAGACTCCTCATTGCAGCCTTGGTGTTTGAGTTTCCATAGACCCTTTTCTCTCTCACATGGCTAGTTCACCAAAACCTGTTTGGAGCTTGTTACAATGAAGTGAGCATTTTTCTAAGTTTTACTGCTCCTGGTTCATTAGGAGAGCCCATATTAAACATCCTGAAGGACAAAAGGGAAAATCTGTAGTTTTTTGCAGAAATAAGGGATAGATACAGACTATAGTAGTTGTTAATATTTTGCAGTTTAATCTTCTGAACAAAAGCTTTGGTGGTAGCAAGCCATCTGATAATGGAAACAACTACGTTAATTCATCATTCTTAGAAATCCAATAATCCACAACTGCAATATGAACTTATTCCATGCCTTGAATACAAGCTAGTGGTCACGAGTTCTGAAAGACTAAACTGGAAACTAGCTGGCCACTAACACCACTGCATTAATAGACTTAACTAGAAAGATCTCATTGAAATAAGTCAAAGCCAAAGGAGTGCGAAAATCGTCATCAGAAGTCCAAGTCAAGCCAAGAAAATCACCGTACAGCCAAGAGTCAGAGGGGAGAGATAGAATCGTCGTCAAAAAAATCCAGTCCGAGTCAAAACCAAAAGCGAAAGAGATCAAACTAGCGAGCGAAGGTTCCTTCGAGCTGCTAACGCGATGGGAAAAAAAGGAACAGGGGAATTAGGTGGGAGCGCCTTTTAAGGGACCGTTAGTGTGGGCGGATCAATGCACATTCTGCCTAGCGATACCAGAAGGTTCCGTATGCTCTGCGCAGGCACAGGAATAACCCAACTGTGTGATTCACAGAGATCACGAAGAAGATTAAGTAAATAGGAAGGAAAGTAATTTGTTTTAAGCAATCCAAACAAGAAGCTTAAATAACATCTTTCTTTCCCCATTACTGCTTCTCAAATTTCAATATCTAAAACTCAAACAAGCCTTGCCTTTAAATCATTGCCTCAATTAGTAATTCAAGTCTGCTCATGCTCACAGAATTTAGCACTACCACACATACACAAGAGGGAGCTATCAGCAGACTGAACATACAGTAACTATAAGGGTTGCATATACAGTACACATAAAATATCTTCAGGGGGAAAAAAAGCCTTCAAGGAGACAATCCCCAGTTCAGACACATTAAGACACATGGAACACTGATTGATTCAACTGACACCCCCCTCCTCCACCAAAAAACCAAGGCTGACAACCAAGTGAAATACCAGAATGGAGTCATTGGAAATGGAGGAAAACACAGAAATCTCAAGTGGGTAGAATGATCCATCTCATTGTCTGGATAGGTACAGGTTGACCCCCATATCCACAGGACCAGAACTGAAGTTTTACTTAACCAGGTCTGAAAAAATATGTCCTCTCTAGACATCTTCTAGGTCCTCCAGTGTGATTCTATGGTATGCTTCCACCAGAAATTGGGCCAGAAGTCATTCACTTCAATAGGGCTCGCTATTATCCACTCTTTCACGTATACACAGTAAGTCCGGGAACATATCCCCTCTGGATACAGGGGACAACCTGTAGCTGGGGCTGGGCAAATATATGCCCCACAAACCCCTCAAAATGAAAGGTGTTTTTTTTTTAAAAAAAATCTTAAAACACCCAAGTGAGGAATGCGTATGGCCACTGAGCACAGAATGCTAACCAACTGTTGGGAGTTTAAAAAGAATGAAAACAGCTGGAGTTTCAAAAGAAAGAAACTCTGAAGGCATGGAATGGAGTGGCCTGGACTCCTGTAACAGCACTTTCTAGGATGGGTGGGCAGAAGCTGGGCTGTACCAAAAGAAAGGGATGAGAAGGCAGGAACATTCTGCAAAACCCAAGTCAACTATTACAAAACCAGCAGAGATCCAAAATAAACTATTGCTCATCATTACTGAGCTTCATTCCAACCAGTGTTTATAAGAGAATGGATACAACAATGGATAACAAAGAATGTATCTGTTTTGAATTCTTTAATGTTTACAGACCTGGACAACAGGGCCAATTATATTAACTCTAGCTTGGTGCACACAAGAAAGGCACCCTTTGCACTATGCAAGCATTGAAAACATTGACAGTAGTATTTTAAAATGACCATATTCAGTATACAACTATCATTACTTACGATCTTGGATATAAGGAATAAGGAGGATTAGACACCATCAGCTGGCTCAGCAAAGAGACAAGGATCAGCACAATAATTGGCATTAGCTGAATGAACAAAGAGAAGCCACCCTGGAAAATGAAACAGTTGGACACAGTATTACTGGTTGTGTTTTTTTCAGTTGAAATAAAGATAACACTGGTGTCACCTTCCTGTGCCCTTAGGCAAGAACTATTTGAACTCTCAAAGCCCTACCTAACCATAACCAAAAGCTTCTGAAGAAAACTGTGCAACCTAATCAAGTTTGTTTTAATGATGATCTGCATTGCAAGACTGGTTCCTTATATGTATCCTTCATTTCCTTTCCTATCATTAAACCCATCACTTTTGTTCCCTTCTCAGTGGATGCCCTGAACAATTTAGTTATCCTGTTTTTCCTAGTATATGAACAAAACAAAATGACCTGAGAATACTGTATTACCAAGTATAAGCCACCGATCAAGAGATGACAAAACATTTTCAAGTTTCAGCAACTGCTCCAACATTATCACCAAACATGTGGTAATTTTTGAACTCAATTCATTTTGTAGCTAAATAGAAAAGAGTTTTTTCTTTCAAGGTCTCAAGAATTATCTTAAATAGATGTGATAAAGATTCATGGATTGAAATGGACAGCACTGGCATTCTGCATGTTTGAATGTAATTTTGAGTCTTATATACTTAGAAATATACTCTGGGCTCTTTTTGTTTTGTTGTTTATTTAGGATTTTGTGTCTTGGCTACTGTATCTTGCTTTGGCCTGACAGCTATTGAAATACCTTGCACTCTACAAACCTTAATTTTGATTTCTGGCATACCAGACATGTCTGGACTCTTGCATGCCAGGAAAGAAGTATCAAAATCAGAACTATTATTACTAAATGTTACTGATATTTCAATATGGAGGAGTCCATCACTAGTGATACAGCAATTATTCCTAGATCACTAAGCTTGTACAACAACTGATGTGAAAGGCAACTGATTGTACCATGATCCATGGGTGTGGGGGGAGGGAAGCTTTGAGAAGGCATATGATTTAGAGTAACAGTATTTTTTTCGAGATTAGCTTAGTCCACTCTAAAATGTCAGCACTACCAAAGCGGCAAGATCTGTAAACTTTGCAGAATTCCACTACTGTGGTCTGTAACCTAATTCACACAGCAGTGCTATTAGGGATTGACCAGAAATGGAAGATGACAAGGCTTCTTTACCTTTAAGAAGAAGGCATTTCAGCAGGTGCACTCAGCTCCTCATTCACCTAAGCCAACATTGGGGGCAGGTAACTGGATCCCATCCCTCTGCAGGCCAAATGATGCCAGAGGCATGGTTGTGCTTGACAGCACTGAGTCTCTGGCTGAAGCACCAGCTAAACCTTGTTGTTATTTCTGACCAGAGATGGACATAACTGATAATTCCTCATATATGAGTAAGCACACATATGATTCTACCATTAATATTTAAAAATATAAACTATAGTAGTAGTAAGATTTTAATTTTTTTTTGTATCTGATTAATATGCAGGCATTGACTGAGTTAATCAAGTTGCCCAACATACTGCTTTTTAATTTTATCCCAAGGAAGAATATATCAGAAAAAATAAGACTCAAGTCCGCTGAAGACAAACATACATCGCCCCTCTCCTCTTCTCTTTCATGTCCACTGTGACGATGCTGATTATGATGACTGTATCCAGACCGTCCACTGGAAAAGGAATGCACACTACCTACAAAGGAAGCATTATTCGAAAGGCCATACTGACAAACAGGATTTGAAAAAAAAAACATGCATACAGTGAAAAACAGAGACTTCCCTATACTCATATGGCAGCAACATCACAATGCAATGTGCAATACAAAACAAGATAAACATCCTTTTGCCCTTTTAAGAAAAGCTGGCAACATTTGGCCTTTTGGGAGGTGTATCTTTTACTGGAACTTAGCAGTCGGTGGATGAGATAAGCTTTCAGGTTTCACAAACCACTTCCTCAGATCTGGGAAAGGCCAGACAATAATAAGTAAGTCATGGGAGTTATGTTCTTATCCTATGGGAAACTTTCCATTATTATCCAATGATAGCAAGCCATTTTAACTACAATGTTTACCAAATGCCAAGCAGACTAGGTGTTAGAAAGAATACTATGGTAGAATGGGTGGGGGAGATTTGGGATTAAATGGCAGTAGTAAATTGACACTAGGCGATAACTTGTTTCAGTGGGTAAATTACCTGTTGGAAATGCCCCTCCAAAGAACATGTTGAAAAGGTCTTCTGGAGTGATATCTGCTTCACAGCCCCTATGGAAGTTAAATCTACCATTGCCAGGATGACTGCATGGCTCTTCACCACCTGTGAGGTCATACTGCTTTCTTTTTTCTGGATTGCTTAACACAGCATATGCATTTCCAATCTCTGAAAAGCAAAACACCAGAAGGCAGGGAAACAGGTTAAAAAAAAACACCCTTAAACATATATAGAAGTAGCAAATGAATGGTAAGTTGTACCATATCAGTTCATAAGTGAGGCATTCAACCAGATTGCTTGAACTGCACTGCACATTCCCGCACTGCACATAGACATAGGTATGCTATTAAAATGTATGGAAGTTACTATATGCTACGTTGTTTAAAAACAATCACATCTTGTCCTCTGTTCCTTCCCTTTGAAAATAGCTGGGAACATAAATAGATATATCCCCATGGTAACAAGATCAACAGGTTATCATGCTGCAAAGGATACTCATTAAGAAGTCCAGTCTCTCCTAAAGTACATATGAATTTGTCTCCATCTCAGATTCTAGCAACTAAGGTTGCCTGGGAAGGGAGAAAGGCAGCTAAATTTAGCCACCTGGAAAAAAAAGTCCATGTTATCAATTTCTGAATGGCATTAGAGAAGGCTTCCCTTTGACCCCCTCCACTCCCTTCCAGGGAAGACTGCAAGTCAAGCTGGTGAGCTAGGGAAATTGGTGAGCTAAGGAAAGAGATGTGCACCATTTCAATTTTTTCTCTTTTCAATGAGCAGAAGGAGCTGCTCAGTGTTGTCACTAACGGAATGCAGGGGGTGCGGACTACACAAGTGACATCATCTAAGGGTGTGACACCAAAATGACTGTCTATAAAATTTTTGAGCAGTGTTTCAGCAGAAATTTATTATTTTTTTTAAAAAAATATCCCTGGTGTCATGTCTAGCCAGCCAAGCCTGCCTTCTTGTTCCTTTGGGTGACCCTCAAAGTCATGCACAGATTGCTGAGAAATGTGGTTTCCAGAGACTCAATTCAATGTAGAAAGATTTTCAAAATAATTTTGTTGATAACATTCATATAATCTAATAAATATTACATTTAAGGAATTCAGAACTATATTTATCACATATTAGTCTATGATTAAAATTGATAATAAACATACATGTATAACAATAATTGATTATACAGTATAACTCTTTGATAACCAAAGAAACAGAGAATTTAAAGCATGAATGCCATTTCTCGATAAGTACCTAGAAACATAATAACTTAAATCTTGAATTCAGTTTTTTTAAAATATATATATATATATAAAATATCTTTAAAAACATCACTGTCCTGCAAACATATGTCTGATTTTAATGAAATTTTTTTGGGTTTAAGTTTGAATTATGGTTTTAAAAAATAGTGACACATTAACATTTACATTTGATAGAACTAACATATCCAATAGATTTACATTTTGCATTTTCTTACTGTTCCCCCCCCCCACATGAATATTTTGAATTTGTCTCCCCCCCCCTCTTTTATTGTGCAGGGATATTCTATCATGCCACACGGAGCACATAAATCAGTGAGGCCAAGTGGATGCCAGTAAAGGAAAGCAAAAGAGGCAAGGAATAAACCATTCAAAAACACTAGCTGAATCAATGCTTCAAAATGTTAAAAGACCATATGACGTCCAGGGTTCATCAAGCCACTACTTGTCAGTCTCCAATTAACAAAGCTGATTCTTCTGATGCTAGCATGCATTCTTCAGAAGAAGAAGGAGTGGACATGGCAGAATTTGAAGCAGAAGAACAAGGAGTGGAAATGGAAGAATCTGAAGCGGAAGAGAGTGCTGAAAGGGACTCTAGCCATGATACTGTAAATGAGATAAGTGGCATTAAAGAGAAAGGCATCTTGCACAGATTGATACTGTATTGTTTCTTGCCAAGCAGAATCTGGCATTCAGTGGCCACAAGGAAGATGAATCTTCATTGAACAAAAGCAACTTTCTTGAGATGACTGAGATGTTTTCAAAATATGACCCAGTGCTGAAAGAACACCTAATGAAATTAAAGTGGATCACAGGTAAATTTCAAGTATCTCTTATCTTGAACCAAAAACTCAGAATTTTATAAGTGACCTGGCAAATCATGTGAAGGAGATTCTTATCATGGACATAAAGTCTGCAAAGTACTTTAGGATCATGTTTGACAGCACACCTGACATTATCACATACCAGCCAGATGTCCAAAGTGATCAGATAAGAAAGTTGAAGTGATAGAAGTGTTTCTAGGATTTTTCCCTTTAAAGGGGAAAAACCTGCTGACCTCAATACTGACATTCTTAAAAATCTGGAAAGTGATTTTATTTATTGGATTAATTCTGCCTTTTTCCTAAAATGGGATTCCAGTGATGGACTGGACATAATGATGTGCCGTGCTCAAGGTTACAATAATGCTGCCACTTTGGCAGGAATACATGGAGGTGTACAAGACATTCTGAAGGAAAAGAACAAGAAAGCTACAGTACTTTTAATGGATGTGTGGACCATTTGCTTAACTTGTGAGGTCAGCACTCTTGAAAATGCATCATAAGTGACATTTTTTGGAACTCTTGAGACAATGTTTTCTTTCTTTGCTGCTTCTACCCATCAAAGTGATGTGTTAATGGACCATATTGGAGTGTCAGTGAAAAGGCTATCAACAACACACTGAAGTGCTCATCATGCTGCAGTTAAGCCAGTTAAAGAAAAGTTTGAGGTGGCGATTGAAGCTCTTTGTGAGCCACATGAAAATTTGGACACAAGAGGTGCAGTATTAAGGAAATGGAATAAATGAATAGAAATAATAAAAGAAGAGGAGGGGTACAAAATCATAAAAGATACAATTAATATGATTCTCCACATCAAAGGATAGGGATTTTGAATAAATAATACCTTGTTCAGGGGGAGGGAGAGAGGGAATGGCTATAAGAAGATATATCAATATGTGAGTTATTGGTATAATTAACTTGATAGTTATGTTAGTACTAATGGTTTTGTGTTAATTTTTGGGTATACTGTATGTATGTATGTATGTATGTAAAAATAATGTTTGTTAATGATCCCAAAAATTAAATAAAAGTTAAAATAAAACAAGAGGTGCAGCGGTGCAGTACAAGGTCTTTTGCCTGCTGTCTGTGATTTCATTTTTCTGTGCTACCTGATGTGAGAAGTAGTAGTACCTCTTCCGATGTGAGATACTTCCGGAAATTAATCTTACACAACACAACCTGTAGACTAAGGGTTTAACTCTCAACAAGGTGGTGACAAAGCTAGAGGCACTAGACTTTTTCTGCACAATGAGCGCAGACTTAGTAGAGCATACAACTGAACAGGTGCTTTTAAAATCAAATGAATATGGAATTATAGCGGAGAGAAGAGGCAGGCTGAAGCAGGGGATGGCAGGGGAGCAAGCAAGTGATGCTGGACTTGCTCTGCACGAAGAAAATAAGCGGTCGGTGCATGAGTGCATTGATCGCTTTCATTCTGAACTCCAGAGCAGATCAAGAGCCATCAAGGACATAGCAGCCATTTTTGAGTTAAAGTTGCCCATTCCAAAATTGACAACTTTCTATAATGAGGTTTCAGAAAGTGTGCTTTTAATAGAAATACCGAGGCTGAGAAGGAACCTGAAAACAGCAGAGACTGCTCTGGAAGAACACAAAGGCTGGGCAATACTATGTCAGGATATTGGGGCATACAGTAGTTAGATTTAGTCTGTGAAGAGCTGTGATGTAGCAACTGGTCTAAACAGATCCACAGAGCTAGTAGCAGTTGCAAATGTATCAGTATTGATGAGTTCTCAGCTCTAGTGCAGAGCTGGCTGGGAGAGGTGCTAGGAACTTTGCAGAGGTGGGTGTTTAGTTTGTCCTATAGAGTTGAACTGAGCAGTTCGTGTTGGATTTCACAGTGAAGATGTCTTTCTTTTGAATGCTGTATATATTTGAAAATACAATACAGTATCTTCATTATGCTCATTAAAGAGCAGTTTATTTTAGACACAAAGCCTATGTCTGTGCCTTTGTTCTGATGCCTGAGGGAACAACACACTGGTGTCTATTTTATGCTGTCTGGGACCTGTTTAGGTTCCCAGTGCATGCTATAACACCTGATATATTAAAGGTTTTGACATTCATAACTGAATGGAACTTCACAGCACCTTTCCTAACCCTTTCAACTAAGCCTAAAATGATTTCTGACAATCTGTGTATCTGTGGCTTTATGGGAAAGGAGCTTTTCAAAGCTGAAATTTACAAAGAGCTATTTGTGATCAACCATGGAACAATCATGGCTTTCAGATCTTGCAATATTATCAATTGAAAGTGAGTTGGCAAAAGGCATGATTTCAATGAAATGATTCAGAAGTTTGCAGCTTTGAAGTCCAGGAAAGGAAAGTTCTGATTTAGTCTAGAAGTTCACGAAATGCTAAAATGCTTATATATTTGTTCTTGTTTATTTATTTTGTTTTATTTCATTTATGAGTATATTTCCATACGCATTTGTCTACAACTTCTATATTATTTGGGCTGTTATTGATTATGCAATCCTAATCCATTAATGTATCTCATATAACGGCGAAGTTTAATGTTAGTAAAATGAACATAATTTTGATGTAGTTCTTAAATGTTTTTACTTTGAATTCTACTGTTTTCTGACTGAATTTTCATTTTAAGCACATTATGTAAACACATTTACGCTGTGCACAGGATATTGTAATTAAAAGTGTAATTATAATTTCACTAGTTGTTTATGTCACTACTATTGCTATTACATTAAGTGATATAGGGGAATTGCTGTTAACAAGTGGCATTAGTACAAAAAAACATTACTAAGGATTCTGTATGGTCTGGTAGAGGAGGAAGTCCATGGGGGTGACATCATGAGCTTCTGCATTGGGTGAAACCAACCCTAGCGATGCCACTGGAGCTGCTTCCACTATACTGTCTCTTTAGTTCTCTTCGTCCTGGAATTCAGCAGAAGCCACTCAAGAACATTTCAAACCCCACCCTTCACCCTGAGAATACATTCCTCACAAACACCTCCTCCTCCACCACTAGAAAACAAGGAAGCTTTGTTTTGCAAACTGACTGATGGAGAGGCAATTTCAAACATCACTCTTAGTTTCCTCTGTCATTTAAGTCCTTGTTTCCCTCCCTCAGCAATCCCGCTTGCCACTAGTTTCTCTCTCTCAACCCCACATGCCACACCAGAAAGAGAAAAACCAGTCCAGAACTCTTGCACCAATGTCATTTGTTTTGTTCTCAGGGGTTGTTTAACAATAGAATGCAAAAACAATAAAATGCATGAAAAACAATAGAATGAAAAGTAGTGCTGCTTCAGAAGAGGAAAAAAATATTGAGATTTCTTTGGGGAAAGTGTTCTGCAAATAAATACTTGCTATGTTCAAGTGGCATGTACCAGAGAAATCATGGCAACATTTAATTTTAAGACTTGCAGTGAACTCTAGATTATATGGAATAACATGATCTACAATCTCAGCCCTTTGCCACATTTCTTTCTACAGTCCTCCCTCAACATTTGCAGCCTTCACACTCGCGATTCAGCATATTCGCAGTTTGCCGCGAGGGGAGGCCGAGGAAAGTGGCGATGGGGCCTCTGAGGCCCCGTCGCCACTTTCAGGAGGGAGTGGGGAGGCGGGGGGGAGGTGACTTCGGGGCCTCCAGAGGGCCTCCGGAGGCCCTGTGGTTGCCTGGGGAGGGAGTGGGGAAGCAACTGCGCAGCCTATGGGGGGCGTCCAGAGGCCCCGTGGTCGCCTGGGGAAGGAGTGGGGAGGCTATTTCGGGGCCTCCGGAGGGCCCCCGGAGGCCCTGTGGTTGACTGGGGAGGGTGTGGGGAGGCGACTACAGGGCCTCTGGAGGCCCTGTGGTCGCCTGGGGAGGGAGGGAGAAAGCGACTATGGGGCCTCCGGAGGCCCCGTGGTCGCTTTGGGAGGGAGAGTGAGGGCAGTCTTTATTTGCGGAATTTTCACATTCGCGGGGGTCTGTGGAACCTAACCCCTGCAAATGTGAAGGGACGACTATACTTTCAGTGTAGATGACAGCATGCTGCACTCACTTGGTGGACAAGTACTCTGCATGTATTAACATGCATTCCATATTTTTGCTTGTTAGTAGAAGTAATTTTTGGCTTCCAAACTGAAACATAATTTATCAGTTTCCTGGGCATGTAAACTAATTGCACAATTGTCATCTGGAGTCCCACTTTGGGAGAAAAGTGGGATATCAATAAATTTGAACCAGTTCAATTCAATAAATAATAATCCAGCCCATGTTTATAAAAACCATCAAAATATTGATACCTCTACACAAACAAAAGTATCACTTCTTTCCTTCAGATTCCACCCCCCACCAAGATTGGCATATTAGCTCTTGTTGTTGTTTCAGACCAGGGTTTACCATCTTATTTGCAAAGCCCTGACACTGGGCTGCAACCAAATAATCAGGAGCAGAAGCAAAATAGCCACCAGAATTATTATCAAGTGCTTCTGGAGAGGGTTGTGTGATGCTAGAATAGACATATTTTACAGGAGTCCTCATGCTTCTATCAACACAAGTGGTGGAATGTAGTCAGACTTAGTTTTATTTTTTCACACATCTAATACAATGAAGGGCAACCTGCAGGCCTCCAGATGTTGTAGGGCTGCAACTCCCATAATTAACATCTGAAGGGCTGCAATTTGCCCACCGCTGCCCTAGCACAAGGTACCATACAGCTCTTTGAAAGCAGAAGGCACCATCAGGATGCAGAAGGGCACTTTTGGATCGAACCCACTGTTAAAAAGGATAATGCATTAACACAACTACTTTGGTAAAAGATGAGCCACTTCTGCCCTGAATTTTCTCTCAGCTACAAAAGTACATTATAAAGTATTACTTTTGAAAGCTTCTGTTGCTCCTGGCGCATGATTTTTGTCTGGATGAAACTTCAGAGCAAGCTTTCGATAAGCTTTCTTCAATTCTTCTTCACCAGCATCTTTGGACACTCCAAGGACTTCATAATAATTTTTACATTTCTTTATACTGCAAGAGAACAAGAGGTCATTGTTCAAATACAAAGCTTTAGATGTAAAAATAAAACAACCAAGACTCAGAACACGGAAAGTTCATTTTTTAATTTCCAAGATTATAAAATTAGTTTCACCTTATACTGCTTCTGCACAAAAGACAATCTTTGTGCTTACCTTACCTATCATACAACAGCACATAAAACTCTCTCTCTCTCTTTGTGTGTGTGAGTGTATTTATATGAAGAGTATTTTTCTGATTTCAGCAGAACTCTTTAAAAAATTCCTTGCTACTAAGGACTTTTTCAGATGCAAAAAAGTCGTCCTGAGGGATCGGGAGAGGTATGCTGCTGTTCTGCAGCAGGGGGCCAGTTTCGGACAACGCCGTCCCTCTCTCGGCATCGTCCGTGTCAGTTCCGTGTATGATTGGAGGCAGCCGCACCATATTTACTCATGGAAGTTGTCTTACCAATAACTGAATGTTTAAAGAACATTTATAAAAGCCTGTCTTCATACTGATAATTTAATTTCTTGTAAAAACAGTGAAACCTAAAAGAATCCCCAAAATAAGTGATACACACTCAGTATTAAAAGTAGCTTGAAACATGAGAGGCACAGTATTTTGATCCTTCGCCCCATTACAGCTTCCTCATTCACAGCAGCAAAAGTAGTATCAGGCCAGTGATGTAACTAATAAAGAAGGGGCTTCAACTACTAGAGTCTAGAGGAAAAAGGTCCTGGAACAGACAGCACAACTGAATCAACCAAAAAAGTGATGGCTGTTCATAAGTAAAGCTCTCACCTTTTATTCCCCCATCAAAAACGACCTGTTATTGTAAGGCAGTAGAACTCAACTAGCTCACCCATGAAATTGCTCTTTATTTAGAATTTATTGAAATACTTATTAAGAAGAGGCATGTTGGATCAGATCAAAGGCCTATCTTCTCCAGCATTCAGACCCACAGTGGGCAATCAGATGCCTACTGGAAGCCTCTAAACTTGGTTTGAATATAGTAGTAATTGTTAGAGACACCCAACAACTGGTATTCAGAGGCATACTGTCTCTGATATTGGAGGCAATATATAGCCATTATGACTAGAAGTCATCCATAGCATTATCTTCTGTGAATCTTTACAGGAATTCAGCTTGGTGACCACTCCTAACCTAGCAGCAGATAGCTTTCCTATTACCAATAATAATAATAATAATAATAATAATAAATTGTAGGATTTTCCTGTACAAAAGAAAATTACTTTGAAATATGTGTGCACTAAGAAGCAAACAACTGAATAAATCTCATGCGTGATGGATAGACATCATTATACTTTTGTAATATCTATAAATCTTCTGTTAGACAATTTGCAAGCCTAAAAAAATTACAATGACTTCTTTGTTGTATTTATTTATATGTATCCCACATTTCTCCCAATAATGGGAATCAAGATGGGCTTGCAACATATTTAAAAACAAGACAGAAAATCTAAATATTTTCTAATCAAATCAGCAAGGAGCCCTATGGCACCTGAAAGGCTAAAAGATTTATAGTGCTGTTCTTTTTCATAGAAGAAAGTGGACTCCTACCCAAAGCCTGGCAAAGTTAATTTTTTGGACAACAATTTGAACAGTCTCTTATTGGCAATGTTGGCTGAGGGATTCTGGAAACAGTAAACCAAAAAAGTGTGCAGAAGGCAACACAAACTATAAATAAGACATGTACTCAGACCAAGTAGGAAAGAGAGAAAAGAGTAAGTTACAAGTCACACATTCTACTCACATGCCAATGTTGGGCTGGGTGAAGCAGAACTGAGCAATAGTCCATTTGAGCATGATTCTCCTCAATTTCTAAGCTCTAAAAAGTTTTGAAGTTCTATGAAGGGTCAGAATCCATATATGCAATGGACAGGTGATATTCAATCTCTTCCTTACGTCAAGAGCTATGAACCAACAAGGCATCACACTGTTTCTACTTAAGGTGAAGAATCCCACTTGTCTCCTCTACCAACAGAAGGCTTCCATCATCACAACAGGCAGAGGTATGAATTTCACCAATCCCCCTCTGAGCACCTCCTCCTGTATGCACACATGCATGCACACACATGCGCTCACACACTGTTCCAGAGAGCTGGAGGGCCTTCAGAATAGATCTGGGGTGAGGGTCTGTGTGGGGGAATGAATAAAAATCATACAATGCCCCACTCTACTAACAGAAGCCTTCTGCTGGCAGACAGAATTCACTGGATTCTACAATAGGCATTTAAATGTGATTGCACATACTCTTGCAATGCCAGCATTATAGGAAGATGGTTCTCTATTTCTCTTCTATGTAGCCATTGCTAATTGCTCTTTACAAGAAAGCTACATTCATCAACCTTTTTAGAAGAAATTCTTCTCACCACAGTTTAATTGCTCAAGCAAATGAGCAGCTTTCTGCTCAACTCCTCTGACGGAATTTGCATGATCACTCAGTACTTATGCAATCAGTAAAGTGTTATTGCATCTTGCACTGTTCCCAGTTGAGCAAAACTGTTACTGAGCAACACACTGTTGAAGGGCTACAACAATCTGCTTGTGTGTATATTCTCTTGAGTATAGGGTATAGAATGAAAGAAAATATTTAAGACCTTGTTTATAGTTCTGCCTATTAAGACACATTATTAGACTTAATAACAGCAAAATAGCAAATCTAGTCACTTAGAGATTTGTTCCACAATGTTTTCATATATTTCTTAACACTCTTGTTCGGAGATATTCATGGTAAAGACCTATACCCACTTAAAGTACTGTGGAGGCTCTGACATCTCTGTACTGAAAAAGGATGCGAATCAGTGAAGTAAAATGGGATAGAAATTTGGATTGCGGCCTTCTGCAGGCAAATCTAAATGCTTAAATCTAGACATAAAATCTAAAATGCTTGGGACTAAAAAAAATGTTCTTTCCTGGAATCAAAAAGATAACAGTGTGGTGGTTCTGCCTGATTAGATTGCCCGATTGGGGAGATGTTGGCTCAAATACTCACAAACCCATCAAGTTCACTGGCTAACTCTGTGACAGTCACTACCATTCAGCCAAATCTACCCCATAGAACTGTTTGAGGTTAAGTGGAGAGGGGGCAGGGAATAGGAATAACCTTATTCACATACACTTCAAGCTTCTCTGAGGAAGGGCAGGATAAAACAGCAATCTATATATACTAGCTGTACCCAGTATAACATACTCCCTTATATCTTGGTGGGCAATGCTTGAGGCAGCAGTGGCAGTGTGGCGCTGATGTGACTGCCTGGTTAATTTATGGTTATAAATTAATATTAATACTGTACATCTATTATCAACATCATACTTTCCTACTGTATCAGCAGATCCTTCTCTTGGTGCCATCAGGGCAGGCACAAAATGGCATGGCTTGGTTTTTGTAGCTCATTGTTTGGTTGCTCCCAGTGTGCTGATTTGCCAGCCAGCAGAGTGCTATGATTGGCCACTTGAGAAACATTACAAACCAAGTAACACACTGTAAACAGCAACATGCCCAAGAGAATTATATCTATACTAGCTGGACCTGGTGTACCATACACTGTTGAAAAACTCCTCCAAAAAAGCTTGGTAGATCTCATAACAACCCTGTAAGGTAGGCCAGTGGATTTTTAAATGCCTCTCCCCCCTTCTCAGCGTTCCACAATTTTCCTGGAATTGCTGAGAGTGACTCACTCTGTTGCTCTGCCACTGCCACAGCCAGTTGACTGCCTGGGTCCCGTCACAGGCAGCCTGTTGCTGCCACCACCGCTGCCAGTTTAATGCCTGGGTGCCAATCTGGGCCACAGACCGAGTGGCAGGAGTGTATCGTGAGGTGGAGAGGGAAATTGCATGTGGTTGGGTGGGTATATTTCCTGAGCAGCCAATCAGCACACTGGGAAAGGCAACATACCCAAGAAAATTATACAGTATATATAGATAAACAGTTGTCCCTTCATATTTGCTGGGGTTTGGTTCCAGGATCTCCCGTGGATACCAAAATCCGTGAATACTCAAGTCCCATTATATGCAATGGCATAGCAAAATGGTGTCCCTTATATAAGATGGCAAAATCAAGGTTTGCTTTTTGGTTTATTATTTTTTAAAGAATATTTTCAAGCCATGAACACTTAAATCCGTGGATACGGAGGGACAACTGTATGTATCGTTCTCTTTGGTATGCTGCCTTTCCCAGTGTGCTGACTGGCTGCTCAGGAAACATACCCAACCTACACCCAATCAATCACCACCCACATGCAAATTCCCTCTCCACATCACAATCCACTCAATCTGCACCACCGCCTCACAAAGGCCCCTCCCTCCTCTCCTTTCCTCAGCCACTCATCAGTCACGGGCTATTATAAGATCCAGGCAGTTAACTGGTGGCGGCAGCAGGTTGCTGCTGCCGCCACTGGGCCAGAGCCAGGCAGTCAACTAGTGGTAACTGCAGCAGGGTAACAGAGCGAGTCATCCTCAGCGGTTCCAGGAAAAGTGTGGAACACTGAGAAGGGGGACGAGGAATGTAAACCCACTGACCTACCATACAGGGTTGTCATGAGGTCTACTGAGCATTTTGGGGGGAGTTTTTTAATGGTGTATGGTATGCCAGGTCCAGCTAGTAAAATAAAATACCTCTAGCCAAACGTGTGACTAGGCCATGTTCACCAATTTTTAGAATGCCTGTCTCTATAAACCTTTAGCACAGGTGGGAATTAAGTGCCCTCTTAATCTGTGTGTGGCCCTCAAGGACTTTTTTTGCAGGCCCCCATGCCTTGCCCAGAGCGCCCAAAAGCCCCCCTCCGTGTGAATATTTTTTTGGGGAGGCCTACAAGAGCAGCAAATCATGTCCAATTCCCACCCTACCACAAGACATACTAGGAAGTTCTCAACAGAACTGGCTTTCAGCTGTGATTTTCAGCACACCCCAGCCTGCCTTTGGATAAAAAAATTGCCCTTGGATCCCCCATTCATGCCCACTCTGATCTTTAGGAACATCACTACATGCTGTTTACAATCAATATTCTTCTTCTTACATTTTAGGGTGATAATCCACTACACACTTGATGATCTGCCTTTAACTGTTAAAGGATTCCAAAGTGCTATTTGGAATGAACAAGACTAAGGCAGTCCATGAGTAAGTATTTTCCCTATCTTTTAAATGATTATAATGTCACATTCTAATTGTAAATAAGTATTTACTGAGCTGGGTGCAAGCATATAGAGGTAAAAAAAAATCACTTATCTATATATGAATTCAAAAGAACTAGAACAGAAAATATTTATCCATTACTTTATGGTAGGACATGTACAGTCTAATTAAGTTAAGCATTTCCTATGTAGAGAAGAATTCAACAACTTGACACAACTAGTGCCTTAGCATGCAGAATTTTCTTAGCCATCACATTTAATGTGTTTCAAACTATTCCAAATCATATCAGACTTCAGCTGATAATACCAGCATTCTGTCAACACAGCTGGGGTCATTTAGCTCTTGCTGCCACTGGTGGTAGAGATGGCAAAAACAAACATGAGACTCATGTGTTAACCACACTTGCATTAGAATATTCCAATTGTATGCAACAGTACAATCCTACAAGATCTACTTAAAACCCATACAAGGAACACATTAGGTCCTCAACACAACACTCTCAAGTATAGAATTAAATACACTAGTCAAATATGAATGAGTACCTCTTAGATAGTATTGATACACAAACCCAAACTGTGCAAGCAAAGAAGTTACCAGTTTATAGAGCAATACCTTTGTACTCCTTCCACTTGATCTTTGGTGTACGTCTTCCCACTTTCGCCTGCAGCAGATGCACTATTGTCCTTCACATTATTAGGTTTACTTTGATCATTGCTACTTCCCGGCTTTCTACAGTACGCACCACTCCCAGCAGCACTCCCATTCTTCATAATTGCTTCCAGTAACACTACAGAGAAAAAGGGTATAAGCTACATAAAGACAGATGTTTGTGACAGAAGATGGATATGAAATATAGGCCCCAACAAAAGTACAGTAATCCTAACCCTAAAAAGGTGTCGTTGGCATACAATTTCATAGGATCACTTCACCCATGACAATTTTCCTATGTGTCTAAACAAAGAAAAAAGGAAATTGAGGTTCGCCAAGTCCAAGGTAAAAATTTGATCTCCCCCAGAGGGACAGAGACAGAGTGAGATATTACACCTCCATCAAAAGATGCAAAGCAGCTTTTGCTCTCAGTCATTGGAAGTAAGAGTTAACCTTCCAGACAGTCAATAACACAACAGTGTGTGTGTGCGCGCATGCGCGTGAATCAGATAATGAGTATATTTTGACTAAAGGGAAGCATATCTTTCTTCTAAGTTTCTACATTTAGTATTATGATATACCAAAGCGTCCACTTAGTGTGCAGACTGATACACTACAGTAAGTCCTGCTGAGTCCAAAAGAACGTCCTCAGAAGCATACATAGGACTGCCTCACTGCTGGTATGCATGGGAGATTGGTGATTTTTCAAAACATATAGACAGATTACTCATATAGCTTCAAATGAATTAAAAAGTAACAACTCATCAACATTTTTTTTAAGAATGGTTAATTCAAAATGAAACAAGTAGAGATTTCTGTATAGATCTTATAGGTGTCATCCATACCTTTATAGCTTTACACTACAGGATGCCTTTGCACTACAGTTAAGTACCATCTCTACAGAAAGTTGGATTTAATGGTCTCATTTATTGGAAAATAATTGTATTCCTTGTTCTATATAGTGTTTTAAGCATACAGAGAAAGGAATTATCCCACAACAGAACACTGGTCAAGATCCAATGATGTACTTCTGCTGGATTTTGTTACTTCTATGAGAGCAGGTTAACTTCCCTCTCTTGTAGCTTCCCATCCGCCCTAAAAGCTTGGTCTGGATTTGGTTTTTGAGACCATGGAGGGTTGTAGAAATAGTGCTGATTCCTCTGATATTGAATACAGAAGCACTCTACTGGATCTTGGCCACTGTCTGGTTGATTCAGTTGTAGCTGAAAAGTCCTCCACAGAAAACTAATAGCACAGAAAGGGCAGTCCATAGGAAGGCAAATTTCTCCATCTTTTCAGACGACTTTCAGATACAAAAATTGATAACAAGCACTCTCAGAAAGAGGAACTTTCTGTAACTTGTCCCCTTCTGACAAGGGAGGCCTGCTTGGCATTCATTCTGATGTTGTTATAATGCCAGCCAAATAGCTTTTGATTTTCAAGCTTTTAATACCTTTAAAGCATTGCTGGTCTATTTTTTATATATATAGAAAATCTGCTGTGGTCCACTACCGTCTTATGAGATTTGACTTTGGTTGTATTTTAATAGGTTTTAAAAAGGAGTGTTTTACACTGAAGTCAATGCCAGTTGTATATTTAATCAGGAACTTTTGGTGTACAGTACAAAGCAATAGTACTGGTTGTTTGACTAGTCAAAACAAACGAATGAACAAACTAATCTTGGACAATTGATTATATTTTCTCAGATAATTTTCAAGCACCTATTCTTTGCTAGAACTGTAATAAAAATGAAACCAATTCTAGTTACAAAAACCCAAGCTATGAAAGAAGAAAATCAAAATGTAAACAATTATACTCCATAATTAAACAAATGTAACTGTATGTGAACTATATGTGAATGGCATTCAAGAGACGGAGAAGTTATTTGCTTTTACCCCATAATCACAAGGCTAGCCTAAGTTGTTACAAACCTTTAAAAAACAAATAGAATATATTCTTATTTCTACAGCTGAAATCAAATTGTGCCATGATGCAACTAAAATAGGATAAACTGCTACCTACATAGGTGTCTTTCTAGCTTGAAGTATTTGACAGTATTAAAGAAATCAAATGACTGGCATTTCAACCTTTAAATTACCACTTACTAATTTTAAATCTATACAATGTACATATATTAATGTTCAATAAAAATGCTTTCTTGCAGTAATTAAAAGATTAAATATGCAATCTGTAAATACACGTATTATTAGGAAGCATTACTACTGAACTCAGTTGGATTCACATCTGACTAAATAAAGTTGTCCCTTCACATTTGCTGGGGTTTGGTTCCAGGACTCCCTGTGAATACCCAAATCCGTGAATACTCAAGTCCCATTATATGCAATGACATAGCAAATGGTGTCCCTTATATAAGATGGCAAAATCAAGGTTTGCTTTTTGGATTATTATTTTTTAAGGAATATTTTCAAGCCATGAATACGTAAAACTATGAATGCCAAATCTATGAATGTGGAGGGACAACTGTATACCTGTACTTAGGATCACAATGTCTTTCTCTCACCAAACCAGGACATTCTACATTTCTACTCCTGCTTTTGTAGAGAAGTCATTATTATTGACATAAAATACACATACCATTCTTCCTAAACCAATTTCACTTTACTCTTACCAATACAGCACAGAGCATTTCAGCAATACTGTTATGATATCAGAAAGATGATACATACAGCTAATAACTGCCTTATAAATATTGCTTAACAGCTGAAAAAAAGGGGGGGAGGGAACCTGAGTCATGCTGTTTCAAGAGAACCCGCTGGGTGACCTTAGGAAAGTTACACTTTCTGAGCCATAGAGGGAGGCAAAGGCAAACCTGCTCTGAACAAATCTTGCCAAGAAAACCCTGTGATAGATTTGCCTTAGGGTTGCTATAAGTTAGAAACATAACAAAAGCAAACCTATCATGGGAGTTTCTTGGCCAGATTTGTTCAGAGGGAGTTTGCCACTGCTGTCCTATGAGGCTGAGAGAGTATGACTTGCCCAAGTCTGTTTCCGTGGCTGATGAGGTTTTGAACCCTGCTCTCCCTAGTCCAGGAGTCAAACCACTACACTATGCTGGCTCTCTATAGAGCTTACTCTTAGATAAATGAGCATAAAATTCTAGCCTTAGTGAAAAGGGTGCTGTATTTTAATCAGTGGAATTCATTTTCAGTTAAATGCAGTGGACTGTGATGCACATATTTTACTTAATTATTTTTATGTGCCAATTTTGTGACATGTTATAAAGGCTAATAATAGCTAATATTAGCCCTTTTAAACAAGTGGTGCAATATATAACTGATCTATTTAAAGCATTACATACAACACAATTAAGTGTTATATATAGCAACATAAGCTACATATTTGAGTATTCTTTCAAAAAGTTGTAGGAATTCACTGCACTTGATTGAATCCTTTCTAATGTATGGCAAGAGTTTTCTCAGATTAGTGTTTGATTTTAAGATAAATATTGTGTGTGAAAAACTTGACTCATGCTATAAAATAAGTAAAACAAACAAAAACCCATCTGTCCTTTCAGATGCATACTACAAGAAGTGTTATAAGGCTTACCTTGTCTCAGTTCAGTTAACAGCTTCCGAATGAGCTGAATATTGTATAACACAATAATCAAAGAACAGTTGTTTTTAAAGAAATTAAAACAAAGATTTCCTACATGGCGGGAGGTTGGACTGGATGGCCCTTGTGGTCTCTTCCAACTCTACAATTCTATGATTCTATAATGTGTAAGCTGTTACGTGATTGTGACTTCATTTATTAGGTTTTGAATCTTTTGAAACAGAGCTCTCTGAATTTTAAAAATGTGCATCAATCTCAATGTAGCCTCAATTAAAAGTATCCTTATTATCAACATGACATCTTTCATTATTTGAAACATATGTTTATGTTCTCTCTGGCAAACTATGACCAAGAAGTATCAAGTCCTGAAATTCAAAAGGGGTTAACTAGGGGGGGAATGTTTCAGTAATTAAAATCAAATGGACAATAAATTGCTGATTCTTGTATAGCAATCATGTAATGCACCCAAACCTTGCAGCCTCACAAGGGATTGTTGTTTTATGCTATGAAACATTTGCAAGGCTTTCAGCACAAATATTCTGTAGACTGTTCCTGGTGTTACTGCCTCTACTACCACCAACTACGTGCTACAGTATACACTAAACAAAATTGCCAATAGTACCTTTTCCTTTTCCAGATGGCTTATAATCAAAATAGAAAGCCAGGCAAGAGTACTCTGACTTATAAGACCTAAGAAAGACTACAACCCCACAAGCACATTCACCTGAGTAAAAACCCCACTGAATATAGCAGGACTTACTTCCAAGTAAACATTCTTAGGATTATGCAGGAAGATGGTTGAAGTTTTAATAATACACATTTATGTTCCTTTTCTTTTTGTGGGTTATTACCAGTTTGAGTCCCTTTTTTAGAATCCACAACTGGAAGTAATTTTTTTTAAAAATATAGTTGTATAGAGCTTGATTTTAAAAATCTGAAAATTCAGATGAAAGCAAATCCTCTATTTTAAAAAAAGCAAACAGTTTGAACCATGTTATTTACAGAAGACTCCAACAGGCAAGCTGAGAGCATCAAACATCTGAGATTCCAGGCATCTAACAGAAATAGGTCCATGCTCTTCAGAACAGACCTTCCTGAAAATTCTGTCTTCAGGGATGGAAACTGTGCAGCCCTTCAGGAGCTGCTGAATTGCAACTCTCAGCAGCCCTGCCCGGCATACCCAATGGTGAAGAATGCTGGGAGTTGTCCAACAAAATCCAAGTGGCTACACAATTCCCACTACTGCTTCAGATGATTTAACATTATTTGCTAAGAAGAAAAGGATCTTGATGAGAGATGCTGAGAAAGGATTCATACATCTTCCTGCCTTATAATCCTATAACTTCATTAAAATAATCTTGTCCTGTTAAAGAACAAACACTAAAACATACCCTGCAGGAAATATTTTAATCTCAGTGTTTGGCCAAAGGTATGGTTGCTTACATTATAATATTAATGAACAACTGTAAGTCTGGTCACCTGCCACAATTAAGAATCACCTCCAGGTTACTAGACATAGGAGCTTTCTGGGGGAAAAAAAGAGACTGGATTCTTTCCTCTCTCTATTTCCAGCCAAATGGTACAATTATATACCACAACTGGCTAACCTAAGCATATGGAGACAGTCAGGCTATCTAGTGAAAATGTTTGAAGTTAGCATGGTCCAGGCGTTTTACTTGCAAAGCTAAATAACATGCAGACCCATTAACTTTAAACTATTCATTATATCATCTTGTAACAAAATGGGAAGGTTTAAAAACTAAGTCTTGGTTGACTCTTGGATTTTAATCTGAAGCAGTGCTATAATCAAACTCTACATGTTGCAAAGCCCCAGCTCCATGGCATATTTCAACTTGCATTAGTGCTGCTAAGGCAGTCTGAACAAGAACAATTCCCCATGGATTAAAGTAATTGTAGTATAAGGCCTTTTGGTTGGCTCTGAATAAATGCTTTCAGAACGCTGCTTCCCTGTAACTGTAGTTCTTCGAGTGGTCATCTGTGAATTCACACATAAAGGGTTAATTCTGCGCCTGTGCAGAGCACTTCGGAAGATCTTTACAAGCTTCATTCAAATTTTTGGCGGTAGCCCTGCCCACTCTCCCTCCAGGTATATAGGCTCTCTCGAGGCCCTCCCCTTCAGTTCCGTCTAGCCGCGAAAAGCAGCTTGTAAATAGCAGGAGAGATACATAGGACACCTGAGGGGAGGATGGGCGGGATTGTGTGAATTCACAGATGACCACTCGATGAACTACAGTTACAGGTAAGCAACCTGTCCTTCTTCTTCGTGGTCTCGCTCTCCATCCCACTGCCTTGGGAAGGGGGGTGGGAAGTAGCTGGCACCCTCCCGCTTCAACCCACTCTGTTCCTAAGGCAGCAAGAGGCTTCTCATGAAGCCTGTCGCTCCCCTGGGAAGGTGAGGTGGGAAGCCGCTCACCCGCAGGCTCATTTCTTATTTGCGTTTTTTTCACATTCAAAGAAGATTTTCCTTGGTGTTTTTTTTTTCCCGGGCTGTGAGGCCGTGTTCTGGAAGAGTTTATTTCTGATGTTTCACCTGCATCTGTGGCTGGCATCTCTGAAGATTCCAGAGGTTCTAAATTCTTTTTTTTAAAAAAATCTTTAAAATTACATGAAAGGAAAAGAGACCAAAAAGGGATATGTGAAGTCGAAGGCTTTCACAGCCGGCATCCATAGATTTTCCTTGGGTTTTCTTCCCCGGGCTGTGAGGCCGTGTCCTGGAAGAGTTTATTTCTGATGTTTATTTCTGACCTTTCGCCTGCATCTGTGGCTGGCATCTTCAGAGAATCCTCCTTGCATATCTACACCCAGAAACTAACCATTCAAAAAAGAGAGGCTGGATGGCCATCTGTTAGGAATGATTTGATTGTGTATCCCTGCATGGCAGGGGGTTGGACTGGATGGCCCTTGTGGTCTCTTCCAAATCTATGATTCTAAATGCACAAATTTATTTACATATCCTCCCCAACAGGGGTTGACAGTAACATAAACCCCCACATCTAGAAATTCATCAGATGGTCAAATCCACACACATACACACATCCTTTCGTAGGTTGGTAAAATGAGTACCTAGCTTGTGGGGGCAATTAGCTAATACACATTTGGAAACTGCTTAATGCAGTGTAGATGTGTAAATTGCTATTGCTTAAAACAATTTGTAAGTTGCTCTGATAGCCTTGTGGCTGAAGAGCAGGGTATAAATAAATAAATAAATACAGGCATCCTCCCGTAAGGGCTCTCATTAGAATACAGCAGGACCCCCCCCCCCATCCACTGATTCAATTATCCACAGGACACAAAACAGCACACCTACTACCACAGAGTCTTCCTAGAAAAAGTGTCCTCCCTAGCGTAGATTTTCCTTGGGTTTTTTTCCCGGGCTGTCAGGCCGTGTTCTGGAATACAGTTGTCCCTCCATATTCATGGATTTGGCATTCATAGCTTGAAAATATTCTTTAAAAAATAATACTCCAAAAAAACCAAACCTTGATTTTGCCATCTTATATAAGGGACACCATATTGCTATGCCATTGCATATCATGGGACTTGAGTATTCACGGATTTGGGTATTCATGGGGGTCCTGGAACCAAACCCCAGCAAATGTGAAGGGACAACTGTATTCATGGCTTGAAAATATTCTTTAAAAAATAATAATCCATAAACCAAACCTTGATTTTGCCATCTTATATAAGGGACACCATATTGCTATGCCATTGCATATCATGGGACTTGAGTATTCACGGATTTGGGTATTCATGGGGGTCCTGAAACCAAACCCCTGCGAATATGAAGGGACAACTGTAGTTTCTTTCTGATGTTTCGCCTGCATCTGTGGCTGGCATCACTCAGAGAGGGCAGAGTCCTCTCTAGCCATTCCCCCCCCCCGGTCCTCCAAGGCAACCTGAAAGGGGGAAGCCCCAATGCGTTCGCTATTATCCACGGGATTCGGTATCCACGGCCCACCAGAACCAATCCCAAGGGGAGATGTGTGTGTATGGGGGGGGGTTGTACTGTAGTTTTAGCCCCTGTTGAAGGTTTGCTGAGGGGGGGGGGAGAAGAGGGCCAATTCGTGGAGGTGGACGGGCGCCTCGGGATTCCGAGGGCAAAGCCGGGCTCAGTGGGCCCGGCTTTGCCCTCGGAGCCCCGAGGCGCCCGTCCACCTCCTCCTCTCACGGTCCCCCCCGGGGCGGCCTCCTCCTCACCTTTGGCTCCCTGGGTCGGGTAAAGCTTCTGGGCCTTGCTGAGGAAACGCAGCGCCCGCTCCCGGTTGCCGGCCTCCAGGGCCTCCCGAGCGATTCCCAGGCATTTCTCCGCCTCGTCGCGGTTGCTTTCCATGGGAGAAGGAGGAGGAGGAGGTCGCTTCTCCTTCTCTTTCCGCCGCCTCCGCCCACCGCGTAGAGAAAAGGGGCCGACGGACGGGGGCCCCAGAGCGGCCGAAGAGAAAGAGAGAAGACCGACCCACACACTCCGGTGGCTTGGTTTCCCTCAGCTTCTTTCTTGGCCTACTCGGCGGCTACTACTACCTCAGTGGCATCCTGTGACGGAGGCTCGCTTAAAAGCCTTTGGCCGAACCACAAACTGGCCCGCGCGACCTGTCGTCGTCGTCGCAACAGCAGCGCCTCAGCCGCTCTGGCTCACTTCCGCGCGGAGAGACGCTGCAACCGGTCCCGGGGGGGGGCTCCTTCTGCGCATGCGCCCTCGCCGCTGGGGGCTGCCTGAGCCAAACCACCTCACCTCTGTCACCTGGACACTCACTCACTCACTCCTGTATCAGTTAATCAGCTTAGGCTCTTCATTTGACCGGTCATAGAAATGACCCCCTTGTCCCTCCGCATCCACGGAAATTTGATATCCACGGATTCAAGTATCCACGGCTTGAAAATATTCTTTAAAAAATAATAGTAATCCAAAAAGCAAACCTTGATTTCTTTTTTTTTCTTGCCCATCTTATTATATAAGGGATATACCATTTTGCTATGCCATTGCATATCATGGGACTGGAATATTCAAGAATTTGGGTATCCATGGCAGGCCTGGAACCGGTCATAGAAATTACCAGTTGTCCCTCCGTATCCACGGATTTGGTATCCATGGATTTAAGTATCCACGGCTTTAAAATATTATTTGAAAAAATAATAATAGTAATCCAAAAGGCAAACCTTTATTTATTTATTTGCCATATTATTATTATTATTATTGTTATTATATAATTATATAATAATATTTGCCATATTATTATATAATTTTGGTATCCACTGGGGGTGGTCCTGGAACCAAACCCCAGGGAATATGAAGTGACAACTGTAAATGTATTGTTTGGTACTGCTTGAGCCAAACCAGCTCATCTCTGTCACCTGGACTCTCCTATATCAGTTAACCAGCTTAGGCTCTTTATTTGACCGGTCATAGAAATTACCAGTTGTCCCTCCGTATCCACAGATTTAAGTATCCACGACTTGAAAATATTCTTTTAAAATAATAATAATAATGATCCAAAAAGCAAACCTTGATTTTTTTTTCATTTTTTGCCATCTAAGGGACACACCATTTTGCTATGCTATTGCATATAACAGGACTTGAGTATTCACAGATTTTGGTATCCACTGGGGGTAGTGGTGGTCCTGGAACCAAACCCCCAGGGAATATGAAGGGACAATTGTAAATGTATTGTTTGGTACTGCCTGAGCCAAACCAGCTCACTTCTGTCATCTGTACTCTCTCCTATATTAGTTAACCAGTTTAGGCTCTTAATTTGACCAGTCATAGAAATACAGTTGTCGCTTCATGTTCACTGGGGTTTGGTTCCAGGAGCCCCCACCACCCCCATGGATACCAAAATCCGTGAATATTCAAGTCCCCGTTATATGCAATAGCATAGCAAAATGGTGTCCCTTATATAAGATGGCAAAATCAAGGTTTGCTTTTTGGATTTTTTTTTAAAGAATATTTCAAGCTGTGAACACTTAAATCTGTGGATAGCAAATCCGTGGATACCGAGGGACAACTGTACAGGCGACAGCGTCGTTTGAAAACAGGAGGGTTTTTAATTACAGATAGGAACATTCAAAGGCTCAGGCCTTTACATAAAAATTCATATGCACCTATGAGGTATCGTCTAATCAAGAGGAGACACACAGCTCACTAAAAGTGAACTCTTTATACCCTTACCAGCTAGCTTGCAAATAGGTTAGGTGATGCAGTGACCAGTGCTAATTTTCTAATTATACATATAAAGAAAGGCATAGATTAAAAGTACAGTTGTCCCTTCGTATTCACAGATGTGGTATCCACAAATTTAAGTATTCACAGCTTGAAAATATTCTTAAAAAAATAATAATCCCAAAAGCAAACCTTGATTTTGCCATCTTATATAAGGGACACCATTTTGCTATGCCATTGCATATAATAGGATTTGAGTATTCATGGATTTTGGTATCCATGGGGGGCCTGGAACCAAACCCCAGCAAATATGAAGGGACAACTGTAGTTACTTGTCCAGACTATTTGACACGCTTGCTAGGCCATGTAGAGATAGCTGTTTGAAACTTACTACCAGACGTTCTTGGCACAGCAAGGCTTATAGATAACAGCCATAACCTCCCATTGTTTCAAACTGTCTGTTCATCCTAGTGAATACAGTTGTCCCTTCGTATTCCCTGGGTTCCCCCCCACCCACCCTGTGGATACCAAAATCTGTGAACACTCAAGTCCCATTATATGCAATGGCATAGCAAAATGGTGTCCCTTATATAAGATGGCAAAATCAAGGTTTGCTTTTTTAGATTTTTTTAAAAAATATATATTTTCAAGCTGTGAATACTTAAATCTGTGGATACCAAATCCATGGATATGGAGGGACAACTGTACAGCTTTGTTTAAAAATATACAAGAGATAGAGGGGAGGGGGCTTTCTGAGTGAGGATCTTCCTTGAAGTCTGTTTTAAAGTGGATGCTTAGACTCCATTTTAAACAGACAGGCCCAATCCAGGCTCACACCTCCAAGTCCCTATACCTGGGAAAGGCTTCTCTCCACAGGCAGGCAACCCTTCCTCCCTTTCCCCTCCTCCTCACTCACTCCTAGGCAGGCTTCGCTCAGCACTCTTACCCTATGACATCCCTAGCTGTGCACCAGCAGGCATAACCCTAGATCTCTCTTTGTGGTTTGTTTTGAGCTGTAATTTTCGTGAGCTGCCTTGAGGTTGCATTTTGCCACGAATTGTGGTGCAAGTGCTGATTTTTTGTTTTTTTGACAATATCCCTTTCCTCATCTTTGGAGGTTTTTAAGCAGAGGCTGGATGGCCATCTGTCAGGAATGATTTGTGTATTCCTGCATGGCAGGGGGTTGGACTGGATGGTCCTTGAGGTCTCTTCCAACTCTCATGATTCTATGAACTTTATCTTTCCAAGCAAAGGCCCCAGGACGACTGACATATGCCATCATAGCTGAAAGAGACCACAAGGGCCATCTAGTCCAATCCCTTGCCATATAGGAATACCCAATCAAAGCAATCCTGACAGATGGCCATCCAGCAAGCTTAAAAACCTCCAAAGGAGACTTCAGCACTGTGAGGCAGCACATTCCATTGCCAAACAGCTCTTACCATCTTCTTCCTGTTTAGATGGAATCTCTTCCTGTAGTTTTGAGTCCGTTGCTCCATGTCCTAATCTCTGGAGCTGCAGACAAGCTTGTTCCATCCTCATTATATCCCTTCAAATATTTAAACATTATCACCTCAACCTCTTCTTCTTCAAGCTAACCATACCCAGTTCCCTAAGGCACTACTCATAGGGCTTCCAGATCTCCACCATTTTGGTCACCCTCCTCTGGACACAGTCCAGCTTAACCATTGTCAAGGATTTTTTTGAATTGTGGTGCCCAGAACTGGACACAGTATTCCAGGTGAGGTCTCACCAAAGCAGAAGTGTCGCTATTAATTCCCTTGATCTAGACACTAGTCCTATTTGATACAGTCTATTTCCTGTGAGGCAAGTGAGAAAGGCAAAAGTGGCTGACTGAAACTAAGTGAGCAATAGTTGCAAGGTCTGGCAGTACTTTTCAATGGGCACCTGCTTATCTGCCTTCTCTGTGCCACAGCATAATTGCACTCAGCAATACAGGTGAGTGGACTAAAGGGGTAGCTGCTCCTTAGTGGTAAGAGCTTCTACCCCAATTCTTCCCCCAGCACCCAAATGCACACATAAAACCACTAAAAGTGAGCAGTGGTGGGTTAAGTGTGGATGACCCCATAGGTATTGTGTGGTTGTTGAAGGGCCCTCCTAATCTTGAACTTGCTTGAACCTTCTGTGACAACTGAAATTTTGCTTGCTGCTCATAAAAGTACACAGCTAGAAAAGCTTATGGCACATTGTAAGACTTTTTAAACCTACAGTACAGGCTTCATGTGACTTGTGGTTACTGCAAGAAACATTCTTACTGCACAAAATGTAGTTAGAAATGCTGTGATTGTGTATGTGAATATATATACCAAAAGAGCAAGGATGGGACTGCTGTGGCTCTCCAGATGTTGTACTACAACTGAGCAGGTCCAGCTAGCATAGCCAATGGCAAGGAACGTTGGAAGCTGAACAACTAGGTGACACCATTCCTATACCTTATGCTAGAATAAAATGTATTTCACTGCTAACTTCAGATGACCTTAGAAAAATGTGTTATCACCTAAAAAGATAGCCACCCTCAGACATATAATATTGGCAACTTTTAAGTACCAATAAGCTAATTTAACAGCTATTAGAGAAACAGCAATAGTAAAAGATGCAAAATGGTATCTGTGGGAATCAATACATCACTTAGATGAAGATTTTTTTCTTCCAAAAGTTTACTTCCAATGCAATTAACTTGTACAATCAACTTTAATTTAATCATGTGACTTTAGTACCAGCATTGTTCTTCCTAATGAGCACACTGAGTTCTATACTATGTGTACCTTTTTTCTAGAGCAAGTTAGTTATTCAAATATGATTTTGCACCAAATATGAAAACTTAAAACATTAGATTTTTTAAGCAAACATGCTTAGGATTTATGTTTTTTCTGTTGATATGAAATTGGGATCTCTTCTATTATGTACATAATGCTAGCATGGAACAAGGAAAGCTTCCCAGTATGCATTCACTCCCTTTAATCACACAAGCACAGGTCACTTCGCTTAAGTTTTCTAGGCAAAGCAACTAACAGATAATAAAACAGCTTCTGAAACAGTAAAATCCAAACAAAAATAGGTTAGCATGCTTTGGAATGTACAACCTAACCTAACTTCCTTTTCACCAGTAGAAAGATAGAAGGTGAGAATCTGTAGCCCTCCAAATGCTATTGCTTTTTTGGCCATACTTGCTGTAGGACTGATTCGAGTATACCACCATCTGGAGGGCCACAGGTTCCCTGTATCTGAACTGTCCATTAAAGGATGCATTAAAATCCTAAATTGAAATTAGCATCAAATTTCTCACTGTGTCCCTTGTCATCACAGCTGAAGAAAAACAGTGAAATTAACATGACTAGAAGCATGCTATTCAAAAAGATTTTGAGAAGTTAAGCAAAAGCACAAAGCAGTCAACTTGTACTTTTTAGTTTGGTAAGTTCCAATGCCCTTATCCAGATGGATAGTCACAGTTAATATTTTTGCTACAAGGAGGCATGCTCAATTTGTGGCAGCTGAGATACAGCCAGTAGCACTGCAAGAGTATTTTCAGGTATGTTATCCTGCATGTTCAGTTAATTTGTTTACATTAAACACACTTCTGCCTTCAATCATCAATAACAACTTCTATACCTTATCCTACAGGGAACAAGCAGCAACCAATGTTACAGGCCTAAATGCAGTGGTTAGTCCCAACTAAAGTTGACCCATTAAATTACTTACTGGAAGGTAAGTAAACACTTATGCTCCAACAGGTCTACTTTAGTTGAGTCAAATTGATTTCAGCCAAATAAACAATATAATTAGTTAATATCCTGTTTACTCCATACTGACTCAAGAACACAGCCCATCCAGTTACTCACTTGGCCAGCAAGTTCATCATGACTGAAGCAACAAGATTACTGCTTAACCAGAGCAGACAGTTATAATGATATAACATTTATTGAATTCATCAGACTTGAAATATGGCCTGTACAAAAGCCCCAATGCTGTTTGTTTCTCTTGAAACAATTTTTGTTTAACTACAAGAGACTGACATTAGTCTCATACATCAAGCTCTTTTTATCATTTCTTTAAAATAAAAATGTCGAGAACCTTTTGTAGTTAAATGATATAGTGTGTAATTGAATAAAGGAAATTTGAAGCATAAAAAATTAGCAACGATGTCAAGAATTTCATTAAAAACCAACAAATCTAAAAACAGTCAAGAATCACTACAGACAACAGCTTCTCTGAAGCCATGTAACACTTAAATAAGGTTAAGACTTCAATGTATAATTTTGGTTTGTTATGTATCTCGATGGGCTCCATCTTCAAGGTTACAGAAAGGCAAAATTGTGTTTCACAGATGCAGTCCACTGGAAATCCACCAACACCAGACAACCGAGCAATTAAAAAGTCCTAAATTAACAAGGAATCTTTTAAACTGTTTTCTGTTGCCCTTTCTTTCCAATGAGAGATTTATGGATGTGTGGAATTACACCTGAGGAAAGAATAAAAAATATTTTATTAATCTGCTCAAATAAAATGCTTGAACAGCACCATATTGCCAGTTTTAAAAGCAAAGTGACATAGTATGGTTTGACAACTACACTCCTCAAAGCAGATACATACCTCCACCAGCAATTGTTGCTTTGATGAGGGAATCCAATTCTTCATCGCCTCTTATTGCAAGCTGCAGGTGACGGGGAGTGATACGCTTCACTTTCAAGTCTTTGGATGCATTTCCTGCTAGTTCGAGAACCTGCAATTGTTTTTACAGTTAAGTAAGGAAACCAAAGCACTATAAGCTGCAGAATGTTTTGCAATATAGCTACTGTTGCTAGCCAGCCATGCCTTCCTTTAGATTAAATAAGCTGTTTAGAACACAGGCAGACCAATCTTTCTCGACCAATTTCTCTTTTCTCACTAATGTCTGGGCCTTACAGAAGGGGTCCACAAATAGGGAAGGGATAATGGGAAGTGACATGCAGTTGCAGAGCCCCACTTTTCTAGGTACTTCCTATAAGGTGTTAAGGGCTTCAGTTCTTCTCTATCCTCTATTCTTTACCACAGGGAAGAAAAAGGTGTTTTATAAGCCACACTGGACCTCAAGTTGTTCTGTTAGCAACCAAGAATATAGGTGCCTCAACTTTTGGTTTATTTGGACTTCTCCCTCTCCAGTTTCAACTATCATCAACAATATAAACCCACAGGTGATTGCCACGTACTTTTTTTTAATTCACAAGACTTATTTTAGATTACAGTACTTAAATACCTTCTT
This sequence comes from Gambelia wislizenii, assembly GCA_030847615.1. NCBI lineage: Eukaryota > Metazoa > Chordata > Lepidosauria > Squamata > Crotaphytidae > Gambelia > Gambelia wislizenii. The sequence goes on from JAUMIR010000005.1 coordinate 31,236,389, forward strand.
TATCCTCACACTAGGACTCACAAACTTACACAGGGTGTCCAAAAACCATCTTCACAATTTCAATTTTCTGCATACCTAGAGCATTCTGCTGTTCTATTACAGAACCTAGTTCTTTGCTGTGCCTACTATGCATTGGACAATTAAAATTGTATGCATTTGCAAAATTGTGGTCATCCAAATGTCACTGGATAGCAACACCTGTCAGCCCTTGCCAGCATGGCCAACAGTGAGACGGAAGTTGTAATCCATCACCTGTTCCCTGTTTAACGCAGGGGTGGGCAATGATACAAGAGGGAGCTGCCTTATACTGAACAGACCACTGGTCCATTTAGCTCATTATCTACACAAAAATGAAGCTCCTCTGAATTTCAGACAGGAAACTTCCATGCTACCTGAAAATACTGTAGATTGATATACAGATTGTCAAGGTGATGGGACATGTACTCACAGGAAAATTTATACTGTAAAGAGCTGTCATGTTATAATGTGCTACTGCCTGAAGGAGCCAGCAGTGAGCTAGCTAAATGCAGCTGGCTAGCATATCTAGATATTGTCTAAGAGGCTGCTGTGGGAAAGGAAGTCAGGGAGTAAACCCTTATCTGCCTGAGAAAATGTTGTGTAGTCCATGTTTATGGGCAACACTAACTGTATAACCCATGACTATACTGTTTCTGTATCTGTATAACTAGATTTTCCCACACACTGCCTCTGTACTTGGATTTTGCTCTTAGACTGTGCACATGCAGTCTAAGCTGTACAGTGCAGAATTGTACTGTATATCTGCTGTGTTATGTAGTCTGTTTGCTTTGAGTCCTAGACTCATTGCAAATATTATGTTAACATACTCTAGTAAAGGGAAGTAGTTTAGACACAAGCCTGTGTCTGTGCAAGCAATTCTTCTGCCTGATGTTTGATAACACTGCTACAAGAACTATTTGCTGCCTGGTCTTGATATACTCAGAGGTACCAGTGCACTACTGTGACATCATGTATCTGTAAAGCACATGCTCTGCCGCTAAGTTACAACATTAGATAACGACTAACTTCAAATAACAAATATTCAAGTTGACCAAATCTTATTATGGACTAACTGATGTTTTATGTTTTTAATACAGTACTGTGTGAATTCACTGAAGTTTAAGAGGTGGAGTACAACTATGATAAATAAAGGAGTCTATTTTCTAGAAGCACAGAACCCCATTTCACTGGCTGTACTGGCCAGGATCAATAATCTCTGGGGATTTTGCATATTTGAGATTTTATCGCCCAGCAACGTAACTTTAGGGACACTTTACTGGATTAGTGGAAATAAAATGAACTGTGGTACGTAACACACAAACACTACAAAGTTACTTCTCTTCCTCCACATGCTCTTACCTCAGCTGTGAGATACTCCAAAATGGCAGCACTATATACAGCAGCTGTAGCCCCAACACGTCCATGACTGGTAGTCCTGGATTTCAGATGTCGGTGAATTCGGCCAACAGGGAACTGGAAAAAAAGAGTTTAAGAATCAAGGGTTGGAATCCTCTTCCACGCTAAGAGCTGAATTAAGTTTTAGTGGACTACATGGTGGTGGTGGGTGGAGCCAGAGGTAGAATCTAGATTACCACCATGTTGAGCTTGAACATCTTACTGCAAGTAACCAACCCTCAAGAGGCATTTCAACCTTTTAGAACAAGAAAAGCCCCTCCAATGGCTACAAAGTGCTAAAGAATGGCATCAGGAGGAAGCATAAAAGGCTGGACTGGGACTGCAGGACACAATCTGGATTCAGAACCTGAGCATCCACCTGTTTAAAGAATTGCTAGCCGTTTTAATAATAAAATACAACACCCAGGGCGCTCTTAATAACAAATAAAGCTACTTCCCAATATTTTCTTAGTCCCATCGGGTATGAGAGATCCACCTGCGCTTTTGCTGGTATACCCACAAATCCAACATTAATGGAGATACTAAAAAGTAACTTTTTCCTTACTTTCCAGAACTGGACAAAACAAAAACAAAAAAAAGATTTTCCTTGGTTTTGCCAGGCTGTGAGGCTGTGTTCTGGAAGAGGTTACTTCTGACGTTTTGCCTGCATCTGTGGCTGGCCTCTTCAGAGAATGGTTGGGTAAGAGTGTGTCTGGGGTTTATATACACTGTGAACCCATTGGGGAGGATATGTAAATTTGTGTACTTGATTGGCTAGTTTCTGGGTATAGAAATGCAAGGATTATTAGTGTCTGTTTGGTTAATGGTTGGTTGATGACCCATTATCTGCTGGAAATCCCTCTATCCCTGGGTGGAGTTCATTTGCAAGTGTTGGGTTTTGATTTTAGTGTTTTCCAGGACTGGCAACCAGATTTTGTTTACTTTTAAGGTTTCTTCTTTCCTGTTGAAGGTGTCCAGCTGTTTGTGGATTTCAATAGCTTCTCTGTGCATTCTGACATATTTGTTGGCCTGGACCAGAATTTCTGTTTTTAAATAACATTTTGTGTCCAGGTTGGTTTATAACATGTTCTGCTACTGCTGATTTTTCTGGCTGGACCAGAAAGAAAAAAAAAAAATAAAAAAAGGAAGGAACCCCCGAAAACCCACCCTGGACCTCCCACCCGTGCCTACCTGTAAGCCAGCTCTCTGCGAACGGGACACTGTTTTGGTCTTCGTCTTTCCAGAGTCCTTCCCAGCTTTACCACCGGCCTATTTAGCATACAGAGCAAAGGAGGGGGGGGAGAATAAGAAGATACCACCCATCAGCACGCGTCACTCTTAGTAACCACGTTCGACGCGGACAGACAAGGACGAAGAGCGCGAGCTTGAGAGCGGAGAGGCCGCGAGGCCGCACGAGGTCCGCGCATGCCCAGTTAACCCCCTCCCTCCCTCTCTCTGCATCCCCTTCCCCCCCCATTGTAACCGACGCGCGTGCGCCCACCACCGGCACGAGCCCGGCTACAGAGCGCATGCGCCTTAAAAATTTCTTCATACCGCCCGACCCACCGCAATTCATGACCGCACCCCTCGCCGTCCTAGCCTTTTCTGTTGTCTCTCCAATTCTAATCTCCGCCGGTTTTCCATTTAAAAAAAAAAGTTGCCAAAAGTGCGTTCACCTCAGCAACTCGTGTGCGCTCTTCCTTCCTTCCCTCCCACCCCACCCCGCGTCCCCTCACGCTCCTTCTCTTCTCTTTTTTCCCCCCTGCCTTCCACCCTTGCCCGTCCGTTTACCATTTTGAACGAGGCCTCTTCTTCAGTCCCGGAGAAATAGGGAAGCGGCTAGGGAGCGTTACTGCCGCTAACCAAGAAGCCCCCTAATTATGCGGCGGCGGAGACACCAGTTCAAAACTGCGTCCACTCCCGCCTTCCACGAGCGCTTTATACCCGACTCCAACGTCTCCTCATCCGGGAACTCTGTTCGTAAAACCAGCCAATCGTCACAATGAGGCGGTTCCTCCTGCGCTCCAGGAGAGCCAATAGGAAGCGAGGCGGGGTTTAGCCAGCGGAGAAGCTCGCGCCGAACCGTCTAAATTTAAACTCCGCCCTCAGGGACTCGCCTCGTGAGCTAGGTCCAGCGGGGGAGGAAGGTCGCAGAATCGCCATGTCCGCGGATATGAGAGACTGCCTTGTAGTCTCGGTCCCTGTGTGAATCATTTCTGTTTCTCCCATCACCAATAAACAAATCTATTCATACCTGTGCTTGGTTTCTTTTTTGTTAATTTTTTAAAAAAATTCATTTCCCATCTTCCTGTGAGGAGAAACGCTGCTGTGAGGAGAAAAAAATATTTTTTTAAATTATATTTAGGTTTTTATATCCCGCCCTTCAGCCACAATGGCTGTCAGAGCAGTTTACAAATTGTTTTAAGCAATAGCAATTTACACATCTTCACTGCATTAAGTAGTTTCCAATTGCCCCCCCCCCACAAGCCGGGTACTCATTTTACCGACCTACAAAAGCTAGAAGGCTGAGTGAACTTTGGAGCCCTCTGGAATCGAACTTGCAACCTGGTGGCTTGCAGTACTGGCATTTAACCACCAAATTTGGTTTGAGGCCATTACACAAAAGGTGGATTTCAGGAGCAGAGGTGTCCTTTTAAACCTAAAAGAATCCTCGTTGCTAAATGATGGTTCTGTCTCTCTTGGAAAGAAGGGTTTGAAAAACAATAGAATAAAAACTCAACACTTACAAAGCAATTCCACCCAGGGACAGGAGGATTTCCAGCAGATAATGGCCCATCAACCAACCATTAGCCAAACAGACACTAATCAACTTTGCATTTCTATACCCAGAAACTAACCATTCAATTACACAAATTTACATATACTCCCCAATAGGGGTTCACAGCATATAAACTCCATACACACTCCTACCCAACCATTCTTTGCAGATGCCACAGATGCAGGTGAAACGTCAGAAAGAAACTATTCCAGAACATGGCCTCACAGCCTGGAAAAAAAAAACAGGGAAAATCTATGGATGCCAGCTGTAAAAGCCTTCTACTTCACATGCTGTCTCTTGTTTTAAGGAACAGCACCACAGTGAATGAATGAATTTCTTTATTGCGGTCACAGACCAGCACAAATAAATAAAAGTACAATATACAGGAAATTGATTAAAACATTTAAAGTAATCCTTTCAGGGTATAAGCCCTCATTAAACCTAGACAAATGTTATACTAGTGGTCCTCCAAGGTCATTGTTAGCACCAGTGTTTTCGAGTCCCTCTTTCCCTAGTCAGGAAAAGCTTTAAAAACAAGCAAACAAACAAAAAAACCCAGGCAAATACTTTTTCACTGACCAGATATTGTACAAAGAGAGAGACCAGTCTCTCCCCGCCCTCCCCCATTGCTGCAGAAACAACAAAAAGAGTCCTGTGGCACCTTAGAGCCTAACAAGTTTTATTTAGCATAAGCGTCTGTGCCCCGCATTTATCCCATGTGTCTTCAGTTGGCAGACTAGGGCTGAATCCACACTACACAAATAATCCAGTTTGAAACTGGATTATTTGCAATGGCTCCCTCCTATTAAATCGTGGTGTTTGTAGTTTTACAACGTCTTTAGCCTTCTCTGCCAAAGAGTGCTGGTGCCTAACCAAACTACAAATCCCAGGCTTCCATGCGAAAGAGCCATGACAAATAATCCAGTTCCAAACTGAATTATTTGTGTAGTGTGGATTCAACCAATATGTACTAGGTAGGGTGGATGGATGAGGGTGTAATCAGTAGAGTAAGAGGCAATAGAAACAGAACAACTGCTGACATTGTTCATTACTTTAATAGTAATCTAAGGGATGGTTAAAGTGGGCTGGAGCCCAACAAAGTTTAAGTTAACACAAGACTCTTGGTGGTCCTTAAGACAATAGGCTTAACAAATTTACATTGACATGTGAAGTGTGAGAATTAACATATAGTAGTTCAGTAGTAACCATTTCAATAAAGATGAGCTGATTGACTCAGGCACTGTGATGACAAGCTTTTGTCCCTACTCAGCTTAGAAGAGAGAAGAGAGTTGAACTTGGTAAATTGTTCTGGGTGGAGTATTGTGTAGCACTCAGTAGCACTGTGGCCAGGTGCTACTGAGAGGCAAGGACTCACTACACACAAGCTGATGGTCTTAACTTTTAGAAACAGGCAGTCTCTCTCTCTCTCTCTCTCTGGACTCTTCCAGACAGGACTTACTGAACAAGAAGACTCCAGAATAGTTATGACGCTGTTGCGTGGCAGGGGGTCTATTTCGGATGCTGCCGTCCCTCTCTTGGCATCGTCCCTGTCACTTCTGTGTACGATTGGAGGCAGCCGCGCCATATTTACTCATGGAAGTTGTCCATGAGTAAAATATGGCGCGGCTGCCTCCAATCATACACGGAAGTGACACAGACAATGCCGAGAGAGGGACGGCGGCATCCGAAACGGATTCCCTGCCACGCAACAGTGTTGTAACTATTTCAGAGTCTTCTTGCGCAGTAACTCCTGTCTGAAAAAGTCCTCTCTCTCTCTCTCTCTCTCTCTCACCTGTATCTCTTAGGCTACAGGACCTAAATACCTAAAGGCACCAAATCCTGTATGATCTTGAAAGCTAAGCAGGGTCAACCCTCATTAGTACTTGGATGAGAGACTGCTAATGAATACCACGTGCTGTAGGCTATATTTCAGAGGAAGGAAGTGGCAAAACCATCTTTGAGTATTCCTTGTCTAAGAAAATCCTATATAATTCATGGGGTCACCATAAGTTGACAGGCAACTTAAAGGCACCTGAGACTAAGTTGTGTATACACTAGGGAGGGGCTATTGCAAATTCCAAAGAAAGATAATCTGCAAGGCAGCTTCCTGCCTGAACATCTGGCTCAACCAATCACACCTAGTTAAGATAATCAAGGTTTGTAAAGAGCTCTACCTTACCACAAACAAAGAGGGTTGCTTCCTCTATTCAGTTACAAAGTATTGGCACATTAAGGGTCATTAACATATCCAGAGTATCTATTGTCTTATCTTGAGAACCTCTGAGAACCATCGTCTTCCACTCTAAATCCCATCCCCTGAAAGGACTTATTGGATATAAAAACCCCTTCAAAACCCCACTCAAGTGTGCACCGTTCCCCTGCCTCTAGATACCACATCAGACTGTGTAGCCATTCCTGCTTTGGGACTCCCGCTCTGCTGGTTTTCTCTGCAACTTCAACTCCTCTGACTGGTACAGTATCACCTGAAAACAACCCCCTACTCTATTCCTCTATCCCAATCCTTCCTACTTTATTCGCTAGCCTTGTGTGAATGTTTGAAGCCTGAGTGTGTGTGTGTTGTTATCATTATTTCTTCAATAAAGATCAATTAATTGTACTATTTAGCTTAATGTCTCCTCTTGAGTACTGGTATACATAGGTTAAAAGGTCCTGCTTTGTTGCCCTCCTCTCTTATCGCCAAGCTGAGGATATTAATTCCCCAAATTAATATTGATATTTAGAGGGTCCTCAAGACCCCCGAGCATTTAGGGTAACAACACACATTCCCCTTTTGTTCACTACCTTCTCTCTTTTTTGCTTCTTCCTTCCTTTGCTTTCCCCAACCTTCACTGGATCTCTCCTCCTCAGTCTTTGTATTCATCTTGCTTTGAGCTTCAGTTCTAGAACAAGACTAGGTATTGCTGCATGTCAGATGAAAATCCTGCTGAATTCTACAACACTTCCAGTAGTTCATATACAACCTCCATAAGCAGCCATCAACCAGGGCTGGCCCACGACCTTTTGCTGCTTCTGAGAGAATGGCAAATAGTATCTTGAATAAAAGACTCAAAGCTACTGAGTAAAATCCCTAAGCACCACCCACCCCCACCCTCCCCCATAAAAAGATAATAAATAAAATAGTTTTGTTTATTTCTTGAATGTATACTCTGCATCTTCAACACCTGCATCTTCAACATTCTGAGGGAAGCTTACAACATCCCACCATTCCGCCTAATATCCATGAAAATTGTGCGAGTGTCATTAGTTACAGTGACCTGTCTTTAGAACAGACAGCAATGTTATGAGATGTGTCTTTCAAACACATATGACATATCACTCCAGCATTATGACCATTGTTATAACTCTCTTGTGGATTTTAAAGGGCCCTTAGCAAGCTGAAGCTCATTATACAGAAATAAGAAATGTTCTGAACTTTTAAACAATGTTTCTCTGCTCAAGGAGAGCAACTTTTAATATGGTGATTTTGCTCATTCAGCACATATCTGATTACATTCCCATTCATAATTAAATTCCATAATTGTACTATTTACATGTGTATATTAGGTAAGATCCCTCACAGCTGTCAGATAGTGATGTTTAAGTTAAGATCTTAAGCTAAATGTTCATAAAATATGCAGTACATTAATGTTCCATATATTCAGTAACCAGAGTATTTAGTTTCCCCTATTGTATTCTTTTCAACCACAAATTATTTTTTGCCAGCATGTAAGCCTGATATTTTTATATGTTTTCTTCTTATCAGAATGTTGGGGTTTCGGGGGTGTGTGTGAATTCTTTTGCTTTCATGGCATAGTGTGAGGCCTTCCAGTAATCCTACTGCTGCTACCAATTTGGGGGGCTTCTACTTATCCTTGTCTCTGCCACCAATGTGAAGACCTCCTCCTGTCTACCACTATGGCATCAGATATGAGGATATTCTAGATACCCTCATGATTCATGTGAGAGACTTTATTCATTTACTTCTCAGAGGCACAAGTGTATAATATAGTAGCACGTGATTTCCTGCGTGGCAGGGGGTTGGACTGGATGGCCCTTGTGGTCTCTTCCAACTCTACAATTCTATGATTCTATGATTCTAGTTTGGCACTAAGGGTAGAAAGTTCCATTAATGCCTCTCCCTTTTCTGGTAGTAAAAATACAATAAGAGTAAATTGCAATATGTTGCTCTTTCATGACTTTTATTCCTTAGTTCTGAGGGCAGAAAGTTTTTTTCTTTTAAAAAGATCTTAGTACTGCTGTTGATTTTTTACTTTGGGTTAATTTTGTAGCTACTAATAGTACTAGTTATTTTAGTTTTTTTCTGCCTTTTTATCATTTATGGGTTTTCCTCCATTTTGTGATTCATCTCAAGAGCTTCAGCTATTGGGCAGAACAAGTAGATTTAGAATCATAGAGTTGGAAGGTACCCTAAGGGTCATCTAGTCCAACACTCTGCCATATAGGAATAGACAACTAAAGCACTCCTGAGGGATGGCCACCCAACCTCTGCTTAAAGAATTCTAATGAAGGAGAGTCTACTGCTATCCAAGTTAGTCCAATCTACTGTTGAACAGTTCTTGCCATTTGTAAGTTCTTCCTAATGTTTAGGTGGAATCTCTTTTCCTGTAATTTAAATCTATTGGCCCAGATTGTAGTTTCTGGAGCAGCAGGAAACAAGCTTGGAAACAAGCTTACATGACACCCCTTCAAACATTAAAAAATGCCTATCCTGTTCTCTTCTCCAAAGTAAACAAGCTCAGCTCCCTATGCCATTCTTAACTATGTAACAAATCAATTAATTAAATATGCCTGGAGTTTTGTGTGGCCTTAAGACTGTTTTCATGGCACCTGACCACCATTTGTTTAGCAAAAAGGATGATTTGCCTCTCTTGGAAGCTTCCAGAAGTGGATCCATCTTTTGAATAGATTGTTTATCAGGGGGGGAAAAAGCCCACTTTTCAAAACCAGAAGTGGATTTCTGGCCACCTTGAGTTTTGTTTCAGTTTCTCACCAAACAGTCCCAGGGGCAGAAAACTGGTTTTGGACCCACCAGGTTTACCCACCCATCTCCTAAGCAGCTGTCTCAGGTGGTTGCCTCTCACTGCAGGGCCATCTGTGAACACTTTTCAGTAACTTACATGTGCGTAGCATCTCTCAGTAATGAAGCTATTACTTCGAAATCCTACATGCTTCTTCTGTGCATCAGGCACATCCTACCAACACATTGTATTTTCCAACTGTTGATTATTTTGTGTTGTACCACATGTAATGATCCCATCTCCTGCTCTTAAGTAGGAGAGGTGACCCCTGAAGATCATCTAGCTGATCTAGCTGCCACCATGTGACTCAGTAACTCAGTGGGATGTTACTCAGGGACTTAACTTGCAATTTTTTCATCTCTGACTCTGCAGAAACTTTCCTACCCCTCTTGTGGGAGATGAGAATCCTATACACATACCCATGCACAGGCCCTGAGCAAAGGCACGTGAAGAGAGTGTGAAAAGAGATCTTTAAAGGAAAGCTTTTATTCCAAGGTCCTGTCTATACGAGGGAGAAAAATAGAAACATGTCTGAAAAAGCAGCCATTCGCAGTGCTGTGATCTGTCTAAATGATCAAAAGAGCCTCCTAAACTTTGCATGACCCCTAGCCAAGATGGCAGCCATGAGTGATTTACTCATGCTTTTAAATCTGCAATTGCCATTAAAAAAAACAGTGCGCAAATGTAATATTTCATATTTACAAAAAGAAAAAAAAGAGAGTATAAGATCATCATTTTATCAACTTACCAGAGCCTTGCTTAGCCAAAAATCCAACATGGCAACAGCAGGCGCTTTCTCTGTTTGCTAGCCCCACCCCATGCTCATCCAGCCAATCAGATTAGGCTCCCTGGTTGCACCAATGCGAATGCGAGTGATCAAACGATCGCATATTCACATTCCATACAGAGAATAAAAAGTTGAACTACTCATCTTTTCTTTCTTTCTTTCTTTTGTAGTGTAGGAACCGATACATATTTTTGCCATGTTATTTCTGCTCCTGGTACCAAATTTTCTGTTAAAAAAGTACAGTGGACTCTTGGTATCCAGTGGGGTTTGTTTTCAGGACACACACACACACATGGATACCAAAATCCATGGATGCTCAAGTACATTGTGTAGTAAAATCATGTCCCTTATATAAAATGGCAAAATCAAGGTTGGAATTTTTTTGGGGGAGGGATATTTTCAAGCTGTGGATGGTGGAATCTGTGAATGCAGAATCCGTGGATATGGAGGGCTGACTATAACACCCAGAAACACATTTGCTTCATTGACTGAGGTATACCTGTATTTATTTCAAGAGAACCACGATGTCCTGAGCTATTCCAGATATGGCAGATTTTTCATGGATTTTAACATTCTCACCATCAGTTCTGAGACTGTTTCTGCCAGCTCAAGTTGGGAGACTGCTATGCAACCGTGTGGGGAGTACAACAACAGAATCTCCAATATGTCTCTTATTACCTAACCCCAAACACTAAAAATTATCGATTGAGCTTATCAAGGAGATGAAACTTTATCAGTCAAGTTGTGATTAGTCCAACTTCCCCCCTACTCCTTAAAAAAATGGAGAAATTTGACCTGGACAGACTTTCTAGTTCTAACTTCTAGTTCTTCACAATCCCAGCATACTAGCTTGAATCCTGTTTGTAGTCCCACCAAGAGTACAGCCACTGGATCCATTGTTGACTGGTAAGTTAACATATAGGTAAATCCTTCTGATTCAGCAGCTCTACTCTAGTGCCATCATGGCTTTCTGTGGTGGAAAGATCCATGGACACTATAGTAGCAGCAGAAAAGAGAAAAGACTTGGAATGATTATTGAAGGAAATCAAGGAAGAAAGTGCAAAGGTAGGTTTACAGCTGAACATTTAAAAAAACCCAAAATAATGTCCACAGTTGATTGACATAACTTTAAAGTAGATGATGAAAAAGTTGAAATAGTTAAAGGTTTCCTATACCTTGGCTCATGCATTAAACATAATGGAGATTGCAGTCAAGATATTAGGAGAAGACGGGCTGCTGCCACAATGCAGAAATAATGCAGTTTGCCACTGCTTTAACTGCCATGGCTCAATACTCTGGAATTCTGGGATTTGTAATTTTGTGAGCTATTCAGCCTTCTCTGTCTGTGAACTCTGGTGCCACAACAAACTACAAATCCCAGGATTCCATTTTTCTACAAACCCTCTAGAAATTTTAGTATTAAAAACTGATATAACCACATGGTGGCAGTACAGTATAAGAAGAGAGTTTTATTCTGTATTTTAACACTGAAACTGGGTGAACAGAAATTAGTAGATGATGACAGTCATGCAGCCAATTACTGTGAGTTAACCATTCTAGTGCTTGCTGATGGTTGCTTTGAACTTTTAAGGGGAATTTTGTTTTCTGACATGGAGAGCCAAAATCTATGGTTCTGCTTTTATGGCCTTTCTTTTTCCAGTGGGCCTATGCCATTAGGGATATGGCCTTTGGAACCGAATTTAATCCACACATGTTTTCTTCTCAGATCATCTGAAGACAATTTGTGGAATTCATGACCCTAGTGTTATCACTGGCTCCCTTTTACCATTTGTGATTTTTAAAGCATATTTGCCTGATGAAGGAACTTTGATTCCAAGAGCTACTGCCAAGATTTTTTGGTATATTTTTAGTGTATATTTTTATATATTTTGTATATTTTTAGTCCTCCAAGGCCTAATAAAAGTATTACAGTTGTCCCTCCACATTCACGGATTTGGCATTCACGGTTTTAAGTATTCACGGTTTAAAAATATTCTTAAAAAAATAATAATCCAAAAAGCAAACCTTGATTTTGCCATCTTATATAAGGGACACCATTTTGGTATGCTATTGCATATAATGGGACTTGAGTATTCATGGATTTGGGTATTCACGGGGGGTCCTGGAACCAAACCCCAGCAAATGTGAAGGGACAACTGTACTACAATACTAGCTGGACCCAGCTACCATACGCTGTTCTCTCAGAATTGTTGAGAGTGACATGCTTTGTTGCCCTGCTGCCACCACCACCGTCAGTTGACTGCCTGGGTCCCATTGCAGCCCCTGACTGGTGAGTGGCTGAGGGAGTGAGAGCAGGGAGGGGCCCTTGTGAGGCTGCAGAGTGTAAATGCAGATTGAGTAGCAGGAGTGGATTGTGAGGTGGAAAGGGAATTTGCATGTGGGTGGTGATTGGTTGAGTGTGTTTCCTGAGCAGCCAATCAGCACACAGGGAGAGGAAACATACCCAGGCCTATTGTACATACCCAATAGGGGTACTCTGGACTTTAACAAAATGTTAGTTGGGGTATCTCTCTCTCTGGTTTTTTTTTTTGTTTTGCAAATGAAGATTCAGGAAGGACTCATCCCGTGCTTTCTGCAAGCGTGCTGATGACCGAAAAGGCTAATCCGAGATAAACAAGTCCGGTTGCAGAAAGCTCAGCAGAATGTCTCCTTGGGTGATGTTTCAGGGTTGTGATTCTTTCTGCGTTGTCGTTTCTCTTCAAGACTTGTTTGGTGTGAGTTCTCAAATAAGGCTGCAGCATTGTGGATAGTGCGTCTCCATGCCTCCCAATGTGAGGCCAGGGCAGACCATTGTTGGTGATCAATTTGGCTGAGCCTGAGATGTTGTTTCAGGGAATCTTTGTATTGCTTTTTTGGAGCACCCCTCTTACGCTGACCCGTGGCGAGTTCACCGTAGAGTAGTATTTTTGGGAGGTGATGGTCCTCCATCCTAGAGACATGCCCTGCCCAGTGCAGCTCAATATCGTTTCCTCAATGCTTGTGATCCCTGCTTGTTCAAGGACAGTATAACCTTATAAGAACATTGTATATTCTCAAGTAAGGGAGCTTCCTCAATATTGCTCAGTATGGAATTTTTTGCCTAAAGTATTCGCAATCCTGAATATAAACTCTTGAGCAGTCAATTTAACATACAAAACTTCTAATTAAAAAAAAAAACTACAAAGGGCAAATATATCTCCTCTATAATAATCTTCCTTTTCATGACAGCAGTTGTGGGCCCCCCAAATACACACCGGGACAGTGAATCATAGAATCATAGAATTGTAGAGTTGGAAGAGAGCACGAGGGCCATCCAGTCCAACCCCCTGCCATGCAGGAAATCATGATCAAAGCATCCCCGACAGATGGCAATCCAGCCTCTGTTTGAAGATCTCCAAGAAAGGAGACCCCACCACGCTCCGAAGGAGTGTGTTCCACTGCTGAACAGCTCTTACTGTCAAAATGTTCCTCCTAATGTTGAGGCGGAATCTCTGTTCCTGGAGCTTGCACCCATTACTCCATGTTCCAGTCTCTGGAGCAGCAGAAAACAAGCCTGCTCCATCCTCAACGTGACACCCCTTCAAATACTTAAACAGGGCTATCATATCGCCTCTTAACCATCTTTTTTCCAGGCTAAACATACCCAGCTCCCAAATTCTCTCCTCATAAGGCATGGTTTCCTGACCTTTCACCATTTTAGTCGCCCTCCTCTGGACACGCTCCAGTTTGTCCATATCCTTTTTGAATTGTGGTGCCCAGAACTGGACACAGTATTCTAGGTGAGGTCTGACCAAGGCAGAATAGAGTGGCACTATTACTTCCCTTGATCTAGACACTATATTTCTATTGATGCAGCCCAAAATTGCATTGGCCTTTTTAGCTGCCGCATCACACTGTTGACTCATGTTCAACTTGTGATCTACTAGGACTCCTAGATTCCTTTCGCACATAGTCTCATTCAGCCAGGTGTCTCCCATCCTGTATGCATTTCATTTTTCCGCCCTGAGTGGCATCAGAAGAGAAGGCCTCAACACGCGCGCGCACACACACACACACACACACAGACAGAGTTTTCTTGTAAAAAATCAAAACAAATCCCTGCCCTTATGAATGTACTTTTTGCTCTGACCCCACCACATAAGCACATAAGCACAAAAGCTTTTCCTGTGTTCTTTCCAAACAGTTGGTTTTGAAGGGAGTGCTTTCTATTGGGAAAAATGGCATGGGGGAACAAAAGATATCTCCTAACATTGAAGTACTGATCTGGATTCCAACCATGGCTATTTGTTAAACTTTTAAAAAACAAATCATGTCTAGATTAGCACTTAATTTGAAACTGGCCCAAACTTCCTCATTAGTGTTGAACTACAGTAGTGGATTGTTGCTAATTACTGTACAATGCTAATGGGTGGAAAGCTGTGTTGTGTAGTAGTTAGAGCAAGGGTGGAAAATCTGTGACCCATCTGTTGTCTAAACAGTAAAAATAAACTTCATTGAATTTGCTGAGAACCCTACCTGTCTAAATGGGTCCTGCACCAATCCACACTATTTGGAAAGAAGGGAGCCCCAAACAGCAAAAACAATACAGGGAGGCTTTTCCTGTCATTTTTTAAAAACAGCAAGGGGTGTGTGCATTCCTGCTCACTATGACAAGTGATTCGAGAGGAAGCGCAAAGCTGGGCAAGTACGGGGCGGGGCTTGCTAACAGGGAAGCGCCCGCTGCTACCATGTTGGATTTTCACCTTAGCAAGCAATCGCTAAGGCAATAAAATGGGGTGGAGGGTTTTTTGTTTGTTTGTTTTGCTTCCTGTTAAATCGAAAAATCACTCTTTCACTCCAGTGTACCTTAGATAACTTTTTAAAAAAAGTTTGGCAGCCATGAAAAACTAACGTGAGTAAATCAATCGCAACCACCAACTGGCATGCGAACCTCATGGGGGCTTCTGAAGCCAAAAAAGACTGTGAAGACATGTTGCTGGTGCAGCAAAATGTCATTACTATGAGTTACTCCATTTCCCCCCTCATATAGATGGACCCTTTGTTGAACTAGAACTCCCTCAAGCCATGGCCACCGGTTATACTGGCTAGGGTTGATATAAATTAGGAATCAAAAAGCATCTGGAGAAACACATGCTCCCCCCGCCCCTGCTTTACAGAGCTGGACTTAGAAGCTGAGGAGTCCTGAGCTGAAAATATTCATTCAGCCATGAAATGAAATACTGTATGTGACTCTGGAAGAGTCCTTTTCACCCTACCAATCATACAGCGTGGGTCTGTGGGTAAAATAGACCAGGGAGGAAAAAACCCCTGAGCACTGTGGAGGAAGGCATGATAAATAAATAGGGTCATGACCTTACCAAAGATTCTTGTACTCATAGCATTCTGATCATATGTGGAACTGAGAAAGATGGAGAAAGAGAAAAAAATCATAATTGGAGGGGACTTTATAGGCCATCTAGTCTGATGCCTTTCTCGGTTCAGGAAACCTAATGCTACAGCTGCCTAGTCCCTCTGCTTGAAAACCTACCACAGGGGAAAGATGCTACCATCGTCTGCAGAAAAATAAATATTTATTTCGGCTTGCATTGCAATTCATTTAGCATAGTTTTGCTTTTCTTTGTTTAGTAATAGATTAATCCCTAAATAGGTACCCAGAATTATAAATCAGATCTAAGTACTAGGGTTAAATATCAGGGCGAGGGAAACAACAGTTGAAATAAATTGTTCACACTTAATAAGTGAATTTAACTGAAGCTGAAAAACTTTGCATGTGAAGGTTTCTGTTGTTGAGAAAATGTGGACTGTTCACTTCTCTAGAGGAAAAGTTGCCTCTCCTGACCCCCCTCCTAGTAGGATTGCTTATATGCATATGTAATCTTCACCAGTTAATTTCTATCTATCCCAAACTCAAAACACAGGACCCTTGCCAAGAATGTGGGAGAATGAACCTATATGGAAGGATAAAGCTGTTTCTTCTTTTTTTCTGGGTTACCGTGAGCAGCACAGCCTTTTTTTTCCACTGCCCATAAATCAGAGATAGAAGCCATGTCGAGGACTGTCAACAGAAAAAGAGAAGTGGAACTGGGTACCAACGACCATTGGAAGCTGTAGGAGGGGAGATGAGGCGAGCTTTACTTCACTGGAGTAAAAAGCTGGCTAACAAAAAGCATGCAAGAGCAAGGAGGAACATGAAATCAGTTTTGGTACAGCGGAAACCTACAGAAAGGAGCTGGGCAAGTGCCGAGGATGTCTTGGAAGCTACTCTTCCACAGAGGACCAAGAAACCCTCTTCTTCTGACTGGAGTAAATGGGAGGTGAGTGACGAGAGCTAGGATTTGGGGTTGTTATTTATAATTTACATGAAGGCCCCTGATGTGATGATATACTATTATTTTTTAGAGGGCCTATAAAGTTCCTTTTAAGATGAATGAGAGCATTATCTTATCATTGTTCAGTTATGGATGGCTTCAGTATAGCATGACATTAATTTGTCTTAAAAGTAACACTTTTCGCTCTGATTTGTTATTATTGTTATTTTTTATTATTGTTGTGGCACATCAAACATTGTTGTGTTGTGTGCATTTTGTATTTTTGTGTATAAAGTGTGTCCAGGGTTACAGCTAGCCTGCTCCAATTTTTCTCCAGAATACTCCATTTCGAAATGGTTGTCTACCCTGACCCATGGCTTCTGGAGCCATCTAGGTTTGCATTGAAACACCAGGCTACCAACTATCTCTTGTATGGTATTAAAACTGGCATGGGAAGCCATGGAGTCTTCTTCCTCCTATTTCCCATTCCTCCTCCAACCCCTCTAAGCCATACAGTAGGACCCTGTATCCACTGATTCATTATCCACAGGATACAAAACAGCACACCTACCATAGTCTTCCTAGCCATTTTCTAGGTCCTCCAAGGCAACTCTATGGCATTTTAAACTGGAAGTCCCATTATTTTCAATGGTGTTAGCTATTATCCACAGTTTTCAGTATCCATGCACCCCCTAGAACCGATCCCCAGCGGATATGGTGGTCCTACTGTACTTCCAGTTTCTGTCAGAACTAGAAAGGACCAGGAGGCTACATTAGGTTTTGTGAAAAGTACTTTCAGGGATGAACACAAAACATGAGGTAGGGGCATGCCTTATTGTAGCCAAGAATTGTTCTCCTTGGAGACTCCTGAGGTGCAATACTGTTTTTCCTCTTCCATTTTTCAAGGATAGGAGGCTTGGGGACTTAAGGGGCCTGTAAGGCACACAGGAACAGGCTTGGGTTGCTGTATAAGGCCAGACTATTCCCACTCTTGTGTTAAAACAATTTTGCCTTTGGGCAATTCACATGGATGGCTCAATTTACAGAAATCTTAAGACAAAGTTGGAAGGGATCCTAAGCAAGAAACTGAGACCAACCCATATCTCATAATATAATTTCATATTAATATTGGCACTTTTTTGGAACCACTAGAACCTTCGTTTCACCTACATTCAGAATCAATGTATATAAAGATACCAAGAAACTCTAGAGTGTAAATCAACAACCAGGGAAGGAACAATTAGTATTTTACCAAGCACTCCAAAGGTTCTGGTCCCCCCCACCCTGCCTTATTCATGGTGGTACCTATTACTTAGGACAGAATAATCAATTTCCCTTGCTGTTGAAATGTCCATGTGTACTATGATAAAAGCACAGTTTGTCATGCTTACATGACTTAGATGGGCTTTATTTAGAGGGAAACTGTCTGATGGATATTTGCCTCCATTGTGGAAGGTGAAGATTTCCTAGGTGCGATACTGTCTGCTTTGTATAAATTGTCGACAACTGCCTGCAAATATGCTGATAAGCCAGCCCGTACAAAAGAAGTCATACATTTATTATGTAAAGAAAAGAGATAGCAATAATTCAGTCTTGACATGAGAATTGTCCATTCATTGGTTCATCCATCCATCCACATTAGAAAACCATTTAAAAATAACTAAAACCAAACAAGTCTACACTAATTAATAGTCTAAGCTAGTCTTATGATTTAGACACAGGGTGGGGAACATTTATCCTTCCAGATAGGGTTTTGATTTGCAGCTCAAATATGTCCCAGCCAGCATGGTTGGGGATGATATGAGCTGGAGTTGAACAACATCTGAAGGAGCACCGATTCACCACATGAGATTTAAAGGAATCTCTTAAGCTGCTGCGTTGTATTGAATTCTGTGGCTCCAATTCAGCGACAGTCACATGCAACACAGAGTAGCTCTCAAGGAAAATTGCATTTGTCTGTGGATTAAAAGATGCAGCCAGGCCACACAGTGGAGCCTTGGATGCCCATAGTTGATCCCAATGCATACATAGGTATACATTAGCTATCTCAAGGTGCTGGGCTTAATCTTTAAAACCTTAACTGCTTGAGAGTAGAGAGAATGTGAAAGAATGTTTCCCACGTAAGGAACTGAAAGACTAATCCTGCCTGATATTGGTGGACTGGAGGTCCCAGCACCCCTATGCTTGTCTACACTATTAAAACACCCAAATATCCATGGAAAGGCCCCAAATCTGTGGCAATCAGGCCACATGTGGCATGGCCTTTCCCCCAAATCTGGGGCAACCCCACCAAAACATCACATGCCCCAGATTTGCAGCATTTTGATGTATCTTGCCTGGATGTGCAGTATGTAGGATTCAGGTTTTCTCTGTATTTTTGTCTGCTGCTGAAGCTGCCATCATCACTACCACCACCACTGCCAACACTGCCAACACCACAACCAATTGCAAAGCTCCTGAGGCAGTTCCTGGCTGAAGGGAGACGTTTTCTCTCTTCCCCTGGCTTGGCAGTGCTGCCTCCACCCACTCTCCTCTTGCCTGTCACTTCCTTCAAGTGCTTCCATTGCTTTCTTCAAGTGCCTCTTCCTGCGATGTGCAAGCAGGAGAGCGGGCGGAGGCAGTGCTGCTGAGTCAGGGGAGGGAGGAAGCAACTCCCTTCAGCCAGGAATTGTCTTCGTAGTTTTAAAATTGGTCGTGGCGGTGGCAGTGGTGGCAGCGGATGAAATTCTGCAGGGACGGTGAAGACAAGGTATCCCATGTCCCTGCGGAGAATAGTAATGCACAGAGCTTCAGGAGGAATGGGGGGGGGGAGCATGTAGGCAAAACTCCATTCAGAGTTTTTGCCCCACATGTAGACAAGCCTCCAGTTTGCATGTCCAATGGTGAGAAACACTGAGGGCTGCAGTCCAGCAAGATCTAGAGGGCCACATGATTTCTACTGCTGTTCTATATGAATTTGCCCCAGAATTTCAAAGGCTCTCTTCTGGGTATCCTTGGTAGATGATGGATGTTGAACGAGAAGTGCTTTTTCAGTGGTGCCTCCCAAGGACACTCACTTAGGCAACGTCAAAAAAGAAGAAATGTATCTTTTTTTAAAAAAGGCAAAGCAGAGATGTGCATAAAATCTCTATATATTAATGTATATGGATAGGTGTATCTTTAGAAATAGACACCTCTCCATTGACGCCCCCTTGTCGTGGGAGAGAGGCTTGCGTACCCTAATGATGTTTTGAGCTATGCTGGCGGTGGCATAATAGCCACTGGTAGGGTCTCCCATGCCAGACAGGTCAAAACCGAAGGGTCTGACAAAGAGCGTCAAAGGGCAGGATGGGCTCTCTAGCCTTGTGGCAACCGTCCTAGGAGAAGGAAAACTCCAATCCCAAACCCGGGCAGATGGTGCTCGTCCAACCCTGTAAGGTCAACCATCTAAGAGAAGGAAACTAGAAATAGACAGCACACAAATATAAATGCAAATGCATCTCATCATAGTGTGGAAGACTATGATCAGATTACCAGTGTGTCTGCTATCTAGGTATTCAACTACTGATTGGGAACCTTGAGTCTCCTGCTCTTTTTTCTTATGGAACTTTATCTATAAACCAGACTAGAACTGGACATAGAGCAGGGGCACACAAGTTGTGCCCTCCCTTCTCAAAGGATGCCTTTTCAGTTGTACACTGAATCCCCACACCTCTGCTGCCAAATGCTCTCTCAGATTGTTTTCTTATTGATTTTATGGGGATTGTATAGCTCCACCCAGAGCTCATTACAGTAGTCTAATCAGAAAGTAATTAAGGAATGGGTTGCAGTTGATGCACCATCCAGAGCTGGACACAAACACTCCTGGTTACATCAGACACTTGGCTTTCCTACATACCCACCCACCCACCCATGATCTGTGGTGAAAGGAGGATGGAGACATGGCAAAATAAAGAGCAAGAGATGAAAGGCAGCATGACAGAGGGAGAAGAAAGAAATGGATGGCTGAGATCCTGCATTGGAAATGTAGCTATGAATCTGTGGCTATGCTCCATCTCCTGATCTGATCCCCAAAACTCAACTTAAAATCCAGGCAGCTATACTGAGGGATGGAGTTTTGTGGTGCTGGCAAGTGTGTCCCTAAAGGATGACACATCCAGTCTCCTGGTGGGAGGTGGCTGGATAGGTCATCCTCTAGCATCCCTCTTGCCAGCACCACAGAATTCCATCCATCATTATGGCTGCCTGGATTTTAAGGTGGGTTTTGGGTACATTTGCAGTCATGGGAATGGTGTCACAGTCATAAATGTGAATACCAAACAGTTACAAGGTCATACACATAGCTGATGTGTGTAATGTGGGAGGGAAGGGATTTAATTCTTTTCTTCTTTCTTTACAGTTTCTGGCTATCATTGGCTCCATCTTTCTTCTGCTTTACATCATGCTGTGTTATGAAAACTTCCATTTCCATGTGGCTCATATGTACGCTCACCTAGGGTATCCCAGTGCCCAGCACATTGTAGGACAGAGATATCTGAAAGGTAATAGCTTACTTTACCTGTGATCAGTTGATGTACAGTACGTGCCCTTTATGTTACGTTGATGTTGAGAAATGTGAGAGAATGTAGTAGATCTTTGAGGTAGAGTAATATAACTGGCAATGCAAAAGCTGAAAAATAACTAGTCTTATAGTCTAGCAGAGAAAAGAAATAAGCTTAGTCTTCTTTGTAAACTGACAAAAGTAGCTTAATTTACAAATACTTATGCATATGGAACAGAGAGAGAGAGAAGAGAAGAGAAAAAATGGCTGCAGGTTAGAGTGATGGAGGAAGAGAAATGGTGTGGAAAAGCAAACAGAAAGTCAGCAAACGTGAAACTAGTAATTAGTTTGCTGAGGTGGTCCTATGGTTTGAAGGGCAATTTTTCTTTTTATTCTTTTATTTTAGAAATTTCTTTCTTTTAGATTTATAGTGCAAAAGTGTCATTTCACTTGATGCAATGATACACTGTAAATCTAAGGGAAAGAAATTAAAAGGAGAAAAGAAAAGTGTGTGTGTGTGTGTGTGTGTTTTGCTGTTGTTCTGATATGTCTCAGAATTATAAAGATACCCTCTTGAGGGTGGAAATAAAATGTTGTAGCTGGTGCTTGGAATTGCCAGAAAATAGACTGGGACAACAGAAACATCAATTGGATATAATAATAATAATAATAATTATTATTATTATTATTATTATTATTATTATTTTTATCCCACCCCTCTGTTAAAAACAATTGGGGTGGCTTACAAAAATTAAAATACAAATATAGATTAAAATCCCCAAACACCACCCACCCCCACCCTCCTCCATAAAAAGACATTAAACCAAAATACATTAAAACAACTGATCTAAAATCACATTAAAATAATAAATAACCAGCAGACTAAAAAGGGCTAGGAGCTCCTGAGCCCGGGAACTAATTAGGAAAGGCCTGCCGAAAGAGATCCATCTTTAGTGCTTTTTTTAAAGCTACTCAGGTTCGTCATCTGACGGCTCTCGTTCAGCAGGCCATTCCACAATTTGGGGGCGATTACCGAAAAGGCCCTCTGGGAGGTTGCAGACAGCCTAGATTTTTGTGGCTGAAGCAAATTCCTCCTAGAGGACCGTAGTGCGCGGGGAACATTGTATGGGATATACAAAAGAACCCCAAGAACTACGGCAACAAATACTGCTACCTTGTGACACCTTTGCCCTATCTGGAGGTGCCCTTGGACTCTTCCTTTAAAAATAGCTCCGTCTGTTGAACTTAGCTGGCTGATTAAGCATTTTACAACATGTATGTGGTTTCAACTGTTTTAATGTACCTTAAATTGCATTTTATTATAACTTGCAAATTTTCATATAGTTTAATAGGGTGTTAGATAATAAATTAGCTTTTACTGTTATAATATTTAAAAATGTAAATTAAGTTTATTGTATGGCATGCTGAGATAGTTGGATATAGGACAGGATATAAATATGTTAATGAATCGATGAATGATCATTGACATCTGCTTAGGCCTTTTGATAAAGTTGTTATTAATGCCACAAAAGTACAAGAGCATTTTAAAAAATTAGTGGGCAACCTTATCTACTATGTTTTGTGACTATGTCTCCATGTGACTCATGTTTTGTTTCTAGGAGCTGGTGTGGAAAAGAATGAAAAGAAAGCCATGCACTGGTTCAGGTGAGATGTGGGCAATTATTAATTTAATTATTTATTTTATTTTATTTTATTTTATTTAGTATTTGTTACAAGTAATTGTTTGTTTCCTCTCAGCCCACTGGAGTTCTTGAGGTGATGCAGGTGTGCTCTTCCAAGCCAGAAGTTCATTCCGGGTGAAATTTTGAAGCGCCTGATGAAACTCCCTCTTCCTTGCCTTCCTTTTCATTTCCAGAACTCCACAACCAGGGGTGTTCACCTGGAAAGCTAAAGTCTATAAGGCATACCCTTACTAAAACCTTATGTATTAAGCATATGGATACGAATGCAATTGATTAATTTCAGCCATAGCTGAAATCTGATTTCATCACCATCTTGAGAGACAGTCCAAGACATGTCAGTAGCAAATGTGTCAAGATTTTGCTTAATTAATTTCCCAGTGGCATGGGGATCTAATTACGAGCCAGCGACAACAGCAAGGGAAATACCCCCTCCTATTTTCTCTGTTTAAGGAGATTATCAGACGCGGCTAATGTGGCACCAGAATAACGACAGTGAAACACAAAAGGACGCCAATATCACACAATGTCATCCTTTTGCACCCCACTGTCATTATTCTGGTGTTTCTTTTTATTGATGGGCCAAGCAGTCAATAGATCACCCATCCCATTTTGGTGCTGGCACTGCCAGTGTGTGAAACCTTGGGCCATTTAACTCACATGAATGCAGCATCAGTGGCTGGTCAGGCACGAACACTTCCAGGTGAGGACACGACATCCAGGTAAGTGACACACTTTTTAAAACCTTTGTTGGTTTACTTGGAAGTTTTAAAGTGTGTGTATGTGCTTTTTGTAACTTCTTGTGTTTTATTTTTGATTTTATTTTTGAATTTCCCACGTGATGAAGTCTAGCAGGATTTCAAAGGAGGAAGTGAATGGGGCTTTGTTCACTTCCTCTTCATTGCCGGGGAAGCCTTCTGCTGGGAAAGCAAAGTTAGTGTGTGTGTGTGGGGGTGTTCTTTTGCTGGCATAAAAATGGATTTTTATGCTGGCAAAAGAATGTTTAAAGGGAACTATCTGATAAAATCCGAAGATTAAATCTCTGTGGTTTTTTTTTAAATTGGTTAGTTAGTTAGTTAGTTAGTTAGTTATACCCCGCTCTTCAGCCACAAGGCTATCAGAGCGGCTTACAAATTGCTTTAAGCAATAGCTATTTACACATCTACACTGCATTAAACAGTTTCCAATGTGTGTTAGCTAATTGCCCCCCACAAACTGGGTCCTCATTTTACCGACCTACGAAAGGATGGAAGGCTGAGTGAACCTTGGAGCCCGCTGGAATCGAACTTGCGACATGGTGGCTTGCAGTGCTGGCATTTAACCACTGTGCCACCAGGGCTCCATCAGGGCTCCTGAATTTTATCCAACCCTCCTCCAAAAAGCAAATTGTGGTGAACAAGGTTCCCCCTTCCTGTTTTCTCCTCTCAATAACACCAGGTGAGGTAGGTTAGATTTACGACTGGTGCCTCCCCAATCATGCACCATGTAGAGTGGCCACATGTGGAGCCCTGGTGGCTCAATGGTTAAATGCTAGTACTGCAACCACAATGTTGCAAGTTTGATCCCAAGGGCTCCAAGGTTCACTCAGCCTTCCATCCGTTCGTAGGTCAGTAAAATGAGTACCCACCTTGTGGGGGCAATTAGCTAAAACACACTGGAAATGGCTTAATGTGGTGTAGTTGTGTAAATTGCAATTGCTTAACAATTTGTAAGCCGCTTTGAGAGCCTTTGTGGCTGAAGAGCGGGGAATAAATAAATAAATAAATATGGTAGAAAAAGAAAGAGCAAGTG
The DNA here is from genome assembly GCA_030847615.1 of Gambelia wislizenii. Classification (NCBI taxonomy): domain Eukaryota; kingdom Metazoa; phylum Chordata; class Lepidosauria; order Squamata; family Crotaphytidae; genus Gambelia; species Gambelia wislizenii. Next base: position 31,260,725 of record JAUMIR010000005.1, read on the forward strand.
AGAGAGAGAAAGAGAGGAAGGAGAACTAGAGATATCTCAGGTTTCCATAAAATTTGCAAAGATCAATCTAGATGCACGAAGACCAGTTTAGAATAACCAGTATAATTTTATCAGGACTACAACTTTCATCAGCGCTGTATACACACAGTCCTAAATATAAACTGGACTGACTATGTGACGAATGTTGCTGTTCTTGAGCAAGCAGGGATCACCAGTATTGAGGCCATGATATTGAGAGCACAGCTGTGCTGGGCAGGGCACATTTCTAGGATGGAGGACCATCGCTTCCCAAAAATAGTACTCACTCGCCATGGGTCAGCGTAAGAGGGGCGCTCCAAAAAAGCGATACAAGGACTCCCTGAAGCAACATCTCAGGCTCGGCCAAATTGATCACCAACAATGGTCCGCCTTGGCCTCACATCGGGAGGCATGGAGACGCACTATCCACAATCATAGAATCATAGATTGCCTTGGCCTCACATCGGGAGGCATGGAGACGCACTATCCACAATGATGTGGCCTTATTTGAGAACTCACGCCTAACAAGTCTTGAAGAGAAACGACAACGCAGAAAGAATCACAACCCGGAAACATCACCCAAGGAGACCTTCTGCTGTGCTTTCTGCAACCGGACTTGTTTATCTCGGATTGGCCTTTTTAGTCATCTGCGCACTTGCAGAAAGTGCGGGGATGAGTCCTTCTTGAATCTTCGTTCGCGAAGAAAAGCCAGAGAGAGACATCTTACCACAGGGGAGAAAACTGTGACCTGGGTTGTATTCACACTACAAAGATTTGACAGCAATTCCAATGGCTCCATCCAGTGGAATTCTGGGATTTATAGTTTGTTAAGGTACTTAGAATTTTCTGCTAGAGTGCTCTAATGCTGGGGGAATGTGCATGAAATATCACTTTAGTACAGATTGCTAAGTGCCTCACCAAACTACAAATCCCATTATTCCACTGGGTGAAGCTAAGGCAGTTCAAGTGGTACCAGGCTGTTATAACTGCATTGTCAATACGCCATAGCTGAACTGTGTGCCTTCTTAGCCTTTTGTGCATATATTCACTGTTAATGGGCAGCTGCAAGTTTCCCTTCTTAGGGCTCTTTACTTTTACAGTGTTATTACTCTGAAAACCCTTTTATGTTAAGGTGATGGGATATATAATCACTGGAAATTTATACTGTATACTAGACAGATAGCAGAGGGAGGAGAGTAAATGGAGACCATTCCTATCTCTTTAGAGTGTATGTACATGCCACAGTTATAACAGGGTTCCTATGTCGGACATCTCAGGTATATTTTATAGCCTGCAGTGGCCCAACAGGCTTCTAGGAGAGGTTAATCACCCATTACCCACCACTTTTTTTTTTTTGACCAAAAAATGCAGTCTGGAGAAATCGAGGACTGCAAAAACAGTCAGATGGTGGTGTTTTGCAGCCCCAGGACCTCACTTTGTCTGTTCCTGGGCTGAATAATCTCCAAGGCTCCTTCCAGTTCTCTCTTTCTATTGGATTCTATGGGAATTCTGTTCTACCCAAGTTTATGTTGCAGGGATGGAACAGGCTCCCCTCAGCAGACAGTAGCTTTCCAACTCATGGAGGGCAACAGGGACAGTGATGTGGAGGCCCACCCATTCCTTCTTGTGTGTGTATGTAGAATGCTTGAACTGGGCTTCTTCCTCATTGCCTCCCTCTTTCTTTCAGACAAGCAGCAGAGAAAGGACACCCACACTCCTCTTTTAACTTGGCTGTGGGGAAACTGAAGAATTTAACCACTATGATTGAAGAAGGGTATGTTTACTTATTTCTATCCTTAGGGGAGTTGTTGTTTCAGAAATTGTCATGTAATTAGTGGAGCTGGACCTGGACTTCAACTTCCTGCTAATAAGTGAAGACCACTGTCTGAATTTAGGGTAAATAGTTGCGTTACTGTGAGGATCAGCTGAGATAACCTCATGAAGTATATACTCAAGTCTTGAGATGATTCAGAGAAGAATGGGATGGCAAATGTGCTAAATAAGGTATGGTTTCAATGTGTTTCAATTCATGCCGTGCTTAGTGCTGAGGGAAAATGGCATTCAGAATGATCCATTCTGTTCATGGGATGTAAAGTTGGAGCAGAGGCATTTTGTTGAATATATGTTGAGTCTTCCTTATCCAAAATGCTTGGGACCAGAGGGATTTTGGAATATTTTGGATTTTGGAGTACATGCATATACATAACGAGATACCTTGGAGTTGGGACCCAAGTCCAAACTCAAAATTCATTCATGTTTCATATATGCCTTATACACATAGCCTGAAGGTAATTTTATACACAATATTTTTAATAAGTTTGTGTACATTGAATTATTAGACAGCAAAGGTGCCACTATCTCAGCCACCCATGTGGGCATTTTGGATTTTGGATTCCAGATAAGGGAGACTCAACCTATATATGGATAAGGGAGGAACACATGGGCATAATGTTTGTTTATTGATTCACCAGCCATCATTCCTAAGTCTGGGAAAGATAATCCAGAGACGGCAGTCAGCTGTGTTTAGATAATCAGATACTATCCCTATACACCAATATAATAGATGAGGGCAAAATGTGGGCAGTGCAGCAGCGCAGGGTCTACTGTGCCCCGCGAGCCCCCAAGACCCCTTCCACTCCCTATGCTCCCAAAGCCCCTCAAAAGTGACCAGCTAGTCACTTCCTATTTCTAAAACAAACCCAAACTCTTTTTGGCCAAAACAGGGGGATAACATTTATATAAGAAATTATACACTGGAGAAGCTTCTGCATGTGCAATTTGCCATCATGGGAACAGTTTTTTAGGGTATAGATCTAGGTGTACAGACTACTATGGTCCAGGACATGGCCCCAGATCAGAAGTTTTGCACTCCTAGAGATGAATGAACTTCATTCATCCACATACAGTTACTTTGCTCCTCCCTTCATGCAAGCAGGAGAACAAGGCAGGAAGAAACAGGGCCCATCTAAATGGTGAAAATACCCCTCATGGAATTTGCTGGGAATCTTACTAGTCAAAACAGGATCCAGCGCCAATCCACACTGTTTGGACGGAGGGGCCCTAAAATGGCAAAAACAATGGGATAAAAGCCTTTGCAGATTTCCCCATACTTTTTCACAAACTGCGAGGCTGGTGCACATTTTTGCTCTTTTGGACTACTGAACAATAAAAAATGTGAAGGGAAGCAGAAAGCTGATTGGCTGGGCGAGAGCGGGGGCAGGGCTTGCTAGTAGAACAAGCACCTGCTGCCACCATGTTGGATTTTCACCTTAGCGATAGCTTGCTAATGTGATAAAAAAGGATCAATATTTTCTGTTTTGCTTTGGAGAATCTCTCTATCACACCAGCACACCTTGGGATGATTAAAAAGAAAAAACAAAACCCGGCAGCAGTGAAGAACTAACGTGAGTAAATCACTCATGGACTAGTAGAATTCCCAGTGAATTCCATGAGGGGTATTTTCGCCATTTAGATGGGATCCATGTTAGTCTCACAGGTGCTACAATATCCCTTTGTGTACCTGGGGACAATATTGTTTTGCTGTCCTTAACCGTAAATCACAAATGTGATCATGTTTCCACTGGCTGTCCTAGAAAAAATAATGAACCTGTTATGGTATAGAGAGGCCTTAGAAACTGACATACTTTGGGAAGACAATATGAGCAGCTCTCCCTGCAGGTTAAAGACTTTGTTTTCTCACATGCAGCTCTTCCTTCTATTGTTTTGTAATGTCAACATAAAACTTACTTTGTCCAGAATGCTCATTTGCATGTGTAATGTTTCCTTCTGAGCAGATGTTCTGCATAAATAGGACAAGAGGCTTAAAGGTGATTTTATACTTTAAGCACAGATAAATAGAAGTTGATTTGGTTGCTTGAGTGTGTACATAATATGGTGTAGCAGTCAAGTATATATGATAGATTTCTAAATACATTATTTATATCAGCCACAATTTACAGGGTTGTTTTTTAAAGAGATATATGAGGAATTTGCTCAATAAATCAGAAAATGATTTTTTAAAGAATTGCCCATTCCCTTTTTTGGGGGGGGGTATGGCCTAAAACATGTAATGTGGGCACCAAACCTCATGTATAAAAATGTGAAGTAGTTGCCTAGATGGTTCTTGTGTTCTCTGAATGTCAAATGAGTCATCATAGACCAGAGCTTAAAAAGTTACTTTTATGAATGGTGATGATCTTTATTTCTATCTGTTTTTCCCTTGATTTGGGATAACGACGTGCAGAAGCCATACATGATTGCGCAGTGGTAAGTTTTGCCTTCGATCCTGGGGGATCGACTCAACTTCAATCAATCAATAAAATAAACAAAAATGTTCTGGGTTGCAGAGCATCATCCTATACTGCTCAGTCATGGATGGTTTCAGCATGTGATCACATAGTTTCTTCTCAAAAGTAACTTTCTAAGCTCAGGAGTATTGTAGTGCAGTATATTCAGGAGTGTGAGAGGAGAAATTAGATAAAGGCATGAGGAATATAAATAGACAAGGGGCTGGTACCAGTGGTAGGAATTACATGCACATATTTATCTGTACAATGATGAAACCCACCTATCCCAGTTATCTGCTAATGTTGGCATATCTTCCAGGGATGTGGAAAAACTCCTGAATGTGGCTGCTGGTCATGGACTCCAAGAGGCCCAGAATCTCTTGGAGAACATCAGAAACAGACATCCGCCATGATAGATCAGAGCTGTGGAAAGTGGTTTTGAATTATACTTTCTTGCTGCTTATGCATGTGTTTACGTATTTATGTATTTATTTAATATCCTATATTTCTCCCTATAGGGACCACAAGGTGTCTTGATTTTGTTCTGTTGTATTTCTCTTACTTAGTTTTGGAAACAGTGTTGTTGGCATGATTTACCATATGGTGCAGGATGAAATAAAATTATATCCAGCCATATCTGCATTCATGATAACATAATGTACCAAACACTAGTATTAGAGGCAGGCCTCTGAATTTGTTTAGGATTCAAGAATGTTTCAGAAATTGCATTTATTCATGAATTGCCATAGTTGCCTGTGACAGAAGTAAACACAGCCATGCAATCTTTACCATGCAATCTATAATGGAAATTACCTTCATTTAGCATTCATTATTGCTTATCAGCCACACTTTCACAATGCAAGTTTCAGGAGAAACTAATTACGTTGAACAGAAGCTGCCTCCTTGTTTGTGGTACGTTCATTTTCAAGCTACCAAGGGAATAATTATATTGAACAGAAGGCACAGTGCCTAGCCCTAGATAGATGTAATTTTGTGAGTAACACATGCTTGTTTCCTGAGCCACACTGGTCTATGTTCTCCCATTTATCTGTCATGACTACCTGGTGAAATTATTTATTGCACAATATGAAGACATTTTACAAAGGTGCTCTGGATGGTTGCTGCTGCAGATAAGATTTGAGTTTACAAGAGCACCTGGGATCACAAGGCTGAGGCACATGGTAGATTTCACTTACAAAGAGCTGCCATTTTATAGAGGCTTTTAATCAAAGCTATAAAGGTATAACTTAGGAAAGTACAGCTCTTTGAGCTTTTTGCAGTTTCCTTTCACTTGCCTGTGATCTTCTGGTGTACATGTTGTACTGTTGTTTTAGCAGCCCTAAGAGCAAAATCAAAGGTCTTGCTTGTGTGAGAATTATAGCTAAAAAGTCTGGAATGTCCCATAAACTGGAGAATTCCAATAAATCATTATATTTAATTGTGGCAGTTTAAAGACTTTACTGTCCCTTAGGCCATTTCTAGAATTTAAGGTCCCAAGGGAATTTGTTCTGATTCAGTCAAGTATAACTCTTCCGAAGCCGATATCTTTTAACTGTTACTTTAGTGTTTCTAGCAGGAAACAAACATACCATTCAAAGGAATACCATACAATGTGTTATTGCAGGATTTGGGGGTGGGGGAGAGAATGTAGATGTCTCAGTCAGAGCCCTATTGTCTCACCCCAGGATTCCATAGGATGTTGCCATGGCACTTAAAGTGGGATCATAGCACTATCATTGTGTAGTGTGAATGGGTCCCTGGACACAAGGGCAATAGCTCTTTCCCATTGTTGTTTGCTAGTAGCTGGTATTAATAAGTTCCTGATGCTGCAATAGCATACAACCACCATGGCTAGCAGCCACTGATTGCCCTATTCTCCACAAAGTGATCAGACAGCCCCTTGAGGCCATATCAGTTAATGACCATTTGCACCTTTTGCAATAGTAATTCTAAAGAATAACTATGTGTTGTATAAAGATGCACAGTACACTCCTTTAAAAAACCCCAAAGAGACTAGACATGTTATCTCTCTTTGTGGAGGTCAATCAACATCAGTCCAGTAGCACTACTCAAGAAAAAGTGCTACAAAAATCAGCACAAGAAGTACAATACAGAACACACACAATGGCAGGAATGCTGTTGTTTAATTTCAGTTAGAGTAGACTTGGGAATCAGTGTGGTGTAGCAGTTTGGGAATTGGACCATGACTCTGCAGACCAGGATTTGAATCCCCCCTCAGCCATAGAAACCCATTGGGTGACCTTAGGCAAGTCACACTCTTTCAGTCTCTGACGAAGGCAAAGGCAAAACCCCTCTGAACAAATCTTGCCAAGAAAACCCTTGCCTTAAGGTTTGCCTTTAGAGTAGCGATAAACCAGAAATGAAGGCACGCAACAAGAATAGAGACCCATTGACTTAATTGTTGAATATTGAGATAACACATGGGTAAACTGAATTGATTCAGTGGGTCTACTCTAATTTAGGCTAACAAGATTTAGGTCAATAATAGTTGGGAAAAAGCAACTAATAGCACTGTTTTCAGATAGAACCTGATGATGTAGACTTAGGACTTTATCAGACATGGAAAATACGGTGTCATCATGATGTTACATAACTGTGAAAGGGCATGCAGATCAGACAATGTTGCCCTTTTGCTGTTAAAAACAGACCAAAACCTATTGTTTTTAATTGATGGCTTAAACTTTCAATAGATCTTCCTGCTGCTTTTTTTGCCGGTGTTGCTGGCACACGATGCCTCTTGTCCTTTTAAATCTTGTACTTACCCCAACAATGCCCTTTCCAGCATGAACACTTCTGGGTCAGATCGGGACATCCGGGTAAGTGACAATCTATTTTTTTTAACCTTCCCTGGGTTACTTGGGACCTTTAAAATGTGTGTGTGTGCTTTGTGCAACTTTAAATATAGTTTTCTTGTTTTTATTTTTGAATTTCCCGCATGATGAAATCGCGTGAGATTTTGAGCGAGAAAGTGAACGGGGCTCTGATCACTTCCTCTTTGTTGCCAGGGAGCCTTTGCTGGGAAAGGAGGTAAGTGCGGGTGTGTGTGTGCATTCTTTTGCCAGCATAGAAATGGGTTTTTCTATGCTGGCAAAAGAGCGTTTTAAAACTTGTAGCCTGATAATGACCTTAGTCTATGCTACCAACTTTTTTTTCTCAGCTAGTCTCAAAGATGCTAGCTACAAGATCCCTTTGTATAAAGCATGAATGAATATGTTGCTTGTGGGGTGGGGTGGGGAATGAAGGAATATAAATCTAATAAATATTTCGTGTATAAGGATTTAAAGAAAAGGGGAGTACAGTAGAGAACATATTAGCCAGTTAGGATGTAGAAATATTGAGGAAACAAACAGAGTTTTAATATTTAATATTTTGTGACCTTTCAGTAATGGATTTTAGCATTTTTCTTTTGGAGTTTAACAAACATTGATTTAATGATTTCCCCAAATGCCAATGTTACATGTAGTCTATTAGAAAAAAGAATTTAACTTGTTTACTTCTTGGTGAACTTTTCTTTGTTCCCTTTAAACATTTACTCCCTTAAGCTACATTTGGTTTAAGGAGATGACATTCCATGTAGTGAACACTAGGAGTCTCCAGCATACTGCCAGAATTTTTTTGGAAGAACAAAATTCTTGCAGTGGATGAGAACCATAAACACGCCAAACACTGCACTGTAGCCTTCTTGCAGGAAACCTCTGCTTTATTTTAAAAAGCAAAAACAACATTAATATTAACATGGTGATGACTTAGACCCACCATCTACGACTGCACAGGACTTCTCCAAGTAGAGATTTACTACATCCAGGACTAGTTCCACATGTGAGGGCCTTACTGTTCCTATGCTGATGAGTCTCTTATCAGTAGTGCTGCCTGGAAGTAGTTTTTTTGTTCATTACTTTTGTTTATTCTTTCTTTCTTTATTACATTTATATCCTGTCTTTCTGTCCAAAATGCCACTGAGGACTTTTTGATTTCCCACAACACAGCAGAACAACATTATGTAGGTTTCAGTGACAACAGACTGGTCAGAAATTTGGGGTGGGTGGCAAGTGAGGGAAGCAGAAATGAGATGATGATGACTTTCAAGAATTCCACTTCATTTACTTCTCTGAGAGTGAGTATTGGCATAATTTCTAAAATAGCTTACTAGGGGCCCTGTTTTTGGAATTGCTTCAGGGTTTAGGCCCTGTAGTTCCTAAATTCAATCAGTTAAAAGCCCCATGGAAACCAGTTCAAATATTATCTGAGAGCTGTGGCATTTTGCTGTCTGAGGTAAAGGGCAAGATCTCAACCACCACAATTAGCAAGGATAGATTAAGGTAACTAGAGCCCTGGGGTAGGACTGATAAGTGGGGGGCATGGGGGTTACTGGAGCCTGCCAATCTGGAAGAGAGCCTCGGACCTGACTATATTGCAGATGTTTTTAGGGTTGTCTATACAGCAAAAACACTCCTCATAGAAATTGAGGAGAATACGATTTGCCTTAATGAGATCCTGCACCAATCCACTGTATTCGGATGGAGGGGGGGGGGCAAAAGGCCAAAAACTATGCAAGAAAAGCCTGCATAGTTTTTTTTTTAAAAAAAAGCTCTGTGGGGAATGCATATCCCTGCTTGTTGAGGTAACTGATTTGCTTTGTTGTGCATTCCCGATAAGAGCGGAAGTGGAAAGCTGATTGGTTGGACATGTGCAGGGGGCAGAGCTTGCTAACAAGGTAAGCGCCCAAAACTGCCATCTTGGATTTTTGCCATAGCGATTGTGCGCTCAGGCGATGAAACAGCTTTTTTTTCTTCTATTTATTTAAGCGGAATATCACGCTTCCGCACCTTGGATAGGCTTTTTTAAAAAAATACTGTTCACTGGTGGCAACTGGTGACAATAAAAACGTGAGTAATTCACTTGTGTCTGCCATCTTGATTTGCAGGCATGCCCATTTGAACAATGGATGCGGACAGGTTTGCATGCCGGCAATGTTGCCAAAAAAACATTGAAGCAAATGAAAGCCGCTGTGACTTGGCTTTAGTGAGCATCAATCCACATTTTATAGCCATGTATAGACAAGCCCTTTGTCTTTCTCAGTAGTATCATTATTTGTTGATTGTTTTTGACATCTATTGTAAAATCAATAAATGTCAAATAAAATAATAATGACACACAAAACCTGTATTACAAAATACTAAAGATTTTTAGCTGGTCTGCCCATGCTGCAAGAGAGAGCAGGACTGGGGCCCAAGTGAGGGAAGGGAACAAAGGGGGGAAAAAACACCTATGGATTGCTCCATAGTAATAGGAAGTCACAGCAGCTGCGCCTGTCTTAATGGTTTTACAGCCCCCATAAACTTCGCATACCTGTAGCTTAGATGGTGGCCGCAAGTGGATTACTTGCATTTTTAAATCTGCTGCTGCTGAACTGTTTTAAAAAAAACAAAACTATTTCTATGGTGTGCACAAGCAATATTCCACCTTTCAAAAAAAAAAAAAAAAAGAGAGAGAGAGAGAGAGAGAGAGACAAGGATAGCACAAATCCCTGTTTTATCACCTTAGCGGTCACTCTTAACTAAAGCGAAAATCCAATATGGCGGCAGTGGGTGCTTGCCCTGTAACCCAGCCCTGCCTACTGTGCTCGTCCAGCCAATCAGGTTTGCACTGTGTCCTGTATGGGGAAGCGATTCATGTTGACTTGCTTGTCTTAACAAGCGAAAATGTGCATATCACTGGAGCTTTTTTAAAAAGTCGGGAAAAGTCGCAAATGCTTTTCTTGCATAGTTTTATCCTTTTTGCCCCCGTCCTTTACAATACAGTGAGACAATGCGGGATCCCATTAAGACAGCTTGTTTTCTGAGTGAATTCTGTGAGGAGTATTTTCACCATATAACAACCCCATGGGTGAGCAAAAGGATGCAGTTGCACCAGCAAGTGGGAGGAAGGGAATTGTACTGTTTCTACAGGCAGCAAGTATCAAGAAAGGCAGCCTATAGTAGAGAGACACAGGCCACACTGCAGAAATATTGCAGTTTGAAACCGCTTTAACTGCCATGGCTCAATACTATGGAATTCTGGGATTTGTAGTTTTGTGAGCTATTTAGCCTTCTCTGTCAGAGAGTTCTGGTGTCACAACAAACTAGAAATCCCAGGATTTCATAGGATGGTGCCATGATAGTTAAAGTGGTGTCAAACTGCATTATTTCTGCAGTGTGGCAGCAACCACAGTTATGGGTACGTCAAGGCAGTTTGTGTCATACACAGGCAATCAAAGGAGTTAACTAGGGTTGAAGGGAGGTCTCAACTGTTTCAGAACCTGTCCTGGGAAGCTAGTAGTCATGATGACTGAAGCTGCATGGGAAAGACAAAGAGATATACACTTGTAAGCCAGTCCAGAAGTCAAGAATCTGAAAACCTAAATCCATTAGCAAGAAGTGAGAGAGAAAAACAACAGGAAGAGGGAACATTTGCAAACAACAAAAACTTCCAGTAGCAGCTGTGTACTTGTATCTGCCTGACCCTGGGATGCTGGGTATTAAATAGCTCAGCATTTCTTATTTAAGAGGCATTGGCTCATGACAATATTCCACAAATGTAGTGAGTATCTGTTCAGTGTCCCTCATCTTCAGTTGAGGTGGGGACCCACTCTGCAGAAGCTGCTCATCAGCTGCACCAGCCATTCTCTGCTCAGACTGGGGACTGGGAGCCATCATCTGGAGCCAGAGGCCTTTCTACAGCCTCTGCAACTGATTCCTCAGACTTTACTCAACTGAGCTAAAACTTTAAAAGGACATGTACAAGAAATGGAAAAAGGGGGAAATCACCAAAGAAGAATTCAAACAATTTGCCAGCTCATGTAGGGGAAAAGTCAGAAAAGCTAAAGCACAGATGGAGCTCAGGCTTGCTAGAGAGGTTAAAAACAATAACAAGGGCTTTTTGGGTTATGCCCGTAGCAAAAGGAAGAAAAGGAAATGGTAGGGCCGCTGCGTGGAGAAGATGATGGAAGGCTATCAGGGGACCAAGAAAGGGCAGAACTACTTAACACCTTCTTTGCTTCAGTCTTCTCCCAAAGGAGGAACAGCGCAAGGAGCTTTCCATGAAAGAGTATCTCTACTATGCTTTGTAATCTGTTTAGAATAAACTTCCTTTAAAGCTCTCCTTCACAGCACTCTATCTTCACGTCCCTCACTCGGCTCTCTCTTTCCACAGGGGTTGGGGGCAGGAAGAGATGAATGAAGCTCTATAGAGTCAAAGTGGAAAGTACAAGTTGAACCCTGTAACTTCCCATTGGATTACATTGAAAAGGGAAATTGAAGTCAATGGGTGGTGGTGGTAGATTTTTAGATTAACTCCGGAACTTCTTGGGCTGCGTGTGCATGCACATAGGAGACCTCCGGGGCTTCACAAGTGCTGCTCCCTCCAGGGGTGTAACAAGATTATTTTCACTGAGGAGGGAGAAGCAAAAATTGGATGGAGGTAGAGTGTTGGAAGGTAGAATGTTTCTTTTTTAAAAAAAAGGATATGTGGGAAAATGCCAATGGTACCTAAAAAGAAAAAGGACATAGGTAATGACAAAAATAAGTCACATTTTTTTGCATATAATTAAGAAGATGAGTGAGGACAAATGTTACTATTTATGTTTTTCTATTCGAAAGCAAACACCATTGTGTTTAATGGGACTGACAACTGTTAAAACCCTGACAATCAGGCTAACACACCCATATCACCATTTGTCCTAGGATTTTTTTTTAATTTTTGCTTTCTTAATATTCAGCTGTAAACCTACATTTGTACTTAAGAAATACAAAAGGAGGGCTCTCTCATCCCTTGCATTAACCAACTGAGACATCTTTGTTACTTTTTAAAAGGCCTGCTGAAAGCTCTTGGTGAAAGTAGAAGCTACTTCATAGCTTGGACTAAAAAGCACTATGAATAGGTCCCTACCATGATTCAGGAATGGTCCCTACACTGACCAATTGCACCTCCTCCTGCTCAGAGCACATTCCTAATGCCTGCCTACATTGGACTGAACTCAATAGAGCTTATTCCCAGGTCAGTGAGTATAGGATTGCAGCCTCAGTTGTTTCAGCATGACAGCGTCTTGGCTTGGAAAAATACAGCTATATAAGTCCAAGGCTGGAGAAATCCTGATTTAATGAGATTAGTCTCCTGAGTATTTTCTGCCTAGGTCAGATAAAATGAGTTCAATAACTCTGTAAGGAAGACCTTCCAGGCCTCTGTGATTGCTTTTCCTCTCCTTCCAGGGTTACTGAGTAGAACAATTAAAAGTGTATTGTAGTGGATTGGCCCAGGAGAATGGAACAGTACAGAGGCCAATTCTTTGGCTGAATTCCTAATACCAATCAGCAACTGATGCCATTAATTTAAGTAAAAACTAGAGCCAAATGTGAATCTCAAAGAAATGTGAGCCTGGAAGAAAACCTTAGTAGACAGGGCTTTTATTTTTCACTCCTTGCCATCCTTCACATCAAGAATGGGCAACTATAGCCCTACAGATGTTTTTTAGCCTATAAATCCCAGCCATCCTAACCAGCATAGCCAGTAGTGAGGGATGATGGACTTGCAGCCCACAACACTGGGAGGACCTCAGCAGTCCACTTTCCACTTTATACTGTGCATTTTATATGCTAATTTTCTAAAACCTCTGTATCCCCTCTTCTGACCAGAAAGGAAGGGTCACTCTTTGCACAAGAAGGACCTTTCCGCAAGTCCATACAATAAATGTGCAATTGTCACCAGAATTGCCACATCAGGATTAGCCCAAGCCCTCAGATTTCAGGCTCCCAACCTGAGACCCAGGGATGACCTTTTGTGATATCCTGAAGGCAGCCCCTGATGTCATTAAACATGATTAATTTAGGATCTACAATAGTTGCATAAAGTATGCCATTCTAATAAAAAATGAGAAGTCTAACAATAGAGGACCATATAAACCAATAGTGAACAATTATGGAAGGCTAGGGGGCTGTATTAGCCCCAGGAGACCTTGAATATGCCCCCAAGAGACAGCTACACTCTCCTGCAAATTTTTTTTAAAATAACAAATAAAAAGTGGGTTTTGCCCCCAAATGCTGCCAGGCACACTCTGGAATATTTTTTGCCATGTTTTTAGCCCCTTCCCAGCTATTGTAGGCCTAGGACAGTGATGGGCAACCTTTTGAGCTTGGTATGTCAAACGTCGCCAAAAAACTGAGCATAACTCGGGTGGTGTGTCACATTGAGGAAAAAACATTATTTTGCGATATTTATTGTTTAATCAACAATATTATTAATTGTTTATTAATAATTAATGAGTTGTCACAACTCATGTGACAACTGAGTAATCAAAATGTACAGTCGTCCCTTCACATTTGTGGGAGTTAGGTTCCGAAGACCCCCCGCAAATGTGAAAAATCCGCGAATAATAACAGCCCCCCCAACTTTCCGAAAGTGGCAACGGGGCCTTCGGTGGCCCCATCACTACTTTTCCCCCCACCTCCCCCGGCCTCCTGAAAGTGGTGATGGGGCCTCTGGAGGCCCCGTTGCTACTTTCCCCCCACCACCCCGCCAGCCTCCCAAAAGTGGCAATGGGGCCTCCGGAGGTCCTGGCCTACTGGGGCCCTGGCCTACTGGAGGCCCTGGCCTCCGGGGCCCTGGCCTACTGAAAGTGGTGACGGGGCCTTCGGGGGCCCAGTCACTATTTCCCCCCACCTCCCCCAGCCTCCCTCTGACCCATGGGTTTATTTTGGGGGGGATACCTCACCCATGAGTGAAGCAGGGAAAGATATAAAAGAGGTGGACTTACCTGCTGGAGGTAGAGGAAGGCTGGGGGGCACGGTAGCAAGTGTGGGAGCAAGGCAGAGTTGGAGATGAGGAGGCAGCCTGACTTAGCCATGGAGCAGAGCATGTGTTGCCGGTTAGCCTAGGGGTGATTATGCAGGCAGCTCCTCGGCTCCAAGACCCTCGGCTTCTTCCCTTCACAGCACTTACTCCCCCTTCCCACAATACCACGTTCACACACAGCTCCCCTCTGTGGAGCTATTTAGGAGTGCTCCATTGGAGACGCTGCGTGCAGTGCCCTGGCCTCAAACAAGAGGCCCATCTGCCTGCTGCTTTCCCCGGCCTTTCTGAGGCGGCTTTGAGGCTTCGAAGCCATGGACCCCCCTCTGGAAGGCCGGGCGGCCAACATCCCTCTCACCCACTGCCTCCCTTGGCCTCCCTGAGGCGGCTCCATGGCTTCAAAGCCACGGAGCCACCTCAGGAAGGCCAGGGAGAAGCCAGGTGGCCACCCTTCCGCTTGCCCACCGCCTTCCCCGGCAGAGTCCCGCCCACCGGCCACCTTACCCGGCCTTTCTGAAGCAGCTCCAGGGAAGCACAGCAGGCCTCAGGGGTGGTGGTGACCAGGTGGGGGGGAGGCTCCACCCCCCCGCCTCCCTAAAGTGGCGATTGGGGCTCCATAGCCCCGCCTGCCACTTTCCTCCACCCTCCCACCCTCCCTAAAGTGGCGATTGGGGCTTCGTAGTCCCACCTGCCACTTTCCTCCCCCCTCCCTAAAGTGAGACTTTGAAGCCTGGATCGCCACTTTAGGGAGGGTGGTGAGGTTGCAGGTGGGGGAGGGGGGAGGAGGCCTACGGCCGCGTGTCAGCACAAATGGCTACGCATGTCAGTGCTGACATGCATGTCATAGGTTCACCATCACCGGCCTAGGCGATGCCTTTATTTTTACAACGAGAAGTGAGTGGAAGTCACTTCCTGCTCGCTTCTATTTTAAAAGGACTTTTCCTGCGCCTAACTTGGCTGGGGGCAGGGGGATGTAGGAAAAATTGTTCCCTAGAGGACATTGGGGAAATTTTTTAGAATAACAAAATCATAGAACTGGAAGAGACCACAGGAGCCATCCAATCCAATCCCTGCCTTGCAGGAATACACAATCAAAACTATGTGAAGTTGAAGGCTTTCATGGCCGGCATCAAAAGATTTTCCTTGTTTTTTTTCCCAGGCTGAGAGGCCATGTTCTGGAAGAGTTCACTTCTGACATTTTGCCTACATCTTTGGCTGGCATCTTCAGAGAATGGTTGGGTAGAAGTGCGTGTGGAGTTTATATACTCTGTGAACCCCTGTTGGGGAGTATATGTAAATTTGTGTATTTGAATGGTTAGTTTCTGGGTGGAGATATGCAAGTAGGATTAGTGTCTGTTTAGCTAATGGTTGGTTGATGGCCCATTATCTGCTGGAAATCCCCCTGTCCCTGGATGGAATTCATTTGCAAGTGCTGAGTTTTGATTTTAGTGCTTTCCAGGACTGGCAGCCAGATTGTGTTTACTTTTAGGGTTTCTTCTTTCCTGTTGAAGTTGTCCAGGTGTTTGTGGATTTCAATAGCTTCTCTGTGCATTCTGACATGATATTTGTTGGTTTGGTCCAGAATTCTGTTTTTAAATAACATTTTGTGTCCAGGTTGGTTTATAACATGTTCTGCTACTGCTGAAAATGCACAGAGAAGCTATTGAAAAAAAACAAGGAAAAACAATCAAAACACTCTCAACACATGGCCATCCAGCCTCTGTTTAAAAATCTCCAAAGAAGGAGACTGCACCACAGGGTAGTTTATTGCACTATCAAACAACTCTTGCCATCAGGAAGTTCTTAATGTTTAGGTGGAATCTCTTTTCTTGTAGTTTGAATCCATTACTCCGTGTCCTAGTCTATGGAAGCTATTAGTTCTTGCATTTGACAACAAAGAATGTGAAGATTTGCTTCCTTATTCCTTCATGCCTACCTGTAGCACCCTCCTCATTTAACAAACTAACTTCTATTTTTTTTTTTTTTGCTCTTCTGTCACTGTCATTACAGACAATTTGCTACTGCCAGTGTTACTAGCAGGTGGTATACTACCCAATAATTCTTCCTTTCCGTAAATATTTATGGTAAAAATAAAACTTGCAAACTGAATCACTGTCGTTCTTGAGCTATTTTCTCCACTTCAGGCTAGCATAGCCCATAATGCACAATGCAGTGTGCCATGCCTCTCCAAATATATTCTGTCGGCTTCATATGTTCAGATGGAGACATGTGGAAGCAACCTCAGTTAGTTATTGTAGCAGATGTATGGCCAGAAAAAAACATTTTGCTACTTGAAGCAAAGGCTAATATGGGTTCCCCTTCCTGTACCACAAGTGGGCCAGCAGTTAAAAGGGCCCCTTTCACTGTTATAATGGTTCGATACCACTTTAACTGGAATGGCTTCATCCTATGGAATCTTGGGATCTGTAATTTTGTGATCCATTTGAGTTCTCTGCCAGAGAGCTCCATTGTCTTACCAAACTACAAATCCTAGTAGTACAAATCCTAGGATCCCACAGAATGGAGCCAAGGCAGTTAAAAGTGGTATCAATCACTATAATTATGTCTGAGCCTCACACCCACCCACCTTCTGGGGTCCATGGGCACAAATACTATTGTTCCTTCCTCAAATATTGTTATCATCTCAGCTTCTGGACTGAGGGCTATATTAGATCTCCCCATTACTTTGCCATGTTTGCCCATTTTTCATTGTTTTCCTGATTTCCCATTTATTAAATCAAATAACAAATGGAGCCACTTTAATGAAATTAGAACACAGCACTGTTCCAACTGAAAACCTGCCAGACCAAATTGTGCTGCTAATCTTTTAAGCTGAAGAAACTGGTTGTCGATGAATTCATTGTAACTACTTTCCTAGGCAGAAAATCTCAAAGATCCTATATTCAGCATTGTGCAAAATATAACAGCAGCTCTAGGCTATTTACTTATGTGCAGGTTGTACTATCCGTGGTGTTAATGTGACTCCAAAAAGTGTTAGATTAATCTAGCCTTCCCCCAACCTTTTGCCCTCCAGATGTATTGGCTGTGGTTATGGAAGCTGTAGTCCATTGCATCTGAGGGATAATAGATTAAGAAAGGCTGGATTAAGTAGATATTAATTTGCATAAAGAAAGTGTTGTAGATACAGGTTGACCCCAGTATCTGTGGGGGATACACTCCAAGACCTCCCGTGGATACCTAAAAACGTGGATAATAAGGAACTCCAGAAGTTGACCATAGGATTGCATTGGAGGACCTAAAAATGCCTAGAGAGAACATATTTTTTGGACAGGGATACTGAATCTGCGGACACAGGGATCGGCCTGTACTGTAGTAACTGACATGTGTCACAAAGCAAACAAAAATCTGACCTGGCATGTATCACGGCTCTGATACATGCTGACCTGGTATGTATTGCTGAGACCTGGATGGGAGCAGATAGCGTTGTAACCTGGGCTCAGGCCCTTCCAGCTGGGTATTCCGTCAATGACCAGGTAAGGGAAAGCGGGTGAGGGGGGGTGTAGCCATGGTCCATAGAAACAACCTTGCCTTGGCCAGGATACCTACCCGTGCATTAGACCATATCGAGTGCATTTACCTTAGCTTGAAGACCAGGAAGAGTCTGGGGATTCTGTTGGTTTACCATCCACCCCGTAACTTAACAGACTCCGTAGCCGAGCTGATACAACTAGTCTCAGAGCTGGTGTTGGAGTCCCCTAAGCTATTAGTTCTGGGTGGACTCAATATCCCCCTCGAGGCTGGTTTGACTAATCTTACTGGTGTGGCTCGGGAGTTCATGGTTTCCATGACAAACATGGGCCTCTCCCAGATAGTCTCTGAGCCTACACATTGCACAGGTAATTTCCTCGATGTGGTCTTCTGCACGGATCAGGCACACCCATGGGCGGAGTTAATTAGTATCTCTACATTGTCATGGATGGATCATTTCCTGGTTAAGGTTGGACTGAAGGCCACCATCCCTCCCTCTGGGGGTGGAGAACTGATTACAATGGTCTGCCCTTGAAGGCTGATGAAACCCATTAGGTTCCAAGAAGCTCTAGGGGGTTCTATGGTTGGCAATGTAGTGATTCTGTTGAAGCTCTGGTTAATATGTGGAATAACAACCTTACCAGAGCTGTAGACACGATCACTCCCAAGCGTCCTTTCCAACCTGCAAAAAATCGTAATCCATGGTTTACTGAAGATCTTAAACAAATGAAGCAGGTTGGACAACCACTAGAGTGCCGTTGGCTGAAATCTCAACTCTTATCCGAGAAGACACTTCATTGGACTTTTCTTAGGTCCTATCAAGTGGCAATACATGCAGCTAAGAAATCTTTCTATTCTGCATCTATAGCGTCTGTGAAATCCCGTCCAGCTGAGCTGTTCAGGTTAGTGAGGAATTTAACTCAATTGCTTCCCACCCAGAACCCTCTATTAGAACCAACTACAGCTTGTTGTGATGCTTTTAATGATTACTTCACAGATAAAATCTCTCGAATAAGAGCTGATTTGGATGCCAACTTTAAGTCAGTAGCAACTAGAGAGGTATCCAGCCCCTCTGCCATTACTGTTAGACTGGATCAATTTGAGTTGATAAGTACTGAGGATGTGGACAAGCTCCTTAGTAGTTTGAAAAAGACGACCTGCCCTCTCGACCCTTGCCCAACTTGGCTGGCATTCCATGGGGGTGATACTATCAAGCTGATGCTGGAAAATGTAATTAATGCATCCTTCAGGGAGGGGGCCCTGCCTTCTTGTCTTAAGGAGGCAGTGGTTAGACCACTCTTAAAAAAGCTCTCTGTGGACCCCCTGGACAGAAATAATTATAGACCTGTCTTGCTGCTGCCATTTTTGAGCAAGGTGATTGAGAGGGTGGTCGCCAATTAACTACAAGTTGTCTTGGAGGAAACCGATTTTCGGATCCATTTCAAACTGGATTCAGGACGGGATACGTAGTTGAGACTGCCATGGATGCCTCAGTTGATGATCTCCATCTGAGCATTGACAGGGGAAGTGTGACCCTGTTGGTGCTCTTGGACCTCTCAGCGGCTTTCGATACCATCGACCATGGTATCCTTCTGGAATGCCTGAGAGAGTTGGGTATCGGCGGCCCTGCTTTGCAGTGGTTCTGGTCCTACCTCTTGGGTAGGTTCCAGATGGTGTTGCTTGGGGAGAGTTGTTCGGCCAAGAGGGAGCTCAAATCAGGAGTCCCTCAAGGTGCAATTTTATCCCCAATGCTATTTAACATTTACATGAAGCCACTGGGTGAGATCATCTGGAGGCATGGGGTGGAGTGTTATTAGCATGCTGATGACACCCAAATATATTTCTCTATGTCTCATACTGATACAGTGACTAAGGATGGCATCTCTCCTCTGAATGCCTATCTTGGGGCGGTAATGGACTGGATGAGGGAAAAACGACTCAGGCTGAATCCAGGTAAGACGGAGGTACTTGTCATACAAAACCTGAACCTGGGAATGGAGTTATGTCAGCCAGTCCTGGATGGGGTCACACTTCCCTTGAAGGACTCTGTCTGCAGCTTGGGGGTGCTCCTTGACTTGTCACTTCACTTGATAGCTCAGCTGGATGCGACAGTCAGGAGCTCCTGTTATCAGCTTCGGCTGATACACCAGCTGCATCCCTTCCTGGAGCAGGGAGACCTTGAAACTGTAGTATATGCACTGGGAACCTCTCAATTAGACTTCTGTAATGCACTCTATATGGGGCTACCCTTGTGCCAAGTTTGGAAACTTCAGCTTGTACAAAATATGGCAGCCAGGTTGATTACTGGTACTTCCCGTAATGACCATATTACACCAGTCTCGGAGTCCCTTCACTGGCTGCCAATTAGTTTTTGGGCAAGGTACAAGGTGTTGGTTATTACCTTTAAAGCCCTACATGGCCTGGGACCAGAATACTTAAAGGATCACCTTCTTCCGTATTGTCCGTCCCGCACACTAAGGTCCTTGGGGAAGAACCTACTTCAGCCAAAAAAATCTAGGTGAACATTGGTGAGCCAGAGGGCCTTCTCCATTGCTGCTCCAAAACTGTGGAATGACCTGCCGGAGGAGATCCATCAAATCTCTACTCTTACAGCCTTTAAAAAGGCTCTTAAGACGGGTCTCTTCTGGCAGGCCTTCCCAACTTAACTCCTCTCCCCGCACAAGGTGATCTACATCGCTCTATCCACCAATTATCTCCCTTTTTAAACTTTTGTATTCTTGTTTTTAAACTGTGTATATTTAATTGTAATTTTAGTATTGGGTTGGGGGGGTTGGGAAGGGACTAATTTTGAATTTTATTGTGTTCTCATGTGTTTTATTGTTGTAGCCCGCCCGGATTCCTTGTAATTGGGCAGGCTATAAATACATAAATAATTTATTATTATTATTATTATTATTATTATTATTAAAAAGCACCGCAACCACACTATCCAATTATTTTTGTTGAACTGCAGGGGCAAAATGTGGGCATTGCCACCCTAATAAGAATTCCACCTGCCTCAAATTTATTTATTTATTTATTTATACACCGCTCTTCAGCCACAAGGCTATCAGAACGGCTTACAAATTGTTTTAAGCAATAGCAATTTACACTTCTACGCTGTATTAAGCAGTTTCCAATGTGTGTTAGCTAATTGCCCCCACAAGCTGGGTACTCATTTTACCGACCTACGAAAGGATGGAAGGCTGAGTGAACCTTGGAGCCCTCTGGAATCACAGTACTGGCATTTAACCACTGCGCCACCAGGGCTCCCTTCTGTTTCAATTTTCCTTCTGTTTCAAATTTCTAGCATTGCAGAGAGCAGGACAGTGATGTTTTTTCTCACCTGGAACTCTTACCTTTGCTGTGTTTGCATTCCCTTGCTAACTTTTCTTCTCCCTTTTCTTTGGCTACCTAAACTGTATTTCTATATGCTCAAGTGATGTTTTCTGCAATGCTAGAAATTTTGGGATTGGAGGAGGAAATTTTGTGGGCAGAAGGAAATTGGAGGGGGGTAGAATTATTATTTGGGGGCAGTGTCTTCATTCCCCCTTTCCCCATAGCTAAACCTCTGGAGTATTGAACATACCAGCAATGGCCTACCTGTAAGAAAATTCATAGAGATGAAGTTCATATGGGATATAAGCATCCAGACCCACCCTCCCCCACTGAACAGAGGTGGGCAATGTTAGTAGCTGGAGTGCTTCTGCTACCCTAATTCATACAAGCATTTACATTTATATATGCATATCCACACTGATGTATCAGCACTTGATCTATTTACTCTTGCTGTGTATGCTTTTGTTGTGTGCCTTTTTTTTTTTTTTTGGCCAAGCGGGGATTTAAACCTTGGTCTCCAGAGTTGTGATGTAACACTGAAACCACTACTCTTGCATATATGGACCAACTCCTTTGTTTTGTTTTTGTTTTTAAAGTTATGACACACATGTAAATAAATATGCTGTAAAACAGAGGTGGGCAACTGTGGAAGACTGGGTTTTTTTTTGCTATTTTCTGGGGCCATTCTGAGTTCCTAGAGGGCATTTTTTGGGGGGGGGGGTTTAAAAAATTTCTGCAAAAATTTCATTGACTCACGAGGAGGCTTTGAACATGTGGAAATGTCCTCTACACCCCCCAGAGATCATTTGGGTATTTTTAAAAAAGCTCCTGGGAGGCCCAGGGGGCTGCAAAACAGCCCTGGGGGTTTTATACAGCCCATGCTTTGCCCAAGACTGCTATAAAAGGATGTAGGATGAGACTAATGTAGGAAAGAACTGAAGTGAAAAAAAGTGTTGTTTATCTTAGAAAACTGCTACCTTTGTCTTGGATGTATTGGAACTATTTGATCAGTGTAATAGCAGCACATATCCATCCCTAGTGTAACTGGCATATGGCAAAGGTGAATGTGATGTCATTGACTGTTTGTAAAAATGTTGTTTTATATATTAAGGTAATTTGGTTTTGTACGTACAGTTGGTCGTCAAGATTTGTGGGGGTTAGGGGCACAGGACCCCCACAAATAGAAAAAAAATGTGAATATAGGCCTGCATAATTTTTTTTACCTGAGAAAACACTTCTCTAGGAATGTCTAGGTCCTCAAGCACATCTCTACCATCAATTTCCGGTGGAAGTTCCTCACTATGGGTTTCCAGGGCATGCAGTCCAACAACATCTGGAAGGTCACATGATTCCCAATCAGCTATAAAAGATTACTCAACTTGTCAAATTAAGTAGTTAAGATTGTCAAATATACCAAAGAAGGGTGAGCTGGATGTCTGTTTCCTTGATATCAGAGTGTTGTTCAGGTGTAGAGATAAGTAAAAGTGCAAGAAGACAACTGAAGTAATAGGAACCTGTCCTCAGAACCACTTAATATTAATTGGGTTCAGCTTTACGTTTGCAAACAGAGATGTCCAGAAATACTCTCCATTTGTTACAGAAAACAGCTGATTTTGTATTGCATGGACTAACTCAAGTGTAATATCTGACATTCAGAGGATGCTGTATGGAATGATTGCCAAGGACAAGTATACTGTCTACAAAAAAAATCATGTCAGGCATACACATACAGAGCCCTTGTTGATCCAGAGCAGCTGATATGTGCAAGTTGTACAACAGCTGTGATAGTTGTAGTGCCAGCAAGCCAGTAGAGAAGAGTAAGAGAACTGTGTGGGTGAATGCTGAGACCCCATAAAACATAAAAGAGCCCTCTTTGATCAGAACAAAGACCTGTCTAATCCAGCATCATGTTTCTCATAGTGGCCAACCTGTTGCCTACGGGGAAGCCACAGGCTGCCTCAGATCCTGTATAGCATGTAGCTATCCTGATTTATCTTCTAGCACTTGGTCTTTAAAGCCACCTAAGTAAGTGGTCATCATCATAAAACTGTAAGAAAAGTCATGCTGGATCAGACAAGGGCCTATCTAGTCCAGCATTCTGTTGGCCATCCAGATGCCTATGTGAAGTCTATAAGCAAGATGTCAGTACAACTACTGTACAACTCCCATTTGTATCTCCCAGCAACCGGGCCTGTTGCGTCTGATACTGGAAATAGCTTGTAGCCATTGTTATTTTAATCTTCTGTGAATTTATCTAAAACCTCTCCCACCTAAGATTCCCCCATCTAGATTCCACCTAAACCTTAGGAAGAACTTCCTTCTTACATTCTGCCAAAATAAACAAAAAAAGTTGCCACTGTGAGAAAGGAGAATGAGAGGATCAATATAAGTGCATGGGGGAAGGGGGGTGCCTTGGGAATCTGACTGCTCTTAACAGTGGTGCAAGATCTATGTGCATTTGGATTGTTTGGGTTGGCATGTGCACTATATGAAGGAGTAAGAAGAGGAGGGGATGTTTCTCTCCACTCCTAAAGCCAGCTCAGGCATGTGATTTAGAGCAATTATTTCAGAAGGAGGGAGGTAAGGAGGAGGAGAGCTTCAGTGAATGACTGCCTCTGTGCACTTACCCAAAGCAACTGTGTGCAATGCATGTGACAGCTGCATGGTCTGTTACTCTCTGCCTGTGTGGGTGAGCAAGGCGTAGCAGTGAAACATTTTCCTGTATTTTTTTGAATGGTGCAATAGTAACAGTAAGGGTAATGCATTAGTAACATATAATCCAGCAAGCTACTCCTTGGACTGACCTGTTGAATGATCAGAGTAATTAGTAACATAAACCATTCCTTTTTAAAAGTATAATTCCAAGCTCAGGGTTGGTTGCAGGCTGAAATCTTACCTGTTGAAATCAAAGGAATGTGACTGTGCAATCCTATAAATATCTACCCAGAAAACAGTGCTATTGACTTCAATTTTGCTCTAAGGTACTCTCTGATAAGAAAATCTAGGATTGTAGCACTTAACAATGGATGTATCATGTTGTAACTAAGTAATTTATTTGCAGGTTTTATTTATTTATTTCTGCCAACTTGTTGACTCAAGAGAAAGCAAGACTGGCATGCAAAGCCTGCAAGCAAACAAACTAAGTACTTCTCTCTACTTCTCTGAAAAGTTAATACAGTGCAATGACTGGCTGTGTCAGAAGTCTTCTGCAGTTGGTGGTAATGCTAATGAACAAAACATTGACTAAATGTCCAAACCTGTCAATGTCCTGCACTCTAATTACTCTGGGAATTCTTTTAATGATCTACCAAGAAATGCCATGTGAATAATACAACAGATTTAATCTTAAACACAACACCAGAGGCACTTGGAAAACTTTCTGCATGTCACCTTCTGATGTTTGTGCCTGGTTTGTGGGCAATTAATAGCAGCATCCTTTCTGTTTATGTAGTTTGCTCAGCATGTTTAATCAGGTAATATTAAAAGGTGGTGGGAAGAGAAAATACAAACAACTTTAGTTTCAAAATCTTTTATATGGAAATATATTCTCTCTGTCTTGCCACCAGCCATTCTTCCTTCCCTTTTGCATAGGTCACAAAACTGCTATCACAGAGAAAAAAAATGCAAGAAAACATAATTTAAAAACCAATAA
This sequence comes from Gambelia wislizenii, assembly GCA_030847615.1. Taxonomy (NCBI): domain Eukaryota; kingdom Metazoa; phylum Chordata; class Lepidosauria; order Squamata; family Crotaphytidae; genus Gambelia; species Gambelia wislizenii. The sequence continues at coordinate 31,285,352 of JAUMIR010000005.1, forward strand.
TAGAATTTTAGCATTGCAATGGACTGTAAGGGCCATCTAGCCCAACATCATAGAATCATAGAATCATAGAATTGTAGAGTTGGAAGAGACCACGCCTGCCAAACAACTTGATAGAATCACATAGGGCTCATCTAAATGGGACAAATGTATTGGCAGGTTGTAGTATTTGTTGCTGTAGTTCTGGGTTATTGTTTTTTAAATACCCAGATGACATTTCTCTTGTCCTGGGCTATTTTCTAGCAAACCTCAGTACCTGCTGCAACATTTTGTTCCCACCTTCAAGTGGTTTTCTTTTTAATTCCAAGACATATCAGAACAGTACCTTCTTTTCTCCACCTTTTGGAAAAAAAAATTGTGAGAGCTATAATGCATCATGGAAATAGTGCACTTTGCACTATGAAGATTATCAGATGAGTGCCTAAAAATGTGATTATGACACTATATTTTACAGCATTCATGTTCTGGCACAATGACACACATTTTCATACGCTGCCATGATAACAATACAAGAATCTGGCAATACGAGCACTCATGTCGCTTACTTCTGCATTTCTCTGTGAATGAGATTTCGTCTTGCGAGAAGATGCGAGTGGGCTAAAAAGCCCCCAAACACCAAAATTAAAAAACAAAATGTCCAGAAAAGCACAGATACATGTTTAGAAACTTGCAAGCAAGACTGGGAGGTACATAAAAAGAGTGTACAGTACCTAGTTTTCCCATTAGTACCTGGAAGTGTTCTGGCAGGACTGCCCACTGATGCTGGAATTGCACCAGCAGAATGAGACACCTCCTCGCACACATGAAAATCCAGAACACAAACACTATGGGAGATCAATTTCAACTTCTCCCTGACAATAAAAAAAGAACTCCCTCATAACAGCAGCAGAATGCTTGTATAACACTGGGGCATGACATTGTCTGATAAGGAAGTCTTTTTGTGATCTCATGGTGTTGTTTTTTATGCGTCTGATTATCTCCTATAACTCCACAACCTTAAAAAAAATAATAATCCAAAGAGCAGAAAATTTGCTCTTCAAACTATAGAATCACTTCAGCAAATCATACTCCAGTAAAAAAAAAAATAAAAAATGAAAAGCCCTAGTACAGATCCATGAAATTGTTATAAAGAGTGCCCGAAGAGAACTAGTGGAAGCAGAGGTACTGTGAGAAATTGAACTTCCTTAGCCCAGTGTGGAAGAGCCTATAATCAAATTAGTGAAATCAGAAGAACAGACCAAGAGCCAGTAGAGGCACAACATATGAAGGGAAGAACCTAAGAGAGTGATCAAATTTTATTAAAAGTGCAAGAGAACAGAATAGATTTTGCCTGATTTCTAAAAGAGAACAACCAAGGCACCATGTGCTCAAATTTACAAAGGAAGTCCCACAGTGTGGGTGCTACATGAACATGTATGATGGGGCTCCACTGCCTCCTCAGATCTAAGAGTGTAGTTGCTGGGTTTTCTTTTTTCCATAAAAGAAAATTTTATAGATATATACACATACCCTGGAATTTCAAGAGAAGATGAAAAAAGTTGTTTTTAAATTAACAAGGTGAGTCCAAAAAGTCAAGGTGTGCAAAAAGATAGATGTAAGTGTGTTAGACAGTGACAGGTAGGAGACCAGCTGAGTGCAGAATCCAGTCAAAATGAATGAAAGAGCTGGGGTAATCTGTTCATACCTAAAGGCCACTAGTGACTAATGGGCCCAGCAAAATTGTGCTCTTTCCCTATATTCATGGCTGGCCCCAACATTTTGCAGGGTAATGCAACCACCTCAGATAGGAAATGTGGGTGACAGCAAGAGCAGCAGCAGCTACCTGGCTGTTATCCCAGAGCTCCCAGTTGTACTCTTCAGTTGGAGGACAGAGCTGTTTGTGGCCTGCTGACATGTGGTGGTGATAGAATTACTAATCTATCACCAATATTGAAGTATGACTCACATGGCAGTCTAGTCAATGTCTGTCTGTGGAATGAGAGAAGAGATTATATCTTGTCTTATGCCTCAGGTAGGAACAAAACAGACCTGGAAAGCACGTAATCACACTAGAGGAATGAAAAGAGACAAAGCTCCACGTGCTATATGATGGTCACCAACTTTTATTTCTTAAGAAGCCCAAAGTATTTTGGCCTTAACACCAATTGGCTATTCTAAAAACAAACAGAAATACCTTTACTATACTGTTTAAGACAATACATGAACAGCTCTTAAACACCTTTTCCATAACATTGTTACAGTTTCTATTACATACATAATATATATTACAGGTTACATCATACACCTTTTCATTGGTTCTATTGGAAGACAAAATCCATAAATAAGAATCCATTGGTAGCCCTTGTTGCGGTGAGCCGGACACACCAGCCGAATTTATGCAATTATTCAGCCTGGCTGCCTCTCTACTTACGCTGCCACCATACTTTCAAGTTCCCCCTTTATCCCTTTCTTGGACTGGGGTCTGGCTTTTTGTGGATATTTTCTGAGATTGTGTGGATAGAATTGGTGAGCGTGCCTAATAACTTTAAGTGAGGGAAATAAATCAATAAGAGTCTGGTGTTTATGAACAAAACATAAAACTGGTTTATTAACAGAATGATGTATCTGAAATATTTTGATATTGTGCCTTCAACTTTGTTAACTGTTAACTCTATTCAATATCACACTGTGGTGACTATTCCTTTTAAATCAGGATCTCCCAGGTTCAATCACTCCTTTTATATTTTCAATTTCCATTCACTCTATAATCCATTCAGCTTCAACACTCTCTCAATTACAGAACATTCTTCACACAGACATAGCTCAAGTGCTCTCAAAAGCACCCAGACCAGAACTGACTCTCTCAACTGTTATTCCAAACTTTCAAAATTCAGGAAAACCCATCCCATTCACAGATTCCTACGCTGGGATTGGCTCCCTCATGCTCTCTTCCCATTCGCTCATCAACATTCCATCAAGCGCTCATCACACTAGTTCCTTTCTTTTAAAAATCAATGATCCACTTATATAAAAAGTGCATAATGCAACTCCAGAAATTTCTGAGGATTGGTATGTATATATAAATTTGATTTTGAAATGTGTTTATTTGATGTAAAAAAAAATTTTTTTTTTATTAAAGTCTTGAAGTAGGACTAGGGGGATCCAAATTCAAGTTTCCACAGATCCATGAAACTCAAAGGGTGACCTCTCACTACTCTGTCTCAGTTTGATGTACCTTACAAGGTTGTTGTGAGAATAAAATGGGGAGGAGAAAGTTGGGGTATAAATGTAAATGACTGATAACTAAGGAGATTATCAGATGGACCTTTAGGGTCGGTTTCTGTCCCGCTGCCCTCCCACCTGCCCCATCCCATTCCTGCTGCAGAATAAAGAAAAAAGTTTCACACACCTACCTTTATTCCGTGACAGGAATGAGCTCCCCCTCCCTTCGCTGCCTGGTTGTAAATGCAGCTGTTGTAAGGCTTTTTTTTCAACTGAGAACTCAAATCACGAGAATGGCCAGGCGGCAAATTTAAAAAGAACCCCTCCCCCAGCTGTCAAAAAAGAAAACAAGCACCAAAACACATTTAAAGAAAAAAAAGCTACCCAGGGAGGGGAAATATATATATATATATTTACTTACTTTGTTGTCCTGATTGCACTCGGAAGCATCCGGCAGGGACCTCCCAGTGACATCACATCCAGTTGTTGTCCCGGGAACAGAACGGGCCTCCTGTTCACTCACCCGTCATTCTGTTATAATAATGGAATGGGCCTCTTATTCACTGATTTTTCCGTGAATAAGAGGAAATAGAGGAGGAACAGGAGCAGAATGGGAGCATCCCATGACAGGGACGTCATCGTCTAAAAAGGTAAGCCTTTTAGTGATCTCCTGTCATCCCTGTCCTGGGATATTTTTACCATCTGATAATCTCCTAAGTGAACAAGTATCCCCCCACTCCAAAGAAGTATTTTTCTTCCACAAAACATCTTAAGGAGCATTTAAATGCAGTAATAAGTGCAAATGCAGCCTGTTCTGTCTAAATAGAGATTAAAATATTGTAGATCCTCTTGAGAAATAATACACATATTTGCCCAATTATTAATTTCACCATTGGGAGATGTAATAAATACAAATAGCAATAGGAAACTTTTTTCAATTTATGATTAGAGAATGATAATCTAGCTAATTCAAAGATTAAAAGATTTTAAACCAGCAAGTAATAAGGGTAGATTGGAAGGGGAGTAGTCTTTACATTCAGGAGGTCATTGTCTGTTACACTGGGAAACTGAATGATAAAGTTCCTAAGCTTTGGACTTTTGCTGAGATACATGTGGGGATCTATCCATAAAGGAAATGACAGGGGTCAGGAAATAAGATTATAAAGGAGGGCAAAGGGTAGAGCAAGGGATGAGTCTGGGGTGGATGAGAAATGGGGTTTAAAACTTTATGCAAATGTTTCATTTTCTCCCAAGGTCAAGACAGGGACAAGGAGCTGAGGATGTAAAATCATAGATGGCATATTTCAGTTTCACCCTGATAAGGCCTTTAGTTCAAGCTTTTAAGTTAAACCTAAATGGTAATTTAACATAAGGCTAATAGTCAGAGGTGCTCTCTTTTAACATAAATGTAATTGAATTAGATTTTGTAGCTTATTAACAATTAACTAAATATTAACACTTTTCTACTTCTTCTCTGGCTAAGAATAATGTCCTTTTCTTTAGTGATGCAAAGGACCCACACTTTTAACTTTTGGGGTGTGATTCTTCTTTTCTTTGGAGACAGCATCACTTGGGAACAACCATCTTCTATAACAGCAGGATATCATTGTATTGGAGAGGCAGGGGTGTCACAGCATATCCCAGTCGCCAAGATTCTTGTATTGGTGACACCCAGCTCTGGTCCTAGACTATAGTCATAGACTCATGTCTGAGTTTTTATATAATAAGTTCCATGATACTTTTTGAGTTTTGTTTTTTGGCACACAATGCAGCTGCTAAGACTGCTGTTTGAAATGACAAGACTGTATTTATTTGGGCCATGTGTGTATGTATATATGCAGGAATCCCTTCATCTTTTCCCCAAAGGTGGGAAAAAACAGTTGGGCTTGTTTTTGTCCTGGCAGAACAACAGTACTGTACAAACAGAAAAACTTGATGAAGTTTGACTCCCAACAGACCAGCTGTTTTGCACAGTAGAAAACCCCCTCACAGAACCAGAAACAGACACACATACATATACACACATGTGCACAAATGCACACAAACGCACACAATGCCTTGGCAAGGTTACTTTTTTGAACTACAACCCCAAAAATCTCCAGCCAGCTTGGTCAATAGCTGCAGGATTCTGACAGCTGTAATTCTAACAAGTAACTTCTCCAAGATCTGGAAAAGCACAAACAAAAAGGACTACAGAACTCCAGGCAATGTGCAGTTCAGCACTGCCTGCAAGATATTTCACTCTCTGAGGCAAAACAGGTTGTAGTTTTCCACTCACAATACTCACAGCCAGACAAGTTATATTGGCTCATGAGGCAGGAAATACCATGACCATCTCTTCCCATCTCTGGTACTAAAAATCCAATGAAGGGAAAAAAAAAAAAACCCTAACCATTTGCTGCTTTTTCATGACACCACATTCAGTTGCTTGGGTGATCGCATTTTGCCTAATGATAGGGTCAGCTCTGTTTGAGACAATCTTCCATGTTGCACAGCTAAATAAGAATTTTCACTTGAACACTGCAAGGGGTGGGGAATTGAAGTAGGAACATGGAGGGCTGTGACAATTTATCATATACCTGTTGCTGAATCTTATACCTCTCAGCACTCCACAGACCTGAGTGATGAATGGGATTGTTTACAACTTTCCCCTTTGGATTCAAGGGAGATATGGAGTGGGCTTTCTGCCATCATTTGGTGAGGATTTGGCTTGATCCCAGAAGACGAAGAAGAAGGAATGGATCCTAAACTCTAATTATAATACTGTAACCATCATATATTTTAGAAGAATTAATCACATTTTTTTTTTAAAAAAGCAAACACAACATTGATGCTTTACTGAGATTTATTATAGACCGTTCTGTGGATACAAGCCATACAAACAGAGCATTTAAAAAGAGTTATAATCTTTTAAAATAGAAATGTTATTTCACCTGCTACAAATACCTATGTATCATTCCCTCTATTTCTAATGTTCCCAGAGCTTAGGAAAGTTACCTACCTGGACTGTAACTCTCAGATGCTAGCGTCAAACTGTGAATGCTACATAAAACTGGTGATGGCTCCTGTACCTTAAATGGTTATGTAGAAGAGGAGATTGGAGAATTTAAAAAAAGCCATCAAAATGGATCTCTTCCGGCAGGCCTTCCTTAAATAGAATAGACCATTTTAATGGATACTTCTCTCTCTTTTTATGTTTTATGCTTATGTTTTTATGTTTTGATGTTATAGTTTAAAGTTTTAGAGTAGTATTTTATATTATTGGTGAATTCACCAATTATTTTTAAATATATGTATTATTATATGTAATTTTAAGGGGGATAAACTGCTTTAAGCTATTACTGTTGTTATGGATTTGTTTGTTTTATATCCAATTGTTGTGAGCCGCCTTGATTGCCTAATAGGCAAAAGGCGGGGTACAAAAATAAAGTAGTAGTAGTAGTTGTTGTTGTTATTATTATTATTATTATTACTTGAGCAAGTGTTGATTGTTACCTGCTGTGTGACAAGCAACACCTGCTGAAATCTTTTAAATAACTTACATTAAAGGTACAGGAGCCCTCTCCAGTTTTCAATCTGGCAACCCTAGGCGAGAACAGGAAGAGCAGGCCGCCTGTTGAACTCACAACAGGCCTGTCCCCGAGCATTTGGTATGCAGCAAAATGGCCTCAAACTACATACCGAATGCTGCAGGGGTCTATCCGTTGAGAGCACAGCTGGCACTTGCTCTCTCAGCTGTACAAGCTCATGAGACCTACAAATAGCACATGAGGCAGGCGTATATAAAGCTTGCCTCAAGTTTCATAAGAAGAGGGCCTCCTGTGAGAGTTTAGAGCATCCATGAGATCTCTACACTTGTGGGAGCCTGGAACATTCACGAAAGGCCCTTGTCTTGTGAAATTTGAGGTGGCCTTTCTGTAGTTGTGTGGTGCATGTATTAGTCTTGAACTGGCCTGGCAATGGAAAGGGCCATCCTACATTGCTGTCGGAAAAACCTGGCAACCCCCCTGGAAGGCATTTCCCCCCACTAGTGTCAACCTTGCTCTTTGTGACCCTGGGTGCATTACACCTTGATCATCCCCAGCCAACACAATCTCACTAATGGCTGTGATGGGGTGTGTAGTCCAACACATATGGAGGGCCCCAAAGTAGGATGCTTTGCATACTGGTCATCATGTATGCAATTGTATTTTTTTAATGTGCCATTGGCCATTTTTTCTCTAAAAAGTGCTTAAGATTTAGGAACGTATCCTTGTACAGCAGAGAAACTCAGATCACACCCACCCTTACAAATACGAATGCAAATTTATTGGACCAACTCATGCTCAAAGTGCCAAAGCTCTTAATTAGGGGCAAGTTCAACAGGTAAACCTGTTTTAATGTTTAAAACATACACGCACACTCCTGTATACCAAAACAGGTAGAGTGCTCTACTGTGTGGCCAAATGCAATTGCAAGTCCTGCAGCTGTTTCTCCCTTGCAAAGTGACCTCAAAGAAGGATCACTTGTAAGTAGAGATGACTTGGGAGAGAAGGGAGTGTTTAACCCTTTCTCTCCCACCTGTTTCTTCTGAAACTCATCCCTATCACATTACTCTGGAGAAAAAGCAGCTGGGAGAGTGCCAAATTGTCTTGGTACATGACAAGGAAGGGGGTAATATTGCCATTTCAGTGTGGCATCTCCTTCAGTCCTGTTAACAGGTACTTTGGCAGTCCATTTACACCTCCTTTTCCATTTTTATTGACTTGATTTCTACTCCATGTTGTTGGATAGTGACTGTCATGTTTTATTGTAGCAAATCAAATCAAAAGGGTTCTAACTTTTGTTGTGCACTTCCTGATGTGAAAATGGACAGGGCCTCTGGATCTTTTTAAAAACAGACAGCCTCTATAGAAACTCCCATTGTTACACAAGTATTAAAGACACTTTTTTAAAAACCTGTGGCCTCCTTACCCCTCTTTTTCACCAGGTGGTTCCTCACTAAAGCACATAAGCTATACAATTTTGGTTTTGTCCCTCAACAATTTGACAGCATATTAGCCACATGGGATATTATTACTTCAATCTTACATTTCAGGTGCAAGTTTTTATCAGGCTTTGAGTGGCGTCTGAGAAAAAATATCAGTTCACCTTAATTAATCATAAGCATGTAGACACCTTGGATCCCATAGAGGAAGGGAGACAGATATAAATGTACAGAACATATGATGTGCAGTCATGCCTGTCACGAAAGGGAGCAACAATCCTCTTCTTTTTATAAAGTTAATCCCTGTGTAACACTTACTTGCCTGGCCATCTTCTTAGCAAGACTGTGCAGGTTCTCATGTTTCAAGACTCTTTTCCTCCAGGGGAAGATTGTGTTTCATAAACATAAAATCAACGAAGCTGTCAGTAGGGAGTTTGCCTGATTAAATTCAGTTGGATGTGAACTGCATGCTTAGTAAGAAAGTCAAAACAACAAAGAGGCCTAGGGCACTTTTAAGACTAACAAATGTATTACAGTATCAGAAAGTATGGTTTTGGAAGCCCCTAGTGATCATCTTCTTTTGAAGTCACTGCAAAAACAAAAGTTTCTCTTCTCAATCCTGCATAAAGCCCTGGCAACTTAAAGTCCTTTCAGAATTCTAGTGCTTGTTTTGGAAAAGGCCAGAGGATGCTCTATACAAGCCGAATGTTCCAGCATGCTTTGAGAGAATGGAGAGCACCTCACTTCAGGACTCCTGATACCTTCAGTTGTGCTCCTTATTCCAGAAAGACATCATCATCATCACCACCACCACCATCACCATCACCATCACCATCACCATCACCATCACCGTCACCGTCACCGTCACCATCACCATCACCATCACCATCATCATCATCATCATCATCCCAATTAAAATTCCAAAACCTTTGGAAAACAACCAAGTTTTCAATTGAGATTTAAAGACCAGGGAAGGAGCATGCCACAAATGTTTAGGGAAGGAATCCCAAGAGTATGGGCAACTGAGTGAGAAAGGCCAAAGTCAGCCAAGAAAGAGGAAACCCTTGATTGGGCGAGAAGCCTAGAATTCCTAGAACACAGATCTTGAGCAGGCAGGTAAAAACAAACAAGGGCTGAAAGACAGGGAGGAGTTAGGTTGTGTAGGGTTTTGAATGTTAAAACAAGAAGCTGATACTGAATCCTAGAAGGAATGGGTAACCAATTAAGAGATATCAAAAGTGGGGTAACATGATTAAAACGACCGGCCAAAAAGATCATCTTAGCAGCAGAATGTTGAATAGAAACCAGACAACTAAGGTGGGGTAATGGATGACCAGTCAAAAGAAGGTTACAATAATCAAGGCGGGGAATGAGTAAGGCGTGAACTAAGGTCTTAGTAGAGGAAGCAGAAAGAAACAGTCTGGTAATGTTATAAATAAAAAATCGACATAACTTTCCTACAACAAAGTGAGAAGCAAAAGACAAAGAAGAGTCTAAAATAAAGCTAAGATTTCATGCTTCCTTCACAGGATAAATAGGAACATTATTAACAGTGATGGGGAATGTATGTTGAATATCTTTAGTAAGCTGTCACTTCCCCCATCTCATTCTGGCATAGGGAATTCATTTTGCCACGTGTGTTTAAGAGCAAGGATTTGTGGTTATTGCTTTAGGATGAAATGACCTCTTGAGATCCCTCCCAACTCTGTTAATTGTAACAAGAACAGGTGAAAGGGGCAAAAATTGGACAAGTTGAATGTGGAATATCTTCTTTTGTTACGCCCAGTACCAATTGTTCTGCATGACTGGCCTTTGCATGGCCAAATATGTTTCTAGCAGGTTGGTAGGGGGTATGTTTTTCCTTTAGCACCTTCTTCCTTTCTGAAAGGATGATGTCAAATATATGTCTTTCTGTAAATGCAAACAGCCAATGGTTTTAGAAGCTGGGGAAATCTGAAAGCACTAACCACCCCACCCCTCAAAAAACTAATGGGAAGCAGTGAACTCTGGTGTGTTAAGCTATCACCCTCCATCTATCCATGACCTGCTTCTTGTTAATTATAATAAAACATCTCCATCTTATAACCTCCCAAATTCAGGGAAGGCACATGTGCTAAATGGGGATGGGAGAGGGTGGAGGCTCCCATATCAAGGTTGTGGTGAATCTTCTTGGGATTTATTCTAGACTTTGTAAGAGCTCTTCAAAGTACAGAACTTATTTGTGGGATAACCTGCTGCTACAATATTTGGCATTTGGGAATGTCCTAAGACAATTTGATGCCTCAGACCTAGCAGCAAATGACACCCTTTTCAGTCCTTTCAAATCAAAGTGGACAGTGACCAAAGGAAGGCATGTTATTTTGGCACATGCCATAGAATTATCTCTCCCCCTCCCAGGAAGAAAAAAATGATAATAGCAAAATAAGTAGCTAACGTGTTTCTACCTTTTCATGACATGCCTTATGAGGAGAGACTTAGGGAGCTGGGTATGTTTAGCCTGGAAAAAAGACGGTTAAGAGGTGATATGATAGCCCTGTTTAAGTATTTGAAGGGGTGTCACGTTGAGGATGGAGCAAGCTTGTTTTCTGCTGCTCCAGGGACTGGAACACGGAGCAATGGATGCAAGCTCCAGGAACAGAGATTCCACCTCAACATTAGGAGGAACTTTTTGACAGTAAGAGCTGTTCGGCAGTGGAACACACTCCCTTGGAGTGTGGTGGGGTCTCCTTCCTTGGAGGTCTTTAAACAGAGGCTGGATGGCCATCTGTCGGGGATGTTTTGATTTCCTGCGTGGCAGGGGGTTGGACTGGATGGCCCTCGGGGTCTCTTCCAACTCTGCAATTCTATGATTTTATGATTCTATCCAATTCTGCTGCCAGCCATCTCATTCTGCTTAATGGTAGGGCCAGCTCTGTTGATTCTCACAAGTATACCATAGTTTCCTCAATTGCTTTCAAAACAGTGCTAACCCATAGAAATTTAGAGGCTTAAGCCAATTTTAAGTGCCAGTATTGAATATTATAGCTTATCTTAGCAGAAAGAGGCTGTTCAAAATGTGTTTATGATTTAATCAATGAGATTTTCAGCACACATAAAAAACACACATAGTCATCACAATGTACCTAGTAATATATTGGCTAGCTACCTGTCTTTCAGCCAACCTGTTTGTTAAATTCAGGTTCAAGTTTTGGTCACTCTACCAAAGAACTGAATGGGGTGTTTGAAGAGCTGAGTTTCGCATCTTCATGATCTTCTGGTCTCCATGCTATTTTTCAAAAAGTGCAGAAGGTTGAGAGGCAAAGTGCTTTGTTTTTCAGAACTTGAGACTTGAGAATTAAAAATATACCTTTATTTATGCACAGACATACATTAAAATTCACATTTAAATTCAGTGCTGAGAAAGCAACAAGGCAATGAAAGGAACAAAATTTCACAACTTCAAAACAGTAAACAGGATTCTGTTTCTGTGCAAATCCAAAACATACACATGCACCCATACTAAGGCAATCATTTATTACCCATCAGTTAAAAGCAGTTAAGTGCAACACCAGTTTACAGTGGTCCTATTTCAACAAGACAGAACTTCAAACAGCTAAGTAGATAGAAGTGTACCATATAATTCCAACATCAGTCATATAATTTAATCTTATGCAACTGAATATACAACATGGACATCCATCTTTATCAGACTCCTCATTCATTTGTTTTGGATTCATATATATATATATATATATATTTTGCCACATGCATATTACACCAAAATAACCCAAGTACTCGGTAATATCAACAGATCTGGAACATTTGCCATGTACATATCAGTTTATCTCCTATAAAGACTTCTGGAAGAAGTCAGGAGCATCACCTTCTAGGACTTCTACTTTTTCTTCCTTCTTGCACACAGAACAAGATACAAAAATGAGCACATATTAAAAAAAAACCCACAAAGCCTGAGACATGACATTATAGCAGTTTCTTCTCCTTGTCTCCACTGTCATATGTGGTTCAGAACAAAGTTGTGGATGGTTTCTCCCTCCAGATGTTTTAAACTCCATAATCCTTTGTCTTTGGCCATGCTCTCCTGGGCTTTTGGAAAATGAAGTCCAAAACATCTGGTGGTTCACACATCCCCCACTCCTGTTTTAGGATCTGGTCCCTTATTGGGTGCTTTTCTAGCACTTGTTAACATTGCTCATTTATACCAACACATGAAGCGTAGCTCTTAATGGTGTAAGGTACAGGATCAGTGAATTAAGAGGTATTTAAAAGAACATTCAATACAACACCTAACTTGGATTCTGTCTATTAAGTCAATGCAAACTCAGTGGGGGTTTAAAAGCGGCACGTCCAAAGAGTGCTTACATGGTTTCTAGAATGGCAACAATGGGCAACTAAGTAGGAGAGAAGCCAGCAGAAGATCTGGAGTGACCAAACTAAAAGACAGTCTCTCCCCCCACCCATTTTAAAAAGGGAGAAGACTTTCAGAGACAAGAATGATTCCCCTAACACTGGTCAGTGCCTCTGCTCCCAAGAGAAAGGGTAAGATCTGGTACCAAGAACCAGACAGAATTTGCTCCTCAGATTATGAAAAATTATCTCATCCTTATGGGCCTGTCTCTGCAGCACAAACGGGTGGAAAAACTAGGAAAGGACTAGATGTTCAGCTGATCTCTGGCTCTTCGGCTGTAGATTTTTTTTTTTTTTTAAAAAAGCTTAGTCATAAATTGCTTAGAGGGAACAGAATCATGAGGATTGGATGAGTTCTTATATGGAGCAGATTTATGAAACCCCCATGGCTTTTGGAGATTATCAGACACACTAAATATGGCATTATCACGATGCCAGGAGATTGCTAAAGGGCATCCCTTTCAGATGATGTCATTCCTGTGTCATCATACTCCCATTTAGCTGTCATTATGCCAGTGCTGCTTTTTATTCATGGGATAAGCCGTGAATGGATCCCCCTTCCATTTCTGTGACGGAGTTACCTGCAAGTGAAAAGGTGCCTGTTTCACTGGTACAATCCCAGCCTCAATAGGAGGTCTGTGCCAGAACACTTCTGGGTGAGATTGGGACATCCAGGTAAGTGACACACTTTTTTGTATGCTCCCTGGGTTACTTATTAAGTTTTAAGTGTGCTTTTGTGCTTGCTGTCACTTTTTACATATTATTTTGCTTTTTATTTTTGAATTTCCTGTGCTCTTGTCTTCTCGCGAGAACCAGTGGGATTTCCTTCCAGGAAGTGAATGGCGCTCTGTTCGAGCGCCGTTCACTCAAGGTCAGCCTGGCACATGCGAACAAGCTAGGTCTGAAAGTTTACATTATTGTGCCGGGACAGGAGAGGAGATTGTGGGACGGTAACACTTTTTTTGTTGCCGTCTGAAAATATCCTTGATCTATGTGGTGATGCAGTTATCTAACATGATCTCCTGTTCCATTTACAGGATTGTATCAAGTCAATTGGCTCTGCAGTTTTTAGACAAAAGATAAGACCAATGCTTGAAAGAACCTGCAGAACTCCCCAGCCATCATGGCTAGTGGGCATGCTGGTTGGATGGTCTTGGGAACTGTTACCCTAAACAGCTCTGAGCAATTGCCATCTTTTTTGAGGCCACTAATATGGGATAAAAATCCTAAAAAAGTGATTGTGTGAATCACTTCAACAAGTTGGGAGGTAGGGCCACAGGAGAGCAATGTTCTTATTTTTAGAAGTGGACTTTAGGCTGATCAAACATTTCTGTGAACATAACTAGTATCTGTTCTATGAAATTGAATACAGAATAACTCTGTTATTCCACAACAGTGAGTCTTCAGACTTTACCACCACATTTCCAGATGTGAAAGACCCATACAATTGAAATGCAGTGTAATTGTTTCACAACACTCTGGGAAAACCTATCTGCTCCAAATCCTTCATCTGGAAGACAACCTGATCACAGTCAAAGGCACTTATATGCCACACAGGGATTATGTAAACTGTTACTAGGCTAGAAAGACTAGCAAAATTACCCCCCATAGTAAAGTAACTGTTTATCCAAAATCTCAAGTAAATTAGCATCTGTCCAAGAAAATATTTTATTCCTCTCTATTAGATGCCACCACTCCTTCTGCAAGTAACAGGTGGAAGCATCATTCCTGATACTTTAGCATCCACACACAGATGGACACTATGACAACTGTTCCCTAGTGGATGTTCTCGAAAAACAAACAAACCAAACCCTACCTTAGAAGAAGGCAGAATAACTTGGCTTTTTAAAGCCTCCAATATGCAAAAGGTAACATTTAGTAAAACTTCTAGCAATAAAGCAGCCATCAGGCTGGCTAAGAGGTTTGCCAAAGGGATGCTCAATGAGGAATGTTTCAAGTATCAGTAGCTGTGCTCTTTCCAATTCTACCTCGTACCAGCTAGCAGTGTTGAGATTTTGCCAGCCTAGGGAGAGATAAGTATGTTGTGCAAAACTCAGCATCATCTTTAAAAAATTAAGTCATATTTCTAAAGGCTGTAGGCTCAGTTATTAAAACTTGTTTCTTTTTTCCCTAGCATTCTTCTACAACTGTCCCGATCAAAGAATATAATTTTTTCTTTATTAGCCGAAATCCAGGACTCAGTATCAGGGTACGCTTAGTGCTGGAAGTAAAGCAAGCTTTGGGGAAGAAATCTCGGAAACTAGGCCATGAACCACTGTCCTGTTTGAACACCAGCGTTAGCTCAAAAGTAGGAACAACAGTAGGATCATAGACAATCTTATCCAACTTTTTACATACATTTCCTGTTTCCAGGTTGACATGAATAACGCAGCCCCTTAAACCACAAGGCTCTGTTGAAGAGAGGCGCAAGACATCTTGGGCTATCCTCCTGGTCAGTTTCTCAGGGACTAGAACCCTTGAGCAATGAAGTCTGGTTTGCTTTGACTTGGACAGGCAGCTCTCCAACATTCTCACTAGATTCTGACATGTCCGTTCCTCAAACACCATCTCATTAAAATTGGGTTCAGGCACTACGTAATCCCAGTAGTCAAAGTCTGTAAGGGATGAGAGAAGGAGAGAGATTCTCAGTAACTTGCAAGAAGCCAGTTAGCATTTGTAATAGCAAATTAGCCAAAAGTTCTGCTATACAGGTCGCTCCCCCCCCAACTCCACTTCTGCCTGCAGCTGAAAAAATAGGGACACATACCATAAAGTCATGCTGGAAAATGTCTAAAGAGGTGTCTTCTCTAGGAATTGCTAGGTCCTCCAACACAACTCTATGGTATGTTCATACCAGAAGTCCTTTATTTTAATAGGGTTCACTGTTATTCCAAGGTTTCATTTATGAACAGTAAGTCCAGGAAAATATCCCCTGTGGATATTTGGGGTGTGTGTGTGTGAAATCTGTATATACATATTTTTTCCTACTGGCTCATCTTGGTACTGTCACACTGCAGCTAAGTATCCCAAATCAGATGTCAACAAGTACCACTTTGAATTCATACAGAAATAAAGTTTAATAAATCGCTTTTCCTAAATGGTTACAAAAGAGTATAGTGAAATGTGTTTTGATTGGAATAGGGCCTTTCTGACCACTAGCAATATTTATTTTCAAAAACAGAAAAAGAAAATGTCAGCAGAAACACATATGTACTTGGAAGATAAAACAGTAGACTCTTAAGAAACAGGTGACTCAACTCTGTATTCCCAGAGATTACATTCTGTCAGACTGTCAAAAGGAGAGCCAAATTGCTTCTTATAGATGCCCAAATAATAGCACCACATTTAGGTAGGCCTGGCAATAAGTATAACATAATTAAATGGATGGGGTAAATTAGTAATTTCACACATGCTTTTTTTATACACCAAAGAGAATTACATCAAAACAGTTGCCAAGGTGGCAACCTATACACTTTTCTTAGAGAGTAAGCCCTGATGAATTGAGTGAGATTTAATTGTAAGCAAATGTCCTACCAGTAAAGTTCATCTTTCTTGCCTAGAAGAAACCTTCAGTTTCTTTGCTGAAAGATTCACATAAGAAGAATACTTCTGTTTATAGACAAGTGATTTCATTAGCTCTTTGTATATACATTTTCTCTGATGCTACAAAATGATGGTTTCCTTATGAATTGCATACAGCCATCAAGAAATTATTCTAAAACATCCACACATTGGCTTTCCACTAAAAGCAATAAACTAAGAGTGCTGTGGTGGATGGAAAAGGAGGGGAATGGATAATGTTTTGCATCTATAGTCCAGTAGTTCATTGTTTGCTTGCCAGTAGGCTCACTGAAACAAATGAGACTTAAGTTTATTATGATCAGGGGTGTGAACCACTTGGTCTCCCAGATGTTGTGGGACCACATCTCCCAGCATCCCTCACCACTGACTATGTTGGCTAGGGCTGATGGGAATGGAATTCCAGCAACAACTGGGGGCAGCATGATTCCCACCACTGGTAATGACTAACATGTCTCATTCACCTCAATAAGTCTAGTCTAGGTAGGATTAATATTGGATATAGCTCACAATTTTTGGCAATAGTCTAAGTCAGTAGTTTCCAAACTTTGGTCCTCCGGGTGTTGGACTTCAAATCCCAGAGGCCCCAGCCAGCTTGGCGAACAGTGACGAGCTGAAGTCCCAAACATCTGAAGCACCAAACTTTGCAAACCACTGAACTAAGGAGATTATCAGATGGGGCAAATATACTGGGGCAGGAACAGAACAGGGGTGAGAAAGGGGCTCCCTTTCGGATGACGTTGAGCCCCTCCATGTTGCCCCCCGGGGTATTCTATTCATGATGAAACATTGTGAATAGAACCCCTCTTCTGTTTTCTCCCATGCCTGTCATGGAATCAGGGACATGGGAAAAGGACCCCCATCCCTGTTCCACGATGACAGGCACAGGGGAGGAGCTCTGTGCCAATCACTTCCTGCCATGATTGGGACATCAAGGTAAGTGCCACCCTTCCCCCCTCCTCGGGTTCCTTGTTTTTTTTTTAATTTATTTTTTCATTTTGTTTTGTTTTTTGATGCTGGTTTTTTTTTAATGCTTGAATTTCCCTCCCACTTGTTCTCTCGCGAGAACGAGCAGAATTTCAGCCGGCCAGTTGTAAAGGCAGCCTTACGACGGCTGCATTTATGGCCGGCTGGCAAGGAGGCAGGGAGACTGTTCCTGCAGCGGAATGGAGGTAAGTGTGTGAACATTTACCTCCATTCCATTGCAGGAATGGGAGAGGAGGCGGCAGGGCAGTAACGGGGCATTTTGGCCCCATGTGATAATGTCCTAAATGACAAAACTTTCGATGTATAATTGGGAGGCCAAGCCTTGGACTACTAAAGTCTAAGAAGTATTTTATTCCCTTAAGTACCATCTGAGAATCGAAAGTGTTACACAATGTCCTCTGTCTAGTTTGCCTCTTCATTGTAATACTCCTAAAAATTATTTCAATCTGTTATGGATCTCTTCCAGTCATTCTGAGCCTCAGGGACTCAAACTGGGCAAAAACTATGTAAGTTATCACCTGGAACCCTTATACCAATTGGGTACAGAATAATGAGCTGATTATGATGAATGAGGGAAGACGTCCATCTCCATGTACCATCTACTCAAATGGAAAATTCAGATGGTCACAGAACAGGGCCTTCCTTCTGCTATTCACAATGATAAAACTCTCTGAGCTCCACTTAAGCTTTCCTATAATGAGTGACTGGTTTGGAAGAGGGGTATATGTAGACATGCACAGACCCTTGGATGGGGTTCTGCTAAAAGCAGGTCTATCAATAATACATTGTTGTTTATTTTTAAAGAACCCTTTCTCTCAAAAGTCATGCATTGAAACTTTTAAGTCCTTATTTCTGATTAAGGGTAACAAATAGCAAGCTTTCAGATGGAGAAGTGGAATAGAAACTGAACTTGCTTCCACTGGCATGCTAGGTTGTCTCTCTCTAACTTCTCTCCTAATAGCAAACAAAGATTCTTTTATTTAGGAAGGCTTTTGGCTATCAACTGGTTGCTTTGGAAGTTCTTTAATAGGGAGGGGTGTTGTGCCTCCCCCACACCTTTTGTTATGTTTCTAAATGATGTTAACATTGTTTTAATTCAGCACTTAGCTTTAACATGAAAGCTTACTTCTTCGTTAATTGGCCTTTGATGTTATAATTTTTAAGCTACTTTTAAATCATGTTGTAAGCTGCCTTGCACTGGGATAATGGTGGGATAGTAAACAGACCAACTTTGCTGGAAAAAAGAAAGAAATTAAAAAGTGTCCTACCTGAAAAAACTGCAGGAAATTTTTTCAACCAACTCTTTACTCACACAGTAAACAGCAACAAAGATTGCTACTACTGTACTAAACACAGTAGTGGGTCTCATTTTAGGAACTAGCAGAACCTGGATTACTTTTCAGTAATGAAATAAATGGCAACAAGTCCAGTCATCATAGACATAGCAGTTTTAGTCTGGATCAGTATGCAAAGGGATCTTGTAGCACCTTTGTGACTAACAGATAGAAAGAAGTTGGTAGCAAAAGGTTTGATAAACTTTAGCAGTAGACTTAAATGATAGTTTATGCTATCAACTTCTTTCTCTCAGTAATACAAGATCCCTTTGCATTTCTCATCATAACAACTCACCAGTTATAGCTGCATGCTGGAAGCGTTGCTGTATCAGTTCAGAGATGCATGCAGAGTTTTTATTGTTTAAACTGCTGGTTGCAACCATTCTGAAGAACAGCTGCCCTCTCTGCCAGTAAGTCACCAAATCTTTCCTGGTTGACTGCAAGAAAGCAAATTTGTCTTCATTAGGAGACTGTCAGTAGCAGCAGAAGGCACAATTCAGTTACAATGAGAAAGAAGGCAACAGGAAAAGTGGCTAGAGCCAGGAGTTTCTGCCCTCAGTCCTAAAGGTGCTACTCAGAAATAAATCCTCACTGATTTCAGTTAAGGCTTACTTCCAGGTAAGCAGGTATAAGGCTACAACCTATGAACTCTTTACAATCCAGGGTGCGACGAGGGAAACACGGGGAGTTTTAAAATGAAATGAAACTTAAATTTAAAATGAAATCCATTAAAATAAAATCTGACTGTAGATCTTTAGAGGAGTTTTGGTCTGCTTTTAAAATTTTTAAAAATCAAATATTTTTAAAGTTAAATTTTAAAAGCAGACCAAAATGCCTCTAAAAATCTACAAAACACAATAACACGACTACTTCACTATTTATGATTATGACAAATACACCAATTGGAAGACAATCACTCACCTCGCTTGCTATAAAGTAAAGTGGATTAATTTTTGATTAGCTGCAAAAATAACTCCGGTTTCAGGGAGAGAGAGAGAGAGAGAAAAAAAACCCACACAAACCCAACCCACACACTTTCAACAGTGACAGAGGAAAAAAAAGTCTAGGCGAAGTTTAAACATAAACTTCCACCCATAACTTCGCCTCTTCGTCCCTCCGACTCAACCCACCCACTAATTTACTACGACACCAATTCATAGAAATATATATAGTGCTCCAGCTCCTCCTCAAGTCCGGGAGGGCTACAGTTACACTTGGCAAAGGAGATCGGTCCTCTTTTTAGAGGCTGCTCCTTTGCAGTGACTTTTGCAGGTCGGGCAAAAGCGGAGCAAACAGGCTCAACTCTCAGCCCCCCCCCCTGAAAAAAAGAGACACCCGTGGAAGCCGAACGGCCAGCCAGCTGAGTGGGCTTGCTTGGTCAGCTTGAAGGTCAGATAAGGCTTGGACTGAGGTTGGGATGGAGAGGGGGAGAAGGGACCCCAGGGTCACCTGACTCCTGCCAGTCACGCACCTCGGCCAGGATTGGACTTTCTGCCCCGCAGCCTGGACTCCGCTTCACTCCGCGGGCGAGGTGGGTTGGGACTGCTGTCCAGCCCCAGTGTGGGGGTGTCATTGTACTCCCTGTGCCCTCTTTGTAAGGGGACTGAGTTTTTTAAAGTGTTTTTTTTAATTGAAAACTTACAAAATAATATGATGAACAAAAGAGTGGGGCTCTCCCTCCCTCCCATTCTCTCTCTTTTGGTGCAAGTGATGATCGGATGGAGGGCTCCTCAAGCTGACCAGTTCCTCCCAAATCTGGGGAGAATTCATAGAATCATAGAGTTGGAAGAGACCACAAGGGCCATCCAGTCCAACCCCCTGCCATGCAGGAATACCCAGTCAAAGCATTCCCGACAGATGGTCATCCAGCCTCTGTTTAAAAAACCCCAAAGAAGGAAACTTCACCACACTACGAGGCAGCACGTTCCACTGCCCAACAGCTCTTACTGTCAGGAAGTTCTTCCTAATGTTTAGGTGGAATCTCTTTTCCTGTAGTTTGAACCCATTGCTCCATGTCCTTGTCTCTGAAGCAGCAGAAAACAAGCTTGCTCCATCCTCAGTATGACATCATTTCAAATAGTTAAACATGGCTATCACGTCCCCTCTTAACCTTCTCTTCTCCAGGCTAAAGGTACCCAGCTCCCTAAGCTGCTCCTCATAGGGCTTCCAGACCTCTGACCATTATGGTCACCCTCCTCTGGACACGTTCCAGCTTGTCCATATAACAACAACTACTACTACTACTAGGATAGCTGTAACTGGCCCAACATACGTCATTATAGGAGATTATAAAGGTTATAAATTAATAACTCATTTTATATATTTATATTTCATAAATTGTTTTACAGTATTTTTCTCAGAATCCTTTCACATGGTTCGGCTGTGTGCTATTATTTTAGGGGAAAATATTACATTGTTTTACATGTGGGTGGTGAGTGGCTGAGGGAGTGAGAGGAGGGAGGGAATGTGGCCAGTCAGCACAGTGGGAAAGGATATGTACCCAGGAGTTTTTTTTTTAATATGTATATATATATATATATATATATGTATATATATAAATAACAACAATAATTTATTATTATTATTATTATTATTATTATTATTATTTCTTACCCAGCTCTCCCTATGGATTGAGGTGGGGAACAACACATTAACACGTAAACGTAACATTCGTTAAAAGCACATATCAATCAAAAACATATATCAATTTAAAAGAACAAGGAAAACCAAGACATTTTAAAACAGTCAACACACAATTTAAAATTCACACTTTAAAATCATTTGGATAGGCTTGCCAGAAGAAGCTAGTCTTTAATGCTGATTTGAATTCTGAAAGGTATTCAGCTGTCGTGTCTCTTCCAAAATTATTATTTGGGAGCACATTGGAGATCCAGGTTTTAACTCCTACCAAGATAAGCGAGGCAGTGTTGTGTAGTGGTTGTTTCAGTGCTGGGCTTGGATTCTGGGGGATCAGAGTTTGAATCCCCGCTCAGCCATAGATGGAGACTTGCTCCATGAGACAAATCACTCTCAGCCTCAGAGAAAGGCAGTAGCAAAATCCTCCACCTCCGAACACATTTTGCTAACAAAAAAACCACAATACGGTCTCCATAAGTCAGAAATGACTTGAAAGCACACTGCAACCAGACATGAAAACGCACAGGATGATCTTGAGTCAGATACTGCCTGAGAATATCCTACCCCACAGGGTTGTTGTGAGGATCAACAGTTATGTATGCTCTGGGGAGATCATGGGAAAAAAGGTGGGATAGAAATGTAACAAAGAACAGCAGGGTTGATGTAACATTTAAATGGAACTACATTTCCCCAATAGGGCAAGTAATGATGAAAGAAGGCTTCCTGCTCAGGACACATGGCTATAGTGAACACACATATTTGAACCTGCAGCTGTAGTCAGGTAATCATGGGGAGGCGTCTCATCCTCTCAGGAAAAATGGGTGTGTGCAGAATAGTATGTGATATGTGCTCCTCCAGTCCCTGGCTGTGTTCATAATGGGAGTCAGGCTGCCATACAAAGGATCCAACCTTGGAACTTTAAGATGTGTTAGGTTTATTGGTGAAAACAGCCCGCTGTGGTAGTGTGCGGCCAGAATTACAGCTGGGTATGGTAGTGTTAAATCTCCTTAACTCCATACTGATGAAAATTGCCCCATCTCTTTGTGGCTACTATTAAACACTGACTTTTAAAACCTGATATTCTGCCAGATAACTTATATCAACTGTTGTTTGGCCCTTGGTCTTTAGGGGCCACAAGACTGCTGTATATGTCTACTGTAGCAGACTAAAGGTCTGCTTCAGGAAGGTACTGCTGACCTTGAATTAAGAAAGCATAAAAATGATAGCCTTCCCACCCACTCCTCTTTAGTCTCAAGTTTGCTACTTTTCTGTTCAGATTCTTTCTCTCTTTTTTAACATAGGTGGGGTAGATTGAAATTTAACCTGTGGACACCCCCCCCCCAACATGTTTAATGGAAAAGCAGCTACTAAAGTATAACTGCATGGAGTGGGTTGGGAAACACCTCATTTTTATCCCAGTATTAGAACTGGTGTTATTGAATTAGTCACTTTTTCTGGATACTACCCCAAATTAGTAACTGCAATGAACATTCAGGTGCTGACTTCTGGCCCTTGTTTGATGTTACTTGTAAGAATGCAGTCAATGCGAACTGTTGTTTTATATACTGTATATTATATGTTTTATATATAATAGCCTAGTGCAACTCTGAGTGTTGTGCTAGAAGTCAAGGAGACAAGGGTTTGAATTCTGGCTCAGCCATGGAAACCTAATGGCTAACCTTGAGCAAGTCACACTTTCTCAGCCTAAGAGGAAGGCCAATGGCAAACTGCCTCTGAACAGATCTTGCCAAGAAAACCCTATGATGGGGTGTCATAAGTTGGAATCAACTTGAAGGCATAGAACAACAAATGAACAAGTAAAAGCCTAAGGGAGATCTAAGCTACCTTGATTCCTGTTATTGTAGTAGAACCAGGGTTTGTAAGATCTAAGTGCCAGGACTTTTTGATGCGCAGAGAGGATGACATCATTTGCAGCTTCTCTCTGAGCTTAGCTTCAAGCCTTATGGTAGCCAGGGGTGGGATGGGGAGGGGGGGTGAATGAATTTTCCTATCAGTGCAATATCATTGTGAGCATTCTCTCTAAAGTGCATCTACACTGTAGAAATAATGCAGCTTGACACTGCTTTAACTGCCATGGCTTCATACTACAGAATGCTGGGATTTGTAGTTTTGTGAGACATCAACACTCTTTAGCAGAGAAGGCCAGAGAAGGCCTTGGGCTTGTCTAGATGATGAAAATACTCCCCATGGAATTCGAGGAAAATACCTTTGTCCTAACGGGATCTGGTGGTGATTTGCCTTATTTGAAAGGGTGTGTGTGTGTGTGTGTGTGTGAAAAATTCCATTTATTGTGCGGGAAGAGCCTTTGCGGCTTTCCCTGAATTTTTAAAAACAATGTGAGGAAATGCACATTAGTGCTCGTTTGGACAATTGATCTGATTTGCTGTGCATTCCCGCAGAGGGTGGAACTAGAGATCAGATTGGTTGGATGTGTGTGGGGGCGGGCTTGCTGGCAAGACAGTGCCTGGAAGTGCTCTGTTGGATTATCGCGTTAGCGATCATGCACTTTCCCCCTCTGTTGAGGTGCCTAAATTATTTTTTAAAGCAGAAGGTTGCACTTGCATGCCTTTGCTTTAATGCTAAAAAAAGCACTGTGCAGCAGTGGCAGTGTTTCTGGCCGCCATCTTGATTCATGGGCATATGAACTTCAAACACAGATAGCTTCTCAGTGAATCATTTTTGCTGAAAGACCATGGAGACAAAAGGACGCTGCTGCAAATTGGCAATAATGTGCAGAAATTAGCATTATATCCTCTTGTCTAGACTCTCTCTCTCTCTCTCTCTCTCTCTCTCTCTGGCTTTTCTTCGCAAACGAAGATTCAGGAAGGACTCATCCCACGCTTTCTGCAAGCGCACTGATGATTGAAAAGGCCAATCCGAGATAAACAAGTCTGGTTGCAGAAAGCTCAGCAGAAGGTCTCCTTGGGTGATGTTTTTGGGTTGTGATTCTTTCTGAGTTGTCATTTCTCTTCAAGACTTGTTCGGCGTGAGTTCTCAAATAAGGCTGCAGCATTGTGGATAGTGCGTCTCCATGCCTCCCGATGTGAGGCCAGGGCGGACCACTGTTGGTGATCAATTTGGCCGAGCCTGAGATGTTGTTTCAGGGAGTCTTTGTATCACTTTTTTGGAGCGCCCCTCTTACGCTGACCCATGTTGAGTTCACCATAGAGTACTATTTTTGGGAGGTGATGGTCCTCCATCCTAGAAATGTGCCCTGCCCAGCACAGCTGCGTTCTCAATATCATGGCCTCAATGCTGGTGATCCCTGCTTGCTCAAGGACAGCAACATTCGTCACATAGTCAGTCCAGTGTATATTTATGATTGTGCATAGACAGCGTTGATGAAAGCGTTCGAGGAGTTGTAGGTGGTGGCGATAGGTGCCCCATGTTTCAGATCCATAAAGGAGGATGTCTAGACTAGCCCCTTGTAAAACTACAAATCGCAGAATTCCAAAGGATCAAGCTAAAGAACTTAAAGTGGTGTCAAACTGCATTATTTTTACATTGTAGATGCATCCCTCCCTCTCTCTCTCTCTGTCTCTGTGTGTGTGTGTGAGAGAGAGAGAGTGAGCGAGAGCACATGGTCTCCATGTCAGTGAGGCAGTGAATTTGAATATTAAAGAAACTATTCAAGGAGCTCAACTAGGCTTCAGCATCTTGACTAGTTCCTTTAAGACAACTATTAAGGCAGTGTTCCTTAACCTTTGATCCTCCAGCTGTTCTAGACCTCAGCAGAAAACCTAACCATTGGCCATGCTCACTAGGGTTTTTGGAAATTGATGCCCTAAACATCTGGTGGGCCAACGGCTGAGAACCACTGCTTTAAAATCTGGACTAATTCCTCTGATTAGATTCACCATACCACTGACATCTAGATTGGTCCAAACTCAAGAAGGCATGGTAATAACATGAGAACACATGATTTGTCTTTCTGGGAAGAGGGGCCAGAGTTCAGAGTTCAGTATTCCACGCAAATGTCCCAGATTTAATTTCTGACACTTCTAATTTTATAAAAAGCACGTGATGGGGAATTGCTCTGCCTGCAACTCTGAGAGCCTCTTCTCGCCAAAGCAGACAAGCCTATGTTACCATCAGTCTCAAGGTCGTACAAGTCCTGGGGCTTGTCTCTAAGAGGGGAAAAATGTGATGTGTACTCACACAAATTCAAAGCAGGATTGACTTGTCTTAACAATGTTTGGAAAAATTGCTATCCGCTTTTGCTGTCCCAATGGGCATGCCTGCGATTCAAGATGGCGGCTGCAACTCACATTTTTATTTTCATCAGTTGCTGCTGCCGAATGGTATTTTTTTTTAAAAAAAAAAAGCATATCTAAGGCACGAAAGTGTGATAGTGTGATATTCCGCCTAAATAAATGTAAAAAATAAAAGAAAAGGGGTGTTCCGTCACGTTAGCACACTATTGCTAAGGCAGAAATCCAAGATGGTAGTTCCAGGGTGCTTGCCTTCTCAGCTCACATCTGGCCAACCAGTTTTCTACTTCAACTTTTCTGGGGCTATGCGAATAAATTTGATCACCTGTCCTAATGATCGACAGACAATGTTTGTTCTCTATGGTGTTTTTTAAAAAAACTCCAGGGAAGCCACAAAGGCTTTCCCTGAGGAGTTCTGGGTGGATTTGGCCCCACTCCTTTCGAATATGGCAGATTGAGGCGAATTGCCATTTAAACAGGTCGCAGTCTCCTTGAATTCTATGAGGAGTGTTTTCACCATTTAGACAGGCCCCTGGACTTTCCCCCCCCAGAGCAGAGTAATGGCATTATCTTATGGCTCCCATGTCAGTGGGGTGCTGAATTTATTTTGGGCTTAAGTCAAGACTTTGAAGGAATTCTCCAATGTGCGGAATGCTGTCCCCAAAATATGTTTGGGGTTGTAAGCTTGAGGGCAGGGAACTGTTTTGTTGTTCTTTTTCTTGTAAAGCACCATGTACATTGATGGCGCTATAGAAATAAAAGATGATGATGATGATATAATGATGATGTTCAAACTATCAGCACCTTTAATAATTTCTTTACAGTTTGGACTGAAACCCAGAGCAGATTCATTACCTCATTGACATGGGAGCTACCAGCCACCACTTCTCTTAACTCTGGCATGTGAATGAGGTAATAATGAGGCTTTCAAATTTCAGGTGTTTTCTTACAGATTAGCACAGAGGAAATGAATATGGTAAATAGTTAAGCAGAGCTTGAATACTCTTTGGAGTTTCAATTTTATGCTTGTTGTTGAAACTGCACTTGCATTTTCTAATTAAAAACTAGTACTTCAGCCAACAAAAGATATTTTGTTAAAAGTCTGTGTGCTTTAAAATTTGAATCTACACTATCAGATATAGGCACATTTAAGTTCAATGGTATTTACTCCTAGGTAACTCCTTAGTACTCCCAGGAAAAAATATTGCCATCACGCTCCATAAATTTAAATGTTGAGATTGTATTTGTGGTTTCTTTGTTTCTTTTGGATGTCTTTCCTTATTATGGAATTTTAGCCAAGAGTAGTATTCCTTGCCTAAGAAAACCCTATGAAATCCAGGGGGTCATCATAAATCAATAGATAACCTGAAGTCTCTCTCTCTCTCTCTCCTATGTAGGTATGGATTCTTCTCAGTGCTTGGAAAATTCCTTTCTAAAAGTAACATGTTCTCATTATTTTTAACAAAAACATTGTAGTTACATGTTGTTTGTTACATGGAAAGAACTGATTATGTTTTGGAGGTTTTTAAGCAGAGGCTGGATGGCCATCTGTTGGGAATGCTTTGATTGTTTATTCCTGCATGGCAGGGGGCTAGACTGGATGGCCCTTGTGGTCTCTTCCAACTCTGTGATTCTATGATTCTATGTTACTCATTGGAGGGTGGGCAGAAGGTACTGAGGTATGCCTGGACTTCAAAATGTATTGATACACCCGTGAGTGGCTTCCTATATTTCAAAAAAGACATGAAAGATGGCTTGATCAGTATCAGGCAAAGGGGCTCTTTCACACTACACAGTTATGGTACCATGAATCCACTTTAACTGCCCTGTTGGCATCCTGTGGAATCCTTGAGTATGCAGTTTGGGGAGGCACTAGAGCTCCCTGGCTAAGAATTCTAAATACCTTTCTCTAAACTACAGTACCCAGGATTCCCTAGGATATTGTCATGATAATTAAGGTGGAATCATAGAACTATAATTGTGTACAATAGGACCCCCGTATCCACTGATTCATTATCCACTGATTCAATTATCCATGTGACACAAAACAGCACACCTACCATAGAGTCTAGCCATTTTCTAGGTCCTCCGAGGCAACTCTGCCATTTTAAACTGGAAGTCCCATTATTTTCAATGGCGTTCACTATTACCCATGGTTTCTGATATCCACAGGAGCCCTAGAACCAATCCCTAGTGGATACAGGGGTCCTACTGTAGTGCTCAAGATGTTTTGGTGCCTGAGACAAAGAATATGATGCTGTCCCCTCCCATGTATAAAAGCCACTGGTAATGGACAGGAATCTGTACAACACCTGAAAGCAAAAAGCTAGCGGAGGGGGGGAAATTGCCTGTAATAGAGTTCTCTCCTTGTCACTATCTTCTAGCATCTGCTGCCAGAGGCAACCACCTCATTCTGTCTAATGGTAGGGCTAGACCTGGAAAGATATGCTAGTGCAAAATGATGGAGGCATCAGAGGCAGGAAAAGGGAAGTTGGATAGCGGGTGAGCTTGTCCACAGCAGATAGGAGATTCAGGGGAGGAAGGAGGTGTGTACTATTTGTGCAATTAGCAGAACTTGAAAAAAGGTACTTTTGGACTACAGCTTCTAGCATCCCCACCCAGCAGGCCCACTGGCCCTGCAGTTACCATCAGCTATGCATCCAGTCAGCTCCCATGAAACCTTGTGGTGGCAGAGTTCAAGTTTCTGGCTTACCCAAGACTTGCCTGGGTAAATGAAGTCAAATCAAGTGATTGAGTACAGTAGCTGAAATGAGGGACTCATCATTTTTAAAAAAATTAATAAGCAACTCTGGGCTTGTTATGTCATTTCCTCACTGTAAAAGAGCTCCATTTACTGGTCAGTACAGTAGTTATTAATTAAAACTTCTCTGAGCCAGCTTGATTGCTGACTGGAACATCTCCAGGAGAATGTAAATGATTTGTTTGTGGCTCATTAGTCTGATGGATGAATGCTTATCTGGCAGCCATCTCAGTCAAATACTCTCCAATAGAGAGAAATAAGGGAGCTGCCCAACAAGCCATGATACTACTGTACTTCCATTATGTTTGCTTGGGTTGTCATGTAAATCTGTAGACTATTCCTCATAGAAAAGGAGCAGATTTCCCCCTTTTCTAAAATATTTTTGTTTACTCAAAATTTGGCCATGTCTTGAGGGCAGGGGTACCTGGCCTGCCTTAGGTTCAAGAGATGCCTTTTTTAAACCAGGAAGTAAATCAAAGGTTTAGGCCTCTCCTGGGCCTAAAACAGCCTAGGGCTCCTGGAAAACATGGGGCCCACCTAAACGGTGAAAATACCCCTCATGGAATTCACTGGGAATTCTACCAATCTAAACAGGATCCAGCGCCAATCCATACTATTCTGAAGAAGGGGGCCTAAGACAGCAAAAACAACGGGGTAAAAGCCTTCGCAGATTTCCCCGTACTTTTTCACAAACCCCAAAGTCAGTGAGCATGTTTGCTCATTTCGACTATAGAACAATAAAAACTTTGAAGGGAAGCGCAAATCTGATTTGCCGGGTGAGAGAGGGGGTAGGGCTTGCTAAGAGGGCAAGTGCCCACTCCCGCCATGTTGGATTTTCGCCTTAGCAATAGCTCACTAAGGCGATTAAAAAAAGGATCAATATTATCTGTTTTGCTTTGAAGAATCACTCTATCACACTAGCGCACCTTGAGATTATTAAAAAAAACAACAAAACACCGGCAGTGAAGAACTAACGCAAGTAAATAACTTGCGGTCAGCATCAGGAATGTGAGGCTTATGGGGGCTTCCGCAGCCAGAAAACCTGTTTGGTTCGGTTGCTGCTGCTGCGAGATGCCAATAGTACGAGGAATTTGGCATTCCCCCCCCCTTGTGTAGATGGGCCCATTGTCAAGTTCCTGCATAAACTTCTTAGGAGGTGGGGGGGCAGGGGGTCTTAAAAACAACCTTGGGAGGCACACTTTTCTGATGACCAAGTGGAGCATGAATAGAGAAGGGGGACCTGGAAAGAGTCTTAAAATCTAGTTCTGTGTGGAGTGGCTGGATATGTTCTATCTCAGAGGAAAAGAGATTAAGAGGAGACATGACAGTCATTTTCTGGTGTCTGAATAGCTGCCATGCACAAGATGAAGGAAACTTCTTTTCTGCTGTTTTGGAAGACAGAACTAGCATAAATGCCTGGAAATTGCAGGAAAGCAGATTTTCAGCTAAATGCTAAGAGAAACTGTCTAAACAGTGAACTAAAATATCTGGGGTGGTGGTGGTGATGAGTTCTCCTTTACCAAAGGTATGCAATCTGGAGCTGGACAGTGATACATTAGGGATGTTGTAACTGTACCCTGCATTGCAGATTCTGCACTGAGCCAGTGATTTGTTTGCTTATTTATTTAATTTCTCCTGGTATGAATACAAGGCAGCTTATGACAAATTAAAAACAAACAAACCCTGCTTAAAACCTATTTGATACCAAAGTTTAAAAATATTACATAAGCAATTATATTAAAAAAACACTAAATTAAAACAGTTCTTGTGTGCCGTCGAGGCGTTTCCAACTCATGGCAATCCTATCACAGGGTTTTCTTGGCAAGATTTGTTCAGAGGGGGTTTGCCACGGCCTCCCTCTAAGGCTGAGAGAGTGTGACTTGCCTTAATGTCACTCAGTGGATTTCCGTGGCCAAGTGGCAGTTCAAACCCTGTTCTCTAGAGTCATAGTCCAGTGCTCAAACCACTACACCAAGAGGAGCCCTGGTGGTGCAGTGGTTAAATGCCGGTACTGCAGCCACAATGTTGTGAGTTCAGTCCTGCAGGGCTCCAGGTTGACTCAGCCTTCCATCCTTCCACAGGTCAATAAAATGAGTACCCAGCTTGTTGGGGGCAATTAGCTAAGACACTGTAAACCGCTTAGAGAGTGCTTAGCACTACAAAGCGGTATACAAATGCAGGTGCTATTGCTACACTACACTGGCCCACCAAAACAGTCTATAAACACATTAACACATAGTAAGAAAAGGATAAAATCATAAAACACCCCATTAAAAGATCCTTTCATCACAGTAAGTTAAGAGCCAAACATCTGCCTAAGTAAAAAGGTCTATGCCTGTTGGTGCAATGAGAGCAGATAGGGTGACAACTGAGCTTCCTGTGGCAAAGAATTCCACAATTTGGGAGCAGCCACTGAGAAGACTCTCTTCCATCTTCACCAAATGCACCTGTTGGTCTAAATAACGGAAAAGTCTCTTCCAATTCTTTGAGTTTTAGATTCTCAAGTTACACATATCCAAGGGGGAGAATCTAGGCACTAGATTATGTAATCCACACAATCAAGTGGAACTCCTTTTCTGAACAGCTTCATGTTTGAATGCTGTCTCTCTCAAGGGGAAAAAACAGTCGTTCCAGGGGGGAAAACTGCACTGTGCCATTGCACATTGGTACAAAGTGTTCTGCCTAAATTTTTCCTTGCCATACCTTTTGTTGTGTATGCAGAAAGGGTCCCTCATTCTCCCATTAGAACAAGCATATACAGTTCCGCACCTGCAGCTGAAGTCATACAATCCAGGGAAAGCTTCAACACTTAACTGGTGTGTAACGTGTAACCATTTCATGGGAGTGAATAGAGAATTCAAACTGCTATCAAACTCCTTGGAAGTAGCATTGGTCATGACCATTCCTGACAACCTGTCAGAGATTTTCTTCATTTTGATCTCATTTCAATGTCAAGATGTTAAACCCGGTGAATTACAGTCTGCAACCAATCAAGTTAGAAAATGTGTACCTTTGATCACAATCCCAGCTGCTATTTGTTTCTGAGCTGGGGAATGGTTGCCATAGAGAACTTATGATGTGAAATATGTTTTCCTGAATTCAGTGTCATGATATAAGAGAGAGTGTTCTTACAGAAGCAAGGTGGACCATGTGATCCCACCCTGACTCAGGCTCTGTCTATTCTATGTCAGATCACAGGGCTGGCAGAGTGAACTAGAGCTTCAGGTTTAGAACTGCTGGTGATTTAATTTTTGTTACCTTGTTGTTATGTACCATCAAGTCAGCTTTAACTTATGGTGCCCCGATGAATGCTTGAAGTTGTCTCTTGTGCCAAAATAGCTTGGCTGGCTTTGAGTCCTGTGCACTTTAACTTGAGTAGATGGGGTTTCAATATGCTTCTCTATCTCAAACAGCAAAATGTCCTGAGCCACCTTTATATACAAAGTGGCAGTCAGTCACATGACCAGCAGCTAGAGCAGCTGAAAGCAGAAGAAGCTGTCATCACCATTCCACAGGGAAAACCTCAACAAGAGTTTCGAGTAATAACTAGTCCCAAGCATCATGGGAACATGCTGACAGATAAAAAATAAGAGCAGGCCCAAACAGAAGCCGATTGACAGGGAAAAGGTCAGAAATGGCACGATACCATCCACAGGGAAAATAATAGTGGTGTGCCTTCAAGTCATTTCCAACTTAGGGCAACCCTAAAGCAAAACTGTCATAGGGTTTTCTCTGCAAGATTTATTCAGAAGGGGTTCACCATTGTTTTCCTCTTAGGCTGAGGCAGTGTGGTTTTCCAAGGTCACCCAGTCACTTCCCATTGGATGAGTGAGGATTCAAACCCCAGTCTCCTAGAGTCCTACACCATACTTGGTCATTGGGAAAGCAGACTGGAACAAAGACATACAAATGTACCCCTATAAGACATTAACAGCTTAACAGTGGCCACTTAAGCACTACCAAAAATAAAAAATAAAAAATAAGGAAATGCATAAGGGGAAACAAGCCTGGAGTGCGGATTAAATTGTGTAGGTTAATTTAGGTGCTTAGGTGCATATTTTAAATAATGACTCCAAATTAACATACCTGGGAATGCTAACTACCTTTAAAAAAAAAAAACTCAAACTACTCCCTTGGAGGCATGGAGTTACTTGTACAAGCATGGCTGCCCAGTTTTATACTTCCTACAATCACTCTTTTTTAATCATGAAGGAGGTGAACATGTATTTGCACCTCAGGGTGATTACATATAGAACCTGGCATCCTATATGAAGCCACCCATTGAATTAAAGGGGGATTGTACCACAGTGGAATTTTAACAGACCTCTTTGACTCTGACAGATCTTCTATGTTGGGTGTAATAACCAAGTTCCTAAGAATGTGTAAGTGTGTGGCAAATACTTTAATTTAGATAATTATCAGATTTAGTAGGATAAGATTCTGAGCCTGAGAAAAATAATGTCCATTCTTGTTCTCCCAGTAGAAGTTGAGTTTGAATCTCAGAGTGTACTTGAATTACACAGTTACAGCACTTTGATACCACTTCAACTGTCATGGCTCCATTTTATGGAAACTTGGGATTGTTATTTTGAATATGTGCTTGCAGTTCTCTCCTAGACTACTACTAGAGTTCAGAAGGGCAAACTAGAGTTCTCTAATGGAGAATTAAGAAGCCACTGCAGTGGATGTTGGGATGGAAGGAGTGCCTTTTATCAGCTACTGGGCCTAGGCACAATAGAGTTGTGCCTGTCTTATTATGAGCAGTGACTATGATCAGAAATCCACATAAAGTAATGTACTAGCATTTAAAGCAGAGGTGGGAAATTACATGGGGCCAATTTATTCTCCTTGTTCCCCCCCCCACAAGGCTGCACCCACCCATCTGGGAACCAAGTTGCTTCTGTTTTTTGGCCACATGTCAGCCAAAACAGTGACTGGGGTTCTGGGGAGGCGAGAGGGAATTTTCACACATTTTGGGGTATGTTGGCATGGTCTTTGGCCAAAATGTGTGCCATTAAAAATGGTTAGGGGGTTTCAGGAGATGGGTGAGGGGCTTTGGGGGCTGCAAGTGGTTTCAGGATCCACTTTTCTCACCCTTGATGTAATGCCATTTTTATTCCAATGACCTTCCAATGATCAAGGGTGTGCAGTACCAGCTAATCATTGTCCTTTCCATTTTACCTGTAATGGAGGAGAATCAGTGGTAGACTGTGCTCTAAAATTTATATGATTTTAGACTCTAAAATCTATGGGATTCTACTCAGTGATGGCCAGTGACTTCCATGTCAGGGATGTGGTGAATTTGCTTTGGGTTTTATTCCAGAAGTATCCAAGGCGCTAAAGCTATTTTGGGGGGCAGGGTAGGGTTCAGCACATTGAAATAAAAGCCAGAGCAGATTTGCCATACCCATGACATGAAAACCATCAACGGCCACTGGTACAAGTCCTTTCTGCTTGTCTTGCAGGAGATGAAAGATCTCGTCCTAAGAAAATCTGCAGTTGACACCAGTATTCAACATGGGCAAGTCATACTCTTTCAGCCTCAGAGGAAGGCAAAGGCACCTCCCCTTGAACAAATCTTTCCAATAAAACCCTGTGATAAGTTCACCTTAGGGTCACCATAAGTCAGAAATGATTTGAAGGCACACAACAGCAACAACTGACAATATTCACAAGCTCAACTGCAGGTTATTCATAATGCACTTCTTGGATTAAGTCCTGTGGCTCACAGTAAGATTTGTGGACAGACATGTATAGGATTGCACTGTTATTGGTGAGTTATTGTAGCTCTGGGGAACCAGTCATCCTCCAGATGTTGGTCTCTGATTCCTATCAGCCTTGTCAGCAATGAGGGATGATGGCAGTAGTATTTTATCAACATCTATAGGGTCTCAAGTTCTTTGTTCCTGGCTTATTGGGTGATTAGTTTATTTCAGAGGTTGCTTCCCAGTTAGTGTCTTCTCTAGTTCCTTGTTAACCTTTCCTGCCTTTTGCTTGTACCTTCCTGTTATTTCCTGTTTTTCCCATTCCAAATATGGAAGTTGTGGATTTTGGTCAAATCTTTAAAAAACAAAAAACCTGTTCACACCAGCCAAGTTCAAATCACGACAGCTATACCCAGCATGGAGAGGACCATGTTAAAGATGAAGAATCTCTTAGGGCCCGTTTACATGGCAAAATACGTCCATGAAGAATTCACTAAGACTCCTGATAGTTCACACACATTGTGCCACAATATCGCCTCATTCAGAAGGGGGGGGGAGCTCAAAAACTCAAAAGTAGCATAATAAGGGTTTTTGCTACTTGCCCTGACTTTTTTGAAAAGTAGCGCAACTTAGCGCACTATCAATTGTGTGAACTACTATTTCTCAAAAGTCTGTGTGAATTACCAGCAATCTTCCCAAAACAACAGCAGCAGATCTGAGCCATGATTGGTTAGACTGACCACTGAGGGGAGCCTCAAATGAAAAGATCCAGCCACTGTTGTTTCCAGTCATGGAAAAGATCCAGCCAGTGCTATCACCCAGCTGTCTGCCTCCCAGCTTGCTTGGCTGCTGGGGCTGAGGAATCCCCAGTTAGCCTGTTTGTGTGTGTGTGTGTGTGTGTGTGTGTGTGTGAGAGAGAGAGAGAGAGAGAGAGAGAAAGAGAGAACGTGGGTGAGGGGAAGGGGGGCTTGAAGGGGGTGGCTCCTCGGTGGCTGAAAGGCTGCCTCCTTCCTTCCACCCTTCTTGCTTTGGGAAGAAAAGGAAGCACTCCCTGCTAAGGGATGAAAACTAAGGGATTCCTCTGGTAATCAGAAGAGGGAAAGGTGCCAGCACTTTCTCTCTCTCTCTCTCTTTCCCTCCTTCCCTCTCAGCTTCCTGGCATCTTCCCCCAGATGTGCTTGGGAGGCCATGCCCCCCACCTTTGTCTGTGTGAACTACAAAGCGGAAAACTAAAAAGATCAACTGATTTCATACTAAATCATGTAAACTATGCAGCACTGGTGCGAAAATGCGCTAAAGCGCAAACTATCACAATAAAAACTGCTGTGTAACTGAGCCCTTAGGAAAAAAGAGATAGCAATCCAAATTTAGCATGAACCTTGTTTTAATACACAAAGCCACAGCACAAGATGTGAAGTTGAAGGCTTTCACGGCCAGCATCCATATATTTTCCTTGGTTTTTTCCAGGCTGTGAGGCCATATTCTGGAAGAGTTTACTTCTGACGTTTCACCTGCATCTGAAGATGCCAGCCACAGATGCAGGCAAAACATCAGAAATAAACTCTTCCAGAACATGGCCTCACAGCCCGAAAAACCCCCCAAGGAAAATCTTTCTGTCAATTTTGTCAAAACTTATAATAATGCTGGTTCACTGTTCTGCCTTCTGGAACCCATTCTGCCAAAATTACGCCCTTGATGTAACCCCCCCCCCCCCGAGAGAACATGGTTTTGAATGTGGACTTGCTTTGATGTGCTTTTTTCATTCTTGGTGATGATGGTGTTTTTCGGTACATTGACTGTCATTTTGTCTCAAGAGCATACTGGAAGATCTAGGTTTCATCACAAGTGGTGATTTTTTGAAAAAGGTTTGGGTCTGCCTCAAGTTGCTGCAGAATGTCAGCGCAAATTTCCTTGCGGCACTCTTTTTGCTTTGGCGTGAGAACCCTAGGGATCATCTTGGCACAAACCTTTCTCATGTTGATACCCTCATGCAGAATTTTCCACGCAAGCCATGTTCATGGCTTCAGCTATCATTCAGACACCGAATCATCAGTATCCTTGAACAATCTGGCTGAATTTTTCTACAATTTCTTCAGTTCTTGAAGTGGAAGGTTGTCCAGGGTTTTCATTGTCTTCCACATTCTCCTGTCCTTCTCTGAATCTTTTGTGTCACTCAAACACATGCGCACGAGACATGCAGTCTTCCTCATAGGCCTCAGTAAGAATTTGAAAAGATTCCATTGGTGCTTTACTAAAAAATTCAAATTGACACATTGCTTGACTTTTAAATTTAACATGTTTCCAGCACACAACAGACAAGACAGCTGCTTTAAACGACGACTGACAATTAACTGAATGGCCGAGAGTGTTGATGTTTGTCATGTTCAAGGTCACCACTCAAGTGATCACAATCAGTTCTCCCTGATTTGTGTGAAAGGTAGAAACACAGTCTTGTCATTTAATAGGCAGACCATATGTAGATAAAATCAGATTAGAAAACAGAAGAAGCAGATAATAATAATAATAATAATAATAATTGTTATTATTATTTATATACCGCCCTTTGGTATCCAATTCAATTATAAAAGCCGTTTGCCCCCAACCATTCATTAAAAAGTTGTAAAGAATGTAAAGGTCTGAACT
Source organism: Gambelia wislizenii (assembly GCA_030847615.1). Classification (NCBI taxonomy): domain Eukaryota; kingdom Metazoa; phylum Chordata; class Lepidosauria; order Squamata; family Crotaphytidae; genus Gambelia; species Gambelia wislizenii. The sequence goes on from JAUMIR010000005.1 coordinate 31,321,798, forward strand.
TAAAGATTTTTAGTAAGATGCAGGTAATATTGCTAAGTATGAGAGAAAGAGAATATAAAAATAATAATTAGCAGGAATGTATTGCTGGGCTGGGCAAGCAATAAAAAGAAGGGTAGAAGGAGGATTAATTTTTTATTTTAACTTATTTTTCTGAAAAAGAAATATTATGTACTACAAGTAATGTAATGATGGATGAGTGATTTACAATGATTGTAAAAAATAATTTTTTAAATTGTAGAGAATTTTAATGTCTGAACTTAACTACCTGAATCATAATGTAATTGGGGTGTCAACTCTAAAAACACTCTTTGAATAGGCACAATTGTCCTAATTTCTAAATGTGGAGGATTGGAAGATGGTATCAAAGAATGCCTTAAACTGTAGGATGGTTCCTATGTCAAGGTTCCTTTTTCAAGAAATGCCTCCTTATTTAATACAGGTCAACCCCCGTATCCACAGATTCAGTATCCACAGTTTGGCTTATCCATATCTGAAAATATATATCCTCTCAAGGCATTTCTAGGTCCTCCAATGTCATTCTATGGTCAACTTCCAGCATTCTTCTCATTGAAAATAATAAGGTTTCCAATTATCCACGGTTTCAGGTATTCCCAGGGGTGTGTGTCTTGAAATGTATCCACCATGGATATGGGGCGATCAACCTGTATTAAATTTTAATATTACTAAGGAATCATTCTGTAAAATAATGAACAAGTGGTAAATCTAAAGATGGTTCTTCAAGTCTGGAGCCATTTAGGGCCCTAAAGATCAGAACTAGTACCTTGAATTCCATTTGCAAATTGTGCCAATGAAGCTCTTATTTATAGTTTAGTGAAGAACTTGGAATTTTCTGATAGAGAGCACTAGCCCATAGCCCTGAAAAACACCATTAGAGCTTTTTAGTAAAGATTTCTAAATATGTCACCAAACCAAAAATCCTTGAATCCCATAGGATGGGGTTAGGGCAGTTAAAGTGATATCAAAGAGTTGTGATTGTATAGTGTGGACGCATCCATGGATGCGGGTTGGAATAATCCTTGTCATTAACTGGGTTTATTGGAAACCACTTGGACCAATGAAATGAACAGGAGTTAATGGATGCAGAATTTATGGCTCACCTCCTTAAAAATGACATGCTATCACTCATATTGCTTCAGGGCAGCCCACTTTAGTCAGATGGTGATACCCATTGAACAGGCCTAAAATATTTTGTTTGAATGCTTCAATACTGGTAAGAGGCAGCATCTTCCACAGGCCCTGAAAGTAGTAAGATAGCAGAGGGCCTTGGGGCCCATACACACTACAGAATTATAACACTATCATTTGACTGTAACTGCCATGGTTATATCATATGGAATCATGGGACTGAAAGTTTAGGGAGGGACATTTAGAATACTCAACCACACCAGACTACCACTCCCATGATTCCATAGGATGGAATCATGGCAGTTAAAGTGGAATGATAGCACTATAGTTCTGTAGTGTGAATGGGCCCCAGGTCATGTTGCATAGTACAGTCTTTTCCTTCAACAGATTGTTACTACCTCTTAGCATCTGTCATCTAAGGTTACTACCTCACACACTTTTGTCTCTTATTTTTTAAACTGTATGTGATTTATTGTATTGTACTCTTTTTGTAAGCTTTTTTTCAGTCCCAGCCTAGGAGAATGACAGGACATAAAGTGATGGATGGATGGATGTACAGATGCACTGAAAGAAATGATAAGCTACCCTTGGATAGATTTGCCTACCACTTCCTGACCCTTATACTTAGCAAATAGACATTTGCTGCTGTTGCAGGCAAATATGCCAACCTATGGATATTTATGTTAGGAGGTGGAAAAAGTGTCTATGAATAACTGTTTCCCAGGGAGATTCATTCTGGATTGCAAGCCTTCCACTCAACAGCTCTCAAAGTCTGCTCCAGACAAGAAGCCTAGCCAGTATTTGCAAACCCCCATCATGCTGAGTAAGTGTCATTATACAGCTTGGTTGCTTTATAGATCCTTTGAGCTTTACTGGGATTTCTGTGCTGTTCACTGAGTCAGGGCATGCACCAGCTTTTTTGCACGTAGCGTCATCATACCTCTGCCCGAAATGCGCTATTACATAACCAGCTTGTGGTTTTTTGTTTTTGCTTTAATCAGCCACTTACAAGATTATGTAATCACATTTTCACAACTTTGGATAACTGGAGGTCGATGGAGCTAAAGATACACGTTCTTCTTTAACCAGCTGCGCACTTAAGAATGTTTGCATTTCAAACATGGCCCCAACTTTACATTCCAGTGTGCATTTGTGTTGTAAGCTTCTATTCTCCAACCAAGTGACCTCTGTGTCCTTGCATTAAATGTCCTGGAGTTTCAACCCTGATTGGAGATAAAAATCTGAGATCCAGGGAAACACAGGTTGCTTGAAACATGCAGTAGTCATCCCCCACCAATTCTTTTACTTCAATAATTGGAGGGGTTTCAAAATAGCTTGTAATGGACTATGGAAGTCTTGTTTAGAATTGGGGAGGGGGGAAGAAGGTGTGATACAGACAATCTCAAACCCTTTCCACACCTTTAGGGACACCAGAATGAAAACTGGAGACAGCTCCTGTACCTTTGATGGTTGTGTAAAAGAAGGTTTTTAAACAGATGTGGCTTGTTTCCATGGTTGCGTGACAAGTAACACTGTGGCTGAAATTTCCTCTTCCTAGCTGCCATCAAGTCGACTTTGACTTATGGCAACCCTATGACTGAGAGACCTCCAAGTCACCCTGTCCTCCACAACCTGCTCAGATCTTCCATACTCAGGGACTTGGTTTCCTTGATTGAGTCTATCCATCTGGAATGTGTTCTTCCTCCTTTCCTACTGCCTTTTTACCTTCCCAAGCATTATTGTCTTTTCTAATATCATGCCTTCACCTGATATGTCCAAAGTATGACGGTCTAATAATCTTGGCTTCTAGGAGAGTTCAGCCTTCATTTGCTCTAGGACCCATTTATTTGTCTTTTTGTCAGAACATGGTATCTGTAGAACTCTTCTTCAGCACCACATTTCAAATGAATTGATTTTCTTCCTATCAGTTTCTTCACTGTCCAGCTTTCACAACCATAGATGGCATGGACAATTCTAATTTTAGTATTCATTGATATATCTTTACACTCAGGATCTTGTCTAGTTCACTCATAGCTGCCCTTCCAAGTCCTAGGACATTTTCAGACACCCCTTACCGTGCAAGCAGCCTCCGGAGCAGTAACGACGCTGCTGCGTGGCAGAGGGTCCTTTTAGGACACCGCCGTCCCTCTTCTGGGATCATTCATGGCACGTACGTGAAGCTTTGGAAGCAGCCGCACCATATTTTAATCACGGGCAACTTCCGTGATTGAAATATGGTGCGGCTGCTTCCAAAGCTTCACATACGTGCCACAAATGATCCCGCAAGAGGGATGGCAGCATCCGAAAAAGGACCCCCCTGCCGTGCAGCAGCCTCATTACTGCTCTGGAGGCTGCTTGGGTGGTAAGTGCTGTCTGAAAATGTCCCATGTCTTCTTCTGATTTCTTGACTACAGTCTCCATTCTGATTATCACTGAGTCAAAGTATGGAAAATCTTGAACTATTTCAGTGTCTTCATCAACTACTTTAAAGTTACTGTATGTAAAAATTTTGTGATCATTATTTTTGTTTTAATGTTCACCTGAAAACTTGCCTTTGTATTTTGTTCTTTTACTTTCTTCAGTAATTGTTAACATGGCCTACTTGCTTTGAGGTCAGCCCTGGTTAGTATTTGGATGAGAGACCCTCCCAACAAATACCAGGCTCTGTAGGCTGTATTTCAGAGGAAGGAACTGGCAAAATCACCTCTGAATATTCCTTGCCTAAGAAATTCCTATGAAATTCATGGGGTTGCCATAAGTTGATAGGTGACTTGAAGGCACACACATGTTTAATGTTCTTTATCCTGACACTGTAAGTAAGTGAGAAGGAACAATCCCCTCATTTTACCTTGCTCTGAGAACAGCCCCTTTAACTAAGATTTCTGCTTCCAAACAGAAAAAATATGCTAAACAGAAAAATACATTATCTCTGTGTGTGTTTGAATGACAAGCTGTGAGCAACTGTGGTTGGTAATTAATGCATAACACATAATGACATCACCAGTGGCTGTCCCTAGGTCTCAGGTTTTGGTCCAGAAACCTCAGGGCCTGGAACAATTTTGGACAGGCAACCCTAGACACTTAGGAAGGTCCTCCCAGAATATCTCAGTATATCTTTGGGCAGGCATATGTGGGGAAATATGCTCCCTTGTGCTACATACAGATGAAAATAGAATAGTGGAATATGTCTTCTTCCAGGATCCCCATTGGAAGTCTTAGGAGAAATCCTCCATGTTTTGTGCTTACATTTTTTTTTTAACAAAGGCCTCTATTTAACTCAGTCAATATGTGTAAACAGAACTGAGTTTACTAGAATCATAGAGTTGGAAGAGACCACAAGGGCCATCCACTCCCCCTGGAATGCAGGAACACACAACCAAAGCACTCCTGACAGATGGCCATCTAGCCTCTGTTCCAAAACCTCCTAAGAAGGAGATTCCACCACACTCTGAGGCTGTGTAAAATCACATTCTTGATTTAATTTATATCCCACCTTTCTGCTGGCATAGGACCAGATGAAGCTCACATCAAGTTTAAAACAAAGTATACAAAAAACCTATTTGATACAAAAGTTTTTTAAAAAATGAAATAGTTCAATTAAAAACACAAAATTGCAACAGTTAAAAACACATTAAAACATAGTAAAAAGATAAAAGCATAATAAATCCTAATAAAAGGATCCTTCTGCCACAGTAACTTAAAAGCCAAAGGCCTGCCTAAATAAAAAAGAACTTTGCATGCCAGTGGAATGAGAATACACAGGGGGCCAATTGAGCCTTCCATGGGAGGGAATTCCACAATTTAGGATGAGTCTAAGAGTACGCCCAAGCTGTAAACCTGAGATTTCAGGGGGCAGGTAACCCAGTCAAGTAGAATTTGAATCCCTATTCCCTAATCTACCTTTTGATTGACCAGGAACACTCTGTCTTGTGTGTCTTGTCTGAACATTTGAAGTTGGGGGGGGGGGTCTGTGGGATTCTGGATGTCAAAGGGGACCTCCCAAGGGGCACATGCAAACTGCAGGCTTCACAATCCCACTCTTACTCTGCAGCAACAGCTCCATGTCTTTGCTCTCATCTCTGCAGAGCTTGGGTAGGTTGATACCATAGTTGTTGTTAGTATCCATTACTGTTCATAGAAGAAGTATGCCTTGAAACAGTACCTAGCAGTCCTAGCAGGAAAGAGGTATTCATATCAGTTTCCTACTCAGCCTACCAAATGCTCAAAACCAGATGCCTGTGACTTATCAGATTCACAGGAGTGCCTTTTATGGCTGCTGCCTAGCAAACATGATATACTGGGTTTGCATGAGGTGGCTGTCTTTGTTTCCCTTTGCCCTCCTGGGATACAAGTTCCTATAAAGAAATACTGGAGTTCTAGTCAGCTGTGTTGAATGAAGATGACATTTAACCTTTTGACTCTTTATCCTAATGCAAAGCAAATTAGCATCATTCCAAAGCTTGCGGAGTGGGGTGGGGATGGGGGAGAGCAGAAAACACCTCCCCACTTTTAGGAACTCTGTCCTAGAGAAATATAATTTCTACCTATTTCTACCTCCAATAAAGGTAACACTTTCTTTTGGACTATAATTGGCTGTGTTTTACCTATACAACACCTAAACGTTTTTCCAAAGTAGCAATACAGAGACTTCTTGAGAAATTCAATGTTCTCTGCCTAAGAAAGGGCCCCTGGCTTCACAAAAGACAGTGTTACCCAAATTGCTGACGTCCATGGAAATTCCATGCATGTCCAAATCTTAATTTGGGGAATTTAATTATCTCAAATTGGCATGCGAGAGGTCGGATAACTGCAGGGATCTTTTGACCTGTGATCCAATCACTGAATGGATTCAAGTCAGAGGAGATTTTCAGATGGGGAACCCCCCCCCCAATGGAAGTCGGGAGAGAAAAAGGGCTGTTCTGCTTCCAGCGCTGTTTCACATGCCCCCGTCCTTCTCCCAACCTCCATTTGTTCTCCCTCTGTCCTGTTTTCATTTCTCTTCCACTATTTTTTTACTAATGGAAGTTTCTGTTAGTAAAAAAATAATGGAAAATATCGGAAGAAAAATGCAAGCAGGATGGAGGGAGAACAAAGGGAGGTTGGGAGAAGGATGGGGGCATGTGAAATGGAGCACTGGAAGCAGAACAGCCCTGTTTCTCTCCCGACCTCCACAGCGGTTTCCCCCTCCTGCCTGAAAATCTCCAGAATATACAATTAAATCATTTTTATTGGAATTTAATCTCAACGGTGTTCATGCTAACACTCAAGCTTCAAGCAACCACACAAAGCTATCAAAGAAAGTAGGAAGTATTTGGATAGAAGAATAGAGTGAGGGGATTGTGGGTTATACTATACCAACCAGAGGAGCAGAGATTTGTGCAGCAGAGGTTACTCAGAGTTGTGTTCTGAGGGTCACACTGCAGAGCAGCAGAGTGGATGGAGTGGAGACACATTGGAACAAAAGTCTCCTTCCCTTCCTTCCTTCCTTCCTTCCTTCCTTCCTTCCTTTCAATTTATAGTGCTATAGTGCTGTAGAGCATCAGTGAAAAGGCACTTTTGTGCTATAATGCTACAACTCAAAGAATTTTTTAACAAATTCAGAGAGGAGAACATTTTCTTTTCCAACCATAGGATCACATCAGGAAACCATATCCCTGTTTGGAAGAGCCTTACTGGAGTGCCTAGAAATCAGTACAAACAGCTCTCCCACTCAAAGAATGGAACAAATAGATATAGCAATAACAACCAGCAAACCATGGCAAATTCCAAGGAGCTTTATTGTGAGAACTCATTTTTCTTTAGACCACCCCTGAAGAGCTTCTGGCTATATTTTTACCCCATTTTCCCACCTAGAAAGGTTCCCAGAGCAGCTTATAGATATAAGAAATTAGAGAACCTTCATCAGGGAACTTCTAAATTCTTTTTAAAAAAATCTTTAAAATGACATGAAAGGAAAAGAGACCAAAAAGGACTAGAGAGAATAAATGCTTGGTAAAACAAATTCATCAGATGGTGAAATCCAGTTTTTCAGGTGGCATGCTTGTTCAGCAGACCATGAAGCTAGATGTAAACACATTGGAACAATTGCTGCTTTCTCTTGTCCTGTGGCAGTTAACTGAAGAAGATGGGAGTTCTCCATTACAGCTCCATCTAGGCACAATGGAGATTGTCTGGCTGTTGTTGGTGCTTTTTTTTTTTTTTAATGGACTCAGCCATGGCAGTTGACAACTGGAGTGTGTGGATCTCAGGTGGAGCAGCTGCATCAAGTCATGATGGAAAGTAGGTATTGCTTGTTATCTTGTTGCTGGACAAATTCCACTCTGCTGAAATTCCTTCTTCTATACGACTGTTAAAAGTACAGAAACCCTCTCCAGTTTTCATTCTGGCAACCCTAGATACCAGAGACTGGGAAAAAAAAAGGTGATTCATTAGAAGAGAATTAACTCATTGGAAGAGTAGTGTTGGAGGAGAGTTTTACAGATATCACGGACAGCTAAAAAGGCAAATAAATGGGTTCAAGAGCAAAGCAAGCCTGAACTCTCCCTAGATGCCAAGATTACTAAACTGAGTGTTGTACTTTGAAAATATATTATGAGAAAACATGACTCATTGGAAAAGCCAATACAGGTTAACCCCCATGTCCGTGAATTCAGTATTCATGGTTTCACTTATCCATGTCTGAAAAATATGTTCTCTTTAGGCATTTCTAGGTCCTCCAGTGTGATTCTGTGGTCAACTTCTGGCAGTCATTTCATTAAAAATAATTCATTTTATCCATGGTTTCAGATATCTATGGGGGGTTATGGAATATATCCCCCACGGATACAGGGGAGTCAACCTGTAATGCTTTGTAAGGTGGAAAGTAGTAGGAACAAAGGAAGCTCACATTACAGGTGGATAGACTCAAGAAAGTCACAGCCCTGTGTTTGCGACCTGAGGGGTGCTGTTAATAACAGGTTGTCTTGGAGGTCTCTCATTCATAGTCACCATAAGTTCAAACCATCTTAACCATAATTAACAACAACAGGTTTATCTCTATGCTGTGAGCAGCTTCATCTGCTGATTTCTCAAATCAAGTGTCAGATCAAGCAACTTCTTAACAGCCCAGGAGGAGTGATCCCTTGAATAGGAGCCAGCAGGACATCTTTCTCTCTTGAGGGAGCTGACTTCCTATGCTGTCTCTTCTCACTACAGCAGCACCTGCAGCCATTTTATTCTTCTCTGCCACCTTCTATACTAGCGTAATTACTGTATGCTGCCAGCAGAATCACAGCCTTTGTTCTCTGTTTTGCTGATCTGCCCTGTGTACTTCAGCGACAAGGCAGCTGGGAGATCTTTTGTGTAAATATATAATAATATTTGTTCCCATTTCAGAGACCAATAAAAAAATGCAATAAAACACAGTCTGGTGGTTTTGTAAAATGTCATTCTTTCCATGCAATGGACAATGTTCAGCTGCAATTAAGAAGTGCCCCCGCCAAATCTGGCAATTACTCTTTGAGTAGTTTTATCAGTTTCACTACACATGTCCCATTATTATTATCAGTCTACCAGGTGTTACCAACTGGAGCTTTGGACGATCACTGATTTAAATTCTATCCAAGCGTGTAGAAATCAGTGAGGTATCATTGGATAATGTGGCACATTCCAAGCAGTGTTGCTTTTTGTGATTGTCCTTCTGTGGTTATATCTAAGGTACATTCATTCAGATGTTTTGGTAGTCCATTTGGAATTGCTATCAGGGCGCCTATTGCTAATGAAACCATAGTTGTTTCTTTTCCTCCTCTTCTTCCTTGCCAAGAATTGTAGTGTGTTGCAAATCCAGCATCAATATTTCAATACTATCAATATTTCAGTTCAATAATATTTCTCTCCATGGGCTAAAGGTAGAAATTTTTGGGTAACATGTTGGATTTTAGTTTTGCATGTTTCTAATAAATTAACTGTGGATGTCAGATAACAGTAGATGGATGCTTATCCAATGATCACATTTTGTATTTTAGGAGCAGCAGTTGCTATCATAAATGTGCAGAATGCCAGCAGTCTCCAACAAATTCACAAGCGTGCAATGGGGAAAAGCACAGCAAGATCATTGGAGGCTTTACCCTAAAATGAGGAAATAAATCTTGCATCTATGAAAGAGAAAATACAGACAGCATGAGAGGGGATGCAATTATACTAGAAAAACCAAAATGCTGTGAAATGCATTAAGGGTTTTAGTTATTACAAAATGCACCAATGGAAATGATGAGTGAAAATACTTTATTCTACTATGATTAGGATATTTTCCTAATTATAAGATTTATCATGTCTGCTATATGGTTTAAGTTGACTAAAGATCCTGAGTCCTGAGCTGCTTAGATAAAGAATTGGATAAACATTAGCCAAATGTCTTACCTTGAGATCAGTGTTGATAGGCTTGGCTCATATTGTCAGAAGAAAAGTAGAGTAAGAGAAAGTCTTATGGATTTTATTTTTCCTCATTGTATTTTAAAGAGACCTTCTAGTAAATGTTGGTCTGGAGACAAGATATCATACTATCTCATTTTTAACCCTCCCTTTCACTGAACCAGAGCAAATCTTCTCACTGTAATTTATCTGCACAGTATACCTGAAATGAGAGCCAGTATGGTATATTGGTTTGAGTGCTGGCTAGTATTCTGGGAGACCAGGGTTCAAATGCCCACTCAGCAATGGACATCCACTGGGGGCTTTGGAAAGTCAACACTCTCTCAAGAACAGAGGCTGAGTTTGCAAAGAAAATTCCATGACAGGTTTGTCTTAGGGTTGCCATAATTTGGAAATGATGTGAAGGCACACAACAGCAACAGCAACAAAATCAAGACATCTATAACAGATTAGGTTGAGAGCAGAATTCCCCAATATGATTCTTTTTAGGGACAGTTTTCAAAATAGCAATAAGGACAGTTGACAGTTCATGACATGCAGGACTAGAAATCAGGAAGTAGCTATTAAAAAGCTTGTTTTCTGTCTAAGCACCAAATAGTACTGATTTCAGTTAACCTAGCCATGTATTTCTCTGTAAGATTAACCTGTTGTCCACATTCATCAATTACAGGGTGCATACATTGCTATTTTTATAAAGGGCCCAGACTCAAAATATGGGATTTGGGGGCTGCTTGTTCAGTCTATATGAAAGGAAACCCTCAAATGGAGGACACCCTTTAACATGAGGAATACCTGCCAGTCCTATAAGGGCCAAGCTTTCTGGCTCTCAAATAAGAGATGTACAATACCTTATGATAAGGAACATTTGGCAACACTCTCTGGTCTCTCTCTCTCTCTCTCTCTCTGGCTTTTCTTCGCAAACGAAGATTCAGGAAGGACTCATCCCGCGCTTTCTGCAAGCGCGCTGATGACTAAAAAGGCCAATCCGAGATAAACAAGTCCGGTTGCAAAAAGCACAGCAGAAGGTCTCCTTGGGTGATGTTTTTGGGTTGTGATTCTTTCTGCGTTGTCGTTTCTCTTCAAGACTTGTTCGTCGTGAGTTCTCAAATAAGGCTGCAGCATTGTGGATAGTGCGTCTCCATGCCTCCCGATGTGAAGCCAGGGCGGACCACTGTTGGTGATCAATTTGGCCAAGCCTGAGATGTTGTTTCAGGGAGCCTTTGTATCGCTTTTTTGGAGCGCCCCTCTTACACTGACCCGTGGCGAGTTCACCGTAGAGTAGTATTTTTGGGAGGCGATGGTCCTCCATCCTAGAAACGTGCCCTGCCCAGCGCAGCTGTGGTCTCAATATCATGGCCTCAATGCTGGTGATCCCCGCTTGCTCAAGGACAGCAACATTCGTCACATAGTCAGTCCAGTGTATATTTAGGATTGTGTGTAGACAGCACTGATGAAAGCGCTCGAGGAGTCGTAGGTGGTGGCGATAGGTGACCCATGTTTCAGATCCATAAAGGAGGATAGACAGTACGATGGCTCTATACACACTGATTTTTGTGCTTTGCCTCAGGTGTTTATTGCTCCAGACTCTTTTGTGAAGTCTTCCAAATGCACTATATGCCTTTGCTAATCTGTGATCGATCTCTTTGTCAATCTTGGCATCTGAGGAGATGATGCTTCCCAGGTAGGTGAACTGCTGAACGGACTTGAGCACAGATTTGCCGACGGTAATGTGGGGATGGTGGTGTTCGTCCTGTGGTGCAGGCTGGTAAAGAACTTCTGTTTTCTTCTGGTTGACTTCTAGCCCAAACAGCTCTGCAGCTGTTGCAAAGCAGGATGTTAGGCGCTGCAGAGCTGCTTCTGTGTGGGCAACAAGGGCAGCATCATCGGCGAAGAGCAGCTCACGGACTAGATAGTTTAGAATCTTAGTGTGAGCCCTCACACGGCTTAAGTTAAACAAGCTACCATCAGTACGGTAGCGTATATAGATGCCGTTGTCTTCTTCAAGCTCTGCCATAGCCCTTTGGAGCATCGTGCTAAAGAAGATTGTAAATAAAGTTGGTGCAAGAACACAACCTTGCTTCACTCCATTAGTTATTAGAAAGGGCTCTGAAAGAGCATCGCCATATCTGACTTGACCACGCTGTCCCTCGTGTAGCAAGATAATCATTTTAAGGAATTTGGGGGGACATCCTAGTCTTTCCAGGATCTGCCACAGACCTTTTCTACTTACAGTGTCAAAGGCTTTGGTGAGGTTGACAAATGTTACATAGAGACCCTTGTTCTGCTCCCTACATTTTTCTTGCAGTTGCCTAAGGGCAAATACCATGTCTGTAGTGCTCCTATTGGCTCTGAAGCCACATTGGCTTTCGGGGAGAAGTTCTTCTGCAATAGCAGGAACTAATCTGTTCAGGAGTATCCTTGCAAGGATTTTTCCAGCAATAGAGAGCAGTGTTATGCCTCGATAGTTTGAGCAATCGGATTTTGCTTCTTTTTTCTTGTATAGGGTGATGATGACTGCATCTCGGAGGTCTGATGGCAGTTCCCCTTTTCCCCAGCAATTCACAAGGAATTCGTGGAATTTTTCGTGGAGTGCATGACCTCCGTGTTTCCAAACTTCAGGTGGGATTCCATCAATCCCAGCTGCCTTGCCGTTTTTCATCTGCTGTATGGCCTTAAGGGTCTCTTCCAAAGTGGGAGCTATGTCCAATTCATTTTTCATTGGTTTTTGTATCATATGTTGGATAGCTGAGCCTTGGACTACTCGGTTGGCGCTAAAGAGACTTTGAAAATGTTCAGCCCAACGATTCAGGATGGAGGCTTTATCAGTAATTAATGTTTGACGATCTGTACTGTATAAGGAGCTTTGGATCTGATAAGTAGGTCCAAACACTGCTTTAAGAGCTTCATAAAATCCTCTAAGATCACCCAGATCTGCACAGCGTTGTGTCTTTTCTGCTATATTGATCCACCACTTGTTCTGCATGTCTCGGAGTTTTTGTTGTAGTTTGCTACATGTGAAGCGGAAAGCTGCTTTTCTTACATGACAGGTTGGCTAGGCGAGGTATGCCTGGTGAGCAGCTCTCTTCCTTGCCAACAGCTCCTGGATCTCTTGGTTGTTTTCATCAAACCAGTCTTGATTTTTCTTGTGGGAGAACCCGAGGGATTCTTCTGCAGACTGGAGGATACTGTTTTTGATATGTTGCCAAAGCACTGTAGGAGAAGGATCTGTAGGATGGTCTTCAAGTTTCGTTTGTAGATTTGCCTGGAAGTTGTCTCTCATGGTAGCTTGTTGAAGATTGTTGACTTGGAGTCTCTTCTTTAAGATGCCACCCCTCTTAGGTTTGAACTTAAGATGAAGATTTAGTTTACATCTGACGAGCCGATGATCTGTTTGGCATTCTGCACTGGGCATCACTCGGGTATGACGGACATCACGAATGTCTCTCTGACGGACTAGAACGTAGTCAATGAGGTGCCAATGTTTGGATCGGGGATGCATCCAGGTTGTCTTCAAGCTATCTTTCTGCTGAAAGATTGTGTTTGTAATAGTCAGCTGTTGTTCTGCACAGAACTCTAGCAGGAGGCGTCCGTTATCATTGCAGTTTCCAACACCATGCTTGCCTAAGACACCTTTCCAGGCTTCGGAGTTCTTTCCTACTCTGGCATTGAAGTCACCAAGGATAATAATTTTATCTTCTACAGGGACTTTTTGTATGAGTTGGCGTAGGTCTGTGTAGAATTTGTCTTTCTCTACAGGGTCGGCTTGCATAGTTGGGGCATATATACTAAAGAGAACAACATGTGGGAGGCGTAAGGAAATAATGCGATCAGAGTGTCCTGTTGGCAAGGTTTCGAGTTTGGAGGCAATGGAGTTTTAAATCATAAAGCCTACTCCTGAAAGATGTTTTTCGGTTATGGGTTTGCCAGACCAGTAAAGTGTGTAGCCGGCGCCATGTTCTTTAAGGCTGCCTTCCTCATGGAAGCGAACTTCACTAAGAGCAGCGATGTCAGTTTTAAGCCGTGATAGTTCAAGGGCTATTAGGGCAGAACGACGCTCAGGCCGTCCACTATCTTCAGAGTCTTGCATGGTTCTGATGTTCCAGCATGCAAGTGTCAGTTTATTTACACCTTTGGAGGCCGGTGTGTGTCTTTGTTTCTTTGCCTTGGTTTGACCGCATCAGAAGATGCCCGTTGGCCGCGGCTAGCCAACCAGGTAGTTGGGGATGAGCTTTCGTTAGGCCACCTTTTCTATGCCCCTCTCCATATGGAGCAAGCAGTGCTCTCCTTAAAAAAGGCTGCTTGGTTGTTCAGGATGCTGCCGAACAAGACTGTCATCTCCCGGGTCAGCCTCGAGCGACCGATGTCCTGAACTGCCTGCATGCAGGGTTGGGGCTGCGGCTTCCAGTGCATCTTTACACCTGCCGGTTTCGTCCCTCACCAGTCGCTACAGGGCTTTTTTGGAAATGGATTTGTCCTTCGAGCCTGTGCAATGGATTTTTCTGGTGGAGCGCAGCGTTCACAGAACTGGCCTTACCCTTTAAACCAGAGATTCATCTGCCGTGGCCTTGCAAGCATGGACGTGGCAGCGAGGTCCTCAGGCCGTAGGTTTGATTAGAGTTTCCTTCTCTTAGATGGTTGACCTTACAGGGTTGGACGAGCACCATCTGCCCGGGTTTGGGATTAGAGTTTTCCTTCTCCTAGGACGGTTGCCACAAGGCTAGAGAGCCCATCTTGCCCTTTGACGCTCTTTGTCAGACCCTTCGGTTTTGACCTGTCTGGCATGGGAGACCCTACCGTTGGCTATTGTGTCACCGCCAGCATAGCTCAAAACATCATTAGGGTACGCAAGCCTCTCTCCCACGACAAGGGGGCGTCAGTGGAGAGGCAACACTACCACTGAGGTAAATGGCCTCATGGAGATTTTAATATAGCTCTCCCTAGTCTCCTCTCAAGACTGTAAGCACTATATTAACATAGGTTTTCAGTGCATGTTGGAAAAGACGTATATAGACCTTCAAGAGGAGGGTTGTTGTTTTTTTTTTTAAACAGGAAGGATGTCCTCATGAATGAAGAAGGTACTAATAGAGTGGAATGTATGCAAACTTCAGGCAGAACAAGATTAGTGTCGCAATAACTACAAAATCAGATTGGTAGGTTGGCATTATTGACACAGGTTCACTGGAGGCCAAGTTGCCCTAAACTGTATAATCAGCATCTACCCAAACATTACATTGGACTTTATCAGATCACCCTCCATAAAAGTTCTTTTGCTGGCATATTTTGATGCATTTTATGCTTGCAATACTCCCCCCCCCCGACTTGCCTTGAGCAGTGTACAAGAAGCATCCTCGGCAATAACGGAACATGAATGGAGCTCCATTTACTTCCAGGGGTGAGATTTCACCGATTCTCGTGAGAAGACGCTAGTGCAGGAAATTTAAAAATTAAAGCAAAAAAACCCCACACAAAATGTAGACACAAGCACAGAAACACACTTTAAAAGTCACAAGTACATGTGTGTGTGTGTGTGTGTGTGTGAGAGAGAGAGAGAGAGAGAGAGAGAGAGAGAGAGAGAGAGAGATAAAAAGAGCACCCCCTACCTGGCTGTTGCGATCTCAACCAGAAGTATTTGCCCATTGATGCTGTATTCATGTGAGTACAATGGTGTGAGGATTCAAATGCCGGCAATGCCAGCAAAAAAGCACCACAGGACATCAATTGATGGCTTGGCCCATCAATAAAATAGAAGGGCGTTTAGACTTTACATGATCACAAAAGGACAATATTGTCCTTTCACGATCATTAGGCATCTTTATAATGCCATATTTGCCGCATCTGATGAAGTCCATTGTTTCTGTGGTGAAGAGTAATAATAATAGCAACAACAAATAGCAGTATTGATGGTGGTAGTTGTAGTAGTATTTTTTTTTCCACTAGAGAAGGAAATTGTGCTGAAACTAGGGCAAGGAAATATCCCAATTGCTACATATACTGCAGAATAAAAGCACAGAGGGGAATCCAGAGTGGCTGGAATCCTGTAGGCAATAGATGCATGTATCCTTTTTTTTTGGCACAATGTAGTAAAGCTGTTTACTACCTACTTGTACAATGTCCATCTCTCAACAGCTGTAAAGAGCCAGATGCTCTACCTCAGCTGCTTTCTGAGAGGAGATGACCGGGCAGAATTTGGCTCTAGCTGCATTGTACAGCCAGGAGAAGAAAGATGATCGTCAATGGCTTACTGGAGAGCCGAGAGGATGACTCTTTCAGCCCCAGCTGCAAACTGCACCCAGGTGCACCCTGTGCTGCCACTCCCTGTGACTAAATGACTCTGGCTCTTTACAGCTGCATGCTGATGGCAGGAAGGACATGTAAGTGTGTGGACAGAATGTCATGCTTCAACACACAGTATAGCATTGGGCTCAGTGCATACTGTTATTTTTGAAGTAGTTTATGTGTCCATTTTGCTTCAAGTGCACAAAGCATCCATGCAAATATGGCAGCCCCTTACACCCCCCCCCATGCACCATTAAAATAGAGGAAAGGATAGTATGCATGTTCTGATATATATGTGTCAATGCAAATCTAGAAATAATTATTGTAATGTAAATGGAATATCACCACAGTCTGGAAAGCTATGTCTTAGTGACCCATGTGACTGCTCATTCTCTTGTCCAAGTGTTGACTCAGGTCCCGTCTACACGATTTAAATAATACATATGGTGTGCGGAAGTTCGCGCTTCAGTACAAACGGCCATTCGGATGCACACGAATGCAAAAGAGGCCCCCCCCCGGTTTTCCACCCTGAAATACGCACACGCAGCATTCGGGAGGGAAAGCGGATCGCGAAGAGAAATCTGTACGCCGTTCAGATGGCTGACGGGTCTGTACGGTCCGTTCGCACACATACGAACAGGCAGGGTAATCTGATTGGCTGGCCGAGTAGAGGGGGCGGGGCTATCACGGAGGGCAATTGGGAGCGGCCGCCATGTTGTTTTCCCGGCTAGCGAGCGTCCGGTAAGTCCGTGAATTTATATGTTTATTTATTTTTATTTTATATTGTAAATACGGAAAACCGACTGTCCACAAACCAGGAACCTTTTTTTTTTTTTAAAGCGGCGGGAGATTTAAAACTGCCGCTTGGCTTGCTCGCTCCAGCCAACTTCGGGAAGGGAGAGTCATACGGAGTTTAGGGGTGTTAAAAATCGTATAGCCGGTTCGTATGCATACGAACGACAGGCTGTTCGTATTTTTTGCCCCCCATACGGATTTTTTTATGATCGTATAGCCGCACCCTTAGATCATCAAGGCTCCTTTGCTTTCCGATCTTATGGTTCATCATCTGCAGAGCCCACCTTAGGACCTCCAGACATCCTGAGGATGCCTGTTGTAGTTGTCCGGAAAAACAGCTCGACACATCTCTGTGATCCCCCAGTTCTCCAGCAACACAGAAATGGCCATGTTGTGGGGACTATGTCACTTAAAATGTGTGGGGTTTTTTTGTGGGGCAGCACCAGGAGGCATAGCAACATGCCACATGAACATCTTCCGATGCCAAATTCAAGTTGATAGTGTTTAGGCCAAGTCTAGAGTTGAGGAGGGTCTCACTGTTGTGTCTTCTGCCAATCCTTCTCCTGCATAAGTTGTCCCTGGTAGTTCTACCTGGAAAAAGAAGTGGCAGACAGTCACAGGAATTCAATCAATGCTGGGTGGCTGAGTTTGGGAGCTTTCCTCTTAATTTCCCACAACCAGCCTGGCATGGTTAGGAGTGTTTTTGCACAACTCTGCTTAGTGCACCAGCTACAACCTTTCCTGTATCAATCTAACTTGGCAACAGTCTTCTGCGCATTAGTTACATCATGCCTTGACTACTGCAATGAACTCTATGTAGGTCTTCCCTTGAAGATTGTCTGGGAGCCTCAGTTGGTGCAACATGCTCCAGTTGTATTGCTAACTGTTACATGGTACTGAGGTCATGTTACCTTGATACCAAAGGCCCATGCTGGTTGCCAGTTGCTTTATGGGTCCAATTCATAATGTTGGTTTTAACATTTAAAGCTCTAAGTGGCACAGGCCAGGCTATCTAAAGGACTGCCTGTCTCATTATAAGCCTGCCTCATTTATGTTGAGGAAAGCCCTTCTTGAAAATATCATTTCCATTATTTCCATCAGAGGCCCGCTTGATGGGCAGCAGGAGAGGGCTTTCCCCTCTCTTGCTCTCAGACTGTGAAATACACTCCCCTCAGAACTGTGAACAGTTCCCACACTCACTGCTTTTAGGAAGGCTGTGAAGACCCATCTTTTCAGATTGGCCCTTTAAACTGCTTTAATGTTTTTTGATTACTCGCTTGATTGATGGTTTGATTGTTTAAAGGTTAGCCGAGCATTTAATGGTTTTTAATTGTTCATTCTGGTTTTAGTAATGTTGTAAGCTGCTCTGAGTGCTGATAAGACAGAAATGTGAATAACAACAGCAACAATCAAGGGTATTCTGGCAACTTAAAATAGTGATTCACGCTTCCACTCATATCAAGGTAGATGGCTGAGGGGGCGTATGGTGATTTTAGGCCTGCCTTAGGACCCTCTTTTCTCACTTGCTGTGATTGGCTCATTCTAATTTCTCTGTGTGCACCCCCCAACTGTCCTGATTTGGCAGGGACAGTCCCAATGAATCCTCAAATGGATTAATGGATTAAGTGGTCATCCCACTTTTCCAGCTGCTTTTAAAATGTTCCAGTTTTTTTTCACTCTACCCCCCTCTTCCCTTTGTCCTCAGCATATTTCACTTGCTGCAAACTGAGTTCAACATGCAAAAGCAATTTAGACTCAATTATGTCAGCAAGGGGGAAAGGATAGGCAGGGCAGAATCCTGCCCTTCCTAGTAGGCTCAGGCAAAAACAAACTGCCACAGCAGCCTCTCCTACTTCGTGTGTTCTTCCTCATTGATAACTTTTGCCATTTTCACTACACTCTGATGTTGCCTGCCCACACATATCTGGTTTTGAAAGATATGTGTATGTAGACAAAGCTCTAATTCCCCCTGGATCGAGTGATGATGCCATTACAGAGGCAACATACTTCTCTAGTTTCTATAAGTAATTTAAGAGCCAGTAAGTGTAAGAGGGGCACTCCAAAAAAGCGATACAAGGATTCCCTGAAACAAAATATCAGACTTGGCCAAATTGATCACCAACAATGGTCCAACTGGCCTCTCACATTGGGAGGCATTGAGACGCACTATCCACAATGCTGCAGCCTTATTTGAGAACTCACGCCGAACAAGTCTTGAAGAGAAACGACAACGCAGAAAGAATCACAACCCGGAAAGAATCACAACCCGGAAACCTGCTGTGCTTTCTGCAACTGGACTTGTTTATGTTGGATTGGCCTTTTCAGTCATCAGCACACTTGCAGAAAGCGCAGGATGAGTCCTTCCTGAATCTTCGTTTGCGAAGAAAAGCCAGAGGAAGTGTTGGAGTAGCCTCGGGGAGACTAGGTTTCAAATCCCACTTAGCCATGGGAACCAACTAGGTAACCTTGGGCATATCATACTCTCTGAACCTAAGAGGGAGGCAAACACAAGTCTCTGAATAACAAATCTTGCAAAGAAAATCCTAGAAGAGAGTTGCTGTAAGTTTGAGTCAATTGGAAGGTGCATGACAACAAAGAAGGCACATAACAGCAACAGTGTGCACTCCAGAATTTTGTCTACCTGCTATGCATGCATGGAGTTTAGTATTTTGCACAGAATCTCATAAATACCAATCATTTAATTTTTTTTAGAACTTAATATTGTGAAGTTAGAATATTATAGGTACTTACACTGATGGACAATGTCAGTATATGAAAGAGAATGATAACCATTTCCCAATGGTCCAGCTATAAAGCTCAGGGCTGGAGTCCTGTTGATATCTCACACATGTATGTGTTCTCCTAATAGAGCAGTAGGGCATCTTTGTCCAATGAGGAACATTCACATTCAGTTCAAGATTTCAGAAGCAGAGTTGTATGTATGTTGCCAATGCACCTTGTGCATGAATGTGCATGTGCATTTGACTGTAATTTTGGTTGTACATTTGGGGTGTTGGTTTAATTGCACAATGTTGCCATTCAACACAAGAGTTTTATAGCAAAAAGAATGCATGCCTCCGCATGTGTATATTCACCCTATGTAGCCCCAATGTAGGCTCTTGACCACTGTGTGGTCTAGGTGGGATTTCAGTCATGACTCTAACCCAGTCAGAGCCTGCAAACTGCAAAATAAGATGTGGCAGGGGTTGCATGCTGTTTGCTGCCTCTTGCTCAGCCAAAAGGCTCCTGGTCCTCTTCAGGCTTGGCCTTATTCTCAAGTGATCCTTGGGATCTCATTTCACATGCCTGAGAAACGTGGCAGCTGTTTTGCACCTGGCAGTCATACTGCACACCCTGTTTGTTGAAGGGGAAGTGGGAGGAAAGTATGCGTTGCCATTGGACGTGCAGAGGTGCTTTTCAACAGAGAGAAGAATATGTATAATTGTTAAACTTGGAAGCAAGCCAAGGCAATGTTGAATAACACCTCTATTTTTATGAACAGGGACATATGATCTCCATCAGTTGGGGCTGCAGGTCATCATGACCTTCAGCAGACTCATCCTTGCATCATTCTGAAGAATGGAACAGCATGTCCTGAGCCCACTGGACTAGTAAGAACAAACAGAACCTTCCGTCTTTCTAGGGATGGGCAGAACATGGAGTCATCCCAAAGGATTACCAAGAAAACTCATGTGTTCCTCTTTGGAATGAGAGCATAATTACAGAGATGGAGGAAATAAGCCTTTATAGCCTCAACAGTGTGTCTGTATGTGCCTACATGCAGATGCAAGGATGTAAGCACCTGTTTAGCAGGGGTAAAAGTAAAAACTTACTGGAGAAGCCCAAGCTCAAGTGTCTAAATTGAAGTCGTTCCTTGGATCCTGCACCACACTATTATGAATCCTGAACTTATTCATTCATAGAAGCAGTTGACACATATAGAGTGGAATCCTGTATGGCACATTATTTCAGCATCTGCTGAGGTCCTCCAAAGACCTCAGCAAAGGATGTAACCATTCTGCATCTGGCAATGGGGATTCAAGTCTCTTTATTATGATCAACAGATCAGATAATGGCTATGGGGATATAGCCAGACACTTCTCCTATCTGCTCTTTACCAGCATAGAATGGCCATGGGGGACTGCAGTGGCTCAACAGTAAATCCAGGAGATGCTTTGATCATTGAGGAAGGAGGAAGGAATACCAACCTTTGTAATGATAAAAAAAAAGCCGTATGCAGGCATAAGGCGGATTTATGCTTGCAAATACCCCATAGAGGATACCAGCTTCAGTTTTATCTCTGTCAGAGGATTCATGTTTACATTAATGCTTAAGGCTAGGATGTTTCTGGTGAAGAATGGCAGGGATTTATAGCCTCCAGGTATTGGTAGACTGCAATTCCAGCCATCAATCACCACTAGAATATGTTGGCTGGGGCTGATGGGAGTTGTCTCAGAACATCTACAAGTCATCCACCCCTGAAGTAGAACTTGGGAACCTTGCTGTTTTTACACATCCTAGAACTTTCTAGAACATGTCTACATGTCCTAGAACTTTCATCTAGCATGACCAGTATGAAGTAAGATGTTGTTGTTCATCCTTTTGTTGTTTATCCTGGAATATATCAGTCACTAGTTGTTATGTGGTTTGTAAAAAAATAATGTAACATAAGAAAGTAAGAATTCCAATCTATGACACCCACAGACAAACAAACATGCTCTGCAGTGTTAAACCAATTAATAGATTAGACTAATTGATTTGGAAAATTTAGTTGACTAAAGAGTATTTTTAATAAGAACGCAGGAAGCTGCCTCATACTGAGTCATGCCATCTAGGTCAGAATTGTCAGCATTGACTGGTCACAGTTCTCCAGGGTTTCACTCAGGACCTTAAAAGCCCATCCTAAAAATGCCAGGAATTGGCCCTTGGACTTTAAGAATGAAGAGCATTGGCTGTACCTCTGAGGTGCAATTATTTCTCAAATGCATATAGTAATCCAGCTTTGAATAATCATTTTAAATGAGGCATCCCCCTTTCTGTCTCTCTTGGAAGGGAATGCCTCTTCTAATAAAATACTGTATCTACAATGGTAGTTGTGTGCATCATCTATGAAGAAAGAAAGTTTCCTCCTTGCTTTAGAAATTATGGTTGGAATTCTGCTGGTGAGATAGGCAGAGATTATGACTATGTGTGTCTTTTTAAGGTTGTACAAAGAGGCATCTAGCATCACCTTCTCAGGATGTCTCCACATGGGCACAACCTATTGTTCTGCTGTGGTGCACCTTTCCATGGCCACATCCCAGGGGAGGATGGGATGTGACCAATAAAATGTTTCTACAGGTGGACATGCAGAGAAAATGTCATTATACCAGACACTTGAGAGGCCTGAATAGCTTTGGATAGTCCCAGTTAGAACACGCACAAAGAAAATGTTATCCTCCCAGATGTCTGGATGACTCTTGGGAGCCTGACTCTACTGGCTGTTCCCAACTAGAGAAGACTCTCAAAGCTGATGCACAACAAAAAGATTATCCTCTCTGACGTCTGGAGGACCCTGAGAGGTCTGAGCAAATGCCATCTTCTTTGTGTGTCTGGCTGCAGAAATGCAACTGGACATTGCCTGACTGCTCTCACCCTTCCACAGCCACTAAATGGCTGCTGGGGTGGGGGAGTGCTACAGTAGAATAGTAGGTTGCATGGTTATGGATGGGGAGCAAGAGTTTTACGCTTTACTAAGACAATGCAGGATCTCAGTCATTGTTTTTACCTGTTTGTAAACATATGCAAATGTAACTGATAGCATAATTGCTCAATCGATGGTAACTAATTCAATTAAAATTGTTTTGAAATACAGCTCCTATCTGTCTGTCCACCTGTCTATTGATTCATCAGACAATTGCTTGCTTGAAAGTGCTTCACATACATTGATTAGTACTTTCTTAGGCTTTGTGCACGGATGTATACACTACCCCCTTGTGCAACATGTTGCAGAACATGGGCCAAAGCTAACAAAATGAAATTCAGTACGGAGAAATGTAAGGTACTGCACTTAGGGTGGAAAAACAAAATGCATAGATACAGGATGGGGGAGACCTGGCTGAACGAGACTACATGCGAAAGGGATCTAGGAATCCTAGTAGACCACAAGTTGAACATGAGTCAACAGTGTGATGCGGCAGCTAAAAAGGCCAATACTATTTTGGGCTGCATCAATAGAAGTATAGTGTCTAGATCAAGGGAAGTAATAGTGCCACTCTATTCTGCCTTGGTTAGGCCTCACCTAGAATACTGTGTCGAGTTCTGGGCACCACAATTCAAAAAGGATATTGACAAATTGGAGTGTGTCCAGAGGAGGGTGACTAAAATGGTGAAAAGTCTGGAAACCATGCCTTATAAGGAAAGACTTAGGGAGCTGGGTATGTTTAGCCTGGAAAAAAGACGGTTAAGGGGCGATATGATAGGCCTGTTTAAGTATTTGAAGGGGTGTCACATTGAGGATGGAACAAGCTTGTTTTCTGCTGCTCCAGAGACTAGAACATGGAGCAATGGATGCAAGTTCCAGGAACAGAGATTCCACCTCAACATTAGGAGGAACTTTCTGATAGTAAGAGCTGTTCGGCAGTGGAACACACTCCCTCGGAGCGTGGTGGGGTCTCCTTCCTTGGAGGTCTTTAAACAGAGGCTGGATGGCCATCTGTCAGGGATGCTTTGATCATGATTCCTGCGTGGCAGCGGGTTGGACTGGATGGGCCTTGTGGTCTCTTCCAACTCTACAATTCTATGATCCTATGATTCTATGTTTTCCTGGCTGCACAACAGCAGCCAGACACCAACTGGGCACAACTCTGTCATAAACATCCACTGACTGACCATAGGGGTGTATCTTCCCACTGTCCAGCTGCCATTGCACAGCTGAAGGAAAAAACAGATTTACTCTCTGGACATCCAGTGTAGCTATGCTGCTGGAGCTTTACATTCTGGCAGCATCCAATAGGACCTTGGCCACCATCTTCATATCTGTGATATTGTTATAATCCTTATAGCAGTGGGTATGGAAAATTCAGCTCCCCAGATGTTGTTTGACTCCAAGCCTGACCACTGCCAATGATGTGGGTGAAGAAGGCTTGGGGGTCAAACAATATCTGCAGGTGCAGCCCTGACTTACAACAGCCTTGTAAGTTGGGGCAGCATCATCCTAATACGGTAGCTATATTTGCTAGCCTGAATTTAGTGAGTTTATACAGAGACAAGAGTCAAACAGGGATTTCTTGATTCATAGCTCACAAACTCTTAGCTACTGTGTTACACCAGCCATATACATCTGGGCTGGCCATCGTTCATTAGTCCTTAGAAAATGTGGTCATCAGTCCTGCTATCCCTCACATGCTAAGGGAGTGTGTAGTGGTTTGAATCAGTTCCCTTCTGTAATTTAAGCTACAGTGAAAGATGGCTCTGGCTCTCAGGCCACTGAAAGCAGTACTATAAGATTACTACTGTTGGCAATATAGATATATCTACTGTAGGCCAATCAGTTCAGAGTGGCACACAGCCAAGATTGTGGATATGAGAGGAACTCCTGTCATATGCAAACTCAACACTGACATTTAAGAGCCAAGTGTCAAATCAATCCAAGAGGATATAAAATCCTTTTGAATGCCACTTCATTCCTCTACTATGGCATAGAAAAAATTGGGCTGTACCAAACATCTATCTGTTTCAACTTCAGGGATAACCATTGTGGTTTGGGTAATGCAAATGTTTTCTGAAAAAATCAACTCACATCTGAAACCCTTCCTGACCTTGTTTGCTTACTCATTCTTTGATTGTCATGTGTTTCCCACCTCTTTAAAACCCAATCTTCTTCTTTCGAATAGTGAATAGCATGATATAATAGATCCTGTGCTGAGAAAGGGAAATTATTTTTATATCAGTGTTACCCTCACTCTGAATGGGCAGTTTTGCCCTCTGAAAATTGTCCTCTTTTGGCTGAGTCATAAAGTAATTAATGTAAACAATGTTCCCATCTCAAAATAAATTTTCATTGAAAGTTGCTTTTTTCAAGAAAGAATATGGGTAAGGTGATAAAGAACAAGCTAAAGTTGTATGCGAAGATTACTGGGATTTCATTTATTCTCTCCTGATTTCATAGAATCATAGAGTTGGAAGAGACCACAAGGACCATCCAGTCCAACCCCCTTCCATGCAGGAATACAGAGGACAGTCCTCTAATTGAAGAGCAGTCAGAGGAGAATTCTTTCACATTCAATTTTCAAATTCAAATTCAAAGGCACTCTCTATTTGCAAGGCTGTCCAGTCCAAGTCCAGATAAAAGATAAAGATAGAGAACCATAAGAAGGGTGAGCAGAAAGTGCCACAAAGTTGCCCATCAACAATGTATGTTTGTGTGCACGTGCAGGCACAAAGGTAATCTGGTCATAGTCTTTCCCACTATGGGGAGAGGCATTGTATTTATATTGAAAGTCAGAATAATACTTTCTAACATTGGAAGCAGCATATGTAAATTTTATGCACACCTGCATCCTTTCCCCCCACTTATTCCTACTTTTACATCTAATGCATAAGTAGCCACCCTATTAAGTCATGGTTTCTTTTTTGGTCCATGTTTCTTCTTTGGTCCATGTTTCTGCTTTGGCCAGACCTCATCTGGAATATTATGTACAATTCAAGAACGATATTGACAAGCTGGAACGTGTATAGAGGAGGGTGACCAAAATGTTGGGAGGTCTGGAAACCATGCCTTCTGCTGAATGGCTTAGGGAGCTGCGTATGCTTAGCCTGTGGAAGAGAACATTAAGAGGTGATATGATAGCCATGTTTATATATTTGAAGGGATGTCATACTGAGGATGGAGCAAGCTTGTTTTCTGCTGCTCCAGAAACTAGGACACGGAGCAATGGGTTCAAATTACAAGAAAAGAGATTCCACCTAAACATTAGAACTTCCTGACAGTAAGAACTGTTCAGCAGTGGAATGCACTGCCTTGGAGTGTGGTGGAATCTCCTTCTTCGGAGGTTTTTAAACAGAGGTTGGATGGCCATCTGTTGGGAGTTTTTGATTGTGTATTCCTGCATGGCAGGGGGTTGGACTAGATGGCCCTTGTGGTCTCTTCCAACTCTATGATTCTATTGCTTCTTCAGAGAGGAAAAAAGAGGAAATGTAAGGACAGGAACTGGATTTGAAATTTGCTTATAATTTTAAGGAAACAAGGCAGAAACTAAGGATATTTAGGCCAAGTTAGAACTTAGAAAAGGTATTTTGTTGGACTACATCTCTGAGAATCTGCCAGCTAGCCTGGCCAGTGACATTGATGAGTGGGTGTTTCGGGGACATGTAGCCCCCTTCCCCCCAAAGTATCAAGCTCTGGGCATGCGTTAGGATGGATCTGAAGGTGGACAGGAGAACAAGATTTAATTGGGTAACATAATTCCCAGCAGGTTTCAAAGGCCTAATTTGGAGTACATGAACTGAGATTGACCTAATGAAAATAAAGAAATAAACAAAAAGGGGAAGGAAGGAAGGAAGATGGAGAGTGAATGCTTTTGATGCCAAGAGTGTATCTGCACTAAACAGGTACAGCAGTTTTATACCACTTTAATTGCCATAGCTCTATTCTGGGAATTCCCCAAATCCCAAATCATGAGATTTGTAGTTTGGAGAGGTACTTAGATTCCTCAGAGCTCTAATACTGTAGTGCACAAGTGCTGTCTATTACTTCACTGAGCTACAGACACCAGAATTCCATAGGATGGAACCATTGCCGCTAAGGGTAACAAACTGCAATAACTTTGTTTACCTGGTTAAAAAGTATAACTCTCAAACCCAAAAGGTTGCTCCATGCAGAATCTTATGGAGCTAGTTTGGTTATGACCACATGCCCAAAGAATCCACTGTTCCATGCTGGTGGCTGGGTGGGGGACCCTAGAAAGCCATGATCTGAGCCTTCATAGACTCATAGAATCATAGAGTTGGAAGAAACCTCAAGGGCCATCCAGTCCAACCCCCTGCCATGCAGGTATACACAATCAAATCATTCCTGACAGATGGCCATCCTTTCCAAAGTCATCAACTTGATACACCAAATAAGACTAAATGGGAATAAAGCAACACTATTCCAAACCTTGCGGTGTCCCCTCTGAACCACAAACTACTTATTTGGATGGGACTGAGACACTTAGGGCTTGTCTATACAAGCCCCCCCCCCCAATGGAGTGCCCCACAGTAATGGCATTTTGCAGCAGCTACAACCTGTCTTAATGGTGTTTTGGCCCCGCCAGTCAAGATGGCAACTGTGAGTGAATTACTCGTGTTTTTCACCTACCATAATCTGCCACCGCTGAACTTTTTTTAAAAAAAACACACTATTTCAACTGTGCGCTAGAGTGATAATTTGCCTTTCAGTTTGTGCTTCCTCTCCTATGGGAAAGTGATTCATATTGAATCGCTTGTCCCAATGAGGGGGAATGCACATTCCTCCTGCACTTTTTAAAAACTCTGGGGAAAGTTGCAAAGGCTTTTCTCATGTAGTTTTTAAATGTTTTGGGCCCCACTCCTTCACAAAACAGCAAAATGATGCAGCTTGCCATTTAGACAGGTAGGCTTCTCATCGCATTCTGTGAGATTTTTCACCATTAAGACAACCCCATAGTGCTGCAGCATCACTATCAGCCAAACTTACATACCACATAGAAGAACTAGAAGGGATTGATTGGAATAGTGTGTCAACAAATCTCTCAGTAACCAGCCTTCAGAGTTGGTAATTCATGTAACAAGGGGCAGGGGAGGCAGTCAAGAGCACATGGCTGTAAATAACTTTTGGTTTACCTTGGAACATCCAGCACCTTATTTGTAGTCCATTTGGTTTGCACCTGAAGGATTCTCTCAATCCATGCAATCTTATAATGAAATCTGTAAAAGAATCAGAAGAATATGAGGTCTTATATTCAGGCGTCATCTGGAATACTGACCTCACCTGGAATATTATGTTCCGTTCTGGGCACCGCAGCTCATGAAGGATTTTGACAAGCTGGAACATGAGAAGATGAAGGTAAAAGGTCTGAAAAGCAAGTCCTATGAGAATGGCTTATGATTGATTGAGAGGTGGTATGATAGTCACATCTAAATACCTAAAGAGAAGATGGAGTCAGCTTGTTTTCTACTACTCTGGAGACTAAGGAGATTTTCATACTACACTGTTATAGTGTTACTATTCCACTTTAACTGCTCTGGCTTCCTGCTGTGGAATTTTGGGGTTTGCAGTTTAGTGAAGACTAAGAGCTCTCTGGCTGAGAGTTGTAAATGCCCCTCCCTAAACTGCAAATCCCAGGATTCAAGAGGAGGTAGCCATAGCAAATACAGTGGAATAGTAACACTATAACAGTATAGTGTGAAAATCTCCTAAGAAGCGAACCAATAGATTCAAATTACAAGAAAAAAGATTCCACCTAAACATTGGTGGAATAAAAATTTCACGATGGTAGGAGCTGTTCAACAATGGAATGAACTGCTTTGGAGGGTGGTGGATTCTTCTTTGTTGGAGGCTTTTAAACAGATTTTGAGTGACTATGGAGATTTTCAGACCGCGTTTCAGCGTGCCTAGCGCGGGAGGAGCTTTTGGGAGAGGGACGGCACTCTTGCGCAGCAGGGGGCCATTTTCGGATGCTGTTGTCCCTCTCCTGAAACCATCCGTGTCACTTCCGTGAAGCTTCGGAAGCCGCAGAGCCATATTTTAATCACGGAGGTTGCCCGTGATTAAAATATGGTGCTGAGGCTTCTGAAGCTTCACGGAAGTGACACGGATGGTTTTGGGAGAGGGACAACGGCGTCCGAAAATGCCCCCCTGCAGTGCAAGACCGCCATCCCTCTCCCGAAAGTTCCTCCCGCGCTAGGCACGCTGAAACGCGGTCTGAAAATCTATATCTCAGGAGTGCTTTAGTTGTGCATTCATGCATGGAAAGGGGTTGGACTAGATGGCCCTTTCAATTCTGTAATTCTATCTGGATTAACCAGGCCCGTTTGCAACATAAAACAAGGGAAGTTTAACTAATGTAGTTAAAGTTAATCAAATTTATTTGTGTGTCACTGAAACCTGAATTTCCCAGCTAAGAAATAAGAAAGAACCTTTGGGGTTACAATTTGGCTTCTCTTATAATGAAAGCAGTATTATCTCAAAATTCTTTTAAGGATCAGATTTTGATGTGAGCTAAAGAAGAATTCTGTCTCCTGCCACAGACCCAGTACCTGGTGGTTTTAGTGTTAGTTTAGTGTTAGTTGGTTGTGAACCCATTCATGGTTTTACTCTAGGAGTTTTAATGGAGCTATCCAAGGTACTGAATCCTATCCTAAAATAAGTCCCATACTTTAGATAGCTTCTGTAAAGTTCAGGTTAAAACCTAGAGTTGGTTCACCATCCCACTGACATGAAAGCCACCAGGCTCCACAGCACCACAGATATCTGCTCTCTAAACCCCTACTGAATTCCCAATCTCTCCCCCCTCGATTTACAGTCCTATAGCCCCTCTTGCTTCCAACTCTCTTTAACAACTGCTGCTTTCCAGCAATAGTGAGTGGAAGGCAGGCAGTCAGGCAGCAGAGAAGTGTGGTGTAGTGCAGTGCTACTCAATGGTGGTCTCTGTACCAGTGCTGGTCCCTGAGCTATGGACTGCCAGGAAAGAAAGAAACAATTGTACCCAATGGGTGCAAATTTAGTGCCAGTCCCTAAGAAGGGGATAGGGATTGCTCATTCTCTAGATCAGATAGCTCAAAAAGTGCTGGTATAGAGGAGATCCAGGTTGTGTTTGACTGACGCATGAAACTTGCTGGATGACCTTGGCCCAGTCACTCTGACTTATCTCACAGGGACAAAAGATTGAGGGGGACAACCATATATGCTACCTTGAGTTAATTGAAGGAAAAACAGTATATAAATATAACCAATAGTTAAATAATATAAATGTGAAAGCATGAAAATTTACCCCCTTCCAAGAAGTAGAACTAGATGGGTCTAGTTAGATAGCAGAACTCCCCTTTCTAGAAGTAGAAGAACTAGGTGGGCACATAGCCTGGTAATTTGCTACATACTATGACAGGTGTGAGTAGGCTTTGGAAATGTAATTTTCAGAAAAGGTAAAGAAACCCAGAAGGGATGGGCCCCCAATTTGGCTCAGAATTTAGTTTTGAATAAAACAACCTATTGTCTCAATTTGAGAGGTGTTTTAACCAATATTGCCCATGTTTAGTGGGTCTTTCTGAACTCTTGAACTTGACCTGAGTACCATGGTTGTGATCTGATCTCTAGCCATGACTCAGCTGCAAGAGAACATCAGTAAGCAGAGGGATCTTGTAGCGCCTTTGAGACTACTGTACTTCCTAAGACTAAGTCTACAAAAGCTTATGCTACAATTTTCTCTCTCTCAGTCTCATTGGTGCTACAAGTTCACTTTGCTTACTGATATTCCAGACTAACATGGCTATGTCTTTGAATTCTGCAAGAGAACATGTTGGTCTTGGCTAATGCACAGTACCAGCCCTACCATTAGGCAGAGGGAGAAAACTGCCTCAAGCAGCAGATGCTGGAGAGGGTGGGGCATGGCATCCCTCAACTGGTCTTCCTGAGCCTCTCTGGAGATTCCCCTTTCTTGGAGGGCAAAGCTGTGTGCTACACAGCTTGTCCTAAACCCCGTAAATGAACTTTCTGTTTTCAGGAATGGTGAAGGACTTTCTCCCACTGACAGTGTTGACACTCTGTGCATGGAATGGAGGGAGGTGACATTTCATTGTCAGCCTCAGGTGTAGACCAGCTCCACTAACTCAAGTCCTATTGCTTTCAGTGGGACTTATCTATCTTTTTCGGCATCACAGCACGCAACTTGTTCTTCCGTACTTCATCTCT
The DNA here is from genome assembly GCA_030847615.1 of Gambelia wislizenii. Classification (NCBI taxonomy): domain Eukaryota; kingdom Metazoa; phylum Chordata; class Lepidosauria; order Squamata; family Crotaphytidae; genus Gambelia; species Gambelia wislizenii. The sequence continues at coordinate 31,352,333 of JAUMIR010000005.1, forward strand.
CTCTCTCTCTCTCTCTCACACACACACACTTATTAATACAGATATTTCCCAGGATCCAAGCCTCATGCAACTGCAGCAGCTGCAGTTTACTTTTTAAGGAAATGTTGTACTTGTCAATGGCCAGGTGCTGTTTTGAGATCTGTATTTTCTTCTCTGCTTTATGGGTATTGGTCAGCATCAATCCAGAGTCAGTGGTTCAGCATCTGGATGATATATATAATCACAAAGAATCTGTTCTTCAATATAGCTATCAGAATAGTTTTGTTTTCTTGTTCCCTTTTCTTGTGAACCACTTTGTGGGGGCAGGGTGGACAACATTTTAAAAGGCAGAATTAAAACATGCTTGAAACAAACAATCCAGGAATACAACATTAGATTTTGATCTGAAAGTAGGGTTGCCATAAGTATCTGCCACAAAACCAGGACAAAAGTATGCAAGACTGGATTGGGTGGATTATCGACAAAAAACTGAAAAACATCCTTATCCAAACAGAATCACTGGGCTAGAAACCCAGTTTTGCTTATTTAAATCATGAGAATCTGCAGGGCTTGACCTTCCTATCCCCGTAATCCCCTCCCCCAGGGTGCCAAGATGGCCAGAAAGAGGTGTCCTGTGGGCTCACAACTCCCAGAATCCCCAAACAGCATGGCCATAGGGATGCTGGGGGTTCCTGCCCAGCTCTGGTCTCTCCCTCATCTTCCTTATCCTCCTCCACCCAGGATGTTCTGTGCCACTATGGGGGAGTGCTACCTATCCCGGCCAGAGGAGAGGGCCAAGTGGGTTCCTGGCCTATTTGTTCTAGGGGATGAGATTGGGCCAGAAGAGACCCATCCAGCTGCCTTTGTCCAGCAAGCCTGTGAGCTTTGATAGGAAGGTGAAGTCCTGCAGGTCAAGGAGGGGGCTGGGTGGGATTGCGGGGTTGGGAGAAAAGGGGCATGCAGCTGCTGCTGACAACCAAGTGAGTCAGCCCAACAGGGAAGAGGACCTGCCACCCCACCGGGCCATCAGGAGGGGAGTTTGAGGAGGGAGTGTGCAGCAGATTCCTATGATTTAAATAAGCAAAACTTGGGTTTCTAGCTGCCAGTGCTGACCGGGTAAGTGGGGAAGAGGACCTGCCGACCTGCTGGGCCATCCCACCTCCTGGCAATGACCAAAAGGTGCACCGGCCCCTGGTCCAAGGGGGGTGTACTTATCCCCCCCTTGGGAGCGCACACACACACACACACACACACACACATTGCTGGCTTTCTTTCCTCTCTCTTGATTTTCCTTCTCTCTCTCTCTGCTGCTGCCTACTCTTCACCCTCTGACTCCCACCTTTTGCACACTGAGCTCTCCCGCCTTCTGTACTCACTCCCCACATGACCCAGAGCAGAGAGCCTGCAAACAGAAAACCTGGAGTTGGAACCTGGGATCTGTTGCTTGAAGCAGCCCAACCAGGGAGCTGGAACCTGGGATCTGTTGCTTGAAGCAGCCCAACCAGATGGGACAACTTTCTGTTCCTCTAATCCGAGATTTTCCCAGTTTTCCAGGACTGAAACGCTTCCATTTGAGTATCTACATGTGGGGCAAAAACTCCAAATGGAGTTCTGCCCTCATGTCCCTGCATTGCCCTGCACATTATTATTCTCCACAGGAACTTGTCTTCACTGTCCCTGCGGAGTTTTGTCTGCTGCCACCATTGCCACCAACACCACCTCAACCTTAATTTAAAGCTCAGGAAGCTGTTCCCAACTGAAGGGAGAGTTTTCCTCCCTTTCCCTGGCTTGGTAGTGCTGCCTCCATCCTCTCTCCTGCTCACCCATTGTAGGGAGAGGTGCTTGAAGAAAGTGATGGGCAAGCAGAGAGCAGGCAGAGGCAGTTCTGCTGAGCCAGGGGAAAGACAAACACCTCTCCCTTCATCCAGAAACTGCCTCCTGAGCTTTATAATTGGTTGCAGTGTTAGTGGCACCGGTGGCAGCTGCAGTGGTGGATGAAAATGCAGAAAAAAACCAGAATTCCACAAACTTTGTGTCTAGGTAAAATACCATGGCATACTCTGAATCTGGGCTATGTGATGAATGGCCAGATCACTGCAGATTCAGGGAAATTTGCAGGTGGATTTGGGGTTTTAATAGTGTAGACAAGCCATAAGTCAGAGTAGATTCACATGCTCCATTGCCATTTTGTAAAACATGGAATAGAGATGGCCTATCTCATCTGACTGTTGCCATGAAAAAGAAGGGATAGTCTTACTGGTTGCCCTGATGCGTAGGAACTGGGGGCGATATATTAAATAGTGGTCTTAGGATGCTCCCAGTGTGGTGTCAGTTATCTGAGAGCTACAGATATGTGAATTATTCAAGGAGCTGTTCATTTGTTACATTTATAGCTCATTTATAGCTGGGAAAAAATCCTTTTTTGAACAATAATGCCTAGAATATTCCTGCCGGTATGACAATGGGGATTTTGAGAACTGCAATCCATAAAATTAACTTTTCCAAGCTCTGCATTCCTCTTGCATATTCTACAGACATAACCTACAGATTTCCAAGAACAGAACAACAATAGTAGTAGCAGCAGCACTCCACTGATTGGTGTGTAAAATATTATTCTATGAGTCAATGTTATATACCTTGCTCTTGTTCAGGTACACTCTCTTATGTTGTCACCAAGAATCAATCCACCAACTCCACAAATGTAAGATGCAGCCTCCAGATGTTATCAAAATGCAACTCCCAGAAGCCCCAGCTACCATAGCTAATAGGAATGCTGGGAGCTGCAGTCCAACATTTGGAGAGCCACAGGATTCACACTCCTTTAATGTGCAATGTTACAGAAGTGAAACACACAAAGATTAGAACTTATGTGTAATTTTTCAGGCATTTCATTTCCTCAAGGAATATGAATTTGGTTTTAGTGAGAAAGAGAAGACAGAAAAGAGACTGGGGCATTCAAACACACAGAGGGTACATCTGGTTGATTTGAAAGATGAGAAACTCCCAGGTTTTGTCCCTGTTCTTCCCAATTTTATTTTGGAGATCCCTATATATTTTATTTATCCCAGAACATTTTCTGTCAGCTCCTGACATGATCAGAGACTTTTTATACCAGCTCCCCAGTTTGGTTTATTTTAGCCCAGTATAAAATCAGAAAGAGCAGGAACAAAATTTGGGACTTTTCAATCAGTCTGGACATGTCCTAGTTGGTGGGGGGACTGGTTCTGTGGCAAATTCCATAAATCATGTGGAATTCTGTATGTACAAAATGTCTGGATATGAACACCTCTGGTTTAAGTGACATGCAAGAAAACTAGCAAATGCTCCTGCAGGCTGCAATGCTGTTTATCCATGGCTTATGTTTACTACTACAACACTGCAGCTCATGTTTCAGTTGAATTTTCAAGAGCCTTCCAAAAATATTGGTGGCAAAACAAGATCTGAAACTACCTGCTGTGACATGTGTCTCTTATTACCAAAGTCCACTGTGTTATTTTTATCATACCTTGCAGCTTGGCCAGGCAGTGGCTGGTCTGTGGTTGAGTGACTTACATTTTAGAGTGGGAAAAGATGGGATTTTACTACTTTCATAGCAATCGGTGGCAAATGTAATGATCGTATGTGGGGGAAACCTGTATACCTTTCCCAAAACTGTTTAGTCACCTTTCATGCCTTAAAGAAAACCCCAAAGGTAGGGGAGAAAGGAAAGAAGAGAAAGAATTGCAGTTTAATTTGATGCAGGCATTTGAAGACTTATGATCCAGAGATAAACAGTATAATACAGGTTGATTAGCCCTTATCTGGAATGCTTGGGACCAGAAGTATTTGGGATTTTGGTGTTTTTTTTGGGGGGGGGGATTTGGAATATTTGCATATACAGTACACTGGGATATCTTGGCAGTGGGATCCAAGTCTAAACATGAAATTCATTTATGTTTCATATCCAGCTTTTATATAAAATATTTTTAATAATTTTATGAATGAAACAAAGTTTGTGTACATTGAATCATCAGAAAGCAAAGGTGTTACTATCTCAGCCATCCATGTGGACAATTATGGATTTTGGAGTATTTTGGATTTCTGGATAAGGGATACTCAATCTGTAGTACTAAAATAATCTCTTGGCTACTCTCTTGCTGCACTTACAAAGCAGGCTGTAGAATTTCAACCTTCCTCAAATTTAGTCTGGCATCAAAAGAACACTCTAAGGTTTTAAGAACCAGTTTGTGTATGTGAGTTTTGTGTGTGTGTATGTTTATTTCCCACTGAATTATAGAATGGCACTGAATGGCATATATCTTATACCATTATAACTTGCTGAATTTGAAATGTGGTAAGATTTTTTTTTTCAATAGCTAGATGTAAATGCCCTCTCAAAATTCCCCTAATACATTTATGATTTTTTTTTTTGCAGAGATGCTCATCATGTACTTTTTCTCACCTATGTTTCCTCCATTTAGAGTATTTTTGGTGATTGATAACTAAGGGCTGAATTTGCACATATCTCTGAGGAAACTGTATTGTGGGAGGGAAAATGGCTTGTACACCCTCCTTAATGTGAAGGGAAAACTTTTCTCTGAATTTCTCCATGGGGATGATAAAGTCTTCAGTGTTTTTTTGGGGTGGGGCTTACTATTATCAGTTCACAGCTCCCTTTCTCCCCTAAGGTTTAGATTTTTGTTGTTGCCACAACTGGATTAGGAGCTTGTCCACTATTTTGTACCCCCAATATGTCCTGGACCTAGTATTGTTCGATGGCATCATGGGAGCAGTGAGAGGAAGGCAATTGCTACAGATAATAGTGAGACTGTAACTTGCACTGACTGTAACCTGCCCCTCCCTTTCATCAATTCATCAATTGGCTAAATTTCATATATTGGTTTATCATTGGCACTCCACGTGGTTAAAGGTAGACCAGGGACCTCCCAAACAAGGAGCCAAGGTTTGCTCGGAAAACCTAAGGCAGTAGCAGCCCACTCAAATTCCTCAAAGACACACCCAGGTGAGAATTATGTGGAAGCCACTGGAACTGATCAGCTAGGGAGATAATAAATAATGAGCTAATTCTTCCTGGGCATCTCTGGAAGCATCACTAATCCCATCAAGGTGGCTGAGTGCTCTTTGCTTGCAAAACTGGTTCTTCCTTTCCCTTCTCCCTAAAATAATAGAGGTTTGCCTGAGACTACTCAAGTTCAATGTTTAACCCATTAGCAGTCATTAACACATCTGGAGAATCTATTGTCTAACACTTAAAATTAAGAAAAAAGCTCCTGGTAATTTTTTTTTAATTAGCTCTGATTTTTATGGTAGCTCAGGAAGATTTACAAGTGAGAATCCATCCCACTGGACAGATATAACTGATTCCTTTGTTTTCTGCTCTCCCCAATTAATTTTAACTGTAGCACTTTCTGTTTTAATGGTACCTTAGACTTTGATCCATCCCTAAATAATTTTAGATGTTCAGAATGCTGAATGTTTATTTAAAAGTGTCAACAATCTGTTTTGCAAACCAGCTTCAAGTGTGTCCTAACAGGCAGGATATATCAAAATATGCCTTTGGGTTCAACCTGGTTGCTATAAAATTACCTCAGCTAAAATTAGGCTCCTGAATATTGAACACGAGGCTTGTAAGTGATCCTACACACTCTGGAAGATTGCCATAATAGCAGAGGTTTTGGCATCAAGGCATGAATGGGGCAGCCCGTTTCCTTCCTTGTAAATGCTTTGTCTTAACAGTTGAACTGGTGAGAATTAGGAAAAAAATAGCATATCCGTACTAGTACAGTGTCTACTATAGACTTAAATTGTTTGAACAGTCACTCTTTCTCATCTGAAAACCCTGGGAATTGCAGTTCTGTGATACAAACTAGGATTATCAGAAAAGCAATTCACAGCACCCTCAAAATACTATGGTTCCCCAAATTCGTTGAGAGAACCTCCAGCAAATTACTATAGAACTAATTCACATTTATTCATTTGTTTGTTAGATTTCTATCTTGTCATTCTTCTATGGTTGGAATGCAAGACAGCTTCCAACACAGTTAAAAAGAAAATGACTGTATACATATTAAAATACAAATGGAACTGAAACAACCCCCATATCTGGAGGACAAGTACCTATGGTTTCCCTTACCCACATTTTCTAGGGCCTCCAGAGTGATTCTATGGTATGCGTCTGATAGAAGTTGACCATAGTGTTGCATCAGAGGACCTAGAAAATGCCTGGAGAGGGATTCTCTCTAGGAATCTCTAGGTCCGCAGGTGTAACTCTATGATATGCTTGGGCCAGAAGTCATTCATTTTAATAGGGTTAACTATTATCCATGGTTTCCACTGTAAATCCTGGAATGCATCGCCCACGGATATGGGGGTCGTACTGTATTAACAATGTTAAATCATTGAGATCTGACATTGGGAAGAAGGAGTGTAACTTTATGCTCAAAGAGTTACTCCACTCTCCAGGTTCATGCACTTCCCATGTTATTGTGTGCCTTCAAATCATTTCAGACTTAAGGCGAACATATCATGAGGGTTTTTTTGGGGTGGGGAGAGACTTTGTTCAGAGGGGGTTTGCCCTTGCCTTCCTCTGAGGCTCAGAGAGTGTGATTTGCCCATGGTCACCCAGTGGGTTTCCATGGCTGAGAAGGGATTTGAACCCTAGTCTCCCAGTGTCCTAGTCCTACACTCAAACCACTATATTATGCTGGCATTCGCCATACACAATGCACAAACATGAGATTTTGCATTGCATGTGAAACTTCATTTCTACAACCTTGAACAGAATATTCCTGTTCCACTTCCAACAAAAAATGTCCATCTGCTTCCATGGGGGAGTTAACACATGCATAAGACACCAACAGGATTCTGACCATCATTAATTAAAAGTTGCAACAGCTTAAAGTTCCTCAGTACTAAATCCAGCATGTTCGTTAAAAGCCGTGTCCATATGAGGTAGGCAGTTGCAGAAGGCCTGCCTGAATAGAAAGGTCTTTGCCTCCAGTGGAAGGACAGCTGGGAGGCAGAAGTTTTAAGTTCTCATATTGCACAAAACATTTTGTTACTATGTGACTTCAAGTCATTTCTGACTTACAGCAACCCTAAGGTGAACCTCTCGTGGGTGGAGATTCTTGGCAGGCTTTGTTCAGGAGTGTGCTTGCCATTATCTTCCTCTGAGACTGAGATCATATGACTAGCCCAAGGTCACCCAGTGTGTTTCCATGGCTGAGTGGAGATTCAAACCCTGGTGTCCCAAAGTCCCAATCCAACACTCAAACCCTACACCATGATTGTTGTCAGCATTGCCACACTGGTTTCACTGTGACTGCTCACCTGCAGCTTTGCTGGAATATATGAGATAATGTCATAACAATAACATCAATAACAGTAACATCAAGAGCAATCTTGTACTTGCTCCAAGATTCCCCCCCCCCACCAACACATACTCATTAAATGCATTTGTTCATTTCATTATATCTTCCCTTTTGGCTAAAAGTGACACTCAAGATGGCTTGAGGAATCGCTACAACAACCCTGTAAAGGAGGCCTATGACATTAATCTCAAGTTTTGGGAGCAGGGGCTGTGACTGGCCCAGTGTCTCATATTAGTTTGTTGTATGGCACACAGCACAGAGTTTAGGTCAACCCGATATACTGTATGAATTGCTAAGCTTGGACCACAATGTCAATATATACCTTGATGGCATATTACCTCCCGTATCAGGCAATACATACCTCTTTCTATCTATTGAGCATTAGGATCTTGTTTGTACCCATGTCCTGCTTCTGCATTTCCCATTGGCTTCTGGATGGCCTCTCTGTGAAGCAATTATTGGACTAGGAATGGTCAGGGCTCTGATGCTATAATGAACCTAAGCAACTCCACCATTCACTTGAATGAGGATGATTTTTCAACTGTCCTCTTGCAACCCCCACAACACCATATTGCACAGATTCCCAAGGAACCCAGATCTAGGAGCAGGTGGGAACACAGGTATGTAGAGGGAAGGGAGAGGCAGAAAAGATCTATTCTGTAAATGCAAACTCAGCCCCATTCATGGAAGGAAAGTTGGGATCCGAGCTGTATCTGTCTATCCCTAGGTTACACTAGCTTTCTGCTTGTGGAACAGAGACCATCACTTTGGTGAACACATGCCAGCAATTTCAGGCTCCAGCTGGCTGAAAAATAGCTGTATCATCAACATAATGGCAAGCCATTTCGTCTAAACCAGCTGCCAAGGCTAGTGTATGAGAAATTTAATTGAAAATTTCTTTCACACACAACAATCAATAGTTCCACATTGCCACAGTTGTTGCAGAGATTAATCATCCTGAGCTCCATCTTTTATTATGGACATGGTGCAGTCAATTAAAAAGCATATATATGTTTCCCAAAATGTTTGCTTGGTACTTGTCCTATATTAGATGGAGGAATGAAGGCTGTTGATTTGATTTCCTTGAAGTTCGAAGGAAACACACCTGATCTGCACTACCTGGATTAACGTGCAGTTCAGAATATACTGAGTATATATTGCACATTCCTGAATCTTGTGATGCAGTTCCTTGCTGTGATAATGGGCTCTTCCCCATTATCTTGCAAACACAGACAACCAGGTAAACAAAGGGTTAACAGGTGTTGAGAGTAAAGTTACAGTTTATTGGGGGTCAGCATTAAGAAGGAGTGACAAGTCATGAGGGATAGCTGACCAATGAAGATGTCCAGCAGAAGCAAACTTCAAGATGCTTCTGAGAAGAGGTGATAAATACTGCCTCAGGGCTATGAGGCAGAAAGAGAACAAAGAAGAACAGAAAGAGAAACCTGAGTTGGGGGACCTTCACCCCAGTTATGGGGTAGTGCTTGGTAGAGACTAAACCAAAAGGCCTAGACTCCCAGGCCCCATGAACATCCAGCACATCTGGACAACACCTTTGTAAGTAGTTTAGGAACTGTCTAGTTTATTCATGTTAGGGTTTATGTTTATTTTACAACTTGGCTTGAATGACTAGACTTAGCTGTAACTTGTAACTTCCAAGTGTACCTGGAAGGAGCCTTTCATGGAAGAGATACCTTTTCTTGCTATGTAACTCATGCTTAGAATAAACATCCTTTAAATCTCTTCTTTCTGCGCGCTGTCACATGCCTTGCTTGAGGTTTCCTTCCACAAGGGTGTGGGGAGGCAAAGTTCTGAAGAGCCAGAGTCAGAAGCACAAATTGAACCCTGTAACCTCCCATTGGGTTACACAGAAAGGGTTAAAGTCAATGGGTGGTGGCTGCAAATTTCTAGATTAACTCTGGAGTTCTTGGGATGTACACATGTACCTAGGGGACCTCCAGAGCACCACACTTGCACAGACCTTCTCCTAGTTGTGTATGAAAATGTGTGTTTTTGAATGAAATTCATTTGTAAGAGTATATTTTTTGAGGAAATTTGTTAAATTGCACATTTAAATATATTTATCCTTTCCCAATAATGCATTGTGTGCTTCTTTATGAGTTGGACCACTGGTCCATCTATCTCAGTAGAATATGTACTGAATGACAGTAGCCTGTCCAGGGTTTCAGGCTGGGCTTTTTCTGCATGCAAAGTCTGCAGTACCCCCTGAGTCATTGCTGTTCCCTTGGATCTCTCTTTTCTGTGGTCTGGGATTTTTATTTTATTTGCTTCTAGGTAACTGCTAAATGGAGAATTGGTTTGGATAGTCCACTAGACTAGACTGGGGAGACCAAGGTTGAAATCCCCACTAAGCCATGAAACCTGCTGGATAACTTTGGGTCAGACACTACCTCTCAGCCCATCCTAAACCACAGAGTAAACCTACATCTAGGGATGTGACAATTATTTCGAGCTGTTTGCTAAACATATTGGATGTTTGATTATTCAATGCATTTACATTTTTCTTTATGAGCTGAGAAATTTGCCAGATTCTCGCCTAGGTGTGAGAATTTATAAATGCTTCATCTGCAAAATATATAATAGACCCGGCACTTCAATGGGAAATTTGATGTTCAGGACATTTTTATTGCTTAAATAATAAAAGTAATATCCTCAGCCATTAATTTTAAATTGTGTGAGTCTCAGTCCAGGCAATTTGAATTACCCCACTGTGTCTAAACACAAACACAGGCTATCTCCCCTTCTTAGACTCTGTAGAAGGGAAAGACAGCTGAGTGTTTTATGGCCCTCTCTAGTTGTGACCAAAAGAGATGGTGGAGGGTTACATAGGTTATGTGAAAACTGCCTGTTGGGTTAATCTGCTTTCTCCTTTTCTATTTGTTTTGCTCTTCACACATGCTCAGTAAGTGATTCTGGAGGCAGCTGTTTATGTTGCCCATTGTTCATATCATAAGCATACACAGCTACTCGGACAGTAGGATCACCTAGATAACTTGATATTCCCCAATTTAATTGTGTGAGTCTGTCATGATGGAGTTCCATCATGTTGCCACAAGGTGCAACTCCCATCAGTCAAAAGAATTTGAATTACTCCACTTGGCTTCAGGTGGGGGAGGGGGGCACAGACCATTCTTCCTTGGCAGACACTGCAAACAGAGTTCACAATACTAATTGCAAGAAGAATTAGGGAGTTAGCTGTTAATGGGAGGGGGTAGATAAATCTGGAATAAGACCACCATCGCTCACAGTGGTTGCTGCCTGGAAAGTGAGGATTGTTGGGTGGGTTTGGGCAGGCTGAGACTACTTAGCAACATAACTAAGGTGGTTACATAGCTACCTAGGTGATACAGAATCATGGCCTATTCCCAAATCTAATAGATAAATAAAATACTGTTATTCTATGCTTTAGTTAAATTCTAGACTGTAGAGGATTTTCTTCTGATATTACTGCTCCCACTCCCTTTCCTTTCTCTGCATTCTTCCCAGTCTGAGGAACAGAAGTGAATTTAAACTTCCACAATGTTTAGTTCCTTAATGCTGCCCGCCCACTATCTCTTTGGTGCAATCCATCAGATATGCTGTTTGTGTATATTCTAGAATAATTAAGACTGCTTCAAAAACACAGTGAAACAGCCTATTTGCACAGCAGACCAGGCTAAGCAAAGAGAGGATACATTTGCATAATGGCTTCTGCTTGGCTCAATTTAACAGTTGGCTCTGAATACTAACTATACATGAGTGCTCACATCCTCAAAGCCATGACTGAGAAGAACTGAATGGGTCAGGTGTCTCATTTCAATATAATGAAAGATATTTGGGCAATACGACTAGAACATTCCAACTATTCTTCCCTTTTCTAGATGATTTCCATTAAGAAAATAGAAGTCTTTTTGGAGGAAGCAGCAATGACAGGTAAATCTGTTTGGCTAAACACAAAATCCATAAGCATTTCAAGGGATGAACTTTGTGGTTATTTTTAAAGCTTGGAATTAGTCCCAAAGTTTGGGATTCTGGGAGTGAGAGTCCAAAATAACTACCCCTGCAAGCTTTTTCCTGGCTTGTGATACTTGCTCATGTTCACTGATGGATCTGTTTGTATGCAAATTATATGATTGCTCCTGGAGATTTGTAACTTTTACCAACACCTGTCATAGAGAACCTCTAGGTCATTAGGAATGAAGGGGACTGGGTATGATCATTGGTCCATCTGGTTCAGCACTGTTTATACTGATTGGCTGTAAGGTTTCCAGAGTTTTAGAGAAGAATCTTTCCCATTCCCATATGGAGATGCTTGGATTGAACCTGAGGGTTCAGTGTACCATTTAGCTATACCCCACAGTGAGTTTGCTACCATTCAGCTACACTCCACAGTGATCCACCTAAAACAGTAGGCGATTTATGGCAGCACTGACAATTAGGAGATTATCAGACAGGAACAAAAAAAGTGTTCCTGTCCCACAATCTCCACTCCCACCCCTGTCCCGTCCCAGTCCTTCCACAATCACCCTCCCCACCACACTTACATCCTCTCCAATTGACAGGGCAGACCAGGAGTGAAAGGAGCTCTAATGTCGCTCCGTTCACTTCCTGGATAGAAATCATGTGGATTCTCGCGAGAAGACACAAGTGTGGGAAATTCAAAAATAAAAATAAAAATAAACCAAAAAAAAGTAACATCAAGCAGAAAAACACACTTTAAAGTGTACAAGTAACCTGGGGAGGGTCATAAAAAGTGTGTCACTTACCTGGATGTCCCGATGTCACCCAGAAGTGTTCTGGCAGGGACCACCCATTGACACTTGGATCTCGCCAGCATGATGGGGCACCTTGTCATATACTGTCAAATCCGTGATAGAAACAAAACGGGGGATCTATTGATTGCTTCTCCCATCAATAAAAAGCAGCGTCAGCAGAAAGCCATTTTGGCAGCATAATGGGTGAATAATGAGGGGGGAACAACATCATCTGATAAGAAAGCCCTTTTGTGGCGATCTCCTGGCGTTGCTGTAACACCACTTTTGATGCGCCTGATAATCTCCTTAGTTACACCTTGGACTTTATCAGACTAGCCTCTAAAAATGTTCTTTTGCTGTCATAATTAAAGCCATTTTTATGCCTACAAAGGAACGCCCCCCCCCCATCACGCTTACCTTCTCTCCTGGCAAAGGCTTCCCTGGCAATGAAAGGAATCCTGCAGATTCTTGTGAGAAGATGCTTGCACAGGAAATTAAAAAATAAAAACAAAACACTACACAAAAAGTTAAAATAAGCATATACTCACACTTAAAAACTTCCAAGTAACCTAGGGAGGGTCATAAAATGTGTGTCACTTACCTGGATGTTAAATCTCACCTGAAAGTGTTCTGATGCTGCATTCACATGAGTTAAATGGTGTGAGGTTTCATACGCCATCAATGCTGGCACTAAAGCTTTAGCAACACATGGAGCTCTTTAAGATCAGGAAATTTCTTTCGTAATTACATGATAGAAATCTACATGTGCTAAATGTCCACCCTTGCTTAAGTGATGATTAATGGAGAAGACCTTGCTGGCACAGCAGATAACAGTTGATGGGAAGGAAACCTCTTCTCCAGAGGATTGACTCACTGTGGGATTCAGTTTCAGCATGCAGCTGGATCCCATGAATATTCACTTGAAAGGAATCACAAAGTCCTCAGTGAAACTTACCTCCAAGTAAGCATGGTTTGTGGCCATATTATTATGGAAATACTGTTGTGGCACAATTTTGTGGGAAGCTTCTTCTTGTTGTTTTGTGCCTTCAAGTTGTTTCCAACTTACGGCGACCGTAAGGAGAACATATTACAGGATTTTCTGAGGGCTGAGAGTCTGTGACTTGCCCAAGGTCACCCAGTGGGTTTTCATGGCCAAGTCGGGATTTGAACCATGGTCACCAGAGTTGTAGTCCAACACTCAAATCACCATGCCACACTGGCTCCATTTGTAGGAAGTATCTAATCACAAATAACTAATTACTTGTAATCAATCCCTTCCCCCAGTTATTATTATTATGACCGTAACATAATGATGGATAACATTGTTTGGCATCTAGTGTGTGCATATGTGCTTTCCAGTTGCCTTTTGACTTAAGGCAACCTCATTAATATCATAGGGTTTTCTTAGGCAAGGAATACTCAGATGTGGTTTGCCATTGCCTTCGTCTGAAATGTAGCCTAAAGCATCTGCTATTCCTTGATGAATTCCCATTCAAGTACTAACCAGACTTGATGCTGCTTAATTTCCTAGAATAGATGGGATCTGGTGCTTTAAAGGTATTTTAGGCTTCAAGTAAAGGAGGACAAAGCCACTGCTTTATGTAGGTAGCTAGCAGTGAGCAGCTTTAAAAGGATTCCACCCTGATTCTTTTAGACAGGGCTTGGAAAAGTGTGTTTATTTTATCTACTGTGTTTATCTACTGTTTCCAGAATCTCCCATCCTTCATGGCTACTGGATGGGGGATTTTGGGAGTTGTAGTCCAAAAGTTACCCCCCCTCCCCAGAGCTCTGCTCAAGACTAAAGCCTGGTTTCAAGAATAGCAGCATTTGTTTGGTGTCAGAGTACATCTTCTTACTTACCTTGCATATTTGTACTTTTGTTTGCTTAAATATTTGCAGACCACCTTTCTGAGCAAAGCCTACCCAAGGCAGCAAACCAAATACAAGAATTAACAATTGTAAAACCAAAAAATAAAATAAAATATAGTCAGTATATAAAACATTCCCAGAACCACAGGAATAAAATATCAATAAAGTGACTAGCATGGCTAATTTTTTAAAAAACACACCACTGATTTAAAACGCTTTTGAAACAGGTGGGTTTTAAAAGCTTTCTTTTAAAAATTTGCTAGTGAGTGGCAGAACATTAGAACATTGGAAGCTATTTTTCAGTGAGTTCCCTGTTCCATCCACCCCAGTATTTTTAACTGTGATTGGCACCAGCACTCTCAAATTTCAGGCAGCTATCAGATATTAAAACTAGGACTTTCTGCACACCAGGCAGTGAACAATGTATGAGTACTTTAGCCTAATGGTCCCTATTCTGAGAAAAATGCAACCATACTTATACAGAACTATAGGGGTACAGACAGGTAGTTAGAATTTCCTAGTATATTCCCATTTTGTATTATCTGCTGTGTTATACCTCTTTACCTTGCAGGCTTCAGTTTACATTCTCCCACATTATCTTTTCTCCTCTTTCTTAGGGCTTGTCTACACTGGCAGGAAACCCCAAACCCACCTTGTAGCTGCCACAGATGTTTTTGATCAACAGAGACCCCATAAATGCCACATTCACTCCAATGGGAGATTGGAGTATCCTACCACACTCTCTCTGGCTTTTCTTCGCAAACAAAAATTCAGGAAGGACTCATCCTGCACTTTCTGCAAGTGTGCTGATAACTGAAAAGGACAATCCAAGATAAACATGTCCGGTTGCAGAGAGCACAGCAGAAGGTCTCCTTTGGTGATGATTCCGGGTTGTGATTCTTTCTGCGTTAATAATAATAATAATAATAATAATAATAATAATATTTTATTTCTATCCCGCCCCTCTGCAACGCAATCGGGGGGGGGGGGCTTACAATATAAAAACTCCATAATTACAATACCCTAGCCCACCCACCCCTTAAAATAATATTAAATTATAAAGGATTAAGAACATACAATAATTAAAAATATATTAAATTAGAAAAAAATTAAAACATACAATAATTAAAAAAAAAAACACCAATTGCGTTGTCGTTTCTCTTCAAGACCCGTTCGGCATGAGCTCTCAAATAAGGCTGCAGCATTGTGGATAGTCTCCAATCCTCCCAATGTGAGAACAGAAGGTCTCCAAGCCTCCCAATGTGAGGCCAGGGCGGACCATTGTTGGTGATCAATTTGGCTGAGCCTGAGATGTTGTTTCAGGGAATCCTTGTATCGTTTTTTTGGAGCACCCCTCTTATGCTGACCCATGGCGAGTTCACCGTAGAGTACTATTTTGGGGAGGCAATGGTCCTCCATCCTAGAAATGTGCCCTGCCCATCACGGCTGTGTTCTCAATATCATGGCCTCAATGCTGGCCACACTGTAATTGTAGTCGAACTCATGTCAGTGTAAAAGGGAAGTCCTATGCTGATCATATGTCCTATACGTCGCATTATTTCCAGCCACACAGCCAGGACTGCTCCATTTTTTTCTTTTTCCCTGTTTGCTCATGCATGTGAATATATGTTGTCCCAGAGTTCTGTATTACTGGATAAGTGGAGATATGCTTATAGAGATATGCGCACAATCAATTTTTTTAAAGCACCTGCATAAACTAAATAAAAAAATAAAATAAATGTTGGCAGAATGGAGTCCCATCCCGGAAGCCCACTCCTGGCTTTGCACTGAAGCCATTCGCTGTCCTCATATTGCCAGTAATCTGGGTTTCCCCCTGAAATGTTGATCAAACTGTGAATCTTTTAGATCTGGATCTTCCTGCAAAACCCCCAATGAAGCTACAAATTATCACAAATGTTGTGTGGCAACTAGCATATAGGCATATAGCGCATTTGGAAGACTTCACAAAAGAGTCTGGAGTAATAAACACCTGAGGTGAAGCACAAAAATCAGTGTGTATAGAGCCATTGTACTGTCTATTTTCCTTTATGGATCTGAAACATGGGTCACCTATCGCCACCACCTATGACTCCTCGAATGCTTTCATCAGCACTGTATATGCACAATTCTAAATATACACTGGACTGACTATGTGATTAATGTTGTTGTTCTTGAGCAAGCAGGGATCAGCAGCATTGAGGCCATGATACTGAGAACACAGCTGCGCTGGGCAGGGCACGTTTCTAGGATGGAGGGCCATTGCCTCCCAAAAATAGTACTCTACGGTGAATTCGCCCTGGGTCAGCATAAGAGGGGTGCTCCAAAAAAAAAAAAACACACAAAAAAAACAAAAACCCAATATAAGGACTACCTGAAACAACATCTCAGGCTCGGCCAAATTGATCACCAACAATGGTCCACCCTGGCCTCACATCGGGAGGCATGGAGATGCACTATCCACAATGCTGTAGCCTTATTTGAGAACTCACGCCGAACAAGTCTTGAAGAGAAACGACAACACAGAAAGAATCACAACCCAAAAACATCACCCAAGGAGACCTTCTGCTGTGCTTTCTGCAACCAACTTGTTTATCTTGGATTGGCCTTTTTAGTCATCAGCGCGCTTGCAGAAAGCGCGGGATGAGTCCTTCCTGAATCTTCGTTTGTGAAGAAAAGCCAGAGAGTGTGTGTGTGTGTGGCAACTGTGCAGTTAATACAAGGTGAGTGCAGTTTGTTTTGTTTTTTTGCTAGTGTAGACAAGCCCTTAGTCATGTAGCCAGAGGTACAAGACTTCATCTTTCCTCCCTTTCAGATTTGTAGCTCACTTTATTAGACATCCTCTTCCCTGGAGGTAGGGTTTTCCCTGGCTCCTATGGAAGTTGTGTTGCATCTAAGGGGAGGTGGTTAAAGAATGTAAAACAAAAACAAACAAACAAACAAAAAAACACTGGGAATTGAGGACTACTGCCCACAGAATTTCCCCCTTTGTCCATCTTTGAGGGACTTTCAGATTTCTGAACAGCAGGTTTGAGTGAAACAGGTTTGTCTTTTTCAGGTGCTCACAGGGCACTGTGTAGCATGTGGTAATCTCTTTGGCATTTGGTAGGCGGAAAGAGACCTTTGTGAAATGTGTGGGGTTAGAGATGATGAATACTCTCTCTGTTACTGAGATAAGAGAATGGATTTTCTTTACTGTCTGAGTTCTAGCAGGTGACTTAGGAATTAGTCTTCAAGACTGAACTGTGTGGCATACCCCTCAACCATCCTGATTTGGCAAAGACAATCCCAGTTAGTCATCTGCCATCCCATTTTTCATCTGCTTTTAAAATGTCTCCATTTTCTCTCTGCCTCCCACTTCCTCCTTTGCCCTTGGCTTACTTTGGCCTTGTCTAGATGTTTTTCCCCTGGGCAGTTTGCATTACCCTTGTGTTATTCGAATTGCATGAAGTCCATGGGCACCCACTAGTGACACTAAAATTACAATATTAAATTGGGGAAGGGTATGGTTGCGAGAGGCCAGTTAACTACACGACCTTTGCACTATGTATACCAGTACTCACTGATGAGATTCCAAGCTAAAATAGAATAAAAATGGTTTTTATTGGGAAATAATCACGGAAGCATTCACACATGCACTCAGGCTCACAAGCAATCACACAAAGCTAATGAAGAATTAGGAGGAAGTATTTGGATAGAGGAATAGATTCGGGGAATGGGTTATAATTACCTGTCTGGAGAGCAGAGGTTCATGCAGCAGAGAAATACTCAGACTTGAAGCTGAGGGTCATACAGCAGACAGGCAGAGTAATGGCATGTGGAAAACTGTGTGCCCAGGTGGCACAGCAAACCAGCAGAGTAACAGAGTGTGAGGAACTGTGAGCACATGGCTAGGATTTTGGGGTAATATTTATACCCAATAGTGTACATTTAAGGGGTGTTTTGAGAGTAAGACAATACTTGGGTGAGTTTTCCATAATTAAAAATGGACGGTCTGGCTTTGTTGACTGCTGCTAATGGTCGGAACATTAACGTTGATGGATTATGGCCTCCTCTGTATTGTGGATGTGGAAAGGTGTGAATGAAAGCCATTTACTGGGATAAATGGGGATAATAGGTGTTCTGGTCACTGTTTGTTTTTGGAGTATGACTCACTGCCGGGTGCATCCAAGAGAGATTAGCACATTCCTCCCTAATGACTGTCTAAGGATTTTATCACACTACACTCTTATAGTGTCATTATTCCACTTTAAATGCTATGGCTGCCTCCTATGGAATCCTGGGATTTGCAGTTTAGGGAGGGGGATTTAGAAGTCTCAGCCAGAGAGCTCTTAGGGCGCACTAAACTACAAACCCCAGAGTTCCACAGGAGGCAGCCATAGCATTTAAAGTGAATAATAGCTCTATAACAGTGTAGTGTGATAAAGTCCTAAGGGGAGGGGTTTCACTTAATCACATCCTGGGTGTGTTTGATTCTGGGGAATTTCCAATGACACCTTCATAGGGCCTAGTGACCTTCACTAGCTCCTATGTTTTGGTTGCCCTGGTCTACTTGAAACCATGTGAAGTGTATAATAAGCCAAATTATGAATGATTAGAGGGAGGGGGATGTAAGTCCAGGTAACACCCAGCGTAAAGACGGGGCCAAGATTGGATAAATACTATTTTACCACTTTTTAAAAATACAGGCCCTGCGTGACTACAGGAGCGCACACTGCCACGTTGACCTATCATTCTTCTGCAGCCAGGAAGCAGGGCTGCAGCATGTGATGAAGCTGGTCACATGCGGGGGGGCTTGCTAATGTGCTACAGGCCAGCTTCCTGGCTTCAGAGAGTTGGATGTGGACAGCCATGGCAGCTGCAGCAGTGGGCCAGCATGGCAGTCTGGACTCCATCCTGTTTTGTGCCAGTAACAAGGGAGGAACGGGCCAGATCTGCAGACAGATATACTGGCAGGGAGCTGGCATATTCTGGCTTGTGTAGATGTGTCTTTCAGTTGCTGCAAACTGAGTTCATAGTGGAAAAGTAGTTTGCACTCAATTAACTTGTGGGGTGTGTGTGGAGAAGAGACGAGGGGATGGAATTTTGTCCTTCCCTATAGACTCAGGCAAAAAGTAAACTGTTGCAGCCTCTCCTAGTTTGTGTGTTCTTCCTCTAATAACTTTTACCACATTGACTACATCCTGATGTTGCTTGGCTACACTTGTCCCAGTTTTCCTCTTTGAAATTTTGGAGAGTATGCCATATTCTCCAAAAGGAGAACAGTGCTCAGCCTGGAGAAAATGGAGGAGATGACACTGTAGAGGAAATGCAGCACAGAATAGGTAAAGAGGTTGTTCAGGAATACCTGGCCAGTATAAATGAGTTCAAGTCTCCAGGGCCAGATGAATTTCATCCAAGGGTATTAAAAGAACTGGCAGAACTAATCCTCCTTGCATATCCTCCCACCCTAAGAACTGAACATCCAACAACTGAATACACAAATTTACATACTAATCCTCTTCAACAGGGGAAGAAGCAGGCTAAATGTCAGGAATAAACTCTGCTAGAGCACAGCCTCACAGCCCAGAAAAAAACCCACCAAAAACCTATAGTTTTTTTGCATTTTTATCCTCTTTGGTACTCAAGTATACCACCACCAACTGTACTGGAGACTATTCCAGTTATAGCAATGCCATTTCTGAGCAGTAAGAGAAACAGGGCTTTTGACTGGAAAGCATCTTAAATCTCATTACTTCCCAGTGAAACTTCTACAGATCTAACTTTTCCTAGTTTTCATCTATCATCTGTCTACTGGCACTGATGAGTCATTTCTATGTCGCTTGATATTTCACTGTTAGCTCCATTAATTTTATTAAGGCAAATGTGTAGGTAGAATGATGGAAGATTTAAAATATCTACTTCAGAATAAAGCTAGAAAGTAACTCTAAAGGCACCAGATCCTAAGCAGGGTCAGCCCTGATTAGTATTTGGGTGGGGTATACCAATAAATACCTCCCAGAGGGCTTTTTCTGTTGTCACCCCCAGACTATGGAATGGCCTGCCAGATGAGATCTGTCAACTGACATCTTTGGACAGCTTCAAAAAGGCTGTCAAGACGGATCTCTTCCAGCAAGCCTTTCCAGAATAGATTATCTCGGCCTCGGGAAACCCCCCTCCTTCAGGAGAGTCCCCACAGCCTCCTTTGTTAACAGAACTGAATATTTCTGGGGATCTACTGATATTGTTAAATGTATGTATGTGTTTCATTAAGTGTTTTAATTATTGTTTTAATTTCTAATTTGATTTAATAACCTTTTAAGGGGGGGAGAGGAGTATACTGTTTTACTTTGTATTGTGTTTTCATGTTGTTAACAAAGGGTTACCAAAGGGTGGTATATAAATATTATTATTATTATTATTATTATTGTTATTATTATTATTGTTGTTATTATTATTAGGTGCTACAGGGTATATTTCAGAGGAAGGAACTGGCAAAAACCACCTCTGAGTATTCCATGCCTTAAAAAACCCTATGAAATTCATGAGGTCACCATAAGTCAATAAGTGACTTGAAGGCAATAGCACACACAGACCCAAGATTAATACAGATTGAATATCCCTTATCCAGAATTCCAAATTCCAAAATACCTGTACTCCAAAATACAAAATTATCCACATGGATAGCTGAGATAGTGACACCTTTGCTTTCTGATGGTTCAGTGTAAACAAACTTTGTTTTATGCACAAAATTATTAAAAATATTGTGTATAATATTACCTTCAGGCTATGTGTATAAGGTGTATATGAAACATAAATTAAGTTTGTTTTTAGACTTGGGTCCCATCTCCAAGATATCTCATTATGTATATACAAGTATTCCAAATTCTGAAAAAACCAAAACCCTGAAATACAGAACACGTCTGGTCACAAGCATTTTGGATAAGAGATATTCAACCTGTACTAAACTCAAGAGGAAGAGTTGCTACCCATTTCTGCTGAACTAAAAGAGCCTGTTTACTGCTCCATCTAGTGTCTAACAAGAGCATGTTCAGGTTGGTCCAGCAGTGGCCCAGTTTTTCAAGGAAGTCAAACACTGAATTGCTGATATTGCTGTTATTCATTCACTGGAAGATTAACTGATACAAACATTACATTGTAGTCAATTGAAAAGAAGATACAGCTGGTGCAGGTCTGAATTTTATAAAATTAGAAGTCAGTGAGGGAAAATAATATGTTTACTGGCATGACAAACCATTTTCCTTGACAATGAGACAACACATACGAAGACACACCTTCTTTCATCTATTGTGAAATTACCTATAGGCTTTTGAGATTGTTATTTGGAAGGAAAGGGGGAGGTAGTTATAGGAGATTATAAGATGAGCCTCTAAAAATGTTTCTGTCCCACTGTATTTTAAAGCATAATTGTCCCGGGGCTAATAACGAATGTGAAACCTTTTTTTTCAGATAATGAGAAAGAGCAGCCCCGGAATTATGGGAGCATGACCACCGGCACAGCTTACTTCCACATTCGCCAGTGCGTGTGATCTTGGTGGTTCTCACAAGAAGATGCAAGCATGCTTCAAATTGCTGACAAATGCATGCTGACAAAATTGCTGACAAAAGCATGCTGACAAATTGGAGCGTGTCCAGAGAAGGGCAACTAAAATGGTGAAAGGTCTGGAAACGATGCCTTATGAGGAGAGACTTAGGGAGCTGGGTATGTTTAGCCTGGAAAAAAGACGGTTAAGAGGCGATATGATAGCCCTGTTTAAGTATTTGAGGGGATGTCACGCTGAGGATGGAGCAGGCTTGTTTTCTGCTGCTCCAGAGACTGGAACATGGAGCAATGGATGCAAGCTCCAGGAACAGAGATTCCACCTCAACATTAGGAGGAACTTTTTGACAGTAAGAGCTGTTCGGCAGTGGAACACCCTCCCTCGGAGCGTGGTGGGGTCTCTTTCCTTGGAGGTCTTTAAACAGAGGCTGGATTGCTATCTGTTGGGGATGCTTTGATCAAGATTTCCTGCGTGGCAGGGGGTTGGACTGGATGGCCCTCGTGGTCTCTTCCAACTCTGCAATTCTATGATTCTATGATTCAAAGTCTAAAAGCAGCTAAATTAATAAACAAAACGAACACAAAAGCACTGAAACACACTTAAAAACTTGCCTGCAAAATGGGGAGGTTCATAAAAAGTGCATCCAACATCTAGTTTTCATGTTCTCACACAGAAGTGTTCTGGTGGGGACCGCCCACTGATGCTGTATTCGTGTGGTGTGGTTTTAGACACTTGCAGTTCTGGGACAAAAATGCCATGGCAGATCTATTGACAGCTTTGGACCATCAATAAGATAGAATGCTACATTAACAATAGCATAACACCAAAGCACGATGTTGTGCGATATTGCTGCTGTTTCTTGTTCCTGTGGCATCATTATAATGCCGTATTTGCCATGTCTGATAATCTCCATAGCAATGTGGGTGATGGAGATAATTAGGTTTGCCAAGAATGAGAATGAAGGGTAGACCATGAATAATACATATTTTTTTCATTCAGTTTTTTTGGGTTGTGCATTAAAACACTAAAGAAGGCTTTTTGCAGCAGAGGAAACATGCAGAATTTTGGCAAGCAGTTTTATAGAAAGCAATGTATTTTACTGCAGTATGTCACTGTGGTTCTTTAAAAAGCAAACCCAAACATTGCCTTGTCTTTTTTAAAAATATATATCTGGCATAACATACACATTTATAGCACAGGTTTTGCATAACTGAAATGCCTGGTGTCTTGGCCAAAAGTGCTGTGCAAATGTGCAACGAAGTGAGTTTGCCTAAGCAGACATCTAATATGAGTTCTTCTTCTTCTTCTTCTTCGTTATTGTCTTGCTCAGTCTCCTTTTCTAGCAGCAATAATGGATTTTATCAGTTTAATTCATATACCCATATCTTGGCTCAACAGCAAAGGCTCTGCACACTCTAACTTAAAGGATGACTGATAAGTCTGGCAAGTCTGTTCTGAAGGGCAAATTAATAGCCGTGGGCTATGTGGAGTGGTCCGTAGACTGCAACTGGGAAGACAATCCATTTTGGTATTGCGAACTAAAGGGTGTGCATGCTGAATTGGAAAGCAAAGCCTCTTTCTTGTAGAAATGGTTTTGATCTAAAGAGAAATAGTTGGCATAGGTGATTATCAAATGGAGGTACATTCAAGAGCTGAACCCAAGGCTCTGACCCAGTAGTTCAGACCTGGAAAATGTGAAATAATCATTGTGAGGTTTTTCAGTCCTTAACCCATCAAAAGACGTCCTCAGGGTTATTGCAATTACCAAGAATGAGGGCGTTCCCTGATCCCTACCTTTGTCACAATGTAAGGACTTGCCCATCTTGACTATTAACAGGTAGCCACAGGGGACTGACTAGCCAGGGTAGGCACATGGAGTAATTACTGCCTTTTTACAAGCCGGAACAATTCCAATCACTCGTACTTCGTAAAGGAGGTAGCTGGGCAGTTACCTTTTAACAATCTTCTTTTAACTGAGGAAGCCATACAAACTGTTGTTCTCTCACTATTATCACCTTCTGGGTAAGATCTTGGAGAAGGAGAAAGGACTACCTAGTCCAGTGATGGCGAACCTATGACACGCATGTCAGCACTTACACGCATAGCCATTTCTGATGCCACGCGGCTGTAGGCCTCCCCCCCGCCAGCAACCTCACCACCCTCCCTAAAGTGGCAATGGGGGCTTCAATGCCCCGGTTGCCACTTTCCTCCACCCCCTCCCTAAAGTGGTGATCGGGGCTTCGAAGCACCAGTCACCACATTCCTCCCACCCTTCCTAAAGTGGCGATCGGGGCTTCCAAAGCCCCGGTCACTACTTTCCTCCATCCCCCACCCTCCTAAAGTGGCGATTGGGGCTTCCAAAGCCCCAGTCGCCACTTTCCTCCACCACCCTTCCTAAAGTGGAGATCGGGGCTTCAAAGCCCCGGTTGCCACTTTCCTCCCCCCTCCCACCCTCCCTAAAGTGGCGATCGGGGCTTCAAAGCCCCGGTGCCACTTTCCTCCCCCCTCACCATATTTGGGAATCTGCGAATATGTGGAACCACGAATGTGAAACCCGCGAGTGTGGAGGGACAACTGTAGTTGCAAATGTTTCATCCTCCCCTATTAGACACTCTGTGCCAGAGGTCTGTAGGCCAAAACAACAGAAGTCTGGCACAGAATGTCTAGTTCTGGGACTTCTGGTTAAGCCCGGATCTTTGCCCTCACTTCCGCCGGCAGAGATGTTTTTTCCTCAAAGTGAAACACCACCTGAGTTATGCTCAGTTTTTTGGCAAAGTTTGACACACCAAGCTCAAAAGGTTGCCCATCACTGACTTAGTCCTATACCCAATTTGTACTCCGAACTGGGTATAGGACTAGGTAGACCCACTGAATCAATTTCTGAATGGTAAGCCAACACTTAGGGCCTCATATGGGTTGCCCTCCTTATCTGTGGAGGATACATTCCCAGACTTACTGCAGGTACCTGAGACCACATATAATAGTGAACCACCATGAGGTAATAGCAGACCCCATAGAATCACATTGGAGGACCTAGAAAATGCCTAGAGAGGACACCTCTGTAGGCATCTGGAGTGACTCTATGGCAAACTTTCAGCAGAAGTCACACTGGAGGGCCTCCTGATACCTACAGAAACCACCTTGAGTGTGACTCTATGGTCCTCCAGATGCCCAGAGAGACCTTTCCCCCCTGACTGTGGGTAAGTGAAACCACAGGTAATGATCCTGCATAAATGGGAGGGTGACTTGTACCCTAAAGACACCAGGATTCACCCTCTGCTCTACATCCACTTTCTGGAAAGCAAGAGGCTAGATTACATGTTCCTTATCCTGTCCCCTTAAGTGAGTGAGAAGGAATAATCCCTCCCTCTCTCACTGTGCTTGAATGTCAAACTGTAAGCAATTATGGTTGGTATTTAATGTATAATGACTAATAACTTCACCAGGGGCCATCCCTAGGTCTCAGGGTTTGGTCTGGAGACCTCAGGGCCCAGGACAATTCTGAACTGGTAACCTAGTTATGGGTCCCTCAAGGTTTCTCACCCTTTTAAACATCTGTACAGAACCAATCACCCCTGCCCTTATGCATGGGACCAGTACCATGTGTGGTTTCAATGATCTGTCATCTAAAAAATATAGTCTCTCTAGGTGTTTCTTAGGTCCTCCAGCATGACTGTATGGTAATTTCCACCAGAAGATGCCATAGTCACACTGGAGATACCTAGAGAGACAGCCTCTTATTGCCTAGATCCTCCAGCGCAATTCTATGGGGTTTGGTATTACCTGCAGTTTCAAGTATTCACAGTAAGTCCAGAAATGGTACATCTCTAAGGAGAGGAATAGATGAAGAAGTAAAGAAGTATGAAGGAGGAGGCACATTTCTGGTTATGTATCCCCCATGGAGGGTATGGAATGAAGTGTCATCTTTTTTTTTTTGCTTCCTACCTGATTCAATGAGGGTGTGAAGATGGAGAGAATGTAGGTGGGAGTGTTTTTTGGCCCAGAATTATTTTTTTAAAAACATATACAGTGATTTGCCTGCACACAGGAGATCTACAACTTTCAAAGAACCAGAATTCCACTTAGTGATCTGGACCTAGTGTCAACCCAGATTTGGCATAATGGTAGGAGACAGTTTGATTTGAAAAGATTCCATAGTGGAAATAAAACATTGTAAGCGTAAACAATGCTTCTGATGCACCATGGAAATACTGGAAAAAATTTTTAGATGAATGTACAGAAGATACAAATAAGGCATTCTAGAACTGGGTAAGAGGGCCAAACATTTCTGTAGCAATCTTTTGGATAGAGAAAACATTCCAGCAAGTAGATAGTCTACCTGGTGGAACAGCAGGAAAGTCTACTTCAGTACAATGGTGGCTGGCTTTCAGCAGCAGTGCTATTTAAAAAATCAAATATTTATTTAGTACACATGTTTTCCTTCTTAAAATCTAATCTCTTAAATACGGTTTGGTTTCTGTTGAGATAATCAGTTCAGTTCTGAGTGGGCAATCTTTCCAGTTTTGCATCCTTGTCTACATAATGTGTACAACAAAGTTGGCTGAAAGTACAGATACAGTACTCGTATAGGGATTACCTTAGGCATTTATAAATTACCACATTCATGCCCTTTATGTGAGATCTGTAAGAAGCTCAGTGACAACTAAGCTGAAAAGCGACTGAGGATAAGAAGTTTCCAGTACAATGAAGCATTCTCTCTCTTCTCCATCTAGAAGGCACTGATGCAGGCGAGGTTATGAAAACAGGAGGCTTAACGGTTCCCCACTGTGACAGGAGAGTTGAAGTTTTAACCAGTTCTGCCTCCCATGTAACTACCATGATCAAATAGTTACCTAAAATGCAGAATTTAGATCCATCTTACAACGTCGCCTTGGACAAGCTGAATAGCTATTAGGACTTTATCAGACCAGTGTCTAAAAATACTGTAATTCCATGAATGAAGATAGCAGAAACATTGTGGCAGTATTACACTTGCTATCACACATTGCTGTAATCATGCAAAACAACCGCCACGGAATTATCACATACCAACCACTGGCACTTGAAGAATGGGAGTTTACTTCTGCGATTTAGCATGGGCAAGATTTTGGCAGCTCTCACGAGACTGCATGAGCACTGCTGAAACTCCCAACCCCCCTAAATTAACAAAGTAAATGAACACACAAGCACTGAAACAAGCCTAAAAACGTGCAAACTATAGCGGACAGTTCATAAAAAGAGCATCTTGTGCTTTGTTTTTGCATTCTCACCTTGACATTTTCTTACTGAGGGCTGCACATCGATGCTGTAATCATGCAAGCAGAAGGGAATGCAGTTTGGCATGCCTTCAATACCATGAAAGAAGCACTATTATCAATCTATTCATGGCTTGTTCCGGCAATTAAAAGCAATGCCTTTTTTGTGGCTGGGGCATGGACTCGATGACGACAATTTCATGTGATGCATGGGCCCGTTCATGCTAGCATGATGTTGTAATCCCATGATTTTTGCCATGTCTGATAATATCCTTGGTAGTTCTATCTTTTCTTCTGTAGATATGCACCTGAAAAGGTAAGGATGCTTCCAGATGAGACTTTTAACCCTAGAACGATCCTCCTACAGCTGTAGAATTTTATAAGATTTAGGTGCCGTTTTCTTCCATTGCCACCTTTTCATGTTTTCCCATTACTTGTTCTGTCTTTTTTTCTTACCAGAAAAAAAAGTTAAGGAGGAAAATGTGAAATAGGTGCCCAGTGTCTTTCACTTGGTAGCGCTAGGAGGCCTCTGTCTGGAAGCATGTTCCATCTTTTGCCTAAGGGCTTGTCTAGACTGCTGAAAATGATCATACTCACCCCATAGTCACTGTGATCATGACACACAACCTTGATATTTCTCTTGGAATATGGTTCTTTTTGATGCCTGGGGGCTTTAATCCGATTTTTAAACACTTACCTTTTATCCTGCACTTCTCTGGAAAATCTGAAAATTGCATGTGTGGGCAGCCCTCTGAGGGCACCTTTGGTATGGACCCAGTGGTGGGGCTTGGGTCACCTGATCATTCCTGCCAGGAACAGCTACTTCCTGTGTACGTGTGTGAGAGAGAGCCAGTGTGGTGTAGTAATTTAAGTGCTGAACTAGGACTCCGGGCAACTAGGGTTCAAATCCCCACTCAGCCATGGAACCCTACTGGGTGACCTTAGGCACATCACACTCTCTCAGCCTCAGAGGAATGCAATGGCAAACTCTTTCTGAACAAATCTTGCCAAGAAAACTCTGTGATAGGTTTGCCTAAATTCAGAAATGACTTGAAGGCACCCAACGCACAAACGCACACACTCTTACTTGAGAGATACCAATTTTGGCATTACACATTTGATGAAGCAGCAGTAATTGAGAAACAACATTTTTATCTGAATTAAGACAGATTCATAAATTAATTATTGCTGCCTAGATGATAAGAACCATTGACCCCAGTGGATAAGCTGTCACAGATACAGGGTGTAAGCAGAGCATGCTTTGTGTTTGGCTTCTTTGTTGTTTAGAATATGATGTCAGATGGCTGAAAAGACTGCTGTAAAAAAACAAAAACCCTGATGATACCCCTCCCAGAATTCTTGTTCCAGTTTAGGGATGAAAAGATTCATGGTGTTCTCTTCCTTCACTGATCTCCAGGAACAGAGATTCCACCTCAACATGAGGAGGAACTTTTTGACAGTAAGAGCTGTTCAGCAGTGGAACACACTCCCTCGGAGCGTGGTGGGGTCTCCTTCCTTGGAGGTCTTTAAACAGAGGCTGGATGGCCATCTGTCGGGGATGCTTTGATCAAGATTTCCTGCGTGGCAGGGGGGTTGGACTGGATGGCCCTCGTGGTCACTTCCAACTCTGCAATTCTATGATTCTATGATTCTATGATTCTATGACATTCATCTCATTCTGCTTTCTGACTTAAGGAGGATTTCCATAACTAAACTGATTAAAATTAACCCAACTTATCTCCCCTATTCCACCTTTTTGAAGCATCTTCAACAAAGATACTTGTCTGAAGAGGACCTCAGATGGGCTAATGCAAATAATGCCAGTGATATTGCATTGGCTCTCTGGTGCCACCTGACCCCTGCACCAGAAGGATTTGGGTTCCTGTGTGTCCCAGAGGGAATGGTCTTTAGTTCTTCCTTCTGGTTCATAGAGGAGAGACTTCTTGGTACAGTAGCACCCCACCATCCATAGGGGATTGGCTCCGGGCCTCACTACAGATGGCGAAAATCATGGATTATAGCAACTGACACTGCCGCCGTGCTGGAACCCGGTGGAACCCCCCTCAAGGTTGCCTCCTTCCCCCACCCACCTGCCCACTTGCCATGCCAGAATCCACCCCCTGCAAGGTTGCCTCCTCCCTCCTTCCCCTGCCCGGCCACCACAACCCCCATGGGAGGTTGCCTCCTTCCCCCACCTACCCACCTGCTCTCTCACTTGCTCGCTCGCCTGCCATGCTGTGCCATGCCAGAACCTCCATGGCAAGGTCATCTGCTTTCCCTGCCTGGCGCCCGCCCACCACAACCCCTGCATGAGGTCGCCTCCTTCCCCCACCCACCCGCCTACTCACTTGCTGCCCAGCCTCCTCCTCCTCTGCCACCATCATCACCCTCGCTGCTGCCATTGTGGTCTCCCAGGCCTCCACCTCCACACCCCCTGCAACCACCATCAGGTTGCCTCCGCCTCCTGACATCCCCTCCTTCCCCATCCACTCTTCCCCCCCAGTGTTGCCATCTGTGGATAATTGAATCAGCAGGTGCCGAATCAGCAGATGGTGGGGGTACTGTAGCTGCTCCCAGATTATGGAATTCCCTGCCTCATGAAGCTAGGTTGGCCCCCTCTCTGCTCGCTTTTCACTGGCAGGCAAAGATCTACAGTATTTCTTTACCCAGATTTTTGATTGTTAACTGGCCCTGACAGTAGATGTTTTAACTGGAGTGTGCTTATTTTTTTATCATTATGTTGATGATGTTTTTTGGCTTTTTAAATGGTTGTAAATTAATGTTTTTTAATATAATTGTTTATTTAACTGATATTAACTAAAACCTTGTTTTAGATGTATTCTGTTTTTATTTTCATCATAAAATGCCTTGGGTCCCATATTGGGAGAAAGGCAGGATATAAATACAATAAATAAATATGCTTCCATCATTTTTTTCCCTTCAGAATTTTGTTTCTTACTCAACGGGTAAGAAATTCCACTGGGATTGCAGAAACAGCAAGATACACAAATGGGTTCACAAGGCTGGTATTCAGCACAACTTTTCAGATTAGCGGATTCTCTTCCAGTCAGCTTTCTTCACTGTCCAGCTTTCGTGCTCATACATAGAATTTGAGGACTCAGCATGGAGAAGGCAGAGACCCCACTCCATTAAGTCTCTCTTGCTCACAGAAGCAGGGTTGTTTTGTTTTAGATGTTTTGCTCCCTGAGGTAGGGCAGCAAGCAGTATCCCCGTCCTTTCCTAGTCAAGGTACACTGTACTCAAAATCAATGTACAGTGTTTTGGCATGTGAGACTGGAAATCCAACTACCATCTGTCCCCATTCTCAGCAATAAAATATACAACAATAATAAACTATGGCCCCTATTCTACCTCAGCTACTTAGTTAAGTACACTTAAGTAAGTAACCTCTACTGGTCCTCCCCCCCTTCCTAATTCCATGGAAACATCATTCCGCCATGCTCTTGTCCCCTGCAGAATGGATCTCCTTCTACCTATTAAACTGATGCCCAGATAGTAGGTTTTGTTTGTGTGTGTGCATGTGTGTGAGTTATGATTGTAACATAGTGTCACAATCATGACTAAGGGGTTGTCTATACAAGGCAAAAAGAAGTTGATTGCTCCACAGCAAAAGTAACTCACAGCAGCTGCAATTTGGCTTAATGGCTTTTTTGGTGGTTAGGTAGATTGCAGGTATGCAAAGCTATCCACATTTGCAGTGCAAATGGGCATGCTTGTGAATTGATGGTGGCCGCAAGTGAATTACTCATGTTTTTATTTTCACCAGTTGCCACTACCAACAGTATTAAAAAAAAAAAACACATATCGAAGGTGTGAAAGTGTGATATTTCGCCTTAACAGACAAACAACCACCCTAAACCCCTGTTTTATCACATTAGTGCGTGCTCACTAAGACAAAAAAAAAACAACAACACCCAAACCCATGGCAGTTCCGAGCGCTTGCCTTGTTAGCAAGTTCACCCCCCCATGCTCTTCCGGCCAATCAGGTTTCAACTTCTGCTCCTTTGGGAAATTGAATAAAATCGCATCGCTTGTCCCAACAAGCAGGAATGTGCATTCCCCCTGCTGTTTTTTTAAAAAAAACTCCAGGAAAAGCCACGGAGTCTTTTTCTTAGGAGTTTTTGGCATTTTTGCTCCCCTTCCGAATATGGCGATACAATGTGGGATGCCATTAAGATAGGTTGCATTCTCACATTCTGCGAGGAGTATTTTCACCGTTTAGACAACCCCTAAGTATTGATTGGGAATATGGGACAGTTACCTGAATTTATTTATCTGTAACTATTCCGTATTTGTGGTCACATGGGTGAATGATATTTCCGTCAGGCTGGGGTGGGGGAGAGCTGATGTAGCTAAGTAGCTGATGTAGAATACTGGCCTATAGACCCAATAAAATGTTGCCCTTTCATGATACCTCATACCTACTGCCTGACGCAACCATCTCCCCTTGCCACAGGAGGCAAATTACAATCCAGGCAAGTATGTATCTCTGCCTATATTTGGTCCACTTTTTGACTCTGTGGTATGATTTTTTTTATTGGAAGCAGAAGAAAACATGTTAACATATTTTTTCCATTAAAGACAGAAAATATTTTTATATACAAAATCAACTTCATTAGTGACATATCAAATGCTTTTTACATTAGTTGTGTAAGGTGTGAATATTTCATTTTTTTTACATACATAGAAAATAATAAATATGTACTATACACCAATTATGTAGACACTGAGAAAAAGTATAAGAGACTTCTCAAAAGAGATTTCTAAAAAAAAAAAATTCAAGAGATTTCTCAAAAGGAAACAGCAGTTCTATAGGGGAAAAGTGGCAATGTAGATAAAAAATATATATATTATGAAGATGTAAGTGTGCACTCTCTTCCTGTAAGTTTGTACATGCTACTGATTCATACCATTGAGAAAATCATGTCTTGGTCAGCGGTTGGGTTTCTTCCAGGTGGAAATAATGAAACAGGAATTCTTCACACCTGAAAAGCAGGAAAGTTTCAAGAGTATTTATCCCACCATGATTATTCCAGGTTCTTTATGTGAAGGTCTACCAGAGTAAGATATAATTATAATTTGACTCTTATTATCAAATAGATGTAATCATAAAGTTCCAAATGCAAAATCCTATATATCAAAGAGATGTAACATACTGTTATGTTCACAGAATTACTCCTCAGTTGTGCTATGCCAGCTTGTTACCAAATTGCAATGTCACAAACCAAATGTCCACTGTGTATTGATGTACTACAATGCAGTCAAAACACAATCATGTGCAATATAAACATGCAATGACGTGCAATGGACCCACCTGCAGAACTCTTCTTTTATAACCTTCAGCTGGATGCAAATGTTACTCCTCAGCTGAGAAAATGCAATCTCATTTGTAAAGGAATTTAGTAATGTATAAGACACCAATAGGTTGCTAGCCACGGGCAATGACACAGAGACATGAGCAGTTATTCAAAGGTACCAGCACCCATTACACAAGTAGTGATAATCCACATTTGGAATTCCTCCTCCTGGAATCCACTAATAATTGCTGCTAGTGGGGGGGATGGGAAAACTCATTGCCTGATGGCCCCAACTCCTGCAGTAAGTTATACTTCGCAATATGGCTAGAGGAGCAGTGAGACAATATCTGTTTCCCATTTGATTATGGCAAGTATAGGTACTATTTTTTTTTTGGTCTACAGATATGTTCTTTTGGGAGAAATCTGCCAGGGACCTGGGGGGTGGGTAGATAATGACACAGCTTTGTTTGTGCCACTCCCTTTCCATTTTGTCCCTGCCCTCCCGCTATGGGAAGGTGTATGGCTTCTGCCAGAGGGCTGAACTGATTGCTTCCAGGAGGCTTTTGAAATTGCTCCAATTGCCATAGGCAGCCAACCCCTGACTTATGAGATCTTTGGTAATGTATCATGTAGGCCCTTGTTCTACAGGAAGCATTCTCACTGGTCTTTGTTATGAGGGAGGTATTGCATCCACATCTAAAACCCAGGATCAGAATGAACAGACAATTTCCTTTTACTAAGATACCAACAAGCGTCCTATTATGTAGGCCTCAAGTCTAAAGTCACCCAGGTGGTACTCAAAACCAACATAAGCCATTTTATGCTTGCTCTCATTGATGCTCTGAATTGCAAGCTTACTCCTTTGAGCTGTTTGTGTACTTTGTCTTCCTTACTTGGCCAGTTTTGCCTCCAAATCGATGTATAAAAATATAAGAAAAAGGTTCTCTGGCCTTGTCTACACTATTTAAAAAATCCAAACTGCCCCCTGAATCTGGCCCAATAAAACCACATTATGGGGGGCCCTTTCCCCGAATTGGGTGCAATTAATCTACACACTCTATGGCCCTATTTACACCAGACCCAGGGAGTACCACCATAATCTGGGTTTTAGAAAAGTCACAGTTTTCTCTGGAGTTTGCTTGAAACTCTGGGAGAAAACTGTAGTGTGAACAATGCTGCCCTGGATTTAATGGGTGGGGAGGAGAGGAAGGACAAGCACTGCCTGAGGCACTCCCATTTCTCCTCCTTCTCCTCAGTGCCACATCCTCATTCCAAAGGCCGAGCACTGGCTCTCTCTGAGGTCAAAAAGGAGCGGCCAGCCATGCCATCGCACCTCAGAGAGTGCGGTTGTGCTTCGTGAAAGCAGAGCCCTGCTGCTAGTCACTCTCTATGAGGTCAGAATGGGCAGCCGGACTCATGATGGAGGGGGTGGCTACTCTTTCTGGCCTCAGAGCAGGTGATCATGTGCCAGAAAGGCAGAGCTCCAGCCCATGGCAGCAGCAACACGGAGGTGCTTGGCTAGCAGAGGTGGCAGACCTGCAACTTCACCGAGGGCAAAAATCCAAATGAATTACTGTGTGGACAAGCCCCCTGATGAACAATGCTGATTCAGGATTTGGCCAGATAAGGCATAGTGCTTACATCTAGGACAGAGTAGTCTGAATTTCATGTGCCGCAGCTCCAGGCTAAAATAGTCGAAATTTCACCTGGATTTTTCCCCCCAGTGTAGACAAGCCCTCAGCCTTTTCCTGCAAAAAACTACTGAATGTCATTGATGATGAGAGATATTAATTCTGTGCTTAGCTAAAAGAAAGAAAGCCTTGAACATACACATTTGTTGCTCAGGTGTGAAGAGGAATCATTATGCTGACGAGTTTTATTCTTCCCTTGAGAAGCCTGCTCTCCTAAGAAAGAGAAGAGAACTGCTGATTAATCAAGCACAAAAACACAATGGCATCAGAGTTTAATGCATTAGCCATACATAGGTAAACAGTTCTTTTTTAGGCTACAACTTCCAGAATCCCCCAGCCAGCCAGTTACCTTGAAAATTATGAGACTTGTAGTCCCCAAAAAGGAACATTTACAAGTTCTGATCATAACTCATTGCAATCAATGGTGGAGATCAATAGAAATTACCTGTATTCCAAAAGCATTTGCCCCAAATATTAATCCAGTTGATCTGCATGCACTGTGCATATGTGCATAATAAGCAATAAATTCAGATACTTATTTATAATATTTTAAAAAGGAAACAAGCAAGTTAACAAATTGTTTTTGCCCAAGTACAGTAACATTCTGCATAACTCTATACCAAAAAAATAAAAAAAATGTTGGGATTATGTTCTACTAATGTAATGACAGCCATCTGAAAATAATTTCAACCCAACTATATTGACACATATTTAAAGAAAAAAAATCTAAGTACATGCTCAGGTACTGCAATCTTGAGGCTGTGATCTTGTAACCAATGAGAGTACTCACATTGGTTTGAAGGACTCCAATGGTAATGACATGTCTAAAGGCAAGTCATATGAGGAAAGAGTCAAGAAACTGGACATACCTAGCCCAGAAGGAAAATAAGGATTAATGGGGAATAGTAGTAGTTTAAAACAGCCTTTAGTAGTCTGGTACCTTCCAGATGTGTGCAGCAACAATGCCCATTATTCTTAGCCAATATGGCCAATGGTGCTATCTGAGGATGATGGGTGCTTATTGACAAGCACATCTGGAGGGCATCAGGTTGGGGATGTCTGGTTTAAAATATGTAGGAGATGGAAAACATTTTTATCTTACTAAACTGATAATATGAAATACTAGATGATAACTATCCAAAACAACTGTATACCGTCAGACACCCATATTCATGGGGGTTTGGTTCTTGGACTTACCGCAGATATCAGAAATCATGCGTAACAGTGAACCCTATTAAAATAAAGGAATTCCAGTAAAGCCTACCATAGAGTTGCATTGGAGGACCCAGAAGATGCCTAGAGAGGACACCTCTCTAGGTATTTTCTAGTGTGACCCTATGGTATGTGTCCCTATTTTGTGTCCCATAGATAACTAAAACCACAGCTATTAGTTCTGCAGATACAAGTGTTCTGTATCTGTATTGGCACAAGGACACTGTTCTGTCCATTGAATTATGAAGCAGATCCCACACAGGTGTTGGTGATGTGACTGGTTTATTAAGAAGGTTTTATGCAGCTCCCTAGCAGGGCCCTTAATGTAAGTCTGTAGCAGGTCTTCTTTCTTAGGCAAACATTATTACTGTCATCAGTATATATGGGAAGAGTTTTAAAGGACAGTATACAGTTAAATCAATAGCCTGAATATAACAGTTATCAGTTGTGCCCTCACTTAAAGATAAATGGGTTAATTAAGCTTCTGTGCAAATATCATCTATTTGAATCAGTTCAGAGATCACACTTAACCATAGTTAAACTTTCTTAAATCATGGTTGCATTGCATGTTAATACAGCCATGCACTAGGCTACACACCTAAGCTGTAACTTCACAATTGCCCATGTTTCTGAATCTGTGTATTTATGCTATTATGAGGTGCTTTTCCTCAGACTCCCTATTTTCAGATCTCAAGGAGCTGGTCTCATCTGAAGGCACAGACCAGAGGTGGGAATCATGCAACCTATGGGCTACTTGCATCAGGCTGAGGGAGTTCTGAGAGGTTGAACCCCCCCCCCCCAAAAAAAAAAACTGGTATAGGCCAACCCCTGTATCTGCAGGGGATATGTTCCAAGACCCCCTGTGGGTACCTGAAACCATGGATAATAGGAAGCCCTATTATTTTCAACAAAAAGAAGGCTGGAAGTTGATCATAGAATCACATTGGAGGACCTAGAAATGCCTAGAGAGAACATATATATTTGGATGTGGATAAGTGAAAGAGTGGATATCAAATCATGGATACAGGGGTTGACCTGTATTTCGGGCCAAAATGGTTCTGGGGGACTAGTTGGCCTGTTATTGTTGTCTTCCTATAACAGTTCCTATAGAACTATTATAGACAAAAATAGTTCCCCAGACTGACTGGATGTGAATGGAACATCATCTCTGGTTCCTGAAAATAAGACAACTTGCAAAAAAGGCCCTCCAGGCCTCCATGTGTACTCTGGCCTAGATAAAGGTGAATGTGATCATATATGTGAAAAAGAAGCCTCCTAGCAAGATTTGGAGTCAGAAAAGCCTTTCCTTTTAGACCCATTTAACTGAAAAAATGTAATATTTCACAGTACTCAAGGCAAAAGTGGACTTAAAGCTTATGGAAACATGTGAAAGCTGAAATATATATTAAAAACTTTCAAAAATCCAGCAGTGAAAAATATATTACATATGAATTGAATTAACTGGAGTGTGTGAGAGAAGAGAAAAAATAAGGTTCCTCAAGAGGTTATGACTCAGATGTTTTCCAAATATAGTATGTGATGCATACAACATTGTTTAATATTGAGTTTATTGAGCATTTTATTCTGCAGAAGAAGAACTTTTAGCCAGGGTGGAAGATGTGGAACGTTCCAGAGGTGCTGGAAGCTCTCTTTTTCTCTCAGAGGTAAAGAATTGCCTCTGTGACTCTCCTCTTGTTGTTAGTTAGAAAGCACGAAGGCTAACGGAAATACTTTGATCTTGTAGGGCTCAGTGTAGTATATACAGAACCACATTATAGCTAATCATTCAGCAATCCCTGGACTTACTGTTGAGCCATTACTGCTCCTCCCCAATAGTCATTTCATTCCTGGTGGAGAGTGGGAGAGATCAGAGGAGCATATGGCTGTGTCTCTGTAGCTAGATGCAAACTGATGACATCATCTACTGAGGTCTGCTGTGGTCCTCCAGATATCTCAGTGGATGATGTAATCATTTTGGACTTTTTCAGATGGGGAAAAAAGCCCCCGAGGATCTTGGGAGAAGAATGGCGCTGTCGTGCTTACAGCACTCCATTTCAGATGCCACCGTCCTTCTCCTGACCTTCCCGCGTGCTTTCTCCATGCTGCGGTTGTGAGAAATGTGCCGCTTTTATTGATGGAAAACCCATGTCAATAAAAAGCACAGAGGAAGCATGGGAGAAAATTGGGAGGAGGACGGCGCCATCTGAAACAGAGTGCTGTAAGTGTGACAGCACCATTCTTCTCCTGACCTCCTTGGGGGCTCCCCCCCCCTTTGAAAAAGTCCTTTTGTGTCTGACTACAGGGACATAGCCATATGCTCTCTGACCTTCCCCCACTTTCCACCAGGCACAGAATGGCCATGGGGGCGTTGCAGTGGCTCTATGGTCTGAGGAGGTGGGGCTTTGGTTGGTGTGGAGAGAAAAAGGGAATACAAACCTCTGCACTGACCAGAAAAAAAAAGACACACACACTAGTGTAAGGTTGCCACTAACAGAATGCCAGCCTAAAGCAATTTGGTTTCCTAAATGTATTCTGTTGAGCTCTGAATGTTTTGGAACCTTGGTCATGTTCCCCCTCCCCTCAATTGAAAGATTGGTAATGGAAAAGAAGCTTCTTGCCTCCACAATGAGCCACATCATAGAAAAGTGCTGAATGTGAAAATGTTACTTTTTTGGACAACTCCCAGAATCCTCATAGAACTGGGACATCAGAACTCTGAGAACAATTCAGCCATCATGGGATTCTTGGAATTTTAGCATTTTAGATACCATAAGTAACATTTCAAAAGTATCCAATTTTTACAAATCCTCTTGGCCTTCATAGTTGGCCTATGTGAACGGAGAGTGTATCCTGTCACTTTTCAATAGCCGCAAATGTTTCTTGTGGGTGGAGTTTAAATTCCCACAAGTAACATTTTCAAGCTCTGGAAGAGTGACAGGGCACACTCTCAGTTCACACAGGCAACCATGAAGGCCAAGAGGACTGGTAAAAACTGTTTGTTTTGTTTCACCCTGAACAATATTTTGAAGCTGTTTCCACTTCTTGCTAAACTTCAGAGTTAATATGCAAACATGGCTTACCACTTTCTGGAGAAGTTGTCTTAACAGAGATAAGTTTCACATTCTCTTTATCCGATGGGGCTCTGTTGGAACATACCAAAGTGTTAACTTTTTTTTTTTTTTAAATCATGAATGACAAGGAGTACATTTCTGGAAGAGGATTTTTTCTAGTCTGGGGATGGAAAGCGATAGACTGTGGTCTGAGTCCAGCTGGAGCGGACTCCTTTGCAAATTGCAGTCTTTCATCCCTTTTGTTATAGAGCCCAAGAGTGCTATCAGATTGTTCTCTCCTGTCACAGGCAACTTACTTGGCTTCCACAGTGGGCAAAGGATTGCCCTATTCTTCCCCAGCAGCCTACTGTGTTTTCATGCAAGCAGATGAGAGAGAGAAGATTCTCCCTCCAGCATGGAAGCCAAGCAGACTGTAGGTGGAGCTCTGCTCCTTCCCCCAGCAAATCGCTGCTTTTCCTTGCTGGGAAAAAGAGAAGCCATTTTCCCAGAACTAAGCATGGAAGGCACATTGTCTCCATTTTCCCCTGTCCCAAGACCAAAATGCAATTAGGCTGAGGGGGTTGTGGTGAGGAAGAACAGGATGATCGTTCCTGCATCTGACTGAGCCAATGCGTCTTCACTAGGGATGTAAATCTTTGCTTATTTCATTCTTTTCAGCCAGAATGAATAATTTTAAAAGTTCTTTCCCCATTAGGTGATATTACGAGAGGTCCTGATATATTTTTGACACCTTTTCACATATTGAGACTTCTTTGTGAAAAAAATTGTTTGTGCAAAAGCTGGGGTTTTTTTTGCAACCCCCCCCCCCACTTTTCTGCAGAAACTGTATTTTGTGCCAAACACACTGATTTCTGTGCAAAAAGCTGAGTTTTTGCTAATTTTTCTTTTGCAAATGAGTATTTCACAAAGAAGTCCCAAAATTAGGAAAATCTTATTTTCTTGATGATGGAGTCCTCATATGCTGAGATATCTTTTCTCATTGTGGATAAAACAAATTACAAGTATTCTTTATACCCCCAAATCTTTACTTAGAAGATTATCACACGGGTAAAATATCCCAGGATAGGGACGACAGGAGATAGCTAAACGGTTTACCTTTTAAACGATATCGTCCCTGTCCTGGGATGCTCCTGTTCTGCTCCTGTTCCTCCCCCACTTCCTCTTATTCACAGAAAAATCCATGAATAAGAAACCTGTTCTGTTATCATAACACAATGATGGGTGAGTGAACAAAAGCCCCGTTCTACTCCCGGGATGACGATGGAATGTGACGTCACCAGAAGGTCCATGCCGGACACTTCCAGGTGTGATCGGGACAGCCAGGTAAGTTACATCCTCCCCTCCCTCCCCAGGTTACTTGTAATTTTAAAAGTCTGTTTTTGTGCTTTGTTTTATTTTCTGATATTTGGTTGGGGTTTTAGGTTTAAATTTCCCGCACAATCTCGTGAGAATGAGCAGGATTTGGCTTCACTGCAGTAAAAGCAGCTTTACATCAGCTGCCTTTACAGCAGTGAAGCCGAGGGGAGGAGGAGCCACCATAAGGTAGGTGTTAGAAAAGTTTTTTTGTTATAGTGTTACAGGGACGGGAGTGGGGCGGGAGTGGGTTGGGTGTGGGGGTGTGTGGGACAGACATGACCCGTGTGATAAGCTCCTTAGAAGTAAATCTTAGACTTTATTTGCACTGCAGAAATAATCTAGGTTGACACTGTTTTAGCTGCCATGGCTCTATCCTATGGAACCCTGGGATTTGTAGTTTGTTGTGGTGCCAGAGCTCTCTGACAGAGAAGGCTAAATATCTCACAAAACTACAAATCCCAGAATGCCATAGCATTGAGTCACGGCAGTTAAAGTGATATCAAACTAGATTATTGCTGCAGTGCAGATGCACCTTTAGTTTATTGGAGTTTACTCCCAAGCAAGGATGCATCAAACTACCATTTATTTTTTTCAGAGAGGCTTGTCAGACCTTCCCATAAAGATGCATTTTCTAGGTGAATATTGTGTATAGAACTATAAACAGAAACTGCATTCCCTAAACTGTACAGGGCACAGTGGATTTTGGCAAAAACTCTACCCTAGCTGAAGGTAGGGCCAAGCTGAGCACATTCAAAACACCATTTGGAAGATCCTGCTTTAAATGATTGCCTTTTTGGGATCCCACCAGGGCCTCAAAGATCTTCCAGAGGTAACTGAAGGAGCTAAAAGATGAAGTTGAACATGTTATTGTTCTTATGGATGACAGTTTGGTATCTGGGTCAACAGTAGGAAAATATGTTGAAATCTTCAAGGGAGTCCATCTGGACTTTATTAAGTCTGGATTTAATGGAGAAAAATGAAACTTCTGCCTGCATGAAATTGAATTTTTGGAACAGAAGGAAAAGGAGGGCAGAGTAAGTCCAAGTCAAGATAACATATGGTCTGTTAGAGAAATGAAAACACCCCCTTCTGTTCCAGGACTTAGGGATATATTGGCAAGAGTAAACTAACTGAGATGGTACCTGCCAAATTTGTTTAGAGTGCTAAAGCTATTGCATGAGCTATGGAAGAATGATATTGTTTGAACAAGAGACTGTTTTTTAGAGGAATGAAAGAAATAAAGCCTCTCAGCTGTCACTGTCCAGAAACTTTATGACCCAAATGAGACCAAACTGGTGAGCACAGTCACAAAACAGCTATGCCATAGGAGGTATATTCTTACAACTGGAAATGTATGCTGACAGGCCTTGAAATCATCCACTTTTTTTTTTTGTGGCTAGAGAAGCTTCCAGGGGAAGGAGAAATCTTTCAGGTTTCTCAGAGATTTTGTGAAAACTGGGTCAGAAATAGAAATAATAATTTAGGGAGACTATGTGCTTTAACTAAAGGTAATCAAAATCAAAGAGCAGCAAGAAAGTTTTAAAAAATTATAGGGAAAAAAAATAAAACTATTAGATTTGTGAACAAAATTAGATGTAAGCAAGCTACACTTGGGGGGCAAGTGATAGCAAATAACAACAAATTTCATTATAATTTATATGGCATTCCATAGAAAACAAATTTGCAAATGTATTGCAAAGATGAAGATATAGAGAACCAGCATGGTGCAGTGGTGTGAGCTGCAATTGTGGTGCAATTGTAATATGGTTTACAGTGATGTAACTTCCCAACAGGATGTTAGTCAGTGTGATGTTTGGTTGAGTGTTGCAGTTCATTTACAATAGTGTAACTTCCAACAGGATGCTAGCCAATGTGATGTTTGGTTGAGTGTGGTAGTTTGTTTACAATAGTGTAACTTCCCAAAAGGATGCTAGCCGATGTGATGTTTGGTTGAGTGTGGCAGTTCATTTACAATAGTGTAATTTCCAATAGGATGCTAGCCAATGTGATGTTTGGTTGAATGTTGCAGTTCATTTACAATAGTGTAACTTCCCAAAAGGATGCTAACCGATGTGATGTTTGGTTGAGTGTGGCAGTTTGTTTACAATAGTGTAACTTCCAACAGGGTGCTAGCCAATGTGATGTTTGGTTGAGTGTTGCAGTTCATTTACAATAGTGTAAGTTCTAACAGGATGCTAGCCAATGTGATGTTTGGTTGAGTGTTGCAGTTTGTTTACAATAATTTAACTTCCCAACAGGATGCTAGCTGATGTGATGTTTGGTTGAGTGTGACAGTTTGTTTACAATAGTGTAACTTTCCAACTGGATGCTAGACAATGTGATGTTTGGTTGAGTGTTGCAGTTCATTTACAATAGTGTAACTTTCCAACTGGATGCTAGACAATGTGATGTTTGGTTGAATGTTGCAGTTCATTTACAATGGTGTAACTCCCCAACAGGATGCTAGTCAATGTGATGTTTGGTTGAATGTTGCAATTTGTTTTGAATTTGTCTTTTTTGTTTTCTTTTTCTTGTTTGGTTGTATTGATTGATGGTATTGTTTATTGTCACAAATCAATATATATATATTTAAATTAAGAAGTTTCTCAGGGATGAAGCTCACTATTACTAGTGGCACAAGTACAGCATCTTTGGGTTACTTATTTGTTTTTGCTGTTGCTGTTGTCACCATTTTACATCTTCCATCATGCCCCAGTCCTGGTGTCCTTCCAGAACATTGTATTTGCAGGCAAATAGCAGCTACCACAAAAAAATGGTAGGGAACATTGGAAGAAAATTCTGCAAAGTGGCCATCTTTGTGTTAGAAGAAGACCTATCCTCAGAATTTTTCTCAGCATGATGTCTTTGGACAAATTTGGACATAGCTGTGTTTACAACTGAGTGCATTGGAGCTGAGAGGTATTGAAATTTGTCCATAAACATTCAGTGTGCAGAGTGACAAAATAGACCATGAAGGATTGTTTGGTGACTGTTAAGACAACTTCTGTATGTGTTGACAAACTTCTTTTAATGAGTAACAGACAAAATCTCTTCCCACTCTGATCACT
Source organism: Gambelia wislizenii (assembly GCA_030847615.1). Taxonomy (NCBI): domain Eukaryota; kingdom Metazoa; phylum Chordata; class Lepidosauria; order Squamata; family Crotaphytidae; genus Gambelia; species Gambelia wislizenii. Next base: position 31,394,814 of record JAUMIR010000005.1, read on the forward strand.
AGGAAGGATTCAGGCTAAGCACTGTTGAAATGCCAACATCAAGAACTGTTTTGGTCAGTTTCCTGTTTTCTTGACTCTTTTGAGCCACTTGACATCCCCATGATATTCTTGCAAACAAGCTTGTAAAATGTGGGCTAGACAAGTTAACTGTTCAATGGATTTGTAATTGGTTGACCGGCCGAACCCAAAGGGTGCTCTGCAGTGGCTCCTCTTCGTCTTGGAAAGATGTGACCAGTGGGGTGCCACAGGGTTCTGTCCTGGGCCCAGTGCTATTCAACATCTTTATCAATGACTTGGATGAGGGAATTAGGGGCATACTTACCAAATTTGCAGATGACACCAAATTAGGAGGAGTAGCTAATACCCTAGAGGACAGGATCAAAATTCAAAATGACTTGGATAGACTGGAGAGCTGGGCCAAAGCTAACAAAATGAAATTCAATACGGAGAAATGTAAGGTACTGCACTTAGGGCGGAAAAATAAAATGCATAGATATAGGATGGGGGAGACCTGCCTGAATGAGACTACATGTGAAAGGGATCTAGGAGTCCTAGTAGACCACAAGTTGAACATGAGTCAACAGTGTGATGCGGCAGCTAAAAAGGTCAATGCAATTTTGGACTGCATCAATAGAAGTATAGTGTCTAGATCAAGGGAAGTAATAGTGCCACTCTATTCTGCCTTGGTCAGGCCTCACCTAGAATACTGTGTCCAGTTCTGGGCACCACAGTTCAAAAAGGATATTGATAAATTGGAGCATGTCCAGAGAAGGGCAACTAAAATGGTGAAAGGTCTGGAAACCATGCCTTATGAGGAAAGACTTAGGGAGCTGGGTATGTTTAGCCTGGAGAAAAGACGGTTAAGGGGCGATATGATAGCCTTGTTTAAGTATTTGAAGGGGTGTCACATTGAGGATGGAGCAGGCTTGTTTTCTGCTGCTCCAGAGACTAGAACACGGAACAATGGATGCAAGCTCCAGGAATAGAGATTCCACCTCAACATTAGGAGGAACCTTTTGACAGTAAGAGCTGTTTGGCAGTGGAACACACTCCCTCAGAGCGTGGTGGGATCTTCTTCCTTGGAGGTCTTTAAACAGAGGCTGGATGGCCATCTGTCAGGGATTCTTTGATTGTGTATTCCTGCATAGCAGGGGTTTGGACTGGATGGCCCTCGTGGTCTCTTCCAACTCTACAATTCTATGACTTCTACATCCCTTTGCAATTTCAACAAGAACATCTAAAGAACTACAGTTGTCCCTCCATATTTGCCGGGGTTTGGTTCCAGGACCCCCCGTGGATACCACAATCTATGAATACTCAAGTCCCAATATATGCAATGGCATAGCAAAATGGTGTCCCTTATATAAGATGTTAAAATCAAGGTTTGCTTACAACTGTATTTGTACACATTTACTGAAAAATATACATTTTTCTATACACTTTCCCTAACGTTTACACTTTTTTGTCCAGGTTTTATGAGTTGCAAACCACACAGCAATATAGGCAAAAAGGTATATTTTTGTGTATAAGTGCATTCCTGTTCATGGATAGTTTCAGGAGGTGAAAATTTGAAAAGCTTGTACAAAAATCCAGGTGGACTGAATTTCTCCACCAAACCTAGTGGGTAAAATGTCACAGTTAAAAAAAAATTGAACAGTTAGAGAGACTGCAGATCTAGAAATCCTTTGCTTTGACATGAAAGATCAAGAAGGAGAGAAGAAAAGGGAAGCAACTTACTGTTCAGTTCCATTTTCTTGCCTCTCTGGAAAGAAAAAAAAGTAGATTGTCGTGTCATTCCAACATGATATATCAGGGAATGGTCTTTTCATACACTTTCCCTCGGAACTGAAAAGACTCTGCACATCTGGTTTAGAGCACACTTATATTAAAAATGCACAATAAGAGCTTAAAAGTACCATGCGTTCAATATCGGAATTTAAAAAACCAACGCAATCCCAATGAGTTCAAAGTAAATTTAGCTTCCAAAAATTAGAGAGCTATATTAATAATAATAATAATATAAAAATAATAAAAATAATATTTCAATATTCATTTAAAACAGTTTATATTTTTAAAAAAGAGAAAGTTGACCAAATACCAGGAGTTGTCTTCAAGCATATTTTGTACAAAGCCATCAGAAGGAAAACAACGAGGGATATTACGATCAAGGCGATGATGACTGGCAAAATAATACCTGTATGTAACAGAGACAATTTATTCATGCACATTGTCAACGTTATATTATTAAAAACATAAAATTAAATATAAAAAAAATACAATGCTTTCTCAGCTCACTCTCTACAGCGAGGGAGAGTAGATTTAGATTTAGTAGATTTAGAGCCAGCCCCATTGCTAGGTCTAATGAGGCAACCATTAGGCTTCAACTCAGCTGGTGGTACTGAACTCAACTGAACTCAGCTCACTACTCAACTGGTAGTACTGAACCTCTCACTGACTCATCTGTTGTGAAAGACAGAGTTGTGTGTGTCCATTTGGCATAGGGTTGCCATAATTCTCTGCCAAAAAATTGGGACAGAGCACTGGTGGGGGGGGGAGAAGGAGAGAGCCCTCTTCTCTCCCCTCTCTCCATGAGGAGAGCACCCAGAGCACCCAAGGGAGGAAGGAGGAGGGAGCCCTTTTCTCTCCCCCTTCCTGTGAGGAGGGCACACAGAGCACCTGTGGGGGCAGGAAAGCAGGAGGAGCCCTCTTCTCTCCCCGCCATGAAGAGGGCACCCATAGCATCTGCAGGAGGGAAGGAGGAGGGCACCCAAAGACTCAACAGAACTCCAGGTGCGAAGCAAATGAGTGGGCAGGAGCACACAGGGAAGGAAGAGGGCGGGCGGGGGAGTGAGGCAGGAGGGAGTGCTGTCCCCTCAAAACTGCCACCTGGGGAGAGCTACCCCCTACTCTCCCTCCCAGCCTCCCACTGTTGCTATGCCAGCCCATTGGGCTAGCAGAATGCTGCTTCGAGCAGCCCAGCCAGATGGGACAATTTTTAGCCCCTTTAATCTGGGATAATTCCCGGGACATATAGCAACCATAATTTGGCACCCCCTAAATTAACTTGCCACCTTTAGGTGTAGTGGAAGAGTCTATCCCATCACTCTTGATGAAGTGCGTTTCAGTTGCCAATCCGCTTCTGTACATGATTGGAAAGAGGTAACAAATCTTGACTTTTCCTTCAAGCAGCAAAATATCTTGGGACAGCACTGGATAGATGTCAGGCTCATAAGATCTATTTTGGAGTTTTACTAGAATCCAGGGGTCAACTGATTGGAACCAGATGTAATTTGTGGCCCGAGGATGGGGCCAATTACTATTCAGCCCCATCAGCCATGGCTTGCATACATGAATACAGTTCTACTCAGGGGGTCTCTGCAGGTCAGGGATTCTAATAGTCTAATTTAGACCTAAAATTGCTCTTGTTTTGCTACTGGGAATTAGAAACCCTTGTTGTTAATTCAGTGCAAATCATCCAGATTCTAGAGCGAACAAGCCAGAGACCCCAATCTATCTTCTGCCCACCCATCCCTTTACATGACAAAATATTTGTAATAGTGCAAGTTGCTAGACTCTCTATATTCTATTAACAGCCACTAGGTGGCAAGCTTACAGAAAAAATACCTTCTCTTTGTATCCAAAAGCCTCAGTAAGAAATAGATGTATCTTTTCTATAAAGTCTGCATCTATGTATATGCTTTTTTAAACCAGACCTCAAGAAATATAACATTTCCCCCATGCAAATTAAGAATGACATTACTCCAGAAAGGATCAACAAGCATATTAGCAAAATATGGCCTGTTGATGGCTTAAGGCCGTGTAATGATCTGTCACATGGGTGTAAGATGCTTATTTAGTGGTGTGTAGCAGTGGTGTTGGGAGCAGGTACAGTGGGAAAATCCATTTCTGTCAGGAGAGAAAGTTATTGTGCCAGTTCCTAAAAGGAGCCATCAGAGCATCTTTCTCTCCCAACATTGATGCCATTCTCTGCTATACTCATTGCCGATACTTACTATATAGCACTCAAAAAGTTGCTTTTAACTGCTGTAAGTAGGGATGTAATTCTTTGCTATTTTTCTTCTCGAAGGAAACAACAAGCAACTTTAGCAACTTTTTTCTTTTTGCTGTGTGAAAATCTTTGAAAACTCTGCATTTTTGAAGACTATTCACCGTACGGGACTTACTTGGCACAAAATTTGCACATGGTTTCTTAGCATAGGAAACAGCATTTTCTGACATAAAATGATACTTCTGCACAAAAATATTATTTTCTCAAAACAACCACATGCAAATTTAGTATAAAATACATCCCAAACTACAAAAATTCTAGACAGCCCATGATTCTCCTTGTTAGGGTTTCTTCACATTTGAGAAATATGTTTTTAGGGGTATTTTGGGATATTTTTAAATCTCCTTCCACCTCTAGTTGTCACAGACTGTCATGCCAACATAGGATTCACCAACAGGATTCTTGCCATATTTTGCATATTTGCATATTTGGTATATGCTTGCCTTTACAAATATAGCAGCAAACCTGTATTTGCTTGAATCTGTAAATATGTTTTTATTCAGATATGTTGTTTTCATAGTCTTCTGTCAAGAACAGCTTGGAGAATCTTTTTCTTGCTGAGGCCTTTGTGTCATTAGTGATAATCTCCTACTACATGCTGGTAATGGGCAGGCCTGAAGCCAGTGGTAGGTGAGACAAAAACTAAAAGTGAACAGGGTCACCCTATTCAATCTGCTTTTCTGTTCTCCTTTCTATTCCCATGCCTTGATATTTAACTCTTTCTTTCTGTCATCATTTCCTTGCAGGGCATTTTTTTGCTGGCTGCATTTTACTTTGGTGTTTGTTGTCTCTTTTGGGGGTGGTTATTTAGTTGCTATTAAATCACATGGGGGTAATATTATATACCTGGCAGAAAACTGTATATATTGAAAAATATACACTGGCAGAACATCCTCTGATGGAGATGACTTTTCCTGGCATTCCTTCCTCATTTCAGCAACATACCCTCCAACTGTCCTGATTTGGCAGGGACAGTACCAATTAATCCTTTATTGTGCCGCCTTTTCACCTGCCTTTAAAATGTCCCAGTTTCTCTTTGTCCTTCCACTTCCCTCCTTTGTGCTCAGCTTACTTCTGTTACTGTAAACTGACTTCAAAGTGTAAAAATAGTTTGTACTCAATTAACTCAGAGGGTAGAGCGGGGAGAAGAGCCTTTTCAGACTCTTCTGTGTTCTTCCTCATTAATAATGTTTGCCATCTTGACCACACTCTGTTGTTGCTTGGTGATACATATCATGGCTTTTGTCTGTGAAATGTTGATAAGTACGCAGCTCCCATGGCCCTTTTACCTCTCTACCTTGCAGTCACCTGTTCTGCCGTTTCCTGAACCAATGCAGTTACACTGGTCAATAGGACTGTGGCCAAGCGAGTATGTGCATAACTATTCTGCCCTATATAATACGTGTGGGTTGCTTGTTCTATGCTGGATGGCTGCTTTTGCTATGTAGGTGCCGGGGGATGCCATAACCTGAGAGTGGGCTGAAGATGTTCCATCATCAGATCCAAGTGCTTCTAGCAATCAGGATACATTGGTTTACAGATACAGTAGATTGAACTTCAAGCAATTGCACTGTTTACCAGCATAATGCTATGTGCCGGTTGCTATCTGTAACAGTAGCAAATGACTTTATGCCACAATGTCTGGACTTTTTCAGACGTCTTAAATGTAACGGAAGCAGCCTCGCCACGTTGCAAGGCTGCTGCACTGCAGGGCGTCCCTTTCGCATGACGCCCGTCCCTGCCGGTACTGTTGCGGTACCACAGGGACATTTGAGTGTTATATTTCAGCGATTTTTACTCACAAAAGTTGATCGTGAGTAAAAATCGCTGAAATATAACACTCAAATGTCCCTGTGGTACCGCAACAGTACCGGCAGGGACGGGCATCATGCAGGAAACGGACGCCCTGCAGCGCAGCAGCCTCGCAACATGGTGAGGCTGCTTCCGTTACATTTAAGACGTCCGAAAAAGTCCTCTGTGTAACCACTATGAATTTTTGGTTTGGCCCAGTGAGTAGGGACCCCTAAAAGAGGGGCTGTTCTTACTCACTGAGTTTGGAAAGAGAGGGAGAGCTGGAGCAGAGAGGGGACTCATTGCCAGAGATAAGGATTAGGTTCCTTTCATCTTCAGTAAGGTAGTAGCATTTTCAGTCATATTTAGGAGGGGACAAAAGGATAAATTCTTTATAGTGGGATTTCTATTATGTATTTTGCACATATTTTGCATATTTTGTTTAGGGCTTTAAGGTTTGTATCCAAGGTTGCAATACTGCAGAGCAGCATATGTAGAAGAGTCATGGAATCATTATATAGGACTTTATCAGACCATGCAAATACGGCATCATAAGGATGCCTAATGGTTGCGAAAGGGTGTGCGTACCAAATGACATTGCCCTTTCACGATCATGTCCAGTCCAAAACCAGTCCTATTTTATTGATGGCCCAAGCCATCGTGGTGCTTTTGTGCTGGCATTGCCGGAGTTTGAATCTGTGCACCGTAGTACTTACGTGAACACAGTGTCAATGGTTAGTCTGGCCAGAACACTTGCGGGTGAGATCACAACATCCAGGTAGGTGACACACTTTTTATGACCCTCCCCATTTTACTTGGGACTTTTATAGTGTGTTTATTTGCTTTTCTGAACTTTTACTTTGTTATTTTTGTTTTTATTTTTGAATTTCCTGCGCTATGTATTCTCGCAAGAATCCACGGGATTTCAATAGAGGAAGTAAACGGAGCTCTGTTCACTCCTCAGTCATTGCCGGAGAAGCCTTTTCACATGGATAGGAAGTAAGTGTGGCATGGGGAGTTCTTTTGCTGGCTTAAAAATGGCAGAAATTATGCTGGTAAAAGAATGGGTTTAGCGGGGTGGTCTGATAAAGTCCATAAAATCATAGAGTTGGAAGAGACCACAAGGGTCATCTAGTACAACCCCATGCCCCGCAAGAATACATAATCAAAGCATTCCTGACAGATGGCCAGTCAGCCTCTGTTTAAACCCCTCCAAAGAAGGAGACTCTACCACACTCTGAGGCAGAGAGGTTTTTTTTTATACACACTAATTTGCTGCTTATAGCGAAGTCTGATAGCAATAATGGGATCTGCTTTCACCTCAGAGTGGTCCTAGACAATACCCTGCCTTTTCTGTGATGATGACAATAACAACAAAGACAACAACTAGGGGTAATTGGGGTGGTGATGGTGGCGAGAATATGTTCACTACCCCAAACACGCACAGACTTGTTAAACATCATCAAATTAACAGGAAAGGTAAACAGAAGATTAAGCTAGGCTACTCAACAAAATGAAAAGAAATTAAAGGACCTAGCAAGCTCTCAACAACCACCACCATAGCTCTTCCATGACTTGCTTGTACAACAGAATGAAGAAATGCTGAGATGAGATAAGAATACATATATAATTTCAACTACTTCCCCAAAAGCACTGTAAACGGAGAGCGTCTGAGACATTGAGCCCATCTATACGAGGGGGAAAAATGGAGTACCTCATAGTAATGGCATTTTGGAGCAGCAGCAGTGTTTTTGGCCTCAGGAGCCCCCATAAGCATTGCATGTCAGATGGCGGCTAAGAGTGATTTACTTGCGTTAGTTCTTCGCCGCCACTGAACTGTTTTTTTTTTAATTGTTTAAGGTGCACTGGAGTGATATAGAGATTTTTCTTTATTTAACAGGACAACAAAACAAAAAACCTCACCCTGTTTTATCACCTTAGTGATTGCTCACTAAGGCGAAAATCCAACATGGTGGCAGTGGGCCTTTGCCCTGTTAGGAAGCCCTGCCCCTGTGCTCACCCAGCCAATCAGCTTTGCACTTCGTCTCGTATGGGGAAGTGATTCAAATCAAATAGTTTTTCCCAATGAGCAGGGATGTGCACCCCCTCGCTGTTTTAAAAAAATGTTGGGAGAAGTTGCAAAGGCTTTTCCTGCATTGTTTTTGTCATTTTAAGGCCCCCTTCTTCTGAATACTGTGGATTGGTGCAGGTATGGCATTTAGGAGGGTCATATTCCCAGCGAATGCCTTGAGGGTTATTTTGACAATTTAGACAACCCCCTTTCCCCCCAATTGTACAACACAGCTGTCAATGAGTGAAGCCTAGCTCCCCACCTTGGTGGTTTCTTTATATGGTCATGTTGGAGACACAATGGTTGGCATTTTCCTGTCTACTTTTAATTTCCAGATCTCTAGATTGGTCCAAACTGCTTTGGACTGTGCCATTCCACTCCTGAATCAAACAGGACCATTCTCTTCTGATCCAGAGCTGGTATAAATTGGTCTGATTCAGTTCCATTCACTTTTTTTCACTTGAGATTTGGCCAAATTGGTTGTAGAGCCCTAGCTTATACCACCAGGGATATGGAAGGTATGACAATATACTTTATGTCTTTTCTGCAGTAGGCAATTTTTTTTTTTTAAAAAAATGCATAGGTAGTCCAGCATGCTTTATGACTGGTTTTAGCGCTATTTTATAGCTTTGCTGAATTGCAGAGGTTTTTCAAGACAATCCTGTGACTTTACTTGTTTTGTTTTCATGATTCTCTTGTACTAGTATTTAAATTGTCCAGTTCCTTGAGAAGAGGATGGTCTTGGCTCCTACTTTAGGATGAGCATCATCTGCTGGAATGTAGTGGAGGGCTGATAGCTTCATGTCAGTGTGCCAGTAAATCCACTCTGAGTTTTAATCTGATTTTTAGAGATGACATGACTCATTGGCAAAGCTGATAATGCTCAGTACAGTTGAAAGTAATACAAAAAGAGGAAGACTGCATGACAAGTGGGGTGATTGAGGGTTCTATCACACTACATTCTTATAGTGCTATATTCTACTTTTAACTGCCATGGCAGCATTCTGTGGAATTCTGGGGTTTGTAGTTTAATGAGGCCCTAGAGCTCTCTGGCTGAGGATGCTAAATGCCCTTCCCTAAACCACCAATCCCAGGACTCCATACAATGTTGCCATGGAAGTTAAATTGGAATATACAGCTATAACAGTGTACGGCCCTCAATGAAGAAAGTCACAGGACTGAGTTTGCAAGAACTGAACAGAGCTGTTAATACCATAGTCTTTTGGATGTCTCTCATTATGGGGTTTCAATAAGTGTGGCACAGTGGTTTGAATGTTCGATTACAACTCTGGAGACAAGGGTCTGAATCCCCACTTGGCCATGAAAATCCACTGGATGGCTTGGGCAAGTCATACACACTCGGCCTCAGAAAACCTTGTGATAGGGTTATTTTTTTATTTTTTTAAATTTATTAGTTATTTATACCCCGCTCTTCACCACAAGGCTATCAGTGTGGCTTACAAATTGTTTTAAGCAATAGCAATTTACACATCTACACTGCATTAAGCAGTTTCCAATGTGTGTTAGCTAATTGCCCCCACAAGCCGGGTACTCATTTTACCGACCTACGAAAGGATGGAAGGCTGAGTGAACCCTGGAGCCCTCTGGAATCAAACTTGCAATGTGGTGACTTGCAGTACTGGCATTTAACCGTTGCACCACCAGGGCTCCCTTTGGTTTGCTTTAGGGTCGCCATAAGTCAGAAACGACTTGAAGGCACACAACAACAAATAAGTCGAAGCCATTTTGATGGTACAAAACAAATACAGAGGAGGCCCTGTAGCACCCTAACAATTTTGGCACAAGGATTTAACACACACACACACACACACACAGCCTGGCAGCAAGTGCCCTCATTTTGGCCTCACCTTGTAGTACACTCCTGAGTGTAGCTCCCAAATGTTTGTGGTTCTAAAGGATGATAGAAAACAGAAGAAGGCAGCACATTCTTTGCCCACACCTGCTCCCAAATGATGATGATGGTGGTGGTAGTAATTGTTATGTATGCATGTCTTTTATATCTGCTCTGCGAGGGTGATGAGGTACAGGCTTTTCACTTATATCACATTTACCTCAATCCTCAGGAAGAATTCTGCAGCTCAAAAGGGAAAGTGGTGTCAGTCTAAGCTCATTATATCCTGGTCTCCCTTTTGGAAAGGACTAGACAGGCAGGCAGATTAGGTTTCTAGTCCAGCAGTCCCTGACAAGGCTGACAATTTCATTCCAGCAGCTACCGTCTAGCCAAACAGTTTCTCAGAAAAGCAATGAATAGGGAATTGGGAGGACATATAGGATACATGGAATTTACTTACTACTGTAAGAAGAATCGTGCTTTTCCCCCTGGCTTGTGTTTGCAGTGTTATCTATATGAGGGAAAAATTACAGAGATTCTAATAGATATCTGAATTAATAAACACATACTCAGTACAAAAGGTGAACATCCCTAATAAGTGTGCATGTGTGTATATACATAAACATATACATATCTCTTTACAGACTGGACTGCTGCCACACTGCAGAAATAATGCAGTTTGACACCGCTTTAACTATAATGGCTCCATCCTATGGAATCCTGGGATTTGTAGTTTGTTGTGGCACCAGAGCTCTCTGACAGAGAAGGCTAAATATCTCACAAAACCACAAATCCCAGAATTCTATAGCATTGAGCCATGGCAGTTAAAGTGGTGTCAAACCGTATTATTTCTGCAGTGTGGCACCAGCCTGAGATGCATAACTGTGGAGGGGATTGGGACCAGGGCCATTTCCCTCCCACCCCAACCCCACACAGGAGTCAAATGCCTACATTTTTGTGGCTATTTGGATATTTTAAAAGAAGTCTTTAAAGACATTTTTGGCTGATTTTTTAAAATGAAGGCACATAGGGTGGGTCACAGTCTCCTAGGAAGCTTTGTGGGCTAGAACATGGCCCACAGACTGCACTTTCCCAAGCCCTGCTATACATCAATGATCTGTGTGTACATGCACATGAAATGAGCCCCGTTGAATTGTAATACATGAACACACGTAGTAAAAGACTGACAATTTTTAATGGCATATTTCCCCCTCTTTTGAAAAGCCATGCATGAGCAATTGGGAAGGGACAGAACACACATTTACTCACCACCAAAAGATAGATCTCCCTCTCTTCTCTGCTCTGTGGTGTCTGTGAAAAAAGAGACAGAAATACTCATAGTTCACTGGTGTGTTTTCTGCTTTTGAGAAAATTACAACTGGCACTTGAATATAATGGTTCAAAGGCACTGGAACATGATGGAAAGTTTCTCATCTCTCCCAGTACCACAACACTCCAAATAGCAAGACTGAGATTCTGTCTGCAAAAGCTGCTGTTTTTCTTTCTCAGACTTGCATATAAATCTAGGAGGAGGCAATGTATAGTCCAGTGACACATTCAGCCAGGCAAACCTTATTTCTTTCATCTAGTCCTGCCACGAATCATAGAATCAGAGAGTTAGAAGAGACCATGAGGGTCATCCAGTCAAACCCCCTGTTATGCAGCAATACACAATCAAAGCACTCCTGACAGCTGGCCATCCACCTCTAAGGAAGGAGACTCCACCACACTATGAGACACCGTATTCCACAGTCAAACACCTCTTGCTATCAGGAAGTTCTTCCTAACATTTAGGTGGAATCTCTTTTCCTGTACTTTGAGTCCATTGCTCCATGTCCTAGGGGTTGTCTATACAAGACAAAAAGAAGTGGATTGCTCTGCAGTAAAGGGAACTTGTAGCAGCTGAGATTTGTCTTAATGTTCTTTTTTTTTTGGCAGTTTGCAGGCATGTGAAGCTATCCATGTTTGCTGTGCAAACAGGCATGCCTGTGAATCAAGATGGCAGCCATGAATGAATTACTCATGTTTTTATTCTCACCAGTTGCTGCTGCTGAACAGTATTTTTTAAAAAAAAATAATATCTAAGGTGCGGAAGTGTGATATTTTGCCTTAATGGAAAAACAAAACAAAAACAACCAAACCCCTGTTTTATCACATTAGCACTCACTCACTAAGGTGGAAAAAAACCACCATGGCAGCTCCGGGCACTTGCCTTGTTAGCAAGCCCCGCCCCATGCTCATCCAGTCAATCTGCTTTCAGCTTCTGTTTCTTTGGGAAAGCAAATCAATTCGGTCGCTTGTCCCAATGATCAGGAATATGCATTCCCCTTGTTTTTTTTTTTTTTTAAAAAAAAACAACTGGAGAAAGCCACAAAGGCTTTTCCTGTGGAGTATATGGAGTATTTAGCCCCTCTCCTTCTGAATATGGTGATACGATACGGGATGCCATTAAGACAGGTTGTATTCTCTCATTCCATGAAGAATATTTTCACCATTTAGACAGCCCCTTAGTCTCTGGAGCAGAAGAAAACAAGTTTGCGTGCACCTACACATAGCTCTTAATATCATTTTTTTTTTTTTGGCAGTATTGAAGAGCGTGTGAAAACATGTCCCACTGTAATCATGAGATTACAGCGTGAATGGACGGTCCTCTTCCCCCCCCCCGCCCCATTCCTGGTGAGAAAACTTCCGGATGAGATCATGAAAACTATCCACAGGACAGTCTTTTTATGAACTGTCCTGCTTTGTTTTCACATTTTTAGGTTTGTTTAAGTATTTGTTTACTTTGCAAATTAAGGGTGTTTTTTGTTTGTTTTTTTTTTGCTGTTTTTAAGCATGCTTGCATCTTCTTGCAAGAACCACCAAAATCTCACCCATGCTAAACCACGGAAGTAAAGTCCCATTCTTAAAGTGCTAGTGGGGTTGTGAGATAATTCTGTGGTGGTTCTTTCAGGCGATTACAGCGACATCCGATAATAAATGTAATAATGCCACTATGTTTCGACTTTCCTCATTTTCAAAATTACAATATTTTTTTAGATGCTAGTCTGATAAACAACTTTGAGAGCGCCACAGTTTGGCTGTTTAGATGTGATATCTAAAACAAAAGGAAACATCTTTCCATATGTGAAGAACATAGGCTAGAGATCAATCCAACACAAATCAAGTATTAACCCTGTCCACTTAGGTTTGTTCTAATTTCTCTTCCTGTAAATACTTCGCTTTATGCCCATTAAGTACTGTTTGCTACAAAGAGATGAAAACCAGGATTAAAACCAGCTATTGCCACTTCACAGCATTCTCTCTTATTTTTAATAAAGAATTTTATTAATATATAAAATATAACATTGTCTCATGTCTGTTTCTTATTCAGTACAAGGATAATGACATGAACATGAGTGTGAACAGCATTCAGTGTGAGGTTATCATGCTCCAGGGGGTGGGGAGAAATAAGGAGGTTCCAGTATTTGAAAAAGGTGATGAGAGGAGTATGCTGTCATAGGTTGAGAGTACATGGAGAAGTTTAGGAAGAGGGATCCCAGATAATATCATTCCACAGTTCACCATGGAGCAGCAGAGTGCATACAGTTTCATTAGTATTACATAAATAGTCAATTAATGGAAACCACTTCTCATTGAATTCAGAGGAACTGGCATTTCCAGCTGTTCCCTGCATTGCATCTGACAGTTTCTCCATGAGCCATAGCTCCCAAAATTTGTGCCACCATACATTGATAGTGGGAATTTCCATTTTCCAGTTTTTAGCTATTACGATACGAGAGACTGCTATTAAAAAAGCAACAATTCTTTTGTGTTTAAGGTCCTTATTAGAGTTCAGAAATAATGAGAGTAAAAGCAGTTCCGGGGAGGGAGGTAATGTGTTGTTTGGTAATTTTACCGATAATGTCCAGTGTGGATAACCAGAAAGTTTTGATGGTAAGGCATTCCAGCCACATATGTAAAAAAGTGCCTAGGTCACAGCAGCCCTTCCAACAAGTGGAAGATGTAGTTTTAGTTATCCTGGCAAGACCCAATGGCCTGAGGTGCCACTTGTAAATCACTTTTATGGACACCTCTTTCAAAGCAATCGAGTGGGTCTTTAAATTGGAAGAGGACCAGATCTTTAGCCATTCAGAGTCAGGAATGTCAATATTTAAGTCATTCACCCAGTTTGCTTTGTAATGTATATTATTACCCTTTGATTCTTCAATGAGCAGTATATGCAGCCAACCCATCCTTTTATAGGTGAACTGGGGGAGGTGCTTCCAACAGTACCTTAAGAATTGCCTTTACAGAATTGCGATTTCAAGTTATGCCAACTGCAGTTTTAAATGGATGCTATAATAAGGTGCTATTTGAAAACAGACTATGTATTTGCAGCCAAGGACAGGTGGAAGACATTGTGCATTATTTGCTAACCTGTCCCATATATGGTGACCCCAGAGAGAGACTTTTGACACCCTTGTTGACAATTGGCAGAGGGACTTCTCTAGTAGATTCGGTTCAGTTTCTATTGAGTGATGCCAATGATTACATAACACATACGGTGGCCCTTTTTGGCCTAGCTGCAAAAAATGATCCGAAAGAGAGAGTTAGATAAAATTGCAACAAATTGTCATGGAGATTCAAAGTGCTAAATTGATTTTTATGTTGATAACCTAGAAACTTAGGTCTTTGCTTTTTATACCAGCTTGGTAATAACTTTGTTCATGGCATGAAAAATTGTGGGTATCTTTTGTGCTTTTATAGTTTTGTACTTTTGTACTTTTTATCTTAAATGTTCTATGTATTTTAATTTCCTTGTCATGGCCTTTAGCTAGCACAATAAACATTCATGATGATGATGATGATGAATTTTCCAACACTAGCATGAGGTTTAGCCAGTGTTTTTCAGAGGTTTTCTTATGGTCTGCTTCACTGTTATTGGTGATCTTATTAAAATTATTTCTTTTATTTTCAGGCCCAAGTGCAACTTTATTGAATTGATATTAATCTTATATTGGTTAGCAGTATTCAGCCTGTCTACCTTGTCATGTTATTTCTGTCAAAGACAGTCTAGCCTTCATTACTGTGCTATTTGAACTTTTCCATATGCTTAGACTGTCTGGTTTCTGTCTGAGTTACATTTTTTTTTTTTTGCCTTTTTTGAGCATTAAAAATGTCTTGGCCTTTTCCCTTTTTTTCTTCTTTTTTCATTCGTCCTTGTCCAAACCAAACTTTTTGGGGGAAATATTTGTTGGTAAAAAGATTTGTACTGTTTTCTGAAATGATGGGATTTATTCTTAAATTCATATGTCATCCCTTAAGTATTTGGGACGATAGATTTGCTATATATTTAGAAGCATTTAGCAATATAGAGCTCATCTACACAAGCCAGGAAATGCTGGCTCCCCGCCAGCATATCTTGGTCATGAATCAAGTCTGTTTCTTCCCTGTTACAACCTCTAAATAGGAGGCAGTCCAGACGGGGACGCCGGCCCATTGCTGCAGCTGCCATTGTGGCCAACTCCCTCGCCTTCCTAGAAGGTTGGAAGCCAGCTCGCAACATGTGACCAAGGCCCCCTGTATGTGACCAGCTTTGGTCACATGCTACAGGACCCCTTCCTGTTTCAGAGAGAGCGAGGCAAACTGGCAGCTGCAACAAGGGGCCAGCCTGCCAGGATGGGTTTCTGCGGTCTTCTGGGGACTGATCCATTTCTTCCCAGCAGGAACATTTTAAAGCAGGTATTTTAATAGATTGGTTTATCAGGCCTACCCCATCTTAGCCCCATATTTGCCCCAGGGCTCATGAGGACTGCCTGGGAGCAGAATGGGGAAAAAGCCCTCCATTGTCCGGACTGCAGGGCTCTAAGACAAGAGCTAGACATGGTATATTGCCTGTGTTGACAAGCTCATAGTAACAATCTCCATTTGCTAGTATACAGTATACACTTGCATTTACAAATATTGTAGCAAATCAGCATTTGCTTGAACCTGTAAATATATTTAATTTAGACAATATTGGCATTATTATTTATAATCTTTATTTATAGCCATCCTTTCCTCAATATTGGGACTCAAGGCAGTTTATAAATGAAAATGATTACAGTATAATGAAAAACATACAAAAGGTCAACACTGAAATCAAAAGTAAAGTATTAGTCATAGTACAACAAATTAAAACATACACTTTAATTAAAAAAAACCACACCAGTTAAAACAGTACAATTGAAAACAATAGGGAACCCCCTTACAGCTGTTTTCCTAACAGCTATCAGTTCTTTAGAGCCTGTTTATACAGTAGGACCTCCACTTCCAGGGGGGATTGCTTCTGGGTTCCCCCCTGCAGATACTGTAGCAAACACCCAGGAGGAGGAGGAGGAGGAAGGAAGGGAGGGAGGCAGGCAGGAAGAGGAAGGCAGAAGAAGTGGGGTGAATGGATGGATGGGGGGCACACATAGAGAGAAAGAGTGAGTGCTCTTTGCCACCTCGCTCCTCACTGTCTTGGCCTCCTCCAGTCTGCCTGTGGCATGTGGTGGGGCTGGGGCTGGGGCCGGGTAGGAGATGTGCTGCTGCCGCCACAGAGCCAAGCAGGGGGTGGCCTGTCTAGGCTGAGGGTGTCCCTCCTCTGGTGTCTGGGCTCGGCCTACTGGGACTCCTGGGCTGGCATGGTCAGAGGCTGCTGTGAGGTGTTGGGGCCCTGCGCCTTCCTGGCCTCACTCTTCACCTTCCATGCCTTCAACGAGTAGGCCCAGCGCCATGGGGTAAGGCAGGTGGGAGAGGAGGCTCCAGCCTAGATCCACGCCAGGATAACTGAATCAGTGGATACTGAATCAGTTGATATGGGAGTCTTACTGTATATATAAAAGTCTTCATTTGCTAACAGAGGAACAGCAAGGAGAGGCCATTCTAGCCTTCCCATGGAGGGAGTTCTAAAGTCTAGAGGCAACCACTAAGAAGGCCCTATTTTGTGTTCCACCAACCATCACTGTGTTGGGATTGAAAAAAAGGCCTCTCCTGTAGATCTCAGGGTCTCAGCAGGCTCAAAGGAGGAGAGATGGTCTGTCAGATAACCCCGACCTAAGACATATAGGGCTTTATAGATCACAATCTACACAGGGATTGTCTAAATGGTGAAAATACTCCTCATGGAATACGAAGATAATACGAGCTGTCTTAATGGCATCCTACATCATATTGCCATATTTGGAAGGAGGGGAGCTAAATACATCATATACTCTGCAGGAAAAGCCTTCACAGCTTTTCCTGGATGTTTTAAAAAATTGAGTCGCTTTCCCATATGAGCAGAAACTCAAAGCTGATTGGCCGGATGAATGCAGGGGCAGGACTTGTTAACAAGGCAAGCACCCGGAACTGCCATGTTTATTTTTTGCCTTAGTGAGTGAGCGCCAATGTGAAAAAACAGGGGTTGGGCTTTTTTTGTTTTGTTAAGGTGAAATATTGCTCTATTGCACCTTGGGAATATATATATATTTAAAAATACTGTTTATTGGTGGCAAATTGGTAAGTAAAAATGCAAGTAATTCACTTGCGGCCGCCATCTTGATTCGCAGGCATGCCCGTTTGCACAGCAAACGCAGATAGCTTCACATGCCTGTGATCTACCAAATCCACAAACACACACAAAAACCCAAACACCATTAAGACAAATTGCAGCTGCTGTCAAGCCCTTTGAATTGTGCACAGAAACAGACTGGCAGAAAGTCTCCTACCTGTCAAGATTCAAGGTCTCTTGACAGAAATTTAAATGGATAGCATGCTTAATTAGACACAGAAATTAGGGTCACATACAGCTCAAATTCTACAGGTTGTCCACCCCAGTGTAGTATGTTTGACCAAAACCATTTGCAGTTTAGTAGCATATAATAAATATAACATAACCCCCTTGTCTGGTAATTTTATTTGACCAATTCTAGAATATATAAAAAAATCTATGTGAAGACTGAAGAGATTAAGAGATAAAACCTTGTGCACATTATTCTATAAGAAATTGGTTTGTATTAAGACCAATCCATCATAATGATGCACACTGATTTTGTTTAAATTGTACATGATATAAATAAATCATTTAGAAAGCCCATAGCTCTATTAAGTACAGCAGAGAGATTTTTGATTGATAAGAATAATTTGTGAATAAATAATAGAAGAACTAATGCATTCCTATTGACAGATTTCTTTATGATCCACAGAAGGGAACTTGACTGCTATATCTCATTGTTGGTGGCAAATATAATTTAATGGCTAATGGAATATTATATGAGTTGGGGGTCCCTAGCTCAAATTACATAACATCTATGAAAAGATTTAGGCAAAGAATAATCTCTGTTTTAGCTTTCCTAGCTAATTTCCAAAATCTGAAAATAAATATGAAACAGCTACATTTAAACAATATGAACCACCAAATAACAATAGCATAGCACATAAACATCATAACAATAATCTATGTGGCCTCCCAGCTCCAAGGGTTCCTGGAGAAAACAGATTATTTAAATGTGTTTCAACTTTCAGTCCTGGCTATAGGATGGAGATGGCTTTGGTCATCTTGGTGGATGAACAATGCTGGGAACTAGATAGAGGGAATATTCCCTTGTTGGTTCTGCTGAACATCTTAGCAGCTTTCAAAGCTATTGGCCATGGTATCCTTCTGGGACACTTCTGTGGGATAGGACTTGGGGTCCTGTTCTACAGTGGCTCTGGTCCTTTCTGGAGGGGTGCACTCAAAAGACATGGCTGGGGAATGCATGTTTAACACCCTGGCCATTGGCCTGTGGGTTCCTCATGACTCAGTTTTTCTCTCATGGTGTTTAACTTAAATATGAAATCTCTATGAAAGGCTGTCTAGAGTTTTGGGGTTTGGTGTTACCAGTATGCAGATGGTATTCAACTCTATTTCTCCTTTCAATCCAATTTATGGGAATCTGTTTGGGTACTATACAAATTGAAGGTTGATCCAGGCAAGACAGAGGTGCTCTTGGTCAGTCAACAAGGCACATGAGGGAACAAGGGTTCAGCTTATGTTGGATAAGGTTACACTCCCCTGAAATTGCAGATTTGTAGCTTGGCTGTACTGTACACTTGGATTCAGCCCTGAGTCTGGAAGCACAGGTTTCAGCAGTGGCCAGAAATGCATTTTGCATACCAACAGCAATAGCACTTCTATTTCTATAACGCTTATCAGTGCCAAAGCACTCCCTAAGCGGTATACAACATGTTAGCTAATTGCCCCCAACAAGCTGGGTGCTCATTTTACCAACCTATGGAAAGATGGAAGGCTGAGTCAACCTTGGAGCCCTTGGGATTGAACTCACAATGTTGTGGCTGCAGTACCAGCATTTAACCACTGTGCCACCAGGGCTCCCTATTAGTTAAAGTTGATGCACCAGCTGAGTTGCTAGAGATGTTTGATTTGGCCACAGTGACACATGCACTAGCTTTATGATTCATGAGTTATAAGATCTTTGGTGGAGGCCATTCTCTCAGTCCAACCACATTTGTTGAGAACATGGGAGAAGGTCTTCTTGGTGGTCAGCCTATGGAACACTCTCCCATGGGAAGCTAGGCTGGCTACCTCTCTGCTCTTTTTCTGCTGGCTATTAAAAACATTTTTGTTTGGACAGCCTTTTGGCTGTTAGTTAGCCATTGTAGAAGGATGTTTTAATGGGATGTGTTATACTTCCATCATCATTATGTTTTAAATGCTTTTAAAACTGTGTTAAACCATTGTTTTTCATACGATTATTAATTTTTTTTGACATTGTTTCAGTTGTGTTTTCTTTTAACCTCAGCTAAAAGCTGCCGTGGGTCCCATATTGGGGATGAATTTATGAATATATTTTCCAATCCTAACTTGGATGAGTTTCTGGTTCAAGTATATTACAATGTATGCTAGCAGAAACAACTGTGAGTGTGGGTGCTATTGGCCTAGAATATATCCCTCTACTGTTGACCCAAATACCAAACTGTCATCTGTAAAAATAAGAACATTCTTGACATACTTTTTCTTAACTTATTCAAATACTCTGGGAGATTTTGAAAACAAAACTAAGCTTTAGAAGCCATATTATCACACAGTGTTATGAATATGAACAGCTTGTCCCCTCATACAGTTGGAGTATCAAAATCCAATTTAGGCAATGCAAATTATTTATTTTTTATTTAGTTCTTACATTTATGTTCCACCTTTCCTTCAGTGATCCCAAGTGCCAAAAATCTCTCTCCTTTTCTTCATTTTATCCTCACAACAAAGAGGTGAGGTAGGTCAGGCTGAGAAAGAGTGACTGGCCCAAGGTTATTCGGTGAGTTTCATGGATAAGTGGGAGACAAAAACATGGATCTTCCAAGTGGCAGTCCAACACTCTAATCACCATATAATGTTAGATTATTCTCTGCCTATTTTGTGTATTGTTTCAGGTGTACATGCAATATTAATCTATGTTACACTCCTACCCAACCATTCTCTGAAGATGTCAGCCACAGATGCAGGTGAAATGTTAGAAAGAAACTATTCCAGAAAGCAGCCTCACAGCCCAGAAAAAAAAAATCCCAAGGAAAATCTAGAAAATACATTGATTAAAGTCATACAGAATGATTCTGTAGCTCCATTGAGACTAACTTGGAGAAAGAAGTTTGTAGAATAAGCTTGCATTGACTCTATTTATTTATTTAAATACTTAATCTACTGATTAAGTAGAATGAGTCTATGAAAGCTTGTGCTAGAAACTTCTTTATTTCTCATCATCTCAAAGGTGTTGCAAGATCCTTTGTATATTTGTACAGACTAACACGTCTATGGAGATTTTCACATGGGGAAAGTAATCCTCGGGGAGATCGGGAGAGAAACGAGGCTGTTCCGGTAGCAGTGCTCTGTTTCGCACGCCCCCTTCCTTCTCCCGATCTCCCGCTATCCTCCCTCCATGTTGCTTCCATTTCCTTCTCACTATGTTTTACTAACAAAAGTTCTTCGTTAGTAAAAAATTGCAGAACATAGTGGGAGGGAAATGGAAGCAGCATGGAGGGAGGATGACGGGAGATCAGGAGAAGGAAGGGGGCATGCAAACGGAGCTCTGCTACTGGAACAGCCCTGTTTCTCTCCCGATTTCCCCGGGGATTACTTTCCCCATGTGAAAATCTCCTATGTCTTTGAATATGATTAAGGTCATGTTACTGCCATTACTGTAGATCTGTCTGGGAAGCCCAATTGCAAACTGATGAGATTGTCTAAAAATTCATGAGCTGCAATCTTATAGTTCCTTGTTTAGAAGTAAGCCTCACTGGATGAAGTGAGACTTCTGAGTGAATGTGCATTGGCTCACATTCATAAAGGACTATGATTTCACTTTAACTGCCATGGCAACATCTGATGGAGGCACTGGAGTTCTCTGGCAGAGAATTCTAAATGCCCCTCTGAAAATTCCAAGATTCCATAGGATGGAACCATGGCAGTTAAAGTGGAATCATAGTGCTATCATTGTATAATGTGAAAGGGCTCCAGTAGTAGTGGAAAATATTTTCCTCCACTGAGGTTTACATTCTCAAAAGGCTTGTCTACCCTGGCCAAAATACTCTGACTTCTGGACAGAGTATTCTATCCCTGGAGCTGGCATGGATCCCCACCCATTACCACATGCAGGGGGCCTTGATCACATGCTGAGAGCCTCCCTCCCAGCTTCAGAGAGTGTGATGCGTGACAGTGATGAAGGCACCTGCCGATACAGGCCGACGTGTGCATGTGGGCTTCTGTCCATTTTGTCATGGTAATGGGTGGGTGGGGAGAATGAAGGCCAGCTCTGGGGCTAGAATACTCTGGCTGGAAGGCAGTATTCTGGCCAGTGTAGACAAGGTCCTTGAGAATGTAAAGCTCAATGGGGAAAAATATTCTACACCACTACTGGAGCCCTTTCACATTACACAACGATAGCACTACAATTCCACTTTAACTGCCATGGTTCCATCCCATGGAATCCTGGGATTTGCAGAAGGACATTTAGAATTCTCTGCCAGAGAACTCCAGTGCCTCCCCCAAAACTACAAGCCCCAGGATTCCATAGGGTGTTGCCATTGCAGCTTCAGAGTGACATTAGCATTGGTGTCTGGCGATATAGGCCAGCATGCAGGTACAGACTCCAGCAGTCCTGTGCTGGACCCATCTGGGTTTTCCCATATTATGCAGGTTTTCCCAGGGGTTATTTTAAAATGTTTTACAAGTGTTTACTCTGGCTTCCGCCCAGGCTTTGGGTCAGATGTCGTCAGGATTGCCTGGAGGCAAATTGGGGCAATAGCCCTGCATCGTTTGGACTGCAGGGCTCCAACATGGGGGGAAGCTGGGGTAAATTGCCCGTTTAGACAAGCCCTTAATCATAATGCTCCAAGGGCCACATTTCAGTGGTTGGGAGGGCCCAGATGGATTAGTTTAGACCCACAAAATATAAGGCCAACACTTCTTCCCTCTCTTCCATTCTCTTCCCTCTGCTTTCTCAGCCACCTCCTCTCTTTCTACCATCCCTTTTCTCTCTCAGTTTCATAAATCTCCTTTTTCCTCCTCTGTCACTCTTATCCTCTCTCTACCCTTATTCCTCCCTGCCCAGCAGGAGACCCTTCATGCCCAAAGTCAAAACTGATCTCTTGCAGAACACTCCCCCTCTCCATCTCCTTTTGTCACTCTGTCTATTTTGTCTTTTTTGACCAACAATCTGTCATGTTTTGTCAATAGTACCATTGGTCTTGAATACCTTTTTTTGAAACCAGCAGGCAGTGAGCAATCATACCACATCAGTTTCATCAGTGGAGAAAGCCAAAGAAACAGGCGGTGATTGACAGATCTATTGTACATATTTTATGACTCCCTGATTCTTTCCAGTCAGTTTCATGCTCCGTCGGGGGCTGTGAGTTAGAGGGGCAGATGCCCTGCAAACAGATTCTGGGACAGCATCCAGATCCATGGCTGAAAAACGAGAGGGACAATATTGTCTGTAATAAGTTGTTGTTGGCCAATGAGCTAAGAAGGGAGGTGGGGAAAAACCTTAATTTTTTTGGCATAGCTGACTTGCATATTTCCAATTGTCTCACTGTAGTAGGTGGTTAACAGGCAAACAGATGGTGCAGAAGAAAGAGACCTCAGATTAACCTTCCTCCATCATATTTGCCAATGGTCCTTTGACTAAACAAACATCAGCAGTCTGTCATTTGCGCCTTTTCTCTCTTTCTTTTTGGATGGCAACCAAATGAAACAGGTCTCAAAACCAGAACAATCCCATTGCCTCTGATTGCTCAAAAGTGATGTTATGGTATAAACTAAAGGAAAAACATTGGCTGGAATCTTATATAGCCCTTATGCATGTGTAAGCGCCACAGTTTTGGTGCTATGCGCTAAATTCTGGTGCAACCTCCCCCACAATCCCCACTGTTTCTTATGACAGGCAGAATCACAATTCCCCCTCATACCGGAAATTGCTTGCATGGGGGTGGTGGGAACAGCAGCCAGCTGCTTCCCAACAACAGGGGAATGGACCCCCATTGATTGCAGTGGCTGCTGCCCAATAAGTGCAGATTGGGATTGTGAATACATAACAGTCATGAGTACATAACTGCTGGTTACATCTTCATACTGTAACTGCCATACAGGATTGTGAACCTCACTTTTTATCCTTCAAAACGCTTTATATTCCTCTTTTCACTGTTTTATATTCCTCACTTCTCCAGAGGACAGAAATAAGCTTGTCTGAAGTGAGTGCAGATTAGTCAATCTTTGTCAAGACCCAAGTTCAGAAAAGCTTTTATTTTATTTTTATTTATTTATTTATTTATACCCCGCTCTTCAGCCACAAGGCTATCAGAGCAGCTTACAAATTGTTTTAAGCAATAGCTATTTACACATCTACACTGCATTAAACAGTTTCCAATGTGTGTTAGCTAATTGCCCCCCACAAGCTGGGTACTCAATTTACCGACCTACGAAAGGATGGAAGGCTGAGTGAAGCTACTTTTTGGAAGTACAACTCCAAGTATCCATGGCCATGATGACGGTTAGATTCTGGGTGTTACAGTTCTAAAAAGTAATTTTCCCAGGGTCTGGGCAGGACCTATTGTACAGGGGCACACAGGAGCAAAAGAGCTAAGACAAAGGCCTTGTCTATACAAAGCAATAAAATGTGGGTTAGTGTGCATTAATGCCAATTCACAGCAGCTTCTATTTGTCTCAATGTTTTTTTTAAAGATTGCAGGCATGTGAAGCTATATGCTTTCGCTATTCCAACAGGCATGCCTGCGAATCAAGATGGTGGGTGTGAGTGAATTACGTGCATTTTTATTTACCTCGAGTTGCTGCCGCCAAACAGGTTTTTAAAAGCATATTCAAGGTGTGAAAGTATGATCTTTAACAAAGAAGCAAAAAAAAAAAAGGTGCTTTTGCTCACTGTAGCGCATGATCACTATGGTGAAAATCCACAATGGTGGTTCTGGGTGCTTGCCAGCAAGTGCTGCCCCCTGTGCACTTCTGACCAATCATCTTCCTACTTCCACTTGTATTGGGAAAGTGCATCAAATCATGTTGCTTGTCCCAACGAGCACAAATGTGCATTTCACGCACTATTTAAAAAAAAAAAAAAAACTTCAGGGAAAGCTATGAAGGCTTTCCCCATGGAGTATATGGAGTATTTGGCCAGCCTCCTTTTGAATAGGGTGAAATGATGTGGGATCCCCTTGGGACAAAAGATATTCTCCTTGAAATCTACGAAGAGTATTTTCACCATTTAGAAAATCCCTGAGCCTTTGAACATATACTTCCTCAGGTGCTTTTCCAGTTGAATCTTTCTGTTGTGCATGCATAGTAGGAAAGGAAAAACCTGGTAGTGGTTCCCAATTATATTAAAAAGACAACCGGGAGGGAGCCAGGCGAGTCTTATTTGCAAAGGGCTTCCATAGTTTGCAAGGAGCCACCAGCAGACACACACACCCTCAATTATTGTGTTGATTTTTTGACCCACATCTGATGTCATGATACCATGTCTGGAAGTCCACACTCATGTACAAGACCATGTACCGGTATTTTGTTTAACAGGAAGAAGGTGATGTTGATGATTCTACTCCCTTCCCAAAACATTCTTCAGTCTTAGGCCTCAGGAAGTCAGTCTCTACAATTCCTCCTCCATGAGTGTGAGATGGGGATGAAAAACTACACAATGTTTATTGATGTGCTCACATTATAAAGTGTTTTCAGTCTCTGTGTTGCTCCAAGTAATATGATCACAATTACTCATCTGGCAAATGGGAATAAAAATGACTGGGTATGCAGTAGTCAACAGATGTGTATTACAGTAGGACTCCCATATCTGCTAGGAATTGGTTCTGAGGGCCCGCATGGACACTGAAAACCGTAGATAACAGCAAACACCATTGAAAATAATGGGACTTCTGGTTTAAAATACCATAGAGTTGTCTTGGAGGACCTAGAAAATGGCTAGCGAGGACACATTTTCTAGGAAGACTTTATGGTAGGTGTGCTGTTTTGCATCTCGTGGATAATGAATCAGTGGAGATGGGGGTCCTACAGTATACAGTGGGCTCTCAGTAACCCCTGGGGTTTGGTTCCAGGACCCTCCATGGATACCAACATCCATGGATGCTCAAGTCCCACTATATACAATGGTGTAGTAAAATGACTTCCCTTATATATTAAATGATGAACAGCAAGGTTTGCATTTTGGATTTTTTTTAAAAAAAAAATATATTCAAACCATGGTTGGTTGAACTGTGGATACAAAATCCATGGATATGGAGCGCCGACTGTATTGTTATTTCCCGTAGAAACAGGAAATCTGTCACCACTTACTTGTAGTTGTAGCTTCAGTTGGTTTCTGTGGTGTGTCTATTGTACTGTTTCGGGTGTCAAGTGCAGCCGTTGTCTTGTTACTTTGGTCTGTAAGAAAAAAACTTGAATGTATGTTTAACAGCAACATTGTCCCAAAGTTCATTTGTTTCTTTGTTTTGCTACTAGCAGACTTCAGAAAAACCTTAGTGCCAATCTGTACATTGCCACATTCCTGCCACAAGCTGCTTCCATGTGGTAACTTTCTCCTTTTGTTTTTAAAACCCAAACCCTCCTGATTCCATGTAGAGTTTCAGTGTTAATAACAGATGGCTTCATGGAAACCCTCCATGCAATTACCGGTAGACTCCTACCAGCAAGTGGCAAGTCAATCTAGACTGAGAGGTGAGTCATTGCAGAAGTACCTAGCCATGCAAACAAAATGATACACACAGATCACAACCACACACAAATTTTTAGGATGAGAACAGCCAGGGAAGAGGCATCTTTTGTAGGTGCTGCTACTGAACTATATATCACACACCAACAAGCTAGTTTTCCTAATGCAACACATTGTTTTATATGGGGGAGTACACACCCTCCAACATTTCACAGATGAAAATGGGACATGTGTAGCCAAACAACATCTGAGTGTGGTCAAGATGGAAAATGTTATTAATGTGGAAGAACATGCAATCTAGGAGAAGTTGCAGCAGTTTGCTTTTGTCCGATCCCGATCCTACTGGGGTGGGCAAAAGTCTGAGACTTACTGCACTCTGAAGAAAAATGGCAGTGCAGCAGGAAAGTTCCATCCTCTGTACTGCCTTACCACATGATGTTATCATTCTTCTGGTGTTCTTTGTTTTCAGCCCCATGACAAAGGATTTTCTGGTTAGCAAAAAGATAGGGTTTTACCTCAGTTTCCCATGGGACCTGAACAAAAGAAGGATGATTGCATGCAGTAAGGCAGCACGGAAGAGGGAACCTTCCTGCTGCACTGCCATCCCTCTGTCCCTCTTTCCTGCTGAGTTAACTGAGTGCAAACTATTTTTGCAGTCCAAACTCAGTTTGCACAAACTGAAGTAAGTTGAGGATAAAGGCTGTAAGTAGTACGAGGAAAGAGAGACTGGTATATTCTAAACCGAGATGAGAAAGTGGGATGGGAAAGGATTAATCAGGACTGTTTCTGCCAAATCAGGACAGTTGGAAGGCATGGCATTATTCAAATAGACGTAAAATGGTACAATTGAGATGGCCTACCCTATATGACACCGCTAATCATATCACTTAGCTTTAAAGCATAAACTATAGCAGATACAAGCCTTTACTAAGAATTTTTTTTCATGAAATAGATGTGATGGCATACGTAATGTTAAAAATCTGTCTGTCTGTCTATCTGTCTATCTGTTGCCTTTCCCAGTGTGCTGATTGTCTGCTCAGGAAAGACACCCAACCAATCACCACCCATATGTAAATTTCCTCTCCACCTCACAATCCACTCTTGCCATACAATCTGTGGCCCAGATTGGGACCCAGACAGTCAAATGGCGGTGGTGGCGACAGGATGCCTGCGATGGAACCCAGACAGTCAACTGGTGGCGGCAGTGGCAGGATGCCATTGCTCCTGCTGCGATGGGACCCAGATAGTAAACTGGCGGCGGCAGTGGAATGCCTGTGTTGACTGCCTGTGACAGAGCCCAGGCAGTCAACTGGTGGTGGCGGCGGCAGGATAGCATTGCTGCCGCTGGAATGGTACCCAGACAGTCAATTGGCAGTGATGGCAGGATGCCATTGCTACCACTGTGATGGGAACCAGACAGTCAAATAGCGGTGGCCCACCTGCGATGGCCCGCCTGTGACGGGACCGAGGCAGTCAACTGGTGGCAGCAGCTGCAGTGGTAGGGCAACAGAGCAAGTCATCCTCAGCAATTCTGGGGAAAGTGTGGAATGCTGAGAAGGGGGAGGAGGAATTTAAAAATCCACTGGCCTACCTTACAGGCTTGTCGTGAGGTCTACCAGACATTTTGGGGGATTTTTTTAATGGCGTATGTTATGCCAGGTACAGCTAGTGTCTCTGCATTCTTTTAAGGAAAATAAAACATACACACACCTTCCCATTTAAATTAAGAGTGACCTATCCAGAGCTAGGAAACTTTTTACAGCAAATTTTGCCCAGTGTTCATTACAGTATTTGAAAAGTAATTTGTTGCTCTTTCTCATTACAGACATCAAAAAGTAACCTGATGTGTTACTTGTTGCTTTGCACTGCTTACAAACAACAGCCTGAGAATTGATAAAGTATTCATTTATTTAAAGCATACCTCAACTCTCTCCCAATACAGGACAAGAACAGATTAAAACCTAATATGGCTAAAACCCCAATCATAATAATAAACAATTAAAATGAGTTCAATAAACTATCCAATCAAAGACAGCATGAATAGCATGAAATGTGAACAATTCCTGTCATGATGCCTCAAAATACCCATTAAAAGCAACTTTAAAAAGTAGCTCAAAACTGTTACTTATTGTGGCTGTTGTTGTTTGGCTTCAAGTATCTGACTTATGGTTACCTTAAGGCAAACCCATCTGGGGGGTTTCTTGGCAAGATTTATTCAGAGTGGGGTTGCCTTTGCTGACCTCTGAGGCTTAGAAAGTGTGACTAGCCCAAGCCACCCAGTGGGTTTCCATGCCCAAGTAAGGATTTGAACCCTGGTCTCCAGAGTCATAGGAGATTTTCAGATGGGGTATTTATTCCGTGGGAGACACAGAACAAGGTCAGGAAAAAGTCTTCTTTTCAGAAGACATTGACCCTTTTCTGTGTCTCTCTTGTCCTCATTCTGTATTTCTCTGTGATATTTTCATCATGGGGAAACATCATTTTTGGGCCACCCATTCTGTTGTAGTAACGGAATCATGGGTGGTCTGAAAGGTGTCCCATTCCTCTCCCGCAATGAAAATTGTGGGAGGGAGGTCCATTCTGGACACTTCTGGGCAGGAATGGGACACCCAGGTAAGTGGCACCCTTCCCCCCCCTCTTTTTTTGGTATGTGTTTTTGTGCTTGGTGTAGTATTTTGACAGTTGGGGGGGTGTTATTTTTGAATTTCCCTCCTGCCTGTTCTCTCGCGAGAATGAGTGGGATTTCAGTTCCCGGTCATAAAGGCAGCCTTATGACGGCTGCATTTACAGCTGGCCAGCTTGGGGAGAGGGAGGACATTCCTGTCATGGAATAAAGGTAAGTGTTTGAACATTTTCAGTTTATTCTGTGGCAGAACAGGATTGGGGCTTGCGGGGCAGGAATGTGGCATTTGGCCCCGTTTGAAAATCTCTATAGTCCAATACTCAAACCACTACACTGCACTGGCTCTCTGTTACTTGTTATCCGAGCAAAATAACTTTCTCCCCAGTTGTAATGCTACTTTTGAAATGTAGTTTCATTAAGTCCTTATTTGGATGCTGGAGGTGGGGTGGGTAGGTACCACATTATGTGTAACTATATAATTCTAACTTGCTATTTCCAAAATCTGAACGTACCTGCAGACCCTTTCAACTTTTTTGAATTCCCACAGCCAAATGGTAGATAAATTGTAATGAAGCAACTCATTCTTATTAAAATGCTGCAGGCAAAAAATTATTCTAAATTTTAATCTGAGGGCATTTTGTAGCTTCAAAACAACCAACCTCTCTTCTCTAAGATAGGTGTGTGGTGTTCAGACATTGAACAAAGCATTCAAAAGCCATGCTCAGATCTCCTGTCTGTTTCAATTGCTTTTATTTGCAGCCTTGTGGCTCCCTGAATAGAATTAGAGCTAGCAGCATGTGGGGACAGAGCCAGAAGTAGCCAAAGACATCCTTTCCCCTGTCTGATATTCCCTTTCTCCCTTTTAAACAACCCCTTCCCTTTCTCTGTGTGTATGTGCCTTCAAGTTGCCTGTCGACTTAGGGCAACCACCATGAATTTCATAGAGTTTTTTTTTTGGCAAGGAATACTCAGAGATGGTTTTGCCAGTTCCTTCTTCTGAAATATCTACGGTATCTTCCTCTTTTCCTCACAGCCAAGCAGGCTGCTGCTGAAAGAGATACACATGGCTCTTGCCATAGGTCTAAACTGATTGTTAACAGAAGGTATGTGAAATTAGGCTGAGGGTAATTAGTCATTTTTATATGCAGTTTTTCCTACTGCATATTCATTTTTTTTCTAATCACACATATTTTTGTAGGCAATATCCTCTACTACACCATTTGTTTTTAATTTTAGAAAAACTGTAATGCTTAATTCAGAGAAATTCTAAAATGAAAGGATAAATGCGTTTTGATTCTCATATTAGTTCAGGAATTACATTGGTTTGTATTTGAATGAAACAGAAATAAATTCATCCCCATCTCTACACTGGACAGATACAACAACAAAAATGCTGGTATTGTTGCATCCTTATTGGTTACTGTTTCATTTATGGAATGAATTTAAAAGGCTGGTTTGAAGCCCTAAAGAGCCTGGGATCTGATTAATCTTAGGCTTAACGCACTCCCAAGTAAAGTGGGAGTGCAGCAGGAAGGTTCCATCTTCTATGCTGCCTTATTACATGATGTTGCCATTCTTTCGTTCTGGTCTCATGGAAGACTGAGGTAAAACCGTGCCTTTTTGCTAACCAGACAAACCTGGTCTCCCATGGGACTGGAACAGCAGAACACTGGAAGAATGACAACGTCATGGAGTAAGGCAGTGCGGAAGATGGGCTGCTGCATTGCCACTTTACTTCCGGGTGTGGTAAGCTTGATTTCTTCCTCATGTGGAAGTCCTGCTGTTTCTCCCTCCTTCACTGTCTTGAGGCTCAGCAGGTTTGTATGCAAATCAGGGCCTTTTCATTCTTAACATCTGGTGTGCACTCCAAAGAGAAACCCAGCTGGCCAGGGGTACAAACGACAGGTGGACAATATGAAGGTATTCCCCTCCTCATTTCAATTTTATCTCTCCAATGACATTTTCCATCAGCTCCCAAGTGTCTAGCACTGCAATAACTTAAAAACTTTAGTTGAGCATTTAGAAATAGAGTTTAGGCATCTAAAGAAAAGGAGCAGGCAAAGTTACCAACAGAATACAAACAGAACAGATAAGAGTTCTAGGTGTGAATTATTTTCACTGCCTCACTCTCTGCAATGTTAGAAATTTGGGAAGTGAAGGGAAATATAATGGGAGAATTATTTAAGGGGGCAATGCCCTCATCTCTTACACTCTCCAGTAGGTATACCTTTGCAGCTGCTTCAGTGACTGTACATATTTCCTCATGTATGGAAGGCATAATTCATTTGGAAGGCCTTGGAGACAACTTAATGTAATTAGGAACTCTTGCTTCCTCGTTGTTGCATATCCTTCAACTCTCCCTGTTTAGTAGGGACAGTCCCAATTAATTCTTTGTCATCCCACTTCAGCTGCTTTCAAAATGTTTTAGTTTCTCTCTCCTCCTCCCTCTTTCTCCTTTTGTCCTCAGCTTACTTCAGTTGCTGCAAACTGAGTTCAAAGTGCAAAAGTAGTGTGCACTCCATGAACTCAGTAGGGGGAGAGGAGAGAGGGCAGAATCTTGCCCTTCCCAGTAGGATCAGGCAAAAGCAGGCTGCTGTAGCCTCTCCTGGCTTGTGGGCTCTTCCACATTAATAACTGTTGCCATCTGGACCACACTCTGATGTTGCTTGGCCACATGCTGTACAAGGTCAGTCTATTAAATAACGAGACTGTGTTTCTACTTTTCAGACAAATCAGGGAGAACTGATTGTGAATGCTTGGGTGGTGACCTTGAACATGTTTGAACCTGCATGACAAACATCAACATTCTCAGCTGTTCAGTGAAGTGTCAATTGTCATTTAAAGCAGTTATGTTGTCTGTTGCATGCTGGAAAAATGCTAAGTTAAAAGTTGAGCAATATGACATTCTGCAGCAACTTGAGGCAGACCCAAACCTTTTTTTCTAAAAATCATCACTTGTGGTGAAACCTGGATCTTCCGTTACGATTCTGAGACAAAACAACAGTCAATGCACTGGAAAACACCATCATCACCAAGAATAAAAGAAGCATGTCAAAGCAAGTCCACATTCAAAGCCGTGCTCATTGTTTGTTTGTTTGTTTGTTTGACACCAAGGGTATAATTTTGGCAGAATGGGTTCCCAAAGGCAGAACAGTGAACCAGCATTACTATAAGGAAGTTTTGATAGAACAGAGAAAGGACTGTTTCAGACAGGGTAAAAAAACCCACAGAAGTTGGGAGGAGGGCTGGTTGGTAAAATGAGTACACAACTTGTTGGGGGATATTAGCTAACATGTAAACTGCTTAGGGAATGCTTTGGCAGTATAGATATAGAAGTTCTATTGCTATTGCTACCTGGGGTAGGCACTGAATATTCCTTCCCTGAGGGACAAAGGGTTGGACTGAGGACTTAATTATTTCCCCAATGAGATCAAGACAGACTATGTGGCTCTTTTCCTCCTCCCTTTATCCTTACAACAACCCTGTGAGGTAGGTCAGGTGAAAAGATAAGTAGGTCAGGCAAAGAGTTATTAACTGGCCCAAATCCACCCAGCAAGTTTTATGGCTCAGTGGGAAATAGAACCCATATCTCTCAAGCCTCAGTTCAGTACTTAAACCACTATAATATACTAGCTTCTTTTCTTCTTACTGTACCTTGTGCATTTTGTTTCTCAGCAGGAAAAATCATCATCATCATCATCATCCTAGGGCTAAGCTGAAAAGTAGCTATTTTTGTATTAACAATTTGGAACTGGTTCCCCCCAAGACAAATTTCATGGCTTGTTATGCTCTCAATTTGAAATTTGTAGTTGGGCTCATTTTCTACCCTCTACAGTTTAAAAAAAAAAGCAAAGAAAGCAACCCTCTTTCCAGATCAACTGCATGCAGGGGACCTGAGGCTGCAACTAGCCATCACAATACAGGAAGGAAAGTGCCACTCTAAAACATACCATTGTTTTATAGGTCTATTGCTATTATTCAGTTATGAATTAGGGTAGAAAGGGGATGTCTTACCAGCAGTTGCTAGAGTTGAATTAGGTTTTAGAGTATCCATAGGAGTCTGTGTTGATGATTCAACCCATCCTGCTGATATTTAGGATAAATGACATTGTGTTAAATGCTGTTCTCAAAACATCAAAGGCATAATCTACAGGCAAACATGGGGAAACCAGACAGCTGTATTCTGAACCACTTAAGGTCCCTGCCTTCACCTCATTTGTGTTCTGAGCACTGCAGAATTCAACCATGTGTAACAGACTGAATATCTGCATATTGCTTGGGATCAACCAAGGATGTCATCCCATCAAGGTTTAGATACATGTTCTCAGAGATGCTTATACTCCAGCCACATCTGCTACAGCTAGATTTGCAAAATCATCTTCAAACAACAAATACTGTGTTTATACCATCCAAAGGAGTACTTGGCTACCAGTGAAGTGGTTTATTAGAAGGAAACACTGGTCACCACTTTGGGATGATTGAGAGCACGACATTCACTGCTGATTGGTGGGCAGAAACTCCAGCAAGTTCAAAATGCTTCAGCCGGGCTGCTGACTGTGGCTGTTTATGGGGGAACACATAATTCCTTTGTTTAAATAGATTCACTGTTTACCTGTCCAGTTCCAGCAGAATTCAACATGGTGCTTTTGACCTTTAAAGTCCTAAATGGCTTGGATCCAAGTTATCTAAAATACCATATTTCCCTATATGACCCTGTACAAGTTTTAAGATATTAGGCAGGGGAGGCATTCTTTCCATCTCCTCGTTATCATAGGCACATTTGATGAGGGCATGGGAGACAGCTTTCTCAGTGGCAGCTTTCAGGCTGAGGAATTCCCTCCCATGGGAGGTTTGATTGCACCCATCTCTGTTCTCTTTCTTCTAGCAGGCAAAGACCTTTTATTTTGGCAGTACTTTGGCTCAATTCATGTGGCAGAATGGACTTGTAATGGGGTTTGAAATGTGCTTTTATCTTTTAAAATATGCTTAAATAGGTTTTAAACACTTTTAACTTTATGTTTGTTTAATTGTTTTTAAACCATTTTTGAAACAGTTTTTTGAAAAATCAAAGTACAGTTTTGTTTTGTTTTTTAGCTGTCCTTTGGTTTAATTTTTGTAAGCCACCTGGGATCCTGTGCTGGGCAAAAGGCTGAATATAAGTGAAATAAAATAAAGTAATTAGTGGTATCAAACTGCTAAAATTATCTAGTGTGGATACACAGAAGATTTAAAGATGTTTGTAAGGACATTCACTCAGCTTTCCCAGTATTGTTCTAGGTAGGTCCATGGAAGTAATTGACCTCAAATGGTGAGTCAAGCCACTAGCTGAAATTAAGTTATAGAGACAGGCCTGTCTTTGCTCATTTGATTTTGGCCTTCATGCCACAAGCTTTAACTTTGAGTACAGGTTAACTCCAGGTGCCTGTGTTCTACTGATTCCCTTTAGTTAGGAACTGCTCTGTGACCTAAAGTAAAAAGGAGTCAGATTAGTGGGCTTTTTTTTCTCTTTTGCTTGTTTCCAGCCTTTGGGAATTCTGGAGGAAAACAAAAGAACAAAACAAAGTTTGAGCAAAAAAGACACTCAGAAGCATCTTCATAGCCTAAAGCATCAGCTCAGCTTCATATATGCATAAGAATTCAGCACAGTTCTATTTGTTGTTTTCTTTTTTTGTGGTACTAGCAAAAACAGATGCACCAGTATTGAGGGGTTGCAAACAAGCATAAAAGAAAATACATGCTCCCAATGTTATGGCTAACTGAGGTGCCTTTGTGTGTAACTATGTTTTCGCGGCTTTCCAAGGAAAGAAAAGTCCATAATATTCGATAGCAATGGACTTGTACATGTCACCCAGTCACTGTTGATGCTAAAGAGGTAAGTGCAGAAGGCTGACTGATGTAACATGTGGAATTATAGGACAGCCAATGAAATGGCCCTCTGCAAAGAGGTGAATCAGAGTTGGAGGGACCACAAGGGCCACTTCCTGCCACACAGCAACACACAACTAAAGCACTCCTGAGATATGGCCATCTAACCTCTATTTAAAGACCAATGAAGGAGAGTTCATTACCTTCTGGTGCAATTCATTTCAATGTCAAACAGCTCAGAACATCTCCTTAATGTTGAGGTAGTATCTGCTTTCTTCCAATTTTTAATGTTACAATGGAGTAGTGGATCTCAAATTAGTGCAGAGGATCCAGTTGATTCCTTTCCATCTAGCCTTCCTCACACTATGTGTTGCATCTCCTTCCCTCACTCCTGGGTCTTGTCTACACTAACAAAACCCCAGAATCCCCATGCAAATGCCCCCGCATCTGTGGAGATCAGGCCACACATAGCATGGCCATTTCCCTGAATCTGGGGCGATCTGACCACATGTTGCATGAGCCAGATTTGCAGCATTTCAGGGTATCTTACCTAGATGTGGAGTATGTGGGATTTGGGATTTTTTCTGTGTTTTCATCCACCATCGCAGCTACTCCTACCACCACTGCCGCCGCTCCCACTACAACGAATTTTAAAGCTCTGGAGGAAGTTCCTGGTCAAAGGGAGAGGTTTTCATCTTTCCCCTGGATCAACAGCACTTCCTCTACCCATTCTCTGCCACTTCCTTCCAGCACTTTTCTTGCTTTCTTCAAGTGCCTCTTCCTGTGATGGGCAAGTGGGCGGAGGCCTTGCTGCTGAGCCAGGGGAAGGGAGAAAACCTCTCCCTTCAGCTGAGAACTGCCTCCGGAGCTTTAAATTATGGTTGAGGGGGACAAAATCTGCCGGGACAGTAAAGACAAGGTACTCCACATCCCTGCAGAGAACAGTAATGTGCAGGGCTTTGGGTGGAAGGCAGGGGCACGTGGGCAAAACTGCATTCAGAGTTTTTGCCCCACATGTAGACAAGGGCCACTGGTTAGATTTTCCTTGTTTTTTTTCCGGGCTGTGAGGCTGTGTTCTGGAATAGTTTCTTTCTGACATTTTGCCTGCATCTGTGGCTGGCATCCTCAGAGAATGGTTGGATAGGAATATATATATATATATATATATATATATATATATATATATATTGTGCACAATCCTAAATATACACTGGACTGACTATGTGACGAATGTTGCTGTCCTTGAGCAAGCAGGGATCACCAGCACTGAGGCCATGATATTGAGAACACAGCTGCGCTGGGCCGGGCATGTTTCTAGGATGGAGGACCATCGCCTCCCAAAAATACTACTCTACGGTGAACTCGCCACGGGTCAGCGTAAGAGGGGCGCTCCAAAAAAGCGATACAAAGACTCCCTGAAGCAACATCTCAGGCTTGGCCAAATTGATCACCAACAATGGTCCGCCCTGGCCTCACATCGGGAGGCATGGAGACGCACTATCCACAATGCTGCAGCCTTATTTGAGAACTCACGACGAACAAGTCTTGAAGAGAAACGACAACGCAGAAAGAATCACAACCCAAAAACATCACCCAAGGAGACCTTCTGCTGTGCTTTTTGCAACCGGACTTGTTTATCTCAGATTGGCCTTTTTAGTCATCAGCGCGCTTGCAGAAAGCGCGGGATGAGTCCTTCCTGAATCTTCGTTTGCGAAGAAAAGCCAGAGAGAGCGAGAACAGATATATATATATATATATATATATATATATATATATATATATTGTGAACCCCTGTTGGGGAGTATATGTAAATTTGTGTAATTGAATGGTTAGTTTCTGGGTATAGAAATGCAAGCAGGATTAGTGTCTGTTTGGCTGATTGTTGGTTGATGGCCCATTATCTCCTAGAAATCCCCTTGTCCCTGGATGGAATTCCTTTGCAAGTGTTGAGTTTTGATTCTATTGTATTTCAAAACTGGGAGCCAGATTTTGTTTACTTTTAGGGTTTCTTCTTTCCTTTGAAGTTGTCCAGGTGTTTGTGGATTTCAATAGATTCTCTGTGCATTCTGACATGATAGTTGTTGGCCTGGTCCAGAATTTTTGTGTCTGGATCAGGCCAACAACTATCATGTGAGAATGCACAGAGAAGCTATTGAAATCCACAAACACCTGGGCCCCATTTACACAGCAAAATATTCCCTTAAATAAATCGCTAAGATTCCTAATTGTTCCTGCACATTGCACCAAGTATAGCCTCATTCAGAAGGGTGGGGAGCTCAAAAACTCTAAAGTAGCGCGATAGGGATTTTGCTACTTTTCCCGACTTTTTTGAAAAGTAGCATGACTTAGTGCACTTTCGATTGTGTGAACTACCATTTCGCTAAGGGCTATGTGAACTACCAGCAATCTTCCTGATATAATCACAGCAGAGCTGAGCTGTGATTGGTTGGGCTGTCCAAGGAGGGGGTGGACTTGCAAGAGATGGAGGAACCTCAAATGAAAAGATCCATCCACTGTTGTTTCCAGCCATGGAAAAGATCCATCCACTGCTATACCCATTCCAATCACCCAGCTGTCTGCCTCTGGCTTGCTTGGCTGCTGGGGC
This sequence comes from Gambelia wislizenii, assembly GCA_030847615.1. Classification (NCBI taxonomy): domain Eukaryota; kingdom Metazoa; phylum Chordata; class Lepidosauria; order Squamata; family Crotaphytidae; genus Gambelia; species Gambelia wislizenii. The sequence goes on from JAUMIR010000005.1 coordinate 31,431,892, forward strand.
TGAGGAATCCCCAGTTAGCCTTTTCCCGTCTCTGTGTGAATGTTCATTCCCTTGCCCTGCTGAGATACTATTTCTATGTGTGAGAATAGAGCAAGAAAGGGGGAGAGTGGGTGAGGGGAAGGGGGGCTTGACAGGGGATGGCTCCTCGGCTGATACTCCCTGCTAAAGGAATAAAAACTAGCAGGCGTTCCTCTGGTAATCAGAGGGAAAGGTGTCAGCACTTTCTCTCTCTTTCTCTTTCCCTCCCTCCCTCACAGCTCCTCGGCATCTTACCCCAGATGTGGTTGGGAGGCCATGCGCCCCACCTCTGTCTGTGTGAATTACAAAGTGGAAAAACTAAACAGATCAACTGATTTAGCAGTAAATCCTGTGCAGCACTGGTGCAAAACTGCGATAAAGCGCAAACTACCACAATAAAAACTGCTGTATAACTGAGCCCCTGGACAACTTCAACAGGAAAGAAGAAACCCTAAAAGTAAACAAAATCTGGCTCCCAGTTTTGAAAAATAATAGAATAAAAACCCAATACCAACAAAGGAACTCCACCTAGGGACAAGAGAATTTCCAGAAGATAATGGCCCAGCAACCAATCATTAGCCAAACAGACACTAACAATCCTTGCATTTCTATACCCAAAGACTAACCATTCAATTACACAAATTTACATATACTCCCCAACAGGGGTTCACTATATATATATATATATATATATATATATACACACACTCCACACACTCCTACCCAACCATTCTCTGAAGATGCCAGCCACAGATGCAGGTGAAACGTCAGAAAGAAACTATTCCAGAACACAGCCTCACAGCCCGGAAAAAAGCCAATGAAAATCTATAGATGCTGGCCATGAAAGCCTTCGACTTCACATTGCCACTGGTTAGGTTTAGGGGGGAAAAAGCTTTAATGGTGTAGGTAGGAACATCCTCCACTCACACAGCACCTTTGATGCATGGGGGGGCAAGCCAAGAAAGAGGACTATGAGCCAGATCGAAATGGTACTATAAACTAAAAGAGCATCAGAGGGCTAAGTGAATTGCCTTCCCACCATTCTAGAAAAACTCTAATTTCTTACACAAGAATATTCTCTCACATGGCCAAATTTTACTGAACCAAGCAGGCGTGTGCCTGTGTGATATAATAAACTCAGCAGTAGAAATGAAAAACACAGTACTTACTCGTAGTTGAGTTTTTGGATGCTGGCTGTTCTGTTGTGTTTGCTGGAGAAGTCGATGTATTGGTTGTGATTTTAACTGAAAGACAACACATGCAACATTTGATGTGGCTTTCCCCCATCACAGAAACATAAAAACAGAGCCATGCTGGTTCATGAGTAAAAATAAATAAATCCAACATTCATTTTATTAGGATGAATCACTGGCCACCACAAGGCAGTAGGGCAGTGATGGGCAACCTTTTGAGCTTGGTGTGTCAAACTTCGCCAAAAAACTGAGCATAACTCAGGTAGTGTGTCACTTTGAGGAAAAAATTATTTCGCAATATTTATAGTTTAAATAACATAAATGTATAATTGTTATATATAATTGTATTTAATAAACCAAAACCTAACAGCCGCGTACCTCTCCCGATCCTCAGGATGACTTTTTTGTGTCTGAAAATGTCCTTAGAGTTAGACTCTAACTCCAAGACTCTAGTCGCAAATGTTTCATCCTCAGGAGCAGCATCCTGCCGTGCAGGAGCCGAGGATGAAACATCCTTCTCGGCATGTGGCTGCCTCAGCGGCCGTGTGTCATCAGAAATAGCTACGTGTGTCACAGTGCTGACACGTGTGTCATAGGTTCGCCATCACTGCAGTAGGGAAACAGGGAGACTCTACTACAGGTGGATTGATTCAATCAATGAAGTCATGGCCTTGAATTTCCAAAACCTGAGCAGGATACTTGAAGACCAGGGCTGTTGGAGGGCTGTCATTTATAGGGTTACCATAAGTCAAGGTCAACTTGATGGCAAATAACAACTGGCCATCACATGAGGTGATATTAGTTCCTTGGTGGTCACAATGTGGGCTAACAAATTGAAACTGAGGACCCTGTGACTTATTTAAAAGTTTCATTGGCATTCATGGATGATTCCAGGAGAGAAAATTCAGGTTTTTTTGCCCCCCAGAACAGGGATGATGCTAGGGAAACAGGGTGGGGGAGATTGGCCCCAGAAAAACCATGCTGGGAAGCCACATGCAGCCTCAGAACAGCACGAGATTTTTTTTTCATCATTATGAATTGTTCTCCAGCAGATGAAATCACTATTTACCTGTTTACCGAATATTTACTATGTTCTAGAAAGCATTACCTTTGCATAGTGAGGTTCCTCAGGCTGTATTAAATTGTGATCTTACTGTAAGGGTATGCATGTCAAACAGATGTAGCCAGAACAAGTTAATTGTGCTTTGATTTCACGTTCAATGAGCCTTGAGAGTCAAAGCTAACTTCTCACATCAATTTCAATGGCACCAAATTGCAACTGATTTAGGAGATTATAATGTAATCTAGCATGTAAAAATGCTGTAATTCTGTGAGTGAGGAAAGCAGAAACATCATGGCATTATTACACTTACTATCACATGTACGGTAGCTGTAATCACACAAAAGAAATGCCATGGAATTATTGCATGATGACCACTAGCACTTTAAGAACAGGAGTTTACTTCCACGATTTAGCATGGGTGAGATTTTGGCAGTTCTCGTGAGAAGACACGAGTGCACTTAAAACTCCAGAAACATGTTAATTAACAAAATAAATGAACACAAAAGCACTGAAGCAAACCTAAAAATGCTGACACTAAGCGGGACAGTTCATAAAAAGAGTGTCCTTTGCTTTTTTTCATGTTTTCACCCAGACGTTTTCACGTGCCCTGAATACTGCAAAAAAGTGATATTGATGATCTACTGAAAGCTTGCCCCATCAGTTAAAAGCAACACCTTATTCACGGCTGGGGCATGGAGTAACCACGTGAAGACGACAATGTCATGCGATAGCTGCACCCATTCGTGCTACCATAACATTGTAATCCTGCAATTTTTGCAGTGTCTGATAAAGTCCTTAGTCTAGATACAGCGTATGTCAGTGTATGTCTTTTTCTGTAGCAAAATGATTGTGTTTGATTACCCAAAGAAACAATGGCTCAAGTTTGAGGCCTGAACTAATCAGGAAAACTACCAGTGTGTACATCAGTGGTGGGAAAGGTGTGATCCTCCACATATTGTGGGAATACAACTCCCTTCAGCACTGGATAGCCCAGCCAATAGTGAGTGATGATGGCAGTTACAGTCCAAGAACAGCTGGCAGTCCACATGTTCACTATCCCTGGTCTACATTCTTTATTTCTGCCTTCCTTACTATCAGCAACCTTTGCAATTGCTTTGAGCTTCTCTAACTCTCTATAAAGGACGAAGCATGAGATTATTACCCACTTATGTTGCAGGGGAGTTGCAAAAATGAATTAGCAAATGCCACTATAGCATTTTGGAAAATGAAAAAGTGTTCGCCTTCATTAGTGGGAGACTCTTCCAAGGCATAATAGAGTTTCATTGGTAGGTATTAGTGCAGAATTAATCACTTGGAGATGAGTAAATGGCACGCTGAGGAAATCATTCCAAACCTGATTTGCACTCTTAGTGCCATACTTTTTTTTGATGTGAGTGCATACTTTTTCTTAGACAGTACAGGAATGTAGCTCAACTTTAAACACTAGCCTGGTGAGTTAGAAAGGGTTCCTTAAGAATTAACCAAAATGATAACCCTAAGATGAAAGTTCTCAGCAGAGGCATGAATGAAGGTAATCTGCAAGAGAAAGAGCAGTGCATAGCCCTATTACAGAATGCCCCAGCAGTGGGGGTTCCTCCAGCACCAACATTACCCTGGCAAAAGAATTTTTATTTACCTGGATGCTGTTTACACAATGAAAATGTAGTGGGAAGAATTCGTGTCGATCCCTGGTTGTTTACACATACATTGTGATGGTCCTGAGCTTTACGGAAGGGGGGGCACCTTTTATCCCTCAACCAGTGGGACTTTCTGTCCCACGGTTTGTAGCAATTTTTTAAAAAGTCACGGGAGGATTTGGAAAATCGGACATGTAAACAGCCTGGGACAAGATATCTCGGTACTAGGTGATGACCGGAAATGGTGACCAGGGGCGGGCTCAGAGATCAGAGACCAGAGAAGGGTCTGGTTACACAGATCGCTCATTCATCCCCTCGTTAGCTTGCTTTCAATGGTGGGTTTAAATTTTAAAGAGACAACAAGGGTCTGGTTGCACAGATCACTCATTCATCCCCTCATCCCCAATGCAACGCTCATTCATCCCCTCATCCCCAATGTAGAAGCTTGAACAAACATTTGTGGCAGCCAATAGCATTGCTTGTGGAGGGAAGCTCTAAAGGAAGTATGTCACTGAGGTTGTGAAAAAATGAGTAATTGCATCCTTGATTGACAGCTGGAAAAAAATCCTGGGACTATAAACGCGTGTAAACAAAACAAAACAAAAAACAGGGATAGTATATAGTGGGAGAACATACATCTCACAGGATGTGATGCCGTGTAAACAATGATCCCGGGATCTCCTGTGATACCCAGTTCAGAGACAAAAATCATGTAAACAGTGAGGGACGAATACGGGATGAAGAAGTCCCGGGACGCCCCGCAACAATAACTAGCGTCTAACTGGCACCCTGGTATTTAATTTGCTTCCATTACACTGTAGTGGCATCACTAAGGCTGGTGTCACCTCTCCCCCTGTCAGCGTCACCTGGTCTGGTCTGGCTTCTCTCCCCCCACCCCAGTGCCACCACTGATGGAACCTATTTTCTGATATGTGTATTAATGGACTCTATCAGATGTGGGAAAATATAGCAAAAATCCTGCATCCAAAATCGCATCATAAGGATAGGATGATAGTTCAAAGGGCAAAATTATCATTCCCAGGTGGAGCACTGGCTATGTCAATTAAAAGTCAATAAAAAGCGACACTTGCATGTCAAGAGGACCAGGCAGCAAATAGGTCTTATAGTAAAAACAGCAGACATCAGAATGATCAAATGAGCACACAGACACAGATTGTGCCTAAAGTACTGTCCTTTACTTGTGCATATTAAAGAAATCTATACAATGACTCCAAGACTACAGCTACATAGACTATCTAACTCAGCAGTCACAGCAGCACTGTCCAGTATTGCATAGCATAGAGTGCACATTACAAGTGCACAGTCTAAGAGCAAAAATCCAAGTGCTTAATGAGGCAGATACTTGTCTTTCATTATTAGTGCACCTCCGCCTATTTGCCTATTTGCATACATGACGGGCGAAAAAAGTGGAGTGGTCTCGGCTATGTGGCCGAAAATAATGTGAAGTTTAGGACACATGATCATAGCAGGACCATCCTTTTACACCAAAGTGAGCTTGCCTATGGGAAATGTATGGCTGGTAATGCCGCTCTCACTTTGCCTGAATAAGATGCGTGTGGGATTGACAAGATACATGCAGGGTCCCTGTGGACCTGAAGAATGCAATTTGATTAACAGAATTTTCCCCCTGTGTAGACAAGCCCTACTATTGATATCCCATAGTATTGGCTTTTAACTGAGGGGTTTACTGCACTCTGACTTAAAGCAGCAGTGTAGCAGGAAGGATCTGTCTTCCATGCTTCCTTAGTGCATGATGTCATCATTCTTTCACTCTGGTCCCATGGGAGACCGAGGTAGAACTGTGTCTTTTTGCTAAATGGAAAAACCCATTAGCAAAAAGATGAGATTTTACCTTGGTCTTCTATGGGACAAGAATGAAAGAATTGCGGAAGAACGACTACGTCATTTGTTAAGGAAGCCTGGAAGATGGAACCTTCCTCCTGCACTGCTGCTTTTCTACAGAGTGTGGTATGCCCTAAAGTCTACAAATTGTTGCTGGAAATATAAGGCTACAATCCTACTTGCAACCTAAGGCACACTTAGCTAGAAGTAAGTTCCATTCAAATCACTGGGTTTTACATTTGAGTAGACACAGAAGGCTCTTTTACATGACAGTTTTTATCCTGGAGAGAAGTGAGATATCTTCATCCCGTGTTCGTCTCTTATTGTTTACACGATTTGTCATGGGTAGCATAAGTCTCGGGTTTTGGGATTTGTTGTTCTGAGTACCTCCATCCCAGGATAGGAGCACACAGCAGAGCAGTATTTTGATTGGTTGGACTTTGGAGGGGACTGGCTTGCAAGGGAAGCCTGTCAATTCTGGATCTACCATTTTTGGAATGGTCAGTCTCAGAGAACCACCCCCACCCCTGCCGGCCACAGCTCCCCTCACCTCTAAAGAGAACCCCCATCCCCTGTCCCCACTTCTTTTCTTTCCAATAGAAAGGAATGCTTTAAGTTCTCTCTGTCCCCCCCACTCTTCCCCCCCACACTTCTTTTCCTTCCAATAGAAAGGAATGCTTTAAGTGAAGCTGAGTGAAGCCCAGAGGAGGAGGGAGGGAGTGGCTGGTGGCTCTTAGCTGGCTGCAGCTTCTGCCAGCCGGCATCATGTATTGAAAGGCTTCCCGCTGGCTCTCAGCTGGCTGAAGCTCTTTCCACTGACATCAAGAATGGAAAGGCTTCTCTTGCAAACCTGCCCCCTCCAAAATCCAACCAATCAAAATCCACCCCATGTCCCGGGATGGTTCCTGATTGTTCAGACAACCAATAGCACGAGTTGTCTCAGACTTTCCTAAAAAGGTCCTGAAAAACAGAGGGGTAGAAAGTAACGGGTTAACTGGGCTTTTTGCTACCCCCTACTTCTGAATAGCCCATGATGTATGTGAACTACTAGGGATCAACACGAATTCTTCTCAGGCTTTTTTTGTCATGTAAACGAGCCCACAGAGGACTGTGCTGTTCATGTAGAAAATGCTCTTCTGGTTTAGGAGTGGCAACCTCTGTGGGTGGGTAGGCCACATTGCCCACCTTGAATCTACAGGGGGCCACATGGCAGAGCTCATCATGTTCAGAACAATATGGATACTCTCCACACACTTTGGTTTACAACAAAACTACAATACTTTTGCCATCTGTTTCACACCACTGGGTTTGGGTGGTCTATTGGCAAAACAACTGTAATTTGCCTTTAAAATAAAGTCCATATGGGAATGTAAGCCTTGTTTTTGAAAAGATTAAGTGCTTCTGTGATTAGTTTTTGAGAGTGCTAATCAGCTTGGAAACAAAGCACAAACTCCTAACATATCTTGCTTTATATAGCACAAATGTACATGTGAATGTGTGTGGATGTTTATCATGTCACTCCTGAAATTTTCTGGCAGCAGCAGCAGGGGTCACAAAAACAGGTCAAGGGGTTTAGGCAACACAAGGATAGAAAGAACATTCACTGTTATTTGTTTCCTTGCTGAAAAATGGGGTTCCCGACACTCAGGAAACTCAGTCAGGCAGAATAACATAGTGGTGACAATTCTGCACAGGTTTCACTCAGTATTTGCACATCCTGAAGTTTTTCAGGAAATTATTCTGTGCAGAAATACACATGGGCTCTTTGTACAAAAATCTTTGGAGTGGGGAGAACGTTGTGCAAAACTCCACATTATTTTTGTTGGCAAAAGGCCTCCTGCATTAAGATAGAAACATGGTTGTTTTGATCAAGATTGCTGTTTACTTTGCTCAGAATGCAAAAAACATAGTAATCTTGCACAAAACCAATATGTGGCAAAATTTTTTGTGCAAGATTGCTGGGGTTTTTCTGCACAAGATTTTTTTATGTAGAAACTTTATTGTACAAGATTGTCTTTTTGTGCAGAAAAGAGAATTACAGCAGTCCTGCAGCCCCTTCCTTCACATGATTGTCTGGAAACAATGGTTTGTTTGTTTGTTTGTTTGTTTTGCATTAAAACTCACAGTTCTCATGTTAAAAAAACACAAACCCACTTACATTTATATACAGAATAATTACCCAAACTACTTCAGGATGAACAAATAGTGTGTGAAATACTGCATAGAGATATTTATTTTTTTCCACAACAGAGACAAAATGGTGAAAATGATCAATTCTCACGTGGGATGATTAAATAGATGATCATTTACACCTCTAAATGCAAGCCATGTCTAGTTCACCAGTGTTCTAGCTTCATCATAATGTAACAACAGGAAGTAGTTTACAGGATAAAAAAAAGGATTTTATTTGTAGAAGACCACACTAAACACTGTTAGCATGCATTAATGGAAGAGCAGGTTCTTGATCAACACACATCTAAATGAATTCAATTATGTAAGAATTTACCTGAAGTTTTAAGGATCGTTCCATTCACTGTAGGGGATACGCTGCCTGTTATGGGAAGATTAGGTGTAGAAAACAAAAATAATGTTATGATTAAAAAAATAACTTTGTCTCCTCAAAGGAAAGAAAATTCAAATAAACTGATCCATGGCCTATTGGAATGTGGTAATATCTCATGATAATGAATTCTGCATTTCAAATGAAAGTTACCTGAAAGCATATTGCATTCTATGATTCTATGATTCTATGATATACACCACTCTGAATTTCCATCTATTGGTATTGACTTTTCCTTTTGTATTTGCATCATGAAATGTAGACAGCCAATCAGTATAAGAAACTTATTTGCCTTTATTGTTAGAATATCTCTCTCTTTCAACATCTCATCTGCAAATCAAACTTCCCCCTTCTCCCTTCAGTTGAGATTCTACACAGCAAGTACAGTATTTGACTATTTTTATGGCCTTTCTAAGTTACGTACAGTCCCCTTTAGTGAAAAGCAGCCTCAGAAGGATAAGTAGGCAGTGGGAGGAATCATAGGGGTTGACTAAATGGCAAAAATATTCCTCACAGAATGTAGGAGAATCCTACCTGTCTTAATGGTATTCCATGCCATTCTACCATATTGTCAAGGAGGGCCCCCCCTAATGCTAAAAACTATGTGGGGAAAGCCTTTGCAGCTTTTCCAAGGTTTTTTTTTTTAAACAGCGGAGAGAATGCACATTCCTCCTCCTTGCGACAAGCAATTCAATACGAATTCCTTTCTCATAAGAGAGGAAGTGCAAAGATGACTGGCTGGACAAGTGCAGGGGGTGGGGCTTGCTAACAGGGCAAGCACCTGGCACCACCATTTTCAATTTTTGCCTTAGTGAGCAAGCACTAAAGCAAGAAAACAGGTGTTTTTTCTTTTTTTGGTAAAGGCAAAATATCATTCCAGCACACATTGGAAATAGTTTTGTTTTTTTTAAAAAAAAAATAAAAATAAAAGTTTGGTAGTGGCAAATTAAGACAGGTTAAAAAAAAGGGGGGGGAATTATTCGCAGCCACCATCTTGACTTGCAGGCATGTAAAGCTTATGCCTGCCAAATAAAATTAAGACAAGTCACAGCTGCAGTGATTTGACATTACTGTGGAACAACCTTATAGACAAGCTCTTATGGACAAGCCCATAGACTTGTAGAGTTGGAAGGAAATCCCAAGGGTTATTGGGGCAATTCAAACCACAGAGAAGCAGCTGGTTGCAGGCTAGCTGTGGGAGGGGGGATGGAATTTTTCCTTCCCTGGGAGTTCAGAGCAGTTGGATAGTCATGGCAAGCAATAAGAGCTGTCCTGACAGTAAGAGCTGATGGGCAGTGGAATGCACTACCTCAAAGGGTGGTAGGAGTCTTTATACAGAGGCTGGATGGCCATCTGTTGGGAATGCTTTGATTGGGTATTCCTGCATGGCAGGGGGTTGGACTGGATGGCCCTTGCGGTCTCTTCCAACTTTATGATTTTATGAATAGCAGCAGGGGTCCCTCTCGGGGCTTGATAATTACTAGGCCACAGTGGATTTTGGATGGATTGTAAATGCAAGTGTGCTCTGTACCTCATCCAAAAAGGGACTTACATGCACATACAGGATGGAAGCTTGTGCTAGCAGTTGCATGTTTTCCAGGGTTCCACAATGGTGGCATGGGTCCAATAGGAGACAAAAATCTGCTGGCTCTGATCAGTCTATACACAGGACTTTATCCGACAGGGAAAATATGGCATCATCATGATGCCACATAACTGTGAAAGGGCGCATGGATTAGACGATGTCACCCTTTCGTGGTTATGTCCTGGCCAAACCCCGGGGGGTTTCATTGATGGCTTAAGCTGTCAAGAGATCTCCCTGCCACTTTTTTTTGCCGGCATGCGATATCTCTGTTCTTTTAAATCTCGTGCTTACCCCGACAATGCCCTCTCCGGCGCAAACACTTCTGGGTCAGATTGGGACATTCAGGTAGGTTTCGCCCTTTTTATGACCCTCCCTGGGTTACTTGGGACTTTTAAAGTGTGTATATCTTCTTTGTTTCACTTTTTAATGTTTATTTTGCTTTTTATTTTTAAATTTCCCACACAATGCAATTGTGCAAGATTTCAAGCAAAGAAATGAACAGGGCTCCGTTTACTTCCTCTTTATTGCTGGGAGTCTTTCCCAGGATTAGAAGGTAAGTGCGGGGTGGGGGGAGAACGTTCTTTTTGCTGGCATAAAAATGTTTATTTTTTTTTTATGCTGGCAAAAGAACGTTTAAAAGGGATGTGTCTGATAAAGTCCCCAATGCCTTGTCCAGTGTTTCTTCCCTCTGCCGTCACTACCAACATCAGAGTAGTTATGCCAGTGTAGTACATTGAGAGGATTCTAGCCTTGACAGTTAAGAAACTGGCACAAGCAAGCACAATTGATTACATAAATTATGATCATTCATATACTTACTTTGGAATTTCAAACAATTCTGAACCTGAGAACTTACCTATGGGTGCTGAAGTTGTTACAACTTTGGGTGGTTCTGTACAAAGAGAATTAAAAATTGAAAGTGGTGATTTGCTCTTGCAGTTCAAATTAATTTTACACCAAAACAGCAATCTAAGGATGAATTATTCATTAATTATATTTTTATTAAGTCATTACTTTGTTAAGGAATTGCACCATTATTTACAGCTTATCATGGATACAATAAAGCCCTCCTCCTTCATTTATGCCCAGAATAGCCCTGTGAGGTACATGGATGTGTGAGACAGTGATTGCCCCAAGGGATTCCTAGAAGTTTCATGTATGATGGATTTAACTGAGTATTCCTGGTCTAAGACCCTTTCATGCTACACAATTATAACACTATGATTCCTCTTTAATTGCCGTAACTGCATACTATGGAACCCTAGGTTTTGCTCTCTAGCTGAGAATTCTAACTACTCCTTCATAAACAGTAAATCCCAGGATTCCAGAGGATGGAAACATAACAATTAAAATGAAAGCATAGCTCAGTTATTATGTAGTGTAAAGGGACCCCTAGTTTGACAATCCAGCTAACACATTGTTCATACAGGCTTTTTGGGTTCACTGTAGCTGAGCTCCAAAATTGTGGCCAGTGAAGTGGATTGCTAGTTGGAAATGCTGGCTGCCACATCACATAGGATTTCCATGTATCCTACTCTATAGAGGGCAATCCACTATTTGAGTTCAGAGGTGGGCAGTTTGTGGCCACCCAGCTGTTGGCAGACTACAACTTCCATCATCCCTTACTATTGACTATACTGACTAGAGCTGCTGAGCAAGTTTACAAGAGGTTTTGTGCATTCTTCAATTTTTATTTTTATTTTTTTGCAGTTTGGGAGTTTCTATGAAAATATTGTGAATTTTCTATGGAAAAAATGTTTTCTGTGCAAAAATGTTGGCTGGAATCCTCTATCACGGTGAATGTTATGTCACTTTATGCATACTTAGCTATTTTTACAGAGATGCTAAGAACCACTTTTAGCAAGTTGCAAAGATGAGTAATGGGACACCAGGAAGAGCACTGGTGTCCTGATATGATCGGTCCTGTTGTGATTAGGTTCCAATGCACCTCAGTCACTTTGCTGTTTCCCCATACATAGTAATATAACGTTAGCCCTTCACTGAATATGGTTGTTATGGAACTGCCTGATTCTAATTCACACTGATATAAGTCCACTTATGACGCCATTAAGTCTATAATAATATAACACTGATTCTGTACCAGCTGCATTGGCCAATAGTGCATTTCTGGGCCAATTTAAAGTGTCAGCCCACCTTTGAATCCTTAAATATCTCAGGATCAGGTTATCTGCATCCATATGAATCTGCTGGGGTCATAAAAACGACCATCAGTAAATTCTATTAGGCTGGTGGATGCATGAGATAAGGCCTTTTCTATGTGACTCCAATCATATTGAATACTCTTCCATAAGATGTACATGTATCTTTCTTCCTTATTGTTTTCAAGTGAATTTTAAAGACTTGGATATTCTATTGTGCTTTTTAATGAGTTTATAGCCATTATTGTTTTATAAAAAGTGGTGTTTTTTTAAAAGATGAGATCCTATTCAATTTGTGAAGCAGTAAGCTCCATTGACAGCATTAAGCTGGATCTCCCAGTATGTGCCTCTTGTCATGCTTTATTTATATTATTTCTCAATATCCTTATTTTTATAGGTTACGGATTGCTACAACTCTCCCCCATCTGTTTTCTAGATATTTAGATATATCACTCCAATCATTTATATATTCTTCTGTGGTCTTCCCTTTTAATAACATTGTTAATTTATCCATTTGCATTGTCTCATAGCATTTCTCCAACCACTGGTCAACCGTTGGGCAGTCCTTACTTTTCCACATCTTAGCAAAAATTATTCTAGCTGTTACTATCATATAAAAAATTATTTTCCCATGCTTTTTTTCTATTTTCTCTTCGACCATTCCTAATAGATATACTTCTGGTTTCCACTGCAATTTAATGTTTAAAATTTCTTCAATTGTTTGTTGAATTGGCTTCCAATATTTGATTGCTTTCCTGCAGTTCCACTATAAATGATAGAAGGTCCCATTCTCATCTCTTCATTTCCAGCATGTACTTTGTGTTTCCTTGTACATCAAAGATAATTTATGAGGTGACAGATACCATCAAAAAAACATTTTGTAGACATTTTCTCGAATGTTTTGACATAATGTTCTTTTTACTTGTTTAGTCCACATTCTTTCCCAATTGCTTAGTTCTATTGTATGGCCAATGTTTTGCGCCCAGTCTATCATATTGGTTTTGATTATTTCTTCTTCCGTGTCCCATTTTAAAAATAAGTTGTACAATCTCGAAATCATGTGTTTACTGCCAAGTTGAATAATGGTCTTGCATTCTTCTCTCCCCCCCCCACATGATTCCTGTCAGTTTACTGTCCATTTTATATCTTTCTTTCATTTGTTTATATAAGTAGCAGTAACAATATAGATTGTTTTTCTTCATTTCTTCTTGAGTCTTCAATATATGTCGTTCTCCATCTATTATCAATATATCACTATATTTTAACCATTGATGTGTTGGAATTCCTTCTTTACTGTACAATGCTTCATGTGGTGAAGCCCAGGTTGGCATTTTGGGAAATAGTCTATTTTTGTATCTTTTCCAGACTTTGATCAATGAACTTCTAATACAGTGATTATAAAAGTTGCTGTTTATTGTATCTTTATTATAAAAAAGATAGACATGCCAGCCATAACGGTTTCCATCACTGTCGATAGTCTCTATTGCACCTTTCTAAATAACCAGAAGAACTCTTCTAATAGAAACAATAAAGAGTCTTGGGGCCCTTAAAGAATAACAAGTTTCATTTAACGTAAGCTTTTGTGGACTCCAGCCCATGTCATCAGAAGCATCAGAAGTTAACTGCAGTCCACAAAAGAGTATGTCAAATTAAACTCGTTAGTCTTCAAGATGTCATGGAACTGCAGCAGATTAACACTGATTTCTGTCCTCAAAATTCTTCCTGCAGTTACTACCTAGATTCCCAGTAGCATACTTTAGAGTAGGTGCTATACCAGTACATTCTATACCAGTAGGTGCTATACCAGTACATTCTGCACCCATAGGGCAGCTTTCTTTACCACTTTATGTAAGAAAGAGAACGCAATGCTCCCAATGGGTTTTTGAAGGTGTTAATGAGCCCAAATCAGAAAATTTGGCCAAAATGCTTCCATTATATTTAATTTCCTAAGTTGTGAGTTAATGGAGGTTGGAGAAGGTTAGAAAATACATTGGCCTTAATTGTTGGTCCTTCCCAAAACAGACCCATTGAATCAGCTGAATTTACTCTCATGCTGACTCACCATTGATAGACAAATGCATGCATGCAGCAGTCAATTAGAGATTCTGTCTTAAGGATCAAAGACACCAATGGCTTTAGGGAAACAGATTAAAACTTTTATTGTAGGAACTCAACAACAACAACAACAACAACAACAATAATAATTTCTATCCCGCCCCTCTGTAACGCAATCAGGGTGGCTTACAACATAAAAACCCCATAATTCCATTAGTACCCTAACCCACCCACCCTTTAAAACAATATTAAATTAAAAAGATTAAAAACATACAAAAGGGGGGGGAATGGAATAATCCAGTGGCAGCTTATGGGAAAAGGCAGCTGAATCTTCAGGCCGGGATAGCTATTCGGGAAAGGCCTGCCGGAAAAGATCCGTCTTGACAGCTTTTTTTGAATAATAAGACGGATAATAAGATGGTAATAAGATGGATCTCGTCCAGCAGGCCATTCCATAATCTGGGATCAGTAGCAGAGAAGGCCCTCTAAGATAGGAAAGTTACTCAGGGTGCTATTCTAACGCAGCTACATCTCTAAGGAGGGCTGAGAGAGTTCTGGGTAAGAAAAGAGGTGAAAACATCCCTAAGAGGATCAGTTTACATCACTGAGGAAGCAGGATCGGTAGATAAGCAGAGGACTGTGGCTCACTCAAACTAACTAACCCTAATACTACCGCCCACTCTGAGGCATTATCAACTTTTCAATATTAAGCGTTGTTGCACTTCTAACAACCATTTCATAATTGATTTGTGGGTCTAGTCTAGTTGGGACTAACCAAAAAGATTTTGACAAAGATATTGGAAATACAACACTTGATAGGAAGCTTCCTTCTTCTGATTTGGGGAATGTCTTGAAGAAAAGCATCAAATGTTGTTATATCGATTCCTTGTTTATACCATACATCAATAATAAATCAAGTCATATTCCATGCCTTTGGTGTTAGGAGCCATGCAATAGAATAAATGTATGTATGTGTTTTAAAAGAAATCAAAAGCATAGAAATAACAAATTTAGGATAGTACATAGCAACACTGAAAGATGATGCTCTTTGTAAAAGAAAGCCACCTTCAGTTGAGGGTTCTGTTTTCAAGAGATGGTTAAAAATAAGACGATAGGCTTGTTCCTTACCAGGAGTAGTAGTTGTTGCAGTTGTAGTGGTTCCAGATGTTCCCACTGCTAAAGATAAAAACAAGGTGTTAACCATTGTTTTCAACAATCTGTGTCAAAAGAATAATTAGTACTCAAGCAGAAGAAATAGGACAGAAACAGGAACCATTCTGCTGAACAGCTGTTTGAACAGTTGGTTATGCTTTCCTTTGATGGTTTATTGATTAAGCTTTTTGATTATAGCCCACCACTTGTTCAGCAGTATCAAGATATTCCAAACACTACTGGAGAACATTTCTCCATCATCTAGCAGAGTCAAATATGTTCAGGTACATCTGTTTTTCACTATATTTTTCAGACTTTCAAGCTGTGATATTTGATGTCATCCGCTTGTTAAAATATGGACGGCTGCTAGTTGTTTGTGCTGATTCTTTTTCTGATTATCTCAAAAAGACTACTTTAAAACAATATTGTTACACTAGCTGGACTTGGCATACCATATGCTGTTTTAAAACTCCCCCAAAATGGCCAGTAGACCTCACAACAACCCTATAAGGTAGGCTGGTGGATTTAAATTCCTCCTCCCCATTCTCAGTGTTACATGCAATGCCTGGAATTGCTGAAGGTGAAGATGACTCTCTCTCTCTGTTGCCCTGCCGCTGCCACCACCATCACCAATTGACTGCCTGGATCCTGTTGCAGCAGCGGCAGAATCGTCCTGCTGCTGCCAGTTGACTGCCTGGGTCCCAATCTGGGTCACAGATTGAGTGACAGGAATCTGGGCCACTGACTGAGCAACAGGAGTGCATTGTGAGGTGGAGAGGGAATTTGCACGTGGGTGGTGATTGGTTGGGTGTGGATTGAGTGTGTTTCCTGAGCAGCCAATCAGCACACTGGGAAAGGCAACATAGCCAAGGGAATTATATATATAGATTACATGCATCCCAGTATCACTGACTGCTGAGAAATCTAAGGGCACATGTTTTACCTGTGATTGGATTCCTCTGGAAAGCTGGATTGCTGGAATTTTTAAATATTTAAATTTATTTACAAATAAAATTGAAGTTCTGGTTTCAGAACAACACCAGTGGCATTGATGTCTGGCAATGCAGCCCGGCCTGCAGGTATGGGCCCTGCATTACTGTGCCAGACCCATCTAGGTTTTCCCACATGATGCAGGTTTTCCTGGAGGGTACTTTAAAATGTTTTAAATTGATTTACTCCAACTTCCCTCTGGCTTTGCCTCAGATGATGTTGGGACCATCTGGAGGTGAATCAGGGCAAGAGCCCTGAGTTGTTTGGATTGTAGGGCTCCAAGTTGGGGGAAGCCAGGTTAAATTGCCTGTCTAGACAAGCCCCTAGTCAACCTCCTCAGATGCATGGATTCATACATCTGAGGATGTAGACCAAGTGATTACAGTTAGGACTTTTTCAGACAAACCTAAAATCTGGAAGAAGCCGTCAGGAGAGAAACGCAGCTGCTCCGCAGCAGGAGGCAGATTCTGACAATGCCATCCCTCTTGCATTACCCTCTGTGTTCCTTCCATGTCGCATGGAAGGAAAAGGCACCACTTTTTATTCACAGAAGTTCTTCATGATTAAAAAGTGGTGCCTTTTCCTTCCATGTGACACAGAAGGAACACAGAGGGTAATGCGAGAGGGACGTCGTCATCAGAAACTGCCCCTTGCCGCAGAGCAGCTGCGTTCCTCTCCCAACGGCTTCTTCTGGATTTTAGGTTCATCCGAAAAAGTCCTTAGTCTACTTAGTCTACTTGCTCAGATGCAGTTCTTAGTTAGTCTCAAAGGTGCTGCAAGATCATAGAATCATAGAATTTTAGAGTTGGAAGAGACCACGAGGGCCATCCAGTCCAACCCCCTGCCATGCAGGAAATCTTGATCAAAGCATCCCTGACAGATGGCAATCCACCTTTCAACCTAGGGATCCCCACCCTTCTGACAAATTATACTGCATTGCAAACATTCAGTTTGCATACAGTTGAAAGTGTTATTTGTTAGTACCCTAGGATGGTCAGGTCTCCAAAACATGCATATATTTAGAATTTAGAGTTCCTATACTACTACTTTGCTTATGTTGTAACTCTTTCCATTAATCATTTGATCTATTTTTGCCAGGATGAGCACCATCCGGCTTGTGTTTCCTGGCAATTAGTATTCCAGAGGCATCCTGTGTCTGATGGTAAGAGCCAATGTGGTGTAATGGTTTGAGTGTTGGACTATGACTCTGGGAGACCAGGACACAAATCCCCACTTAGCCCAGTGAACCCACTGGGAGACCTTGAGCAAGTCACACTCTCTCAGCCTTAGAGGAAGGCAAATGTATATTATATACCTACTTCATATGATCCCGGAACCTAGCATTATGGGAGAAGAAAACCCATAACTTCCTGAACTTGGGAGGAAAGCAGTACTGGAAAAAGTTGCTTTTGGGGTTATATATCCCAGAATCTCACAACCAATAAGATTATGCCCTTTGGGAAATTCTGGGAAGTACAGTAAAAAAGGTAACATTTCCAAGCTGTGGGATAAACCTATTAATAGCTACACTAGGAAATTGCTGGTTTGTGGCAAGTATATTTTAGGAAGAAAAGAAGTTTGCAAAAACCAAATAGTTTGCTTCCTCTGTATGAAATCCTTCCTTTAAAAAAAAATAAAATAAAAAATAAAAGTAAGAACAGGAACTGGCTTGTTTTCAAAGTGGGAACTTATTCCTGGACCTGCATCTCCAAGCAGAAGTAAACCATGCAGCTATACAGCCAAAACCAGCAAGGCTATATGGTCAGGCTTAGTATAATTTATTTTCAGTAAATCTCCTTAAGTGGCCCTCGGCTCAGCATATTGACTTTACTGTGTGAAGGGTCAATCTGCTATGAAAAGCTTAATTATATAGCAGTTATTATAGTGTGAAAAGCAAATTATAGTAAAGAACCCAGACACAGGAAAAGTCTATTGACAGTGATGATAGGTCTGAATTTTTCAGTGCAATGGGCAATGTAAATTGCAAACCTTATTTCAGAAAATATACAGTGGTACAGGAAGAGATGTTTAGGGATATCGTGTAGGCAGATAACATGGTGTGACTGCAGAGAAATAAATTGTTGTTGTTAACCATACATTTACAAATATGCATCTACTTTTCTTTTAACTCTGTTGGCCATTCTGTGTAGGTCAACTACAACTCAACAACTCTGACTACAAACATACTAACTTCCCTAGGAGACAGAGATTCTCAAGACATTGTGCCATCCGAGGCAAAGAACAAGCTGGCCTATTCTTTCCATTCTATGTACAGAGGACAAGTAGACTGAAACTTATATCATTAATGACAAGGGAACCTTCACTGCCCTTGTGGGAACACACAAGTTTAGTGACCTCAGAACAGACTATGTGGCATATGTAGATCTTTTTTCCAACAGACAGAATGGCCAAGGGATTCTGGAGGAAACGGTGAGGGAGATGCCAGCATCATTCCTCAGATCTGGTGGTGTTACATGAATTGCATAGGGTTTGTGGAACCCATTCATGTCACTCAAATTCTGATATTAATATGGGGAATTTTAATTAGCTCAAATATGGCAGCGAGAGGCTGGGTAACTTCAGGATCTTTTGACCTATGTATACCAATACTCACCAAGGAAACTTCAAGTCAAAAATAAAGTAAAAATGTTTTTATTGAAAAATAATCTTGAACCCCCTCACACATACACTCACACTTCAAGCAGTCACACAAGGCTAGTGAATAATTAGGAGGAAGTATTTGGACAGAGGAATAGATTTTGGGATCATGGGCTATATTTTATTTGTCCGGAGAGCAGAGGTTCATGCAGCAAAGAAATACTCATGCTTGGTGTTGAGGGTCACACAGTAGACTGGTAGAATAACAACGTGGGAGAAGCTGTGTGCACTTTGGTTATGTTTTGGGGTAATATTTATACTCAATATTGTACACTTAAGGAGTGTTTTGAGTGGAAGACAATGTTTGAATGAGTTTCCCAGAGCTTAGACAATGGAAGCTCCAGCTTCATTAACTACTGTTAATGGCTGGATCATTAAGCCTGATGGGTTTGAGGTGACCTTGTATTGTTGGATAAGCAGAGGTGTGAAAGAAGTCCTTTGCAGAGTAATGGGTTGTCTGATCACTTGTTTGTTTTGGGGTATGACTCATGGCTGGTGAGTCCAGGGTGGATTAGCACATTCCTCCCTAACAACTTATATAAGGGGGCTTTGCATAACCAGTCCTGGGTGTGTCTGAGTTTTGGGAATTTTCCGAGACAACTTCCATTAGGTCTCTGGGTAACCTTTACATGAACCCTTCTGCGGAGGTCTTGGTCAACCAGGACCCACTTGAACTGTAATTTAGTGCCAAGTCTATGAATTATTGCCAATTAATAAATTGTTGTATGGAGTAAGGGCAGGTAACAGTGGTCACTTCATTTTGCCTAATAGTAAGGCTGGCATTGCCCAGAGTCTTTGGAGATTATCATATACTCTAAATATGGCATTATCACAATGCCAGGAGATCGCTAACGGGCTTCCTTTTCAGATGACGTCGTTTCCATCTCGTCATGTACCCATGCTGCTGCTGTTCTGCTGGTGCTGCTTTTGATTGACAGGCTAAGCCATCAATAGATCCCCCATTCTGTTTCTGTCACAGAATGTCCTGCATCTGAAAAGGTGCCCCATTATGCTGGTGCGATGCCAGCGTCAGTGGGAGGTCCATGCCAGAACACTTCTGGGTGAGATCGGGACATCAAGGTAAGTGATACACTTTTTTGTACCCTCCCTAGATGTTATGTTTTAAGTATGTTATGTACTTGTTATGTTTTAAGTATGTTTAGGTGCTTGGTGTAACTTTTTGTCTTTTATTTTACTTTTTATGTTTGAATTTCCCATGCTCTCATCTTCTTGCGAGAACAGCTGGGATTTGAAACCAGGAAGTGAAAGGAGCTCTGTTTGAGCTCCATTCACTCCTGGGCTGCCTTGCTGAGGGAATGACACATGATTAAATTAGGTCTGAAAAGTTCTTTTTTCCGTTATAGGGATGGAAGAGGGATGGAGAGGAGATTGCGAGATGGGAAAGCTTTTTTTTTTTTTTTTTTGGTTTTGTTCCTGTCTGATAATCTCCTTTGTTTATTGTCAGGTCCATAGGTTAATTGGAGGGCATTTTTAAAATTTGCAGCTAAAACTTTAGCTGATAAATAACTCTGGCAAATGGACACGTGGGGCATATTTAGTCAGAATGTTAGAGGTAGCAACCTTAGCATGCTTCTACTCAGTAGCTGTTAGTTTACATGTCTGTGTAAAAGCTTTCTCATTCATGTTATTTCCTGATATTAGCCCAAGAGGCTTATTGCACAAGGGAAAGGAATGGAAGTAAAGCCCAAGAGTAGTGTGTGCCACCTTGCCTTATTGCATGATATTGGCATGCTTCAGCTGTTCTCCTGTTCTGGTCCCATGGGAAATGATGATAAAGGAGAGTCTTTTTGCCAATGGATTTTTCCAGTTAGCAAGGTGGGGCATGCTATTCTCAGGCATTAAAACCACGTCCCTTCCTTCATGCGATAAGGCTCTAAGTTTGTTCATCCTCTGTTATGAAGTCTTCAGTTCTCTCTCTCTCCTCCATGTCTGAAGAGCACATGTCACAGAGGCTATCACCATGTGATGTTATGAAACCTTTAGTATTTGTAAGTAAACCAACTTCATTTGTTTTTTTAGAAAGAGGACTAAGCCTGTTTTATTTCTCTATAAGCTTCTCTGTCTGGGGTGTGGTAGTATGGAACTGGTTGTTTCTCCCCTTCTGTTTGCAAATACTCATTGTTCTGCTTGTGAGATGCAATACTATCTCTCACATTCCCCAACACAGTAGTCACACTGAACTCATATTGGCACTTGCATTCCAATGAGTGTCCATAGGATTTCAACTTAAAGCTTACTGTGCTAATTCCAAAATCTCCCCCCCCCCTCAGCTGTGCATGATCTCAGTAGCACTTCTCTTCTTGTTGTGAAGACACCAGTGTTACTCTCAAAAACACCATGCGCCCTGTGCTGTTGGGAGTGCTAAAGGAAGAGTGGCTACTTGGCTCCCTTGTTGGTGATCCCCCCCCGCCTTTGATCTTAGAAAAGTAACTTGTTTAGTTTGGACTACCATTCCCAAAATCTCCTAGCCAGGAGGGTTTCTTGGAGTTGTGGTCCAAAAGTAACATTTCCATGATCTGTGCTGTTCCTGTGGCACTAGCCTGGGTCTCAGTCTCACCAGTGAAAGCAAATGGGGCATTATCATAGAATCATAGAATTGCAGAGTTGGAAGAGACCACGAGGGCCATCCAGTCCAACCCCCTGCCATGCAGAAAATCTTGATCAAAGCATCCCTGACAGATGGCCATCCAGCCTCTGTTTAAAGACCTCCAAGAAAGGAGACCCCACCACGCTCCGAGGGAGTGTGTTCCACTGCCGAACAGCTCTTACTGTCAAAAAGTTCCTCCTCATGTTCAGGTGGAATCTCTGTTCCTGGAGCTTGCATCCATTGCTCCGTGTTCCAGTCTCTGGAGCAGCAGAAAACAGGCCTGCTCCATCCTCAATGTGACACCCCTTCAGATACTTAAACAGGGCTATCATATCGCTTCTTAACCGTCTTTTTTCCAGGCTAAACATACCCAGCTCCCTAAGTCTCTCCTCATAAGGCATCATTTCCAGACCTTTCACCATTTTAGTCGCCCTTCTTTGCACACACTCCAATTTGTCAATATCCTTTTTGAATTGTGGTGCCCAGAACTGGACACAGTATTCTAGGTGAGGTCTGACCAAGGCAGAATAGAGTGGCGCCATTACTTCCCTTGATCTAGACACAATACTTCTATTGATGCAGCCCAAAATCACATTGGCCTTTTTAGCTGCCGCATCACACTGTTGACTCATGTTCAACTTGTGGTCTACTAGGACTCCTAGATCCCTTTCGCATGTAGTCTCATTCAGCCAGGTCTCCCTCATCCTATATCGATGCATTTCATTTTTTCGCCCTAAGTGCAGTACCTTACACTTCTCTGTATTGAATTTCATTTTGTTAGCTTTGGCCCAGCTCTCCAGTCTATCCAGGTCATTTTGAATTTTGATCCTGTCCTCTAGGGTATTGGTTACTCCTCCCAATTTGGTGTCATCTGCAAATTTGATAAGTATGCCCCTAATTCCCTCATCCAAGTCGTTGATAAAGATGTTGAATAGCACTGGACCCAGGACAGAACCCTGTGGCACCCCACTGGTCACATCTTTCCAAGACAAAAAGCAGCCACTGCTGAGCACCCCTTGGGTTTGGCCGGTTAACCAATTACAAATCCATTGAACAGTTAACTTATCTAGCCCATATTTTACAAGCTTGTTTGCAAGAATGTCATGGGGAACCTTGTCAAAGGCCTTACTGAAATCAAGGTATACGATATCCACAGCGTTCCCCTCATCTACCAAGCTGGTCATTTTATCAAAAAAAGAGATCAGATTAGTCTGGCATGACTTGTTTCTCTGAAACCCATGTTGACTTTTTGTGATTATGGCATTGCCTTCTAAATATTCACAGACTCTCTGTTTAATGATGTGCTCTAGAATCTTCCCTGGTATTGATGTCAGACTAACTGGACGATAATTGTTGGGATCCTCTTTTTTCCCCGTTTTGAAGATGGGGACAACGTTTGCCCTCCTCCAGTCTGCTGGGACTTCTCCTGTTCTCCAGGAGTTCTCAAAGATTATTGCCAATGGCTCGGAGATTACATTTGCCAGCTCTTTTAATACCCTTGGATGTAGTTCATCTGGTCATTGTCAGGCAGGATTCAGTTCTGAGTTCACCAGGAGGGAAACGACCACATGGAGTTTACCAGGCACTTCTCTCTCTCTCTCTCCCTCCCTCCCTCCCTCTCTGTTTCACACACACACACACACATATATATGAATGATGTGTGCCTATGTTTGTATATATAAATAAATAGAGAACTCATGAACACACTGTTTTAAAAAAATAAACATGGAACATGCCATGTTCTAGGTCTGAACACATCTTTCATTAAGATACAAATAGGTCTTCCAAATACAGACTCAAGCCACAACTCCCAAATCCTGAATGTATTTACAAAGTCAGTACAGGAACTTGGTGTTTCCTGCCAACTGTTCTCAGAGAAAGAGGTAGTTTGCAACTAAAATGAGTAATTGTTTCCACCCTTGATAGAGAGATAAGAGGCCAATGCTTGTGTCACTGAGGGGCAAAGGGGATGACTGTTTTGAATATCAGCAGTGGCTATGTTGGTCAAATCAACCTTGTCACTGAGCAGAGTGAGGTGACTGGCTCAGACAGCAGATGCTGGCAGTGGTTGTGAAGTGTGGGTGGACAAACTATAAGCCAGGCAGCCTGCCCTGAATAAGGTTGCCAGTTCAGGACCATCCCAGGTCCTGAAGTTTCCAGGGGAAAAACCTGAGACCTATGGATGGCCCCTATGGATGATGTCAACTAAGCAGTATTCATTAAGTACCAGCCACAGTTACTTACTGCATGTCATTCAAACACACACACAGAATGTTTTTTATTTTGGAAATTAAGAGAGAAATCTTTTCCAAAGGGGTTGTTCCCAGATCAAGATGAAATGAGGAGATTATTCCTTTTCACTTACTTAGTGAAATGGGATAAGAAACATTTAACCTAGCCTACTTGCTTTTAGTCAGAAAGTGGATGCAGAGGCAGGTGGAATCCTGGGATTTGTAGTTTAGTGAGAGGGTATTCAGAATTCTCAACAGCATGGTATAGTGCTCACCAAGCTATATACTCCAGGATTCCAGAGGATGCAGCCACGGCTTCACTCTGGTGATGCCACTAATTAGGATTCTGCTCCTAGATTTCAGTGTGAAGGAAGGGTGGCTCTTGGGGGGAAAGCTGATAACTTCCCCAGGTTCCTTCCTTGTAGTATCTGTGGTAACATTATAAGAAGAAACACAGTCTCCTGTAAGCTTTGCTTTTGAACTCCAGCCTACTTTGTTAAGTGACAGGCTGAACTAATCTTCCCCAGCAGTGGAACTCCTCATCCAGCATGTTACATGACATCAGAAGGGGGTCCTTAATTTGACGTTTCTGTGTTTGCATGTATGTCCTATGTATATAAGCAGAATTGGACAGGAGAGCAACTAGGTCGAACAGGAGGAGAGGAAAGGAAGCACAGGCAGCTCTGATGCAGACAGTCAAAACTGGCTTTAATGTTAACCCTGTCTGGACTACAGCTACACAGAATAGCTGGTCCTCATCTAGAGCACAGGATCCAGTTTGGGGATTGTTATTGTGTGTCTTCAAGGGGTTTCCCACTGATGGTGACCCTAAAGCAACTCTATCACAGGGTTTTCATGGCAAGATTTGTTCAGAGGGGGTTTGCCTTTGCCATCCTCTGAGGTTGAGAGAGTATGACTTGCCCAAGGGCACCCAGTAGGTTTCCATGGCCAAGTGGGGATTCAGACCCTGGTCTTCAGAGTCATAGTCCAACGCTCAAACCACTATGTCACATTGGCTCTCAACAAGTTCTGGGTCCCACCCTTTTAAAAAAGGATATAGAATATGTGGTGACAAAGATGGTCAGAGTAAAGGAAAAACAAGTTTTATGGCAACCATTTAAATGAGCTGAACACATTCAGCACAGAACAGAGAAATAATGGGGAAAGAAGAACTTCCAGAAGTTACAGTGGTCATGTTGGCTAGGGGATTTTGGGAGGTATAGTCCAAAAAGTAAGTTTTCGGGGGGGGGGGAGAAATGATGGCTGTCAAAAAAATGTAGTAAAAAGTGGAACATTGGGGATGTTCTCTCTCTCTCTGGCTTTTCTTCACAAACAAAGATTCAGGAAGGACTCATCCCGCGCTTTCTGCTAGTGCGCTGATGAGTAAAAAGGCCAATCCGAGATAAACAAGTCCGGTTGCAGAAAGCACAGCAGAAGGTCTCCTTGGGTGATGTTTCTGGGTTGTGATTCTTTCTGAGTTGTCATTTCTCTTCAAGACTTGTTCGGCGTGAGTTCTCAAATAAGGCTGCAGCATTGTGGATAGTGCATCTCCATGCCTCCCGATGTGAGGCCAGGGTGATCAATTTGGCCGAGCCTGAGATGTTGTTTCAGGGAGTCCTTGTATCGCTTTTTTGGAGTGCTCCTCTTACGCTGACCCGTAGCGAGTTCACCATAGAGTACTATTTTGGGGAGGCGATGCTCCTCCATCCTAGAAATGTGCCTTGCCCAGCACAGCTGTGTTCTCAATATCATGGCCTCAATGCTTGTGATCCCTATTTGCTCAAGAACAGCAAGATTCATCACATAGTCAGTCCAGTGTATATTTAGGATTGTGCGTATACAGTGCTGATGAAAGTGTTCGAGGAGTCGTAAGTGGTGGCGATAGGTGACCCATCTTTCAGACCCGTAAAGGAGAATAGACAGTACAATGGCTCTATACACACTGATTTTTGTGCTTTGCCTCAGGTGTTTGTTAGTCCATACTCTTTTGTGAAATCTTCCAAATGTGCTATATGCCTTTGCTAATCTGTGATCGATCTCTTTGTCAATCTTGGCATCTGAGGAGATGATGCTTCCCAGGTAGGTGAACTGCTGAACAGACTTAAGCATAGATTTGCCAATGGCTGTCAAAAAAATGTAGTAAAAAATGGAAGTTGTCCATTGAGGATGTTGTAATTAATATGCAAAAGGGGATATTATTCTCCACTGACCCAGACCACAGGTATAGATATAATTTATTGTGAGGGTGAGGGCAAATTTGGGTTGTATATTAGAAGTGTTCTCATGATAAGAATGCTGTGACAATGGAGCCAATTATCATTGACAGTGGTATGCTCTCTGTAGCACAGGAACCAAGGGGGGGGGGAAGTAAAAAAACCAGTGTCTTTGCCTGTTTCTTATTTACAAAATGGGGCTATACCAGGGGAATGGTTACAGCAAGGAGAGCAAAATGAGGCCCTTGTCCCCTGAAATAAAAATTCTGCCCTTCCCAAATTAAATATTCCTTCATTCCCCAAATTCCTAGTGTTACAGTGAGTGAGAGATTAAAACTCACACCTAGAATGCTTATACTGTATTCACTGTAGTTCACATTGCCTTGGTAACTTTGCCTGCCGTTTTTCTTTCAATGCATGAAGTGTAATTTCTAAATGATCAGCTGAAGTTTTATGTTAGTACAATGCTAGACATTGGGGACTGCAGGAAATTTGGGGGCAGAATTCTTATGGAGAAGCACCTCTGGGACATTCTATGGTCATATCTCATGGAAGCTGAACAAGATTAACGTGTGAGGCATTTTTGGAGACTAAATGGATTTACAATGTATTATAACAACTTTTAAAAAATGATCTTTACCCTTCCCATAAACTTGTAACTGTGAGCCAGAGCAGTTAATGTGGGCATTAGCAAGAGGTTAGAGATTTTTAGGAGGCTTGCTTTCAATCCCTTATGCCCTCTCCCATGTTTGCCTGCAGTGATCTACTATTCTACAACAGCTGCAAGCCTTTGATGTGTGCTTCCTTTCATACAATCATAGAGGTGCTTCCTGGAAATAGCTGCCCCTTATGTTCACCTTAGATATTCTGATGTTTGGCAGAAACACTTTGTATATACTCTTTGGACATGTTCAAAGTGCTTTCCCACAAGTGACGAAAGGCAAAGTGGGACTATGTCAAGGCCACTTGCCCAAGCTCCCCTCCCTCAAGTCAGCTTTGACTATGGAGATTATCAGACGAGTGCCTTAAAACATGATTATGGCACTGTATTTTACAGTGTTTGTGTTCCGGCACAATGATACACTTTTTGTACACTGCTGTGATAATGATACAGAATCGCCCGAAGAGTCCAGCAATATGAGTGCTCACGCTGCTTACTTCCACATTTCTCTGTGAACGTGATTTCGGTGCATCTTGCAAGAAGACGCGAGCATGCTAAAAGCCCCACAACACAAAAATTAAAAACCAAAATGTTCAGAAAAGCACAGACACACATTCAGAAACTTGCAAGCAGATGTGGAGGTTCATGAAAAGAGCCTATGGTACCTAGTTTTCTTGTTCACAACCGGAAGCGTTCTGGCAGGACCACCCATTGATGCTGAAATCATGCCAGCAGAACAGGATGCCTTGTTGCACACATTGAAATCCAGAACACAAATACTATGGGAGATCAATTCTCGACTTATCCCCATCAATAAAAGGAACTCCCTCATAATGGCAACAGAACACTTGCTTAACATAGGGGCAAGAAGTTGTCTGATAAGGAAGCCCTTTTGCAATCTCATGGTGTTGTTATAACACCATTTTTGACATGTCTGATAATCTATCTATAGAAAAACTAGTTGTCAATACAGCTGACCATGTAAATTGCTGGCAGGTATGAAACAAAATGCATTGGTCCATATGAAACAAAATGCATGTGCAACCACATCTTTGCCTAGTTTGTACAAATCTTTTTCCATATGCTGGTTTCCTTACCAGTGTGCATATGTGCACGATAGTGTTGATGAACCAGTCAGTGTGGACTAGCCCCAATATGTGCAATAAAAATTTGTTTATGATTCCAGCTAGATGGAGGAAACCAGCTCTTCTGTACTAAAGCAAATAATAGCCAGTCTTGGTTTTGCATTATTCAGTCCATTCCATGTGTGTGGCTGGCTTGACCTGAGTGTCTAACATAACGGGAGGAACGTGACTTAGCCATGTACAGCACAAAGAGGGTCATTGCAGCTGCTCCTGTAATGCACTTATTTTTAGAATATCCTGTTATCTTTCATATGCTGGCTGCAACCACACCTACACCCACACTGTTTGCTACTGACATTCCTGGAAGCTAGCAAGAGATTAGAGCCTGACACTTTCTGTGGGCATGTTGAACGAGATCATTTTCATGATGAGTCCACCTTAAAAACAATTCACATCAATCTTACCACTATGAAGATGAAGCTGTGATGGCTCAAGCTGAACCACAGAGCATCATTGTGCCCCAGAAAGATACTGGAAAAGCAGAGCCAGAAGCCTCCCACCCCAAAGAGTTTATGAGTAAATTAAACCTGGAGTCATTGCCACATATAAATGGGGGGAAAATTGTTTCTGTAGGACATGATCATTAAGGGATAGTAGACTGAATGGGGTCTTGTTTCACCTACTTTGGGCTGGCATACCATAACGGCTAACAGACAAGGCCAGAGTGAACATTTTTGCTTGAATTCCGGCAAGTAAAATCAAGGTGGAAAGAGCATGCTGTGACAAATCCCCCTTGGTTCTATTCAAAGCTCTTCTCCCCCTTTTCTGCCCAAGGTAAACAACAACAAAAAAACTTAGGAGGACATAGAGGTGGGCATTTCCCCCCAGGATTTTGCTTTCTGCAAGGGACTTCCTAGAATCTCTGATGAGAAACTGAAGCATCTTGACAGGGATAAGAAGATGGAACATCCATTCCTTCTCTGGGACCCTAGGGACCTATCTATATGAGGCAAAAAAACCCCAGAGTGCCTTGCTGTAATGGCATCTCACAGCAGCAGCGACTTGTCTTAATAGTGTTTTTGCCCCCATAAGCTTTGCATGTGAAATGGCAGCTGCAAGTGATTTACTCACAGTTGTATTTACCTCAATTTGCCACTGCTGAACAGTTTTTTTAAAAAAAAGATGTCTAGGGTGCATTAGAGTGAGTTTTCAATTTAACAGGAAAGCCAAAAAATCCCCACCCCATTTTATTCATAGAATCATAGAATTGTAGAGCTGGAAGAGACCATGAGGGCCATCCAGTCCAACCCCCTGCCATGCAGGAAATCTTGATCAAAGCATCCCTGACAGATGGCCATCCAGCCTCTGTTTAAAGACCTCCAAGGAAGGAGACCCCACCACACTCCGAGGAAGTGTGTTCCACTGCCGAACAGCTCTTACTGTCAAAAGTTCCTCCTAATGTTGAGGTGGAATCTCTGTTCCTGGAGCTTGCATCCATTGCTCTGTGTTCCAGTCTCTGGAGCAGCAGAAAACAAGACCGCTCCATCCTCAACGTGACACCCCTTCAAATACTTCAACAGGGCTATTCCCTCAGTGATTGCTCATTACGGTGAAAATCCAACATGGCGGCAGTGGGCACTTGCTCTGTTAGCGAGCCCTGCCCCCATGCTCACCTGGCCAATCAGCTTTGCATTTCCTCTCCTATGGGAAAGTGATTCATATCAAATTGTTTGACCCAACAAGCAGGAACGTACACACTCCCTTGCTGTTTTTTTAAAAATTACAGGAAAAGCTGTGAAGGCTTTCCTACAGCATTTTTGCCATTTTGGGCACCCTTCCTTCTAAATACAGGAGATTGATGTAGGATCCCATTTAGTCAGGTTGGATTCCCAATGAATTCCATGAGGGTTGTTTTGACCATTTAGACAACCCCTAGGATGTGTGCAAGTCCCTATTGAGAAAGGATGCTGTACAAGAGTTGGAAAACTGTTCTTAGGCTGGTACAGCTGCTTAGCAAAATGAACCAACCACCCCTGAGAGCAGATGCCAGGGAGCATTAGGGGCGTATTATTATTATTATTATTATTATACCCCACTCTTCAGCCACAAGGCTATCAGAGCGGCTTAAAAATTGTTTTAAGCAATAGCAATTTACACATCTACACTGCATTAAGCAGTTTCCAATGTGTGTTAGCTAATCGCCCCCACAGGCCGGGTACTTATTTTACCGACCTACGAAAGGATGGAAGGCTGAGTGAACCTGGAGCCCTCTGGAATCGAACTTGCAACGTGGTGACTTACAGTACTGGCATTTAACCACTGTGCCACCAGGTTTTCATATGTGAAATGTTGGAGGGTATGGGTATTGGCTGCCCCATGGGGTGTTCTGCAACACCTTCAACTAGCATGCTGCCTTCAGGAGTGGTAGAGCACATGATCCCATTGAGTAAAGTTCAACTGCCTGTTTAGCTTCTGTATATGGAATTGGGATGGTATCAACTTGCCTCAGGCAGCATATTGGACTGACCTTTTGCCACCTACCCCTTTCTATGTGTCTCAAAGTTGGAGTATATTAAGCCTTTTGGGATGAGAATGTAAAGGCAGTATTCATGAATTCTATAAGGGCTTTTTCAAGTAATAATATGGAAAGTTTGAAAAACTGCTGAAGATGTCCTGAGTATTTGCTCAGGAAATTTGAAAGTTCCTTGCCAGTTTTGAGTTAAAGTGGGTGAAGATCACCTGTATCTTGAAATGACTGAACCATGAATCTGGGAAGACCTTTCCCAAGGCTGTGGAACTCTTGAATTAGTGGCTTGAAGGTGGTTCTGGGATGGGGAACAAGCTGAGATTTAGGGGATTATCAGATGTAGGGGAAGGTGCCCAAAAATTATGTCCCCGTGTCAGAAGATCACTACAAGAACAGAAAGGGTGACCTTACCTGACACCTGTGTCTTTCAGCCATTCCTCGGGCATAGTGCTGCTGTGGACAAAGTTTTCTTTTTGCATCTACGGGGACAAGCAGCCAATAAAAAGGGACACCTTACTGACGCCTGTGCAAGCCCCCTCCCCTAGGCTGGCTGGGAGTGAATGCAGCTGTTGTAAAACTGCATTCATGTCCCGGAAAGCAAATTCCGCCCATTCTTGCAAGAAATTTAAACTCTGGAGGACAACGTCATCTGGTAAGGTCACCCCTTCCTGTTCTTCTAGCAATCTTTTGATGTAGTTTTTGCCACATCTTAAAATCTCCTTAATCTAGACAGGAGGGAAGTGTAGTGAAAAGGGAAAGTAGAATTTTACTCATGGCCATTATTAATCAGTGAGTCAAATAGAACAAGAGTTTGTGAAACTGAAGAACATTACCACACTCATCTATTAATTTTTCCTACTAGAGCCAAGTGAAAATGGCAGCCCCACATTGTTCACTTGATTTTTCAGCAATGAAATATGTGTGTGTGACATTAGAGGGTTACCATTACAGAAAATATTTTCTGGGGAGGGATCGTTCTCCAATAGTTTCTTTGGAGTGAGCATGAATGCCAGCCATATCAGACCTTATCTTTCCCATGCAAGATTCTTCTATTTCCACTGCTGCAGCCTATGTGGGCAATCTGGACACAATTTTTATCTCCTGCAATGCCCCTGACTTGGCCTCATTCCAAATAGTGTGTGTGTGTGTGTGTGTGTGTGAAGGTGAGGTGAAGTGAGTAGATGGGGACGCCACCTGAAATTTCAAAAGTCCCTGTTTGATTTACAGCTCCCAGAATGCAAACCAGCCATGCTATAAAACTATTTTTTTCCAAGCTCTGTGGCCACCAGAGAGGACACATTGCAAAATTAGCCTTTTTATGCAGGAGGGAGCAAAAAGGAAAAATTTCACTCTACCCCTTCCTAAAACTGACAAGCTCAAAAACATGAGCAATCACTAAAGACTGGGGGTTTAGTCTGGGGGTTTAGACTGGGGAAGGAGGTAAAAGAAGGATTGTACAAACAACAACAACAACAAAACCAACAATAATTTCTATCCTTCCTTTTCCCCATCCAGGACGCAAAGCAGCTTACAACTAATCAAAAAACACAATTGAAAATTCATCAAATACAAAAGCCAAAAAGAGATCAAGTGATAATTAAAAAAAAAAGATTAAATGTGTGTACACGTGTGTGCACACCTCTCCCTCCCCCAGCACAACAATTGGCAAGATCCAGCACATTGTTTAAGAGAAATGAACCTTATACATCAAACATCAAATGCCTGTTGAAACAGAAGTCTTTACTGGTCTTCAAAAAGAAAGTAGGAAGGCTTAAGACAGCTCAGAGCAACAAGGTGATGTTATGGAAACACTGGCAACATTTATTTAAATGACATATTGCCAAAACACTCATGCATTGGATCACTAGATCAGTGTGCAAGGAAAAAGAACAGCTAAATTCCCATTTACGTCTGACACCAAAACAGAAAATCTAGATTGAACAAAGATGTGGAAAATGTTTGAAGAAGAAGAAGAAAAAGAAGAAGAAGAAGAAGAAGAAGAAGAAGAAGAAGAAGAAGCAGCCGCCTGTCCTTCAAAGAGCTGGATAATTTGCCTAAGTAGGTCAGGTCACTTTCATCTCTAATTTATGAAAAGTATGGAAGATGCCACTGGGTCAACACAAATAGGATTAGCTTAATTGTGTGGATTTTTTTTTAAATAGCAGTATTTCTCAAGTACTGGATTATTCCTAAAGTAGTTTTAATATGCCTCTAACTCTGTGTGCCAACAAAAGAAAAAGCAGGATTGATGACAATGATGTTTAATTACTGTGGGCACTTCAAACATCTTTATGTACACTGAGGAATAAGGCAAAGCGTTTGAAAGAGTTAGAGAGAATATATAAACTCCTCTGATATTGAACACTTATGATTAGAGCTTGGGAAAGTTACCATACTTTGGGGAGATGAGAGTGGCCATGATGGCTGTGGGATTATGCAAGATGTAATCCAAACAAGTAATTTTTTGACACTTTGCTTATGAAGCAGCTCAACACCATGCAAGCTTCAGCTGTATATAAAATGAGGCTTGCTTATTGCATCTTCTGCTAACCCTCCCTATTAGTCTCTCTCTCTCTCTCTCTCTCCTTCCTTCCTTCCCAGTTTAATATCAGAAGGGGCCATATATACATAGGTATAAAGGAAGCTGCCTGCTGCCATGTGCTGAGTTACTCTATTTACACAGGTGGGCAACAGTGGAGCAGGTGGGGGCTATTCCCACTACACCCACCCAGCAGGCCACACTAGAAGTGATGTGAGATCACTTCTGGATGCCATTTCAGCCAATTTTCAGCTGACTTTTTTTCTTTGGGGGAGTTTTGGGCGCTATGAGGGGTTAGAGGAAGCAAACTGCCCCATTTGCTTTGAGGGTTTTGGGGTGCTGTTTTTCTGGAAAAATCACCCCCAAATCAACTAAAAAATAATTGGGGGGCTGGGGAATTTGGGGGTGGAGTGGGAGAATTGGGGCAATTTTGGTAGGGTTTGCAGTGAAAAATCACCCCAAAATTGGCCTAGCAATTTTTAATTTTTTGAGGGAGACTGGAGGCTTAGAGAGGCTTCAGGGGGCTTTAGTTATGGCTTCCAAGGGCTGCACATGGGCTTCAGATTGCATTTCACTCATCCCTACTCTGTTGATTCACAAGTTCGGTATTAGTGACACCAGCCTGGGTGTCCCCAGCTGTTTTGGCGCAGTGGTAGGATTTATTTATGTAATTCCCTATCTCAGGATGTAGTGATGGCTTTCTAACTTGGACAGCTATGGAAGGGGACTAGACAAATTCATGGTGAACTTTCCACAGGCAACTAGGAATTCTCACATTCTGTGTAAACTGAATGCTGGATTAGATAGACCTTTGGTCTGAGCCAGTGTGGCTTTTTGGTGGGGTGTGTGTGTGTGGGGCTAAATCCAATAGCTAATTCCAACTAGAAGTTGCCTCATACAATCAGTGGAACTTACCAAACTGTTGACATACAACTGAGCAGTTCATTCAGTCAGTCTCGTGTAGCTGGGACAGACCATTTGATCAAGGCCTTAACTCTTACCAGTTTGAGCCAGCAATGATGTTGGGAGTTGTAGTGTGATGAAGAAGGCTAGTCTACAGCACAAGTACACCAATAATATACATCATAAACAAAAATACATTCACCCACCTACATCAAACAATATAAAACATAACACACTACAAGACATTTGTACATAAAACATAAACTTTGATTTCCTGCTTTCTCATTACTGGCATGTATACAATACGAAGTTCTTCTTCCCCCAAACAACCCAAAATTTCTGTAAACCTCTATTTTATATTTTATTTATATATATATATATATATATATATATATATAATATTCTGTAAACCTCTATTTTATTGTTCTTTGCTGTTTTTATGACTGAGGGGAGAGACAGGGAAGTAATAGTGCCACTCTATTCTGCCTTGGTCAGGCCTCACATAGAATACTGTGTCCAGTTCTGGGCACCACAATTTCAAAAGGATATTGACAAATTAGAGTGTGTCCAGAGGAGGGCGACTAAAATGGTGAAAGGTCTGGAAACCATGCCTTATGGGGAAAGACTTAGGGAGCTGGGTATGTTTAGCCTGGAAAAAAGATGGTTAAGAGGCGATATGATAGCCCTGTTTAAGTATCTGAAGGGGTGTCACATTGAGGATGGAGCAGGCCTGTTTTCTGCTGCTCCAGAGATTGGAACACGGAGCAATGGATGCAAGCTCCAGGAACAGAGATTCCACCTAAACGTTAGGAGGAACTTTTTGACAGTAAGAGCTGTTTGGCAGTGGAACTCACTCCCTCGGAGTGTGGTAGGATCTCCTTCCTTGGAGGTCTTTAAACAGAGGCTGGATGGCCATCTGTCAGGGATGCTTTGATCGTGATTTCCTGCGTGGCAGGGGGTTGGACTGGATGACCCTTGTGGTCTCTTCCAACTCTACAATTCTATGATTCTATGACAGGATATGGGATTATTTTTTAACCTTGTGTTTTTATTGTTATAATATTTTATTGTTATAATTTATGTTGTGCTCCGCCTCGATTCCCTAGGAAAAAGGCAGAATATAAATAAATTATTATTATTATTATTATTATTTAACAACACCTAAATAATTAGATCTCAAAACATGTCAATGTCAACTTTTCCCTTCTTTCCTTCATAGCCTTGTGGCTGAAGAGCGGGGTATAAATAACTAAATAAAAATAAATAATAATAAAAAAATAAACTGCAGGATAGGTGCCCATGCTTTCACAAAGCTGGCTTTTGCAGCATAGTCAGCTTGACTGATATCTGTCCTAATAAGGATAATTGGAATTTGTTCCATCTCTGTAGGTCATATTTGCTTTCATTCCATACTTTTATGTAGTTGTCATGAAATAATGATGCCTAAATACTTAACTTTCTTCTCTATGGAGATTTTCAGACCTGCCAAAATGCCTGTTTGCCGCGCGAGCAGCCTCCCGACACTGCTGCGCGGGAAGGGTCTACTTCGGACGACGCTGTGCCTCTCGCGAAACCGTCCGTGTCACTTCCGTGAAGCTTCGGACGACTCAGCGCCATATTTCAATCTCGGGCAACCTCCGTGATTGAAATATGGCGCTGAGCCGTCCGAAGCTTCACGGAAGTGACACGGACGGTTTCGCGAGAGGCACAGCGTCGTCCGAAGTAGACCCTTGCCGCGCAGCAGTCTTGGGAGGCTGCTCGCGCGGCAAACAGGCATTTTGGCAGGTCTGAAAATCTCCTATATTAAAGCCTGATAGTTGTACCTGTTCAATTTTCCCCTCATTTCTCATATTTTTTTTATCAACATCATTTTTTGCTTATTAATCTTAAAGCCTGCTACTTCTCCAACATATTTTATTGTTTTCAGCAATAAATCAATGTTATCTAAGGGGGAAGGAGGGAGAAGAACATTTTAGAGCAAATGAAAAAGTAGGACAACAGAGGATTAACTGGAACTACCTCTGCCAAATTAATACAGTTGGAGGGGGTGCTTTCCCAGCCCGAAAAAGAGGCATTTTGCTTTGGAAAGTTTCTGTGGCTGGACTACAGTTTGTTTAAAACCACTGATTGGAAAAGCATTAGCAACAGAGCTGGGAAAAGTTTGCGTTTTTCTAAAACAGAGCTGAGAAAAGTTTTTTTTCTTTTGTGTTCAAAGCAGAGCTTACATTGTTAAAAGCAGTACTTGCAAAGGTGTTGAAAGAGAATGGAGAAAAGTTCATTTCCCCTCCTGTTAAATTCTTAACCAGAGGAATATTTTCTCAATTGTTAGACTTTGCATTATTTGAATGGCATGACCTGAGCAACTGTTATTGATGCTTAATGTATGGAGATTATCAGACAACCTTTTAAATCCACAACAGGGACAACAGGAGAGCGCCAAAGGGCTCTCTTTTCAGATGATGTCATCCCTGTCTAGTTCTGCTCCCATGCACTGTCCGTTCTGGTTGTGTTCTCTTCTATTGATGGATTAATCCATCAATAGATCACCCGTTCTGTTTCTATAATAGAATAACAGACTTGTGAAGAGGCATCCCGTTATGCTGGCGCTATGCCAGCCACAGTGGGAGGTCCCTGCCGGACACTTCCGGGTGTGATCGGGACGAGGAGGTAAGTGGCACCCTTCCCCCACCTCCCTGGGTTACTTGTTCTTTTTAAAGCGTGTTTTGGGTCTTGGCTTGCTTTTTAAAAAACTTTTATTTTTACTTTTATTTTGAATTTTCCCACGCAAATGTTCTCTTGCAAGAACAGGCGGGATTTGCTTTACAGGACGTGAATGCAGCTTTACGACAGGTGAGACAGGGACGCTATCAGACAGTTCATCTGATAATCTCCTAAATCATGTTTAATGACCATACGTGGGTCCATCTATAAATTGCAGATTTTGGCCCTGGAATTTCAGGGCCTGGGATCCTCCTAGCCTAGTAAATCTACAGTAGTTCCTACACTGAAAAATGAAAGGAGGACTGAAGTCAGGATATGGCTTTCTGGAGTCTGGCAGGGTTCACTGATAATATCTATTTGCCCCCTGTTGTTGTTGTTTTCTGGTCCTGCTCTCCAAGCAACATCTTTTACAATTCCCACAATGCTCCTGACCCTGAGGGCATTCCAGAAAATTAAAACAACAAGACCTGCATGCCCAGCATTGCTTGGGTGTAGCTGCCTTTTTCAGGCAGGACCTCATTTCAATCAACACAAGGAAAGGGAAGTGCCTAGTCCCATTCCCTCCATAGTCACTTTCCTCACATGGAAACCAACAACACTGGAGAAGCTCCTATTCACATAGACAAGGGTGGGCAACTGTGTATGGCCAGGGGCCCATCCTCCCCTCCGCCCAGTACACCCAACCATTGATGTTATCAAAAGTAATTCCCTTTCAGTCACACTTCAGGCAAAATGGGGACCAGAAGCGATGTCATGTCACTTGTAGTCACCACTTCTGCTGGGGCATTGCTGAAAAAGGAGACACTGTCGGCTCTCCACTTTCATGGGGGTTTGGGGCACAAGACCCCCATGAAAGTGGGGAAAACATGAATGTAAATACAAATTGCAAACACTACTTCTTTTTACACCTGAGAGAACACCTCTCTAGGCATTTGTAGGTCCTCCAGTGTGACTCTGTGGTCAACTTCCAACAGAAATTGGAAGAGAGAACATATTGATCAATTATTATTGTCATCATCATCATCATCATTATTATTAAAATCTGTGGATCATCAAATGCATGAATGCTTAACCTGCAAATGTACAGGGTGGACTGTATTTGATGGCGGGGGTTTCAGAGAGGTATGCATTTGGGGTGTTGTGGTTTTCAGGCAGAAATCCTCTACAAATTACACCAAAATTGATGGGGTTTCAAAGGCTTAAGGGACTAGTAGATGGCTTTCAAAGCTGAAACAGTGGGGTCTGAAGGCTACCTGCAGGCCACACTTTTCTTACTCCTGATGTAGAAAGTCTCAGTATTTCCAAACCCCTAATTTTTCTGTGGAGATTATCAGATGCTCTAAATATGATGTTACCATGACACCAGGAGATCACTAAAGGGCTTCCCTTTCACATGACATTGTTCCCCTCTTGTAATGCTCCCGTTTGGCTGTTGTTACACCAGCACTGCTTTTTATTGATGGGCCAAGCCGTCGATGGATCCCCTGTTCCGTTTCTGTCACATAAGTTCGTACAAGTGAAAAGGTGCCTGTTTCTCTGGTGTGATCCCATCATAAATGGGAGGTCCGTGTCAGAACACTTCCTGGTGACATCAGAACATCCAGGTAAGTGAAACAGTTTTTGTACCCTCCTTGGGTTACTTGTAAAGTTTTAACTGTGTTTCAGTGCTTAGTGTAACTTTTTGTCTTGTATTTTGCTTTTACAGTTTGAATTTTCTACTCTCTCGTCTTCTCACGAGAACTTGCCAGATTTCATTCCAGGAAGTGAATGAAGCTCCGTTATAGCTCCATCCATTCCTGGGCTGCCCTGTCACATGAATGAGGTAGGTGTGAAAAGTTTTTCTTTTTTGGCGTGACAGGGATGGGAGAGTGGCAGGACAGGAGATTGCAGTATGGGAACATTTTTTTTGTTCCTGTCTGATAATCTCCTGTGTCCATGCTTGCATTGAGCATCCCTACACATAAAGAAACTTCTGCTCTTCAGCCTGTCAGTTTTCACACATGAAAGCAATGGTGGAGTATGGCATACCCTCCAACATTTCACAGATAAATACTGGAGCACATGTGGGCAAACTAAGGAGATTTTCACATGGGACAAATAACCCCCGGGGAGATTGGGAGAGAAATGGGGCTGTTCCGGTAGCAGTGCTCTGTTTCGCACACCCCCTTCCTTCTCCCGATCTCCCGTCGTCCTCCCTTCGTGCTGCTTCCATTTCCCTTATGGTATGTTCAGCTATTTTTTTTTTTTTTTACTAACAAAGAACTTTCATTAGTAAAAAATAGTGGGAGGGAAATAGAAGCATCACAGAGGGAGGATGATGGGAGATCGGGAGAAGGAAGGGGGCATGTGAAACGGAGCGCTGCTACTGGAACAGCCCTCTTTCTCTCCCAATCTCCCTGGGGGTTATTTCCCCCATGTGAAAATCCCCAATATCAGAGTGGGGTCAAGATGGCAAAACTTATTAATGAGGAAGAACACACAAGCTAGAGAGGCTGCAGCAATATGTTTTTGCTTGAGTCTACAAGGAAGAGCAAGATTTCCAACCCCCTTCTCCCTCCTGGTGACTTAATAAAGTGCAAACTAACTTTGAATTTTGAACTTAATTTGCATCAATTGAAGCAAATTGAGATGAAGGGAGAAAGTGAGTGGAGGAGAGAGAAATCGGGACCTTTTAAAAGCAGCTGTAAAGTGGGATGACAGAGGATTAATTGGAACTCTCCTTGCCAAATCAGGACACTTGGAAGGTATGGTGTGGTGGAGTGCATTGTTTGAAACTGGGTACATTGTGCCTGAACAGGCCTATTAACATTACAGCCAGTGAAGGCACTAGGGGAGTCAGCATGGGATAGTGGTTTGAGTGTTGGACTAGGGAGATGATCAGATGCGGTGGAACACAGCAAAAAAAAGTGTTCCAAATCACGCCAGAAGAACAGGAAGAGAACAGAAAGGGTGACCTTACCAGACACTTGCATCCTTTGGCCATTCCAGGGGTGTAGTGCTGCCATGGATGAGACTTCCCTTTCATATTGACAGGGACAAGCCAGTAATAGAAATGGACACTTTACTCATGGCCGTGCTACAACCCAGGGATGCTGGAGGATGATGTCATCTAATAATCTTACCCCTTCCTGTTCTTCTTGCAAACTTCTGACACATTTTTTGCTGTGTCCGATAATCTCCTAGGACTTCAGTAGACCAGGGTTTGAATCCCTGTTCAGCCATGGAAACCCACTGGGTGATCTTGGGCCAGTCATGCTCTGTCAGAGGAAGGCAATAGCAAACCTCCTTTGAAGAAATCTTGTCAAGAAAACCCAAGGATAGGGCTGCCAGAAGTCAGAATCAATTCAAACATATATAACAACAAGGGCACTACAGGATCATTTCCACAGTCTCCTTGAAACCTGGAATCCACACTACATTCACATACAGTAGTACCATCACACTGACCTGTATCATTGTGGCAATGTCCCTGAGTATCTGCATGTACAAAAATGTATTGCTGTTGCAAAATCACTTACAAAAATAATTGCTCTGAATTACTTTCTGACCCCTGGGTCGGTCCATTGCTCATGCACACCCCTATATGCCAAAGCAGATGCCTAGAGACTTCTCCATCATTAAATATGGAACTGCCTATTCTCTATAATTTACCAAGGATTTTTCATGAGCTCATTGGCTTCAAAGGCATTGTCTGCATAGTAGGTAAAGTTTTGAAGGCAACGTTTCACACTGCTGGTGTATGTCTGTATAGTTATGTATTTAATCTTTATGTATATCATTTTCCTGGAGCTTTTTCACTGCCACTTATCCGATGGCTTTTGAGCAGAACAAAGAAATGGCATGAAAAAGATCATGCATCCTCTGTCAGCATTGCTATCTGACAAACAGGCTGCAAAGGTGAGTTTGTCACTATTGATCGCTTTCCATTTTGCTTTGTGAAATTCCATACAGTTCATTCAGAACTCAACAATGGCAGTGAGGCTATTGCCAGATTGTCAGATAGCAGAAATTGGGTTCCATGAAAGATTATCAGCATTTGGTGCTGATACAACATGGGGCTGAAAGCAGATATTTTAGTGACAATGCCAGTCATGGTGACAATACCAATTATTTTCCTTACTTTCTGAACAGCTGTGAGCCTGAAGGATAATGTGGGGTAGGCTACAACAGTCTGCTGTTTATTTCAGTTGTTAATGAGTAGCCCCACAAAAGGGCTTCAATGTGATACATGTGGGGCATTCTACTAGAATCTAGCAGCTGGATGGCTAGAAAGCTGCTATTATAATCTAATGTGTTACAATACCTGTTGGAAAGTATATATCTTCTTAAAAGACACAACTATACACAAAACAACAGCAAATCCCTCCCCCCAACAAAATGAAAGTCCCTGTTCGCAGTTACTCTTCAGCTACCATTTTCAATTACATTCTTTGTTTTAAACTACTACTGACTATAAAAAATGAAACAAAACAGAAAAAAGTGAGCTATATTACAGGGTGCATCAGGTGTGATCAACTATGTATATATCCAGACATTGCAACCCAGGGGAAGCATTTTTAAAGAAAGGAAGAATTAGTCCCAGTTGTACTTCAATGGATTTTACCAATACCATCCCATCCTGCAACGGTTTCCAGAGGCCAGTATGTTATATACCTGCCTCTACACTGCATTATAATTCTTGATCTGCACATTGTTTTCCACCATCAAAATTCAAAATAAAACTGGAAAATATCAGTGGTAGTGAAATAGCCTCCCTCCACCCTGTTTCATATAGTACACTTGTAAATAAAACTATAATCAAGGTAAACTTTTGCTTGCAACTTGTCTATCACTCTGAGGCTATACTCCTATTTACAGTTACCTGGGCATAAATCTAATTGATCTCTGAAGGACTTGCTTTTGTGTAAGTATGTGTTGGATCGCAGTGCAGTCCTATGGAAGTTTACTCAGATGGAGACCCTGCTAAGTTTATTTTATTTCATTTTATTTATATTCCATCTTTCTCGCATTATGGGACCCAATGAAGTCAATGAAGCTGCCTGCCTAATAAGCGTGTTTAAGAAGGCAGCTTTATTCCTAGGTTGCAACACCTTGTCTGAACAGAGTGTGAAAAAGCACAATTACACAAAGTGACACTGCTTGGAATATGCCACACTGTGATGATACCTTACTGATTTGTAGATTCTTAGATAGAATCCAAATAATTGAGGCCCAGAATTACTTGGTAGACTGAAACCAATAATTATAATAATAAATAATAATATCAAGAAGAAGAGGAGAAAGATTCAGACACGAGGCATATGAATTAATAGCCCTCTAGAAGAGTTTACTAGCAATATCTGTTTGTCTATGAATGAAGTCATGGAATGGCTCTAGCTGTCTCTTCCTTCTCCTTTCAACATGCAGCCACCTCAAAATCTTTGCTTGTGGCAATGAATGGGGAGGGAGCAGCAATACAATACCAAGAAATCGCTGTACTGCTCCAAGAAGCAAGCTGAGAGATGTAGTAAAGAGGAATGTGCCCTTACCACCAGCATCGCCACTGCAGGAACTGAAGAATGCCAGGGAGAGGAGGGCAGTTCCAAAAAGCTTCATAGCCATTATTCTCTGTCCTGCAGGCATATTCCGTTCCACAACCACCACCAGCAGTACCAAGGTGGGCACAAAACTCTCTTGCCCGTTAAATACAACCAGGCCCTTAAATTAATCAGCAGAAAAGGTGAGTAGAAGCAAAGACTGCGAACAGCCGCTGCTCATTCCCACTTATTTTGGGGAGCTTGATAAAGAACGGGAGGAAACACGACAGACTCCCTCTGGGAATTCAGCATGGAGCAGATTTATTGTTTCAGCCTTTCAACAGGAACTCCTTTTCTTTGTTGGCAGGCAGTCATGTTTTTGTTACCACTTTATTTTGTTCTTCTTTGGCCTCAGAGGTCAGGAAAGGTTTTGAAGTGAAGCAAAGCTTTCTTTAGAAGGAGATCAGATTCAGGCTTTTAAAGATGCGTTTTGGGAATATATTTACACATATGTATACAAACATTGACACACCCATCATGGTGCTCATGTTTAGGGTAATGGATGCTGAAAATTGCTCTCAATATGTGAAGTTTCCTCTCTCTCTAGAGTATGTATGATAAAAAGTCATTAAACAGTACAAAGCATCTTCAAGACTAACAGTTCAGCCCT
Organism: Gambelia wislizenii; assembly: GCA_030847615.1. Classification (NCBI taxonomy): domain Eukaryota; kingdom Metazoa; phylum Chordata; class Lepidosauria; order Squamata; family Crotaphytidae; genus Gambelia; species Gambelia wislizenii. The sequence continues at coordinate 31,474,499 of JAUMIR010000005.1, forward strand.
ATGAATGATATTAGCTGGTATGTCAAACTAGAAGAGTAAGCTACATTGAATTCAATGAGATGTACTTCTGAGTAGACATGCTCAGGCAAACTAGCGGCTCCCGTGTCACTGGGGTGGTGACTTCACTCTGGGTTTTAGTCCCAGATTTAAAGCTGTTATTTTACTTTGTGCCCAGGGTTCAGCACTTTGGGCAGTTCCCTTAAAGTTCAGACTAAACCTCAAGGGATTCACCATCCCACTGACATGAATTGTTGTGATAGCACATTTGTAGTGTATATTTTGTAAGCCGAGCCCACTTCAACTGAAGTCCAAAGGATATTCTTACTCTCAGCTGGCAGATTTCACAGTATTTACTTTCTGAAGTCAGTGCCACAAAAGTTTATGCTGCTGTGAATTTGTTAGTCATAAGGACAGAGGCTGGCAACTTCTGGCACTTGGTCTAATTTCCAAAGCACTTTGCAAGCAATCATATTAAGCTTCTAACAGAAAAAATATTCCTTTTGAACAGCCCACTGGATGAACAAGGACAGAAGGACAAAGTGGGAGGAGAAGGAATAATAGAATCTTAGAGTTGGAAGAAACCACAAGGGCCATCCAGTCCAACCCCCTGCCATGCAGGAATACACAATCAAATCATTCCTGACAGATGGCCATCCAGCCTCTGTTTAAAAGCCTCCAAAGAAGGAGACTCCACTGCACCATGAGGCAGTGTATTCCACTTCCGAATAGCTCTTACTGTCAGGAAGTTCTTCCTAATGTTTAGGTGGAATCTCTTTTCCTGTAGTTTGAACCCATTGCTCCGTGTCCTAGGAGATTTTCAGACTACACTGTTATAGTGTTACTATTCCACTTTAATTGCTCTGGCTTCCTGCTGTGGAATTCTGGGGTTTGTAGTTTAGTGAGGCCTAAGATCTCTCTGGCTGAGAGTTGTAAATGCCCCTCCCTAAACTGCAAATCCCAGGATTCAACAGGAGGCAGCCATAGCAAATAATGTGGAATAGTAACACTATAACAATGTTGTCTGAAAATCTACAGTGTCTCTGGAGTAGCAGAAAACAAGCTTGCTTCATCCTCAGTATGACATCCCTTCAAATATTTAAACATGGCTATCATGTCACCTCTTAACCATCTCTTCTCCAGACTAAACATACCCAGATTCCCAAGCCACTCCTCATAGGACATGGCCTCCAGACCTCCCACCATCCTGGTCGCCTTCCTCTGGACATGTTCCAACTTCTCAATATCCTTCCTGAATTGTGGTGCCCAGAACTGGACACAGTATTCCAGGTGAGGCCTGACCAAAGCAGAATAGAGTGGCACTATAACTTCCCTTGATCTAGTCACTATACTCCTATTAATGCAGCCTAGAATTGCATTGGCTTTTTTATCTGCTGCATCACACTGCTGACTCATGTTCAGCTTGTGGTCCACTAAGACTCCTAGATCCCTTTCACATGTACTGCCGTCAAGCCAAGTGTCACTCATACTATATCTCTCCATTTCATTTTTTCTGCCTAACTGTAGTACATTTCATTTCTCCCTGTTGAAATTCATTTTGTTAGTTTTGGCCCAGTTTTCTAATCTGTTCAGGTCATTTTTGATTCTGATCCTGTCCTCTGGGGTATTAGCTACCCCTCCTAATTTGGTATCATCTGCAAACTTGATAAGCATGCCCTCTATTCCCTCATCCAAGTCATTAATAAAGATGCTGAATAGCACTGGGCCCAGGACAGAACCCTGTGGTACCCCACTAGTCACTTCTCTCCAAGATGAAGAAGAACCATTGGTAACTACCCTTTGGGTTTGGAGGAGGAGGAAGAGGAGGGAGAAAGAACAGGAGGAAGGAGGGAGAAAAGGCACTATCCACTTTTTGTTCTGGTATTTCCCACCAATAATATGCAGCACCCAACAGATTGCAGGGTGTTCAGTTTATACCCTGCCCTTCCTCATAGAAGCTCAGGGTAGCTAACAGTCTGCATAAAACACACACAGTTAAAAGCACAAATAAAATTACCACAACCACCCCAAACCCAAATGCCAGCAGTAAAAGACAATTCATATACTTGGTTTTCCTTTGAAAGGTTGTCCAGGTAGATCTGTTTTTAGCTAGTGGAAATAATAATAATAATAGGCTTGAGGTGGGGTACAATATGAATTAAAATACAATACAGTTGTCTCTCCGTATCCACGGACTTGGCATCCATGGATTTAATTATTCACGGCTTGAAAATATTCTTAAAAAAATAATAATCCAAAAAGCAAACCTTGATTTTGCCATCTTATATAAGAGACACCATTTTGTTATGCCATTGCATATAATGGGACTTGAGTATTCACGGATTTTGGTATCCATGGGCATCCTGGAACCAAACCCCAGCAAATATGAAGGGACAACTGTAAAATCATTAAAACACACAAGTAAAAGCACATAAGATTAAAATAAACATTACATTAAAATCATCCATACAGATTAGGATATAGATAAAGGATCCATACAGATTTAAAATTCATAGTTTATAATCAATTGGGTAGGCCTGCCAGAAGAGGTAGGATTTTAGTAATGTTTTAAATTCCGACAGCATGTTAAGCTGTCAAATCTCTTCCGGCAGGTCATTCCACAATCTGGGGGTGGCTGATGAATAGGTCCTCTGGGTAAACTGGTTACCAGTTTAATCCAGGCTGGTTGAAGTAAATGTCCCCCAGAGAACCTGAGTGTACAAGGTGGACAAGAGACAAGTGGAGGAGACTAATTTCTAATGGGAGCCATATGTTTTACACTACTCTGAAGCACCACTAACATAGCTTCCCCAGCTGATCTTGGATAGTTTGGTACCAGTGAAAGCAGTTGATTGTGTATCTGGGTATTAAGCTCTTTACGATTTTGAGCATGGAGATGAACACCTTAAACTGAGCCCAGGGGCTCAGTGGAAAACAATACAGAGATTTCAGAATGGTTGTAATATGCTTAGTCCTTTCTGCCTCTGTCAGGTTTTCTTCTCATTGTTCCCAAGAAGATGAGGTTCTCATCAGGAAAAAAAAAGTCTTGCATCCTTAAGTGCATCATCAGATGCTTTGCTTTTTTGGTTGGAACAGGCCAACATAGTTCACCCTCTGGAATTACATGACTGTGCGTGTCTGGGTATGTGTGTACCAACAGCAAAATGATCTTTTCTGGATGAGAATGGCAGATTAAATTCCATTTAAAAATCAAATGTGTATTGGGGGAGAGGGGAGTCATAGGGCCTGGTGCTCTCCTTCTGTGTTCAGATGGTGTTGGTAACCATTTATCAGCTTCAGCTGATGGGCCAGCTACTATTCTCTCTGGAAGAAATGGGCTTTGCTACAGTTAGGATGCCTTGATTACATCCATTCTGAACTACTGCAGTGCCTCTATTTTGGGCTCTCCTTAAACTTACTTTGGAAATTTCATTTGGTGTAAATTGTGGCATCCAGGAATCTGATGGGAATGAGTTGGTCAGTTTGAAGTTGAAGGCTTTCACGGAAAAAACCCATGGAAAACCAGTTGGTCAGTTGCTTGTAGCATCATCTGTATACCAGCTTAACTCTTGTCAGTTGCTTACACGGTTCAATTAAAGTTGCCACTCATTTTGAACCTTAAAACCCCAAATGCCTAGCTACCTACAGGTGCACCTGTTGCCCATATGAACTTTTCCTGTGTTCTAATATTGTTATCTCAAGCACTATATGCTGGGCATTCTTAAAACCAGACAGAAGGCACTCCGGGGCTACTAGTGATGTGTTTTCCAATTGTCCTAATTTGGCAGACACAATCCTGATTAATACCCCATCAACCCACTTTTCAGCAGTTTCTAAAATGTCCCAGTTTCTTTCTCGTTCTCCCACTTTCCTCAGTTTATTTCAATTGCTGCAAACTGAATTCAAAGTGCAAAAGTAGTTTGGACTCAACTCAGCATGGTAAGAAGCGGAGGAGACAGCAGAATCTTGCCCTTCCCAGTTGGCTCAGGCAAAAGCAAACTGCTGCAGCCTCTCCTAGATTGTGTGTTCTTCCTCATTAAATCATTAATATCAGGGGTGGTATGCTTGTATATGCCACCTGCTGGAGAACATGAACAGCAGGGTGTTCTTGTGCTCATGGCCTGATGCTTGGCTTTTCAGAGCTGACTGTATGAGTGACCTTAATAGGAACAGAATACTGGGCTAGAAAGTTCTTTCATCTGATCCAACAGGGCTCTTACTTTTCTTTTGAATTGTCAGTTGTTGCTGTGTGCCTTCAAGTCATTTCCAACTTATGGTGACCCTAAAGCAAACCTATCATGGGGGTTTTTTTCTTGTCAAGATTTATTCAGGGGGGGGTCTTTGCTGTCCTCTGAGGCTGAGAAAGTGTGACTTGCCTAAGATCACCCAGTGGGTTTCCATGGCTGAGTGGAGATTTGAACCCTGGTCTCCAGTGGTTTGAGCACTGGCCTGCTGGCTCTCTGAATTGCCATAGGTAAAGACTTTTCTGCAGCAGCTCCTGGAATTCCCTTGCTCAGGGAATCTTTTACATTCCCTCCCAGGTACTTTTAAGGATGCTTTCAAAATGTCTTGATTCCAGAAGTTTTTTTAAATGATCCCTTTCTGTCTGTGTTGATTTGCTTGTTGCATTTTTAATCTGTGGTATTGTCACTTATTGATTCCTACTGCTCTTGCCTTACCATTGATGTCAGTGTATGAGTCTGTGTGTTTGTGTTTGTGTGTTTCCAGTGGCAATCTTCTGTACATCATCTTGTAAGATTCACCCCACCTTATTATGGACTTTATCAGATGCAGCAAATATGGTGTCATGAAGATGCCTAATGATTGCGAAAGGGTGCACATACCAGATGACGTTGTCCTTTTGCAATCATGTCAAGTGGAAAAGCCATTCTATTTTATTGACAGCTATGGCATTTTGTTGCCTCGCGTCAATGACAGAACACTTCCAGGTGAGATCACGACAGCCAGGTAGGGGATGATCTTTTTATGAACCCCCTCCCCAGTGTACTTGGGATTTTAAATTGTGTTTCTATGTTTTGTGTGTTTATATTGCTTTAATTTTAAAATCTGCTGCACTCGCATCTTCTTGCGAGAATCGGCAAGATCTCAAACCCAGAAGTAAACAGAGCTCCATTCATGCTCCATTACTGCTGGGGCTGCCTTTTAGCTGGCTAAAGATAGGTCTGGTAGGGGGAGTTCTTTTGCTGGCATAAAAATGCTTCAAAATATGGCAGTGAAAGAACTTTTATGGAGGGTGCTCTGATAAAAGCTCATAGTTATTTAGTTATTTCTTCTTAAAGGAGAAGCAACTACCTGAACAAAAACACATGTTGTAAGTAAAAAGAGACTTTTCGTGGACTGATGACAGCCCAGATGATAACTCAGACCCACCTTTGGATAATGTGTGGCGTTGATAGCATTCTAGAGTATGGAGTTTCAGGAGCAGATCACAATACATTTATTCTGGATGGGCCATTCAGTGCAGGATATTTTGCTGCCTGGGGCAAATAACAATATGGTCATCCCTCCCCATGCAGATACAAACCCAGCTGGTCTGGCATTGTAGTATATGATGAGATAGTAATCACCAGTGCAGCAGGCTAATTTAGGATAGGTACAGGGTAAGTTGTACAAAACACAACTGTCTCCTCTAGTCCTTCACTGCTGCTCTATCTGACTTATGGTGACCCTAAGGTGAACATATCATGGGGTCTTCTTGGCAAGATTTTTCAGAGGGGGTTTACCATGGTCTTCCTCTGAGGGTGAGAGAGTGTGACTTGCCCAAGATTACCTAGTGGGTTTCCATGGCTGAGCGGGTATTCCAACCCTGGTCTCCAGAGTCATAGCCCATGCTCAAACCAGTACACCGTACTGGTTCCCATGTCATGTTTAGGAGATTGGCACTCTGGAGACAAGATACAGGGAAACTGAGAATCATGAAGCTTTGTGAATAATTGTGTCATATCAATTCCCCCAGTATGTGTTTATGAGCCCCACATCCTGCTTCAGTCTAATTAAATGGGAAACAGTGAGTCAGTCTCCTTGGCATCTTTTGTTATTTGAAATGCATGCACTGATTATACTCTTGGCTGTCTCACAGGAAGCAAACCAGAAGCCATGTGTTAAGGGCCAAGCCTTAATTTTCCAAAAGACTGTGTAAGCTTAGCCAATATCTGTCGAAGCACAAATCGCATCTTGATCCAAATTGCAGGTCATTTGAAAGCAGCAATGGGAATGAAGAAGAGATGGGAGAACATTTAAACGAAATAGTCAGAGGCATAACTCAGTAAAGTGCACAGATACATAGTTCAGCCTTCATGCTTTATGCAACAGATTGTAAAATCATGATGTACTGTATTATGGTTTTAGGGGCAAGAGAGGCAGTCAGGTTTTGTGGGGATATTTTGTTATTCCACACAAAAGCTCTGAGAGGCCCCATGTTCAGAGATTAATTACTTTTTCTTTTACTACAACTACCAGAAAAATACAATTACCATGGCCAATAGCAGAGGATTCTGGGGTTTTTTAGGGTGGCATCTTGTTAATCGCATACATGCATATAAATGTGGCTTATGTGCATCTGTGTCTTATTTTTTTGATGGGACATGGAGAACTATTCTCTAGCTCTTCACACTTGCCCAAATTGGCCCTTGCAGCTGTTGTGCCCCAAGAGGGGGACTGCTGTGGCTGCTTACTGGTGCAGAGGGGAGGAAGGGAAGGAAATTATTCAGACAGTGAAGATGTGGCTGCTTGGGCCCCCAAGGGAAGGAAAAAGAGGGTGCACTCCACCCATGAGCACACTCTAGCTTCTTGCTACTCCCAGCTGATACCACCTGCTTCTTCATCATCGGAATTGCCTGCCACTTCCTCCTCTCACCGTTGTAAGCAGTGCAGCCTGTGTTTCTCCCAGAATTTGACAGATGCTAGGGCAGGGGGAGGACATGAAATTGCACAGGTAGAGCATTACATCCTGCCTTCTTGATGGAGGATCTCAGCCTCAGTCTCCCAAATTAACCATCCCAAGTTATGAAAACGTCTATATATATATTAGAAGAGAAGCAGGCTGGATATTATTTACAAGTCAGACAGAAGCAAAACAGCTGATAGTAGCTGTAGATTAGGAGGGAAGTTCTTAGCTTTTTAAATGAGGAAGGGAAGAATGTTACATTCAAAATCCCACCTTATTCTACTTGTCATAGAATCAGAGTTGGAAGAGACCACAAAGTTGATCTAGTCCATCCCCCTGCCCTGCAGGAATACTCAATCAAAGCACTCCTGACAGATGGCTATCCAGCCTCTGTTTAAAAACCTCCAAAGAAGGAGTCTTCACCACACTCTGAAGCAGCACGTTCCACTGTCCCACAGCTCTTACTGTCAGGAAGTTCTTCCTAATGTTTAGGTGGAATCTCTTTTCCTGTAGTTTGAATCCATTGCTCCATGTCCTAGTCTCTGAAACAGCATAAAACAAGCTTGCTCCATCCTCAATATGACATCCGTTCAAATATTAAATGTAGCTATCATGTCCTTTCTTAACCTTCTCTTCTGCAGGCTAAACATACCCAGCTCCCTAAGCTGCTCCTCATAGGGCATGGCTTCCAGACTTTTCACCATTTTGATCGCTCTTCTCTGGACACACTCCAGTTTGTCAATATCCTTCTTGAGTTGCGGTGCCCAGGGCTGGACACAGTATTCCAGGTGAGATCTGACCAAAGCAGAACAGAGTGGCACTATTACTTCCCTTGGTCTAGACACTATAGACCTATTGATGTAGCCTAGAATCACATTGGCTTTTCTGTTTCCAACATCTCACTGCTGACTGATGATCAGCTTGTGGTCTAACTAAGACTCCTAGATCCCTTTCACATGCACTGCTATCAAGCCAAGTGTCACTCATACTGTATCTCTGCATTTCATTTTTTCTGCCTAACTGTAGTACGTTTCATTTCTCCTTGTTGAAATTCATGTTATTAGTTTTGGCTAAACTTTCTAATCTGTTATGGTCATTTGGAATTCTGATCCTGTCCTCTGGGGTATTAGCTACCCTTCCTAATTTGGTGTCATCTGCAAAGTTGATAAGCGTGGCCTCTATTCCCTCATCCAAGTCATTGATAAAGATGCTGAATAGCACTGGGCCCAGGACAAATCTCTGTGGCAACCTACCAGTCACTTTTCTCCAGGATGAAGACGAGCAATTGGTGAGCACCCTTTGGGGTTGGACGGTCAACCAATTACAAATCCACCTAACAGTTGCATTGTCTAGCCCACATGTTACTAATTTGCTTGCATGAATACCAATCGGGCACCTTGTCAAAAGCCTTACTGAAATCAAGACACACTACATCCACAGCATTCCCTTCATCTACCAAGCTTGTGACTCTATCAAAAAAAGAGATAAGATTAGTTGGTCATGACTTATTTTTGAGAAACCCATGTTGACTTTTAGTGATTGTGTCATCTCTTTCTGAGTGGTTACAGACTGTCTGTTGAATGATCTGCTCTAGAATGAATGACTCCAGACTGGAGTCATGACAATCTAGAATTTTGTATCACCTGCTGCCAGCTCAAATCAAATATGTCTCAGTGAAGACAAATTCAGCCTTGTTCTGAAATGTAGATCAATCTAGTAATGAAGAACCAAGCAATATGAATGTAGCACAACCAGCAAAGTGCCTAATATGTATCACACATTGATGCGTATGGTGCACAATGTGCATTACACACTGGTGTGCATAGGTTCTGACATGCATTGGGCACTCTTGTTGGTGTCCTGATACATGTCAATACAATTCACTAACAATGTTTATTACTGCCTCTGTTACTTAACTAAGTATATATAAAGTCTCTCTCTGGCTTTTCTTCGCAAACGAAGATTCAGGAAGGACTCATCCTGTGCTTTCTGCAAGAGTGTTGATGACTAAAAAGGCCAATCGGAGATAAACAAGTCCGGTTGCAGAAAGCACAGCAGGTCTCCTCGGGTGATGTTTCCGCGTTGTGATTCTTTCTGCGTTGTCGTTTCTCTTCAAGACTTGTTTGGCATGAGTTCTCAAATAAGGCTGCAGCATTGTGGATAGTGTGTCTCCATGCCTCCCGATGTGAGGCCAGGGTGGACCATTGTTGGTGATCAATTTGGCCAAGCCTGAGATGTTGTTTCAGGGAGTCTTTGTATCGCTTTTTGGAGCACCCCACTTACGCTGACCAGTGGTGAGTTCACCATAGAGTACTATTTTTGGGAGGCAATGGTCCTCCATCCTAGAAACGTGCCGTGCCCAGCACAGCTGTGTTCTCAGTATCATGGCCTCAATGCTGGTGATCCCTGCTTGCTCCAGGACAGCAACATTTGTCACATAGTCAGTCCAGTGTATATTTAGGATTGTGTGTATACAGCGCTGATGAAAGCGTTCGAGGAGTCGTAAGTGGTGGTGATAGGTGACCCATGTTTCAGACCTATAAAGGAGAATAGACAGTACAATGGCTCTATACACACTGATTTTTGTGCTTCGCCTCAGGTGTTTATGTAAAGTAATGTTAAGTAAAAGGTGGTGTAGGATTCCAGCAACCAGCATAGCTTGGAAAAATTATATTTTGGACTACAAATCCCAGAAGCCCCCAGCTAATATGGCCAGTAGTTGGCAGATCCTGGGAGTTGGCTGGAGGAATTCTAGGAGTTTTAGTTCAAAACATACTTTTCCAGACTCTGAGTATAGTATTATTTTTCTCACTTGGGCAAGAGAGTTGGGCCTAGAATTCCATGAAAATGCTTTATCCAAAATCACATAGCATGACATTTCAGGATTTGCTTGTCTTCATGACAAATCTGACCAGACATAAAAAAAGGCTTGCCAGGAAAGAGTCTGAAACGTTGCACCTGCTAAAATCAGTGTTCCAAGAGTTGGCTCTGCATAGGTTTTGGATTTCAGCTCCTAGAAGGTCCAGTCAACATGGCCAGTTATCAGGGATTCTGGGAGATGAAGTTCAAAATAGGAGCAGGGATCCAAAGCTGAGAAGCAGGAGAAACCTTTCACAAGAGTACTCCTTTACTCACAGGAAGTCCTTTGCTGCAGCCAAACACTTCTTTCAGTCCAGTGGTTTACAACCTTTGGTCCTTCTGATGTTTTGGACCCAAATCCATGACTGTGTCAGCTAGGGCTTCTGGGAGCTGAAGTCTAAAACATCTGGAAGATCAAAAGTTAGGAGCCACTGCTGTAACAGACCACAGCTGGACTTGGGCTGAGCTCTGGTAGTGCCTGCATAGAGTCTGAGGCTGTAGAAACTGTTGAGAGCAATATGCTCATACCTGGACCTTATTGATGGTTGGCATGTAGCATTCCTGTAATTCTTATATTCCTGACATTTTATTTTGGTTTGCTTTGCTGGCATGCAGTCTTGGATTGCTGTTGGATTTTGGCTTTGAATCCCGTGCACCTTGCTTTCATTACACTTTGGTAGTACTTTGTTTATTGTGAGCTTGGTTCTTTTTCCCCAGACCTGAGTTTGGATCTTCCCTATCTGATTTGTTTCTTGGCTGTGAAAAGCTTTGCTGGGATGAACTTTAGACCATTTGACCTTGATATTGGGATTTGCTCACCTGAAATGGACATAACAAAACACATATGGGGTTTGTCCTTAGTTTTTTAAGAAAAAGGGGAACAGTAGATATGGGGGCAATGGTGATTTAAGGGGTGCATGGGCTTCAGATCAGTTAAGCTTATTTGTTAAAACTTGAAGTTATGCAGTACAACAGAATAAGAGAGAACTAAGAGTTTGCTTTAATCTCCTAAGATTAAAGAGTTTTTAAAAATGCTTAGTTTTGGCTGGGTGGTTCTTGAACTATATAACCAGCTTTAGGATTGATTGGTTGCTATCTAAGAGAGCAAGGGCAATCGACTGAACAGATCACCACACACTGTGTATATACTGTCAGGGCCAGAGAAAAGGAACAGAATGAGGATTTTAAATTAACTGATTGTACTTTCAAGGCAGCTATAAGCGTTGACACTGGCCAGTGATCAACTCACAACACAGAGAACACACATTTGCTGGGAATCCCACACCATTTCCTTTAAAGGAGTTTGTTGTTTTTCCTGTTGTTCAGCAGAGGGACAGATAGATGACTCACTGGAACACTTTTGTTTCCACACTACTTAATTTCAGCCTTCCCACCATAGAAATCATGGCTCAAGCCCTGCTCAGGAGTTATCTAGCCAGTATGAGTGACTGAGAAGTGAGTGCCTAGCCTTGTAGAAAGTGGCGTGTCTGAAGAAGATAAATTCCTCTTCATATAAGGACTCTGTACATGAGCAAGGGCATGAGATATTCAGGGTTCTAGCTCACATGAAGACTTTCCATGTAAACAGGAATGTCTTTCTTCAGACCTGATGCTTAAAACTTGAGGAAACTGTCAAGGGTGAGAGGCAGGGCTAGGCACTCCCCTCTTTGTATTTTGATTTAAACTAGGCAAATAATACATAGGGACCACTAAACACTGTGTGCAAACACGAATCAAGGAACATGAGAGACACTGCAGACTGGGCCACCCAGAAAAATCAGCAGTAGCAGAACATGTTATAAACCAACCTGGACACAAAATGCTATTTAAAAACACAGAAATTCTGGACCAGGCCAACAACTATCATGTCAGAATGCACAGAGAAGCTATTGAAATCCACAAACACCTGGACAACTTCAACAGGAAAGAAGAAACCTTAAAAGTAAACAAAATCTGGCTCCCAGTTTTGAAAAACAATAGAATCAAAACTCAACACTTACAAAGGAATTCCACCCAGGGACAGGGGGATTCCCAGCAGATAATGGTCCATCAACCAACCATTAGCCAAACAGACACTAATGAACCTTGCATTTCTATACCCAGAAACTAACCATTCAATTACACAAATTTACATATCCTCCCCAACAGGGGTTCACAGTATATAAACTCCACACACACTCCTACCCAACCATTCTCTGAAGATGCCAGCCACAAATGCAGGCAAAACATCAAAAGTAAACTCTTCCAGAACATGGCCTTATAGCCTGGAAAAACCCCAAGGAAAATCTATAGGCAAATAATGCCTGAATAAGAGTTTAATGGTCCTGAAGGTGAGAGTGGTAAGCAAGTGAAAAGCAAATGGAATCTCCTTCATGGTGTGTATAATATCAGATTGCAATATTGCATAAAGTGTCATTGATTTCTTCTAATGTACTGGTTTGAATAGCTCACGGCTGCAGTAGCAAATAGCTATTTCAACTATGTGTGTGTATGGCTTAAAATTGCTTATTGACTTATGGCAATGCCATAAATTTCATAGGGTGTTCTTAGGAAATGAATATTCGGTGGTGATTTGCCATGGCCTTCCTCTGAAATACAGCCTGTGTCGTTGTGTGCCTTCAAGTCATTTCTAACATGACAACCCTAAGGCAAAACTATCACAGGGTTTTCTTGGCAAGTTTGTTCAGGATGGGTTTGCCACTGACTTCCTCTGAGGCTAAAGGAATGTGACTTGCCAAGGCTATGTAGGGATTTGAACCCTATTCTCCAGAGTCCTAGTTCAACACCCAAACCACTACACCATTCTGGCTCTCAACAGCCCTGGTGGTCTCCCAGCCAAGTACTAAACAGGGCTGACCCTGCCTTCAGGGTACTTAGGTCTCTGCTGTTTCATATATGCTTTTGAATTTAGATCTACCTTCTACCATTCCCTGTTCTATACAAAAGAAGATGGATAGTTGCTATTCTGATTACTGATCTGCTTTTGCATAGAACTGGAGTGGGTAGAAGGTAGATCTGAATTCCTGGTAGATCTTTGGGTGATCTGCAGTAGATTGATGTGAATTGTTTTAATAACCACAGTAATAAAATGACTCTTCTAACTCTAAAAATATAACTGAAATGAAAAAAGCTTGGGGTGCCCAAAAGTGGTGTGTGTGTGTGTGTGTGTGTGTGTGTATGGCAGGACTGTGAACTTTGCTCAGTTTTGATACTGAAAACAGATTTCCTCAGCTTGGGATCTTATGTCTTTTATAATGGGCTCTTATTGGCTGACTTTGAGCTTCAGGTAACAAAGACAGAGCAAATCCTTCAAGCCTGAAGTCTCCCAACCCTGGCCAGAGCTTGGAAATGTTTCATTTTGGGGATTACAGCTCCCAGAATCCCTCAGACAGCAGGAGCACTAGAAGAAGCTGATCCTAACTGCAGCCATGTGAGATGGATTGGTGCTACCTACCATACTACCCAACCCATGTGCTGTCCACCCCATTACAGCTATGTTTCCCCTACCTGCCAAACAATGGAGTGTAATTTTTATGGATAGAGTGGCTTACAGGGATGACTCTGGACAATATGCTCACCATTAATGTTTTGCTGCCCTTTGTTCCTCAGTGGTGAGTTTGTAGGGAAGAATTTGATGGGGTGATGGGGCTCCCTTGGCAGGCTGCATAGAAGGCTTCCAAGAGCAGAGCTTGAAAAAGTTACTTTTTGGACTACAGTGTCCAGAATCTCTGAGCAAGCATAGTCCCTAGCTATGCTGGCTAAGAGATTGTTGAAGTCCAAAAATAACTTTCCCAACTTGTACCCCAGAATATGATAGGAGGTATTTAGTACAAAGAGTTATTCTGTGGCTAACCCACCTTTTTTACCAGTAAAAGATAATGATTTGATCTGAAAAGAATTCCTTAAATAGATCTCTCCAGCACAATATCAGCACTCCAACTCCATTGCTATAAATTTGACATCTATGCTAGGACCTCTATATGTATCAGAAGCTATCACACATCAGTATCATCTCATAAAAGAATTGAAGCTGTCCATGTTTCCAGAACCTATCTTGAGATGGGACATGGGTAGCTTCTCTTTACCCCACATAAAATATGCACATTTGTTACAGTCTTTTTAAATACACTCCCTTGGACCCACACTTCCCTCCTCTCCTGAAGATGGTAGAGTGTATTGCAACTCCAGTGTATCAGTTGCTAACACAAATGCAATGTAGAGCTCGGAGAACTTTGAAAAATGCCTCCACTAGCTAGGGAGTTATAGTCTAAAAAAGTAATTCTCCTAAGTTCTGCAAATGCTCAGTTGTTGTTAGTGTAAGATCATAGGTAGCCAAAAAGCAAAAGCCAGGAGTCATGAGTCAGATGCTAGAAAACACAGACTGGAACTCAGGGAATAGATTGTGGCTCACCTGACAAAACTATGGCCAGACCTGAAAGCTCTGATGGTGCTTCCATGCTAGGGAGAGATTGCTGCTGCCCTAGATAGGCAGCATTAAGGAAAATGTAAACACTAGAGAGCTGTCTAAAATGTAATCCTGGCGGCACATCAGCAGTGAATTCCTCGTTTTGCGGATTTTGTATTCTAGCTGTGCATAAAGGATACTCAGTGATGCTCAACCAGTCCCTATTCAGTGGTTCAAACATGCATTGCATGTATGAACATATTCAGACACCTACCATAATCTAAGCTACAAACAAATGTTGGCCACTGGTGGCTGGATCAGTGATTGTCACATACAAAGAATAGTGTTAGCACTGAACTTGTTCTGCGCCAACTTGTTGTAACTGTCAATCAGTGGGGTTGTCTAGACAGTGAAAATAGAATATGAGGAGAATACTTTTTGTCTCAATGAGATTCCACAGTGATTCGCCTTAGTCAGAAGAGGGGAGCAAAAACTCCCCAAACTGCAGGTGAAAAGCCTTTGTGCCTTTCCCCGAGGTTTTTAAAATAATGTGTGCAAATGGGCAATACCACTTGTTTGGACAACTGATTTGCATCACAGTGCATTCTTGGTGAAGTCAAAACTGGAAAGCTGATTAGTCAGACGTGCATGGGGGGACAGGCTTGCCAGCAATGAAGTGGCCAGAAGTGCCATTTTGGAGTTTTGCGTTGCTGATCGTGCACTTTTTTACTGTGCTGAGGTGACCAAACAGGCTTTTTAAGTGGAAGGTCACACTTGTGCAACTTTAATTTGTTGTTTTAAAAAAATACTGTGCAGTGGCAACAACTTGTTGAGAACAATAACGCAAGTAGTTCACTTTCAGCCACCATGTTGGTTCACATGCATGGCTGAAGAAGCCATGCATGTGAACTTCTGAAGAAGCTTTGCATACCAGTGATTTTGCCAAAGGACCATAGAGACAAATGAATACCGCTGAGATTTTGCGTTAATGCACAGCAATCAGCATTATATGTTCTCATCTAGACAACTCCATGATTTATCTGTAATAATTAATTTTGTAATTGATTATAATTCTCAATATATCATGGATCTCATTGTCAGAAAGCTATAATCTGAAGAAGCTTACCTTCTTATGCAAGACAAGTTATATAGCATATACAGTATGATGTTTTATTTCCCTGCAAGCATAATCATTATATACAGATGTCAAAGATGCCATTGTGTCAACTGAATTAAATGTTTTTAAGGAAGCTGCTTATAGGTGACAAACCTATGAGCCATATTTGCAAAAGGAGTTTTCTTTGAAGTGTTGCAGGTTATATTACCTTCAGAGTTCATGAAAATAATTTATTTGCTGATGAAAATGAGGTAGCTTGTTAGGTCATCCTTTCTTTCCCTTCTTACCTGCTTCCACTAGTGACTCTCACTTATTTGCATTCCAATACACTACTGCTAGAAGCCATATTTTGCAAAGAAGAAGAGCAACAGGCAAACATATTTTATAATTTCTGTGTTTTGTCCTCTCCTCTCCTTGCCCCAGAAGCTACAATATGACAGCACTTCATGAGCTTAGTAAAAATAATTATAACTTGTTTTGCCTCTGGAGTAAAATTTTGCTGTGTCTGCTAGGCAAACCAGAGGAAAGAGATTCATTTTAGCCAGATGAGTAAATGAATTTATTCATAAGCTATTATCAAATTCCCACTTCCTTTGTGCACTTTAATCTCTCTCATTATTTGATTTGTTGATCATGATGTCACAGTGAATAGCTCTCCATATTGCCTCTTCTTTTTCTCTAAGCCACTGCTTACTAGCATCAGCTCTGCAGGTAGAGATCACCTGGTTACAATGATGTGACAGATCCTGGTTGATCATTTAGGGCCAAAATAGATGTGACACAGGAGATTCATCACCCAATCACCTCATGTTTTTTTTGTTCCTTAAACTTTGCAGGATGTTCTTGTTTTTTTTTTTTCCAGAGAGCATAGAAAACATACTTTTTCTGTTTGCTAGAGATTCTGGGAACTGGAGTCTAAAAAAGTATTTTTCCTAAGCTCTGGTTTCTATTGGAGAACTTTCTGTTGGAGTAGCAAAGGGCCCCACCCCCACACTGCTTGCCTGCCTTGTACAATCCTACTGATGTAAATTCCAAGAAGGCATTATCAGACGTGGTAAAAATTGTGGGATTACGACGTCAGGGTAACACAAATGGGCCCTGCTATTGCACAACGTCGTTGTCTTCACGTTCTTACTCTGTGCTCCAGCCGTTGAAAAGGTGTTATTTCCAGTTCATGGGACAAGCCGTCAATAGATTGTCAATAGTGCTTTTTTCATGGTATTGATGGCATGTGAAACCAAATCCCATTGTAATTGTGAGATTACAGTGTGGCTGGGTAATCTTCAGCGAGAAAACGTCCGGGTGAGAATGCGAAAACAAAGCACAGGATGCTCTTTTTATGAACTGTCCCCTTAAGTTTGCACATTTTAAGGTTTGTTTCAGTGCTTGTGTATTCACTTACTTTGTTAATTATTTGCACATTTTAACATTTGTTTCAGTGCTTGTGTATTCATTTACTTTGTAAATCTTCAATTAGGTACTCCTGTATCACAGATGCTGCTAGTTTACAGACACCCAAACTCAGCTCAGTTCTCTGTGAGGGAATCTGCACTATAACATTAAAGCAGATTAGTCCCACTTTAACGTCATGGTTCTTCTCTATGGAATCCTTGGATTTGTAATTTGGGAAGGCATTTAGAATTATCTGGAGGAAAATGCTAGTCCACTCCCTGAAACAACAATGGACAATTCTAAATCCCTTTCAAAATTACAAATCCCAGGAACGATAGCATGGAACCATGATACTTAAAGTGGGATCAAACTGCTTTAAAGTTATGTCGCAGATAAAATCGGTACCTCTCTCCTATGTTTAACTGCAACTCATTTCCTTTCTTCCATTTCACAGACACAGACTGACACAGACCTAGGACTTTTCAGATGCATCAATTATGGTGTCATAACGATGCCACATAACTGTGAAAGGGCACGCATATTGGACACCCTTTTGCGGTTATGTCCCTGCCAAATCCTGTACTTTTTAATTGATGGCTTAAGCCTAGCATGTGAAACCCTGCATCCTTTGCCCCCCAGTACTTACCCCATCAGTTGCTGGTCTAGCACGAACACTTCTGGGTGAGATCGTGACATCCAGGTAAGTGACAGACTTTTTATGACCCTCCCCGGGTTACTTGTAAGTTTTAAAGTGTGTTTTTGTGCTTTTAAAAACTTTTTTGGTGTTATTTTTGGTTTGTTTGAATTTCCCATGTGATGAAGTCTCACAATATTTCGTGGGATTTCAAAGGAGGAAGTGAACGTAGCTCCATTCACTTCCTCTTTCATTGCCGGAGCTGCCTTTGCTGGGATTGGAGGTAAGTGTGTGTGAGAGAGCATTCTTTTGCTGGCATAAAAATGGATTTTTTTATGCCAGCAAAAGAACACTTTAAAGTTATAGTCTGATAAAGTCCCTAGAATACATCATCCTTAGTAGAGAGTGGGGAAGGTATGATTTTGTTCTTTCAAGTAACTTAAAGAAGATCAACCTATTGAGGGCAATCGGCTAGAGATCTCCCCAACAAGTCTTCCTCACCATTATGCCCTCCAAAACATTTTGGATTACAATTCTCATCAGCAAGAACAGTAAGACGATAAGAGACCTGCAGGGTTTCTATTTGGGGCAAGTCAGGTCGGACCAACTTTGGCCAGTCCTTCTGGCACCATTAATTTTCTCTTGTCTAAATTCACACTCCCACAACACCAGCTTAGCATCACAAAATTTGGGATGCCATCCTGCCTCATTAACAGATGATATGGGGGAGGGGAATCTCTAAGCCACAACATTTTCCACTTGAAATTCTCCAATTTCCCCCCCATCATCTTTTTTCTTAAGGACAATTTTTTTTTCCCATGTAAGAGCTATACAAAATATGCCTTGATTGGTAGTGCTGAGTTCCCCTTCCCTCCATAACCAGTCAAGTTTTTCCAGGAACGTCTAAATACGCTTGTGGTTACATGTTAATTAGATAACAATGGTGGTGACCTTGCAGTTCATTAAATTCTTTTAAAATATTTATTTTGGCAGGAGAGAGAGAGAGAATATGTGGCTCGGTTAATTCATTTGACATCAGAATCACTTATTCACTGGCTTTACTTTTCTGCCACATTAAACTTCTCTTTGGGGCATCCATCCGTCCTTTGTTAACTCATGAGCTTGACACGCTCCATGGAGGAAGCTATTATGGAAGCTTCCTCAGCTCTCGTAATGACACATGACAGGCTGGGGTCTATAATGTACTGTTATCACACTTACCTGAATGGATTAAATTATCTGTCTTTCAGAGCACAAAACACCTTGGTTCTCAAACACACAGCAAGAAGAATGATTGGAGATTGTGGGGGGAAATGTTGACTTTTTGCTCAAACAGCGTGCATGAATTCAGAGCAATTATGATTCCAATATTTTTAAAGCTTCTGTGTCTCAGTGTACCCCTTCACAAACATTAAATGAGAGAGAGAGAGAGAATTCATTTTCACAGGTTGCTGAGTGCCTCAGAGGAAAGGAGTTTTGTTTTCTTTAACACATCAAGCCTTAATAAATGTACTGTGGAGATTATCGAATGCGGGGAAATGTGGCAAAAATACGCATCCCCAACTGAATCAGAAGAATGCCATGGGAACAGAAAGGGCAACATTATCAGACACCTGAATCTTCAGCCATTCCCAGGGCGTAGCCTCCCTTTTTCATTGACGGGGACAAACTGCCAATAAAAAGGGACACCTTACTCATGCCCACGCTATGCCTCTGGGTCACTGAAGGACATCATAATCTGATAATATCCTCCATTCCTGTTCTTGTCATGATCTTCTGACATGGTTTTTTGCCATGTCTGATAATCTCCAGTCTCTCCTAGGTTGGTTTGTTCATCACTGCAACAGGATTGAAGAATGTAAGGAGAGCTGTGCTGGATCGGATCCAGAGTTCTGGTCACATTGTGCCAATCAGTTGCATAACCTCCATCCGTCCTAATTAATCCTCTGTTATCCTGCTTTGTCAGTTGCTCTTGAAATGTCACTGTTCCTCTCTCCTCTCTCTTTGTCCTCAGCTTATTTTAGTTGCTGCAAAGTGAGTTCAAAATGCAAAAGTAGTTTGTGCCCAGTTAATTCAGCAAAGAGGGAAAATAAAAGAGGGGATGGAATCTTGCCCTTCTCAGTAGGATAAGGCAAAAATAAAGTGCTGCAGACTTTCCTATCTAGTGTGTTCTTCCTCATTAATAATGGTTGCTGTCTTGACAACATGCTGCTGTTCCTTGGCCACATATGTCCCCATTTTCATTTGTGAAATGTTGGAGGGTATGTTTTCCTTATACAGTGGGCCCTCGGTATCCACTGCAGTTTGGTTCCAGGAACTCCTGTGGATACCAAAATCCATGGATGCTCAAGTCCCATTATATACAATGGCATAGTAAAATGGTGTCCCTTATATAAAATGACAAACAGAAAGGTTTGCTTCTTGGATTTGAAAAAAAAAATTCAAGTTGTGGATGGTAGAATCAGTGGATGCCAAATTTGTGGATATAGAGGGCCAACTGTAAGGGAATGTCTCCAGGCCTTAGATCATTTTGGTTAAGCTTTTTTGCTTTACCTTCCACATCAAAAAGATATAAAGGGAACTTTGAGACTAACTGAGAAAAATGCATTTTTAGTAGAAGCTTTTGTGGACTCAGATCCACTTCACCAAATGCATGGAGTGAAGCCTCTCTGGATAGACAAATAGCTTATGCTTGAAACTTGTTTTTCTATGGTAGTCTCAAAAGTACTGTAGGATTTCTTTATATCTTTTCATGGTGAAACAGACTAATACAACTACTGTATATCTTTTACTACTTCTTCCCTCTTAGTTGAACGAGGTTACAACATGCAGTACTTTTGTACTCACATGTTCTCCCCCCGCCATGCTCTGAATTTAGCAATAATTTAACATTATGATTGAAGATATTCCCAGTTTGACCAGGGAGAATCCAGTCCATAAGCTACAAATAAATACATTAAATTATTTTGTTTATATCCCAGCAGGGGACCCAAGGGTAGCTTAAGACTAAAAATGGCTAAAATCTTATTATCCAAAAATTTTAAAACAAGTAAGCAATTCTGCTAAAAGTGCAAAGTTAAAATGATTTAAAACATGATAAAAAATAAAGATTAAAAACACACCACACCTATTATCTGAATTATGTGGGGTCCATGGGGATCCCACTAGTGTCCAAATTCTAATATGGGGAATTTTAATTAGCTCAAGATGGCAGCAAGAGGCTGGGTAATGATGGGACCTTTTGACCTATGTATACTGTTAATAATTGAGGAGACTCCAAGCCAAGAGATAAAATAAAAATGGTTTTATTGAAACACAATAGATATTATTTTGTCAGTACCCCAAGCTGAACTACCTTATGCAATGTGAGGAATGGGCATTGTGACTCATCTTTCTTTAAAAATGTATTATCTACGATAATGTTGAAAATACACAATCTATTATTAACATTTATTCAGTTTAATAACTTTGATTAGATACCTTGATGAGGGGTTTAAATTTTTTTTTATAACAAACTGGTACTTCACTAGGGGGAAGTCCATAATAGTGTTTAGATTGATTATGTTGTAGTGATGTGTAATGTTTTTTGTGGGTCTACTGAGTGATGATTTAAAAATATTGTTATGATTGTGTTGCATCATGTTGTAAATGTTATGTTTGTATCTTAGTGTAAAAGGACAATTAAAATATTCCAAAAAAAAAGAAAAGAAAAGAAAAGAAAAATAATCAAGGGAAAACACACATGCGTAGGTTTCAAGCAGTCACACAAGGCTGATGAAGAAAGGAAATATTGGGATAGAGGAATAGAGTTTGGGATGATGGGCTATACTGCACCTGTCTTGGAGAGCAGAGATTTGTACAGAAGAAGAAGAAGAATGGCTGGAAGCACTGGGTGACCCTGTAAACAAGCAGAGTGATGGCCTCAGGGAAACTGAGTACACCTTTGGCGCTGTTTTGTGGTGATATTTATATTCAATATTCCCTCTGAGGGGGTGAGTTTGAGTGGAAAACAATGTCTGTTGGAGTTTCTCAAGATTAAACAATGGATTCTCCAGATGTGTTAATGATTGCTAATGGTTGAAATATTAAAACTGATGGGTCTCAGGCAAACCTCTATTGTTTTAGGAAAAGGTGTGAAGAAAAACCAGTTTTGCAAGCAAAGTGTCCAGCTACCTTAATGAGATTATTGAATGACTCTTTTCTATGTGTGTCCCAGAGAATGAGCCCATTTCTCCCTAAATAATCAGTTCCAAGGGAGTTCTCATATAGTAGGAGCCCCGTATTTGTGAGGGATTTGTCTCCCCCCCCCCCCGCGGATGGTGAATTCCACGAATAATAGCAAACACCATCCTGGGGGAAAGGGAGGGAAGTGAGATCACTCCTCCCCCCTTCTCCCCCACCATGGCCCCACTGTGGCGACAGGAGCCATCCCAGGGGAAGGGGAGAGGCAAGATCGCTCCTCCGCTCCCTTCACCCCCACCATGGCCCTGCCACGATGGCGATTGTGGTGGGAAAGGGGGAAGGGGGAGGTGAGATCATTCCTCTGCCCCCTTCCTCCCCTCCATAGCCCAGTTGTAGAGGTGATCATGAGGGTGAAGGGGGAGGGAGAGATGAGATTGCTCCTCCCCCTCCCTTACCCCTTTGTTCCCACAATCTCCACTGCAGCAACAGGAACCCTCCCAGGGGAAGGGACAAAGGATATGAGATCCCCCCCCTCTCCCCCACCATCTCCTACCAGGGATAATTAAATACCTGCTTGGTGAATCACCGGATACGGGGGTGCTACTGTAATTCTTTCCCGGGCATATCTTTGAGGAATTTTAGCAGGCTATTTCCTCTGGTTTTCTGAGCAAACCTTGATTCCTTATACTTGGGAGTCCCTGGTCTACTGCCAACCACATGGAGTGCCAATAATAAGCCAATATAGGAAATTTAGCTAATTGATGAATTATTAGAAGAGTGTGTATGGTGTGTGTGTGTGTCAGGGCAGGTAACATACCACTGTTGCCAGATGAGCTAACAGCTAAAGGCCCATCTCAATAAAAAGGTCTTTCCCAGCTGGCAGAAAGAAAGCAGAGAGGGGATCAACCTAGTTTCCTGTGGAAGGGAATCTCACAGTCTGTGAGCAGCCACTGAGAATGCTCTCTCCTGTGTCCTTCTTACCAATGGTAGTGGTGGTGGTAGGACTGAGAGAAAGCCCTCCACTGGGTTCCTTAAAACTTGGGCAGGGTCATTTAGGGAGATATGGTGTTTGAGGCACAAAGACTTAGCATTGCTTATATGAAACTAATTGCCAAGAGATTCCTCTGTACGTGTTATTAATGTTCTCCACTCATAAGATGCCTGTGTAATATGCATAATAGGAAAATTTATAACAATATAAATTGGGGATGGGGAAGTTTTTGTGTGTATGGCCCAAACTGAAATGGCAACCAGGAAGCATGCTGTGTGCTGGATGCCAATGGAAGGTATGGGTGGAACCCAAAATGGGCAGGACCACCCTTTTTCTGAGACTCTGTTCAAATGCACCTATGCATCCCATACATACATACATACATACATATATATCTATATGGAGGAAGAAAAAGCAATCTGCAAGGCAGAATTGCTGCTTTCTTCAGGCACATAGAGTGTGAGACAGATGATTGGCTCTTCTCAACCATATGACTATCTCTCTCTGGCTTTTCTTTGCAAACGAAGATTCAGGAAGGACTCATCCCACACTTTCTGCAAGTGCACTGATAACTAAAAAGGCCAATCCGAGATAAACAAGTCTGCTTGCAGAAAGCACAGCAGAAGGTCTCCTTGGGTGATGTTTCTGGGTTGTGATTCTTTCTGCGTTGTCATTTCTTTTCAAGACTTGTTCGGCAGTCAAATAAAGCTGCAGCATTGTGGATAGTGCATCTCCAAGCCTCCCGATGTGAGGCCAGGGTGGACCATTGTTGGTGATCAATTTGGCCGAGCCTGAGATGTTGTTTCAGGGAGTCCTTATATAGCTTTTTGGAGCGCCCCTCTTATGCTGACCCGTGGCGAGTTCACCATAGAGTACTATATATGAAAAAAAGCTTGTTCCTTTCTCTTATCACAGAGATTCAGTAAAAGAGTGATGAAGATACAGACTGTCTCTTTTCTTCATCCCTTGACAGACCAGTTTTTCCTTGTGTGGAGAAAGGCTGAGCTGTCCTTTTGTGTACCGGGAGGCAAAGAGAGGGCCATATTTTATTTTATTTATATGCTGCCTTTCTCCTGGAGTGGGACCCAAGGCAGCTCACAAAAGAACAACACAGGTAAGATAGAATCATAGAATTGGAAGAGACCACAAGGGCCATCCAGTCCAACCCTCTGCCATGCAGCAACACACAATAAAAGCACCCCTGACAGATGGCCATCCAGCCCCTGATAAAAAATTTCCAAAGAAGGAGACTCCACCACTCCATGAGGCTGTGCATTCCACTGCTGAACAGCTCTTACTGTCAGGAAGTTCTTCCTAATGTTTAGGTGGAATCTCTTTTCCTGTAGTTTGAGTCCATTGCTCCATGTCCTAGTTTCTGGAACAGCAGAAAACAAGCTTGCTCCTTCCTCAATATGACATCTGTTCAAGTATTTAAACATGGCTTTCATGTACCCTCTTAACCTTCTCTTCCCCAGGTTAAACAAACCCAGCTCCCTAAACCGCTCCCCGTAGGGCATGGCTTCCAGACCTTTTACTATTTTGGTTTCCCTCCTCTGGACACATTCCAGCTTCTCAACATCCTTCTTGAATTGTGATGCTCAGAATTGGACAAATATTCCAGGTGAGGTCTGACCAAAGCAGAATGAAGTGGCACTATTTTTTCCCTTGATCTAGACACTATACTCTTATTGATCCAGCTTAGAATCACATTGGCTTTTCTGGCTGCCGCATCATACTGCTTATTCATGTTCAGCTGAAGTTGCCATGGAGTCATGCTAGAAAGATACCATACTTTTAAAAAAAATTATTTACAAGCATTTATAAACATACATACATACATACATATGCATATACATAGATATACAATCTCCATCGCACATTGTTACATAACCATAAATACAAGCATGAATATATAGTAGATGTCTCAACCAACTATCTTTCCAATCCTTCATTTTATCACTCTTTCTTCTTTCATCCTACCTTCCTGTTTCTTTCCTCCATACTTTCTCTCTCTCTTCCTTCCTTTCATAATTCCCAACTTACTCAACTTACTCATCTAGCTCATACCTTCATACTTACTTAACCTTTTATTCCTACCCTTCTTTCCCTAACTACTAACATTTTTATACACTAACTAATAATGACTTCCTCCATTCTACCTCTCAATATGGATTGCTTTTTAGTGACTAATTCTTGATACCTCAATTATCCCTATAAAGCCAGTTTATACATATGCCTATTTATATATACATAAGTGTATACATGTCCGTTTCCCAATTTACTTGATTAAGTTTTAGATATTGTATGACACGTAATTTATTTTGCTTGTATTACACAGTATCCCCTATTTAGTCTTGCTCTCTTCCTCTACCCTCTTTCTTTTGCCATCCCATGTAATCTTCCAATGCTACACCAAATTTTATTCTATTAATCAACAAACAAATCGACCATATTTTTGGATGATGGATAATTGAAACCACGGGTACTGTTCCCGTGCATATCGGGGGGGGGGGACTTGCACAAGCTTCACAGAAGAGCACCACTGCAGGAGTGGGAAAGATTAAATTTTCTCTCAATATAGGGAGGGGGCATTTGGAGAAAGGTGGGGTTTTGGAAGGGGGAGGGGCCTCTACCGAGGCCTCATGGTTAGGTGAAGATGCCTTATGGCTGAATTTGGCTTGGAAGACATATTGAAGATTATCAGATGCAGCAAATCACGATGCCAGCGGAATGCAAAAGGAAGCCAATATCAGATGACATTGTCCTTTTGCGTACCACTGGCATTATGCTAATGTACCTTTCTTAGTAGATCCCCCATGGTGCTTTTGTGCCAACATTGCCAGTGTGCAGAACTTCAGGCCATTTAAATCTTGTAATTGCAGCAAGAATGGCTGATCTGTCGCAAACACGTCCGGGTGAGATTGGGACATCAAGGTAAGTTAAGTTTTGCTCTTTTTATATTCCTTCCCAGGTTACTTGGGACTTTTAAAGTGTGTATATGTGCTTTGTATAACTTTTTATGTGTTAGTTTTGTTTTTAATTTTGAATGTCCTGTGTGATGAAGTCTTGCAGGATTTCGAATGAGGAAGTGAACGGGGCTCAGTTCACTTCCTCTTTATTGCTGGGCTGTCTTTGCTGGGAGAGGAAGGTAAGTGCACTGGGGAGCGTTTTTTTGCTGGCATGAAAATGTTTTAGCTTTTTTGATGCTGGCAAAATAACGTTTTAAAGGGATTGCCTGATAATCTCCATTATTAAGCTACTGCTCTCAAAACCTAGGAATTCTAGATTCTAGGAATTGTAGTCCAAAAAGTAATAAGAAAGTAAGCTTGGAAATATTATTTTTTTGGATTAGAACTCTCCAAGCCCCCTCTGCTGCACAGCTAAGAGCTGTACTGACCAGGAATTCTGGTTATCGTAGTTAAAAAAAAAAAAAAAACTTTTCCCAAGTTCTGTTCCATGTACCAGATTTACCTCATCCTTGAAAATGATTTAAGGCACAGATTTGAAAAGGTAGTGAGTGTATGGTGTACACTCAATTCCATATTGTATTTCTGAATGAAATGCTTGTTTTTAAGTACTTAAAATGTTAAGGTCTTTTCCATTTTTTTCTTTTTCTACCCTGTAGTTAAGTTTTATAAGTTCATTTCTAAGCCTAGCTAGTCAGAAACTCTAAAAGAACAGACAGGTGCGTGCAGGAATATACTGTTACTATGAGATGTCCAGCATTGTAATAAATTACTAGAAGCATGTATGGGTGAAAAATCATCTATACTTTCAACCTTTCTATGAGTAATTTGAAATATTGGCTTTCAGCAAGTCACCCTGAACACTTTTGATTTTCAGCCAGTTACTTTACTGCCACAATTGATAGCTTTCTGTGGTGTGGAAAGTATTTCATCCTGCTTTATATGTCTTATATAAATTGGAAAGTGAGACGCAGACAATAGGGGTTGTTGGTGGGGGGGAAGTGTGATATCTGAAGAGAAACAGATACACAGTTCACCAAGCAGGTGAATAATTGGAGTCTGTTTCTGAATACTGGAAGTCCTTCTGCCTGCTTGTGTTAGGTACTCTTAGCCTGATATTTTCACAGCCAGCAACATGAATTATCTTTTCAGATTTAGCCAGACCAGTTTACGTTTTGGGCTATATCTGATAAACTACAGTCAGCCCTCTGTATCCATGGATTTGGCATCCACGGATTCCACCATCCGGGGCTTGAAAATATTCAAAAATAAATAAATAAAGAATCTAAGAAGCAAACCTTGAATTTTCCATTTTATATAAAGGGCAACATTTTACTATGCCATTTTATATAATGGGACTTGAGCATCCATGGATTTTGGTATCCACCAGGGGTGGTGGTGTGGGTTTCCTAGAACCAAACCACAGCAGATATAAAGGGCCCACTGTAAATATTTTCCCCACAAACCCTTCTAGTAGAGACGGTCAAAATATATAGCATCTATTTTTTTGTATTTTATGTGGTAGGTAGCTGTCTTTATTTTTTCTCTGAATACCATCTTTGCAGGGTGTGTGTGATCATTACCAAGAGAGGAAATTTAATCTTTTCCAGTCCTGCAGGATTTATGCCCTGAAATCTGGGGACCTGGCATGTTCCTGACCTGGCAATCCTAGAGGATCCCCAACAGATAGTTGCCTTGACTCTGCTTGATGACATCTACCAAGGAAGAGCCGTACTCTAGGTAATTGGTTCTGTTTTCAAATTGCTCATACCATCCAGGGGGTTCGCTAATGTTCAGGCAAAATTTATGCCCTTGCAGTTAAAGCCAATTACATTTTTTCCTGCCTTGTCTGGCAATAAAGACCCCACCTTTGCCCTCCTCTGTATGATAGTCTTTCATATACGGTACCTCCCATCTATATGAGGGGGGGAAATACGATCTTCTCCAAAGAAGCAGCCATTCGCAGTGCTGTGACCTGTCTTAATGGTCAAAAGAGGCCTGCTAAACTTCGCATGCCCCCTAGCCAAAATGGTGGCTGTGAGTGATCTACTCATGATTTTTAAATCTGCCATCACCATTAAAAAAATAAATAAACGAGTTTACATGGTGCTCACGTGTAATATTTCCTATTTATAAAAAAAAGAGAGTAAAAGATTGACGTTTTATCGACTTACCAGACCCTCGCTTAGCCGAAAACCCAACATGGCAGCAGGTGTTTTCCCTGTTTGCTAGCCCCACCCCCATGCTCATCCAACCAATCAGCTTATGCTGCCTGGTCGCAGCAACATGAATGTGACTGTCTCAATGGTTGCACATTCGCATGCCCTACGGAGCTTTTAAAAACTCTGAGAAAAAAACTCCGAAGGCTTTCCTTTGGAGCTTTATGGTAGATTTGGCTGCCTTCCTTCTGAATGAGATGTATTGATATGAATGTCCATTTGGACAGATCACCTTCCATGCGATTGCCAATTGGATTATTTTCACCGTTTGGACAGGACCTTATTTAGAACAAGGGGCCCTTTCACAGTACACAATTATAGCACTATATTCCACTTCAACTGTTATGGCAACTTCTTATGGAATCATTGGGTTTTTAGTTTGGTGAAGCGTTAGACTACAGCTCTTCAACTGAGAATTCTAAATGCCCTTCCCTGAACTGTAAATCCCAGAGTTTCATAGGATGTTGTCATGGCACTTAAAGCAGAATCATAGCATCATGATAATATAGTGTGAAAGAGCCCAGGGCCAGCCTTAGATACTGTACATTGCTGCCTATGGCAAAAGTTAAAATGAACAACTTGGAAAAGTTACCTTTTGGAATATAGCTCCCAGAATATCCAACCATCTTCTGGATCTGTCACCCACTGGCCATGCTGGCTGGCAAGAATTGTAGTCCACAGAGTAACTTCTCTAAACTTTGACTATCCCGGGCAAAGGAAAGCAGATGATGTCATATAAAATGTGTGTTACCTGTTGGTTTCCATTAGTGTGGGAAGCAGCAGGCATTTGAGAAATCAATTTTAATCGCTGTACTGCTTTTAATGTTTTAATGTATTTCTATTGATTTTATGTTTTTATTTCATGCTATGTTTTTAATTATGTGGAAATTAATTTAATGCTTTTTAATGGTTGTAAATTGTGATTTTTTTAAGCTATATTTTTTAATTGTTGTAAGCTGCCTTGAGTCCCATCTTGGGACAAAGGCAGGGTATAAATCTAACAAACAAACAAACAAACGAATCTCAACAGCTAAAATTGGCCCATCAAAGTGGTTGGTTGATTAATGTACTAAACTACCCATTAAGATGTACAAAGCTTGCTTCCCCAAATATACAAGTCCACTAAATGGCCAATAGTAAAACCTGCAGCACTTGATATAATTTCAGAATCTTGTATTAGCTAACCTCTTATTAAAAAGTTTGATGTCAGATTTTATCCTATTCAAAATGTATCCATTGCATAAATTCAGGGTTTATCTTACTGCCTCACTGCACAGAGAAGTTTTAGTGGGTGGCTATGTGACACCTAGTAATGTCTGAGAAACTACAGTGGAGACTCTTAACTGCTGCTGACAACTAACAAGACTATAAGATCTGGAGAAGAGTAAGAAGCTTGTTAGCTTCTTATGACTGGCACAAAGTCTACATCAAAGAGCCTTCTGACACCTTTCAAAAAGTGACAGAATTATTACCAAGAATAAGCCATAAATTTCATGCTTCCTTCAATGTCTTATTTATTTATTTGGTTAAGGAGAGGCACTTATTTAATTGGTTAAGGAGAGAGTAATTCACATATTTTTTTAAAAAAAAATTAATCAGTCAATGCATTTCTAGGAAACACTGAATCTTTGATGCTAAAATTAAATACCATTTTGAAATCTCAGCTTTGGAAGCTAGCTTGTTGTCTTAGGTTGCCTACACACTGTAGAAATAATCCCGTTTGATATCATTTTAACTGCCATCAATGCTATGGAATTCTGGGATTGTTAGTTTTGTGAGGTATTTAGCCTTCTCTATCAGAGAGCTCTAGTGCCACAACAAATTACAAATCCCAGGATTCCATAGGATTGAGCCATGATAGTTTAAGCAGTGTCAAACTGCATTATTTCTGCAGTGTGTCAGCAATCTCATTGAGTCGGGAGATTATCAGATGCCGCAAAAAGTACCTTATCACAATGCCAGGATGACATTTCTGTCCCATGAATGGGACCCAGTTTCAGACGATGTCATTCCTGTTAGCGCACTGTTAATTCCTTGTGCTGCCTGTCGACGCAAGACAAGGTAAGAGTGATGGGGAGGGTTATTGTGCCGGGACAGGGGCAGGATTGGAGATTATGGGACAGGAATGCTTTTTGTGTTCCTGTCTGATAATCTCCTTAGTGATTACAGACAGCTCCCTGGTAAATCTGGTGTAATATAGGAGATTATCAGACAATCCTCCTCAGAACGTTCTTTTGCTGACATTAAAAAAACCATTTTTATGCTGGCAAAAGAACCCTCCCCACACACTTATCTTCCTCTCCTGGCAAAGGCAGTCCCAGCAATAAAGAGGAAGTGAACGGGACTTCGTCACGTGATAAATGCAAAAATAAAAACAAAACGAACACATTAAAAGTTTTTTAAAAAGCACCTAAACACACTTTAAAAGTCCCAAGTAACCCAGGGAGGGTCATAAAAAGAGCAAAACTTACCTGGATTTCCCAGTATCAACCAGAAGTGTTCGTGCCGGACTGGCCATTCTTGCTGCAGTGATAAGATTTAAATGGCCTGAGGTTTTGCATGCCAGCAATGCTGGCACCAAAAAGGGACGGGTGATCTATTGATGGCTTCAGCTGTCAATAGAAAGGTACGTTAGCATAATGCCAGCAGAACGCAAAAGAATTATGTCATCTGATATAGGCGTCCTTTCGCGTTTTGCTGACATCATGATCACACCACATTTGCTGCATCTGATAATTTCCATAGTCATTGGAGTTGTTGACTAGGCTTGGAGAGACCTCATTTGAAGGCACCAAGCTCACCTTCACATTCAGTCATTATTCAGGATTCAGTGGAAAAGTTGCTGTTTGGACTACAGCTCTGAGTCCTCCAGGCACTCTAGGAAGTGTGGCCAGTGAACAGGCTAGCTGGGGAATTCTAGGAGACGTAGTCCAAAAACGTAACATACTCAAGTTCTCCTAACTCTCATCTAACTTATCCTTGGCAGTCTATAAAATGGAGAAGAGAGAACCATGTATACTATCTTCCTTCTTGAAGGAAAAGTGGATTATACATGTAAAAATCAAGCAACTAAATAAAATGAACATACAATAGGACTGCAGCTGAACGGGTATGATTTTGCTTGCTTTGGCTTCCAATATCTATATTATAGAAAGGTACCATGCATTCTGGTGAATGCCCCTCCCCATATCCCCATTCATAATGAATTCATATCCATTTACAAGACACCTGAATATAACTCTGAAACAGATCAGAGTCTGAGGGACAAATTAAGACTCCATGTTTGGATGGAAGACGAAAAAATCGGACATCATACACAATTAGGGAAATGGCATTTGTTTCCAGTCACCACACACATAACAGAAGTTTAAAAATAGAGCTCCCACACTGCAGAAATTGCCAGCGGGCTTTTCAAAGCTTCTGCATCTGTACATCAATTACAAGGCAGAGAACTTGGTGAAATCTCTGTGCAGACAGGCAGGCATGTTGAAGGCAGTAAAGCTTCTCTGATTTACTGATTTGCTTCCTTCCCACCTGCTAAAATCACTCGTAGGCCTCAACGTTGCAGTTGTGTATCAATTTTTTCCCCCAAGGAGAACTTAAATCATGTCCAGGTTTGTACATTTATTTAGACAGTCTAAGCCCACCACGGTTTCCAGATATTTTAAAAGGCTGAGTTTCAAAAAGATGGAGGCTAAGGCTGCAATGTTAGGCACACTTAATGAAGACATGCCAAGAAGACCTGCAATTTCATTGGTGGGAGGAATAGTCTGTCCACAGATGCAGATCCCAACTCACTGGCCCCCTCATGGAACTTGCCAGGAATCCTACCTGTCTAAATGGGATCCAGTGCCAATCCACACTGTTTGGAAGGAGGGGTGCCAAAACAGCAAAAACAACACATTAAAAACCTTGGCAGATTTCCCTGGACTTTTTCAAAAACCACAAGGAGGTGTGCATTCCTGCTCATTTTGACTATTGAATGACATGAAATCCAAAGGTAAGCACAAGGCTGATTGGCCGGGTGAGAGTGGGGGTGGGGCTTGCTACCACGGCAAGTGTGTGCTGCCACCATGTTGGATTTTCACCTTAGCAATTGCTTGCTAAGGCAATAAAACAGGGTCAATATTTTCTGTTTTGCTTTCCTATAACATTGAAAAATTGCTCTATTGCACCAGCGCGCCTTGGGAAGCCTTTTTTTAAAAAAAACAACAGGACGGCAGTGAAGAACTAATACGAGTAAATAACGTGCGGTCACCATCACGAATACGAGGTTTATGGGGGTTTCCAAGTCCAGAAAAAATGTTTAAACATGTCGCTGCTGCTGCGAAATGCCAATACTACAAGATACTTTGGATTTTTTCCCCTTGTGTAGATGGGCCCACTGTGTTCGGAGCTGTAATGCCACTTTGTCACCTGATGTCCAGCCTTCAGGTGAGAAGCCTTTCCATATATAGCTAGGCTGCTCCACAGACAACAGGTGTGCAGTCTGCCACTGGGATGATACTCAAAGCCTCTCCAGATTAACACACCCTCCAGCATTTCACAGATGAAAACCAGGACTCACATAGGCAATCAATATCAGTGTGTGGACAAGATGGCAAAAGTTATTAATGAGGAAGAACACCTAAGTAGGAGAAGCTGCAGCAGTTTGCTTTTGCCTGAGCCTAGTGGGAAGAGCAAGATCCTGCCCACTCCTGTTCAATCTGTACTGCTGAGTTACTTGAGTGCAAACTACGTTTGCACTTTGAACTTTTAGTTTGCAGCAATTAAAATAAGCTGGGGGGGGGAAAGGAAATTTGGGATGAGAGAGAGAAACTAGAATATTTTAAAAGTACTGTATAAGTAGGACAGCAGAGGGCTAATCAGGACTGTCCCTGCCAAATAGTTGGAGGCTATGGCTTAATATAAATAATAAGTGCATGCTCTCTGCTAGTGTAGCTTTTGAGAGCCCACACCATGATGAGGCAGAAGGGTGGGACTTTATGAGGAATGGAGGAATGAATGGATAATGTTTATCTGAAACCAATGCAGCAATAGAGAGCTGCTGCCATTCAGAATTGATAATATTGGGCTAGATAGGGCAATGACCTGACTCCATATAACTAGAAAAAAGGTGTTTTGACCTGAACCCATTTCCATCAAATGGCCTGAGATGCTGGTCAACAAGGTATTTGGTGGAAAGACACCTGGAACACTGTCCATTTCAGGCAGAGGATTTCCCACCTTCCCTCCTTGTTCTTCTCCACATAACAACTGTGTGAGGTAACCATTCAGTCCCAGCTTGGGTATTGTTTTTTTCATCTGTTTCCTGAATGATGAGAAATTTTGCACAGCCCTCAAATAATTCTCTGCCTCACCTTTGAATGTAGAATATAAATATTATTGTTTTGAAATATGTTTGACATATGAAATAAGCTTGTTTTGAAATATTCAGTGGTGAGAAAGCATACTGGCCCCTTGGAAAAGTTACCTTGGGGACCTAAAGCTCCTAGAATCCTCCACCCAGTATACACATTGACCATGTTGGTTTGGGTATTCAGGGAGTTGTAGTTCCCCAAAGTAATTTTTCCACACTGATAGAATCAATGTACACTCCCAAATGTAAAATTCTTTGCTTTTTACAACTATCCCTATACTTCCTGTTTCCCTCTGATGAGTTTCTCTCCACAGATCTGCCTGACTTATTCCCCCCACCCCTCCCCTCTAATATAACCAGAGGAAAAGTAACAAAGGAGAGGCCATGGTAGGAGAAATGTAGGGCACCACCTCATTCCTCTTTAAAGGGCAATAATTTGGCCCCATCATCATGTTATGCTCTTCTGCTAAAGCAGGAGTGGACAAAGTGTAGCCTGCCAAATGCTGGCTAGGGTTTTGGAAGTTACAGTCCAACATCTGGAAGCCTGCACACAGCCCCACTGCTAAAGTTATATACATAATCTCATTGGCATGGAGTTGCCCCCAACCTGGCATCATTCAGATGTGTTGGACAACAACTCCTATCAACCCAGTCCAGTACATCTAGAGGCCATAAGATAGGACAAACCTGGGGTTTGATCCAGCCTGCACCTTTCTTGGGAGCAGAAAGCACAAAAATGTACAGTCTCTTCTGTACTTTCAACCTCCAGTTTCCCAGCATTTTGGAAGCTGCAGGGCATTGTAACTAGGATGGGTGAATAGGTGAACCATAAACAATGATCTCTGTTTCCATATTTACTTAGGAATGTTATACTTGGCAGCACATGTTTCCACTGGCTGAAGGCTCATTTCCTGATAACGCAACTGGGCAGTTAACAGAGACTCCTTGATGATGAACATATACACATGCTGTGAATGGTGTGGTTGAGCTTTGGACTGGGGATTGGAGAAAGAACATGATGCAATTGGAGCCCCAAACAAGCATTTTGCTCTGACAGTTCTGAGACCCCAACCTGCATGCTATTGCGTGTCTTGCTATTGTTGTGTGCCTTCAAGTCATTTCTGACTTGTGGAGACACTAAAGCAAATATTATCACAGGGTTTTCTTGGCAAGATTTGTTTAAAGGGGGTTTGCTTTTGCCTTCCTCTGAGGCTGAGAGAGTGTGACTTGCCCAAGGTCACCCAATGGGTTTCCATGGCTGAGTGGGGATTTGAACCTTGGTCTCTAGAGTTATAGTCCAATGTTCAAACCACTACACCACACTGGCTTTCCTAACTCACTTAGAGTTTAATAATGCATTAAATATTTTTGAGAAGT
This sequence comes from Gambelia wislizenii, assembly GCA_030847615.1. Lineage (NCBI taxonomy): Eukaryota > Metazoa > Chordata > Lepidosauria > Squamata > Crotaphytidae > Gambelia > Gambelia wislizenii. The sequence goes on from JAUMIR010000005.1 coordinate 31,508,904, forward strand.
CACAGAGGCTAGACAAATTACTTTTTTGACTACTATTCTAGAATCCCCATAAGTATTGCCACTTGCAGACTGGCTATAGGATTTTGCTAAACATAGTCTAAAAATTATTTGTCCAAGCTCTGAAAAATCATGTGCACTTTTCCATCTCAGCCAGTTTTTAAAGACTTGGCCTCATAGGTGCCCTCACACATGGTGATGGGGGTAGTGGTGGTAGTGGTCTAGGACATTTCAGTGTAGCCAGTTCAGTGTGACCAGTTCAGCATGGAGTGGTTCTGCTTGCTTATCAATTGATAATTGATAATTTTGTCAAGAAAATGCAATCAAAACCATTTCTATTTGGTTGGGATTCTCTTGCAAAACCATTTGGGTAAAGGTTAGGGTTAACATAAGTGTTAGGGTTAGGACTTGGGTTATTATCAATTATCAATAATATGGCCTTATATATAGTAGTGGTGATAGAGGAGGAAGAGGAGATAATGATCAAAATCAGAATTTTATTTGAAAGAAAGCATGAAGACACACTGAAAAGGGCACATTTGAGGCAATTTGGTAGCCATTCATTTTATTTCCTTATAAAGAAACATCCCCCTCACTGCCCACCAGCCTCTCAACTTAAGTATTGGAAAAATACATTTTGGTCGTCTCAAAATGACCCAACGTTCCTAGAACTTACGTCCCAGCTATTATGCTTTATGTTCCTTCATCTACCTTTGCTACTCATCTTCTCCATTTACTTTGTTACTCTCTCTTCTTGTTGATGTTCAGACACTTTATTACTATTCTTAATTGATACATTAATTTAACATTTTCCATACAGATATTTTAAAAATGATAATCATATTGTATTAAGCCCTTCCTATACATTTCTAAGCATTTTTTGTGAATGTTCCTGTCTTTGTTGACTTCCTTCCATTCCCTCTTCAGGCTTTCAAATCCAGGATGATAAACTCTATTTTATGTCCACTCTTTGGGGTAACATATTCTGGTCATGCACAAGGTATGACATTCTTGGTGATGGCACCAGCCACTACATTAGGAGTGGGCAACCTGTGGGCCTCAATACATTGTCAGACTACAACTCCCATCACACCTGAAAATTGACTATACTGATTGTGGGTGATGGGAGTTGGAGTCCAGCATAATCTGATTCCCTGTTTCTGTTCTACTGGAAAATTTATTTCTCACTAGGAGGGCTCGCCAATTCTCACCACCCTTTTATTGGAAGATAAAGAAGCCACATCTGTTAAGTGCAGCTCATGATTAATGTGCATAGCTTGATTTGGTTTTGAATATTTTTTATTTTATATTTTTTAATGCATCTCTTACATGGTTCAGGTAATCTTATGTATTTTTACTGTGTACTTGTGTATTTAATGTTTTGTTATGCATTGCCCTCAGCATTTTATGGAAAGGCATTTAATCAATGCTGTTAGTAAGTGAGAACACTGCATAGAAAACAGTAGTAATGCACTAAAATTAAAGAATACATATAATTATAAAGGCACTTGGGGAATACGAATCCTGCACAGCATTGGCAAATGGAGAAAATATTAGCTGCATTCCCTCACACACTAGGAGCCTAAAATAAATATGCTTGGAAATGGTCTGCTTTAACATAAATCTGTCAGGGCCTTAACATAGGTATAATAAGCAATGATTTTACACTGACCATCAAGGTCTATTAGACTGGTGAGCAGGGACTTTTTGGTGCTGGCCATATTTGTAGAGTTTCCTCTTTAGAGATATATGCATGGTCTCTATTTTATGGGCTTTTGAATGGACCTTGAATACTTATTTTATTTCAATCTACTTTTAAGGAATATGCATTTATTGTTTTAACTATTGCTGTTTTAATGTTCTTGCATTTTTGTATTGTAATTTTAAGGCTATATGATGAATTGTGTAGTATCGATTTGTATGCTGTCCCAAGAAGCTTTTGGCCTGGAACATAGCTTACAAATTTTTAAAACAGCCCAGAATATTTTACAAAAAGAATAATGGTGGTAGTAAAGCTGGTCCTCTATTTTGGATTTTTTAAAAGAGCAGAACCAGTAACAAAAGTAAAAGTGAGTACTGAGGGATTCTGAGTGCAGTAGCCCAAAGCCGAACTTTCTAAGCTCTAAATAAAACCATGGTCACAACCTAATTCATAGTTGCTCGCTCAAGTCCCACTGAAATTTATGGCTCTTTGTTGCACACAGCTGTAGGCCATACTTATAATATCTCATTTGTATAATATAGAATTATAAATCTATATACCTCTGTAGTACAGAACAGGCATTTGCCTGATTAACATTGCAATACTTTCAGGAACAAACCTTTTATCACATGTATGAGTGTACTGTATATTGAGTAGCTTTCTTAGGTAAAGCCATTTAAAAAAATATTTTGGAGGAAGTTGTTTATTTCTTCTTCTTGGCAGCTCTGATGAAAACAGCAACTCTCAGTAATTTAATGTGAAGGTCATATCCTTCCCAACTCAGATAGTTAATGTAGTAACAAAAAGAAACAGACTGGGGGGTATGTGTCCACCACCCACTTTTTGACATACTCCTAATGAAGTTAAGAAGGAACTACCAGAATAACTCACAGGCAAATTGCTAAAAATACTCACTGTAAACAAGTAAAATTACACACACCAACAAGGCATATACTGTTAAGCAAACAACCCTCAGAAATAAGTCCTGTTGAATTCAGGTAAGCATTGTTGTTGTTGTTGTGTGCCTTCAAGTCATTTCCAACTTATGGTGACCCTAAGGCAAACCTATCATAGGGTTTTCTGAAGCTGAGAGTATGTGACTTGCCCAAGGTTTTCATGGCCGAGTGGGGGTTTGAACCCTGGTCTCCAGAGTCATAGTACAACACTCAAACCACTATGCCACACTGGTAAGCATAGCTAGCATCAAAAAGGTATGTTCTATGATCCTTGGATCCATGCTTCTGAAGGCAAGGAGACAAACTAGCCAGATCTGTGAGTAGTTAAAAAAAATTAGGGCCTCTCTTATCCTGACACTCTTGAAGGGTGTAACCCCTATACCATACAGCCATGTCACAGCACTTCTTGATATTTTCTCAAGGTAACTATGGCATTTGTGAGAACCATGTGGCCCTGCAGATGGTTTTGGACTGCAGCTCTCCCTAGCCCTTGCCAATATGACTTATGGAGAGGTATGATGCAAGCTGAAGTCCAACAACATTTGGGGGAACTACACATTCCCCAACCCTGGACTATGGTGTATGATAAGGTGGACAAATGTCAGGAATTGAATGTCTGTTGGAAACCAGCCAGGGTGAGGTGCTATTAGCAGATAACAGCGTGGCAGTCTGCTCAGAACTCACGGTCACACAGAATTACAACGGTATGGCAAAATATCTAGGTAACAGAACAAGTCCACAAAAGCCAGAGAATAATCCAGTTTACCAATTTGATAGTCCATGGTCATGACAAGCAGTGGGTCCTGTACAGTCCAAAGGTCAAAGTCCAGTCAAAGCAACATGAGAAATCAGGAGCAGAGGTTCCCCAACAATGCAGTCAGATAAATTCTGGCAAGTTGGCAGAGCAGCTGTCCCTGATTTATACTGACTCGGCAACTGCACAGCTGTTCTCTGATAAGCGGACTTCTGCTCCTCCTCCCTTTGATGTTGGTGTTCCTGAAAGATGGCTACAACTGGGCCTCTATGCTGGGTCTGGCTTATCTGCTCTGTCCCCTTCTGCTGTCTCTGAGGGGTCAGGGAGCTCTGTGGGGTCGGGTGCTGTTGTCTCTATGCCCTGCTGCAAATCTTGCTCTGAAGCTCTCTCTTTCTCTAGCTCATCTTCAGAGTCAGAAGGTGACAGCTGTACTGGTCCCCTCCCACAGCACTTCATTTTTTAATTAAATGTGCTGGGCAGAGAGAATGAGAACTAAGATGTATGGGCTAAAATATATGGACATAAAGCTGAGGAACCTACACCCCAAGCCTCAATGAAATTCAAACTACACTTCACATTAATGTTTCAGTGTCGACCTTCTGCTCTTTGTTTGTACGGCTGATTATTGGGGTTAGACTGAATGGCCCTTGTGGTCTCTTCCAACTCTGTGATTCTATGGATTTGTCTATATGAGGCAAAAAACAAAACAAAAACAGAGTACCTCGCAGTAATAGCATTTTGCAGCAGCTACGACTTGTGTTAATGGTGTTTTTGCATAAGCTTTGCATGCAAAATGGTGGCCATGAATGATTTACTTGCATTTCTACTTGCCTCAATTTGCCACCATCAAACTTTTTTTTAAAAAAGGAAGTCCAAAGTGTGATAGAGCAATTTTCCAATTTAACAGAAAAGCAAAGAACCCACAACCACCACATCCTGTTTTCTCGCCTTAGCGCTTGCTCACTAAGGCAAAAATTTAACATAGTTGCAGCAGGCGCTTGGTTTGTTAGCAAGCCCCACCCCTGTGCTCATCCAGCCAGTCAGCTTTGCGCTTCCTCTCATATTGGATCACTTGTTCCAAGGAGCAAGAATCCGCATTTCCCTCATTGTTTTTAAAAAACTCAGGGAAAATTCACAAAGGCTTTTCCTGCAGAGTTTTTAATGTTTTAGGCCCCCCTCCTTCCCAATACAGCAAGATGGTGTAGAATGCCATTAAGACAGGTAGGATTCTCCTTGCATTCCATGAGGAGTATTTTCCCATATGATTTAGGACCAGGCCATCCAAAGGACTGCATCTCCCTATATGAATATGTTTGAGCTTTAAGATCCTTGGGACAGCCCCTTCTCTCTGTACCTTCCCAGGCTTGTACAGTGGGGACAAGGGACAGGGCCTCCCCAGTGGCTGCTCCTAAACTTTGGAACTCCCTCCATAAGGAGGCTAGGATGGATCCTTCCTTTCACCTTTTCTGCAGGCAAGTGAAAACTTTTCTATTCTATCACGCTTTTAGGAATTGACTGTGATGGGCTTTTTAATGGTACACTGTTTTGATGATTTTTATATTCTGTCTTTTAATGACTTTTAAATGGTTTTAACTCCATGGGTTGTTTTGTTGTATTTAAAACAATAATGCACACACATAGTCCTGATATTTTTTGTACATTTTAATATGTACTGGTTTTAATAATTTGTAAACCACCTTGAGTCCCATTATTGGGGAAAATGAATAAAAGCAGAAGGAGAAAAAAAAGTGGTTCAGTTTTACTCTAAAGAAAGGAGGAAGGATGCAAAACCAAATTGGGACTACTCCTTTAGAGGTGAGCTATAATCCTTCTCTCCTCAGAATCCTCCAAAAGAAACTCACTCCACAAACTTTAGTTCTCCTCTTCCTCCCTCCCTCCTCTTCCTCTTCCTCTATCTTCTTTTTTTAATTATTATTATTATTATTGTGCAGCTATTTGAAGATTACAAAATCAGATATACATCAACAAAATTTATCAATCTATGACATCTTACGATCCTTATTTTGTGTATAACCATACAAAACAAAACAAAAAACGAAAACCGCAGCAACCATGACTTCCTTAGTATTGGTATTGTTGAGACGGAAAAAAATCTTTTTGTTCCAATCCTCCTTGACTTCCAATAATCTTTTGTCTTCTGTTTCCTGCTGCTCTCTCTGACATTTCTTCTTTTTAATCTTTTTGTCTGTTCACTCTCTCTATCTCTATAATATAATATAATACTGTATAATAATATCTCTATAATATATCTCTATCTTCTTCTTTTTTTAAAAAAAACATCTCCATTGGAAACACTTAACAGCAAACATAAGGGCAAGCTTGAGGCAGTCCTCACATCTTGGCTTGAATGATTTGGCATGGCTATTGTGATGCGGATGTATGGAAAACTCTGTACACCACCCTGACCTCCTTTAGAGGAAGGGCAGGCTCAAAATATAATAACAAACAATTTTATAAGCACTCTCAATTATATTTCTTACCCTGTTCTTTGACAGGGAAATTCTCAGCATGCTTAACAGCTAGTGTACCAGAAGCACCTGGAAAGTTTCATTCACATAAAAGAGAACACCACCATCATTTCTAGAACTTGAGAAGAGTGGGAAGTAATAGCAGCAACAGATAAAGAAATACAGGGAACGGGAGAAGAATGGGGAGAACATGCATGAAGAAAGAAATGTGGACATGGAAGGATCTGCTCTATAGTGGGAAAACAAGAAGAAAGAAGACCATGCACAGAGACACATGCAGTATAATTACAAAATTTGGAAAGAAACTTATGCATGAAAATCATGATACAAATAAAATGAGAGAATGATGATCACCACCAAAAGCTGAAATTAAGCAAGAGATAGCAGTGGTGGTGGTGGTGGAATAGGTCTTTTCCCACTACTACCGTACTACCGTCATAAGTCCCTGAAGACCCTTCAGAAATCACTGAACTTCAACTCCTATCAATCCCAGCTAGTATGTTGAACAAGGAGGGGTGATCAATAAACTGTGATTATCCCCACCTCTGATTTAAAGAAAAAACAAAAACAGCATAGTAAAATGGAGGTTTTACAAAATTGCCTTAAAGCCCTCAGGCATCGAAAAGAACTTTCACATTGGAATGAGAGGAATGTCATGTGTTCCAACAGACCTGAGATCAAGGTAAGGACACATTGGGATTGTCTATACAGTGAAAATACTCCTCATAGAATTCAAGGAGAACATGATTGGTCTAAATGAGATCCCAAACCAATCCACCATATTTGGAAAGAGGGGTGCCAAAAATGCCAAATACTCTGTGGGAAAAGCCTTCATGGCTTTTCCTGTATTTCTTTTAAAACTCCAAAGGAAATGTGCATTCCCGCTCATTGAGGCAACCAATTTGCTTTGATGCTCATTCACCCAAAGAGCGAAGTGGAAAGCTGATTGGTCAGATGTATGCAGGGGTGGAACTTGCTGGCAAGACAAGTGCCCCAAATGACCACATTGGATTTTTGCTGCAGTACCTGTGCACTGAGGTGACGAAACCACTTTTTTTCTTCTTTTCTGTTCATTTATGCCGTATATCTCACTTCTGCACCTTAGATATACTTTTAAAAAATATTTGGCAGCGGCAACTAGTGGGAATAAAAACACGAGTAATTCACTCAAGTCCGCCATCTTGATTTGCAGGCAGGCCGTTTGAACAACAAATGCAGATAGCTTCACATGCCTGTGATCTTGCAAAAAAAAAAAATAGTTGAGACAAATGAAAGCTGCTATGAATTGGCATTAGTGCACACCAATCCACATTTTATAGCCTCATATAGACAAGCCCATTATTTAGTCTGCGTAGCTTCAGCCTTGGATAATGTGATGCTCTTTTAGTTGGTTTTCCCTATGCTTATTTCAAGTTTCCTGTCTTGAGCTTGCTTTCCCTGAACAAGCTGTTAATTCTTCTTCTTTTCAAACCAATGTGATTGCTGTCTCCAGGTTTTGACATTTTTGCCCTTGTAATCTTTTACCATTTTGCCATCAATTTAAGATTGGCTTCTTTCTTAAGTGCCATAAAAATGGACTAGGGGAAAGGATATATTGAGAGGATGTGATTTGAAAATATGTGCAGTGTCTCCATTTTTGGTGTGTGTGTGTGTGTAAACATCCAATAAAAATATTAATAGGAAAAGAGAAGCTATGTTATTTACTTTTATATGCATCCATTTTGTAGATCCTGCCCATTTTCCTTCTCCACTTTCTCTATATTCACCTTCATAAGCCTTTGCTTTCTACTAGCTATCTGTTGCTCATATAAGCCTTATATTTGTCTTTTTCTTTCATGTCTTTTGCCCCTTATTGTTCCACATTTATGAAATTCATTGCTAGCTGATATTTAGAAGATAAATCTCTCATTTTGGAAATAAAATGCTGAAATGCCTAAAAACCATCTATTTAAGAACCTAGAACTTTATCACACCAGCCTGCTCTCTCACAGCAATTGTTGGTCTTACTGCACTCTGAAGAAAAGCAGCAGGAATGTTCTGTCTTTCCTGCTGTCCTACCACATGGCATCAGCTTTCTTCCAGCTTTTTTTGATTCTGGTCCCATGGGGGACTGAGGTAAAACCATGTTGTTTTGCAAACTGATTTTTTGGTTAGCGAAAAGAAGCGGTTTTACCTCAGTCCCCCACAGGACTAGAATGAAAGAACACCACTGCCATGCGATAAGGCAGCAGAAAGATTACTGCTACTTCGCTGCTTTTCTTCAGAGTGCAGTAAGGCCCTGTGTTCTTTAAGGAAATAGAAACATAGCAGTATGGAAACAATCACTATCACACTTCTTTGCAATTGTGCTATGGTGCTGCTTTGGTTATGCACTGTCCTGCTATAAGTCTCTGCAAAGCTTTGTTGACCTGGCTGGTGTCTTCGTCACACATTAGCCCTTCCCAGGCCCCTGAGAGGAGAGTTGATTTCTTTCTCCTGTGTAGCTGTGTGGTTTGGAGAAGAGACAGGTTCTCGCTTCCCCTCCCACTTTGTGCCATGACCAGGGAATATCTTAATTAGCTTTTTGTGGGTCTCCTTCCAAACAGTTGCCTCAACATCTATTGGGTGCTGGAAGGGGTGGGGGAAAGACCGTGAGGTGATTAATGTCTTTTGCCAAAGAACTTTCCCCACAAATATGCATGCCTCCTCTCTCCCAGAGACACCCCCCCCCACTGCAAGCATGGAAAAGGGAGGCATACTGGCCATTTCCAACTGGCCTTTGAAACTCTTGGTGATAGTGCCAGTTGGAGAGGGCCAGCATGCCTCCCTTCTCCATGCTTGCAGTGGAAGGGGTGTCTCCCAATCTCTTCTCCAAGCTAAACATACACAACTCCCTAAATTGTTCCTCTGGTTTCCAGTCCTTTGATCATCTTGGATCCCTTTCTGTGGACGCATTCGAGCTTGTCAAAATCCTTCTTTAACCGTGGTGCCCAGAACTGGACACAGTATTCCAGCTAAGGTCTGAAATGGTATATTCCCTGGATGTCTCAGTTCCACATACTAACTTGGCCTCACTCTGGTTAGCTTCTGAGATCAGACAGAATCTGATGCCTTTAGATTATTGCCAGCTTTAAATTTGTAGCTGTTCAGAGTTGGCAAGTGGCAGCAGCTTATGGCCTGTGGGCTGCATGCTGATGGCCATGCTGGCTGTGGGATCTATTGTCCAAAACCATATTTCTTGATGCTCTGCCCTTGGAAGCCATCAGTGCACCCAACTGCAGGAACCAAAATGAACTCTGAAATGCTCTCTACAAGCCTCACTCACTCACTTGTTTGACAAGCTGGAGACCGGGGGGCGGGGGGCATGATTTTAATGGAAAGCACAGTCCGCAGGTGACAAATTTCTTGGACAAGCACCTTGGGAAAAGGGAACGCATGTGGCTCAGTTTGTGCTTTGCATGCATGCCCACCCTGTTGCAATTTTGTGAGATATAGTTCTAATCTCTAGCAGAATAAAAATGGCAGAATCACAACTGAGTAGGAACTAAACCACCATCAAGTTTTCTTACATCCTAGCAGACAAAACACAACAGTCTTTTAATAGCTGGAACATGTCCAGAGGAGGGTGACCAAAATGGTTAAAGGTCTGGAAGCCATGCCCTATGGGGAGTGGCTTAGGGAGCTGGGTATGTTTAGCCTGGGGAAGAGAAGGGACTTTTTCGGACGTCTCAAATACAACGCAAGCAGCGTCGTCGTGTTGCGAGGCTGCTGTGCTGCAGGGCGTCGCTTTCGGATGACGCTCTCCCCTGCCGGTACTGTTGCGGTACCATGGGGACATTTGAGCGTTATATTTCGCTGGTTTTTAATCACGATCGTGAGTAAAAATCGGCGAAATATAATGCTCAAATGTCCCCATGGTACCGCAACAGTACCGGCAGGGGAGAGCGTCATCCGAAAGGGATGTCCTGCAGCACAGCAGCCTCGCAATGCGACGAGGCTGCTTGCGTTGTATTTGAGACGTCTGACAAAGTCCAAGGTTGAGAGGTGACATGATAGCCATATTTAAATATTTGAATGGATGTCACACTGAAGATGGGGCAAGCTTGTTTTCTGCTGCTTCAGAGACTAGGACATGGAGCAAATGGGTTCAAACTACTGTACAAGAAAAGAGAGTCCACCTAAACATTAGGAAGAAATTCCTGACAGTAAGAGCTGTTTGGAAGTAGAATACACTGCCTTGGAGAGTGGTGGTGTCTCCTTCTTTGGAGGTTTTTAAACAGTAGCTGGATGGCTATCCGTCGGGAATGATTTGATTGTGTGTTCCTGCATGACAGGGAATTGGACCGGATGGCCCTTGTGGTCTCTTCCAACTCTATGATTCTATGATTCTAATATAGCTGTATCACATAGTTTTACTCACAACTTTGTCGTGTATACAGTGACATAAGCTTAGCTTGCAAGAAAGGAAAGAAATAAGGTTACTTCAGTTCATGGTTTCCAACTTTTGCAGAACAAAAGCTGTTCACACTCAGCCATGTGGTTAATGGAGAACATAAAAAAGAAAGAGGAAGGGGAAGGAAAGGCCACTAACAGGAAATTATGTGACAGCAAAGAAAATCCTACCTCTAATAGTAGTATGCAAAGCTGTCTATTCCTAATGCAGATCCCTGCCAAGTAATATTTTGGCCCCAAATGACATTTTATCACACCATTTAAAAAACAATAATAATCAATTTTGGAAGTTTGACATTGCAAGATTGATGTGTAATTATTGGGGGTGGGTGTGTACACACATTGCTCCTCCAAATAAGCATTCTGCTTCCTCAATGAAAGTATCCTTCATTCCCCAAATTTTCTAACATTGCAGGAAGTGAGACGTTGAAAACCATCCATTACTTGGAACTATTTGCTGTATTTGCGTTCCCTTGGTTCCTTTGCCTTCCTCCCTCTCTTTGGATGCTTGAGTTGTATTTCTAAATGCCCAGCTTTTAAGCTACTGAAATGCTAGAAATTTGGGGTGTGATGGAACAGAATTCATATACGGGAGGCATTCCCTCTTTTTGCCCTGCATCTCTAGTTACACCCTGGAAGGACCACATGGGACTCATTAAGGGCAGCCTGTGGCCTGAGTGTGACATGATTCCTATGCTTGACTTAGAGAAATTGTAGGCTTCATCATACAGTGGGCTCATCTAAACAGGAAGAAATAATGCTCTTACCTGCGCATTAGTCCCAATTAACAGCAGCATCATTTTATTCCCACAGTGTTTTCTACCTTCACACAGCTGTGAATCAAGATGGCAGCCATGTCATTTTATTGCATGGGGGGGGAGATTGAGGCAAATGGGGAGACACTCACAGGAAGGTGAGAACTCAGCAGTGCCCAGAGACAACATGGAGGGCAGACGTCACAAGGAAGAGGAGGACTGACACCTGCCCTTCCTCCATCCTTCTGGTGGCAGCCTCCAATTCTTGCTGCAAAGGTACAGGAACAGCCACTTGGCCAGAAGCAGGGAGAAGGAAGAGGAGGGCGGCTCTTCACTGCTCCAACTTAATCTTGACTTCCCAGGCTGGGCTACTCCTTTCATACCTGTCCCATGCCCTCCAAAGCCTGCTGACATCGAACTCACTGGACAGGCATGAGGGAAGGAGCAGCCCAGCCTGGGAAGGCGAGATGGAGCCAGATAGGCAAAGAGCCACCTTCTTCCTTCTCCCAGCAGCTGGCCAGGTGGTTCCTCGCATCCCTTTGCAGCCAGAATCAAAGGCCGCTGCCACACCTACTGGGATGGGTGAAGGGTTGGAGACTCTCTCCTCTTTCTCATGGTGGATGCCCTCGTTGTCTCTGGGTGCTGCCAGATTCCCTTCTTTTTTGGCAGTTTTTTTTTTTAAAGTAAAAAATATACATGATTGCTAGCACTTCCTGGTGCTTGACGGCAAGCCCATCCTGCGCATGTCTGACCTATCAGACGTTCAGCTCCACCCTCTCCAAACTACACAACAAATCACATCAGTTGTCCCAATGATCAGGAATGTGCATTTCCTTCAGGTTTTTTTTTTTTTAAGTTTGGGGAAAGCCGTGACCCCTCTTTTCCCCTCTCTCCTTATTATGTGAATTGAGTGTAAACTACCTTTGCACTTAGAACTTAGTTTTCAACAACTGAAGTAAGCTGAGGCTGAAGTGGAAGTGGGAGGAAGAGAGAGAAACTGGGACATTTTAAAAGCAGCTGAAAAAGTGGGGTGACACTTTTGGGACTGTTCCTGCAAAACTGGGACAATTGGAGGAGATAGTGTATTCACCTGTTTTATGCAACACGTGTACAGGTTGTGCATGTGCCCACTAACCCATAGAAGATGGTGCTGCCTCAAGGGGTTGCTGCTTGTTTGTAGTCTTCAATAACTAAATGAAATTCTGTAGAATTCTGGGGTTTGTTGTTTACTGAAGCCTAAGAGCTCTCTGGCTAATAATGCTAAATGCGTCTCCCTAAACTACAAACCCCAGGATTGCATAGGAGGCAGCCAGAGCAGTTAAAGTGGAATAGTAGCATCGCAACAGTATACAGTTGTCCCTCCACATTGTCGGATTTGACATTCATGGATTTGAGTATTCATGGCTTAAAAATATTCTTTAAAAATCATAATCCTAATAGCAAACCTTGATTTTGGCATCTTATATAAGGGACACCATTTTGCTATGCCATTGCATATAATGGGACTTGAGTATTCATGGATATGGGTATTTACGGGGGTCCTGGAACCAAATCCCAGTGAATGTGAAGGGTCAACTGTAGTGTGATAATGTCCTAAGGATGGAGCAAGCTTGTTTTCTGCTGCTCCAGACACTAGGACACGGAACAATTGACTCAAACTACAGGAAAAGAGATTCCACCTAAACATTAGGAAGAACGTCTGGACAATAAGAGCTGTTTAGCAATGGAACGTGCTGCCTTGGAGATTTTTAAACAGAGGCTGGATGGTCATCTGTTGGGAATGCTTTGATTGTGTGTTCCTGCATGGCACACTAGATGGCCCTTGTGGTCTCTTCCAACTCTATGATTCTATGATTCAATTCTGGTGTCTGTATGTTGATCAGCTGCCACACTGCTGAATTCAGTGATGGCAGGGTTCACAAATATGGCCAAAGACCACATGTTGCCCATCTCTCCTTATCCTGTTTTGGTTTTGGCATGTTTGGTACTTAGAGAAAATTACTTGATCTCCAGTATAAATATTGCACTTGAAGGACTTGTTTCTTTGTACACTGTTTCCAGATTGGACCATTAAGACTGCAGGTTATGACCAGCTAGGAAAGACCTACCAGCGATGTTGTTGTTGAGATCAGAATTTTACTGGCATGGGGAGGAGACCAAAAAAAAAAAAAAAAAAAGGAAGAAGTTTAGAGCTGGAATCCAAGTTAGATTTATACAGCTGGTTTGGGAGGAACTTTGAAGGCATACTCTTGCTTTGGGGGAAATGAAGTTGCTTTAAAGATTAACACATTCTGCCTGAGTATCCTGTCTATTCTCCCTGGTTAGTGTGTATGTTTAGAAATAAAGTAGGAAGGCTGGAAAACTTGGTTCAGCCTGCATTTTTAAGTGAGACAACCTAATTTGGTCTTCCTAACATATCAGTAGGCAATTATTCTTCTATCTGTGTATTTTTCTGACTTTTTGATGCTGTTCTACGCTTCAAAAATGCATATAAAGTGTATGTTTTTGGGAGAAATGCATTCAAAATGTGATTTTTATGGGTTATTGCATACAAAATGCATAGCATCTGGGGGAAATGCATGAAAAAACAAACATTTTAGGGGGAAATGGTTTTATAATGACAAACATTTTTGTGTATTAAAAATATTCACAGGAAATGGGCAGAAAGCATTTAGATTTGAGCCCATGAGCAACTGATGTGCCTGTTACATGGATGGGAAATTGATCTCTCAGTCCCTAAAATAAAGAAACACAAAGCTGACCACTGGAACAAAATGCAGAACTTTATATGGAACTTTTATTCAGAATATTCCTGGTCATGCCTCCAGCATAAGGAGTCTTGTAGTCCTGTTCCAGTCTTGTTGGATGAAGATGTTTTAAGCAAGGAGAGAGAGGAAAACTTTTATTGCATAGTATTAATGTCTGGAAGAGCACTGGTGTGGTGTAGTTTGGACCAGTATCCTGGAGAGCAGAGTTTACATCCCTGCTCAGCCACGGAAATCCACTGGGTGACCTTGGGCAAGTGTGAGGGTCCTGTCAAACTCCAACTCGAATAGACCATAATGATTAACTGAAGTAGTTTAGAGAAGTTGTAGTGAGGTGTACAACTCTTGAATATAGCCAGAACTGAAGCAAGAGGAAAAAGTGACATTTTAAACCCAAACCCTGAGCAGTATCTCCCCCCTCCCTTACATCCTGCCTTCAGTGCCCCCCCTTCTCCTTTCACACACCATGAGGTGCAGGCACAGAGCCCCATTATCTCCTTGGGAACTAGGGGCCTAGCTTCCACCATCCTCCTTGCCTCCCCCTCACAACCAAAATATACCATCCACTTTAATTAGGAGGTCCCAGTGAGTCCTACTAATGGCAGAGGCCTGCCTTTGACCACTGGCTACAGGCAGGCCCTGCTAGCAAGTCACACTCTCTCAGCCTCAGAGGAAAGTAATGGTAAACCCCCTCTGAACTGCACAGCAGAAAGGGCACAAAAACAAAGGCTTCAGCTAGCAGCTGTTTCACTACTCTGACCAACTTTCACATACAATAAGAGATTTACAGGCAGCAAGGTTCATCCAAAGATATATGGAGGTCTTTATCTTCAGTTGCAATATAAACAAACATAATATATACACAGCTAACCTTGTTAACGGACTCAACAGCAATTTCTCCAACATCCACCAACCCTCACACAATGCATCTTATGCTTTGACTATATAGGAGTGTCAGCACTCTTCCTATCCACAGCTGTGAACAAACCCACTTCAGCTGTGCTAGCCTGTGGTCTGTTGCTCCAACATTTTTTTCCTTTTGCACTTAAAGCAATATTACCCTGACAACAACATGTCTGGAATCCTGTTGGTGCCATATGCATGTGTAGCTCACAATATTTACTAGCCCCTTGTGCTCCATCCAGATCATCCTTGAGAAATGGAGGGAGGGAGGCAACCAGGCAGTGGGGACTGGCTCCAGTCCCTGATGTGGTTCTCAAGACAGTGGAAAGAGAAGCAACAACCTTGTTTCTCTTCTCTCTGGGGAACTGCAGTTGGATTGGAAGGCAATCTGCACTGCTTGGTTGCCTCCCTCCCCTGGAGTTAAAAAGGCAACTGAACCACAATGTAAACAAATGGAACCTGGATTCCAGAAAGATACAGTCAACAACAACATTTATTATTAATGTAATGAAACAATTGATAACAAGTATTTTTTATGAATAAAGAATCAAACATTTTGGCTCCTGCCTTCTTCTATAATGTCATTTAGAGTGAAAGTGGTTAACAGCTTCCAGTGGACACTATGGAATTCCCAGGATCTGAGCCATAGAATTCAAAGGATGGTTCTGGTAGCGCATGTAATACTATCTGCTATGCTTATGCCATAAGATGTCAAACTATTTTTTTCTTTTTTCAAGCATTCTTGGATCACAGGATTCCTCTAATTGAATCACTGCCACACTGGAAAGGCTGTGTCCTTTAGAATTAAAATCTCTTGCCACAGGTTGTTCCCTCTTTTTGGTGGTGACTGCCAATTTATGATTCCTGATAAATGAGCCCTATTTTCATATATAAGATTATGGAATAAGCATTGGGGTATGAAGGGGCTAACCAAGGAAAGACAAAACTGTTTTAACTGGAGGTTGTATACATATCTGTTAGCTGACTGTTTCCACTGAGAATATTCTGTGAAGTTGGATTTAAGTCATATATATTTATTTGCTGTTTAAAGTCTACTTCAACTTACGGCAGCCCTATGTATGAGAGACCTCCAAGATCAATGGTCATCATCGTGTCTTGCAAACTCGGGGCTATGGCTTCCTTGATTGAATCAATCAACCTGTAATGTGGTCCCCCTCTTTTCCTACCTCCTTCCATCATCATTTTTTCAAATCAGTCATGTTGTCTCTTGTATGACAGCCTCTAATGAGTTGATTTTTTCCCCTCTCAGCCTTCTTTAATGTCCAGCTTTCACAGCCATTCATATAGTCTTGTATATGGGCAGAAAGAATTCAAACTGGTTAACTGGGTTATCAAACATTCTAAATGGGTTTATCAGTGCCGACTTTTAAATTAGATGGTGTGATGGAATACTGGCCATCAAGAAGCTGATTGGCTTGAGAGTCCCAGCAGGAATGAAGATAAGCAGTCATCACTAGTGGTGGTGGGGGCAATCTGAAGGTCAGTTAGTCAGCTGTGAAGAGTTCAATAAAAACTGTGGAGCTTGAGTCAGAGAGGCAGAAGGATAATGAAATCATTAAAGACCAGAACTGAGGAAGGGAAAGCTGTAAGTTTCCTTATGGGGGTGATCTGAAGAGGTGGTAGCTCCTGGGCCAGTGAAAACATTAGAAGATGAAGGCTTTCATGGTCGGCATCCATAGATTTTCCTTGGTTTCTTTCTGGGCTGTGAGGCTGTGTTCTGGAATAGTTTCTTTCTGCAGGAGAAACTTCAGAAAGAAACTATTCCATAACACAGCCTCACAGCCCAGAAAAAAACCCAAGGAAAATCCATTAGAAGAAGGCTTGAGAAAAATCCATGTGATTCCAATCACACACAGAGGGAAGAATGTGTATCCTGACCTCTGTGTCAGGCCAGTGAGTTAAACGGAGCTGAGCTTCATGGGGTGTTCCGAATGGGATAGGATGAGAACTCTACTTCTACAGGTATTCTACATCAGCAGCAGTAACAGTATTAAGGTTATCTTAAACTTTTAAGTACTATGGCAGATAGGCAGCCAGTCATAAAGCCATAGAAAGTATATTATCACAGATCTAAAAGTCTGGAAAAATATATTTTCAGCTGGCACCAGAAAGAAAGTGGATGTGGTTTGAACCTGAACACCATGGTAAGAATGGCTTATTCCTCGTTAGCTCTTCAGGCCCGTTAGCTTTCCAGGACCAAAACCCACCCCCCAAACCTAATGGAAACATCATTTACTAGCTGCTATTTCATATTCACAATCTCTGCTTCATCACAATTGTGACACTATTGCTCTGATCATAACTTCCCCAACCTACTTTACTGGGCATCAACTGCACAGAGAGAAGAAGGTCCATTCTGCTGGAGATTAAAGCTTGATGCATGTTTCTGTTGGATTAAATGGGAGCGGGGAGAGTTCAGACCATGAGATGTTATTTAGTTAAGTACATTTAGCCCTCGGTATCCATGGATTCAAGCAACCATGGCTTGAAATATTCGGGGGGGGGGGAATCTAGGAAGCAAAACTTGTTTGCCATTTTATATAAGGGACACCATTTTACTACACCATTGTATGTAATTCGGCTCCCTGCCTCGTGGCAGAGCTGCTTGGGCCAGGGAGCTGCCTTTGCTGCCGTTTGCGGCCAGGAGACCAGCCTTCTGGTCACAGGCGGCATCACCTGCGACGGAGGTGAGGGGCGGGGCCAGTAGATATAAAAGGCCTCCCGCCCCTCGCCTCCTCGTCTTCAGACTCAGCAATCGTTGAGTCTCAGTATCAGCGATCGGCTTGGGAGGGCAGTTCATGGCTGATCAGGAGATCGAGCCACCGCCTGCTGAAACTCCCGTTATTTTGCACTACTGCGGCTGTGGCGTGCAGGGAAAAGGAGCTCCTGGGCAGGGGGAGGAGCCAGACCAGCAGTGGCCTGGGTGATTGGGCACTCCGTGGGTGGGCTTTCACCCTGATGGACCAGCAGCGGCCCGGGTAAACGGGTGCTCCGCGGGTGGGCTTTTGCCCCACTTGCTGAATGGTCACGGCTGCGGCCGTTTGGGCTGGGGATTCTTTCGGGCCGCTCACTGGCTAGGCTGCTTTGGCGATTTGCCAAGCAGTTGGCTACACACTTTTGAAGTGCCGCCGTGGGGTAGCGGTTCCTCCACCCGCCCATTGGCCTTGAGGTTCGGCGATCGAGTCCCGCCTGCCTTCTTTTCTGCTCGGTGTTTGGCAACGGATTGAAGTCGCATCAGGGAGTATTATGGGCACCCCCCTCCCCTTTTTAATATTGGGTTAGGGTGTAGTGCGGGGCCCAGGTTTTGAGGTTCTTTACCTTTGCATTGGGGGTGGGTTTGTTATTTCTTTGCACTGGGGGGGTTGGTATTCCTCCCTTGTTGGGGTTTTTAAGTTGTTTGATCTGCATTACGATTCCATCTCCCCTCTCCCCTCTCGTGCATGTTAAACATCCCCCTTTTAAACAACTATTTCCCCCCTTTTTGCCTGCAGTTCTCAGGGTGGGCCTCCAGGGGTGGTTGGGCAGGGAATTCATATTGCCTTTCACTTATTACTGGCAGTTTTTTCTGGCAGGCCACCAGGGGTCCCTTCTACTTCTCATTCATTGGGAGCCATTTTGTGGAATTTTTATAAGGCGGCCATTTTTTGGTCACATATTGGCTTGGCAGGGAATTATTATTGCCTTTGCCTTCCTTGGTGGCATTTTTTTTCTGGTGGGCCACCAGGGGGGCCCTTCTTCTTCATTGTGCTGGGTGCCAATTTGTGGACCACATCATAAGGCTGACATTTTGTGGTTAACATTTTGATCCTTAATATTACTGTGGTTTACTGGCCATTTTGATTGTTGGCTGCGTCGAGTAGTGCTGTTGTGTAATCTAATAATAATAATAATAATAACAACAATAATAGTAACAGCATTAGCTTGATATATACATTTAAGTTTGTATCCTTTCGTCCTTGAGTGATGTTGTGGTGGTGAAGGTTATTGCTTGCCTCATCAGATTGCAATGGATTCTAGAAAAGGAAAAGGGGGTCAGAAAGGTAAGGGGCGGGCCGCTAAGCAGCAACTGCCTACCCCAGTGGTACCTGATTCTCAGTCATCCAGTGATGACGAAGATCAGTTGCCGTGGAATGCTATTATGGCATGGATTCAACACTTGGAGAAGTTGCAGGGTGTACTTCAGGAGGAGGTTGTGTCTTCTCATTCGCAAGGGAAAAAGAGAAAAATTGCTGATGAAATTCTTTCCCGACTAGATGCTCTGGAGCGCAATATCAATCCAGACGGGGCTGCTGTGTCCACTCATGTCAACGACACTACTGGGACTGAGCATCTTTCAAGCAATACAGTGGAGCAGTCTGCTAATGACAACTCGGTGCCTGCAACTTCAGGTGAGTCAGTTGTTCAGGCATCTAATCCCAATTTAGGCGTGTCTTGGCCCTGGGGGACTTGGCCCCCCATGGCACAAAATATGGGAGCTAATGCCTCGGGTGCACAGACAGTGCAGGGGTCTTTGTCGGTGCAGCAGACCTTCAATTGGGCCCAGCACAATGGTCCCCTTGGTCTCCTTATGAGTTGGGATCAATGATTCCCCCTTTTGGGATGACCCAGGGGTCACCGTATACAGCTCAGTGTACAGGTTATGACTCCATTGCTTATTCAGCAATTCCCTTTGGGGAAATGTCCCTCCCTTTAGGTGACCATTTGCTGCAATCTACTAGGGACAAAATAGTGAAAGGAGAATACGTGGACCTTTTTTCGCTGCTTTATAGGGAAGTTGAGAAAAAAGACAAGGATGAGTTGGATGAGAAAGAGAAGGAAAATTGAAGAAGAGGAAAGTAGAGAGGAACTGGACCAATTGGCTTTCTGGTTTCCTCATTTATGCTGGGGTTGTGGTTAAGGCGCATCCTCATCGAGCATGTGCCCTGTTTCAGTACCTAGATATAATTCACAGGGCATATGGTGATTTTGCAGGTCCAGCCTGGCTTCTTTATGATGAGACCTTTAGAATGAGGGCTGCAATTTATCCTTCCTTGAGGTGGGACATGATGCATCCTCAGTTATGGATGCAGCTCATGCCCCCAGCTCGCCCGATCCAAGGGGAGAGGACACATAGTGGGCACTTGGTTAGGTCATCTAGCAGCCCTGGGGTGCGTGCCTCCGTTGGCACGGCTCCTGCTGTCAAGCAGGTGTGTTGGGAATTTAGTTCACATGGGTTTTGTGCTAGAAAACCCTGTAAGTACAGCCATGAGTGCTCCATCTGTAGTGGGGGGCATTCCTTTCGGAACTGCCCCAGGGGAAAACAGGCTACCCGGGGAGGTAGGGCCAATCAGGGAGGCAGGGGTGGAGCTTCCACTGCTCAAACTCAAAAAGGGGCCCAGACCAATCAACAATGAGGTTTTACAGCATTGGCTCAAAGTATATCCTGACAGGACAGCAGCCAAATACTTACTTGACGGTTTTCAGTTCGGGTTTAGGATCCCATTTCAGGGTGTTAGGCGGCCATGTTGGGCCCGCAATTTAAAATCAGTTTGTGGTTTGGAGCATGTGGTTAGGGATAAGATTAAAAAAGAAGTCAACAAGGGTTGAGTCCTTAGTCCCTTTCCGGGTCCTCCGGGTCCCAACCTACGGGTGTCGCCTTTGGGCATTGTGCCTAAAAAGGCCCCAGGGGAATTTAGGCTCATCCACCATTTATCATACCCCAAAGGGAACTCAGTGAATGACTCTATTCCCCACAAACTATGTACAGTTAAGTACACTTCCTTTGATGCAGCAGTTTGGGCAGTTCGCCTTCAGGGTTGGGGGGCAGAGCTGGCGAAATGTGATATAAAATCCGCTTTTCGACTTTTGCCAGTTCATCCAGATGACTTTGAGTTATTGGGTTTCCAGTTTGAAGGGCAGTTTTACATGGATCGGGCTCTCCCCATGGGTTGTTTCGTTTCATGCAATGCATTCAAAACCTTCAGCACCTTTCTCGAATGGGCATTGAGAACTAGAACCGGTTTACACAGTGTTGTTCACTATTTAGATGACTTTTTAGTGATAGGACCTTATCAGTCTGGCCAGTGTGCGTATTTGTTGCACCAGTTTGAAGCATTGGCGGGTGAGCTGGGGGTTCTCCTTGCACCTGAAAAAACAGAGGGTCCTGCTCAAGTTTTGACCTTTTTGGGTGTCGAAATTGATACCGTTAATCAACAATGTAGATTGTCTATTGTTAAAGTTACTGATTTAAGGAACAGGTTATCCCAGTTTTTACTTAGGCGTAAAGCTACCTTACGTGAATTTCAGGTCCTTATAGGTCATCTGAACTTTGCGTGTAAGGTGGTAGCTCCGGGGAGGGCTTTCCTTCACCGATTGTGTGACGCTATTAAGGACGTACGGCAACCCTATTTTTTAATCTGCATATCTAAGGATTTAAGGGCGGATTTGCTTGTTTGGCAGCAGTTTTTAGACCAATTTAATGGTGTCTCCTTTTGGCGTGAGGAACGGAAGCTCAAAGGTAATTTCCAGATAGCCTCCGCTGCAGCTGGTTCCACGGGGTTTGGGGTTTATTTTGGGGGACGGTGGTGCGCAAGTAGGTGGCCTTCTGATTGGGCAGCTTCGGATATTGTAGCTGATTTAACATTTTTAGAATTCTTTCTCATCTTGGTGGCGGCCACTATTTGGGCTGAGGAATTGGCGAACTCATCTGTGCACTTTTGGTGCGATAATATGGCTACCGTCCAGGTGATAAACTCCCTTACTTCAAAGTCCCCTCAGGTGATGGTGTTTGTCAGGGCCTTTATGTTGCAGTGTTTGAAGTTTAATATTCTGTTTGTCGCTTGGCACGTGGCGGGCATTAACAACAGCATTGCTGATGCTCTTTCCTGCATGCAGATGGAGCGCTTCAGAGAGTTGGCTCCTGCCACAGCACCCGAGGGTGATCCAATGCCGGCAAGCCTGTGGAGGCTTGGGAGGCTGAGCCCGTGAGGGCATTAGGTATGTCTATGGCTCCAAGCATGATGAAAGGATATACCAGGGCGTTGCATGAGTTTTTTCAGTTTAGGGAACAGTTAGGTGTCAAACAGGTTATTCCTGTTCCTTTTGAACATCTGTTTCAGTTTTGCCTATCCCTATATCATAAGGGCTTATTCCCGCAATCTATTAGGGTTAGATTGTCAGCTATTGCCTTTTGGCTTAAAGTCCAAGGGGTTCCAATTGTTCGCAGAGGGGCGGGATATAAATACATTTTATTATTATTATTATTATTATTATTCCTGACAATACTGGGGATTTCCACATTCGAAAGGCATTGGAGGGCTGGTCCAGAGAACGTGGGCATAGAAATGATAGAAGAGTACCCATTTCACCTGTTATTTTGAAGAGGCTAGCTTCAATTTGGGCAGGTATTTGTATGTCTCCTTATGAGGTGCTGCATTTCCATGCAGCAGCTTTGCTTGCCTTTTTCAGTGCCTTACGAATTAGTGAACTCGTGCAGGCATCCAGGAGGGATACATCTTATAGAGCTTTGGAGCTCAGATGTTATCATGGAGAGGTACCGGGTCACTTTGATACTGCGTTTTTCTAAGACGGATTAGTGTGGGAAGGGCAAGCAATGCTGTTTGCTGCCTTGCAGTGACCCTGAGTTATGCCCTGTTAGGGCATTGCAACAGTTTCTAACAGTTCGTGACCCACAGGCGGGTCCGCTTTTTGTGCATGATTATCTTTCCCCTCTGACCAAATACCAATTTTGGAAGGTGACGTCCAGAGCACTAGGTAAGTTGGGTCTTCATGGGGTTCACTTTGCTACCCATTCTTTCCGCATAGGAGCCACTTCCATAGCTGCGGCAATGGGCATGCCATCTATAGCGATTCAAGGGATTGGCCAGTGGAGGTCCTCCTGTTATCGGCGCTACGTCCGGCCACTCACTTACTAACTGGTTGTCTTCCCCTTTTGTTTTTCAGATTCTAGGCCGATGTCGGTGAGGCTGTGGGTGCTGATCTGTGGCCGCAGTATGGTGTACTGGGCGGCCCAACAGGCCCGGCTGTGTCACTATGGGCCTCACTTGAGTCTGGGGAATGGGGCAACAGTTGAGTGGGTGGGGAAAAGGGGTTTGCATTGGCGTGGCCTACTGCCATTGCTTTTTGGGGAGCACAAGGGCCTCTGCCAAATGTCCTTATTCTACACTTAGGGGGAATGATTTGGGGTTATTGAAAGGGAAGGCCTTGGTTCTTCAGGCGATCCATGACATATGGGTAATCAGGTCACAGTGGCCTGAAGTTACCGTCATGTGGTCGGCCATATTGCCAAGGAGGCAGTGGAGGGGCGAAGGTGATCCCCGTTCTCTTGATAAAGCCCGGAGGGGAGCCAATAGGGAAATTAAGAACACCATGCACAAGGGGTTGGGTTACTATCTGCCCAACATCGTGTCCAAGAGGCCCGAGCTCTACCGAGCTGATGGGGTGCATCTTTTGGACGCGGGGAATTTGATCTTTTTGAATGATCTTCAGCGGGGGTTGAGGGACCTTTTGGATGAGCTGGTGGGGAAAGGGACTAAGCGGACGCTTGCCCCTTTCTGTGGCAGGGAAGGGGGAGGTGTTGCTTCGGTGGGCACCTTGGCACCAATTTTCGGTGAAGGTAGGGTCTCTGGAAGGGCCACTTCAGGTTGTGGGGTCTAAGGGGGCAGAAGGAGACCCGCCTTGAGGTTGGCCTAAAGGATAATCCTTCACCCCAATCCATGGGGCTTGGGTGAGGGACTTTTGGGTTCACCTTCCAGATGCGGGCTGGCTGGTGAGCAACCCCAGACAATTGGGGTTCTTCTCCAGGACCCAGGTATTTGCCAGGGAAGACTGGGGTGTGTGGTCTAGGATAGACCTACTGCCTCAGCTGGTCCCTCACCATGTTGCCTCCCCCTGCTGAAGATTTTAGAGGGAATTAAATAGGTTGATTTCAATAAAAACACTTTATTTCACCCCATTTTATGTGTGTGGTCTCTTTATTCCACAATCGACCGGCAATGGGACTTGAGCATCCATGGATTTTAGTATCCATGGGGGTCCTGGAACCAAGCCCCAGCTAATAGCAAGGGCCCACTGTATGCTGGCCAATACCCCAAAGTTAGAGCATCATAACCCCAAAGATCTGATCTCAAGTCAACTCCCACCCATTTCCAGCAGAAGAGGAATTCTGACAGTAAAGTGGTACCAGATTTATGGGGGAAGTAGAAGTGTCACATCTGGATATTGAGCTCTCTCAAGCCTTGTTTTGTGCTGAGTGGTGAACGGGGTGCCAGAGAGATTATATATACCAATGTTTCTCAACCTTTCATCCTCCAGTTGTTCTAGACTTCGACTCCCAGAAACTCTAGCCATTGGCCATGTTCACTACGGTTTTTGGAAGCTGAAGTCCAAAACACCTGGAGAACTACATGTTGAGAACCACTGATCTATATACTTGGTCTCAATTACCAATATAGCTGCTGTATTTTGAACTAACCCATTTCTGGACAGTCTTCAGCCCCCCCCCCCCGAATGCATTGGAGTAGTCCAAAGAAGCTGTTACCAGAGCATGGAAAACTGTGTGCAAATTCCATTCATTCTTTTGAAGGGATGTCATATTGAAGATGGAACAAGCTTGTTTTCTGCTGCTCCAGAGACTAGGACATGGAGCAATGGATTCAAACTATGGGAAAAGAGATTTCACCTAAACATTAGAAAGAACTTCCTGACAGTAATGTATGTTCGGCAGTGAAATGTGCTGCCTCAGAGTGTGGTGGAGTCTCCTTCTTTGGAGGTGTTTAAACAGAGGCTGGATGGCCATCTGTCAGGAATGCTTTGTGCAGGGGGTTGGACGGATGCCCTTTGTGGTCTCTTCCAATTCTATGATTCTGTGATTCTATGATTCTATGCCCTCCTTTTGTTTTCTTTGTTCTAAGTGAAATAGTCCAAATCCCCCAAGGGTTTTGTTATATGCCATGTATGCTGTTTAGTTTTGCAGCTCTTCAAGCAAAGCTTTACATGGGCTTGCCATTTTATGGATAAAGGTTTCATATGCTCCATAATACAACCCTGTTTAACTTTAATGAAAGCAGAATTTGGCCAACACTAGTTAGCTGCTTCACCATCTGTACTGCAGCATAGGAGGTATTATCACTGACAATTATAATTCTGACTGATACCTTGCCAATGAAGATGACTCATCTAGGATGCTGCTGATCAAAGTGAAAAAGCAAAGAGGGAATACCTCTTCGCCTTCTTTCATGCTGCAGAAAGCAAAGCTGAACTGGTTTACTTGCCGGCTTATAGCAGGATTATATGCAACAGGTTTCAAGCCAAAAACAACAACAACAAACAAAACAAAAACCTTTTACACCAAACATGAATTGGACTTGTGGAATTCGCAATGTTGGCTGGTAACATGGCATAATTCATAAAAGGATTAGAAGAATTAATGGTGGATAAGAGTGCCACTAACTATTTACAGTGATGAACAGTCCCAGAGCTAATTTTGGTGTAACTATATGTGGAAAGACATTTGGGGTAAAAATACAGCTTCTAGAGCAGGGATTTTAGTGGGGACATGAGAGAAGATTCACAGCAAATTTCAAAATCCTGTTCTTGTAGGTGTTCAAGACAAATTTCAGTACATTTTGAAGTCATTTTCATTGTCATGTTGATATTTCCTTATTAAAAAAAGTGATAGAAAGTGAACAAATACATCCTAATTTGCAGATTGATTAGACTGGCAGGCGTGAGAGACAGGGTCTTTTCCACGATGGCTCCATTTTCCAGTACTCCTTCTCCATGGTATACTTAGGCCCCATCTATACGATTAAAAAAAAATCAATTTGGGGGATAAAAAATACAAATAGGCATTTGTTCGAATATGTACAATCCGCCTACACATGTTTTTACCCCCCCCCAAAAAAAATCTCTGTATGACTCCCCTTGTCCAGCTGGCTGTAGCAAGCGATCCAAGCGGCGGTTTTAAATCTCCCACCGCTTTTTTTTATTATTTAAAAAGGTGTCTATTATGTGGGCATTTGGTTTTCCATATTTACAAAAATAAAATAAAAGGGAATAATGTAAAATTCATGGACTTACCAGACTCACTTAGCCGGCAATCCAACATGGCGGCTGCTCCCAATTCCCCTCTTTGTTAGCCCTGCCCCCTGTGCTCAGCCAGCCAATCAGATTACACTGCCTGTTCGTGTATGTGCGAACGGAGGGTACAGATGATCAACCATTTGAATGGCTATATGGATTTTAGCTAGAGATCCATTAATCCTCCCGAACACCGAATCCACGTAATTTACAGGAGATTCGCTAGCCCCCCTTCCGAATGACACGTATGCATCCGAATGGCCATGTGTACGGATGATCGATTTTTTGAACACTGTACATTTTTTTTTTACCGTATAGACAGGCCCACTGTTTCTCCCCCTCTTTAGTTGCTTTTAAATGAGCCACAAAGTTTTTTAAAAAATTTTAATCTATTTTTAATTCCTGATGTTGTTCTGCCATTAAAAATGTTTTGTGTTTCATCTGTGTTAATCTGTTGTTGAGCTATTTTATACTTTCAATAGCTTTTATGATTATTGCTCATTATATTAAATTGAAATCTAATTATATGATAAATAATTTTGCAGAGACTGTTTTTCTAGGAAAGTGTGATATAGATAGCCAGATGGATTTTTTTAAAAATAAGAAGAGTAAGGTCTGAGTGAAAAAGAAAAATTTTCTCAGCTGATGTTCTTGATGGTGGAAAAGTTTATTAGAAAGTCTCAACTGGTTATGTGGATTTAGGGGCTTACTGCACTCCAAAGAAAAGCACCAGGGGAAGTGGAACATTCCATTTTCCATGCTGCCTTACTACATGACATTGTTGTTCTTTCATTCTGGTTCCATGGAGGACTGAGGTAAAACTGCATCTTTTTTGCTAACCAGAAAAACCTGCTAGCAAACAGACACAGTTTTACCTCGGTCCCTCACGGGACCAGAATGAAAGAACACGGTAAGAACAATGATATCATGTGGTAAGGCAGCAGGGAAGACAGAACATTCCTGCTCCCCTGCTGCTTATCTTTGGAATGTGCTAAGGTCCTTAGTAGGATCACTGAAAGAAAAAAATGGGATCTGAGCAAAATGCTATCCAGTCAACCCTGCACTTACACTAATTAATCCCCTGTCCTCTGTTAGACAGCAGTATAGACCAGAGCATTCCTAGAATGGTTGGCAGGGAGACTGTGTTGTTATTCTAATTTCTCCAAATGCTCTGGTGGAGTGTGTGATGTAGCATCACTTTGGGGCAATTACATACTGTCCAACTGTTCCAGTTTGACAGGGACAGTACCAGGACTTGTCTACACTAGTGAAAACCCCCGAATCCCCTCCAAATCTGGCTTGATGATGCCACACGATGTGCAGCCTTTCCCTTGAATCTGGTGCAATAATGCCACCCCATGCATGGCCCTATGTGCACCAGATTTAGGGAATACTACCTTAATCCAGGTTTTAGAAAATCTGCAGTTTTCTCTGGAGTTTGCTTGACTGCCATGGCTGCATCCTATAGGTTCCTGAGGTTTGTAATTTGGTGAGCTACTATTGCTGTATGGTAGATAATACAGTAGGACCCCCATATCCGCTGATTCACCATCCGCTGATTTAGTTATCTGAGATTGGCGACGAGGAGGAGAAAACTCGCCTCCTTTCTCCCATCCCTGGGAGGGCTGCAGCAGCGGTGGTTGCCACCCCACCTGTCGCAGCTGGGGTGGACAGGGAAGGAAAAGGCAGAGGAGAGAACTCGCCTCCCTTCTCTCATCCCTGAGAGGGCTGTGGTGGTGGGGGTGAATGGGATGGGAAAAGAAGGAGTCTGACATTCACTGTTATTTGCAGATTTCAATATCTGTGGGCCCCTGGAACCAATCCCCGTGGATATGGGGGTCCTACTGTACTCCTACTTAAACTGCAAATTCCAGGCTTCCATAGGATATTGCCATGGCAGTTAAAGTGGCATGATAATGTAATAATTGTGTAATATGAAATGGCCCCAAGTGACCCCCATCTTTGTTCCCTATACCATCCAGGAGCTTGTGCCTGATGGGCATCTTCTGGCCCCAGCTCAAACTTCTTAGGATTCTTTGTCCAAACCAACTAAACAATGCTTTTTGAACTGTGGGCTTTTCTCTGTCATTCCTCTAATCCAAGGGCAGGTAGGCAGGGTGAGACAACTACAGTACTTCAGGCAGCAGAGTTTGGTGTCATGAAAGAGTAAGAAAGGGTTATTTCCTACTGTTGCCAGAATAACTTGGTTGGCTTTGGGTATAATGGGACATTGACTTGGGGCGTGAGCAGGTGTGTGCTCAGGCAGCAAAATGCTTTGGGCTAGTGCTGTCTGTAAAAAAGGGGACATGGCCATCATGCAACAAAGCTAAAGAAGGCCTGATGTAGTGTGACTCTTGGACTTTGTGTGAAATGAGTAAGGAAGCTGCCAGACCCAGCTGGCTAATGGAAACTGAGAACTGATATGAATGCAGTCAGGTCCTAGGATGCCCAGTGCTGAGGCTGGCATTAGTGGGTGTCAAGAACATTCTCTGTAGGTGTCTTTTGGTTGTTGTTATGCTCCTCTCCAGAACAGTAGATATGGCAGAGAAGCAATAAATGTGAAATAAAAGGTGGATGTTGAAATAAAATAAAGCTGTTTTAAGTATGGTGCACATTCTGCATCCAAAGAACACTAGGTGGTGCTAGTACTTAGCAGAGCTTAATAAATACAGTTTTGTTCTAGATTTTGTGTGGGCAGAATAAGTGCCTTGCCAAGGTGATTTGTATGACCTGCTGGTGAGCTTTTGGTCTTGGCAGACATTAAATTTCTTTCTGTGTTGTGTTTTTTTTTTAAAAAAAAAAAACAAAACTGCCAAACACTTGCACTCCCACCATTTGCAAAAAGGAAACTTTCTAATGGCAAATGATTCATTGCTCAGCTTCTTCAGTGAGAGCTTTTAATGATAACTCTTGGGTGAGCTGCTCACTCTCCAGAGTCTGACATACTACTGAGCAGGAGGGCCTAGCAATGGTATCTTGTAGGAGGAGGTCCACAAGCAAGGGTCCCCTTCTCTGTTTTGCCCCCAGTGATATATTGAGGGAAGCTGTGACACAGCCAGCAAGGTCTTCCTACTGATGCCTGGTGATCCTTTTGGCTAAGAGCAGAACAAGTCATTCCCAACTGTGTAGAGTTTGCTCTCAGGGTATGTGCATGTGTGTGTATAGGGTATATTATGGAAGACCAATTCTGCAGCTAATTTGGTTATTACTCAAAACCTAAGGATGCACTTGTAGTTCTTTTTACCATGAAATTTGCCTGGGTCCAAGGTGAATGATTCCATTTGGTGGGAATCATTTGCTACTCAGTGTGTGTGGTTTTTCAAAAAAAATGTCAACTTTGTCATTTGATTGCCCTCAGGAAGACATAAAAATGACAGGGGAATGCAGAAATTCACAAAAGCTAAGCCAAACATACCAACAGATTCCTAGCCCTGTTTGTTTCTCTGGGAAGAAGATTGTGTACAACCCTTTCCCCCAGGGCTGACAAACTTTATAATTTGCTTTCTATGAGGTCAGACGATTTCTCTTTCTAACATAGTGCTATCAACATTGATGGCAGTGGTCTTCAGCATAGGTCTTTTCAGTTACCTACTATCTGCTTTTTTTTTTAAACTGGAGATGCCAGAGATTAGAACCTGTGACCTTCTGCGTGTGCATGAAAAATACATATTTTACAGCTGAGCTGTGCTGTCTTCCCAGCTTGAGATGTTATGCACATTGAACCTGCCCTGATCTCTTTGAGTTTGGAAGACAATCTGATCAGAGCCACAAGCTTTGAATGTAAGTCAGCAGGGCTGTTTCTTCCATGTGGGCCAATTCAGACTTTCAGCTGAATGTATAGAGATTAGGAGCATATTTTGCACTGGACATTCTGCTATCCAAGTGCTCTTCACACGTTCACTTAAAAGCACATGTAAGGCTCCTAAAGTTGCAGATTGTTCAGGACTCATGCACCTCTAAGCTAGGCTGTAACTGTAAGAAGGAAGGAATGATCTGAGGATATAATGTTCCCACTTGTCAAGCCTTTGAATGGGCCTCAGTACAGCCACTACCTGCTGTCCTGGGTGAGGGAGAAGGTAAGAGCTATGGCTGAACAGACCAAAGGTCTATCTAGCTCACCCATTCTCTTCCCAAACAGTATCCCATCAGGATA
Organism: Gambelia wislizenii; assembly: GCA_030847615.1. Taxonomy (NCBI): domain Eukaryota; kingdom Metazoa; phylum Chordata; class Lepidosauria; order Squamata; family Crotaphytidae; genus Gambelia; species Gambelia wislizenii. The sequence continues at coordinate 31,538,909 of JAUMIR010000005.1, forward strand.
CCCAACAAAAGGACATGAGTGCAATTGTACCCTACCTCTCACATTCTCAGCAATGAGTATCTAGAGGCCTACTATCACTGATACTACAAAATCTTTGCCTCAGTCCTAGCTGCCAGACTAAAGAAAGTTTTACTAAACTACATTCAAGAAGATCAAACTCTTTTTTAAAAAACCAGGAAGGATAATATGAGAACAGTGTTGAACATCATAGAGTATTATAAAGTACATAAAGAGAGAAAAGGGGCATTGATTTTCATTGATGCAGAGAAGGCTTTTGAGAACCTGAATTAGTCATTTCTGAAGAAATTTTCCCTTTTGTCTGTCCCAAATTTCTCCCCGTTCAACTTCAGTGGATGAACCTGGGTTCTAGTATAATGAGAGAAGGAGAAAAGATTCTCCTAATCTACTCTCTCCTTACTACACATAGTTATTGATGTCTATCATGTCTCCACTAACCTTACTTGTTATTTTTCTAAGCAAAAGCGCTCCAAACATTGCAACCTTTCTCATCATTTTGATTGTTCTTTTATGCACTTTCCCAAACTCTATAATATCCTTTTGCAAATCCTTTGGAATAACTGACAATAAACTAATAAACACATTTGTCCTGCATCACTACACTCAAAGAAGTGCCACCACTATTGATGTGTATGTGTGAATACTGTGCTGGTTACAAATTGGGACTGTGCCATCTCTGTGGTCCTTATTTTCCTAATTGATTTGGAGTATGAACAATCAGCGGTAGGGGTGCTGTGGACCATCACACACGTTCCATGTTTTTATGGTGTCAAGTACAGTAATCCACGCTTCATGACAGAAGAAGAAGAAGAAGAAGAAGAAGAAGACGAAGACGAAGACGAAGAGCTCCATATGGAAGCACCCTTAACTGAAATGGCTGTAGCTATGGGAGACTAGGTTTCTTCTTAAAAGAGACATACTGACTGACTGACTGACAGGTAGACTACATGCATTCATTTTTGCCCCTCCTACCAATCTGTTAATGAATCTCACATTCACTTTCAGTGAAAGTACATTTACCATAACAAAGCTGGCTTTTCTGGGAAATAATAATAATTCACCATCAATACCATGCTTGTCAGACAGCTTCATGGTTTCCTAGCAACAGCATAGGAAAATCCATCAGAGACTTTGGATTGAAACTACAAAGCAAGATGGATGTCTTGAACACACTCATTTTCTTCAGAATTGAGTAACTGATGCAATTTCACATGCCTGAAGAGGTCTCTGTAGGTTAGGGTGGCCATGTATTCTATTTTACTGAGGTTGGTCTTCTTTTTGAAGGCATTGTTTATTTGAAGAGCTGTCTTAATTCAAGCCCAGTTTAAAAACAAAGAACTATAGAAAGGGGGAGAACAGAATCCTGAAGTTGTCCCTCAAAACCTGTCACTTGGACAGCAGATGGAGCAGACATACAAGGCCTTGGTCACTATCTTTCCCACTAAAAAACCATATTTCTATTTGGATTTTATTATTTAATTTAATTTATATCCTGCTTTCTCACCGCCAGAGGAGCTTAAGCTAAGAATAAAATCAGGGTCATCATTAGAGGATGTGGGGTGGGTGGGTTTGCAAACTGCACCAGGTGACATATTTCGAGGGGTGTCACCAGCACTCCCCCCGTGCTTATTTTGCTGTGCTGCTTACTTGGGTGTCACCCCCTAGGCAGGTACGAACCTCTGCAGTGATTCATGCCTGCCTCTAGAGGTTGATCCCCAAGTAAGTGACACAGCAAGTAAGCACAGTGGCAGGTGTGCTACAATGATGGCAGTTCCTTTCTTGCCTCAGCCCACCGGAGAGAAAGGACCTACCGCCATTGTGGCACACCTCCTGGCCCAAGGGAAAGGCACATAGTTGAGTAAGCATGGTGGGAAGCTGCCATGACAGTGGCGGTTCTTTTTTCTTCCCGGCTGAGGGGAGAGAAAGGAACCACCCCCATTGTGATGCCTTCCTGCCATGGTTACTCACTGTGTGCCACTTACTCGGGGTTGCCTCTTCTAGGTAGGTACAAACCTCCGCAGAGGTTCATGTCAGCCTAGATGGGGTGTAAGTGGCACAATGAGTAAGCATGGTGGGAGTGGCGCTGCAATGGCAGCAGTTCCTTTCTCTCCCTTGGGCCAAGGGAGAGAAATGAACCACCACCAAGCAGCAGATGTTTTTGGCCAACAACGTCCATCAACTTTCCCTGCCCACCCAATCGTTCAGTGTCTTGTGGGATTTTCAGTCCCATGAGACTTCCTAGATTTTCAGACAACACTGTTATAGTATTAATATTCCACTTTATTTGCTATGGCTGCCTCCTGTGGAATCCTGGGATTTGCAGTTTAGGGAGGGGCATTTGCAGCTCTCAGCCAGAGAGATCTTAGGCCTCACTAAACTACAAACCCCAGAATTCCACAGGAGGAAGCCAGAGCAGTTAAAGTGGAATAGTATCACTATAACAGTGCAGTCTGAAAATCTCCTTCAAATGAGATCTGGCTGGCAGGCAGGCTTATAAGGGCCTGCCCACACTGGAAGTAAGCATGGAGGGAAGCAAGGATTTTACTGGTAGGTGGACTATGGTGATGGCCTTTCTGGCTGGCTGGCCAGCCTTCCATTGCTTTTCATATTGTTTCAGTTCATGATTACTGCTAAAAATATTTTTGTTGTAGAGAGAAAGGTGTTAAAATATCATCCTGCCAGGTGTTAAATATACTAGGTACTCTGCTGAATAAAATATGCAATTACTGGTATAATCAGTCCCAAATTGTGAAAAAGGTGGGATACAAATAAATATCATCACCATCACCATCAAGGCTATACGTGAATCACAAAAATTAAGGAATAAGAACTTGCTGGTTAAAAGCAGTAATTGGCAAGTTAGTTTAAGGGATGAAAGGCTCTTTGAATATGAACATAAGAGGGCAATATGATGGCAACAGTTTTGTGCACCAGCAGATGTACATTGAAGATGTTGGGCTTCACTTGGCAGGGAGTTCCAGAGACTGGGAGGAGCCACCAATAAGACAGGACAGAGAGAAGGATCTTTGAAGGGTCTGACAATCCAGGCAAGGTCACATTGAAGAATGTGGCATTTCAAACAGCTTGGTCCCATAGGCTCATAAAAGCAGAGAGTTGGAAGGGGCCTCATGAGCCATCAAGTCCAACCCCCTGTTAAGTTCAGGGTTTCCAGCTAAGTTATCCCTAGCAGGTAGCTGTCCAGACTTTTGTTTTTGAAGATGCCCAGAGAAGGAGACCCCACCACCTCCCTAGAGAATGAGTTCCATTGCCATTCTATTGCCACTCTTACTCTCAAGAAATTACTTCTAATGTTCCATTGAAATCTACTCTCCTGTAGCTTCAAACCATTGGACCTGGTCCTATCTCTGGACAGCAGAGAACAGCCCTTGAGGTGTTTTAAAGGGTGCAGCCAACTCAGTCTTCTCTTCAGCAAGCTGAACATGCCCAGACCTTTAACCTTTCTTCATATGTTTTGTTCCCCACACCTCTTATCATCCTTGTTACCCTTCTTTGAACCTGCTCCAACTTGTCTATATCCTTCTTAAAATAAGGTGCCCAGAACTGAACATAGTACTTTAGATGAGTCCTAGCCTGCACAGAATATAGTGGAACTATTACTTCCCTAAACCTGGAAACTATGTTTCTATTAATACAGGCTAAAACAGCATTCACCTTATTTGCTGCAGCATCACACTGTTGGCTCATGTTCAATTTATGATCAACAATAATCCCAAGATTTTGTTCATATGTTGTACTGTTGAGCCATGTATTTGCCCATCCTACACCTATGCATTTTGTATTTATGGTCTAATAAAATGAATTTCAATAGAGGCATTTGTCTCTATCAAATTTCATTTTATTAATTTCTGGCCAATTTTCTAGTTTATCTAGGGCCTTTTGAATTCTGTTCCTGACTTCCAATGTGTTAACTACCCCTTCCACTTTTGTGTCATCTGCAAGCTTGATAATGATTCCCTCCACCCTGTCATCTAACTAATTGATAAAAATGTTGAAGAGCAGTGACCCTAGGACAGAACTCTGAGGCACTTCATTCGAGATCTCTTTCCAGTTTGAAGCACAGTCACTGATGATGACATTGTGAGCAAGATTTTCCAATCAGTTATGGATCCATCTGACAGTTCCCATCTATTCCACATTTAATCAATTTGCTAATCAAAGTATTATGGGGAATTTTATCAAATGCTTTGCTGAAATCTCAATAAATGACATCCACAGCATTCCCACATTTACTAAACTGTGACCTATGACCTGTGACAACGTTGTTGTCTGGTATATGCACCCTTTTGAGACCATTAGGCATCCTTATGATGCCATATTTGCCACATCTGATAGTCCTTTGGTTCACTGGAAACTACTTGACCTTGCTCTCTCTAAGCCATCTTCAGCTCATTCAGTGCTGGCCATTGTTGCATTTGCAACAACCCACTTATCTGGTGGGATGTCTAGATGGTGAAAAAACTCCTCATAGGAGTTGAGGAGAATACCTTTTGTCCCAACAAGATCACATGCTGATTTGCCGTATTTAGAAGAAAGGGGGCGGAAAATGCCAAAAACTATGTGGGAAAAGCCTTTGCGGCTTCTCCCAAGTTTTTTTTTTTTAATGTGGGGGAAATGCACATTCCTGTTCATTAGGACAACCAAACCGCATTGCAGTGCGTTCCCATGTAAGAGTGCAAGTGGAAACCTGATTGGTCGGATGTGTGCGGGGGGTGGGCCTGCCAGCTATGAAGTGGCTGGAAGCACCATTTTGGAGTTTCGCAATATCAGTCGTGTAACCAAACAGCTTATTTAATAGAAGATTGCACATGTACAACTTAGATTTACAGTAAAAAAATATATATACTGTCCAGCGGTGGCAATTTGTGGAGAATAATAAGACAAGTAATTCACTCCCGGCCACCATCTTGATTCATAGGCATGACTCCATGTGAACTTTAAGCACAGATAACTTTGCATACCAGCAATTTTTGCCAAAAAAACACAGAGACAAATGAATGCTGCTGCAAATTTGCATTAATGCATAGCAATCCATATACTATCTTCTTGTCTAGACAGGCCCCTCTAGGATTAAATCTGGGAGTGTACCCAGACTGCAAATAAGAGAGTTCGGGGGGGGGGGCTTAGTCCCATCCAAGGCAGCCCGAGTCCTTACTTCCTGGTCTGCTTTTCACATCACCGGAAGCCCTTCTGTCTTGTCTGGGATTAATCTTCAGTTTGTTCACAACTGAATTCAGGCTGAAATAGATCAGGACAATTGACCTTCCTAAAAAACACCTGGAGGTAAGAAATTATCATTTGAAGGGTTGCCAGTTCAGAATCATCCCAGGCCCAGAGGTCAAGCTTATGCAGTAAGTATCAAGCACAATTACTCACAGATTGTCATTCAAACACAGAGAACATACTTTCCTATTTGGAAATTAAGACGGGCTTCTTAGCTAAGTGGGCTGTTCTCAGATCAAGGTGAAATGAGTTTATTCCTTCTCACTTACTAAGGGAGGTATGATAATCAACATCTAATCTAGTTTACTTCCTACTTCTTGCCAGAAGATGGATACAAAGCAGAATGGAACAACAAATCAATTATGGCTTGCAAATTGTACCAAGCTGCTGGTCTCCTGGCTGAGCATACGGCCCTTTCCTCTTTCCAGGAGCTGAGCACACCAAAACTGGAGATTTTGCACCCTTACCTGCTGCCTAGAGATAGGGCACAAACAAATTGGAGACTCGAGGCTGGACTCTTAGATCTGGCAAACCTAATCACTGGGCCTGAATTCCGACTCAAGGGACTTTTTCGGACAAGTAAAATGCAGAGCTGCAACCTCGCAACGGGGCGAGGCTGCTTGTGCTGCATTTTACTTGTCCGAAAAAGTCCAAGGATTGGCAACTGCAATGTAACATTTTAGCTGATTTTGCTTTTTGGAATGGGTGGGTACGGAGGAGGGGGGTTCTGGAAGGTGAGGGGGAAAAACACTACATCTGAAGCTGGTTTGTGGTGCTTTGTGCTAGTTTTTAGGTGAAAAAAATCACTTAAAAATCAGCACAAGAAGCTTAAAACAAAAACAAAAACAAAAAAACCCTGTTTGGGAGCCTTCTGGAGTTCCTCAGGGGCTGCAGGCAGCCCACAGGCCAGACTGTGCCCTCCTCGCCTGATCTAGACAATCCACCTCATTCTGAAACACCTGGAGCTGAGGAGCCATCACAAGCTCCATCACCTTGCCCCAAAGTGGAATACTGGAAACTGGTTGTAAGTTATCCCATTCAGTTGAGTTCAAGGAGAGTGTTGTTGAAGTTCTTAAATGAAAGTTTCACCACTTCTTTTAGGAAGGATGAAATCATATTATTTTGTATACAGCACGCCCCCCCCCCGGTCTCATATCTGTGGAACCAATATCTGCAGTTTCAATTATCCATGGCTGAAAAAACTGCAGTGAATCTGCTCCTTTTAGCCATTAATCCAACTTAACAGAAAACGAAGTTGCTCTGGAGTTTCCAAGAAACTCCAGAGTGTCCCCAGTGTTTGGATGTGTGGACAGCTGGATTTGGCTGCATCCGGAGTGACCCAGCTGTCCACATGTCTACACATCCACTGCATTGGCCCTGCTGGCCCATTCCCCTCGATGCCATCACTGCCTCTTCCACTGTCCAAGCAGCTCTCTGTGAGAGCATGGTCATCACTGTCACTGCTGGTGAGGTCAGAACAGGGCTCCATGATATGTGATCAACAAGGAGGGGGTTGCTCTACCACCTCCTCATTGATTGCATGTTCCCCTATTCTGACCTCACCAGTAGCAATGGTGATGCCCACGCTCTCACAGAGAGCTGTTTGGTCAGTGGGTGAGGCAGTGGTGGTGGCCTCAAGGTGGCGGTCCAGCAGGACTGATGTGGTATCACCTCAGCAGCCCATTTGGACTACAGCATAGCTCTGGAATTGGTCCGTGGCAGTATGTGTAGCTGGCATTGTGTTGATCCAGGGCAGCTCCAGAACAGAATGCTCCAGACTGGCTCCGGATTATGGTGCCAGGGTAGATGGGCCCCAGGTGGATACAACCCAACAGCCTTGTGATGGAAGAGCTCTCCCTGGCCTCTTTAATGCCCTGTGCAAACTCAATTAGTAAAGGTTTCCTTCATTGTTAACTGCTTGAAGTTTGCCTGTTCCGTGCTTCTGAAAAAAGGAAGAAGGGGAGAAGACCTCAGAGCAAGCATGTTACAGGGAAGATTGGGGTATGCTGAAGAGCTGCTCTCCTGATATCTCTTTTCCCATGTGCAGAGATGGGTTGGTAGTAGTCCATCTGTGAGAGCCTCAGTCCTTCAGTGTCACACAGAGAATTTCACACTTTCAAAAAAAAATTATATTTTGTATATTTATGTATTTGTTGGCTGGCCAAACTCTGTTCTTTAAAAAACAAATTACTGGGAGGCAGGCCTTAATTTACCTTAGACAAACCCTATCCAATGAGATGCCCTCCAGATCTGTCTGACCACAGGTCCCATCATCCCCTGCAGGATGAGCAGCAATTTGGGTGTGTAGCCCAACAGATCTGGAAGATACCTGGCTAGGGAAAGCTGCCCTAAACTTTCAATGTACAGTATTGCTTTACTGCTCAGCCCTTAGAAATGCTTTAATATAGTCAGAAGGCAAGTTCAAGTACAGGGAGTGATAAAAGAACCTGAGATCCCCATGAATCTTGATCTAATACATACTGGGCAATTGTTATGCACCCTCTTTGTGTCTTTTTTATTGATTTACACGTATACTCAGTATGTACAGCAAACAACTCCAGTGTGAAACAGCATCAATACACAATGACTCATCAGTGCTCTGGTTTCCATCCCACAGAGAGCCTGGACTGTCATTCACGCTGTCATTTGCAAACATAACTACAAATTCTCATCATCTAGTCAGTTGTCTTGTTGAACGCTTTACAGATAAATCTTCCTTCAATGCACACCTGACACAAAAGGCATTTTTGCACAGGGCATTTTGCAAAGGAATTGGTCAGAGGATGACTTCAATATCAAATGACATATTTTGAGTGTATTCACTTTGTAACCTTTGATTTATGGATGAGCTCTTCCTAGTTTCTATGGCAATGCACAACTATCATCAGTCATTAGCATCTGCTGTACAGGGGAGGAAATCTATTTACTCACATTGGCAAAGTGTACTAAATAAATTACTAGTATTAACTCCAGAATGCTTGATTGTCCTGTATCATTGGCTGGTTAATGTTATGCTTCATCACTAGCTATATGTTATAAATTCCAAATAACAGCTAGTGAAATAATACAGAAGGCTAGTCAGCTGAGAATTAGTGCTGTTAAGCTGTTTACACCGATGTTAAAATTCAACAACAGTGGAATTTGTTCCTTTACAAAGTTACCCCTTTTCTTCATTGGAAATGAACCATGTGTTCTGGGTACACATTCTTTTGCATGAATAGCTGGCTGTCTTCAGTTTAGATCTGTGACAAATGTAGTGATTTGACTGTGGATTGAGGAAAATAACTATAATTTGAAGGAAAAGTTTTTTTGTGTGTGAAATGGCTCTTCTCCCAGAAGTGTGTTTCTCAGAAGCATTTCACAGAGTCTTCAGTGCTTTTACTTAGGGCTTGTCTAGGCGAGAAGAAATAATGCAGATTGATGTGCGTTCTCACAAATTCACAGCAGTGCTAATTTGTCTCCACACTTTTTTGGGAGCAAAACCAACTGTATGCGAAGCTATTCATGTTTGAAGTGCACATGGGGCCATGCCTGTGAATCAAGCTGGTGGCCGAAAGTATAGTATGTTATTATTATCCACATGTGTTATTGCCACTGCACAATATATTTTTAAAAACTTTTAAAATCAAAAGTGTGCAAGTGCAATCTTCCACTTATAAAACCTCTTTGATCACCTCAGTGCAGCAAAAAAAGAAAGAAAGGAAAAAAAAAGCACACTCAATGATACGAAATGTGAAAATGGTGCTTCTGGCCCCTTTCTTGCTGGAAAGCCCACCCCCACAACCACACATCTGACCAAACTGCTGTCAACTTCCATCTTTACCAAGAACATGCAGCCAGGGCCAGTTTAAGGAATTTTGGAGCCCCTTGCAATGCTTTATTTTGGGGGCCCCATATGTTTATCTCAGGTCAATGTAACCTAACCTATTCACTGTACAGGAAGTTCAGATTACAGTAGGACTCCTGTATCCATGGATTCGTTATCCATGGGACACAAAGCAGCACACCTACCATAGAGTCTTCCTAGAAAATGTGTCCTCCCTAGCAGTTTTCTAGGCCCTCCAAGGCAAATCTAATGTATTTTAAACCAGAAGTCCCATTATTTTCAATGGTGCTCACTATTATTCATGGTTTTCAGAATCCACGCCCCCCCCCCGAACCAATCCCCGGTGGATAAGAGGGGTCTACTGTATTACATAATTTGCCACCAATAATTTAGTTTAAACACTATATTATAGGCACTAACATAATATTTTTTGTTTATTAACTTAATGGTGTAGATTTCCTCAAAGAAAAGAAAGAGTGGACTACAAGCTGAACATGAGTTAGCAGTGTGATGCAGCAGCAAAAAATGCCAATGCAGTTCTAGGATGCATTAATAGGAGTAGTGTCTAGATCAAGGGAAGTAATAGTATCACTCCATTCTGCTTTGGACAGACCTTACCTGGAATACCGTTTCCAGTTCTGGGCACAACAATTCAAGAAAAATACTGAGAAGGATGGTGGGAGGTCTGGAAGCCATTACACCCTATGAGGAATGGCTTAGGGAGCTGGGTATGCTTAGCCTGGAGAAGATAAGGCTGAGAGGTGACATGATAGCCATGTTTAAATATTTGAAGGGATGTCATACTGAGGAAGGAGCAAGCTTGTTTTCTGCTGCTCCAGAGACTAGCACATGGAGCCATGGGTTCAAACTATAGGAAAAGAGATTCCACCTGAACATTAGAAAGAACTTCCTGACAGAAAGAGCTGTTCGGAAGTGGAATACACTGCCTTGGAGTGTGGTGGAGTCTCCTTCTTTGGGTTTTTTAAACATAGGTTGGATGGCCATGTGTCAGAAATGCTTGGATTGTGTGTTCCTGCAGGGCAGAAGCCGATCGGATGGGTTGGCTGTTGGGGTCCCTTCCAGCCCTATGAGTCTATGATTCTAGGCTGCATTCAGAGCCTGGGAAAGTTACTCTTGGATTACACCTCCCAGAATCCCCCTGCCAGCACCCTTCTCAAGGTCTGGTTGCCTTGTTCCTTTTCCAGCATTCTCTAGCCCAGTGGTTCTTAACTTGGGGTCTGCAATGTTCTCACAGAGGGTCCACAAAGGCTTGAAGTCTGCTTGGCCCACCTCCTCCCTGTAGTGGAGTAGCCACGTGACAGGAACCAAGGCAAAGGCTAGCTGGCTTGGCCTGCACATTGCCATTCGATCCACTCCAGCCACAAACTTGCAGGAAGAAGCAAGAGTGCCTCTGAGGGAAAGTTTAATGGATGGTGTAATTGTATTGTTGTTGTTAGCTATTACTATTAGCTATTATTATTAGGGTTTTAAATCTTGAGTTAAGTCTTGGGGCAACAAAAGATATTTAAAGGGGGTCCCTGGTAAAGAAAAGGTTAAGAACCACTGCTCTAGGCCAATGCCTCTCACATAACACTGATGTGATGCTGGTGTTTTAGTGACAACAATAAAACCATTGTTCCCAGTAATATTACTCCAAATTTTAATTATATTCTTTATATTCTTCTTTTAAAAGAGCTAGAGTGTTGTAGAAGTTTCAGCATTGCACTATGACTATGGAGACCAGGGTTTGAATCCTTACTCAGCCATGAATACCCACTGGGTGACCTTGGGCAAGTCATACTCTCTCAACCTCAAAGGAAGGCACAAACCTTGAACAAACCTTGCCTAGAAAACCCCATGGTAGGTTGGCCTTACTCAGAAATGACTTGAAGGCACATAGGCAAACACACACACATTCCTTTTGCAGGCTGAACTCAGTTGGCAGCAAGGGGCATAAGCTGAAGACCAAGGGGTGAAGGGAGGGAGGGGAGAGACCCCAGGAAACCATGTTAAGAGCAGCTGGAAAGATGGGCTGGAGGGGATCTATGTGGAAGGAAGGAAAGGGAAGGAAGAAAGAAAGAAGCCCTTTCTGAGGGAAAGAGACAACCCTCAAATTCCCCCTCTCTCTTGCACACACACACTCACCCCACTCTGACATGCCTGGCTGGCTTGCATTTTGCAGCAGCAAACTGCCTCCAGCTTCTGCCATGGAGGGCTGCTTCTTCTTTCTCTTTCTAGTTTGGGAGACACTGGTTTTTTGGTTGTTTTTTTTTTAAAAAAAAGCCGGCAGGAGGTTTTTGAAGGAGGAGGGTAGGAGGAGGCTACAAAGCAGTGGCTCCTCCCGGCTGGCTCCTGGCTGGCTCCTTCATCAGATAAAGGAGGTCAGCAGGGGGCCCTCCTTGACCTCGGGCCCCTCCGCCAATGCTGATTTGGCAGACTGGTTAAACCGGCCCTGCATGCAGCATTCTGAATTGGATGTCCAAATGAGTGATAATGTGCATATCTGCAAATTATTTTAAAAACTTCATGAAAATCTGCAAAGGCTCTTCCTGCGCAGTACATGGCATTTTAGACCCTCCTCCTTCTGAATACTGTAAACTTTGTTTGGATCTCTTTGGGACAAAAGCTATTCTCTGCAAATTCTATGAGGAGTATTTTCACTGTCTAGATAGCCCCTTAGACTAAGTACCATTGAATTCAGAGGAACTTATTATTATTACTTTTTTTGACAAAGGCTGACTGTAGATGTGTTAAAATGTCTGGGCAAGTCCCAAGTTTTGTTCCTGTACCAACTGATTTTATTTTAGAGACCCATATGATGTTTTCCTCATCTCACAGTATTTCCTGGGAACTCCAGGCAACCCCAAGCATTAACAAAACTTTTTATTCGCACTTTTTTTACTGGAGCCTAGGTGGTGCAGTGGTTAAATGCTGGTACTGCAGCCACAATGTGAGCTGCAGCCACAAAGTTTGATCCTACAGGGCTCCAAAGTTGACTCAGCCTTCCATCTTTCTGAGGTCGGTAACATGAGTACCCAGCTTGTTGGGGCCAATTAGCTAACACGTTGTAAACCACTTAGGGAGTGTTTTGCACTGATAAGCAGGTATAGAAACATCAATACTATTGCTATTGCTTTCCAAGTAAGCTTAAATTAACCTGTATTGTTGTAATGTATTGGTTCCTTCTTGTGTTTCTACTCTCTCAGATCCAGTAATGATGGCAGCCAAGTAAACACAGATTCAACAGACTGGGAAAGAGGAGTGTCAGCACTAAAACAACTGCTTAACTAGTATATTATTGCTACAGTCCTTTAGCACTTTGTTCTTCTAAATAATAATTTTTTAAAAGGCTGAGTAGAAATTGGCAAAAATAATTTTCTAAAAAGCTGCATGAAACTGGCTGTGATATGATAATGATAATGATAATGATAATGATTATTATTATTATTTACCTGTGCAGGGAACAACAAATTAACACATATAACATATCATTGGTTAAAAACACACATATCATTTAAAAACCCATATCAATTTAAAAGAACAAGTAAAACCAAGACATTGTGATCCATGGTAGGGGGAAGGGGGAGGGCACAAGTGACAGAGGGAGGGAAACCTTGCATATGTCAAGAGAGTTTTTGTTCTTAAGTGCTGTCAAGTCAACTTCAACTTATGGAGATCCTATGAATGACAGACCTCCAGGTCACCCTTTCATCAACAGCCCCACTCAGTTCTTACAAGGTCAGGCTTTGAATTCCTTGATCAATGGTATCGCTCTGCAATGCAGCCTTCCTCTTTTCCTACTGCCTTCTACTTTGCCAAGCATTGTTGCCTTTTCTAGTTACCGTAGTCATGTCTTCTCGTCATATGGCCAAAGTACAACAGTCTCAGCTTAGTCATCTTGGCTTTTTTTTAAAATATATTTTTATTAATTTTATAATCACACATTATATTATCCAATCAATACTTAGTTATTATAACACATAAAATTACTATAAACATCACAATTTTTCTATTAACTAATTTCAAAAGTTAACATAGATTCTTTACTATAATTCTATTCAAAAATATTAATTCTCCTACCCCCCCCCACCTCAGTGCTCCCCTTCACCGGAGCCATTATCCCTTACCTAATCTTTCCAGAATCTCATTTCTTCTTGTGGAGGTAACCTCCCATCTTTTGTCTGTAGTACTTTTTTAACAAATACTTTCCAAATTTTATCAAAGTCACTTTCTTTCCAACGTCCTTTTCTTACTTTGAGTCTACATAGTCATCTTGGCTTCTAGGGAGAGTTCAGGCTTGATTTGCTCTAGGACCCATTGGTGTGTGTGTGTGTGTGTGTGTTTTTCCAGCATCACATCTCTAATGAGTTGATTCTTTTCCTATCATCCTTCTTTACTCTCCAGCTTTCACAACCAAACATAGAAATGGCAAATACAATGGCGTGGACAATCCTGAGTTTGGTATTCAGTGATATATCCTTTACACTTGACGATCTTGTTTAGTTCTTCCTAGCTGCCCTTCCAAGTCTTAGGAGATTATCAGGCATGGCAAAAACCATGCCAAAAGATTGCAATGAGAACAGGAAGAGGCAAGATTATCAAACATCATTGTCCTCCAGCATTTCAGGGGTGTAGCGCAACCATGAGTAAGGCGTACCTTTTTATTAGTGATTTGTGACATGGTTGGGAATGTGATTTTTTGGCGTGTTCCCCTGCGTCTGATAATCTCCTTAGTCTTCTGATTTTCCATTGTCTCAGAACAGGATGCACACACTATCAAGCTGTCTAAATAACACATACCCACCTCGCACTGTCGAGACCCAGTTACCGGATTGCGGATTCTGAATCAATGCAATTTGTGTGACTTGATTGCCTAATTTTTCTTTTGACAGATTTATAAATATTAGACGAAGGAAATCCATCAAACTACTTTCCTAATACAACTAATAATGCCTCTGTTAGGAGGAAAAATTGTTAATCGAGTAGAGTTTATTAAGATCATTCCATCAGTGCAGTCCTGGGAAAACTGTGTACACATACAGCACAAGCACTCATTATTAATTAAAAAGAGGGGAGGGGAGTTTTTCTTGTCCTATTTTAAGCCTACATCTTTTTTGATTAGAGAAACAGAGGAGTCAGACTGAAGTCAGCTAGCCCTGTCATTGCAAACAATTTCTAAACCATCTGCTATTTTATAAAACTATCCGTCTAGACAAACCCCAAGCCAAGAAGCAAATTTGATACTGTACTCGAAGCCATCACATATATTAATAACATGCTCAGTTGCCTATCAAGTTTTCTGACTGTTAAAAGGGCTTGAGATTACAGTTTCAGGCAAAACAGTCTTCATGATGAAATGAGCTGCTACCTTGAGTTCTTTGCTAGGAAAAATAGTTGCCTAAGAGATAGTTAATAGTTCTTGCACTGCTTAATGGGAATGATAACTTAGCAAATTCAAGGTCTGTTTTGACATTGTACCTCCTCAGTCAGATCAATGTCTTGTTGGCCTTGGTCAGTCTGAGACTTGAGGAATGAAAACTCTGTCACATTTTGTTGGTTCTTTGCAGGGCCAGCCCAAGATGCTTTGTTGCCTGAAGCAGGAACAAAATGGCAGCCCCCTCCACGTATAAAAGCTGACTGGTCTTGCAATTGAATCTCTGGACTTGATCACATGAGCCTTTTAAAGTGGAATTAAAGCTGCATAATAATACCTCTGGCAATACTTATCACATGGCGTCACCTCCAAATCATTGCTGCAGTGCCTCCAAAGCATAGTTAGAGCATCCTTTGCCAATGATGGGGAACACCTGTCAATAAGCTCCCAATCATGCTGCTGTGGGATGAATCCTCAGGTGCAATAAATTGCTCCAGTTGCAGACCCAAGTCACATGGTCTCAGTCTCCTCCTCTCTCCCCCCTCCCTCCTGCTATCTCCATACAGGCTGGTTTTCCTCCCCCCCCCCCCCCGCCACTTTCCTTCTGTTTCTTTTTTCTTTGTTCCACTAAATTGCATTGCATAATTGCCAAATTGCATTACAACTAAAAAAAAAAGTCATGCTGGGTAGCACAATAGGGCAAGGAAGAGTGGGTTAAGAGCGGGTCTAGAAGAGAGCCATGGATCCTCAGTGGCTGAAACAGCCACAGGCGCACTATTTAAGGGACATGTGACACTGAGGGCTACCAAACTGGTTTGTATCCATTCACTTTTGCAAATGTGATTGCAGCAACAACAGGCTTTATGTAATAATGTCCTTTATGCAACACTGATGATGGGACATTCCACCACCAGATCTCACCACATGACACCAGACAATCTCTTCTAACAACTTGCTGTCCTCTGTCACCTGAAGCAGCTACTTCATTTTGTTTAACAACAGGGCTGGATCTATCTCTTTGGGTTCCTCTAGGATTTAGATCTGCCTGGTTTTTGGATTTCATTCAAAATGTTTTACATTTTGTCCTCCTTTCTCGGAGTTTCTAGGCAAAGGAGAAAAGTCTCGAGAAACAGAAAGCAAGCTTCTTTTCACTGTCTCCCTCCTTATTTCATCTTTCTCTTTCCAATATAATATATCCGGCTGTTGTTCAATGAGAAATCAGAATGACATAACAAAAAAAAAATCCACTTATAACAATACATGCACACATATAAGACAATAAAACCATATATTAGCATAAGTCAGTAGTGTAAAGAATCAGACCAGCAAAACTGAAGCAGCAGTTGATCCAAGGAGAAAGACATGAGAAAAGAGAGAAGAAAGGCTCCTGCCCTAGTAGGTTAAACTTCCTGATTTGCTAAGTGACATTAGCCCCTATTCTTAGCTTCCAGCTACTCTTAATGACATTTTACACATCTCAGTTCCTCAAGAGATGCCAGCAGTTACAGTTTCATATGTCAGTAATATGTCGGTATTCCAAAACCAGCATGTTATAGAATTGCCAAGTCAGGAACATCCCATGTATTGAAATTTCAGGGCCAAAAACAGAGATCTAGGGATGGTCCTGATGATGTCAATGGGAACATGGCCTGGTGAAACCATCAAGCACAATGCACATTAAATATCAACCACTGTTATTCAGAGCAAGTCATTGAAATAATAGAAAATGATGATGAAGATGATGATGATGAATTTTTTTTCCCTGGTTCGAAGTTAAATTTTCTGAGCTCTGCAGTGAATAGGAAAACAAAAACAAAAACAAGCCCTGAGGTTTTGGAACACTAAGCGAGTACCATCCATGTATCACTTGCCACGTCAGGAACAGCGGGTGCATATCCATGAACAGGAATGTGCATATCAGGCTGTGTGCCTGTGTTTGTTTTTTTAATATGTTTGTTCTCTGAGATGAATTGTACATTCACATACATGTCCCTGTCCACTACATGGCATAGCTATATACATATAAATAACCTTCTTCAAAGCATAAATAGAGATGGCTCAGGTGAGGTGAGTGGTTTTCTGAGAAAGGGCTTCCTTGCTGGCCCAGTCACTTTATAAACAACCAATCATCTCTTCTAGATACAATTTTAATCTTTGCTTTTAAATTTTGCTTCTAATTTTGTTACCTTTTAGGGTTTTTTAAAAACATTATTTACGTTGTAGAAATTACATTGTAAAGGTTTTTCTATTAAACCGCCCTAGGAATATGATTGAAGGATGATATGAAACAATATGTTACCATAATAGATAAAAACAACAACAACAACCACCCATCTTTTGTGGTAAAAAGCCTATAGGTGGAGAGAATGCAGATTTAGGAGTGAGTTGCATCTATAGTTAACAAAGTGTTGCTGTAAAAGTCTTATGAGAAATAGCTTTACTCATACCTTTTAAATCTACTTGACTTTAAAAAGAACTATAGTCTTAAAGACTAAATGATGTCTTTCACTGTGGGATGAGGGTGGGAGCCTTTCAACCCCCTAGGCAATTCTAACATGTCCAGTTCTGATTAAAGCTACTAGCAACACCGCCCTGTTACCTTGTCATCTTTATGAAATTAAACACATTACTGAGATCATCAGGGTGACAGTTCTGGCCAGACATGAACTAATAGCTAGAACTGAAGAAAAATGTATACTGATCTCTAGTGACAACTTGCTTTTCCTTTACCACAGTGTTCCATGTAGAAGAGGCAAACAATGGCCTAAATCCTATTGTAACTCTCAACTGGGGTTGTATCTGCATTGCAGAAATAATCCAGTTTGACACCACTTTAACTGCCATGGCCCAATGCTAGGGAATCCTGGGATTTTTAGTTTGTTGTGGCACCAGAGCTATCTGCCAGAAAAGGCTAAATATTTTACAAAACTACAACCCCAGAATTCCATAGCATTGAGCCATGGCAGTTAAAGTGGTGTCAAACTGAATTATTTTTGCAGTGCAGATCCATTGAATAAATGGGATTCACCAATATGTTGACTCACCATTCTACAAATGGATTCCTTCTAGTGGAGACTAAACAATAGGAAAGCACTATGGAAGAACCATAACCAGCCTCTAACTAACTGTAACATCCAACAAAACACAGGTGGCTAAGAATTTAATGGCTAACAATTAATTCTTAATGAAAGCAGCAAGCTATATGCACATATAGACATTCATCAAAGACACAATAATAATCAACTCATGAACAAATACGCATGTAGAGAATCAGCTTGCAACAGAAAGAGTGGGGTGGGAAGGTGTTTCAGCTGGGAAAAGGTCTTGAGAATGAGGCTGAGGCTGCATGTGCACTTCAAATGCGGATAGCTTTGCATACAGTAGATTTTGCCAAAACACTGTGGAGACAAATTCACTACTGCGAATTTGTGAAAATGCACATCAATCTGCATTACTGTCTGTCTTCTCGTCTTGACAAGATTCCATAGGATAGAACTATACTGGATACAGTAGTGTCAATTTGCTGTATTTCTGCAATGTAGACAGGCCCTGAGTTAATGGTAGTTTCCTATGTTATTCACTTACCTGTAAAAATATATTAGAAGTCATAAGAAGATATAATGCAATAACTAATAAGAGGAATGGCAAAGGAGTCCTTACTGAAGACGGTAAACCCTCCATTGAGCCTGTTTTTTCTTGGGTTTATTACCCAAGAAAACAATACCATAGTTATTGTTGTATTGTTCATATTTTATATTTTTAAATGTTCTGCACACCACTCAAAGCTGGTTTAAAAAGGAATCTTCCAATTTCCACCACTTCTAGCCAAATCACCCTCACACCACAACTAGCCCAAGACAAAGAACAAGATTCCATGCACAAAAGCTGGCTGGACTGGCATCTGGATATTTTTTCAGCACTGGTGATAGGAGGGCATCATCCTTCACAGTGGATGACAGCAGCTTAGCTGCTGGGGTGGGGGACACACACAGAGCAAGCTACAAGGCATGTGGCTCTCTTCCTACAGCCACCTCCCAACATCTGCTGCCTGACAACATCTTCACCCTGCCTAAAGGCAGGGTTGGCCCTACCTTGCCTCTACTTTAAACTAAAAGAAAGTCTGGGATGGAAGTTGCCATCAGAAATAAGGAGGCTTCAGGTTCCTTCTCCCCATTCCCTGCCCCCGAGTTAAAATTAGAAGACTCATAATGAAACAGCCTTATCAAAGCTTTGGTTCATCAAGTCCTGTGCTCTCTACTCTGATCAGCAGTAGCTCTTCAGGCAGAGGTCTTTCCTATTCGTACTGCAGCAGCCATGTGAAATAGCATGCTGAATTGTCAAAACGTGGTATGAAGTTGTTCCACATCTCGATACATTTTGAAGATGTGTGAACATTCCACTGTGGCTAAGGTCTCTCTCTCTCTCATTCCTCTGCTGTACTTCAGGCAGATGGAAGGCTGGGTCTAGCCGAGGAGGGAATGAATGCAGCACTGATGAGTCATGCGATTGGTTGTAGTATGGTGCAGTGTGGTATGGCTAAGAATTGTATGAGTTGCATAAATGGAGCTAGAGGCTACAGCTATTCACATTGAATGTTATATCTCATCAGCTAATCAAAGCATCACAACCCGGAAACATCACCCAAGGAGACCTTCTGCTGTGTTCTCTGCAACCAGACTTCTTTATCTCAGATTGGCCTTTTTAGTCATCAGCGCACTTGCAGAAAGTGCGGGATGAGTCCTTCCTGAATCTTCGTTTGCGAAGAAAAGTCAGAGTAATCAAAGAAATCCCAATCTAGTTATTCTATACATTTCATTCTATCCCTACATTAGCATGACATGCATGTTATAGCCCACCCACCCATTATATGAGGATGTCACAGGACTCCACCAGCTAGTTTCTGTCTCCACTATCTCCAGCCACAAAGCAAATGGGCCCTCATGTGTACAGATGATGCACTGGCCAATCAAGATGCTCCATTGCATGGAAGATCAATATGTGCATCCAGTTTTGCATACATGCTTGTTTGTGGTTGTTGTGTGCCTCCCAGTCATTTCTGACTTATGGTGACTCTAAGACAATCCTGTCACATTGAGTTGAATAAAAAAGTGCCTTTCTTCATGATAAAGGTGTCTTTGCATGTTTGTTTAATACAGCACCTTTCTCCCATTATGAGTACCCAACATGGTTTCTTGTTGTTGTATGCCTTCAAGTCACTTCTGACTTATGGTGACCCTAAGGTATACGTTTCATAGGATTTTCTTGGCAAGATTTATTCAGAGGGTGTTTATCTTTGCCTTCCTCTGAGGCTAAGATATGGCAACTTGCCCAAGGCCACCAAATGTGTTTCCATGGCTGAGTAGAGATTTGAACCCTGGTCTCCAGAGTTGTAGTCTAACATTCAAACCAATATACATTGCTGGCCCTCTTTTATATGCTATGGACTCTTCATCCAACCTCTGAAAGTACAATGGGTGGGGAGCGCAGCTGGTGGACATATTAGTGGCAAGGAGGTGGCTACACAGCACAGACCATCACACCACCTAAATGCATCCCAGCTAAGTAGAATCAGGACTTATTATTTGTTATTGGGATGGGAGATCACCAGCATATAGTAGGAATCTCCAACCAGGGTTAGGAAAAAACAACAACCCTGCCTTAAACCTTGGAAGCCATTGCTGCTAACTTTGCAGTACTGGACTTGAAAGATGAATGGTTGGACTCAGTATAAGTCAGTTCCCAATCTTGCTATTTTGCCACAATGTATTCCTTCACACATTCTTTCAATGCATATAGGGGGCTGCAGTTTTGAGCATTAAACTATGACTCTGGAGACCAGGGGCTCAGCTACACAGCATTTTTTATTCCGAGAAGAATCGAGAAATAGAGAACTCAGTTCCATCACCCACTGTACCCACGATTTGTTGTGGGTAGTAAAGTCTTAGATTTGTTGTTTACATGCACCTCGCACCTCCCCACCTCCAGCCTCTGCTTCCCTTCCAAGCCTCCGTGCAACTCCCTTCTCTCTCAATCCCCTAGCCTTCCCAGCCTCATTCGTTCCCCAGCCAGCCAGCCAGCCAGCCAGCCAGCCAGCTGAGCAGCAGAGGAGACCATCTGCTTTCTCCTCCATGACTGATAACTTGGCTGCTCAGCTGGCTGGCCCTCTCCTCTCGTTGGTGCAACTGACTTGCCCTCCCATCATTGACAGATGTTTCTCCCGGCTTGCTGCAGGCTGTGGTGGCTTCTGCCACCGAGGGACCATTCCCTCGGTGGCAGAAGCTGCCACAGCCAGTGGAGAGCCAGGCGAGGGCTGAGTGGGCCAGGCCTCCTTGCACCAGGCAGAACGGGCTGCCGCAGCCAACAACACTTCCTCCATGACTCTCAGTCATGGAGGAAGTGCCCTAGGCTGCAGCACCCCTTCCACCCAGCGCCCCATGGCTCCCACAGCTGAGGACGCTTCCTCCATGACTGACACACACGGAGGAAGTGCCCTAGGCCACGGCAGCCCATTCTGCCAGGCGCCCCTCAGCTCCCGTGACCGAGGAGACTTCCTTCATGAGTGTCAATCATGGAGGAAGTATCCTTGGCTGCTGGAGCCACATGGGCGCTGGGCGGAACAGGCTGCTGTAGCCTACGGTGCTTCTTCTGTGACTGACACCAGGAGAAATGGTGGGCTAGGGGAGGGAGGGAGGTCTGGCCCGTTCGGCCCTCACCTGGCTCTCTGCTGGCTGCGGCAGCTTCTGGCAGCCAGGCTTTGGAAGCAGCGGGGGACCCGAGGCAGGGCCATTCAAAAATGGTGGATCCCCCTCCAAGGTCCAACCAATCATAATTCAACTCTGCAGTGTGCCCCTTTCCCAGGATGGTTATTGATTGATCAGACAGCCAATAGTGCGTTTTTCCCTGGACTTTCCAAAAGAGTCCATAGAAAATAGAGGGAAAGTCACAGGTTTACTGGGCTTTTTTTGCTACCCCTCCTTCCAAATAGTGTGAGTCTGCCACAATATGTGTGGGAACCAATGGGATTCATCCTGAATTCTTCCCAGATATTTTTTGTCATATATACAACCTCCTGGGTTTGAATCCCTGCTCAGCCATGGAAACACACTGGGTGACCTTGGACAAGTCACACTCTCTCAGCCTCAGAGGAAAGCAGAGGCTAACCCCCTTCTGAACAAATCTTGCCAAGAGAATCCTGTGATAGGTTTGTCTTAGTTAGGGTTGCCAGAAGTCGGAAGCAACTTAAAGTAATGCAACAACAATGGGGGTTAAAGGGGCCCTCCTTTCTATTAATGCAGAAATTATATTTGGATGTGGGTAAAGTAAATACTATATTGTGTTGTATCATATTCCACATATGATAGCCGAATGAACATTCCACTCCCTTTTAATGTTGGTCTCAGATAAAATCTGTTTCTACTCTCTGCCTTGCTCTCTATGATTTCTATTATTCTGCTTGCTGGGGACGATAAGGAAGGATACTCTTAGTAGATGGATTTTTGTATAATATATTCCATAATATATAATGACCAATCCCTAATATTTCTGTCATGTTCCCAACTGACTGGAATGGTCTTGGCTTGCTCGTGGGCTTTCTACACACGTGTACAGAAAACAGCAGAAGAAACTTTCTATAGCTCTCAGACAAACATTTCATTAACTTTAACAAGTCATTGTTAAAAGCACAAGAACTACAGTGGCCAGCTGAAAACTCAGCAGCCCCTTCCCTTCAGAGAATCCAGATCTGAAGCTGACTGTGCAAATCCATCTGTAGCAGGTTTTTATATAAACACACATACACACACACACAACAAAAACAAGAGAAATTGTGTTTGCTTGATTGGCTAGGGCTGTATCTGACTGTATCGTAAGCTTTTCTTGCAGCTGTTTCCATGGTAATAGAAATAGCTTTAGATTTTAGTGATTCTTCCCTGCCCCCCTCAGACAATAAATGCACAGTTTGGAGTACCCTGCCTCCAAAGAGGTGGAGGGAATTGGCAAAAAGAAAGAGGGAGGGGCTGTCCACCCACATGAGGGTCTCCTGTGATTCCCCCTCCTTTCGTGGCATTCATCCTTCCATCACCAGCTTATATTTTGAAAGGCCACCCTTGTGGAAATCACAGACCTTGCCTCTGGAAAACATTTACTCACTTCCCTCTGTTCAACTGCAAAGTGAATGCCTCTGGGCATTGGCTTTTTCCAAATTGGGGGGGGGAGGCTTGTGATGAAATAAAAATTAAAATTGACATGACATTTAGTTGGGGTGACATCCTTCTGGATTTCTAATCAATATTAATTTGCACTTTAGTGTTCTTAATCTGACTAAATGAGATATTATTCTGCGGACATAAAGGCATGATCAGTGGGTAATAGAGCCATCCTCTGTTGTTATGTAATTAGTGCGGGTTATGTGAGCGCTCTCTCTGTCTCTAGTTTTATAAATGTTAATGAGTGGTCTGGATATGATTATGTCCTACTCCTTGCAATGACCTCATTTGACCTTGAGGATAGTCAGTCATGGCAGATAAACAGACCCTGCCAAAATTTCCATTTCAATATGTACTCTTCTATCCCTTTTAATTGCCTTTACCTACAGCAATTGTGGGGTTATTCTCAGGGCAATAGCTTCAGGAGAGAATGGGCTTCTTCTGCCTGCACATTCAGTAACAGAAAATGGCATTCTTGAAACTTGCTTGCCTGTTTGCTGGGCTTTCCAGGAAAAAAGAAATACTTAGCAGCTGCACTAAGGATTGTTGGAAGTGAAGAAATGTGGAAGTGTAATGGTGCAGCAACTGAGCGCTCACAGGCAGCAGTAGAGATGGAAATTGGTACTTAGGATTCCATGGTGTTCTCCTTCTTGACTTTTCTGTTCTTGTTCCTGGAAAAGTCAGACCTGGCCACAGTAATACTTGCCTTGGCGACATCTCATTTGGATGACTGTAATGCAGCTCTACGTGAGTGCCTTTGAAAAGCATTTAGAAACTTCAATTGACCCAAAGAGCAGTAGTCAGATTGTTAACCAAAGCTGGCTACAGGGAACACACAACTCCCTTGTTGCAACAGCTTCCCTGGCTGCCAGTCTGTTTCCAGGCACAATTCAAAGTGCTGGTGATGACCTATACAGCCCTATGTGGCTTAGGTCTAGGACAGGCTATCTGAAGGACTATATCTCCCCTAATGAGCCCATTACAGCTCTAATATCTTCAGGAGAGGCCCTTCTCTCTGTCCACCACTTTCACAAGTTTGTTTTGTGGGAACAAGGGAAAGTGGCTTCTTGGTGGCTTCTCTCAGGCTTTGGAATTTCCTCCCTAGGTTGGCTAGGATGCCCCTCTTCTTGCTTGCTTTCTGCGAGCAAGTCAAAACATGCTTATGCCATCAGACTTTTAGAAACTGACTGGGATGGGATTTCAATGGCATGCTGTGCTGTCTTGTGGTTTGCATATCCAGTCAGACCCCCATATCCACGGAACCAATATGCGAGGTTTCAGTTATCAGCAGTAAGCCCGCAAACCAAACCCCCATGGATATGGGGGTCCAACTATAGTTTTTAATGAATTTCAATGGTTTACAATTTTATGAAATGTTTAATTGCCTTTTAAATAACACACACACACACATATCAGTTTTTGTACAGTTTTTAAACTGTATTGTTTTTAATTTGTTGTAAGCTACGTTGGGAGAATGTTGGGGTATACATGATAACATCATTGCTTTCCCCCCAATAGCCTGGATGGGAACTGTGTGTTGCTCCAGATGTTCTTGGTTACAACTCCCAGCAGCCCAAGCCAGCAAAACTAATGGACAGGACTGTTGAGAGCTAAAGTTCAACAACATCTGGAAGGCTGGCCTATTGACTGCTATTCTGACTGATACTCCTCCTACCTCATCAGTCTTTATCAGCCATGTAATTTCCTTAATAAATACTTCCTCACTTAAGATGGTCTTTGATACTAATTCGAAGCAATCAGCTTCTACACAAAAGCAGTAAAAGCTAGTGAGAAGTTTCAGGGTGTTGTTGGGAACATATACTTTGTACCACCAACATACTGATGGCCTCTGTTCCCAGTGCCACCCTGATGCTCTTCCTGAAGTTTCTTATGAGGCGATGGGAAAGGGATCTATCTGTCTGTCTGTGTCACTCTCCTTCCTTCCTTCCTTCCTTCCTTCCTTCCTTCCTTCCTTCCTTCCTTCCACACACATAGTAAAGCACTGGCCAAGCTACAGCTGCTGTCCACTATTTTCCTTTTTCCAGAACATATATTTCTGTCTTTCTTTAAAATATTTTAAGGATGCCTTATAGAGTGCCAGTGAACCAGCATGATGTAATGGTTTGAGCATTGGACTACAACTCTGGAGACCAAGGTTTGAATCCCCGCTCAGCTATGGAAAGCCACTGGGTGGCCTTGAGCAAGTCACCATCTCTCAGCCTCAGAGGAAAGTGATGGCAAATACCCTCTGAACAAATCTTGCCAAGAAAAGCCCATGGTAGTTTCACCTTAGGATCGTCATAATTTGAAAATTATTTGGAGGGAGACAACAACAACAAATAGAGCACAAGCCCCTCTCAAGGTGGCTCACAAGATAAGAAACAACCATCACACAACCGTACAGTTGTGAGGTTCTCCTGGTGTTCAAATGACACAAGGCCCTGATTCCTGTATCTTTCATGAAACCCACTTGAATATTGTCTTTAAAAGGCTACAAGGGAGGCCACGATTGGAGGCAGTCAGGAACTGGGATTCTGGATTTCATCTCTTCTCACAGAGCTTACGAGAGTCTGGGCATTGCAGTCTAAAAAGTAACTTCCCCATTGTTGAAAATGATTCAGTTCCATGTGTTGTTGAAAACACAGAAGAAAGATTCTGGAACCTATTAAGAGGAAAAATATATTAGTGTTAGGATAGTTTTATTTTTGTATTAGTAAGAAAAGAGGAAAACAATTAATTTGCGGTCGGGTGTATTTTTCAGTAGAATGGTCTTATTCCAATAAAAAATTCCTAACCCCTTAAAATTCCATAGTGAAGATCTCATGCTGTACTCATACAGACTGTATGTATCACCTACAGGATCACCTACAAGCTTGCAACGTAAACATCTTTTATAAACCCTTCAGTACAAAGCTAGTAGCTTCCACTAGGTTTCTGATAGCATCATGATAATTCTTTCCCAATCATTTAATTAGCAGACACAGGGCCCATGATACATAATGTCATAGACACTGAAAAGAAACACAAATCCCAATGATTGTTTATCAGTGTGTAATTGCAATGCAGTAGCAATGAGTGCCTTTGTTACTAGCAGTCCCCTATCCACGCCTGAGATCGTGAGGCTCTTTGTTTTAAATTATTTTGTTCTTAAATACCTCCCGCTATTTAAGCAATAATCCCCTGTAAATCAATTGTTAGCAGCAGTTAATGACTGGTTGGGTAATTAATAGCTGAAAGGAAAGCTGAGGGTGTTCAGTGCTCCAAGATTCCAAGAGACACCAACTGTAGTATTACTGCTAATGTACCCTATAATCAATGGTTTTTCCCAGTTTCAGTTCAATATATACTCCTTTTCAGAAAAAGGGCCTGATTCATTATAATAGGTTGCTGTGCTTTAGAAAAGTCAAAGGCTGCAGACTGGAATGATGGTTTTGTTCACAGTCCTAGATCCGAAAGAAAATGCTCCTAAAACATTATTTACCCGTACCCTCCAACTGTCAGTTTTGGCAGGGAGAGTCCTGATTAATCCTCTGTCATCCTACTTTTCCAACTTCTTTTAAAATGTCCCAGTTTCTCTTTCCTCACTCTTTCTTTCCTTTGTCCTTAGCTTAATTCAATTGCTGCGAGCTGAATTCAACGTGCAAAAGTAGGTTGCACTCAATTAAGTCAGTGGGGTATGGGGAGGAAGGAGGGTACAGAGTCTTGCCCTTCCCAATAGGCTCCGGTGAAAGCAAACTGTGGCAGCCTCTCCTAGCTTGTGTGTTCTTCCTCATTAATAACTCTTGCCATCTTAACCACACTCTGATAATGTTTGGCCACATGTGTCCAAGTTTTCATCTTTGAAATTTTGGAGGGTATATTTACCCTATTAGCAAGCAATGAAATTGGGGGTACCAAATATTCTGTAACAGTTTTTTGCATGTGGGTCTGGTTATCATCAGAAGACAGACAGATATTTTGCTGCCTAAGACAACAAACATTCATCAGTAGTCATGGTATGGGCTTCTCAAAGCCAGTTAAGTTATGCTGGCACATGGGGGAGAAAACCAACAAGCACTTCATTCTTAGCAATAAAAATACAATAATGACACATGAAATAGCTGACAATTTGTTGCCCCTTTCTGACATCCCAAAAGTGCTGCCTGAGATGATTGCCTCACTCTACACAATGGAAGGGCTGGCCTGGGCCACAATAATAGCCTGATTCCCCACCCCCTATGTTTTGATTTTTTTTTTCTGTTGCAAGTAGCAGCACCAGCAATTGTATTGGTGGCAAGGCTGTTATTTTCCTTTCTGTAGAATGCCACAGACCTAGCATTGTTCCAGGGCATTGTGAGGGGGGAAATGGCAGCCACAACAAAGGGAAAAAAAAATGCAGATATTATTTCCACAATGGCTTTCTTTATTAGACAAAGGGATGGAAAAGAATATCTTCTAGAAAAATTTGGCTGGGTTCTACAGGGCCTGTGTTATTGGCAGGTGGACAGTTGTCGCAGGCAGCAGATTTTGGGTAGCCTGAAGAGGAAGCAAATTGTTAGTTTATTCACTGGTGGTTATTGTTTTTCTACTGCCTGGGGTGGGTAGAGGTTCTTGTGAGACTCAGTACCTCAAGTACTGAAATAATGTTTCTGACCTGGAAGCCGTGCACCTTGACTTAGATGGAGAGAGGTGTGCCATTAGCACCTCTACCCCAGGCTTTTGCACTGCACACAGATAACTCTGCTTGGAATTTTCAAATATGTTTTAGAGAGGAAATAACTTGTGTGAAGTCAAAGGCTTTCACAGCCGGCATCCATAGACTATCCTTGGGTTTTTTTTCTGGGCAGGAAGAGTTCTGACATTTCACCAGCATCTGTGGCTGGCATCTTCAGAGAATGGTTGGGTAGGGGTGTGTGTGGAGTTTATATACTGTGAACCACTGTTGGGGAGGATATGTAAATTTGTGTATTTGAATGGTTAGTTAGTTAGCATATCTAAACCCAGAAACTAACCATTCAAATACACAAATTTACGTATACTCCCAAACAGGGGTTCACAGTATATAAACTCCACACACACTCCTACCCAACCATTCTCTGAAGATGCCAGCCACAAATGCAGGTGAAATGTCAGAAGTAAACTCTTCCAGAACATGGCCTCACAGCCTGGAAAAAACATGAAGGAAAATCTATGAAATAACTTGTTTCTCTAATGTGCTACTTTAGTAACTAGCTACTTCTTGCAGTAGCATACTGGAATGGAGTTACTATTTTGTTTGCAAAAGCCATGCTGTAATGTACTACTTTTTAGTGGAATGGGTTATGTGCCTGTTACTGAATGTATGGTTTTGACTCAGTCTGAGCAATGGGAAGGGGAGCAGGAGAGTTCATATGTGCAGCTATCTTCTGCTGCAGCTGAGAAAGATTGTTTCATAATATCTATGGCATTTTTCTCAATATTTCCAAGGCACAATAACTGAATTGGCCACTTGGAGGAACCTGAGAGCATTTCCCCATATTTTCCAATGGCACAATAGTAACAATAGCAGCACCTTATTAACAAGGAGTAACTCAGAGAATTACCTTTCTGGACTTCAATTAACAGTAATAAATATCTGTTGGTTGATCAGAATAAAGTGCAAAGTGACTAGTTTATTTTACAAAGTAGCATTTTAAACTTTGTTAGGAGCTCTGCAAAAATAAGATGATCAATAAGGGCATAAAAATTCAGTGATTGACAGTCACTTTTTAAGGGATGCTCTCCTTGCTCTGAGCAGGTGTAAGAGACTACTGTTAGCTACTTTTGAGATTTGCACTCTCTAGGTCAGGTGACAAACAGGTACTATGGCCCATGTATGATAGATGTGATTTCCACACTATGCCCCAATCTTGCCAGGCTGAAAAGAAACAAGTCAGCCATGGAGACTGGAATTATGTGCTCCAGCAGATTAATTCTGTAGGAGAACATTTTGAATGTTTGGGATCTTCTCAAAAGTAGCTTCCAGGTAGCAAAAGTTACAGCATTCAATTTTCATTGACAGCAGTTCCGATGCAAGTATCAAATTACCAAGCAATGACTAACAAGGTGATGTACATGCCTGTGTGAACCAGCTTCAGGTGGGTGGGTGGGTGTGGATTTCCCCCCTATTTTAATGATGTGCTTTTGTATTGAAATGATTTGATCAGCAACCACAATGAAAGCAGACAAACTCAGTTTCCCAGTCTAACAATAAAGAGTAGGACAATTGATGCAGCAGCACTACGCTCAGTTAGTTGGCACTGACATCCAATTACTTGTTTTTATCCCCCCATTAACAAACAGTAAAAGAGAATTAGGTGTATTGATTTGTGTATTGATTGGCATAACAGGCTTTCGTTTTATATCAGATTGCCCCTGGGGCCAAAGCATTGCAGGAAGCAATTACACTGTGGTGAGGCTATGGTAGGTAGCATCACTGTAATTCTGTGGGTTCAGAGTACCTGGTAACTCCTGCACTTGACTGCTATGGAGTAATACAGGTGTGGGTGTGTGTATGTGTTGAAATTCTTTCTGTCCACCACGTGGACAGAAGTGGCCTTCCATTGTCATTGTGAACTTGTCCTTATCTTATATACCACAGATATCTTGAGACCATGCCATAAGATACATATGATTTCCACTTTAAGAGTTAGATATGGATGTTACCATGGCATTGTAATATAGCTAATCTGGGGGCTCTCAGCCTGGAACCCCCAGAATTAGCTTCTCTCTAGGGCAATGATGGGCAAACTTTTGAGCTTGGTGTGTCAAACTTCGCCAAAAAACTGAGCATAACTCAGGTGGTGTGCCACTTTGAGGAAAAAATATTATTTCACTATATTTACTGTTTAAATAACATAAATGTATGCAGTTGCCCCTCCACATTCGCAACTTCAACTATTCGCAGAAAGCCTCATGAAGCCTGTCGGTGCCTTGGCAAGGGGAGTGTGGAAAACCTCCCACCCGCACGCTTTCCCCCCTCCCTTCACAAGGCACCGACAGGCTTCTCATGAACCCTGTCGGTGCCTTGGCAAGAGGAGTGTGGAAAACCTCCCACCTGCACACTCCCCCCCCCATTTTCAAGGTACCAACGGGCTTCCAAGGCTCCTGGCCACTGCTGGGCTCCTCGGGAAGGCTGGGGATAGGCCGGGCAGACTCCGGCCCACCCTCCCACCAGCCTGCTGCCTTCCCCAGCCTTTCCAAGGTGGCTCCAGGGCTTCGAAGCCCTGGAGCCCCCTCAGGAAGGCCGGGGAGAGGCAAGGCAGAGTCCCTTCCTCCTGCCATCTTCCCCGGCCTTTCCAAGGTGGCTCCAGGGCTTCGAAGCCCCGGAGCCCCCTCAGGAAGGCCAGGGAGAGGCCGGGCAGAGTCCCTCCCACCAGCCCGCCAGCTGCCTTCCTCGGCTTTTCCGAGGCAGCTCCGGGGCTTCAAGTGTTCAAAGTTTTTCCTGAGTGTCCAGCCAGGGTGCCATAAATCTGTCACCCAGCTATCAAAACAACAGCCTGGGTACTTTAGCTTTAAGAGCAGGTGAAACAAAGTGCAACAACTTATCAGAGACATACATAACAAGACCAAACTGATTTATACGAATTTGTAAATAAAACATTAAATTAATTCAACATAAATGTTATTCCCAGTCTGTAGTGGAGTTAAAGCATTATTGTATTAAAAAAATTATAAAACAATAAAATATGAAATACATTCTCTAAAACAAACCATTTTAAAAAATAATTTCTTGACAGCTACATTTGTTCTGCACTATATCATAGTAAGAGAGACTATGGATGCAAGCTCCAGGAACAGAGATTCCACCTCAACATTAGGAGGAACTTTTTTGACAGTAAGAGCTGTTCGGCAGTGGAATGCACTCCCTCAGAGCGTGGTGGGGTCTCCTTCCTTGGAGGTCTTCAAACAGAGGCTGGATTGCCATCTGTCAGGGATGCTTTGATCAAGATTTCCTGCGTGGCAGGGAGTTGGACTGGATGGCCCTCGTGGTCTCTTCCAACTCTACAGTTCTATGATTCTATGATTCTATGAATCCCTGGAGCCCTTCGGGAAGGCTGGGGAGAGCCTCACCGAGTGGGAGGGGTATTCTCTGTGACTCAGTCATGGAGAAGTCCCCTTTCTTCCAGCGAGGCTGCACAGGGGGAGAACATCGCTGGCCTGATGGGAGGGCTGGATGGGAGGGCTTTCCCCCCTCCAGCCCCTCCCCTCCAGCCCCTCTCCTCCAACGACCAGCCACCCTCCCTTTCCAAAGCCGCAATTGCAGCTTTCGGAAGGGAGGGTGCTGGCTGGAAGCCTCCTCCCAGTGGCGTCCGGGGTTTCATAGCCCCGCCTGCCACTTTCATTCCTTCCCCTCCCTGACTCTCTAAAATGGTGACTGGGGCTTTGAAGCCCAGATTGCCACTTTAGGGAGGGTGATGAGGTTGCGGGCAGAGGAGTGGGGGAGCGACTAGCCGCGTGTCACCACAGACAGCTACGCGTGTCAGTGGTGACACGCGTGTCATAGGTTCGCCATCACCGCTCTAGGGGTAACCCTGAGCAGCCTCACTCAAGGGTGCCCCCTAGAGGCCAAAAACGCTGCCACCACCTCTTGATTTGTGTACCCTCTTTTCATGTGGTTCAAGAGGAAACCACCAGGAACTTTGGAATCACCTATGGAACTACTTGCCACTGTGGAACCAACCAACTCCTCCCTCCTATCCCCAGAGAGAAGTGTAGCAATGACCAAGGAATAAGCACATGGGCACCAGTGATGGAAGATAGAAAAAGCTTACTTTATTATTCAAGCAAGTTTAAAGGTTAAATCATTTCAAGAAAGGCCCTTCTTTTCAGGTGTAGTTACAGAATATAGCAGTAAAGATTACATTCAGTCAAGGGATAAAAACAAATGAAAGATTCCCTAATGCATCTAGCTAAAAACATGTCCCTACACAAAGATTCTACTCACAAACTGTAAAGTCCAGTATGCAGGATTTAGTCTTTGAATTCCAAGAAGGTGTTAAGGCAGCTGGCCATCTGAGGCCTGGCTTAACCACCTCTTCCATTGTTCAACTCCTCAGGCTCTGAGACATGGTCTCTTTGTCTCAGTTCTCTGCCTGGTATGACTCAAAAATGTGCTCAGAACAAGGACCTTATAGTTAGTTTAAACCTTCATGATGGCATTCTTGATTGGTCAAGTTTGCCTCAAGTGATATGATGATGTCATTGATGATGCTGACCTGGAGGTATCCCAGTACCTCCCCCTGTGGTTAACCCTTTGGTTACCTGATGTTATGTTTGCAAGACAATTGCTGACTGCAGGATAATGGGAAATGTAATCCTCCATTATCACATGCAGATGATATGAACTGAAGTCCTTTGCAGGATGATGGAACTGCCATCTTCAAAGGCATGAATGACAATAAGGATCAGCCCTACTATTAGGCCAGAGGCCAGAATCATGTGGCCCTCCAAATGCTGTGGGATGTCTCTTGCTCTGAAGTGGGTTAGTTCCAGGCCTCTCCAGAGGTTCTTTCTGTACCAAACACGGACTCATGTTACTGCCATAGCATAAGGTTTATTGATGGTAAATGATACAGAAGATGGTACACATCAGAGAAGCATTCTAGCCCTTTCACTAATAGGGTCCAGAATCCCGCTCACAGCCAGAGGTAGAACTGTGCCCCCAAACAAATTCTGCTTCAGGCGACAATCAAATCAAATCCCCCTCACTGGACATATGGGGAGCCCTTGGCTTGAAGTACATCCCCCCTCCCACCAGGTGAGGCAAGGTCACTAGAACAAATGAACTCAAGCACGCCCCTGGACAACTGCTAAGGTTTGGCCATAATGCTTGCAGGGACTTTAAAACCCATCTGCCTGGTGACAGAGGCCCAGTTCACTACAAACTGTAATGCCCAGCACCATGGGCTGTGATAGCTATGACTCCTGGAAACTGCAGTCCAACATCATCTGGAGGGATGCATGATTCCCACTTCTACATTAGGCAGCAGATTTTTGATATCATGAAAGGACAGCAAAATGGGTGGGGGGCTGTATCACACTAGCCTTCTGTCTTGCTGCAATAGTGTTAGTTCAGGGAATGGAAACATAAGTGCATTTTTTATCACAACCCTCTTGAATAATGCAATTGTGCTACGTTGGTGATCTATAGTTGTGCAAACTGTTTACTGCACTGGTGCCATAACTCCACCTTTCTGACCAGCATGCCTTTCAGTATTTTCTTCTTTTTCTATTTGCCATAATCTCACAATTACAGCAATATGATGGAGGATTTTTTTTTAAAGAAAGAAAAGAAATAGAAATAGAAAATCAAAGGAAAAAAGCCTGCTTTGGAATAGTGAGGTGGTGGGGGAGAGGAGGAAAATCATGCCCACTGATGTCACGTATCTCACGACTGTAGTGAAAAAGACCTATCACACAGAGGGCTGTCATGCAAAAGTAGCACAATTGAGAGCCATTGATGGGGTTCCCCTGTCAGTGAACAGGTGCGCTCCAACAATGAGCTGAATACAAACTGGCAATAGGACAGAAATGACGTTGTGTGATAAGGTACGGCCATAGACGTTATTATACAAACACAACCATGTTGTACAAGCCTCATGTGATAAAGGTCTTAGTTATTCACTACAGTAGTAGTAGTCGTAATTTTTATATTGCCAGAGATAGGGAAGTGTGACAGTGGGATTGTCTGCTTCATGTGCTGAAATAACGTGGCTTCTTCAGCCAAGGTGTCAGAATGTTATGACTGTGGCCAAATCTGTTTTAAACAAGAAGAGGTGCAGATTACAAACCAGCTGAAGGCAGTGAACAACTCTCCTGGCTACAGATACAACTTTAACATCTAGAAAGAAAGAAAGACCCAGAAGAACCTCAAGAAACTCTAAATCCTCTACCAAAAGATCCTCCAATAATTATCTTATCTGGTTTAACTTTCAGGGCTGGGTTTGTCCTCACTAAGCCCAATAATAACATCGGGTCATTCACTACATTCCTAGGAGCTACAGATTTTTCCTTGTTGTGCGGTTCTTTAACAAAGAAGCAGCTATCAAAATTGCTACCGGCAATGTCAGCTTCTTGCAGCAATTACAGGGTTGCCAGAGTGAAAACTCGAGAGGGCTCCTATAACTTTAATGGTCATGTAGAAGAGGGAATTTCACCAGGCACTGCTTGCTACTTAGTTGTGTACCCAACCATTAAAGGTACAATAGCCCTCTCCAGTTTTCACTCTAGCAAACCTATCAGAAAAATAAAAAAAGATGAACCAAACTTTATTCAAAGGCAGTTTTCTGACTTCTTCCCTTTCTTCACCTCTCCAGTGGGGGTGGGTGGGTGGGTGGTGGAGTAGTATCTGTAGAATTTTGTCCAAATATTTCCCCACTTTATTTTGTGGCAGATGCCCTTCTCCCCTCTCCTCATGCTAGGCTTGGGCAGTCTAAGAGATTCAAAATTATGGCCACTGAACATAGTTTTTGCTGTTAATATGTGCAGTGGCAAAACTAAAAGCAACTAAACAAGAACCTTTAGAAAAAGAGAAAGAAGCTGTGCTTCTATTACTCTCATTGCTAATGGTGAGCTCCATTCCTGAGAAACTGTTCGAGATTTTCCCCCCTCTCTCTCTGGAGGCATTTGGTGACCTTCACACCCCCATTTCCCTTCCAATTAGGATGGAAATTTTTGAGAGACTTTTTGTTCACCGCTTAGTCACAGAAAGAAGCAAATGGATTACTTTACCACACAGGATTTCTGTTACCAGCAACATTTCTACCTACCAACCCTGAGATCTTTAAAAGCAGCTCCAGCAAGCAAACATTTTAGGAAGTAAAGCCTTCCCCATCACTTTATCACCTGCTTCACCTGCTGAATTTTTGCCTGACAGGGAGCTGTTAAAGGCATAAGGCAATGAAAATGTGACAAAGCAATCTTAGGAATGAGTTGTTGAAAATAAAAATGCTAATACCTGTGTAGATATTCCTACTGCTTCCTTTCAAATTCCCTGATGCTTACAGAAAATTGTTGTAGGTTTATCATATACTGCTCTTAATACATGGCAAGTTGATTAGTTGTTTTCTCTATCACTTTCAGTGCAGCTTGTAATCATATGGCCTCTGTGGACTTTTTCAGACTGCCTATGTAGTCCGTGGCAGGCATGGAACCGGATCACTGAAAGATTTCACTTTCAGATGATGTCACCCCCTTCCGTGTTGTTCCAGTGCTGCTCCCATGCTGATACAGTAATTTTTCATTCATGATGAAAAGTTGTGAATAGACCACCCGTTCCATGTCTGTCATGGAATCACAGGTGGTCCAAAAGGTGCCTTGTTCCACTCCTATTATGCTGGTGCAATGCCAGCTGCCGGAGGGGGGGGGGTGTTTCCGTGCCGGACACTTCTGGTGAAGATTGGGATGAGGAGATAAGTGACACCCTTTCCCTCCCCCTCCCCAGGTTACTTGTTTTTTTTTTAAGATTTGTTTGGGGGCTTGGTTTTTTATTTTGACATTTTGTTTTACTTTTATTTTTAAATTTCCCGTGCCATGGTTCTCTCACGAGAATGAATGGGATTTCATTTCCGGGTCGTAAATGCAGCCTTACGACAGCTGGATTTACTCCCGGCCAGTGAGGGGAGGGGGAGGATGTTCCTGCCTCGGGATCAAGGTAAGTATCTGAAGATTTTCCTTGATTCTGTGGCAGGAATGGGAGTGGGGGGAGCGAGGCAGGAACGGGGCATTTTGGCCCCATCTGAAAAAGTCCTGTGTTTCTGTGTGTTGCCAGGAATATGCTTTGGCATTCATTTTGTAGGGATTATAATGATATACAGCTCTCATACATTTTGTAGTTCTATGTTCTAGGAATAATTACAGTTTGACTTTAAAAATACTCTTCTTTCACTATGCTGCACTTCAGCACATAATGGTGAAACACAGAGAAATTATTACCTAAAGACAAAGGCCTAAAGCCATGATTTCACTCTGTTCTGTTATAGCCACCCAATTTAAATCCATTGGAACAGGATAACTGTCAAATATCAGCTTTGTCTAATGGAACTCTCTTTCTTGAAACCATATGCCACTGATACAGTGAG
Source organism: Gambelia wislizenii (assembly GCA_030847615.1). Taxonomy (NCBI): domain Eukaryota; kingdom Metazoa; phylum Chordata; class Lepidosauria; order Squamata; family Crotaphytidae; genus Gambelia; species Gambelia wislizenii. Next base: position 31,574,651 of record JAUMIR010000005.1, read on the forward strand.
TCCTGTCCTATTATTTATAACCTGAAAGTGCAAGAAGGGGAGTTTATCACACAAAGGAAGGGAAGTGGAAGTGAAGTCCGAGAGTAGCACATCCCACCTTGCCTTATCATGCAATGTCAACGTGTTTCATCTGTTCTCCCATTCTAGTCCTGTGGGAGATGGTGGTAAAGGCAGGTCTTTTTGCTAACCGATTTTTTGAGTTAACAAAAAGACTCAGGTTTACCATGGTCTCAGGACCAGAACTGAAGAACAGCTGAAACAGGCTGTTGTCATGCAATAAGGCAAGGCACGCACCACTATTGTCAGGGTGCACTGCTGCTTCCTTCCCTCATACGATAACCCCCTGAACAAGTTAAAGGGATCGTTTTAATCTTTGAGAAATCTTGGAGAACAGGAGAAGTCCCAGCAGACTGGAGGAGGGCAAACGTTGTCCCCATCTTCAAAAAGGGGAAAAAAGAGGATCCCAACAATTATCGTCCAGTTAGTGTGACATCAATACCAGGGAAGATTCTAGAGCAGATCATTAAACAGAGAGTCTGTGAACATTTAGAAGGCAATGCCATAATCACAAAAAGTCAACATGGGTTTCAGAGAAACAAGTCATGCCAGACTAATCTGATCTCTTTTTTTTTTTATATAAAATTACCAGCTTGGTAGATGAAGGGAATGCTGTGGACATCGCATACCTTGATTTCAGTAAGGCCTTTGACAAGGTTCCCCATGACATTCTTGCAAACAAGCTTGTAAAATGTGGGCTAGACAAGTTAACTGTTCAATGGATTTGTAATTGGTTGACCAGCTGAACCCAAAGGGTGCTCAGCAGTGGCTCCTCTTTGTCTTGGAAAGATGTGACCAGTGGGGTGCCACAGGGTTCTGTCCTGGGTCCAGTGCTGTCCTGGGTCCAGTGCTATTCAACATCTTTATCAATGACTTGGATGAGGGAATTAGGGGCATACTTATCAAATTTGCAGATGACACCAAATTAGGAGGAGTAGCTAATACCCTAGAGGACAGGATCAAAATTCAGAATGACCTGGATAGACTGGAGAGCTGGGCCAAAGCTAACAAAATGAAATTCAATACGGAGAAATGTAAAGTACTGCACTTAGGGCGGAAAAATGAAATGCATAGATATAGGATGGGAGAGACCTGGCTGAACGAGACTATGTGTGAAAGGGATCTAGGAGTCCTAGTAGACCACAAGTTGAACATGAGTCAACAGTGTGATGCGGCAGCTAAAAAGGCCAATGTGATTTTGGGCATGTAAATGGGGAGTGACCTGTGTTTCAAAAAGGAGCAACGTAAGCATAGGAGTTATGGTTGGTACCGGTTCTGTGGCCCAAATCTAACCTCTTTCCCCAGGCAGTGGGTCTAATCTAGATCATGAACCCCTACACACACACACACACACACACACACACACACACACCAGAGCTGTTGTCAGCCATGGAGAGAAAAATATGCATCCTTCTTTAAAACTTTGGTGTGTCTCACAAGGTGTCAGGGGAAAAATAGCACAAGCATGAGTGGAACCAGCTGAGGAGGAGCTCAGTTCATCAGCTCTCCTACACCAATCTAAGCCCCCTCAAGAATGAAAGGAAATAGCAGATCTGTCCTTTGAGATCAGCCTTATCAAAGGTGGCAACAACCACATGAAAAAGAGGCCTCTGCAAGTTCTGTCTGCCTAGATGAGCTGTCTGCTGCTGCTGCCCACCAAAACAATCCTTGATTCCTCCCACACTCCCTATCTGCTAAAAACACAGAAGAAGCTGCTGTCCTCTTTTAAATGTCCTGAACTGACATTTAACATGGATGCACCTCATCCAAGTGCTACCTCTGAAAGCAGCTTATAAAATATAAATTGCCAACAGCATGACAGGTGTAATCTCCTCCGCCATTAGCAGAGAACCCCTACGCAACTCTGGACAAATATCAAGTCATCAGAATGAATTAATAAGCAAAGGAAAAGGTGTCATTTCAAACCATTAAGAATAAGGTTTTTTAAAACAGACATACCAGCCAGCAGGCTTTCTTGTGCTTCAGGGGTGCCCTTCACAATGCTGTCTGTTCATTATCACTAAGGAGATCCCACCGCTCTTATTAGACACCATCTCTGGGCAATGCTAATTTTCCCCAAAAACTCTCTCTCTAAGTTACACATCTATCATTGGGTTCTTGGAAGTAGCTGTCAATCTTGCCAATCTCCCAGTGAGATGTTTATGTCTGAGTGTATTTGTATATAAACATCTCACTGGGAGACAGGCCAGATTGACAGCTACTTCTGAAAATCCAAGGATGGATGTGTAGCTATACAGAGCCAGCATACAATTCTGTAGACCAGGGTTCAAATCCCTACTTGACATGAAAACCCACTGGGTGACCTTGGGCAAGTGATATTCTCTCAGCCTCAGAGAAAGACAAAGACAAGCCTCCTCTGAAGAAATCCTGCCCAGAAAACCCCACAATAGGCTCGCCTTAGGGTCATCATAAGTTGGAAACAACTTGAAGGCACACAACAGCAGCACAGTGTTTGTATATTCTGAAGAGCCTAATAAGAGCAATAAAGGTTCCATTAGCTCACAGTGCGACTCTCACGCCTTTAATTGCAAATCACACCTGCAATTGGTCACTTATTTTCTTATCCCCACAGGACCAAGAAGGTGTGACAAAATACTCTAATGATTTAGCATTTCTTACAAAAGGCAAACTGTCATTCCACTCACCATGTAGTTCAGCTGCCTTAGGGCTTGTCTAGATGGGAAGATAATGTGGATTTCTGTGTGTTAATGCAAATTCGCAGCAGCATTCATTTTTCTCCACAGTCTTTTGACAAAATCACTGGTATGCAAAGCTATCTATCTGTAAGTGCACACACAACCATGCCTGCCAATCAAGATGATGGCTGTGTTCAACTCCACAAGTTGTTGATGCTGCACAGTATTTTTTTTTTCCACAGGTAAGTTTTTAATGCCTTAGCTTTCTGTTTTTCAAAATTGAGCATGGGATATTTTATATTTTTTTAAAAAGTAAAAAATATAAAAAGCATTTTTTTAAAAAAAACTGTAAATCAAAAGTGTGCAAGTGCAGCCTTCCAATTTAAAAAACCTGTTTGGTCGCCTTAGTGCAGCAAAAAAGTACATGATCGATAACATGAAACTCCAAATTGTGCTTCCAGCCACTTCATTGCTGGCAAGCCCACCCTCTGTGCATGTCTGACCAATCAGCTTTCCACATCTGCCCTTGCTGAGAATGAGCTGCAATGTGAATCAGATGTCCAAATGAGCAGTAACATGCATTTCCATGCATTATTAAAAAAAAACCTTGGGAAAAACCATGAAGGCTTTTCCCATGCAGTAAAAGGAGTTTTTCACCCCACTCCTTCTGAATAAGGTGAATCACCTTATTGTTGACTACAGCTCCCAAGATGCCCCAGCTAGCAGGGTCAGTAACCAGGCTGGCTGGGGGATACTACAGCCAGTTTAGCTTGGTGGTAAAATAACATGTTCTTAGAAGCTGGCGTCATGGGTTCTAATCTTTTCTAAGTGCCAGTATGGTGTAATGGTTTGAGTGTTGGACTATGATTCTGGAAACCAGGGTTCAAATCCCTCCTCAGCCATGGAAACCCACTGGGTGACTTTGGGCAAATCACATTCTCTCAGCTTCATAAGAAGGCAATGGCAAATGCCTTCTGAACAAATCTTGCCAAGAACACCCCATGATAGGTTTGCCTTAGGGTTGCCATAAGTTGGAAATGACTTGAAGGCGCACAACACGACACACACAGTGCAAAGTAGTGACCTTTGTAAGCTCTGCTAATGATGATATAGTAATTAGAGATGCAATTCTTTGCTAGTTTTGTTCTCAGTACAGGTAACAGGTAATTTTAGCAATTTTCTTCCTACCGTGAAGAAAGCCTTTATGAACGGTGCAGTTTTTAAAGGCTACTCAGGAGTCTTATTCTATACACACTTTTTCTCCACAGAAAACAGCATTTTTCTGAGCAGGTAACAGCATTTTCTGCACAGGATTTTTATGGCGTAATCTTATATAGGTTATTTATTTATTTGATTTCTATGCCGCACTTCTCCAGATTGGGACTCAAGGCAGCTCACAACACATAAAAAAAATTAAGAAGATACAACAGTTAAAAGGTTAAAAACAATTAAAATTGTTAAAATTTAAAATTATATAAAAACATATAAAAGTTAAATGAATAAAAACTATAAAACACATTCCCATAAAAGCCTCTGTGCATGCAGCTACAAATTAAACACCTGTTGGAATAAAAATGTTTCTCTGCCAGTGAAAGGAAAGCAGGGAGGGGGCCAGCCTAGCCTCATGGAAGGGCATTCCAGAGGGTTGGAGCAGCCACTGAGAGGGCTCTCTTGTGTCCTCATGAGACGAGCTGGTGATGGTGATGGGACCGAGAGAAAGCCTTCCCCTGATGATCTTAAAATTCTGGCAGGTTCATATCGGGAGATACGGTCTTTCAAATAGTTTGGACCCAAGCCATGGGTTTATTCTGCATAACTCCCAGGTACATGTGGAAATGATTGCAGCCATCCTGTGTACAGTACTTTTATCATGCCAAGCAAACAGGAAACCTGAGACAGGCAGCCATAGCTTAGCCCTATCATTAGGCAGACAAAGGTAGCCTCTTCAGACAGCAGATACTGGAAATGGCTGCAAAGTTATGTAAGAGGCAGCCCATAATCCCAGAAGCTAGCATTCTGCCTTTTGATATGATGGAGGATGTTGTCCCTTCATTAATGCTGAAGAAAATTCAGTTGTCAGCCCACCTGGCTTTTGTATGTGAAATGGGAAGGGGTACCATTTTGTTCTTTGCCCCAGGGAGCAAAGTACCTTAGGCCTTGAAGGCAACTCTCTATCCCCCTATCAATGGGGCCATGCCAAAATGTTTTCCTGCCTGAGATAGAACAACAACTGACATCTTTCCTTCCATACAGCCAAGGTGTACCCAGGCCACCCAGATTTTCTGGCATCTGAGGTCCAAAATCCCCCAAACACCTCACTCCTTTCTTGTTAGCATAAGAGAACAGCTCAACTAAATAACAATTTGCTATCCTTTTCTTGTACCTCAGCTCAGCAGTCTAAAGAGAGCATTTCAGGCTGCTTAATGGTATATGACACACAGAAGGCTGCATTATGCTGTGTCAGACCGCTGGCCAATCTACCTTAGACTTGTCTACACTGATTGGCTGCAACTCCACAGGCTTTCATTCAGGGTGGCATCTTTCCAAGTCCTTACACAAAGATGCTGGGAATTGAACCCGAGTCCTTTTCTGCATGCAAAGCATGTACTCTGCCACTTGAGTTTCAGCAGCCTCTTTGTGGGGAACAGTCAGGAATAGATGGACAGAAGACAAAGGATGGGGGAGGAACAGGGGCTATTTGGGATCTTTGCCTAGGGAGCCATCATTGGTGAGTAATATATAATTTTATTCAAGAGTTTCAGACACAAACATAAACACTAACACTTATAACAGACATACAAATCACATACAAAGACATACACCCACCCCCTCCCCCCTCCCCCTTTTTTTAAAAAAAGACTTCCCGTAACTCTCTAAATACTTTTCTAAGGAAATTTTTTCTTAAGTATCCTCTCAATAGTAATTCCAATTATATTTATATCATCTATTCTTAATCTGTTTTCACTATACAAATCTTTCAAGTATAATATCCATTAATTAATTTCAATCATTTCTCTTATTATCACTAATTAATACATAACTGTTAAGTACAACATTAAAATTCACATTTTAAACCCCAAAATCTTATTATCTCCATAATTTGTTTTATAATACTCTATTAGCGGTTCCCAATTCTTCATAAAATTCTCATTTGTCTTGTTTTTTATCCAATTTGTTAATTTATCTAATAGTGCAAATTCCAAAATTTTTTCCATCCATTCCCCATATGTTGGAATCTCATTAGTTTTCCATTTCCTTGCATATATTATCCTCGCAGCCGTAATCATGTAGCTAATTAATGTACTGTACTTTCTCTCCATATTGTTTCTTAAATCTAACATGTTCAAAAGATATAACTCAGGCCTTTTTTTTATTTCAACTTTTAGTATTTTCTCAATCCATTTATTAACTCTAAACCAGTACCTCTTCGCTCTCTCACATTTCCACCACATGTGGTAGAATGAGCCTATTTGTTTCTGACACTTCCAGCATTTATTTGAACTGTTTTTATGGATCTTTGCCAGTTTTTGTGGAGTTATATACCACTTATACATCATTTTGTAGTAGTTTTCTTTAACGTTGTTTGAGCATGTAAATTTTAATCCTTTAATCCATACCTGTTCCCAACAATCTAAATTTAATTGATGTCCCACATTCTGTGCCCATTCTACCATACATTTTTTAATTTGCTCCTCTTCTGTATTGTATCTTAATAGCAATTTGTAAATCTTACTAATCAAGTGGTCTTCCTTTGAGCATAACAATTTTTCTAATTCAGATATTTCCTCCTCATATTGAAATTGTTTTAAATCTTCTTTAGCCCTTTCTCTCAGTTGATAATAACTCAGCCATTGCATTTTTATCCCTTCACTTTCCAATTGCTGTTTCTCTTTAATTTTCCATTGGGTTCCCTTTTTTTCTATCAGGTCCCTATATTTTACCCATTGTTCTACCCTTAATTCTTTTTTACAAAAAGCCTCTTGTGGCGAAAGCCAGCCAGGTAATTTAGAGTTTATTCTTTTCTTATATTTTTGCCATACTCTTATTAATGACCTTCTTATGCTATGATTTTTAAATTCAGCGTTAACTTTAATTTTGTTATACCATAGGTACCCGTGCCATCCCATTCTTATTTCATGTCCTTCTAGATCTAGTTCTCTTTTATTCTCCAATATAACCCATTGCTTAATCCACGTTAAACATGCCGCCTCATAGTATATCTTCAAATCAGGCAAACCCAATCCTCCCCTTTCCCTAATATCCGTCAGTAGTTTCCATCTAATTCTAGGTTTTTTCCAATTCCAAATAAATTTTGATAATTCCCTTTGCCATTTCTTAAATATTTCGTTAGATATTATAATTGGTACCGTTTGGAATAGAAATAGTAATCTTGGCAATACATTCATTTTAATTGCTGCTATTTTTCCTAACAGGGATAACTTTAGGTCTTTCCATTTTTGCAGGTCTTGATTAATTTCCCTCCAGATTTTTTCATAATTATTTGTAAATAGTTGCTGTGTTCTATCTGTTATGTTTACTCCCAAGTATTTTACCGTTTTCACAATTTGAAATCCTGTTTTCCCACTTAATTGTTCTTTTTCTATCTTATCCATGTTTTTAGTCAATATCTTTGTTTTATCAATGTTTATTCTGAAGCCTGCGTATTTTCCATATTCTTCTATTATTTGTAAAAATGGGTCTATGCTTTTTAGTGGATCCTCAATCATTATAACTAGATCATCTGCAAAGGCTTTTAATTTAAATTCCTCCTTTCCAATTTTAATTCCCCTAATTCCTTTTTCTTCTCTTATATTTAAATTTAGAATTTCCAAGGCTAGAATAAATAACAATGGTGATAGCGGGCAACCCTGCCTAGTTCCCTTCTCAATATTTATTGCCTCTGTAGATCTGCCATTAATTATTAATTTAGCTTTTTGGAGCCATCATTGGTGAAAATGAGAGCTTAGATCTAATAACATGCCTCATTAGCTCATACGTTGCCATCGTTTTACAATTATAATTAAAATTTATATAGCAGTATGACAGCTGGCATTATTAAAGAAAACCTCGAATAATAAACCAGCCCACACCTTGAACTTGTGATAGGATGTAAAACATATCAAATCAGAGATGAGCATTGTTTAATCATGACATTTAAATCCAAATGCATTCCAAATTAATCCTGTAGCCAGGTTTAGAGAACCTGTGGATCTCTCCAATTTGCTTGACTGTGGTTCTCACATCTTGATAATTGTCCACACTGGCCAGGGTGGATGAGAGTTGGAATTCAATCTCTGTGTGCCATGTCTGTTGCAGCTAGCAATGTCCAGAATGAACATGGTGACTTTTCAAACAATTTGAGCTGAAAAACCATTAAAACACCCCCTGCCCCATATCTATAATAAATTGGAAATATTTAATAATTACGTCGAATGTGGTCCTCCATGTATTGTGGCCATTGAAGCGGGGGAAATTCCACAACCAGGAAGCCAAAGACAAACACTGCTCAGTCAGGTATACACTTAAGGAGGGGCCACTCAAATGCCAAAGAAATGTTAATTTGCAAGGCAACTATGTGTCAAAACACCTGGCTAATCCTATCAGCCAAAGCTGGGATACTCAAACCTGTAAATGATCCTCATACCTTTACCCTTCCCCAAACAAAGAAGGTTATTTCCTCTATTCTGTTGCAAAGTATCCACATATTAAAGACCATTAACATATCTGGAGTTGGAATTTTAGCTCACCCTGACCAACTCTGAGAACCATTGTTTTTCACTCTAAATCCCATCCCCTGAAGGAAACTATTGATTATAAAAACCCCTTCAAAATAACACCACTCTGTCTTCAGCATCTTCAGCTCCTCCTCCTACATCTATGCTCAGGTTCCTCTGAGACCCCGCTTCTGCAGGAGTTTCTGCTATACAGGACAGGCTTGTATCTCCCACAAACAGCTCCCTTCTCTATTCCTCTGTCCCAATATTTCCTACTTTATTTGCTAGTCTTTGCATGAATGCTTGAAGCCTGAATGTGTGTGTGAATGTTGTAATTATTGTTTCCTTAATAAAGATCCATTATTGCATTATCTAGCTTAACATCTCCTCCTTAGTACTGGTAAACATAGGTTAAAAGATCCTGCTATCTATTGCCCCCTTTCACATAGCCATGCTGAGTATATTAATTCCCCAAATTAATATTGATATTTGTCAGCCCACTTGGCTTTTGTATGTGAAATGGGAAGGGGTACCGTTTTGTTCTTTGCCCCAGGGAGCAAAGTACCTTAGGCCTTGAAGGCAACTCACTATCCCCATATCAATGGGGCCATGCCAAAATGTTTTCCTGCCTGAGATAGAACAACAACTGACATTTTCCCTCCCATACAGCCAAGGTGTACCCAGTCCACCCTTACCTTTTTTAAGCACTTTTACCCTAAGTGCTTACCTTGAGAGCACTTAGGGTAAAAGTGGTATCCATGTGTCATCCTCATTTCTTGTGGCAAAATGGTGAGGTCTTCAGATAAAAGGGTATAAGTATGAAATAAGCATGGCAGAAAGAACATGTGTCCATCTATTGCTGCATATAAACTGACTGAAAATGTGGTGTGGTTTGAAGATTACAAAGTTGCTTCCATGCCTAATGATCTTTTCCATGTGTGGATAGTGTCATTATATAATTCAGTCACTAGGTGGCACTGACCTTAGTTGCATTTGGTTGGAGCAGGAGTTCCCTATGCTGCTTCCATATTCTGTTTTGTTTTTTTGTGTGTGTTTTTTTGAGAGAGATGATCAAATTCATGCACTACTTTTGGCCTAGCATACTGTCTAAGGCTTCCTTGACATCCTCATGTTATGTACCACAGGGTTGGGCAACTTCCTGAATTGGACCCATCACCAATCCCAGGGTCTACATCCTGCTGTCACCACTCTTTAATTTAGAACTCATGCTTCACCATTGAAATTTGGCAACATGACAGTGCTGGCTGAAAAAGCCATATTTTTCTTTAATTCCAAAGTGCATGGGGAACACAAGTTTTATTTTAGAGCAGAATCACACCTCCACAAGTACAATTTTGCTCTCAAACAAGGCACACTCTCTACACATATTTAGGTCTTTTTTAAAAAATTAAAAAAATTAAAAAAACCCTTGCTTTTCAGATGGTGCAACCAATCGCATTTTAGCACCCAGCTGCCAATTTTGGCAGCAACAGCATTAGTGATGTCTTGAAGGGCTGCAAAAAAAGAAGAAGAAGAAGAAGAAGAAGAAAAGAAAAGAAAAGAAATGAATGGGGACTTCATGTGGCCCTCATATCAATCCCACTGACTAGGGCAGAAAGTTCTCTTGTTGTGAGCAGCAGGACCTTGTGTTAGACAGATACTTTCCTTACTGTATTACCTGAAATCTCTCACCTTTGAGTAAAAGATGCTGGGAAAGAACCTGGAACCTTGTAAACACACACATAGTATGTGATCACTTGCTCCACTCAAATCACAAGAGCGGGCCTCCCCATCCAGGTAGCTGCCAGATCCACTGCACCACACCAAGCATCATCCCTGACTATGAATAACGGGATTTATAATCCAACACATCTGGAGGGTGTCAGTTTGGGGATTAATTCCTGTTTAGTAACCAGCTGCTGTTCTTACTTCATACGTAGTTTTATAACAGGCATGCCTCAGGACTTTATCAGAGCACCTCACTTTAAAGTTCTTTTGCTGGCATAAATTGTGTCATTTTTATGCCAGAAAAAGAGCCAGACCTTACCTTAATGTTGTCAATGAGGCTTCCCTGGCAGTAACAGAGCATAATCAGAGCTCCGTTTACTTCCAGGGTGGAAGTCTCACGGATTCTCGCAAGAAGTCACTAGCACAGGAAATTTTAAAAAATAAAGCAAAAAACCCAAGAACACAAAAAGTTTATATAAGCACAAAAACACACCCACAAAGTCCCAAGTACACCGGGGGTGGTAATTAAAAGAGTGTCCCCTACCTGGCTGTCCTGATCACATCTGGAAGTGTTTGGCCATTGACGCTGCATTCGCGTGAGTACAATGGCAGGCAGATTCAAATGCCGGCAATGCTGGTAAAATAGCGCCACAGGGGATCAATTGATGGCTTGGGCTGTCAATAAAATTGTATGGTTTTTGGACTGGACATGATGAAAGGACATTGTCATCTGGTACACGTGCCCTTTCATGATCATTTAGTGTCCTTATAACACTGTATTTGCATGGTCTGATAAAGTCCTTAGTTAACAAAGCCTCTGAGGAAGAAGCTACTTTTTACAAAGTCTTTTTATACCTGCCCAGCCTACCCTTTTTCACTCTTGTCCTCTGTCTAGCGGGATGTATTTTAATTAGTGCTGGCACTGAGGAGCAGCTGGTCAAGGAAGGCTGGAGAAACACAGCAGCATATCTTTAGTGAACAATGAAACACAGGTTGAGCTGGGAAAGTATGGGATTCTAATGGAGCCAATCCTACTGTAGCTGTGTGTCCTGCCTACTGCCAACAAGGTAAACAGCAGCTGCTTCTAGAATCCCTTATTGAGATGGATTAACAGCAAAACAGAGAAAAGGTTTAAGCAGATAAGTTTTCCTCACCAATTATCATAAGAAAAGTGCAGGCTGGTGAAAAGAGAAAAAAAAATCCCTGACTGCATTGTGAAGAAGTTTTCAAAATATTTATGTTTACTTATGTAAGGTTTTCATGGCCTGGTTGTTTCATTTCAAGTGTTTCATTTCATTGTTAGGTTTTTGAGGGGGTTGGTTGGTTGGGGGGGAGTAGTAGTTTGCTGAACCATGTTGAATTGCTCTTCTTTTTTTGTGATGTAGAAACCTATCTTTATTCTTTTTAGGTTGTTTCTGACTGGTACCAAATTTCACTAGCTGAGGCACACCTGCATTTATTTATTTATTTCTGTAGAAAACCAATTCAGGTTCAGCAGACATTTTAAAGTCTGAGCAGCCTCTTCTGACCAAGCAAAAAACCCACAATTTTTAATGAGCACTGTCTTTTGAAATGAGTGTCTTCTTCAAGTAGAAAATGTGTGTTTGACATATATATTTAATGGAGCCATCTTGGGGAGGAGGAGGGAGAGGAGGCGGGTCAAATACACAGATGAAATATAAACCATCCCATAATAAGTTGTTGCCACTTCATGACAATGATGCTCCACCAGAATTTATTGTTTCTTCTGAATCTATTTCCTGGCATAGCTAACTCTAAAGAAATTACAGGAAAACATAACATATTTATCACAGGGCTGTGAGAGAGCTGTTTTTCAAGCAAGGCAAAAACAAGGAATGTTTTGAACACCTTATGTCTATGCGTGTGCGTGCGTGCGCACACCTTCAAGTTGCCTGTCAACTTATGGTAACCCCATGAATTTCATAGAATTTTCTTAGGCAAGGAATACTCAGAGGTGGTTTTTCCTGTTCCTTCCTCTGAGGTATAGCCTACAGCACCTGGTATTCATTGGTGGTCTCCCACCCAAGTACTAACCAGGGCTGACCCCTCTAAGATCAGACAGGATCTGGTGCCTTTAACCAGTAAGTCCAGTTCTCTCACCCCTCCCTGTCTTCCCATCCTCCACCCAAAGTAGAACCTAACAGCAAGCAAACACTGGCAGCTATGCACAAGAGTAAAGCTAGAAAAGCCTTCTTTCCTCATTGCTGGATTGCACATTTAAGATGTCCTCCAGTAATAAAACTGCTGCTAGGCAAGTTCAGAATGCTTTACTTTAACCACTGAATGCATACAGTCATTCTTCACAGAGGTAAAGAAAGTATACTTTAAGTCCCAGCAGTCGTCTTCTCCTTCTCCTTCTTCTTCTTCTCCTTCTTCTTCTACTTCTTCTCCTTCTTCTTCTTCTTCTCCTTCTTCTTCTTCTTCTCCTTCTCCTTCTTCTTCTTCTTCTCCTTCTCCTTCTTCTTCTTCTTCTTCTCCTTCTTCTCCTTCTTCTTCTTCTTCTTCTTCTTCTCCTTCTCCTTCTCCTTCTCCTTCTCCTCCTCCTCCTCCTCCTCTTCTTAGAATCATAGAAGTGTAGAATTGTAGAGTTGGAAGAGACCACATGGGCCATCCAGTCCAACCCCCTGCCATGCAGGAATACAAGATCAAAGCATTCCCAACAGATGGTTATCCAGCCTCTGTTTAAAAATCTCCAAAGAAAAAATCATCATTTTAATTATGGCAACTTTGCCTGACAATGATAAATTTAGTTTTCCCCATTTCTCCATATCTGTTTTTATCCCTCCCCATACTTTGTTATAATTATTTTCCACTAAATCCATATTTCTATTAGACACCCAGATTCCTAAATATCCTGCTTTTTTGCCATTTTATAGAGCCATTGTACTGGCTATTCTCCTTTATGGGTCTGAAACATGGGTCACCTATCGCCACCACTTACGACTCCTCGAACGCTTTCATCAGCGCTGTTTATGCACAATCCTAAATATACACTGGACTGACTATGAGATGAATGTTGCTGTCCTTGAGCAAGCAAGGATCACCAGCATTGAGGCCATGATATTGAGAACACAGCTGTGCTGGGCAGGGCATGTTTCTAGGATGGAGGACCATCGCCTTCCCAAAATAGTACTCTACGGTGAAGTTGCCACGGGTCAGCGTAAGAGAGGCGCTCCCAAAAAGCGATACAAGGACTCCCTGAAACAACATCTCAGGCTTGGCAAAATTGATCACCAACAATGGTCAACCCTGGCCTCACGTCGGGAGGCATGGAGATGCACTATCCACAATGCTGCAGCCTTATTTGAGAACTCACGCCAAACAAGTCTTGAAGAGAAACGACAACACAGAAAGAATCAAAACCCGGAAACATCCCCCAAGGAGACCTTCTGCTGAGCTTTCTGCAACCGGACTTGTCTATCTTGGATTGGCCTTTTTAGTCATCAGCACGCTTGCAGAAAGCGCAGGATGAGTCCTTCCTGAATTTTCGTTTGCGAAGAAAAGCCAGAGAGAGAGACAACCCGTTATCAATTCTAAGCATTCCTCTTCTTTTTTAGACATATTCTTTGTTATAATGATTGTTTTTTCCTTATTAATTCTGAACCCTGAGAATTTTCCAAATATATCTACTAATCCCAATAGTTTTTCTATATTTTGCACAGGATTTTCTCCAATTAGGGCTAAGTCGTCAGCGTATGCCTTAACTTTATACTTCTTATTCTGTATTCTTAGGACTTGTTCGGACGTTTAAAATGTAATGCAAGCAGCCTCGTCAGCTTGTGAGGCTGCTGCGCTGCAAAGCATCAGTTTCGGATGATGCTCGCCCCTGGCGGTACTGTTGCGGTACCGCGGGGAGAGTTGAGCATCATATTTCCTTGATTTTTACTCACGAACAACTTTCGTGAGTAAAAATCAAGAAAATATGACACTCGCCTCTCACCGCGGTACCGCAACAGTACCGCCAGGGGCGAGCATCATCCAAAACTGACGCTTTGCAGTGCAGCAGTCTCGCAAGCTGACGAGGCTGCTTGCGTTACTTTTTAAACATCCGAAAAAGTCCTTAGACCTGGTATGTTCTTTTCCCTTTGAATCTTGTGAAGTAACACTTCTAATGTTGCTATAAAAAGTAGTGGGGATAAGGGGCATCCCTGGTGGGTTCCTTTTTGGATTGTTATTGGCTTTGTTTTATTCCTATTAATTATTATGTTGGCCTTCTGTTTGTCATAGATTTTACGTAAGTTGTTAATCATGAATTGCCCTCTACCTAACCTCTTGAGTTCATTTATTAAAAAAGACCATCTGACATTGTCAAAGGCCTTTTCCACATCTGCGAAGATAAAGGCAACCTTTTTTTTCATTCACTCTTTCGTAAAACTCCAAAGCGTTGACAATAATTCAAGTGTTATCCGAAATTAACCTTCCCGGCAGAAACCCATTCTGATCTGAATGTATCACTTCCACTAGAATTGGCTTAATCCTATTTGTCATCATTGTCACATATATTTTATAATCTACACACAGCAGAGAGATTGGATGGTAATTCTTTACATCTTTTTTATCTTTCCCTTCTTTCGGGATTACAATCATGTCTGCTATGTTCCACGTTTCTGGTACTCCATTGGCCACTATCTGATTAATTTTTTTGCAATAGATTGAGTTTTATCTCGTCCTCAAATATTTTATAGAAGGAAGCGGTAAAACCATCAGGGCCAGGTGACTTCCCGTCTTTAATTTTTTTTATAGCCTCTGAAACTTCTTTTGTGAAAGGTTCAGAAAGACTTATCCTTTATTCTTGGGATATCTCTGCGTAAATGTTTTCCGCTATGTATTTCTCCTCTTCTATCTGGTCTCTTTCCTTATTTTGTTCCTTGTATAATTCCTTGTAGTATGAATGAAATATTCTCTCTATGTCATCTTGAGTTGTGTGTAGTCTTCCCTCATGTTTGATTTCTGTAATCGTGTTCCTCTCCGTTTCTTTCCTAAATTTATATGATAACCATCGTCCCCTCTTATTAGCCTGGTCAAAATATTTGTTTCATTCTTTGTAGTTTTTTTTTTTGCCACCTCTTCTAATAATCCTTTGTTTAGTTGTTTCTTTATCAGCTTTATCTCATTATGAAGGTTTTTATTTTTGGGTTGTTGATGTAATTTTTGTTCTTTAAGTTTTAATTTTTGATATAACTCTTCTTCTTTCATCTTTCTTTTTTTTTTAATTCCGCTTCTTTCTGCAAAAATAAACCCCTTATGGTAGCCTTAAATGCATCCCAGATTGTTTTCATCTTCATTCCTTTTGTATTGTTTGACTCAAAGAAATAGTTAATTTCTTTCTTGAGTTTCTTAACAAAATTTTCGTCCTTCAATAGTATGTCTTTCAATATTCAGATCTTAGAAGTTTAAAGTTTAACATAATTGGGTTGTGGTCTGAAATAAATTTTGGCATAATTTCCATCTTATCAATCTTAGGCAGTAAGGGTGTTGATAACCAAAACATGTCTATCCGTGACATACTTTTATGCACATCTGAAAAGAATGTGTATCCTTTCTCATTTCTGTATTTCTCTAAGCATAGGTCTGTTAAACTGAATTCTTCCATCATATCATGGCACACCTTTGGAAGTTTACCTTCAGCTCCGCTTTTCCGTTTGCTAAATGATCTATCTCTATTCCCATTCAGAACACCATTAAAATCTCCAACCAGGACAATCAACTCTTTTCCTAATGTTTCAATGGCTTTTTGAAGCTTTTTAAAGAATTGCTCTTTCCTTACCAAGGGGGCATAAATTACGATCAAAAGTATTTTGGTGTTCTCCAATTTAATTTCTACCCCTAGATAATGACCTTCATTATTGTTTAGTACCTTCTTCGCTGCATATTTTTTCTTTACATAAATTACTACCCCTTTATATATTTCAGACAATCCCTATTCTAACCAATGACAAGCTGCTTGATAATTGGGCAAAAGATTTGAGAGACTTTATATGGCAAGGTCGGAAGGTTAGAATCAAATGGACAACCATGATAGACAAAAAGGGAATAGGTGGCTTGGCGGTACCTGATATCCATACATATTATAACTCTTGCAGTTTGAATTGGCTAATTGACTGGATAAAATTGAATAATAAGAGGCTGTTAACATTAGAAGGAGAGGGATTGAGATTCGGGTGGCATGGGTACGTTTGGTATGAAAAGGGAAAAATCCACAAGGATTTTAATAATAACATCGTGAGGAAGGCGACATTTAGAGTATGGAAAAAGATAAAACATCAATTTTATAATAAGATGCCAAAATGGATCTTGCCCCAAGAAGCGTTTATGAGCAGATGGATTAGTACGCATAGATGGTTATCATATAATGATTTGTGTACTTGGAAAGAGGATAATACTCATGATTTTAAAACAAAGGGAGAATTGGAGGGAGAAGGTTGGCATATCCACTGGATGATGTATCAGCAGATTTATAGTAGATATAGAGAGGATAACAAGGATGTCTCAGATCTTGTTCCCGAGCAGCCAAGCATCTATGGAAAAAGTCCAGGGAATTGGCTGATTTTATTCATTATAAATTTGTTCTTTTTTCTTATTCGCATGCTATTTCTCTGGCAAAACAGAATTATTATAGTGCTAATGAGCGATAGCCTCAGCATCTTTTCTGAACTTTTAATTCTCTGTTAAAACCTTCATCTCCATCAGTTCTGTCTTCCTTTTCTCCTAATGATTTTGCTTCTCACTTCACTACTAAGATTGATCTAATTTGTTCTTCTATGGAAGTCTCTGGCTTGTCTTTTGTTCCAGTACCTCAGCCACCCATATTGGTAAAATTTTCTGCCTTCTTCCCAGTCTCTCTAGCTGAACTAGCTAAGCTGGTGAAATCGTCTAACTCATCTACTTATTCTCTTGATCCCATTCCTTCTCGCTTATTAAGCTCGGTTGCTCCTTCTATTCTTCCTTCTCTTCTTTTTATTATTAATCTCTCTCTCTACTGGGTCACTTTCCTTCTTATTTCAAACATGCTTTGGTTTCTCCCATTCTCAAGAAGCCACCACTTGACCAGCTCTCCCTCTCTAATTATCGGCCAATCTCACTCTTGCCTTTCTTTTCTAAGGTTCGGGAATGTACTGTTTATTTCTCGTTGTCTAGAATTTCTCTCCACTAACTCTCTAATGGATCCTTTTCAGTCTGGCTTTCATCCATTACACTCGACTGAGACAGCTCTTGCCAAGATTACTGATTATCTTTTCTTGGCCAAATCGAAAAATCTTTACTTGGTATTTATTTGTCTTGATCTTTCTGCTGCCTTTGATACTGTTGATCATAGTCTTATGGTGGATCTGCTCCAGGATCTTGGATTTTCCGATTCTGTTCTTAACTGGTTCAGATCCTATCTTTCTGATAAGTCATTTGCAGTGATTGCTGGTGGTCAAGTCTCTGCTTCGCTGTGGCTGTCCATTGGAGCTCCACAGGGCTCCATTTTGGGCCCATTGTTATTTTCTCTATATACTTTGCCCCTAGGTAACCTTATTGGCTCCTACGGCTTTCAGTATCACTTATATGCTGATGACAACCAACTGTATTTTTCCACTCCAGAACTCTCTCCGGATGTTGAACAACGAGTGTCATCTGCTATTTCGGCTTGGATGCTCCGTTGGCGCCTTAAGCTCAATATGGACAAGACTGAGCTACTTGTTTTCCCATTGAAGCCAAATCTGCATTATTCATTTTCAATCACAGTTAGTGGCACTAATATTCAACCTGTAAAAGAAGCGTGTAGTCTTGGTTTCATTTTCGATTTTTCCCTTTCATTCATTCCTCAAATTCAGGCCATTGGCAAAGTCATGTCATTTCTTTCATTATAATCTAGTGAAAATCAAGCCTTATCTTTCAGTTTTTGCTGCTAAGACTTTGGTTCATGCATTGGTCATTTCCCCCCTGGATTACTGTAATTCTTTGCTGACTGGGCTTCCTCTTTCCTATCTTGCCCCCTTGATTTCAGTACAATACTCTGCTGCTAGGATAATTTTTTCTGCCCACCATTATGATCATGTCACCCCACTGTTGTTGCCCCTTCACTGGCTTCCAATCCCATTTAGAACTCATTATAAACTATTATTAACTATTATTAACTTCCAAAGCTCTTCATGGTTTGGCCCACATCTGTTTTTCAGCACTTGTTTCCCCCTATTTTCCTGTTTGTGCTCTGCGCTCTAGTGATTCAGGGCTGCTAATGCAGCCAAGCATTCCCTCTGCCCCTACTTGGATACGTCCTTTCTCCCACACTGCCCCCTATTTTTAGAATCTCATTCCCACGAATTTGCAGACCACCACCTCGCTAGACTACCTTAAGTCTAAATTAAAGACTAGTCTATTTAGGGAAGCCTTCCAACTTTCATTTTGATTTTATGTCCATATTATTTGTATTAACTTGTACTTTTATAGCATTGTTTTGATCTTGTTATAGTAATATTTTATTAATTTTATAATTTTGTTTGTGGTTTTAAATTGTGCGCCATAGGCAGGTTTTTGTGTTTATTGTGGATTGTTGTTTTTCTTTTTTGTAAAGCGCTATGTAAAGCTTATGGTACTATATAAATAAACATAATAATAATAATTTCACAGTTTGTACAATTTCACGTGCGCACCAAAACTGCTTGTTTGAAAGGTCATAAAAAGGTATGTTACCTTTCTACTGTTACCATGCCTTACACCCCTTCCCAATAATATTTCATAATTTGGCAATATTAAGATGCTCCATGAGGTCTAGTAGTTCAGGGAGAACCATAAATGAGGCCAAGTGGAGGTCACCAGGATGTAAGGGAGTTGTTGTGGAAAACTACTGGCATCCGCACCCAAGATAGGACTATGCGGAGCCCCCTAGTAAATAAACCCATCACTGAGGTATGTGCTAATGCCCTCCTGGAAGCATTAGCAATGAGTCATCTATCACCAACAAACAGTGACTAGAACCCCCATTATCCCCAGAAACACATTTCCTCACACTTTTCCTACCCCACAATAAGGAATTTGTCATAAACCCATCAACCTCAATGTCGCAGCCATTAACAATAATTAACAAAGTCACAGTCTTCTTTGTTTAACGGTGGGAAACCTGTCTAAGCATTGTTTTACACTCAAGCAAAATTGCATATGAAACTGGGTATAAATATTAGTCCCTAGACACTAGGCAAGTGTACACAGTGCTACTGACACCATCAGTCTGCCGGATTGTTGTGTCACCCTCAGTTCCAAATCTGAGTCTTCTTCACTACCCAAATGCTGCTCTTCCAGACTAGGAATTATTGCCCATACTTTCCCAAATCTATTCTTTTATCCAATCTTTCTACCTTAACTCTTCATTAGCCTTGTGTGGTTCTTGTGAACATGAGTGCATGTGTGAATGCTTCTGTTTTTAATTTCCAATAAAAAACATTTTATTTCACTTTAACTCAGAGTCTTGACAGTTAGTACTGGTATAGCGAGGTGCAAAGGTCCTGCAAAGTTACCCAATCTCTCACAGCCATTCCACATTGACTCAGTCTTTCATCCTTGTGCAGGTCGGTAAAATGAGTACCCATCTTGTTGGGACCAATTAGCTAACACATTGTAAACCACTTAGAGAGTGTTTAGTACTACAAAGCAGTATAGAAATGTAAGTGCTATTGCTGTTTGAGCTAATAATAATTCCCCCAATTAATATTGAAATTTTAGTGTCACGAGTGGATCCCCCCATGGACCCTCACCAACACGGTTAACACAACATGCAGAGATTCTATTTTTATTTTGGAGCAGAGGGCAGTTTTATTAAGCAGTTCCCCACACGTGTTTGGGAATAGCCTTGAGGAATGGTTATCCTTCACATTAGAATGCACTATTACAAGAGACCACTTAGAAATCAAAGTCTCTCTAAGAGTCAAAGTTGTGATGTACTTTCAAATGGACATGCCTGAAAGCATTAACAGTTTCCAATAAACATCCTAAGAGCTTAGGTTTATGGAATCAGGAAATAAAAGCCATGCCAAGAGTCATATAAGCAATGGCAACTGGACTGAGAAAGATAAAAAGACCATACTACATTCCATCCAGACTTAGCCTCAATACCCCTGCCAGTGGAAAATTAAGGAACAGAATGGAGGACAGATTGTTCATTAGCAAAGCTACATGTCCACATGACGTTCCCCAGGAAAGTGCTAAAGGCACACCACTCATGCTTTGTCTTTTCCCAGGTATAGAAGTCTAAATTGGATCAAATATGAGGTGTCAAAATGTCCTGAAACAATGTTGGCAATGCAGATTTAGGAGGAATTGCTACCACATCATTCATATGAATTCATGGTGGAAACAGCCAACTTTCACACTCTGCTCCCACCACTGGTTTCCACAAGAATGAGAACTGGAAATAGTTGTGTCAGATGAACCTGACCTTATAGTGGTAAACATTTTCAGTTTCTTTGTAGTTTGATCATAGGTCCATAAACAGAGGCTGCAATGAACTGGCTCCAACACTCACATGGTCTTTCCCATTGCTTTCACAGCTGTCACCTCTTCCTCTTTTTTGCTGACCCTGCATCATCCTTTCCTGCTGCTAGAAGTATATGGCGAAGACTGGAGGGACTTGACTGCTAACTACAGAAAGAAGCCATTGCAGAGAGAGCAGAGAGGAGGGGGAAGAGGGCAGGGAGGAGAAAACATCACCACATTATTTGTTACAACTGATTTCCCACAGGGTGGAGTGAAAAGGAACAATCCTTAGGGGCTAGAATTTCAAAACTTGATTGGTTTGAACTGCAAAAGTTACAGATCAGCAACATCTGGAGGGGAACACAGTTCTTGACCAGTTTTTAATAACAGATGTATTGCTACTTTGATTCCTGAAAAAGACAGTGCCTTAAAATGCTACCCCGCCCCCTGCCAAAACAAAATACTGAGGCAGCCCACATTTACATTACACAGGTGCCAGTTCATACAAAGAGCTTTTGTAATAAGTCTTCTTCTTGCTCTCCAGGGAGACCTCCCAAACATGGACCAATGCAAGTTGGACTACCATGTCTCAGGCCCAACATTTCCCCACATTCTCTTTTCCCCACATTCTCTTACTGTGAAGCAACCCCTGTTGAACTTCTTATGTATATAGATTTGTCTCCTTTCAGCCTATGTAGTTAACATGTTTCTGTCTGTCCCATCCTCTTTTTCTTGGGCAGTCATCTATCTTTCTAAGGACTTCCATATTGTACAAAGTTACAATTTATCTCTGCCAGTCGCCTTTAAACAAGGCTTTTATACTTTTAGTGACTGGAGGTCTCCCCACAAGACCTTTGTGATATTTGTATTCTTTATAGTATATGTTACAATAAATTCACTAGACTATTTTATTGTACTAGCTATACCCTGTGTAACATACATTGTTATCTATCTATATAAAATGCTTTGGTATGTTTCCATTCCTACTCTGCTGATTGGGCACTTAGGCAACATGTCAAGAGTATGATCATTCGACACATTAATATATAATCAACTATAATGGCTAGTTTCATGCTGAGAGCCCCACCATCACTGCCATGCAACTGCACATAGAGACACATAGACATACACACACCAGATGCGCCAGGACACAAGAGCCCCTCCACTGCCATGGAACCACATGTACATACACACACCATGCTACACACATACCACATGTGCCAGAATGTGAGTGCCCATCTGCTGCCATCATGCAACCACACATGCACACAAAAAGACACACACCCACATGCCACACATACCCCACCCCATACACACACCACATGCATCAGGACATGAGAGCCCCTCCACCATCATGTTTAGAAAGGACTTGAAGCTTTCTGTGTGTTTTCACCCCCAGTGTGCTGATTGGCTGCCCAACAGGAAGCTTTGATTGGTTGGGAAGTTTCCTACCATCAGGTTCTGGGTGTGGGCAGCAGGTTCTAGGAGCAGAGATGTCAGGGCTGGATCAGGAACACAAGAGACTGAGTCCAAAGTCTAGGCGTGGTCAAAGAAGCAAAAGTGCAAAAACAGTCCAAGGTCACAGTACATACCAGTTATCCACGACCCACCTACAAACAGCACAGAAGACCATATTGTGGTGGCCAATACTGAGGGCCAAATGCCACTTTTTAAATAGCAGTTCCCTCTGCTGTTTCAGGGGTGCTGCATGATTGCAGCCGGCTGCATCTGATAGCTTGGCCCCGGTCCTTCCAAGACTCCCACAGCCAGGGCCTGAGTCTGCAAAGAGGCTGTGCTGGCTGCTGCAGCCAGGGGCCTAGTCCTGCAAAGAGAGGCAGATCCTGACATCTAAGCAGCCAATCAGCACACTGAAACTGGCAACATAACCAAAACCTCTTTCATATGTATAGATGTAATACATTACTTTTTTTTTTTTTTTAGTTTATACCCAGTCTGGGTGGCCATTCTGGAGCAAACAGTTCCTGGTGAGACTGCAACATCCAGGTAAGTGATGCACTTTATATGACCCTCCCCAGGTTACTTGGGACCTTTACAGTGTGTGTATGTACTTTCAAAAAGTTTTTCTTATGTTTGTTTTGTTTTTTGAATTTCCCATGCAATGAAGTCTCACGATAATCTGAGGAATTTCAAAGGAGGAAGTGAACAGAGCTCCATTCACTTCCTCTTTCATTGCTGGGGAAGCCTTTGCCAGGATTAGAGGTAAGTGCAGTGGGGGGGCATTCTTTTGCTGGCAACAAAATAGATTTTCTTATGCCAGCAAAAGATCAATTTTAAGGGGCTCATCTGATAATGTCCTAAATGTGATCCTAAGTGCATATTTAGCAACCTCATGAGTTTAAAAGAAAACAAGCAAGTGCAAGAGGTAATTCAATTGGGTCTGCGCCATTAGGATTGGGAGGTTAGCATTTCCTCTTCACAATGTTCCCAATTAAAATTTTGTCTTCAACTCCATCTTTCCCCAAGAGGAAACCTCCCATTAGTGACAATGGGAACTTTTCTTCTGGTGCCAATAGCAGCTGTGTGAATGGGTGTCTAGGGGCCGTGTGAGGAGAGGAAAGAATTAATCTCCTCATCCTGCACACTGTGGTCATGTTGAACACACTCTTTTGTACTTGTTGTTATTATTATTATTATTTTTTAAAAAAACTGTAACGTGGTTGCTAAAAAAGGCATTTAGCATTGTGTCTATCTTGTCTCATAGGGCTTTACTGTTCAAAGGGGTGTCCACTGGACTAGATGCTGTTCCTGGCTGCTAGTTCCTGGCAAGCTTCCAGAAAGAAAGAAAGTGTTGTATTCTATGGGTTAAAAGGTAGTCCCTGGAACATGGGAAAAATAATAATAATAATTGCCAGTCCCTTGCATCAGGCAGCCTATGAAGCGCTGCCTTAAGACATGATCTTTAATACAGGACTGACCCACAACGTCTTCACTGTTCAATGTTTGTTTGTGTGCTGCTGACATCTGTTAAATCCAGCCCAACTTGGCTTTTGCACACAACTCCCTTTGTCATGGCCTAAGCATGCTGAAGGTCAATACAGATCCCCAGATCTCAGGATCTGTCTCCTTCCCTTCCTTTGTATTCCTCTTGCTGGTTCTTTGCCTTCCCTCAATACCTCTCCTAGCTGAATTCATTGTCTCCCACCTTCCCTAGTCTCTCTCATCCTGTTTGTCCTTCTTTCCTCTCCCTGATTCTCCTAGCTACATTTGTCTTCTCCTTCATTCCCCATC
Source organism: Gambelia wislizenii (assembly GCA_030847615.1). Taxonomy (NCBI): domain Eukaryota; kingdom Metazoa; phylum Chordata; class Lepidosauria; order Squamata; family Crotaphytidae; genus Gambelia; species Gambelia wislizenii. The sequence continues at coordinate 31,598,529 of JAUMIR010000005.1, forward strand.
CCCCTCTTTGGTTGGGTTAAAATTCTCATATGTTCTTATTAGAATTGTTTGGGGAAAGTGTTAGTAAGAGATTGGGAAAGGATTAGTTGATTAGTTTTTTCCCCTGTTCAGAATATATATTGGAAATGTTTCTTTCAACACCTGTGTATTCTTAAAAGCAGTGGTTGCAGTGGATGCTCCTGACCTGGCAACTCTAGTTCAAGGTTGAAGGGTTGCAGGATCCTCATTCAATGTCAGATTTACTTTATTTCCCAACTGATCCAGGGGATGGCTGGCCAGAACATACTGATCAATTTACATGAGCTGGCAAATATGTCAAACTCCCAATTGTTTAACAGAAACAACAATAATGTGACCTTTTGCTGTTGAACCAAAGAAATGGAATAACCAGACATTTGTGTGCAAGGGATTGGAAGCTTTAATCATTTCTGATATAGGAAACAAACTCCTTGGCTGAGAATAATCTCAGAGGTGTGTGTGTGTACACCTTTGTGTACACACACACAAGTCAACTGTTGACTTATGGTTACCTCATAAATTTCATAGGGTTTTCTTAGGCAAGGAATACTCAGATGTGGATTTGCCAGTTCCTTCCTCTGAAACGTAACCTATAGCACCTGGTATTTGTTGGTGGTCTCCCATCCAAGTACTAACCAGGGCTGACACTACCTAGCTTCTATGATCAGGCAGGGTCTGGTGCCTTTAGGGTATCATGTTCTCGAATTCTAAGCATCTGTCTTTTGCTCTGAGCCCTGACTAGTGAACCCAGCAAGGCTGAAATTTGCCTCAGAGGTAACACGGTCAATAGTCCAGGTTTTCCCCTCAAATGTGGAGCAAACCATGAATCTTTCAAACTTGGATTTTCCTCCAGAAACCTTGATGATGTGAATCATTTTAAAAGTTGTGTGGCAACTGCACTGCAACTACTGGGTGAGTATGGTCCCCCCCCCCATGTAGATAAACCCTTTGTCTATGGAGGTATGGCTGTACAGGGCTTTGTGTGTTGGACTACATAAGAGGCCTTTCTGGGAGGCAGGGATATTCTGAGAGTGATTCCTCAACTCTGGGAGTAAAGAGACTTTGTAGTACATATCTTTAAGCAGCTCTTCCATTGGTGGCTTTTTGCTGCTTTTAGCAAAGGAATGTTTCACACAATACACCCACACAGACCACTTAGGATATGTCTGTGCTATTGTTTTTTGTTTCTAGTTTTAAAATGCCAGTCTTGGCAAATTGTATTGTTGTTTTTTCAATATTCCTTTAAAAAGTTAGTCCCATGGAACCCAAGAGAGTGGCACATACACAGGACGCAGTTCTATTTCTTCCCACCAGAGGCCAGTTTCCATCTATACACCATCACAATGTTTATATCATATATGCTGTTCTATGGGTACTGCACTAAGACCAGCTCCCAAGGAAGATAAACACATTATGGGTGCAAATACACTGTAGAAATAACACAGTTTGACACCACTTTAACTGCTGTGGCTCCAGCCTATGGAATCCTGGGATTTGTAGTTTTGTGAAGCACCAGCATTCTTTGGCAGAGAAGGCTAAAACCTTGTAAAACCACAAATCCCAGGATTCCATAGGATGGAGCTACAACACTTAAAGTGGGGTCAAACCACATTATTTCTACAATGAAGATACACCCTAAGAAAATTAAGACTTTTTATTCTCCTGGAAACAAAAATGTATCCGTTTAAAGAAAGAGAACATTAGCATGAATCAATTATTTGCTGGTGTTTGGAGAACCTGATAGAAATCATATATCAGGGGAATATTTTTCTATCCCTAGGTGGATAGACTGGCACTTGAAAGAGCTGGTTACAGGGATAAGGAAGTGTATGGTTTCCCACTACTGTCTCTTCTTCAGCAAACCGTAACCTTGTCTCAGCAAAGAAGTGACCATTACATTAAAAAATAAAGGTGGTATACGGGGGGGGGGGGGTCATCCACCTAACTTTGGCAACTGCTAGAGCTGGTAGCTTTTTTTATTAATCTTTTTCCCCCCATGCACTTAGTTGAGGATTAGTGGAAGCTGCCAGCTTTCTCAGCATTTAAGTGAAAGATTCTTTGACAAATTGAGGGCAGAGCTGTCTAGTGCTCACACAGTTCGAGCGATTCTACCTCACTGTGTTCCTCCCCTCCCTCTGGTGCTTTCCACCATTTTATTCTGTCTGCTCAGAATTAATTGAACTCTGGACTATATGCTACATTTCACAAAGGTTGCAGGTATGTTCTTTTGAGGTCAAAGGGGCAGGAGAAAAAGGAGTAAGAAGAGAGAAAGATGGGAGCAAAGCCTCATTTCCAGGTGAATCCAATGAATAATAGTACTGGAATTATTTCTGCCTGGGGTGTTTTAGCTCCAGAACTCAAAAGGGCTTGGAGAGCCAGGGATAGACATTGGGCAAGATCCTGCATCATCAGATATAACTATGATGCCAGAGTTCCATTGTTGTCATAGCCCTGAAGCTACCTTCTCAGCCAGGCAGTGCTCAACTAAAGGAAATTATATCTGCAGCACCCTCCCAGTCATGGAGCAATGTTAAAAACAGGCAGCTGGAGGGACCCCTCGGGGTTCTCCTGCAACTGCTTGTCTCAAGGTGCCCCACTGCAGAATTATTTCCAAGCGCCCTTATCTGCAGAACTGCAGAAACCCTTCAGCTGGGGCTCAGACACACTCAAAAGGCTATTAACCACTGTAAATGTGAATCCCCAGCAGCTACAAAATTCTAAGTACAGCACATGCAAATTTTAGCATATGCAATTCTGATGCAAATCCCTGATCTATATGCAAGTGATTTGATGCAAATCCCTGATCTAGTAAATATTAAACAGGATGCCAGCCAATACCTCTAGGTGAAGATCTGTCAAATGCAGGGAGCAGATGGATAGCCCCATGTCTTCCTGCAACTTCCCACCCTGATTCTACTAAGAACATTATCTGAATAAAGTCATGTGTAGGGTGGCCATTTATGCTTTGTCAAAAACCACCACCACAACATGGAAACTCATACATATGAGAGAGAGAGAAAGCGCGCAAATGGATAAAAAGAGGGCAAGGATTTGCATAAAAATTGCATATGCTAACATTTGTATATGCATGAATGGAAACACAGGTTGATTATCCCTTATCTGAGATGCTTGGGACCAGAAGTGTTCTATATTTTAGATTTTTTCAGACGTCAGAATACTTGCATATATATATAATGAGATATCTTGGAGAGGGTTCCCAAGTCTGAACATGAAATCTATTTATGTTTCATATACACCTTATATACATAGACTGAAGGTAATTTTATATGCAATATTTTAAATAATTTTGTGCATGAAACAAAGTTTGTGTACATGGAACCATCAGAAAGCAGAAGTGTCACTATCTCAGCCACCCATGTGGACAATTTTGGATTTTGGAGTATTTTGGATTTTGGAATTCTGGATAAGGGATATTCAAGCTGTATAGAAAGGTTAACCATAATCTAAATAGAAATACAATGCATCTTACCATAGTGGGAAAGACTGGAGCCAGGTGATTGGTGTGCCTGCTCTATCTGATGCCCAGATGTGAACTTCTCATGGGCAACTTCAAGCCCTTCCCTTGTTAGAGTTCCTTGTATTTAATCTAGAGTTGAACTGAACAGCTGTGAAAACAGATGATGCCTTCAAATGGAAGACTGTCCTCTGTAAAAGACTGTCCTAATTGTATGTATATATAATAGCTTCGCCTTAAGGTCACCATATGTTGGAAATGACTTGAAGGCACATCATAACAACAAAAGTATGTATGTAGGTGAGGTTTCTGTCCCAGCACTGCATTGGACTCTGCTTTCGAGGGAGGAAGTGCTTTTCCTAGCTTGTCCAGGAGAGGCAGTCTAGGAAAGAAGGGTAGCTCGTGGCTTCTGTGACAAATTCCAGGCTTTTGTTTGGACTTTAAAGAAGCTATCCTAGGTGCTGAACTGAACACAATCCTCAAAAATCGCTTACTTAAGGTTTGGACTAAAACCCAGAGGATTCATCACCCCACCAACATGGAAGTAGCACAATGGCTATGATAATACTGAAGATAGTTCATAGAATCATAGAATTGTAGAGTTGGAAGAGACCACGAGGGCAATCCAGTCCAACCCCCTGCCACGCAGGAAATCTTGATCAAAGCATCACTGACAGATGGCCATCCAGCCTCTGTTTAAAGACCTCCAAGGAAGGAGACCCCACCATGCTCCGAGGGAGTGTGTTCCACTGCCGAACAGCTCTTACTGTCAAAAAGTTCCTCCTAATGAAGCCCAAAGTAATTACTTCACTGGGATTTTTGATATGCACCAGAGACCTGTGCAACACATATTTATCATATTTACAAACTATATTGGGGGGGGGGAAACTCATTTGAGTTTAAGGAGGAAGCTGCTTCTATGATGTTCCGGAGAGTGGCTCTTGAACCAGTGGATTCAAATTCCAAGAAAAGGGATTTTGACAAAACACAAGGAGCATCTTTCTTACAGTGGAATGGATTGCTTTGGAGGCTGGTGGGCTCTTCCTACCTAGACATTTTTAAACACAGTTGGATAGCCATCTCACAGAGGTGCTTTCACTGCAGGGAACTGGACTAGATGACTCCTAGTGTACCTTCCAAGATGAGAGTTGTTCTCTGACTCTATACCAAAACATATATGTCACATTAGCGACTGAACAAAGCTGCACGGCACTGTAAAGGTACCATCACCTGCATCTCAAAGCTGGCATGCTACAAGAGAAAAAAACCCAAAACAACTACCAACCAAGCCCCAAGCTAAGTTGCGTAATCTGGATGTCATTGTACATTAAGTGAGCAAAGGTACTCAGGCAGAGATTTCCCTGTTTCTTTCTCTATGTGTATGTGGGTTTTCTTTCTGGCAGAACTCTTGGGCCTTTGACATGTACCATGTCAAGCCTCCTCCATCCATTGAGTCACTGTTTATTAAGAAATGCAGGAGCCCTGCTTGGGTGGGGGAAAGAAACAATCATAGCCACATGGTTAACTTCAGTCCTATCTGCTGTATTTTTCTTTGCTTAAAAGTTATATACTTTTTATCCAGTGTGCTAAACATTTAAGAGAAGGAGAGAGGAAAGGATAATCCCAGGAATAAGAAACATTCCACAAACACCAAGGATTTTAGAACTTGGAAAAGTCACAGCCAAGTTGGCTGGGAGATTCTGGGAGCTGCCATCCAGAAAAATGATTTTCCTAAATTCTGGGCAAAATATGAGTGTAAGGTCCAGATTATAACCCTCAGGTTGCCAAATTGTTGCCAAAAGTTCATTTTGTACTGTTAAAAACAAACAATGAAGTCACTGAAGTTGTTTTTGTTTTTTTGCTTTTTCATTATTGGTTCCTCACCTCCTCCTCTCCTTTCTGTCTGGTACATTTGGAATCACACTTGGCACATCAGGTGAGAATGGGTGGTCTCAGGAAGAATGTTTGGGATAAAGTTTGCACCTGCTTCTCCTTATTCCACTTCCTTCTAATGGAGTCTTTTTACAGCTGTGCAATGCTACCTCTTTAGTTAATATAATAATAATAAGAATTTTTCAAAATGTAGTAAAAATTACAGATATTTGGACAAAGAATAAAAAGAAAGAAAGAAGAAGAAAAGTAAAATATAAAGAAGAAATACAGAGAAAAGCACAGTGGCTTCTTTTACAGCAGTAACACATACATATGATCCTGTATAGTCATACCTCTCTTTCTAAATCTAAATTTTACACTTTTTCCAATAAACTAATCTTACTAATTGTCAAAATCCAAAGTGATCAAGTCGTTTTCTTCCCCACCCCCCACAAAAAGGTCTATAGGGGCTTCTAGTCTTTTAGAAATTTTTCCAACAATTTTTCTCTAATTAAAATAGATCACTTATCCATTTCAGCTAAGTTAGTCAATTTCAACAACCATTCTTCCATCTTAGTGTACACAACAGCCTTGCTGCCATGCTCATAGATGGAAGTAGTCTCCCACAACACTTTTCCAACTGTTCATCAGTGCTGCCTCTTTAGCGAATTGCAATGTGCAACTGAATGTACATTGAAATGTGCATGTGTACCTGCAGATGCAAGCTACATTGCACATTGCTCATCCATGTGCAATGTGCAACCATGCACAATGGCAAGCACCACATCCACATCTCCGCTCCCACAACGTTGAACTGGATGGATGCATAAAGCCCATCTACTTCTAAAGGGAAACATATGCATGCATGACGCCAGAAGGATTTTGCCCTCTGTTTTCTCAGGGCAGAACTGGACATTACAAGGGGAAAATGGGGTTTGAACCCCATGTATTCTCATAAGGACAGGAGATGGCATGCAGGCAGGATTGAATGGGCAACAAGTTGCACATAACCCCTCCTCTAGCAACAAATTTTAATCCTCTGTGGATGTCCTCGTTTGCTAGTCATTAATTTCAAAGCCATTTCGATGATCCAGCAACAGTACAGTATAGTGGCTAGGGAGCAAAGCTAAGACTAGAGAGACAGATGTTCAAATCTATGGAAATCACCAGTTGGCCATTCACTACCTCTGTCAAACTAACCTAGCTTTCCAGGGCTCTTGTGAGGAGGGGGTGATACCGAGAGATATAAACCACTACGTCCTCTTTGGAGGAAAGATGTTGCATACGTGGAGCCTTCCAGACATCCTGGTGTCTCTTAGAGACTAGCCATAAGCCTAGCAAATACTGGCCAGATTTTTTTTTGGTCAGAATAAGCCCACTATCCACAATATAAGCCTACAACCTCAAACTGCCTCTGGGAGATTAACAATGGATGGGATATAACTGGAAGGAATATAGCCGGAGGGAAGATTTCCAGGGGAGAATGCAAAGGCTCAACAAAGTTTAAGCAACCCATCCTAGTATATTGATCCTCTTCCTGGTGAGTAACCAATGCCTTTATGTTATTTCTGAATTATTTGTAGAAGTTTAAACGAAAAATGCTGAGCAATTAACTGCATGGTGTCTCAAGGTCAAGTAGCTACAGATCTTTCGACAGCTGAGGAGAGTACTTGTAGTACACAGCTGCTCATCAACCTTCTCTTAGTGATCTAGATGTTCTTGAATATTTGTATTCTAGGCCTCTGGACTGGTTCAGGTGGTATGTCTCATTGTCTTTTCATTTGGATTCGTTTATCAAAACTGCTGACTCTTGTGACTGATTTTGAAACAGCTCAGACCTTGCGACTGCACCCGCCTCCATCTTCATTGAACTCCGCAGACTACACATACATGACCTGGACTGGATTGTCTCATCTGTAACTGCTTCCACCTACTAAAGCATGCCTTTCCTGGCGTTTGCTACTTCCAGTCACAGGACAGGTAGAGGAATGGTGTCACTGTAGGCTGAATTAGGAAACTCAGAGGGCCAGACTAGATGAGAGACCAGGAGGAGCAGGAGCAGAAGGAGCAGGAGCTACCTTCTGCTGGATCATCTTAAAAAGCAAATGGCAACCATAATGGGCTAGAGATCCAATCTGAATGGTCATGAGCTGGGCTACTGAATTCTTTCTCCTGTGGGACTTAAAAAAAAGCTTGGGGAAAGACTACAACTCTCAGAATCTCCAGCCAGCATGGCCTGTGTCTATGTGACATGCTGACTGGGGGATTCTGGGAGCTGTAGTCAAAAGTGTTGTTTCTCAAGTTTTACCTATCTTATCTTTTGAAAAATAAAAATAAAATTTAGCCCCTGATGGGTGTTTTCCTAACTACAAAACTAAGAAATACAGGTAACTTACATCTTTCTCCCTCAGGCTGGAAAAGCAATACAGGGGGAGGAGGAGGAGGATCAGAAAAAAAAATCTAAGGATAAAGGATTAAGCATCATCACCCCATATCTGCTTTGATCAGACTTTCATTCCTTTGTGGCTATATTTTGGGTAAACAAAATAAAATGGAGGGGAGGAGTTTACTGGTAGCTGAATGTACATCCCCAGGTATCCTATGTGTTTGGGCCCAGAGAGAGTTCTTTAGCTCTTCTACAAACAGCCTGAGGGGCTTCATGAGCCCAGACCATGGGGATCTGAAGCAAGTTTGCTGCTTTGGAGAGGTGGTGGTGGGAGGTTCTTGTTTGCTTCCAATACATGCTCCTTGCATCCATGTAAATTAAACAAAGATATCCTTAGCCTCCAATACTTTCTCATGTAAGGGGAAATAACTTCTGTAATATACTTCTCCCTATATGCAGACAGCCACAGGGAATTACAATATTATATATTCCCCCTCCCCCTCCTCCTCTTCTTCCTCCTTCTTCTCCCCCTCTTTTTAAAAGTATTTATTTTGTTACAACTTTGATTTCAGGTTTAGCTACCAGGAGGCAGCTCAACAGCTGATTAGCAGTTTTAGAGAACAGCCAGAAGCTATTTCCTTGTGAGAACACAAATGGCTTCTGGCTTTCCCAAGCCTTCTATTATTCAAAGGGGAGCTTTTATAAGCCCTAAGGTATTCCAGGTGTACATATTCTATTGACTTTTAATGACATGCTCCTAAATGATTTGGGCATTTTGAACCTTTCCTGCTAGCTCGTTTATGGGTAGTAACCAGAGATACATGAACTTATTCATACTTGATACACACTCTCTTATTACCTGTTTTCCAAAATGTATGAGAACCTTAATTTCCAATGGATGTGGCCCTCCTTAACCCTGCTCAAGAGTCAAGGAGGTAAGCTATCAAAAAGCCCAATATTCTACCCTTCTCTTGTAGGGGTTTTGCTCATAGCCTGGTCATTTGGGTTGCACTATTCTGCACTTTAAATAATTTTTTAAAAGAGCTCTGCAAGATCCTTTTGGGTGACACTAGCTAGTGGCTTCCATGTCAATGGTGCGCTCAATCCATTTTGGGTTTTAGTCCAAAGTTTAAAGGAGCGAGTCCACATGCTGAACCTTCATTGGTGAATTGGTATCAGCATCATGGATAACTTCTTCAAAGTTTGGATTAAAATCCAGAGTTTATTGCTCCATTGGTGTGGAAGCCACTGGCCACTGCTGCTTTTTCAGGTGGATTAACCAGAACTGTACCATCTTATCTAATCTCAGGGTTCCACCAACGATGTTCAGCTGGATCCTCAAATATGGTCCTGTCTATATGAGGGGGAAACAATATATACAAATATGAACAGGCAGGCATTTGCATGAATGCAAACAGCCTGTATAGCTTGAAAGTCCCCCCTAAACTCCACATGACCCCCAAGCCCAGCTAGTGAGGGATTTACCACAATATTGCCTCTGCCTATTTTTAACTTCTCACCAGACTGACTGGAGAGCCCCCCCCTCCAGCCAAGAGGATCAGGGGCTGAGCAACTGACCTGCCCAGGTGAGGTGGATGGCCAAGGCCAGGCCCAGAGCCAGGAGTAGTGCGTGCCCCATGGTGGCCTCGGTCAGTCAGCAGAGCTCTTTTAATGGTGCTTCCTCCTTCCTTCTCCTCTGAGGGCGAAGACCTGCCAGGGAAAGCCAGGCCCTCAATCCCAGGGGAGGGGTGGGGTGGGGTGGGGAGGGAAGGCCCAGCACTGGCCAGCCACCCTCCTCCCCACGGTCCTGTGTGGGCAGACACACACCAGCACCCTCCCCCTTCCATGGCAGTGGCTCCTGAGGGGGTCCCGGGCTTCTGGGGGTGGGGGCACAAAGTGAAAATCACTGTTTGATCAGTTTGTATAGCTGGAAATCCAACATAGCAGCTGCTGCCAATTCCCCTCGTTGGTAGCCCTGCCCTCTGTGCTCATCTGGCAAATCAAATTCCCCTCCCTGTTTGTATCTGTGCAAATGTGAGTGGTCAAACGATCGCTCATTCTCATGTCATATGGGTTTTTTGAAATAATCCATACAAAGCCCCGGATGCACTGTGAACTGACTTTAGGGTGAGTTTTGCCGCCCCCGTTCTGAATGGTACGTATTTGTGGAAACATCCATGTGAATGGATTGCTGTTTATTCGCACACTGCTCATATTCATTTTGTCATTTAGGCAGACCCTAAGCAACCAAGCAAACAAAAACAAATACAGTCGTCCCTTCACATTCGTGGGGGTTCCGTTCCGCGGACCCCTGCAAATGTGAAAAATCCGTGAATAACTACTCCCCTCCCCCTCCCTCCCCAGGCCTTCGCGGGGCCTTCCTAGGCCCCACGGAGGTCTCCCCGGCCCTCCCTCCCTCCCTCCCCAGGCCTTCGCGGGGCCTCCGGAGGGCCTCCGGGGGTCCCGTGAAGGCCTCCCCACCCCTCCCCAGGCCTTCGCGGGGCCTCCGGAGGCCCTCCGGGGGTCCCACGAAGGCCTTCCCACTGCTCCCCAGGCCTTCGCAGGGCCTCCGGAGGGCCTCCGGGGGTCCCGCGAAGGCCTCCCCACCCCTCCCCAGGCCTTCGCGGGGCCTCCGGAGGCCCTCCGGGGGTCCCACGAAGGCCTTCCCACCGCTCCCCAGGCCTTCGCAGGGCCTCCGGAGGGCCTCCGGGGGTCCCGCGAAGGCCTCCCCACCCCTCCCCAGGCCTTCGCGGGGCCGCCGGAGGCCTTCGCGGGGCCTCCGGAGGGCCTCCGGGTGTCCCGCGAAGGCCTCCCCACCCCTCCCCAGGCCTTCGCGGGGCCTCCAGAGGGCCTCCGGGCGTCCCGCAAAGGCCTCCCCACCCCTCCCCAGGCCTTCACGGTGCCTCCGGAGGGCCTCCGGGCGTCCCGCGAAGGCCTCCCCACCCCTCCCCAGGCCTTCATGGGGCCTCCGGAGCGCCTCCGGGGGCCCTGTGGAGGCCTCCCCGGCCTCCCAGCGCCCTACAGGTCTTTCACGGGGCCTCTGGAGGCCCCATGTCGCGGTTTTGGGGGGGCCCAGGGGGCCCCTCCCAAAACCGCGAATAACCAAAACCGCGAATGTCAAGTTCGCGAATGTGGAGGGACAACTGTACAGTAAAGAATGGATCAAGGTACATTTTCGCTTGTGTGTCTATGGCTGCTGCCACACTGCAGAAATAATGCAGTTTGACACTGCTTTAACTGCCATGGCTCAATGCTATGGAATTCTGGGGTCTATAATTTTGTGAGCTTTCTCTATCAGAGAGCTCTGATTACTCATTAATACAATAACTTTTGCCATCTTGACCAGACTCTGATGTTGTTTGGACCCACATCTCCTGGTTTTCATCTGCAAAATGTTGGAGGCTGTGCCAATGTTTCCTAAAAAGACCTCATTCTCCATGAACCAACTGACTTGTGTGCTTCCATGGGAACCAGGCTTCCAAAACCCTTTAACACAACAATGAAGAACTCACGCAACAACCCAGAGCAAGGCTTTGCTTTTAAATGCCTTAGCATGTAGTCCCTTTTATTACACCCACCAGCCACCCACCTCCTCTCAATTGCTATTCTTTCAAAGGCTCAGCAGACTCAAGGAACCTCTTGCTGAAATGAGTAATGGAGGGCTTGCTTAGGCAGTGGGATTCCTCTCCCCTTCTTCAAATGACACATTTTCATATTAAAAGCAATGCATTCTGTTAGCCTGCTGGCACGGAATAATAAGGGCATAGATTTTGCCTTGTCTCAGCTTCTTGTCTTTTAAGTCTTGCATGGAAGAAATATTCTCCGGCTTGTAGGCCTCAGTATCCAATGGACACTTTGAGAGAAGTGTCAGAAAACATACAGACCTGCCCAACTAATTGGCTGCTGGATTATACTAGTGACACTTGGGAGAGTCAAGCTGTCATTTTAAAGAAACAAGGGGGAATTGTGCGGATACTGAAACTTGACATTTTATGGTAGAAGGTGGATGGTCCCGTACCGCTGAGAAAACACAGCTGTATAATTTTCCAAGGCAGGACATGAGTAAGGATGCCAAATCCTTTCCTGCTGCCAATTACACTCTTTAAATATTTATAATAATCTTCCAAATACCACAGAAATGACAAACGTTGTCTTCACATTTGTTTTTCAAATGTGCAGACTAAGATGGCTCTTTTTGTCATTTCAAGATATTTTAAATGGAGGGCAAGGAGCAGGAAGGAACAGTTCACTAACAGAATTTCTCTTTAGCCTACAAACATTCTCAGGTCCAATCCTTGCCCTGTAGGATTAGAAGGACCTGAGGACCACACCTTAGATCCCAGAGACTGGCCACCATCTGCAATAAGCAGAGCTTGGGTAAGTTACATTTTTGGACTACAGCTTCCATAAAAACCCTGGCCAGCATTGTATGAGAATTTGACAGTTGAAGTTGAAATTTAATATGTAAGAAGTGGTCCAATGGTTTGGCTCAAGACCAAACAATATGTTACTTTAATTGTGGGGGCAGAGATCCTTTGTCACATTCATAACTATGTAAACATGAACGACATAAGATATGGAACTTCAAATCCCAGCTTAAATTCCAGGAAGCAGCTCCATGAGATGGAGATCAGTGGCATGGTCAAATGAGCTGTTTCAGAATGGTATGGCGAGCCCATTGGTCACAGCACAGCTCAGAGGCGGGAGGGGTCTAGTTCCATCATCCTGAAATGCTCCACTCAAACATGCCTCAGATCTCTGTTGCACAGAAAGGTTCCCTGGAGTTTAAGGTGGGATGTGGGGGGCATTTATGATCATAGCAATAGTGCCACCATCTTGAATACGCAACATAGGTGAATATGGATCAGTTATAGATCCATGCCTCTAGGTTATGAATCAGTAACTGTAATTTAAGATGCCAGCCATGGTAAGCAGCCACTACTTTCAAAAAAACCAACCCTAAACTTGGAAGGTGGGGAAGGAATGATGCTGATGATTCCCTTCAGGATCAACTAAATCCCTCCTCTTAGAGCACACCAGGCAACAATGATAAACAAAAACCTCCCATTGTGCTTAGTGGGAGATTTCTTTTCCCTACTGCTAATTCCTGTGAAATTGTGTGTGTTGTGCCCTCAAGTTGCCTGTTGACTTATGGCAACCCCATTAATTTCACAGGGTTTTCTTAGGCAAGGAATGCTCAGAGGTGGTTTTGCCAGTTCCTTCCTCTGACATTAGGGTGGAGAATTGCAATAAATCCTGAGGCCATTTTTCTACCACAACATCTGTTCAAAATACCATAACAAACAAAGCAAAAAAAAAAAAAAACACCTTGGAAGTGACTGGAAGTCTACTTCCAGTTATGATAAACTGGTATTTTTCTTTTCATGTTAAACAGTTCTGGAGGTCCGTTGTTGTTGTTGTTAACTGTTGTCAGGCCAACTTTGACATATGGCAACCCTATGAATGAGAGACCTCTAAATCATCCTGTTATCAACAGCCCTGTTCAGGTTTTGCAACAGGGCCATGGTTTCCTTGATTGAATCTTTCCACCTGTAATGCAATCTTCCTCTTTTCCTGCTGCCTTCTGCCTTGCCAAGCATCATTGACTTTTCTAATGAGCCATGTCTTCTCTTGGTATGTCCAAAGTATGATACTCTTAGTTTAATCATCTGGGCTTCTATTTAAAAGGTGAATTGCTAAGGAATCTGAGGCCACAAAAAGATATAAACAAGGGGATGATTCTGCCCCTTGTGTGTGTGATATAATCCCATGGTTGCATTTTGCCTACTACTGAATGAGGGAGAGGAGGCAGGTTTATTCAGGGGAGGGTGAGACTTCATGTTCCCAAATCCCCCCCTTCATCCTCTTCCCCAGCTTAGTATTATTTGAAAAAAAAGTTGCTAATCACACAATTAACATCTTGTTAAACTCTTAATTAAAAGTAGTTTCATATACTCAGTGGGGTCAAAAGGCAGAAGAGAACAGTGAAATGCTATTGTTGCTCATGTTATTTCAGAGCTGAGGGCATCATCTGAGAAAAAAAAAAGAACATCTATTGTATAATATCTGACCCCCATTAAGTGCATCCAGGTTGTCAAGGGTGGAGAAACAGGGTTAAGAGGCTCAGGGCCCAAGACATGGGTCAATTCAAATCTTCAGGCAGTGTGGTAGGATGGAGGGGAAACAGTCTCAAGACAGGTAAACAGAAAACTCTGCTGTAGAATTCAAGATCAGCCAGACTGTGTACACAAGAGGTAGTTGCTTCAAGGATGGACAGCTGAGTGTTTGTGTGTGTGTGTGTGTGTGTTTTGATAACTCCATCTCCCTGCCAGTGATTACTCCCTTCTCTTGCAGGAACTCTCCCGTGGGAGGGTGAGGCCAGGGAATAAAAGGTTACTCTACTCATGCTTCCTTTCATGCTAGCAGAATAGGATTCAGGAGTGAGGGTGGCCCAGACCCAGGCAAGAATCACACAATAAAAGCTTACCAACTGTTAACAGAAAGCCATCAAATAAATGTGGAGAAATAAGCCAGTCCTCTTAGCTGTTCTGTCAGCAGTCTGACTCTGAAGCCTTTGGCCTAACCCAGTGGTTCCTGCAGCCCCCAGATGTGTCTAAGGATGAATAAAGTTTTGGTCCAATAGCATCTGAGACACCATCTTTGAAATTACTCGTAGAGAACCCTCATCCTAATCTGATATGAGACCAAAGTACATGCAGTTACTCCTAATTCTTCAATTATTTCTCTGTCTTTGTAGCCAGGCAACTTGTGGCCCTTTAGCTGTTGTTAGATTAGCCAGCAGAGCCAGTGGTTAGGAATGATGGGTGTTGTAGTCCAAGAACATTTGGAGACCTACAGTTTATGTACCCCCACTGTATAGTGACTATTTAATATAGGAAGCTGTATTATACAAAGTCAGACTATTCATTTATGGCACCTAGTTTTAGTCTACATACTGCCACCAGTTCCCCAGGATTACAGACAGGAGTTGCTCCTAGTCTTAACAGGAAATGCCTTGGACTAAACCTGGGACCTTCTGCATGTAAATCATGCACTCTACCACAGCTCTACACCATCAACTGCTTACTGTCATGGCTGGTATTCAGTATTGCAGCTACGGATCTGTAGCTAGTAGGTATTCAGGAAGACTGTGCAGTCTTACTGTACACCAGCATAAATGCCACCACAGTCCACCTTAAGAGCCAGCAGCCAGATGAGGCAAAAAAAAAAAAAAAGTCCATTCAGCTACTGATCAGGGCTCAAAGAGGATGAAGTTTCCATCCCTCCCTCCAGCATGTGAGACTGTGATGATCAGAAGCTGGACCCCTGTGACAAATGCCTTGCTGGCAAAAGGGTTCATGGTTGAAATGCCATCTTCCTTGCCCCCCAATGGGAAGCTGAACAGACTTCTTTTGCCAACCAAGCCACTGGCTCTTCAGGTGGAATGGGGGTCAGACCAGGAGATATTATTTAGTTACACAAATGTAACTAAATAGCTAACGTAATATATCATGACTTACTTTTGTCTCTCCTCTTCCTTTTTCATCTCTCCCACAAACAGTTTTTAGATTTAACCAACTTGAGAAAGAGTTTTTTTTTTTTTTGAGGGGACGGGTAAGCTGTATTTTTACTCTGAAAAGTGTCATGCCTCTTTTACTCTGATTTTTCTCTAAAATGTTTAGGATTGTTTCTCTTTTTGACACTAGGATTCACTTTGACATTTGGGTCATGTAATTTGCTAATTGAATCCTATTACTACTTTTCACCAATACTGATAACTTATTTACATTTAGTTTTCTTTCTTTGAATGGAAGGAAATGCCACAGATAGATGTGATACATGGGTATGAATAAATATTTTATGAACATTTCACTTGTCTGAATGGGAGAACAAAGAGGAGATTGGATCACCTTAAGGTGCATTTAGATATACATATCCTGAAAGCTGTGGATCTGTAATTTTTTTTATTTGTTATCTGTATTTATCTTTTTGCTTTTCTGTTGGTTTCCAGCAAAAGATGACTATAGGGAACACAGATTGGTTTCCCCTTGCAATACAGCAGGCCCTTGGTATTGCTGGGGTTTGGTTCCAGGACTCCCTATGGATATCAAAATATCCATGGTTGCTCAAAATCCATGGTTGCTTTATATACAATGGCATAATAAAATGGTGTCCCTTACATAAAATAATGAACAGCAAGGTTTGCTTTTGGGTGGGTTTTTTTGGGGTGGGGGGATATTTTTGAGCTGTGGTTGGTTGAATCCATGGATGCAGAACCTGTGGATATGGAGGGCCAACTATACTTACCAACCACCTCCTTCTGATTGGCTGGCTTTGTGGCTACCTTAAAAGGGCCACTAATCACTGGTACTGAGTCTGTGGAAGATAATAAGGTGGGGGGGGTGTCCACTTTCTAATTTGAGTAACTAATATTGTAGCCACACTCTAGCCTGTTGAGATACCAACATTTATTTTGCATAGTGTTGTTTGTTTTTCACTGCCCAGCCCCCAGAGGCCCATATCCTCCAACACTTCACAGGTAAAAACTGGGACACATGTGAACAAGTAGCACCAGAATGTGGTTGAGATGGCAAAAGATATTAATGAGGAAGCTAGGAGAGGCTGTAACAGTTTGCTTTTTCCTGAGTCTACTGGGAAGATTCTGCCCCTTCTGTCCTGCTGAGTTAATTTTTTACCATGTTTGTACTTTGAACTCAATATGAAGTGAGCTGAGGGAAAAGGTAAAATGGGAGGCAGAATGAGAAACTGGGGCATTTAAAAAGCTGCTGGAAAAGTGGGATGACAGAGTGAGCTAACAGGTCCCAGAGACAGGCTATTTCTATGTACCCAACCTGAGCATGTTAATATATAATTTGAACATGTTAAGAATTAGCAGCCAAAGACTCACATCCATCCCAAGGTGGTAGCCCAACCTTGTATTCCAGTTCTTTAAAAAGCAGGGTGAAGGGAGCAAACTGTGGCTTATCCCTGGTTTAGAATGGTCTGGGATAACTTAGGATGCAGTCCTAATATGCCCCCTTAAACACAGATAGGTCTATGTATAGGATTGTGCTGTTAGGTGTGTTTCTCACCCACTGCCCTGTATTGGCAGAATTAGGCGACTATCTCTGGTAGCAGAGGCAGGGGCAACAATGACATTCTTGGGCATTCTTCCCAATCTGTCTAGCCCCTCATCTCTGTTAGAGGAGAAAGCTCTCTCTCTCTCTCTCTCTCTCTCTCTCTCTCTCTCTCTCTCTCTCTCTCTCTCTCTCTCTGTGTGTGTGTGTGATATAGCCTCTCCTTTAAAGCTTGTTCCTTCAGAGGACACTGGACAGCACCCTGTTAGAACATTATCAGACACAGCAAAAATCATGGGAATGCAATGTTTATGGGCCCCACTATCACACAATGTCATCATCTTCGTGTTCTTACAGCATTCTCCAGCTGCGAAAAAGGCGTTATTTACGATTCACAGGACAAGCCATTAATAAATCATCAATAGTGCCTTTTTTGGCACCACTGATGGTGTGCAAAACCATGACCCATTTTAATCACAAGATTACATCATGAATGGGCAGTCCCTTCCCCCCCTCCCCGTTTCCAGTGGGAAAATTTCTGGTTGAGAATGTGAAAACGAAGCATAGGACGCTCTTTTTATGAACTGTCCCATTTAGTTTGCATGTTTTTTTTTGTTTCAGTGCTTGTGTGTTCATTTACTTTGTTAATTAAGGGTTTGTGTTTTTTTATGAAATATAACTTAAATTACAAACTCGTAATATATTTTACACATTAAGGGTTTTAAGTTGAGACCAGCAGCTTCCCAATCACCTGAATTACCTCACCTCTCCACTCCAAACCAGTAAGCATCAGCATCAGAAGGGACCTCCTCCCAGGCCTTGATAGCTGACAGTATGGTTGGAGGACATAGCATTGCACAGATGGAGTGTTAACACTCCTTCTGCTGGATGTAGACCAGCCATTGTGTCTTATCAGAAGTATTGAAGTAAGATTAAGCTATCAGTCCAATTGAGGGAGGAGACCATGAAATGGACTGAAGGAGGCATCTTGTCCTTTGTCTCAGGGAGTAGGATTTTGGGAGCTGGACCTGATTCTTGATGAGAACAAAATACCTCCTTGCTTTCAGGAATCTGAGGTCCTAAAATGTAGAACAACAAAGTTGCAATGATAATGTAATCACTGCTACATACAACCACCAACTGTGTCATTGCTTAAGCAGGCAACTTCTAGACCTGTCCCCATCAATTTTCATTTGAACCAGCAACATGGGAAATATTACTTGTCCAGAGTCTACTTTTTTTTACATGAGAACACTCAAGAGACATTAACTTTTAGAGGTTCTGTGATACTCTCACACCACCTCCCTTGACCTCTAGGTTACCACAACATCTCCTATCTACACCAAAGAGAAGAATCAGCCTCCCAAAGGGCCAATTTAGCTCAGTGCCACATCTGCAGGTAGGCAAGTCTGACAAACTTTTTCTTTGTAGTATTCTCCAGAGTCTGTCTATTTTAAGGACAAAAGAAAAAGAAAGACAAGACAAAGAAAAACAGGGATGTCATTTGTGAGGGAAAAAAGAGGCAATGGTGCTTGTCCACAGAAACCAGCTAAAGAATTGAAAATATATATGTATTTGGGGAACCATTATACAGTGGTTCGACACTCATTATTTTGCCTCACAGTACATCCTAGAGTACCTGAATCTGATTACCATGAAAATACTGCATAGTCACAGCCAATCTGAACAGTTCTAAAAGTTCTGACAAAAGTTCTATCACACAGAATGGAAATGGCGATAGTTACTCATTTGTGTGTAGGCCACCTTAGAAAACAAATTCTGGGTGTGATGAAAGGGCAGTGCATGTCTAGCTATTTAATTTGATGTTATTGTATAGTTACTATGAAAGATTGGGAAAAGTAATTGTGGGATGATCTACCTTGTGCCAAAAGAATCTGTTTGGCTTTAACTATTATGTAACTTGTATAAGAGAGCCAGTGTGGTGTAGTGATTAAGTGTAGGAGTCTGGGAGATCAAGGTTCAAATCCCGGTTCAGTCACGGAAACCCATTATGTAACCTTGGACAAATCACACTCTCTCAGCCTTAGAAGAAGCCAATGGAAACCTTTGAATACATTCAAGAAAGGACTATGTTGGAGTCTACTTGAAGGCACATAATACCATCCACTAGACCCTCGAAAATAATTTCTGTTGCTGGATTCTATATACCTTCTTACTGAGATTTAATATATTTTTAAAGATGCAAAGATGAGAAGAATCTTGCCATGCATGGGTGAAAGGCACACTCTTCTACTCTATCAGGAAGAAAAATGTCTTAGGCCAGCCTTGTAAGTGAATAAAGAAGAGTGTTCCAAGAAATCATGTTTGATTTGTTCTTGGACCCATTCATTTGTGTGTGTGTGTGTTGGCAATCCATGACATCCATAGAACTCACCTCCAGTACCACGTTTCACATGAGTTGATTTTCATATTCTTCACTGTCCAACTTTCACAACCATTCATAGAAACTGGAAATCCTGTGGCATGGACAATCCTGACTTTGGAATTCAGAGATAAATCTTTTCACTTGAGGATCTTGTCTAGTTCCTTCATAGCTGTGCAATTAGTACTTAGGAGACATGAGTTCTAGTCCTGACCCATGCCATAGCCTCATTAAGTGGCTATCTCTCAGAGTTCAGTTCTACATTCAGGATGATAATGTGAACAGTATCTCAGAACTGTATGATTTTCATATTGTGCATGGCCTCTCTATGTAAAAGCCTTGTAGAAAAAAACAAACATTTCTTACTAACGCACTAGTAAATGATTGGATTTTTTTTTAAAAAAAGGCCCCACCACACTTGTTTTGTTTTGTGTATAAACTGTTCCACTTGAAGTCCCTGCAGCCTATCTTGTAATATTGACATTAACACTTGTGTCTGTATGCAAGTCATGGGGGGGGGGGAGAGGCAGGAGAAAATATCACAGCAAAATATCTCATGCTAATTGCTTATTCCTCTGAGGTTTTCCTTAATGACGCTTTATCACATTTGAATGGCTCCTGCAATAAACGAGTGCCTCATTTATAAAGTTCACCAAAAACGATCTATTTGGAAATGAGTTTTTTTGCTGTAGCAGAAAAAAGTCAAAGCAAAATGACATGGAACAACTTGTCATAAAGTGCACTTGGTGAAAGTGCAAACCTCTTCCAGGTAAGAAGGTTAGGAGATTTTCAGACATGCCAAAATCCCTGTTTGCCGCGCGAGCAGCCTCCTGAAACTGCTGCGCGGCAAGGGTCTTCTTCGGACGACGCTGTGCCTCTGGCGAAACCGTCCGTGTCACTTCCGTGAAGCTTGGGACGGCTCCGCGCAATATTTCAATCACGGAGGCTGCCCGTGCTTGAAATATGGCGCTGAGCCGTCCCAAGCTTCACGGAAGTGACACAGACGGTTTCGCCAGAGGCACAGCGTCGTCCGAAGAAGACCCTTGCCGCGCAGCAGTTTCGGGAGGCTGCTCACGCGGCAAACAGGGATTTTGGCATGTCTGAAAATGTCCTTAGTTATCTCAATTGTGTTTTGAATAGAGTTGTCACCCATTTAAAGAAATCAGACAAATTCTGTGAAAGGTGTGGCAAAGAAACCTCCATTTTCTAAGTGCTGCCAGGGTTGTGCTGACTAGGACAGGAGAGGGAGGGAGGGAGAGGGAAGAAGAGAGAGAGAGAGAGAGAGAGAGATTTAAATGGAACATGTATAGGAAATGGAAAAGGGGGGAAATCACCAAAGAAGAATTCAAACAGATAGCGAACATGTGTAGGAGTAAAGTCAGAAAAGCTAAAGTACAGAATGAGCTCAGGCTTGCTAGAGAGGTTAAGAACAATAAAAAGGGGTTTTTGGGGTATGTTCGCAGCAAAAGGAGGAAGAAGGAAATGGTAGGGCCACTATGTGGAGAAGATGGCAAAATGCTAACAAGGGACAGAGAAAAGGCAGAATTACTTAACACCTTCTTTGCCTCAGTGTTTTCAGAAAAGGAAAAGGGTGACCAACCTGAGGATAAAGGAACAGAGGACACAATAGGGGAAATCCAGCACAGAATAAGCAAAGAGGTAGTACAAGAATACCTTCTTAAACTAAATGAATTTAAATCTCCAGGACCAGATGAACTACATCCAAGAGTATTAAAAGAGCTGGCAAATATAATCTCAGAGCGATTGGCAATAATCTTTGAGAACTCCTGGAGAACAGAAGTCCCAGCGGACTGGAGGAGGGCAAATGTTGTCTCCATCTTCAAAAAGGGGAAAAAAGAGGATCCCAACAATTATCGTTCAGTTAGTCTGACACCAATACCAGGGAAGATTCTAGAGCAGATCATTAAACAGAGAGTCTGTGAACATTTAGAGGCAATGCCATAATCACAAAAAGTCAACATGGGTTTCAGAGAAAGAAGTCATGCCAGACTAATCTGATCTCTTTTTTTGATAAAATTACCATCTTGGTAGATGAAGGGAATGCTGTGGATATCATATACCTTGATTTTAGTAAGGCCTTTGACAAGGTTCCCCATGACATTCTTGCAAACGAGCTTGTAAAATGTGGGCTAGACAAGTTAACTGTTCAATGGTTTGTAATTGGTTGACCAGCCAAACCCAAAGGGTGCTCAGCAGTGGCTCCTCTTCGTCTTGGAAAGATGTGACCAGTGGGGTGCCACAGGGTTCTGTCCTGGGCCCAGTGCTATTCAACATCTTTATCAATGACTTGGATGAGGGAATTAGGGGCATACTTATCAAATTTGCAGATGACGCCAAATTAGGAGGAGTAGCTAATACCCTAGAGGACAGGATCAAAATTCAAAATGACCTGGATAGACTGGAGAGCTGGGCCAAAGCTAACAAAATGAAATTCAATACAGAGAAGTGTAAGGTACTGCACTTAGAACAAAAAAAAAAAAATGAAATGCATAGATATAGGATGGGGGAGACATGGCTGAATGAGACTACATGCGAAAGGGATCTAGGAGTCCTAGTAGACCACAAGTTGAACATGAGTCAACAGTGTGATGCAGCAGCTAAAAAGGCCAATGCAATTTTGGGCTGCATCAATAGATGTATAGTGTCTAGATCAAGGGAAGTAATAGTGCTGCTCTTTCTGCCTTGGTCAGACCTCACCTAGAATACGGTATCCAGTTCTGAACACCACAATTCAAAAAGGATATGGACAAATTGGAGCGTGTCCAAAGAAAGGCGACTAAAATGGTGAAACGATGCCTTATGAGGAGAGACTTAGGGAGCTGGGTATGTTTAGCCTGGAAAAAAAAAAGACGGTTAAGAGGCGATATGATAGCCTTGTTTAAGTATTTGAAGGGGTGTCACGTTGAGGATGGAGCAGGCTTGTTTTCTGCTGCTCCAGAGACTGGAACACGGAGCAATGGATGCAAGCTCCAGGAACAGAGATTCCACCTCAACATTAGGAGGAACTTTTTGACAGTCAGAGCTGTTTGGCAGTGGAACACACTCCCTCGGAGCGTGGTGGGGTCTCCTTCCTTGGAGGTCTTTAAACAGAGGCTGGATTGCCATCTGTCGGGGATGCTTTGATCGTGATTTCCTGCGTGGCAGGGGGTTGGACTGGATGACCCTCATGGTCTCTTCCAACTCTGCAGTTCTATGATTCTATGACTTTTAAAGTTCCTCTATTAAACTCCACTTGCCATTTTAAAAATGTCCTCTGATTGGGTGCAACAGGATGGAAAATAAACAAGCCAGGTTCTGGTCTGGTATATTTTCCCAATTCTGGGTACACATACAGGAAATGAAGGATACTCTCCCCCAACCAGTCCATGGCATGCACATGGAACAACACCCGCCTTTGTCCTGATTGTGTGTGTGTGTGTGGGGGGGGAATTAAGTGTTTCACTGTGTTGGAAACTCTAAAAGTTAAATTCTTTTTTTAACTTTCCTCCAAGCAGAGTATCAGTTTAGAAGCATGACTCAAATGTATTGCTTTTCCCTTAACTATGGAGATTATCAGACGGGGACAAAAATAGCATCCTCATCTTTCTATCTCCTTTCCTGCCCCCCTTCATCCCCGTCCCAATACAGTAACAAAAACATTCACACTTTCAGCCATGGAGCATGTTCCCTCTCTCTGTCTCTTAGATCATCACACACTGTTATAGTGCTATTATTCCACTTTAAATGCTCTGGCTGCTTGTCATGGAATCTTGGGATTTGGAGTTCAGGGAGGGGCATTTAGAACTCTCAGCCAGAGAGCTCTTAGGCTTCACTAAACTACAAACCCCAGAATTCCACAGGAGGCAACCATAGAAGTTGAAGTGGAATAATAGCACTACAACAGTGTAGTGTGAGAAAGTCCTCTGTCTCAGGAGACTATCAGATGAGCCTCTAAAAACATTTCTGTCCCACTATATTTTAAAGCATAAGTGTCCTAGCACAATAACACTTTCCATCACACGTCGCTGTAATAACAAGAAAGAGCAGCCGCAGCATTATTGGAGCACAAATGCTAGTGCTGTTTACTTCCATGTTTGCCAGGACACATGATCTCGGCAGTTCTTGCGAGAAGATGCGAGCATGCTTTGAAGTCTAAAAACAGCTAAATTAAAAAACAAAATGAATACATAAGCACTGAAACACACTTAAAAACTTGCCTGCAAAACAGGGAGTGTCCCCTACCTAGTTTTCATGTTCTCACCTGGAAGTGTGCAGGTGGGGACTGCCCATTGACGCTGTATACATGAGAGCAGAATGGTTTCAGATGCTTGCAATTCCATGACAAAAATGCCACAGCAGATCAATTGATGGCTTTGGAATGTCAATAAAAAAGAACACCTTATTAACAACTGCATAATGCCATAACATGACGCTGTATGATATGGTTGCCTTTTTGCATTCTTTTAGTGTTGTTATCATGCCATATTTGCCATGTCTGGTAATCTCCTCTGTCTCTTTCTTTCTCATTCTCTCTTTCTGTAGATAGACCTCCATTTTCACTTGCAGCAGGGATGCCATCCCATCGTCTATAACATTTCACCCTTGGATGATTGATGGCAGGAACTTAGTTCAGTGGTGCTCAAACCTTTATCCTTAAGGTGGTTTGTTTGTTTGTTTTTGTGTTTTGGACTTCAGCTCCCCCAAACCCAAACCATTGGTTCCAAAGTCCCAAAACCCTGGAGGACCAAACTTTGAGAACCACTGCTTTAGACAATCTATTGATCCAGTAGTACTCATCCAAATTATTCATTTGATTTATAGCCTTTCTTCCCAAAGTAGGAGTCAAAACAGCTCACAAGTAGATTGAGAAACAGGTACAAATGCTAATTTAACAAGGCATAATCTGAAAACACAATTCAACAAATAATAATATTAAGGGCATTATCAGACTAGTGCGTAAAAATGCTGTACTGTAATTCCACGAGTGAGGAAAGTGGAAACATTGTGGCATTATTACATTTACTATTGCATATCACTGTAATCACATGAAAGAATCACCACTGAATCATTGCACAATGACCACTAGTGCTGTAAGAATGGGAGTTTACTTCCATGATTTTGCATGGGCAAAATTTCGGTGGTTCTCACAAGAAGACATGAGAACGCTTAAAACTCCAAAAATACCTTAACTAACAAAGTAAATGAATACACAAGCACTGAAACAAACCTAAAAACATTGAAACTAAACAGGACAGTTCATAAAAAGAGCATCCTATGCTTTGGTTTTGCGATCCCACCTGGAAGTTTTCTTGTTGAGGACTGCCCATTCACGCTGTAATCTCACAATTACAATTGGACGTGTTTTCGCACACCCTCAATACTGTGAAAAAAGCAATATTGATGATCTATTGATGGCTTGTCCCATCAATTAGATACAACACCTTATTTGCAGCTGGGACACAGAATAACCATGGGAAAATGATGATGTCATGCGATAGCCGCACCCATTTGTGCTACCATGACATCGTAATCCCATGATTTTTGCTGTGTCTGATAAAGTTCTAAAAATCAACTGAATTAGATGGCATTTTTAAAGCACCCTAGTAAAATAGAGTAGTACCTGCTTGTTCAAGCCCCTTCCTCAGCCACTGAGTTAGTTGTCAAAAGCCCACCTGAATCGATAAAGACTTGGGTGACTTGGAGGTCTCTCATTCATGTGGTCACCATAAGTTAAAGTCAATGGCAATAACAAGTGGGCCTTTTACAGTGGGCCCTTGGTATCTACTAGGGCTTGGTCCATGATGCCCCATCAATACCAAAATCATGGATGTTCAAGTCCCATTACATACAAAGGCATAGTAAAATGGTGTACCTTATATAAAATGGCAAAATCAAGGTTTGATTTTTGGAATTTTTTAAAAAATATTTTCAAGCCGTGGATGGCAGAATCAGTGGATGTAGAATGCATGAGTACATAGGGCCAACTGTATTTAGAATTCTGTGCCACAAAGCTATAATGCCTAATTAGGAGCATCTGTAAATTTCGAATGTACGAGTGAAACAGTGTCTTTCCCAGAGACCCAGCCAGCCTTTTCTCTGTCCATTTGAGGAAAAAGGCAAAGACTGTCTTCTCTGGATGGCCATTCAAGAGATGTATATTTCCTTTCTTGATCACATACTGTAATTGATATTATTTGCTGGTAGTGGTGTCCTTTGTCAGGAAAGAGTATCTCCAGGCCATCTCCCGCTGTGTTTGCAAGCAAATAATTTACTTCAGCTAAGCCCTCCAAAATTCCTATGTACACTCATCCTAATGCCTAACTTGTCAGGAGGAGTACGAGAAGCACTTGGAATCAATTAAGCATTAAGTATTACGGATATACATATGGCTCTTGACATTTTGTCTTGATCTGTTTAGTGTAGAAATGTGCTTAAATATCATTTGGAAATCACCAGTGAGTCAGTGGAACACAGGTTGTGCCTAGGACAATAAAGAAATGTTTCCATCAAATTCATGCTGTAAATATTCTTCTGCTATAGGTATTAGACAGATGGCAAACCAAAGATATGAATCCTCCCCTCCCAGTTTTCACTCTTTTATTCTAAAATATATTCAAACCTTTGACACCACAACTTGGGAGAAGTCATAGCTTACATGACATTGTTATTATGTTGCCTTAGGCAGGTGTGGATATGACGTAAAAGTGTCATATGTCATCACTGAATGGATAGGAAGCCTCAAAAAAGCCTACACAGAGATACAGAAGCTACAGTGTACTTATTTGTCTTTGAAAGTTCTATATTAAAAGATAAAAATGTGTAAGGCTCATGGCCAGGCAATCTGAACAACCATATCTTCCTATGTGAGCCTTCTTGGACTCTTAAGATCTTTGAGGGAGGGCCTTTGTTCTCAGTCTCGCCACCTTTCCAGGCATGCTTGCTGGGAAAACAGAGAGGGCCTTCTAAATCTTAGACTTTGGAACTCTCTCCCCAAGAAGACTCAGACGGCTCACTCTTTGCTGTCCTGTCAGCAAGTGAAGTCTTTCCGTTTCAACAGGCTTTTAAAAATTGGCTTCCAGGGCTTTTAATATTGTACTGCTTTGCTGATCTTATTGAATTTCAGTAATAATTTTTGTATGTTATTATATATGACTCTGTAAATGTTTTAACCGTGTTTAACTTCTGTGAATTGTTTTGACTCCTAGTAATAGGAAGCAGGTGAAATATACCTCCTCCTCCTCCTACTACTACTACTACTACTACTACCCCCTTCGCATCTTGTCCTTTCCAGTTTGTTGTTGTATGCCTTCAAGCTGATCCTGACTTATGGCAACTCTAAGGTGAACCTATCATGGGACTTTCTTGAAAATATTTATTCAGAAAGGGTTTGCCTTTGCCTACACCCAGAGGTGGTATAAAGGGAGCCAGCATGGTGCAGTGGCTTAAGCAATGGACTACAACTCTGGAGACAGGGGTTCAAATCGCTGCTCAGGCATGAAAACCCACTGGGTGACCTTGGGCAAGTCACATTCTCTCAGCCTCAGAGGAAAGCAAAGGCAAAGCCTCCTCTGAACAAATCTTGGCAAGAAAATCCCATGATAGGTCCACCTTAGGGTTGCCATAAGTCAGAAATGACTTGAAGGCAGACTAGAAGTAAAGTGGATCTTCCAAAACAGTGTTTCAAAACAAGATTTGATAAACAATTAAAATACATCCACCTTTTTAAAACAAAAAAATATGAATGAAAATTCATTTTTAAAGGTTGCAATTCTACAAATATCTTTGTTACCCAAGGGTACCAAAGTCTGGGGAGTGAACTCCCCAAATGTAGTGCTGTCTCTGAAGAGGATCACCTTCTCATAACCACTTGCCTTACATCAGATGGCTGAAGAATCTGAAGGACAGTCTTCAAAGTGCCCAAAGTGCAGTATGGAATAAGAACAGATGTTCTTTCAATTATATAAGCCATGTAGGCTTTTGAAGGTATGCACCAGCGATTGCAGTGATACTTGGAAATTAACCAGAAGCCAGTAAATTTCAATCAGTATCAGTGAGGTATATTCCCACAAACCAGAACCAATCCATAGCCTGCTGGCTTTATTTTGGCTAAGAGATTTTTGACACAAAGGCAGCCCTATACACAATGTTTTACAGTAGTCAATCCATCATGTTGGGTAACAGATTATCTGTGCCTTAGCTCTGTCTTTAGGTTTGTGAAATAAATGATGGTGACTACTAGTAATACCAAGTTGGATAATTTTGTCCATCTTACCCAGTACTTTCTAATCTGGCTGGAGCAGCTCTCTAGGTTCTTAAGTAGATTACATCCCTGTTTACCTAATACTTAAATAATAATGATAAACTGAGAATACTAGGAATCAAACCAGAGACTTTGCACATGGTATTTGGTAAGACTTTATTAATATGATTGGCGTTTTTGGACAGCCTTGCAGTGCTCACAGCTGACATGCTAAGAACTTGTAAAGTTCAACATCAGTGCTGAATTACTGACTAATCCTACATAATTTAATCATAACTTCAAGTTTCCTCGGATTTGGAACCTTTTAAATTTCATTTTTTTAAATTGCCCTGGGAGTCCTGGTTCTAGTGCTTCTCCTCGGCGATGTACATAGCAGTTCTTAAACACATTTTCTTTCTTTTCAAGGGATTAACTATCATGCTGCCATGTTGGCTCCTAACAAAAATTCTGTTTGTTCCTTAATTAATTAATATTTAATGCAAAATGTATATCCCCAGGGAGAAAGATTTTTGATCCCTAGGCAAATCTAATTTTATTACCAAATTAGTTTCTCTTGCCAAATAAACATCCCCTCAAAAACAAAAGGGACAGTGGAATTCTTTAACAAGGGTAGTGGGAAGAGAGAGATTTTGTTGAAGCACTATGTTTCTGTATCTAAAAAAAAAATCTGAAAGCAAAACACGCTGTCAAGGATCAATGAAATAGTATTATAAATGAGACAAAATTCTGCTTTGGGTAACCTTCTACCCACAGACCTCTGTTCAGCTTAAGGGTTGCCTAGTGTCCCATAATATGTCCCTTATATGAGTACTGGAAAGCTTGTCCCTTATAGGTTTGGCAGCTATCTTTTCTTATGAAGAACGCTCTTTGATGATTACAAGGCCTGAATACCCTAAAGGCACCAGGTCCTGTCTGATCTTGGAAGCTAAGCAGGGTCAGCCCTGTTTAGTACTTGGATGGGAGATTGCCCATGCAAGAGGGAGAGGACTGCTCTTTTCTCACAGCTGCAGCTGGATGCTGGCTGGGTGCACTATACCCTCCCCATGGGACTCCGTGCATCTGAGGAAGTAGACCAAGTCTACAAAAACTTATGCTACAATTTCTGTCTTTCAGTTGGTCTCAAAGGTGCTACAAGATCCCCTTGCTTACTAATATTCCAGACTAACATGGCTATGTCTTTGAATTCTCCACTCCCCTGTTACCTTAAGAGGTGGGGGGTATGTTAGAGTCCCACTTGTGATGCCAAAATAATCTTTAATGTTTGGGGGAATTATTACCTCAAAAGGATGCCTGTGAGAGGAGGGTAACTTTGGGGATATTTTCACCTATGTCTCTCTCTCTCTCTGGCTTTTATTTGCAAACAAAGATTCAGAAAGGACTCATCCCATGCTTTCTGCAAGCGCGCCGATGACTGAAAAGGCCAATCTGAGATAAACAAGTCCGGTTGCAGAAAGCACAGCAGAAGGACTCCTTGGGTAATGTTTCTGGGTTGTGATTCTTTCTGCGTTGTCGTTTCTCTTCAAGACTTGTTCGGTGTGAGTTCTCAGATAAGGCTGCAGCATTGTGGATAGTCCGTTTCCATGCCTCCCAATGTATACCAGTACTAACTGTAGAAAGCACTCCAGTTAAAGTGAGGTAAAGTATTTTATTGGAATAGCACAAAGTGAACTAATATACACAACACACTTTCTTAAGAACCACACAAGGCTATAGCAGAGTAAGACAGACAGGATGGATAGAGAAACATCTGGGAAGCTAGGGTGATAGTTACCAGTCTTGAAGAGAAGAGTTCTGTGCAGTGAGAATACTCAGACAGGCTTCTGCACATGAGGTTCCAATCCAGGGTGTGCTGAGAAAGAGAGTGGCCGGGTTTGCCCACTGTGGCACACCTTTGCTAGGATCTAGGGTCTAATATTTATACCTTATTTCATATCCTGAAAGGGTACTCTGGTTATGTCAAAGTCTGGATGGCTTTCCCACCAGATAGACAAAGGGAACAAAACTCAACTGATTGCTTTAGCTCCAGAAAAACCAAACACTGATGGTTCTGCAGCAACCTGTCAAGGTTGGACAGGAAGGGGTATGAGGGGAGATTTATGTAGGGCGTGAATTAAGGAATGGTCACTTAATTGCTTGATTGAGTTATTGCTGAAATGCCCAAGACTGGAAGAAAGGATTAGCATATATACCTTTAATGGCTGGGTTGTTAGCAGAAACCCATTACTGAGGGGGCTTTCCACTTAATCCTAGTTTGGACTTTCTCACCATTACCTTTTCCCACACATACCAGGTCACTGTGAACTTTGACTGACCTCCAGTCTGACCTCCAAGCCAAAGTGACCCCGACAAGTATCTAACATTTCCAGTTATGGAATATTGCTGGGAGGGGGGTAATAGGGCATGTTAACATCCCATGTAAGTCTTCTTCTTCCTCAGATTTGTATGGGCTACCTAAATGAGTCCCCAACCCTGGTTAGTACTTGGATGGGAGACCACCAAGGGATATCAGGTGCTTTAGGCTATATTTCAGAGGAAGGAATTGGCAAAACC
Source organism: Gambelia wislizenii (assembly GCA_030847615.1). Lineage (NCBI taxonomy): Eukaryota > Metazoa > Chordata > Lepidosauria > Squamata > Crotaphytidae > Gambelia > Gambelia wislizenii. The sequence continues at coordinate 31,628,550 of JAUMIR010000005.1, forward strand.
AAATGTAATGAGTATTCCTTACCTAAGAAAACCCTATGAAATTCATGGGGTCACCATAAGTCGACAGGCAATGTGAAGGGACATACACAAAATAAGTAATCTAATGGATCTGGAAAAGGCAAGGCTGGGGAAAGTTTTACACTATAAAAACTACAAAAATGCGTTTCTGGAGTAATGAAATGTAGCACTGGGGACATAACCATGAGAACCAAATATGCCATTTTCTGTAAATCCCAAGGGTTTCTTTAAATCCCACATATGATTCAATTAACATGTTGATTAACAATAACAGAGCAAATTAAATTAAACTCCTCCCAATACTAACAGCAACAGAATATTTCTCCTATTAAGGGTTTCTGTAAGTAAGGGTCCTATACCCTTTGAGCTGGTAATCTGGAATCAAAACTGTCTCTGCGTTAGTCCTTTGTTAGCATGTGTTTGACTAGAATAGGTTTAGTTGGGGAAGGGGGACACTAGTATAGGGGTTTGTGGAGTCTATGTTGGTTTGTGAGTTTTATGTGTATCATATTTTGTATTATGTTTAGTTCCCCCTTATATAGCATGTTGTTTTTAGATTAGAAAATAATTGTTTAATAAAAATATTTTTAAAACATTTCTCCAGTTTCATTAATTTTAATTAATTTTAAAACCTATAAATACAGACATACCTCAGTTAACAAAGCCTCTAAGGAAAAAATCCTCCTTTTATATATAGTCTTTTATACCTGCTGAGTCTCCCTTTTGATATTTTTAAGCAGCATCTACATTGGTGGGGTGGGGGGAGGCTGGAGAAATACAGATTTTCAATTATGAGTTGCAGCAGCACATCTGCCACAAACAAGGGACTAAGACATTCACTGGAAAAGAATGGGATTCTGCTGTACCTAGCTACAACAGGCAAGGTAAACAGCAGCAGGTGCAAGAATCTGTGTGTACCTGCCAACAATAGGCAAGGTAAACAGCAACTGCCTCCAGTATCCCTTACTAAGCATGTGTGAACATCAATACAGAGAAGAAAGGAGAGAGCAGCTATTCCATCATGTCAGAAGAAAAACCCCATAGTTCTGTAAGTTTGGCCACAAAAATGGACATCATAAGAAAAGTAGACCCTGGTGGATAAAAAAAGTCATCCCTGGACGCATTTTGAAAGAAGTTTTCAAGTGGTCTATACAAGAGTCAAAATGTTTTTGGTTCTTAGGCTTACTTGACTGGGTTGTTTTGTTCCAAACGTTCATATAGTTGGTTTTGAATAAAAAGTTTACTGAAACATGTTGAGCTGCTCTTCTTTTAACAGACAGGGTCTGTTTTTTTTTTTTTAAAGGGTGGAAAAAGTGTTCAGACACTTTTTGATCACCATTACCAGTGGGGGAAAAAGATGACTTGGGCAATTTTTATGAATAATACATTTTTGGCTTCAAATGTATAGGTTTCCAAGAATACTGCTGGTATAGCTTCAGAAATATTTTAGTATATTATTAATGTGCTTCTGATGCCAGCTTACTCACTTAGATTGTTGGACCAGTGTTCTAGGATGAAGCTGAGTAAGAGATTTCTAGTGTAAGATGATTACTTTGGTTGCTAATACCTTTAGCTAGTTGTCATGTTTTTGTTTTGGGTGAGCTAGATACATTAATCTATATAAATTAACTAGATAGATGGATAGAGCAAGCACTAGCTAGGTAGAAGAATCACATCTGTCTTAAAAAAATGGTCATTTATATGTTTATCAGCATCTCACCTTTTATTTTACTTCCTGGCCAAATCAAAAACTCTTTTAATAACAAAAAAGCGATACTTGCACTGGTCTCAGTGTATTACTGATTAATGCCATATCAGTATTTAATTCAACAATCCTCTTGCATGATTTCCTGGTACACTGGGTAGTGTGGGTTGTGCTTTGCTAGGGCAACGCAAACTGTCAACAGGATTGTTTTGCTGTGATAAGCCATCAGTTAGAAAATGATCAATCGATTTGTTCACCTGTTACCCAAATTGTGTGGTGTCTGTGAAGAATCCATTCATGTCTGATTTTTAATAAAGGGAATTTTAATTATCTCAATATAGCATTGAGAGGCTGGGTAACTATGGGACCCTTGGACCTATGTATACCGGTACTGAGACTCACAGCCAAGAAATAAAATAAAACAGGTTTTATTGAAAAATAATCTCAGAAGCATTCACACCAACACTCAGGCTTCAAGCAATCATCCAAGGCTATCAAAGAAAGTAGGAAATATTGGGATACAGGAATAGAGTTTGGGATGATGGGCTATACGATACCTGTCCTAAGAGCAGAGATTCATGTAGTGTAAGATACTCAGATGGAACTCTGAGGGTCACACAGTGAACAGACAGACTGATGGGATGCAGGAAGCCATGAATGCTGTGAACACTTTGACTGTGTTTGGGGACAATATTTATACCCAATATTTGCCCTTAAGGCATGTTATGAGTGGAATACAATGTTAGATGGAATTTCCCACAGTTAGCAATGGAAGCTCCAACTATATCAACGGTCCCTAATGGCTGAGACATTAAGACTGATGGGTGTCAGGCGACTTTCTCTTGTTGAGGAGAGGGGTGCGAATGAAAACCAGTTTGCTGAGTAATGAGTCATCCAGTCACTTGATTGAATTAGTGAATGTGTGTCCAGGAGAATTAGCACATTTCCACCCTAACTCACTGTCCAAGGGGGGGTCTGCATAATTACTACCCAGGTGTGTTTTTTTGGAATTTGGAAAGATGTCTTCATTAGGTTTTGAGCAAACCTTCGCCCAGTCCCTATTTCTGGGGAAGTCCTGGTCTACTGCTGACTTTTTTAAAAAATATATTTTTATTAGTTTAACATGCAATAAAAACATTGAATACATTAAGACAGTAACACAGCCACTACAGTCATCACACACACACACACGTGCACACACACACACACACACACACACTATCTATCTATCTATCTATCTATCTATCCACCTAGACACACACATATATCTATACATACATCAATACCTAGATACACACATACATACAAACATGGTAAAATAGATTTCCATCCTTCCTGCTATATACTTTCTAACATCATAGTTTTCTATTTGTTTCCTCTGCATGATTAATACGTCACTAAATACCTATAACCTATTACTATATCCTATTTCTTATTATCATCAGGTAAAAGAAAATAATTCCTAACTGTTAATTCACATTCCTGTCAACCATCTACAAAGGTCATATAATAAATCTTTAATTTATTCAATCTAAATTCTAGTATTTGTTGCTAATTTTATCATAACTTACTTATTAAATCCTTCCACATATATATTACCCCTTCATTGTTTTAAGTAGACTAAAAAAGGTTCCCAATTATTTATAAACTCATCTATGGAGTTTCCTTTAATGAGATTTGTCAATTTGTGCCAATTCTGATACTTTCTCTATCCAATCCGTCACTGTTGGAATGTTCTTGGTTTTCCATCATCTGGCGAAGACCAATCTTGCTGCTGTAACCAAATAATTTATTAGCTTTCTATGTTCTACTGCTGACTTTTATGAAGTACCAATAAATGAGCCAATTATGAAGTATAGCCAATTGATGAGTTATTGGAAGGATGGGTGAGTCAGGGCAGGTAAAAAGCTCTCCCATTAGATTAGGAGTGGTAAGCTCTTGAGCCTCATACAGTGTCCAGCTTGTTTTTGTGACCCCCAACGTTGTGCAGTTTACCACCAATGCCAACTGTGGGTGACACAGCTGTGAGTCCCAAAGTTACAATTCACTTTAAAATGCACTTATTGGCACGTGGAATTACACATTGATTGGGCAATGCAACCTCTGTGTAAAATGCCAATGTGGCACAACTGATGTTTTGCAAAAAATGCCCAACTATTTCATTCAGGGAAATTACACATGCACATGATACCAATTGGATTCCAGCCCCACTTTCTCAACTGGAGGTGCAGTTAACTTTAAAACAAGATGTATTCCCTATGCAGCTTCTTTTAGAGTGAAAGTATCAGCTTCTGTTACTGGCAACATGGCTAGAAATTTGGAGAGTGAAATCCCTGGTGGGTTCAGGGGCTTCTCTTTTGTCAGCTCCACTTCTAGAAGCTGCCCACCCCCACCTTAAGTAATGAAAAAATGCACAAAAGCTAAGAAAATCACAAATAGGGTTGCCAGTCAAGAATATCCTAGGCCCTGGGATAACCAAAACCTGAGACCTAGGGATGACTCCTTGCGGTGTCACAGGGGATGCACATGGGTGATGTCTCAAGACTGATGTTACAAAGGCAGCCCTGGTGATGTCATTAAGCATCAACCACAGTTGAACAGAGAAATCTATTTACATAAAATTACAAAGTCTAAAATTAAGGGGGAAAATAGAAAAACTATTAAATACAGGGGGAGAATTTAATTGGCAAACTATACAAAATGTTACTAAATTTTGAAATGGAGGAAGAAATAATTAAGGATAATATGAAGAAATGAGCAATGTTGGTCATACAATAGAGTTAGATAAATGGGAATTTGCCTGGAGAAATGGGGTGAAATTTACAATGCCCTATGAAATAAGAGAAAACACATATAAAATGTTTTACAGATGGTACCTCATGCTAAAAAAAAAAAAAACCTAGCCAAAATGTATAAAGATTGTAATTGTAAATGTTGGAAATGTGAAAAAGTCACAGGAACTTATTTTCATATTTGGTAGAGGTATAAGAAGACAAAAAAATGTTTTGGAAAGAAATTAATAATTGCATAGAAAAAGTGTTGGGGAAAAAGCATAGACTATGCACTGAAATGTATTTATTAAATATGGTAGAAGAAAATGGAAAAATTGAAATGGAAAAAATGATTTTATATATGATTTCACCTGCCAGGATAATCAATGCTAGAAACTAGAAGGAAAAAATATGCCTACACTAGACGAACGGATTCTAAAGGTAGGGGAGTTTTCAGAGATGGACACTCCCACTCACTGGTTAAAAGGAAAATCAACACAAAATTGTGAAAAGCCTGGGGGAAATGGAAGGATTATTTTAAAAACAACTATAATTTAGGATAAAGATTATGAAGAAATTGTGTTGGGTGAAAATTAGTAATAACAGTAGATTATCATTAATATTGTAAAGTAAGGAGAAACAACTAAAAGATAGTAATAACAATTATTTGAGTAGGTAGGAAGTCTTTAACAGATAATATAGATTATATTATTGTTTATATAGATTATGTTATTGTTTAATTTTATATTTGTACATTTACACATTAGATTATGATATAATTAGATTAACACACCGTTATTTAGTTTTAATGGAGAAAATTATTAAAAGACAAAAAAAGAGGCGAGCATGGAGACACACTATCCACAATGCTGCAGCCTTATTTGAGAACTTATTTGAAGAAGTCTTGAAGAGAAACGACAACACAGAAAGAATCACAACCCGGAAACATTACCCAAGGAGACCTTCTGCTGTGCTTTCTGCAACCGGACTTGTTTATCTCAGATTGGCCTTTTTAGTCATCAGCGTGCTTGCAGAAAGCACGGGATGAGTCTTTCCTGAATCTTCATTTGCGAAGAAAAGCCAGAGAGAGTGAGATTAATACACCATTATTCAGTGTTAATGGCGAAAATTATTAAAAGACAAAAAAAGAGGTGAGTATACTATTATAGGTTTACTATTGTTTGTGAATTTGTAAAAATTGTTAATGAGTACTGTATTTATAATACTTGTGCAAATTTAACTCAAAATAAAAGGAGGGGAGTCTAAAATCAAGGGGGAAATATGCACAGTATAAAGGTATATCATTGAATACTACAATTAGGATTCTCCATGCCATCATATTTCCAACTTCTGTGTATGGTTGTGAAAGCTGGACAGTGAAGAAAGTTGATAGGAAGAAAACAATTCATCTGAAATGTGTTGCTGGAGAAGAGTCTATAAAAAACCTGGACTGCTTAAAAGACTCATAACGGGTCCTAGAGCAAATCAAGTCTGAACTCTCCCTTGAAGCTAAAATGACTAAATTGAGACTGTCACACTTCGGGCATATCATGGGAAGACATGACTCTCTAGAAAAGACAATGATGCTTGGCAAGATAGAAGGCAGTAGGAGAAGAGAAAGATCACATTCCAGATGGAAAGAGTTGATCACAGAAGCCATGGCCCTGAGGCTTCGAGACCTGAGCAGGGCTGTTGATGGTAGGGTGATAGAATTCTCTCATTCATAGGGTTGCCATAAGTCAAAGCCAAGCAGTTAACAACATATATATGCACAGACTGTTTAAGGCAGCACGTTTATCCTGGGATTCCTTACTCTCACCCTGAGGACCAGAGAAGAAGGTCTAGGCCCTGAGAAACCAGTCCAGGCCCTGAGATCTTGGAAATCTGCTCACAAACATTTGTTTTGGAACATACATGCAATATTTGGAGTAACAAGGACAACAACCTGCTCTCCCCACTATGATACGTTAGCAGACTGTAACAATCCAGCCTTTGAACTTCTGTGCTAATTTCCCCCCTTGGTTTGTTGCAGCAAAAGTGTGGAACAAAAAGAAATTATCTCAGCACAAACAGAGCCAATGAGCTGGAAAAGTTGAAATAAAATCTCAGAATATAAAGACTATAATCATCCTAATCAAGTTCTGCTTTCCATTATTTTTTTTTAAAAAAACATCAGCGACTGCTCAAAGATGTGAAGTGCCCTTGTGTTTAAGTATCTACTTAAATGGCTGTCATAGGACAGTCCTCAAGTTGATGGTGTCTTCTATCCTGTTTAAAGAGCAAGGCTGATACAAAAATGAAGCCAGGGCTTAGAAGCAGCTGACCACAAGTTAGCAGATGGGCAATAGATCGAGCAGGCACACAGGTAGTGTGAAGGGGTGTTATATTTCTCAGTTACAGTAATTAGTGCTGAATTTGTATTGATGCACATATTACCTATGCAAATATTGTGCTAATATGTGTCCTTTTTTCATTTTTTGTTGCTTGTGTGAGATAGTCTATTTCCTCTTTTTTTGGTGATGCACGAGTAGTAAGTGGCATTTGGTAATTTATAAGTACAGTATCCCTTAACCAAAATGCTCGGGACCAGAAATGAACAGTAGTTTGGATTTTATTTTTTTATTTTTTTATTTTTTTGCAGATTTTGGAATACTTGCTTATATATATATTGAGATATCTTGGAAATGAGACCCAAGTCTAAACACAAAATTCATTTATGTTTCATATACACCTTATACACACAGTCTGAAGGTAATTTCATACCCAATATGTTTAATAATTTTGTGCATGAAACAAAGATTGTATACATTGCACCATCAGAAAGCAAAGGTGTCACTATCTCAGCCACCATGTGGACAATTTTGGATTTGAACCACTTTTCTCCAGTCATTTTTCCTCACATGACAACCAGATGACTCCCTTCAAAGTGATTGGTTTTGGTCTATGCAGGATCTGAATTAATACTTGAGCCATTATGGAGATCAACAAATCCTAGAAGGATAAGGAACCCTTGCTTCATCAGATGTTGATATGAATAACAAAATTGTCACTATCTATTATTACCAGAGCTTGGAAAAGTTACTTTTTAAAAAGTTACAGCCTCCAGAATCTCCCAGTGACTGGTTGGGTGACTTTTCCAAGCCACACACTGCTCATAGTTCAGACAGCTCATAGGCTCCAGGTTTTTTGTGTGTGTGATGGTGGTGGGGTTTTGGCAAAGGGCTTCCTGGTGAGTTTCCTCCTATACACAGGAAAATAGGAAGTTGCCTTATGCTGAATCAGACCAGTGATTCATCTAGCCCAGTAGTGTTAATTCTGACTGGCAACAGATCTCCAGGGATTCAGGCAGCATTCTTTCTTAGCCCTTCTTGGAGACCCCTGGCATTATTTGGTGATCCCCCAATCAAGTACCTCAGATGTATCAACACTGAACAATAACAGCACTTTGCTACCATTTTAACTGTTACAGGTTCTATGTACTGTGTTTTGCTGAGGTACTTAGAATTTTTTGCAAAAGTGCTTTAGTGCTGTTGTTTAATAGGGTCTGTTAGAGCTCTTGAACAGATAATTATTGTTAGTATGCCCTACTACCCCCTCCCCATGGTATCTCATTACTGGAAATATTGGACACTTTTGGGGGTCAGGTTGGCTGAGGCAGACCAGAGGTCAGTTGGGGGTCACAATGACCTGAGACGTGTCTGGAAATATAATACAATAGTAAGAAAGCCCATATTAGGATTGAGCAGGAAACCCCCATAATGGCCCAGTCATTAGAGGGGTATATGCTAATCCTTTCTTCCAGCCTTGGGTGTTACCAGCAATAATTCAAACAAGCAATTAAGAGACCATTCCTTAATCTATACCCAACAGAAATTTCTCCTATACCCTCTGACCAAACATTAAGAGGTTGCTGCAGAAACATCAATGTTTTTTTCTTTCTGGAATTAAAGCAACCAGTTGAGTTTTGTTCCCTTTGTCTATCTGGTGGGAAAGCCATCCAGGCTTTGTCATAAACTGAGTACCCCTTCAGGATATGAAATAGAGTATAAATATTAGACCCTAGACCCCAGCTAAGGATGCTACAGTGGACAAACCCAGCCATTCTCTTTCTCAGAAGCCTGTCTGCCACCTTCAGAAGCCTTTCTGAGTATATTCACTGCATAGAACTCTTCTCTCCAAGACTGGTAACTATTACCTTATCTTCTTGGACCTCTCTTCCTCTATCCAAGCTTTCTGTCTTACTCTGCTATAGCCTTATATGGTTCTTAAGAATGTGTGTTGTGTATGATAGTTCACTTTGTGTTATTCCAATAAAATACTTTATTTCACTTTAACTGGAGTGCTTTCTACAGTTAATACAGGTATACATAGGTGAAAAGATCCCCAAAGTTACCCTCCTCTCAGAGGCTTCTATTTGAGCTAATAATTTTTCCAAAATGAAAGGAGACTTTGGCATCACAGGTGGAACTCTAATGCACCCCCACCTCTTGGGGTAACATTATAAGCACCTCACCAAAGTACTAGCCCATAGCATGGAGCCATGGCAGTTTAACAGGTATCCAACTGATATATTTGCAGTATGGATACACCCTGGCCCTCAATATGCTTAACTTCAGACAAGCTGGGTGTGTTCAAGGTGCTATACTGTTGGGTCCTGGCCAGCCAACCAGATGGATCAAGAATGACTCTGAACAGTGTTGTGTGGTTGGGAGCTGAATACTATTTTTATGTAATAAAATCAGGGCTTAATAATTAAAACAGAAAGAAGAAGTAACTATTCAAAGCTCAAGAGAACAGTGTTGCCTTCATCAGCTGTCTAAAGTAGTGGTTTTAGCTTTTAGCCCTCCAGATGTTTTGGACTTCAACTCCTAGTAGCCATATCCAACATAGCCAATGGTGAGGGATTCTGGGAGCTGAAGTCCAAAACATCTGGAGATCCAAAGGATGACAAACATTGAGGAGACTAGTGTAAACTTCAACAACAGGAATGATTCTACACAAAAAAGTTTGCCTTATGTACCCATCTCCCTCTGGTAGGCAAAGAACATAGCAGAATTCAGATGGTGAATGCACATTTTGGGAGTTTCATATAGGAGATGGAGTTCTTTCAGATACTGTTCAATTTTTAATTTATAACACTTTGAAGATTATAATTTTAAAAGATATGGTGTACAAAACCACCACATTCCATAAAATATTTTAATCCCTATCTATGAGCCTCAACAAGACTTACTATAAAAGAAAATATTTCCCTACTAACTCTTTTAACAACTGCACCAAAGAACTTATCAAGTATGAAAATAAAAGGCACAGATTTCTTCCTGTTTTCTAAATCAACGTTGTATAAAAGTGAAACGTGGCCACCTTTTCATACGCAGATAGGTCTCCCACTTGGCTTCTAAAGCATTAGAGGAAGTGCTAGATTTCTACCTCATTAAAACCCTTCTTTGTATTTTTCCTGTAAATGAATCTTTTCTTCCATCCTTTTGCTTTTAAACTTTAAACTGTAACAAGTCATTGGGTCAGTCACACCTTAAAAGTCTAAGAGTTTAGTTCTGACTCTGTGAGCAACATACAAGGCATCCTCTTTTAAAAAATCCCTGTCTGCCTTCTGCTGTATACCTTACGGTCTCTTTAAGACTCAGCCAACATGACCTCCACAGCCACAAGCTCTTGGCTGAGCATGCTGCGCCTGTGTTCTGACAACAAATCCAGTGTTGATTCTGGCATGTGAAGCGGAGGCTCTCACCAAAGACCCAGTCAGAAAGATTCCCCTGATGGCCTTAATTCATTCCAATGCCAGAGTCTCTGACACTTTCCCCTTTCTTTCCTTTCCCTTAGATTATTTGGCAGCACTTCTAAGGCTATTACTAGATCCTCAAGGCGTCTTTGTTTCCCTGATTTTCCTGCGTTTTAAAAAACACACACCAGGATTTATGAAGTGTAAAATTATATGAATGTTTCATGGAATAGCATTCCCCATTGCCTCCACCTTTTTTGTCCCTTCTCCACTCTTTCATTCCAGACATCTTTCCTCAAACACAAGGTATCAGAGTGCTTAGAGCCAAGAGTTTGCAGGAAACCTGGAGGTTCTGACTCACAGCAATCTGCTTCTGTGTGCCTCTAAGGATCATGGTTTCTCTTTCATTTGTCTGCATTATACGAAGAAGAAGAAGTATTCAGTTTCCTGTTCCATTGTAACTCTGCTTCTGCATTCCTATGAATTTCTACATCCCCTTAACCTGCATCAATTTCAGGAGGAAAAAAGAGAACTGCATAGAAACACACCTTCAGTATACACTCCTCATTTTGCTTCACCTCACACCTGCTGCTTTGGAAAATCTCTGTTAATCCCAAAGTGGGTACGGGCCAGTGGCAATTTCCTACTGATGATGAAAATAAATTCTACATGTACTGCAAAACACTCTCTTCTTTATTATTTCCTCTGCTTGGATACTAGCCCTGCTGAACCTTGGCATGTTGTACATGACTAATTTACAGACTTTATTTTATTTACCGGTATCTCTAAATTAAACATCTATACCTATATTCCACAAAGAGTTCCCAGATCTGAAGGCCTGGACTCACTCCTCCAGTCTTCAGGACAAAGGGGGAGGAATCTCAGGGCAAGATCACTGCCTTGAAAAGTGTGTGTACACACAATATATTCTCTGTTGTTAGACTGTTTATTTTTAATGACATACTCTGGGAAACTGTGGTGCATACATAATGTATTCTGCTAAATGACATCACTATATGACATCACTAGGGTCCACTCCTTGTTATATCACAAGAGACTGCCTCTGTGCCCACCACCAGGTGCTATCCCAAGGTCTCAGGTTTTAGCCCTAAAATCAGGACTATCTGGGACAGTATTAACTTGGCAACCTCAATTTCACACCACCATCACCCATGAGGCTAAGCAGCAGCTTTGAAAAGGGGTTATGTAGAGAAACTGTCCAGGAACAGGATTAACCAGAAACATCTAGTTGCAAATAATTACTTGTAATTAATTCTTCTTTCCAGTGATAAAGCTATGACTAAGTTGTATTATGATTATGATTATAATTTAATGAGGAATAATATCATTCTTTTTGTGGTTAGTCAGTGTGTACCCTCATTAAATGGTGGAAAGAAGAATATGTTTCACATGTTAGCTTGTGGTTTGTCCTCTGCTGTGGGTGTGGAGTAAAGACAAGCAGTTTGGGAGGAGAGCATGTTATGTAGAATTTGGAATGCTGTGGATATTGCATACCTTGATTTCAGTAAGGCCTTTGACAAGGTTCCCCATGGCATTCTTGCAAACAAACTTGTAAAATGTGGTCTAGACAAGTTAACTGTTCAATGGATTTGTAATTGGTTGACTGGCCAAACCCAAAGAGTGCTCAGCAGTGGCTCCTCTTTGTCTTGGAAAGTTGTGACCAGTGGGGTGCCACAGGGTTCTGTCCTGGGCCCTGTCTTATTCAACATCTTTATCAATGACTTGGATGAGGGAATAGAGGGCATACTTATCAAATTTGCAGATGACACCAAATTAGGAGGAGTAGCTAATACCCTAGAGGACAGGATCAAAATTCAAAATGACCTGAATAGACTAGAAAGCTGGGCCAAAGCTAACAAAATAAAATTCAATAGGAGAAATGTAAGGTACTGCACTTAGGGAGGAAAAACAAAATGCATAGATATAGGATGGGGGAGACCTGGCTGAATGAGACTACGTGCGAAAGGGATCTAGGAGTCCTAGTAGACCACAAGTTGAACATGAGTCAACAGTGTGATGCGGCAGCTAAAAAGGCTAATGAGATTTTGGGCTGCATCAATAGAAGTATAGTGTCTCGATCAAGGGAAGTAATAGTGCCACTCTGTTCTGCCTTGGTCAGGTCTATTGTTGGGGGACTAATATTTATACCCTGCTTCATCTCCTGAAGGGGTACTCTGTCTAGAACAAAGCCTGGATGGTTTTCCCATCAGGTAAACAAAGGGAACAAAAACTTAACTGATTGCGTCAATAGCTGGGAGACAGAAATTGATAGGTTTACGACAATCTTGCAATTCAGGACAGGAGGGGGTATGAGGTGAGATTTCCTTAGGAGTGGAGTTGGGAATGGTCACTTATTTGTTTGGTTGGATGACTCATTGCTCAAGAAAGAATTAGCACATACCTCCTTAACGACTTTGCTTACTAAGGGTCTTTCGCAAGGGTCTTGCTTGCCAAAATGTTTCTAAGACACATCCTATGTTATTGTGACCCCCACCTGACCTCTTTTTGGTTCACCCTGCCCAGCTTAACCCCCCAAAGTGTACAATATTTTCAATGATGAGATTTCCTAGGGAAGGGGTAGTAGGGGTAGTAGGGTATGTTAACAAAGCTAGGACACGGAGCAATGGGTTCAAATTACAGGAAAAGAGATTCCACTAAAAATTAGGAAGAACTTCCTGACAGTAAGAGCTGTTCGGAAGTGGAATACACTGCCTTGTAGTGTGGTGGAGTCTCCTTTGGGGTTTTTTAAACAGAGGCTGGATGGCCATCTGTTGGGAATGATTTGATTATGTATTCCTGCATGGCAGGGGGTTGGACTGGATGGCCCTTGAGGTCTCTTCCATATGATTCTATGATTCTATGTTAAGCAAAAGTCCTGAAAAGTGGCTGGTCTCCAGATTTCACCATGTCCTGCCCACCACACCCTCGCTTCTACATTAATTTTGGTACATTAGCCTCTGGCCTCATTCCTAAATGATACCAGAAACTTTCCTTGTTCTGTTCCAGCTGCTTAAGGTTCTGCCTTGCCACCACCTTTACCCATTAAGTTCTGTCTCCAACAATCTACTTAGGATTTTTGGGAACCACAAGCCACACAAAATCCAATATTAGGTACCCTCTAGGAAAGACTTACGATAAGCTAAACCCTCACGAATGTCCATAACATTCATTTGTTTGAGTCTACTCTGGTTGGGACTAAAAGCTGGGATTTAAGTTTGAGCAACAGATCAGAAACGTTATAAGAACACGATACACAGTTGTAACATTTGATACTACTTTATCTGCCATGGTTGCTTCCTATGGAATCCTGGGCTCTGTAGTTTTGTGGAGTAATTAAAATTCTTTTCCAGAGAGTTTTATTGCCTCATGAATCTACAAATCTTAGGATTCTGCAGTATGCAGCCATGGTAGTTTAAGGTAATATTAAAGTACTGTAATTGTGCACTGTGGAAGAGGTCATAGAGATGGTCTTGGACAGGCAACTCTTCTGAGCCCTAGCTCCCCTACAGTAATATGGGAGGGTAATACTCCTGTGTCTTACAGAATTTGCAAGAGTAGATGGTGTTTGTGTTTCTAGAGGGCATTGTTAGCATGCCCTATTACCGCCTCCCCATGAGATTCTTTACTGGACACATTGGACACTTTTTGGGGTCACACTGGTTTAGGCAGACTGGAGGTCAGTTGGACGTCACTATGACCTGAGACGTGTCTAGAAATATGATAGTAGGAAAGCCCGAGTTAGAATTAAGCAGAATGCTCTCATGATGGGTTTATATTAACAATCCAGACATTAAAAGCATATGTGCCAATCCTTTCGTCCCTGGGTGTTTCAACCAATAATTCAATCAAGCAATTAAGCAACCACTCCTCATTCCACACCCTATAGAAATCTCCCCTCATACCCCCTCCTGTTCAACCTTATGAGGTTGTTGCAAGCCTATCAATGTTCTGTCTCTCCACAATTAAAGAAATCGGTTGAATTTTAGTTTCCTTTGTCTATTCTGTGGGAGGGCCATCCAAGCTTTGTTCCCTCCAAGGCACAAAACAGAGTATAAATATTAGAGCCCTAACAATGGTAAGGTGTGCCACCGTGTACAGACCTGGCCACTCTCTTTCTTGGTGCTCCATGGATTGGAACCTCCTGTGCCACCCTCAGAAGTCTGTCTGAGTATCTTCACTGCATAAAACTCTTTTCTCTTCAAGACTGGTAACTATACCCTATAGTCCTAGATCTTGCTCTATCCAACCATTCTGCCTTAATCTGCTATAGCCTTGTATGGTTCATAAGAGCATATGTTGTGTATGTTAGCTTACTTTCTATATTATTACAATAAAATACTTTATTTTACTTTAACTGGAGCCTCCTCTATGATTAGTACTGGTATACATAGGTGAACAGATCATTGAAGTTACCCTCCTCTTGCAGGCCTCCTGTTTGAGCTAATAATTCCTCCAAATATTAAAGGAGTTTTTGGAGTCATGGGTGGGACTCTAACATACCCCCCACTTTTTAGGGTAAAAGCTTTGATCAGCCTGAAAGCATTGTACAAATGCTAAGTATTATGGTTACTAATTCAACATCTGGAATGTGGCTAATTTAGTGCAGGGGTAGGCAGTTGTAGCCCTCCAGATGTTCTTGCCCAATAGATCCCATCATGCCTAGCAATCATAACCAAGGGTGAGGGATTATGGAAGTTGCAGTCCAAAATCATCTGGAGGGCCACGGTTGCTGACTTGTGTAGTTCAGTCTGTAGTGCTTTAGAGCCCTGATGAATCACCCAAAGAGTTAATCTGAAAATGCCACTTTGGACATGAGGTGACACTTTTAGAATTCTCTGGCATCACTATGGTAACCAGCTTTGCTTAAACATAGCTGAGCCTGAAGAGTATGGTCTCAATTAAGTGAAGAAATAAAAAAACCCCGTTTAAACAGCATCACTATTGTTAAGATAGTGGAAGTTTGGTGTCTGTGCACAGAGCTAGCTGGCTATTTGGTTGGGGGCTTCTTCTGATGCAGTAGTTGTGCCCTGGTTGCTTGCTGCTATATAGCAAGATATTTATGAAGACCGTGTATTCGAAAAATTTATTATTGTTGAAATATACCCTAAATAATGAATGCTCCATAAAAATATAGTTTCAACTCTGCTATAGCACAACATTAAAAGGCTGTGGATGAATGATTGTTGATGTTGTTTTGTGTGTGTAGTATTCTATACTTTTTTGAATATGAATACCATCTATTTGTATTGTATTAAATCAATCTCTGGCATTTTGAACTCTACAAAGTATTCTGTTCCAAGTTCTAAAAATGGAATCATACCCACTGTCTGAAATAAATGATCTCAGAATGTTCTATTCCTCATATTTGTGCATGTGGGGATCCTCATATATTCAACAATGTTCATGTTGAACTGTTTAGTCAAAGGACAGGAGTCAGACAAGGAGCCCTGGTGGTGCAGTAGAGGAGTTCTGGTGGCGTAATGGTTAAATGCTGGTATCACATCCACAATGTGAGTTTGATCCTGAAGTGCTTCAGGTTGACTCAGCCTTCTGTCCTTCCACAGGTTGGTAAAATGAGTACCCAGATTGTTGGGGGCAATTAGCTAACACATTGTAAAATGCTTAGAGAGTGTTTAGCACTATAACATGGTATAGAAATGTACGCACTATTGCTATTGCTATGTTCACAAGCACTAACGTGGGACAACTGAGGTCTTCTACTATGAGGTCTGCACAGGTTCCCCTTTGACATCTTCCAGCATAGAAGAGATCAACCAGTAGGAACAACTTACCTGTAACCTAGACAACCAGGCGTATTGTGGCAAACAAGAAAAACAGTGCCGTCATATGTCTAAGAGAAGGGAAAGATGAGGGCTGAGAACTGAACTCTTCCTCTCAGATTGAGCCTGAGGCTATGGTACGCATAAGCATGTCATTTCTTTGGAAGACCAAGCCAGAAGTCAAGAAGATACTTTGCTGAACTAACACTGAAGGAATCGATTCTATCAGCATTTCAGTTTGGCCAGATCAGCTCTTACCAGATGCTCCTCTTTCTATTTCTTCTCTGCGTATGTTGGAAGTCCCACACGAGGTGGTTTGACATTGTGTGTTCTGGGATTGCTCTTTTCTTTATTGGTCCCTTCATTTTAGTTGTGGCTGGTGTCTCCCATAAGTTGAACAATTCCAGGAGTGTGTCATTCTGCTGGGGGATAATGCAGAATATCTGTATTAATTTCAAGTGCAGAAGCAGAACTGTGCATGTGTTGCCATTGTGCATGCAGATACAACATTTTTTGGGGGGAGGTGGGCAGATTTAGGTGCATGGCATAGACATGCAACACAAGGTTTGTGTAACACAAATCAGGGCACAATTCTACATGCAAAGATTTATGGTGTGTATCCACAATATACTATCTCAGCCCAAATCTACTGTTGAGGATCAAACGTAGGTAGTCCAATAACTCTTGCTAAAATTCTGTTGGGTCATTTTGCAATATGTATGAAGTCCCCAGTTATAGAAAGAAACAATCTGACTTTTCACTATCTTCCTGTGAGAATCCCATCTGTGTAAATAGCACACAAAGAACATACACAAATGCAATAACACTTACGTAATGTCTACAGCCAGGCTGGCTGCAACTTATTATAGTTACTAGTTACCATGGGAGAAACTAAAGGATTCTAAACTGTAGAAAGGCTGTAAAACAGGCATTGCCTACAATGCCACTTTGCTTTGACAGTAGAATTTCCCAAAGAACATTACTACACTCCTTATACTGCTGCATAAACCAGCTCAGTAAGGCAAATGGACTTGTTTCAAAGACACCTGACTCTGTGTTGAGAATGTGACTGTCTTCCATGGCACCCTCTTTGCCTGACCATAGGCTCTAGATTTGTTTCATTTGCAAAACATCTTCTTCTGGCTGTTCTAGTCCCATTTCTCACCATGAAGAATTAAACATCTGAGTCAACCTGCAAGACCTTGGGCTTTCCTATGGTAAAGACCTTGGGCTTTCCTTGGGCTCACATGGGCAAGCTATAATTTAATTTTTAACCTTCTGCAGAGTATATTTTTCATCACACTGGATCTGCAGCATAGAGATAAATTATGTATTTAGGCATTTGACAATTTTATTAAAGTTTCATTCCCATCTGATTTCTTTCAAACGATCCATATTTCAGGGATTTCATCTTTAATTAATCTTGGCAATACCAAGGAAAATTGGACCATGGTTTTGAGAAGAAAATGATTTCAGACTTGTATTAAAATTGTGTTCTCCTCATTCCCTCTAGAAGTGGTCTCTCAAGACAGTTTCACACAGGTTTTTTCCTCGTTCTTATGGAGAGAGATAACCTCCCTGCTTTTTAAAGTGTGCACCTATTTTCACTGCCAAGTTTGGAGCTTCTGCAAATATTTACTTTGCTGTGATTACATATTTAAAGACATAACTGATGGCTTAGTATATTTCCCCAAATCTGAAGAAACTATCTCTCTCTATAAAATGCCCCTCTGTGGTAAATTCTCATATATCCTCTTTACTTAAACCAGAGGCTCCACCCAAATCTGGGGGTTTGGTGGTTTGGGTGGGGAATCTTTAAACAGATCTTTAGCTCTACTTTTCTGGATTATGAGGAAGAACTTGGAAGATATCTTGGACTTGAGAATGATTCAGTTAAATGTCCAGAAAGTTCTCCGTGGTGGGCTTTATCAGGCATAGTCAAAAACCTGATGTACCTGCTTGGTCAATGATATTGCCAAAATGGATAGTTCCTTCCTTTTCTTCCTCCACCAATGAAGATGACAGTGATGATGACCACATCTTGCTAGTTCCAGACTTGATGACCAAACACAGATTGATGTCATTATCATTCTGACTTCCCCCTTCGCCACCTGTATCCCTTGTTCAGAAGGGATATGGACCAGCTCAGTTATTTCTGCATTTGTGACAAATTGCTCTTAAACCCCAAACACAATGAAATAGGTTAAGATGATTTCCAGATTGAAAAAGATGTTTCACATTCCCCCACTCCTATTTTACCACTTTTCCTTAAACCAGACTTCTAGTCATGCCCACAGGTTTTCTTTATCCTCCGCTGTCATTTTCTGTTACTGTTTCTGTTGGCTCCTTCAATTGATTGATTGATTGGTTACATTGATATCTTGTCTTTTCTTCATATATAACACTTCTTCTGCCTACTTCAGCCTCACAACAACTCTGTGAGGCAGGCCAAGCTGTGAAAAAGAGTTACTGGGCCCTGCCATCACGTATCTTTCACAATAATTAGCCAGCCCACTAGCTGACAACTAGTTAATTTCCATTCCACAAAGACACCCTGCTCTCTAACTCTCCTGATTTACCAGGCAGAGTCCTGATTAATCCTCTCTCATCCCACTTTTCAGCTGCTTTAAAAAGCCCCGGTTTCTCTCCTCCTCCTCCTCCTCCCCCTTTGTCCTCAGCTTATTCCCATTGCTGCAAACTGAGTTCAAAGTGCAAAAGTAGTTTGTACTCAATTAACTTGGTATGGGGAGAGGAAAGGAGTCTTCTCAGTAGACCAAGGCAAAAGTTAACTGCTGCATCCTCTCCTAGCTTGTGTGATCTTCCTCATTAATTCTATTTGCCATCTTGACCACACTGATGTTGCTTGTCCACATGTGTCTTGGTTTTCATCTATGAAATGTTGGAGGGTATGAGACACCAAGTACACAGATTCCCATTCATATCCTTTATTGCTCCTTCCTTGAGCAATTGAAGGTCATGTGTATTCCCTGTCATGGAAAGATAATTGGTCAGTTACCATGTAACTAAAGCTTAGAGACATATTCTTTGATACTATTGTACTGCAAGGGAAGAATCTCCTGCTAACTTAAGGTCTTTTTACATCTTATCTCACTCAGCAGGTTTCTGCTACTAACTGAGAAAGTGGGGGACAATTAGCTAAGTGAGATGTCAAGAAATCAAAGTCCATCTGCTAACAAGGTCTCCTCCTCTTTGAGCACAAAATTAAGGCAAACATCCTTCAAGCCAATGCATCAGCCTAGGGAGAACTATGTTGAAACCCATAGCACTTACTGGCTAGAAGCAAGTTGTGAATCTCAATTAGAGTAAACCCATTAAATGAATTGTTGAATGGTGCATCAACAGGTATTTATCATATAATCATATAATTGTAGAGTTGGAAGAGATCCCAAGGGCCATCCAGTCCAACTCCCTGCCATGCAGGAAATCTTGATCAAAGCATCCCTGACAGATGGCCATCCAGCCTCTGTTTAATGACCTCCAGTGAGGTTCTGAGCTAAACATATGCCCCTCCCCCAAATAAAGCATTGCATTGCAGGTATGTAAAGCCTATTGATATAATGAGTCTACATTAGTTGGGAATAAAACAATATTTAGGCCACTCAAGTGTCATGAGTGAGCCATGACATTTACTCAAGTGACCTTGGGCCAGTCACTCTTTCAACCTACCCACCCTCACAGGATTTTTATGAGTAAGATGGTGTGAGGCATCCATGTACTTGCCATGAACTCTGTGGAGAAAAAGCAGACTATAAGTGCAAGAGACAAGCACAATTTCTGTGAATGCCGATTGTCCAGATAATAGATTCAAAATACTCAGCAGTGCCTGGCTAGTTCTCATGCGCTGAATATAGCATGTATGTGGGCTAATATGTGCCTACATGAAAGCTGAACTTACTTTTGTTATATTCATGTGAGAATTAGCTCTGATTATATAGAAAACAAGATGCTCTATAGGAAACACTGGCTAGAGAGGCCTAAAGCACTGATTGCTCTTGGTGTTCCTGGCAAAAAGTTTCTGATAACAGAGAAAGATGTACACTAGTCTCTCCTTATCTGAAAAGGATACGTTCCAAGAACACCCTCCCCTCCATGGATGCCTGACACCATGGACAGTACTGAAACTTATACCTGTAATATTTTTGGACTGCAGTTGACCATGGGTAGCTGAAACCATGGAAAGCAAAATGGCAGATAAAGGGGACTACAACAGTACTTCTTTTGCAAGATTAAAAGTGTGAAATATGGAAGAAAGGCACATTCAGTACCTCATGCTGACAGATGCTCCTATGCAAGAATCTGTTTGCATAATATCAATATTCCAAAAATACAGCATGAAGAATTGTGGTATGTTTGGGATGCAGTGTGTGGGACTCTAATGTATAAAGCAATATTATAGTGTCTTACTGTTAGTCATGTTCCCGCCTCACCCCAGTAACACTTCATTATCAGTAACCAGAGAAAACAAAACAGAACTGAAATCCTCTGAACAGTATCAAAACATTCCTGCTTCACAAACAAAATATCAGTGTATACCAGAAATTAAATCCAGGGAAAACATATCTGCACTGATGTAAACTACTAGTGGGAAAGCTTTTCTCTGAGTCAATTTTAAATGGATTCACTGAAAAGGAGCTAAAATTTGAGTTCAGTTCAAATTAGATTTAAAGTTTAGGTCCATTCTGGTTGCAGGCCTTGTTGCCTTCTTGACAGTGTCAGTAAGATTACAATATGGCTCTCTTGTAAGGCTGCCAGGAAATATAAAGGACTAGGCTGTTCCTTTCATAGTTGTGTAGAATTTCAGCTGCTGAAATTCCCTCTTCTATACAACCATGAATGGGACAGAAGCCCAGTTCCTTACCTCATCTGGCAACCCTATTCCCTTGTTACAACATGTCCAGTGAGTACCAGTCTGTTTCTGACCACAATTACACTGGTAGTTATGACCCATCAAGCTGGGGTCCAGGCTCTCTGAAGGACTGTAACTTTTCCTACGAGCCTGCATGGATTCTAAGGTCTTCAGAGGAAGCCTTAGTCTTGGTCCCACCACCTTCAAGCACAAGTCTGGTGGAAACATGAGAGAGGGCCTTGTTGGTGGTTGCTCCCAAGTTTTAGAACTTCCTTCCTACAGAGACTAGGATTTCCTTCTTACTGTCCTTCTGTGGCATCACTAAGGCTGGTTTCACCCCCTCCCCACAATGGTGTCACCTGGTGTGATTTGGCATCTCTGCACCTCCACTAGTGTCACCACAAGTCCTTCCATTGATAACTGAAAGTCTTGTAGGAACTGACTACAAGTACTTGTAAAAGGGTGTTGTTCTTGTGATTTTGATCTTTTGCCTTTTTAATGGATTTGGTTCAAATCGTTTTAATCCTAGGGATCATTTAATTGTATTTTAACAAAAACTTTTTGTATGTTTTCAATTTGTTTAAACTGCCTTGATTCCAAGTTTTGGGAGAAAGGAGGGATATAAATGAATTAATGGTGATGATTTTCATTCTGCCAAACTTAACTGATGGCCACAGCAATTAATAGAAAAACAAAACACCAAGGGATAAATCAGTGCTTCTTAAGCCATCTGATGTGAGGGAGTTTCTTTCCCAAGGACAAGCACCATATTTTGTCTCATTGGCTAGAAGGAACGGTTTCTTTCTTTTCTGGAAACTCCCTACATATCAATAACTTGAATACCACCACTGGGCAGTGCATCACCACTTTGAGCAGTACTGTCCTAAATGATGTTGATATTGAAGGTAGATACTCTGATTATTTTATTTCTGACTTTGCTTAGCACTAGTAGGAGTCTGGGATAGTAAGCACTTTGCCATACTACTCAATATCCTGTAGAATGATAGGGAAACACAGTGCAGTCTTTCTGTTTCTCATTTTGAACGGCTCCTTCAGATGGGAGATTAATCATGCATGTCTAGACCAATCTGGTTTCAAGTACGCTAAGCACAAACCATTACCTTTTCTTTGCAAGTAGAGCTTAATAATCTGCTGTGATGTCTGAAGAAAATGAAATGCAAGAAGAGTACATTGTAATAAAGTTTAGAAGTATGGAAAATCAACAGAGTGACTATTGTAGATGACACAAATTCTGATAAGCTGACTGACATATGTATTGGGATTAAAAACTCAAACTGAATTATCTCAATTCAGGTCATAAGTGATAAAAGTGACTTCTGTGGGAAGACATAATTTTTCATTTCACACTGGAATCCAAAGAACCAATGAAGCAGTTACCTTCTATGAACATATGAAATTGCCTTCTGCTATATTAAATCTAATATTCTCTTTCTGGTCTCTGCAATGTGACACCTGTGGACTTGTTGGCACTGCTCCCATTTGAAATTTTAAAAATAACTGACCACACAAAGAGTACTTATTATTCATAGAAAGTCTCCAATGGTGTCTGGGAGACCAGTGTTTGCTTTGGAAGAATGAACAACTTCATGTTAAAGTGGGAACAAAAAGGCCCTCCACTGAAAGTTGAAAGATCACTGCCTGAAAGCCTAGAAACTGCTGCTAGTCAGCATAAACAGCAAGTCCCAGATTGACCAACAGACCGAATTGGTATAAGGCAGCCTTCTAAGCCTCTAAAATCCTTACTGATGCAAAGATGCTTCTACACACATAGTTGTATATGGAGATAATGCAACATATCAGGTGTGGAGGAACTGTGGTCCTCCAGATGTCGTAGGACTATAAATCTTTGGTTGGAATCCTGATGGAGGAACTGTAGTTCTGCAGATGTTATAGGACTATAACCTCTTGGGTGCAATCCTGTTGGTTAGTCTAAACTAGAATAGACACAACTAATTAACTGTTGGGTAGTGAGTCAACAGATAGGTAAATATAATTGATTCAATGGTTCTAGTTTAGCTTGGGCTAACAAACTGATTTCGTTGCTCGAGCCCAACATCACCTGGAAGGTCACAGGATCCCAAGTATTGCAATAGGCAAAACACATGGCGTGAGCCTTCTCCCTTGTGAAGATTAAACACACATACTAGAATACTTCAGACAGTTATTGAGAGGAGTCTTAGATTCATGCACATTTTTATTGAGTAGTAATATAAAATGCTTTTTTCTCATTGTTACAAGTGCATGCTTTGATTGCCAACATTTCATAAGTCAAATTACAAAGGCAAGGCTGTAGGCTGTAGTGAATTACTTGGGCACTTATACAATTGTTAAAAAATATCAGTGGACTGCTTTGTTGGTTTTTCCTCTTCCGTTAAGAATGAACCAGTTGTAACCCGTAACTGATATACAAAGGGAAAAAAGTGAAAAAATTACACATTTTGTGGCACATGACAGAACGTAACAAAATGACCAAACCATCATGACATTAACAGTTATCATGCATTTAGTTTCACATGTAACTACAAACTTAGTTTTTAATTTCACAAGGTTTGCTAAACATGCTAACCATCTATATGTGCACTGACAAGCTTATATTAAAAACTTTAAGAATACTCTCCCCCTTAGATTTTTCAAAGCTTTTTTTGATTACAAAATTTCAAAGGCATTAGCATTTTTTTTCGAGAATATAAAGTACGCCAGTATACATACATTTCCAGTATAAGTCAGACCACTAAGCGCATTACAGTCCCATACAGGCCTATACAGCCAATTTTTTTCTTAAAAAACATGCATAGGCAGATTTTTACAGAATATAGATGCTTTCACTGCACTTAATATGGTGTCTTGTTCACTATACTTAAAAATGCACCACTCATAAATATTTAAATTCAGCAAGCCACAACCAAGACTTGATTTACCAAAAAAAAATATTCCTAAATATAAACAGCAAAAAGAAAAGAAAAGGGTATCATTATTCCAGTTTTTTTCTTAAAAACTTAAAAGAAAAAAAGAAGTATCACTGCCAAATTAATTAAGGTAAATGTTATCTTTAAAGAAGGGCATTCAAGCACACTAAAGAAACCTGAGGTAAGCATAATCTGTACAAAATTAAACTGTCCTTTTTGGCATTTTAAACAAATTTGCAACATTCTTTTTTATTTTTATATATTTTTAAAGATAGCCTAATTTTTTTAAGATAGCCATTGTCTGACATGAGTAGCAAAACATTATCAATAAATAGTCTCCTTATTTAGTTTGTACATCACTTTGTTAAAAATGTTTTTGATGTTGTCCATGTTTAGTGCTGCAACTGTAAACGTACAATAGTTAGTAAGAAATCAGACAAAGTTGTCATGTCCAGTAACATAATAAAAGGCCTTTCAGTTAACATATCTAGAAGTTTCCAATGCAGTAGGAAAACATGTTCATTCCCCTAACTTTGCAATATATACCAGCATTAGCTTTCATTTAGCTTTTCTACAAGCATTTTAAAGGCATATCCAACCCTCAACCCCCCACCCACCAAAATAAAGTTTACTATCTCTTCTTAGATGATATTGTAAACTGAATCCAACACCTGGCCCCCGTAAGCTATCATCAGAGGCAAGAACATCCAACTGCTGATGAGCAGCAATCCCATCATGCCCTGCAGCTCAAAAACAAAAAAAAATTCACAAGTCAGAAATGGTCACTGAATATTGCTGCTATTACTGCCATTACTGTCAGTGCCATTAGTCTCTGAGGAGATTGCCTTGTTGATGGAGTTAAGGTTGGCATCTGATGGCATAGCATCTCTGCGTGGAGGCATCCTCTCATTGATCCTGTCCAAGCCTTTGGCTTCTTCAAAGCTCGTGATCTTATGCTGTGGTGAGAATCCTTTGATGGCTACATAGAAAATTGGGAAGGAAACAAAACAAAACAAAATAAAAAACAAACAAACAAAAAAACAAACAAAAAGGAAAGGAAAGTGAATGGAGATGAAGGTCCAGTGTTTTGTCAGTTTTAGTGAACAATCAACTGAGTGCGGAAATTCCTTTTGTAGTGAAGAAAATAAAATGACAATGCAATAAAAGCTTCTGGATATATTTGAAAACAGCTAGAAAGTAAAACAGCCGATGGCTTATGAACAATTAAGATACTCCCAATAAAATCCAATTCTCCACATTTTATTCTGTAATTTTGGGAATAGGATAATGCTCACACACATTCTCTCACACACACAAATTGAAATCTGTCATCTTCAGAGTCTAAGGGCCAATTCACACTTTTTTGTTTGTTTGAGGCAAGGAAGTCTACAATGATTTTTGTCTTGAAATTTCATGTAGTTGAAATGTCTGCCCTTATGACCACATAACAATGCAGGGGTAGCTGTGCAGACCATAAAACAAATTCATAAATCTTTTGTTGTGGTAATACTTTTATTAGGCCAATCAAAAGGCACAAAAATATACAGTGGGCCCTCAGTATCCACTGGGGTTTGGTTCCAGGACCCCCTGTGGATACCAAAATCAGTGGATGCTCAAGTCCCATTATATATGATGGCATAGTAAAATGGTGTCTCTTATATAAAATGGCAAGGTTTTCTTCTTGGATTTTTAAAAAATATTTTCAAGTTGTGGATGGTGGAATCCGTGGATGTCAAATCTGTGGATACAGAGGGCTGACTGTAAAATCATCTTTCAATGACTCTATGGCATTAGAAGAAAATGTCTGTCAAAAGGATCTTAGGTAGTAAGTACTGGGATTCCCTTACAGTCTTGCTGAAGAAAGAATTCTCATCAATTTCCCTGGGAATTTGTTTTTAGTTTTTTGTGTGTGGAATAGACCCTGTGAGACAAAATTTGACAGCACAGCAGCTGTCAAGGGCTTCACATAAAAAGATGGAACATTCAAACCTACAGCTTGTCCAAGAATTCTTGTTTGTTGCTTTTTAATAGCCATATTCCCTGATGAGTCAAGCTTTTGAAGAAACAAATACTATTATATAGCTGTTATATAGAGAAAATTCACCAATGATTGTTGAAAAGAGGCAAGTTTGTTTGTTTGTTTGTTTGTTTGTTTGTTTTAAAAGACCTAAAATGGGTCCTAAGACCTAAGGGAGGACATTGGCATTCAGTATTTTTGTAAGGGCATCAGGAGTTAACTGCAGCTATAAGACTGGGACTGAACCAGTGATTCTGTGTGTCTTACAGCCATTCAATTATTTCTTTTCTGGGAGGTCAGCCTTAGTTATGATGAAGTGCTACACCAGAATAAAAATTAACCACAATTAAGCTTCTCCTTTTATCCGGATTTACTAACTTGTTTCAAACATTGGGTAACAATCTTGGTTAAAAAAAGCAAAACCTGGTTTAGATCTATCAATACAATTGTTGATGTAACGTTAAACCATGGTTAAGGTAGGGAACGTCACATATTTTAAAAAGGAAGAGGATGGAGATAAATGGCATGTTATGAACGGTCTGCTCCTTTAATCATATTGAAGAGACTGCTCCCATTACGAAGGCACATTTATAGGCAATTTATGTCATTTTATAATTTGAGGAAAGTCTTAAAATACATGAGACAGAAAGCCCTCACTGTCTTCACTATAGGGGAAATGATCACACACTACTCAGGAACAATAACCTTCTCTGTCAGTCCTAAAGCACTACATAATAATCTGGTTAAACTGCAGTAATTCAGTGTGACATGGACTTTGAATATCATTCTTTTGGCATATTTGTTCTTCTTAACTTTGAAAGTGTAAGAAAACGAGCCAGTAACTGAATTTAAAAGTCAACAAACCTGCCCTTCAGCAATGACATTAGGAGTTCCTCAGTTATCTAACTGGGTATTTCAGAAAACACAGTGAAATGAGTTTTCTCCTCACCCAATGCCTTCCATGCAGGGATTTATTTTAGAAAGTATTTAAAACAAAAACATGGGGCCACATCACTTTGGGCAACAGTACATTGAGAAGATCTTAAGTTATTTATCGGTGCTCAAATTCATTCTCAGTTAAGGAGAAAGTGTAACTCATTTGGAAAGTATACATGTTAAACTTTTATCTTACAGGGAAAATCCCTGGTACCACTTGTGTTGAATTCTGTGGCGAGTACATTTTCTCTCATGCTGACATTTTGTGGCCTACTACTGTGGAAAGGACTGATTTCCCCCCTCACCATGTGGTGGTTTTTCCTTTCCTTTCCTTTCCTTTTTTTTAAAAAAACCCCAACAACTCAAAGTCAGGTGGAATCTACTGCACATTGGGACATCTGAAAAAGTGGAAAATGATATTGGCTAATTTGTGAAAAACCCAGCAGTTAGTCAGTGGACTGGATCCAAACAGCTGAGTGAAAAGGAACTAGCTAGTGGTGTAGTTTTCATGAAAACCTGCACCAGAATTCACACAAGGCTTTATCAGGTAAGTGCTTCTGCCACTAGAAGTAGAAGAACATAGTTGTATATGGCTTCATTTCCTCCCTACAAAATTCTAGCACAACGCAAAACAGGCCTTACGAATTGGATGATTTAATTGTGTTTTAACATTTTTATTATCAAGTTTTTAGCTATCTTGTTTTAGCCTTTTGTAAGTTGCCTTCGGAGCCAGCATGGTACAGTGGTTTGAGCATCTGATAGTGACTCTGGAGAGTAGGATTCGAATCCCTGCTTGGCCTTGGACAAGTCACACTCTCTCAGCCTCAGAGGAAGGCAAAGGAAAACCCTCTCTGAACAAATCTTGCTGAGAAAACCCTGTGAGAGGTTCACCTTAGGGTCACTATAAGCCAGAAGTGACTTGAAGGCAAACAACAAGCCACACTGGGTGCCATGCTTGGAGAAAGGTGGTATATTAAACAAACAAGCAAGCAAAGACACCTTTGTCATGAAGAAGGACACTTTTGAATCCAACCCAATGTGTTTAAACTCTGAATGCTGGAACATTTCAGATAGCCTAATTTGTCGTGGACCCATTATAGGGCAAAACTCACCCTTGCTTGTCGGGAACTGCCCTTCCTCACATGTAAAGTAACATTAAGTTCTCTTCCCAGTCCCCACCAAGTTTCACAAACATTTTACAGTTCAGATGAGGTTAAACAAAGACCCATAGCAAATATCCAACCTGCCTTCACCACAGTGCGGCCAATTATTACCCAGTTCCCTTGAAGCAGGTGTATAATGAATGGTAAGGTAAGTGTAATGTGGTCTGACATTTGCAGGATGTTCTGCTGCAGGACTGAATAGGACCCCAGTAAAGCTATTCATATAACCACAATCTTTAGTAAATTTCTCAAAGGAGAAAACCCCTTTTTAAACAAATAAATAAGTAAGTAAGTAAAAGTAAAGTAAAATAGAAATTAATTGTTTAAAAACCAAATATTTGATCACAGCACAACATAATGGTAAAGAGAAGTTTAACTTGAACAACACATAGTCCCAGAATGGGCTGCATAAATGTTAATCTTGGTGTCAAGCAGACATTGTTATATACCATAGTGTTGAAGAAAGTGCGCTGCTGCAGTTGCTGGTCAGACAATGATTATTAGCAGTTTACATTGAGAGTAATACTAAAAAACACAACACAGTCACAGAAATCACAGGAAAAGAAACAGCCAAACTGTCAACAAGAATGCACACTGCAGAGTAGAGTTTGCCAACAGGAATAGAGAATTCCAACGTAAATAGCAGCTTGTTCACTGCTATTTAGAAAGCAGTTGTATTTTCTCTTACTTCTTTTTAAGAATTTTTCTGCTACTGTAACAAAAAGGTTTTATTTAAAAAATAGACAGAAGGGGCCAAAATGGCACGCTTACTCCTTGCCGAAAGAACTAATGGCTAATTATTTTTTTATTAGTAGTATTACTCTTTTTGGAAAAAAACTCACATTTTAGGGGGGCAAGAATAAAATACAACTGAAGATTTTTGTTTGTTGTTTTGTTTTAAAGGGGAACTTTTGAGAATCTTCTTGCAAAACAATTTGAATGATTAGTTGTATCATCACATCGAGAAATATTTAAGGATGGTAATGTCTTAGCTGTATAACTTGTATGAATTACTTTGGAATGGAATGAAAAGGATCCTTGAAAAAGGCAGCTGGACATTTATTTAACTTTCAATTGTTTTTGAGAGCAATTTATTTTTGTCAGTAGTCATTTAAAAATCGTGCTGGTACTAAAGACTATGTTACAGAAGTTCCCAGTGTTTGTAGGGGGAAACATGTATCTTACTATCTCTCATCATTTTAACTTCCTCCCCTGCCCCGCAATGGGACATTTTAACGTATGTTGAATTAGGGTGAACATCATTGAAAAATAACTTGCACTAGGGACCTCACTTAAGGGAGAACTTAATTTAACTTTAGGAAATCACATTTCCCCAATTTTCAAATCTAGCTAAGATGATGTGAGGCACGTGCCCCCCATTGCCCTGGGGAAATGGGTTCTTGTCAAATGCTTTTACTGAAGAGCTGCCATGGCCACTTTGACTTGAGAGATGAGACACTGATTCAGCACTTTTAAGCTTCATGGACACAGATCAGAACATCGTTGCAACTTTAAGAAACAACACCAACAACAAAAGAAAACACTTTCCCCTTTAAAGCAAGTAAACTTAGGTTAATACTGAGCCACAATTGTTAGCTCAACACCCACACACTCTATACAAGCTACAGCAAAAAAGAAAAAAATGAATACACCCAGCAGAGCCCTTATCTGTTGCAAAAAACAACAGAAAGGGGTCTGGCCAATTTACCTTCATCAGCCTCAATAGCCTCAACAGTAGCTGAAGAGAAGAAAGGGGTAGCAAAACGAATGAGAAAAATGAGCAGAGGATTTAACTCTAAGAACAAGTCAGTGAATAGCAAAGGAGCTAGTACACTTAAAGGTTACTGTAAGTGCTGGATTTTGACACAGAAGACAACACAGAATGCTACACAGAAAACAGACACAAGTATTGTAACTTGCAGGCAATAGATTTTTTTTATTGTTTGGGAGGGGAAGATGAAATATAATTGTTTCCTCCAACATAAACAATTGCCACACTGATTATATTCCCAGGGGGTTATTTGTGATCATTGTTACAGCAGAGAGTCTTGAAGGACTAGCGCTTTATATGGCATAAGTGCTTGAATCCAAATAAAATTTAGCAGTCTTTAAGGTATCATCAGACTCTTGGTTGGTAAAACTGAAACTCAATTTAAGTTTAAATTCTGTACTGTATTGTCCATCAGCCTACAATGTTAATTGTATTAAGCACAATTGCAGCATCAAATGGGGGCAAGTTAATCTAAGGAGCGCCCAAAAATGTGAGGTTAAACCAGCACAGAGACCACCAATAATGATGATCACCAAAATATCAGCATAGTTCCTGTGGTCAGCATAGGGGAGATAGCATTGCCTTGGGGAAAAGACTGTTTATGATTTTTTCTTAGGTAATCTTCATTTCTTTTTAAAATGCAGACACATAGGCACACATGAAAAAAGGATTAAGAAAATTTCAAAAAGAGTGTTCAAAGCCAGTGTTTGATTCAACCACACCCACACCATTTTCATGTTATTTTTAAAGTGCACAGAGCATAATATTTTTAAGTGTGGCCCTAAAAAAGGCTGCTGTTTTTAACTGAAGTGGCTTATTTTTTTAAAACCCTGCCAAATCTGGATTTGATTTAAAATTCTGGCAAAAAGAAAAAAAAGATACATTTCGTAATTGCTTGGTAGTACAGCAAAGATAACAAATGACTGCAGCCTCTGAATTGGTCTTAAGGAGGATTTACAATCAAAACTTAAAAGTTAATATTAGAGATGCATCATTATATTTTATCTTGGATTCTCTTTGGCAGCCAGATCCATCTAAATTACGAGTAATGTTAAGAATGGCAGTATGGAAGTGTATCTTGTCCATAAAGAAACAAGTGGAACAAGATCTATCCAATTTAGAATGTTACTTTTTTTTGCAGTTACAATGTTTAATATGGAGATCAGCAGAATCTCATTAAATGTCATCTTGTGTCAAGGACAAGTTCTCCCATGGAATCTATAGCCCTCAGATGTGGCAAATAAGAGAACTAAACAACCAAAATAAATATGCATAATAAATATGTAAGAGAGGGAAACAATAGAAAATAAGATGAGTAACAGGAATCCAAATCAGCATGGATACACTGAAAATAATGGCCACTAGGAATGTACAGTACACATTTCACAGAATATATTGATCATATTTTCTGTTAACACATACAGTAGTGAGAAAAATGCGTTTAACAGAAATTATGTAGATTTCAGTATATTTGGTGAATGGTGCAAGGTGTTAACTAATGGACTGTGTATAGTAATGTTTCACTAAGCTATTAACACTGCAGTATGAGGAAATCTGCCAACACCCAGTTTAACAAGACTTTTGGATACTGCCACCTAAGCAATTTCTAGTTACTGGATCAACTGCAGAGTATCTGTTGGACTGAATTCTCTCAAAACCAAGGGCGAGCGATGAAAATAATCTATACATGCATCAACAAATTCTCGAGTGTGACAAAAGTACTTTAGTTATCATACTGCAGCATTTACAAAGCAGAACATTACCATGTGTGTAACACACAAGCCACCAAAAAGAGAGTTTACCACAGAATACCTGAATCTTCTAGATAAGAGAAAAAGAGACAGAAAAGGGGAAAAATACAAGGAAGAAACTCCAAGGAAGAAATGGAAAGTTAGAGGCTGAGACTGAGTTATTGAAAAGGCGAATGTCCATGTCTCACGTGCATGGGTGCATGAATTATATGTTATACAGTAGTAAACACAGATAACAGAATACAGTTCATACATTAAAATACTTGTTTGTGGCTCCTTATTTCAAAAGGAATACTCTACTAGCTATAACTCTATAGCATCACTTTAACAAAATATGACTTGAAGCCTTGAATAAAAGAAAGTGCTTCAGTGTTTGCATACACAACAAAGCCTCCATTAACAGGTTCTTCCCTTCAGGTTTATTCAAGTAAATTTAACATTTACTCCTGTATGAGTTACTTTCCCTCTAGAATGACACTCAGAAAAAAACCCCGAATTCCTCTCGCAGAATACCAGTTTTGTAGTTCTTCATGAACCAACAGTGAGATACTTTTTATTAGTCGGACTAACAGTGGATTGGTGTGTTGGCCTACTCAGCTGACACTACTGTATACAACTATTTAGCCTATCATACATCTAATGCCCTCTAACTGTATGTGTATATGTATATATATGCATATGCATATACATATACAGGCATCCCCTACTTATTTGACAGGTTAGGAACCAAAGCACTTTCAAAGCACAAATCATTAAAATGCAAAACCATTATGTCCTCTGGTCCGTAACATGTTGAATTGGGAGGGGACCCTATACATACGTGAAGAGAAGGAATGCTCAGTAATGCTACCGAATAATGCTACTGAGTTATTGGCCTGATACTCTGAAAAATAGCCCTCTTCTATGTGAAGTGCAAAGCACAACTCTCCAAAAGTAGGCAGGACTGCAATTTCCAGCAGTCCTCATCATTTGTTCTGCTGATTACGCTGCTGGAAAACAGCATTGGAGGGCTGCATCTGACCTTCCCATATGTAGTGGGAGAATCCTCTCATACATTGAGAAATAGCATTCTTAACAGGAGAAACAGTAATTCTCACCTTCATCAACCCATAGTCATAACTGACTGTCAACTAAAGTATTTGGGAGAGTGAATGGGATTACTGCACTTCCAAGTTTGATATCTAATATGCTGTGGAAAGTACAGTATTGCTGAGATCATTGTTTGAGGTTATTGGGGTTGCTTTATGTAGCTATTTTTCACTGGCCAAATCCACTATCATTCTGTTTCCCTGGTTGAACCTGCTTTCAGCTCATGACACAGTATAAACTAAATAATCATAATTAGAGCACAGATGGAGTATTACAGTTGTACTCCAAAAGGAGTGAAGCTATCCCTTGTTAAGTTTCATTATGTAATGTAACTTAATTATGCTGTTGATACTGAAAAAGGAATTAAGCATAAGCCATTAGTTGTTTGTACCTAGTTACTTCTGGGTTCCTCTGGGGCCCCAGCCTTTTGTGCTAGACCTACTTATGGGTAGAGGTTGGAGAGAATTAGTTGAGAACCATCCAAAAGATATATATCATTTGCAGTGGGCATGTTCATGTTTTTGAAAAAAAGTAAGCTTCCAAGAGTCTAATTTTTATAAATAAAATTAAATTTATCTCTGTTAGTCCATTTGTTACTGCATTCCATGAAAATAGCTTGACAGAGGGGGTATTTGGGATGATCTGATGGCATGTGGAAATTTACTGGCGGGGGAAAGTGGGCACCTCAATTATTTTTTCAGTCATAAAAGGTATTGTGTTTGGTGCTATTTCAAGGTCAGGTGGAACTGATCTGCAATGTGAGGAACGATTGAGCATCCAAACAGTCATTCACTCTCCAGAGCAGAACTCTCCCCCCTCTCTCATTCTATTCTAGTGACTATTTAAGCTGGGGTGGGCAACAATGTGGGGTTTATGGGGCAATTCACCCAAATCCCGCCACTACAGGCCTCCCTGTACACCAATCCCAAATACCTCAATTTTCTTCTGCAACCACCCTCAAAATGGTGACAAGAAGAGACAGGAGGTGAAGGTGCATCTGTTCCTGTTGCCATTTTGAGAATGGCTGCAGAAGAAAATGGAGGTACATTTGGACCCCCATATCCATGGAACCAATATCTGCAGTTTCAGTTATCCATGGATGAAAAAAAAAAGAGACACATAGCATAGAGTTGTGCTGGAAAATGCCTAAACAGGTGTCCTCTCTAGCCTCCTTCTAGCTCTGCCAATGCAACTCTATGGTATATTTGTACCAGAACCCCTTTGTTTTAATAGGGTTCACTATTATCCCTAGTTTCTGGTATGCATAGTAAGTCTGGGAACTGAACCCCCATAGATACAGGGGTCTGACTGCATACGGGACAGTGGAAGGTTCTGGTGTCCTTATGCGGGGCAGGGGGGGAGTGGTATGTTGTTGCATATTTTGATGCATTTAAGGGATTTCTATATGCTTTTAAGGGCAAAAAGTGCCCCCAAATCACACCAACATATTTCTTAAAACATTTGGGGAGGGTTGGGGGGGGCTTTGGGGGACCAAAGGATGGCTCTAAGGACTGCAGAAGTGGGGCCCAGGAGACTGTGTTGCTTGGGGGCCACACTTTGTCTACAAGCTTCTGTTTAGCCTCTGTTAAGTTCCCCATGCAGGGGTTCCCACTAGTTGTAGCTACTAGGTGGCTCAATTTCATCCTAGCTAGTTTGGGCAAAGGAGGAGCTTAGTTGTGTGTTCATGTTTTCTCTCTTTATATGTGAACTCTAGCCATTTAGAGATGTCTTGACATACACACAAGGCAGTGGAGTCCTAGGGAACCAGAATGAGTTCAGAAAATGCAGTCATTTTGCCACCAACATTATCTTCCCCTTCACATAATTGCAAATCCTTTCTCTGTATGAAATAATCAACCCCCCAATCCCAAATAATGTCTATACCCAGTATCTATTGCAATCTGGGTCTGTTCATTCATTCCAAACCAATCAACAAACAAAAAGCCACCCCATTTTTTTTTGAACCCATTTCCAGCCACTTTGAGCTCTTGCTTCCTCTCCTTTCTTGAGAATACTCCAATTTCATAAAAGGAAAGGAACATCAGGAATTCTGTAGTGTGGCAGCTGAATTTATGTACATGACAGCACACATACACAAACACACTTACCGCTTTGCAGAGTCTGTTTCCCTCCAGACAGCACTCCACTGGGCAGCATTCCTGTTGGGGTCAAGCCTTTCAGTGTCAGCACACTCTCACTCTCTTCCCTGGCAGGAACAAGATGAGACAACATCAGTGACAGCTAGCAACCAATGGAACAGGACAGAAGAGAGAGAAATGATGGCCACCCTTCTGTCATTTCTGGATCCAGCAGAGGAACCCTCTCTTCTCTCCAGCAGTGTTTCATATTGCATTGTCAACTATGTATTGGATGTTTATTGTTGTGAGCGGATTTGGATGTCATTTTTTTTAAATGCAGGATAAATACAGAATAAACAAACTACTTCTCGTCAAGGTATCCTCTATTAGGTATATAGTTGCCCCTCCACATTTGTGAATTTAGCATTCACGGTTTTGAGTATTCACAGTTTTGGGAGGGCCTCCACCCACCCTCCCAAAAGCAGCGACTGGGCTTTAGAAGCCCTGTGGCTGCTTCTGAGGGGGAGAGAAGTGGGCTGGAGGAGTGGGAAAGGTGGGGAAGGGGCCTTCTGAGGCCCCCTCACCACCTTAGGAGGCTGGGCGGGGGGTGGGAGAGGCGGCGAGGGGGCCTTGGGAGGGTGTGGGGAGGGCTGGGAAGGTGACCACAGGGCCTCTGGAAGGCCTCCGGAGGCCCTGTGAAGGCCTTGGGAGGGAGTGGGGAGGCGGGGGGAAGCGACCATGGTCGCTTTGGCAAGGGAGGGGGAGGGCAGTCATTATTCGTGGAATTTTCACATTCGCAGGGGTCTGTGGAACCTAACCCCCATGAATGTGAAGGGACGACTGTATTTAGATTTTAATAAATGTGGCAGGTATGGATATTCAGAGTGTCTTCAGTGATGTATGCATGTTGCTTTGCAGGGAAAAGCTACAGGATGGGTGGGGACTGGTTTACAGGGGGAGGAATGGCAGGTAATGTACCTGCTTCTTGCTACTTTCCCACTAAAAACAGCATTGTGCTGTAACCCCACTACTTTATAGCATTATGGACATGACTGGGATTCCAAGAACTGTGTCTGCTGATCAGTCTAATATTACTACTTCAAGGTAAATCAAAATGGGCTTCCTGTTGATCAAAAGCAGGCCTCTAAATGAGGTCTATAAGCAAATACTTTGTGGAGTGGGGGTAAGCTTTCAATGGATTAGTGCCTTTATATACAAGAAGCACCTAAAAGCATCTCAAAGTGGGCTGAAAAGGAATAAAGGACAAGGTAAGTGGTTTGCCATCCTTGCAATAAGCAACAAAGTAGGTAGAAGTCATACCTCAGCACAGAAAATACTCGAGCCATTTTGCCGATTGCCCGGATCTTGTTCCTTATAACTTCTTTTCGAGCTGCAGCTGTGGCACCTACGAAGGGAAAAAATACATTTAAAGGATTGTAATTTTTAGTACTCCATAATTCTAATTTTTTTAACATCTCCAATATTTTGACAACCTACTTTTCCAACTGAAGGTGACATCTGTGGTTAAAAGCATTTTATCCTGCACAAGCATTCTGGTCACCATTTAAAAATCTACACATTATATTTTTATGTACAGAGAATATAGGCATGTTTACTGTGTGCACACAGATTAGGCAGATGGAAATGTTTAATACAACAGAGTTTAAGGTCTTTTTTCTGTGCTTAGTCTGTGTCAAATGTGAATCCAGCGGACAACTGATTGCTAAAACACTCTTACTGTGTACTAAGTATAGTGTTATAACGTTCTAGAAAGAATACTTATCATTTTCTTTTGATTGATATAAATTTGTTGTAGTGAAATGATATATAAAACTGTGAAGCATGTAAACTTGAAGTAGGTCTGAGTAAAATGCATCTCTATTGCTTTCAGAAATATTTGAAAGCATATATTTTTTTCAAAATATATGAAACCCCCTTCTCTGCTCCTTTTAGTGCAAATGTTATATTGAACTCTTAGTGAGTTGCTACAATGACACACAACCTATGCTGCCTGGGTGTACACCTGGGAGACTAAAGTACATTTTGATAGATCAAAGCCTTTGTGTGTAAGAAACTGATTCTACATGGTAACTCTCTGTACCCAGCTGTAACGTTTCACATAGCTTGCCATATGGCTCATGTAATCACATCGAGAGCTTCCACACCAGCATTTTATGCTTTGAAAAACACACTGCACAGATAGAAACAGAGTGATGGGCAGGATACACATGGCAAACCTGCCCTTGGCACTGCAACCATAATTAACATGTGGCAACAGTATTCAACAGAGACAAGATTATGTATTCACCAGTTCCTGGCCAGCTGATATCCCATCAGTATTAATATATTAAAAATGATCAACCAAATTATGATTCTTTTTTACAAATATTTCTCCACTATATTTGAGAGTCCATGTAGGTGCTCCCACCCAGCTCCTATCCCCATACATTGATGAGCTACTTAACCACCAGAAAATATATTCAGAATGAATCATCAGTGACTACCAGCTCAGCTTAGGGGACCAGCACCATACAGAATTACTTCACAAGACTACAATTGTAAAGACAGAAACAAATTTGCTTTAAATTACACAAACAACTACAGCTTAATAGAGATACTGTGCCTGAGGAGGGGATACTGCAAGGGTGGATTTTTTAAAAATCAAATGTAACTGCTCCACCCATGTGGGGACTTTTGAAGGTCTTTCTTTTTCCTGTCCATCTGGAGTGGGAGGTGCATAACCCAAACTACAGGATGTTCAGCCCCTTCCTTATCTGCTGGGAAAACTAAATTCTTAGAATCAATTCAGGGCAGGCCATGAGAAAGGAGCAGCTCTGAGATTTTTGGCAAAAAAATATGTACTAGCTTCTGATTATAGCAAGTAAAACAGAGAAAAATCTGGTCAGACTGCCCATTCAAAATAAATAGGAAAGTAAAAGTTTTACTGAAGTTGCACCAAGGCATACTAAAAAGGGAGAGAAAAGATTTGTATTTTGTAATCTGTTTATGGAAAAATAACATACAAATGTGATACCATTTCAAACAAAACATTTTCATGAGCCAAGTGCTGATGAGGCTAGAGAATGACTAGAACAGCCAAATATTTGCATAACATTTCCAATATAATGGGGGAGGGGAAGAGGGAGGACAACAATAAAAGCTCATAGCTATGTTTCTTTCTTTGTGAATTTCTAGTTTCTTTTTACATTTTAGGAGTAACTGTAACCATTTATATTAATATAATAATGAGTAATATGCAAGTTCTTTTTCATTCTGTAGGGTTTTGCCAAAAAATAACCAGGATAAACTAATCCCACTTCCAATCATAAAAAGGCAACAATATGAAAAAAAAAAAAGGATAACTAAACACTGGAGCAGAGAATCCAATGAAATTAAATTTCTAAAAGGGTAACAATACCCCACTGAAAAGTGTGCAAATGCTAAAAATAAAATATTATAATACTAGCGAATAATAAAAACTCAAGGCCAGACGCATTTCAACAACAGTTTTCCTCCGTGGCCTACAAGCATTCAAAATGTATATATGTATAACAACTCCTCAGCTCACACAATGTGACTCTGCTTAATTCAAAAGCAACAATGTACTACTCCGGCTCACAGAGTATCTTATATAACCAGCTGATCTGGTAATGGGAACGATCCTGCCAAGACTCAAGAAAAGATCTTAGGGAAAACTTAGGGTGTGGAAGGACATTGAAAAACTCAACCAACCACTTACACCCACAGCTTTACCCACCAGGGGTACAATTTTACCAATCATATGTCCATTTGAGTGCCAATATTGGTAATAGTTTTATGTACTTGGTATTATATATCCCATCAATGCACCAGAATTTAAATGAAGTTCTACTCCTGTTCACAGAACCTTTTCTATAACACACATTGGAAACTGCTTAATGTAGTGTAGATGTGTAAATAGCTATTGCTTAAAAAACAATTTGTAAGCCGCTCTGACAGCCTAGCCTTGTGGCTGAAGAGCGGGGTATAAATAACTAAATAACTAAAATAAAATAACTAATAACAGTCAAACCGGTAATGACAACCATCCTGCCAAGAGTCAAGAAAAGAACTAAGGGAAAATGTAAGGTGTGGAAGGACAGCAAAAGACTCAAACTAGCCAATTCACATTTTCATTTAGACCCACCGGGAATTCAGATTTCAAACGATGAATCCATTTGAGTTCCAATATCTGTAATTGTTTATTACAGAAAACTGTATATAGTCTATAAGGTTGTCACTACTGGTTTGACTGGTTATAGAAAAGGTTCTGTGAACAGGAGTAGAACTTCATATTAATTCTGGTGCATTCATGGGATATCTAATACAAAGTACATAAAACTACTACCAATATTGGCACTCAAATAGACATATGGTTGGTAAAATTGTACCCCTGGTGGGTAAAGGTGTGGGTATAAGTGGTTGGTTGAGTTTTTCAATGTCCTTCCACACCCTAAGTTTTCCCTAGGATCTTTTCTTGAGTTTTGGCAGGATCATTCCCATTACCAGATCAGCTGGTTATATAAGATACTCTGTGAGCAGGAGTAGTACATTGTTGCTTTTGAATTGAGCAGAATCACATTGTGTGAGCTGAGGAGTTGTTATACGTATATACATTTTGAATGCTTGTAGGCCACGGAGGAAGACTGTTGTTGAAATGCGTCTGGCCTTGAGTTTTTATTATTCGCTAGTATTATAATATTTTATTTTTAGCATTTGCACACTTTTCAGTGGGGTGTTGTTACCCTTTTAGAAATGTAATTTTATTGGAATCTCTGCTCCAGTGTTTAGTTATCCTTTTTTTTTTTCATATTGTTGCCTTTTTATGACTGGAAGTGGGATTAGTTTATCCTGGTTATTTTTTGGCAAAACCCTTCAGTTTTGTCTTTGGATATATGTATTGGGTTTTCTGGCTGTAGGGACTTTTGTTGGATTGCTTTTTCATTCTGTGCCAACAGACTGAATTCACCCAATAACAGAAATAAATTTGTAATGCTATTAAGGAAGAAAAAAAAAAGGTACAATATTACTTGGGGAAACATGTTTTAAAAAGGAGAAAGAAAACTGTATATAGTCTTTCTAGATGGGCAATGTACATGCAGCCTGTCATGAGGAAAGAAAAGAGGGGGTGTTGATTAATATTAAAGAACTCATCTACATGTTATTTTTAGGCCTGAATCACATCGTTAGTCTAGCTAGAGTAGAACAGTTGAATCAATGGAACTTATATTAGTGTTCATTTACTAATTTAATGCTTGCTATTTCAATGGGTGCATTCTACTTGGGCTAACAATTTGACTTTAGGCCATCAGTGACACGAAAGACTCACAAAGAGTACATTTTCAGGATAGGAAGAATGAGAGGAAAACCACAGCTGGAGTCCTGTTGGTTATCCAAGTAGAGTAGACCCATTCAATTAAATGTTGATTGGTCAGTCAACACATAGGTAAATCCCTTTGATTCCATGCCTCTATCCTTGTCAAAACTAACAACAGGATTTAGGCTTATATATGTTAGGTTATATTTATCATTGCAAGAGTAATAAAAATATTGTCTGAGTGAGATAATGTTATAGTGGTCAGTATAGATACGGGAGATTTTAACAGAGGTGTCTTAATTAAGCAAGGCAAACAACGAGTTAGCAATTTGGCAGGTGTTATCCCTATTTTAAAAAAATGTAATCAGAAGTTTCTGAAAGATACAAATATACCTACAGAATACAAATAGATGCTTTATTAAACCTACAGTACTTAGATAATATGGGTCAGTTCCTTGATATTAAATTAATCCCACAATGGATATTTTAACTTTGATCAGCCTTCCCAACCTTGTTTGTTGTTGTTATATGCCTTCAAGTTGTTTCCAACTTATGGTAACCATAAAGTGAACCTATCATGGGTTTTCTTGGCAAGATTTGTTCAGCGGGGGGTTGGGATATGGTTGATAATCAACATTATTAGCACAAGGGAATGGTGATCACAGGAAAATGAGGACTAGCAACAATTTCCATAAATTGTTTCAGGTTCTAAATAGCTCCTTTCCCAATATCAATATGGCATGACAGACTACAGCACTGATTGGCTATTATGTCTCTTCACACTTTCTATCGTGTAGGGAGCAGTGAAAGTCAACAAGGCAGATGCTTAAAAATGTGGAGAGGAAAAAGCCCTATCCATAAAACATAGGACAACTTGATAGCTCATATATTCTGATTCTGTGGGAAGAGCTATAGAGAAATATGCTATTATTTCTACCAGGAATAGTACTAGGAATGGGTTATCTTTTTCTTTTCTTTTCAAGGGCTATTGGCCCGTAGATGAGAGAATGCCACCCAGACAAGTATTAATTAAAGTCTATTTAATCCTTAATTGTATTAGCAACACCAAAAACAAATAAACAATTATGTTCAGGATGATATTGCTGTGATATTGTCCTCTTGAAGTTCTAGCTACTGAAGCTGAGAGTCCACTGACCCCAAACTGATATAAATATATTTGGAGAGAGAGGTATGTGAAGATACACCCCCTACTCTATCAGGGAATATAGCTTCTGGAGCAGAAGGAAGAAGCAGAAGATGCTGGATGGTGCTCAGAAGGAAGACGCAGAGTCTACTGCTGGCATGGTCCCCACATCCTGAAGTGGGCTCCCAGACCAGGATCTTTGGTAGGGCCCCTACCTACTGCTATAGTTAAGGGTAGCAAGATGCTCTACATTAGGATAAAATTAAAATAAATCAGTTTAAATGGTGACACCAAAGTAATATTTATTTTTTAAAAAATTAAATGGATTTGCATAATAAAAACTTACAATAATATCATGCCAGCCCCCCCCCCCAATCCTGGCATCTGGGCCCCCAAGCTAGAGCCCTGTCAGCCCCCCTCCTTGGGGGTCCATGGCTGCTGTATGGTGCTCAAAGTACCTTCCATCACTGGCACACAATGCTGCTCTCTTTCCAGCCCCCCCCCCTTTGGGAAAGGTCAGTAAGGTGCAAATGTGTGCTGCTGCTAAAAGGTGTTCCAAACACACTGTGCCTTGGAGAAGAAGTACCACCTTGAAAGTGAACAAGAGGCACATGAAATTAAGCAGGGGGTAACCCCCAGGCCAATCTCCTCATGCACGATTTACTGTGTAAATACTTTTTGTAAGCATAGGCAGATTTTATGGGGTGAAAAGCCTATAACATGTGGCACATTGACATGCTTCTACAATTTATTTTATGTAAAAGGGTATACACACTACTCTGAAAACTGAAGTGCTGTGCAATATTTATGGTCCTATATGGTTCTGTCTT
This sequence comes from Gambelia wislizenii, assembly GCA_030847615.1. Lineage (NCBI taxonomy): Eukaryota > Metazoa > Chordata > Lepidosauria > Squamata > Crotaphytidae > Gambelia > Gambelia wislizenii. The sequence continues at coordinate 31,670,493 of JAUMIR010000005.1, forward strand.
GGCAAAGCTATATCCCCCTGGTGGGATGTTGCCAGGGCTAGTATCGCTTTGGGATCCAGAACATGTACAATAGCACAATGAAGTCTCTGATTTTTAACACAGTGCTGCTATGTCAGATAGAGACACAAGTGACGTATCACCAGGAACAAGGTTACATAAATACACAAAGTGTACTGTTAAGGATTATGCAGCATAGCATCCAAAGGGCTTCTGGGCCCTCTAATACCATTGCAGCTTTTTAAAATAAAGAAATCAACTAGGCAGTTGCATGCCCACTTCAGCTTAACTTATTTGACTATTGAGGAGGAAAATCTTTATATATTTTCTCTCCTAGTCTTCCCCACCTCCAACCTTTTCTTTATCAGTCTCTCAAATGGATGTTGACTCTCTCCTTTTATTTTCTCTTCTTGTAAAAAATTATTTATACCCAGGAATTGTAACCAATGCTTTCTTCCTTATCTCTCAGATAGCTTACCTACCTCAACTGGTTCTCATGCCCTTTCATAAAGGTACCCTATTATTTTATATCCTTTTTCTTTTACCCTTTTTATCGCTGTCCCCAAATTTTCATCACCCCCTTTATTTATACATTCAATCAGGTACCATTTGTAATTACTAAAGGTTAGTTTTTTATGCCATTTCTCCCATACCTGCCATGTTGATGTTAAAGGTCCCATAATATTTTCCTTGGGTTTTTTTTGGGCTGTGAGGCCGTGTTCTGGAAGAAGATGCCAGCCACAGATGCAGGTGAAACATCAGAAGTAAACTGTTCCAGAATACAGCCTCACAGCCTGGAAAAAACCCAAGGAAAATCTACGGATGCCAGCTGTGAAAGCCTTTGATGCCCCATAATATTACTTCTAACCTTTTTCTTTCCTAACCAATCACCCATCAATGACCCAAATTCCAAATTATTAACTTTTCTTTTTATCCAACCCACTTTTTCTGTTCCTCATATTCAAAATCAACTAATCTTAACTATTTGAAATGCCTCATAATACATTTCAAGACAACTTAAGGTATTTGGACATAAAAGTGACTTCCACATTTGTCTGAAGAATTCAGAAATATGTTGATTATGATAAAAAATGTATTTAAATAGTTGATCTCTGGAAACAGATTAAAAAGTACCCTAGCCCATGCCAAGTTCTGAATCCTCTAATAAATCAAGAAGTATATGCTTAACCAAGCCTTCACAGCATTCAGAATAGAGGCTTAACAATGCTGTGCCAGATCTACAATGTGGGATTTCTTTTACCTAAGCCACAAGCTGAATATGATGACAACAAATCAGTCTGCTACTGCAGCTTTCCCTTATTCATTCACAAGGCAGCAATCTAAAGGGGTACCAAAAGGTGATCCTTTCTTTAACTCCCAGCCTGTCAGTCTGTTGAGTTAGACTAGTAGAAATACATATGGCAGGAGTTGCTGATAGTAGAACTCTTCCTGTATGTAGGAGGAAGGGTTCAGAACCACTCACATATCATTTTGAACATTTAACTGGCACAGCCCTCTTTACATAATGAGATAAACCTGACTTTAAAGAATGATCTGCTGCCAACATAGACCTACTATGACCAAAATATTGTTCCTCCTGACTCTAGGTCAGACATCTCCTCAAGAAGTGGATATTGCTATGTGAGAAAATGACAAGGAGCAATGCTAAGTAGAAGCAGCAGTCATGGATAAAGGGATGATCACTGTGAAAGCCAAAATAAAGGAAAAGTCAAGAGGGAGCCCTGGTGGCGCAGTGGTTAAATGCCAGTACTGCAAGCCACCACGTTGCAAGTTCAATTCCAGCAGGCTCCAAGGTTCACTCAGCCTTCCACCCTTTCGTAGGTCGGTAAATTGAGTACCCAGCTTGTGGGGGGCAATTAGCTAACACAGATTGGAAACTGTTTAATGCAGTGTAGATGTGTAAATAGCTATTACTTAAAACAATTTGTACGCTGCTCTGATAGCCTTGTGGCTGAAGAGCGGGGTATAAATAACTAAATTTAAATAAATAAATAAATAAATAAGGTTCCTGAGCATTACCATTGAAAAAGACACAGCACACCAAATTAAATAAAGCCTTTCTTGTCCGTCTAATAATACCTTTCTTCTGTGCATAAAAAGGATCTTCTTATGAAATTCCAAAGGGGGAAGGGAGAGAAAAGAGATCAGTGAAGATAGATTTTTTTTTAAAAAGAAAGAAAACTATAAAACAGGACAACATCAATGGAAAAGTAATGCTTAAGTAATTCTGAAAAATAGAAAAGAAACAAATTAGACAGGGAACATTGAAAAAAGAATTAAAACAAATAACTATGAGATGAAGAACACTCTTCAGACCAAAGCCTTGTTAGTAACTTGTGCAGTAAACTAAAAATGCATCAAGACAACCATAAGTCCAATCTACTATTGGCCATGCTGCATGGGACATGCAATTGTTTCTTTAGGGAGATAAGCTGTACGTGTTAACCAGAACAGGGCAGGTTCACTTATATGTATGGGTCTGTGCTCATAATAACATCTCTGACATGACTAGGACGGACATAGTGACTAGAGTACTCGATTAACCTTAGGAATAGCCAAGTCCATTCAGTTCTTCACCAAACCATGAACTGCACTAGGGGACCTGGAGACAATAATTATGGCTGAGCTCAAATGCCATGATAACCTAGAGTTCTACATTCTGGGTGATTACTATCACTGGTATTAGGAGTGGATAAGCAACCTATGGACCTTCCACCTGTGGTTTTGTTTGGTTTAATGTCCAGAGTTGGCAGGTTTTGGCACTCTAGCTTAGCTGAACCTATCAGCCTTATTCTTCTGTTGTGGAAACTGCCATTTTGCTATACAACATGTTCATTGGGAATGGGCAAATGTCACACAATCCTGTAAGAGCCTTGAGTTCTAAAATTATGAAAAAGTAGCTGTGTTAGTTGGCATTAGCAAAAAGAAAATATGCTATGGCATCATAGGGACTTTCCTATGTGTGCCTTAAGTCTATCTGATCAAATGAATGAAGCTGATTCATGCATGGTCAAATGACTCCTCCATGGGTCAGATCATAAAATCATATAGTTGGAAGAGACCACAAGGGCCATCTTGTCCAACCCCCTGGCCTGCAGGAATACACAATCAAAGCATTCTTGACAGATGGCCACCCAGCCTCTTTTTATAAACCTCCAAAGAAAGAGACTCCGCCACACTCCAAGGCAGTGCATTCTACTAATGAGTGAAGCCAACTCATGCCAGGCTAAAACATAGTTTGAATTCAAACTTTTTAAAAGTTTGCATAAACATTATTCTATATACTGCTATTGCTTTCCCTCCACAATCACAATCTCTTGGGGAACCCCTAGCAACCTCTTGGGGAACCCTAGGGTTCCAGGGAACTCTGGTTGAGAAACACTGCATTAAACTGTGTGGGACCAGGTATTTGAAGGAGCATATTCTCCCTTATTACATTGCCTGAACTCTTAGATCACCAGCCATGACTTCCCCTCTTCATCACAGGTGAAGAGGGTGAAAATAAGAGGGTTTTTTTTTGGTGATGGGAAGCCTTTCTTATGAAACCTGCTCCTTAAATACTACTTTCTTTTAGGTGACAGATGAAAGCAATTTTATTATCTCAGGCTAAGTTGCAAATATTTTAAAAATTTGCTGAATGCTCTGTTCTATCAGTTGGTTATGATATTTTAACTGTGTATTTTTTGTGTGCAACATTTTAATTGTGTAAAGTGCTTGGGAACCAGTCCAGATGGAGGGCAATACAGAAATCAAATCAAATTAAATTAAGAGTTTATGTAACTATTTTTCTCAACAGCAACTTTTACCCACTAAAAATAACAGCATGGACTTATGCACTCTTCTAGGTAAAAGCTTGCTACATTTTATAGTGTCACTGTTAGAAAAAGAATATCCACAGGGAAGTGGCATTTTGATTACCATATCAGCTTTCATGCACAATGCAATCAAAAAATTCCTCACACTGTAATACTGTACTTCCTTAGTTTACTTCCTTAGCCATCTAAACCAGAATACATAACATGTTTCAAAGTGTTAACAGTAATATTTCAATAAAATTAATCTGAGCAAAAGAAAATTAGACCAGGTAATTAAGAACAGCACTTGTGTTTTCAATGATAGCGCAGAGGACAAATGAAGTCATCTGGTGTCAAGCTGTCTATCATACAAGTGCATAATTTTAATTAGTACCTCCTAAAGTCTTTAATTATTTCAGTCAAATCCACTAAGTAAGGAACACCATTAATTAGGGTAGTAACTCAAGATGTGAGATCGCTGTTGTACACGCTAGTTCGGATTGCTAGGTAATATGAATAATATGATTAATCACTGCATTCACTGATGAATATTATTTGGTAATAAGATAAGTATACACCCAAAAAATATTAGGCATCTTAAAGTCCCAGTTAAAGAAAACCTATGACTCAATAAAAATTTGATAAATCAACACTATGAAAGTTTTGTTGATTCAATTGTGCAACTCTAGTTATGATGAGCAATTGGATTTAGGTCATTGTGTTGGCTTTTCTTAAAGAAAGAAAATAATCAATTAGAACAGATAGAACAGAAAGAAAGCACACAAAGCCTTTTTTTTTTTTTACTGCTGTTAGCCACCAGTCTCAAAGCTACTCATATTTATTCCAAGCAGCTATTGTGTCTTAACATGTATGCAAGTTAAAGCATACTGTTTGTTTAAAGGAGCTGCACTCAGTAAAAATGCTGTTTATAATATCTGCTTCAGTACTTTGATATTATGTTATCCAAAACCCAGGATCAAGATTATTTTGTCAAAAGCGTTTCAGTGATTTGTACTTTTATTATTTCAGCACTACTGCTGTTATCTTTTCTTACACATGAGCTCATATCTCTTGACTATATTTGCATCAGATTGCCTGAATAACACATGTGATTCTGTTGATGACATCATGATTTCACAGGTGTCTATAAGTAAAATCACGTGGGTTGCCAAAGTAGATCAGAATAAACAGCAGTAAGAACAAGTAAGCTTGAGGACAGTCACAGCAAAGAAGAAATTTTACAATGTTGTGGCTGTGGAGAAGGAAGCAAAATGATAGCAACATTATCAAAATAGGGTGCACATCTACTACAGTGTTTTGAGGGATAATAAATATCTTATTTTATAAAATCTATCTCTCTGTCTGTCTCATTCTTGGTGTGCTGATTGGCTGCTTGGGAAACATACCCAACCAATTGTAGTGCTCTGTTGGCCAGCCGATCAGCAGCTTGAGGGTGTTTTTCAGTATCGCCTCCTTGGCCTACAGCCACATCTTTGCCTGTTGAGATGCAGTAGCGAAATACTCAACCAGCTCCCCTTGCTGTCTTAATATGCATGCATGGGGAAAAATAATTCTGCTTTCTATGTGTCCCCCTCCCTCTTCTTTCTTCTTTTCCCTCCTGTCCTACCTTTCTTTGCTGCCTGGGGCCCTTCCATGCTGCCTGGGGTCTTGGGGCCTTTCTGTGCTGCCTGGGACCTTTCTGTGCTGCCTAGGGCCTTTTTGTGCTGCCTGGGGACTTTTGACTTTCTATGGTATCTGGGGCTTTTCTGTGCTGCCTGGGGCCTAGGGCCTGTCTGTGCTGCCTAGGGCTTTTCTGTGCTTCCTGGTGCCTGTCTGTGCTGCCTGGGGTCTGTGGACTTTCTCTGCTCTCTGGAGCCTTTCTGTGCAGCCTGGGGCCTGGGGACTTTTGACTTTCTATGGTGTCTGGGGCTTTTCTGTGTTGCCTGGGGCCTAGGGCCTGTCTATGCTACCTGGGTTCTGGGGACTTTCTGTGCTGCCTGGGGTCTGGGGACTTTCTCTGCTACCTGGGGCCTTTCTGTGTTGCCTGGGGTCTGGGGGACTTTCTGTGCTGCCTGGGGTCCGGGGGACTTTCTCTGCTACCTGTGGCCTTTCTGTGCTGCATGGAGTCTGGGGCCTGTCTGTGCGGCCTGGAGCCTTTCTCTGCTACCTGGGGCCTTCTTCTGCTGCCTGGGGCATTTCTATGCTGCCTGTCCCCTTGGGCCTCTTGGGCCCTGGGCGCCGTCTGTAGCTGCGCTCTGGGCCTTCTGTGCTGTCTGTAGCTGTTCCTTCCTCTTGGGCATTGCGGTGGAAAAATGTGGAAAACTTAAAGTCCTTTCTAAACATGGCAGTGGAGGGGCTCTCGCATCCTGCCACGTGTGGGTTGTGTGTGTAGCATGGATGTGTATGTAGCGTGGGGTATTCGTGTGTTTGTGCAATTGCATGGTGGTGTGTTTGTGCAATTGCGTGGTGTGTGTGTGTGTGTGTATGTAATGTGGTGTGTGTATGCGTGGTTGCAGGCTGATGGTGGAGGGATTCTCATATCCTGCTGCACATGGTGTGTGGTATGTGTGTAGCCTGGTGTGTGCATGTGTTTAGTGTGGTGGTCGTGTGTGTATGTGCGATTCAATGGCAATGGCAGAGGCATTCATGTCATGGTGCATGTGGTGTGTGTCTACATGTGGTTGCATGGCAGCAGCAGAGGGGCTCTCATGTCCTGGCACACATGGTGTGTAGTGTGGTGTGTGTGTCGCATGGTATGTGTGTGTGTATGCATGGTTGCATGATGATGGTGGGGGTCTCACATTCTGCCCTGTGTGGTGTGTGTGTGTCTAGCATTGTGTATGTGTGTCTATGTGTCTGTGTGTATGCATGGTTGCATGGCGCTGGCAAAGGGACTGACTCTTGGCATGAAATGAGCCATCATAGTTGATTTGAAAGGTTATATATTAATGCATCAAATGATCATACTCTTGACATGTTTCCTAAGTGGCCAATAAGCGGAATGGGAATGGAAACATAGAATCATACCAAAGTGTTTTATATGCGCAGATAACAGTGTATGTTACACGGGGTATAGCTAGTATATTCAAATAATTATACTGTAAGATCCCCTTATCTACAGGGAATACGTTCCAAGACTCCCTGTGGATGCCTTAAACTGTGGATAGTACTGAAACCTATATTTTTAGATCAGGATTGACTACTTAAACCTAACCACAAAGGGGGGCTTGGAAGCAAGCTTCCCATGGCCAAGAGGAGCCTGCCCCACTTATCTGCTGCCCCATGGAAAGTGGGGGAACTGATCTGCTCCCAATTTTCCTCCTGTTGCTTCCTCAACAGATGCTTGCACAACAAGAGGAAGGTGGGAGGTAAACATCCAGCTCAAGCATGCCATAGACTTACACTGGAGGACTGAGAGATGCCCACAAACACTTCTGTTTCCTTGGTAGTGGGAACTGCAGGTAACTGAAACCACGGAAATCAATCCCATGGATAAGGGTGTGTGTGTCTTACTGTAATATCAAGGGCAACTCCCATATTCCACAGACAACACAGTCATTTGTTAAGCTGGCTGTGGATCATATATATTGTTGGGGAAGGCTACCTTATAATCCTAAAGCCTTGCAGCAGGGTCACTAAAGGCAAAGAAGCTACCGACCCTGGATGAAATTTTTTTAGACTACTAAAGGAACATTAGCAATTTTTAGTCTTGTTTACCATGCTAAAATTTCCCAGAATAAAACACTGGAGAACATTAAACACTAATAAGTGGATAATTTTAGTCTAAGCAGAGCAATTAGAGCAAGAAAAAGACTCAAAAGAAGTGATATGAAAATTATATTAAAATGCAGGTATTAACTTGTTATACACATTAAGGTAGATTTTAGTAAGATATGGTTTACAGCATTTGATACATTAAAGAGCCACAGAAATGACAGATAATACTTTTCTATTACAATTAAGTAACATTATTAGCTGATGCTAAGGCACCTCTGAAATAAAAGGAATTATCTTACTCCCCCCACTCTCTCTCTCACACAGCATGTGATAAAGCTATTTTACTACTTCTAATTTCCCCTTTAACTAAATTAAATCTGTATTAGTTGGACCACTTTTTCCAAAATCATCTCAAACTTAGGCTCTCCATAAAGGCTGATACCAATCAAAGCAAACAAAGCAAAGACTGTGGAACCAAGCCCTAAATGTCTATTTTATTACTGTTTATTTAGTTTGGGTGTTTTGTAGGGATTGTCCCATCCATATTCCTATACATTTTATTTTAAAAAGTGGACAGAGACACCAGGGGTCTGCTGTAAGTCTCTCTCTACTGTTACTCACTTTGTTCAACACTTGAATATTTATTTAATACTAAAAGGTAAATCAAGATTCCAAAGACTCAAAGTTGGCCTTTTCTTATTGCATAATAATAATTTACTCAAATGGCTGGACATCTTTCTTCCTCACTCATATTCATATACACATAAAAATAATGAATGATCATATCCCAGTATAAATGGGAAACATCCAAACATCAGCCCTCTGCACATACTTAAAAAATGTGGAGGAGAGAAAGGCATTATAAGGCTTCATAAAGATATAACATCAAGGGTTTTGGTGGTGGTCACATATAATAGCTGTTTAGTAAACCAAGTAAATTTGTGGACCATATTTAGATAGGTGGTGGTGGGTATAATTCATATTCTATTTCTTTAGGACACTGTTTTGATCAAAGGCATGTTCTCTATGAAGCAAGAAGACAAACATCATACAGGGGAACAGCCCATGGCAGGAGAAAAGCAGCTGGGAGGGAGAAATGCCACAGACTAACAGTGGGCATTGGATTCTGAAAACACCCCACATTGTATATTCCAATCATGCTGTTCCCCCAAATAGTTTGCATTTGTTGGATAACAAAATATGTAAACTGGAGTGGGAAATAGAATTCCCCACATTAAGAATATGATCAACTAGAATTCTGAACTCTAACACTTCTTATACAGTGTGGTTGGAGACATACTGTTTGGCTTCTTTCCTCCCTCTGGATTGGTCCAAATTGTTTCAGAGCAAGTTGGTCTGTTCTGAACATGAATTGGGCTACTTTAACCTTCTTTGGTCCTGAGCAAAATCAATCCAATTTTATTCAGACTTCAGGATTTTTCCAAAGTGGTTTTACAGTCCTAGTTCAGACTAAAGATCAGTTTAGTCCTCTATTTTGCCCCCTAATATAGTCAGCCAGATATCTCTTGAAAATTCATATGCAGAACATGATGGAGACCACTGTAGTTACTTTCTTTCCAAGTGTTTAGGCCCCCCTTCAGCATACTGTAGACTAGTAACAGTGGATAATCTTACCTTTACTTAACCATTTTAAGATTCTAGTATAACTACATATTGTGGTAATTAATTGTGGTAAATCCCAAAAATAGTACTCTACGGTGAACTCGCCAAAGGTCAGCATAAGAGGGGCGTTCCAAAAAAGTGATACAAGTTTTTCCTGAAACAACATCTCAGGCTTGGCCAAATTGATCACCAACAATGGTCCGCCCTGGCCTCACATCGGAGGGCATGGAGATGCACTATCCACAATGCTGCAGCCTTATTTGAGAACTCACACCTAGCAAGTATTGAAGAGAAACGACAAGGCAGAAAGAATCACAACCCAGAAACATCACCCAAGGAGACCTTCTGCTGTGCTTTCTGCAACCGGACTTGTTTATCTCGGATTGGCCTTTTCAGTCATCGGCACGCTTGCAGAAAGCACAGGATGAGTCCTTCCTGAATGATCGTTTGCGAAGAAAAGCCAGAGAGAGAGAGGTAATTAATTCCATGCACTATGAGATTATTTAAAAAGAACCTTCTCACTAAATCAGATTAAGTAAAGCTTCTGGGGATTTCCTGTCTTTTGTAGGCTTGACACAATTGGACTGGAGTGCGGGGAATTATAAGTTGTGGATGACACTGTACTACTACAAGGCTGATCTTCACAAAGTTCCATCACATCCTTCTAGTAATGGACAGTAAACTTCCTAAACCAAATTGTCCAGCATGATTGATGTGGCTGTACTAAGCAAAGCTAAAGCCTAAATGCAATTGCTAGTCTCAACTAGAGTAAGGCCACTCAATCAATGGGATTTGCATACTCTATGTACTCACTTCAGCAAGTCATACAGTGGGCCTGCTCTTGTTAGGACTAACAATTGGATTTAGTCCTAAACTTTCTGGGCCAAATCAAATCATCCACCCCACCCCTGCTTAAATAATTCCCCATGATACACAGTTCATATAAGTGGCAAGTGCCATTGTACACAGCATGGCTTCCCATATTTAGCAACCCTAACAGGAACAGTAAAGATATTTTAGTACTAAGTGACACTTTGGTTTAAAGAATAGCAAAAAAGGGACAGATTTTTCAATCTCTCTTTACAAACCATGCATATAAGCAAACATTATCTAGCAAGAACACTCTTTTGGGCAGCTTGGGGGAAAAATCAGGAGGAACTTGCCTTAGGATTAATTAAAAAAAAAAAGATTTCTCAGGCAGAAATGTTAATCAGAACAAAAAAACTCAACAGAAGGCACAAGGCTCTTACCATCAAAGCCATCTTCCTCTGTTCCAAGTTCATCATCTGAACAGATGTTCAGCACGTTGACCAGCATCTCTGTCACTATAAGGGAAACCAATTGGGAGCATGAGAGAAATAGATACTTCCAAAGGGTCTGTCAAGGGGCAGTCAGTGTAATATGGTTAAGGGTGGTCAGAGCATAAAATAAACTCAGGATACACCCAGCGTAGTATAGTGGTTTGAGTGCTGGATTAGGACACCAGAAGACAAGGGGCTGAGTCCTCTCTTGGCAATGGAAACCTACTGGGTGACTTTGGGCAGGTCACATGCTCTCAGTCTTAGAGGAAGGCAAGGGCAACCCCCCACTGACAAAAAAATCTGCCTAGAAAACTCTGTGATAGGTTCACCTTAGTGTTGCTTTAAGTCAGAAATGACTTGAAGGCACACAACAACAGCAACAACAACACACTAATAGCAAAGAGCAGGTATGATGCTTGTGGGGACATATAGTGAAGTCCAAAAACTCATGTGGTTAATAAAAGTTGATTGGTTCTGTTTATTGTTAATACCAAAGGATTACTCTGCACAAGTTAAAACCCTTACATTTAAATAAATGCACATTTGCATCGCTCCTTTTTAATGTCTGAACAGCAAAAGGAAATCTGGTGTCCTTTTCTCAGACCCATGACTTGTAAGCTGAACTGGGACAATCTTGGTCAGGATCTCTACTGTTCCCACTGAAATTTTGATACCCACTATCCCTTCTCTTTCTCTCATGTAAACTGAGGTAAGTGGTAAGTGGGTGCTCCAAGTTACAAAAATTAAGATATTTTAGTTGAGTACCCGGAAAGGTTTAAACAGTAGGGAAAGGCATTTCTGTCTATGAAAGCTCCATAAAAGCAGCAATATGTAACAGTAGGAAGTTGTTCAAGCTGACACCATCCTTTTAAGGTCAGGAGTCTTCTGCACTAGCAATCTTTGGAGTTTGCTAAAAAAACAGAATGCTTAGCAACTTTACTGAACTCAGAGTTAGTCTAAAAGCCAATTCCCAGGTTGATCCTATCTCATATCTACTTGCAAGTTACCTACAACTGCAGAAACAGCTCCCAAAATGTATAAAAGGCAAAGAAAGTCTATATCCTTGGGGCTGTTTCATACATTATGCAGCAACTAACCTATCTTTGTTACCAGTGTATCTCCAACAAGGAAATGCAGCCAGTCCTCATTTTGTGATGAGCAGACATGTACAGCACAAATGTTTTCAATTATTTATCTACTGCGTCCACACAGCATGTTTTAGATGTTCACTTAAATCCTAGGTGTTCACCTAAAGCAACAACAATGTGTGATAACAGTTCTTAGAAACTGCAGTTGGGCAGTAAATTTATTATCTTCAACAGAAAACATGCAAGAATTTGCGTAATTTCGCTAAAAAGACAGTATAATTAAAACTACTATGGATGAACTTCAAAACTTGGGGTAAAATGGTTCTTTTTTTTTTTTTTGCAGTAGCACTGTAAATTGGTAAAATAACCAAAGGCTCTAATTTTTATTTTGTTCTTTCCTTTTGATGCACAAACTAAAATACTGCAGAAAGTGGTAGTGGAAAAGACAAAAGTAAAGTTTGGTTGTAAAAGAACTCTACTAATAACTTAACTACTATGGTAGATCTTAGCCCATTTCAACATTTTTTGTAGAAAGTAAATTTGCACCTTCTGTGCATACATGTCTTTTATAACACTACTAACTGCAATAAAATATGTCTGAATTTTGTACCATGGTATAATGTTTCTTAATATTGGGAGATTTTATGACAATTTTATATATTCAAATGGTTGAAACTTGGGAAGCATTAGTTATTTAAAATTCTGAATTTGCTGATCACAGGACAATGTTTACATGTACTCTACTAGAATTTAAAGGCTACTCAGAATTTCTTACTAGGGTTATAAACAAACTCCACCACTGTCATGGCACTTCACACCAATTGACTGAAATGGAACATGACCGCTTGTATGTATGTGGCCTCAAGTCGCCTGCTGACTTATGGGATTCCATGAATTTCATAGGGTTTTCTTGGGCAAGGAATACTCAGAAGTGGTTTACCATTGCCTTCCACTGAAATATAAGTGAGTGCAAATTTATATAGGAAGAGGATCCCTAGTGCATCAGAGTTTAGAAAACGTGATTTTAAATACAATCCGCAGAATCCCCTAGATAGTGCTGGAGTCCAAAATATAATGCTTACAAGCTCTCCATTCTGAAAAGTATCATGTTCTGTAAGGCCAACTTTAACTAGATCCAGTTACCTTCTCCTTGTGCCCCTATACTCCTGCTCTGTCATACACATTTGAATTTTTGTTCCTGTGGGGGGGGGGGAGAATCTCCATCCAGATTCCGGTACTGCTAGATAACAAACTACTACCCACCTTGAAACAAGTATTTTTAAAAATGCTCACACTTCACCAAGGGGATAGATCAGGCAGAGAGAGGCACAGGAGAACAAGAAATAGTCTTAAAACTTTTAAAATTTGTACTACACTTACGTAGCTAGTCTTTCCCACTCATTTGCTCTGCAAACAAAAGGAATCTCACACCAGCATTGGAAATACTATCTCCACACCAGCCCAGTAGCAAATGGTGGTTCTGATGTCAGTGGGGTAGCAATCTGTTCTGGGTTTTAGTCTGAACTTTGAAGGAACAATTCAAGGCACTGAAACTTTTGGGGTGGGGTTCAGTCCCTTGGACAATACTTTTGAAGTCTGGACTAAAATGCAGAGTGGATTCATTGCCTCACTGAATAGAAGCCACCAGCCACCAATGTCTTTGCCCAAATTAGGGATGTAATCTTTCTGTATCTCATTTTCACATGTGAGAAACAAGAGAGCCAACAAAATTTCTCCTTTCCTATGAGATGTTGAAATGTCTTTTTTGTTGCTGTTGTAGATGATCTTAGGCAAGTTCTTTGCATGAATGTCTGCATGTCTAAATGATGTCTAAAATGATGTCTGCATAAACTAAACTAGGATAACTGCTGCCCTGTGGATTTTTTTTTTTAAAATCATAAGCAATACAATAGAATCAATACAAAATCAAGACAACAGAAACCATGAATAAATCAGTATCTATCAGTGCAAAAACACTGCTTTTTTTGATGGGGGGACCCCAAGATTGTGATCACCTGGTGCATTCATAGTTTGAAGTTTCTGAGGGGATGCATGGCCTCCAAGCCAGAGAACATGGTTTCGTATATTTTAGGACAGTTTGAGATCTGGCATCTCTCTCTCTCTGAAAACAAAAAACGTGTGTTTCCATTCTTTATGTCCTGTTACTGGCCTGGTCTTTGCCCATCTTCTTTGAAGCAAAATTTGGCATTCTACAGTACTTTTAAGTAGGCAAAGAATCTCCAAAATGATGTATTTCCTATACTCTGTCCCAGATGTGGTGGGTCAAATGGTTGTTAGTGCAAGCCTCATTATTGGAAACCCTGCCATAAAGATGTAGTTAGAGGCTTGGAAAATAGTAATAGTAGACTCTGCCATCATTCAATGATAATGCATCTCTCTGAAAACAAGATCTTAAAAGTTGGCTGAATTTCAAATACAGGTTGAGTATCCCTTATCCAAAATGCCTAGGACCAGAAGTGTTTTGGATTTCAGATTTTTTTGGATTTTGGAATATTTACATATGTATGAGATATTTTGAAGATGGGACTCATGTCTAAACATGAAAGTCATTTATGTTTTCATATATACCTTATACACATAGCCCGAAGATAAGTTTTTACACAGTATTTTTAATAATTTTGTGCATGAAATAAAGTTTGTGTACACTGAATCATCAGAAAGTAAAGGTATCACTATCTCAGCCACCCATGTGGATAATCTGTAGTAATTTCAGATTTTGGAGCATTTCAGATTTTGAATTTCCAGATAAGGGATACACAACCTGTAAGATGTACCCAGCTGCATTTTTTTTTTAAGGATTTTTAAAGAAAAACTCAGGAGAACAAGAAAGCAGTTTACACTGCGTGTACTCATGCCTTTGCCTTCATGAAGGAAGTTCTCTCCTGAGTGGGGTCACTGACATGCTTTAAATGCCTCCAAATATTTTGCATGCCTATCTGCCAGTGTTTTTCTAGTCAACAAGCCGTTCCTTTCATTGTGCTCCAGAGAGAAACTGTTTTCATGTAGAAAGCAATTTATATACCTTTCTCTCCAACGAATGGCAAAGACCAAGTAAAAACGTCCATGAAATTTGGAAGCCAGTATGGGTGAGGAGAACAGTTAAACTGTCTGATATTCATAACGTTGTTCTCATATTTCAATACTGCAGCTGTGAAAGAAGAAAAAAGAAATCCATTTAGGAATTTGTTTGACATATTACTGATGCATGACCCTCTACTATGGATAGTTAGCAGGAATCAAACTTAAGAAAGATTATGTGGCAAAATGCCTAAGAGACTGTGTTGCAAATGATAAGGACCCGGTCCCCTATTCCCTTGTTTTCGCTATCAAGAGCTCCCTGGGCAGCCTTAAGAAAATCACCCTTTCTCAGTCTCCTCACTTGCCTTATGAAGCTAAAAATACTGACTTGCTTACCAGGTTGGTTTAAGGATCACACCTGAGTAATACATATAAAAAGGCTCTGAACAGTTTGAATTGTTACATAAAAAGCTGAATGTTATTACTAATGCTCAACATTCAGCAACAGGCAACAGGTCTCTTAACTTCTGAACTCAGGAAATACAGTCCAGCCTTCTGGGATGGCTTCTGTAGTCATCTTGAGCCAGCTTTTGTATTTGCCCTAATTAGCACTGACTAGTTTGGGCAACATACCCATTGAATCAACTGGGATTTGGTTAATCAACACTTAAATAGGTTCCAATTTATTGTACTCCAGTTGGAACTAACAACTGGACTGGTCTTCCAATTGTTGGGTTAGGGGCAGGTGGGCTGTAACAGAGCACTATAACCATACAACTATATGGTTTAAAATATTGAAAACATGGAAATCCAGAAGAGGCATGTTTCACTTAAAGGATGGGTTTCTAGAAAAAACGAAGACTCCCTAAATAAGGAAGTCATAGTTCCTCTACAGTTCATTCCTGTGGTATTCACAAGGTCATAGAATCATAGAGTTGGAAGAAACCACAAAGACCATCTGGTCCAATCACCTGTAGTGCAGAAATACACAATCAAAGCACTCCCGACAGATGGCCATCCAGCTTCTGTTTAAAAAACCTCCAAAGAAGGAGACTACACAACACCCTGAGGCAGCCCTGGTGGCACAGTGGTTAAATGCTAGTACTGCAAGCCACAACATTGCAAGTTTGATCCCAAGCACTCCAAGGTTTAGTCAGCCTTCCATCCTTTCGTAGGTCAGTAAAATGAGTACCTGGCTTGTGAGGGCAGTTAGCTAACACACATTGGAAACCGCTTAATGCGGTGTAGATGTGTAAATTGCTATTGCTTAAACAAATGCAAGCCACCCTGAGAGCCTTTGAAGAGCAGGGTATAAATACCTAAATAAATAAATAAAAACCTCCAAGCACACTTTCCTTTTCCTAAGACATTATTATTGATCTGAGTAATTGGGAGCTAGAGGAGCAGTGCTAATTGCTATCCTGCTGGTAAAATAATTTTCTTTCTCCATCTTAATGCCTGCAATGATATACTAAAGCAAAGGTGGGCATCAAATGGCCCTCTGAGATGTTGCTGAATTGCAACTCCCATTAGCCCTTCCCACCACAGTTACTATTGAGGAATGCTGGAAGTTGCAATCTAACAGCCTCTGGAAGACCATATGATTCCCACTCTGGGCAAGATTCTTTGCTTGCTTTTACTGGGGGAGTAAAAGAAATTGAAGCTTGCCCAGAATCAATGTAGTCCAAATAATGGGAAGAAGGAAGAAATGTGGCCATATCAGACTTTTCTTGGGCTTTCCTCTGATTTTAAATTTAATGGCAAGCCACAGTTTGCAATTATATTTTAACCAGGGAAACTATGAGAGAATTTAAAGGTAAAAAGGGAAGGGGAAGAAGGAATACATGAACCTGAACCCTCCTTGTATAATGTTAAATGCTAGTTTGGGATTATTTCTGACTCCAGCCTGCCTCTGACTACACAAATCCAAACAAAATATAAACCCTAGAAGCCTGCATTCAGTTCTGATTGGAAATTTTTGTGATGATGCACAAATCTAAGTTCAAGAGATGTAGCCACTTAGCAGCAGCATTTTTGCTGTTTTGTCTGTAAGTCACTCTCAGCCTCAGAGGGAAGTGAAGGCAACCCCACTTTAAACAAATATTTCCAAGAAAACCCTGTTATAGATTTGAGTTAGGGTTGTCATAAGTTGGAAATTACTGGTAAGCACACAACAAGATCATCAGCTTAGACTTTGTTGTTGCTGTTTTTGTGTGTGTGTGTGTGTGTATATGTATATATATATGTGTGTGTGTGTGTGTGTGTGTGTATGTATGTATATATATATATATATATATATAAAATTCAGATATTGACATAACTATTAAAATGTTTCCTACAATGTTGTTGTTGTGTACCTTCAAGTCATTTCTGACTTATGGTGGCCCTAAGGTGAACCTATCACAGGGGTTTCTAAGGTCAAGAGTGTGAAACTTGCCCAAGGTCACCAAGCGGGGTTTCATGGCTGAGTCATAGTCCAACACTCAAACCACTGTCCCATGCTAGCTCCACTTTATAAATGGCATATTATTTTTCCAGAAAATACGACATGGAGGCATCATTTGCCATTTAAATGCAATGCCCCGACCTGATTTAGGTTGAACAAGAGAGATGGTTTCTTCAGCTTTCTTAGAACTGATCATAACAGAATGAGTGGGTGCAGGTAGGCTGAACTGCAGGTCCCATGGTGGGGGGGGGGGAACATGAATATCACATGACACACTTTGCCACCCTCAGTAGGTTCACTTTGATGGAACAGAGATACTTCTCTCTTTGAAGAGAAGATGGGGAGGTTATTACATCTCAGTAGTAGAATGCATGTTTTGCATAAAAGATATCAGATTCAATCCCTGGAATCAATAATACAGGATTAAAAGTAAAGTATGAAATCCATTGCTATGCACAACATTTTATTTATTTAATGAATTTATATACTATTTACCCTGACAAAAGGACTGGGTTTTGCAGAGAAAAGGTGGGCTATAAATAGATGGTGCTGCTCAAAACAGTGATGCTATCACAAAGCAATGCAACATTCTAAAGCAGGTATAAAGCAGCTCCTTATAGCCTCTGTCCTGCGTGTAGTTCAACATGTGTAGCTGTTTGTTTTTAAGGAAAGAAAGTAATTTCTAAAATTAACTCCTATCATATTGCATCAGAAACCTATGAGATGAAATTATTAAAATTTCCACTGGGCAACTGTAAATGGACACATAATGGATTAATGCAATCCACTAACCAATTTAACATCACTCATTAATTAACAAAGAACATCCAGATCAAATTTAAGCTATATGAAAGTTAATACAGTTTCAGCTGAAGAGAGGTTTCACAATATACACATCGAGATGACAAGTGATATTAAATATGTTCTCTGATGTGTGGGAAGGTGTTTTTGAATCATTCTCAGAAAGGTATTTAACATGGGCCACAGAGCTGGAGCAAGGCACATTCAAATCCTTCCTCCTCAAATGTTGTTTCACTGACCTAAAAAAGCCTTGGAAGCTGCTATTTGTTCCAGGGGAGAAATGGTATGGCGAGAACAGGTTTCCTCTGACTCTTGTGAGGAAACCCCCCCATGAGGCTACTATGTGATGCCAATAGATAATAATTAAAAAAAAGAAAAGAAAAGAAAAGAAAAAGAAAAGAAATGCCCAACTGATCAGATCTCATACCATGCCTCACTGGACCCTGAGTCTGCAGAGGGAAAACTCTGATATAATTCTATGTGGCTAAGAAGAATTATTTGTAATCTTAGAACCCAACTCTATCTTCACACTTACATTCATCTACTCAAAGGATAAGCCACCAAGGTTTCTGCAGCACTTGTGTAGGAGATATAAAAAGAACAGAACATATGTTGTTTTCCAACCTTCTCCTTAACATTAGTTATTTTAGGATGGATGCATGCTCTGTTTTCTAGAAAAGGCAAAATGGCTGGTATATCTTGGTTATATGCAAGCTATAAGCAAATGAGTAATTTCAGAGTGACCACTCTTAGTTACTGGTGGTTTCCCAGAAAAGTCTTACATATTCAGTGTGTGTGAACCCACACTTTTTCTGTACACGTAAACACAGAGAGAGAAAGGTAAGCAAGCAGGCAATTTGATTAGTTAAACGAATTACTGCTACTGCTGATAGCAGTGAAGATGCAGGTATTTGTGAACAGCACATGATATCAAAAAATCCCTGAACAGGTCAAACTCCCTGAAGCTTAGCATTAAAACTAATACTTATAGTTTTTGAAAGCTAATAGGATATACTTTTAATAGTTGCTCTAAAAAGAAGGTTCTAAAATTCCCTCAAAAGTGCAGTTGACTGAGAACATGCATGCTTATTTTTTATGATTTTAAAAACCAAGGAGTGATGAAATAAATAATTCATTCAAAGAATCTAAAAGCTACTCCAACTTACATCCCATTAAGAATTTATATCGCTGAAATTGCACTCAAATACAAGTAACTTTAAAACAACAATTTAAACTGCTATGCCAAAAGCTTTCTTTAATTTCAAAGGCTAGGGGGAGAAAAAGTATCAAAGTTCCAAAATGCAAAAAATAAATAAAAATAAACATGTTTTATAACTGATCAATGTGAAAAGAGCTAGCTACAAAAATAAAAATAAAAATAAATAACTGAAAGCAAAGCAGATGAAAGAAAAGAGCCTGGTTCAATATGTTCTTGTGGTCTTATTGTGCTGTTAAAACCATAATATTTAAGAATTGCCAATTTTCAAATATGGTACAAAAGATAATTATGCTGGGCATTAAGCTTTCAGAGATGAAGACTCCAGTTCTTCCCAGAATTAATTCTTACTACTGTATTATCAAATGCAATTGAATGATCTGATTGCTTCTAGTATTCTGCAGCAGAAACAAATTTCCACCTACAGCAAAAATTGTGTGGGTCATTGTAGCATTGTTCACCTCCCCTTTTAAACCCTAATTAACTGCAACTGGGTTCTTCTGGCAGATGGTTTTTTGAAAGGCTTAGAAAATAGTACAGTTCTGCTTGCTGCACCTCCAGAAGGATAACAAAGAACTGGACAAAGTGTAGAAAAATTTAAACCAAATGATCCGGGGGAGCACAAACTCCACTATGAGGAAAACTTACAACAGTTGGACACTTTTGTTTAGGAAAAAAAAAGTAAGGAGGACACACAAAAAACATACAGTGTGTGGGGAAGCCTTTTTTTTTCCTAAAAAGGGAAGCAAAGACTAACAAATGCAAAAAGTAACTTAACAAAGAACTTAACTAGCAAATTCAAAACAACAATTCTTTTTAAAAAGTTACTTTACAAGCTCTGTGACTGATGGGATTTTCAATCCAATAATATGTGGGGGGGGCACAGTTTTGTAACCCATCCTGGATATCAGACCATCAACACAATGCTTTCAGTGGAATCCACTTACACATTCAGCTGAGCATTACTGCATGATGTACATAAATAGAGAAGAGTTCAACCATCTTCATTTTCTTTTACTTTCTAAGTAACACACTGTTAGAAGAAGCATTATTACTAGTCATGTTGTTTTGTAAAAATAACATCATTATACTCCAACCAGTAGTGGCTGGTTGCTTACATGCTAGAGGCATGATGAGCCTGCTTCATGATCTATTCCAGTGTTTCTTAACCTGTGGTCCATGGACTCCCAGGGGGCCACAATGTCCTCACAGAGGGTCCATGAAGGCTTGAAAGTTGCGCAGCCCACCTCCTCCTCACAGTGGAGTAGCTGCATGACAGAAGCCAAGACAAAGGCTGGCTGGCTGGGCCTGCGCATTGCTTTTCATTCCACTCCAGCTGCTGGCTGGTAGAAAGAAGCAGGATAAAAATCTTCCCTCTCCCCTGGCGACTCTGAGGGAAGGTTTAATGGATGGTGTAATTGTTAATGATTTGTTGTTGTTATTGTTTAAAATCTTGTGCTAAGCCTTGGGGGCCCACGGCAACAAAAGATATTTAAAGGGGGTCCCTGGTAAATAAAAGGTTAAGAACCACTGGTCTATTCTGAACCTCAAAGAAGCTGCATTGGAGACAGGATTCAGCTCCTTGGATGGCTCAGTCCAAAACTCAGAGTAGATCCACTGCCTCACTAATATGCTTTTCATTATCTGACTACCTTTTGCTATCCCAAAATCAACACTTTGGGGCCATCTACACGGCAAAAATTACCCTGGAAGAAATTGGGATGAACCCTATTGGTCCTCACACTCATCAGGGCAGACATGCACTATTGGGAAGGAGGGGAGGTAAAAAAAAACACCAACGTACATGATTTCCCATCCCACTATTTGTCATATTTTTTTAAGTGTGGGAAAAACCATACTATTGGTTGTCTGATTAATCAACAACCATCTCAGATAAAGGGCACACAGCAGAATTGGACTGTGACTGGTCGGGCCTCAGAGGGGGCGGGCTTGCAAGGGATGCCTTGCAATTGAGGATCCGCCACTATTGAACTGCTGTGATGGCTTCTATGAATGAGCGCCTGTACCTCGCGCACCCCCCATCTCTAGCCTCTGCTTCCCTCCCAGCCTCCATTCCTTCCCCACCCTCTGTGCAATGGGACTTCCCAGCTTCCCCTTCTGTCCCAACCCCCATGTAATGAGCCCTCCCTCCCCCCCAAGCCAAAGCCAATCAAGCTCAAGAAGCGGCCAGGCAGCTCCGGCAAGGCCTCCAAACGGCTGGGAAGGAAGCACGAACCAGCTGTGAAACTGCAGAAGGAGGACAAGTCAGTTGTGTGGATGAGAGGAAAGGGCCAGTCAGCTGAGCAGGGACCATCTGCGTTCCCCCTCCTCCGGCTTTTGCAACTAAGGACCCGGACCTTGTGCCTCCCCACCGGCAGTCTGTCATGGAGGAGGAATGCAGATGGTCCCTGCTCGGCTGCTCAGCTGGCTGGCCCTCTCCTCTCATCTGCACGACTGACTTGCCCTCTCAATGGCTGGCTCGAGCTCCCTTTCCAGCCATTTGGAGGCCTTGCTGAAGCTACCTGGCTGCTTCTTGAGCTTGCTCAGCTTTGGCTTGGGGGCGGGGAGGGAGGGCTAGTTAAGTGGGGGCTGGAACAGAAGTGGGGGCTGGGAAGGCTTGTTGCGCAGAGGCTGGGGAAGGAACAGAGGCTGGGAGGGAAGTAGAGGCTGGAGACGGGGAGGTGCGAGGTGTGAGCGTATAAACAACAAATCCGATGCTTTACTATGTACAACAAATCGTGTGTACAGTGGATGACAGAATCGATTTCTCCATTTCTCGCATCTTCTCAGAGAAAAACTGCCATGTAGCTGAGCCCTTTATGTTGTTATCAGCATTCAAGTCATTTCTGACTTATGCCAGCACTGAGATGACTATACCATGGGGTTTTCTTGGCAAGATTTGTTTGGAGGGGGGTTGCCCTTGCTCTTCTCTGAGATAGAGTGTGTGACTTGCCCAAGTCACCCAGTGGGTTTTCATGGGTGGGCAGTGATTCACACCCTGACCCTCCCAGAGTCCTAGTCCAATGCTCAAACTACTATAGCACACTGGCTCTGTAACACTTCACTGCTTCCATTTACCTAGTACATCTAGGAATGAGCAGAAGATAATTTAGATCCAACTGAATTATCTCTCAAATCAAATCTCTCATGTCATACCTTGCCCATTCTTCTAAAGAAATAATCTAACATAATTTGCTCAAATTTTATTTAAATCACTAGCTGAACTGCATTTATTGGATGCAATTTGTGCTTTTCAAAAAATCAGGAAACGATAGCTTCCAGAAGCCTTAATGCATACTTGTTTATTAATCCTTCAGATTCTATTCTCTAATTTTATACTGCTATTAAGCAGGGTGGCAGTTAGTCCATCGATCAAAGAGAATTCTGTATTTTCTTTCCAGAAGTGACTGTAACCAACAGTTCAAAATAAAATAAATGCACTTTTTTTATGTATTTCTAAAGATTTTCAAGTTCAGGATATATTTCTGTACAAGTGGATAAAAAACTTTGCAATATTACATGTTATTTTATAATATACCAAACTATTAATTAAAACAGAAACGCTGGCTCTGCAGATCTGTTTCTCAGCCTTATTGTGATTATGTAAAAATACATATGTACAATTGTGTGCATTTATATCCACGCACACACGCACACACATGCAAACAAGCATACAGCATGAATAAGAAATACATGTTATCATTAGTATCTGAAAACTTATCCAATATCAAATTTCCCATTTAAACTGTAAATCCTGGGATGACTGTGAATATTACCATTCAGTGTTTTACAATTCTATGTGCAGGTACTAGAAATCTTGTTTTCTAACTGTTTTATGAAATATTTTATAGGAACATAGGATGCCACCTAATATGGAGTTTGTCAATTGGTCCCAGGCAGCTGAGTACGATATTGTCAACCCATCTGACACCCTACCTCTTGCGGTGGAGATGTCAGGGATTGAACTTGGGACCTAGTGCATTCAAGGCAAGTGCTATACAACTGAACTAGACTCTTTCTCTCCTGAAATGAACTCCCTGGACCATTTCCAAGTTTTTGGACATGTGCAGACTTTCCCAGAAATCACAGGTAAGTGTAAAAAGTCAGTTTGCCAATATGTCCAGATCATTAATTGATCAGCTAAATGAGACCACACTGAAAGTGAGAATTGTAACCCAATGAAGATTTGATTCAATTTGTGACTGATGGCATGTCACAGAGTGACTGTTTGGATGTAGTTGCCCTACTGCTCCCTCCCCTTCTTTTTCAGTAACAACCTATTACCAAATCCCTATAATGCACATGCCTAAGAGAGATAAACATTAGATCTAATAATAACACAACAAAGTTAACTTAGCATGGGCATTTAACATTAGTACCCTTTATCACATTATAAATTATTACATGCAAATCATTCAACATTAAAATCTACAATCTAAGGGAAAGTTAAAAACAATCGTTGAGCTAATGATGCAAAACAAAAATAGTTAACTTTAAGGTACAATAAGTTTGCAGTGGGAGAAGTGCTCTTACCTTTGTTATTGTATACATCTAGATAGTTTGGTGCTGAAAAAATTGTAATTAGTGAAGGGAAGCCTGTTGTCTGGCTTTTCCTGTACATACGATACCTATGACAAATTGCATAAGTAATCTTATTAGTATCATTAATTGCTCACACGGTAGTTGATTTAGACTTTGTTATAGATACAGTTACATGGATGCACATTACATGGATTTGTATGACATACATGTGCAATTATATTCTCCACTGGATGCAACTCACCAAGTTCTACCGATTCACCACTATTATTATTTAAGGAATCTGGGGAAGAATACACACATGAAAGACTACAAACATTGGACAAACTCATTCAGCCCTGGAAAGATTTACTTCTATTGTAAACAACAGACACAGGGTGTATTCTGGTGGGGATTAGGTATGGACAAATCAGTTTTGCTTTCTACAATGTTCGGATGTGTTTTCAACTTCAAGTTGTTTCCCTCCCACTTATAAGACAATTTAGTACTGCTAAATTCAATACATAGATCCATTCCCAGGATGGAAACAATGTTGTATCTCTCTGTGAGAAGTTTGTCAGAATAAAGGATGTGACAAATGTGGCTGAATGCAAAAGGACAGACATACAGTTAGGTCTGGAAATAATTGGATACACGTTTTGTTATTTTGGCTGTTTACCAAAAGAAATTCAATTTACAGTTAAATAATGAATATGGGTTTAAAGTGCAGTCTCTCAGCTTTAATTTGAGGGTATTCACATCCATATTGGAGGAAGCATTTAGGAATTACAGCTCTATAATATGTAGCACCCTCTAGCAGGGCATAAATAAAGCAAGTTAATGATAAAGTACAAACTTTGGAAAATAAAACTGAAAATATAAATAGATAGAGAAGGACAGATTTGGATAATTTGGCATTATTGAACTGAGAGAAAAAGAATATTGCC